>JASWHV010000017.1:15502223-18002223 GCA_030760725.1 Neostapfia colusana | reverse complement strand
ATGCTCAAGCAATAGAACAAGCACTCTCGTGGACGTAGGGTATTAAGCTCCGCCGGCCTAAACCACGTAAATTTCGGTGTTCATATTCTCCCTTGAACCCAGGTCGCGTAGGGCGCCATGCCCCCTCTAAAAAAAAGAACCTCGCGAGCTGCTTCCGAGCAGGCCGAGAGGTGTGTCGCAGCTCACACTCTGACATTTGGTGCGCCAGGAAGGTGGGCTTTCCACTCTTTCCACATGATCATGGTGAACATCACCTCCCAATGCGAGCCTGCTCGTTCAGCTCACCGCCGTCTCCAGACGGGAGACGATGAGGCTACCTCCCACTCCAGGGCGGGTAGGTCTGGCTAGGCCGGTGATCAGATGACCGGCGTGCCGGTGGCACCCCCGGCGCTCAGGTCTGGCTAAATCGGCGGCCAGACCGCTGGTCCCATTGTGGTGCCCACGGCGCTTAGGTCGTGACGAGCCGGTGATCGCACAAACGGTACGTCGCAGGCGCTTGCGCTGCTAGAGGCTGCTTACTCTCCGCCGCCCTATACTCCAACGGTGGTGACAGCTCCGCCACGACCGAGCCCGGAGAGCATGCTGGCTGCAGCACACGCTCTGCTCCACAACCCTCTGGGCGAGGGTGCCACCCCCGAGGCGGCGAAACAGTGGTGACACGATGTCGACCATCTTGTTGCTGCTGCCATGAACTCTCCTGCCTACAGGAGGCTGCAGGTTGAACCCTCACAAGCCCAGTCGCGTATGCTGACGGTGACCTGTGAGTGACAGCCCCGCACGCGGCGGCCGCAGCTGACCTCAGGGTCGAGCTGAACCGTCGCCTCGCAAGTGAAGACGGTCGCACCACCATCGAGCGCCGCCGTGAGTGGCGTCACAACCTCAAGGGAGAGTACCACTCTCCAAGCGTCGTACCAGCGGGCCGCGCTCTGCCTACCCCTGCCTCTCCAGGGGCAGTAGGGGGCTGCATGGCGCTCGCCCCGCACCTTCGTATGGTGGTCTGTCCACCCAAGTTGTGGCCCCACTTGTCGGAAAAGTACAATGGTACAGTATCCCACCGAGTTCCTGTAGATCTACTCCACCTCCATCCTAGCTGCGGGAGGGGATGAGGCAGTCATGGCCAACTACTTCCCCATTGCCCTGACCGGCACAACTCATTCATGGCTCATGAACCTTCCCCCAGGCTCCATCACGTCCTGGGACGAGTTGTGCTGGAGGTTTACAACCAACTTTGGGAGTTCCTACATGCGCCCCAGCACCGAGCTTGACCTCCACAGTGTGCGCCAACATGATGGGGAGTCACTGTGATCCTTCATCCAGCGGCTCTCCCAGGTTAGGAACACCATCCCCCGTATCTCAAACGCCTCCGTCGTCGTCGCCTTCCGGCAAGGCGTCCACGACAAGAAGATACTCGAGAAGTTGGCCACGCACGACGTGCAAGATGTCTTCGAGCTCTTCAGCCTGGCCGACAAATGTGCCAGGGCGGCGGAAGGCCAAGACTGGCACTCACGACCTTCCTCCTTGGCACAGAGTGATGGAGAGGCTGCTGCTCCATGCAGCAGCAAGAAGAACAAGACCGGAGGTAGGAACAAGCCTCTGGCCGGGGCACCCACTGCTGCTCTAGCAGCGGCCAGTGGAGGCCGAGCACCGCGCCCTGACAAGCGCCCACGACCGTCGGCTGCCAGCGACGATGGCCAATTGTGCCCGGTGCACAACACCGACTGTCACGGCACTAGTGACTGCCGCGAGATCAAGAAGCTTGCGGAACATTTCTGTGAGCTGCAACAACAGCGGCCACGCCAAGACGGTGCAACCTCCCGCCAGTGGAGGGTAAACAAAAGGCCAAGCCCGAGGCCAGCGCTGAGCAGGAGATGGAGTACCAGGATGCCCAGAGGGCGTTGAAAGCCGTTTACGGCCGCTCCGACTCTGACTCCAGCACCGACAGCGAGCGACGCAAGATGCTCCACGCCTAACCAGGCGTTCCCCCAACGTCGTGCGACAAGGGAAACGCTCTCTCCATCCCCACATGCAAGTTGACGGTAGATCACATGCCTAGTACTCCACATGGTCTTCGAAGTACTCCTCTCCTGTTACTGATGTGTTGTATGATAATGCAAGGGTGAGTACATGTCGTACTCAGCAAGTGCGGGAAGTATGACATGTAGCTTTCAATCAATGTAGGAATAAAATGCTCATTGCAGAAAGCAAAGTTTATTTCACAAACACGATAAAAACAGCAACTATCTTTAAGTGAATTAAATCCCACCATATATCCAATTAAACCAGTAACATACCTCCATCATGATTCAACTCTTTTCATGTCTCATCCTGACATTTATCTTTATCAACTCTTTCTCATGCTCATAATAACCATCTCATGATCATATCCATCTCATGATCATATAACCAAAACCATCTCATGTTAAAGACTCAACAGTCCCGAAACCTTTCTCATTACCAAGACTCAACAGTCCCGAAACCGTTCTCATAGACCAAACCATAACCATACCAATAACCATACCGAATAACATCCCAATAACCATCCCAAACCATCCCATCTAATCATGTGAGTTGGCCAGGTGCTTGTGACCGTAAGCACGACTATCATGATAGTTTTACACACTTAAGAGGTGGCACCACTTTACCCACAAGTTTGTGATTTCGTCACCCGTCGGTGACCGCAGAACCTCCATTATACCAGTACACAACCGTCGGTGTATGGCCAAGATATCACAAAATAGCCTTTACAAAGGGGCTACTAGATGTATGGACTCACTAAGGTTTCACCAGTAGGCTTGAATCACCATTCTCCCACCTACGGGCCCCCTCTTGTGCCATGCAGTTCCCAGAGCAGTCCTCTCCCGACTCCCATTCCCCGCGCCTTCCACGGTCTATAACAATCTAGCAACTTTCCTAATTAGTCAGCTAAGCCGCACCCATATTTGGCCTTGTGGTGGCACTGTTTTTCCTGGCATGGCTGGCATGAACCGGTCCTTAGATCTACGGCAAGTAAACCACCATCTCATTCTACCACATCCATGAACCAAGCTTGCCTAGATCTCCCCAGATTCATGTTCATTATCAACATCAAGTTCTTATTATCATTGTTCATATGAGTGCAGTAGCTAGACACATTCTATCTCGCTTCCCATATCCTGTTGACTCGACGAAGCAAAAAGCAAAAACGACCATACCCGACTCATCAACTTTCCCGGAGACAAGGGTGGTTAACAAAACTAGTAAACTCCGATGAAAGGTTTTTCCCATCAGGTTGACTCAAGCACACACACCTTTTCGCAAACAAAACAGTTTCAAAACATGGGATCAATATGGTCAAGGGGCACTTACCTTGTTCCTATGGTTTTTGTTGCTCACGGATCTCGAAGTCTTGATGTTGTAGTTCTCCGTAGCTAGCTCCCTGAGCTTGTCCTTCTACTCACGATCACACATATACAAGATTTACAACAATCAAACATCATGCACAATCCTTACTCAAGATGCAATGGTGCATATGCATGTTAATCCTATGGTTCTGTCAGTTTGTACGTGTTCTTGCATGTTTTAATGGCTTACATGGGGTTTTACGATGAACAAGGGTGTAAGGATTAAGTGTGGACGTGGTGATGATCTTGTCTCAAGATCTAGATCAGACCGATCAACACATGATCTGTCCACACGAAAAAGCTTTTGTTCAGAGGGATCGAAGAAACAAATGCGAAGAAAACCGTGATGATATCGTAAGGTAGTAACAATGACCTACCTCACTTCTCCTCAGTGTTGGGACCTTCCTCCTAGCAAGACAGATCGTCAGCTCTCTTTCGGTGACGGCGAGCGTGTCGAGGCTCGTCGGCGCTTTCAACGGCGACTAAACTCCAGCGAAGGGGTTAACTCGGTGAGTTGAAAGATAGGACCTCTAATTTGTTGGTTTGGGAAGGTGTTACGACCAAGTGGTGTTTCGGGTTCTATTTATAATCGGAAAAAGAAGAGTCCTACTCCGATTAGATTTTAAATAAGAGTCCTCTTTCATTTGTGTTTGGATCTTAACAACTTATCTCCAATCGGTTTGGTTGCAGTATTTGTGACACCCTCATTTTTGGTTTCTGCATGTATTCATGTTTCATGTAGAGAAAACATTTTAAAAGAAGTGGGAACATAGAAAATATAAAAAAGATAGCCAAAAAGAGCTGAATCCAGTTCACAGAGAGCGCCGAAGACAACTCCCGCGGCCCGCTGGCCACGTGGCGTGTTCGGAGCTCATCCCTGCGAAAGTGGGGAGAGGTCCGCCGCTAAACTGGCTATGTTGCAGGCTCGGGGCTCATCTCCGCAAAGGGGGAGAGGTCCGACCCTGTGGGATACGTGTTGCCCCCAGAGCTAGCCTCTGCGAAGAAGCAAGGCCAGCCGCAGGACACGTGTCGCCTTCGGAGCTAGTCACCGCGGAAATCAGAGGACCTGTCGCGCGGGATACGTGTCGATCTCAGAGCTCACCTCCGAGAAGTCCAGTTCTATTGGACACGTGTCACCGCCAGAGCTTATCTCCGGGAGGTCCATCATTGTTGGACACATGTCAACCTGGGAGCTCGTCTCTGAAAAGAAAGGAAGTTAGGCGCTGTTAGGACACGTGGCACACACGGAGCATCCTCCGAAGAGAGGGAAGGTCCGACACTGACATGTGGCGTGTGCGGAGCCACCTCTGAATAGAGAGGAGGTCCTGACCGCAACGATACGTGGCGCACGCGGAGCTCACCTCCGAAGGAGAGGGAGGTCTCGCTCGATTGACACGCGACACAACCGGAGCTCGTCTCTGCGGAAAAGGGGAGACCAGGCCTGGTGGACACGTGGAGCTTCTGGAGCTCATCACCGTGGAGGTAACGAATTCTGGAGCGGTTTTAGCTTCTGTACGCGTGGAAATACCGGTACGGAGAGGAAACCGACACAAATTCCACAATGCTACTGCACCAAATCAACTAAAGATAAGTTGTTAAGATTCAAAGACAATCTGAATAGGACTCTTATTTGAGATCCGATCATATTAGGACTCTTCTCTTCCCGATTATAAATAGAGCCCAGAACCTTTGACCGAAACCACGAACTTCTTTTCCACCTCCTGAGCTGACGACTCAGAGCCCTAGCCCCAACTCGCCGAGTAAACCCATCGCCGGAGTTTGGTTGAGAGAGATCGCCGGAAGAAAGCCCCAACGATCTGTCTGATAGGAGAAGGACCTCGAGACCTAGAAGAACGTAAGGTAGGTCTTCAATACTGCCTTACGATATCATCGCGTTTTCTTTGCGTCTGTTCTTTGATTCCTTTCGAACAGAAGCTTTTTCGTGGACAGATCACCTGTTGATCTAGATCTAAAGACAGGATCATCGCCATGTCCACGTTTGACCCGAACACCACTGTTCATCGTAAAACCATGCAATCCATGCTAGAACACGAACAAACCGATCTAATAAATACTGCACCATAGGATTAACATGCATAAGCATCATCACATCTAGTTAAAGTTTGTGCATGATATTGATTGTTGTAAGTCTTGTATGTGCGTGATTATGTATAGAAGGACAAGCTCAGGGAGCTACCTACGAAGGACTACAATAGCAAGATTTTGAGCAACCGGAACCGCAAGAACTAGGCAAGTGCCCCTTGACCATATTGATCCTATGTTTTGGGAAACTATTTTGTTTTGCGAAAAGGTGTGTGTGCTGAGTCAAACATGATGGGAAACCCTTTTATAGAAGTTTACTAGTTTTGGTTAAACCACCCTTGTCGCCAGGGAAGTTTATGAGTCGGGTATGGTTTTTGCTTTTATGCTTCGCTGAGTCCATGGGATTGGGAAGCGAGATAGATGTGTCTAGCTAACTGCACTCGTAATGATAATGAGAAACTGATGTTGTTAATGAACATGGATCGGAGGGAGATCTAGGCAAGCCGGGTTTGTGAAAGAGGTAGTCTGAGATGGTGGTTACTTGCCGTAGATCTAAGGACCGGTTCATGCGAGCACATGCCAGGATAACAGTGCCACCACAAGGTCAAGTATGGGTATGGCTTAGCTGAGTAATTAGGTAAGTTGCTAGATTGGTATGGACCGTGGAAGGCGCGGGGAATGAGAGTCGAGTGAGGACTGCCCTGGGAACTGCATGGCACAAGAGGGGGCCATGGGTGGGAGAATTGGAGATTCTAGCCTACCGGTGAAACCTTAGTGAGTCCATACATCTAGTAGCCCCTTTGTAAAGGCTATTTTGTGATCTCTTGGCCATACACCGACGGTTGTGTATTGGTATAATGGAAGTTCTGTAGTCACCGACGGGTGACGAAATCAAAAACTTGTGGGTAAAGAGGTGCAAACTCTGCAAAGTCTAAAACTATCATAATAGCCGAGCTTACGGTCATGAGCGCCTGGCCAACTTCCATGATTAGTTGGGATGGTTTGGTTTGGTTTTCGGGACTGTTGAGTCCAGGTGATGAGATGGGTTGCATGACTGTTGAGTCATGGCAACGAGGTTGGAAGGTGTGAGACGAAATTGTTTATGAGATGAAATGGTAGCGAATACGAGATGGTATTCGTGAGATGGTAGCGAATATGAGAAGGTATTCATGAGCAAGAATGAGGTCGATTAATGTCTGGTTGGGACATGGAAGGTGATAAACATAATGGAGGTATGATTGGTATCTTAATACATGTTGGGATTACGTTCACTTAAAGTTAAGTTGCTGTTTTATCATTGTTTTGATAAATAACTTTGCTTTCTGCAATGAGCCTTTTTATACCTACCTTGTTGTGAGCTACATATCATATTTTCCCGCACTTGCTGAGTACATCATTGTACTCAAACTTGCATTATTATTTCATCATCAGCATCAGGAGAAGATTTCTATGAAGACCAAGTGGAGCATTAGGCGTGTAATCTGTACTCAACCTTGCCTGTGGGGATGAAGTAGAGATAGAGCTGCTGTTGCTTAGATTGCTTCCGCATTAGTTGGAAGACTTCCGCTGTTAGAATAAAGACTTCCGCTGTTAGATTAAGACTTCCGCTGTGAGCATGAGTCCAAGACTCATGAAACCTTGTAATAAACTCTGTTATTCGTGGTTATATATATTCTGAAATTCAGTTTGTGGATGATGTGTATATGTGTGATGAACATCTTGGGCAGACATATGCATCAGTTCTCGGTTCCGTGGTTTTCCATAGAATTGAGGGCGTCACAGATTGGTATCAGAGCCACGGTTGAGGGTAGATTACACACCTAGATACAACCGCAGATTGGTACCAGAGCCACGGGTTGACGGTAGGTTACACGCTTAGATAGATCACAGATTAGTATCAGACACAGATTGGTACCTAAGCCATGCTGGCCATAGGATGCAAGCCTAGGATGCATAGATTGGCCTTGAAACTACCTTGACATAGGAAATCAGCCTTGAATAGGAGTTGTGTGAGCCCTTGTGATGATTGTTTGTGATTGTGTGCTTAGTGTGAGTTGTGGGACGTCTCAAAGCGTTGTCCATATCCACACATAAGTAGAAAGAGGTGTGAGATGCCTCGGCACTTGTTCACATCCTCATATGGGCTAATATATATAGTCCAATCCACCTTGATGCATATAGTTTAGGGGATACATCTAACCTTCTAATCTTCTACTCTATTTCGTTCTCTCTCACAGATGGTGAGAGGAAACGCCGGCCGAAGGAACGTCCGTGAGAACCAAGAGGATGGCCACGATGAAGTTCCTGTTAACCCCGAAGCTGGTGAGAACAACCTGGAACGGTTGATGGCCATGCAGAATCAACTTATGCAAACCATGATCCAAACTTTGGGTCAGTTGTAGGCCAACAACAACAACCCCGTTCCGGCACCACCGCCACCACCACTGCCGGCTCATAACATACTGGGTGAGTTCATGAGGACTCGACCACCCACCTTTGCTCAAGCTAATGACCCCATGGAGGCCGACGACTGGTTGAAATCCATGGAGAAGAAGCTTGCCATAGTGCAGTTCAATGACCGAGAGAAGGTTCTTTTCGCGTCACACCAACTCATGGGAGCTGCCGCTGACTGGTGGGATGCCCTATGCAACGCTCATGTCGACCCAGAGACGATCACTTGGACTGAGTTCAAGGAGGGTTTCTGTTCTCATTACATCCCTGCTGGTGTAATGATGCTCAAGAGACAGGAGTTTGAAGGTCTCCGCCAAGGACAGAGAAGCGTGAATGAGTATCTCAACAAGTTCACACAACTGTCCCGGTATGCCCCCGAAGATGTCAACTCAGACCAGAGGAAGCAATACCTGTTCATGAGAGGGTAGAACAATGAGATCCAGGTTCAGCTCCTCAACAATGACTCTGCGAGCTTCTAGAAGCTGGTTGATAAGACTATAGTGGTTGAAAGCAAGATCCGAGAGATCGAGCGAGAGTGCAAGAGGAAGATGCCATACCAGCCCCAAGGGAGCAACGTACGACCTCGGTACATGCCCCCGGCCGCACCACAGTATGGATCGACCGCTCCTGCATAGCGCCCTAGTGTGGCACACCGGAATCCGCTCATCTAGGATCGCAGAGGGTGGTGCCGCACGATGCGACACCCGACAGCACACATCATAAGAACACAATATATTACACGGGAAAAACAAACTGAACTGTACAAAAAGGTACAACTTCAGTTACAAACTAGTTTTTATTTTACACAGCGGAAGTCTACTCTGTACAACTCACGCCCGCCTATCTAGCAAAAGTCGGTTGCCCAGCCCTAGGGCAACCAACACTGGCTGCACTCCTCAGCTCAGCGCGGCGTGTACGGCTCCCACTCAGCCGTGGTCCCCGACGGAGGGTAACCCTCGCCGGTGGACTCGTACTCGGAGTCCGTGGGTGGCTCCTCAACTGAAAAACACTTAAGCAGCAACCGTGAGCACGATGGCTCAACAAGACTTAACCGACTCACCTAGGCATGAAACTCTACATGAGGTGTACAATGACATAGGATAGTAATATTGCAGCAAATGGACACACCTACAAGTTCATCCTTAGTTCATCTTTTAGCAGCAAGTTAACGGTTCATGAATCTGAAATTTAGTAAGCAATATTTGGTGGCACACATGTAGCAATACAATTATGTCATAACAGCCATATTGTATCATAGCATTCCATAAATTATCTACGTTACGACGCAGTGAACAAGCGGTACTCGTCACCGCGAGGGACGGTGAATCGACTCGATATACACCTGCAGGGAAACCCAAAGAGCACGCCACGTACGCCCACCCATGGAGCTGCACAGCACGCTCACTCGATGTCGTACGGGACAACCTTTCACCCAACAGCCCAAACGTCGAATCGGTCGCACCGAAACGAGCGGGACGTTCCCCACACGGAGCATCTCTCTATGCCCGTTGGCAGATTTCCACCTCGCTGCCCTCAGCCTACACCTATAAATCGGTGCGTTATGCCTCGACGCCCGGAGGTTTAGGCTACATCGGCTTATCGGGGCCCATATATCCGATATGCCTTCGGTACGTTCAATACTTGTTCAGCAGGGCCGCACACGGATCGGTCCTCAATCGACATGGACAGGGCTGCACACACAAGACTTCCTCTTGCTACGCCCTAGCCCCTGCCTAGTCTCATTTCATTACTAAAGTGATCTCACATCACTCAACCGAACTCGTGTGTCCCAAACCTAACTCGCGAGTAGATTCCAACTACTCGACTTGTACCGAAGTTGTATGAATCATTAAGCATAGCCTGTCTACTTGAGGTCTTAGACACTACCCTCACTCTTATGGAAAAATTCTGGTCATGCAAGTGGGGTTCAATTCATCCTATACCTAATGCACATTCATACATCACCCTATTTATGTGAACAAAGAAAAACTTGATAAAAGAGTTAATGCAAACCGGGGCTTGCCTTGTTGCTGCTGGTCAGGGGTTAGTTCTTCTTCCGGAAGTAGGAAGTCGAGTACTTCCGGAGCCTCCTCGCCTTCAGCGACTACACGTTAATAAAATACATGTTAATGAATATGCACATAAGTTTATTGTAGTGCTTCTGCTATTAGTACTAATAACCAGTGTCTAACTACTGGAACTCTGTTCAAGAATTTAAAATGAAACTGGGGTTTAGTGGTTTGGGTTTGGACCTATGCACATGATTAAGTGCTAAGTGGTTTTCCCCCTCTTCCATATTAATCCCACAAGTGGTTCCACATGATAGGGGTGATCCAGAGCTCCAATGGATATGAGAATTTTTGTGTGAGTCCCTTGTCACAAGACAACTCTCTGGATCAAAATTTAGCACTTGTCATTGAGTGGTTTGTTCAGAATAATTCTCTTAGCAAATAAGCCAAGAAGAATTAATTCTGTGGTAACACCTATGTTCATGCCTAACTTAGTGAACTAAAATTTCAATTATAGCTCATAGAGTTTGCATGAATTGTCCTAGCATTTTTGGAGCTAAGGTTTGACCAGAACTGAATTTCCAAGTTTTGGAAATTCTCTGAAAATGTTTCTGCATTCAAATGAACACAGCACCTTCAAATTTGAATTGCTCTAATCAAATTAACTCCAAATGGTCTGAAACTTTTACAGGGGTTCACTAACATCCTAAAGAACATTCTGGCAAAATTTGGGGATTTTTGGATGAACCAAACTCCCTCTAAAATTCTTTTGCTGAAAAGATTTTAAGAATTTTCCAGAATTAAATAATAGGTTTCATACTAATTGGGTTTCATATTTGGATTGTACTCTGTTAGAGGAATCCAACAAAACTTGTTTCATAATTTTTGGACTCTCCTACCCAAAGTTGTGGCCTTCCAAAGTTTAAAATGAACACTGAAAATTCCAAATTGTTCAAATGCCTGCCAGTGGGTCCCACCCGGAAGGTCTTCCCCTTCCTCGCGCCAAACAGGGGCCCGCGGCAGCGCCCTCCGGCGAGCATCGCCGGAACCATTTTCCCGGCCATCCCCCGACCCCAGACTCGCCGCCCCGCCCTAACTCATGACGCTGAACTCAGCTCGGGGGTCGCCGGCGGCCGTAGCACACCGGAACGGGGCGCCCGGCGCTGACAGCGGCGGTTAGGGTTCCGGCGTGGTCGGGAATGCGTTACAACGCATCAAAACGATCGGCAAAGGGTCGGAGAGCACTGCGGAAGCTCGAGGGTGATGAAAATGGCCGCCAAGCCCCATGAAAAGGTCGGCCACCTAGAGCTCCACGGTGACCCGAGCTATTATTCTATGGCGGCCCGAAAAACAACCAGAACCCGGCTATTTCCGGGCCATATACCTTGATTCTTGGTCGAGGAGGGCCGCTAGGGAGTGAGGAAGGTGTGTGCAGGCTCACCCGAGCTGGGTTGGACGGTGCAGCTAGAATTTCGGGGTAGACCGACCCCTACCCGGGTGCACTAGTTCTCGGGATTCTTAGGAATTCTCCACGCTCGGTCTATCAATGGCTATTAGGGTTGCAGCTATACGATCTGGAGACTAAGGCGCACCTTTCTCGTGTAGAAGTCAGGCGGTGAAACTGGCCGTGGCGTGCTGTCCACGGGGAGCAACCTCGGTTCTCCGCCGGGTGGCCTCGGTTCTCAGTGGCGATCGTCGACTTGTGGCTGAATGAGGCGCTAACGCCGCGAAGTAGCGGGGTGGTTAGCTAGAGCACACACTGGTGCTCCTTTTTTGTGTTGGAGGCTCGGACCAAGGCCGAGCAGGTGCCGGCATACAGGGGAAATCGAAGAAGCGGCGCCGGTGAGCGAAACAGAGCCGGGGCGGAGCTGTTTTGCAGAGAAGCAATGCGTACGGCTCGTTGCGTGGGGAGGGGGTCACGTAGAGGAGGGGGCGATCTGTTTCCCGGCTGCCAGCGCGAGCGAAGGGAACCAGGAGGTGGCTGGCTGAGGCGGTCGGGCGCCGGTGTCGCCGTGTGCTGGCGCGCGGCTTTGGCCAAAGGAGAAAAGATCAGGGGTAAACCTCTCTGCTAAGACTACTGACAGGTGGGACCTCCCCTCCAATTGTTTTTCCAAATTTTCTCAATTCTGTGGTGCCAAAATATCCTCAGCTACTCACAATTTAATGTGAGACTTAGTCACCAAGTCTTGGTTTAAATTTGAATTCTCAAATTTGAACTGTGTTTGGCTAAATTTGCTGCATGTTTGAACTGAAATTTAAATTCAGTTTTGAATTCTTGCAAATCTAGCTCTTGACAAGATGAACTCCAATGAGGATGAAAATTGGGGGTCTTACTCAGAAAAATGTGCTGAGTTTGAATATGAAGCTAACTTTTGAATTTGAGTGATGAAAGTTGCTGCAATTTGAATTTACATTCAAATTGGCCTCTTTTTCAAATACCTCCAAAAGTGCCTCAAAAAGTGTTGGATTTACATGAAACTTGGACTGAACCTTCCCAAGACTTTTTAAGTTCTAGGGGTGAGCTCAACCTCTCATGTTCATGTCTAGAAATCCTACTTTGTGAAAGTGAAGGCTTTCCCCTCTAATCACTCTTTTGATGGATTACTTGCTCTTCACCATTTTTCCTAAGATATCCACACTAAAAACTGTGGTGTTGTGAGGTGATGAAAAGTTTTTGCAAGTCCCTTTTCTTGGGCTTTTACATCCCTCCCCTCTTAAAAGAATCTCGTCCCGAGATTATAAAAGAAGAGACAGTGATGTAATAGGGACTTACCCGTGTTGAGATGCCATGAACTCCGGGTAATTTGAGCGAAGAAATTCCTCGCTCTCCCACGTCGCTTCTTCGGCGGTGTGGTTGCTCCAGAGTATCTTGTAGAACCACAATGTTATGCTACGCGTGGTTCGGGCTTTCTCATCAATAATTGCCACCGGATATTCATCATATGTCAAATCCGGTTTCAGCTCGCCGATGTCTTCGATAGGAACAGCAGCTGTATGCTTTAAATATTTTCGCAGTTGCGAAACATGGAAAACATCATGGATACCAACAAGAGATGCTGGTAGCTTCAATCTGTACGCTGCTGGTCCACACTTCTCGGTAATAGCATAGGGTCCAATGAAATGGGGAGCGAGTTTCCCCTTCACGCCGAACCGGTGCACGCCCTTCATCGGAGACACGCGGAGGTACACGTGTTCACCGACGTCAAAGTGCAATGGCCTACGCCTCTTACCAGCGTAGCTATTTTGCCGGGATTGAGCGGCCTTCAAATTAGCTTGAATCGTCCGAACGCGCTCTTCGGCGTCGTTCACCACATCAACTCCGAACGTGACCCTTTCACCGGACTCGCACCAGTTTAATGGGGTGTGGCATTTGCGACCGTAGAGAGCTTCGTAGGGTGCCATCTTGATACTCGCCTGATAGCCATTGTTGTACGAGAATTCCGCCAACGACAGGTGATTATCCCAGTTCCTGCCGTGGTGGATGGCACATGCTCTCAACATGTTTTCTAATACTTGGTTCACCCTCTCTGTTTGCCCATCGGTCTGAGGGTGGTAGGCGGAGCTCCTAATCAGCTTAGTACCCAAAGCAGCGTGTAGCTGCTCCCAAAAGTGAGATACAAATAATGCACCTCGATCTGAGACGATGGTCATGGGTACCCCGTATAAGCACAGAAATTACTATGTACAGCTCCGCATATTTGCCGGCATTGTAACGTGTATTCATCGGGATGAAGTGAGCCGTCTTGGTTAACCGATCGACGACTACCCAAATGGAATCATGTTTGTTGGCAGTTAGGGGCAATCCCACAATGAAATCCATGCTCACATCTTCCCATTTCCATGCCGGGATCTTCATGGGTTGCAACAGCCCTGATTTCTTCATGTGATCAGCTTTCACTCGTCGGCACGTATCGCACTCGGATACGTACTTCGCTACCTCCCGCTTCATCCGTGTCCACCAAAATTTCTTTTTCAAATCTTGGTACATTTTATTGCTGCCCGGATGAATGGAGTACTTAGACAAGTGCGCTTCGTCGAGGATCTTTTTCCTCAACTCCATATCCCGGGGTACGACTATGCTGTCATTGAACCATAGTGTCCCCTCATCCTCCTTCCGGAAACATTTGATCTCCCCATTGTCTATCCGTCTCCGGAGATGTGCCATGCCTTTATCAATCTTCTGAGCTGTCATGATGTCCTCCCTAATAGTAGGGATGAGGGCAAGGTTGTACAGCGATCCATAAGGAACCAAATATAAACTTGGCTCTTCCTCCTCCACCGGTGTAATGATGAGGTGATGGACATGTGATTTCTGACTCAGTGCGTTGGCAACCACATTCGCCTTGCCGGGGTGGTAATGAATCTCAATTTCATAATCCTTGATCAGTTCTAACCACCTCCTTTGCCTCATGTTCAGCTCCTTCTGGGTGAAAATGTATTTCAAGCTCTTGTGGTCGGTGTAGAGATGCACCAGATTCCCCAGGAGATAGTGCCTCCACATTTTTAGTGCCAAAACCACTGCAGCAAGCTCAAGATCATGAGTGGGATAATGCTGCTCATGGTTCCGAAGTTGGCGCGAGCCATAGGCGACCACACGTCCTTCCTGCATCAACATGCAGCCAAGCCCAATACCGGACGCGTCACAATACACGTCGAAGGGTTTTGTTGTATCCGGCTGAGCTAAGACCGGGGCTGTAGTGAGATGCTTCACCAATGCTTGGAACCCTCCTTCACACGCCGTGTTCCAAACATATTTCATTTCCTTCTTCAGCAATTCTGTCATCGGTTTAGCGAGCTTGGAGAAGCTTGGAATGAATCTCTGATAGTATCCCGCTAACCCAAGGAAGCTTCTGACTTCATGGACTGAAGTGGGAGCTTTCCATTTCAGCACTTGCTCTATCTTGCTTGGGTCAACCGCAATGCCTTCTACGGAGATGATATGTCCCAAGAATGGCACTTGGCTGATCCGAAACTCGCATTTGCTGAACTTGGCGTAGAGCTTGTGGTCTCGCAATCGTTGAAGAACGATCCGCAAGTGTTCGGCATGTTCGGCTTCTGTCTTGGAGTAAACCAAGATATTGTCGATGAACACTACCACGAACTTGTCCAGCTCCGGCATGAACACCGAGTTCATGAGATACATGAAGTGGGCTGGAGCGTTTGTGAGACCAAAGGACATGACGAGATACTCATATAATCCATATCTCATCGAGAAAGCCGTCTTCGGGATATCCTCCGCCCGTATCTTTGTCTGGTGATATCCAGAGCGAAGGTCCATCTTTGAGAACACACTTGCATCCACAAGTTGATCAAACAATATGTCGATGCGGGGCAGTGGGTACTTATTCTTGATGGTGACGGCGTTGAGCGGCCGGTAATCCACACACAGCCTCAGGGTTTTATCCTTCTTCTTTACAAACAGCGCCGAGCATCCCCAAGGCGAGGAACTCGGCCTAATGAAACCCTTGCTCAATAGATCATTGAGCTGTTCTTTTAATTCAGCCAGCTCGTTTGGAGCCATTTTATATGGTCTCCGTGATATGGGCGTAGTCCCGGGTGCAAGTTTAATCTTGAACTCGACATATCGCTCTGGTGGCATGCCCGGAAGATCATCCAGAAACACGTCGGGGTACTCCCGGACTACGGGGATGTCCTCCAACTTGAGAGCTTCAGTATTATTGATCGCTGAAACCTCCCGGACTGGATTATCTAATAAGAGGGACTGCGGACGGTGTAATGGGGAGTTGAGGTGAACCGTCCGTGACATGGTTTCCAGGACAGCGCCATGGTAGCTTAGCCATGACATTCCCAAGATTGCATCAATCTTCTGCCCCTCAAGGATAATCATAGTGGTGGGATATATCTTCCCACCTAAGAACAGTGGTGCTTTCGGAACCATCATCGTTGCTGAAATCTTTCCTCCCGGTGAGCAGATCATATAAGAACACTCGGTTGGAAAGGCTTCCAGCTGATGCTTAACCACATATGATGCACTTATGAAGTTATGGGTTGCACCAGAATCAAACAATATGATGATGGCTTGGTCGTTGAGAGTAAACGTACCCGCCAGCACGTTGTCTCCCTCTGGGGCATCCTCATTGTCGAGGTTGTGAACGCCCCCAGTCCGCTGACCAACCTTCTTGACCGGAGGTCGGCCTCGAGCTCCGCCCTGGAACTGGGCTTGCCCGCTGCTTTGCTGCCCCTGGGGACAGTCCTTCACGAAGTGGCCCGCCTGGCCACACGTGAAGCAAGTGAAACGGGGCGGTCCCCCGCTGATCGGTGGACGGAAACCCGGGGCGCGTTGTGGCGGTGGAAACGCCCGGGGTGCCGTCTGCTGCTGCTGCTGCTGTCTTGGTGGTGGCATCGGCGGACGGAACGGAGGTGCCTGAAAGGGACGTCCCCCGAACCGTTGAGGTCGCGCCGGTGGATGCCACTGCTGCCCGGATGGTGTCCAATACACCATACGGTACTTCTGAGGAGCGCCACCACCACTGCTGGGCGGAGCGCTGCGCTTCCTCTGCTCAGCTGCCAACTCCCGCTGAGCATCATCTTGCATAATCGCGGCATTGACTAAGTCGTTGAAGGTGCCGTGATTCCACTGAACGAGGTGCGTCTTCATTTCGGGGTGTAACCCCCGATAGAAGTGCTCCCGCTTCTTCTCCTCAGTGGAGATATAGTCTGACGAGTATTGCGCCAGATGGTTGAAGGCACGGGAGTAGTCATGGGCACTCCTCCCGCCCTGCTTCAGTTCCAAAAATTCTTGGAACTTCCTCTTCATGATCCCGGGAGGAATATGATAGGCGCGGAATGCCTCCCGGAACTCTCCCCATTCCACGGTAGGGCCAGCCGGACGTGAGGCGACATAGTTTGCCCACCATGCACCAGCAGTACCGTGGAGTTTCTGCGCTGCGAACAGAGTCTTCTGCCGCTCCGTACATTGGAGCAGCCCGAACTTGGACTCGATGGTCCACAGCCAGTTGTCAGCCTCCAGTGGTTCTTCAGCTTCGGTGAACATTGGGGGGTGCGTACTCATAAAATCCAAGTACGACACTTCCCGGGGCTCACGAGGCCCTCTATCTTGACGCCCCCCCCCCCGCCTGGGACGTATTCTGCACGATCGTGCGGAGCAGGTCGGTCTGCTCCTCACGACCACCCACCAGTGCCGCTATCACATCCGCTAGGGTAAGCGGAGGCGGCGGTGGTGGCTGCTGCTGCGGAGTGCTGTCGTAGGCTGGTGGCTGGGAGTCATCGCCTCCCTGCTGGCTAGTCCCACCAACCTCGTGCGTGGTCCTAGTAAGAACCATCTGCAACCATATGACAATAAACATCAGTCCCGCAACATATTGCATGCAGTTCAATAACAATAGGCGTAAAAACATAATGACACTAAAACATGCGATACATCTCGTATGTAGATAATGTAATAACTTTGCACAAGCTACACCATTACCAGACCAAATACAAGCTAGTTTAATCCAACTTGATGAACCTCCTCTTTGGAAGCTCACCACAACTAGGTTTGGTCACTACGAGACGTTACTATCGTGTTGTCATCACGTATACCCCCCCTTTTATCTTCAATACGACACAAACATGGTCTCTAGTAAAAGAAACTTGAGTGAGACCTATACTCAAATCTTTCACTAGTTGAAGATAACCTCTCATGAGTATGTTCTACCCCATTGGGAGTACTCAAACCCCCTCTAGGGAACAACAATCTCTCAATTGAGTTCAACTGTCATTCCTCTGTCAGAATGACCAGTTTCTATATATCCAAGATTTTGATCGGGTTCGGGGCGTTTTCATGACTCCAGTTGAATACCAAAGTTAAAGTTAACTTCAGTATATTTCCAACGAGTACTTATTTGCCCTCAGATCAGCTCTGGTTAAAAAGTTATGGTAATTCAAAGTCAGCAGAATTTCTGGAAGAATTTTAACAGCACCTCCTTTGGGAAGTTGCTGTTTTCAACTCTGCTTCCCACTGAATTCTGTGCTGAAATTTCAGAAACTTTGAATTGCAAGGATGTAACACATCTTCTACCCTTTCTAAAGATGTATCATATGACAATTTTAAATTTTTCTACTGGGAGTTATGTTGGAAAAACAGAACAGTCCAGAGAGTGCTTAACTCTGCCCTGATTCTGGACAGATTACATTTCTCTGGGATTTAAGCCATCTTAAGGTGTGTTTCAGCTCTGGAAGTCTACAACAAAGTTGTAGAGTACTTAAATACCTTTCCAGAACTATATACCACACCTCCCTGGGCTAAAAGACCTGTGAGTTATGCTCTGTTGAAGATCAGCAACCTTGCTGCCCAAAACAGAGCACTCTGTTTTCCAGTCTTTGAGAACTACACTAATCACCCTCCAATTTTTCTACCCAACCAGGCCCTAAATGTTGAACCTAGTGATTTTAATTCCTTGTTATCATTATTTTGCATGCATATGCCTATGATATCCCGGTACTACGTTCCTCACAAAAGAAAATCCAAACCGGATTATACCGGCATATACGTCTCAAGTGTGGCACTAAACGGTCTCTCGCACACGTTTTCTACACGGATACATACGTGGTTAGTACCTGCAGAAGACCACACAATAGTAATGCACTCAAAGGTTTTGTTTCCATTTCAGGCAGTACCATATTTGAAAGTAAATACAAACGCCTGTATCATTGCCATACGGCCGTCCTTGAGTTAGGTCACGTCTCAAGGTACATGATCGTGTTTCAACACCACACGACGGGGAACCCGAGTAGGTCATGAACGGGTCGTCACGGTTGGGAATGTTATCAACCCAACAGATACCACCTACTGCCCTGCAGGGCACGCCGATGGCAAGCACTGCACATGTCCTCCTGGGCTATTTCCAGACGAACACACTATCGCGTTACTGACCACGCGATGGGGTCTCCACTTACTTGCCTAATGCACGCTAGGGATCAGCGTTTCATATGAACTCAGGAACATGAAGAATCCAAGAGTCTCATATTGACGTCTCACACCAAGCTGTGAGACCTATCCCTGAACCACGTTCCTCGTCAGGGAGAGCTAACCGAAATTGAACCGCTTTCGGTGGCGTTCGTTACCATTCTTACGAGAGCGTAGGTGCGTCGTTACAATAATTGAAATTCAGAATTATAACACATAGGTTAGTCTTTGCCACTTTAGGTAACTATGCTAGTATAGTCCTTACATCGGCTACTACCGAATCCTCACCGTATACCTAAGTTTTCCCGTAATACAGTCCTTAAGTACTGTGCTATCCCCAATTGGGCTCTGATACCAGGCTGTGGCGGACCGGAATCCGCTCATCCAGGATCGCAGAGGGTGGTGCCGCACGATGCGACACCCGACAGCACACGTCATAAGAACACAATATATTACATGGGAAAAACAAACTGAACTGTACAAAAAGGTACAACTTCAGTTACAAACTAGTATTTATTTTACACAGCGGATGTCTACTCTGTACAACTCACGCCTGCCTATCTAGCAAAAGTCGGTTGCCCAGCCCTAGGGCAACCAACACTGGCTGCACTCCTCAGCTCAGCGCGGCGTGTAC
Source organism: Neostapfia colusana (assembly GCA_030760725.1). Lineage (NCBI taxonomy): Eukaryota > Viridiplantae > Streptophyta > Magnoliopsida > Poales > Poaceae > Neostapfia > Neostapfia colusana. Next base: position 17,982,777 of record JASWHV010000017.1, on the reverse strand, counting down.
GGCTCCCACTCAGCCGTGGTCCCCGACGGAGGGTAACCCTCACCGGTGGACTTGTACTCCGAGTCCGTGGGTGGCTCCTCACCTGAAAAACACTTAAGCAGCAACCGTGAGCACGATGGCTCAACAAGACTTAACCGACTCACCTAGGCATGAAACTCTACATGAGGTGTACAATGACATAGGACAGTAATATTGCAGCGAATGGACACGCCTACAAGTTCATCCTTAGTTCATCTTTTAGCAGCAAGTTAACGGTTCATGAATCTGAAATTTAGTAAGCAATATTTGGTGGCACACATGTAGCAATACAATTATGTCATAACAGCTATATTGTATCATAGCATTCCATAAATTATCTACGTTACGACGCAGTGAACAAGCGGTACTCGTCACCGTGAGGGACGGCGAATCGACTCGATATACACCTGCAGGGAAACCCAAAGAGCACGCCACGTACGCCCACCCGTGGAGCTGCACAGCACGCTCACTCGATGTCGTAGGGGACAACCTTTCACCCAACAGCCCAAACGTCGAACCGGTCGCACCTAAACGAGCAGGAGGTTCCCCACACGGAGCATCTCTCTATGCCCGTTGGCAGATTTCCACCTTGCTGCCCTCAGCCTACACCTATAAATCGGTGCGTTATGCCTCGACGCCCGGAGGTTTAGGCTACATCGGCTTATCGGGGCCCATATATCCGATATGCCTTCGGTACGTTCAATACTTGTTCAGCAGGGCCGCACACGGATCGGTCCTCAATCAACATGGACAGGGCTGCACACACAAGACTTCCTCTTGCTACGCCCTAGCCCCTGCCTAGTCTCATTTTCATTACTAAAGTGATCTCACATCACTCAACCGAACCCGTGTGTCCCAAACCTAACTCGCGAGTAGATTCCAACTACTCGACTTGTACCGAAGTTCTATGAATCATTAAGCATAGCCTGTCTACTCGAGGTCTTAGACACTACCCTCACTCTTATGGAAAAATTCTGGTCATGCAAGTGGGGTTCCATTCATCCTATACCTAATGCACATTCATACATCACCCTATTTATGTGAACAAAGCAAACTTGATAAAAGAGTTAATGCAAACCAGGGCTTGCCTTGTTGCTGCTGGTCAGGGGTTAGTTCTTCTTCCGGAAGTAGGAAGTCGAGTACTTCCGGAGCCTCCTCGCCTTCAGCGACTACACGTTAATAAAATACATGTTAATGAATATGCACATAAGTTTATTGTAATGCTTCTTCTATTAGTACTAATAACCAGTGTCTAACTACTGGAACTCTGTTCAAGAATTTAAAATGAAACTGGGGTTTAGTGGTTTGGGTTTGGACCTATGCACATGATTAAGTGCTAAGTGGTTTTCTCCCTCTTCCATATTAATCCCACAAGTGGTTCCACAGGATAGGGGTGATCCAGAGCTCCAATGGATCTGAGAATTTTTGTGTGAGTCCCTTGTCACAAGACAACTCTCTGGATCAAAATTTAGCACTTGTCATTGAGTGGTTTGTTCAGAATAATTCTCTTAGCAAATAAGCCAAGAAGAATTAATTCTGTGGTAACACCTATGTTCATGCCTAACTTAGTGAACTAGCATTTCAATTATATCTCATAGAGTTTGCTTGAGTTGTCCTAGCATTTTTGGAGCTAAGGTTTGACCAGAACTGAATTTCCAAGTTTTGGAAATTCTCTGAAAATGTTTCTGCATTCAAATGAACACAGCACCTTCAAATTTGAATTGCTCTGATCAAATTAACTCCAAATGTCTGAAACTTTTACAGGGGTTCACTAACATCCTAAAGAAAATTCTGGCAAAATTTGGGGATTTTTGGATGAACCAGACTCCCTCTAAAATTCTTTTGCTGAAAAGATTTTAAAAATTTTCCAGAATTAAATAATATGTTTCATACTAATTGGGTTTCATATTTGGATTGTAATATGTTAGAGGAATCCAACAAAATTTGTTTCATAATTTTTGGACTCTCCTACCCAAAGTTGTGGCCTTCCAAAGTTTAAACTGAACACTGAAAATTCCAAATTGTTCAAATGCCTGCCAGTGGGTCCCACCCGGCAGGTCTTCCCCTTCCTCGCGCCAAACAGGGGCCCGCGGCGGCGCCCTCCGGCGAGCATCGCCGGAACCGTTTTCCCAGCCATCCCCCGACCCCAGACTCGCCGCCCCGCCCTAACTCATGATGCTGAACTCAGCTCGGGGGTCGCCGGCGGCCGTAGCTCACCGGAACGGGGCGCCCGACGCTGACAGCGGCGGTTAGGGTTCCGGCGTGGTCGGGAATGCGTTACAACGCATCAAAACGATCGGCAAAGGGTCGGAGAGCACCGCGGAAGCTCGAGGGTGATGAAAATGGCCGCCAAACCCCATGAAAAGGTCGGCCACCTAGAGCTCCACGGTGACCTGAGCTATTATTCTATGGCGGCCCGAAAAACAACCAGAACCCAGCCATTTCTGGGCCATATACCTTGATTCTTGGTCGAGGAGGGCCGCTAGGGAGTGAGGAAGGTGTGTGCAGGCTCACCCGAGCTGGGTTGGACGGTGCAGCTAGAATTTCGGGGTAGACCGACCCCTACCCGGGTGCACTAGTTCTCAGGATTCTTAGGAATTCTCCGCGCTCGGTCTATCAATGGCTATGAGGGTTGCAGCTACACGATCTGGAGACTAATGCGCACCTTTCTCGTGTAGAAGTCAGGCGGTGAAACTGGCCGTGGCGTGCTGTCCACGGGGAGCAACCTCGGTTCTCCGCCGGGTGGCCTCGGTTCTCAGTGGTGATCGTCGACTTATGGCTGAATGAGGCGCTAACGCCGTGAAGTAGCGGGGTGGTTAGATAGAGCACACAGTGGTGCTCCTTTTTTGTGTTGGAGGCTCAGACCAAGGCCGAGCAGGCGCCGGCGTACAGGGGAAATCGAAGAAGCGGCGCCGGTGAGCGAAACAGAGCCGGGGCGGAGCTGTTTTGCAGAGAAGCAACGCATACGGCTCGTTGCGTGGGGAGGGGGTCACATAGAGGAGGGGGCGAGCTGTTTCCCGGCTGCCAGTGCGAGCGAAGGGAACCAGGAGGTGTCTGGCCGAGGCGGTCGGGCGCCGGTGTCGCCGTGTGCTGGCGCGCGGCTTCGGCCGAAGGAGAAAAGATCAGGGGTAAACCTCTCTGCTAAGACTACTGACAGGTGGGACCTCCCCTCCAATTGTTTTTCCAAATTTTCTCAATTCTGTGGTGCCAAAATATCCTCAGCTACTCACAATTTAATGTGAGACTTAGTCACCAAGTCTTGGTTTAAATTTGAATTCTCAAATTTGAACTGTGTTGGGCTAAATTTGCTGCATGTTTGAACTGAAATTCAAATTCAGTTTTGAATTCTTGCAAATCTAGCTCTTGACAAGATGAACTCCAATGAGGATGAAAATTGGGGGTCTTACTCAGAAAAATGTGCTGAGTTTGAATATGAAGCTAACTTTTAATTTTGAGAGATGAAAGTTGCTGCAATTTGATGGCCTCTTTTTCAAATACCTCCAAAAGTGCCTCAAAAAGTGTTGGATTTACATGAAACTTGGACTGAACCTTCCTAAGACTTTTTAAGTTCTAGGGTGAGCTCAACCTCTCATGTTCATGTGTAGAAATCCTACTTTGTGAAAGTGAAGGCTTTCCCCTCTAATCACTCTTTTGATGGATTACTTGCTCTTCACCATTTTTCCTAAGATATCCACACTAAAAACTGTGGTGTTGTGAGGTGATGAAAAGTTTTTGCAAGTCCCTTTTCTTGGGCTTTTACATCCCTCCCCTCTTAAAAGAATCTCGTCCCGAGATTATAAAAGAAGAGACAGTGATGTAATAGGGACTTACCCGTGTTGAGATGCCATGAACTCCGGGTAATTTGAGCGAAGAAATTCCTCGCTCTCCCACGTCGCTTCTTCAGCGGTGTGGTTGCTCCAGAGTATCTTGTAGAACCACAATGTTCTGCTACGCGTGGTTCGGGCTTTCTCATCAATAATTGCCACCGGATATTCATCATATGTCAAATCCGGTTTCAGCTCGCCGATGTCTTCGATAGGAACAGCAGCTGTATGCTTTAAACATTTTCGCAGTTGCGAAACATGGAAAACATCATGGACACCAACAAGAGATGCTGGTAGCTCCAATCTGCCCCGTATAGAAGACCTATTCGACCAAATGAAAGGAGCCCGAGTGTTCTCTAAGATTGATCTTCGGTCGGGATACTTCCAGCTGAAGATTAAGTCCTCCGATATACCCAAGACTGCCTTTCGAACACGGTATGGTTCATATGAATATACAGTCATGTTTTTGGGTTAACAAATGCACTTGCATACTTCATGTACCTTATGAACAAGGTTTTCATGGAGTACTTGGATAAGTTTGTCGTGGTTTTCATCGACGACATTATGGTGTATTCAGAAAGTGAGGAGGAGCATGAAGAACATTTGAAATTGACCTTGCAAAAAGTGCGTGAGCATCAATTGTATGCCAAGCTTAACAAGTGTCAATTTTGGCTAAAGGAGATATCGTTCCTAGGCCACATTATCTCCGAGGAAGGAGTATCGGTTGATCCCGGAAAAGTGGGTGATGTTCTGAAGTGGAACCAACCGCAAAACGTGAGGGATATTCGGAGTTTTCTTGGGATGGCTGGATACTACCGACACTTCATCAAGGACTTCTCCAAGATAGCAAAACCCATGACGGAGTTGCTAACGAAGGGAAAAGCGTTCCAGTGGACATCAGCGTGCCAAGAGAGCTTTGAGGAACTTAAGAAAAGGATAACCACCACGCCGGTTTTGGTATTACCGGACGTAAGCAAGAGCTTTGACATATATTGTGACGCATCCAGACAAGGGCTCGGATGTGTGCTCATGCAAGAAGGACAATTGGTAGCCTATGCCTCACGTCAATTAAAGAAGCACGAGCTTAATTATCCTACACATGATTTGGAGCTAGCAGCAGTAGTGCATGCATTGAAGATTTGGAGACATTATATCCTTGGTCATCGATGTGAGATCTATACGGATCATAAAAGCCTCAAGTACATATTTACACAAACGGACTTGAATTTGAGGCAACGTCGATGGTTGGAACTCATCAAGGATTACGATGTTGGAATTAACTACCACCCTGGAAGGGCCAATGTAGTGGCTGATGCATTGAGCCGGAAGGGAGCATGTCACCAACTCACGGTTTGGGAGCTACCACCCGAACTATGTAAGGAGTTCGAACGGTTACACCTCAGATTCTTAAACAACATGGAAGTGATGGAGATCCACTCTTCATTGGAGCAAGAGATAAGGGATGGCCAAGCAACGGATGAGGAGATCAAGGAGATCAAGGAAAGGATCCGACAAGGAATAGAGAAGGATTTCAAAGAAGATGAGAAGGGTACGCTTTGGCTAGGAAAAAGGATTTGTGTGCCTAACGTGAAGCACACCCATGACATGATATTAAAAGAGGCGCATGATTCACCCTATTCCATACATCCCGGAAGTATCAAAATGTACAAGGACTTGAAGACTTGTTATTGGTGGGATGGTATGAAAAGGAATATAGCCAAATACGTTGCCCTATGCGACACATGCCAACGGGTGAAAGCCGAACATCAAAGACCCGCTGGATTGTTGCAACCCTTGAAGGTACCCGAGTGGAAGTGGGAGGATATCAGTATGGATTTCATCGTCGGATTGCCTCGTACTCAGTCGGGTTATGACTCCATCTAGGTTATCATGGACCGATTGACGAAAACCACCCATTTTCTCCCTATAAGGGCCAAGTTCAACGTTGCACAATTAGCCGAGTTGTACATGGAGCAGATCGTGTGCCGTCATGGAGTCCCGAGGAGGATAGTCTCAGATCGAGGTTCTCAGTTTACCTCTAGATTTTGGAGCAAGCTGCAGAAAGCTATGGGTGCGCGACTGGATTTTAGCTCCGCCTATCACACACAAACCGATGGACAAACCGAAAGGACAAACCAAATTTTGGAGGACATGTTGAGCGCTTGCGCCTTGAAACATGGGCGTAGTTGGGATAGGAGTTTACCGCACGCCGAATTCTCCTATAACAACAGCTATCAAGCTAGCTTGAAGATGTCGCCTTTCGAGGCATTGTATGGTAGACGGTGTAGAACGCCGCTGTTTTGGAACGAGACCAGAGAGAACCAGATGTTTGGACCGAAGTGCTACAAGAAGCTGAAAAGCAAGTCCAAACAATACGGGAGAACTTAAAGGCTGCTCAGTCACGACAGAAAGGCTATGCGGACAATAGGCGAAGGAAGTTGACTTTCGAAGTAGGAGACTTCGTATACCTTAAGGTATCGCCTAATCCGTAACGACGTTTCAACGTCAAAGGCAAGCTAGCACCTCGCTACATCAGACCATTTAAGATTTTGGATAAACGAGGAGAAGTAGCCTATCAACTAGAGCTCCCAACATATCTCTCTGACGTACATGACGTGTTTCACGTATCCCAGCTCAAGAAGTGCTTGAGAGTATCAGAGGAGCAAGTACCAATGGAAGAGCTTGAACTTCAAGAGGACCTGACTTATGCGGAGCACCCTGTCTGAATTTTGGACGTAAGGGAAAGGGTCACAAGGAACAAAGTGATCCGATGGTGCAAGGTACAATGGAGCCATCACACTGAAGCTGAAGCCACATGGGAGCGTGAAGAAGACGTCAAGGCAGAATTTCCTCATCTATTCTCTACTAACGAATCTCGAGGGCGAGATTCAATTTAAGGGGGGTAGATTTGTGACACCCTAATTTTTGGTTTATGCATGTATTCATGTTTCATGTAGAGAAAACATTTTAAAAGAAGTGAGAACAAAGAAAATATAAAAAAGATAGCCAAAAAGAGCCGAATCCAGTTCACAGAGAGCACCGAAGACAACTCCCGCGGCCCGCTGGCCACGTGGCGTGTTTGGAGCTCATCCCTGCGAATGTGGGGAGAGGTCCGCCGCTAAACTGGCTACGTGGCAGGCTCGGGGCTCATCTTCGCAAAGGGGGAGAGGTCCGACCCTGTGGGACACGTGTTGCCGCCGAAGCTAGCCTCTGCGAAGAAGCAAGGCCAGCCGCAGGACACGTGTCGCCTTCGGAGCTAGTCACCACGGAAATCAGAAGACCAGTCGCGTGGGATACGTGTCGATCTCGGAGCTCACCTCCGAGAGGTCCGGTTCTATTGGACACGTGTCACCACCGGAGCTTATCTCCGGGAGGTCCATCATTGTTGGACACGTGTCAACCTCGGAGCTCGTCTCTGAAAAGAAAGGAAGTCTGGCGCTGTTAGGACACGTGGCACACCCGGAGCCACCTCCGAAGAGAGGGAAGGTCCGGCACTGACACGTGGCGTGCGCGGAGCCACCTATGAGTAGAGAGGAGGTCCCGACCGCCAGGATATGTGGCGCACGCGGAGCTCACCTCCGAAGGAGAGGGAGGTCTCGCTCGATTGACACGCGGCACAACCGGAGCTCATCTCTGCAGAAAAGGGGAGACCAGGCCCGGTGGACACGTGGAGCTTTCGGAGCTCATCACCGCGGAGGTAACGAGTTCTGGAGCGGTTTTAGCTTCTATACGCGTGGAAATACCGGTACGGAGAGGAAACCGACAGAAATTCCACAATGTTACCGCACGAAATCAACTAAAGATAAGTTGTTAAGATTCAACGACAATCTGAATAGGACTCTTATTCGAGATCTGATCAGATTAGGACTCTTCTCTTCCCGATTATAAATAGAACCCAGAACCTTTGACTGAAACCACAAACTTCTTTTCCACCTCCTGAGCCGACGACTCAGAGCCCTAGCCTCAACTCGCCGAGTAAACCCATCACCGGAGTTTGGTCGAGAGAGATCGCCGGAAGAAAGCCCCAACGATCTGTCTGATAGGAGAAGGACCTCGAGACCTAGAAGAACGTAAGGTAGGTCTTCAATACTGCCTTACGATATCATCACGTTTTCTTTGCGTCTGTTCTTCGATTCCTTTCGAACAGAAGTTTTTTTGTGGACAGATCACCTATTGATCTAGATCTAAAGACAGGATCATCGCCATGTCCACATTTGATCCGAACACCACTGTTCATCGTAAAACCATGCAATCCATGCTAGAACACGAACAAACCGATCTAATAAAAACTGCACCATAGGATTAACATGCATAAGCATCATCGCATCTAGTTAAAGTTTGTGCATGATATTGATTGTTGTAAGTCTTGTATGTGCGTGATTATATATAGAAGGACAAGCTCAGGGAGCTACCTACGAAGGACTACAATAGCAAGATTTTGAGCAACCGGAACCGCAAGAACAAGGCAAGTGCCCCTTGACCATAATGATCCTATGTTTTGGGAAACTATTTTGTTTTTCGAAAAGGTGTGTGTGCTGAGTCAAACATGATGGGAAACCCTTTTATAGGAGTTTACTAGTTTTGGTTAAACCACCCTTGTCGCCAGGGAAGTTTATGAGTCGGGTATGGTTTTTGCTTTTATGCTTCGCTAAGTCCATGGGATTGGGAAGCGAGATAGATGTGTCTAGCTAACTGCACTCGTAATGATAATGAGAAACTGATGTTGTTAATGAACATGGATCGGAGAGAGATCTGGGCAAGCCGGGTTTGTGAAAGAGGTAGTCTGAGATGGTGGTTACTTGCCGTAGATCTAAGGAACGGTTCATGCGAGCACATACCAGGATAACAGTGCCACCAAAGGCCAAGTATAGGTGCGGCTTAGCTGAGTAATTAGGTATGTTGCTAGATTGTTATGGACCGTGGAGGGCCCGCGGAATGGGAGTCGAGTGAGGACTGCCCTGGGAACTGCATGGCACATGAGGGGCCCGTGGGTGGGAGAATTGGAGATTCTAGCCTGCCGGTGAAACCTTAGTGAGTCCATACATCTAGTAGCCCCTTTGTAAAGGATATTTTGTGATCTCTTGGCCATACACCGACGGTTGTGTATTGGTATAATGGAGGTTCTGCAGTCACCGACGGGTGACGAAATCACAAACTTGTGGGTAAAGAGGTGCAAACTCTGCAGAGTCTAAAACTATCATGATAGCCGAGCTTACGGTCACGAGCGCCTAGCCAACTTCCATGATTAGTTGGGATGGTTTGGTTTTGGTTTGGTTTTCGGGACTGTTTAGTCCGGGTGATGAGATGGGTTGCATGACTGTTGAGTCATGGCAACGAGGTTGGAAGGTGTGAGACGAAATTGTTTATGAGATGAAATGGTAGCGAATATGAGATGGTATTCGTGAGATGGTAGTGAATACGAGAAGGTATTCGTGAGCAAGAATGAGGTCGATTAATGTCTGGTTGGGATATGGAACGTGATAAATATAATGGAGGTATGATTGGTATCTTAATACATCTTGGGATTACGTTCACTTAAAGTTAAGTTGTTGTTTTATCATGGTTTTGATAAATAACTTTGCTTTCTGCAATGAGCCTTTTTATACCTACCTTGTTGTGAGCTACATATCATATTTTCCAGCACTTGCTGAGTACATCATTGTACTCAAACTTGCATTATTATTTCATCATCAGCATCACGAGAAGATTTCTATGAAGACCAAGTGGAGCATTAGGCGTGTAATCTGTACTCAACCTTGCCTGTGGGGATGAAGTAGAGATTGAGCTGTTGTTGCTTAGATTGCTTCCACATTAGTTAGAAGACTTCCACTGTTAGATTAAAACTTCCGCTGTGAGCATGAGTCCAAGACTCAAGAAACCTTGTAATAAACTCTGTTATTTGTGGTTATATATATATTCTGAAATTCAATTTGTGGATGATGTGTATATGTGTGATGAACATCCTAGGCACACATATGCATCAGTTCTCGGTTCCGTGGTTTTCCACAGAATTGTGAGCATCACAGTATTCAACGTGGAAGAATTCGTGTCATTTTCCTCAGTATCGGGTACTCGCGTACAGGGGAAAACTTCTTAATGATCTCGTCCTTCCGCAGGGATAAGCTCCGGAGGCTCCACGTGTCCAGCGGAGGCCGGGCTCCCCTTTTCCTCAGAGGCGAGCTTCGGTTGTGCCGCTTGTCTGGCGGCGGGACCTCCCTCTTCCTCAGAGGCGAGCTCCGTGTGCGCCACACGTCTGGCGGGCGGGACCTCCCTCTCCCTCAGAGGCAAGCACCGCATGCACCACATGTCTAGTGGGTCGGGACCTCCCCTCTCTCAAGAGGCGAGTTCCGCGTACGCCAAGTGTTAGTGCCGGACCTCCCCTCTCTTCGGAGGTGAGCTCCGAGAGTGCCACGTGTCAGTTCCGGACCTCCCCTCTCTTCAGAGGCGAGCTCCGAGAGTGCCATGTGTCCAGCAGCGTCGGACTTCCTTTTTCCTCAGAGACAAGCTCTGAGGTCAACACGTATCAGGCAATGTCTTCTCCTCGGTGAGCTCCGAGGATGACATGTGTCGGTCAGTGTCGGACCTCTTGGAGGCAAGCTTCGAGGGTGACACGTGTCCATCAGAACCGGACCTTTCTCCCTCAGCGGGGGTAAGCTCCGAGAGTGACACGTGTCCCGCGGAACTGGACCTCACTTCTCCCTTAGAGGCTAGATCCGCGGGCGACACGCATTCAGCGGGCTGGACCTCGCCCCCCTTCTGCAGAGGCGAGCTCCTAGTCTACCACGTAGCCAGCAGTGCCGGACCTCACCCCTTTTGCAGGGATGAGCTCCGAAGGCGCCACGTGGCCAGCGGGCCATGGGAAGTGTCGACGGCGCTCTCGGTGGATTGGAATTGGCTCTTTTTAGCTATCTTTCACCGTTCTACTTATTTTAAAATGTTTTCTCTATATGAAATATGAATGCATGCATGAATTACAAAATTGAGGGTGTCACAAACCTACCCCCTTAAATTGAATCTCGCCCTCGAGATTCGATAGAGTGGAGAATAGATGAGGGAACTCTGCCTTGAGGTTATTCCTCACGCTCCCATGTAGCTTCAGCTTCCGTGTGATGGCTCCATTGTACCTTGCACCAACGGATCACTTTGTTCCGCGTGACCCTTTCCTTCACGTCCAAAATTTGGACAGGGTGTTCTACATAGGTCAAATCCTCTTGAAGTTCGAGTTCATCCATTGGTACTTGTTCTTCCAGTACCCTCAAGCACTTCTTGAGTTCCACTAGTTCATTAACTGGCATCCTATATGGCCTCTTTGCTATAGGTGCAGTTCCAGGTACTAAATCAATGGCAAACTCAATGTCCCGGTCAGGTGGCATACCTGGAAGTTCTTCCGGGAACACGTCCGAGAATTCTTGAACCACCGGAATGCTTTCCAAGGTTGCTTCTTCGACGTGGTTAAACATTGCCTTCTCGGTTGCCGGTTGGGCTGACTCAAACTCAATACGAGTTCCGTGCTCGTTTGTCAACTGCACACTTCTCTTAGCACATTGGATCACTCTGTTGTGCTTGCTTAACCAATCCATTCTGAGTATTATGTCAAGCCCTTAGGAATCCAAGACAATGAGGTTGGCAAGAAAGTCTACCCCCCTTATTTTAAGGTTTACTTTCGGACATACTATATTAGTCCTCATCTCCCCACCGAGAGAATTAACCAACATAGTATATTTCATGTGTGATATGGGTAGATTATAGTTGGCAACATACTTGGATGATATGAATGAATGCGATGCTCCAGACTCAAATAAAACAACGGCTGGGTTAGAGTTGGCAAGGAACATACCAATCACGACGTCCTCAGCCTGTTGTGCTTCCTCAGCGGAGACATGATTCACGTTGCCACGAGCATAGTTCTGCTGCCCACGGTTGCCTTGATTAGCTCCTCCGTTTGGCCGTGGGTTCTGCTTGGGCGCGTTGCTTGGTTGTCCAAGGCCTTTCTTCGGGCACTGACTTGCAAAGTGTCCCGTCTCTCCGCATGCAAAGCATGCCTTGTTGCCCAAGACAGCAGGAATGTTGAGGCGAGGGTTTTGAGCATCAGCACCCATGTTGGGTCGGGGCGCAGGAGGCAAAGGCACCCGAGGTGCTTGCATAATGGGACGTTGCTTTGGTGGTTGATTAGGGCGACAAGTAGAAGCGGACGAGCCGTACTGTGGTGCAGCTGGGGGCATGAAACAGGGACGTACATTGCTCCCTTGTGGCTGGTAGGGCATCTTTCTCTTGCCCTCTTGCTCGATCTCTCGAACCTTGCTTTCAACCACTATATCTTTGTCAACTAGCTTCTGGAAGTTTGCATAGTCGTTGTTGAGAAGCTGAACTTGGATCTCATTGTTCAACCCTCTCATGAGCAAGTACTGCTTCCGTTGGTCCGAGTTGACATCCTCGGGGGCATACCTTGACAGTTGCTGAACTTGTTGAGGTACTCATTCACGCTCTTCTTTCCTTGGCGGAGACCTTCAAACTCTTGCCTTTTTAGCATCATGACTCCACCAGGGACGTAATGAGAGCGAAAACTCTCCTTTAACTCAGTCCAAGTAATAGTCTCCTGGTTTACATGAGCGTTGCAAAGAGCGTCCCACCAGTCTGTGGCTGCTCCCATAAGTTGGTGCGATGCGAAGAGAACTTTCTCCCGGTCATTGCACTGAACTATGGCAAGCTTCTTTCATGGAATTCAACCAATCATCGGCCTCCATGGGATCATTAGCTTATGCAAAAGTGGGGGGGGGGTTCGAGTCCTCATGAACTCTCCCAATCGATTGTGAGCCGGCGATGGTGGTGGCGGTGGTGCAGGAACGGGGTTGGGATTGTTGTTGTTGGATTGCAGCTGACCTAAAGTATGGATCATGGTCTGCATGAGCTGGTTCTGCATAGCCATCAACCGTTCCAAGTTGTTTGCACCAGCCTCGGGGTTAACATTCTCAGGAACTTCAATGTGGTCATCCTCTTGTGGTTCGTGGTTGCCACGGACTTTCCTCCTTTGACGGCCGGTGTTTTCTCTCACCATCTGTGAGTGAGAGTCGAGTGGAATAGAAGTTTAGAAGTTTACATTGATCCCCCAACTATATGCATCAAGGGTATGAACTATATATCAACCTATATGAGGATGTGAACACATGCCGAAGCATCTCACATCTCTACTATGTGTGGATATGGACAACACTGAAACGTCCCACAACTCACACTAAGCACACAAGCACAAACAATCATCACAAAAGTTCACACGACTCCTATTCAAAGCTTAATCATGTGAACCGGCGCTATTCCTCCGTGTGACGGGATGGTCCATTGGACACCTCAATGGGGGTTGAGTGCACTCCCACGTGGTGGTGAATGTGTCATGCTCCTGATCACAGGGACCTATAATTGGGCCTGAAAAACTTTAGAGAAGGAAGAAATAACTCCATAACTTCCAGACCTATGGAGCAAGAAAACAAAGGTGTTGCTGTCCAAAACAAAAGACAAGGAGGGGTTGAAAACAGCACCTTGTGGTGCAAGAAAAAATGCAGCAACAAGCAGTCTTAAAAAGTGAGTTTATAGGTGTGCCTGTGTGTTTTTAGAGTGTCCATTCTACCTAATCTTGCACCCTACATTCAGTGTGGTTCTAATGCCAATCTGTAACTGGGCCTGCGTCCTACGATCAGCATGGCTCCAATCTGTGCACTAGGCTTGCGTTCTACGGTCAACGTGGCTCTGATACCAATTTGTGACGCCCGGTCCCGTGAAAACGGAACCCAGCTGACGCATATGTGTGCCCATGATGTTCATCACACATACGCATATATTCCGCAAACTGAATTCAGAATATAACCACGAACAGATAGGGTTCAAGTACTTTTATTACAATGTCTCATGAATCTCTATCTTATTCTAGCAGCGGAAGTCTCTAACGATAGCGGAAGCAAACTAAGAAGCAACGGGCTTCATCTCCATCTCCATCCCCACAGGCAAGTTGATGGTAGATCACACGCCTAGTACTCCACATGGTCTTCGAAGTACCCCTCCCCTGTTACTGATGTGTTGTATGATAATGCAAGGGTGAGTACATGTCGTACTCAGCAAGTGCGGGAAGTATGACATGTAGCTTTCAATCAAGGTAGGAATAAAAGGCTCATTGCAGAAAGCAAAGTTTATTTCACAAACACGATAAAAACAACAACTATCTTTAAGTGAATTAAATCCCAACATATATCCAATTAAACCAGTAACATACCTCCATCATGATTCACCTATTTTCATGTCTCATCCAGACATTTATCTTTCTGGACTCTTTCTCATGCTCATAATAACCATCTCATGATCATATAACCAAAACCATCTCATGTTCAAGACTCAACAGTCCCGAAACCTTTCTCATTACCAAGATTCAACAGTCCTGAAACCATTCTCATAGACCGAACCATAACCATACCAATAACCATATCAAATAACATCCCAATAACCATCCCAAACCATCCCATCTAATCATGTGAGTTGGCCAGGCGCTTGTGACCGTAAGCATGACTACTATGATAGTTTTACACTCTTAAGAGGTGGCACCTCTTTACCCACAAGTTTGTGATTTCGTCACCCGTCGGCGACTGCAGAACCTCCATTATACCAGTACACAACCGTCGGTGTATGGCCAAGAGATCACAAAATAGCCTTTACAAAGGGGCTACTAGATGTATGGACCCACTAAGGTTTCACCAGTAGGCTTGAATCACCATTCTCCCACCTACGGGCCCCCTCTTGTGCCATGTAGTTCCCAGGACAGTCCTCTCTCGACTCCCATTCCTCGCGCCTTCCATGGTCTATAATAATCTAGCAACTTACCTAATTAGTCAGCTAAGCCACACCTATATTTGGCCTTGTGGTGGCACTTTTTTTCCTGGCATGGCTGGCATGAACCGGTCCTTAGATCAACGGCAAGTAAACCACCATCTCATTCTACCACATCCATGAACCAAGCTTGCCTAGATCTCCCCCGATTCATGTTTATTATCAACATCAAGTTCTTATTATCATTGTTCATATGGGTGCAGTAGCTAGACACATTCTATCTCGCTTCCCATATCCTGTGGACTCGGCGAAGCAAAAAGCAAAAACGACCATACCCGACTCATCAACTTTCCCGGCGACAAGGGTGGTTAACAAAACTAGTAAACTCCTATGAAAGGGTTTTCCCATCAGGTTGACTCAAACACACACACCTTTTCGCAAACAAAACAGTTTCAAACATAGGATCAATATGGTCAAGGGGCACTTGCCTTGTTCCTGTGGTTTTTGTTGCTCACGGATTTCGAAGTCTTGATGTTGTAGTTCTCCATAGCTAGCTCCCTGAGCTTGTCCTTCTACTCACTATCACACATATACAAGATTTACAGCAATCAAACATCATGCACAATCCTTACTCAAGATGCAATGGTGCATATGCATGTTAATCCTATCGTGCTGTCAGTTCGCACGTGTTCTTGCATGTTTTAATGGCTTACATGGGGTTTTACAATGAACAAGGGTGTAAGGATTAAGTGTGGACGTGGTGATGATCTTGTCTCAAGATCTAGATCAAATCGATCAACACATGATCTGTCCACACGAAAAAGCTTCTGTTTGAAGGGATCGAAGAAACAGATGCGAATAAAACCGCGATGATGTCGTAAGGTAGTAACAATGACCTACCTCACTTCTCCTCGGTGTCGGGGCCTTCCACCTAGCAAGAAAGATCGCCGGCTCTCTTCCGGCGACGACAAGCGTGTCGGGGCTCATCGGCGGTCTCAACGGCGACTAAACTCCGGCGAAGGGGTTAACTCGGCGAGTTGGGATCTAGGACCTCTAAGTTGTCAGCTTGGGAAGGTGTTACGACCAAGGGGTGTTTCGGGTTCTATTTATAACCAGAAAAAAGAAGAGTCCTACTCCGATTGGATTTCAAATAAGAGTCCTCTTTGATTTGTGTTTGGATCTTAACAACTTATCTCTAATCGATTTGGTTGCAGTATTCAACATGGAAGAATTTGTGTCGTTTTCCTCAGTATCAGGTACTCGCGTACAGGGGAAAACTGCTTAAGGATCTCGTCCTTCCGCAGGGATAAGCTCCGGAGGCTCCACGTGTCCAGTGGAGGCCGGGCTCCCCTTTCCCTCAGAGGCGAGCTTCGGTTGTGCCGCGTGTCTGGCGGGCGGGACCTCCCTCTTCCTCAGAGGCGAGCTCCGTGTGTGCCACGTGTCTGGTGGGCAGGACCTCCCTCTCCCTCAGAGGCGAGCTCCGCGTTCGCCACGCGTCTGGTGGGTCAGGACCTCCCCTCTCTCCAGAGGCGAGTTCTGGACCTCCCCTCTCTTTGGAGATGAGATCCGAGAGTGCCACGTGTCAGTTCTGGACCTCCCCTCTCTTCAGAGGCGACCTCCTAGAGTGCCACATGTCCAGCAGCGTCGGACTTCCTTTTTCCTCAGAGACAAGCTCCGAGGTCGACACGTGTCAGGCAATGTCTTCTCCTAGCTGAGCTCTGAGGATGACACGTGTCCGTCAGTGTCGGACCTCCCGGAGGTGAGCTCCGAGGGTGACACGTGTCCATCGGAACCAGACCTTTCTCCCTCAGCGGGGGTAAGATCCGAGAGCGACACGTGTCCCGCGGAACTGGACCTCGCTTCTCCCTCAGAGGCTAGCTCCGGGGGCGACACGCGTCCAGTTGGACGGACCTCGTCCCCCTTCCGCAGAGGCGAGCTCCTAGCCTACCATGTAGCCAGCAGTGTCGGACCTCACCGCTTTTGCAGGGATGAGCTCCGAAGGCTCCACGTGACCAGCGGGCCGCGGGAAGTGTCGACGGCGCTCTCGGTGGATTGGAATTGGATCCTTTTAGCTATCTTTCACCGTTATACTTCTTTTAAAATGTTTTCTCTATATGAAATATGAATGCATGCATGAATTACGAAATTGAGGGTGTCACAAGAGTAGAGCTGGAGCGGCGTCGCTTGGGAGAAGATGCTCGCGTGACCATCGAGCGACAGCGGCAAAGGCGTCGCATCCACGAGGCTGACTACAGCATGTCGACTGCCTCAACTCAGCTTGGGCCTCAGACGTTCGTCGTGCGACCTCTGCCCCAGGCGTACGCCATGCAGTATATGCAGCAACCATATGCCATGCAGTCGGCGCCCCCGGTGTATGGTGCACCATTGCCCATGCCGGGGTACACCGTGCCAGCAGCGGGTCAAGTGTTTGCGGCACCTGGATCTGCGGCAGCAGGGACGGGGTGTGAGGCTTTGGCGCCACACCTCCGCTTCCCAATGTGGCCACGCAAGTTCCGGCCACACCTGCCGGAGAAGTACGACGGAAGCATCAACCCTGCAAAGTTCCTGCATATCTACTCCACTGCCATCCTCGCGGCAGGAGGGGATGAGGCCGTCATGGCCAACTACTTCCCTGTCGCCTTGACCGGCCCAGCAAGGTCATGGCTCATGAACCTGCCCCAGGGTTCCATAACCTCCTGGGGAGAGCTATGCCGACAGTTCACGATGAACTTCGGCAGCTCCTACACGCGTCCCGGCACAGAAATGGACCTCCACGCCGTGCGACAGAACCTGGGGGAATCACTGCGCTCCTTCATCCAGCGATTCTCCCAAGTACGGAACACCATCCCTCACATCCAGGACGCGTCAGTTGTGGTCGCATTCCGACAGGGTGTGAGGAACAAGAAGGTGCTCGAGAAGTTGGCCACCAGGGATGTGCGAGACAACTCAGAGCTCTTCGGCCTGGCGGACAAATGCGCCAGAGCAGCAGAAGGGCGCAACTGGCACTCACAGCCAGCCTCCAAAGCAGGAGGGCAGCCCGGAGATGGTGGAGTTCAAGCTGGACTTCCAACCACGTCATGCAGTCAAGAGCCAAGCACTGGCTGGCTTCGTGGCTAGGTGGACGCCATCACCAAGCAACCCAGGGGGCCCTGAAGGTGGAGGACCGGAGCTCCGAGCACCGGTCTTCACCGAGCCTCACTGGACGTTCTACTTCGAAGGCCCCTCATGGAAGCTGGGGGCCGGAGCCGACGCACTGTTCCTAATGCTAACGGGGGAGCAGTTCGGGTGCATGGTGCGCCTCAACTTCAAGGTGATCAACAACATCGCCTTGGACCTGTGCCATGTACCGCGCGCCGACAACACCGTCGCCAACAACCTATCAACGAAGTCTCCACCGGAGCTCCGGAGCACGAGGAAGCCTTTGAACGGACGTTACCGCGACCCACAGCCCGGCCTGCCGAACCGGGTGAAGGGGGCGAGACCAGCACCTCAAAGCTGGCGGTCCTGGCGGCCCTGCAGCCATGGTGCCTGCCAAGGATCGCATGCGCCATAGGGACTCCGTGCTACCCAGCGCACAATATCCAGAAGCTCAAGTAGCCCCGATGCATGGACCACGGAGGTCCGGGACTTCTTGAAAGACAACATCCTTCCTAATGAACGTGCATCCGCTGAACGGATTGTGCAGATGGCTAAGAGCTACACGCTGGTATTTTTACCAGTGTGGCACCATATGGCATCCTATTGCGGTGCATAACCCAGGAGGAAGGCTGCGATCTGCTCGCAGCAATCCACGGAGGCGAGTGCGGGAGCCGCGCATCGTCACGCACGCCGGTCAGTAAAGCCTTCCGGCAAGGCTTCTACTGGCCGACAGCCTCCTGGACGCCGTCAAGCCGGTTAGGAGATGCAAGGCGTGCCAGGTCCATGCCGAGCAGACCCACACAACCGGTGCAGACGCTGCACATCCTGGGGCCATGCTCCAGAGCCGTCAGGGGGGTACCGTCTCCTCTACATCGGGGGCCAGCTGGACATCCCAGGGTCGGGTCACGGGAACCACCCTTCTTCATGGTATGCGGGGGTAAAGCCGTGCTTTCCCCCGAGATCACCATGGGGGTCCCCCCGTGTCAGAGCGGACGACAAAGCCATGCAAGACCAGCTCCTACGTGAGGGCATCGACCTCGTCGACGAGGCAAGATGACAAGCAATGCTCCAAAGCGCACGGAACCGGAAGACGCTCCGGCGCTACCTCTGTAAGTTCTACCCTTAGAACAGTGGTAGGACAGGTTTATTCTTTCTGTAACAGATCCCATAGAGTCTAGGAGCAGCGCCCGGAGCTGCTAAGCCCCAGGGGGTGGTCCAGGACTACGTCTGGTTTAGCCTGGTCCTGTACCCTAAGCGCGTAGGCTCTGTCCCCCTTCACAATGGGGCGGGTCGTTGCCTCCATGTACGACCTGTTTTCCTCCTATGGACTTGCATGAATGAAAAGAACCTTGTCCTACCACGCCTACTTATGTGTTCATTTAAATTACGCGTTAATCTTTATGATCACCTCCCCGATCTCTAGTCAGTGTACGCCCATTGTACACTCGGTTCTCCTTTCCCACTCTGATGCCTAGTCAGCATTTGCCATCCTGCCGAAGGCGGTCGTGCTTGAGGTACCTGCCAAAGGCCCGAGGGCCTCTCGGACCTCCCCCTGTTAGGGTACTGTGACGCCAGTTGGTCTCCTCCAGGAAAAGACCTACGCCAGAGCGGGAGGTCCGCGAGCCTTGCTTTGCCCGGTCCTGCACCCAAAGCATGCACACTATGCCTCCCCAGCGCAATGGTCTAAGTACTAGGAGCCGGACGATTACACCCTGACCAAGGAGGGAGCCGGGCCTCCGGTACCAAGTGACTGGATTGCCCAAGCCCCGTACACCGGCCCAGGACTGTAAGCCAAATAAGACTAAGGGACAGGGAAGGGAGGACCTCTAAGCACGATTACCGTTTCCTACTCGTGTGCAGTGCCAGACTTCACCCCCTCCGCAGGGGTGAACTCTGAAGCCGGACCTCACCCCCTCCGCAGGGGCGAGCTCCGAAGGCGCCACGTGCCCAACAGGGCCGGGGCCCCCCTCTCCTCAGAGGCAAGCCCCGGACCTGACACATGGCCGGCAGTACCAGACTTCACCCCCTCCGCAGGGGTGAACTCTGAAGCCGGACATCACCCCCTCCACAGGGGTGAGCTCCGGAGGCGCCACGTGTCCAGCAGGGTCAGGGCCCCCCTCTCCTCAGAGGCAAGCCCCGGGCCTGACACGTGGCCGACAGTACCAGACTTCACCCCCTCCGCAGGGGTGAACTGTGAAGCCGGACCTCACCCCCTCCGCAGGGGTGAGCTTCGAAGGCGCCACGTGTCCAGCAGGGCCGGGTCTCCCCTCTCCTCAGAGGCAAGCCCCGGGCCTGACACGTGGCTGGTAGTACAGGGGTGAACTCTGAAGCCGGACCTCACCCCCTCCGCAGGGGTGAGCTCTGAAGGTGCCACGTGTCCAGCAGGGCCAGGACCCCCCTCTCCTCAGAGGCAAGCCCCGGGCCTGACACGTGGCCGGCAGTACCAGACTTCACCCCCTCCGCAGGGGTGAACTCTGAAGCCGGAACTCACCCCCTCCGCAGGGGTGAGCTCCGAAGGCGCCATAGGTCCAACAGGGCCAGGGCCCCCTCTCCTCAACGGCAAGCCCCGAGCTTGACACGTGGCCGACAGTAACAGACTTCACCCCCTCCGCAGGGGTGAACTCTGAAGCCGGACCTCACCCCCTCTGCAGGGGTGATCTCCGAAGGCGCCACGTGTCCAGCATGGCCGGGGCTCCCCTCTCCTCGGAGGGAAACCCCGGGCCTGACATGTGGCCGACAGTACCAGACTTCACCCCCTCTGCAGGGGTGAGCTCTGATGCCGGACCTCACGCCCTCCGTACGGCAGAGCTCCGATGCCAGCACTCACCCTCTCCGCAGAGGCGAACTCTGATGCCGGACCTCACGCCCCCCGCAGGGCTGAGCTCCGATGCCAGCCCTCGCCCTCTCCTCAGAGGCGAGCCCTGATGCCAGACCTCATGCCCCCAGCAGGGCTGAGCTTCGAAGAAGACAAGACCCTACAAGCACAGGGAACTCTCAAGAATAAGAAACTACGCGGTGTAGACAAGGAGAAGGCCCCACCTCGGGATCGTTACCTCCCCCGAGATGGGCCTGGGGGCCACTGTAGGTACCCTCAATACCGGGTACCCCTGTGCATAGGAGAAAACTGCCTAAGGACCTCGCCCCCTCCGCAGGGGCGAGCTCCGAAGGCGTCACGTGTCCAGTAGGGTCGGGGCTCCCCTCTCCTCAGAGGAGAGCTCCGGGCCTACCACGTGGCCAGAAGAGCCGGACCTCGCCCCCACCGCAGGGGCGAGCTCCGAAGGCGCCACGTGTCCAGTAGGGCCGGGGCTCCCCTCTCCTCAGAGGAGAGCTTCGTACCTGCCACGTGGCCAAAAGAGTCGGACCTCGCCCCCTCCGCAGGGGCGAGCTCTGAAGGTGCCACATGTCTGGCGGGGTCGGGCCTCCCCTCTCCTCAGAGGAGAGCCCAGGGCCTGCCACGTGGCCAGCAGTGCCGCGCTGCCCACCCTGGCGCGGTAGGCAGCAGGGGTAAAGGCACGCCATGCCTTGTCCGTACAAGGCATTCAAGACCCGCGCCTTCCAAAGGCACGGAGGCGCGGCGCACGCCTGTCATAAGGCATTGTGACCAGTCACAGTCAAGACAGGCGCACCATGTCAGAAGCTGTAGACCAATAAATACAGCGACAAGTCATGCCCTGCCGTCCTTGCCATCATCAACCACTACGCCTAGCTTGCGGCACGGGAAACGACAGGACGACGACCAAGAAGCCCTCGCTAGAGACAACTACCAGCATTTATTGCAAGATAGGATAGATGGCAGGAAATCACCCCGGGGCTACCTGTCGGGCTCCGGGGCCCACCTTGTAAGTCGCCCGAGCCTTGAAGTATAAAAGGCTTGGGTAGGCAACGTTACAAAGGGTTCGGCATTTTCGCCACCCAGCCAACTAATCCTCATACACAAAGAAGCAGTGCTCCAAGCACTCCCATGGACGTAGGGTTTTACGCTCCGGCGGCCCGAACCACGTAAAAATCCTGGTGTCAATCCTCCTTCACCCAACGTGACCATCTCTATAGGACTAGCCCCTCCGAAAAAGAACCTCCGCGGGCTGCCCTGAAGCAGGCCCGGGGGAAGTGTCGACCACAACACTTCAACATCCTATATCCCCTACCCAAATCGACAGCTTAATCGAGTGAGCCATAGCCTCGGCGTTCGATTTCTTACTCTCTGTCCAGCCTCCCCCCGTTTACTCTCGCTGATTTGAGCCCAACCCTAAGCAACCCCTTGATTGGCCTTAGACCAAATCTCACCCACACACAAAGATCACTTAATCTGATTCTTCTTATAAAAATCATCTAATATCATTATATAGTTAGTGCAAGCAAGTCTGAATGATGTATATTTGCTTTGTTTGTATGTTTGCTTGTGCGTGGTGTAGAATCAGTGCCAGAAGAGAACCCAGAGGAGATAAGTGACCAAGAGACAACGCTGCAGTCAGTAGTGAAGGCAAGTTCCATCACCCTCTTTTTGATCATATTGCTCCTATGTGAGGTTCATCCATTGTGGCCAGTAGATTAGGCCTTTGCATTGTTGAGCATGAGTTATTCGAGTGATAGAATGTAAACATACTAGTTTCTCTTTTTGCAGCATATTGATATGATGAGATTATGCATGATGATGTTGCCTTGTTTATGTTGCACGGTTGGGGAGGGCATGAGTTGAGACCGGGGCAGAAGGGTTAGTGTTGGTGTAAGCGCTACTGTGGTGGTAGACTTACAGCGAGTACTATCAAGATGATAGGCTCGTGGTTTGAGTATGGAGGCTGCCCTGGTGAGACTTAAGGACCGAGTTGTTTTTACATCTCACCTAACTTTGTTCAATATGACAACATGACCCTCTATGGACAGGGCTTAGCCTAGGTGGCTAACCCGGCAGTCGTCCACGGTGGAGAGAGAGAGAGATGCATTTATGAGTGAAAACTGAGATGATATTGAGATAAGTCATGACACTAGGTTGGGGACGACTTGTCTAGGTGATGTTTCGACTGGGTGTCAGTTATGACGGGCTGTCTTTTATGGTCTTTGCGTGTGGGTACAGCGTACAACCTCTGCAGAGTGTAGAATCCGTTTGGACGGTCGTGTCCTCGGTATAGGACAGGTTATGGTGTGGTCCTAACAACTAGGAAGCCACCTGTTGTGAGAATGAGGTGAGAGATGTCTCTGGATGGGTTATTTGGTTGCATTTAGTTGCATTAGGTTGCATTACTCTTATTGTTGTGCATTGCATCTATGTTTGTTTCATCCCCCTCCCGAAGGGCGAGGTGGAGCTTGTTCAGTACTTTTGTACTCAACTGTTGCTGATATCTTCAAAGGATCCTAACTTCAACCCGGAGGACTTCGAGTAGGGTCACATCCACACCCAAGGTGTTATTGTGGAACCATGTACGAGGAGGAGCTAGTCGTCCATATGTTTATGTCATTAGTCATCCTTATGTTAGTCCTTATTATTGTTGTACTAAAGTGTATGCCATTGTAACAAAGATCTGAATGGTTGTGGTTCCACTTGTGTTGTAATATTATGTACCGAACTCTGTTTCTCGCGTAATATTACATGTTTAGTTCCGATCTTATGGGTTGGGACACTTCAGCAGGGCCACCTGGTGCCTCGACTAAAAGCTTTCTCTGAAGGGGTGACAAACCCTCCCCTAGACGGGAGGGTCCCTTTTGGGCAATACAAGTGCGCCGCCCAGGGTGCACCCATCTGTCCACGGGGGATGGGTACCTCTACCCAAATCACGGAACATAGAACACTTCTATAAGTTCTATCCTCAGCGCAGTGGTATGGCATTTTTTCTTTTTCTCTTTATTTTTAAAGGTGCTATAGTGTCTAGGAACATTGCTTAGAACAGCTAAGCTCTGGAGGGGTCCTGCTACTCTTGTCATCCGGGGCGGGTCGCTGCCTTCTTGTACGGCCTGCTTCCTCCTATCACCTGAAGAAAGCTAGAAATGAGAAAAAAAAAATCTACCCTACCCTCTGTACCTTCTTTACAATCTGTGCTTACTCATGCATATCACCTGTAAATGGCATGTCCGGCGCCTGTCCTACACACTTGTCCTAGGTCTCGTGGCGCTAGAAGGTCTCCTCGCTGAAAGGTTAACGCCCACGGGAGGTCTAGGGTGTGTAGCCCGCTATACCTGGTTCCATACCCCTAGCATGCACATCCTTCCTCCCCTGCACTACAACTAAGTACTTGGGGGCCGGAAAGAACACGCCTACGGACAAGAGAAGTAACCGGACCCCGGACATTACCCCTGTGCTCTTTGGGCTTTCTTTCCATACCGCTCCGGCCGTGTGGCCAATCACTTTCCTTGTGTCAACCGTAGCAAGGGTTGTGTTGTCCTTATACAGGCGGGTCTGCTTGGAGTACCTGTGGTGTACCCGGGGTCCTGCGGTCGTCTCGTTGCTCGGGGCCCTATGGCGCCGAATGGTCCATCCCCCAAAAAGATTACGCCAATGGGAGTTCCAAGGGCGTAACCTGCTATGCCTGGTTACGTACTCCTGGCGTGTGTACCCTGCCTCTCCAGCTCTACAGCTCCGTACCGGGGAGCCGGACGGCTCATACCCCTGAGAAAAGTCGTGACCATAACTTAGGGACTTTTGGTTGTCTCATTGTCTGGAGGCCCTATGATGCCGAATGGCTCTCCCTTGAAAGGCTTACACAAGCGGCAGGTCCAGGGCGTGAAGCCTGCTATGCCTGGTCCCGTACCCCTAGCGTGCACACCCTGCCTCTCCAGCGCTACAGCTTAGTACCAGGAAACCGGACGGCTCATACCCCTGGGTAAGGCTTTAACCATAGTCCGGACAACCCACATCAAATTACCGAAGCCCCGCAGCTTAACTAAGGACCGTAATCCATAGCAAAGCTACCAAATAAGGAAGAGTGACCAGAGAGCACAACTACTCCCTCTTTCTGCCATGACTGCAGATCCGCACATGTCCTTGGTGTTTCGGACCTCCCAGGGGGCCCGATGCTGACGTCCAGCCTCATCCGGTGGTAGGTGCGCCCTAACACAAGGGCCACACCTACCAGGGGGACAGGTGGGTAACTTCTCAGGAATGTCCGGTGGTTCTCGAGAAAAGCGGCGCGGTGGAGCTGCATCGGTCGACCCAAAGGCTGCCGCAGTAAATACCCCGGGGCAACCCCTTGAGCACGTCGCCACAACTCACCAGTCAGGAGCGAGCACAAGTCCACTACACCGACGATGTGCTGCCGCTTTGACTGTCGAGTATGCCCACTACACCAAGGACGTGCAGCCTTTCGCCTCCCATGTACAACCACTCGTCCACTACGCGAAAATCTCGCCACCTCTTCGGTCTCCAAAGTGCAGGTTCAAAACCACCACGCAGAAGAGCTGGGGGCCCCACCTACGGGCTCGATGCCTCCCCCGAGGTGGGCCCAGGGGCCACTGTCGGTACCCTGCTGACCGGGTACCCCCGCGTAGTGGGTAAAAGATAGCCTGGGCCCCACCTCCCTACTGAGGCGGGCCCCAGCGTAAGCCACATGCCCTTGGCCCATGGTCATCCCTAGGGCTGCCACGTCCGCTTGAGCTCCGGAGCTGACACGTGTCCTGGGCTCCGTTCCGAGCCTCCCCGCTGAGGTAGGGTCCGGGGCTGCCACGTGTCCCTGGCTCTGAGCCACATCCCCGCAGAGGACAGCACCGGGGATGACACATGCCCTAGGCTTCGGCCTAAGCCTCCCTGCTGAGGTGAAGTCCAGGGCTGCCACGTGTCCCCTGGCTCTGAGCCACCTCCCCGCTGAGGACAACCCCGGTGCTGACACATGCCCCGGGCTCCGATCTGAGCCTCCCTGCTGAGCTGAGGTCCGGAGCTGCCACGTGTCCCCTGGTTCCGAGCCGCCTCCCCGCTGAGGACAGCTCCGGTGCAGACACGTGCCCTGGGCTCCGGCCCAAACCTCCCTGCTGAGGTGAGGTCCAGAGCTCCCACGTGTCCCCTGGCACCAAGCCTGTCGATAAGAGCTCTAGAGCTGCTACGTGGCCCACGATCTGTCGTGGGCCATGGGTCGACGAAGTCAAGAAGGAAGTGCGCTGTCAGGCTTCGCATTCAAGGCTCGCGCCTTCCCCAAAAGCATGGTGCACTGCGCACGTCTCCGCCCTTTGCCCGTTCGCCATTACGGCGACAAGACAGGACAAGGCGTGACAGCAGTACAGTGTCGCCCAACTGCACGAAGCCGCCCAAGCAGGGCGAAAAGACGACATCTTCATCAGCACCTGACACTTGGTCAGGGGCGCTCAGCGCGTCGAACGGTGGGACTTAACTCTCCTGCCGGCCACTCTACTCAAGGGATGAAGCCCTAGATCGTGTATAGGGTTCACTTAGCTCTGGGGCCGCCTGTCAGGCCCCAAGTCTCATTGTAACCACCCGGACTTGAACTATAAACGGACTAGGGTGACCACCCTGTAGGGGGTTTCGTTTTTTGCATTCCAGATTCCACAACGCACAAGCACTCACGCTCAAGCAATAGAACAAGCACTCCCGTGGATGTAGTATTTACGCTCCGGCGGCCCGAACCACGTAAATCTCAGTGTTCATCTGCTCCCTCGAGCCCAGGTCGCGTAGGGCGCCAAGCCCCCTCCGGAAAAAAGAACCTCGCGGGCTGCTTCCGAGCATGCCGGGAGGAGTGTCGCAGATCACATTCCGACAGAGTGTATACTAAAAAGAGCTGAGAATATTTTTTAGAGTGGTTTTTGATGTAATAACATAACACTCTGTATGATCAGGATATGGGGTGACTGATGATGCATAACACTCTGTATGATCAGGATATGGGGTGACTGATGATGCATAACACTCTGTATGATCAGGATATGGGGTGACTGATGATGCATAACACTCTGTATGATCAGGATATGGGGTGTCTCATAATGAGAAGACGCCGCTGGGAGAGGCTGCGTTGTACAGGCGGTTTGTGCTCTGCAGCGCTACTGCGGTGGAGGCAATCCTCTGCGGGCGGCCGCTGGTGAAGCTTGTCATCAGCGGGCAGCAGCTGTGAGCGCGCAAATATGTTCCCAAATCGCCACAACACTAGCAAATCTGAATTAACAAATCTGCAAATTCATAGACACCACGAATTTAGTATCACGACCTCATGTTTTTGGTATGCCGCGCACTTGTACGTGCAGGTACCTAAACTAGTATCCCCTAACTGCTGATCTTGGATGTAAGTTGTGCTTGTTGAACAGCACTGTGAATTCTTCCATGTGACTGAGATCTTGCTGCCACAATACTGCAGATATTGTTAATCCCTAGACGTCAAAATCTTTTTCTTGTACAGTTGCTACGTGTATTAGAGCAAAATGCAGCTTACAACTTTTACAAACAAAATCAATTTATTCCCTGATAATCGACATATAGGGGAACTGAGCTCTGTAACAACTCATGTCTTCAGGTAATAATACCAAATGCTCTTCAGTCTAAAGCTCAATTTCAGGTAAAAAGGCGAGACATAATAGAAAACATCACCTTGACGAGCCTGTCAAAATCGTTGTACAAGGCCACAAACCTGAACATCCTGAACTTCTCAGAGCACAATAACGAAAATTTACAGCAACAATATGCAAATCCTACCATTTACAGTCTGATATTCAGGAGAAAGTTCAGTATCACTATTTAGCTCCAGCTGACCTACAATGTTACACAGGAACTGTATCTGTATTTTGTCATGTCAACACAGCTATGCCTCCCATTATATTCAGTTACTTGCCCTCCTATTGGTTCTTCACACAAGTTTACCTGCCTGCCAGTGGGCAATCCCTGTATCTGTATGTCCAGGGGTAGTAGCATCTCTTCTGCAGCCATGAAACAATGGTCTTGATATCTTCCAAAGACCCTTCCACACCGCCATTAGAGGATGAGGAAGAATACTGAACCTTCATTGAGGCCGGTACCGAAGGAACATCAGCACGACCTTGTCCTGATTTTGCTGCCACAAAGGTGTACCAAAGGTGCTTCCCCATCTTCTCGCACATATCATCACTGCTCAATGCTTGGAGCTTCTCTAGAATCTGCACCATGGCCAGGTCAAAGCCATCAGCCTGCATCAGGATGGCCTGGGTCTCGACCGCGAGCTTGTCATTCCACAGGAGAGACATAGCAGCATCCACCACACCCTCTTTGAGAAACCTGCTCCAGTTCTCCTGGGCCTCGCAGAGGCTGGCGACTGCCTTTGCCACTGTCTTCTTGACACCTATCTCTCCAACCGAGAGCAGGTCAATCAGTGCAGCAAAGCCTCCAAGCTCACCAATCTTGATCTTGTTGTAGTAGTCGTCGGCCAGCAGCCCAAGGATCTGGGCGCACTTGGCTCTTATGGGCACTGGCCCTAGCCATGCTCTTGCAATCAGCACAGGGATGGTGTACTTATCGTCTCCAAATGCCACCTTGTTTGGGTCATAGGAAGCTGCTTTCTCCATGATCCTGAGGATGATGTCGTCCAGTTCAGGGTCAGGTTCCAGGCATGTCTCAGGTAGGACAGCGGCAAGCTTCGCAATCGCCCCGGGGTTCTGGCCTAGCAGGTGCACTATCGCGCTCTCCTTATCGATGAGCTTGTGGAGGCGACAAAGTGCATTGTAGGCTACTGTAGAGCATCTGGGGGAGTGAGGCATGAGGGTGACTTCCTTAAACAAAGCTTCTTCCTGGGGAGAAATGGCAGGTAAATGTATGGCTGCTGCCGCTGTAGCATTGCTATTTACTGCACGCCAGAGCGAGATGCACAGCGCGATAAGGATGTTGGGGGTGAACACGCTGTGCGGAAGAACCTCTCCAGTTACAGGACAGATGCGTTGGTTGTTCTTCCACCATTTCTCCAGTGCCGAACAGTCAACAGTCTAAAAAACAGAGGAGTTGCATATCAGTCTGGATTCGAAATCTACAGGCTATGAAGGCAAAAATAACAGATAAATGTAATGAAGATAGCAACGTTAACGAAATGTTGATGAATAGTCTGACCAGAAAATTTGCAAGATACTGAGTTTTCCACCTTAACTAACCCCAGGGCTCTTATTATCTGTTCAAATTCAGGTGAAAAGTCCCATCTATGCTGAAATTAAAGCTTATAAAAATTGTAGACGTCTACAGCAAATGAATTACTCTGTAGTTTATATGCTGCATACTAGTAGTATCCTATAATGATGTCCTTATTCATAATTTGAACGAAAAATACTTAATATAGAAACATATAAACAGTATGTTTCAACAATGCACGTGGACATAGTATAGTTTTTCTGGTCTATGCTAATATCCTATGGTATAGAGGGCAAATTTTAGACAACTCTTCAGAACACATAAAAAATCACAACAGACACTAGCACAACTTAAATAATAAATCTTTCAAGAAATTAGGAAAATAGTTTGTGTTATTCTTATAAAGTATCTTGTTGTGAGCTGACAGAACTGAAACAATTTTGCAATCTGTACAAATCATGAAAGAATTTTATGACAACACTTCTACTATCTTCAGCGTAATTCCTCAAGCTAATAGAAACTTGAGTACATTCAAACATTGTGTTAGAGTATGTATGAAGGTTGCTAAGGGTATTTTGGTCATTAGCCATTAGGTTACTTGGCCCTCAAGTCTTATAACTAATCCAATGTAGCCCTAGCATTATCAATGTAACTAATCCAATCTTTTCCCTCTAATATGGTACCAGCCTAACCCTAATCCTAGCCCACCCCTCAATCTCTCCCAGCCGCCAACACCCCCTCTCTGGCGCGCCGCCCCCATCACTGGCCGCCTCCTCCCACGGGCCACCCCCGGAGCACGCCTTCACCACAGGCTCTGCCGCCCATGAGTCTCTATGCCACCCATGAGTCATCTATTGTACCAGGGGCACCCATGAGTCTCTATGCCACACATGTCAGTTAGGTCGCCATGTTCAACTTCTTTTTCCTATCTCTACTTCTCAAGTTGTGCATATTTTTGATATCATACACTATGATATGTGGATCTTTCCTGTCATCAGTGTTTTTGGATATAGATAATATCTGGTTATCCTTGATAATTTTTCTCATTACTTGTGGACTCTTCCCTTGCGCTTGAAGTATGTTTACCACGCCCTCACACTTCTTTGTTTGGGTGTCCACTCAGTTTGGCTGCACAATAAGGGTAGCTCATGTTGGCAATTCAGCTAAGTGAATTCTCTCACCCTCTCTGTGTTTTACTCTTGCGCTGTGGAACAGAGTAGTTTAGAGCTGCTGAACTGTGCAGATGGATCAGTGATGGATCCTTTATTTATAGATAAAATAGGAGTCCCAGTCAAAGCTGGTATGAGCTCCTAGATTACAGGAGCTTGATCTAATCCTAGTGCTGACTAAGCCTCAAACGGCTATAACCCCTAAGGAATAGTTCTGTTGCTGACTAGTTCTAACAGCCATTAGTTAACAGTTGACTCACTAACTCTGTCGCCTTCGACAGTTTATTCAGACTAAGAAACAGTAATACTGAAACTACTAGACTTAACAACATTTCACCCCCTAAGGGTAGAGTTTCAGACTTGTCTTCATCTGAATCATACCGATTCTTGCTCTCATCTCTTGGAACCTAACCTTTCCTAGTGCCTTGGTTCCAATATCAGCAAGTTGATCCTTTGTGTTGATGAACTCCACTCTTATGCTTCCATCTTCAACACACTGTCGCACATAGTGATATCTGACCCGTATGTGTTTGCTTCGTTGGAAGACAGGGTTCTTCATGAGGGCTAGAGATGACTTGTTGTCAGCTCTAATTGTCACAATCTTGACCTCCTCTTGTCTCACATCAGCCAGCAGCCACGTCAGCCAGACTCCTTGTGTCGATGCGGCAGTGGCGGCGATATACTCTGCTTCACATGATGACATGGTCACCACGCGCTGCTTTAGAGAATGTCAACTGTCATGCTGGAATAAGTCTTGTAGTCCTTTGGTCTTTGGTCCCCTAGTCCTTTAGTTTGTTGCACTTTAGTCCTTGGTCTTTGTTGTACTCTAGTCCTTTGGTCTTTGTGGCCCCAATTAGGACAGCATCTAAGGACACTAGGACAGCATATTAAGGACACTAGGACAGCATCTTAGTGTCAGCCATGGACAGCATATTAGGACAGCATCTAAGCATCTTAGACTAGCATCTTTGTGGCATATGCTTGGCTGCCATGGCAGCTATAAATATGTAGGCTCAACCCCTTGGGTTGGCATGGCATTGTGTGAGAAATAGACAAGAAAATTGCCCCAACTCCTAGTGTCATCCTCTCTTCCAATGAGAGTGAGAATTCAACTACTAACATTTGGTATCAGAGCCGTTCTATCCTGCAGCTTAAACATCTCTTACTCATCCCCTTCCCGCACCTCTCTCTGTCCGCAACCGACAGCAGGAACACCGGCTGTTCCAGCTCATTCCTCTCCTGCACAGACAAGCAGCAGCTTGTCTTCCACACACAACAGTCCTTCCCCACTAGTGCGCCATGTCCGACGGACAGTCTCAACGCTCGGTCGCCTCGAGCGCGCGACAGACGGAGGTCGCCGCGGCAGAGGAGCGCGAGCGAGCGGCGGCAGAGACTGCGGCGACGGCGGCAATGGCGGCAAGGTTGGCGGCGGCGGAACTGGCAGCAGCGAGGGCGGAAGTGGAAGCAGCGGCGGCGGCGACTGTAGCGCGTGCGGCGGCAGCGGAGCTGGAGGCTCTGCGCGGCAGTAGCTCCAGCAGCTCTATCGACGGCGGCGTCGACGATGAGCTCAGGCCGGTGAGGGAGGCGGCGCGAGCACGAGAGGTGCAGCCGCGCGCCCCCATGGGCGCGACAGCCGCAGCCCAGGCGGGCGCGGACGCGCCGGTGGCGCTCCCGACGGCGGCGGTTGGGTTGACGGAGAACGCGACCATTACAAACGGCGTGGTTCTCCCTCCCCGAACAGGTACCATGGACACCACGGGGTCCAGGCCATTGTCAGGGACGTCGGTCCCGGCGGTGGGTGGCCTACCCTCACCAAGACCAACTACGTCGAGTGGGCCGCGGTGATGAGGGTACGGCTCCAGGTGCGACACATGTGGGAAGCAGTTCAGTACGGCGACGTCGACTACTACGAGGATCGACGGGCGTTGGATGCCCTCATTGCTGCAGTCCCGCCCGAGATGCAGTTCTCGCTTTCCAAGAAGCGGACTGCTAAGGAGGCATGGGATGCCATCGCTGCAGCACGCATCGGCAGCGACCGCGCCCGCAAGTCCACACTGCAGACGCTTCGCAAGGAGTGGGAGAACCTGGCCTTTAAGCCAGGTGAGGACGTTGATGACTTTGCTCTCCGTCTCAACACTTTGTTGCAGAAGTTGGTGCAGTTCGGCGACGACACCTACAACGAAGAGAGAGCTGTCGAGAAGCTCCTTCGATGCATCCCCGAGAAGTACAAGCAGATCGCTCGCTCGATCGAGTCTCTGCTGGACCTCTCCACGATGTCGATCGAAGAGGCGATAGGTCGTCGACAACGACGAACCACAACCTCTCTCGGGGCCTATCACCATTGGCGGGAAGCTTCACCTCACTCGCGAGCAGTGGGAGGCTGGCCAGGGTGACCGGAAGAAGGGGGAGTCCTCTTCCTCGACAGGCGGCCGCAAGCGCGGCAAGTCGCGCAAGGGGCGCGGAGGTACCCAGGCCGGGGCACGCGGACGTATCGAGGGTGGCGCCCGCGGAGGCGCCCAGGGCGGCACCGTCGGCAACCACAAGCCGACACGAGACGACACCTGCCACAATTGTGGCAAGCTTGGTCATTGGGCCAGGGAGTGTCGACAGCCACGACGTGGCCAGGCCCACGTGGCACAAGTGGAGAAGGAGGCCCACGTGGCACAGGTAGAGGAGGAGCCAGCTTTGCTTCTGGCACACGGAAGCATCAAGCCACCTCTAGTGGCATCGACCGCAGCGGCTCTCCTTCATCTTGATGAGCCAAAAGCACACGCTTTCCTCGGCGACGGCTCCAGCAACGACAAGACTGACGGGTGGTGCCTCGACACCGGCGCCACCCATCACATGACCGGTTGACGGGAGTTCTTCGTTGAGCTTGACTCCAATGTCCGAGGCTCTGTCAAGTTTGGTGACGCCTCCGGCGTGGAGATCAAGGGTGTCGGCTCCGTCATCCTCACCGCCGAGTCTGGTGAGCACAGGATGCTCGTCGGAGTCTACTACATCCCCGCGTTGAGAAACTCCATCATCAGCTTGGGACAGCTGGATGAGAACGGTTCGCGCGTGGAGATTAAGGACGGAGTCATGAGGATTTGGGATCGCCATCGTCGCCTTCTTGCCAAGGTAACTAGAGGCACCAATCGACTCTATGTCCTTCACGTGCAGGTAGCACAGCCTGTCTGCCTTGCCACTCGTCGGGACGACGAGGCATGGCAGTGGCACGAGCGCTTTGGGCATCTTCACTTCGAGGCCCTAAAGCAGCTCAGTGCCAAGGAGATGGTGCGAGGCATGCCATGCCTTGACCACGTGGAGCAGCTCTGCGACGTCTGCGTGTTGACGAAGCAGAGGCGGCTTCCTTTTCCCCAGCAGTCGAGCTTTCGAGCTAAGGAACGGCTCGAGCTCGTTCACGGGGACTTGTGTGGCCCGGTGACACCAGCTACACCAGGAGGACGACGCTACTTCCTGCTGCTCGTTGACGACCTCTCCCGCTACATGTGGGTCGTGGTCCTTGGCAGCAAGGGAGAGGCTGCGAACGCCATCAGGCGCGCGCAGGCCATTGCGGAGGCGGAGTGCGGCCGCAAGCTGCGTGTGCTGCGCACCGACAACGGCGGCGAATTCACGGCGGCTGAATTCGCGTCGTATTGCGCGGATGAGGGTGTTCAGCGCCACTACTCCGCGCCCTACAGCCCGCAGCAGAACGGCGTCGTCGAGCGGCGTAACCAGACGGTTGTGGGGATGGCTCGGGCCCTCCTCAAGCAGAGGGGAATGCCGGCTATCTTCTGGGGAGAGGCGGTGGTGACGGCTGTCTACATCCTCAACCGCTCGCCCACCAAGGCTCTCAACGGCAGGACGCCGTACGAGGCTTGGTATGGGCGCAAGCCGGCGGTCTCTCATCTACGGGTCTTCGGCTGCCTCGCGTTTGCCAAGGAGCTTGGCCACATCAGCAAGCTCGACGACAGGAGCACTCCGGGGGTGTTCATCGGCTACGCGGAGGGCTCCAAGGCCTACCGCATTCTCGACCCAGAGACACAGCGTGTGCGCACGACGCGCGACGTTGTGTTCAACGAAGGGCGAGGATGGGCATGGGACAAGGCGGTGGACGACGGTTCGACCTCGACGCACGACGACTTCATCGTCGACTACGTCCACTTCAAGGGAGTTGGGGGAGTAGGCAACTCTTCTCCACCGAGCGTGTCTACCCCAACCCCCGACCGTCCACCTCCACCTCAGCCGGCGACCCCACGCACTCCAGCACCGACGACCACTCCTCCGGGCACGTCCACTCCGTCCCCAGCTCGTGTCGAGCACGACCCAGTGGAGTTTGTTACTCCGCTCTCCCACGACGAGGAGCGCCTCGACGGGTGCTACGACGGCGAGCCGTTGCGGTATCGCAAGATGGAGAACATTCTCGGCAACCAGCCGGTGCCGGGACTGGCCCCTCACGATCTGGATGATCAAGATCTGGAGGCGCAGTTGCACCTTGCGTGCGATGACGGCGAGCCTCGGTCTTTTGCGGAGGCCGAGAAACACGCGGCATGGCGTGTTGCGATGCAGTCGGAGATGGACGCGGTTGAGACGAACCGCACTTGGGAGCTTGCTGATCTCCCTCGCGGTCACCGTGCGATCACCCTTAAGTGGGTGTTCAAGTTGAAGAGGGATGAAGCCGGTGCCATCGTCAAGCACAAGGCTCGCTTGGTGGCACGCGGCTTCGTACAGCAGGAGGGGATCGACTTCGACGATGTTTTTGCCCCCGTGGCACGGATGGAATCCGTGCGACTCCTTCTTGCACTTGCTGCCCAAGAAGGCTGGCGTGTCCAGCACATGGATGTCAAGTCGGCGTTCCTCAACGGCGACTTGAAGGAGGAGGTCTATGTACACCAGCCGCCGGGGTTTGTGGTCCCTGGCAAGGAGGGCAAGGTGTTGCGCCTGCGCAAGGCCCTCTATGGCTTGCGTCAGGCACCAAGGGCGTGGAATGCCAAGTTGGATTCCACGCTCAAGAGGATGGGCTTCGGGCAATGCCCGCACGCGGCAGCCATCTACCGGCGAGGCAATGGAGGAAACACCCTACTGGTGGGTGTCTACGTCGACGACTTGGTGATCACCGGCACCAAGGATGCGGAGGTGGCAGCGTTCAAGGAAGAGATGAAAGCCACCTTCCAGATGAGTGACCTGGGATCTCTCTCCTTCTACCTTGGGATTGAGGTGCACCAGGCCGACTCCGGGATCACACTTCGACAAACCGCCTACGCCAAGCGCATTGTTGAGCTAGCTGGGCTCACAAACTGCAACCCAGCTCTCACTCCGATGGAGGAGAGGCTGAAGCTGAGCCGTGACAGCACGGCGGAGGAGGTGGACGCTACGCAGTACCGGCGTCTTGTGGGGAGCCTTCGCTACCTCACCCACACACGGCCGGACTTGGCATTCTCCGTCGGCTACGTTAGTCGGTTCCTGCAACGACCGACGACGGATCACCAGCAGGCTGTGAAGAGGATCATCCGCTATGTTGCGGGGACTCTCGATCACGGCCTCCACTATCCGAGGTATCCTGGGGAGGCACACCTTGTCGGGTACAGCGATAGCGACCACGCCGGCGACATCGACACCAGCAAGAGCACCAGCGGGATCCTCTTCTTCTTCGGCAAGTGCCTCGTTAGCTGGCAGTCGGTCAAGCAACAGGTGGTGGCCCTGTCCAGCTGCGAGGCTGAGTACATAGCGGCCTCCACCGCTTCGACTCAGGCGCTCTGGCTTAGTCGACTGCTTGGTGATCTCCTCAGCAGAGACACTGGAGTGGTCGAACTCAGGGTGGACAACGTGTCCGCTCTGGCCCTGGCAAAGAATCCCGTTTTCCATGAACGGAGCAAGCACATCCGGGTGAGGTACCACTTCATCCGACAATGCTTGGAGGAAGGGAGCATCAAGGCGAACTACATCAACACCAATGACCAGCTTGCGGACCTGCTCACGAAGCCCCTTGGGAGGCTCAAGTTCATTGAACTTCGCACCAAGATCGGGATGGTCCAACCCTCTCAGAAGACGACGTACAAGACTTAGGGGGAGAATGCTGGAATAAGTCTTGTAGTCCTTTGGTCTTTGGTCCCCTAGTCCCTTGTACCCTAGTCCTTTAGTTTGTTGCACTTTAGTCCTTGGTCTTTGTTGTACTCTAGTCCTTTGGTCTTTGTGGCCCCAATTAGGACAGCATCTAAGGACACTAGGACAGCATATTAAGGACACTAGGACAGCATCTTAGTGTCAGCCATGGACAGCATATTAGGACAGCATCTAAGCATCTTAGACTAGCATCTTTGTGGCATATGCTTGGCTGCCATGGCAGCTATAAATATGTAGCCTCAACCCCTTGGGTTGGCATGGCATTGTGTGAGAAATAGACAAGAAAATTGCCCCAACTCCTAGTGTCATCCTCTCTTCCAATGAGAGTGAGAATTCAACTACTAACATGTCAGACTTCCGCCGAGGAAGAAGAGTACACCGGAAGTGCTGTGACTGTTGTCAATGTCACTGGCGCAGTCACTATCACTATAGCCTGCTAGTTTTGCACCTCCGCAACCTCGCTGGTAGAAACACCAATAGTCAATCGTCCCCGCCACATATCGGAGGACCGTCTTCAGTGCCGTAAACTGGCTGAGATAGCCAACGGAGAACATCAAATTGGGTCGGGTGTGTACAAGATAGCGAAGACTCGCGCTGCTTGAGAGAATGCCAACTGATCAGACTCCCGCCGAGGAAGAATAGTACGCCGGAGGTGCTGTGACTGTTGTCAATGTCACCGGCGTACTCACTATCACTATAGCCTGCTAGTTTTGCACCTCCGCAACCTCGCTGGTAGAAACACCAATAGTCAATCGTCCCCGCCACATATCGGAGGACCCTCTTCAGTGCCGCCATCTGTTCCGCTGTCGGCCTCTGCATGAACCGGCTGAGATAGCCAACGGAGAACATCAAATCGGGTCGGGTGTGTACAAGATAGCGAAGACTCTCGATCAAGCTTCGGTACGGCGATGCATCTTCCTCTTCCGCCTCTCTATCACGGCTTAATTTCAGCCACTGCTCCATTGGCGTTTGTGCCGAGTTGCAATCAGCCATGCCTCCTGCTTCCAGAATCTTTTTTGCATAGTGTGATTGACACAAATTGATTCTAGTGGAACTCTGTTTTACCTCCAACCCGAGGTAGAAGGACAGTAGACCAAGATTGGTCATCTTGAATTGCTCTTTCATCTCCTCTTTGAAGCGAGCAATTTCCAAAGCTGTACCCGTGATGATCAGATTGTCAACATAGACTCCGACGATGAGGCGGCCACGATTCTTCCCTCTATAGTAGATAGCTGGCTCATGATCACTCAGGCGGAACCAAGTTGTCGAAGAGTGCCGTCAAGCTTGGCATACCAAGCCCGTGGTGCTTGCCGGAGCCCATAAAGTGCACGTCGGAGGCGGAGGACCTTGTCTTCTTTGCCATCCACAACGAATCTCGGAGGTTGGTGGACATAAACTTCTTCGGTGATCTCTCCGTTGAGGAATGCAGTCTAAACCTCCTCAAAGTCCATGCCGGCCAGCTGCATATAGGCTTTAGCAACGAGGCGAGCTTTGTGCTTGATCATAGCGCCAGAGTCATCCCTCTTGATGTTCTATCGGCAATTTGGTCAATTCCCAAGTCTAATTGTCTTCAATCGAGATGATGTCGTCCTGCATTACCGCGCGCCAGGCTGAGTCTTGCTTGTTGGGTCTGCATCTTCAGCGACCAATTTGAGCTCTCCTTGAACTCGCCGAGGTCTTCCCCTTCTCGGAATATTCCGTTGAGCTTGTCCGGGTACTTGTTCATCATCGGGGATGAAATCGTCCATCCACCTGTAGCGAACCAGACTCTCACCGTGATAGGCATCCAGTCTATCCTCATCATTTTCCAGCGGTGACATTATCACCGGTGGCGCTGGCGCAGCTGGAGGCGGTGGAGCTGCTGCCACTAGTGGCAGCGGCGTCACTTGCTCTGGTTGCGGTGACTCTGCACCGCCGACGAGTGAGGCACACCCCCTTGAGGTCTGTCTTCTCCTCTGTTTTCCACTGGCGGGCAAACTGAGAAAAATTGAACTGTAAAGTCTTGTGTAATCTCACCTTTGCCGCCAGTAGACGAACTCCAGTTCCAGCCTCTTTCCTCATCGAACATAATGTCTCGAGAGATTATGATTTTCTCCGTCTTCGGTTCAAGCATCTTATAGGCTTTGGCTCCTTCAGGTATCCAATGAATACCATTGGTCAACCCAGAGAGCGGCCACCCAGGGCGTGGCGGCCTAGGCCTAGCGGCTAGGGGCGCGGCCGCGCGAGGTCTGGCCAGAGGCTCGGCGGCCCAGCGACCAGGGGCACTGTTGGCGTATATGTGTTAGGAGGATAGGGATTAGAGGGCAATTTAGTCATTAGCCATGAGGCCACTTGGCCCTCAAGACTTGTCTTCCAATATGTACCCTTAACACATCATCAGATATTGTTATTCCAGTTTTCCCTTCCAATATGGTATCAACAGCCTAACCCTAGCCCTCCTTTCCCTCTCTCTTTCCCATCAAGCGCCGCCGCCACCCATGGCCGGCGCGCCGCCGGTGGGTCCCTTCCCTCTCTCCGGCGTCCCTCCTCGAGCCCAGGCCACGACGTCCATGTTGGATCTCCTCCGCGAATTGTTTGTGACAGGGGTAGCCGCCCGATCTACCGCCGTCGCGGTCCATTTTCCTCCGGGCGTCGCTGCATCTAGCCACCTCCCCAGTGCCGCCGCATCCGGTCACGATCCCCTTCACCTGGGCACGGCCCCCACTACCGGCGGTCTTCTCCCCAGCGCCGCTGCCGCGGGCCTCCTCCCTGGCGCCGCCCTGGGCCCCCTCCCGGGCGCCGCCGCAGGTCTCCACCCCACTAGTGTCGCTGTTGCTGGCTCCCTCCACTAGGGTGCGACCGCCGCCGCTGCTGGTTCTCTTCATCATGGCACAGCGACTCCCGGTCTTCTTCCTTTGGGCACCGGGCCCTGCTCCTTCACCGGACCAGCTCCCTTGCGACTGTCGTCAGCGTCTACTGCTCCATCCTGGCCAGGCCCCCCGCTGGCCAGATTCGGGCCACCACCTCGAGTTCCCTCCCAGGCCTCCCGGTCTTCTTCCTTTGGGCACCGGGCCCTGCTCCTTCACCGGACCAGCTCCCTTGCAACTGCCGTCAGCGTCTACTGCTCCTTCCTGGCCGGGCCCCCCGCTGGCCAGATTCGAGCCACCACCTCGAGTTTCCTCCTAGGCCGGTCAGTCCCGATGCGGTCCCGATCTTGCCTCCGCGGACCCAACTACGATCCCTTCTGAACGGACGCACTCCGCCCTCGTCACCGCGTTGGCTACCGCTCGGGAGAGCGAGCGTACTATCGCTCTCGCCTAGGAGCAGGAGAGCGCGTCCGCTGACGCCCTCGCCCATCAGCTCGAGGTGGTCAGGCATCGTCTTGGAGACATTGTCGCTGGTCCTCCCGTCGTCCATGACAGCAGTGCGGATCACCTTTCCTACAAGGCGTCCGTCGTTGCCAACCTCCACGCCCAGGCGGCCAGTTTCCAAAACATCTGGTCCATGGTCCCGGTCACCCTTGACCCCACCTCTACCTCCTACGCTCGCTGGCGTGACTTTGTCCTCCTCACCCTACGGCGCTACGCCCTCGACGACCTTGTCCTCTCCGACGAGTGCCCGACAGCCCCCTCCTGGATCCGTATGGACAACGCGATTCTCTCCTGGATCTTGGGGTCCATAACTGTTGAGCTGCAAGACATCGTCCGCGAGCAGGGAGGCACGGCTCGCCAGGCATGGGTTGCCATCGAGGAGCAGTTCCACGACAACTGAGAGGCCCGCGCTCTACACCTCGACGCGGCCTTCCAGATCTTCGTCCAGGGTGACCTCTCTGTCACTGAGTACTGCCGCCAGATGAAGAGCATGGCAGACTCCCTCCGTGACTTCGGCGAGCCAGTTTCAGATCGTACGCTCGTCCTCAACCTCCTTCGTAGCCTCAACGAGCGCTATGAGCACCTACGGACCTAGATCGTCCGGTCTGTTCCTTTTCCCACCTTCCAGCAGGTACGGAACGATCTCATCCTCGAGGAGATCACTAAGGGAGCCGCGATACACTCGACCCCCACCACAGCTCTCTATGGATCTGGCTCCAGGCAGCCCCAGCGCCCTCCTGCAGCCTCGACTACCTCTGGCAGCCCGCTCCAGCGTCTTTCTGCTCCGCCGCCGGGCTAAACTCGTCCTTCACTCCTTCTACCATCTCTGGAGCACCTGGCGGCTCTATTGGTGGTAACCGTCGTCGTCGCAAACGTGGTGGCGGAGGTGGCAGTGGCAGGGGTGGAGGCCGCGACCAGGGTAGCGCTCCCTGGCCGTCTCTCTACAACCCGTGGACCGTTCAGATCACCATGTGGCCTGGCCCGTCTCCGGGTGCCTCGACACCACGTCCACAGCGCCCCCAACCGGCCCTCCTTGCTACCCCAGTTCCTGGCAGGCACGGCTGCCCTCCGGGATACCCTCCGGGTGCCTCGGCGCCGCACCAGCTTCAGGTACTTCCGGAGCCACCGTAGCAGCCCCATTTGGCTCCGTCCTGGCCGCCGTACACTGCCGGTTGGGATCAGGAGTCACTTGCTAACTCGTTTAGCACGATGACCCTGACTTCTCCCCTCACTGACTGGGTGGCTGACTCGGGGGCCTCCTACCGCACCACTCCTGACGCGGGTATACTCTCCTCCTCCCTCCCACCTCACTCTTCTTTTCCTTCATCTATCGTTGTCGGAAATGGCTCTACTCTTACAGTCACCTCAGTAGGCCACTTAGATCCTCGTGGGCCCTTCCGTATTCGTAATGTTCTTGTTGCTCCGGACATTATTCATCATCTTCTTTCTGTTCCTTAGTTTACCATTGACAACTTCTGTTCCATGGAGTTTGACCCGTTTGGTTTATCTGTGAAGGATCATTCTACCCGTCGTCTTCTCCTTCGTTGTGATAGCTGTGGGCCCCTATATACTCTGCGGCTTCATGCTTCTTCTTCTTCTTCATACACGCCACACGCTTTGCTACGGCTTCGTCCACCACCTGGCACCATCGGCTTGGTCATCCCGGTCCTGATGTCTTGTCCAAG
The DNA here is from genome assembly GCA_030760725.1 of Neostapfia colusana. Lineage (NCBI taxonomy): Eukaryota > Viridiplantae > Streptophyta > Magnoliopsida > Poales > Poaceae > Neostapfia > Neostapfia colusana. The sequence continues at coordinate 17,941,668 of JASWHV010000017.1, read as the reverse complement.
CTGTCTAGTAGTTTAGTCATCTCTTGTACTAGGGGCAACCATGAGTTCTTATGCCATGTCTGTCAGTTAGGTCACCATGTCCGGCTTCCTTTTTGTAGCTCCAATTCTCAGGCAGCACATATTTTTGATCTTATACATTGTGATTTATATATATATATATATATATATATATAATATATATATATATATATGGGAATGACTAGAATGCAAACAGTCATTTGGTGCAATCGTGCAAAAATCCCTTCTAAACCACACGATCTACATCATGTGGTGAGTGTATTTTTACACTTAAACCCTCCCACCTGGCAATATAAGTTGAAAGAATTGAAGTGTGCAGGTGGGAGGGTTTAAGTGTAAAAATACACTCACCGCAGGATGTAGATCGTGTGGTTTAGAAGGGATTTTTGCACGATTGCACCAAATGCCTGTTTACATTCTAGATGTTCCCATATATATATATATATATATATATATATATATATATATATATTATCGTGTTGTTCTTGATGATTTCTTACATAACTCATGGGTGTTTCCCTTGCGTTTGAAGTCTGATACATTCTCCATGCTTTCTCACTTCTTCGCTTGGGTGTCTACTCAGTTCAGCCGCACCATTCGGGCTGCCCAGTGTGACAATGGGGGCGAGTTTGATAACTCCGCGTCTCGTGACCTCATCCTCTCTCACGGTGTACACCTGCGCAGTCTTGCCCGCACACCTCTCCCCAGAATGACAAGGTTGAGCGCATGATTCGCACCACTAACAACATCATGCGTTGCTTGCTGTTCTAGGCCTCCGTTCCTACTCGGTTCTAGCCTGAGTCCCTTCACACCGCCACCTACCTACTTAATCACCTTCCTACGAAGACGATTACCTCTCTCACCCCTGACTTCACCCCATTCGGCACCTCTCCCACCTATGATCACTTTCAAGTCTTCGGGTGCACTTGCTACCATAATCTTTCCGCCACTGCTCCTCACAAGCTTGCACCCCGCTCGACTCGTTGTGTCTTCCTCGAATACTCTCCTGATCACAAGGGATACCGATGCCTCGATCTTTCCACCAATCGCCACTTGATCTCTCGACACGTCATCTTCAACGAGTCCACCTTTCCTTTCTCCACTTCTATCTCCACCTCTGACTCTGCTACGAAGTTGGACTCTCTGTTCAAAACTGACCCGTGGCTGCCCCTATACAGCCACCCTTTTTTCTGCCTCCTGCAGGTCAGGGTGTGGCTCCGACACCTTCAGTCGCACCACGTGTGGACCCGACACCCCCCACGATGCCCCCGACGTCCCCTGCCGCGCCACGTGTGGCCCCCACGTCCCCGGTCGTTCCACGTGCGACCCCGACCTCACCTGTCGCGCCACGTGTGACCTCGACGTCACCTGCCACACCACACGTGGCACCGACGTTTCCGACCGCGTCGAGGACGACTCCACCACCTCCTGCTACAATCAGCGCAGCTTCACCCCGTTTCGCCGAACCGGTACGCGTCTATCAGCGACGTGTGCAGGCAGGTGCACCAGCTCGTGTCCCCACCGAGCCTCCGGTGTACCATCCTCAGATTCTTCACCGAGATCCCCGTCATGTCCACCCAATGGTGACTAGGCGGGCTACCAGTGTTCTACGGCGCGTCGACCGTTTCTCCGGCCTCGCCCTCTCGTCAGCCACTTCTTCACCACCTTCTACCTCTCCGTTGATCTTGCCTGTCCCAACCTCTGTCCGTAGCGCTCTCGCCGATCCTAACTGGCGATGCGCTATGGAAGAGGAGTACGCGGCTCTACTTGCCAACGAGACCTGGGACTTGGTGCCACGTCCCTCTCGTGGCAACATTGTTATTGGCAAGTGGGTGTTCACGCACAAGAAGAAGGCGGATGGCTCTCTTGATAGGTACAAGGCTCGTTGGGTCCTTCGGGGTTTCACTCAGCGACTCGGAGTTGACTACGACGATACCTTCAGTCCAGTGGTGAAGCAGGCCACCGTCCGCACTGTTCTAGCGTTGGTTGTCTCGCGTTCTTGGCCTGTTCACCGGTTGGACGTCAAGAACACCTTCCTCCACGACACTCAGATTGAGACAGTATATTGCAACCAACCGACAGGGTTTGTGGATTCAGCTCGTCCAGATATGGTCTGTCGGCGAAACAAGTCGCTGTATGGTCTGAAGCAGGCACCTCGGGCGTGGTACAGCATGTTTGCTTCCTCCTTGGTTTTGCTGGGCTTTGTCGAGGCCAAGTCGGATACCTCCCTCTTCGTCTACCAAAGCGGGGGCGGGGGGCACTGTGTACCTCCTGCTATACATCGATGATATTGTCCTGACGGTGTCCAGTTTGACCATCTTACAACACACTATCTCAGCTTTACAGCAGGAGTTTGCTATGAAGGATCTTGGCCAGCTACACCACTTTTTGGGGATTACAGTTGAGCGCCAATCCGATGGCCTATTCCTTCAGCAGAGACAATATAGTTTTGAGATCCTTGAACGGGCTGGCATGGCTGATTGCAAGCCGTGCTCTACTCCGGTCGACACCCAGGCCAAGGTCTCCTCTGAAGATGGTGCTCCCGTTAGTGATCCCACTGCCTTCAGGAGTCTTGCCGATGCTCTCCAGTGCCTCACTTTCACCAAGCCGTATATATCCTATGCGGTTCAGCAGGTGTTTCTCCATATGCATGATCCGCGGGAGCCACACCTCACCGTTGTGAAGCGGATCCTTCAGGGTACCCTCGAGTACAGCTTCCTTCTTCGACATTCCTCAACATCCGAGCTGGTCATCTGCGCTAACGCTGACCGGGCGGGTTGCCCGGACACGCGTAGGTCCACCTCTGGCTACGCCGTGCTCCTAGGGGGCAACCACGTCTTCCGGTCATCGAAGCAGCAGCACGTTGTCTCCAGCTCGAGTGTTGAGGCTGAGTATCGCGCCGTTGCTAACGGTGTGTCTGAGGCTTGTTGGCTTCGGCAGCTGCTCCTGGAGCTTCATAGTTCCCTTACTCAGAGCACGCTTGTCTACTGCGACAACATCAACGCGGTCTACCTCTCCACTAACCCCATTCAGCACCAACGCACGAAGCATGTGGAGATCGACCTTCACTTTGTTTGTGAGCGCGTCGCCATTGGCGATGTCCGAGCGCTTCACGTGCCGACGACTTCACAGTTTGCCGACATCTTCACCAAGGGGCTACATTCGTCAGTGTTCTCGGAGTTCCGATCCAGTCTCAACATCTGTCGAGGCTAGATGTTGTGACTGCGGCGGGTGTTGGCGTATATGTGTTAGGAGGATAGGGATTAGAGGGCAATTTAGTCATTAGCCATGAGGCCACTTGGCCCTCAAGACTTGTCGTCCATATATGTACCCTTAACACATCATCAGATATTGTTATTCCAGTTTTCCCTTCCAATAGGCGCGACAGCCCACGATCCGGCAAGGGGCGGCGTGATCGGATAGGAAACGGCCGCGGTGGCTCCTGGTGACGCGACAGAGGAAGAGGAGAGGGCGACGGCCGTGCCTACGGCTGGAGGGGACGGCAGGGGCGCGCCAGAGAAGATGGGGGGAGGAGCCGATGGCTTGCCGTCCATGAGGTGGCGGCGGCGGCGGATGGGAAGAGAGAGAAAGGTAGGGTTAGGCTGATACCATATTTGAGGATGGAAAACATAATTAATTCCATTGAGATGGGTTAGGGTACATACATATAGGGGTACAAGACTTGAGGGCAGATGTTGCGACTGCGCCGGGGGGGGGGGGGGGCGTTTAGAGTATGTATTAGGGTTGACAAGAGTATTGGGTACTTGGCCCTCAAGCCTGAAGCATTCCTAGATTAGTGTATCAAAATAATTCCAAACTGGTTGCAAGACAATACTGCACCCAGCAGATTAATTTATCTAGCTTAATGAGAACCTGAACAAATTCAAACATATATTTTGTATATGGAACATTGAAATCAAGTCAGACTCAAGATCAAAGAAAATGTTTCTGCTAACATATACAAATTTTCAGTCAACAAAATTACAAGGTTCAATGCATGATCCATTCACCAACAACATTTTTTGAATCTGTATCAGGAATAGTATTGCCAAATACTCAAGCACACTACTTCGCGCCGGGGAAACCTGAACTTATTCAGGCAAAGAAACCAGATTACAAAATCCTAGAAAGTTTTGTATCAACAAACACTGACAAAGAGGCAGAAACACTACAAGAGAAACAGTGAAATCGTATCACAGGATCAGGGCATGAACTCAAGAAAAACAGAAGAAGCGGATGATTCGTCGCACCTTTCCAGAGGGGATGACGACCGGGTGTTCCATGATCTTCTTGGAGACGGGGCAGATGAAGAACTCCGGCACAGGAACCGAGCCAATCCAGCGCCGCCTGGAATCGGCGCCGCGGTGGAGCTCGTCAGAAGACGCGCGCTCCAGGGCCCGGAAGGCGGACTCGAAGAGGTCGAGCGAGGGCGCCGGCTTGGACTCGTCGGCGCACAGGTCCGTGAACCAGGCGAGCTCGGCGGCGGCCTCCACCCTCCGCAGCCACCGCTCGAGCCCCTCGAAGTCTAGCACCCTCCGGTTGTTGTACAGCTCGTCCTTGATTGCATCCGTCCTGGTCCCGGTGTTGGCGCCCATGGTGGCATCCAACAACTCGGCCTCGGCCTTCGCCTTCCACACCTCCTCGGAGCTGGCGAAGGCGTCAAGAACCTCCTCCGCGTCGACGACCGGCTGCGCCTGGAGCTGCGGGAAAGAGAAGGCCGGTGAAGACCCATCATCCCCGCCCTCCACATCGAAGACCGGCGGCCCCTGGAGCTGCGGGAACGAGAAGCTCCCCGCTACGCCCTTCTCCTCCTCCTCGTCCCCCGCTGCCCCGCCTCCTCGGACGGAAGCAGAGCCGCCCGCGCCGCCTTCGCGCGACGGGAGCAGCCTGAGCCTCGCGTTCTCGCCCCTCACAGAGGCGAGAATATCCTCCACACCGGTGCCCTCCTCGCCGCTCTCCCGGCCACTTGCGGCCGCCAATCTTGGCGCCCTCCTGGTGGTCCGCACCGAGCTCGCCATGATCGTCGAGTGCCGCGGAGAGAGCGACCTCGACCCGGACCGCGAGGCCGCTCCACCGCCTCGCCCAGGTGACAGAGACCTCGACCCCGGGCCCCCGCCGCGCCGCGGAGACGGGGACCTCGACCCCGCCGAGACCCAGGGGAGCGGAGGAGACGACGACCCTTCCTCCTCCGAAGCTGGGGAATCAGGCGGCGGCGGGAAAGGCCATCCTCTCTGCCTTCTCGTCAGGGAGCCCTCCTCGGCTTCTTCCTCCGCCGACCAGTCCATGGGTGGCGAGCGCCGCGGTTCTTGCATTCTTGGCCTCGGCCTCTTCTTGGGTATGGGTTTGGGAACTTTCAGTTGGTGCGGCTTTGAATTGAGGCGCCGCGAGGCAGGCGGGATATATAAGAATGACGGGTGACGAATCAATACGGTGCATTAATAATCCCGAGCCGTTGCTACCAGTGCAGCGTTTTTCAGGACATGAGCATATTGATTCAGACTATAACCTTAATAAAAAAATCAGACAGTAGAAATAATAAGAAATTCTGACGGTAGGCATAATTCAACTCGCTAATGATACATTTTGTCTTGAAAATATATACTTTCTCCATTTCGAAATAACGTTTTCTAGCATGTTCTAGCCGAGACCCCATGCGTTGTCGTCTTACCCACCAAGATCCACGTCTTGCCATCTTCTGTTTCACGGTCACCTTCCGGTTGTCGTGCTCTGCCTCCCTATCGCCGCTCGCTGATCTTCAGTTGAAAGATGCAAACATGCACTTGTCGTAAATCTTTTACCTGACAATATGGTATTTGAGTGCTGCTTCCAGAGCGGATCCAACGGGCAGCAGGGGGCTCGAGCCCCCCCCCCCCCCTACTGCCTATCGGATAATGAAGTCCCCCTAGAAGCCCCTCCTTGATTTTTCAGTCATGTAAGAGAAAATTGAGAAGGTTGAGGGTTGAACAAGACCTTGTGTATGTGATACTTTATCTTTATGCATCAAATTGCTTTGAATATCCAAATTTCAAATTTATGTGTGATAACATTTAATCATATGTTTACTAGACTAAGTGATTCAGCCCCCTTATAATTTCTGTCTGGATCCGTCACTTGCTGCTTGCTTATGGTTGTCCTGTTATTTCATTTCTTTTCTTTGAAATGAGATGTGTATTAGCTGAAAATAAACAACATTTCCTGCAGGATGTAGTGGACATCCGGAGAGAACTTGCCTAACGAAAGCTCCAAGGACAGTGAGTTAGAGGACGTTGCAGATCCTTTAGTGTTGAGATGCAGTATAGATGTTCAGATTTTTCTGTTTGCAGTATTAGAGCAGTTGAAGCGTTCCTTGCTTCGATTAGATGTTCGTTTGTTTATGTTTTTATGTTCTTTGGAGATTTGTTGCAGGCCTCTGTGTCAATGGCCTCTATTAGTTAATCTTTGTGTCAATGCAATATTAATGTTCTATTTGCCAAATGTGAAAGCTGCAATGTGAAACACTTTGCAGGTGTGGCTGAACTCTATAATTCAAACTAATCACCATTTGGTCACTTATAATACACCCCCAACGTTTGTTCATTTTGAATGTGTTGAAATTGTCAAAGGAATTTGTGTGCCTTGTTCTTAGTTTTGAACTGAAAGATTGTATTGTTGTAAGGCTCTTCAGAAATCATTTTTAGAAAGTTTACTATTGCAGAAAAATGCAGCTTGAGGATCGTTATGAAGAGAGGAAAAGAGGCAAGTTTCTGAAAATGGCAGCTTATCTCGCAAAGTCATGGATATTGGTCTCACTTATTCTTATCTTACACGTACTAGAGGACGGTAGTCGGTAGGCCACCCAAGAAGGTAAGGAGACTGCAAGGAATGAAAATAGAGTTGTAGATGATTAGGCTAAAATGTCTTTCCAAAGCAGTATAAAACTAAGTCAAACTAGGACTTCTGTAAAGAGAAAGAGCATAAATCATGCAAAGACTTCCCAAGCTAAAAGCAGCTTACAAGAGAAAGCTAAAAAGCAGCAAGAAGAGAATTAGATTTGACGTTGTGGGAGTGTGAGATTGACACTCCTACCGACCTACCGACCTGCTCGGAAGCAGCCCGCAAGGTTCTTTTTTCCAGGAGGGGGCTTGGCACCATTCGCGACCTGGGCTCGAGAGAGAGAGAGAGCAGATGAACACCGGGATTTACGTGGTTCGGGCCGCCGGAGCGTAATACCCTACGTCCATGGGGGTGCTTGTTCTATTGCTTGGGTACTTGTGCGTTGTGCGATCTAGGATGCAAAATCGTCGAGCCCTTTGCAAGGGAGTCACCCCGGTCCTTTTATAGTTCAAGGCTGGGGTGGTTACAATGAGGTTTGGGGCCCGACAGGTGGCCCCAAAGCTTTGAATGTCCTATACATAATCTGGGGCTTCGTTCTCTGAGTAGAGTGGCCGGTAGGGGAGTTAAGTCCCCCCGTCTGGCGCGCCAAGCGCCCCTAACCGCATGTTAGGTGATGATGAAGATGTCGTATTGTCGCCGCGTTCCCTCGTCCTGCTTGGGCGGCTTAGTGCCGTTGGGCAACACTGTACTGCTATCACACCCCACCGTCCTGTCTTGTCACTGTAATGGCGAACGGGCAAGCGACGGAGGCGCGCATAGTGCGCCAAGCTTCTGGGGAAGGCGTGATCCTTGAATGCGAAGCCTGATAGCGCACTCCCTTCTTGACTTCATCGACCCACAGCCCACGATGGATCAAGGGACACACGGCAGTTCTGGAGGTCTTATCGACAGGCTTGATGTCTGGGGACACGTGGTGGCTCCGGATCTTACCTCAACGGGGAGATTCGGACCTGAGCCCAGAGGACACGTGGCAGCTCCGGACCTCACCCCAGCGGGGAGGCTCGGACCGGAGCCCGGGGCACGTGTTAGCACCGGATCTGTCCCAAGCGGGGAGGCAGCTCGGAGCCAGAGGGCACGTGTCAGCTCCGGACCTCACCTCAGCAGGGAGGCTTAGGTCGGATCCTGGGACACGTGCTAGCCCCGGTGTTGTCCTCTTCAGGGAGGCGGCTCAGAGCCGAGGACACGTGGCAGCTCCGGACATCTCCTCAGCAGGGAGGCTCAGGTCGGAGCCCAGGGCACGTGTGAGCTCCGGAGCTCAAGGGCACGCGGTAGCCCAAGGGATGACCATGGGGCCCAGGGTACGTGGCTTATGCTGGGGCCCGCCTCAGTAGGGAGGCAGGGGCCAGGCTATCTTTTACCCACTACGCGGGGGTACCCGGTCTGCAGAGTACTGACAGTGGCCCCCGGGCCCATCTCGGGGGTGGCATTGAGCCCGCAGGTGGGCCCCCCGTCTCTCCCGCATGGTGGTTTTGAACCTGTGCATTAGAAACCGAAGCGGTGGCGAAACTTTCATGTAGTGGACGAGTAGTTGAACCGAGGAGACAAAAAGGCCGCATGTCCTTGGCATAGTGGGCGTATTCAGTCAAAGCAGCAGCGCATCGTCGTGCTTACTCCTGACTTGACGGGTCACGACGATGCACTCGAGGGGTTGCCTCGGGGTAATTATTGCAACAACCCATAGGCCGCAGGAATACCGCGCTTCCTCCCTCGGGAACCGCCGAATGTTCCCGAGTTTCTACTCGCATGTCCCGCTAGTATCTGACTGGTGGACCTGCGTCCTACCTGTCATTGTTGGGGGCGAGTGCTAAGGCGACGTGCTCGAGGGGTTGCCTCGGGGCACTTACTGCGGCAACCAACAGTTTGGTTGCTGCAGTTCCACCACGTCTCTTTTCACGGGGACCGTCGAACGTCCCCAAGATGTTACTCATCTGCCCCCCAGTGTCTGATGGGTGGACCTGGGTCCTACCCATCTACGAGAGAGGTGAGTCTCTAGGCGCCATGCCCAGGGGGTTGCCTTGGGTCATTTACTGCGTCAACCGATGAGTTGGTTGCTCCGCTCTCCTCGAGAACTATCGGACGTTCCCAAGAGGTTATCCTCCCAGCTCTCAGTGTCTGACGGGTGGACCTGGATCCTACCCACCATTGGGGGAGGCGAATAACCCGCGCCGTGCAGAGGTGGAATGTGACACCCGGTTCCGAAAATAGAACCAAGTAAATGCATATGTGTGCCCAGAATATTCATCACACATACACATGTAATCCACAAACTGAATTCAGAATATAACCACGAATAAATAGTGTTTAAGTACTTTATTACAATGACTCAGTGTCTCACTCATGAATATCTAACTTATTCTTGCAATGGAAGACTATAAATGACAACAGAAATAACAAAACAACAGGCTCCAACTTCAACTCCACAGGCATGTTGACGGTAGTTCGCACGCCTAGTACTCCACATGGTCCTCGAAGTACTCTTCTCCTGTAGTTGATGTATATGTGGTAATGCAAGGGTGAGTATATGTCATATTCAGCAAGTGCGGAAAAAGTATAACATGTAGCTTACAACAAGGTAGGCAATAAAAAGGCTCATTGCAGCAAGCAAATTTTATTTCATAAACGTGGTAAAAACAGCAACTATCTCTAGGTGAAATTTATCCCATCATAATCAAGTAATTCAGCAACATTCTCTCATCATAAATCACCATTTATCAAGTCTCATCCAGCCATTAATCTTTCTCAAGTTCATCTCATACTCATAAATATTCATAATCATCTCATATTCATATAACCGAAACCAAACTCATTTTCATGACACAAAACAGTGCCAAAACTAATCCCAATGACCATACCATAACCATACCGAATAACCATCCCAAGTTTTTTTTGTCTTTAATCATGGAAGTTGGCCAGGTGCTTGTGACCGGAAGCACGACTATCATGATAGTTTTACACTCTGCAGAGGTGGCACCACTTTACCCACAAGTTTGTGATTTCGTCACCCATCGGCGACTAGAAAGAAACTCCATTATACCAGTACACAACCGTCGGCGTATGGCCAAGAGATCACAAAATAGCTTTTACAAAGGGGCTACTAGGATGTACGGACCCACTGAGGTTTTACCGGGAGGCTCGAATCTCCATTCTGCCACCCACGGGCCCCCTCTCGTGCCATGCAATTCCCAGGGCAGTCCCTCTCGACTCTCATTCCCCACGTCATCCAACGATCTATAGCAAGCTAGCAACACACCTAATTAGTTAGCTAACTCGCAACCATATTTGGCCTTGTGGTGGCACTGTTTTCCTGGCATGTGCTCGCATGAACTTGTCCTTAGATCTACGGCAAGTAAACCACCATCTCATTCAGCAACATCCACGAACCAAGCTTGCCTAGATCTCCCCGATTCCATGCTTATCAACATCATCAAGTTCTCATCATCATTATTCATATGAGTGCAGTAGCTAACCATGTTTTAATCCAGCTTCCCGTATCCCGTAGATTAAACGAAGCAAAAAGAAAAAATGACCATACCCGACTCATCAACTTTCCCGGCGACAAGGATGGTTAACAAAACTAGTAAACTCCTTTAAAAGGGTGTCTCATCAAGTTGACTCAAGCATACGAGTTTTTGCAAACAAAAAAGTTTCAAAACAAGGGATCAATATGCTCAAGGGGCACTTGCCTTGCTCCCGTGGTTCGTGTTGCTCAAGCGTCTCAAAGTCTTGATGATGTAGTTCCTCGTAGATGGTCTCTTGAGATTGTCCTCTACTCACGACCACGCACATACAAAAATTACAGCAATCAATCATCATGCACAAACTTTACTCAAGATGCAATGGGGTAGATGAATGCAAATCCTGTAGTGCAGTTCTATTAAACCAGTTTGTACGTGTTCTTGCATGTTTTAATGGGCTTTCATGGGATTTTATGATGAACAAGCGTGTAGGGATCAAGTGTGGACATGGTGATGATCTTGACACAAGATATAAATCAATTCCACCGTCAAAAATCGATCAAAACATGATCTGTCCACATGCAAAAGTTTCTGCTCAAAGGGGGCGAAGAAAATGGATGCGTAGAAACAGCGGCAACATTGTAATATGGATAATGGAGGCCTACCTCACTTCCTCCTTGTGGCAAGGCCTTTCTCCTGGCAATGGCAGCAGTGGGGAATTTTTCTATGGAAAATTATGGTAGGGCAGATCGTCGGGCTTTTTTTCCAGTGACAGCGAGGCGTGACGGGGCTCGTCAGTGGGTCTCGATGATGGGGCTCGATGGTGGGGCTCGACGGCGGGGCTCGTCGGCAGGGCTCGACGGCGGGGCTCGTCGGCGGGGCTCACCGACGAGGCTCACCGACGACCAAACTCCAGTAGGGGGGTGGCCAACTCGGCAACTTGGAGGGGGGGTCCAACTCGGCGACTTGGGAGGGGAGGGGGCTGCGACCAAGGCGGGGCTGGGGGTTGCATTTATAAGGGGGAGAAAAGGAGAGTCCTAGTCCAATTGGAACTCAACCAAAGAGTCCTAGTGAAACTGGGACTCAACCAAAGAGTCCTAGGGATTTCCCCCCCTTTAGGCTGCGGCTAGATTGGGGATAAATCCCCCCAAATGTGGGGAAGATTCCCCCTTTTGGGGAATTGGAGAATTTGGGGGAAATTTGGTAATGGCTCATTTCAGCTATCTTATTTCCATTTCTCTCCATTTTAATGTCCCTTTCTCCATTTCTATATTCCTCTCTCCATTTCTATGTCCCTTTCTCCATTTCTATATTCCCTTCTCCATTTCTATGGTTCTTTCTCCATTTCTATGGTTCTTTCTCCATTTCTAGGGTTCTTTCTCCATTTCTACTTCTTTTCAAATGCCTCTCTACATGAAAGATGTATGAAATGCATGGTAATAAATTTGAGGGTGTTACAAACCTACCCCCTTAAAATGAATCTCGACCTCGAGATTCGATAGAGTGGACAATAGATGAGGGAATTCTGCCTTGAGATCTTCCTCACGCTCCCATGTAGTTTCGGCTTCCATGTGATGGCTCCATTGTACCTTGCACCAACGGATCACTTTGTTCCTCGTGACCCTTTCCTTCACAACCAAAATTTTGACAGGGTATTCCGCGTAGGTCAGATCCTCTTGAAGTTCGAGCTCATCCATCGGTACTTGTTCTTCTGGTACTCTTAAGTACTTCTTGAGTTTGGATACGTGAAATACGTCGTGCACGTAGGAGAGGTGCGTTAGCAGCTCTAGTTGATAGGCTACTTCTCCTCGCTTGCCCAAAATCTTGAATGTCCCAATGTAGCAAGGTGCTAATTTGCCCTTGACGTTGAACCATCTTTGGCCTCGGATAGGCGATACTTTAAGATACACGAAGTCTCCTACTTCGAAGGTTAATCTTCTTCGCCTATTGTACGCATAACCTTTTTGTCGTGACTGAGCAGCATTCAAGTTTTCTCGTATCGTTTGGACATGCTTTTTAGTGTCTTGCAGCACTTCGGGTCCAAACACTTGGCTTTCTCTGGTCTCATTCCAGAACAGCGGTGTTCTACACCGTCTACCATACAATGCTTCAAAAGGTGACATCTTCAGGCTGGCTTGGTAGCTGTTGTTGTATGAGAATTCAGCATACGACAAACTCCTATCCCAACTATGCCCATGTTTCAAGGCGCAAGCTCTCAACATGTCTTCCAAATTTTGATTTTTCCTCTCAGTTTGCCCGTCGGGTTGCGGGTAATAAGCGGAGCTGAAATTCAGCCGTGTACCCATGGCTTCATGCAGCTTCTTCCAGAACCTAGAGGTAAATTGAGAACCCTGATCTGAAACTATCCTCTTCGGAACTCCATGGTGACACACGATTTGCTCCATATACAGTTCAGCTAGTTGGGCGATGGTGTACTTGGTTCTAATAGGAAGGAAATGAGTTGTTTTTGTCAATCGGTCCACGATAACCCAAATAGAGTCGTAACCCGTCTGAGTACGTGGCAATCCGACAATGAAATCCATGTTGATGTCTTCCCACTTCCACTCGGGTATTTTCAGTGGCTGCAACAATCCAGCGGGTCTTTGATGTTTGGCCTTCACTCGTTGCACGTGTCGCATAGGGCAACATATTCAGCATTGTCCCTTTTCATACCATCCCACCAATAGCAAGTTCACAGGTCCTTGTACATCTTTGCACATCCAGGAGTGTATGGAATAAGGTGAGTCATGTGCCTCCTTAATATTGTGTCGCGGATGTGCTTCACGTTAGGCACACAAATCCTTTTCCCTAACCAAAGTGTGACTTTCTCGTCTTCCTTGAAATCCTTTCATATGCCTTGTTGGATTCTTTCCTTTATTTCCTTGATGTCCTCATCCGTTGCTTGGCCATCTCGTATCTCTTGTTCCAGCGAGGAGTTTAGTTCTATCACCTCCATCTCGTTCAAGAACCCGAGATGTAACCGTTCGAACTCCTTGCGCAGCCCGGGTGGCAGCTCCCGAACCGTGAGTTGGTGATATGCTCCCTTTCGGCTCAACGCATCAGCTACTACATTGGCCTTTCCGAGGTGATAGTTGATTCCAACATCATAATCCTTGATGAGTTCCAACCATCGATGTTGCCTCAAATTCAGATCCGTTTGCGTGAATATATACTTGAGGCTTTTGTGATCTATATAGATCTCACATCGGTGGACAAGGATATAATGCCTCCAAATCTTCAAGGCATGTACCACGGGTGCACGTTCCAGGTCATGTGTGGGTAATTCAGCTCATGTTTCTTTAGTTGTCTAGATGCATAGGCTACCACTTGTCCTCCTTGCATGAGCACACATCCAAGCCCTTGTCTTGATGCGTCACAATATATGTCGAAGCTCTTGCTCACATCCAGCAATACCGAAACCGGCGCTGTGGTTAATCTCCTCTTTGGCTCCTCAAAGCTTTCTTGACACGCTGGTGTCCATTGAAATGCTTTCCCCTTCATTAGCAATTCAGTCATAGGCTTCGCTATTTTGGAGAAATCCTTGATGAACTAACGGTAGTATCCAGTCATCCCAAGAAAACTCCAAATATCTCTCACATTCTGCGGTTGGTTCCACTTCAGAACATCTCCCACTTTTCCGGGATCAACCGATACTCCTCCCTCGGAGATGATGTGGCCTAGAAACGATATCTCTTTTAGCCAAAATTGACACTTGCTGAACTTAGCATACAATTGATGCTCTCGCAGTTTCTGCAATGTTAACCTCAAGTGTTCTTCACGTTCTTCCTCGCTTTTCGAATACACCATGATATCGTCGATGAAAACCACAACGAACTTCTCCAAGTACTCCATGAAGACCTTATTCATGAGGTACATAAAGTATGCGGGTGCATTCGTTAACCCAAAAGACATAATGGTATACTCATACGAACCATACCGTGTTCGAAATGCAGTCTTGGGTATATCGGAGGGCTTAATTTTCAGCTGAAAGTATCCCGACCGAAGATCAATCTTGGAGAAAATTCACGCACCTTTCATTTGGTCGAACAGGTCCTCTATGCGGGACAACGGGTAGTTATTGTTAATCGTCACTTCGTTGAGGGACCTATAGTCCACACACATCCTTTGGGTCCTAACACCCTCAAATTCATTTTCAAGCATTGCATACATTTTTCATGTGGAGAAGCATTATAAAAGAAGTAGAAATGGAGAAAGAACTATAGAAATGGAGAAAGAACCATAGAAATGGAGAGAGGAACCATAGAAATGGAGAAAAGAACTATAGAAATGGAGAAAGAACCATAGAAATGGAGAAATGACCATAGAAATGGAGGAAGTAACCATAGAAATGGAGAAGGGCATATAGAAATGGAGAAATGGGACATATAAATGGAGAGGAGAATGTAGAAATGGAGAGTGGGACATAGAAATGGAGAGGGAAATGTAGAAATGGAGTAAGTTACATAGAAATGGTGAGGAATAGGAAAAAGATAACTGAAATGAGCCAATTCCAATTTCCCCAAAATTTCCCCCAAATCTTCGAATTCCCCGATTCCCCAAAAAAGGGGAATTTTCCCCACATTTGGGGAATTTCCCCCACATTGTTGCCGCACCCAATTATTTGGGGATAAGTTATTTGCTCCAATTGGATTAGATTCCCCCCTTATAAATAGAAACCAAACCGCCCCCACTTGGCCGCAGCCCCCCTACCCCTCTTCCCCTCCCTCCAAGTCGGTGACTTGGAGGCCCTAGCCCCCAACTCGCCGAGTTGGACCCCCCCTCGCCGGAGTTCAGCCGCCGGTGAGCCCCACCGGTGAGCCCCGCTGGTGAGCCCCGCCGACGAGCCCTGCCGTCAAGCCCCACCGGCGAGCCCCATCGTCGAGCCCCGCCAACGAGCCCCATCACGCCTCGCCGTCGCCGGAAAAGAGCCGACAATCTGTCCTGCCCTAATTTTCCATAGAAAAATTCCCCACTGCTGCCATTGCTAGGACGAAGGCCCTGCCACCAAAGGGAAGTGAGGTAGGTCTTTGTTACCCATCTTACGACGTCGTCGCTGTTTCTTCGCATCCGTTTTCTTCGCCCCCTTCGAACAGAAACTTTTCCGTGTGGACAGATCACGTTTTGATCGGTTTTTGACGGTGGAATTGATCTAGATCTTGAGTCAAGATCATCACCACATCCACACTTCATCCCAACACCCTTGTTCATCATAAAACCCCATGAAAGCTCGTTAAAACATGCAAAAACACGTACAAACTGGATTAAGTAAAGCAGCACCATAGGATTTGCATTCATCTACCCCATTGCATCTTGAGTAAAGTTTGTGCATGATGTTTGATTGTTGTAAATTTTGTATGTGCGTGATCGTGAGTAGAAGAACAAGCTCAAGAGGCCATCTACGACGAACTACAGTGCCAAGACTTCGAGACGCTTGAGCAACAAGAACCACGGGAGCAAGGCAAGTGCCCCTTGACCATATTGATCCCATGTTTTGAAACTGTTTTGTTTATGAAAACTCGTATGCTTCAGTCAACTTGATGGGACACCCTTTTATAGGACTTTACTAGTTTTGTTAACCATCCTTGTCGCCGGGAAAGTTGATGAGTCGGGTATGATCATTTTTCCTTTTTGCTTCGCTTAATCTATGGGATACGGGAAGCTGAATTAAACATGTCTAGCTACTGCACTCATATGAATAATGATGATGCGAACTTGATGATGTTAATGAGCATGGAATCGGGGAGATCTAGGCAAGCTATGCCAGAATATGCCAGGAAAACAGTGCCACCACAAGGCCAACTATGGGTGCGGCTTAGCTGATTAATTAGGTGTGTTGCTAGCTTGTTATGGACCGTAGATGGCGCGGGGAATGGGAGTCGAGGAGGACTGCCCGAGGAACTGTATGGCACAAGAGGGGGCCCGTGGGTGGGAGAATGGTGATTCGAGCCTTCCGGGGAAACCTCAATGAGTCCATACATCTAGTAGCCCCTTTGTAAAGGCTATTTTGTGATTTCTTGGACATACATCGACGGTTGTGTACTGGTATAATGGAGGTTTTGCAGTCGCCGATGGGTGACAAAATCACAAACTTGTGGGTAAAGTGGTGCCACCTCTGCAGAGTGTAAAACTATCATGATAGCCGTGCTTCCGGTCACAAGCACCTGGCCAACTTCCATGATTAGAAGGGAAAACTTGGGATGGTTATTCGGTATGGTTATGGTATGGTCATTGGGATTGGTTTTGGGACTGTTTACAGTCATAAAAATGAGTTTGGTTTCGGTTATACGAATATGAGATGGTTATGAATATTCATGAGAATGAGATGAACTTGAGAAAGATTAGTACTCTTCTCCTGTAGCTGATGTATATGTGGTAATGCAAGGGTGAGTACATGTCGTACTCAGCAACTGCGGGAAAAGTATGACATGTACCTTACAACAAGGTAGGTAATAAAAAGGCTCATTGCAGTAAGCAAATTTTATTTCGTAAACATGGTAAAAACAACAACTATCTCTATGTGAAATTTATCCCATCATAATCAGTAATGCAGCAACATTCTCTCATCATAAATCACCATTTATCAAGTCTCATCCGACCATTAATCTTTCTCAAGTTCATCTCATACTCATAAATATTCATAATCATCTCATATTCATATAACCGAAAACAAACTCATTTTCATGACTCAAAACAATCCCAAAACTAATCCCAATGACCATACCATAACCATAGCGAATAACCATCCCAAGTTTTCTTTTTGCCGCTAATCATGGAAGTTGGTCAGGCGCTTGTGACCGGAAGCACGACTATCATGATAGTTTTACACTCTGCAGAGATGGCACCACTTTACCCACAAGTTTTTTTTATTTCATCACCCGTCGGCGACTAGAAAGGACCTCCATTATACCAGTACACAACCGTCGGTGTATGGCCAAGAGATAACAAGATATCCTTTACAAAGGGGCTACTAGGATGTATGGACCCACTGAGGTTTCATCGGGAGGCTTGAATCTCCATTCTCCCACCCGCGGGCCCCCTCTAGTGCCATGCAGTTCCCAGGGAAGTCCCTCTCGACTCCCATTCCCGGCGCCATCCAATGGTCCATAACAAGCTAGCAACACACCTAATTAGTTAGCTAAGCCGTAACCATATTTGGCCTTGTGGTGGCACTATTTTCCTGGCATGTGCTCACATGAACCGGTTCTTAGATCTACGACAAGTAAACCACCATCTCATTCAGTAACATCCACGAACCAAGCTTTCCTAGATCTCCCCAATTCCATGCTTATTGTGACACCCGATTCCGAAAATAGAACCAAGTGAATGTATATGTGTGCCCAGGATGTTCATCACACATACACATGTAATCCACAAACTGAATTCATAATATAACCACGACTAATAGTGTTTAAGTACTTTATTACAATGACTCAAAGTCTCACTCATGAATCTCTAACTTATTTTTGCAGCGGAAGTCTCTAAACGACAGCAGAAATAACTAAATAGCAGGCTCCAATCTTCAACTCCACAGGCATGTTGACGGTAGTTCTTACGCCTAATACTCCACATGGTCCTCGAAGTATTCATCTCCTGTAGCTGATGTTTATGTGGTAATGCAAGGGTGAGTACATATCGTACTCAGCAAGTGCGGGAAAAGTATGACATGTAGCTTACAACAAGGTAGGGAATAAAAAGCCTCATTGCAGCAAGCAAATTTTATTTCACAAACATGATAAAACAACAACTATTTCTAAGTGAATTTTATCCCATGACCAAGTAATTCAGCAACATTTTCTCATCATAATTCATCACTTATCAAGTCTCATTCAGCCATTAATCTTTCTCATGTTTATCTCATACTCATAAACATTCATAACCATCTCATATTCATATAACCAAAACCAAACTCATTATCATGACTCAAAAAAGTCCCAAAACCAATCCCAATGACCATACCATAACCATACCGAATAACCATCCCAAGTTTTCCCTCTAATCATGGAAGTTGGCTAGGTGCTTGTGACCGGAAGCACGGCTATCATGATAGTTTTACACTCTGTAGAGGTGGCACCACTTTACCCACAAGTTCATGATTTCGTCACCCGTCAGCGACTGCAGAACCTCATATACCAGTACACAACCGTCGGTGTATGGCCAAGAGATCACAAAATTGCATTTACAAAGGGGCTGCTAGATGTATGGACTCACTGAGGTTTCACCGGCAGGCTCGAATCACCATTCTCCCACCCACGGGCCCCCTCTTGTGCCATGCAGTTCCCAGGGCAGTCCTCTCCCGACTACCATTCCCTGTGCCATCCACGGTCCATAACAAGCTAGCAACAAACCTAATTAATCAGCTAAGTCGCACCCATACTTGGCCTTGTGGTGACACTGTTTTCCTGGCATATTCTCGCATGAACCGGTCCTTAGATCTACGGCAAGTACCACCATCTCATCCAGCAACATCCACGAACCAAGATTGCCTAGATCTCCCCGATTCCATGCCCATTAACATAATCAAGATCTCATCATCATTATTCATATGACTGTAGTAGCTAGACAGGTTTTATTTCAGCTTCCCGTATCCCGTAAATTAAGCGAAGCAAAAAGGAAAAACGACCATAGCCGACTCATCAACTTTTCCGGCGACAAGGATGGTTAACAAAACTAGTAAACTCCTATAAAAGAGTGTCCCATCAAGTTGACTCAAGCATACACGTTTTCGCAAACAAAACAGTTTCAAAACATGGGATCAATATGGTCAAGGGGCATTTGCCTTGCTCCCGTGGTTCTTTTTGTTCAAGCATCTCGAAGTCTTGGTGCTGTAGATACTTGTAGATGGCCTCTTGAGCTTGTTCTTCTACTCACGGTCACGCACATATAAAATTTACAGCATTCAAACATCATGCACAAACTTTACTCAAGATGCAATGGGGTAGATGAATGCAAATCCTATGGTGCAGTTTTATTAAACCAGTTTGTATGTGTTCTTGCATGTTTTAATGGGCTTTCATGGGGTTTTATGATGAACAAGAGTGTAGATATCAAGTGTGTACGTGGTGATGGTCTTGACTCAAGATCTAGATCAATTCCACCGTCAAAAACTGATCAAAACACGGTCTGTCCACACGTAAAAGTTTCTGCTCGAAGGGGGTGAAGGAAATGGATGCGTAGAAACAGCGGCGATGTCCTAAGATGGGTAATGGGGACCTACCTCACTTCCTTTTGGTGGCAGGGCCTTCCTCTTAGCAATGGCAGCAGTGGAGAATTTTTCTAAGGAAAATTTTGGTAGGACAGATCGTCGGGCTTCTTCTCCGGCGACGGCGGGGCTCGACGGGGCTCGACGGCGGCCGAATTCCAGCAAGGGGGGGCGGGGAACTTGGCAACTTGACAGCAATGAAGGGGGCTTGGCAGCAGGGGGAGGACGTCCAAAATAGAGAGGTGTCGGCCAAGGGGGTGGGGGTTATATTTATAACGGGAAAAAGAGGAGTCCTACTAAAATTGGAGCTCAAATAAGAGTCCAACTCAATTTTGGATCTCAACAAACTTATCTTTTCAGTTTGGTGCGGCAGCCTTGGGGATTTTATCCCCCCAAATGTGGGGAAAATTCCCCTTTTGTGGAATTGGGGAATTTGGAAATTTTGGGGGAAATTTGGGGAAATTTGGGAATGGCTTATTTCAGCTATCTTTTTCCCATTCCTCACCATTTCTATGTCACTTGCTCCATTTCTGCATTCCCCTCTCCATTTATATGTCCCATTCTCCATTTCTACATTGCCCTTCTCCATTTCTATGCCCCGTTCTCCATTTCTATATTCCCTTCTCCATTTCTGTGGGTTTTCCTCCATTTCTATGGTTCCTTCCACCATTTCTATGGTTCTTTCTTCATTTCTATGGTTCCTTCCTCCATTTCTATGGTTCTTTCTCCATTTCTATGGTTCTTTTCTCCATTTCTATGGTTCTTTCTCCATTTCTATAGTTCTTTCTTCATTCCTATAGTTCTTTCTCCATTTCTACATCTTTTATAATGTTTCTCTACATGAAAAATGTATGCAATGCATGGAAATGAGTTTGAGGGTGTTACACTTATCAATATCATCAAGTTCTCATCATCATTATTCATATGAGTGCAGTAGCTAACCATGTTTTAATTCAGCTTCCCGTATCCCGTAGATTAAGCGAAGCAAAAAGGAAAAATGACCATACCCGACTCATCAACTTTCTCGGCGACAAGTATGGTTAAAAAACTAGTAAACTCCTATAAAAGGGTGTCCCATCAAATTCTCTCAAGCATACGAGTTTTCACAAACAAAACAGTTTCAAAACATGGGATCAATATGGTCAAGGGGCACTTGCCTTGCTCCCGTGGTTCGTGTTGCTCAAGCGTCTCAAAGTCTTGGTGCTGTAGTTCCTCGTACACGTCTCTTGAGCTTGTCCTTCTACTCACGACCACACACATACAAAATTTACAGCAATCAATAATTATGCACAAACTTTACTCAAGATGCAATGGGGTAGATGAATGCAAATCCTATAGTGCAGTTTTATTAAACCAGTTTGTACGTGTTCTTGCATGTTTTAATGGGCTTTCATAGGATTTTATGATGAACAAGGGTGTAGGGATCAAGTGTGGACGTGGTGATGATCTTGACACAAGATCTAGATCAATTCCACCGTCAAAAATCGATCAAAACACGATCTGTTCACACGCAAAAGTTTCTACTAGAAGGGGGCGAAGAAAACGGATGCGTAGAAACAACGGCGACGTCGTAAGATGGGTAATGGAGACCTACCTCACTTCCTCCTTGTGGCAGGGCCTTTCTCCTAGCAACGGCAGCAGCGGGGAATTTTTCTATGGAAAATTATGGTAGGGCAGATCGTCGGGCTTCTTTTCCGGCGACGGCGAGGCGTGACGGGGCTCGTCGGCGGGTCTCAATGACGGGGCTCGACGGTGGGTCTCAACGGCAGGGATCGACGACGGGGCACGATGACGGGGCTCGACGGTGGGGCTTGTCGGCGGGGCTCACCGACAGGGCTCACCGGCGACCAAACCCCGACAGGGGAGTGGCCAACTCGACGACTTGGAGGGGGGGTCCAACTCGGCGACTTGGGAGGGGGAGGGGGCTGCGGCCAAGGGGGGGCTGGGGGTTGTATTTATAAGGGGGAGAAAAGGAGAGTCCTAGTCCAATTGGAACTCAACCAAAGAGTCCTAGTCAAATTGGGACTCAACCAAAGAGTCCTAGCTACATTGGGGATAAATTCCCCCCAAATGTAGGGAAAATTCCCCTTTTTGGGGAATTGGGGAATTTGGGAAATTTGGGGAAATTTTGGAATGGCTCATTTCGGCTATCTTATTTCCATTTCTCTCCATTTCTATGTCCCTTTCTGCATTTCTATATTCCCCTCTCCATTTCTATGTCCCTTTCTCCATTTCTATATTCCCTTCTCCATTTCTATTGTTCTTTCTCCGTTTCTATGGTTCTTTCTCCTTTTGTAGAGTTCTTTCTCCATTTCTACTTATTTTCAAAGGCCTCTCTACATGAAAAATGTATGAAATGCATGGTAATGAAGTTGAGGGTGTTACATGGAAACCCAATCGCCGCGCCTGTTGCCCTGACAGAGGTTGTGGCTGAGTATAAAAGGAGGCCGTCCGATGTAGGATGGCACCCCCCTCACCATGTGGCCTTTGTTCTCCTCTTGCGCACTGAAAGTTCCTGCTTCCTGGTGTTTTCGTCCACCAGATACTTTCACACTGGTAGCCCTCTTCGTCCATTTTTGCGAGATGTTCGTGTGTGTGTAGCCTTCGGTGAGGCTCTCTGGAGCATCCCTCCCCCTGACGGCCTCGGATAGAAGCACATGCCATCCTGACGGTGCGCCGGTGGTAGGGGAGGCCGTCGGGGACAGGGTCCTCGACTCGCAGTTAGTCCCCCTCACAGTTAGTCCCTCGCTAGTGTCGTGTGGGTCATGTCCTCTAGGCGCCTCGCCGAAAGAGGACTTCCTACCAGTACAGAAGGAAGGTTAAGTCCAGAGTGATCAAGCCTTCCTCCAGGTACTGTTGTGGGCAACGAAATCTGCCATATATGGCGTTTTTGCCCACAAGACACTAGATGTCACTGTTGCCTCGGTCCAGCATGCGTTCCTGCTGTCCTCGGTCTTATTGCAGGTGACCGCTTCACTGCGTAGAGATTGGCTCGGGGGACAACCAGGAAGGCCACGGAGCTGGAAATTACTCGACTTGTAGCTGCTGAGTTCCTTAGTTGTCTTGTATCCCCTTTTGTATGCCAGAACTCTGTTATTAATGAAAGCATCTTTGTTTCTAGTCTTCCATTGTCCTATGTTGTATGTAGACTTCAGACCCTTAGCAGCGCAAGGTTCTGGGATGACTTAGCTAACATGGGTAGCTCCTTTGCCTATGTCTCAAGATTGTTACTTTGGATCCTTAGCAGCGTAAGGGCCCAGGGTGCTCCGACAGAGTGCCTACCACTCCTTCCAGATCCCTAGCAACGCAAGGATTTGAAGGAAGTTCGACACTTGTCCCCAGCTCTGTAACACCCTCAACTTCGTAATTCATGCATGCATTCATATTTCATATAGGACACATTTTAAAAGAAGTAGAACGGTGAAAGATATCTAAAAAGAGCCAAACCCAATCCACCGAGAGCGCCGTCGACATTTCCCGCGGCCCGCTGGCCACGTGGCGCCTTCGGAGCTCATCCCTGCAAAAGG
This sequence comes from Neostapfia colusana, assembly GCA_030760725.1. Classification (NCBI taxonomy): domain Eukaryota; kingdom Viridiplantae; phylum Streptophyta; class Magnoliopsida; order Poales; family Poaceae; genus Neostapfia; species Neostapfia colusana. The sequence continues at coordinate 17,918,596 of JASWHV010000017.1, read as the reverse complement.
GGTGAGGTCCGACACTGCTGGCTACGTGGCAGGTTAGGAGCTCGCCTCTGTGGAAGGGGGCGAGGTCCGGCCTGCTGGACACGTGTTGCCTCCGGGGCTTGTCGCTGCAGAAAAGCGAGGTCCAACCCCGCAGGACACGTGTTGCCATTGGAGCTATTCTCTACGGAGAAGCGAGGCCCAACCCCGCAGGACACGTGTCACTCTTGGAGCTCACCCCCGCGAAGGGAGTGAGGTCCCGTCCCGACGGACACATGTCACCCTCGGAGCTCGCCTCCGAGAGGTCCGGTCCTGCTAGACACGTGTTGCCCCCAGAGCTCGCCTCCGGGAGGTCCGACACCGATGGACATGTGTCATCCTCGGAGCTCATCTCCGAGGGGTAGGGAGGTCCGACTCTATTGGACACGTGTCGACCTTGGAGCTCTTCTTTGAGGAGAAAGGAAGTCCGACGCTGCTAGCACATGGCACTCTCGAAGCTCACCTCCGAAGAGAGGGGGAGGTCCGGAAGTGACACGTGGCACTCTCGGAGCTCACCTCCGAAGAGAGGGGAGGTCCGGCACAAACACGTGGCATACGAGGAACTCGCCTCTGGAAAGAGGGGAGCTCCCGACCCACCAGACACGTGGCGCACGCGGAGCTCGCCTCTGAGGGAGAGGGAGGTCCCGCCCGCCAGACGCGTGGCACACGCGGAGCTCGCCTCTGAGGAAGAGGGAGGTCCTGCCCGCCTGACACGCGGCACACCCGGAGCTCGCTTCTACGAAAAAAGGGAGGCCCAGCACCGCTGGACACGTGGAGCCTCCGGAGCTTATCCCTGCGGAAGGACGAGGTTCTTAGGCGGTTTTCCTCTGTACGCGAGTACCCGGTACTGAGGAAACCGACACGATTTCTTCCACGATTGATACCGCACCAAAATCAATAAGAGATAAGTTGTTAAGATCCAAACACAAATCAAATAGGACTCTTATTTGAAATCCAATTGGAGTAGGACTCTTCTTTTTCTGGCTATAAATAGAACCCGAAACACCCCCTCGGTCGTGACACCTTCCCAAGCCGACAACTTAGAGGCCCTAGCCCCCAACTCGCCGAGTTAACCCCCTTCGTCGGAGTTCAGCCACCGGAGAGACCGCCGACAAGCCTCGACATGCTCGTCGTCACCGGAAGAAAGCCGACGATCTGTCTTGCTAGGAGGAAGGCCCCGACACCATGGAGAAGTGAGGTAGGTCATTGTTACTACCTTACGACATCATCACGGTTTTGTTGACATCTGTTTCTTCGATCCCTTCGAACAGAAGCTTTTTTGTGTGGACAGATCACGTATTGATCGGTTTAATATTGATCTTGAGACAAGATCATCACCACGTCCACATTTGATCCTTACACCCTCGTTCATCATAAAAACCCATGCAAAGCAATTAAAACATGCAAGAACACGTACAAACGGATCTAATAAAAATAGCACCATAGGATTGGCATGCATCTACACCATTGCATGTTGAGTAAAGTTCGTGCATGATGTTTGATTGTTATAAATCTTGTATGTGCGTGATTATGAGTAGAAGGACAAGCTCAGGGAGCTGTCTACGAAAGACTACAATACCAAGACTTCGAGATCCGTGAGCAACAGAAGCCTCAGGAACAAGGCAAGTGCGCCTTGACCATATTGATCCCATAATTTTGAAACTGTTTTGTTTGCGAAAACATGTGTGCTTGAGTCAACTTGATGGGAAACCCTTTCATAGGAGTTTACTAGTTATGTTAACCACCCTTGTCGCCGGGAAAGTTGATGAGTCGGGTATGGTCGTTTTTGCTTTTTGCTTCGCTGAGTCCAAGGGATATGGGAAGCGAGATAGGATGTGTCTAGCTACTTCACTCATATGAACAATGATAATAAGAACTTGATGTTGATAATGAACATGAATCAGGGGAGATCTAGGCAAGCTTGCTTTGTGGATGTGGTAGAATGAGATAGTGGTTTACTTGCCGTAGATCTAAGGACCGGTTCATGCCAGCCATGCCAGGAAAACAGTGCCACCACAAGGCCAAATATGGGTGCGGCTTAGCTGACTAATTAGGTAAGTTACTAGATTGTTATGGACCGTGGAAGGCGCGGGGAATGGGAGTCGAGAGAGGACTGCCCTGGGAAATGCATGGCACAAGAGGGGCCCATAGGTGGGAGAATGGTGATTCGAGCCTACTGGTGAAACCTTAGTAGGTCCATACATCTAGTAGCCCCTTTGTAAAGGTTATTTTGTGATCTCTTGGCCATACATCAACGGTTGTGTACTGGTATAATGGAGGTTCTGCAGTCTCCGACGGGTGACGAAATCACAAACTTGTGGGTAAAGTGGTGCCACCTCCGCAGAGTGTAAAACTATCATGATAGCCTTGCTTCCGGTCACAAGCGCCTGGCCAACTCACATGATTAGAGGGGATGGTTTGGGATGGATGGTTATTGGTATGGTTATGGTTTGGTCTTTGGTATTGGTTTCGAGACTGTTGAGTCTTGGTAATGAGATTGGTTACGAGACTGTTGAGTCTTGAACATGAGATGGTTTTGGAAATATGAAAATGAGATGGTTATGGATATCATGAGCATGAGATGAAAGTTGAGAAAGATTTATGGTTGGATGAGACATGGAAAGTGGTGAATTATGATGGAGGTGTGTTGATGTTTTTAATTGGATATATGTTGGGATTAAGTTCACTTAAAGATAGTTGCTGTTTTTATCATGTTTGTGAAATAAACTTTGCTTTCTGCAATGAGCCTTTTTATTCCTAACTTGTTGAAAGTTACATGTCATATTTCCTGCACTTGCTGAGTACGACATGTACTCACCCTTGCATTATCATACAACACATCAGCAACAGGAGAGGAGTACTTTGAAGACCATGTGAATTATTAGGCGTGCGATCTACCGTCAACTTGCCTGTGGGGATGGAGATGAAGGCGAAGCCCGCTGCTGCTTAGTTTGCTTCCGCTATAGTTAGAGACTTTCGCTGCTAGAATAAGACTTCCGCTGCAAGAATAAGATAGAGATTTATGTAATAAAGTACTTAAACCCTATTATTCATGGTTATATTCTGAATTCAGTTTGTGGTATCAGATTGGTATCACCTAGGCACCCTAAAAACACATAGGACTCCCATTGAATAAACTTTGATAGGATTGGTTGAACTTTTGTGATGATTGCTTGTGTTTGAGTGCTTAGTGTGAGTTGTGGGACGTTTCAGCGTTGTCCATATCCACACATAGTAGGGAGATGTGAGATGCTTCAGCATGAATTCACATCCTCATATAGGATGATATATAGTCCATCCACCTTGATGCATATAGTTGGGGGATCTATCTAAACTTCTAACTTCTATTCTACTCAACTCTCTCTCACAGATGGTGAGAGAAAGCGTCGGCCGTCCAAGGAGAAACGTCCGTGGCAACCCTAAACCACAAGAGGATGACCACGTTGAAGTTCCTGAGAATGATAACCCCGGGGCTGGTGGAAACAACTTGGAACGGTTGATGGCTATGCAGAATCAGCTCATGCAAACCATGATCCAAATTTTGGGTCAGCTGCAAGCCAACAACAACAACAACCCCGTTCCTGCACCACCACCACCACCACCGCCGACTCACAACAGATTGGGAGAGTTCATGAGGACTCGACCGCCTACCTTTGCACAAGCTAATGATCCCATGGAGGCCGATGACTAGTTGAAGTCCATGGAGAAGAAGCTTGCCATAGTTCAGTGCAATGATCGAGAGAAAGTTCTCTTCGCATCGCACCAACTTATGGGAGCAGCTGCTGATTGGTGGAACGCTCTTTGCAACGCTCATGTCAACTAGGAGACTATCACTTGGACTGAGTTCAAGGAGAGTTTCCGCTCTCATTATGTCCCTGGTGGAGTCATGATGCTAAAAAGGCAAGAGTTTGAAGGTCTCCGCCAAGGAAAGAAGAGCGTGAATGAGTACCTCAACAAGTTCACGCAGCTTTCAAGGTATGCCCCCGAGGATGTCAACTCGGATCAAAGGAAGCAGTACCTGTTCATGAGAGGGTTGAACAATGAGGTCCAAGTTCAGCTTCTCAACAATGATTATGCTAACTTCCAGAAGCTAGTTGACAAAGCCATAGTGGTTGAGAGCAAGATCCGAGAGATCGAGCAAGAGGGCAAAAGAAAGATGCCATATCAGCCACAAGGGAGCAATGTACGTCCCCGTTTCATGCCCCCAGCTGCACCGCAGTATGGCTCGTCCACTTCTACTTTTCGCCCTAATCAACCACCGCAGCAACGACTCGTTGTGCAAGCACCCCGTATGCCTATGCCTCCTGTGCCTCATCCCAACATGGGCGCCCCTGTTCAAAACCTCCGCCCAACGTCCCCGCTCTCTTCGGCAACAAGGCATTCTTTGCATGCGGAGAAACAGGACACTTTGCATGTCAGTGCCAGAGGAAAGGCCTTGGACAAACAAGCAACGCGCCCAAGCAGAACCCACGGCCGAACGGAGGAGCAAATCAAAGCAACCGTGGGCAGCAGAACTATGCTCGGGGCATCGTAAATCATGTCTCCGCTGAGGAAGCGCAATAGGCTGAGGACGTCGTGATTGGTACGTTCCTTGCCAACTCCAACCCAGCCACTGTTCTATTTGATTCCGGAGCATCGCATTCATTCATATCATCCAAGTATGTTGCCGAGTATAATCTACCCATATCTCACTTGAAATATACTGACGGGACCCCGCCGTCCCGATCGCTCACGGGGACGAGGCACCTTGCCTGGGAATCGCATTGGGTGGTGCCGTGTTTTGCGGCACCCAACAACACACATATAGGGAACAATGTATTACATAAATCAAAGCGGAAGCTTACAATTGTTCTTTGTAAATAATTTACATAAATTAACTACAGCGGAAGTCTATAACAGCTCATGTCGAATATCTAAGAAGCACTCGAGAAGAGGTCCAGCCCGCGGACTCCTCTCGCTAGCAACACGAAGACATGGCAGCGGCTAGGTTCTCCAAGTGTGACATGACTCGGAAGATCCCGAGTCTCACCGGACAACCTTCTTTATAGCGTCGAGGTTTTCCTGCAAAACCACTTATATAGCAAGAGTGACCACAAAGGCTCAGCAAGACTTAACCGTCTCACCTAAGGCATGCAACTCTACATGAGGGTAACTTAAGACCTAATCCTGTCATTTGCGAAAAGACTCGCCTATGAGTTTATCCTTAACTTCCAGATTTTTGCCATATTAGTAGTGACCTTGCGCCCAACAACATTGGAACTCCACAATCAAACAAGAAACGCTTCATTCCAATGTAACTGTCTCAAGGTGGAAAATAACTTTAGTGTGCTCTATCTCTACTTCAAACATGGTTTTCATGCAATTTATAATTAGCATAACAGCATTTAAAACTTTGCAAACTATTCCCACACAACTTGATTACTACGTCACAGCGCAGTGAGCAAGCGGTACACATAACCGCGAGGGACGGTGATTCGAATCAAACACTACCCAGATAACTCGACACATACGCCCGCCTCTGAAGACCCAACTCTGGCGTCCTTCACTACGTCGTATGTGGCAACCTTTCTCAGGCCACTAAACTGTAGAACCGATCGTGCCGTCTCGGGCTCATAGGTCTAACGAGACGATGTGGTATGCCTCTACAATCTAGTGAAGCTGGTACATCGGTTTCCTGGTTCCCATATATCAGTAAGCATCCGGTACACAATTCAATACTTGCTCCCAGGGCCGCATACGCTTCGGTCCTTGACCGACACGGGCAGAGCTACTCGACCAAGACCTCGTCTTGTCGATACCTAACTCTCCTGCCCGGTCTCATCTTTAGAATTGTAAACTTTAGTTTGCCTCTCTTTCCAACCCCACTTATGTGATCCTGAAACAAAGCTCACGAGTAGATTCCAACTACTCGTCTTCTACCGGATGTCCTAGCCTATTCAGCATGACCTTATTCTACAGCAATGACACAATTCTACCCTTGGCCTCAGGGTTCATGTTTGGTTATTGTAACACCCCAAAATCTGCTAAAGAGGGGAATTTAAAATTTTTTGGACGTATTGCATGTGGTGCAGAAATTTAAATTCAAACTGGAATTCAAATTCAAATCAAAACAGAAAAGAAAAGGAAAAAGAAAACCCCAGCCGGCCAGTGGGCCGAAACCCGCCAGCCGGCCCACTATCTCCCCGCGCCAGCCCAAACCCGCGCCCCTCTCTTCCTCTCACTGACACGCGGGGCCCGCATGTCATCTCCTACCTCCCGCGCGTGCCAACCGACCGGACTCTTCCCCACACCCGAATCCAAACCACCTCCGAAAACCCGCGCCACCAGCCCGATCTTTGGCCCCGGACGCTGCTATTTAACCAAACCAATCCTCCGCCGCCTCTCCTCGTGAAATTCCCGCAAAGAAACTCGCCGAATTCTCCAGCGCGCTCAACTTTTCTCTCCGGTGAGAACCGAAGCTTCAATCACCGTTTTCTTTCGATCCTTGCTCGGGTTTTCTTATCTAACGCGCCGATCATGTTCCACCGCCTCTGGGGAGTCATGCAGGTGAAGAAAACTCGGTGTTTTGCACTCTAGACGCAGCTCCGGCAAGCACCGCCGCGATTTCATCTCGGACCTTGCCGCCGACCACCTTCCAGGGCCTCCGAGCTCAAGAAAAACCCCGAGGTGAGATCCCCGACCTCCCCTCTACCGTTCTATGCCAAGAAATCCATGTTTTAGAAAGTATGGACAAAAACCCGAAGATCTCCGGCGAGATCGCCGCCTCCCGCCGCCGGGCAGCGCCGCCCGCACATGGCCAGGGCGACGTGGCCCCTTGAGGGCCATCTATTTTAAATCGCACGGTAGAATTAAAACTCGCGCGTACCGGTTCGGCGATCTAATCTGAGCCGTCTATTTTAAATCGGACGGTCCACATCAGCCCCGCTTTATAAAGGCCGGGATTCTTACACGCTACCCCCTGAGGATCTCGGAAAACACGAGCTAGCCCCAGAAACTTCTGATCTAGCCCCTGGAACTTTAGAAATTCGTGTAAATTCATTTAAAAATTAGTTTTAGCCCCTAGACTTAATAAAAATTAGGAAAACCCATCTGTTATGTGTAGTTAGACCCCTAGGAATTTAAGAAATAATAAATTAGACCCTGCAGTAGTGTGGATTTACCTTTTTGACCCTATATGAGGTTAAAATCAGAAAATTGAATATGTGACTAGGATTTAAATTTAAAAAGGTAAGGCAAACACATTGCAAATTCAAATTTAAACTCTCCTAGTGCTTGGAAAACTTTAGAATGAGATAGAAATAGATTTTAGGCTAAAATGAATCTATCTAATTGTTGTTCATATTTATTAGTTATAGAAACACATTTTTAGGCTAGGAAATAATTCTGAAAACTGATAAAATAAATTTAAATTAGTTCAGATCAGAGGAGAAGTTCAAAAATATATTATTTTATATTTTAGAACAGAACCTATTCTGTTTAGATGACATGTCCTACTATTTAATATTAAAATTCACATTTAGGCATAGAAAATAAATCTGAAAAATATAGGAAAATAGGTATGCATAATTAGAAAATGATAAATGAGGTCTCCAAATCCAAAAACTTCAGTTTAGGATTTGGTAGAAGATCTGAAAACCTATTTGGAGTAGGAAATTACCTTTCATGCAAACTTGGTAGTTAAGAGGTATATTAATTAAATATAAAGAATTTGTTCAAATTTAAAATTCATATATGGTGTGCAAACAGAAATCTGAATACAAAAGTTAGAAATCATATACATATGTTTAAAAGTGCATGTATGCTAAAAATCAACACATCTAGAGTAACCACAACACTTAGAAATGTGAATGACTATCATATGTATGTATGTGTGGGTTGTATGAAGTGAAAGTGTGAACTATGTCTTATGTATTGTTGTTTTCTTTTGCTATGTGTATTGGCATGAGTAGAACCTGCCCCAGAGCAAGTTCTCCCCTTCCAAGACCAAGACTTTCCATTCCCAGAGCAGCAGGAAGAAGGCAAGTGTCCTTGACCACTTTGATCCTATGCTAGGATGTGTAGATAAAATCATTTGCATTGTCAATTGAAATATGAAACCCATGCTAGGAAGTTTCCCTAGAATTGCATTACCTTTTTTCCTTGTAGCTTGGGTTGGGATTTATTTTATCATGTCATTTATTTATATGCTTATGCTTAGCCATGCTTAGAATGAGATAATTGGGATATGAGATCATCAATTTTATTTACCTTACTCTTGAATGAGACATTATGAGTTATGTAGAGGTAGGGATCGAGGCAAGTTGGATGATTTGGTTGGTGCTGGGTGCACGAGACTCGGGTTTGTGTTTAGTACTTGCCTGGATCCTAAGGACCGGTTCATGGAGCATGTAACCTGGCTTTACCGTGCCAACCACATGCTGAGATGGGGCAGCTTGGCCAATTAATTAGGTGTATCCCCGACGTAGTATGGGTGTGTTGGATGGTGCGGGGAATAGGTGTCAGCTGGACTACCATATGAACCGCAAGGCTCTAGAGGGGGCCACTGCAGCGGGGTTGGAGCCTCTTGTATGCTGTTAGGGGTGAAACCTCAGTGGGCCCACGCTCGTCGGGAATCCCTTTGTAAAGGCTTCGTAGTGATCTCCTGGCTACACACCTGGGAAGTGTGAATGTGGTTCACGGCCACTGGCATAATGGAGGTTCTTTTAGTCCACCCGGCAATGGGGGATGAAATCACTACATGTGGGTACAGTGGTGCAAACTCTGCAGAGTCAAAACTGTCATGAGAGCCGTGCCCGCTGTCAAGAGCGGCTTGGACTTATTCGTGATTAGAGGATGATGGCTTTGGAAGTTGAGGATGTTAAGCGGGGAGCTTAACATTGGGATTGATGTTATGGTTATTTGATTCTGATGATGGGTTGGGAGATTGGGACCATTTCACCTGTGTAGTATTGTAGGTGCTTAATAAGCTAAGGTGATAGGTATTAATTGCGTAGTGCTTTAACCATGAGTTCAACCTCTCCTTGCTCCGGCCATGCATGACATAACTTTCCTACACTTGCTGAGTACCAACGGTACTCAAACTTGCATATTTGTTGGTTTAAATTGCTACTCAGTTCAAGGGGATGATGTGGTGTTCAATGACCAAGACTTCGGACCCGAAGAAGGATTCTAGGTTCACGGAGTCCCCCGGGCAACGCCTGTGACGGAGCCCACAAGATTTATTTTCCGCTGCTGTTTTATTTACATATTTTGAACTTATTATCGTCCATCGAGACGTATGCTTTGTAAGACATATTTATATTGACACCTGACTTGTAATAAATGATGCTTCACTATTTGTCATCACATGTATGTGAGAATGATCCTGGCATACATGTGATATTCATTCGGTTGTTCTTTGGGACAAACCGGGTGTGACAGAAGTTGTATCAGAGCCAAGGTTGTCCATAGGAACATGGACCTAGGTAGAAATGGACGTATTTAAGAACCCTATTTTCTTAAAAACTATTTTACAAAGGTGTGGGTTGAAAAGTGTTATTTAATGGGGTCACTTTATTCATCTTACCCCAACTTTTATTCAAAATACAATTTTTGTTTAACTCTTATCTAACTTAATTTTAAATGCTTTATGTTTTAGATGGTTCGCATGATCCGCACCGCCCGCAAGTCCACCGGAGGGAGAGTTCCTGTAGTTGCCCTTGCCCTGAGAGAGGAGAATCGTCCGGTGACGTACCACTCCTACGGATTGGCAGTAGGAGGCTTGTTGCGCCGTCTACGGCGTATGCTCCACGCTGCCGGCAATACGGGCAAGCTAATCATACACTACAGCTCCACCCGGACCATCCGTGAGAAGCGGGAAGAATGGAGTTCAGAAATGAGGATTATCCATGAAAATCAGCTGCTCAAGATCCACCGCTCTCCAGCTTGTCGAGCGACACAGGTCGATGCCGAGAAGGATCTCACCTGGGAGGCCATCACCCGCCAGAGTTACATCTACCGTCGCCACCTGGACAGGACTGAGTACATGTATGTCCTCCAGCGTGAGAGTGGTACAGCGGAGTACAAGTACCCGCCAGTGCAGCAGGGGACTTCCCATGAGCACATGGACCTGTGCTTGGAGGATGCTGCTATGCTCAGCACTCGACTGCAGGAGTGTCAGCAGGAGCTTCAGGATGTTCGTGACACCCTGAAGGAGACTGAGGCGTTGCTTCGAGCCAGCTTGAGGGCAAGAGAAAAAGGAGATGAGAATGAACTGTGTGTCACCGTGAATGACACATGGACTCCTGACTCCCCAGACCGCCGGGCGAGCAGGCGTCGCCGCACTTCTCCACCAGCAACTTCCCCACCCAAAGAGGGAGTCAGAGGGCAGCCGCAATAATGAGGAAGACCCCGAGGAGCCAGCTCAGTGATACGAGTCGTGTAGAGTCCTTTCCCTTAGTTCAGCAGGTTACCGAGTAGTCGAGTCAATACCTTAGTTAATGGTGTGTTAATGTTTGATGTGTGACGTGAGTTGTGGAAGCCATGGGCATTTGTCCACAACCTCGTATTTAGGTTGTTTTTCTTTGATGTGTGAACCCCTATGAATTAAGAGTGCATTTATTTTCGCGTGAGACGTGAAACCCTCAGAAAGTGTTAATATAATAAGGACTCAAAAGTTTAAGTTTAAACAAGCAAATTCGGGAAGTTAATACATAATGCTTTAAATTAACATGTGGTTGATCATGATAGATGGCCAGAAGAGGAAAGGGTCGTGGTGCCAACCCCGCTGACAACAACGATGAGGCCGACAACCCTCATCTTTCTGGAGGACAAGACAGGGGTGGTCGCCGTGAAGGAGCTGATCCCATCCACCAGATGCTTGAAAATCAGAATCAGCTCATCCAGAGTCTAACTCAAGTGGTGGCCAACTTGCACCAAGCTCCACCCCCACAAGCTGCACCACGCCAACCAAGGTTGAGTGAGTTTCTAGGGACTCAACCTCCAAAGTTTGCAAGTGCTGCTGAACCTCTGGAGGCAGACGACTGGCTAAAGACCATCGAGAGCAAGATGAGGATCATACAACACCAAGGGTATGAGAGGGTGCTGTTTGCCTCTCACCAATTGCATGGACCCGCTGCTGATTGGTGGACCGCCTACGTGGCATCCCACCATGACCCCGAGAACATTACTTGGGAAGAGTTCAAGCGCAGTTTCCGCAACCATTACATACCAAGGGGTGAACTCAAAAACAAGAGGAAGGAGTTCTTGGGACTGCAGCAAGGAAACATGACTGTGAGGGAATACCTCACTAAGTTCACCCAACTATCCCGTTATGCACCACGGGACATCGAAACTGATGAGCAGAAACATGACTGCTTTGTGGAAGGACTTACTGCGGAAATGCAGTGTGCAATGTCCTCCAACGAGTATGAAAGCTTCCAAAAGATGGTAGACAGAGCATTTGTAGTGGAGAGGAAGCTGAAGGCCTTGGAAAATGAAAACAAGAGGAAGGCGGGATGGTCACACCAAGCCTCGGGTAGCAACACACGCCCACGTCTGATGCAGCAAACTGCAGGGCAGACGAGCCGTGCTGTGGTACCCTACTCAGCACCTAGAGGGTACAACCCGAATTTCAGGCCTCCATCAGCACCGGCACAGCCGCAGCGTCAATTTGTACAGCAGCCTCGTCCCACATATCAACCTCGACCAGCAGTGCAAGGACCACAGAACCAACCCCTAGACAACAAAGGCCAGACACCTAAGGTTGGGGTGCAATGCTTCAACTGTGGTGAAGTGGGGCACTACGCCCATAAGTGCCCAAAGAAGAAGCCCATGCCGCCACCACAGCAGAATGTGATGCGAGGACGGGTGAACCACGTGACCATGGAGGAAGCGCAAGAGGCACCTGATGTGGTAATTGGTAAGTTTCCTGCCAATTTACACATTGCAACCCTGTTGTTTGATTCTGGTGCTACCCACTCGTTCATTGCTCAAGGGTTTGTTAAGAAGCATGATCTAGCAACAACACAAATGAACCATATGCTAGCAGTGAACTCTCCAGGGGGAGAAATAAGGACAATACAAGTGTGTCCCAAGGTGAATCTAGACATTAATGGGTAGTATTTACTGCAAACCTCATAGTGATAGACTCACAAGGGATAGACATTATTTTGGGTATGGATTGGTTGACCAAACACAAGGGAATCATCCATTGTTCGACAAGGACGGTGGAACTAACTCACCCTAGTGGCACAAGAGTGAAGTTCATAACTGCACAAGAACCTAGGAGGGACCTTAAACTCAATCACGTTGAGGTGGAAGTGGAGGAAATCAGGATCATCAGGGAATATCCAGATGTTTTTCCGGAGGAGTTGCCAGGTATGCCCCCCGATCGTGAAGTGGAATTCGCGATTGAGCTAGTGCCTGGAACAACTCCAATATACAAGAGACCCTATCGGATGGACTCCAAACAGCTGGAAGAACTCAAGGAACATTTAAGAGAATTGACAGAGAAGGGGTACATTCATCCTAGTTCCTCACCATGGGGAGCTCCAGTGATATTTGTGCTCAAGAAGGACGTGACCCAAAGGTTATGCGTAGACTACCGTGCGTTGAATGAAGTAACCATCAAGAACAAGTACCCATTATCCCGCATGGAACACTTGTTTGATCAGTTAAGGGGAGCTTGTGTGTTCTCGAAAATTGATCTCAGGTCGGGATACCACCAACTTAAGATAAAGCAAACTGATATTCCAAAGATAGCTTTCGTATCTCGGTACGGACTGTATGAATACACCGTCATGCCTTTCGGGCTAACTAATGCCCTGATATACTTCATGTATCTCATGAACAAGGTATTCATGGAATATCTGGACAAATTTGTGGTGGTTTTCATTGATGACATTCTCGTCTTTTCCAAAGATGAAGAACAACATGAGAGGCATTTAAGGTTGGTGTTGCAAAAACTGAGAGAACACCAACTATATGCCAAGCTGAGCAAGTGTGAATTTTGGTTGAAAGAGAGTTCCCTTCTTAGGACATATAATCTCGGAGGGAGGAATCTCCGTAGATCCCGCCAAGATCGAGGATGTACAGAAGTGGAAGACCCCTAAGAATGTCGGGGAAGTTCGAAGCTTCTTAGGATTGGCTGGGTATTATCGACGGTTTATCGAGGGTTTCTCCAAGATTTCAAGACCCCTCACCAAATTGTTGGAGAAGGGAATCACATTCACATGGACACCGCAGTGCGAGATGAGTTTTCAAGAGCTGAAGAAAAGATTGATAACAGCCCCAGTGCTAGTTATGCCAGATATGCAGAAGAACTTTTCGGTGTACTGCGATGCCTCTGGAAACGGATTGGGATGTGTTCTCATGCAAGAGGGGCATGTCGTGGCGTATGCATCCCGGCAGCTCCGGAAGCACGAGAAGAACTGTCCTACGCATGACCTAGAGCTAGCCGCAGTGGTACACACATTGAAGATTTGGCGGCATTACTTGATGGGGAAGAGGACAGAGATATATACGGATCATAAGAGCTTAAAGTATATTTTCACACAGCCAGATCTCAACCTCAGACAAAGGAGATGGTTAGAGCTAATCAACGACTTTGATGTGGGCATCAACTATCATCCTGGGAAAGCGAACATCGTAGCAGATGCTTTAAGCCAGAAGGTGCAGGTCAATAGGTTAAGCTTAAAGGACATGCCTACAGAACTGAAGGAAGAGGTTGTAAAACTCAATCTATGTCTGGTGAATAGTGGTGAGGCCGTCGCCATGGAAGTGGACTCCACATTAGAGCAAGACATATGCGATGGTCAAAAGAATGATGAGAAGATACAAGAAATCAGAGAACTCATCAAGGATAATAAAGCCCCTGGTTTCAGAGAGGATGAACAAGGTACGGTGTGGCACGGGAAAAGAATCTGTGTGCCTGAAGTGAAGGAGATCCGTGAATTGATTTTGAAGGAGGCTCATGATTCCGACTATTCCATTCATCCTGGGAGTACGAAGATGTATCATGACCTCAAGAGCAGGTATTGGTGGTATGGCATGAAGCGGGATGTCGCGGAACATGTTGCCCTATGTGACACATGTCAATTGGTGAAAGCAGAACATCAACGACTTGCGGGATTATTGCAACCACTCATAGTGCCTGAATGGAAATGGGAAGAAATAGGTATGGACTTCATAGTGGGACTACTCAGGACCCAATTTGGATATGATTCGATATGGGTCATCAACGACAGGCTAACCAAGGTAGCTCATTTCATCCCCGTGAAAGAAAGCTACAACGGATCCAAATTGGCAGAATTGTACATGTCAAGGATCGTGTGTTTCCATGGAGTGCCAAAGAAGATAGTGTCAGATCGAGGGACACAGTTCACCTCAAGGTTCTGGCAGAAGTTACATGAAACCATGGGAACTCATCTGAATTTTAGTTCTGCCTATCATCCCCAGACTGACGGACAGACGGAAAGAACCAATCAGATCCTTGAGGATATGCTGAGAGCGTGTGCGCTCAAGAACAATAGGAGTTGGGATAAGAACTTACCATATGCGGAGTTCTCCTATAACAACAGTTATCAGGCTAGTATGAAGATGTCACCATTTGAGGCTTTGTATGGGAGGAAGTGCAGAACTCCACTATTTTGGAACCAAACAGGGGAAAGTAAAGTGTTTGGGCCCGAGGTACCACAAGAAGCCAAGGCGAAAGTGAGGGAAATCCACAACAACTTGAGGATAGCACAAACATGACAAAAGAGCTATGCCGATGTACAGAGAACAGAGCTCGTTTTCAACGTGGGGGACTATGTTTATCTCAAGGTGTCCCCTATCCGAGGACTTCGTCGGTTCAAGGTGAAAGGGAAGTTATCACCTCGATACATCGGACCCTTTTAGATCCTGGAGAGGAAAGGCGAAGTGGCATATCAACTTGAGTTACTGGCTCGCCTATCGGATGTGCACGATGTATTCCATGTGTCACAGCTCAAGAAATGTCTAAGGATGCCTGAAGAGATGTTACCCATGAATGAGGTTGACGTAGGAGAGGATCTGTCTTATGCCGAGCAACCGGTCAAGGTTTTGGAGACAATGGAACGCCTCACAAGAAATAAAAGAATTCGGATGTGCAAGGTGCAGTGGAAGCATCACTCAGAAGAGGAAGCCACATGAGAGCGAGAAGACGAGCTTAAGGCACAGTTTCCGGAATTTTCCTAGAACCACCAATCTCGAGGACGAGATTTCTTTTAAGGGGGGTAGAGCTGTAACACCCCAAAATCTGCTAAAGAGGGGAATTTAAAATTTTTTGGACGTATTGCATTTGGCGCGGAAATTTAAATTCAAAATAGAATTCAAATTCAAATCAAAACAGAAAAGAAAAGGAAAAAGAAAAAGAAAACTCCAGCCGACCAGTGGGCCGAAACCCACCAGCCGGCCCACTATCTCCCCGCGCTAGCCCAAACCCGCGCCCCTCTCTTCCTCTCACGGACACGCGGGGCCCGCGTGTCATCTCCTACCTCCCGCGCGCGCCAACCGACCGGACTCTTCCCCGCACTCGAATCCAAACCACCTCCAAAAACCCGCGCCACCAACCCGATCTTCGGCCCCGGACGCTGCTATTTAACCAAACCGATCCTCCGCCGCCTCTCCTCGTGAAATTCCCGCAAAGAAACTCGCCGAATTCCCCAGCGCGCTCCACTTTTCTCTCCGGTGAGAACCGAAGCTTCGATCACTGTTTTCTTTCGATCCTTGCTCGGGTTTTCTGATCTAACGCGCCGATCATGTTCCACCGCCTCCATAGAGTCACACAGGTGAAGAAAACCCGGTGTTTTGCACTCTAGACGCAGCTCCGGTGAGCACCGCCGTGATTTCATCTCGGACCTTGCCGCCGACCACCTTCTAGGGCCTCCGAGCTCAAGAAAAACCCCGAGGTGAGATCCCCGACCTCCCCTCTACCGTTCTATGCCAAGAAATCCAGGTTTTAGGAAGTATGGACGAAAACCCGAAGATCTCCAGCGAGATCGCCGCCTCCCGCCGCCACGCGCCGCCGGGCAACGCCGCCCGCACACGGCCAGGGCGACGTGGCCCCTTGAGGGCCGTCTATTTTAAATCGCACGGTAGAATTAAAACCCGCGCCTACCGGTTCGGCGATCTAATCTGAGCCGTCTATTTTAAATCGGACGGTCCACATCAGCCCCGCTTTATAAAGGCCAGGATTCTTACGCGCTACCCCCTGGGGATCTCGGAAAACACGAGCTAGCCCCGGAAACTTCTGATCTAGCCCCTGGAACTTCAGAAATTCATGTAAATTCATTTAAAAATCGGTTTTAGCCCCTGGACTTAATAAAAATTAGGAAAGCCCCTCTGTTATGTGTAGTTAGATCCCTGTAAATTTGAGAAATAATAAATTAGACCCTGCAGTAGTGTGGATTTACCTTTTTGACCCTATGTGAGATTAAAATCAGAAAATTGAATATGTGACTAGGATTTAAATTTAAAAAGGTAAGGCAAACATATTGCAAATTTAAATTTAAACTCTCCTAGTGCCTGGAAAACTTTAGAATGAGTTAGAAATAGATTTTAGGCTGAAATGAATATATCTAATTGTTGTTCATATTTATTAGTTATAGAAACACATTTTTAGGCTAGGAAATAATTCTGAAAACTGATAAAATAAATTTAAATTAGTTCACATCAGAGGAGAAGTTCAAAAATATATTATTTTATATTTTAGAACAGAACCTATTCTGTTTAGATGACATGTCCTACTATTTAATATTAAAATTCACTTTTAGGCATAGAAAATAAATCTGAAAAATATAGGAAAATAGGTATGCATAATTAGAAAATGATAAATGAAGTCTCCAAATCCAAAAACTTCAGTTTAGGATTTGGTAGAAGATCTGAAAACCTATTTGGAGTAGGAAATTACCTTTCATGCAAACTTGGTAGTTAAGAGGTATATTAATTAAATATAAAGAATTTGTTCAAATTTAAAATTCATATATAGTGTGCAAACAGAAATCTGAATACAAAAGTTAGAAATCATATACATATGTTTAAAAGTGCATGTAGGCTAAAAATCAACACATCTAGAGTAACCGCAACACTTAGAAATGTGAATGACTATCCTATGTATGTATGTGTGGGTTGTATGAAGTGAAAGTGTGAACTATGTCTTGTGTATTGTTGTTTTCTTTTGCTATGTGTATTGGCATGAGTAGAACCTGCCCCAGAGCAAGTTCTCCCCTTCCAAGACCAAGACTTTCCATTCCCAGAGCAGCAGGAAGAAGGCAAGTGTCCTTGACCACTTTGATCCTATTCTAGGATGTGTAGATAAAATCATTTGCATTGTCAATTGAAATATGAAACCCATGCTAGGAAGTTTTTCTAGAATTGCATTACCTTGTTTCCTTGTAGCTTGGGCTGGGATTTATTTTATCATGTCATTTATTTATATGCTTATGCTTAGCCATGCTTAGAATGGGATAATTGGGATATGAGATCATCAATTTTATTTACCTTACTCTTGAATGAGACATTATGAGTTATGTATAGGTAGGGATCGAGGCAAGTTGGATGATTTGGTTGGTGCTGGGTGCACGGGACTCGGGTTTGTGTTTAGTACTTGCCTGGATCCTAAGGACCGGTTCATGGAGCATGTAACCTGGCTTTACCGTGCCAACCACATGCTGAGATGGGGCAGCTTGGCCAATTAATTAGGTGTATCCCCGTCGTAGTATGGGTGTGTTGGATGGTGCGGGGAATAGGCGTCAGCTGGACTACCATATGAACCGCAAGGCTCAAGAGGGGGCCACTGCAGCGGGGTTGGAGCCTCTTGTATGCTGTTAGGGGTGAAACCTCAGTGGGCCCACGCTCGTCGGGAATCTCTTTGTAAAGGCTTCGTAGTGATCTCCTGGCTACACACCTGGGAAGTGTGAATGTGGTTTGCGGCCACTGGCATAATGGAGGTTCTTTTAGTCCACCCGACAACGGGGGATGAAATCACTACATGTGTGTACAGTGGTGCAAACTCTGCAGAGTCAAAACTGTCATGACAGCCGTGATCACGGTCAAGAGCGGCTTGGACTTATTCATGATTAGAGGATGATGGCTTTGGAAGTTGAGGATGTTAAGCGGGGAGCTTAACATTGGGATTGATGTTATGGTTATTTGATTCTGATGATGGGTTGGGAGATTGGGACCATTTCACCTGTGTAGTAATGTAGGTGCTTAATAAGCTAAGGTGATAGGTATTAATTGCATAGTGCTTTAACCATGAGTTCAACCTCTCCTTGCTCTGGCCATGCATGACATAACTTTCCCACACTTGCTGAGTACCAACGGTACTCAAACTTGCATATTTGTTGGTTTAAATTGCTGCTCAGGTCAAGGGGATGATGTGGTGTTCAATGACCAAGACTTCGGACCCGAAGAAGAATTCTAGGTTCACGGAGTCCCCCGGGCAACGCCTGTGACGGAGCCCACAAGATTTATTTTCCGCTGCTGTTTTGTTTACATATTATGAACTTATTATCGTCCATCGAGACGTATGCTTTGTAAGACATATTTATATTCGACACCTGGCTTGTAATAAATGATGCTTCACTATTTGTCATCACATGTATGAGAGAATGATCCTGGCATACATGTGATATTCATTCGGTTGTTCTTTGGGACAAACTGTGTGTGACAATTATGCAAGTGGAGTATCAAACATCCTTGACCTAATGCACATACAAACCTTGACCAATAGTAGTGAACAAAGGGAAAACTTTAAAAACAACTTAAGTGCAAACCGGGGCTTGCCTTGGTTTTGCAGGTGACTAAAGTCAGATGATATGAAGTTAGTTGCTGATGACTTGAAGTTCAATCACTGCCTTCTTGCCTCTTGATCCAAGCTTCACCTTTCCTCCACTCTCCCACGTTTAAACACTACACGTTATGAACATGCATATATGTTTAATTGTAAAACGTTTTGCTAACAAATGCTAAAGCCAAGTTTAAAACTAGAACTCTGTTCAAGAATTTAAAATGACACTGGGGGTGGTGGTTTGGATGTGTGTCTAAGCACTATCATCAGCTGAGAAGAGAGGTTCATCACTTGGGTGGTGATCACCTAATTGGTTGAACAGAACACTACTGATCCAGGGCTCCAATGGAGCTGGAAATTTTCTTGTGAGTTCCTTGTCACAAGAAAGTCCTCTGTACCAAAATTCAGAATGTTTCACTAAGTAAATCACCCAGAATAATTCCCTAAGCATTTAGGCAAAAAGGAATTAATTCTGAATAAATTTGCACTTTCATGCAAATTCAAGTGAACTACAATTTCAAGCATAGTTCATAGAGTATGCCTGAATTTTCCTAGGATTTTTGGAGCTAAGGAATGCCCAGAACTGAATTTCCAAGTTTTGGAAATTCTCTGAAAATGTTTCTGTATTCATTTGAATACGGAAACTTGAAACCATAATTACCCAGTTTAAATCAACTGCAAATGAGCTGAAACTTTTACAGGAGTTTCCTAACATCCTAAAGAAAATTCTGGCAAAATTTGGGAAATTTTGGACGAACCAAACTCCCTCACAAAGTCTTTTGCTGAAAAGCTTTAAAGAATTCTCCAGAATTTTCTATTGGTTTTCATGCAAATTGGGTTGCACATTTGGATAGGGTTTTTCATCCTGAATCCAACCCAATTTTAATCACTAAATTTGGAGATTCCTAGCAATAGTTATGAGGTTCTAAAGTTTGAACTAAATCTGGAATTCAAATTAATTCGGGAAATGTTCAAACTCTGACTGTGGGTCCATTCTACACGTGTCAGCCGCTGGGACAGAGCCACACGGGGCCACAGACCTTTCCCACGCAGCCACACTGGATCCTGGGGCCGCAGCAGATCGATGAGTTAAAATATCGTCACTGACAAGCGGGGCCCCCGGTCGTCTTCCTCCTCCCGACGCCCGCGCGATCCCGCCGCCGGAGCTCGCCGGAGGACTTCGGGACCCGACTCCCCGGCCGCCCCTCGGCCTGCCGCTCGCCGCCTGGGGGTTTTCAGCTACGAGGAATTCAATAGTGCGGTGATCTCGGGATGCCGGTGACCAGAAATCGGTCGGCGACGTGCGCACCCCTCGGTACAGCTTCGGCACCGTGGCCCGAGCACCCTAGCCCGCCAAAAGTTCGGCGGATTCGCTCTAAAGCATCAGTGGAGGTCAGGTTAGCTCGACAAGGCCTCAATATGGCTCGGAAACGGCGGCAAGTGGGGGTTCACCGTGTGCCCGAGTGTCCCCGCCATGGCCGCCGATGGAAGAACTCGAAATTAGCTGCCCCTACTCACTGCTAAGCTAGGGTTGCAAAGGAAAAAGGTTCCCTTTCCTCTCTAGCTCCTGTGTGCGCAAAATGAACAACTCTAACCGAGAATTAAGTGTCGATTTTTGAAACTCTTACCCGCGGGTAGGTTTCCCTCGTCCGAGAGGAAAACTGGAAATTCCCGAGCTACGTTGCACGGCTCGGGCTGAAACTCTGGGAAGAGCAGCGTGAAGTCCCGGCGCGTCTCGGAGGGTGCTTGCTCGGCTGTGAAAAGCCTCGGTATGAGCTGCCCACGGTGACCCGAGTTGCACTTTCGCCGGTGAGCTTCAGTATCTCGCGTTAATCATTTATTTGGGCGCGCCACGAGCCAGGAACGTTGGAGCCGAGCTGTGGAGGACCTTGTACACTCGTTAGTGCTCCCTTTTTGTGTGGGCGGCTCGAGCAAACGAGGACGTGAGCTGGTGGACAACCGAAGGCAACAGGGGCGTCGCCGGCGGCTGTTTTTCGGGCGCGGAAGCAGAAGAACCCGCGAGCATGAGTGGGATACTCCGTGTTTGCCTCGGTGGGGAGGATAAACGTCGGGTAAACCACCGCTGGCGCCTGCGCGTGGGGGGGGGGGGAACTCGAGCAGGAGGTGGCGGTAGCGCCCGCGGTGGCGTTCTGTCATCGACTTGATCGGGCTCGGGTCTGAACAGAGCCAAAAGGTTTTCTTCGGTTGAAAGTCTCCTCCATTTTCAGTCCATGACATGTGGGTCCCACAGCTCCTCTCTGCCCCCAAAAGATCTCCAAATTTTGACACATTGTAAATTCAGCTATGTGACACCCTCATTTCTGGTGTCAGCATATATTCATGCATTATGAAGAGAAAACATTTTAAGAAAAGTTGGAACAGAGAAAAATATAAAAAGGATAGCCAATAAGAGCCGAACCCAGTTTCCAGAAAGCACAAAAGACAATTTCCGTGGCCCGCTGGCCACGTGGCGTGTTCGGAGCTCACCCCTGTGAAGTGGGGAGAGGTCCGCCGCTAAGCTGGCTACGTGGCAGGCTCGGGGCTCATCTCCGCAAAGGAGGAGAGGCCCGACCCTGTGGGACACGTGTTGCCCCCGGAGCTAGTCATCATGGAAATCAGAAGACTGGTCGCGTGGGATACGTGTCGATCTGGGAGCTCACCTCCGAGAAGTCCGGTTCCATTAACACACATATTGTCACCGGAGCTTATCTCCGGGAGGCCCGACACTGTTGGACACGTGTCAACCTTGGAGCACGTCTCCGAGGAAAGAAGGAAAGACCGGTGTTACCACGTGGCGTGCGCGGAGCCACCTCCGAGTGAGAGAGGAGGTCCCGACCGCCAGGATACGTGGCGCACGTGGAGCTCACCTCCGAAGGAAAAGGGAGGTCTCGCTCGTTTGACACGCGGCACAACCGGAGCCCGTCTCTACAGAAAGGGAGAGACCAGGCCCGATGGACACGTGGAGCTTCCGGAGCCCATCACCGCGAAGGTGACGGGTTCTGAAGCGTTTGGAATCTGTACGCGTAAAGAATACCGGTACGTAAAGGAAACCGACCTGAATTCCACAATGTTACCGCACCAAATCAACTAAACATAAGATGTTAGGATCTAACGACGATCTGAATAGGACTCTTATTCGGGATACAATCAGATTAGGACTCTTCTCTTCCCGATTATAAATAAAACCCAGAACCTCTGGCCGAAATCACAAAACTTCTTTTTCAACTGCTGAGCCGACGACTTAGAGCCCTAGTCCCAAACCGCCGAGTAAACCATCGCCGAAGCGCGGCAAGGAAGATCGCCGGAGGAAAGCCCAACGATCTGAGGAGGACCTCGAGACCGAGAAGAATGCAAGGTAGGTCTCCAATACCACCTTACGACATCGTTGTGTTTTATTTGCATCTATTCTTTGGATAGAAGCCTTCTCGTGGACAGATCACTTGATGATCAGGTTGATCTAAAGACAAGATCATCGCCACATCCACCTTGGATCCGAACATCCATGCAAGCCATGCAAGAACACGTGCAAAACCAATCTAATAAAACTAATCATAGGATAGCATGCATATGCATCATCGCATCTAGTTTAAGGTTTGTGCATGATATTGATTACTGTGAATCTTGTATGCACGTGATCCTACATAGCAGGACAAGCTCAGGGTGCTGTCTATGACGAACTGCAGCAACAAGGTTTTGAGATCCAAGAACCACCGGAACCGCAAGAACAAGGCAAGTGCTCCTTGACCATATTGATCCTATGTTTTGAGTAAAACTGATTTGTTTTGCGAAAAGGCGTGTGTGCTGAGTCAAACATGATGGGAAACCCTTTTATAGGAGTTTACTAGCTTTGGTTAAACCACCCTTGTAGCTTGGGAAGTTTATGAGTTGGGTATGGTTTTACTTTTATGCTTCGCTGAGTCCATGGGATTGGGAAGTGAGATAGATGTGTCTAGCTAACTGCACTCGTAATGATAATGAGAAACTGATGATGTTAATAAACATGGATCAGAGGGAGATCTAGGCAAGCCTGGGTTTGTGAATGAGGTAGCACGAGATGGTGGTTTACTTGCCGTAGATCTAAGGACTGGTTCATGCATGCACATGCCAGGATAACAGTGCCACCACAAGGCCAAGTATGGGTGCGGCTTAGCTGAGTAATTAGGTAAGTTGCTAGAGTGTTATGGACTGTGGAAGGCGCGGGGAATGGGAGTCGAGTGAGGACTGCCCTGGGAACTGCATGGCACAAGAGGGGGCCCGTGGGTGGGAGAATTGGAGATTCTAGCCTGCCGGTGAAACCTTAGTGAGTCCATACATCTAGTAGCCCCTTTGTAAAGGCTATTTTGTGATCTCTTGGCCATACACCGACGGTTGTGTACTGGTATAATGGAGGTTCTGAAGTCGCCGACGGGTGACGAAATCACAAACTTGTGGGTAAAGAGGTGCAAAATCTGCAGAGTCTAAAACTATCATGATAGCCGAGCTTACGGTCACGAGCGCCTGGCCAACTACCATGATTAGTTGGGATGGTTATTGGGATGGTTCTTGGTTATGGTTATTGATTACGGTTATGGTTTGGTTTTGGGATTGTTGAGTCCGGGTGACAAGATGGTTGCATGACTGTTGAGTCATGACAACGAGATTGGTCTCGGTGTGAGGCAAAGTTGTTTATGAGATGAGATGGTAGCGAATAAGAGAAGGTATTCGTGAGATGGTAGCAAATACGAGGAGGTATTTGTGAGCAAGAATGAAGTTGGTTAATGTTCAAGTGGAACATAGAAAGCGATGGAGGTATGTTGGTAATTTAATACATGCTGGGATTATATTCACCTAAAGTAAGTTGTTGTTTTATCGTGGTTTTGATAACTTTGCTTTTCTGCAAATGAGCCCTTTTTATACCTACCTTGTTACGAGCTACATATCGTGTTTTTCCCGCACTTGCTGAGTACATCATTGTACTCAAACTTGCATTATTATTTCATCATCAGTAGCAAGAGAAGACTACTATGAAGACCAAGTGGAGCATTAAGGCGTGTGATCTGTCCTCAACCTTGCCTGTGGAGGGAGTAGAGATGGAGCCACTTCTGCCTAGATTTGCTTCCACATTAGAATAAAGACTTCCGCTGCATAGAAATAAAGACTTGCGCTGTAAGCATGAGTCCAAGACTCATGAGATATCGTAACAAACTCTGTTATTCGTGGTAATATATAATCTGAATTCAGTTTGTGAAACATATGTGTATGTGTGATGAACATCCTGGGCACACATATGCATTAGTTCTCGGTTCCGTGATTTTTCCATAGAATTGAGGGCGTCACAGATTGGTATCAGAGCCACGGGTTGACAGTAGGTTACACGCCTAGATAGAAAACTCAGATTGATATTAGAGCCACGGGCTAACAGTAGGTTACACACCTCAATAGGAATCATAGATTGGTATTAGATACAGATTGGTAGTTATGCCACGCTGACCAAAGGAAGCACCCTAGGACACTTAGATTGGCTTTAAAACTACCTTGGCATAGGAAACCAACCTTGAATAGGAGTTGTATGAGCCCTTGCAATGATTGTTTGTGATTGTGTGCTTAGTGTGAGTTGTGGGACGTCCCAAAACGTTGTCCATATCCACACGTAAGTAGAAAGAGGTGTGAGATGTTTCGGCACTTGCTCACATCCTCATATGGGCTAATATATATATAGTCCAACTCACCTTGATCATATAGTTGAGAGAATCTACCTAACCTTCTAACATTCTATTCTATTTCGATCTCTCTCACAGATGGTGAGAGGAAACGCCGGCCGAAGGAACATCCGTGACAACCAAGAGGATGACCACGATGAAGTTCCTGTTAACCCCGGAGCTGGTGAGAACCACCTGGAACGGTTGATGGCCATGCAGAACCAACTTATGCAAACCATGATCCAAACTTTGGGTCAGTTGTAGGCCAACAACAACAACCCTGTTCTGGCACCACCGCCACCACCACCGCTGGCTCACAACAGACTGGGAGAGTTCATGAGGACTCGGCCACCCACCTTTTCTCAAGCTAGTGATCCCATGGAGGCCGATGATTGGTTGAAATCCATGGAGAAGAAGCTTGCCATTGTTCAGTGCAATGACCGAGAGAAGGTTCTCTTTGCGTCGCACCAACTTATGGGAGCTGCCGCGGACTGGTGGGATGTCCTATGCAACGCCATGTCAACCCGGAGACAATCACTTGGACTGAGTTCAAGGAGAGTTTCCGCTCTCATTACATCCCTGCTGGTGTAATGATGCTCAAGAGACAGGAATTTGAAGGTCTCCGCCAAGGAAAGAGAAGTGTGAATGAGTACCTCAACAAGTTCACGCAACTGTCCTGGTATGCCCCCGAGGATGTCAACTCAGACCAAAGGAAGCAGTACCTGTTCATGAGAGGGCTGAACAATGAGATCCAGGTTCAGCTCCTCAACAATGACTACGTAAGCTTCCAGAAGCTGGTTGACAAGGCTATAGTGGTCGAAAGCAAGATCAAAGAGATTGAGCGAGAAGGCAAGAGGAAGATGCAATACCAGCCCGAAGGGAGCAACGTACGACCTCGGTACATGCCCCCGGCCACACCACAGTATAGGTCAACCACTCTTGCATACCACCCTGGTCAGCCACCACAGCAACAACTCGTTGCACCAGCACCTCGCGTGCCCATGCCTCCTGCGCCCCGACCTAACAATGGCGCTCCTGTTCAAAACCCCTGCCCCAACGTACCTGCTGCCGTAGGCAACAGGGCATGCTTTGCATGCGGAGAAATAGGACACTTCGTGAACCAGTGCCCGAGGAGAGGCCCTGGACAGCAAGGCAACGTGCCCAAGCAGAACCCGCGACTAAACGGAGGGGACAATCAAGGAAACCATGGACAGAAGAACTATGCTCGCGGCCACGTGAACCATGTCTCTGCTGAGGAAGCACAACAGGCTGAGGACGTCGTAATTGGTATGTTCCTTGCCAACTCCAACCCAGCCACCATCTTCTTTGATTCTGGAGCATCACATTCCTTCATATCATCCAAATATGTTGACAAACATCATCTACCCGTATCCCACTTAGAATGTGCTATGTTAGTAAATTCTCCCGGAGGAGAAATGAGGACTAATATAATATGTCCGAAAGTAAGCCTTAAAATAAGCGGGGTAGACTTCCTTGCCAACCTTATTGTCTTGGACTCCCAAGGGATTGACATAATACTCGGGATGGATTGGTTAAGCAATCACAACGGAGTAATCCAATGTGCTGAAAGGAGCGTGCAGTTGACAAACAAGCACGGTATTCGTGTCGAGTTTGAGTCAGCCCAGCAAACAACCGAACGGGCAATTTTGAACCATGTCGAAGGAACAACATTGGACAGCATTCCAGTGGTTCAGGAATTTCCGGACGTGTTCCCGGAAGAGCTTCTAGGTATGCCACCTGACCGGGACATTGAGTTTGCCATAGATTTGGTACCCGGAACTGCCCCATAGCCAAGAGACCCTATAGGATGCCCGTCAATGAACTAGTGGAACTCAAGAAGCAAATTCAAGAGCAGTTGGAGAAGGGTTTTATACGTCCAAGCTCGTCACCATGGGGAGCTCCTGTGCTCTTCGTAGACAAGAAGGATGGAACCCAAAGGATGTGTGTGGACTATAGGTCTCTCAACGAGGTAACAATCAAGAACAAGTACCTCTGCTCCGTATAGAGGACCTATTCGACCAAATGAAAGGAGCCCGAGTGTTCTCCAAGATTGATCTTCGGTCGGGATACTTCCAGCTGAAGATTAAGCCCTCCAATATATCCAAGACAGCCTTTCGAACACTGTAACACCCCAAAATTCTGTTAAAACCCAAAATCCTGTTAAGAGGGAAATTTAAAATTTTTTGGACGTGTTGCATGTTTTGCAACAATTTAAATTCAAACTGGAATTCAATTTAAACTCAAAACAGAAAAGAAATAGAAAAAAAGGAAAACAGAAAAAAACCGGCCAGTGGGCCGAAACCCTCCAGCCGGCCCACCCAGCACCCGCGCCAGCCCGCAGCCGCGCGCCCTCTTCTTCCCACTGACAGGCGGGGTCCGCCAGCCCTTCTTCTACCTCGCGCCCGCGCCCGCGATCGGCCGGACTCTCTCTCACCCCGAATCCAAACCGACCCAGATTTCTGCGTATCCCAGCCGAATTTTGCTCGTGGGCCACGCAAACTCGATCACAACCGAACGCCGCCCTTTCCCCGTCTATAAAAACCCCGGCCTCGTCCCGTTTTTCTCACGCGATCTGCTGTTTTTACTCCGGTGAGAACCCGAGCCTTCTCCGGCGAATTATGGCCGATCTACGCTCGGAAATTCCGATCTAACTCGCTGGTCTTGATCCACCGCCTCCGGGGAACCCTGCAGGTGCAGAAAACTCGGTGACTTGCGGTTCAAACACAGCGCCGACGAGCCTCGCCGTGGTTTCGCTTCGGACCTCGTTGCCGATCGTTTTCCAGGACCTCCGAGCTCAAGAAAACCCCCGAGGTGAGATCCCCGACCTCTCCTCCACCGATCTATGCCATAATATCACAGTTCTAGGAAGAATTCTCGAAGATCCGAAAATCTCCGGCGAGATCGCCGCCTCCCGCCGCCGGCAGCGCCGCCCGCGCTCGATCAGAGCGACGTGGCCGCTTGTGCGCCGTTTATTTTAAATCGCACGGTAGACTTTAAAACCCCGCGTACCGGTTCGGCGTTATAATCTCAGCCGTCTGTTTTAAATCGGACGGTCTACGTCAGCCCCGCGTTATAAAGACTGGAAATCTTACGTGCTACCCCCTGGGGTTCTCGGGAAATAAGAGCTAGCCCCGGAAACTTCTGATCTAGCCCCTGGAACTTCAGAAAATCATGTAAATTCATTTAAAAATCAGTTTTAGCCCCTGGACTTAATAAAAATTAGGAAAAACTCCTCTGTTATGAGTAGCTAGACCCCTGAAAATTGTTAAAATAATATTATAGACCCTGTAGTGGGGTGAGTTACCTTTTTAGCCCTGTTTAATATTTAATTTAGGAAATTGAATATGTGGCTAGTGTTTAAAATTTAAAAAGTGGGACAAACATATTGTCAAAATTAAATTAAAAACTTTCTCAGTATTTAGAAAACTTTGGAGTGAGATAAAAATATATTTTGGGCTGAAATGAATCTGTTTAATTTATTATTCACATTTAGGGACACATTTTTAAGTAAAGAATAGTTCTGGAAAATAGGGAAAATAATTGTAAAATAGTTTACATCAGAGGAAAAGGTCAAAAATATATTAGTAAATATTTTAGATCAGAACCTATTCTGTTTAGATGATGTGTCTTGTTATTTTCATAATGAAGTTCACATTTAGGCATAGGAAATAAATCTGAAAATATAGCAACTAGTAAATGATAAATGGAGTTCTAAAATCCAAAGAATTCAGTTTAGTGTTGGTAGAAATTCTGAAGACATATATGGAGAAGGAAAATACCTTTCATGCATACTTGGTAGCTAAAAGGTGTAGTAATTGAATATAAGGAATTTATTTAAATTGGAAACTCATATATATAGTATGTAAGTATAAATGTGAACACAAAAGTAGGAGTCATATACACATGATTAAAAGTGCATGCAAGCCACAAATCAACACATATAGAGTAACCACAACACATATAATGGTGAATGACTTTCATAAATATGAATGTGTGGTTTGAATGAAGTGGAAGTGTGAACTATGTCTTATGGATTGTTGTTTTTCTTTTGCTATGTGTGATGGTATGATGTAGAACCTGCTCAAGAGCAAGTTATTCCTTTCCAAGATCACGACTACCCATTTCAAGAGCAGCAGGAAGGAGGCAAGTGTCCTTGACCACTTTGATCCTATGCTAGGATGTGTAGATAGAATTATTTGCATTGTCAATTGAAATATGAAACCCATGCTAGGATGTTTCCCTAGAATTGCATTATCTTGTTTCCTTGTAGCTTGGGTTGGGATTTGTTTTATTATGTCATTCACTCATATTACTTGTGCTTAGCCATGCTTAGAATGGGATAATTGGGATATGAGATCATCAGTTTATTTACCAAACTCTTGAATGAGATGTTATGAGTTATGTAGAGGTAGGGATCAAGGCAAGTTGGATGTTTTGGTTGTGTGCTGGGTGCACGAGACTCGGGTTTGTGTTTAGTACTTGCCTGGATCCTAAGGACCGGTTCATGGAGCATGTAACCTGGCTTTACAGTGCCAACCACATGCTGAGATGGGACAGCTTGGCCAATTAATTAGGTGTATCCCCGGCGTAGTATGGGTGTGTTGGATGGTGCGGGGAGTAGGTGTCAGCTGGACTACCATATGAACCGCAAGGCTCAAGAGGGGACCACTGCAGCGGGGTTGGAGCCTCTTGTATGCTGTTAGGGGTGAAACCTCAATGGGCCCATGCTCGTCGGGAATCCCTTTGTAAAGGCTTCGTAGTGATCTCCTGGCTACACACCTAGGAAGTGTGAATGTGGTTCGTAGCCACTGGCATAATGGAGGTTCTTTTAGTCCACCCGGCAACGGGGGATGAAATCACTACATGTGGGTACAGTGGTGCAAACTCAGCAGAGTCAAAACTGTCATGACAGCCGTGCTCACGGTCAAGAGCGGCTTGGACTTATTCATGATTAGAGGATTGATGGTTTTGGAAGTGTGGATGTTAAGCGGGGAGCTTAACATTGGGAATGATGTTATGGTTATTTGATTATGATGATGGGATGGGAGATTGGGACCATTTCACCTGTGTAGTAATGTAGGTGCTTAATAAGCTAAGGTGATAGGTATTAATTGCGTAGTGCTTTAACCATGAGTTCAACCTCTCCTTGTTCTAGCCATGCATGACATAACTTTCCCACACTTGCTGAGTACCATCGGTACTCAACCTTGCATATTTGTTGGTTTATATTGCTGCTCAGGTCAAGATAATGAGGTGGTGTATAATGACCAAGACTTTGGACCCGAAGAAGGTTTCTAGGTTTATGGAGACCCCGGGCAACGCCTGTGAAGGAGCCCTCGAGAATAATATTCCGCTGCTAGTTTATTTACTTGTGATGAACTTATTATTGTCCATCGAGACATTTGCTATGTAAGACTTATTTATATTCGACACCTGGCTTGTAATAAATGATGCATCACTATTTGTCATCACATGTATGAGAAAATGATCCTGGCATACATGTGATATTCACTTGGTTGTTCTTCGGAAAAACCGGGTGTGACAAAAGTGGTATCAGAGCCAAGGTTGCCCGTAGGAACGTGGACCTAGGTAGAAATGGACGTATTTAAGGGCCTTATTTTCTTAAAAACTATTTTTATAAGGTGTGTGTGGAAAAGTGTTATTTAATGAGTCACTTTCTTCATCTTACCCCAACTTTTATTCAAAATTTGGATTTTTTTTAAAATTTTTATCTAACTTAAGTTTGAATGCTTTTTGTTCTAGATGGTTCGCATGATCCGCACCGCTCACAAGTCCACCGGAGGGAGAGTTCCCGTAGTTGCCCTTGACGAAAGAGAGGAGAGCCGTCCAGTGACGTACCTTTCCTACGGATTGGCAGTAGGAGGCTTGTTGCGCCGTCTTCGACCTATGCTCGAAGCCGCCGGCAATATGGGCAAGCTAATCATCCACTATAACTCCACCAGGACCATCCGTGAGAAGCGGGAAGAATGGAGTTCAGAGATGAGGATTATCCACGAAAATCAGCTGCTCAAGATCCACCGCTCTCCAGTCTGTAGAGCGACACAGGTCGATGCGGAGAAGGATGTCACCTGGGAGGCCATCACCTGCCAGAGTCACATCTATCGTCGCCACCTGGACAGGACTGAGTACATGTATGTCCTCCAGCGTGAGAGTGGTACCATGGAGTACAAGTACCCCCCAGTGCAGCAAGGGACTTCCCATGAGCACATGGACTTGTTCTTGGAGGATGCTGCTATGCTCAGCACTCGACTGCAGGAGTGTCAGGAAGAGCTTCAGGATGTTCGGGACACCCTGAAGGAAACGGAGGCGTTGCTGCGAGCCTGCTTGAGGGCGAGAGAAAGAGGAGATGGGAATGAACTGTGTGTCATCGTGAATGATACATGGACTCCTGACTCCCCAGATCGCCGAGCGATCAGGCGTCGTCGCACTTCTCCACCAGCAGCCTCCCCACCCAAAGCAGAGTCAGAAGGCAGCCGAAATGATGAGGAAGATCCTGAGGAGCCAGCTCAAGAAAACGAGTAGTGTAGAGTCCTTCCCTTAGTTAGCAAGATGTCGAATAGTCGAGTCATTACGTTAAGATAATGGTGTGTTAATGCTTGGTATGTGACGTGAGTTGTGGAAGCCTTGAGCAATTGTCCACAGCCTCGTCTTCAGATTGTTTTGTTTTGGCGTGTGAACCCACATGAAATAATATTGCATTTATTTTTGTGTGAGAAATGAACCCTCAGAAAAGTATAACAAAGCCTCAACACTTCAAAGTACAAACAAATGAAAGTAGTAAGATGGTACTAAATGCTTTCAAATTAACATTGGTTGATTCTGCTAGATGGCCGGAAGAGGAAAAGGACGTGTTGCCAACCCCGCCAACAACAACGATGAGGCATGCAACCCTCATCTTTCTGGAGGCTAGGACCGGGGTGGTCGCCGTGAAGGAGTTGATCCCCTCCACCAAATGCTGGAGAATCAAAATCAGCTCATCTAGAACTTGACTCAAGTGGTGGCCAACTTGCATCAAGTTCCACCTCCACAAGATGCACCACGCCAACCAAGGTTGAGTGAGTTTCTAGGAACTCAACCTCCAAAGTTTGCAAGTGCTGCTGAACCTCTGGAGGCAGATGATTGGCTTAAGACCATTGAGAGCAAGATGAGGATCATACAGTGCCAAGGGTATGAGAGGGTGTTGTTTGCCTCTCATCAATTGCATGGACCTGCTGCTGATTGGTGGACCATCTACGTGGCTGCCCATCATGACCCTGAGAACATCACTTGGGAAGAGTTCAAGCGTAGCTTCCGCAACCATTATATCCCAAGAGGTGAACTCAAAAACAAGAGGAAGGAGTTTTTGGGACTGCAGCAGGGAAACATGATGGTGAGGGAATACCTCACTAAATTTACTCAACTATCCCATTATGCCCCACGGGACATAGAGACTGATGAGCAGAAACAAGATTGTTTCGTGGAGGGACTTACCGCAGAAATGCAGTGTGCGATGTCCTCGAATGAGTATGAAAGCTTCCAAAAGATGGTGGACAGAGCATTTGTGGTGGAAAGGAAACTGAAGGCCTTGGAAAATGAGAACAAGAGGAAGGCCGGGTGGTCACACCAAGCCTCAGGGAGCAACACCCGCCCACGTCTGATGCAGCAACCTGCAGGGCAGACGAACCATGCTGCGGTACCTTACTCAGCACCAAGAGGGTACAACCCGAACTACAGGCCTCCCGCAGCACCAGCACAGCCACAACGTCAGTTTGTACAGCAGCCTCGTCCCGCATATCCACCTCGACCAGCAGTGCAAGGACCTCCAAACCAACCCTAAGACAGCAAAGGCCAGGCACCTAAGGTTGGGGTGCAATGTTTTAGCTGCGGTGAAGTGGGGCACTATGCCCATAAGTGCCCAAAGAAGAAGCCCGCGCAGCCACAACAGCAGAATGTAATGAGAGGACGGGTGAACCACGTCACTATGGAGGAAGCACAAGAGGCACCCGACGTGGTAGTTGGTAAGTTTCCTGCCAATTTACACATTGCAACCCTGCTGTTTGATTCTGGTGCTACCCACTCGTTCATTGCTCAAGGGTTTGTTAAGAAGCATGACCTAGCAACAACACAAATGAACCATATGCTAGCCGTAAACTCTCCAGGTGGAGAAATAAGAACAAAACAAGTGTGTCCCAAAGTGAACCTAGACATTAATGGGGTAGTATTTACTGCTAACCTCATAGTGATAGATTCACAAGGGATAGATATTATTTTAGGTATGGATTGGTTGACCAAACATAAAGGAATCATCTATTGTTCGACCAGAACGGTGGAACTAACTCACCCTAGTGGCACAAGAGTAAAGTTCATAACAATACACGAGCCTAGGAGGGACATTAAATTAAATCAAGTTGAGGTGAAAGTTGAGGAGATCAGGACCATCAGGGAATATCAAGATGTTTTTCCAGAGGAGTTGCTAGGTATGCCTCCCGATCGTGAAGTGGAATTCGCAATTGAGCTAGTGCCTGGAATAGCCCCGATATACAAGAGACCTTATCGGATGGACTCCAAGCAGCTAGAAGAACTCAAGGATCATTTGAGAGAATTGACGGAGAAGGGGTATATTCACCCCAGTTCCTCACCATGGGGAGCTCCGGTGATATTTGTGCCCAAAAAGGATGGAACCCAAAGGTTATGCGTGGATTACCGTGCCTTGAATGAAGTAACCATCAAGAACAAGTACCCATTACCCCGCATTGAAGACTTGTTTGATCAGTTGAGGGGAGCTTGTGTGTTCTCGAAGATTGATCTCAGGTCGGGATACCACCAACTCAAGATAAGGCAATATGATATTCCCAAGACAGCCTTCGTATCTCGGTACGGACTGTATGAATACACTGTCATGCCTTTCGGGCTAACTAATGCCCCGGCGTACTTCATGTATCTCATGAACAAGGTATTCATGGAATATCTGGACAAATTTGTGGTGGTTTTCATAGATGACATTCTCGTCTTCTCCAAAGATGAAGAAGGACATGAGAAACATCTAAGGTTGGTGTTGCAAAGGCTGAGAGAACACCAACTATATGCCAAGTTGAGCAAGTGTCAGTTTTGGCTGAAGAGAGTTCCCTTCTTAGGACATATAATCTCGGAGGGAGGAATCTCCATGGATCCTGCCAAAATCGAGGATATACAGAAGTGGAAGACCCCTGAAAATGTCGGGGAAGTTCGAAGCTTCTTGGGATTGGCTGGATACTATCGACGGTTTATTGAGGGATTCTCCAAGATCTCGAGATCCCTCACCAAACTGTTGGAGAAGGGAATCACATTCACATGGACGCCACAGTGCGAGATGAGTTTTCAGGAGCTAAAGAAAAGATTGACCACAACCCCAGTGTTGGTTATGCCAGATATGCAGAAGAATTTCACAGTGTACTGCGATGCCTCTGAAAACGGGTTGGGATGTGTTCTCATGCAAGAAGGGCATGTCGTGGCATATGCATCCCGGCAGCTCCGGAAGCATGAGAAGAACTATCCTACACATGACCTAGAACTAGCCGCAGTGGTACATGCATTGAAAATTTGGCGGCACTATTTGATGGGGAAGAGGACCGAGATATATACGGATCATAAGAGTTTGAAGTACATATTCACGCAGCCAGACCTCAACCTCAGACAAAGGAGATGGTTAGAACTAATCAATGACTTTGATGTGGGCATCAACTATCATCCTGGGAAAGCAAACGTCGTGGCCGATGCTTTAAGTCGGAAAGTGCAGGTCAATAAGTTGAGCTTGAAGGACATGCCTGCAGAATTGAAGGACGAGGTTATAAGGCTCAATTTATGCCTTGTGAATAGTGGTGAAGCTATCGCCATGGAAGTGGAATCCACACTAGAGCGAGACATCCGCGAGGGTCAAAAGAAAGACGAGAAGATACGAGAGATCAGACAACTCATCAAGGAAAATAAAGCTCCTGGTTTTAGAGAGGATGAACAAGGAACGGTGTGGCACGGGAAAAGAATCTGTGTGCCAGAAGTGAAGGAGATCCGTGAATGGATTTTGAAGGAGGCTCATGATTCTGACTATTCCATTCATCCTGGGAGTACGAAGATGTACAAGGACCTCAAGAGCAGGTATTGGTGGTATGGCATGAAGCGAGATGTCGCGGAACATGTTGCCCTATGTGACACATGTCAGTTGGTGAAAGCAGAACACCAATGACCCGCGGAATTATTGCAACCACTCAAAGTGCCTGAATGGAAATGGGAAGAAATTGGTATGGATTTCATAGTGGGATTGCCTAGGACCCAATCTGGATATGATTCAATATGGGTCATCTTCGACTGGCTAACCAAGGTAGCTCACTTCATCCCCGTAAAGGGAAGCTACAGCGGATCCAAATTGGCGGAATTGTACATGTCAAGGATCGTGTGTTACCATGGAGTGCCAAAGAAGATTGTGTCGGATCGAGGGACACAGTTCACCTCCAGGTTCTGGCAGAAGTTGCACGAAACCATGGGAACTCATCTGAATTTCAGCTCTGCCTATCATCCCCAAACTGACGGGCAGACGGAAAGAACCAATCAGATTTTTGAAGATATGCTGAGGGCATGTGCACTCAAAAACAATCGGAGTTGGGATAAGAACTTACCGTATGCGGAGTTTTCCTATAACAACAGCTACCAAGCTAGTATGAAGATGTCACCGTTTGAAGCCTTGTACGGGAGGAAGTGCAGAACTCTCCTATTTTGGAACCAAACGGGGGAAAGTAAAGTGTTTGGTCCAGAAGTACTACAAGAAGCCGAGGCGAAGGTGACGGAAATTCGCAACAATTTGAGGATAGCACAGACACGCCAAAACAGCTATGCCGATGTACGAAGAAGAGAGCTCGTTTTCAACGTGGGAGACTATGTCTATCTCAAGGTGTCTCCTATCAGAGGACTTCGTCGGTTCAAGGTGAAAGGGAAGTTGTCACCTCGATACATCGGAGCCTTTCAAGTTCTGGAAAGGAAAGGCAAAGTGGCGTATCAACTAGAGTTACCGGCTCGTCTATCGGATGTGCACGATGTATTCCATGTGTCACAACTCAAGAAATGCCTGAGAACGCCCGAAGAGGTGTTACCCATGAATGAAGTGGACGTAGCTGAGGATTTGTCTTATGCCGAGCAACCATACAAGATTTTGGAGACAATGGAACGCCTCACCAGAAATAAAAGAATCCAGATGTGCAAGGAGCAATGGAAGCATCACTCAGAAGAGGAAGCCACCTAGGAGCGGGAAGATGAGCTCAAGGCACAATTTCCGGAATTGTTTTCTTAGAACCACTAATCTCGAGGACGAGATTTCTTTTAAGGGGGGTAGAGCTGTAACACCCCGAAATTCTGTTAAAACCCAAAATCCTGTTAAGAGGGGAATTTAAAATTTTTTGGACGTGTTGCATGTTTTGCAACAATTTAAATTCAAACTGGAATTCAATTTAAACTCAAAACAGAAACGAAATAGAAAAAAAGGAAAACAGAAAAAAACCGGCCAGTGGGCCGAAACCCACCAGCTGGCCCACCCAGCACCCGCGCCAGCCCGCAGCCGCACGCGCCCTCTTCTTCCCACTGACAGGCAGGGCCCGCCAGCCCTTCTTCTACCTCGCGCCCGCGCCCGCGATCCGCCGGACTCTCTCTCA
Source organism: Neostapfia colusana (assembly GCA_030760725.1). Taxonomy (NCBI): domain Eukaryota; kingdom Viridiplantae; phylum Streptophyta; class Magnoliopsida; order Poales; family Poaceae; genus Neostapfia; species Neostapfia colusana. The sequence goes on along the minus strand of JASWHV010000017.1, from coordinate 17,882,417 downwards.
CCCCGAATCCAAACCGACCCGGATTTCTGCGTATCCCAGCCGAATTTTGCTCGTGGGCGACGCAAACTCGATCACAACCGAACGCCGCCCTTTCCCTGTCTATAAAAACCCCGGCCTCGTCCCGTTTTTCTCATGCGATCTGCTGTTTTTACTCCGGTGAGAACCCGAGCCTTCTCCGGCGAATTCTGGCCGATCTACGCTCGGAAATTCCGATCTAACTCGCTGGTCTTGATCCACCGCCTCCGGGGAACCCTGCAGGTGCAGAAAACTCGGTGACTTGCGGTTCAAACACAGCGCCGACGAGCCTCGCCGTGGTTTCGCTTCGGACCTCGTCGCCGATCGTTTTCCAGGACCTCCGAGCTCAAGAAAACCCCCGAGGTGAGATCCCCGACCTCTCCTCCAGCGATCTATGCCATAATATCACAGTTCTAGGAAGAATTCTCGAAGATCCGAAAATCTCCGGCGAGATCGCCGCCTCCCGCCGCCGTGCGCCGCCGGCAGCGCCGCCCGCGCTCGATCAGAGCGACGTGGCCGCTTGTGCGCCATTTATTTCAAATCGCACGGTAGACTTTAAAACCCCGCGTACCGGTTCGGCGTTATAATCTCAGCCGTCTGTTTTAAATCGGACGGTCCACGTCAGCCCCGCGTTATAAAGACTGGAAATCTTACGTGCTACCCCCTGGGGTTCTCGGGAAATAAGAGCTAGCCCCGGAAACTTCTGATCTAGCCCCTCGAACTTTAGAAAATCATGTAAATTCATTTAAAAATCAGTTTTAGCCCCTGGACTTAATAAAAATTAGGAAAAACTCCTCTGTTATGAGTAGCTAGACCCCTGAAAATTGTTAAAATAATATTATAGACCCTGTAGTGGGGTGAGTTTACCTTTTTAGCCCTGTTTAATATTTAATTTAGGAAATTGAATATGTGGCTAGTGTTTAAAATTTAAAAAGTGGGACAAACATATTGTCAAAATTAAATTAAAAACTTTCTCAGTATTTAGAAAACTTTGGAGTGAGATAAAAATATATTTTGGGCTGAAATGAATCTGTTTAATTTATTATTCACATTTCGGGACACATTTTTAAGTAAAAAATAGTTCTGGAAAATAGGGAAAATAATTGTAAAATAGTTTACATCAGAGGAAAAGGTCAAAAATATATTAGTAAATATTTTAGATCAGAACCTATTCTGTTTAGATGATGTGTCTTGTTATTTTCATAATAAAGTTCACATTTAGGCATAGGAAATAAATCTGAAAATATAGCAACTAGTAAATGATAAATGGAGTTCTAAAATCCAAAGAATTCAGTTTAGGGTTGGTAGAAATTCTGAAGACACATATGGAGAAGGAAAATACCTTTCATGCATACTTGGTAGCTAAAAGGTGTAGTAATTGAATATAAGGAATTTATTTAAATTGAAAACTCATATATATAGTATGTAAGTATAAATGTGAACACAAAAGTAGGAGTCATATAAACATGATTAAAAGTGCATGCAAGCCACAAATCAACACATATAGAGTAACCGCAACACATATAATAGTGAATGACTTTCATAAATATGAATGTGTGGTTTGAATGAAGTGGAAGTGTGAACTTTGTCTTATGGATTGTTGTTTTTCTTTTGCTATGTGTGATGGTATGATGTAGAACCTGCTCAAGAGCAAGTTATTCCTTTCCAAGATCAGGACTACCCATTTCAAGAGCAGCAGGAAGGAGGCAAGTGTCCTTGACCACTTTGATCCTATGCTAGGATGTGTAGATAGAATTATTTGCATTGTCAATTGAAATATGAAACCCATGCTAGGATGTTTCCCTAGAATTGCATTATCTTGTTTCCTTGTAGCTTGGGTTGGGATTTGTTTTATTATGTCATTCACTCATATTACTTGTGCTTAGCCATGCTTAGAATGGGATAATTGGGATATGAGATCATCAGTTTATTTACCATACTCTTGAATGAGATGTTATGAGTTATGTAGAGGTAGGGATCAAGGCAAGTTGGATGTTTTGGTTGTGTGCTGGGTGCACGAGACTCGGGTTTGTGTTTAGTACTTGCCTGGATCCTAAGGACCGGTTCATGGAGCATGTAACCTGGCTTTACAGTGCCAACCACATGCTGAGATGGGGCAGCTTGGCCAATTAATTAGGTGTATCCCCGGCGTAGTATGGGTGTGTTGGATGGTGCGGGGAGTAGGTGTCAGCTGGACTACCATATGAACCGCAAGGCTCAAGAGGGGGCCACTGCAGCGGGGTTGGATCCTCTTGTATGCTGTTAGGGGTGAAACCTCAGTGGGCCCATGCTCGTCGGGAATCCCTTTGTAAAGGCTTCGTAGTGATCTCCTGGCTACACACCTGGGAAGTGTGAATGTGGTTCGTAGCCAATGGAATAATGGAGGTTCTTTTAGTCCACCCGGCAACGGGGGATGAAATCACTACATGTGGGTACAGTGGTGCAAACTCTGCAGAGTCAAAACTGTCATGACAGCCGTGCTCACGGTCAAGAGCGGCTTGGACTTATTCATGATTAGAGGATTGATGGTTTTGGAAGTGTGGATGTTAAGCGGGGAGCTTAACATTGGGAATGGTGTTATGGTTATTTGATTATGATGATGGGATGGGAGATTGGGACCATTTCACCTGTGTAGTAATGTAGGTGCTTAATAAGCTAAGGTGATAGGTATTAATTGTGTAGTGCTTTAACCATGAGTTCAACCTCTCCTTGTTCTAGCCATGCATGACATAACTTTCCCACACTTGCTGAGTACCATCGGTACTCAACCTTGCTTATTTGTTGGTTTATATTGCTGCTCAGGTCAAGATAATGAGGTGGTGTATAATGACCAAGACTTTGGACCTGAAGAAGGTTTCTAGGTTTATGGAGACCACGGGCAACGCCTGTGAAGGAGCCCTCGAGAATAATATTCCGTTGCTAGTTTATTTACTTGTGATGAACTTATTATTGTCCATCGAGACATTTGCTATGTAAGACTTATTTATATTCGACACCTAGCTTGTAATAAATGATGCATCACTATTTGTCATCACATGTATGAGAAAATGATCCTGGCATACATGTGATATTCACTTGGTTGTTCTTCGGAAAAACCGGGTGTGACAAACACGGTATGGTTCGTATGAATATACCGTCATGTCTTTTGGGTTGACAAATGCACCCGCATACTTCATGTACCTTATGAACAAGGTTTTCATGGAGTACTTGGACAAGTTTGTCGTGGTTATGGTGTATTCAAAAAGTGAGGAGGAGCATGAAGAACATTTGAAATTGACCTTGCAGAAATTGCATGAGCATCAATTGTATGTCAAGCTCAACAAGTGTCAATTTTGGCTAAAGGAAATATCTTTCCTAGGCCACATTATCTCCAAGGAAGGGGTATCGGTTGATCCCGGAAAAGTGAGAAATGTTCTGAAGTGGGACCAACCGCAGAGCGTGAGGGATATTCGGAGTTTTCTTGGGATGGCTGGATACTATCAACGCTTCATTAAAGACTTCTCTAAGATATCAAAGCCTATGACGGAGTTGCTAATGAAGGGAAAGGTCTTCCAATGGACACCAGCATGCCAAGAAGTTTTGAGGAACTCAAGAAAAGGCTAACCACAACACCGGTTCTTGTATTGCCGGACGTAAGCAAGAGCTTTGACATATATTGTGACGCATCTAGATAGGGGCTCGGATGTGTGCTCATGCAAGAAGGACAAGTGGTAGCCTATGCCTCACGACAATTAAAGAAGCACGAGCTTAATTATCCTACACATGACTTGGAGCTAGCAACAGTAGTGCATGCATTGAAGATTTGGAGACATTATATCCTTGGTCATCGATGTGAGATCTATACGGATCATAAAAGCCTCAAGTACATATTTACACAAACGGACTTGAATTTGAGGCAACGTCGATGGTTAGAACTCATCAAGGATTACGATGTTGGAATCAACTACCACCCCGGAAAGGCCAATGTAGTAGCTGATGCATTGAGCCAAAAGGGAGCATGTCACCAACTCACGGTTCGGGAGCTACCACCCGAACTACGTAAGGAGTTCGAACGGTTACACCTCGGATTCTTGAACAACATGGAAATAACGGAGATCCACTCTTCATTGGAGCAAGAGATAAGAGAGGGCCAAGCAATGGATGAGGGGATCAAGGAGATCAAAGAAAGGATCCAACAAGGAATATAGAAGGATTTCAAGGAGGACGAGAAGGGTACGCTTTGGCTAGGAAAAAGGATTTGTGTGCCTAACATAAAGCACCTCCGCGATATGATATTAAAGGAGGCACATGATTCACCCTATTCCATACATCCCGGAAGTACCAAAATGTACAAGGACTTGAAAACTTGTTACTGGTGGGATGGTATGAAGAGGGATATAGCCGAATATGTTTCCCTATGCGACACATGCCAACGGGTGAAGGCCGAACATCAAAAACCCGCTGGATTGTTGCAACCTTTGAAGGTACCAAAGTGGAAATGGGAAGACATCAGTATGGATTTCATCGTTGGATTGCCACGTACTCAGTCGGGTTACGACTCCATCTGGGTTATCGTGGACTGATTGATGAAAACCACCCATTTTCTCCCTGTAAGGGCCAATTACAACGTTGCACAATTATCCGAGTTGTACATGGAGCAGATCGTGTGCCGTCACGGAGTTCCGAGGAGGATAATCTCAGATCGAGGTTCTCAGTTTACCTCTAGATTCTGGAGGAAGCTGCAGAAAGCCATGGGTACATGACTGGATTTTATCTCCGCCTATCACTCACAAACTGATGGACAAACCGAAAGGACAAACCAAATTTTGGAGGACATGTTGAGAGCTTGCGCCTTGAGACGTGGGCGTAGTTGGGATAAGAGTTTACCGTATGCCGAATTCTCCTATAACAACAGCTATCAAGCTAGCTTGAAGATGTCGTCTTTCGAAGCATTGTACGGTAGACTGTGTAGAACGCCGCTGTTTTGGAACGAGACCGGAGAGAACCAGATGTTTGGACCCGAAGTACTACAAGAAGCTGAAAAGCAAGTCCAAACGGTATGGGAGAACTTAAAGGCTGCTCAATCACGACAGAAAGGCTATGCGGACAATAGGCGTAGGAAGTTGACCTTTGAAGTAGGAGACTTCGTATACCTTAAGGTATCACCTATACGAGGCCAATGACGTTTCAACGTCAAAGGCAAGCTAGCACCTCGCTACATCGGACCATTTAAGATTTTGGACAAGCGAGGAGAAGTAGCCTATCAACTAGAGCTCCCAACCCACCTCTCCGATGTACATGACGTGTTTCATGTATCCCAGCTCAAGAAGTGCTTGAGAGTACCAGAGGAGCAAGTATCAATGGGAGAGCTTGAACTTCAAGAGGACCTGACTTATGCGGAACACTCTGTCCGAATCTTGGACGTAAAGGAAAGGGTCACCCGGAACAAGGTGATTCGATGGTGCAAGGTACAATGGAGCCATCACACCGAAGCTGAAGCCACATGGGAGCGTGAAGAGGATATCAAAGAAGAATTTCCCCATCTATTTTCTACTAACGAATCTCGAGGGCGAGATTCAATTTAAGGGGGGTAGATTTGTGACACCCTCATTTCTGGTGTCAGCATATATTCATGCATTATGAAGAGAAAACATTTTAAGAAAAGTTGGAACAGAGAAAAATATCAAAAAGGATAGCCAATAGGAGCCGAACCCAGTTTCCAGAAAGCACCAAAGACAATTTCCGCGGCCCGCTAGCCACGTGGCATGTTCGGAGCTCACCCCTGCGAAGTGGGGAGAGGTCCGCCGCTAAGATGGCTACGTGGCAGGCTCGGGGCTTATCTCCGCAAAGGAGGAGAGGTTCGACCCTGTGGGACACGTGTTGCCCCCGGAGCTAGTCATCGTGGAAATCAGAAGACTGGTCGCGAGGGATACGTGTCGATCTGGGAGCTCACCTCCGAGAAATCCGGTTCCATTAAACACATATTGTCACCGGAGCTTATCTCTAGGAGGCCCAACACTGTTGGACACGTGTCAACCTTGGAGCACGTCTCTGAGGAAAGAAGGAAAGACCGGTGTTAACAAGTCTCGTGCGCGGAGCCACCTCCGAGTGAGAGAGGAGGTCCCGACCGCCAGGATACGTGACGCACACGGAGCTCACCTCCGAAGGAAAAGGGAGGTCTCGCTCAGCCCATCTCTACGGAAAGGGAGAGACCAGGCCTGGTGGACACGTGGAGCTTCCGGAGCCCATCACCGCGAAGGTGACGGGTTCTGAAGCGATTTTGGAATTTGTACGCGTAAAGAATACCGGTACATAAAGGAAACCGACCTGAATTCCTTAATGTTACTGCACCAAATCAACTAAAGATAAGATGTTAGGATCTAACGACGATCTGAATAGGACTCTTATTCGGGATACAATCAGATTAGGACTCTTCTCTTCCCGATTATAAATAAAACCTAGAACCTCTGGCCGAAACCACAAAACTTCTTTTTCAACTCCTGAGTCGACGACTTAGAGCCCTAGTCCCAAACCGCTGAGTAAACCATCGCCGAAGCGCGGCAAGGAAGATCGCCGGAGGAAAGCCCAACGATCTGAGGAGGACCTCGAGACCGAGAAGAACGTAAGGTAGGTCTCCAATACCACCTTACAACATCGTTTGTTTTCTTTGCATCTGTTCTTTGGACAGAAGCCTTCTCGTGGACAGATCACTTGATGATCAGGTTGATCTAAAGACAAGATCATCGCCACGTACACCTTTGATCCGAACATCCATGCAAGCCATGCAAGAACATGTGCAAAACCAATCTAATAAAACTAATCATAGGATAGCATGCATATGCATCATCGTATCTAATTTAAGGTTTGTGCATGATATTGATTACTGTGAATCTTGTATGCACGTGATCCTACATAGCAGGACAAGCTCAGGGAGCTGTCTACGACGAACTGCAGCAACAAGGTTTTGAGATCCAAGAACCACCGGAACCACAAGAACAAGGCAATTGCTCCTTGACCGTATTGATCCTATGTTTTGAGTAAAACTGATTTGTTTTGTGAAAAGGCGTGTGTGCTGAGTCAAACATGATGGGAAACCCTTTTATAGGAGTTTACTAGCTTTGGTTAAACGACCCTTGTAGCCTGGGAAGTTTATGAGTCCGGTATGGTTTTACTTTTATGCTTCGCTGAGTCCATGGGATTGGGAAGCGAGATAGATGTGTCTAGCTAACTGCACTCGTAATGATAATGAGAAACTGATGTTGTTAATGAACATGGATCGGAGGGAGATCTGGGCAAGCCTGGGTTTGTGAATGAGGTAGTCTGAGATGGTGGTTACTTGCCGTAGATCTAAGGAACGGTTCATGCGACCACATGCCAGGATAACAGTGCCACCACAAGGCCAAGTATGGGTGCGGCTTAGCTGAGTAATTAGGTAAGTTGCTAGATTGTTATGGACTGTGGAAGGCGCAGGGAATGGGAGTCGAGTGAGGACTGCCCTGGGAACTGCATGGCACAAGAGAGGGCCCGTGGGTGGGAGAATTGGAGATTCTAGCCTGCCGGTGAAACCTTAGTGAGTCCATACATCTAGTAGCCCCTTTGTAAAGGCTATTTTGTGATCTCTTGGCCATACAACGACGGTTATGTACTGGTATATTGGAGGTTCTGCAGTCACCGATGGGTGACGAAATCACAAACTTGTGGGTAAAGAGGTGCAAACTCTGCAGAGTCTAAAACTATCATGATAGCCGAGCTTACGATCACGAGCGCCTGGCCAACTGCCATGATTAGTTGGGATGGATATTGGGATGGTTCTTGGTTATGGTTATTGATTATGGTTATGGTTTGGTTTTGGGATTGCTGAGTCCGGGTGACAAGATGGTTGCATGACTGTTGAGTCATGACAACGAGATTGGTCTCGGTGTGAGGCAAAGTTGTTTATGAGATGAGATGGTAGCGAATACGAGAAGGTATTCGTGACATGGTAGCAAATACGAGGAGGTATTTGTGAGCAAGAATGAAGTTGGTTAATGTTCGGGTGGAACATAGAAAGCGATGGAGGTATGTTGGTAATTTAATACATGCTGGGATTACATTCACCTAAAGTAAGTTGTTGTTTTATCGTGGTTTTGATAACTTTGCTTTTCTGCAAGTGAGCCCTTTTTATACCTACCTTGTTATGAGCTACATATCGTGTTTCTCCCGCACTTGCTGAGTACATCATTGTATTCAAACTTGCATTATTATTTCATCATCAGCAGCAAGAGAAGACTACTATGAAGACCAAGTGGAGCATTAAGGCGTGTGATCTGTTCTCAACCTTGCTTGTGGAGGGAGTAGAGATGGAGCCACTTCTGCCTAGATTTGCTTCCGCATTAGAATAAAGACTTCCGCTGCATAGAAATAAAGACTTCCGCTGTAAGCATGAGTCCAAGACTCATGAGATATTGTAACAAACTCTGTTATTCGTGGTAATATATAATCTGAATTCAGTTTGTGAAACATATGTGTACGTGTGATGAACATCCTGGGCACACATATGCATTAGTTCTTGGTTCCGTGGTTTTTCCACAGAATTGAGGGCGTCACAAGCTATGAGGGATCCAAATTCAAAAGCCAATTTGTCATTTGACCATTTGTGCCACAGTTTCAAATTTAAATTCAAATTTGGATGAAATTTACAAGTTCCTTTGATATTCATATCAAAGCCTCTCCAAATTTGCTCAAAACTTGGCTTCCTCATAATTTGGACATGAGGAATTCAATTATGTCCTCTGATCTTTTAGTTTGCTATTACAAATACAACTTTTCCAACAACAGTTTGAATCTCCACCTTTTGAGAATGGCCTTCATCTTTTTGAAGTGACCCTCTTAGTTTAAACTGAATTTAGAGTTTTATTGCACATGCCAATACTATCATGAGTAAACAAAAGTTTTTGTAAGTCCCATTTCCTGTATATAAACTCAACTTCATTCATAGCTCAAGTTTTCTATTTACAAGTTTTGGGACTTTTACATTCCTCCCCCCTTAAAAAGAATCTTGTCCCGAGATTCATGATTAAGGACAAAGTGGAGAGGACAACTACTCAACATAAGCCTCTAACAACTCCGGATGATTGCGTTGCAAATACTCCTCGCTTTCCCATGTAGCTTCCTCGGACGTGTGATTTTCCCATAGCACTTTGAAAAATTGCAACGTCCGATTTCTTGTTTCGCGAGTCTTCTCATCAATTATCCGGGTTGGATGTTCAACATAAGTAAGGTCCGGCTTTAAATCTGCTAAGCCTTCTGTGAGAACCTCCGTTGGAACTTTTAAGCACTTCCGCAACTGAGATATGTGGAAGACGTTATGAACTCCGGCTAAGGCGGCCGGCAGCTCCAAACGGTATGCCACGGGTCCACATCTTTCAATGATGACGAAGGGACCGATAAAGCGCGGAGCTAATTTCCCTTTCACTCCGAATCGTTGAATGCCCTTCATAGGAGATACGCGGAGGTGTACGTGGTCCCCAACATGGAAATCTAGAGGATGACGCCTCCTATCCGCATAGCTCTTTTGTCTGGACTGAGCGGCTTTAAGATTTGCTTGAATAAGCCATACCCGCTCTTCCGCTTCATTTACGAGATCAATCCTGTAAATAACTCTCTCGCCAGATTCACACCAGTTCAAGGGTGTGCGTGTAAGGGCCTCAGTTTTTGGCACACATTTGAAGTGTTCATCACCACACCACACACCTCATTTGAGGAAAGATGATGAACACAAATGAAGAGCAAGTAACCACCATCAGCATACTCATTAGAGAACAAACTCACACGTTGCAAAAGTGATATTTCCCACATGTCATATAGGTGGGCTGGACATATGAAAACTCCTACACATTGCTAAGGATGTCCATGCCAAGTTTCACCCAAATTCCAAACCTTTTTGAGGTCATTTTGGGTATAGCTAGAAAGAGGGCAGTTTGAAACCATATTCAAATTCAAACTGTTTTTACCCCATGAATTTAAAAGTGGGAGGCATATTCTTATTCTGCACATTTTTGTGAGCTCACACACCAAGTTTCACTCCATTTGGAGTTGATCTTGACATGAGCTAAGTGGGATCAATTCAAACTTTATTTGAATTCAAAACTGAACTTGTGCTGAAATTCATTCAAACCAAACCCAGTTTGAATCCTACTCAATTCAAATGGCTCATGGGTGAATAATTTGAATCACCAGGGGTATTATGGGGCTCACTGTTTACTACAGTGATTAGGAGTAAACTTCAGAGGTTAAAACCCCGGGTGGGACCCAAATGTCATAGAGGGAAGAAGGAGAAACTTTCACCCAAAGTCAGAGTCTCGGTGGGAACTTCCACCGAGCGGCTGCCGACTCCACGCTCGGGAACAGCTGCGCTCGCCACCGAGGAGCAACAGCGCCACCAGCTGCTTCCCGCGCCCACACGAGAGCCCAAGGGCGGTTCCAGGGCCCTCTTAAGGCGCTCCACGGGGGCAGGCACTGATCATTTCCTCCTCTTCCGTGATCACCGAGCCACCAACCTGCCGCCTCTCTGCTCGATCGGAGAACCGTGAAACCAGCTCGCCTTCTCCCTCCCTGAGCTGCTAGACGACCACCTGAGGTCGCACTTCACCTCCCCAACACCAGAAACCCCAAGTTCTGACCTCCTTTGCCCGAGAGCGATCGCCACAGCGGTGACTCAACCACAGCCGAAGGTCAGGTGCCCGTGGACAGCGTTCCACAAGCGTTTTCATGGTCCAGCAAGAGAGGCCACAGGAGCGCGTGACCACCGTGCTGCTCTCCTCCAAGTTTGGAAGCAAACCGTGAAGAATCCTCAGAGAATTTCCAGTTTTTGTTCCGGCGACCGTAAACCGAGCTTCCGGTACGGTTTCTTTAAATTCTCGCTCTATGATCTTTCGGACGTTATCAAATCTTGCACATAGACGCTGGACTAGCCGGCGATCAAGTTCTTTTCTGCATCCGTGACGTGAAACGGTCTAGGAGTGACAAATTTCGAGCTCGATCGAGGGCGGTCATGGCGGGCACGATCGGTCACACGGTGCCGACCGACTTGCCGCCACCCCTGAACCCTTTTGACACCTTGTCAAGCTTCCTAGAGGTACACTGATGCTGTAGGACCGTTTGTTCGAGGTGTTGGCGGGTTAGGACCCACGGTCGACGGCGCCGAACCTCAACCAAGGCCGCGACACGTCGCCGAGCTATTTCCGGTCACCCCCAGCCCGACCTGACACCACCGACGTGTTCCTCGACGTCGACAACCCCCTGGCGGCGAGTTTCAGACCATGGGAGGTCCGGCAGCGACGAGCCGGCGAGCCCCGAGTCTGCTCCGGCAAGGTCAGCGGCGCGGGCGCGAGAGAACGGCGGGAGGAAGACAAAGCCGGCTGGCCCACGTGTCAGCGGCTAAAGAATTTAAATCGGGATCGGGTGTGGCCGGGGATCGGCTGTGCTGGCGCGCAAATACCCTGTGAGCTCCGGTGTGCCGGACACCTCCGCGCCCGACACGTGTCCCCACGGGCCCCCGAGAATTTAAACTTTTCCCCCGATTTTCAGAATTCTTCCAAACTTCAAATCCTCATAGCTTTGGCTAGAAAGCTCCAAATCGAGTGAACCAAATTTTGCTGGATTCAGCTCTCTGAGTACTTTCCAGCAAATCAAGTGTCACTTCATGAAATTCCTTAATTCTCCAGAATTAAATCCTCAAAGTTTAAACTGTTTGGAATTTTAACTGGATAATCCTGTGGAGTAAAATACTGAAATTTTGCTGGGATGTTCACCAAAATATCCCTGAACTACCATAAAAATTTCAGACCCATTGGAGCTCATTTGATCCACCTAATGGTGTGATTAGTCAAACTGTTCCAGAGAAAATAGAAAATGTTCAGAAACATTTTCAGAATTTTCTCTAAAATTGTTTAGCTCATATCTTTAGTTAGGAACTTCCAAATTAAGTGAGACCAACTCCATTAGAACCCTCTGAAAATCTAGTTTTCAGAAAGTCATAAATTGTTTCATGAAAATACCTAGAACACCCTAAGAGTTCCAATTAAGGTCAAGGACATAATTAACTGTGGAGAGCTCAAATGAGCTTTGCTGCAACTAAAACTTGACCAAGTCTCTGTTTAGGTTGTAACCAAGCCACAATAAAAGTTTCACAGTCATTAGGTCTGTCTAGCAAAGGTTATAGACTTCACAACTTCAAACTTAATACAAATGCATTAAATTAATACATGTATTGTTTCTATCATGTAGTCGCTAAGGTCGAGGAGGAACCCGAAGTCCTAGACTTCGTTACTCCGGAGGAACAGCTAGCCTACAACCAAGAGCAGGAAGGCAAGCTCCGGTTTGCATTAACCTTTTTACAAAATTTTACTGTTTTGAGCACATACATGAATACCTTATTCCTTGCATTAGAGTCATGTGTTGAAACCCAATTGCATAACCAAGAAAACCATGGGTTGGGTGTAGGATTGCAAACCCCGTTAGCTACTGCAATGCTAAGATAGTGTAGGATTCGGTACAAGTCGAGTAGTTGGAACTACTCGCGAGCATAGGCTAGAGGCACTCGACTCGGGTAGAAATAGCACATGATACAAGTGGCAAGAAAGATGAGACCGAGCGGAGAGTAAGGGCAGCAGGACTTTGGGGCCTGTGTGCTGTAGCTCCGCTTGTGTCGATTGAGGACCGAGCCGTGTGCGGGCCTGTTGAACAAGCTAGAACAGTACCGAAGACCTACCGGCTATATGGGAACCGGGAAACTGATCTAACTCGGGTAGCTGGGTGTTGAGGCATAGCTGGTCGTTCAGAGGGTAGGTTGAGAGCTCGAGGTGTAAATCGGCTGGCGGCACTGAGATGCACGTGCAGAGACCTCTTGCTCGGGACGATTGGACCGGTTCAACATTCAGCTAACGGGTGAAAGGTAGTCGCGTACGGCGTCCGTGATGGTTTTTGTAGGCAACATCGAGTACGGGCGTACGTGACGGGTTGTTCGGGTAACCCTGCAGGTGTAAATCGATTATAATCGCCGTCCCTCGTGGTCAGTGAGTACCACTTGTTCACTGTACCGTGACGTAGAAAGAACAGGCTAGTCACATATTAAAATGTTGCTGATTGAAAGATGGACATTGATTGTTAATGATATGCTGTAGCTTAGAGCTGACTAAAGTTCTTTTCAACTTTGGGCAAGGGACATGAGAGAAATGCGTTTCTTGTTTGATTGCGGCTCTCTCATGTACCTTAGCGTAAGGTTCTCCACAACCTGCTGCTAAAACTTGAAAGTAAGGTTCTACTAATTAGGCGAGTCTTTGCAAATGATTTTTACCTCATGTAACCCATTACCCTCATGTAGAAGTTCCATGCTTAGGTGAGACGGGTCAGACTTGCTGAGCCTTCGTGCTCACTGCTTGTGTTTGAAGCTTTTGCAGGGTTCTATGAGGAAGGGACTCCCGAAGAGGAGACGGAACCCCAGGAGGGGAACCCCGTCAAGTGGGAGTCGTGCACGCCGCAGAGTTAGTGTGCGTGTGTGCTAGCAAGGACACGTTCGAGGGCTGAACGTGAACTTGATGCGTAGTCTACGCCCGCGAGTGTAGACTGGACATATTTTGATGTAAACATGTTCATAACTTGTTTATGTAATAAAATTCCGCTTCCGCTTTGTACCTTTGACGTGTGTTATCCGGTGCTGTGCAACGCAGCACCCCTCAGCGTGATCCTGGCTCGACAAGACCAATGGGGTCGTGTCAGCGTGGTATCAGAGCTCGCTTGAGGTTTAACACAGTACGAAGGTCTTCTTTTTCAAAAATCCAGTGAGGAACGAGTTAGTAGCCCGTATAAGGATGTTATTAGAATATAGAAAGTGGCATATTAACCTATTTGTTATGTTGGAAAATTGTGCATCTCGGGACGTTCCTGTCTTGGGGGGTGCACGTTAGCGCTGTCCACCAGTGCGCACAAGCTGAAGGGTGGAGCCCCACGGGTGGCAGGTAACCCGACCCGCTTTAGTATCCTCTACGACTCTTCATGTCGTTTGGGGTATTCGAGCAACGTCTGTCCCTGGTGTGCGTGGTGCAACTTGGGAGACCCCGTCACGTGGTCTGAAACGTGAACACGTAACTCAAGGCGTGGTTGGCTTGAGAACATCCGGGCGAGTGATGACGGCCGGGTGTACTAACTGTATGGATTCTGGGCTCGGTGTGCAGCCGAGTCTGATGATGGTTTGAGTTTCTGCAGGTAGCCTGACCACGAAACGGTAGATGTGTAGCATCTGTGTGCGAGTGACGAGTAGTGCCACTGAACTAACGAAGCCGGCTAAGTCCGGTATAGGTTTTTCCTTTGTGAGGACGTAGTACCGACATAATCTGGTGACGCATCGACGTAACACCCCATTAAATGAACAACTTCATTTAAAAACTTGAAGGTTTTGATCCAAAGTATTAAAACTTGATGTAACTCCTTCCCTTGAACAGGATATTCAAAGTTAACAAGTTTTCAACTTATAGGTTGTTAAGGACAGAGCACTCTGTTTTCAGATGAATCAAGGCTGAAGTTGATCAGAGGTTAGAGGTTGAGTTCTTTCGAGGTTGGGGTCATATGATACATTTCTGGAAAGCTTTGGAAGAGCTTTACAACTCTTATGTTGAGGTCCAGAGGTGTTTCATACCTTAACCACTCGGAAAATGCAGTAGAGTTGAAACTGTCCAGAAAACAGGGCAGAGTAAGGACTCTCTGTAGACTCTCTGTAAATTAAGCATAACTTCCTGCATAAAAATCCAAAAATAGAAAAGGAGGTAGTTCTAGAAATCTTATGAGATGGGTTACAACTTTGTAACAGAAAGTTTTGTCAGATTAGGAACAGAGGTAACTGGGATTCTTGGATCAAATCAGTACCTAAGGCAGGGAGGTGCTGTCCAATTGTTTCCAGAAATTCTGTTAACTTTGACATCTCATAACTTTTGAACCAGGACAGATATTAGGCCAAGCAAATACTTTCTGGAAATCTATTGAAGTTAGCTTTAACTTTGATGTTGAGCTCCAGAATTAGTTTTGCCTTTAACATGGCCTAAATCAGGTTGAAATGGAAACTGGTCAGGGCTGTCATGGGAACAGCAGATCAGCAGTCAAATTTGTTTAAAATTTGAACTATGTTTCCAAGTTTTATGGGTTCAATGACATGTCTTATGTTATAACTAAATGGTTTACTGTTTAAATAAATATTTGACATTTCTCAAATATATTTTTACAGATGACAGCAGATAAGAAGTTGGAGAACGGGTGGGTGATGTCCCACTATTCTCACCGTAGCGGCTACCCGGAAGCATTGTGGCAAATGCTCCAATATTTCGGGTACAATCAGATGCCGCAATACTTCGCCAAGGAAGAAGGCGAAGAGGGGAACAAGACATGGACGATCCATGTTGAAGTCCCTGCAGGACCTACGCCGCCCGGTTGGGTGCCGTTCACCGTCACGGTGAGAGGAAGACAACCGGAAGGAATATGGCAAGTGGCAGCCCGTGACACCCTGTCACGTTTCTGCCAGCTACACGTGCAGGCTATGGAGGGAACTCCATACGCGCTCATTCCGGTGGAGGGACGGGCTCAGCATGTGTGGAAAGAAAGGTACCTGGAGGCAACAGATCCGAGTTGCCCAAGGTACAACCTCGCGGAGGCAAACCTCAGCCTCCAGATGAGGGTGGGAAACGCCGTGATGGACAGCCAAGCTGTTCATACGGAGCATCTCGCCACGAAGCTCAAGGAGAGCACGAGCCGTGGAGACCATTTCGAGAGTGCTCACAGCGCACTCCGCAATGTGCTCCTTCCGACGATCAAGCGACTGAATGAACAACACAATCAGTTGCATCCTATGAAGAAGGCAAAGAAGAAGAGCCGTGTTGACATCGCGGCGTTGCAAGAACTGGTACAAAATCTGACCCAGCAGAACGAGGAACTTACTCAAGAGCGGGACGACGCTATTGAGGAAGGGCAAGGCTGGGAAGAAGATTACAACCAGGCTATGGATGAGGTGCATGCTTTGCAGGACCTCGTACCTCTGGTATTGGGTGTACCGGTGGTCTTGGGTCTTCCAGCAATGGGAGAACCCAGAATGGGAGAAGAGGTGGTAGATCCAGAGCCACCAGCAGAGGTACCGGAGGAGGACGACCCACAGGAGGTCGAGTTCTACTCCGAGTAGGGGGTTACGGTTGCCAAGTAGGGCAGCTAGGGTAGTGTAACCCAACTTTTGTAATCGGTGACATGTCGTGTAGACAGTAGCATATGTATAGGTAGTGACGACATGAGCACGACTTCTCGGAGATCCGAGGATAATGTATCTTGTATAAAGTTTATGCTTTATCAATATATGTGAATGTTGTGCAAATTAATCATGTGTCACTTCAATACCTACTGTTGCTTATGGAATTTTAAGTAAGACATGTGCTAATCGCTGCTGTATTGAATTTCAGAATGACGTGTACTCGTGCCAACCCTGACGTTGGGGGTACCAGTCAAGGTGGAGAGACCTCCCAACCACCTCCCGAGGACTCCTCGGGACAGCAGCAGCAACAGAAACAGCAAACACCACCACCGCCACTGCCAACGGTTACATTGGCCGACATTGTCGCGGCAATGGCGGGCTCGCATCAGCAGCACACGGAGTTGCTGCAGACTCTCATCGCCAATACGTCTCGCCCAGAGAGACGTTAAGATCGTGAGGAGCGCCAACAGAGCTCCTACTCCGACTTCCTGGCTACTCATCCCCCGGTATTCTCAAGGGCGGATGAACCACTTGACGCGGACAACTGGCTCCGCGCCATAGAGATGAAGTTCGGGCTGCTCCAGATCAGCGAGCAGCGCAAGACTCAGTTCGCGGTCCAGCAGCTCCAAGGATCCGCGAGCGCGTGGTGGGCCAACTTCTGTGCTTCACAGCCCACCGACCGAGTGATGACCTGGGCGGAGTTCCGGACGGCCTTCAGGGCCTATCATATACCGCCAGGTCTGATGAAAAGACAGACGCAGGAGTTCTTACACCTGCAGCAAGGGAGCCAGAACGCGCTGGAATACTCCAGAGCGTTCAACGATCTCGCGCTTTATGCGTCGTATCATGCCGATACCGACGAGAAGCGGCGGGACCATTTTTACCAGGGGCTTAACCCGCTCCTGAAGGACAAGTTGGCGATGTTCAATCGCGGCAGCCTCAACGACATCATTGATGCTGCGATTGTTCAAGAGGACTCGGGCAAGGAGTTGGCGGCAGCAGAGCGAAAGCGAAGCGCGCCGCAAAGCAGCGGAGAAGGAGGCGGTCCTTCTCAGAAGTTTCAGATGGTGAATCGCCCACCATCAGGTCCACGCTGGCAGCCACCACAGCGGTCGATGCCGTTCCGCAGTCGGCCGTACTCTTCACCGGCGTTCAGGCCGGCACTGCAAGTACCACCGCAACAACAACAGCAGCAGCGGGCGATGCCGAGTGCGTTTGCACCTCAGCAACGCATGCCGGGCTTTCGTCCCCCGAGCACCACACCAGCAGCGGCCACATGTTACAAGTGTGGTCGTCCAGGACACTTCGCGAGCAGTTGCCTGGAGAGGCAAGGCGGCGGAGTGGCACCACAGTTTCCGGGGAGGAATCAACCCCGGAACCCTACTAATGCGCGGCGGGCAAACCCTAGGCCCGGCACAATCCACCAGCTTGCCATTGAGGACGTGCCGGAGGGCGAGCCAATCCTTGTGGGTATGTTCCAACTCCACCAGCATCCCGCCATAATATTATTTGATTCAGGCGCCACGCATAGCTTCATTAGCCAAGCGTTCATTGATAAGTATAGCTTGCAA
Organism: Neostapfia colusana; assembly: GCA_030760725.1. Classification (NCBI taxonomy): domain Eukaryota; kingdom Viridiplantae; phylum Streptophyta; class Magnoliopsida; order Poales; family Poaceae; genus Neostapfia; species Neostapfia colusana. The sequence goes on along the minus strand of JASWHV010000017.1, from coordinate 17,864,588 downwards.
ATACTACCCACCGATAGTCCTTATGTGATCTGTTCACCGGGTGGGAAAATCTCAGCAAGCAGGATGGTCCCAAAAGCGCCATTGTGCTTAGAGGGTAGAGTCTACCCTACGTCTCTCATAATCTTAGAGGGACAAAAGGTCAATGTCATCTTAGGGATGTCGTGGTTAACCCGCCACGGCGCTGTTTTAGACACCGTCCTCCGAGTCGTGCACTTGAACTTAGAAGTGCACGAGTCTCACTCATTATTTCTGCACAGTACAGAAATAAAACTTCCAAGTGTCTATCAAGCCACAACCATTAGATTGGAGGATATTCTAGTGGTCTGAGAGTTCCCTGATGTATTCCCGGACGATTTACCGGGGATGCCGCCTGATAGAGAGGTGGAGTTCAAGATTGAACTTACACCGGGAACCATGCCAATATCCCGAAGGCCGTACAAGATGGCACCCAAGGAGTTGGCTGAACTGAAGACTCAGCTCACGGACCTCCTGGAGAAGGGTTTTATTAGGCCGAGCTCCTCGCCATGGGGCTGTTCGGCGTTATTTGTCAAGAAGAAGGATGAGACGTTGCGGCTTTGCGTGGACTATCGTCCATTAAATGCCGTGACCATCAAGAACAAGTACCCGTTGCCACGGATCGACATGTTGTTTGATCAGTTGGTCAAAGCAAAGATCTTTTCCAAGATGGATTTAAGATCCGGATACCATCAGATTAAGATAAGGGCTGAGGACATTCCGAAGACGGCTTTCTCAACGAGGTACGGACTTTATGAGTACCTGGTCATGTCCTTCAGCCTCACCAATGCTCCAGCTCACTTCATGTACTTGATGAACTCGGTATTCATGCCGGAGCTGGACAAGTTTGTCGTGGTCTTCATCGACGACATCCTGGTATATTCCAAGTCAGAGGAAGATCACAAGAAACATCTGCGTATAGTCTTACAACGGCTGCAGGATCACAAGTTATACGCAAAATTCAGCAAATGCGAGTTTTGGATATCGCAAGTGCCTTTCCTCGGGCATATCATCTCAGCAGAGGGTATCGCTGTAGACCCGAGCAAGATCACTCAAGTGCTGAATTGGAAATCCTCGAGAACTGTTCACGAGGTACGGAGTTTCCTCGGACTCGCGGGATATTATCAGAGGTTCATTCCGAACTTCTCGAAGATTGCCAAGCCAATGACAGAGCTGCTGAAGAAGACTACCAAATATGTTTGGGGTCCAACATGTGAAGCAGCATTCAAGGCTTTAGTCAAGAACCTGACATCAGCACTGGTTTTGGCGCAGCCAGACACAACAAAACCGTTCGATGTGTACTGCGATGCATCCGGCATTGGGCTCGGATGTGTGCTGATGCAAGACCGAAGAGTGGTCGCGTATGGATCACGGCAGCTTAGAAACCATGAGCAGAATTATCCAACTCACGATTTGGGGCTCGCTGCCGTGGTACTTGCACTAAAAATGTGGAGGCACTACCTACTCGGTAACCTCGTACATTTATATACCGACCACAAAAGCCTCAAGTACATATTCACTCAGAAGGAGCTGAACATGAGGCAACGAAGATGGTTAGAGGATTACGAAATAGAGATCCATTATCACCCGGGCAAGGCAAACGTAGTGGCGGATGCGCTGAGCCGTAAGTCACACGTCAACAATCTGGCCATCACACCGTTGGAAGAGAGCGAACCACCACTACATGTGATTCCGCACGGAGCTCTCTACAACCTAGCTTTGATCCCCACCATCCGTGAAGAGATAGCGGCAGCCCAGAAGAATGATAAGGGCATGTCACATTTGCGGAGACGTGTAGACAGTGGGGAGCTGAAGTATTTCCGGAAGGACGGAGACGGCGTCCTATGGTTCAAGGATTGAATTGTCATACCCCGAAACCGGGAACTACGGAAGAAGATCTTTGATGAGGATCACTTATCAAAGTTCTCTATTCACCCCGGCAGCAACAAGATGTATCAAGAACTCAGAAGCAAGTTTTGGTGGACACGGATGAAGCGCGAGGTTGCAAAATACGTGTCCGAGTGTGATACATGTCGAAAGGTGAAGGCAGATCATATGCGGAAACCGGGACTGCTACAACCACTGGGCATTCCTGCCTGGAAGTGGGAGGATGTGAGCATGGACTTCATCGTCGGTTTACCCACCACCTTGCAGAAACATGATTCTGTGTGGGTGATCGTCGATCGGCTCACCAAAGTTGCCCATTTCATCCCGGTCAACACAAATTACAACGCCAAGAAGTACGCTGAACTGTACATCTCACGGATCCTATGCTTGTACGGCGTACCCCGTACCATCATATCGGACCGGGGCACTTTATTTGTGTCCCGTTTTTGGGAGCAGCTGCACACTGCCTTGGGGACGAAGCTGATCCGTAGTTCAGCATACCACCCGCAGACGGATGGGCAAACGGAGCGGGTAAATCAAATCTTGGAAGACATGCTACGAGCTTGCGCTATCAACCACGGCAAGAATTGGGATGATCACTTGCCGTTAGCTGAGTTCTCGTACAACAATGGGTACCAAGCCAGCATCAAGATGGCGCCCTACGAGGCGCTATACGGGCAGAAATGCCGCATACCGTTGAACTGGTGTGAGTCTGGCGAAAGGGTTACCTTCGGGATTGACCTCGTCAACAACGCGGAAGAAAAGGTTCGACTGATTCAAGCGAACCTAAAAGCCGCTCAATCCCGTCAGAAACAATATGCGGACCGGAGAAGGCGCCCATTACAATTCGAAGTTGGAGATCACGTATACCTACGGGTGTCTCCAATGAAGGGCGTAAACAGATTTGGGGTGAGAGGAAAATTGGCACCCCGATTCATCGGTCCATTCCAGATTACCGAAAGATGTGGATCGGTGGCATACCGACTGAAATTACCAGAAGCACTTTCCGGTGTGCATGACGTCTTTCACATTTCCCAGCTGAGGAAGTGTCTCAAGCTATCAACTACCGTTCAGCTGGAAGACATTGAAGAACTGCAACCGGATCTCACCTATCGGGAGGAACCGGTGCAGATTATCGATGAAAAGGCCCGAACCACATGCAACCGTACGTTGTGGTTCTACAAGGTTCTATGGAGTAATCACTCCATGGACGAAGCGACATGGGAGAGCGAAGAATTTCTTCGCACCAACTACCCCGACTTTTTCACGTTGCATATCCGGTAACTTTCCACCGTCCTCTCTCTCATTTTCACCTTATAATCTCGGGACGAGATTCTTTTAAGGGGGGAGGAATGTAAGGGCCTCAGTTTTTGGCACACATTTGAAGTGTTCATCACCACACCACACACCTCATTTGAGGAAAGATGATGAACACAAATGAAGAGCAAGCAACCACCATCAGCATACTCATTAGAGAACAAACTCACACGTTGCAAAAGTGGTATTTCCCACATGTGATATAGGTGGGCTGGACATATGAAAACTCCTACACATTGCTAAGGATGTCCATGCCAAGTTTCACCCAAATTCCAAACCTTTTTGAGGTCATTTTGGGTATAGCTAGAAAGAGGGCAGTTTGAAACCATATTCAAATTCAAACTGTTTTTACCCCATGAATTTAAAAGTGGGAGGCATATTCTTATTCAGCACATTTTTGTAAGCTCACACACCAAGTTTCACTCCATTTGGAGTTGATCTTGACATGAGCTAAGTGGGATCAATTCAAACTTTATTTGAATTTAAAACTGAACTTGTGCTGAAATTCATTCAAACCAAACCCAATTTGAATTCTACTCAATTTAAATGGCTCATGGGTGAATAATTTGAATCACCAGGGGTATTATGGGGCTCACTGTTTACTACAGTGATTAGGAGTAAATTTCAGAGGTTAAAACCCCGGGTGGGGCCCACATGTCATAGAGGGAAGAAGGAGAAACTTTCACCCAAAGTCAGAGTCTCGGTGGGAACTTCCACCGAGCGGCTGCCGACTCCACGCTCGGGAGCAGCTGCGCTCGCCACCGAATAGCAACAGCACCACCAGCTGCTTCCCGCGCCCACACGAGAGCCCAAGGGCGGTTCCAGGGCCCTCTTAAGGCGCTCCACGGGGGCAGGCACTGATCATTTCCTCCTCTTCCGTGATCACCGAGCCACCAACCTGCCGCCTCTCTGCTCGATCGGAGAACCACGAAACCAGCTCGCCTTCTCCCTCCCTGAGCTGCTAGACGACCACCTGAGGTCGCACTTCACCTCCCCAACACCAGAAACCCCAAGTTCCGACCTCCTTTGCCCGAGAGCGATCGCCACAGCGGCGACTCAACCACAGCCGAAGGTCAGGCGCCCGTGGACAGCGTTCCACAGGCGTTTTCACGGTCCAGCAAGAGAGGCCACAGGAGCGCGCGACCACCGTGCTGCTCTCCTCCAAGTTTGGAAGCAAACCGTGAAGAATCCTTAGAGAATTTCCAGTTTTTGCTCCAGCGACCGTAAACCGAGCTTCCGGTATGGTTTCTTTAAATTCTCGCTCTATGATCTTTCGGAGGTTATCAAATATTGCACATAGACGCTGGACTAGACGGCGATCAAGTTCTTTTCTGCATCCGTGACGTGAAACGGTCTAGGAGTGACGAATTTCGAGCTCGATCGAGGGCGGTCATGGCGGGCACGACCGGTCACACGGTGCCGACCGACTTGCCGCCACCCCTGAACCCTTTTGACACCTTATCAAGCTTCCTAGAGGTACACTGATGCTGTAGGACCGTTTGTTCGAGGTGTTGGCGGGTTAGGACCCACGGTCGACGGCGCCGAACCTCAACCGAGGCCGCGGCACGTCGCCGAGCTATTTCCGGTCACCCCCAGCCCGACCTGACACCACCGACGTGTTCCTCGACGTCGACAACCCCCTGGCGGCGAGTTTCAGACCATGGGAGGTCCGGCAGCGACGAGCCGGCGAGCCCCGAGTCTGCTCCGGCAAGGTCGGCGGCGCGGGCGCGAGAGAACGGCGGGAGGAAGACAAAGCCGGCTGGCCCATGTGTCAGCGGCTGAAGAATTTAAATCGGGATCGGGTGTGGCCGGGGATCGGCTGTGCTGGCGCGCAAATACCCTGTGAGCTCCGGTGTGCCGGACACCTCCACGCCCGACATGTGTCCCCACGGGCCCCCGAGAATTTAAACTTTTCCCCCGATTTTCAGAATTCTTCCAAACTTCAAATCCTCATAGCTTTGGCTAGAAAGCTCCAAATCGAGTGAACCAAATTTTGCTGGATTCAGCTCTCTGAGTACTTTCCAGCAAATCAAGTGTCACTTCATAATTCCTTAATTCTCCAGAATTAAATCCTCAAAAATTTAAACTGTTTGGAATTTTAACTGGAGAATCCTGTGGAGGAAAATCCTGAAATTTTGCTGGGATATTCACCAAAATATCCCTGAACTACCATAAAAATTTCAGACCCATTGGAGCTCATTTGATCCACCTAATGGTGTGATTAGTGAAACTGTTCCAGAGAAAATAGAAAATGTTCAGAAACATTTTCAGAATTTTCTCTGAAATTTTTTAGCTCATATCTTTAGTTAGGAACTTCCAAATTAAGTGAGACCAACTCCATTACAACCCTCTGAAAATCTAGTTTTCAGAAAGTCATAAATTGTTTCATGAAAATACCTAGAACACCCTAAGAGTTCCAATTAAGGTCAAGGACATAATTAACTGTGGAGGGCTCAAATGAGCTTTGCTGCAACTAAAACTTGACCAAGTCTCTGTTTAGGTTGTAACCAAGCCACAATAAAAGTTTCACAGTCATTAGGTCTGTCTAGCAAAGGTTATAGACTTCACACCTTCAAACTTAATACAAATGCATTAAATTAATACATGTATTGTTTCTATCATGTAGTTGCTAAGGTCGAGGAGGAACCCGAAGTCCTAGCCTTCGTTACTCCGGAGGAACAGCTAGCCTACGACCAAGAGCAGCAAGGCAAGCTCCGGTTTGCATTAACCTTTTTACAAATTTTTACTGTTTTGAGCACATACATGAATACCTTATTCCTTGCATTAGAGTCTTGTGTTGAAACCCAATTGCATAACCAAGAAAACCATGGGTTGGGTGTAGGATTGCAAACCCCGTTAGCTACTGCAATGCTAAGATAGTGTAGGATTCGGTACAAGTCGAGTAGTTGGAACTACTCGCGAGCATAGGCTAGAGGCACTCGACTCAGGTAGAAATAGCACATGATACACATGGCAAGAAAGATGAGACCGAGCGGAGAGTAAGGGCAGCAGGACTTTGGGGCCTGTGTGCTGTAGCTCCGCTTGTGTCGATTGAGGACCGAGCCGTGTGCGGGCCTGTTGAACAAGCTAGAACAGTACCAAAGACCTACCGGCTATATGGGAACCGGGAAACTGATGTAACTCGGGTAGCTGGGTGTTGAGGTATAGCTGGTCGTTCAGAGGGTAGGTTGAGAGCTCGAGGTGTAAATCGGCTGGCGGCACTGAGATGCGCGTGCAGAGACCTCTTGCTCGGGACGATTGGACCGGTTCAACATTCGGCTAACGGGTGAAAGGTAGTCGCGTACGGCGTCCGTGATGGTTTTTGTAGGCAACATCGAGTACGGGCGTACGTGACGGGTTGTTCGGGTAACCCTGCAGGTGTAAATCGATTATAATCGCCGTCCCTCACGGTCAGTGAGTGCCACTTGTTCACAGTACCGTGACGTAGAAAGAACAGGCTAGTCACATGTTAAAATGTTGCTGATTGAAAGATGGACATTGATTGTTAATGATATGCTGTAGCTTAGAGCTAACTAAAGTTCTTTTCAACTTTGGGCAAGGGACATGAGAGAAATGCGTTTCTTGTTTGTTTGCGGCTCTCTCATGTACCTTATCGTAAGGTTCTCCACAACCTGCTGCTAAAACTTGAAAGTAAGGTTCTACTAATTAGGCGAGTCCTTGCAAATGATTTTTACCTCATGTAACCCATTACCCTCATGTAGAAGTTCCATGCTTAGGTGAGACGGGTCAGACTTGCTGAGCCTTCGTGCTCACTGCTTGTGTTTGAAGCTTTTGCAGGGTTCTATGAGGAAGGGACTCCCGAAGAGGAGACGGAACCCCAGGAGGGGAACCCCGTCGAGTGGGAGTCGTGCACGCCGCAGAGTTAGTGTGCGTGTGTGCTAGCAAGGACACGTTCGAGGGCTGAATGTGAACTTGATGCGTAGTCTACGCCCGCGAGTGTAGACTGGACATATTTTGATGTAAACATGTTCATAACTTGTTTATGTAATAAAATTCCGCTTCCGCTTTGTACCTTTGACGTGTGTTATCCAGTGCTGTGCAATGCAGCACCCCTCAGCGTGATCCTGGCTCGACAAGACCAATGGGGTCATGTCAGTGCGGCACTTCCGGCCGTAGAGAGCCTCATAATGTGCCATCTTTATGCTCGTTTGATAACCATTGTTATACGAGAACTCCGCCAACGGTAAGTGATCATCCCAGCTCTTACCATGGTGGATGGCACACGCCCTTAGCATATCTTCAAGGATTTGATTCACCCTCTCAGTTTGCCCATCGGTTTGAGGGTGGTACGCGGAGCTTCGAATCAGTTTAGTTCCCTAAGATGTGTGTAGCTGTTCCCAGAAGCGGGACACGGACCGCGACTCTCTTTCGGAGACAATGGTACGGGGAACTCCATACAAGCAAAAGATTCGTGCTATGTACAACTCCGCATACTTTTTGGCGTTATATTTGGTACGCACCGGAATGAAGCGTGCTGATTTGGTTAACCGATCCACGATTACTCAAATCGAATCATGCTTATTAGCCGTGAGAGGTAGTCCAAAAATGAAGTCCATGCTAATATCCTCCCACTTCCATGCCAGAACGCTTAGCGGTTGTAAGATCCCCGCTTTCTTCATGTGGTCGGCTTTAACTCGCCGACACGTATCACATTCAGATACTTATTTAGCAACTTCTCTCTTCATCCGGGTCCACCAAAATTTAGTCCTCAATTCTTGATACATCTTGTTGCTGCCCGGATGAATAGAAAATTTGGAGAAGTGAGCCTCATCCAAAATTTTCTTTTGCAGCCTCATATCATGGGGTACGACTATCCGGTCCTTGAACCATAGAGTGCCTTCATCATCTAACCGGAAACATTTCATTTCCCCGTTCTTCAATCTCCTTCTGATATGAGCCATGCCCTTATCTTTCTCTTGAGATTCCACGACCTCCTCTCTTATTGTGGGTACGAGAGCCAGGTTATGTAGAGCTCCATATGGAACCAAGTAGAGACTTGGTTCTTCCCCTTCTATCGGCGCAATGGTTAGGTTATGAATATGAGACTTCCGTGAGGGGGCCCGACCCCGATCACGGGGCCGTGCCGCCTTGCCCGGGGAATCGCATTGGTTGGTGCCGTGTTATGCGGCACCCAACAACACACATATAAGGAACACAGTATTACATAAACCAAAGCGGAAGCTTACAACTGTTCTTTGTAAATAATTTTACATAAAATAGCTACAACGGAAGTCTATAAACAGCTCACGTTGAATAACTATGAAGCACCGAGAAGAGGTCCAGCCCGCGGACTCCTCTCGCTAGCAACACGAAGACAAGGCAGCGGCTAGGTCCTCCAAGGGTGACATGACTCGGAAGTTCCCGAGTCTCACCGGACAACCTTCTTTATAGCGTCGATGCTTACCTGCAAAACCACTTATATAGCAAGAGTGAGCACAAAGGCTCAGCAAGACTTAACCATCTCTCCTAAAGCATGGAACTCTATGTGAAAGTAACCTAAGACCTAAGCCTGTCCTTTGCGAAAAGACTCGCCTACGAGTTCATCCTTAACTTTCAGATTTTTAGCCATAATAGTAGTGACCTTGCGCCCAGCAACATTGGAACTCCACAATCAAACAAGAAACGCTTCATTCCAATGTTACTTGTCCCAAGGTGAAAAATAAATTTAGTTTGCTCTATCTCTACTTCAAACATGGTTTTCATGCAACTTAACATAATCACAACAGCAATTAAACTTTTTACAAACTGTTTCCACACAAGTTGATTAACTACGTCACAACATGGGAGCAAGCGGTACTCAATAACCGCGAGGGACGGTGATTCGAATCAAACACTACCCGGATAACTCGACACATACGCCCGCCTCTGAAGACCCAACTCTGGCGTCCTTCATTACGTCGTGTGTGGCAACCTTTCTCAGGACACTAAACTGTAGAACCGGTCGCGCCGTCTCGGGCTCATAGGTCTAACGAGACGATGTGGTATGCCTCTACAATCCAGTGAACCTGGTACATCGGTTTCCTGATTCCCATATGTCAGTAAGCATCCGGTACACAACTCAATACTTGCCCCTGGACGCGGCATACGCATCGGTCCTTAACCGACACAGGCAGAGCTACTCGACCAAGACCTCGTCTTGTCGCAGCCTAACCCCTCTGCCAGGTCTCATCTTTAGAAATGTAAACTTTAGTTTGCTTCTTTCCCCAACCACACTTCGGATATCCTAAACTATAGCTCGCGAGTAGATTCCAACTACTCGTCTTCTACCGGATGCCCTAGTCTATTTAGCATTGCTCTATGCGACAGCGATGACACATTTCTACTCTTGACCTCAGGGTTCATGTTTGGTTATGCAAGTGGAGTATCACTCATCCTCGACCTAATGCACATACAAACCTCGACCAACCGTAGTGAACAAAGGGAAAACTTTTAAAAACAACTTAAGTGCAAACCGGGGCTTGCCTTGGTTTTGCAGGTGACTTAAGTCAGATAAGATGAAGTTAGTTGCTGATGATGACTTGAAGCTTAATTCCTGCCTTCTTGCTCCTTGATCAAATCTTCACTTATCCACGTTTAAGCACTACACGTTATGAACATGCATATATTTAATTGTAAAACTTTTTGCTAACAAATGCTACAGACAAGTTTAAACTGGAACTTTGTTTAAGAATTGAAAATGACACTGCGGTGGTGGTTTGGATGTGTGTCTAAGCACTATCCTCAAGTGAGAAGTGAGGTTCATCACTTGGGTGGTGATCACCTAATGAGGTTGAATAGGACATAATGATCCAGGGCTCCAATGGAGCTGGGAATTTTCTTGGGGGTTCCTTGTCACAAGAAAGTCCTCTGGACCAAAATTCAGAACATTTCACTAAGTGGATCACCCAGAACAATTCCCTAAGCATTTAAGCATAAAGGAATTAATTCTGATTAAACTTGCACTTTCATGCAAATCTAAGTGAACTATAATTTCATACATAGCTCAGAGAGTATGCCTGAATTTTCCTAGGATTTTTGGAGCTAAGGAATGGCTAGAACTGAATTTTCCATGTTTTGGAAATTATCTGAAAATGTTTCTGTATTTATTGGAATACAGAAACTTGAAATTGGAATTATCCTAACTAAATCAACTCCAAATGAGCTGAAACTTTTACAGGAGTCTCCTAATATCCTGAAGAATATCCTGGCAAAATTTGGGGAATTTTGGATGAACCAAACTCCCTCTAAAATTCCTTTGCTGAAAATCTTTAAAGAATTTTCCAGAATTTTCTATTGGTTTTCATGCAAATGGGGTTGCATATTTATATAGAGCATTTCATACTGAATCCAACCTAATTTGAATCACTAAATTTGGAGCTCCCTAGCAAAAGTTATGAATTTCTAAACTTTGTTTGAAATCTGGAATTAATTTCTTACAGACAATCTAACTGGACCCACGGTTTAAAAGGGCAGCCAATAGAATTTGAGGACACACGGGTCTACACAGTTATCCGCCCGTAGCCACAAACAATCAGTAGCCACAGGGGATCCTGTTTAAATTCTCAGCGGCTGACAGGTGGGACCATCACCTTCTTCAACCTCCCGCTCCCCCTCTTTCCCGCGCCCGCGCTCCCTCGCCGGTAGGAACATCCCCCACCCGGTCCCCCTGTTCCCCGGTCGTCTCCCGGCCCGAAGTCTGCCGCCTGGGGGTTTTTGAGGGCGGGAAGGCCATTCCCGGGGTTTGCGTGGGCTGTAGAGGACCGCAAGGGGTCGGGTGACGGGCAGCGGCCTCGGCCCTTGTCCGGCGACGTCGGCCGGCCTCCCTACTGACCCAAATCCGCGGATTTCTTGCTCCAGAGCACCAGTGACTCATGGCCGGGGTCGTCATGCAAGCAACCGAGCTCGGAAACGCTCCCAACTACCAAGTCATCGTTCGCCCTAGCTTAAAAACGGGTGTCCGACGCAAAAACTCGAAGAACACCGTCGAAGCTCTATTATTCTTTCGGATTTTTGGTGTCAGTGACTCACAAGGTGGTCTCTAACCCATCTCATGATCAGCATGAGCCAAGAATGGCTGTTGATCACGAATTTTGGGAAATCCCCCAACCACGGCTTATGGACACCTCGTCGGTTTTTCTAGAAATTCCCGGGCTACCTTGGATGAATTGCCTAGGGTCTTTGGCAGTGTGAAGAGAAGAGAGTGGCACACCTATTCGCTGTTCAAACCGTGGTGTGACACGGCCTGTACCGCCGGGGCGTCGAGGAGGCGCGGCGGCGGCTTGAACCGAAGCTTCACGGCAAGTTCTTGTTGTGTACCGCGCACAAGGGCAGGTGGGATGGGTTGGGTAGCTCGAGGATGATCAGTGGGTTCTTGCGCATGTCTCCATGAGCTCAGATGGCCGTGCGAAGGACGAGCAGTGCCGAGCGAGGATCGGCGCTGAGGTTTGGTCGAGCGGCGGCTCTCGGTGTTCGGCGCGGGACTAATAGGCCCGAGTGGGGGGTCGGCTGGGGCAAAACATCACGCCGCGACGTGATGACCGACTCAAGGAGGTCGCCAGCGCGAGGGGGGGGGTGAGGCGGTGGCCTCGGTGGCGCCCCGGTGTCGCTCGGGGGAAAGCCTCGGCCGCTCGGTAGAAACAGGAAGTTTTCTTCGAGGGTAAGTTTAAAGATTACTATGACATGTGGGGCCCACCCCCTTTCTTATCCCCAAAACATCTCCAAATCTTTGGCACATGCAAATTCAGCCCTGAGGTACTCCAATTAAAAAGTTATTTGGCAATTTGACCAGTTGTGCCTCAATTTTAAATTTAAATTCAAATTTGGGTGAAATTTACAAGTTCCTTTGATATTCATATCAAAGCACCTCCAAATTTGCTCAAAACTTGGCTCCCTCATAATTTGGACCTGAGAAACTCAAATATATCCTCTGATCTTTGAGTTGGCTTTTGCAACTACAACTTCTCCAACATCAGTTTGAATTTTTCCTTTTTGGAGATGGCCCTCCTCTTTTTGGAAGTGACCCACTTAGTTCAAACTGAATTCAAAGTTTTATTGCACATGCCAACACTTTCATGAGGAACACAAAAGTTTTTGTAAGTCCCATTTCTTGCATATAAACTCAACTTTATTCATAGCTCAAGTTTTCTATTCACAAGTTTTGGGACTTTTACATTCCTCCCCCCTTAAAAAGAATCTCGTCCCGAGATTCATGATTAAGGACAAGGTGGAGAGGACAGTTACTCAACATACGCCTCTAACAACTCTGGATGATTGCGTTGCAAATATTCCTCGCTTTCCCATGTAGCTTCGTCGGACGTGTGATTTTCCCATAGCACCTTGAAAAATCGCAGCGTCCGATTTCTGGTTTCGCGAGTCTTTTCATCAATTATCCGGGTTGGTCGCTCAACATAAGTGAGGTCCGGCTTCAAATCTGCTATGTCTCCCTTGAGAATCTCCGTTGGAACTTTTAAACACTTCCGCAACTGAGATATGTGGAAGACATTATGCACTCCGGCTAAGGCTGCCGGTAGCTCCAAACGGTATGCCACGGGTCCACACCTTTCCATGATGGCGAAGGGACCGATAAAACGCGGAGCTAGTTTCCCTTTCACTCCGAATCGGTGAATGCCCTTCATGGGAGATATGTGGAGGTAGACGTGGTCCCCAACATGAAAGTCTAGAGGACGACGTCTCTTATCCGCATAGCTCTTTTGCCTGGACTGAGCGGCTTTCAGATTTTCCTGAATAAGACTCACCCGCTCTTCTGCTTCATTTACGAGATCAATCCCGTAAATAACTCTCTCGCCGGATTCACACCAGTTCAAGGGTGTGCGGCACATCCGGCCGTAGAGAGCTTCATAAGGCGCCATTTTGATACTTGATTGATACCCGTTGTTATATGAGAACTCCGCCAACGGTAAGTGATCATCCCAGCTCTTACCGTGGTGGATGATACATGCTCTCAGCATATCTTCAAGTATTTGATTCACCCTCTCCGTTTGTCCATCGGTTTGAGGGTGATACGCGGAGCTTCGAATCAATTTAGTTCCCAAGGATGTGTGTAGCTGTTCCCAGAAACGGGATACGAACAGCGATCCTCTGTCGGAGACAATGGTACGGGGAACTCCGTGCAGGCATAGGATTCGTGCTATGTATAACTCCGCATACTGCTTGGCGCTGTAGTTGGTATGCACCGGAATGAAGCGTGCCGATTTGGTTAATCGATCAACGATTACCCAAATCGAGTCATGGTGGCGGGAGGTCATCGGCAACCCAACGATGAAATCCATACTCAAGTCTTCCCACTTCCATGCCGGTATTTGTAGCGGTTGCAGCAGGCCCGACTTCTTCACATGGTCGGCCTTAACTCTTCGACACGTATCACATTCTGAAACGTATTTTGCAACTTCACGTTTCATACGTGTCCACCAAAACTTCTTCCGGAGGTCTTGGTACATTTTATTGCTGCCAGGATGAATAGAAAATTTGGATAAGTGAGCCTCATCCAAAATTTTCTTCCGCAGCCTCATATCACGGGGTACGACTATCCGGTCCTTGAACCACAAGGTATCTTCCTCATCTAACCGGAAACATTTCATCTCCCCGTTCTTTAACCTCCTTTTGATATGAGCCACGCCCTTGTCTTTCTTTTGAGCTTCCATAACCTCCTCTTTTAGTGTGGGTATGAGGGCTAGGTTATGCAGAGCTCCAAATGGAACCAAGTAAAGACTTGGTTCTTCCTCTTCTATCGGCGTGATGGTTAGGCTATGAATATGAGACTTCCGGCTGAGTGCGTCGGCAACCACATTTGCCTTGCCCGGATGATAATGAATTTCAATCTCATAGTCCTTGATCAGCTCCAACCATCGCCGTTGTCGCATATTCAACTCTTTCTGAGTGAATATGTATTTCAAACTTTTGTGGTCGGTGTAGAGATGAACCAGATTTCCCAATAGGTAATGTCTCCACATCTTCAATGCTAACACCACGGCAGCCAGTTCGAGATCATGAGTTGGATAATGTTGCTCATGATTCCGTAATTGCCGTGATCCATATGCGACCACACGTCCTCCTTGCATGAGTACACAACCAAGCCCGACGCCAGATGCATCACAATAAACATCAAAAGGCTTGGTTGTATCCGGTTGAGCTAGAACCGGGGCTGTTGTGAGGTGTTTCACCAACGCTTGAAAAGCTTCCTCACATGGCTTGCTCCAATCATACTTGATGCCTTTCTTCAGTAGCTCCGTCATAGGTTTGGAGATTTTTGAGAAGCTCTGGATGAACCTCCGGTAATATCCAGCCAAACCCAAGAAGCTACGAACTTCATGGACTGATGTTGGAGACTTCCACTTCAGCACTTGTTCAATCTTGCTTGGATCAACAGCAATGCCTTCTGCTGAGATAATGTGTCCAAGAAATGGCACTTGGTTGATCCAGAATTCACATTTACTAAACTTTGCATAGAGCTTGTGATCTCTCAGTCGTTGGAGCACAATATGCAAATGCTTAGCGTGTTCCTCTTCAGATTTGGAGTAGACCAAGATGTCGTCGATGAATACCACGATGAACTGATCCAGCTCCGGCATGAACACCGAGTTCATAAGATACATAAAGTGGGCCGGAGCATTGGGCAACCCAAATGACATGACAAGATATTCATAGAGCCCATATCTTGTCGAGAATGCTGTTTTCGGGACATCTTCCGCGCGAATCTTGATTTGATGATATCCCGACCTTAAGTCCATCTTGGAGAAGACTTTAGCACCCACTAGCTGATCAAAAAGAATATCAATTCTTGGTAGTGGATACTTGTTCTTTATGGTCACAGCATTTAAAGGACGATAATCGACGCATAGCCTCAGCGTCTCATCCTTCTTCTTCACGAACAACGCTGAGCAACCCCATGGTGATGAACTTGGACGAATAAACCCCTTGTCCATCAGATCTTTGAGTTGCTCCTTCAATTCTGCTAATTCATTCGGAGCCATTTTGTATGGTCTCCGAGAGATCGGCGTGGTTCCCGGTATCAACTCTATTTTGAACTCCACCTCGCGCTCAGGTGGTAGTCCTGGAAGATCTTCGGGAAACACGTCCGGATATTCACGGACTACCGGAATGTCTTCTAATTTGCAAGCCTCGGCATTACATACTTCCGGGTCTTTGGAAACCGCTTCGCCGAGATACAATGTTTGACGTCCGTGAAGTGGAGAGTCCAAGTGAACACTCCTGTTCTCGATGTCCAGAACAGCCTTATGGGAGGTCAACCATGATATTCCCAATATGGCATTGATTCCCTGGTTTTCGAGAATGATGAGGGTGGTAGGATAAATTTTTCCACCCAAGCAAAGTGGTGCTCGAGAGACGACTTCATTAGTTGATATGTCTCCACCTGGCGAATGAATAAGGTAGGAACCTTTCGTGATAGTGGTGGAGATCTGATCCCGGATCACCGTTGCCCTGCTAATGAAGTTATGTGTCGCACCCGAGTCGAATAAAATGACAACCGGCTTGTCATTTAAGGTGAACCTGCCGGCAAGAACAGGTCCTCCCTTTGGCAGATCATCGACTGACACATAATTGACTGTCCCCACTTTTGACATAGCTTTTCTGGGCTGCCCAAGATCACTTTTTGGAACTGGACCCGCAGACACGTTGTTGCTGTTTGGTTCAGTTGCTTCATTGACATTGGGCTCATTGTCAACCTGAAGTGGGACAGCACTCGGTTCAACTGAGAACTCACCTTGTTCATCTTCAGCCTCTTGAGGGTAATAATGTTCTAGTGCACCTTGTTGACACTGAGGTGCATAAGAAATAAGTTTCTGCTGCGGTAGAGGTGAATAAGACCTCTGTGGAGTAGAAGAGTCGTCACACTCCCAGAATGATTGCACCTCTTGTGGAATCTCTCGACCGGAAGGTGAACGGATTACCAACCGATACTTCTGAGGTAGACGATTGTCTTCATCTTGTGATGAATCCCTCTCCCTCTTTTACTTGAGGTAGAGGTTGGAATAATATTCTTGAGCGATAGTACAGCTCACAAACTCATCAAAATTCTCTTGGCTAACTTGAGCCAATTCACATCGCAGCCTAGCAGTCATAGTCAGGGACATATTGAGCTAAGCGATTGAATTCCTTCGCATACTCAATAACACTCATGTCCCCTTGCTTTAGACTCCAGAACTCATCCAGACTGGTTTGCATTATGCCCGCAGGGATGAAACGAGCACGAAATGCAGCCTGGAACTCCGCCCATGTGACACGATGCCCTGCTGGTTGAACAGCAAGGTACTCTGCCCACCATGCTCCAGCAAAGCCGTGAAGCTGTTGAGCGGCATATAGAGTCTTCGAGAACTCGTCACATCGGATCAACCCAAGCTTGGACTCAATAACACATAACCAGTGATTTGCTTCACAATGGTCAGCCGCCTCGGAGAATACCGGCGGTTGTGTCGCCAAGAAATCCAGATACGTGCTCTGGGTTGGCATGTGATGTTGAGCTTCTCGATCTATGCCTTGCTGAACTAGAGTTTGGAGAGTTTCATTCATTTTGACCATAATTTCTGCCAATCCGGTTGGCGATGGCTCTTGTGATGAAGTCGAGTCATTCCCACCTCGACTGGAACCTCCAATTTCCATTTGAGAATGTGTACGTACCATACTGCACGAAACAAAATTTTGAGTCAATCAAAATTCTATCTCAGTAGTAAGTAAAGATAAGTAAAACATGAACATGTCATGAACTTTATGAAAGCATAACCACATTCATGTTTAAACAAATCTTATGTACGCTAAGCTAATCAGCGGGACTACCCTGAGCAGCTCACACAAACTCCAAATTTTACTCAAGTCATCAACAGATTCTAGACTTGAGTTCAATACCAAAGTTTTTAGTAAACTTCAGTAGCTTTCCAACCAGTACTTATGTGCTCATTAAGGATTTTTCTATAGGAAGTTATGGCTTAAAAACAGAAAGGTCCAGAGAGGTTTTTGTTACTGTCCTGGTTCTGAACAGTTTGCCTTCAACTGGACTTTTCACCCATGTAACATGTGATTCTGCTCTGGAGGCCTACAAGGAAGTTGTAGAGCACTTGAAAATATTTCCAGAACTGTATCATACACCTTATTTGGGTCAAGCTACTCAGAGTTATGCTCTGTTAAAGTCCAGCAAGAATTTCTGCCAGAAACAGAGCTCTCTGGTTTTGAAAACTTTGACACCTAGTTATACTCCCATTTGAAGCTTAGCTCAAAATAAGAGTTCAATAACTAATATTTGTTTCAAACTTCCATATTTAGTTGAAAGTTAGCTCATGAATCATTTCTTCATAGGGAAGAGGTTCTTATGTGTAGTACGGTGTCGATGCACCGTAAGAATCATGTCGGTACTACGTAGCCTCACCAAATAAAAATCCTAACCGGATTACACCGGCATATACGTACTATCAGTGGCACTAAGACGGTCTCTCGCACACGTGTACTACCCGGAATACGTACGTGGTTAGTACCTGCAGAAAAACACTCAATGATGGTGCACTCAAAGGTTGTTTCATTACAGGCAGTTCCATATTGGAAAGTAAATACAAACGCCCGTATCATTGTCATACGGCCGTCCTTGAGTTAAGTCACGTCTCAAGGTACGCGATCGTGTTTCAACACCACACGACGGGGAACCCGAGTATGTCATGAACGGGTCGTCACGGTTGGGAATGTTATCAACCCAACGGATACCACCTACTGCCCTGCAGGGCACGCCGATGGCAAGCGCTGCGTATGTCCTCCTGGCTACTTCCAGAAGAACACACTATCGCGTTACTGACCACACGATGGGGTCTCCACTTACTTGCCTAATGCACGCTAGGGATCAGCGTTTCATATGAACTCAGGAACATGAAGAGTCCAAGAGTTTCATATTAACATCTCACACCAAGCTGTGAGAACTAACCCTAAACCACTTTCCTCGTCAGGGGAGCTAACCGAAATTGATCCGCTTTCGGTGGCGTTCCTTACCACGCTTACCAGAACGTAGGTGCGTCGTTACATAATGAAAATTCAGAATTAAAACACATAAGTTAGTCTTGCCACTTTAAGTAACTACACTACTATAGTCCTTATGTGGGCCTAATATCGTTTCCTCACCGTATCCTAAGTTTTTGTCGTAATACGATCCTTACTCCGTGTGCTATTACCAATGCGGCTCTGATACCACGCTGAGGGGGCCCGACCCCGATCACGGGGCCGTGCCGCCTTGCCCGGGGAATCGCATTGGTTGGTGCCGTGTTATGCGGCACCCAACAACACACATATAAGGAACACAGTATTACATAAACCAAAGCGGAAGCTTACAACTGTTCTTTGTAAATAATTTTACATAAAATAGCTACAATGGAAGTCTATAAACAGCTCACGTTGAATAACTATGAAGCACCGAGAAGAGGTCCAGCCCGCGGACTCCTCTCGCTAGCAACACGAAGACAAGGCAGCGGCTAGGTCCTCCAAGGGTGACATGACTCGGAAGTTCCCGAGTCTCACCGGACAACCTTCTTTATAGCGTCGATGCTTACCTGCAAAACCACTTATATAGCAAGAGTGAGCACAAAGGCTCAGCAAGACTTAACCGTCTCTCCTAAAGCATGGAACTCTATGTGAAAGTAACCTAAGACCTAAGCCTGTCCTTTGCGAAAAGACTCGCCTACGAGTTCATCCTTAACTTTCAGATTTTTAGCCATAATAGTAGTGACCTTGCGCCCAGCAACATTGGAACTCCACAATCAAACAAGAAACACTTCATTCCAATGTTACTTGTCCCAAGGTGAAAAATAAATTTAGTTTGCTCTATCTCTACTTCAAACATGGTTTTCATGCAACTTAACATAATCACAACAGCAATTAAACTTTTTACAAACTGTTTCCACACAAGTTGATTAACTACGTCACAACATGGGAGCAAGCGGTACTCAATAACCGCGAGGGACGGTGATTCGAATCAAACACTACCCGGATAACTCGACACATACGCCCGCCTCTGAAGACCCAACTCTGGCGTCCTTCATTACGTCGTGTGTGGCAACCTTTCTCAGGACACTAAACTGTAGAACCGGTCGCGCCGTCTCGGGCTCATAGGTCTAACGAGACGATGTGGTATGCCTCTACAATCCAGTGAACCTGGTACATCGGTTTCCTGATTCCCATATGTCAGTAAGCATCCGGTACACAACTCAATACTTGCTCCTGGACGCGGCATACGCATCGGTCCTTAACCGACACAGGCAGAGCTACTCGACCAAGACCTCGTCTTGTCGCAGCCTAACCCCTCTGCCCGGTCTCATCTTTAGAAATGTAAACTTTAGTTTGCTTCTTTCCCCAACCACACTTCGGATATCCTAAACTATAGCTCGCGAGTAGATTCCAACTACTCGTCTTCTACCGGATGCCCTAGTCTATTTAGCATTGCTCTATGCGACAGCGATGACACATTTCTACTCTTGACCTCAGGGTTCATGTTTGGTTATGCAAGTGGAGTATCACTCATCCTCGACCTAATGCACATACAAACCTCGACCAACCGTAGTGAACAAAGGGAAAACTTTTAAAAACAACTTAAGTGCAAACCGGGGCTTGCCTTGGTTTTGCAGGTGACTAAAGTCAGATGATATGAAGTTAGTTGCTGATGACTTGAAGTTCAATCACTGCCTTCTTGCCTCTTGATCCAAGCTTCACCTTTCCTCCACTCTCCCACGTTTAAACACTACACGTTATGAACATGCATACATGTTTAATTGTAGAACTTTTTGCTAACAAATGCTAAATCCAAGTTTAAAACTGGAACTCTGTTCAAGAATTTAAAATGATACTGGGGGTGGTGGTTTGGGTGTGTGTCTAAGCACTATCATCAAGTGAGAAGTGAGGTTCATCCCTTGGGTGGTGATCACCTAATTGGTTGAACAGAACACTACTGATCCAGGGCTCCAATGGAGCTGGAAATTTTCTTGTGAGTTTCTTGTCACAAGAAAGTCCTCTGGACCAAAATTCAGAATGTTTCACTAAGTAGATCACCCACAATAATTCCCTAAGCATTTAGGCAAAAAGGAATTAATTCTGAATAAATTTGCACTTTCATGCAAATTGAAGTGAACTAAAATTTCAAGCATAGTGCATAGAGTATGCCTGAATTTTCCTAGGAGTTTTGGAGCTAAGGAATGCCCAGAACTGAATTTCCAAGTTTTGGAAATTCTCTGAAAATGTTTCTGTATTCATTTGAATACGGAAACTTGAAACCAGAATTACCCGTATAAATCAACTCCAAATGAGCTGAAAATTTTACAGTAGTTTCCTAACATCCTAAAGAATATTCTGGCAAAATTTGGGAAATTTTGGATGAACCGAACTCCCTAAAAATTCTTTTGCTGAAAAGTTTTAAAGAATTCTCCAGAATTTTCTATTGGTTTACATGCAAATTGGGTTGCATATTCCAATAGTGTTTTTCATCCTGAATCCAACCCAATTTGAATCACTAAATTTTGAGCTTCCTAGCAATAGTTATGAGGTTCTAAAGTTTGAACTAAATCTGGAATTCAAATTAATTCGGGAAATGTTCAAACTCTGACTGTGGGTCCATTCTACACGTGTCAGCCGCTGCGACTGAGCCAGACGGGGCCACAGACCTTTCCCGCGCAGCCATACTGGATCCCGGGGCCGCAGCGGATCGACGATTTAAAATATCATCACTGACAAGCGGGGCCCCCGGTTGTCTTCCTCCTTCCGACACCCGCACGATCCCGCCACCGGAGCTCGCCAGAGGACTTCGGGACCCGACTCCCCGGCCACCCCTCGGTCTGCTGCTCGCCGCCTGGGGGTTTTCAGGTACGAGGAATTCAATGGTGCGGTGATCTCGGGCTGCCGGTGACCGGAAATCGGTCGGCGACGTGCGCACCCCTCGGTACAGCTTCGGCGCCGTGGCCCGAGCACCCTAGCCTGCCAAAAGTTTGGCGGATTTGCTCTAAAGCATCAGTGGAGGTCAGGTTAGCTCAGCAAGGCCTCAATATGGCTCGGAAACGGCGGCAAGTGGGGGTTCACCGTGTGCCCGAGTGTCCCCGCCATGGCCGCCGATGGAAGAACTCAAAATTAGCTGCCCCTACTCACTGCTAAGCTAGGGTTGCGAAGGAAAAAGGTTCCCTATCCTCTCTAGCTCCTGTGTGCGCAAAATGAACAACTCTAACCGAGAATTAAGCATCAGTTTTTGAAACTCTTACCCGCGGGTAGGTTTCCCTCGTCCGAGAGGAAAACTGGAAATTCCCAAGCTACGTTGCACGGCTCGGGCTGAAACTCGGGGAAGAGCAGCGTGAAGTCCCGGCGCGTCTCGGAGGGTGCTTGCTCGGCTGTGAAAAGCCTCGGTATGAGCTGCCCACGGTGACCCGAGTTGCACTTTTGCCGGTGAGCTTCAATATCTCGCGTTAATCGTTGATTTGGGCGCGCTACGAGCCAGGAACGTTGGAGCCGAGCTGTGGAGGACCTTGTACACTCGTTAGCGCTCCCTTTTTGTGTGGGCGGCTCGAGCAAACGAGGACGCGAGCTGGTGGACAACCGAAGGCAACAGGGGCGTCGCCGGCGGCTGTTTTTCGGGCGCGGAAGCAGAAGAACCCGCAAGCACGAGTGGGAGACTTTGTGTTTGCCTCGGTGGGGAGGATAAACGCCGGGTGAACCGCCTCTGGCGCCCTCGCGTGGGGGGGGGAACTCGAGCAGGAGGTGGCGGTAGCGCCCGCGGTGGCGTTCTGTGATCGACTTGATCAGGCTCGGGTCTTAACAGAGCCAAAAGGTTTGCTTCGGTTGAAAGTCTCCTCCATTTTCATTCCATGACATGTGGGTCCCACAGCTCCTCTCTGCCCCCAAAAGATCTCCAAATTTTGACACATTGTAAATTCAGCTATGAGGGATCCAAATTCAAAAGCCAATTTGTCATTTGACCATTTGTGCCACAGTTTCAAATTTAAATTCAAATTTGGATGAAATTTACAAGTTCCTTTGATATTCATATCAAAGCCTCTCCAAATTTGCTCAAAACTTGGCTCCCTCATAATTTGGACCTGAGGAATTCAATTATGTCCTCTGATCTTTGAGTTGGCTATTGCAAATGCAACTTTTTCAACAACAGTTTGAATCTCCACCTTTTGAGAATGGCCTTCATCTTTTTGAAGTGACCCTCTTAGTTCAAACTGAATTTAGAGTTTTATTGCACATGCCAACACTATCATGAGTAAACAAAAGTTTTTGTAAGTCACATTTCCTGTATATAAACTCAACTTCATTCATAGCTCAAGTTTTCTATTTACAAGTTTTGGGACTTTTACATATACTATGTTGGTTAATTCTCCCGGTGGAGAGATGAGGACTAATATAGTATGTCCGAAAGTAAACCTTGAAATAAGGGGGGTAGACTTCCTTGCCAACCTCATTGTCTTGGATTCCAAAGGGCTTGACATAATACTCGGAATGGATTGGTTAAGAAAGCACAACGGAGTGATCCAATGTGCTAAGAGAAGCGTGCAGTTGACAAACGAGCACGGAACTCGCATCGAGTTTGAGTCGGCCCAACCAGCAACCGAGAAGGCAACATTGAACCACGTCGAAGAAGCAACCTTGGAAAGCATTCCGGTGGTTCAAGAATTTTCGGATGTGTTCCCGGAAGAACTCCCTGGTATGCCACCTGACCGGGACATTGAGTTTGCCATTGACTTGGTACCCGAAACTGCACCGATAGCAAAGAGGCCATATAGGATGCCCGTTAATGAACTAGTGGAACTCAAGAAGCAGATTCAGGAGCAGCTAAAAGAGGGTTTTATACGCCCGAGTTCGTCACCATGGGGAGCCCCCGTGCTCTTCGTGGACAAGAAGGATGGGACCCAAAGGATGTGTGTGGATTATAGGTCTCGCAATGAGGTGACGATCAAGAATAAATACCTGCTGCCCTGTATAGAGGACATGTTCGACCAAATGAAAGGAGACCGAGTTTTCTCCAAGATTGATCTTCAGTCGGGATACTTCCAGCTGAAGATTAAGCCCTTTGACATACCCAAGACTGCCTTTCGAACATGGTATGGTTCGTATGAATATACCGTTATGTCTTTTGGGTTAACGAATGCACCCGCATACTTCATGTACCTCACGAATAAGGTCTTCATGGAGTACTTGGACAAGTTCATCGTGGTTTTCATCGACGATATTATGGTGTATTCAAAGAGCAAGGAAGAACATGAAGAACATTTGAGATTGACATTGCAGAAGCTGCGAGAGCATCAATTGTATGCCAAGCTCAGCAAGCGTCAATTTTGGCTAAAGGAGATATCGTTCCTAGGCCACATCATCTTCAAGGAAGGAGTATCAGTTGATCCCGGAAAAGTGGGAGATGTTCTGAAGTGGAACCAACCGCAAAACGTGAGGGATATTCGGAGTTTTCTTGGGATGGCTGGATACTACTGACGTTTCATCAAGGACTTCTCCAAGATAGCAAAGCCTATGACGTAGTTACTAATGAAGGAAAAAGCATTTCAGTGGACACAACCGTGCCAAGAATGCTTTGAGGAGCTCAAGAAAAGGCTAACCACAGCACCGGTTTTGGTGTTACCGGACGTAAGCAAGAGCTTTGACATATATTGTGACGCATCAAGACAAGGGCTTGGATGTGTGATCATGCAAGAAGGACAAGTGGTAGCCTATGCATCAAGACAACTAAAGAAACACGAGCTGAATTACCCCACACTTGACTTGGAACTCGCAGCTGTGGTACATGCCTTAAAGATTTGGAGACATTATATCCTTGGCCACTGATGTGAGATCTATACGGATCATAAAAGCCTCAAGTACATATTCACGCAAACGGATTTGAATGTGAGGCAACGTCGATGGTTGGAGCTCATCAAGGATTATGATGTTGGAATCAACTATCACCCCGGAAAGGCCAATGTAGTAGCTGATGCATTGAGCCGAAAGGGAGCATGTCAACAACTTACGGTTCTGGAGCTACCGCCCGAGCTACGCAAGGAGTTCGAACGGTTACATCTCGGGCTCTTAAACAAGATAGAAGTGATGGAACTCCATTCTTTGCTGGAACAAGAGATAAGAGATGGCCAAGTAACGGATGAGGAAATCAAGGAGATTAAGGAAAGAATCTGACAAGGAATAGAAAATGACTTCAAGGAAGAAGAAAAGGGTATGCTTTGGCTAGGGAAAAGGATTTGTGTGCCTAACGTGAAGCACATCCACGACACGATATTAAAAGAGGCACATGACTCACCCTATTCCATACATCCCACAGTAAAAAGATGTACAAGGACCTAAAAGCTTGCTATCGGTGGGATGGTATGAAGAGGGACATAGCTGAATATGTTGCCCTATGCGACACGTGCCAACGGGTGAATGCCGAACATCAAAGACCCGCTGGACTGTTGCAACCATTGAAAGTACCCGAGTGGAAGTGGGAAGACATCAGTATGAATTTCATCGTCGGATTACCACGTACTCGGTCGGCTTTGATTCCATCTGGGTTATCGTGGACCGATTGACGAAAACAGATCATTTTCTTCCCGTTAGAACCACATACCGTGTCGCAGAACTAGCCGAGTTGTACATGGAGCAAATCGTGTGTCACCATGGAGTCCCGAAGAGGATAGTTTCAGATCGGGGTTCTCAGTTTACCTCTAGATTCTGGAGGAAGCTGCATGAAGCCATGGGTGCACGGCTAAATTTTAGCTCCGCTTATCACCCGCAAACCAACGGACAAACCGAGAGGACGATCCAAATTTTGGAGGACATCTTGAGAGCCTGTGCCTTGAAACATGGACGTAGTCGGGATAGGAGCTTGCCGTATGCCGAGTTCTTGTACAACAACAGCTACTAGGCCAGCTTGAAGATGTCACCTTTTGAAGCATTGTATGGTAGACAGTGTGGAACGCCGTTGTTCTGGAATGAGAACGGAGAGAACCAAGTGTTTGGACCCGAAGAGCTGCAAGAGGCTGAGAAGCAAGTCCAAACGATACGAGATAACTTGAAGGCCGCTCAGTCACGACAAAAAGGTTATGCGGACAATAGGTGAAGAAAGTTGCCTTTCGAAGTAGGAGACTTCGTGTACCTTAAGGTATCGCCTATCCGAGGACAACGACGTTTCAATGTCAAAGGCAAGTTAGCACCTCGCTACATCGGGCCATTCAAGATTTTGGGCAAGTGAGGAGAGGTAGCCTATCAACTAGAGCTGCCAACGCACCTGTTCGACAGAAATGACGTGTTTCACGTATCCCAGCTCAAGAAGTGCTTGAGAGTACCGGAAGAACAAGTACCAATGGATGAACTCGAACTTCAAGAGGATCTGACCTATGTAGAGCACCCTGTCCGAATTTTGGACGTAAAGGAAAGGGTCACGAGGAGCAAAGTGATCCGTTGGTGCAAGGTGAAATGGAGCCATCACACGGAAGCCGAAGCTACATGGGAACGTGAGGAAGACATCAAGGCAGAATTCCCTCATCTATTCTCCACTCTATCGAATCTCGAGGGCGAGATTCAGTTTAAGAGGGGTAGGTTTGTAACACCCTCAACTTCGTAATTCCTGCATGCTTTCATATTTCATATAGGAAACATTTTAAAAGAAGTAGAACGGTGAAAGATAGCTAAAAAGGGCCAAATCCAATCCACCGAGAGAGTCGTCGACATTTCCCGTGGCCCGCTAGCCACGTGGCGCCTTCGGAGCTCATCCCTGCAAAAGGGGTGAGGTCTGGCACTGCTGGCTACGTGGCAGGCTAGGAGCTCGCCTCTTTGGAAGGGGGAGAGGTCCAGCCTGCCGGACACGTGATGCCTCCGGGGCTTGTCGCAGCAGAAAAGCGAGGTCCAACCCTGCGGGACACGTGTCGCCTTCGGAGCTATTCTCTGGGGAGAAGCGAGGCCCAACCCCGCGGAACACGTGTCGCTCTCGGATCTCACACCCGTGGAGAGAGTGAGGTCCCATCCTGATGGACACGTGTCACCCCTGGAGCTCGCCTCCGGGAGGTCCGACACCGATGGACACGTGTCATCCTCGGAGCTCATCTCCGAGGAGTAGGGAGGTCCGACACCGATAGACACGTGTCATCCTCGGAGCTCATCTACGAGGAGTAGGGAGGTCCGATGCTATTGGACACGTGTCGACAACGGAGCTCGTCTCTGAGGAGAAAGGAAGTCTGACGCTGCTGACACGTGGCACTCTCGAAGCTCACCTCCGAAGAGAGGGGGAGGTCCAGAACTGACACGTGGCCCTCTCGGAGCTCACCTCTGAAAAGAGGGGAGGTCCGACACTGACACATGGCGTACGAGGAACTCGCCTCTGGAATGAGGGGAGGTCCCGACCCACCAGACACGTGGCGCATGCGGAGCTCGCCTCTGAGGGAGAGGGAGGTCCCGCCGGCCAGACGCGTGGCGCACGCGGAGCTCGCCTCTGAGGAAGAGGGAGGTCCCGCCCGCCTGACACACGGCACACCCGGAGCTCGCTTCTGCGGAAAAAGGGAGGCCCGGCCCCGCTGGACACGTGGAGCCTCCAGAGCTTATCCCTGCGGAAGGACGAGGTTCTTGGGCGGTTTTCCCCTGTACACGAGTACCCGTACTGAGGAAACCGACACGATTTCTTCCACGATTGATACGGCACCAAAATCAATAAGAGATAAGTTGTTAAGATCCAAATACAAATCAAATAGGACTCTTATTTGAAATCTAATCGGAGTAGGACTCTTCTTTTTCTGGCTATAAATAGAACCCGAAACACCCCCTCGGTCATGACACCTTCCCAAGCCGACAACTTAGAGGCCCTAGCTCCCAACTCGCCGAGTTAACCCCCTTCGCCGGAGTTCAGCCACCGGAGAGACCGCCGACGAGCCTCGACACGCTCGCTATCGCTGGAAGAAAGCTGACGATCTGTCTTGCTAGGCGGAAGGCCCCGACACCGAGGAGAAGTGAGGTAGGTCATTGTTACTACCTTACGACGTCATTGCGGTTTTCTTTGCATCTGTTTCTTCGATCCCTTCGAACAGAAGCTTTTTCGTGTGGACAGATCATGTGTTGATCGGTTTAATCTAGATCTTGAGACAAGATCAACACCACCTCCACATTTGATCCTTACACCCTTGTTCATCGTAAAAACCCATGCAAAGCCATTAAAACATGCAAGAACAGGTGCAAGCGGATCTAATAAAAACAACACCATAGGATTGGCATGCATCTACACCATTGCATCTTGAGTAAAATTTGTGCATAATGTTTGATTGCTATAAATCTTGTATGTGCGTGATCGTGAGTAGAAGGAAAAGCTCAGTGAGCTGTCTACGAAGGACTACAACACAAAGACTTCGAGATCCGTGAACAACAGAAGCCTCAGGAACAAGGCAAGTGCCCCTTGACCATATTGATCTCATGATTTTGAAACTGTTTTGTTTGCGAAAACGTGTGTGCTTGAGTCAACTTGATGGGAAACCCTTTCATAGGAGTTTACTAGTTTTGTTAACCACCCTTGTCGCCAGGAAAGTTGATGAGTCGGGTATGGTCGTTTTTGCTTTTTTGCTTCGCTGAGTCCAAGGGATTTGGGAAGCGAGATAGGATGTGTCTAGCTACTGCACTCATAGTAGCCCCTTTGTAAAGGCTATTTTGTGATCTCTTGTCCATACACCGACGGTTGTGTAGTATAATAGAGGTTCTGCAGTCGCCGACGGGTGACGAAATCACAAACTTGTGGGTGAAGTGGTGCCACCTCTGCGGAGTGTAAAACTATCATGATAGTCGTGCTTCCGGTCACAAGCGCCTGGCCAATTCACATGATTAGATGGGATGGTTTGGGATGGATGGTTATTGGTATGGTTATGGTTTGGTCTTTGGTATTGGTTTCGGGACTGTTGAGTCTTGGTAATGAGATTGGTTACGGGACTGTTGAGTCTTGAACATGAGATGGTTTTGGAAATATGAAAATGAGATGGTTATGGATATCATGAGCATGAGATGAAACTTGAGAAAGATTAATGGTTGGATGAGACATGGAAAGTGGTGAATTATGATGGAGGTATGTTGATGTTTTTAAATTGATATATGTTGGGATTATGTTCACTTAAAGATAATTGCTGTTTTATCATGTTTGTGAAATAAACTTTGCTTTCTGCAATGAGCCTTTTTATTCCTACCTTGTTGAAAGCTACATGTCATATTTCCCGCACTTGCTGAGTACGACATGTACTCACCCTTGCATTATCATACAACACATCAGCAACAGGAGAGGAGTACTTTGAAGACCATGTGGAGTATTAGGCGTGCAATCTACCGTCAACTTGCCTGTGGGGATGGAGATGGAGACGAAGCCCGCTGCTGCTTAGTTTGCTTCCGCTATAGTTAGAGACTTCCGCTACTAGAATAAGACTTCCGCTGCAAGAATAAGATAGAGATTGATGTAATAAAGTACCTAAACCCTATTATTCATGGTTATATTCTGAATTCAGTTTGTGGATTACATGTGTATGTGTGATGAACATCCTGGGCACACATATGTATTAGTTCGGATCCGTTTTCACGGGACCGGGCGTCACAAGCTCCTTCCAGGGAGACACATGGAAACTTCGGACTCCTCCTCATAGGGGAGACTCCGCCCGGAGCCCGGTACACGTGTGTGCACTCTGCACTGGAGCTGTCCTCCGCGGGGGGGGGGGGGGGGGGGGAGGGGGGCGGCTCGGAGCCTAGGATCACATTGTAGTTCTGGACTTTACTTAGCAGAGAGGCATAGATCCGAAGGCTAGGGCACGCGTCGGTTCCGGAGCTCAAGCGCACGTGACAGCCCCCAGGGTTGACCTCGGGGCCTAGGGCATGTGGCTTGCCCGTTTAAAAATGATATGATTGAGGAAGCACATACTGTAAATGGGATATGCCCGCGGTGCGTGTGTACTCTGAGGCTACCCTCAGCGGGGTGGTGACTCCGAGCCAGGTGACGTATGGAAGCTCCGAGTTCCACCTCAGCGGGGATGCCCCGGAACGGAGCCGAGGGCATGTGTCTTTCCGGAGCTGTCCTCAATCGGGGAGGCGGCTCGGTGCCATGGGACACTTGGAAGCTCTGGACCTCTCCTCAGCGGGGAGGTTCAGACCGGAGCACGTGCTAGCACTGGAGCTTTCCTCAGCGGGAAGGCAGCTCGGAGCCTGGGGGCACGCGGCGGCTCCGGACCTCACCTCAGCGGGGAGGCTCATACCGGAGCCCGGGGCACCTGTCGGACACGTGGTAGCCTCAGGGCTGATATTCGGGCCAAGGGTACGTGACTTTGCCTGCTTACAGCTGATGTGCTTGAGGAAGCACAAAGTATAAAGGGAGAATGCACAGGACAAGGCAAAATTTTCTCACTTTAGGCTCTTCTTCATAGGAGGAAACAGGCCATGTTAGAAGGCAGCGACCCATCCTAGATGTTGAGAGTGACAGGACTCCTCCGGGACTTAGCTGTTCTAAGCGTTGTTCCTGGACACTATGACACCCTTCTTAGAAAAAACAGGACCCTACCACTGTGCTAAGGATAGAACTTACGGAGGTGTTCTATGTTCCATGGATTGGGTAGAGGTACCCCATCCTCTGTGGCTAGGCGCACGCACCCGGGTCGGCATATTTGTGTCACTCGTACGGGGCCCTCCCAGCTGGGGGAGAGTTTGTTCCCCCCTTCCTCGAGAAAGTATCCGTCGTAGTACCAGGTTGCCCACCTCGAGCAGTCTACTCCACACGTACCGCTGCTGATAACGCCGGAGCGCCTGATGGTATAGAGCGTTTCGGACAGCTGCTTGCCACCCTCGGTCATCGACAAGGTCGATATCTTCACGCCGGAGCTGGTCCTGCGTGGCTTCGTCTTACGCTCGGACATGGGATGAGCCCATGGTGATTTCCGGGGGGAGGACGACCTCAGCCCCATACACCAGGAAGAAGGGCGTTTCCCCTGTCGAGCGATTGTGGGACGTCCGACTAGCCCACAGTGTGCACGAAAGCTCTTCAACCAAGTTGGCACCGTGCTTCTTCAAGCTGTGGTAGGTGCGCGTCTTGAGTCTCCTGAGAATCTCGACGTTGGTTCTTTTGGCTTGACCGTTACTCTCTAGGTGAGCAAGAGAAGCATAGAAAACTTGGATGCCGAGTTCTTCACAGCAGCCTTGGAATACTGCACTGGTGAACTGGGTCCCGTTGTCGGTGATGATCCTGTTTGGGACCCCGAACCAGCAGACGATTGACTTGATGAACTTGACTGCTGACTGCTTGTTGATGGTTACTACAGGGGTAGCTTCCAGCCACTTGGTGAACTTGTCTACGGCGACGTAGAGGTACCGGTACCCTCCGACGGATCTGGGGAATGGTCCCAGGATGTCCAGCCCCCACACAGCGAAGGGCCATGAGGTCGGGATCATCTGCAGCGTCTGCGCTGGTGTGTGGATCTGCTTAGCATGGAACTGGCATGCCTTGCATATCTTGACCAGGTCGACGGCATCCTGGTGAGCCATGGTGGAAGGCTTTACCGACCAGCGTGCAGGAACTGGCA
The DNA here is from genome assembly GCA_030760725.1 of Neostapfia colusana. Lineage (NCBI taxonomy): Eukaryota > Viridiplantae > Streptophyta > Magnoliopsida > Poales > Poaceae > Neostapfia > Neostapfia colusana. Next base: position 17,833,824 of record JASWHV010000017.1, on the reverse strand, counting down.
TGGTTCCCACACTTGACTCCATGGATCTCTGCGAGCGGGTTGCAGCCCTCCTCCTGGGTTATGCACCGCAATAGGACGCCATTAGCGCCACGCCGGTAGGGATCCCCTTGTACCAACGTGTATCTCTTAGCCAACCGAGCGATCCGTTCAGCGGATACACGTTCATCGGGAAGGTAATTGTCTTTCATGTAGTCCCAGATCTCCTGATCCATGCATCGGGACCTACTTGAGCACTTAGATCTTGAGCACCGGGTCGCACGGATCCCCCGGAGACACTTACGATCCTTGGCGGGTGCCATGGTAACATGGCCGCTGAGACCACTAGCTTCGAGGTGCTGGTCCCGCCCCCTTTGCCTGGTTCAGTCGGCCAGGCAGTAGGGCGCAACAAATTCCTTTCAAAGACCCCCTCAGGCACCGGAGCCCAAGTGGAAGCCTTCGTTGACAGGTCGTCGGCTATTGTGTTATTGGCGCGGGGAACATGGCACAAGTCCAAGGATAAGAAGTCCTTATCCAACTTCTGTACTTGGAAGAGATAAGCTGCAAGCTGTGGGTCGTTGCAACTACACTCTCCCTTGACTTGCTTGATGATCAGCTGAGAATCACCCTTGACTAAAAACTGTTGGACGCCGAGGGATAGCGCAGTTTTCAACCCGAAGATGAGAGCCTCATACTCCGTCATGTTGTTGGTCGCCTTGAAGTCAAGTCGCACCATGTACTTAAATTGCTCTCCGGTTGGTGTAATGAGCCGAACCCCCGCTCCGGCACCATGCTTCCGTGAGGAGCCATCGAAGTAGAGAGTCTAGTAGGGCCCAGTGAAGATCGGAGCTCTGGGCTCTGGTTCACCGATGTCCTGGCGCCCTGGTTGGCATGGTGGTGGAGTCCACTCTGCCACAAAGTAAGCTAACACCTGGCTTTTCACCGCATGGCGCGGTAAGAAGTCCAGCTCGAACTCCGCCAACTCCGTAGCCCATTTAGCTATGTTTCCAGTGGCATTGGGGCTATGGAGGACGGTTCTCAGTTGGTACGAGATAACCACCGAGATCTTGTGAGCCTGGAAGTAATGGCGCAACATCCTTGATGCAACGAGGACTGCATAGAGCAGTTTGCACACCTCCAGATATCTTGTCTTGGCGTCGTGGAGGACCTCACTGATGAAGTAGACCGGATGTTGGCTGGTTCGGATCCTCCTAGAGGGGTTCAAAGTGTCGTCTAGTAGAGGTCCAGGACTAGGGGGCCTCCAGCCCCCGGGCATGGGACTGCACTGTGGGAGCTCAGACCCAGGTCCATGCCTGTTGCCGGGTCCAGATCGCTGGGATCCGTCTGGTTCTTCTTGGAGTGGTCCGGGACTCGGGGGCCTCTGGCCCCGTGGTCCAAGACTGCATTCTGGGAGCTCGGACCCAGACGCACGCCGGTTGCCAGGTCTAGATGGCTGAGACCCGACTATTTGTTCTTGGGGAGGTCCGGGACCCGAGCCCCCAGACCCCTGGGTCCAGGACTTCATTCCGGGAGCTTGGACCCGGATATGCATTGATCATCAGGTCCGCCTGTTTGGGGCCCGATTACTTCCCCTTCCCAGGGATTTCCTACGAAGTCTGGGCCCTGGGGCTTCAGACCGACATTGGCAGGAGCCTTTTTTGGTACTTGAGGTCGATGGATTCTGGCCGCTCTGCGAACAAAACCATGCTCACGACCTTGGTTGTGGCAGCGATGTAGATGAATAGTGGCTCGCCTTGTTCAGGGGCCACCATGATTGGCAGTGTTGTGAGGAACTTCTTCAGATCCTGAAATGCCTCATCCGCCTCCTCGGTCCATACGAATGGACAAGTTTTGCGTAGAAGCTTGAAGAATGGAAGAGCCTGCTCGGCCAGTCTAGAGATAAACCGACTGAGCGCGGCCAATCATCCGGTAAGCTTCTGCACGTCCTTGATGCGGACAGGGGGCCGCATCAGCTCTATCGCCTTAATATTCTCTGGGTTAGTTTTGATCCTTCGGTGTGAGACCAAGAAACTGAGCAGCTTCCCGGCAGAGACCCCGAAGACACATTTGTCTTGGTTCAACTTTGTGCGTGTGGAACGCAGTCCGTCAAAGACTAGGGCCAGGTTGTTGAGCAGAGATGCTTGCGACTTAACCTTTACTACAATATCATCGACATAAACCTCGACCGGGTCCCGAATGAGGTTCCCGAACGTCTTGTGCATTGCACGCATAAAAGTGGGGAGCGCATTCTTAAGACCATAAGGCATGGACACATAGCAATATAGACCGTATACTGCTTTGAAGGCAATGTGCTCTTCGTCTTCCCTAGAAGTAGGTATTTGGTGGAAACTTGAATATGCGTCTAGGAAACACAGTAGATCACAGCCAGACGTAGAGTCAACTATTTGGTCTACACGGGGGAGAGGGAACGGATCCTTTGGACATGCCTTATTGAGGGTGGTATAGTCGATGCACATACGTAGCTTCCCGCTAGCCTTTGGGACGACAACAGGGTGGGCCAACTGTGACGCCCGGCCCCGTGAAAACAGAGCCGAACTAATGCATATGTGTGCCCAGGACGTTCATCACACATACACATATAATCCACAAACTGAATTCAGAATATAACCATGAATAATAGGTTTTAAGTACTTTATTACATCAATCTCTATCTTATTCTTGCAGCGGAAGTCTTATTCTAGTAGCGGAAGTCTCTAACTATAGTGGAATCAAACTAAGCAGCAGCGGCTTCATCTCCATCTCCATCCCCACAGGCAAGTTGACGGTAAATCACACGCCTAATACTCCACATGGTCTTCAAAGTACTCCTCTCCTGTTGCTGATGTGTTGTATGATAATGCAAGGGTGAGTACATGTCGTACTCAGCAAGTGCGGGAAATAGGACATGTAGCTTTCAACAAGGTAGGAATAAAAAGGCTCATTGCAGAAAGCAAAGTTTATTTCACAATCATGATAAAAACAGCAACTATCTTTAAGTTAAATTAATCCCAACATATATCCAATTAAACCAGTAACATACCTCCATCATGATTCACCTCTTTTCATGTCTCATCCAGACATTCATCTTTTTCAACTCCTTCTCATGCTCATAATAACCATCTTATGATCATATCCATCTCATGATCATATAACCAAAACCATTGGCTGGTCATTGGCTGTAAAACAGGCTGCTCGGGTCCAGGGTTCGATCCTTGGCGTGAGCTTGGGTGACAAACATCCGACTCAAAAAAAAATATAACCAAAACCATCTCATGTTCAAGACTCAACAGTCCCAAATCCAATCTCATTACCAAGACTCAACAGTCCCGAAACCAATACCAAAGACCAAACCATAACCATACCAATAACCATACTGAATAAAATCCCAATAACCATCCCAAATACCATCCCAAAAACCATCCCAACTAATCATGTGAGTTGGCCAGGCGCTTGTGATCGTAAGCACGGCTACCATGATAGTTTTACACTCTGCAGAGGTGGCACTACTTTACCCACAAGTTTGTGATTTCGTCACCCGTCGGCGACTGCAGAACCTCCATTATACCAGTACACAACCGTCGTTGTATGGTCAAGAGATCACAAAATAGCCTTTACAAAGTGGCTACTAGATGTATGGACTCACTAAGGTTTCACCAACGGGCTCGAATCACCATTCTTCCACCTATGGGCCCCCTCTTGTGCCATGCAGTTCCCAGGGCAGTCCTCTCTTGACTCCCATTCCCCGCACCTTCCACAGTCCATAACAATCTAGCAACTTACCTAATTAGTCAGCTAAGCCGCACCCATATTTGGCCTTGTGGTGGCACTGTTTTCCTGGCATGGCTGGCATGAACCGGTCCTTAGATCTACGGCAAGTAAACCACCATCTCATTCTACAACTTCCACGAACCAAGCTTGCCTAGATCTCCCCTGATTCATGTTCATTATCAACATCAAGTTCTTATTATCATTGTTCATATGAGTGTAGTAGCTAGACACAAACTATCTCGCTTCCCATATCCTGTGGACTCAGCGAAGCAAAAAGCAAAAACGACCATACCAGACTCATCAACTTTCCCAGCTACAAGGGTGGTTAACAAAACTAGTAAACTGCTATGAAAGGGTTTCCCATCAAGTTGACTCAAGCACACACACCTTTTCGCAACCAAAACAGTTTCAAAACATGGGATCAATATGGTCAAGGGGCACTTGCCTTGTTCCTGTGGCTTCTCTTGCTCACGGATCTCGAATTCTTGGTGCTGTAGTCCTTCGCAGGTAACTCCCTGAGCTTGTTCTTCTACTCACGATCATGCACATACAAGATTTACAGCAGTCAAACATCATGCACAATCCGTACTCAAGATGCAATGGTGCATATGCATGCTAATCCTATGGTGCTGTTTTTATTAGATCTGTTTGTACGTGTTCTTGCATGTTTTAATAGCTTTGCATGGTGTTTTATGATGAACGAGGGTGTAAGGATCAAATGTGGACGTGGTGATGATCTTGTCTCAAGATCTAGATCAATTCCACCATTAAAAACTGATCAACACGTGATCTGTCCACACGAAAAAGCTTCTGTTCGAAGGGATCGAAGAAACAGATGCAAAGAAAACCGGGATGGCGTCGTAAGGTAGTAACAATGACCTACCTCACTTCTCCTCAGTGTCGGGGCCATCCTCCTAGCAAGACAGATCGTCGGCTCTCTTCCGGCGACGGCGAGCGTATCGGGGGCTCGTCGACGGTCTCATAGGCGGTCTCACCGGCAGCTGAACTCCGGCGAAGGGGTTAGCTCGGCGAGTTGGGGGCTAGGGCCTCTAAGTTGTCATCTTGGGAAGGTGTTACGACCAAGGGGTGTTTCGGGTTCTATTTATAACCGGAAAAAGAAGAGTCCTACTCCGATTGGATTTCAATTAAGAGTCCTATTTGATTTGTGTTTGGATCTTAACAACTTATCTCTAATCGATTTGGTTGCAGTATCAACGTAGAAGAGTTTGTATCGGTTTCCTCCGTATCGGGCACTCGCGCAGGGGAGAAAAACCACTTAAGTACCCCGTCCTTCCGCAGGGATAAGCTCCGGAGGCTCCACGTGTCCAGCGGAGGCCTGACCTCTCTTTTTCGCAGAGATGAGCTCCGGTTGCGCCATGTGTCTGGCGGGCGGGACCTCCCTCTTCCTCAGAGGCGAGCTCCGCGTGCGCCACGCGTCTGGCGGGCGGGACCTCCCTCTCCCTCAGAGGCAAGCTCCGCGTGCGCCACATGTCTGGTGGGTCGGGACCTCCCCTCTCTCCAGAGGCGAGTTCCGCGTACGCCACGTGTCAGTGCCGGACCTCCCCTCTCTTCGGAGGTGAGCTCCGAGGGTGCCACATGTCCAGCAGCATCAGACTTCCTTTTTCTTCAGAGACGAGCTCCGAGGTTGACACGTGTCCAACAGCGTCGGACTCCCAGAGGCGAGCTCCAGGGGTGACACGTGTCCAGCAGGACCGGACGTCTCGTAGGCGAGCTCCGAGGGTGACACGTGTCCGTTGGGACGGGACCTCACTCCCTCCGCGGGGGTGAGCTCCGAGAGTGACACGTGTCCCGTGGGGTTGAGCGTTGCTTCTCGGCAGAGGCTAGCTCCGGTGGCGACACGTGTCCCGTGGGGCTGGACCTCATTTTTCCGCAGCGACAAGCCCCGGAGGCAACACGTGTCCAGCGGGCCGGACCTCGCCCCCTTCCGCAGAGGCGAGCTCCTAGGCTACCACGTAGCCAGCAGTGTCAGACCTCACCCCTTTTGCAGGGATGAGCTCCGAAGGCGCCACGTGGCCAGCGGGCCACGGGAAGTGTCTACAACGCTCCTCGGTGAATTGGAATTGGCTCCTTTCGGCTATCTTTCTGATTCTTTGTCCGTTTCTACTTCTTTTAAAATGTTTCTCTATATGAAATATGTATGCATGCATGAATTACGAAGTTGATGGTGTTACACCAACCATCATGGATGGTGCACCTCTCGGATGAAGCCGGCATCGAGCATCTTCTTGATTTCTTCACGGATGAAGTCTTGCCGCTCGATGGATTGCTTCCGAGGCTTCTGTTGGACTGGCCTGGCATCGGGGTGGATCTTCAGTTGATGCTCAATCACCTCCCTGGGGATCCCGGGCATTTCTAACGGTTGCCAGGCAAACACGTCGACATTGGCCTGGAGGAAGGTGACGAGCGCGTCTTCCTATTTGCCTCCTAGGCCGGAGATTCAGGTGGTCTGGGCGACATCAGGACCGACTTGGATGACCTTGACCGGTATGTCTCCGCTGTCCGAGGGCTGCACACGGGGTGCAGATACCGCCCCTCGGTGACACATGCTTGGAGGCGGTCAGGTAGTTCAGCGTGACCGGAGACGACCTCTTGTGCTGCTGCGAGCGCTGAGAGAGCCGTGGTGCGGTCACCACGGATTTTGAGGATGCCACTCGGGGTTGGCATATTCAAGACCAAATAGCCATAGTGGGCTACCGCAAAGAATCGATACAGAGCTGGTCTGCTGATTATGGCTTTGAAGGGGAGGCTGACGTCCGCAACGTCGAAGACGACACTCTTTGTACGGTAGTTCCTAGGCATCCCGAATGTCACCGGGAGGGAGATACTACCGCACGGGAAGATGGGATCCCGATCTACCCCCGAGAATGGTCTCAAGGGGGTGAGCTGGGACATAGGGATCTGCAGCTTCTTGAAAGCTGTGAGACTGATAACTGAGGGTGGCCCCGCCATCAATCAACATGTGGTAGAGCTTCACGTTGGAGATGGTCAGGGCGACGAGGAGAGGCAGATGCCCGGCGCCTGCCATGTTCTTGGGGCAGTCGGAGGCGTCGAAGCTGATCGACGTCTCCATCCATTTGCGATGTGGCGCCGGCCCCGGGACTTGAGCGGCGGCTGCCACTGCGCGACGGAGGGTCTTGACGGCCCGTTTGGATGAGACATTGGAAGAAACCCCCTGTACATCACACAGAGTGTGCCGGTTGCTTGGCTGCTGGATTGGCTAGACCTGCCCGCTCTGGGGCGAGGGGTGGCCTCATCGTCCCCCTCCTGGAGACGATAGCGTGTTGGGTGAGAAGGCTCGCCATGAGATGTGATGTTCACCATGGTCGCGTGGAGAGCGGGGAAAGCCCCCCTACCGTCCTGCTCGGAGTGTGAGCTGCGACACTCCTCCCGTCCTGCTCGAAAGCAGCCCGCGAGGTTCTTTTTTTCTGGAGGGGGCTTGGCACCCTTCACGACCTGGGCTCGAGGGAGCGGATGAACACTGGGATTTACGTGGTTCGGGCCGCCGGAGCATAATACCCTACATCCACGGGGGTGCTTGTTCTATTGCTTGAGTGCTTGTGCGTTGTGTGATCTGGGATGCGAAATCGCCGAACCCTTTGCGGGATAGTCACCCCGGTCCTTTTATAGTTCAAGGCCGGGGTGATTACAATGAGGCTTGGGGCCTGACAGGTGGCCCCAAAGCTTTGAATGTCCTAGACACGATCTGGGGCTTCGTCCTCTGAGTAGAGTGGCCGGCGGTGGAGTTAAGTTCCTCCGTCCAGCGCGCCGAGCGCCCCTAACCGCATGTCAGGTGATGATGAAGACGCCGTCTTGTCGCCACGTCCCCTAGCCCTGCTTGGGCGGCTTAGTGCCGTTGGGCGGCACTGTACTGCTGTCACACCCGGCAGTCCCGTCTTGTCACCGTAATGGAAAATGGGCAAGGGACGAAGGCGTGCGTAGTATGCCAAGCTTCTAGGGAAGGCGCGGGCCTTGAATGCAAAGCCTGACAGCGCACTCCCTTCTTGACTCGTCAACCCACGACCCACGATGGATCGTGGGGCACACGGCGGCTCTGGAGCTCTTATCGACGGGCTTGGTGTCTGGGGACACGTGGTGACTCCGGACCTTACCTCAGCGGGGAGATCCGGACCGGAGCCCAGGGGACACGTGGCAGCTCCGGACCTCACCCTAGCGGGGAGGCTCGGACCGGAGCCCGGGGCACGTGTCAGCACCGAAGCTGTCCCCAGCGGGGAGCCGGCTCGGAGCTAGAGGGTACGTGCCAGCTCCAGACCTCACCTCAGCGGGGAGGCTTAGGCCAGAGCCCGGGACACGTGCAAGCCCCTGTGCTGTCCTCTTCGGGGAGGTGGCTCGAAGCCGGGGACACGTGACAGCTCCGGACATCTCCTCAGCAGGGAGGCTCGGGTCAGAGCCCAGGGCATGTGTGAGCTCCAGAGCTCAAGCGCACATGATAGCCCCAGGGCTGACCATGGGGCCCAGGGTACGTGGCTTATGCTGGGGCCCGCCTCAGCAGGGAGGCGGGGCCCAAGCTATCTTTTACACACTACGCGAGGGCACCCGGTCTACAGAGTATCGACAGAGATCTAGTCAGTACTTAGTATTTTAGTGTCCAGTTAACACTTGTTCTTAAGTCGTCATATTCTGAATTTTATGTCCACGATGTGCTATGTCATTTTAACACTTGTTCTTAAGTCGTCATATTCTGAATTTACAAATCTGCAAGTTCATAGACACCACGAATTAAGTATCACGACCTCATGTTTTTGGTATACCACGAACTTGTATGTGCAGGTAGCTAAACTAGGATCCCTTAAACCACTGATCTTGGGTGTAAGTTGTGCTTGGTGAATAGCACTGTGAAATCTTCCATGTGACTGAGAACTTGCTGCCAAAATACTGCAGATACTGTCAATCCCTAGACGTCAAAATCTTTTTCTTCAATTATAAGCATGCCACTGATGCAAAGCAATTGCACAAATTTGTCTGATACAAGGGCACAAATGGTTTACATTACATATGCCTTTATTGAAATATAAACTGAGATTCACACACTTGGGAAAATAAATCAAAACTAGAACATAGTGGTGATTCTCTTGTACGTGTATTAACGAAAAACACAGATTATAACTTTTACAAACAAAATCAATTTATTCCCTGATAATCGACATATAGGTAAGGGAACTGAGCTCTGTAACAACTTATGTCTTCAGGTAATACCAAATACTTTTCAGCCTAACCTGCTCTAACCTCAATTTCAGCTAAAAATGCAAGACGTGATAGAAAACATCACCTTGACGAGCCTGTCAAAATTGTTGTACAAGGCCAAGGCCACAAACCTGAACATAACTTCTCAGAGCACAACAATGAAAATTTACAGCAACAATATGCAAATCCTACCATTTACGGTCTGATATTCAGGAGAAAGTTCAGTATCACTATTTAGCTCCAGCTGACTTACAATGTTGAACAGGAACTGTATCTGTATTCTGTCATGTCAACACAGCTATGACTCCCAGTTATATTCAGTTACTTGCACTCCTATTGGTTCTTCACACAAGTTTACCTGCCTGCCAATGGGCAATCCCAGTATCTGTATGTCCGTGGGTAGTAGCATCTCTTCTGCAGCCATGAAACAATGGTCTTGACATCTTCCAAAGACCCTTCGACACCGCCATTAGAGGATAAGGAGGAAAAATACTGAGCCTTCATTGAGGCCGGTACCGAAGTAACATCAGCACGTCCTTGTCCTGCTTTTGCTGCCACAAAGGTGTACCAAAGGTGCTTCCCATCTTCTAGCACATATCATCACTGCTCAATGCTCGGAGCTTCTCCAGGATCTGCACCATGGACAGGTGTCACACCCGGTTTTCCATAAGGAACACCGAGCGTATACTCACATGTATGCCAGGATCAGTTGACTCATACATGTGCCGACAAGAGTGTAATATCATTATATTACAAGCCAAGTTCAACGTACAACATAATATTACATCATAGTACATGAAATATCAAATAAGAGTACCACTACACTATAACACAACAGCGGAAGACTACATTGTGGGTGCTCCAGTTCCACAGGCGTTGCTCGGGGGTTACACCAACCTAGAACAACTCCTCGGGATCGAAGTCCTCCTCATCAAAGTCTACATCTTCATTTGCACCTGAGCCAACATATGATATCCAACAAAAGCAAGTTTGAGTACCGAAGGTACTCAGCAAGTGTAGGAAAGAATGTTATGAAGGCCAATAGCAAGGAAAGGCTAACGTGGTTAAGCACTATGCATTAATCCTAAACCTTAGCTTTGATTAGCAACCTATCTTACTAAGTGATAATCCCACCATCATCATAATTCAGTCATTAATGTTAGGTTACACCACCCAACGACCTCTTTCAACTCACTTCCATGTTTCTCTAATCATGGACGAGTCCAAGCCGCTCTTGACCGTGAGCACGACTGTCATGACAGTTTGGTTCTCTGCAGAGATTGTACCACTTTACCCACAAGTAGTGATTTCATCCCCTGTTGCCAGGTGGACTAAGAAACCTCCCTGATATCCGTGGTTGCAAGCCACGTTACACACTTCCTTTGGTGTGCGATCAGGAGATCACTACATGGCCTTTACAAAGGGTCTACCGGCAAGTACAAGCCCACTGAGGTTTCACCGCTGTAGTTCCTAGGAGTAACCCTCCCCTACAGAAGCCCCCTCTTGAGCCTTGCAGTTCCCAGGGCAGTCAAAAATGGACTCCCATTCCCCGCACCATTCAAACACTCATACTATACCGGCAAACTCCTAATTAATTGGCCATGCTGCCCCATCTCAGCCTTGTGGTGGCACTGTAAAGCCGGGTTAACTGTTCCATGAACCGGTCCTTAGAATCTAAGACAGACACTAACTCATTCCCGAGTCTCGTGCACGAAGCACCAACCAAATAACCAGCCTGTCTAGATTCATAACAACATGACACACACTTGTGTCTTTCATATATTCCACAAGACTAGTATCAACTAGGTTTCATTTATTTCTAAAGTTCTAAGCATGGCTAAGCACATAAAATGATAACCATCAAGTCCTATCTAATTCCCTCCATGGTTTTGCAAGGAAAGATAAAGCAATAAAACTATGGAAACATCCTACACGGGGTTTCATATTAAAGACATCATGCAAATAATCTAACTATTCATCCTAGAATAGGAGGAAAGTGGTCAAGGAACACTTGCCTTTTTATTGCTGCTCAGAAACGTCAAAATTTGCCGTTGAAAATCGATAACTGGTACTTGGGCTGATTCTTAGTTCAACAATTTTGAGAGGGACGCATTGTTCCGGTTGTGATCGATAGAGGCGCATGGTGTCGCTGGCGGCGGCGATGACTTTCTAGGCGCAGAAACACAAGTAAGCGGAATAACTCACTGATTCTCAACTTTTCTAACGAATCTGGAGGCGGAAAACACAAGGAATTCACCTAGTGCGGTTTCTTTGATCGAAACAGCCCGAAAATGCGTTGAACGGTGACGGCGATCGTCGGACTTCATCGCAAGAGCGCTAGAACCAAGGATCTTCTACATTTTTTTCTTGTTGGAGAGTATCCTAATGAGAACTTGCTTGTGTGTGGGAGAAAGAGAATTGGGGTCTCTTGTTTGTTTAAACAGGAGGATGAAGGAGGGGGTTGTAGGAGGCGGTTGTGGGCAGCGGTTGCTGTTTTTTCCTCACGTGGGTTGTGAAAACAGGTCAAAGCCATCAGCCTGCATCAGGATGGCCTGAGTCTCCACCACGAGCTTGTCATTCCGCAGGAGAGATATAGCGGCATCCGCCACACCCCTTTGAGAAACCTGCTCCAGTTCTCCTGGGCCTCGCAGAGGCTGGCGACTGCCCTTGCCACTGTCTTCTTGACACCTATGTCTACAGCCGAGAGTAGGTCAGTTAGCGCAGCAAAGCCTCCAAGCTCACCAATCTTGATCTTGTTGTAGTAGTCGTTGGCCAGCAGCCCAAGGATCTGGGCGCACTTGGCTCTTGTGGGCACTGGCCATAGCCATGCTCTTGCAATCAGCACAGGCATGGTGTACTTATTGTCTCTAAAAGCCACCTTGTTTGGGTCTTAGGAAGCTGCTTTCTCCATGATCCTGAGGATGGTGTCGCTCAATTCAGGGTCTGGTTCCAGGCATGTCTCTGGTAGGACAGCGGCAAGCTTCAATGAGCTTGTGGAGGCAACAAAGTGCATCCTAGTCTACTGTAGAGCATCTGGGATAGTGAGGCGTGAGGGTGACTTCTTTGAACAAAGCTTCTTCCTGGGGAGAAATGGCAGGTAGATCTATGGCTGCTGCCACTATAGCACTGCTATTTACTGCACGCCAGAGCGAGATGCACAGCGCGATAAGGATGTTGGGGATGAAGAACCTCTCCAGTTACAGGACAGATGCGTTGGTTGTTATTCCACCATTTCCCCAGTACTGAACAGTCAACAGTCTAAAAATAGTGGAGTTGCATTTCAGTCCGGATTTGAAATCTACAGGCAATGAAGGCAAAAATATGCTGAGAAGTGAGAACTGAGGGTGGGGGAGGCCCTCCTGCTGCGCCTAGGGCTGCGTAGGGGAGGAACCAGCAGTGAGGAGGCGTAGGAGGAGTTGCGCAGCACGTATCGCAGGGAAGAGAGGTGTGTTCACGGCGGCTAGGGTTAGGGTTCGTAGCCATGGTGACCCAAGGAGAAGAACAACCCAATGAGATAATTCTTATTTTTCGTGGATGGAGATTACATGGGGAGAGGTGCTGCTTATATAGAGGTCTAGGGACCCCCTGCTGCACCCGGGTCGGTTAGGACACCCTCCCTCCCAACCGACTCAATCTCTTATTTATTTAATTTTATCTATTACAGACTAGATCCTCTAATTCTATCTATAACAGATTTATTCTAATTTTAAACAAATCTTCTAGAAGACACTTAGCGGGGGTGGTGTGGCTGGGCTGTGTGTGCCATGGGCCCTACGCCGGCCATATTGGCGGCCCATGAAGGCGTCCACAGCATTTCCCCCTTCCTGACAAAGAGATCGTCCTCGAGCTTGAAGACGAGATGCTTCATCTTGAAATCTTCTAGCTGGACACATGTAGAATTTGCATCAGAATGACCAAACCACTTGACTAGCAGCTCCCAGACTCCTCTATTCAGCCGTGCCCGCTGAATCTTCTCTGGTTGTGGTATGACGCGCCCATGGAGGAGAGGTGGCATAGGCGCCACTTGAGTTGGTGCAGGGCCTTCAAACTTCTTCAAGAGGGACACATGGAAGACATCATGTATCCGAGCTTGAGGAGGTAGTTGCAGCTTATATGAAACCGCACCAATGCGCTGTATGATCTGATATGGTCCAAAATACTTAGACGAATCTTTGATGGTGGTGCCACTATCACGCCCACTGCAGTGCGCTGATGAAGACGTAGCCAAACCCAGTCTCCAATATTAAATTCCACCTCACACCGAGTCTTGTCTTCATAGCTCTTCATGGCAATGTGAGCCCGCACCAACCTATCTTTAATTTCAGCTAAGAACTCATCTCTGTTCCTTAGCGGTTGGTCAACTGCTGCTACCTTGGAGACTCCCTGATGATAAGAGAGAAGTGCTGGAGGATCTCTGTCATAGACCACTCTGAAGGGTGAGCACTTAAGGGATGTCTGGTATGATGTGTTGTAGCAGTACTCAGCCCAGGAAAGCCACTGCAGCCATGACTTTGGTCGATCACCAGCCAGGCAACGGATATACATGGTGATGACCTTATTGACAACCTCAGACTGGCCATCAGACTGTGGGTGGAAGGCTGAGCTGAGCTGTAGACGAACGATGGAGCAAGGAAAGCCGTGTAGACGTACGATGTCGTCGAAGGACGCTCTTGCCACGGATGCAGCACTGTGCGGGTGCCTCAATGGAATGAAGTGGGCGTACTTTGAAAAGCAATCCACCAATGTCAGGATCACCATCTTGCCTCCAACCTTTGGAAAACCCTCGATGAAGTCCATGGAGATATCACTCCAGATCTCCGAGGGTACAGGAAGAGGTTGTAGCAGGCCGACCGGATGTAGATGGTCCGTCTTGTTGCGCTGGCATGTGACACAACCGAGGATGTACTTGCGCACCCGTCGCAGGAGTGACGGGCTATAGAAGGAGAGTCGTAGCCGGTACGTTGTCTTCTGTACGCCCTCGTGGCCCCCATCATGTGCCTCAGCTAGTAGAGAGGGCCACAAGGAGGACGTGTCGGGGATGAAGAGCTTCCCCTTGTGCAGGAGGAGACCGTGACGTTCGGCCCAGTCAGCAGGTGCGGCCTCCTCCTGGAGCTGGGCGTGCAACTGATGCGTCTGCTGGTCCTTGGCGATCTTCGCACGAAGGGAGTCAAAGAGGTGGAAGACTGGTGCTGATCTGGCGGGATAAGACGTCAGCTTCCCGTTCAGACGCCTCGGCCTGTACTCAACCTGCAGATCATAGCCAAAGAGCTTGCTCACTCAAGCATGTTGCGGAATTGTTGTGAGGCGTTGATCCAGAATATATTTCAGACTGAAGTAATCAGTCTGAACGGTGAAGTGGCAGCCTCATAAGTAAGGCCGCCAGTGGCGCACGGCCTTCACAAGGCCGATCAGTTCACGCTCGTACGCCGGTAGCTTGTGGTGGTGAGGAGCTACGGCGCGACTGAAGAAGCGATGGCACCGTGGCCCTGGTGTAGAACCGCCCCGAAGCCGGCGCCCGACGCGTCGCAGTCGATGAAGAAGTGCTTGTTGAAGTCTGGCATTTGTAGAAGAGGCGATGTCATCAGTGCTTGCTTGAGCTGGGAGAAGGTGTTCTGTGCATCGTCGGTTCAGCGGAACGCTTCCCGCTTGAGGGCAGTGAGGGGCGCGGCCACTGCGTCATACCACGCAATGAACTTGCGGTAGTAGCCGGTGAGCCCAAGGAATCCTCGCAAGGCCCATAAAGACCGAGGTATAGGCCAATGCTCCACGGCCTCCACCTTGGTCGGATCCATCGCCATGCCTTGGAAGGAGATGATATGTCCTAGGTAGGACACAGTCTCCTGGCCGAAGAAGCACTTGGACTTCTTCAGGAACACCTGCTTGACATGCTGGAGGTGTTTGACCCAGGACCTGCTATACACCAAGATGTCACCAAAGAAGACAAGCACAAATTTCCTAATGTAGGGGTCGAGGACGTCGTTCATCAACGACTGGAACGTGGACGGCGCATTGGTGAGGCCGAACGGCATCACCAAGAACTCATAGTGGCCTTGATGAGTTCGGAATGCCGTCTTATCGATGTCGTTCGGGTGCATGCGCACCTGGAAGTAGCCACTGCAGAGGTCAAGTTTTGTGAAGAACCTCACGCCGCAGAACTCGTCCAACAGTTCATCGACCACCGAAATAGGGAACTTGTCTTTCAAAGTTCGGGTGTTGAGCTCGCGGTAGTCAATGCAGAAGCTCCACGTGTGTCGAAGTGTTCGCTACGACACTTCCCCCGGTCTGCTCGGAAGCAGCCCGTGGAGGTTCCTTTTTTCGGTGGGGCTAGAGGATCTCAAAGGTCTGAGCGCAATGGCGAGAGAGAGAGAGACATGAGGATTTACGTGGTTCAGGCCGCTGGAGCGTAAAACCCTACGTCCACGGGAGCGCTTCGTGAGTTACTTGCTCACGCATGATAATGAGTTGGCTGGGTCGCGACCCTTTGCCCGGAGGCTGCCCCAGTCCTTTTATAGCCTAAGGCTGGGGCAGTTACAAGGTGGCTCGGGGCCCCACATGTGGCCCCATGGCTGTCTGTCTCCTATACACAAACTATGGGTATTTACAGATACATGCATTATTACTGTCGATGGAGTTATGGTGCGTCGTCTATCCCACCGGGCGCCTCTGCCCGGGTGGTAGGTGATGATGAAGTCCCCGTCCTGTCGCCACATTTCCTTGCTCTGTTACGCGGCTCTGTACCGTTGGGCGGCACTGTTACGCTGTCACGCCTCGCCGCCCTTTCTTTCACCGTAATGGTGCGTAGACGGGAGTTGGGGGCGTGCGTCATGCGCCATGCTTCTAGGGAAGGTGCAAACCTTGAATGCTTGACCTGATAACACACCTTCCTCTTTACTCCTTGTCCATCTGCCCATTACCTGCCAGAGTAACATTCGGATGGGTGACCCCCAAGTAAAGGTGGGAACAGTTTGGTTGGAACCGGTTTTAACAATTTGGTTCCTGCTTTGGTTTTGATTTGGGTGGTTTCAAATGGGCTGCCATATAAAATGGATTGGACTGATTTGGTTACAACACTAAATGGTTTGGTTCAGTTTGGTTTAGACTGTAACAATTCGGCTGTGAATGGTTTGAGCCCATGGGCTTTGCACTGGTTGCAGTTACAAGTTTGGTCTGGACTACTGAGCCTCAGCAAATATCAATTAGCAAAACCTAGCGACAGAGAAACAACGAAGCTGCCGCCATCGCCGCCTCGCCGCTCATACGGCAGCGCGCGCCGTGCCACCGTCGTCGCATCCCCACGCTCCAACCCGGCAGGAACTCCAGTCGCCGTCGTGTCCCCACGCCCTGCCAGGCAGGAACCCACGCGCTCCGTCGCATCTCTGCGCCCCTGCCTGGCAATAACCCGGGTTAACATCGCGCCCTCTATCGTCGCCGCTCTGTTCGTGGGTAAAGAGAATCTGTCAAGATTTCTACAGACGAGCAAGTTGCGGCTTATTATCCTGCCAAGACCTGTCAAGATGCTTGCAAAGATACTATTCTTGTCCAGTAGAGATACATTGCCCCATTGCTTAGTTTCTACTTACTGTTTTCTTCTCGTTGTAATAGAAATTTTAGATAAGTGATGTTTGATATATTGTCCTTGTACATCGAATCTGCCAAGTTTGGTCAGGTTATATTGTATCACCTTGTTTTTTTTAATTCTTACTTAGCCCCCTACCTGTTGCGAGAAGGATATTAGCATTACTAGCATCTCATAGAGCCACATCCTAACTCCCAACATGGAGAAAAGTAGAAGAATTTGAGTGATGAGATGCTGGTATTCCTAGCATCCATACTATTACTAAGTGGTAGTATTTGAATTTAGGTTTGCTACATATGTATTTGTTTCATCATTGTCATCTAGGGGCAAACAACTTCAGTAAACTGTTGCCCTTAATCTACAACCCACAACTTTCAATTCAGTTTATTTCTGTTTCAATTTATGCACAACGGTGCACAAGCCACTAGGATTTTTTTTCAACATATGCACAATGATCGAGTTGAATAATTATGCATAACTTTATTTTTTGTAGTGGAAATATGAGCATATTGGATTAGATTTGGACATAATCTTTTTCTAAAATTTTCAGCTCGGTGTGGTCTGTATACATAGGAATGAAACCATGAGACATATTGAACTTGTGTTGTGATATGTTGTTAAGTTATGCATATCATGGGTGTTTTTGAAGTATAAGTTTAGTCCTTCAAAGCAAATAAATTCTTGGATGTCTATTTCAATTTGCACAATGAATTACTCACTGTCAGTTGTCTGTGACTACACGATGAGTTCGTACAAAGGTTTTTAGTTATTTTAGTTAAAATGATGTATCCTTACATTGCCCAAAAATCACAAAATGTTTTATGATTTTTTAAGCTTTAAAAGTCTAAGTTTTCATTTTTTTTAAAAAAAGAAAGGTCAAATATTTGAAGCAAACCAACCACCAGTTCAGTACCTGCTCATTGTCAACCATGTCGAGCGTCTTAACTCCTAATGCGTACAAAAAACAGAGAAAAAGAGAGAATCCATCGGGCCGAACGCAGAGCGATTTGCTTGTTGGACTGGAACCATTTCTTATAAATGGATTTAAACCGTTTTAAACTATGTCGTGGGCCATGGACTGGTGCGGTTTGGGTTGTTTTCTTGTACAGTCTGGTTCGGTTTGGTTTGGACATATAAACTAGTGGGCTGGATTGGGTTGAATTGATTTTATACATATTATGGTTTGGTGTGGATTGGGAGTTGGTTTTCACCCCATTGACAGGTTTACCCCCAAGACGTGTGTCTCCACTGGAGCAGTCTTGTGTAGTAGTGGGCGGCCAGGAGTTTGTTGGGCACACGGCAGCACCGGAGCCCTCCCTTGCTGGAGGTCCGATCTTGAGTTGCAGGACACGTGACACATCCGGTGCCTTCCCCAGGGGGGAAGGTATGCTTGGAGTTGCTGCCCACGTGGCAGCACAAGAGGCCTCCATGCTGGAGGTCGGATCTGTAGCTGCAGGACGCGTGGCACCTCCGGAGCCTTCTGGGGGTGTCACTCGGAGGTTCCGGGCACGTGGTAGTGCCAGAGCCCTCCTTGGTGGAGGATGGGGTCCGACACTACTGGACGCGTGTCAGCTCCCGAGCCACCTTCGGCCGGTTAGTCAGGGTTAGGGCATGAAGACATGTTGCAACCTTGGGGCAGCCCATGGGGCATAGAGCGCATGGCTTATGCTGGGGCCCGTTTAAGCTGGGAAGGCGGGGCTCAGGTGCTTTTTACCTACTACACGGGGTACCCGGTTCGCAGGGTACCGACAGTGCCCCCCCCCCCCCATATTGGGGGAGGTATTGAGCCCGCAGGTGCGCCCCCCTATCTCTTCCGCGTGGTGGTTTCAAACTTACAATTTTTTTGGGAATCGAAGCGACGACGTGATTCCTGCATAGTGGGCAAGGAGGCTAAGAGGTTGCTTGCCCCTGGTCAAAGAGACTTCTCTATCGTCACGAACATGCGCTTCTTCATTGCTGGGGAGTCGTGGGGGGTACTTGTTTCGTACAACTGCTGCTTCATCTGCGTCAGTTCCCTGCATGACCCCTGTACTTCCTCTTGTCAGACTTTATCGGGGAGCCACCTTTCCCACCTTAACCGCGTTCCCTTTGCTCATACTGCCCATCGAGTGGGCCCCGTACCTCCGCTCTTGATGGTTCAGTCGATGCGGGCGCGAACATTCCGGGCACGTCTCAATTGGCGGTTCTCGGAGGTTCTGGGGCGAATAAAGAAACCCTCCACTGCCAGCAGGAGTCCTCTCCTCCATATGCTTTCTTGCGCTTCATCTTCTTCCTTTCTCCTCCTGATCCAATGGCGTCGAACCTCTGTGAGTCTCGTCTCAAGAGTGCTAGCTACGTGAGACGCGTGAGGCGCTTGATTGGTGGCAAGCACCTCAGCACGACGGGAGGGTTTGCTTCGGATCCCTTCCACTCGTAGACCTTGAGCCTGGCAAGGTCGTCGTCTTCCTCGGGTACATACTGGCAGGGCTCGCCTTTCCTGCTTCCTCCTTCTTCTTGACTCTGCTGGAGTCCTATGGGATCTAGCTGCTGCACTTGACGCCATTCTGCCTCGTACTGGTATCGATTTTTGTCCACCTTTGTGAGATGTTCGTGGCGGTGTGGCCGTTGGTGCGGTTGTTCCAGGCATTCTTTGTTCTTCGGTCGTCGGGAAGGAGCTCGAGCTTCCTAGGTGCCTACTACTTCCAGCACCGCAGCAGATCCGTGCCAAACATACATCTCTCCCTTCTCTTCTAGCAAGTGGGAGCACTGAAGGGAATACTGAATCATCGTGAAGACCGACGTCTACGACCGGCTAGCCGCCGTTGGCAAGCTCGGAAATACACCATGTACAGGGGTTCTCATGCTAAGTGTTGTGAAGCTAACTTGTGCACCACTAAGTCTAGATCGTATAGGAACAGTTTGAGATTCTATAAACAATTATGGGGTGAGAATTTGGCGGATCCGCCCCCGAAGGTCGGTCTGCACCGAGTGAAAGGGAAAACTGAAATTTGTCGCCGGTGATCAAACACTCGGGCTGTGGTTCGGGGGTGAGAGCACCAGTCTCTAGCGCGTCTGGGGACGCCTTAGCTTGGGCGTAACACCCTCCCGTTTGGGCTGTCCACGGGAGCCCGAGGTGCGGCGGACTTAGGTCACCAGAAAGAATGCTCGGTATGGTCGAGATCATCCGAGTTCAGCTAATTTCCAGTAACGGGGAAGGAGAAGGAGATCCTCTCGTACCGTTTTGCAGCTTGGAGGGAGTGGAGAGGCTGTGATCGTGGGCTTTTCTGATCAAGCGAGAGAGCGGCGGCGAGAGCTGCGTTTCTTGCGCGAGGGAGCAGAGAAGCGAGCGGTTCTGCCTCCGACCAGGTCATCTGCGGAGATAAGAAGGCCGCGAGGTGGTTCAGCGGCTCGGGGCGGCAAGCAGCTGCTGTCCCGGTCGATCTTTCACCGTGGCGGCTGCTGGATCACGCGCGAGTAACCGAGCTCAGGCTTCAGTCAGTTGAATTTGCTGCTGAGGCTGACATGTGGGTCCCACCCGGGTTTTAACCTCTGAAATTAAATTTTTCCTACTGCTCTAAACAGTAGAGACCCAATTAACCCTGGTCATTTGAATTATCTACCCCTGGGCCATTTGAATTGGATAGAATTCAAATTGGGTTTTTGTTTGACTAAATTTCAGCACATATGCAGTTTGAAATAAAGTTTGAATTTGCTAAACTTAGCTCATGTAAATATCAACTCAAAATGGAGTGGAAATTGGTGTGTGAGCTCACAAAAATGTGCTGAGCAAGAATATGCCTCCCACTTTTGAACTCATGGGATGGAAACAGTTTGAATTTGAATTTGAGTTCAAACCACCCTCTTTCTAGTTAGAACCAAAAAGACCTCAAAAAGTTTTGGATTTGGGTGAAATTTTGCATGGACATTCCTAGCAAAGTGTAGGACTTTTTCATATGTCCAACCCCTATATGATGCATGTGGGAAATGCCACTTTTCTATTTTGTGAGTTTATTCTCTAATGATCATGTTGATGGTGTTTACTTGCTCTTCAAATGTGTTCATCAAGTTTCTTCAAATGAAGTGTGTGTGTGGTGATGAACACTTTGAATATGTGCCAAAAACTTAGGCCCTTACATTCCTCCCCCCTTAAAAGAATCTCGTCCCGAGATTATAAGGTGAAAATGAGAGAGAGGACGGTGGAAAAATTACTGTATATGCGACGTGAAAAAGTCGGGGTAGTTAGCGCGAAGAAATCCTTTGCTCTCCCATGTCGCTTTGTCTACGGATTGATTACTCCATAGAACTTTGTAGAACCACAACGTACGGTTGCGTGTGGTTCGGGCCTTTTCATAAATAATCTGAACCGGTTCCTCCCGATACGTGAGATCCGGTTTCAGTTCTTCTATATCCTCCAGCTGAATGGTAGTTGATAGCTTGAGACACTTCTTCAGCTGGGAGATGTGAAAGACGTCGTGCACACCGGAAAGTGCTTCTGGTAATTTCAACCGGTATGCTACTGATCCACACCTTTCTGTAATCTAGAATGGACCGATGAATCGGGGTGCCAACTTTCCTCTCACCCGGAATCTGTTCACGCCCTTCATTGAAGACACACGTAGGTATACGTGATCCCCGACTTCGAACTGTAATGGGCGTCTCCTCCGGTCCGCATATTGTTTCTGTCGGGATTGTGCGGCTTTTAGGTTCGCTTGAATTAGCCGAACCTTTTACTCCGCGTTGTTGACAAGATCAATCCCGAAGGTAACATTTTTGCCAGACTCACACCAATTCAGTGGTGTGCAGCATTTTCTCCCGTATAGCGCCTCGTAAGACGCCATCTTGATGCTGGATTGGTACCCATTGTTGTACGAGAACTCGGCCAATGGTAAGTGATCATCCCAATTCTTACCGTGGTTGATAGCGCAAGCTCGTAGCATATCTTCAAAAATTTAATTTACCAGCTCGGTTTGTCCATCCGTCTGTGGGTGGTATGCTGAACTACAGATCAGCTTCATCCCCAACGCAGCGTGTAGCTGCTCCCAAAAACGGGACACAAATAAAGTGCCCCGATCCGATATGATGGTGCGGGGTAGCCATACAAGCATAGGATCCGTCAGATGTACAGTTCAGCATACTTCTTGGCGTTGTAGTTGGTGTTGACCGGAATAAAATGGGCAACTTTGGTGAGCCGATCGACGATCACCCACACAGAATCATGCTTCTGAAAAGTG
This sequence comes from Neostapfia colusana, assembly GCA_030760725.1. NCBI lineage: Eukaryota > Viridiplantae > Streptophyta > Magnoliopsida > Poales > Poaceae > Neostapfia > Neostapfia colusana. Next base: position 17,812,071 of record JASWHV010000017.1, on the reverse strand, counting down.
GTGGGTAAACCGACGATGAAGTCCATGCTCACATCCTCCCACTTCTAGGCAGGAACGTCCAGTGGTTGTAGCAGTCCCGGTTTCCGCATATGATCTGCTTTTACCCTTCGACATGTATCACACTCAGACACGTACTTTGCGATCTCCCGCTTCATTCATGTCCACCAAAACTTGCTTCTGAGTTCTTGATACATTTTATTGCTGCCGGGGTGAATAGAAAACTTTGACAAGTGAGCCTCATCAAAGATTTTCTTCCGTAACTCTGGGTTACGGGGTACGACGATCCGGTCCTTGAACCATAGGACGCCGTCTCCGTCTTTCCGGAAACATTTCAGCTCCCCACTGTCTGTACGTCTCCGCAAATGTGACATGCCCTTGTCATTTTTCTGGGCTGCCACTATCTCTTCACGGATGGTGGGGATCAAAGCTAAGTTGTAGAGAGCTCCATGTGGAATCACATGCAGTGGTTGTTCGCTCTCTTCCAACGGTGTGATGGTCAGATTGTTGAAGTGTGACTTGCGGCTCAGCGCATCCGCCACTATGTTTGCCTTGCCGGGGTGATAATGGATGACTATTTTGTAATCCTATATCAACTCTAACCATCTTCGCTGCCTCATGTTCAGCTCCTTCTGAGTGAATAGTACTTGAGGCTCTTGTGGTCGGTATATAAATGTATGAGGTTACCGAGTAGGTAGTGCCTCCAAATTTTAAGTGCAAGTACCACGGCAGCGAGCTTCATGTCGTGAGTTGGATAATTCTGCTCATGGTTTCTGAGCTGCCATGATCCATACGTGACCACCCTTCGGTCTTGCATCAGCACACATCCGAGCCCAATGCCGGATGCATCGCAGTACACATCGAACGGTTTTGTTGTGTCTGGCTGCTCCAAAACCGGTGCTGAACTCTGCTTCACATGTTGGACTCCAAACATATTTGGTAGCCTTCTTCAGCAGCTCCGTCATAGGCTTGGCAATCCTCGAGAAGTTCGGAATGAACCTCCGATAATATCCCGCAAGTCCGAGGAAACTCCGTACCTCATGAACAGTTCTCGGGGACTTCCAATTCCGCACTTGGGTGATCTTACTCGGGTCTACAGCGGTGCCCTCCTCTGAGATAATATGCACGAGAAAAGGCACTTGCGATATCCAGAATTCGCACTTGCTGAATTTCGCGTATAGCTTGTGATCCCGCAGCCGTTGCAAGACTATACGCAGATGCTTCTTGTACTCTTCCCCCGACTTGGAATATACCAATATGTCGTCGATGAAGACCACAACAAACTTCTCCAGCTCCGGCATGAATACCGAGTTCATCAAATACATGAAATGAGCTGGAGTATTGGTGAGGCCGAAGGACATGACTAGGTACTCATAAAGTCCGTACCTCGTCGAGAAAGCCGTCTTCGGAATATCCTCAGCCCGTATCTTAATCTGACGGTACCCGGATCTTAAGTCAATCTTGGAAAAGATCTTTGCTTCGACCAACTGATCAAACAACATGTCGATCCGTGGCAACGGGTACTTGTTCTTGATGGTTACGGCGTTTAGTGGGTGATAGTCCACGCAAAGCCGCAATGCTTCATCTTTCTTCTTCACAAATAATGCCGAAAAGCCCCATGGAGAGGAGCTTGGCCTAATAAAACCCTTCTCCAGTAGATCCGTTAACTGGGTCTTCAGTTCAGCCAACTCCTTGGGCGCCATCTTGTACGGCCTTCGGGATATTGGCATGGTTCCCGGTGCAAGTTCAATCTTGAACTCCACCTCTCTGTCGGGCGGCATCCCCGGTAAATCATCCGGGAACACGTCAGGGAACTCACGGACCACTGGAATGTCTTCCAATCTGATGGTCGTGGATTGATACACACTTGGAAGTTTTATTTCTGGACTGTCCAGAAATAAGGAATGAGATTCGTGCACTTCTGAGTTCATGTGCACAATTCAGAGGATGGTGTCTAAAACAGCGCCGTGGCGGGTTAACCACGACATCCCTAAGATGACATCGACCTTCTGTCCCTCCAAAATTATGAAAGACGTAGGGTACACTCTACCCGCTAAGCATAATGGTACTTTGGAAACCATCATGCTTGCTGAGATCTTCCCACCCGGTGAACAAATCAAATGTGGACTATCGGTGGGTAGTATTTGCAAGCTGTATTTAGCAATGAAAGCTTGGCTAATAAAATTGTGCGTGGCGCCTGAATCAAATAATACTATGGCAGGATGTTGGTGGAGTTGGAACATACCCGCAAGGATTGGTTCACCCTCCGGCACGTCCTCTATGGCAAGTTGGTGGATGGTGCCAGGCCTAGGGTTTGCCCGCCGCGCATTAGTCGGGTTCCGGGGCTGATTCCTCCCCGGAAGTTGCGGTGCAACTCCGCCACCTTGCCTCTCTGGACAACTGCTGGCGAAGTGTTCTGGACGACCACATTTGTAGCATGTGGCTGCTGCTGGTACAGTGCTCGGGGGACGAAAGCCCGGCATGCGCTGCTGAGGTGCGTACGCACGCGGCATCGTCTGCTGCTGTTGTTGCTGCGGAGGTGGTACTGGCAGTGCCGGCCTGAATGCCGGTGGAGAATATGGCCAACTGCGGAATGGCAAAGACCTCTGTGGTGACTGCCAGCATGGACCCGATGGTGGGCGATTCACCATCCGGTATTTTTGAGAAGGACCACCTCCTTCTCCGCTGCTTTGCGGTGCGCTTCGCTTCCTTTCCACCGCCGCTAACTCCTTGCCGGAGTCCTCCTGAACAATCACAGCATCAATTATATCGTTGAGGCTGCCGCGATTGAACATCGCCAGCTTGTCTTTCAGGAGTGGGTTAAGCCCCTGGTAGAAATGATCCCGCCACTTCTTGTCGGCATCGGCGTGATATGAAGCATAGAGCGCAAGATCATTGAACGCCCTGGAGTATTCCAGCGCGTTCCGGCTCCCTTGCTGCAGGTGTAAGAACTCCTGCGTCTTCCTCTTCATGAGACTCGGTGGTATGTGATAGGCCCTGAAGGCCGTCCGGAATTCCGCCCAGGTCATAACTCGCTCGGTGGGCTTTGAAGCACAGTAGTTCGCCAACCACACATTTGTGGATCCCTGGAGCTGTTGGACCGTGAACTGGGTCTTGTGCTGCTCACTCACTTGGAGCAGCCCGAATTTCATCTCCATCGTGCGGAGCCAGTTGTCCGCATCGAGGGGTTCATCCGCCCTTGAGAATACCGGCGGATGAGTAGCCAGAAAGTCGGAGTAGGAGCTCTGTTGGCGCTCCTCACGATCTTGACGTCTCTCTGGTTGAGATGTATTCACAATGAGGGTTTTCAGCAACTCCGTGTGCTGCTGATGAGAGCCCGCCATTGCTGCCACAATGTCAGCCAAAGTAACCGTTGGCGGTGGTGGTGGCGGTTGTTGCTGTTGCTGCTGCTTCTGTTGCTGTCCCGAGGAGTCCTCGGGAGGTTGTTGGGAGGTTTCTCCCCTCTGACTGGAACCCCCAACGTCCGGGTTGGCACGAGTACGAGTCATTCTGAAATTCAAAACAGCAGTGATCAGCACATGTCATACTTAAAATTCCATATGCAACAGTAGGTATTGAAGTGACGCATGAATAATTTGCACAACATTCACATATATTGATAAAGCATAAACTTTATACAAGATACATTAATCTCGGGTCTCCGAATCTTCGTGCTCATGTCGTCACTACCTATACATGCACTACTGTCTACACGACATGTCACCGATTACAAAAGTTTGGGTTACATCACCCAGCTGCCCTACTTGGCAACGGTAACCTCCTACTCGGAGTAGAATTCGACCTCTTGCGGGCCTTCCTCCTCCGGTACCTCTGCTGGTGGCTCTGGGTCTACAACCGGCTCGGGTTCTCCCATTGCCGGAAGACCCAAAACCACAGGTACAGCACCTACCACCGGTATGCCCATTACCGGAGGTACGAGGTCCTGCAACGCGTGCACCTTGTCCATGGCTTGGTTGTAGTCCTCTTCCCAGCTTTGCCCCTCCTCAATAGCGTCGTCCCTCTCTTGAGTAAGGACCTCGTTCTTCTGGGTCAGAGCCTGCACCTGTTGTTGCAAAGCCGCGATGTCGACACGGCATTTCTTCTTCGCCTTCTTCAGACGATGCAACTGATTATATTGTTCGTTCAGTCACTTAATCATCGGAAGGAGAACATTGCGGAGTGTGTTGTGAGCACGCTTGAAATAATCTCCACAGCTGTTTCTCTCCTTGAGCTTCATGGCGAGACATTCCGTATGAGCAGCTTGGCTGTCCATCACGGCCTTTCCCGCTCTTATCTGGAGGCTGAGGTTCGCCTCCGCGGGGTTGTACCTTGGGCAACCCGGATCTGTTGCCTCCATGTACCTCCATTCCCACACATGATTAGCCCATCCCTCCACCAGAACGAGCGTGTATGGAGTGTCCTCCATAGCTCTCACATGTAGCTGGCACAAACGCGACATGGTGTCACAGGCTGCCACTTGCCACATTCCCTCCAGTTATCTACCTCTCACCGTAACGGTGAACGGCGCTCACCGGGTGGCGTAGGTCCTGCAGGAACCTCGACATGGATCGTCCACGTCTTGTTCCCCTCCTCGCCTTCTTCTTGGCGATGTACTGCGGCATATTGTTGTATCCAAAATATTGAAGCATTTGCCTCAAGGCTTCCAGATAGCCGCTGTGGTGAGAACAGTGAGATTCCACCCACCCGTTCTCCACCTGTCTATTCGCTGTCATCTGTAGAAACATATTTCAGAAATGTCAAATATTTATTTGAACAGTAAACCATTGAGTTATAACATAAACATGTCATTGAACCCATAAAAATCGGAAACATAGTTCAAACTTAAACAAATTTGACTGTTGATCTGCTGTCCAATATGACAGCCCTGACCAGTTTCCATTTCAACCTGATTTAGACCATGCTAAAGCAAAACCAATTCTGTAGATCAACATCGAAGTTAAAGCTAACTTCAATAGCTTTCCAGAAAGTATTTGCTTGGCCTAAGATCTGTCCTAGTTCAAAAGTTATGAGATGTCAAAGTTAAAAGAATTTCTGGAGAAAATTGGACAGGACCTCCCTGCTTTAGGTACTGATTTGATCCAAGAATTCCAGATAATTCTACTCCCAATATGACAAAACTTTATGTACAAAAGTTGTAACCCATCTCATGAACTTTTCAGAACTACCTCGTTTTCTATTTTTGGATTTTTATGCAGGAAGTTATGCTCAATTTACAGAGAGTTACAGAGAGTGTTTGCTCTGCCCTGTTTTCTGGACAGTTTCAACTCTACTGCATTCTTCGCTTGGTCAGGGGATGAAACATATCTGGACATCAACAGAACAGTTGTAAAGCTCTTCCAAAGCTTTCCATAAATGTATCATATGACCACAACCTTGAAAGAACTCAATCTCTAACCTCTGATTAACTTCAGCCTTATTTCAGCTGAAACCAGGGGACTCTGTCCTTATTTCAGCTGAAAACTTTTTAACTTTGAATATCCTGCTTAAGGGAAAGAGTTAAATAGCAATTTTAGTGCTCTAGATTGAAACTTTTAAGTTTTACAATGAAGTTTCTCATTTAGTGGGGTGTGACGTCGATGCATCACCAGATCATGTCGGTACTACATCCTCACAAAGAAAAACCTATACCGGACTTAGCCGGCTTCATTAGTTCAGTGGCACTAAACGTCACTCGCACACACATGCTACACATCTACCGTTTCGTGGTTAGACTACCTGCAGATAACTCATATAATCGTCAGACTTGGCTGCACACCGAGCCCGATATCCATATAGTTCGTACACCCGGCCATCATCACTCGCCCGGATGTTCTCAAGCCAAACACGCCTTGAGCTACGTGTTCACATTACTGACCACGTGACGGGGTCTCCCAAATTGCCCAAAGCACGCCAGGGACAGACGTTGCTCGAATACCCCCAAATGATACGAAGAGTATTAGAGGATATTAAAGCGGGTCGGTTTACCTGCCACCCGTGGGCTCCACCCTTCAGCTTGTGCGCACTGGTGGACAGCGCTTACGTGCACCCCCCAAGACATAAAGCGTCCCGAGATGCACGATTTTCCGACATAAGCAAATAGGTTAGTATGTCACTTTCTAGATACTAATAACATCCTTATATGGGCTACTGACTCGTTCCTCATCAAATTTTTGATAAAGATGACCCTTGTAGTGCGTTAAACCTCAAGCGAGCTCTGATACCACGCTGACACGACCCCACGGTCTTGTCGAGCCAGGATCATATTGAGGGGTGCTGTGTTGCACAGCACCGGATAACGCACGTCAAAGATACAAAGCGGAAGCAAAGTTTTATTACATAAACCAGTTTATGAACATTTTTACAACAAAATAGTCCAGTCCACACTCACGGGCGTAGACTATGCATCGAGTTCATGTTCAGCCCGTGAACGTGTCCCCGCTAGCACGCACACACACTAACATGGCGGCGTGCACGACTCCCACTTGATGGGGTTCCCCTCCTGGGGTTACGTCTCCTCCTCGGGAGTCCCTTCCTCATAAACCCCTGCAAAAGCTTCAAACACAAGCAGTGAACACTATGGCTCAGCAATTCTGACCCGTCTCCCCTATACATGAAACTTCTACATGAATGGTTTTTTTCTAGGTACATGAGGTAAAATAAGTTGCAAAGGACTCGCCTAATTAGTTGAACCTTACTTTCAAGTTTTAGCAGCAGGTTGTGGAGAACCTTACGCTAAGGCACATGAGAGAGCCGCAATCAAACAAGAAACGAATTTCTCTCATGTACTTTGCCCAAAGTTGAAAAGAACTTTAATTAGCTCTAAAACTACAACAAGACATTAACAAGCAAAGTATGTCTTTCAAATCAGAAAACTGTTAACATGTATCTTGCCTGTTCTTTCTACGTCACGGTACAGTGAACAAGTGGTACTCACTGACCGCGAGAGACAGCGATTATAATAGATTTACACCTGCAGGGTTACTCGAATAACCCGTCACGTACGCCCGTACTCGATGTTGCCTACAGCAACCATTACAGACGTCGTACGCAACCACCTTTCACCCGTCAGCCAAATATTGAACCGGTCCTATCGCCCTGAGAAAGAGGTCTCTGCGCGCGCATCTGCAGTGCCGCCAGCCGATTTACACCTCGAGCTCTCAACCTACCGTCTGAATGACAGGCAATGCCTCAATACCCAGCTACCTGAGTTACATCGATTTCTCGGTTCCCATATAGCCGGTAGGTCTTCAGTACTGTTCTAGCTTGTTCAACAGGCCCGCACACGGCTCGGTCCTCAATCGACACAAGTGGAGCTATAGCACCCAGGCCCCAACGTCCTGCTGCCCTTACTCTCCGCTCGGTCTCATTTTTCTTGCCATGTGTTTCATTTTCTATTGTAGGATCGAAGAGCACGTGAAAAGCTACCAGAGGGGGGTGAATGGTAGATTAAAACTTTTCGCAGCGGAAACAACAAAAACCCCTCAGCAAAAATCAATCGGTTAAAGAAACCGTGTGTGCAAGTGTTTTCAAACGTGTTCAACCGTGACAAATCAAGTAGAGAGGTAGAGAATCAAGTCACGGATCTAATGCAACAAGAATCACTTGAAAACACGAAGTAAAACTTGAGATACGATCAAAACATTAAACGAAGGTCAATCTGTTCTACCCGATATAAAACAGATCTGCAACGCTGCAAAGAAACTCGTGTATCTTAAAAACTACTGATCCGAAGCTCGTGAAAATTTCACAGATGATAGATAATTGAGTTGTGAAGACAACCCAAAAAGAATCACATCAATCAGATCTGTAAAACTCGAGTTATGAACGAAACACCGAAGCAACATTGGTCTGTCCAGAAACTCGACGAGAAAGACTTGACGAAAAACAAGTCGGACGAACAAGGCACAAAAGCTCCTCGAAACTATGAACTTTATTCAATAGAAACACAAGAGGAACAGCCCAAAGTTCTCTACACACGAGAGCTCTGGCCTCCCTTGCTTTTATAGCCAGCCCTCAGGCTAAACAATCCAATCTAGGACTCCTACTCCTAATTGGACTCGTATCCTAACTTACCATAACTGCTCAGGACTCTCCTATTCGCAGATAGAAGCAATCGTGAGACTTCTAAACACCTTAGGAACGTCCTAAACATTCCTAAACAACTCAACTTCGTGCCTAGAACGAAATCCTATCATAACCAACTCAAATCTTCCATATTTGAGCCATATCCGACTCAGCCTCAGCCTGAGTACGCAATCCAACCGGTTGGACCTTTCCGACCAATTCTTTACGTCCACTTCTCTTCATCACGCCTTGGAACAATGTTGCCACGTCCATGTACTCCTTGCACACGTGCAAACACCTTCCAACGACGTACACGCAACCTTCATATGCACTGCCCTTGATCCAAACATGCTGCACGACCTCCCGATCAACTCAACCACAGCTCCTCCCGAACTTGGTTGTTGGAACCTCATCTCCTCCCTGAGACTAGTCCAAGGATCCTGTCACCAGCCATGTCTTGAACTCAAGCAACACCTGCACATGAATAAACAACCAATTCTTCCGAGCACAAGTCCTCGACTTGACTCACGTTAGTTCGAAAACCACAACACCTTACATGAGCACGTCACATAAGCATGTTGCAAACCATATCAAATGATAACAGCCATAACCACCAAAACACACCAAAAACTTAGCAAATTAATACTAAGCAAACCTTCCCATAAAGCAAGTTTGAAACATTGCGAGTTAAAAGCAAAAACAAGACGCTGCAGTTCTACGAGTTGAACTTCATGGGAGCTCCCTAAAAACAAGCTCCGGACCTCACAGAAGCTCTCCGGACCTTGCAGGAGCTCTCCGGACCTTGCGTCGGACCTTGCCAACACTTGGCGGACCTAACAAAGAACTTGTCGGACCTTGCCACAGAAGAATGTTTTGGCAATATTCAAAACTTTGAATGTTAATGCTAACTTTTATCCTAATTGCTAATGTATTCAGCACACATAGGTCTCACAATCTCCCCCTTGATGAATGCATTGGCAACACCAATTAAAATCCAAACATTGGCTTATGAAAAGTTTTGAAAAGCTTTGAAAACTCATTTCTCCCCCTTTATTAATTTCTCCCCATTTTTTAAAATCAGAGAAGGAAGAAAGTGTATAACATATGCAAAGTGTAAAAAAATCTCTCCTTATACATATTTCTCCCCCTTTGACAATGTATTCAGCAAGGTTCAAAAGAGAAATTTTTAAATGTTATGAGCATATTATAACATATACATACAAAACAAAGCTCATCCAAGTCATGCTATCAGGTTACTTACACTATCACATCAATGAGATACATAAAGTAGTGTAAGCCATGCTAGAGATCAAATGTATTTTTCAGTTTAAGCAAGTCATGATCTCCCTTACTCAACTATTTCAAAACCTGAAAACATGACACTTGTTGCTGCATTTTAATTATTCATAATCATAAGGGACAAAGTTGATCATATGATATTTGCAAGAGATTATATGCTGCACCAGCCTTATTCTAACCAACCAAGCCAAGCCTATGTCATTTGACAATCAGAAGCTTAAGGACATGGTTTTAGTCATACACAATTCCTTCCAAGTTCATATCTTAGTGCAATGATAAACAATCTGTGGGGACCCACCGTCCCGATCATTCACGGGGACGGGGCACCTCGCCTGGGAATCGCATTGGGTGGTGCCGTGCGATGCGGCACCCAACAGCACACATAATAAAGCATCATATTACATACAACAAGCGGAAGCTTACAAAGTGTTGATTTTACAAATACTTCTCAAAATAAACTACAGCGGAAGACTATTACAACTCACGTCTCATACCTATGCTAAGCAACAGAGAAGGTGTCCAGCCCGCGGACCCTTCTCGCTAGCAACACTGTCATAATAGCAGCGGCAGGGGTTACCATGAGTTCACCACTCGGGGAGTTCCGAGTCTCATTGGGCACCCGTACATCTCAGCGTACAGTTCTTACCTGCAAAACAACTTGTGCAGTATCTGTGAGCACGAAGCTCAGCAAGACTGACCCGTCACCCTAGTCATGAAACTCTACATGATGGAAATAGATGGCTGGTCACAGAAGTTTGCACAAACGATGAACTTTTGCTAAAGGAGAGTCCTTACTTCAAGTTTTAAGCAACTTTTATAGCCCTCGCACAACCTACATCGAGACTCCACAATCAAACAAGAAACGCTTCATCTCGATGTCACTTGCCCGAGGTGAAAATAACCTTAGTGAGCTATTCTAGACTCATACAAACCTTACGCCATTAACGTCGAGACTCCACAATCAAACAAGAAACGCTTTGCCTCGACGCTACTAGCCCAAGGTGGAAATTAAATTTAGTGAAGTGTTGATCGTTCCTCATCTCCATCATGAGGATTACCCACGAAGCATGTTAAACGTTTCCCAGTTTATTACTACGTCAAGACGCAGAGAACAAGTATGCTCGGTCCATTCCGCGAGCGACGGTGATTGCAATCAAAAACACCCAGCTGACACGACACATACGCCCGTACTCGACGTTGCACACAACAACCGTCACTGACGTCGTACGTGGCCACCTTTCACACGACACCCAAATGTCGAACCGGTCCCACCGACTGGGATTAAGGCTCTCTACGGCAAACCCTCGTAGAGCAGACTTCTCTATCCTTTCAGCATCGGCATCAGACGGTGAGGTATGCCTCGACACCTATGTTAACATGTTACATTGGTTTCCTGGGTCCCATATAGCCAGTATGCATCCGGTACACAACTCAAACTTGCCCAACGGGCCGCACACGAGAACGGGCCTTAATTGACTCAGACATAGACTAGGCTCACAGGACCACGTCCTTGACCTTCCATCCACTGCCCGGTCTCCATTCCCAACTATGAGGATCAATTCCCAACTCTTCCGATTGATCCCCCTAAATCCCTGTTCACGAGTAGGAATCTGCCCACTCGAGGTTTGCTTCTTTTAATCCACTTTTGTTGAGATCAGCAGTTATAATTAATTGATAACATATCCTACATTAAAACTCCAGGGTTTTCTGGGTCATGCATTTGGAGTTTCATACCATCTAGACGTAATGCAATGAATATAATGCTAGACGTATGAAGTGAATACAAATAAAAACTTGTAAATTTGATGTAAACCGGGGCTTGCCTTTGTTTCGCAGGTGCCTTATATATATATGCAGTTAGTGAAGACCACTTGACTTGATCTCTTGCCTCCCTCCTTTGATCTCTACTCTAATGACTTCAAGTCCTTCACGTAGATGCTACATGTAATGCATATGCACAATTATAATTATAAAGACTTTGCTAGAAGTTCTAATAACAAGTTTTCAAAAACTGGAACTCTGTTTAAGAATTTAAAATGACACTGGTGCTAATGGTTTGGGTTTGGATCTAAGCACATGATTAAGTGCTAAGTGGTTTCTCCCCTCTTCTATATTGATCACCTTAAGTGGTTAAACAGAACAGGGGTGATCCAGAGCTCCAATAGAGCTGAGAATTTTCATGTGAGTTCCTTGTCACAAGAAAGTCCTGTGGACCAAAAATTAGCACCTTTCATTGAGTGGTTTGTTCAGAATAATTTTCTAAGCAATTAAGCAAAGAAGAATTAATTCTGAGATCACACCCATGTTCATGCAAAAATTAGTGAACTACAATTTAAATTATAGCTCATAGAGTTTGCAGGAATTTTCCTAGCATTTTTGGAGCTAAGATCTGCCCAGAACTGAATTTCCAAGTTTTGGAAATTCTCTGAAAATGTTTCTGTATTCAATTGAACACAGCATCTTCAAAGTTAAATTCCCCTGATCAAATCAACTCCATTTGAGATGAAACTTTTACAGGGGTTCACTAATACCCTAAAGACTATTCTGGCAAAATTTGAGGATTTTTGGATTAACCAAACTCCCTCTAAAATTCTTTTGCTAAAAAGCTTTAATGAATTTTACAGAATTTAATAAAGGGTTTCATACAAATTGGGTTCCATATTTGGATAGTACCCTACCAGAGGAATCCAACAAAATTTGTTTCACAATTTTTGGATTTTCCTACCCAAAGTTGTGGCTGTTTAAACTTTGAACTGAAATCTGAAATTCCCCAAAATGTTCAAATACTGTCAGTGGGTCCAGGGGGACAGGTGTCACTCTCCGTGGCAAGCCACACGGGGCTACTGGGTATTTCCCGCGCCGCCACACCAGATCCCCACGCCACAGTCGATCAGAGATTTGAAACACCGTCGCTGATAGGCGGGACCCGCCGGGTCGTCTTCTACCTCCGGCCCCCGCGCCCGCGCGCCGCCGGGCTCGCCGGAGTTCGACGGATTCCGGCCTCCCGTCCATCCCCCGAGCCCTCCCTCGCTGCTAGGGCCTAATTTCACGTGCTGAACACGATGGAACCCTCTTCCCCGGCCGGCGATGGCTCTAACCTAGCTGGCCACGGCGCGGTGGCTCTGGACCGGTTCGGCAACGTCGCCCGGTCATCCTAGCCTGCCCAGACCTCGGTGGAACGGCGCTACATCACCAGTGGACTATGGGGATGCTCGACGTAGCCTCGAAACTGCTCGGGACGGGCGGCTAATGGTGTCTCACCGTGCACCCGAAACCTCCTCCGCGTTTGTGGTCGGAACTTCTGGAATTCATGCGGTCTACGTGCGTCTTTCCAACTAGGGTTGTGAAGGACTACTGATCGCCGGCTAGTGGCGGACCTGTGTGCAAGGTTTCACGGCCTAAGAACGAGAGGGACGATCGAATTTGTTATTACCGTATCAGAAGGTCGGATGGTGCCCGACGGCGATCTTTTCTCAAATTCGAGCCCGGTAGATCATCTCATGGCTTGAGCTTCGGGGACGAGCATCAGGGGCTCCTAGCATATCCGAGGGTGCTCTAGCTCGGGCCTGAGAAGCTTTCGGTGGGGCTGTCCACGTGAGACCACCTCGGTTTCCCGATGGTGAGCCTCGGTGCCCGGCGGAATTCGTCAAATTGTGATCAAACGACGCGGCAACACCACGGAGTAGCGAGATGGGCAGCTAGCGCACGCGTTGGCGCTCACTTTTGCTGTGAATTACTCGCTCAGCGGAGGAACAACACCGGTTTGCAATCGGCAGAACGGGGAGCGGCACCGGCAGGTCTCTGCTGTGCGCGCGAATGGGGACTGAGGCGACGTGCGAGCTGAGGTGATAAGTGCGGAGAAGAACAGGTCGCCAACGCGAAATGGGAGCAGGAGGTGGAGCCTTGGGAGAGGGGGCGGCCGCTCGGTGTCGCCCCGGGGTTACACCTCGGTGGGGTGAGGAACAGAGAGAAAAACTTAAGTGTTAAGTCTATTCCTCCCCATAACAGGTGGGCCCCACTCAATTTCCCTGCAAAAAGATCTCCATAATTTGACAATTATCCAACCCAATTGTTTGAAAGTTGGAAACTGAGCTCATTTGAATAGTTTGGACAAATTCCATGCAAATTCAAATGTTTATTTGAATTCTTTGCACATTTGACTCCATTTGGAAAAATGGGTAGCAAACCTTTTCAAAAATTAATGAAACTTTGCCTCCCCACTAATTTGGACCTAAGGAATCCAAATATGCAATTTGATTCTTGTGTTAGCTGCTGCAAACCAGAGTTTGGGCACAACAGTTTTGAAATTCTCATTGTGTCCTTCCCTCACTTGAAGTTTGAATTTACCTTTAGTTCATCTCTGATCTTTAAACCCTTCCATTGCACTTGAGCTCTTCATTTCTGTGGTTTTAAATCCACATGAGGTCCCTCCATGCAGTAACCCTAAGTTTGTTTAGAAGAGTCTCACCTATGCCATCATATGTGGGAAAAAGTTTCACTAATCCCCTTTTTCATACACATGACTCCAACATTTGTGAAAACTCATGTTTCTTTGTATTCACATTTTTGGGACCTTTACAATCCTCCCCCCTTAAAAGAATCTCGTCCCGAGATTACAAAAGAAAGATGAGACGGAAGGTAATTACAACAACTACAACAAAAGTTCCGGATAGTTCTTGTGGAGATAATCTTCACTCTCCCAAGTCGCTTCTTCCGGTGTGTGATTACTCCACAGGACTTTGTAAAATTTCAAAGCCCGATTTCGAGTGATCCGGCTCTTTTCGTCGATAATCTTGATGGGCTTCTCGGTGTAGGTGAGATCCGGTTACAATATTTCCATGTCTTCCGAAAGGATGTCCGTCGGCTTCTTCAAACACTTTCTTAAGTGCGATACATGGAAGATGTCGTGGATGCCCGATAAGGATGGCGGCAGCTCCAAACGGTCGGCTACCGGCCCACACCGTTCGGTAATACGGAACGGACCCACAAAACGAGGAGCTAGCTTTCCCTTGACCCCGAATCGATGAATTCCCTTCATCGGGGATACTCGGAGATAGACGTGATCTCTGACTTCAAAACACAAGGGTCGGCGTCGCTGGTCCGCATAGCTCTTCTGGCGAGATCGAGCGGCCCTGAGGTTCTCTTGAATCAGCTGGACCCGCTCTTCGTCATCTTTTACAAGATCAATGCCGAAAATCACCCTCTCGCCCGATTCACACCAATTGAGTGGTGTGCGGCACTTCCTGCCATAAAGTGCTTCGTATGGTGCCATTTTAATACTGGATTGGTAACCATTGTTGTAAGAGAACTCCGCTAATGGCAAATGGTTATCCCAGTTCTTTCCATGATCTATGGCACATGCCCTCAGCATCTCTTCCAAAATCTGGTTCACCCTCTCCGTTTGACCGTCCGTCTGAGGATGGTATGCTGAGCTTCTGATTAATTTTGTTCCCAGAGATTCATGTAGTTGCTCCCAGAAACGAGCAACAAATATTGAACCTCGGTCCGATATGATGGTCTTGGGGACTCCATGTAAGCACACAATCCTTGAAAGATACAACTCTGCATATTGCTTAGTTGAAAATCTTGTACTCACTGGGATGAAGTGGGCTGATTTTGTTAAGCGGTCAACAATCACCCAAATGGAGTCATGCTTTCTGGACGTGAGAGGTAGTCCAACAATAAAATCCATGCTGATGTCCTCCCACTTCCATGCCGGAATACTTAATGGTTGTAGCATTCCTGCTTTCTTGATGTGATCAGCTTTGACTCGCCGACATGTATCACACTCGGATACATATTTGGCAATTTCTCGCTTCATCCGAGTCCACCAAAATTTTGTTTTCAGATCTTGATACATATTATTGCTCCCTGGATGTATCGAGTACTTGGACATATGAGCTTCATCGAGGATTTTCTTCCTTAGCTTCAGGTTCCGGGGTACCACGATACGGTCGTTAAACCATAACACACCTTGTTCATCTTCCCGGAAACATTTCATTTTATCCTCATTGATTCTTGCCCGGATTTTCCGCATTCCTTTATCCCTCTTCTGGGCTTGTACAATCTCTTCTCTAATGGTAGGCACCAGAGCAAGATTATACAACGCTCCATACGGAATCACCCGCAAGCTTGGTTCTTCATCCTCATCCGGGACAACTGACAAGTTATTCACGTGGGATTTACGACTGAGTGCATCAACCACCACGTTAGCTTTGCCCGGATGGTAATGGATCTCGAGCTCATAACCTTTGATTAATTCCAGCCATCTTCGCTGCCTCATATTGATATCCTTCTGAGTGAATATGTATTTTAGGCTCTTATGGTCGGTGTAGAGGTGCACTAAATTCTCGAGTAAGTAGTGCCTTGTAACACCCCAAATTTTTAGTCAAAACCCAAATTTTGATTTAAAAACCCTAAACCATGTTCAGAGGGGAATTTAGAAATTTTTGGACGTGTTGCATGTTTTGCAAAAATTCAAATTCAAACTGGAATTCAAATTATACCCAAAACAGAAAAGAAATGGAAAAAGAAAAAGGAAATCGGGAAAAAAACTGGCCAGCGGGCCGAAACCGCCAGCCGGCCCAGCAAACCCCCGCGCCAGCCCGCCCCCTCGCGCGCCGCGCTGCCCCTCGCTGACGGGTGGGACCCACATGTCATCCCTAACCCCGCGACCCCGGACTCTCTCCCGCGCGCGCGATCGCAACCGATCGGGAAATCCGTTCCCGCAGCCGAATTCCGGTCCCAGCGGACTCCAACTCGATCACAACAGACCCACCGCCCTCTCCCGGCTATAAAAACTCCAGCTCCGATCAGTTTTCCTCACGCGATCGCCGATTTTCACTCTGGTGAGCACCGAGACTTCGCCGGTGAATTCTGGCCGATCTAAGCTCGGAAACTCTGATCTAACTCGCTGGTTTTGATCCACCGCCTCCGGGGAACTTTGCAGGTGCAGAAAACTCGGAGAGTTGCGGTGCAAACACAGCGCCGACGAGCTTCGCCGTGGTTTTGCCTCGGACCTCGCCGCCGATCACTTTCCAGGACCCCCGAGCTCGAGAAAACCCCCGAGGTGAGATCCCTGACCTCCCCTCTACCGATCTAGGCCATAAGATCACAGTTCTAGGCAGAGTTCTCGAGGATCCGAAACTTTCCGGCGAGATCGCCTCTTCCCGCCGCCGTGCGCCGCCGGCAGCGCCGCCCGCATTCGATCAGAGCGACGTGGCCACATGTGCGCCGTTTATTTTAAATCGCACGGTAGACTTTAAAACCCCGCGTACCGGTTCGATCTTATAATCTCAGCCGTCGGTTTAAAATCGGACGGTCCACGTCGACCCCGCGTTATAAAGACTGGAGTTCTTACGTGCTACCCCCTGGGGTTCTCTGGAATTGAGAGCTAGCCCCGGAAACTTCAGATCTAGCCCCTGGAACTCCAGAAAATCATGTAAATTCATTTAAAAATCAGTTTTAGCCCCTGGACTTAATAGAAATTAAGAAAAACACCTCTGATAAGTGTAGCTAGACCCCTGGAAATTATGAAAATAATATTATAGACCCTGTAATGGGGTGAGTTTACTTTTTAGCCCTGTTTAGTATTTAATTTAGAAAATTGATTATGTAACTAGTGTTTAAAAATTAAAAAGGGGGACAAACATAATTGTCAAAATTTATTAAAAACTTTCTCAGTACTTAGAAAACTTTGGAGTGAGATAAAAATATATTTTTGGGCTGAAATAAATCTGTTTCATCTATTATTCACATTTAATAGTATAGGGACACATTTTTAAGTAAAGAATAGTTAAAGAAAAATAGGGAAAATAATTATGAAATAGTTTACATCAGAGGCCATGGTCAAAATATGATTTTAAATTATTTAGGACCAGAACCTAATCTGTTTAGGTGATGTGTATTACTAATTTAATAATAAAATACACAATTATGCATAGGAATATAAATCTGAAAATATAGAAACTAGTAAATGATAAATGGAGTTTCTAAAATACAAAGAATTCAATTTAGGGTTGATAGAAATTGTGAAGGCACATTGTATGCAAGTATAAATGTGGACACAAAAGTAGGAATCATATATACATGGTTAAAAGTGCATGCAAGTCACAACTTAACCACACATAAAGTAACCACAACACATATAATGGTAAAGAATTTTTATAAATATGAATGTGTGGTTTGTATGAAGTGTAAGTGTGAATTATGTCTTATGGATTGTTGTTTTTCTTTTGCTATGTGTGATGGTATGAAGTAGAACCTGTTCAAGAACAAGTTATTCATTTCCAAGACCAGGAATACCCATTTCAAGAGCAGCAAGAAGGAGGCAAGTGTCCTTGACCACTTTGATCCTATGCTAGGATGTGTAGATAGAATTATTTGCATTTTCAAGTTAAATATGAAACCCATGCTAGGAAGTTTCCCTAGAATTGCATTACCTTGTTTCCTTGAAGCTTGTGTTGGGATTTATTTTGTCATGTCATTTATTTACATGCATATGCTTAGCCATGCTTAGAATGGGATATTTGGGATATGAGATCATCAGTTTATTATACCATACTCTTGAATGAGACATTGTGAGTTATGTAGAGGTAGGGATCAAGGCAAGTTGGATGTTTTGGTTGTGTGCTGGGTGCACGAGACTTGGGTTTGTGTTTAGTACTTGCCTGGATCCTAAGGACCGGTTCATGGAGCATGTAACCCGGCTTTACAGTGCCAACCACATGCTGAGATGGGGCAGCTTGGCCAATTAATTAGGTGTATCCCCGGCGTAGTATGGGTGTGTTGGATGGTGCGGGGAATAGGTGTCAGCTGGACTACCATATGAACCGCAAGGCTCAAGAGGGGGCCACTGCAGCGGGGTTGGAGCCTCTTGTATGCTGTTAGGGGTGAAACCTCAGTGGGCCCACGCTCGTCGGGAATCCCTTTGTAAAGGCTTCGTAGTGATCTCTTGGCCACACACCTGGGAAGTGTGAATGTGGAACGTAGCCACTGGCATAATGGAGGTTCTTTTAGTCCACCCGGCAACGGGGGATGAAATCACTACTTGTGGGTACAGTGGTACAAACTCTGCAGAGTCAAAACTGTCTTGACAGCCGTGCTCACGGTTAAGAGCGGCCTGGACTTATTCATGATTAGAGGATTGATGGTTTTGGAAGTTAAGCGGGAAGCTTAACATTGGAAATGATGGTTATGGTTATTTGGTTATGATGATGGGATGGGAGATTGGGACCATTTCACCTGTGCAGTAATGTAGGTGCTTAATAAGCTAAGGTGATAGGTATTAATTGCGTAGTGCTTTAACCATGAGTTCAACCTCTCCTTGTTCTAGCCATGCATGATATAATTTTCCCACACTTGCTGAGTACCATTGGTACTCAACCTTGCATATTTGTTGGTTTATATTGCTGCTCAGGTCAAGATAATGAGGTGGTGTATAATGACCAAGATTTTGGACCCGAGGAAGGCTTTTAGGTTCATGAAGACCCCCGGGCAATGCCTGTGATGGAGCCCTAAAGAATAATATTCCGCTGCTAGTTTATTTACTTGTGATGAACTTACTATTGTCCATCGAGACATTTACTATGTAAGACTTACTTATATTCGACACCTGGCTTGTAATAAATGATGCTTCACTATTTGTCATCACATGTATGAGAAAATGATCCTGGCATACATGTGATATTCACTTGGTTGTTCTTCGGAAAAACCGGGTGTGACAGAGGTGGTATCAGAGCCAAGGTTGCCTGTAGGAACGTGGACCTAGGTAGAAATGGACGTATTTAAGGGCCCTATTTTCTTAAAAACTATTTTTTTAAGGTGTGGGTTAAAAAGCGTTATTTAAAGAGTTATTTTCTTCATCTTACCCCAACTTTCATTCAAAATAGGATTTTTGTTTGAGAATTTACCTAACCTAATTTTAAATTCTTTTGTTTTAGATGGTTCGCATGATTCGCACCGCTCGTAAGTCCACAGGAGGGAGAGTTCCCGTAGTTGCCCTTACCGAAAGAGAGGAGAGTCGTCCAGTGACGTACCTTTCCTACGGATTGGCAGTAGGAGATTTGTTGCGCCGTCTTCGACGTATGCTCGAAGCCGCCGGCAATACGGGCAAGCTCATCATCCACTATAACTCCACCAGGACCATCCGTGAGAAGAGGGAAGAATGGAGTTCGGAGATGAGGATTATACACGAGAATCAGCTGCTTAAGATTCACCACTCTCCAGCTTGTCGAGCAACACAAGTTGACGCGGAGAGAGATGTCACCTGGGAGGCCATCACCTGCCAGAGTCACATCTATCGTCGCCACTTGGACAAAACTGAGTACATGTATGTCCTCCAACGTGAGAGTGGTACCACGGAGTACAAGTACCCACCGGTGCAGCAAGGGACTTCCCATGAGCACATGGACTTGTGCTTGGAGGATGCTGCTATGCTCAGCACTCGACTGCAGGAGTGTCAACAAGAGCTTCAGGATGTCCGAGACACCCTGAAGGAAACGGAGGCGTTGCTGCGAGCTTGTTTAAAGGCGAGAGAAAGAGGAGATGGGAATGAACTGTGTGTCACCGTGAGTGATCCATGGACACCTGACTCCCCGGATCGCCAAGCAATCAGGCGTCGTCGCACCTCTCCACCAGCCGCCTCCCCACCCAAAGCAGAGTCAGAAGGTAGCCGAAATGAGGAGGAAGATCCCGAGGAGCCAGCTCAAGAGGACGAGTAGTGTAGAGTCTTTCCCCTAGCTAACAAGAGGTCGAGAAGTCGAGTCGTTATGTAGTTAAATGGTGTGATAATGCTTGGTGTGTGACGTGAGTTGTGGAAGCCATGAGCAATTGTCCACAGCCTCGTCTTCAGATTGTTTTGCTTTGGTGTGTGACGTGAGTTGTGGGAGCCATGAGCAATTGTCCACAGCCTCGTCTTCAGATTGTTTTGCTTTGGTGTGTGAACCCGCATGAAATAATATTGCAATTGTTTTGTGTGAGAAATGAACCCTCAGAAAAGTATAACCAAGCCTCAACACTTCAAAGTACAAACAAGTGAAAGTAGTAAGATGATACTCAATGCTTTCAAAATTAAACATTGGTTGATTCTGCCAGATAGCCGGAAGAGGAAAAGGACGTGCTGCCAACCCCGCCAACAACAATGATGAGGCATGCAACCCTCATCTTTCTGGAGGCCCGGACAGGGGTGGTCGCCGTGAAGAAGTTGATCCTCTCCACCAAATGCTGGAGAATCAAAATCAGCTTATCCAGAACTTGACCCAAGTGGTGGCCAACTTGCATCAAGTTCCACCTCCACAAGCTGCACCACGCCAACCAAGGTTGAGTGAGTTTCTAGGAACTCAACCTCCAAAGTTTGCAAGTGCTGCTGAACCTCTGGAGGCAGATGATTGGCTGAAGACCATTGAAAGTAAGATGAGGATAATACAATGCCAAGGGTATGAGAGGGTGCTGTTTGCCTCTCATCAATTGCAGGGACCTGCTGCTGATTGGTGGACCGCCTACGTGGCCGCCCATCATGACCCTGAGAACATCACTTGGGAAGAGTTCAAGCGTAGCTTCCGCAACCACTACATCCCAAGAGGTGAACTCAAAAACAAGAGGAAAGAGTTTCTGGGACTGCAGCAGGGAAACATGACGGTGAGGGAATACCTCACTAAATTTACTCAACTATCCCGTTATGCTCCACGAGACATAGAGACTGATGAGCAGAAACAAGATTGTTTCGTGGAAGGACTTACCGCAGAGATGCAGTGTGCAATGTCCTCCAACGAGTATGAAAGCTTTCAAAAGATGGTGGACAGAGCCTTTGTGGTGGAAAGGAAGCTAAAGGCCCTGGAAAATGAGAATAAGAGGAAGGCTGGGTGGTCACATCAAGCCTCAGGGAGCAACACCCGCCCACGTATGATGCAGCAACCTACGGGGCAGACAAGCCGTGCTGCGGTACCCTATTCAGCACCAAGAGGGTACAACCCAAACTACAGGCCTCCCGCAGCACCAGCACAGCCGCAACGTCAGTTTGTGCAGCAGCCTCGCCCCGCATATCCACCTCGACCAGCAGTGCAAGGACCCCCGAACCAACCCCAAGACAACAAAGGCCAAGCACCTAAGGTTGGGGTGCAATGTTTTAGCTGTGGTGAAGTGGGGCACTATGCCCATAAGTGCCCAAAGAAGAAGCCTGCGCAGCCACAACAGCAGAATGTAATGAGAGGACGGGTGAACCACGTCACTATGGAGGAAGCACAAGAGGCGCCCGACGTGGTAGTTGGTAAGTTTCCTGCCAATTTACACCTTGCAACTCTGCTGTTTGATTCTGGTGCTACCCACTCGTTCATTGCTCAAGGGTTTGTTAAGAAGCATGACCTAGCAACCACACAAATGAACCATATGCTAGCTGTAAATTCTCCAGGTGGAGAAATAAGGACAAGGCAAGTGTGTCCCAAAGTGAGCCTAGACATTAATGGGGTAGTATTTACTGCTAACCTCATAGTGATAGATTCAAAAGGGATAGATATTATTTTGGGTATGGATTGGTTGACCAAACATAAAGGAATCATCCATTGTTCGACCAGAACGGTGGAACTAACTCACCCCAATGGCACAAGAGTAAAGTTCATAACGATACACGAGCCTAGGAGGGACATTAAATTAAATCAAGTGGAAGTGAAAGTCGAGGAAATCAGGACTATCAGGGAATATCCAGATGTTTTTCCGGAGGAATTGCCAGGTATGCCTCCCGACCGTGACGTGGAGTTCGCAATTGAGCTAGTACCGGGGACAGCCCCGATATACAAGAGACCTTATCGAATGGACTCCAAGCAGCTAGAAGAGCTCAAGGATCATTTGAGATAATTGACGGAGAAGGGGTATATTCGCCCTAGTTCCTCACCATGGGGAGCTCCGGTGATATTTGTGCCTAAGAAAGATGGAACCCAAAGGTTATGCGTGGATTACCGTGCCTTGAATGAGGTAACCATAAAAAACAAGTACCCATTGCCCCGCATTGAAGACTTGTTTGATCAGTTGAGGGGAGCTTGTGTGTTCTCGAAAATTGATCTCAGGTCGGGGTACCACCAACTCAAGATAAGGCAATCAGATATTCCCAAGACAGCTTTCGTATCTCGGTACGGACTGTATGAATACACTGTCATGCCTTTCGGGCTAACCAATGCCCCGGCATATTTCATGTACCTCATGAACAAGGTATTCATGGAATATCTGGACAAATTTGTGGTGGTTTTCATAGATGATATTCTCGTCTTCTCCAAAGATGAAGAAGAACATGAGAAACATCTAAGGTTGGTGTTACAGAGGCTGAGAGAACACCAACTATATGCCAAGTTGAGCAAGTGTGAGTTTTGGCTGAAGAGAGTTCCCCTTTTAGGACATATAATCTCGGAGGGAGGAATCTCCGTAGATCCCGCCAAAATCGAGGATATCCAGAAGTGGAAAACCCCTGAAAATGTCGGGGAAGTTCGAAGCTTTTTGGGATTGGCTGGATACTATCGACGGTTTATTGAGGGATTCTCCAAGATCTCGAGACCTCTCACCAAACTGTTGGAAAAGGGAGTCACATTCACCTGGACGCCACAGTGCGATACGAGCTTTCAGGAGCTAAAGAAGAGATTGACAACGGCCCCAGTGCTGGTTATGCCAGATATGCAGAAGAATTTCACAGTGTACTGCGATGCCTCTGGAAATGGGTTGGGATGTGTTCTCATGCAAGAAGGACATGTCGTGGCATATGCATCCCGGCAGCTTCGGAAGCACGAGAAGAACTATCCTACACATGACCTAGAACTAGCTGCAGTGGTACACGCGTTGAAAATTTGGCGGCACTATTTGATGGGGAAGAGGACAGAGATATATACGGATCATAAGAGTTTGAAGTACATATTCACACAACCAGATCTCAACCTCAGACAAAGGAGATGGTTAGAGCTAATCAATGACTTTGATGTGGGCATCAACTATCATCCCGGAAAAGCAAACGTCGTGGCCGATGCTTTGATTCGGAAAGTGCAGGTCAATAAGTTGAGTTTGAAGGACATGCCTGCAGAATTGAAGGACGAGGTTATAAGGCTCAATCTATGTCTAGTAAATAGTGGTGAAGCCATAGCCATGGAAGTGGACTCCACACTCGAGCAAGACATACGCGAGGGCCAAAAGAACGATGAGAAGATACAAGAGATCCGACAGCTCATTAAGGAAAATAAAGCTCCTGGTTTTAGAGAGGATGAACAAGGAACGGTGTGGCACGGGAAAAGGATCTGTGTGCCAGAAGTAAAAGAGATCCGTGAATTAATTTTGAAGGAGGCTCACGATTTTGACTATTCCATTCATCCTGGGAGTACGAAGATGTACCAGGACCTCAAGAGCAGGTATTGGTGGTATGGCATGAAGCGAGATGTCGCGGAACATGTTGCCCTATGTGACACATGTCAGTTGGTGAAAGCAGAACATCAACGACCCGCGGGATTATTGCAACCACTCAAAGTACCTGAATGGAAATGGGAAGAAATCAGCATGGATTTTGTCGTGGGATTGCCTAGGACCCAATCCGGGTATGATTCAATATGGGTCATTATTGATAGGCTAACCAAGGTAGCTCATTTCATTCCTGTGAAAGAAAGCTACAGCGGATCCAAATTGGCAGAATTGTACATGTCAAGGATTGTGTGTTACCATGGAGTGCCAAAGAAGATAGTGTCGGACCGAGGGACACAGTTCACCTCGAGGTTTTGGCAAAAGTTGCATGAAACCATGGGAACCCATCTGAATTTCAGCTCTGCCTATCATCCCCAAACTGACGGGCAGACGGAGAGAACCAATCAAATCCTTGAAGATATGTTAAGGGCATGTGCACTCAAAAACAATAGGAGTTGGAACAAAAACTTACCGTATGTGGAGTTTTCCTATAACAACAGTTATCAAGCTAGTATGAAGATGTCACCGTTTGAAGCTTTGTATGGAAGGAAGTGCAGAACTCCTCTATTTTGGAACCAAACAGGAGAAAGCAAAGTGTTTGGTCCAGAAGTGCTACAAGAAGCCGAGGCGAAGGTGAGGGAGATTCGCAACAACTTGAGAATAGCACAGACACGCCAAAAGAGCTATGCCGATGTACGAAGAAGAGAGCTCGTTTTCAACGTGGGAGACTATGTTTATCTCAAGGTGTCCCCTATCAGAGGACTTCGTCGGTTCAAGGTGAAAGGGAAGTTGTCACCTCGATACATCGGACCCTTTCAGGTTTTGGAAAGGAAAGGCGAAGTGGCGTACCAACTAGAGTTACCGGCTCATCTATCGGACGTGCACGATGTATTCCATGTGTCACAACTCAAGAAATGTCTGAGGACGCCTGAAGAGGTGTTACCCATGAATGAAGTGGATGTAGCTGAGGATTTGTCTTATGCCGAGCAACCATACAAGATTTTGGAGACACTGGAACGCCTCACCAGAAATAAAAGAATCCGGATGTGCAAGGTGCAGTGGAAGCATCACTCAGAAGAGGAAGCCACCTGGGAACGGGAAGATGAGCTCAAGGCACAATTTCCGGAATTGTTTTCTTAGAAACACCAATCTCGAGGACGAGATTTCTTTTAAGGGGGGTAGA
The DNA here is from genome assembly GCA_030760725.1 of Neostapfia colusana. Classification (NCBI taxonomy): domain Eukaryota; kingdom Viridiplantae; phylum Streptophyta; class Magnoliopsida; order Poales; family Poaceae; genus Neostapfia; species Neostapfia colusana. Next base: position 17,787,104 of record JASWHV010000017.1, on the reverse strand, counting down.
GCTGTAACACCCCAAATTTTTAGTCAAAACCCAAATTTTGATTTAAAAACCCTAAACCATGTTCAGAGGGGAATTTAGAAATTTTTGGACGTGTTGCATGTTTTGCAAAAATTCAAATTCAAACTGGAATTCAAATTATACCCAAAACAGAAAAGAAATGGAAAAAGAAAAAGGAAATCGGGAAAAAAACTGGCCAGTGGGCCGAAACCGCCAGCCGGCCCAGCAAACCCCCGCGCCAGCCCGCCCCCGCGCGCGCCGCGCTGCCCCTCGCTGACGGGTAGGACCCACATGTCATCCCTAACCCCGCGACCCCGGACTCTCTCCCGCGCGCGCGATCGCAACCGATCGGGAAATCCGTTCCCGCAGCTGAATTCCGGTCCCAGCGGACTCCAACTCGATCACAACAGACCCACCGCCCTCCCCCGGCTATAAAAACTCCAGCTCCGATCAGTTTTCCTCACGCGATCGCCGATTTTCACTCCGGTGAGCACCGAGACTTCGCCGGTGAATTCTGGCCGATCTAAGCTCGGAAACTCTGATCTAACTCGCTGGTTTTGATCCACCGCCTCCGGGGAACTTTGCAGGTGCAGAAAACTCGGAGAGTTGCGGTGCAAACACAGCGCCGACGAGCTTCGCCGTGGTTTTGCCTCGGACCTCGCCGCCGATCACTTTCCAGGACCCCCGAGCTCGAGAAAACCCCCGAGGTGAGATCCCTGACCTCCCCTCTACCGATCTATGCCATAAGATCACAGTTCTAGGCAGAATTCTCGAGGATCCGAAACTTTCCGGCGAGATCGCCGCTTCCCGCCGCCGTGCGCCGCCGGCAGCGCCGCCCGCGTTCGATCAGAGCGACGTGGCCACATGTGCGCCGTTTATTTTAAATCGCACGGTAGACTTTAAAACTCCGCGTACCGGTTCGATCTTATAATCTCAGCCGTCGGTTTAAAATCGGACGGTCCACGTCGACCCCGCGTTATAAAGACTGGAGTTCTTACGTGCTACCCCCTGGGGTTCTCTGGAATTGAGAGCTAGCCCCGGAAACTTCAGATCTAGCCCCTGGAACTCCAGAAAATCATGTAAATTCATTTAAAAATCAGTTTTAGCCCCTGGACTTAATAGAAATTAAGAAAAACACCTCTGATAAGTGTAGCTAGACCCCTGGAAATTATGAAAATAATATTATAGACCCTGTAATGGGGTGAGTTTACTTTTTAGCCCTGTTTAGTATTTAATTTAGAAAATTGATTATGTAACTAGTGTTTAAAAATTAAAAAGGGGGACAAACATAATTGTCAAAATTTATTAAAAACTTTCTCAGTACTTAGAAAACTTTGGAGTGAGATAAAAATATATTTTTGGGCTGAAATAAATCTGTTTCATCTATTATTCACATTTAATAGTATAGGGACACATTTTTAAGTAAAGAATAGTAAAAGAAAAATAGGGAAAATAATTATGAAATAGTTTACATCAGAGGCCATGGTCAAAATATGATTTTAAATTATTTAGGACCAGAACCTAATCTGTTTAGGTGATGTGTATTACTAATTTAATAATAAAATACACAATTATGCATAGGAATATAAATCTGAAAATATAGAAACTAGTAAATGATAAATGGAGTTTCTAAAATACAAAGAATTCAATTTAGGGTTGATAGAAATTGTGAAGGCACATTGTATGCAAGTATAAATGTGGACACAAAAGTAGGAATCATATATACATGGTTAAAAGTGCATGCAAGTCACAACTTAACCACACATAAAGTAACCACAACACATATAATGGTAAAGAATTTTTATAAATATGAATGTGTGGTTTGTATGAAGTGTAAGTGTGAATTATGTCTTATGGATTGTTGTTTTTCTTTTGCTATGTGTGATGGTATGAAGTAGAACCTGTTCAAGAACAAGTTATTCATTTCCAAGACCAGGAATACCCATTTCAAGAGCAGCAAGAAGGAGGCAAGTGTCCTTGACCACTTTGATCCTATGCTAGGATGTGTAGATAGAATTATTTGCATTGTCAAGTTAAATATGAAACCCATGCTAGGAAGTTTCCCTAGAATTGCATTACCTTGTTTCCTTGAAGCTTGTGTTGGGATTTATTTTGTCATGTCATTTATTTACATGCATATGCTTAGCCATGCTTAGAATGGGATATTTGGGATATGAGATCATCAGTTTATTATACCATACTCTTGAATGAGACATTGTGAGTTATGTAGAGGTAGGGATCAAGGCAAGTTGGATGTTTTGGTTGTGTGCTGGGTGCACGAGACTTGGGTTTGTGTTTAGTACTTGCCTGGATCCTAAGGACCGGTTCATGGAGCATGTAACCCGGCTTTACAGTGCCAACCACATGCTGAGATGGGGCAGCTTGGCCAATTAATTAGGTGTATCCCCGGCGTAGTATGGGTGTGTTGGATGGTGCGGGGAATAGGTGTCAGCTGGACTACCATATGAACCGCAAGGCTCAAGAGGGGGCCACTGCAGCGGGGTTGGAGCCTCTTGTATGCTGTTAGGGGTGAAACCTCAGTGGGCCCACGCTCGTCGGGAATCCCTTTGTAAAGGCTTCGTAGTGATCTCTTGGCCACACACCTGGGAAGTGTGAATGTGGAACGTAGCCACTGGCATAATGGAGGTTCTTTTAGTCCACCCGGCAACGGGGGATGAAATCACTACTTGTGGGTACAGTGGTACAAACTCTGCAGAGTCAAAACTGTCTTGACAGCCGTGCTCACGGTTAAGAGCGGCCTGGACTTATTCATGATTAGAGGATTGATGGTTTTGGAAGTTAAGCGGGAAGCTTAACATTGGAAATGATGGTTATGGTTATTTGGTTATGATGATGGGATGGGAGATTGGGACCATTTCACCTGTGTAGTAATGTAGGTGCTTAATAAGCTAAGGTGATAGGTATTAATTGCGTTGTGCTTTAACCATGAGTTCAACCTCTCCTTGTTCTAGCCATGCATGATATAATTTTCCCACACTTGCTGAGTACCATTGGTACTCAACCTTGCATATTTGTTGGTTTATATTGCTGCTCAGGTCAAGATAATGAGGTGGTGTATAATGACCAAGATTTTGGACCCGAGGAAGGCTTTTAGGTTCATGAAGACCCCCGGGCAACGCCTGTGATGGAGCCCTAAAGAATAATATTCCGCTGCTAGTTTATTTACTTGTGATGAACTTACTATTGTCCATCGAGACATTTACTATGTAAGACTTACTTATATTCGACACCTGGCTTGTAATAAATGATGCTTCACTATTTGTCATCACATGTATGAGAAAATGATCCTGGCATACATGTGATATTCACTTGGTTGTTCTTCGGAAAAACCGGGTGTGACATGCCTCCACATCTTCAACGCAAGCACCACCGCAGCGAGCTCTAGGTCATGAGTGGGGTAGTGCTGCTCGTGGTTGCGGAGTTGACGAGACCCATACGCGATCACGTGCCTATCTTGCATTAAGACGCAGCCAAGTCCAATGCCTGAGGCATCACAATACACATCAAATGGCTTTGTTGTATCCGGTTGGGCTAATACCGGCGCCGTTGTGAGATGTTTCTTCAAAGTTTCAAATGCCTCTTCGCAGGCCTCTGTCCACACATACTTGCTGCTCTTCTTCAATAACTCTGTCATTGGTTTAGCCACCTTCGAGAAGCTGGGAATAAATCTCCAGTAATAACCCGCTAGTCCTAGAAAACTGCAGATTTGATGAACCGATGTTGGAGACTCCCACTTCAGGACTTGCTCAATTTTGGTTGGATCCACGGCCACACCCTCCGCTGAAATAATGTGGCCTAAAAATGGTACTTTGCTGATCCAAAATTCACACTTACTGAATTTGGCATACAGCTTATGTTCTCGTAGGCGTTGGAGCACAATATGTAGATGTTTGGTGTGCTCCTCCTCCGATTTGGAGTATACGAGAATGTCGTCGATGAAAACCACGACGAACTGATCCAACTCTGGCATGAATACTGAATTCATGAGATACATGAAGTGTGCGGGTGCATTTGTTAGCCCGAAAGACATGACTAGATACTCATAGAGCCCGTATCTAGTCGAGAAGGCCGTCTTCGGTATATCCTCCGCTCTGATCTTTATCTGATGATAACCAGACCGTAAGTCCATCTTGGAGAATACCTTGGCACCCACTAACTGATCAAATAATATATCGATCCGCGGCAACGGATATTTATTTTTGATCGTCACTGCATTCAGCGGCCGATAATCCACACATAATCGAAGTGACTCATCCTTTTTCTTCACAAAGAGGGCTGAACAGCCCCATGGCAATGAGCTTGGTCGGATGAACCCTTTGTCCATTAAGTCCTTTAGCTGTTCTTTCAGTTCAGCTAATTCCTTCGGAGACATTTTGTACGGCCTCCGAGATATTGGTGTGGTTCCCGGTGCTAACTCGATCTTGAATACCACATCCCTCTCAGGCGGCATCCCTGGAAGATCGTCGGGAAACACATCTGGGTACTCACGGACCACTGGAATATCCTCCAGTTTCGTGGTCACACTGTGGTACACCACTGGATTTTTAGAATCCACGGCTTAAAGTATGAGCGTTTGGAGACCGTAGATTGGAGAGTCCAAACTAACAATCCGTGGACCAATATCAAGAACAGCCCCATGGTAGTTCATCCACGCCATTCCTAGAATCACGTCGATCTTCTGCCCCTCTAACACAATGAGGGTGGTGGGGTATAAGTTTCCACCTAAGCACAAGGGTGCTTTGATCACTACTTCATTAGCAGCTATATTTCCACCAGGTGAGCGGATAAGATAGTAATCCTTTGGTGTAGATGTGGAGAGCTCAGCTTTGCACACAAACAACCTGCTGATGAAATCGTGTGTAGCTCCAGAGTCAAATAAAATTAACACGGGCAGTCCATTGAGGGTGAACATTCCCGCTAGCACGGGTGCACCATCTGGCACATCCTCTAGAGCTGTATGATAAATGCACCCGGATTTTGGTGCAGTTCCTTGAAGCTGAGCACGGGGTTGATTTATACCCTGCTCTGGTGTAGTATCTTTGCGGCGTATCCTTTCTGGACACTTTCTGCTGATGTGACCCAAGTACCCGCACGTGAAGCACGGTTTCTCAGCTGGTTCCGGGTTGCTCTGTGCATGGACATTAGTGGTATTCTGCTGCAGCAAGAACACATGAGGAGCAGAATAACGTGGCTGCATATACCGTTGTTGCAGCTGTCCGAATTCAGAGTATTGGGACGATCGACTGGAATATTGCTGGAGTCGTCGAGTCGGCTGCATCAGCTGACAGTTCAAGGTACTGTCTACCACCCTGTATTTCTGCGGAGCACTACTGCTACTCTCCGGTGGTACATGGTTCTTTCTTTTCTCAGCCTGAACTTCCCGCTGAGCATCTTCAACCATGATGGCAGCACTCATCAATTCGTTGAAGTTCTTTCGATCAGCTAAAACGAGTCTCTCCTTTAGCTTGGGATTGAGGCTGCGGAAGAACCATTCACACTTTTGGGCTTCGGTGTTCACATGTTGAGGCGCGTACTGCGCCAGCTTGTTGAACACTCGCGAATGCTCGTATGCACCCCTCCCTCCTTGTTTTAAGGCCAGAAACTCCTCGAGTTTCCGCTGAATTATTCCGGACGGAACATGATACGCGAGAAATGCCTTCCGAAATTCTGCCCATGTAAAGTCATGTCCAGCTGGTAAGGAGGCGACTTGATTTGCCCACCATGCACTGGCGGACCCGTGAAGTTGTTGCGCTGCGTATAAAACCTTCTGATGTTCGGTGCATTGCAGCAACCCGAACATAGACTCAATGGTACGGATCCAGCTATCTGCCACCAGAGGATCCTCAGATTCAACGAAAACCGGTGGTTGAGTTGCCAGGAACTCAACATAGGAGTTCAGTTGAGCTTGGCGCAAGTCCGCATCTTGACATCCCCCTTGACGGGATTTATTCATCACCAGGGTGTGGAGCAAGTCGGTTCGCACATCGCTTGCACCCGTCATGGCAGCCAGAATGTCCGCCATTGTGACCGTGGGTGAAGGTCCTGGTGGCGGCTGCCGTTGTGGAGCTCGCTGCTCCCGCTGTGGAGAGTTATCACCACCACCACCACTGGAACCACCCACCTCACTCATGGAACGAGTTCGCACCATTCTGCAATTGCACGAGTTCATTATCAGTTTGACACTATCACTGGATTTATTCCATAAACAAAGTAGTGCAACACTGATAATGTGTGAGACCTATGTGTGCTGAATACATTGGCAATTAGGATAAAAGTTAGCATTAACATTCAAAGTTTTGAATATTGCCAAAACATTCTTCTGTGGAAAGGTCCGACAAGTTCTTTGTTAGGTCCGCCAAGTGTTGGCAAGGTCCGACGCAAGGTCCGGAGACCTCCTGCAAGGTCCGGAGAGCTTCTGTGAGGTCCGGAGCTTGTTTTTAGGGAGCTCCCGTGAAGTTCAACTCGTAGAACTGCAGTGTCTTGTTTTTGCTTTTAACTCGCAATGTTTCAAACTTGCTTTATGGGAAGGTTTGCTTAGTATTAATTTGATAAGTTTTTGGTGTGTTTTGGTGGTTATGGCTGTTATCATTTGATATGGTTTGCAACATGCTTATGTGACGTGCTCATGTAAGGTGTTGTGGTTTTCGAACTAACGTGAGTCAAGTCGAGGACTTGTGCTCGGAAGAATTGGTTGTTTATTCATGTGCAGGTGTTGCTTGAGTTCACGACATGGCTGGTGACGGGATCCTTGGACTAGTCTCAGGGAGGAGATGAGGTTCCAACAACCAAGTTCGGGAGGAGCTGTGGTTGAGTTGATCCGGAGGTCGCGCAGCATGTTTGGATCAAGGGCAGTGCATATGAAGGTTGCGTGTACGTCGTTGGAAGGTGTTTACACGTGTGCAAGGAGTACATAGACGTGGCAACATTGTTCCAAGGCATGATGAAGAGAAGTGGACGTAAAGAATTGGTCGGAAAGGTCCAACCGACTAGGTTATGGACTCAGGCTGCAGCAGAGTCGTGTTTGACTCAAATATGGAAAGTTTTGAGTTGGTTATGATAGGATTTCGTTTGGGTCATGAATTTGAGTTATTTTAGGAATGTTTGGGACATTCCTAAGGTGTTTGGAAGTCTTAATATTGCTTCTATCTGCGTATAGAAGAGTCTTGAGGAGTATTGGAAAGTTACAGTTTGAATCCAAGTAGGAGTAGGAGTCCTAGTTTGAGTTGAGTTGGCCTTAGGGCTGGTTATATAATCAAGGGGGGCCAAGTCTCGTGGGGGCACGACTTTAGCCTGTTCCTCTTGTGTTTCTATTGAATAAAGTCCATAGTTTCGAGGAGCTTTTGTGCCTTGTTCGTCCGACTTGTTTTTCGTCAAGTCTTTCTCGCCGAGTTTCTAGACAGACCGACGTTGCTTGGGTGTTTCATTCATAACTCGAGTTTTACAGATCCGATTGACGTGATTCTTTTTGGGTTGTATTCACAACTCAATTATATATCATCTGTGAAATTTTCACGAGCTTCAGATATGTAGCTTTTGAGATACACGAGTTTCTTTGCAGCGTTGCAGATCTGTTTTATATCGGGTAGAACAGATTGATCTTCGTTTAATGTTTTGATCGTATCTCAAGTTTTACTTCGTGTTTTCAAGTGATTCTTGTTGCATTAGATCCGTGACTTGATTCTATACCACTCTACTTGATTTGTCACAGTTGAACACGTTTGAAAACACTTGCACACATGGTTTCTTTAACCGATTGATTTTTTGCTGAGGGGTTTTTGTTGTTTCCGCTGCGAAAAGTTTTAATCTACCATTCACCCTCCCTCTGGTAGCTTTTCACGTGCTCTTCGATCCTACAATTGGTATCAGAGCCAAGGTGCTCTAATCTTTGTGATTTGCACGTGTTTTGACTAACCATCATGGAGAAGTACTCCGCAAAACCTTGTGTGTTCAATGGCATCGATTTTCAGGTTTGGAAGGCGCGGATGGAGGCCTACATACAGGCGCAAGGCTTCGCCCTATGGGAAAAGGTCTACCGGAACTTCGATGTACCACCCAACGATCAAGTTACGGCTGCGAACATGAGAGATGTTGACAACAACAACAAGGCTCGCAACTTGATCATCCAAGGATTGACTCAAAGCGACTTCGACCGTGTTGCACACCTCCGATCTGCATATGATGTTTGGAAAGCTCTTTGTGACTACCATGAAGGATCCAATATGATCAAGGAGGTAAGTCAAGATATGTTCAAGAAAGAATACATGCGTTTTGAGATGCAACCCGGTGAGTCAATTGACGACCTTTTTGCTCGCTTTAATAAAATTCTCAGCAACTTGCGTAGTGTCAATGTTAACTTTTCATATGCTGAAAATGCTAGACAATTGTTAGGAGCATTAGATATGTCAATTTGGGAGATGAAAGTTACATCTATTCGTGAATCTACTGTCATGAGTTCTCTTACTTTAGACGTGCTTTATTCTAAATTGAAAACTCATGAAATTGACATCATCTCACGTAAAAACCCCAACAAGTCTATTGCATTTGTTTCGCAACGTGACATGTCTAGTTCTAGTAAATCATCATCTAGTGGTGCACTCTCTTTGCTGTCCTCTCTAACCCTTGAACACATTGAAGAGTTTCCAGAGGAGGAGCTTGCACTCATCTCTACTCGGTTCTCAAAAGCATTGCAAAATGTGAGAACTAGAAGGAGAGGAAGCTCCGGACCTCAACGATGTTTTGAATGTGGTAAGACAGGACATATTCGTACGGAGTGCCCTAACCTTTCAGGTCCGACTTCACGTGAAGAAAAGCACACAAGGCCGAAGAAATCGTTTGCAAAGAATAAGAAGAAGAAAGATATATCAATGCGCAACATAGTGCATAGTATGATCTCTGCACTTCAAGATTTCGGCTCAAGTGATGTGGACACCGGTAGTGATGAAGATGAAGAAGCTATGGCAAATATGTGCTGCATGGCGAGCAAGTCAAGTTCAAGCTCCGAGGAGGCAGAACACAACAGCGACGATGAAGAGGTATGTCCCACTTGCGAAGAAATGTGTGATGCTATTTCTCGTGCCACTGTTATATTAAAGAAAAAGGATAAAAAACATAGAAACAATGCTGTTAAAATTGAATCACTAGAATCTGAAATTAATCGTTTAAAAACTTTGATTCCTAGTGATGATTCTTGTTCCTCATGTGATTTGATTTATGAACAATTATCCTCTTTAAGAAGTGCACACGCATCTACACTTGATGAACTTGAAATTGAAAAGAACAAAGAGCTTGCTGCACTTAATGATAAAAATTTGAAAGATGCTTGTTGTTCTACAATTGATTTGCATTTTCTTCATGTGATGATCTGAATAAGAAACTAAATGATGCTATGAATGAGATTTCTATTTTGAACAATGCTTTACGTGTGCATAAAGTTAAATATTGTTCAAATTGCAAACTAAAAGGAAAAACTTCATGTGAAAACTGCATTGATCTGTCCAATAAACTTGATGACATGCATAGGACACTAGATCGGTTTTCTAATGCAAATAAGAACCTAAACTTGCTGCTGAATTCTTCCAAGTCTTGTAATGATAAAACTGGTTTAGGTTTTAATTCTCATGCTCATGCTAAGGCACACCCACCTAAAGTTGTAAAGTCATTAGGAAGCGGTTTGATTCAAACAGCTCCTAGACAAAAAGAGGTGATTTTCAAATCTGCAGGAGTACTGTCCCATTCGGGTTCTAATAAACGTGTTTCTTGCTCATCTAGACATGATAATAAGGTTATTTTTCATTGTACCTACTGTGGTAGAGATGTTCATGTCATGGATTTTTGTTATAGACTAGCTAAACACGATAAGAAACAAAGAATACTTGCTAGATCACATAACAACCAAGTAAAATCTGCTAGACCGAATGTTCGGAGCTTGCAACCTGCTGTAATGAGTCAAAAACTTGCTCCCGGACCTACTGTTTTTTGTGCTACATATAACACATCTTCTAAGTCAGTAGATGGGAACAAAAATTTTCGATGTTTGGCTCATAAACCTGCTGTACCTTCTCAGCTTTCGCGTGTTATTCCTGCTGGACGTCGTGTGACTCAGTACTGGATTCCTAAAAGTCTTTTAACTAACCACAGTATTGAGTCATCGACGTATTGTGCTGCTGTGTAGGTTTCACATTTGAGGAAGGAGAACATTTAGATTGTGGATTCAGGTTGCTCACGCCACATGACCGGTAACAAAGAATGGTTCTCCTCTCTCTCTTTTGTGTCACGTGTAGAAAATGTTACTTTCGCCGATAACTCTTCTACTCCCATAATTGCTAAAGGTTCGGTTAGAGTAAACAATCTCTACACTTTGAAAGATGTGGCACTTGTTAAAAATTTGAAATACAACTTGCTTTCGGTTTCACAATTGCTAGATGAAAATATAGAGGTTAGCTTTGCTAAAAATTGCTGCAAGGTTGTAGATTCAAAAGGTGAGCTTTTGTTTAACATGTCTAGGTTTGGAAGAGTTTTTAAAGCTGATTTTGATTTGTCAACTTCTAAGCATCGGTGTCTAGTTGCTAATGATACAAAGGATCTATATTTTTGGCATCGTAAACTTGGTCACATAGGCTTTGATCATCTCACTCGTGTTAGTGCTCTCGATCGCATACGTGGGCTGCCGAAGCTTAAAAAGGACAATGATATTGTGTGCTCTTCTTGTAGACATGCTATGTTTGTTGCAGGTTCACATGCTCCTCTCATAATGACCATGACAGCTGAACCGGGACAACTTTTACATCTTGACACAGTAGGTTCGGCACGTGTTCAATCCTTCGGAGGTAAATGGTATGTGCTTGTGATTGTTGATGATTATTCCAGATATTCTTGGGTTTATTTTATGGCATCTAAGAATGAAGCTTTTAGTCATTTTAGAACTTTATTTCTTAGATTATCTATTGATCACCCAGGATCAATAAAAGCAATTAGAAGTGATAACGGAACTGAATTTAAAAACCAATCCTTTGATCACTTTTGTGCTGAAAATGGAATAGATCATCAATACTCTTCACCCTATGTACCACAACAAAATGGTGTCGTAGAAAGAAAGAACAGGACCTTAGTTGAGATGGCTAGGACTATGCTTGATGAATATCAAACTCCTAGAAAATTTTGGGCTGATGCAATTGCAACCGCTTGTTATGTCTCAAATCGTGTTTTCTTGCATGCTAAGCTTGGAAAAACCCCATATGAGATCCGGTTTGGACATAGGCCTAGTGTTACACACTTGAGGGTTTTTGGTTGCAAATGCTTTGTTAAGAAACATGGTAATCTTGATAAATTTGAAGCTAGATCTGTTGATGGCATGATTCTTGGTTATCCATCTCATACTAGAGGCTACCGTGTGCTTTTACTTGACACTAACAAAATTGTGGAGACTTGCGAGGTTTCTTTTGATGAAGCTAGCCCAAGTACTAGCTCCGACATTGCAGGTCCGGATCCATATCCACAGGGGGAGAGTATTTTTATTGAAGAAGATGAAGAAGTGGTGCTGCTGCCCGAAAACTCGGAAGTAAATAACGATCAAGCTGCTGATTTTGCACCACAACCAGCACCAACAGTCACTACTGCTGGTTCGGACCTTTCCCAATCAACAAGCTCTCCTAATCAAAGGTCCAAACATGAAGAAGAAGGTGCTTGTGAAGTGTCTACTCCCCTCCGAGTACTCAAAAGTCATCCTCCACAACAAATCATTGGAAGCTTGCATGAACGAGTCACTCGGTCCAGGTTTTGCGATCCAAACTCTCATGCTCATTCTGCTTTTGTTGCTTCTTTTGAACCCAAGGATATATCACACGCACTCACTAATGAATCTTGGATTAATGCCATGCAAGAAGTGTTAGAAAATTTTGAAAGAAATAATGTTTGGAAACTTGTACCTCCACCTCAAGGTCACACTTTAATTGGAACTAAATGGGTATTTAAAAATAAGCAAAGTGAGGATGGGGTTGGGGTTAGGAATAAAGCTAGGTTGATTGCTCAAGGTTTCACTCAAATTGAAGGTCTTGATTTTGATGAAACATTTGCTCCTGTTGCTAGATTAGAAGCTATAAGAATTTTATTAGCATTTGCTGCATCTAAAGGTTTCAAGTTATATCAAATGGATGTTAAAAGTGCTTTTCTTAATGGCTACATAGAGGAGGAGGTTTATGTTAAGCAGCCACCGGGTTTTGAAAATCCAAATTTTCCTAATCATGTTTACAAACTGTCCAAAGCTTTGTACGGTCTAAAACAAGCCCCTAGAGCATGGTATGATAGGTTAAAAACATTCTTACTTGAAAAGGGGTTTACCATGGGCAAGGTTGATAAAACTATTTTTGTACTTAAGCATGGCAATGACTCATTATTTGTTCAAGTGTATGTGGATGATATTATCTTTGGTTGTGCTTCTCATGATCTCGTGTCCAAGTTTTCAGCTATGATGAGTTCAGAATTTGAGATGAGTATGATGGGAGAACTCACATACTTTTTGGGGCTGCAAATCAAGCAAACAAAAGAAGGAACTTTTGTGCATCAAACTAAGTATACAAAGGACCTTCTTAAGCGCTTCAACATGGGCAAATGCAAGCCTCTTCGGACACCAATGGGAACAGCAACAACACTTGAACTTGACGAAGATGGTGACCCGGTCGATAAATACAGAAGTATGATTGGATCACTTTTGCATCTCACGGCGTCAAGACCGGACATACAATTCAGCGTATGTCTTTGTGCACGTTTTCAAGCTTCTCCACATGCTTCACATCGCCAAGCCATCAAAAGGATCCTCAGGTACCTACATGGAACTCAAGAATTTGGCATTTTTCTTCCTTCTTCCTCAACCGTTTCTTTGAAAGCTTTTTCGGATGCTGATTTTGGGAGTTGTAGGATTGATAGGAAAAGTACTTCGGGTGCTTGTCATTTTCTTGGTAATTCACTTGTTGCTTGGTCCTCTAGAAAACAAAGTTCAGTTGCACAATCCACGGCCGAATCTGAATATGTAGCTGCGGCTAGCGCTTGCTCACAAATTCTTTGGATTGTTCAAACACTTAAGGACTATGGGGTCGATTTAGATAGTGTTCCACTGTTTTGTGATAACACTAGTGCAATTTTGTATTTCTAAAAACCCCGTGAAACACTATAGAACTAAGCACATTGACATTAGGTATCACTTTCTTCGTGATAATGTTGAAAAAGGAAATATTGTGCTTCACCATGTCGATACCGAACAACAATTGGCTGATATTTTTACAAAACTATTGGATTTCACTCGTTTTTGTTTCATTCGTAGTGAAATAGGGGTTATGCATCCTCATGGCTTAAATTGAGGGGGAGTTTTTGAAACTTTGAAAGTCTATGTGTGAATCTGAAACTAAAATAATATGAGCATAGTATTTCATACATATATGACTTTGTGATTCCTTTTACAGGCTGAAAGTTCTTACTACATTACTCATGTTATACATTTTGTAGTTTTTGCCATGACTAGTAATTGGAATAATTACTTACACTAAATCTTGTCATGATCGAACTTTCTTGCTGTTTTGAACTTGTTGCATGCTCACAAGTGCTTTTAATCATAAAAAATTAATCAAGTGATCAGCTCATATGTTGAGTTTTCAAATAAAAAATTGAGAAAGATCAAGAGAATATGCATGCATCGCACTTCTTCTTTTGAGATTGTGTAAAGGTCCCAAAAATGTGAATACAAAGAAACATGAGTTTGCACAAATGTTGGAGTCATGTTGCACCAATGTATTCAGCACACATAGGTCTCACAATCTCCCCCTTGATGAATGCATTGGCAACACCAATTAAAATCCGAACATTGGCTTATGAAAAGTTTTGAAAAGCTTTGAAAACTCATTTCTCCCCCTTTATTAATTTCTCCCCATTTTTTAAAATCAGAGAAGAAAGAAAGTGTATAACATATGCAAAGTGTAAAAAAAATCTCTCCTTATACACATGACTCAAACATTTGTGCAAACTCATGTTTCTTTGTATTCACATTTTTGGGACCTTTAAACAATCTCAAAAGAAGAAGTGCGATGCATGCATATTCTCTTGATCTTTCTCAATTTTTCATTTGAAAACTCAACATATGAGCTGATCACTTGATTAATTTTTTTATGATTAAAAGCACTTGTGAGCACGCAACAAGTTCAAAACAGCAAGAAAGTTCAATCATGACAAGATTTAGTGTAAGTAATTATTCCAATTACTAGTCATGGCAAAAACTACAAAATGTATAACATGAGTAATGTAGTAAGAACTTTCAGCCTGTAAAAGGAATCACAAAGTCATATATGTATGAAATACTATGCTCATATTATTTTAGTTTCAGATTCACACATAGACTTTCAAAGTTTCAAAAACTCCCCCTCGATTTAAGCCATGAGGATGCATAACCCCTATTTCACTACGAATGAAACAAAAACGAGTGAAATCCAAAGGTTTTGTAAAAATATCAGCCAATTGTTGTTCGGTATCGACATGGTGAAGCACAATGTTTCCTTTTTCAACATTATCACGAAGAAAGTGATACCTAATGTCAGTGTGCTTAGTTCTAGAGTGTTTCACGGGGTTTTTAGCAATACAAAATTGCACTAGTGTTATCACAAAACAGTGGAACACTATCTAAATCAACCCCATAGTCCTTAAGTGTTTGAACAATCCAAAGAATTTGTGAGCAAGCGCTAGCCGCAGCTACATATTCAGATTCGGCCGTGGATTGTGCAACTGAACTTTGTTTTCTAGAGGACCAAGCAACAAGTGAATTACCAAGAAAATGACAAGCACCCAAAGTACTTTTCCTATCAATCCTACAACTCCCAAAATCAGCATCCGAAAAAGCTTTCAAAGAAACGGTTGAGGAAGAAGGAAGAAAAATGCCAAATTCTTGAGTTCCATGTAGGTACCTGAGGATCCTTTTGATGGCTTGGCGATGTGAAGCACGTGGAGAAGCTTGAAAACGTGCACAAAGACATACGCTGAATTGTATGTCCGGTCTTGACGCCGTGAGATGCAAAAGTGATCCAATCATACTTCTGTATTTATCGACCGGGTCACCATCTTCGTCAAGTTCAAGTGTTGTTGCTGTTACCATTGGTGTCCGAAGAGGCTTGCATTTGTCCATGTTGGAGCGCTTAAGAAGGTCCTTTGTATACTTAGTTTGATGCACAAAAGTTCCTTCTTTTGTTTGCTTGATTTGCAGCCCCAAAAAGTATGTGAGTTCTTCCATCATACTCATCTCAAATTCTGAACTCATCATAGCTGAAAACTTGGACACGAGATCATGATAAGCACAACCAAAGATAATATCATCGACATACACTTGAATGAATAATGAGTCATTGCCATGCTTAAGTACAAAAAGAGTTTTATCAACCTTGCCCATGGTAAACCCCTTTTCAAGTAAGAATGTTTTTAACCTATCATACCATGCCCTAGGGGCTTGTTTTAGACCGTACAAGGCTTTGGACAGTTTAACATGATTAGGAAAATTTGGATTTTCAAAACCTGGTGGCTGCTTAACATAAACCTCCTCCTCTATGTAGCCATTAAGAAAAGCACTTTTAACATCCATTTGATATAACTTGAAATCTTTAGATGCAGCAAATGCTAATAAAATTATTATAGCTTCTAATCTAGCAACAGGAGCAAATGTTTCATCAAAATCTAGACCTTCAATTTGAGTGAAACCTTGAGCAACCAACCTAGCTTTATTCCTAACCACAACCCCATCCTCACTTTGCTTATTTTTAAATACCCATTTAGTTCCAATTAATGTGTGACCTTGAGGTGGAGGTACAAGTTTCCAAACATTATTTCCTTCAAAATTTTCTAACTCTTCTTGCATGGCATTA
This sequence comes from Neostapfia colusana, assembly GCA_030760725.1. NCBI lineage: Eukaryota > Viridiplantae > Streptophyta > Magnoliopsida > Poales > Poaceae > Neostapfia > Neostapfia colusana. The sequence continues at coordinate 17,771,196 of JASWHV010000017.1, read as the reverse complement.
ATCCAAGATTCATTAGTGTGTGCGTGTGATATATCCTTGGGTTCAAAAGAAGCAACAAAAGCAGAATGAGCATGAGAGTTTGGATCGCAAAACCTGGACCGAGTGACTCGTTCATGCAAGCTTCCAATGATTTGTTGTGGAGGATGACTTTTGAGTATTCGGAGGGGAGTAGACACTTCACAAGCACCTTCTTCTTCATGTTCGGACCTTTGATTAGGAGAGCTTGTTGATTGAGGAAGGTCCGAACCAGCAGTAGTGACTGTTGGTGCTGGTTGTGGTGCAAAATCAGCAGCTTGATCGTTATTTACTTCCGAGTTTTCGGGCAGTAGCACCACTTCTTCATCTTCTTCAATAAAAATACTCTCCCCCTGCGGATATGGATCCGGACCTGCAATGTCGGAGCTAGTACTTGGGCTAGCTTCATCAAAAGAAACCTCGCAAGTCTCCACAATTTTGTTAGTGTCAAGTAAAAGCACACGGTAGCCTCTAGTATGAGATGGATAACCAAGAAACATACCATCAACAGATCTAGCTTCAAATTTATCAAGATTACCATGTTTCTTAACAAAGCATTTGCAACCAAAAACCCTAAAGTGTGTAACACTAGGCCTATGTCCAAACCGGAGCTCATATGGGGTTTTTCCAAGCTTAGCACGCAAGAAAACACGATTTGAGACATAACAAGCGGTTGCAATTGCATCAGCCCAAAATTTCCTAGGAGTTTGATATTTGTCGGTACCCGCGATATGGGGTAAATGCCTAAGGAACTCTCCCTTCTCCGCAGGGAGAGCTTCGAAGGCGCCACGCGTCCGACGGGGCCGGACCTCCCTCTCCTCAGAGGAGAGCTCCGAGCCCACCACGTGGCATACAGAAGTCGGACCTCCCCCTCTGCGGGAGAGAGGTCCGGAGGTGCCACGTATCCGGCGGGGCCGGACCTCCCTCTCCTCAGAGAGGAGCTCCGGGCTCGCCACGTGGCCGACAGAAGCCGAACCTCCCCCTCTGCGGGGAGAGGTCCGAAGGCTCCACGTGTCCTGCGGAGCCAGACTCCCCTCTCCTCCGAGGAGGGCTCCGGGCTCGCCACGTGGCCAGCAGAACGGCGCTGCCTGCCCCCGAGCGATAGGCAGCAGGCGTAAAGACGCCCCATACCTTGCCCGTACAAGGTATTCAAGGCCCGCGTCTTCCCAAGATGCGGAGACGCGGAGCACTGTGACACCCTCACCTCGGGTGTCAGCATATGTTCGTGTCCTATAAAACGGAAACATTTTAATGAAAAATAGGAACAGAGAGAATTATAAAAAGGATAGCCCATAAAGCTCTCCGAGAGCACCGAAGGCAATTTCCACGGCCAGCAGACCGCGTGGCGTGATCAGAGCTCATCCCTGCGAAGTGGGGAGAGGCCGCCGCCAAGCTAGCTACGTGGCAGGCTCGGGGCTCACCTCCGCAATTTGAAAAAGGTTCGATCCTGTGGGACACGTGTTGCCCACGGAGCTAGCCTCTGTGGAAGAAGCAAAGGCATTTCTGCAAGACACGTGTCATCCTCGGAGGTCGTCCTCGCGGAAATCAGAGGACCAGTCGCGCGGGGTACGTGTCAATCTCGGAGCCCATCTCAGAGAAGTCCGGATCTATCGAACACGTGTCGCCACAGGAGCTTATCTTAGGAGGTCTGTCGCTGCTGGACACGTGTCGACCTCGGAACCGTCCCTGAGGAAAGAAGAGAGGGTAGACCGGCGCCAACACGTGGCGTGCACGGAGCTCACCTCCAAAGAAGAGGGAGGACTCGCTCGTTTGACACGCGGCACAACCGGAGCTCGTCTCTGCGGGAAAGGAGACACCAGGCCCCGGAGGACACGTGGAGCCTCCGGAGCTCATCACCGCGAAGGTAACGAGTACTGGAGCAAGTTTTACGCGTAAGGATACCGGTACGCAACAGAAACCGATCTAAATTCCACGATGTTACTAAAGATAAGATGTTAGGATCCAACAAAGATCTGAATAAGACTCTTATTCGGGATACAATCAGATTAGAACTCTTCTCTTCCTGATTATAAATAGAACCCAAAACCTCTGGCCGAAACCACAAACTTCTCTTTCAACTTGTAAGCCGACGACTTAGAGCCCTAGCCCTAACTCGCCGAGAAAAACATCGCCGAAGCGCAACAAGGGAGATCATCGGAAAAGAACCGAGCGGTCTGAGGAGGACCTCGAAGACAAGAAGAGCGTGAGGTAGGACTTCAATACCACCTTACGACATCATTGTTCATCTCTTGCATCTGTTCTTTAATTCCTTTCGAACAGAAGCTTTCTCGTAGGCAGAACACTTGATGATCAGTTTGATCTAAAGACGAGATCATCGCCACGTTCATCTTTGATCCGAACACCTCTGACCATGCAAGCCATGCAAGAACACGTACAGATCAATCTAATAAAACTAATCATAGGATAGCATGCATGTGCATCATCGCATCTAGTTTAAGGTTTGAGCATAAATATTGATTGCTGTGAATCTTGTATGCACGCGAAACCTACATAGCAGGACAGGTTCAGGAAGCTGTCTATGACGAACTGCAGCAACCAGGTTTTGAGAATCAAGAACAACCGGAACCGCAAGAACAAGGCAAGTGCTCCTTGACCATGTTGATCCTATGTTTTGGGTAAAACTGTTTTGTTTTGCGAAAAGGTGTGTGTGCTGAGTCAAACATGATGGGAAACCCTTTTATAGGAGTTTACTAGTTTTGATTAAACCATCCTTGTCGCCTGGGAAGTTTATGAGTCGGGTATGGTTTTTGCTTTATGCTTCGCTGAGTCTATGGGATTGGGAAGCGAGATAGATGTGTCTAGCTAACTGCACTCGTAAATGATAATGAGAAACTGATGATGTTAATGAACATGGGTCGAAGGGAGATCTAGGCAATACCGGGTTTGTGAATGAGGTAGCATAAGATGGTGGTTTTACTTGCCGTAGATCTAAGGACCGGTTCATGCATGCACATGCCAGGATAACAGTGCCACCACAAGGCCAAGTATGGGTGCGGCTTAGCTGAGTAATTAGGTAAGTTGCTAGAGTGTTATGGACTGTGGAAGGCGCGGGGAATGGGAGTCGAGTGAGGACTGCCCTGGGAACTGCATGGCACAAGAGGGGGCCCGTGGGTGGGAGAATTGGAGATTCTAGCCTTCCGGTGAAACCTTAGTGAGTCCATACATCTAGTAACCCCTTTGTAAAGGCTATTTTGTGATCTCTTGACCATACACCGACGGATGTGTATTGGTATAATGGAGGTTCTGCAGTCGCCGACGGGTGACGAAATCACAAACTTGTGGGTAAAGAGGTACAAACTCTGCAGAGTTACTAAAACTATCATGATAGCCGAGCTTATGGTCACGAGCACCTGGCTAAACTGCCATGATTAGTTGGGATGGTTTTCGGGATGGTTATTGGGAAGGTTCTTGGTTATGGTTATTGGTTTGGAACTGTTGAGTCTGGATGATGAGATGTTTGCATGACTGTTGGGTCATGACATGAGATTGGTCTCGGTGTGAGACGAGGTTGATTTGTGAGATGAGATGGTAGCGAATACGAGGAGGTATTCGTGAGTATGGATAAAGGATTGGTTAATGTTCGGATGGAACACGGGAAGTGATGAAGGTATGTTGGTAATTTGATTCATGCTGGGATTACAGTCATCTAAAGTTAAGTTGCTGTTTTATCATGGTTTTACAAGATTGCTTTTCTGCAAATAAGCCTTTTATGCCTACCTTGTTTATGAGCTTCATATCATGTGTTTTCCCGCACTTGCTGAGTACATCATTGTACTCAACCTTGCATTATTACTTCATCCTCAGCAGCAGGAGAAGCCTATTATGACGATCAAGTGGAACATTATGGCGTGTGATCTGTTCTCAACCTTGCCTGTGGAGGGAGTAGATATGGAGCCACTTCTTCTTAGTTTTGCTTCCGCATTAGTTTTTGCTTCCGCATTTAAATAAGGACTTCCGCTGCATAGAAATAAGACTTCCGCTGTGAAGCATGAGTCCAAGACTCATGAGGTATTGTAATAAACTCTATTATTCGTGGTGATATATAATCTGAATTCAGTTTGTGGAACGTATGTGTATGTGTGATGAACATCCTGGGCACACATATGCATTAGTTCTCGGTTCCGTGGTTTTCCCACAGAATTGAGGGCGTCACAAGCACGCCTCTGTCAGGTGCCGTTGCGCCCAGTCGCATCACAGACTGGCGCGCAGTGTCAGAGCATGCCAGCCAATAAACGCAGCGACAAGACATCCCATGCCACCCCCGCCATCATCATCCACTGCGACTAGCATGCGGCATGGGCAGGGCTGCAAGACGAAAACTCAGAAGCCTTCGCCAGAGACAACTACCGGCATAACTGCAGATACGGTAGATAACAGTCAATCTCCCCGGGACCACCTGTCGGGACCCGGGCCCCCCTTGTAAGCCACCCGAGTCTTGGACTATAAAAGACTCGGGTAGGCGACGGTAGCAAGGGTTCGCACTCTCGCAACTCATACGCTAGACTCCATCCATTCACACCCAAGATGTAACTCATCCTTAAGCTCAGGACTCCGGTTCTGAGCAACCAGTAATACAGCGAGCTCCATAGCTCGCCGTGGACGTAGGGTTTTACTCTCCGGCGGCCTGAACCACGTAAAACTCGCCGTGTCAAGCTCTTACTAACTCGTCCATACGCTCAAGCTCTCCGCAAGTGACTAGCCCCACCGAAAAAAGAACCTCCGCGGGCTGCCCTGTGCAGGCCCGGGGGAAGTGTCAACCGAACACTTTGACATTTGGCGCGCCAGGTAGGGGGGCTTTTCCCTTGCGCGACGAGTTTCCGCCGACGAAGATGACCAAGCTTCCTTCAGCGGCAAACTCTCCTCCCCCGCGTCCGCGGCGAACTGCGACCAGGGGGGAGTACATGTCAACACACTCAGGACGGAGTGTGTCGGTACAAGCTGGGAGCCAGCAACCGGCTCTGGCAGCGCCGACCCCGGCAATGCAGGCTCCAACCAGCGTCAGGTCTGCAGTAGAGCTGGGCGTACCCGGTGGGGGTGCGCTAGCTGCAGCAAGAGCGCTACTGCACAATCCGCCTGCTGGGGACACGGCTCAGGCAGCGACCCAGCAGTGGATACGCGAGGTAGACCGTCTCGTCGTCGCCGCCGCAAACCCTCGACTTCGGCGGGGACGACACTCCGGTCAACCGGCAGTGTCGCTGACGCGCACGCCCACGGTTGACGGGCATACGGCAGACTCCAGCTCCACCAGGCCCCCGATGACGGACCTGAGAACAGAGCTGGAGCGATGCCACTTGGGCCGAGATGCTCGAGTGTTCCTCGAGCAACGTCGAGAGAGGCGTCACATCCAAGAGGCTGGTGACAGCATGACGTCGGTCTCGACTCAGCCTCAAGGGCAGACCTTCGTCACGAGAGCTCTGCCCCAGGCACACACCGCGCAGCATATGCCACAACCATATGCCCTGCAAACGGCGTCTCCGGTCTATGGCGCAGCCTTGCCCATACCAGGGTACACAGGGCCAGGTGCGAACCAACCATTCGCGGCACCAATACCTGCGGCAAAAGGGGCAGGATGTGCGGCTCTTGCACCCCACCTTCGCTTCGCGAGGTGGCCGCGCAAGTTTCGGCCGCATCTGCCCGAAAAGTACGATGGCAGCGTCAACCCGGCGGAGTTCCTCCAGATCTACTCCACCGCCGTGCTTGCCGCAGGAGGGGACGAGGCCGTCATGGCCAACTATTTCCCCGTCGCCTTGACCGGCCCAGCCCGGTCTTGGCTCATGAACCTACCCCAGAATTCCATAACCTCCTGGGGAGAGCTCTCCCGGCAGTTCGTCGCCAACTTCGGCAGTTCCTACACCCGGCCTGGCACGGAGCTCGACCTCCACGCCATCCAGCAACAACCAGGGGAGTCGCTGCGCTCCTTCATCTAGCGGTTCTCCCAGGTGTGGAATACCATCCCACACATCCAAAACGCTTCTGTGGTGGTGGCGTTCCGACAAGGCGTTCGGGACAAGAAGATGCTCGAGAAGCTCGCGACTAGGGAGGTTCGCGACGTCTCGGAGCTCTTCAGACTGGCGGACAAGTGTGCCAGAGCAGCCGAAGGGCGGAGCTGGCACTCACTGCCAGCCTCGGAGCCAGGGGGTCAGCCGGGATCTGGCGCCGCTTCCTACGGAAGCGGCGGGAAGATCAAGAACAGGGGCGGTGGCAAGATGAAGCCGCCAGCTGCGGCCCCCGTTGCCACAACAGCGGCGCCCAGAGGAGCTCGGGGGCCGCGCCCCGACAAAAGGCCGCGACAATCACCGGCTCCAGGCGGAGACCAGGGCGAGTTATGCCCCATGCACGGCACGAGTTACCATACTGCTACCGAGTGCCAGGAAATCCAGAAGCTCGCGGAGCGCTTCCGGAAAGGGAAGCAGATCCTAACTGATGCTCCACCCTACCGTCAAAGGGAGGGCAAGCAGAAGGTCGACGCCCCAGACGACGTTGACCGTCAGGTGGAGTTCTAGGAGCTTCAGCGTCCCGTGAAGGCGGTGCGCAATCATGAGAGCCCCAGCTCCAGCGATGACGAGCACCGGAAGATGCTCTACGTCATCCTCGGCGGGTCCGCTGACCCCTCGTCCCGAAGCGTGGCTAAAGCCTTGCGCCGAGCGGTAGCGTCGGTGGCTCCTCTCCCAAGTGCAGCACAGCACCTCAGGTGGATGGGAACCCCCATCAGCTTCGATGCCACCGACTGCCCCAGGAACATGGCTGGGGCCGGCCAACTACCGCTCGTGGTGGCCCCCACCATTGCCAACGTGAGGATGTACCACGTTTTGGTGGATGGCGGGGCTGGACTGAACCTCATCAGTCGCGCAGCCTTCCAGAAGCTGCAGATCCCGATGGCCAAGCTCACCCCATCGAGCCCGTTCTCAGGGGTAGGGCCGGGACAGGTCATTCCCTACGGCCACATCAGCCTCCCGGTGACCTTTGGGGCACCGGACAGAGTACATTCTGTTCGACGTGGTCGAGATCGACCTCCCCTTCAACGCCATAATCGGCAGGCCAGCCCTGTACCGATTCATGGCAGTAGCCCACTGCGGCTACCTTGTCTTGAAGATGCCTACACCAACAGGCGTCCTCAAGGTTTGTGGAGACCGTGCCGCCGCAGTGTTATCCTTGGAAAAGCTTCAGGCGCTTACAGCGGCTAGAGCACCAACCCCAGGCAGTGCAGAACCAAACCAGCTCCACCCAAGTGCACACCACCGTGCCTCTACCACAGCACCCCATGTGCAACCCCTCAATGAGGACAACGCCCCCTTGAGGCTCGTCCGAATCAGCGCCGATGCCACCCAGACCACCCGGGTAGCCGGGGGCCTGGATAGCGAATAGGAAGGCACGCTCGTTACCTCCCTCCGGCACAATGTCGATGTGTTGCATGACAGCCGTCGCGGATGCCAGAGATCCCTAGGGAGGTGATTGGGCACTATTTAAAGGTCTTCCCCGATGCCCGGCCAGTCCGACAGGATGGAAAGTCCGCCACCCCCGGTGCTTGGCGAACCCTGTTGTCGTCCCGAAGGCCGGCGGGAAGCTCCGAAAGTGCATCGACTACACCAGTCTCAATAAGGCATGTCCTAAAGATCTATTTTCTCTCCCTATGATAGATCAAATAGTAGACTCGATGCCAGGCTGCGATATGCTGTGCTTCCTAGATGCTTACTCGAGTTTCCACCAGACCCCTATGTTTAGAGAAGATGAAGAGCACACCTCCTTCGTCATAGTAGTTAGTCTGTACTGTTATGCCTCTATGCCTTATGGCCTAAGGGACGCTCTCCCTACCTTCATACGTGCAATGCACAAGACCTTAGGAGAGCTAATGGGAGACTCAGCTGAGGTGTGTGTTGAAGACAATGTTGTTAAGGTCAGGCACAGCTCATCCCTACTAGATAACCTGGCCCTAGTCTTCGCCCTTCTGACAAGTGTGAGTTCGATGTACCCTCGGGAAAACCCTTAGGATTCCTGGACTCACGACGAGGAACTGAGGCTAACCCAGAGAAGATCAAAGCCATCGGCTCGAGGCGGCCTCCCGCCCGCAAAAAAAAAGAGTCCAGAAATTCACGGGATGCCTAGCTGCACTGAGTCGGTTTATACCGAGGTTAGCAAAGCGAACGCTCCACTTCTCTAAGCTCCTACACAAATCCGGGCCATTCGCTTGGACCGACGAAGCGGAGGAAGCTCCCCAGGAGCTGAACCAGCTCCTGATGACCCTACCCGTAGTGGTAGCCCCCGAGCCCGAAGAGCATCAGTTGCTCTACATCGCGGCGACGGCTGCAGTGGTGAGTACGGTCCTCGCCGCAGGATGGCCGGACCCCTCATCGCCGCAACCTGCTCCGGTATCGGGAAGCAAGCGCCAGGAAACCCCGGAGGTCCGAGACGACCCCCTGGGTCTCCAAGGCAAACCCCCCCGGAGGTCCAAAACGGACCCCGGACCCCCGACACAACCTCCCGGAGGACCAGCAGGACCTCCTGGAGGCGCAACGGGACCCCACCCGGAGGCCCAACAGAACCTCCCGGACGTCCAACGGGACCCCCCGGAGCTCTCGGGAAATCAGCGGGACCTCCCGGAGGTCCAAGACAGCCTGGGGAACTCGGAGTATCAGCTCCCAGTGGCCTCCCCGGGCCCGCGGGAGGTTCTGTCTACCTCATCAGCGCCACCACCACAAGTGGACGCCAACGCAGGATTGACCCAGGGGGCCATGAAGACGGTGAACCAGGACCCTGGGCTCTGGCCTTCACCGGGCCACACTGGATGCCCTTCTTCGACGGCTCCTTGCGAAAGCAGGGGGCCGGTGCTAGCGTATTGTTCCTCATGCCATCGGGGGAGCAGTCTGGGTATATGGCGCGTCTCAATTCCAAGGAAACCAGCAACATGGCAGAGTATGAAGCACTCATCCTTGGCCTAAACACAGCCCTGTCTCTAGGCGCTCGCCAGTCGTTGGCACAGGGCGACTCCCAGCTAGCTATCAAGCAAGATGGTGGAGAAAGACTTCCTCGCTTTGGACCTGCGCCACGTACCGCGCGCTAGCAAGGCTGCAGCTGACGACCTCTCCACGAAGACCCCCACCGGAGCACCTGTGCCCGAAGGGGGCTTCGAGAGGACGTTGCCGTGGCCCACAGCCCGGCCCGCCGAGCCGGGCGAAGGGGGCTAGACCAGCACCTCGAAGCTGGCGGTCCCGGCGGCCATGGATGCTGCCAAGGATCGTAAGCGTCACTGGGGACTCCGTGCAACCCAGCGTTCAAGATCCAGATGCTCAAGTCAGACCCGATGCATGGATCACGGAGATCCGGGACTACTTGAAAGACAATATCCTCCCTGATGAACGTGTATCCGCTGAACGGATCGTGCGTATGGCTAAGATACACGTGATGGTAGAAGGGGATCTCTACCAACGCGGCGCCAACCGTGTCCTATTGCGATGCATAACCCAGGGGGAAGGCTGCGACTTGCTCGCTGAGATCCATGGAGGCGAATGTGGGAGTCATTCTTCCTCACGCACGCTTGTCGGTAAAGCCTTTCGGCATGGCTTCTACTAGCCGACAACACTCCAAGATGCCGTCAAGCTGGTCGAGAACTGCAAGGCGTGCCTGTTCCGCGCCAAGCAGATCCATACACCGGCTTGGACGGTACAGATGATCCAGCCCACACGGCTATTTGCCGTACGGGGGCTGGACATCCTGGGACCTGGGACCATTCCCCAGAACTGAGGATGGGGACCTGCTCCCGAACCCTCGGAACACAGAACACCTCCGTAAGTTCTACCCCTAGAGCAACAATAGGACAAACTCTTCTTTTTATAATAAATTCCATAAAGTCCAGGAACAGTGCTCGGAGCAGCTAAGCCTCAGGGGACGGTCCAGGACTACGTTCAGCTTCGCCTGGTTCCGACCCCAAGCGCGTAGAGTCTTGCTTCCCTTGAGGCGGGTCGTGGCCTCCATACCCAGCCTGCCTTCCTCCTATGGAAATTTATATGAAAAGAAACCTGCCCTACGCTGCTCTTCTTTGGTGCTCATTTAATTTACTTATTAAATTTTTATGACTGCACTACTAGCGCGGGCTCACCATGCGCTCAGCTCCCTCTTCTCATTCTCACCTTTAGTCGGCATTTGCTGCCCTACCAAAGGCGGTTGTGTTGTAGGTACCGGCCGATAGCCAGGGGGGCCCCAAGCCCCCGGCACTTCGCGCACGGTAGCTCCCAAGCACTGTATAAGTGGACAGGGACCGTAAGCCAAATAAGACTAAGAGATAGAGCAGGGGGAGCCCCCAAGGAGAATTACATTTCCCTTACTTGTGTGCAGGATCTCTCGGCCTCAGCTCCCCGCAGGAGTATGGTAGCCACATCCATCCAATGGAACGCACCTACCAGGGGGCCGCTACGGGATCGCGCAAGACAGAAAACCCAAGGTAAGATCAAAGAACTAGACCTCACCGCTTCCGCAGGGGCAAGGCCTGAAGATCCCACGTGTCCAGCTGGGCCAGACCATCCACCTCCTTGAGGGGGGGGCTCCAGGCCCGCCACGTGGCCTACAGAAGCCGGACCTTCCCCCCTCCACGGGGAGAGGTCCGAGGACTCCACGTGCCCCGCAAGCCCGGACCTTCCCTCAGGGGGGAGCTCCGGGCCCGCCACGTGGTGAACAGGCCCGGATCCCCCCTGCTCTCGTAAGGCGGGTCCTGGAGACCTCCGGGGCCCTTAGTATACAGTGAGGACCCGGAGAAGGTGTCTGCAGAGCTTCGAGATTGGTCAAGGCCTCCGAGTACCTTGCGGAGCTAAGGACTCAGCCAGGAAAAACCAGGAAGAAGACTAGGACATGCAGACACAGAAAGAAGCAGGAGTCTGTTCATACAAAAGGCTCCACGAGCTGGGCTACAGACTCAACAAAAATAAAAAAGGAAGTACAGGGCCTTGTGGCCACGGGGACAGGTGCCTAAGAGTCCCCGAACTCCCGATGAAACCTAGAGGCCACGAGGGCAGCCACGTCCTCGACCTCGGCCCTGGCAGCTTCCTCCCGATCGGCAACAGGTCCCAGACGGACTGGCCCCAGAGAAAAGGAAGGGTCTCGGCTCCGGAAGCACGCCAGTACGTGCACAGCGACCTCCTTCGCAAGGCCCCGACCTTCCACTTCAAGCTCGTCGGCGATCACCGCTTCGAGCCGACCCAGCTCGTCGCCGATGGACTCAAGTGCCGTGATCGCTTCGGACATCGGCCGCGCCGGACCCTCTATCTGCACGGGGCTGAAACCAAGGGGAGCCAAGGCGGACCCCGCCTTGGCAATAAAGCCCCAGACTGCCTGGGCCTCGGTAGACCGCAAGGACTGGAGCTTCTCTACCTCTTGGCGAGCCGCCAGCTCGCGATCCATCGCCGCCTGGCGCTCCTGGGAGAACTGCTCCTCCCTCGCGGCAACAGCCGACTCACGGAGCTCCAGCTCCTCGGTCCGAGCCCTTAGCTCCCCCACTTTGGCTCTCAGCCAGGCGGTGGTCTTCTCCTCCTCGGCCGCTGCAGCGCGTTCCCGATCGGCGACGGCGCACTCTCGACGAGCTACCTGCAGCCGCAACTCCTCCGCGGCGGCGGAACGCTCCTCGGCTTTGGCTTCAACGTGGGCCAGAGCCTCGTGGTAGGAGGCACGGAGCCACCGGGTCTCTGACTCCAAGCGGCTAATGGCCTTCTTCTGAGTGTCAAGCAGAGCACTCATGGCCTCAAGCCTTGATTGCCTCGAGTCAAGGTCCGCCTTAGCCTCCTGGGCCCGCTGCTTCCAGCTGAGAAGGCGTTCCCTCTCGCCGGCCAGCGCCCCCCGCTCCTGCTCAAAGGCGGATTGGAGCTGCCGGGCACTGGTCTGGACACGCCCCAGGGCATCCCACACGGGCGCCGGGACAGAGGGAATAGGAGTCACGCCCCTGACCCCCCCTGTCGAGTCTAAGACCGGCGGAGGCACCGGTGCCTCAGCAACCAGAGTGGGGCGCTGTCCTAAGGAGGCCAGGGGGCCAGCAGGCGCACCTAAAGCGGCCCTCCCAGTCTCAGGACCGGACTTCCGGGCTGGTGAAGGAGGGCGGATAGGAGCGGATGCGGCCACCACGGAGGGTTAACTCGCTGGCACAGAGGAAGCCCCCGCCGATTTGGGGACCGTGGGAGCCGCCACAGTTCCCAGACGCGGAGGCGCGGAGCCCCCGTTGGTTGAAGGCGGCCGGGTAAGAGGCCCGCCCCCGGCAGCTGGTCGGTCCCTGCAAGAAGAGAAAGCTCTCAGGCTAAGAGAGGAGACGAGAGCACTGCTCCTACAAGCCAGAAGGAGCAACACATACTGGGCGGCATGAGCACTCCAATGGGCTTGCAGCACCGGCCGCTGGGCTGTAACTGAACCGCCGGTTGGAACGCCCGCGGGACGTGACGCCTGGAACCCCGGCACACTCGCAAGTGTCGCCCCACCAGCGTCCGTCCTAGAAACCCCTCCGCTTGAGGAAGGATGACGAGGTGCTTGGGCAACTCCGGACTGCCGCTGTCCAGGGAGAGACCCGCTGGGGAGGGACACCCGGGGCTTCTTCGGGTCGCCACCTGATGAACCAGCACCCCCGGGAGATGGGAGCAAGGTTGCTCCGGCACCCTGACTCGGCGCAGGCGGCGCCCTCGGAGGAGACCGGGCACGTTTCTTCTCTGGATGCCCGGTGTCACACCCGGTTTTTCCGATGAAACAACCAAGTGAATATCACATGTATGCCAGGATCATTTTCTCATACATGTGATGACAAATAGTGAAGCATCATTTATTACAAGCCAGGTGTCGAATATAAGTAAGTCTTACATAGTAAATGTCTCGATGGACAATAATAAGTTCATCACAAGTAAATAAAGTAGCAGCGGAATATTATTCTTTTAGGGCTCCATCACAGGCGTTGCCCGGGGTCTTCATGAACCTAAAAGCCTTCCTCGGGTCCAAAATCTTGGTCATTATACACCACCTCATTATCTTGACCTGAGCAGCAATATAAACCAACAAATATGCAAGGTTGAGTACCAAGGGTACTCAGCAAGTGTGGGAAAATTATATCATGCATGGCTAGAACAAGGAGAGGTTGAACTCATGGTTAAAGCACTACGCAATTAATACCTATCACCTTAGCTTATTAAGCACCTACATTCCTACACAGGTGAAATGGTCCCAATCTCCCATCCCATCATCATAATCCAATAACCATAATAATCATTTCCAAATGTTAAGCTCCCCGCTTAACTTCCAAAACCATCAATCCTCTAATCATGAATAAGTCCAGGCCGCTCTTAACCGTGAGCACGACTGTCAAGACAGTTTTGACTCTGCAGAGTTTGTACCACTGTACCCACAAGTAGTGATTTCATCCCCCGTTGCCGGGTGGACTAAAAGAACCTCCATTATGCCAGTGGCTACGATCCACATTCACACTTCCCAGGTGTGTAGCCAGGAGATCACTACGAAGCCTTTACAAAGGGATTCCCGACGAGCGTGGGCCCACTGAGGTTTCACCCCTAACAGCATACAAGAGGCTCCAACCCCGCTGCAGTGGCCCCCTCTTGAGCCTTGCGGTTCATATGGTAGTCCAGCTGACACCTACTCCCCGCACCATCCAACACACCCATGCTACGCCGGGGATACACCTAATTAATTGGCCAAGCTGCCCCATCTCAGCATGTGGTTGGCACTGTAAAGCCGGGTTACATGCTCCATGAACCGGTCCTTAGGATCCAGGCAAGTACTAAACACAAACCCAAGTCTCGTGCACCCAGCACACAACCAAAACATCCAACTTGCCTTGATCCCTACCTCTACATAACTCCCAATAGCTCATTCAAGAGTATGGTATAATAAACTGATGATCTCATGTCCCAAATATCCCATTCTAAGCATGGCTAAGCATATGCATGTAAATAAATGACATGGTAAAATAAATCCCAACCCAAGCTTCAAGGAAACAAGGCAATGCAATTCTAGGGAAACTTTCCTAGCATGGGTTTCATATTTCATTTGACAATGCAAATAATTCTATCTACACATGCTAGCATAGGATCAAAGTGGTCAAGGACACTTGCCTCCTTCTTGCTGCTCTTGAAATTGGTAGTCCTAATCTTGGAAAGGGTTAACTTGCTCTTGAGCAGGTTCTACTTCATACCATCACACATAGCAAAAGAAGAACAACAATCATAAGACATAGTTCACACTTCTTACTTCATACAAACCACACATTCATATTTATAAAAGTTCTTTACCATTATATGTGTTGTGGTTACTTTATGTGTGTTGAGTTGTGGCTTGCATGCACTTTTAACCATGTGTATATGATTCCTACTTTTGTGTCCACCTTTATACTTACATACTATTTATATGGGTTTCCAATAAATTTCTTATATTCAACTACTTCACCTTTTTACTACAAAGTGTGTATGAAAAGTATTATTCTTCCCCATATGTGCTTTCATAACTTCTATCAACACTAAACTGAATTCTTTGTATTTTAGAAACTCCATTTATCATTTACTAGTTGCTATATTTTCAGATTTATATTCCTATGCATAATTGTGTATTTTATTATTAAATTAGTAATACACATCACCTAAACAGATTAGGTTCTGGTCCTAAATAATTTAAAATCATATTTTGACCTTGGCTTATGATGTAGACTATTTCATAATTATTTTCCCTATTTTTCTATAACTATTCTTTACTTAAAAATGTGTCCCTATACTAATAAATGTGAATAATAGATAAAACAGATTTATTTCAGCCCAAAAATATTTTTTTATCTCACTCCAAAGTTTTCTAAGTACTGAGAAAGTTTTTAATAAATTTTGACAATTATGTTTGTCCCCCTTTTTCATTTTTAAACACTAGTTACATATTCAATTTTCTAAATTAATTACTAAACAGGGTTAAAATAATGAACTCACCCATTACAGGGTCTATAATATTATTTTCATAATTTCCAGGGGTCTAGCTACACTTATCAGAGGTGTTTTTTCCTAATTTTTATTAAGTCCAGGGGCTAAAACTGATTTTTAAATGAATTTACATGATTTTCTGGAGTTCCAGGGGCTAGATCTGAAGTTTCCGGGGCTAGCTCTCAATTCCAGAGAACCCCAGGGGGTAGCACGTAAGAATTTCAGTCTTTATAACGCGGGGCTGACGTGGACCGTCCGATTTTAAACCGACGGCTGAGATTATAACATCGAACCGATACGCGGGGTTTTAAAGTCTACCGTGCGATTTAAAATAAACGGCGCACAATCGGCCACGTCGCTCTGATCGAGCGCGGGCGGCGCTGCCGGCAGCGCACGGCGGCGGGAAGCGGCGATCTCGCCGGAAAGTTTCGGATCCTCGAGAATTCTGCCTAGAACTGTGATCTTATGGCCTAGATCGGTAGAGGGGAGGTCAGGGATCTCACCTCGGGGGTTTTCTCGAGCT
The DNA here is from genome assembly GCA_030760725.1 of Neostapfia colusana. NCBI lineage: Eukaryota > Viridiplantae > Streptophyta > Magnoliopsida > Poales > Poaceae > Neostapfia > Neostapfia colusana. Next base: position 17,755,707 of record JASWHV010000017.1, on the reverse strand, counting down.
CGGGGGTCCTGGAAAGTGATCGGCGGCGAGGTCCGAGGCAAAACCACGGCGAAGCTCGTCGGCACTGCGTTTACACCGTAACTCTCCGAGTTTTCTGCACCTGCAAAGTTCCCCGGAGGCGGTGGATCAAGACCAGCGAGTTAGATCAGAGTTTCCGAGCTTAGATCGGCCAGAATTCACCGGCGAAGTCTCGGTGCTCACCGGAGTAAAAATCGGCGATCGCGTGGGAAAAACTGATCGGAGCTGGGGTTTTTATAGCCGGGGGAGGGCGGTGGGTCAGTTGTGATCGAGTTGGATTCTTCTGGGACCAGAATTCGGGCTGCGGGACGGGTTTTCCGATCGGTTAAGATCGCGCGCGCTCGGGGAAAAGTCCGGGGTCGCGGGGTTAGGGATGACAGGCGGGTCCCACCCGTCTGTGAGAGGCAGCGCGGCGCGCGCGGGGGCGGGCTGGCGCGGGGAAGCTGGGCCGGCTGGCGGGTTTCGGCCCACTGGCCGGTTTTTTTCCCGTTTCTCTTTTTCTTTTTCCATTTCTTTTCTGTTTTGAGTATAATTTGAATTCCAGTTTGAATTTGAATTTTTGCAAAACATGCAACACGTCCAAAAATTTTTAAATTCCCCTCTGAACATGGTTTAGTGTTTTGAATCAAAATTTTGGGGTGTTACAGCTCTACCCCCCTTAAAAGAAATCTCGTCCTCGAGATTGGTGTTTCTAAGAAAACAATTCCGGAAATTGTGCCTTGAGCTCATCCTCCCGTTCCCAGGTAGCTTCCTCTTCTGAGTGATGCTTCCACTGCACCTTGCACATCCGGATTCTCTTGTTTCTGGTGAGGCGTTCCATTGTCTCCAAAATCTTGTATGGTTGCTCGGCATAAGACAAATCTTCAGCTACATCCACTTCATTCATGGGTAACACCTCTTCAGGCGTCCTCAGACATTTCTTGAGTTGTGACACATGGAATACATCGTGTACATCCGATAGATGAACCGGTAACTCTAGTTGGTACGTCACTTCGCCTTTTCTTTCCAAAACTTGAAAGGGTCCGATGTATCGAGGTGACAACTTCCCTTTTACCTTGAACCGACGAAGTCCTCTGATAGGGGACACCTTGAGATAAACATAGTCTCCCACGTTGAAAACGAGTTCTCTTCTTCGTACATCAGCATAACTCTTCTGGCGTGTTTGTGCTATCCTCAAGTTGTTGCGAATCTCCCTCACCTTCACCTCGGCTTCTTGTAGCACCTCTGGACCAAACACTTTACTTTCTCCTGTTTGGTTCCAAAATAGAGGAGTTCTGCACTTCCTTCCATACAAAGCTTCTAACGGTGACATCTTCATACTAGCTTGATAACTGTTGTTATAGGAAAACTCCACATACGGTAAGTTCTTGTCCCAACTCCTATTGTTTTTTGAGTGCACATGCCCTTAACATATCTTCAAGGATCTGATTGGTTCTTTCCGTCTGCCCGTCAGTTTGGGGATGATAGGCAGAGCTGAAATTCAGATGGGTTCCCATGGTTTCATGCAACTTTTGCCAAAACCTCGAGGTGAACTGTGTCCCTCGGTCCGATACTATCTTCTTTGGCACTCCATGGTAACATACAATCCTTGACATGTACAATTCTGCCAATTTGGATCCGCTGTAGCTTTCTTTCACAGGGATGAAATGAGCTACCTTGGTTAGCCTATCAATAATGACCCATATTGAATCATACCCGGATTGGGTCCTAGGCAATCCCACGACAAAATCCATGCTGATTTCTTCCCATTTCCATTCAGGTACTTTAAGTGGTTGCAATAATCCCGCGGGTCGTTGATGTTCTGCTTTCACCAACTGACATGTGTCACATAGGGCAACATGTTCCGCGACATCTCGCTTCATGCCATACCACCAATACCTGCTTTTGAGGTCCTGGTACATCTTCGTACTCCCAGGATGAATGGAATAGTCGGAATCGTGAGCCTCCTTCAAAATTAATTCACGGATCTCCTTTACTTCTGGCACACAGATCCTTTTCCCGTGCCACACCGTTCCTTGTTCATCCTCTCTAAAACCAGGAGCTTTATTTTCCTTAATGAGCTGTCTGATCTCTTGTATCTTCTCATCATTCTTTTGGCCCTCGCCTATGTCTTTCTCGAGTGTGGAGTCCACTTCCATGGCGATGGCTTCACCACTATTTACTAGACATAGATTGAGCCTTATAACCTCGTCCTTCAATTCTGCGGGCATGTCCTTCAAGCTCAACTTATTGACCTGCACTTTTCGACTCAAAGCATCGGCCACGACGTTTGCTTTCCCGGGATGATAGTTGATGCCCACATCAAAGTCATTGATTAGCTCTAACCATCTCCTTTGTCTGAGGTTGAGATCTGGTTGTGTGAATATGTACTTCAAACTCTTATGATCCGTATATATCTCTGTCCTCTTCCCCATCAAATAGTGCCGCCAAATTTTCAACGCGTGTACCACTGCGGCTAGTTCAAGGTCATGTGTAGGATAGTTCTTCTCGTGCTTCCGAAGCTGCCGGGATGCATATGCCACGACATGTCCTTCTTGCATGAGAACACATCCCACCCCATTTCTAGAGGCATCGCAGTACACTGTGAAATTCTTCTGCATATCTGGCATAACCAACACTGGGGCTGTTGTCAATCTCTTCTTTAGCTCTTGAAAGCTCGTCTCGCACTGTGGCGTCCAGGTGAATGTGATTCCCTTCTCCAACAGTTTGGTGAGAGGTCTCGAGATCTTGGAGAATCCCTCAATAAACCGTCGATAGTATCCAGGCAAGCCCAAAAAGCTTCGAACTTCCCCGACATTTTCAGGGGTCTTCCACTTCTGGATATCCTCGATTTTGGCGGGATCTACGGAGATTCCTCCCTCCGAGATTATATGTCCTAAAAAGGGAACTCTCTTCAGCCAAAACTCACACTTGCTCAACTTGGCATATAGTTGGTGTTCTCTCAGCCTCTGTAACACCAACCTTAGATGTTTCTCATGTTCTTCTTCATTTTTGGAGAAGACGAGAATATCATCTATGAAAACCACCACAAATTTGTCCAGATATTCCATGAATACCTTGTTCATGATGTACATGAAATATGCCGGGGCATTGGTTAGCCCGAAAGGCATGACAGTGTATTCATACAGTCCGTACCGAGATACGAAAGCTGTCTTGGGAATATCAGATTGCCTTATCTTGAGTTGGTGGTACCCCGACCTGAGATCAATTTTCGAGAACACACAAGCTCCCCTCAACTGATCAAACAAGTCTTCAATGCGGGGTAATGGGTACTTGTTCTTAATGGTCACCTCATTCAAGGCACGGTAATCCACGCATAACCTTTGGGTTCCGTCTTTCTTGGGCACAAATATCACCGGAGCTCCCCATGGTGAGGAACTAGGGCGAATATACCCCTTCTCCGTCAATTCTCTCAAGTGATCCTTGAGCTCTTCTAGCTGCTTGGAGTCCATTCGATAAGGTCTCTTGTATATCGGGGCTGTCCCCGGTACTAGCTCAATTGCGAACTCCACGTCACGGTCGGGAGGCATACCTGGCAACTCCTCCGGAAAAACATCTGGATATTTCCTGATGGTCCTGATTTCCTCAACTTTCACCTCCACTTGATTTAATTTAATGTCCCTCCTAGGCTCGTGTATCGTTATGAACTTTACTCTTGTGCCATTGGGGTGAGTTAGTTCCACCGTTCTGGTCGAACAATGGATGATTCCTTTATGTTTGGTCAACCAATCCATACCCAAAATAATATCTATCCCTTGTGAATCTATCACTATGAGGTTAGCCGTAAATACTACCCCATTAATGTCTAGGCTCACTTTGGGACACACTTGTCTTGTCCTTATTTATCCACCTGGAGAGTTTACGGCTAGCATATGGTTCATTTGTGTGGTTGCTAGGTCATACTTCTTAACAAACCCTTGAGCAATGAACGAGTGGGTAGCACCAGAATCAAACAGCAGAGTAGCAAGGTGTAAATTGGCAGGAAACTTACCAACTACCACGTCGGGTGCCTCTTGTGCTTCCTCCATAGTGACATGGTTCACCCGTCCTCTCACTACATTCTGCTGTTGTGGCGGCGCAGGCTTCTTCTTTGGGCATTTATGGGCGTAGTGCCCCACTTCACCACAGCTGAAACATTGCACCCCAATCTTAGTTCCCTGGCCTTTGTTGTCTTGGGGTTGGTTTGGGGGTCCTTGCACTGCTGGTCGAGGTGGATATGCGGGGCGAGGTTGCTGCACAAACTGACGTGGCTGCTGTGCTGGTGCTGCGGGAGGCCTGTAGTTTGGGTTGTACCCTCTTGGTGCTGAATAGGGTACCGCAGCACGGCTTGTCTGCCCCGTAGGTTGCTGCATCATACGTGGGCGGGTGTTGCTCCCTGAGGCCTGATGTGACCATCCCGCCTTCCTCTTATTCTCATTTTCCAGGGCCTTTAGCTTCCTTTCCACCACAAACGCTCTGTCCACCATCTTTTGAAAGCTTTCATACTCATTGGAGGACATTGCACACTGCATCTCTGCGGTAAGTCCTTCCACGAAACAATCTTGTTTCTGCTCATCGGTCTCTATGTCTCGTGGAGCATAACGGGATAGTTGAGTAAATTTAGTGAGGTATTCCCTCACAGTCATGTTTCCCTGCTGCAGTCCCAAAAATTCCTTCCTCTTGTTTTTGAGTTCACCTCTTGGGATGTAATGGTTTCGGAAGCTACGCTTGAACTCTTCCCAAGTGATGTTCTCAGGGTCATGATGGGCGGCCACGTAGGCGGTCCACCAATCAGCAGCAGGTCCCTGCAATTGATGAGAGGCAAACAGCACCCTCTCATACCCTTGGCATTGTATAATCCTCATCTTACTTTCAATGGTCTTCAGCCAATCATCTGCCTCCAGAGGTTCAGCAGCACTTGCAAACTTTGGAGCTTGAGTTCCTAGAAACTCACTCAACCTTGGTTGGCGTGGTGCAGCTTGTGGAGGTGGAACTTGATGCAAGATGGCCACCACTTGAGTCAAGTTCTGGATAAGCTGATTTTGATTCTCCAGCATTTGGTGGAGAGGATCAACTTCTTCACGGCGACCACCCCTGTCCTGGCCTCCAGAAAGATGAGGGTTGCATGCCTCATCATTGTTGTTGGCGGGGTTGGCAGCACGCCCTTTTCCTCTTCCGGCCGTCTGGCAGAATCAACAAATGTTAATTTGATACCATTTAGTATCATCTTACTACTTTCATTTGTTGGTACTTTGAGGTGTTGAGGCTTTGTTAAAATTTTACGAGGGTTTATATCTCACACCAAATAAATGCACTATTATTTCCTGTGGGTTCACACACCAAAGCAAAACAATCTGAAGACGAGGCTGTGGACAATTGCTCATGGCTTCCACAACTCACGTCACACACCAAGCATCATCACACCATTAACTACGTAACGACTCGACTACTCGACCTCTTGCTAGCTAGGGGAAAGATTCTACACTACTCGTCCTCTTGAGCTGGCTCCTCGGGATCTTCCTCCTCATTTCGGCTACCTTCTGACTCTGCTTTGGGTGGAGAGGCTGCTGGTTGAGAAGTGCGACGACGCCTGATCGCTCGGCGATCCGGGGAGTCAGGAGTCCATGGATCACTCACGGTGACACACAGCTCATTCCCATCTCCTCTTTCTCTCGCCTTTAAGCAAGCTCGCAGCAACGCCTCCGTTTCCTTCAGGGTGTCTCGGACATCCTGAAGCTCTTGTTGACACTCCTGCAGTCGAGTGCTGAGCATAGCAGCATCCTCCAAGCACAAGTCCATGTGCTCATGGGAAGTCCCTTGCTGCACCGGTGGGTACTTGTACTCCGTGGTACCACTCTCACGTTGGAGGACATACATGTACTCAGTTTTGTCCAAGTGGCGACGATAGATGTGACTCTGGCAGGTGATGGCCTCCCAGGTGACATCTCTCTCTGCGTCAACTTGTGTTGCTCGACAAGCTGGAGAATGGTGGATCTTCAGCAGCTGATTCTCGTGTATAATCCTCATCTCTGAACTCCATTCTTCCCTCTTCTCACGGATGGTCCTGGTGGAGTTATAGTGGATGATGAGCTTGCCCGTATTGCCTGCGGCTTCGAGCATACGTCGAAGACGGCGCAACAAGTCTCCTACTGCCAATCCGTAGGAAAGGTACGTCACTGGACGACTCTCCTCTCTTTCGGCAAGGGCTACTACGAGAACTCTCCCTCCTGTGGACTTGCGAGCGGTGCGAATCATGCGAACCATCTAAAACAAAAAGAATTTAAATTTAGGTTAGATAAACTTTTTAAACAAAAATCCCATTTTGAATGAAAATTTGGGGTAAGATGAAGAAAATGACTCCTTAAATAACACTTTTCCACCCACACCTTGGAAAATAGTTTTTAAGAAAATAGGGCCCTTAACTACGTCCATTTCTACCTAGGTCCACGTTCCTACGGGCAACCTTGGCTCTGATACCACCTCTGTCACACCCGGTTTTTCCGAAGAAACAACCAAGTGAATATCACATGTATGCCAGGATCATTTTCTCATACATGTGATGACAAATAGTGAAACATCATTTATTACAAGCCAGGTGTCGAATATAAGTAAGTCTTACATAGTAAATGTCTCGATGGACAATAATAAGTTCATCACAAGTAAATAAACTAGCAGCGGAATATTATTCTTTTAGGGCTCCATCACAGGCGTTGCCCGGGGTCTTCATGAACCTAAAAGCCTTCCTCGGGTCCAAAATCTTGGTCATTATACACCACCTCATTATCTTGACCTGAGCAGCAATATAAACCAACAAATATGCAAGGTTGAGTACCAAGGGTACTCAGCAAGTGTGGGAAAATTATATCATGCATGGCTAGAACAAGGAGAGGTTGAACTCATGGTTAAAGCACTACGCAATTAATACCTATCACCTTAGCTTATTAAGCACCTACATTCCTACAAAGGTGAAATGGTCCCAATCTCCCATCCCATCATCATAATCCAATAACCATAATCATCATTTCCAAATGTTAAGCTCCCCGCTTAACTTCCAAAACCATCAATCCTCTAATCATGAATAAGTCCAGGCCGCTCTTAACCGTGAGCACGGCTGTCAAGACAGTTTTGACTCTGCAGAGTTTGTACCACTGTACCCACAAGTAGTGATTTCATCCCCCGTTGCCGGGTGGACTAAAAGAACCTCCATTATGCCAGTGGCTACGATCCACATTCACACTTCCCAGGTGTGTAGCCAGGAGATCACTACGAAGCCTTTACAAAGGGATTCCCGACGAGCGTGGGCCCACTGAGGTTTCACCCCTAACAGCATACAAGAGGCTCCAACCCCGCTGCAGTGGCCCCCTCTTGAGCCTTGCGGTTCATATGGTAGTCCAGCTGACACCTACTCCCCGCACCATCCAACACACCCATGCTACGCCGGGGATACACCTAATTAATTGGCCAAGCTGCCCCATCTCAGCATGTGGTTGGCACTGTAAAGCCGGGTTACATGCTCCATGAACCGGTCCTTAGGATCCAGGCAAGTACTAAACACAAACCCAAGTCTCGTGCACCCAGCACACAACCAAAACATCCAACTTGCCTTGATCCCTACCTCTACATAACTCCCAATAGCTCATTCAAGAGTATGGTATAATAAACTGATGATCTCATGTCCCAAATATCCCATTCTAAGCATGGCTAAGCATATGCATGTAAATAAATGACATGGTAAAATAAATCCCAACCCAAGCTTCAAGGAAACAAGGTAATGCAATTCTAGGGAAACTTTCCTAGCATGGGTTTCATATTTCATTTGACAATGCAAATAATTCTATCTACACATCCTAGCATAGGATCAAAGTGGTCAAGGACACTTGCCTCCTTCTTGCTGCTCTTGAAATTGGTAGTCCTGATCTTGGAAAGGGTTAACTTGCTCTTGAGCAGGTTCTACTTCATACCATCACACATAGCAAAAGAAGAACAACAATCATAAGACATAGTTCACACTTCTTACTTCATACAAACCACACATTCATATTTATAAAAGTTCTTTACCATTATATGTGTTGTGGTTACTTTATGTGTGTTGAGTTGTGGCTTGCATGCACTTTTAACCATGTGTATATGATTCCTACTTTTGTGTCCACCTTTATACTTACATACTATTTATATGGGTTTCCAATAAATTTCTTATATTCAACTACTTCACCTTTTTACTACAAAGTGTGTATGAAAAGTATTATTCTTCCCCATATGTGCTTTCATAACTTCTATCAACCCTAAACTGAATTCTTTGTATTTTAGAAACTCCATTTATCATTTACTAGTTGCTATATTTTCAAATTTATATTCCTATGCATAATTGTGTATTTTATTATTAAATTAGTAATACACATCACCTAAACAGATTAGGTTCTGGTCCTAAATAATTTAAAATCATGTTTTGACCTTGGCTTATGATGTAGACTATTTCATAATTATTTTCCCTATTTTTCTATAACTATTCTTTACTTAAAAATGTGTCCCTATACTAATAAATGTGAATAATAGATAAAACAGATTTATTTCAGCCCAAAAAAATATTTTTATCTCACTCCAAAGTTTTCTAAGTACTGAGAAATTTTTTAATAAATTTTGACAATTATGTTTGTCCCCCTTTTTAATTTTTAAACACTAGTTACATATTCAATTTTCTAAATTAATTACTAAACAGGGTTAAAATAATGAACTCACCCATTACAGGGTCTATAATATTATTTTCATAATTTCCAGGGGTCTAGCTACACTTATCAGAGGTGTTTTTTCCTAATTTTTATTAAGTCCAGGGGCTAAAACTGATTTTTAAATGAATTTACATGATTTTCTGGAGTTCCAGGGGCTAGATCTGAAGTTTCCGGGGCTAGCTCTCAATTCCAGAGAACCCCAGGGGGTAGCACGTAAGAATTTCAGTCTTTATAACGCGGGGCTGACGTGGACCATCCGATTTTAATCCGACGGCTGAGATTATAACATCGAACCGGTACGCGGGGTTTTAAAGTCTACCGTGCGATTTAAAATAAACGGCGCACAAGCGGCCACGTCGCTCTGATCGAGCGCGGGCGGCGCTGCCGGCGGCGCACGGCGGCGGGAAGCGGCGATCTCGCCGGAAAGTTTCGGATCCTCGAGAATTCTGCCTAGAACTGTGATCTTATGGCCTAGATCGGTAGAGGGGAGATCAGGGATCTCACCTCGGGGGTTTTCTCGAGCTCGGGGGTCCTGGAAAGTGATCGGCGGCGAGGTCCGAGGCAAAACCACGGCGAAGCTCGTCGGCGCTGCGTTTACACCGTAACTCTCCGAGTTTTCTGCACCTGCAAAGTTCCCCGGAGGCGGTGGATCAAGACCAGCGAGTTAGATCAGAGTTTCCGAGCTTAGATCGGCCAGAATTCACCGGCGAAGTCTCGGTGCTCACCGGAGTAAAAATCGGCGATCGCGTGGGAAAAACTGATCGGAGCTGGGGTTTTTATAGCCGGGGGAGGGCGGTGGGTCAGTTGTGATCGAGTTGGATTCTTCTGGGACCGGAATTCGGGCTGCGGGACGGGTTTTCCGATCGGTTAAGATCGCGCGCGCTCGGGGAAAAGTCCGGGGTCGCGGGGTTAGGGATGACAGGCGGGTCCCACCCGTCTGTGAGAGGCAGCGCGGCGCGCGCGGGGGCGGGCTGGCGCGGGGAAGCTGGGCCGGCTGGCGGGTTTCGGCCCACTGGCCGGTTTTTTTCCCATTTCTCTTTTTCTTTTTCCATTTCTTTTCTGTTTTGAGTATAATTTGAATTCCAGTTTGAATTTGAATTTTTGCAAAACATGCAACACGTCCAAAAAATTTTAAATTCCCCTCTGAACATGGTTTAGTGTTTTGAATCAAAATTTTGGGGTGTTACACCCGGGGGCCGGCTCCTTCCCCTTCCCTTTGTCAACGGTTTGGGTCCCGTCGGCTCCTGGGAAGGGTTTGACAGCAGCAGACGCCTCGTGCCCTGATCCGGGGCGCTCGGTTCCTGGAATTGTAATTCCCCGGAAGGCATCCCCGACCTGCTGGACGGCGATCCCGATGTCGTCAAGATTCGGCATCTTCCACAAGAGCTCTGACCTCCTCTGTGGCTCCAAGAAGAGGGGAGTGGCAGAAGGCGGAAGGGCGGGGTCGCCACTGGGAATGTAGTCGCCGCTCACCTTTCCCACCATCTCGTTCAGCTCCTCGTCGGAAGGGTCAGAGCCAGGGCCCCTCTCCAGCCTGGTACAGTCCTGCTCGCCAGTATAGTACCACGCTGGGCGACTGCGCTGCTGCAAGGGTGCAATACGACGCGACATGAAGTCCATCAGCACCATCAGAGACGTCAGCCCCTCGTTGGCCAAGAACCGGATCCGCTCCCGGACCGGGGTGTACTCCTGCTCCAGCTCAGGGATCTCCTCCCAGAAGCGACGATCGGTGGTAGGGCTGGCGGTCGGGAGTTGTAGGCGATCGTGCTCGTAGGTCTGCACTACCACCCAGCTCTCCCTCCAGTTTTCCCACCTTGATGCGCTGAAGGGTAGAAGGTACCCAGAGACCTTTGGGTCCTTGCAGCGATGCTGGAAGTAGTATGGCCCCATCTGAGTCTTCGAACCGCGCCCAGTCGTTCGCAACACAAAGAAGTAGCGGAAGAGTGTCACAGAAGCGTGCACCCCCACAAACATCTCACAGAAGTGGACAAAGACAGCAGCCATCGCGAAGGAATTGGGAGAAAGATGGTGGGGCTGGAGCCCATATGTCTCCAGCAGTGTGACAAAGAAGGAAGAAATCGGCGGAACGAACCCCGCCAGAGCATAAGCAGTGAAGAAGACCATCTCCCCCTTTTCCAGGGTCAGGGGGAGAGATCCCCGGTGAAGCCGGTGTTTCTGTTCTTCTGTGCGCCAGCCCAGCAGCCTGCGCACTGGCCCAAGCTCGGAGGAGCAAACGATGCGCGTCGGGAGCAAGTTGGAAGCCATGGCGAAAGAGAGCACAAGGACAGGAAAGCCGAGGCGCAAGAGCTCAAGGGGAGAACGAGCGCTAGGAAATGCGAAGGGAAGCCGCGATGCGGGTAAGATCCCCTTTTAAAACTTTCCAGGAACGATTCGAGGTGATTCGAAAATCTTCGAGTACATCGCATCGGCGACCGCGTTGGCTCCGAGACCGGGCGCCGATGACAGGTGGACCCAAGCCGCCCAACTGACGCGGTGGGTCGAGGAGTCAGTCGCCCCAGAAGACAAGCCGGCAAGGCGCTTCGGCGGTTCCGGAAGAAAGCGCTGCGGCGTACAGGAATGGCAGCCTTGGGAACCGCCGCAGTAAAAGCAACCATCAAGTGGGCGCACGCTCCCACGATCCCGCGGCCGTTCGTGCTCTGGCAGCGGTCAATGCGGGACTTAGAGAAAGTGCGCGGATCAGAAAGAGACGGAGGTCCCACCTCGAGCTCGCTATCTCCCCCATGATGGGCCCGGGGGCCACTTTCGGTACCCGCGATATGGGGTATCCCCGCGCACAGGGGAAAATGCCTAAGGAACTCGCCCTTCTCCGCAGGGAGAGCTCCGAAGGCGCCACGCGTCCGACGGGGCCGGACCTCCCTCTCCTCAGAGGAGAGCTCCGGGCCCGTCATGTGGCATACAGAAGCCGGACCTCCCCCTCTGCGGGAGAGAGGTCCGAAGGTGCCACGTATCCGGTGGGGCCGGACCTCCCTCTCCTCAGAGAGAAGCTCCGGGCTCGCCACGTGGCCAACAGACGCCGAACCTCCCCCTCCGCGGGGAGAGGTCCGAAGGCTCCACGTGTCCTACGGAGCCAGACCCCCCTCTCCTCCGAGGAGGGCTCCGGGCTCGCCACGTGGCCAGCAGAACGGCGCTGCCTGCCCCCGAGCGATAGGCAGCGGGCATAAAGATGCCCCATACCTTGCCCGTACAAGGTATTCAAGGCCCGCGTCTTCCCAAGATGCGGAGACATGGACACGCCTCTGTCAGGTGCCGTTGCGCCCAATCGCATCACAGACTGGCACGCAGTGTCAGAGCCTGCCAGCCAATAAACGCAGCGACAAGACATCCCATGCCGCCCCCGCCGTCATCATCCACTGCGACTAGCATGCGGCATGGGCAGGGCTGCAAGACGAAGACTCAGAAGCCTTCGCCAGAGACAACTACCGGCATAACTGCAGATACGGTAGATAACAGTCAATCTCCCCGGGACCACCTGTCGGGACCCGGGCCCCCCTTGTAAGCCACCCGAGTCTTGGACTATAAAAGACTCGGGTAGGCAACGGTAGCAAGGGTTCGCACTCTCGCAACTCATACGCTAGACTCCAGCCATTCACACCCAAGCTGTAACTCATCCTCAAGCTCAGGACTCCGGTTCTGAGCAACCAGTAATACAGAGAGCTCCATAGCTCGCCGTAGACATAGGGTTTTACGCTCCGGCGGCCTGAACCACGTAAAACTCGCCGTGTCAAGCTCTTACTAACTCGTCCATACGCTCAAGATCTCCGCAAGTGACTAGCCCCACCGAAAAAAGAACCTCCGCGGGCTGCCCTGTGCAGGCCCGGGGGAAGTGTCGACCGAACACTTCGACAATATTCATCAAGCATAGTCCTAGCCATCTCAACTAAGGTCCTGTTGTTTCTTTCTACGACACCATTTTGTTGTGGTACATAGGGTGAAGAGTATTGATGATCTATTCCATTTTCAGCACAAATGTGATCAAAGGATTGGTTTTTAAATTCAGTTCCGTTATCACTTCTAATTGCTTTTAATGATCCTGGGTGATCAATAGATGATCTAAGAAATAAAGTTCTAAAATGACTAATAGCTTCATTCTTAGATGCCATAAAATAAACCCAAGAATATCTGGAATAATCATCAACAATCACAAGCACATACCATTTACCTCCGAAGGATTGAACACGTGCCGGACCTACTGTGTCAAGATGTAAAAGTTGTCGTGGTTCAGCGGTCATGGTCATTGTGAGAGGAGCATGTGAACCTGCAACAAACTTAGCATGTCTACAAGAAGAGCACACAATATCATTGTCCTTTTTAAGCTTCGGCAGCCCACGTATGCGATCGAGAGCACTAACATGAGTGAGATGATCAAAGCCTATGTGACCAAGTCTACGATGCCAAAAATATAGATCCTTTGTATCATTAGCAACTAGACACCGATGCTTAGATATTGACAAATCAAAATCAGCTTTAAAAACTCTTCCAAACCTAGACATGTTAAACAAAAGCTCACCTTTTGAATCTACAACCTTGCAGCAATTTTTAGCAAAGCTAACCTCTAGATTTCCATCTAGCAATTGTGAAACCGAAAGCAAGATGTATTTCAAATTTTTAACAAGTGCCACATCTTTCAAAGTGTAGAGATTGTTTACTCTAACCGAACCTTTAGCAATTATGGGAGTAGAAGAGTTATCGGCGAAAGTAACATTTTCTACACGTGACACAAAAGAGAGAGAGGAGAACCATTCTTTGTTACCGGTCATGTGGCGTGAGCAACCTGAATCCACAATCCAAATGTTCCCCTTCCTCAAACGTGAAACCTACACAGCAGCACAATACGTCGATGACTCAATACTGGGGTTAGTTTAAAGACTTTTAGGTATCCAGTACTGAGTCACAGGACGTCCAGCAGGAATAACACGCGAAAGCTGAGAAGGTACAGCAGGTTTATGAGCCAAACATCAAAAATTTTTGTTCCCAACTACTGACTTAGAAGATGTGTTACATGTAGCACAAAAAACAGTAGGTCCGGGAGCAAGTTTTTAACTCATTACAGCAGGTTGCAAGCTCCGAACATTCGGTCTAGCAGATTTTGCTTGGTTGTTATGTGATCTAGCAAGTATTCTTTGTTTCTTATCGTGTTTAGCTAGTCTATAACAAAAATCCATGACATGACCATCTCTACCACAGTAGGTACAATGAAAAATAACCTTATTATCATGTCTAGATGAGCAAGCAACACGTTTATTAGAACCCGAATGGGACAGTACTCCTGCAGATTTGAAAATCACCTCTTTTTGTCTAGGAGCTGTTTGAATCAAACCGCTTCCTAATGACTTTACAACTTTAGGTGGGTGTGCCTTAGCATGAGCATGAGAATTAAAACCTAAACCAGTTTTATCATTACAAGACTTGGAAGAATTCAGCAGCAAGTTTAGGTTCTTATTTGCATTAGAAAACCAATCTAGTGTCCTATGCATGTCATCAAGTTTATTGGACAGATCAAAGCAGTTTTCACATGAAGTTTTTCCTTTTAGTTTGCAATTTAAACAATATTTAACTTCATGCACACGTAAAGCATTGTTCAAAATAGAAATCTCATTCATAGCATCATTTAGTTTGTTATTCAGATCATCACATGAAGAACAATGCAAATCAATTGTAGAACAACAAGCTTCTTTCAAATTTTTATCATTAAGTGCAGCAAGCTCTTTGTTCTTTTCAATTTCAAGTTCAAGTTTATCAAGTGTAGATGCGTATGCACTTCTTAAAGAGGATAATTGTTCATAAATCAAATCACATGAGGAACAACAATCATCACTAGGAATCAAAGTTTTTAAACGATTAATTTCAGATTCTAGTGATTCAATTTTAACAGCATTGTTCCTAAGTTTTTTTATCCTTTTTCTTTAATATAACAGTGGCACGAGAAATAGCATCACACATTTCTTCGCAAGTGGGACATACCTCTTCATCGTCGCTGTTGTGTTCTGCCTCCTCGGAGCTTCAACTTGACTTGCTCGCCATGCAGCACATATTTGCCATAGCTTCTTCATCTTCATCACTACCGGTGTCCACATCACTTGAGCCAAAATCTTGAAGTGCAGAGATCATACTATGCACTATGTTGCGCATTGATAAATCTTTCTTCTTCTTATTCTTTGCAAACGATTTCTTCGGCCTTGTTTGCTTTTCTTCACATGAAGTCGGACCTGAAAGGATAGGGCACTCCGTACGAAAATGTCCTGTCTTACCACATTCAAAACATCGTTGAGATCCGGAGCTTCCTCTCCTTCTAGTTCTCACATTTTGCAATGCTTTTGAGAACCGAGTAGAGATGAGTGTAAGTTCCCCCTCTGGAAACTCTTCAATCTGTTCAAGGGTTAGAGAGGACAGCAAAGAGAGTGCATCACTAGATGATGATTGACTAGAACTAGACATGTCACGTTGCGAAACAAATGCAATAGACTTGTTGGGATTTTTACGTGAGATGATGTCAATTTCATGAGTTTTCAATTTAGAATAAAGCACGTCTAAAGTAAGAGAACTCATGACAGTAGATTCACTAATAGATGTAACTTTCATCTCCCAAATTGACATATTTAATGCTCCTAACAATTGTCTAGGATTTTCAGCATCTGAAAAGTTAACATTGACACTATGCAAGTTGCTGAGAATTTTATTAAAGCGAGCAAAAAGGTCGTCAATTGACTCACCGAGTTGCATCTCAAAACGCATGTATTCTTTCTTGAACATATCTTGCCTTACCTCCTTGATCGTATTGGATCCTTCATGGTAGTCACAAAGAGCTTTCCAAATATCATATACAGATCGGAGGTGTGCAACACGGTCGAAGTCGCTTTGAGTCAATCCTTGGATGATCAAGTTACGAGCCTTGTTGTTGTTGTCAACATCTCTCATGTTCGCAGCCGTAACTTGATCGTTGGGTGGTACATCGAAGTTCCGGTAGACCTTTTCCCATATGGCGAAGCCTTGCGCCTGTATGTAGGCCTCCATCCGCGCCTTCCAAACCTGAAAATCGATGCCATTGAACACACAAGGTTTTGCGGAGTACTTCTCCATGATGGTTAGTCAAAACACGTGCAAATCACAAAGATTAGAGCACCTTGGCTCTGATACCAATTGTAGGATCGAAGAGCATGTGAAAAGCTACCAGAGGGGGGTGAATGGTAGATTAAAACTTTTCGCAGCGGAAACAACAAAAACCCCTCAGCAAAAATCAATCGGTTAAAGAAACCGTGTGTGCAAGTGTTTTCAAACGTGTTAAACCGTGACAAATCAAGTAGAGAGGTAGAGAATCAAGTCACGGATCTAATGCAACAAGAATCACTTGAAAACACGAAGTAAAACTTGAGATACGATCAAAATATTAAACGAAGATCAATCTGTTCTACCCGATATAAAACAGATCTGCAACGCTGCAAAGAAACTCGTGTATCTCAAAAACTACTGATACGAAGCTCGTGAAAATTTCACAGATGATAGATAATTGAGTTTTGAAGACAACCCAAAAAGAATCACGTCAATCGGATCTGTAAAACTCGAGTTATGAACGAAACACCGAAGCAACGTCGGTCTGTCCAGAAACTCGGCGAGAAAGACTTGACGAAAAACAAGTCGGACGAACAAGGCACAAAAGCTCCTCAAAACTATGAACTTTATTCAATAGAAACACAAGAGGAACAGCCCAAAGTTCTCTACACACGAGAGCTCGCCTCCCTTGCTTTTATAGCCAGCCCTCAGGCTAAACAATCCAATCTAGGACTCCTACTCCTAATTGGACTCGTATACTAACTTACCATAACTGCTCAGGACTCTCCTATTCGCAGATAGAAGCAATCGTGAGACTTCCAAACACCTTAGGAACGTCCTAAGCAATCCTAAAACAACTCAACTTCGTGCCTAGCACGATATCCTATCATAACCAACTCAAATCTTCCATATTTGAGCCATATCCGACTCAGCCTCAGCCTGAGTACGCAATCCAGCCGGTTGGACCTTTCCGACCAATTCTTTACGTCCACTTTTCTTCATCACGCCTTGGAACAATGTTGCCACGTCGATGCACTCCTTGCACACGTGCACACGTGCAAACACCTTCCAACGACGTACACGCAACCTTCATATGCACTGCCCTTGATCCAAACATGCTGCGCGACCTCCCGATCAACTCAACCACAGCTCCTCCCGAACTTGGTTGTTGGAACCTCATCTCCTCCCTGAGACTAGTCCAAGGATCCCGTCACCAGCCATGTCTTGAACTCAAGCAACACCTGCACATGAATAAACAACCAATTCTTCCGAGCACAAGTCCTCGACTTGACTCACGTTAGTTCAAAAACCACAACACCTTACATGAGCACGTCACATAAGCATGTTGCAAACCATATCAAATGATAACAGCCATAACCACCAAAACACACCAAAAACTTAGCAAATTAATACTAAGCAAACCTTCCCATAAAGCAAGTTTGAAACATTGCGAGTTAAAAGCAAAAACAAGACGCTGCAGTTCTACGAGTTGAACTTCACGGGAGCTCCCTAAAAACAAGCTCCGGACCTCACAGAAGCTCTCTGGACCTTGCAGGAGCTCTCCGGACCTTGCGTCGGACCTTGCCAACACTTGGCGGACCTAACAAAGAACTTGTCGGACCTTGCCACAGAAGAATGTTTTGGCAATATTCAAAACTTTGAATGTTAATGCTAACTTTTATCCTAATTGCCAATGTATTCAGCACACATAGGTCTCACAGCTATCTTTACCCGAGCAATGTGCCTCTAGCCTATCCTCGCGAGTAGTTCTAACTACTCGACTTGTACCGAATCCTACACTATCTTAGCATTGCAGTATCTAAACAGGGTTTTCAATCCTCATCCCAACCCATGGTTTTCTTGGCTATGCATTTGGGTTTCAAACAAGACTCTAATGCAAGAAGTAAGTGGTACTCAAAGTAAGTTCTCAAAACAATAAAAATTGGTAAAAAGGTTGATGCAAACCGGAGCTTGCCTTGCTGCTCTTGGTCGTAGGCTAGCTGCTCTTCCGGAGTGACGAAGTCTTAGACTTCGGGCTCCTCCTCAACCTTAGCGACTACATGAGATAACATGTAATGTATAAATTTAAATGCATTTGAATTGAATTTAAACTTGTGAAGACTATAAACCTTACTAGACAGACCCAATGACTCTGAAATTTTTACTGTGGTTTGGTTACAACCTAAACAGAGACTTGGCCAAGTTTTATTTGCAGCAAAGCTCATTTGAGCTCTCCACAAATAATTATGTACTTGACCTTAATTGGAGCACCTAGGGTGTTCTAGGGATTTTCATGGAGCAAACCATGACTTTCTGAAAACTAGATTTTCATAGGGTTCTAATGGAGTTGGTCTCACTTAATTTGAAGGTTCCTAGCTAAAGATATGAGCTAAACCATTTCAGAGAAATTCTGAAAATGTTTCTGGACATTTTCTATTTTCTCTGGAACAGTTTTATTAATCACACCATTAGGTGGATCAAATGAGATCAAATGGATCTGAAATTTTTATGGTAGCTCAGAGACATTTTGGTCATCTCAGCAAAATTTCAGAATTTTCCTCCAAAGGGTTCTCCAATTAAAATTCTAAACAATTTAAACTTTAAAGAATTATTTCTGGAGAACTAAAGATTTTCATGAAGTGAAACTTGATTTGCTGGAATGTACTCGGAGATCTGAATCCAACAAAATTTTGTTCACTCGATTTGGAGTTTCCTAGCCAAAGTTATGTGGGTTTGAAGTTTGACTAAATATAAAAATCGGGAAAAAGTTTAAACTGCTGCGTGTGGGACCGGGGCTATGTGTCAACTCCTCAGCGGTCGACACACGGCGCTGCGGAATTATTCGCGCGCAGCCACTCCCGATCCGGTGCCACAGCAGATCCCGGTTTTAAAATATCAGCCGCTGACGCATGGGACCGGGGGCTTCGTCTACCTCTGGCCTCCCGCGCTCGGCCGCCGTGACCCCTCGCCGCAGAGCTCGCCGGTGACCTCTGTGGTGCGCCAAACTCCATGATTTTGGCCGCCTCTGCCTAAATCCATCCGGGGAACACGATGCTGGGCTCAGCTCGTCATGAAAATCACCGGCACATAGTCGGCGACGAGCGACGGCTTCGGAAGAACTTCGGCCGTGTCGGCCGGCCTCCCTAGCACCCAAAACGATCGAGCAAAAGGCCGGGGAGCATCAGTGGATCCTAGGAAAGACCGACATAAGCTCGAAGCAGCTCAGGAGAGGTCCTAAGTAGGCTCTCACCGTGCACCCGATGCTTCCCGCATAAGCCGCCGTTGGCAAGCTCGGAAATACACCATGTACAGGCGTTCTCATGCTAAGTGTTGTGAAGCTAACTTGTGCGCCACTAAGTCTAGATCGTGTAGGAACAGTTTGAGAGTCTCTAAACAATTATGGGGTGAGAATTTGGCGGATCCGCCCCCGAAGGTCGGTCTGCGCCGAGTGAAAGGGAAAACTGAAATTCGTCGCCGGTGATCAAACTTTCGGGCTGTGGTTCGGGGGTGAGCAGCACCAGTCTCTAGCGCATCCGGGGACGCCTTAGCTTGGGCGTAACACCCTCCCGTTTGAGATGTCCACGGGAGCCCAAGGTGCGGCGGGCTTAGGTCACCGAAAAGAACACTCGGTATGGTCGAGATCATCCGAGTTCAGCTAATTTCCAGCAACGGGGAAGGAGAAGGAGATCCTCTCATACCGTTTTGCAGCTTGGAGGGAGTGGAGAGGCTGTGATCGTGGGCTTTTCCGATCAACCGAGAGAGCGGCGGCGAGAGCTGCGTTTCTTGTGTGAGGGAGCAGAGAAGCGAGCGGTTCTGCCTCCGACCAGGTCGGCTGAGGAGATAAGAAGGCCGCGAGGTGGTTCAGCGGCTCGGGGCGGCAAGCAGCTGCTGTCCCGGTCGATCTTTGGCCGTGGCGGCTGCTGGATCGTGCGCGAGTAACCGAGCTAGGGCTTTAGTCGGTTGAATTTGCTACTGATGCTGACATGTGGGTCCCTCAAAGGAAGTGAGCTTTTCTAGAGCTGAAATACCCTTCCTAGAGCTTTTCTAGTCCCCTCTCTTCAAATTATTGGAGCCCTAAGAGTGATTCTTGAGGGTTTGGGAGTTTTTGGGAAGAGGAGAAGAAGGGGAGTGAGCACCAGCACCATTGAGCTCTTGGTTGATTCTCTCGCACTGAGTGGGAAGTGTGCTGTTGAGGGTACTGGTTTGTAAGTGCTTTGAGCTGAGATCTTGTGGGAGCCTCGAGTTGTGATGAGGACATCACTACCACAGTTACACCCATAGCCCCTGCTACCACACATATGAGACCAATTACTAGAGCTTGCGCACGCCAGTTAAATTATCAAGTACTTTCGTTTCTTGGTAATGTTTCTAATATTTATGAGAATATGATGCTGCCTAAATTGGATACGTTTGTGTTTCTTACAAATGAAGGGCCTAGCATGGACAAGAGGAATGAACATGAGATCATCATCAAGCAGGGAGATGAAGGCGCGTGAGAAGGGAACCAGAACAGAGTTTCTAGTGAACTTTTCAGCACTTTGAAGCCACCTTGATGACATACAAGGACATGGACGAAATATACAAGCTGGTGGACCAGAATAAAGTCAAGTGGATGAATAGGGTACTGTGCATCAAATCCTGAGGCTGGAGCCATGTAATAAAGTGAGATTTAGACAAATAAGGAAAAGAATAAGGGAAATCTCGTCTGTCGGTACCTGAGATATGGGGTACCCCCGCGCACAGGGTAAAATGCCTAAGGAACTCGCCCTTCTCCGCAGGGAGAGCTCCGAAGGCGCCACGCGTATGGCGGGGCCGGACCTCCCTCTCCTCAGAGGAGAGCTCCAGGCCCGCCACGTGGCCAACAGAAGCCGAGCCTCTCCCTCCGCGGGGAGAGGTCCGGAGGCTCCACGTGCCCCGCGGAACTGACCCTCCTCTCCTCTGAGAAGGGCTCCGGGCCCGCCACTGGCAGCAGAACGGCGCTGCCTGCCCCGAGCGGTAGGCAGCGGGCGTAAAGACGCCCCATACCTTGCCCGTACAAGGTATTCAAGGCCCGCGTCTTCCTGAGACGCGGAGCACGCGTCTGTCAGGTGCCGTTGCGCCCAGTCGCATCACAGACTGGCGCGCGGTGTCAGAACCTGCCAGCCAATAAACACCGCGACAAGACACCCCATGCCGCCTGCGCCGTCATCAACCACTACGGCTAGCATGCGGCATGGGCAGGGCGGCAAGATGAAGACTCAGAAGCCTTCGACCAGAGGCAACTACCGGCATAACTGCAGATATGGTAGATGATAGACAATCTTCCCGGGACCACCTGTCGGGTCCCGGCCCCCCTTGTAAGCTGCCCGAGCCTTGGACTATAAAAGGCTCGGGTAGGCGTCGATAGCAAGGGTTCGCACTTTGCAACTCATACGCTAGCCATACACTCTCAAGCTGTAACTCTCCTCCGAGCTCAGGCCTCCGGTCCTGAGCAGCAAGCAATACAGCGAGCTCCATAGCTCGCCGTGGACGTAGAGTTTTACGCTCCGGCGGCCTGAACCATGTAAACCTCGCCGTGTCAAGCTCTTACTAACTCGTCCATCTGCGCAAGCTCTCCGCTAGAGACTAGCCCCACCAAAAAAAGAACCTCCGCGGGCTGCCCAGTGCAGGCCCGGGGGAAGTGTCGACTGAACACTTCGACATTTGGCGCGCCAGGAAGGGGGCCTTTCTCCTAGCGCGACGAGTTTCCGCCGATGAAGATGACCAAGCTTCCTTCGGCGGCAAACTCTCCCCCTCCGTGTTCACGGCAAACCGTGACCACTGGGGAGTACATGTCGACACACTCGGGACGGAGTGTGTCGGCACAAGCTGGTAGCCAGCAGCCGACTCCGGCAACGCCAACTCCGGCGATGCAGGCTCCGACCAGTGTGAGATCTTCTGCAGCGCTGAGCGTACACCATGGAGGTGCGCTAGCTGCGGCAAGAGCGCTGCTGCGCAACCCACCTGCTGGGGATGCGCCCCATTCAGCGACCCAACAGTGGGTCCGCGAAGTGAACCGCCTCGTCGTCGCCGCCGTGAACCCTCGGTTTCGGCGAGGGCGACGTCCCGGTCAACCGGCTGTGTCGCTGACGCGCACGCCAACGGTTGACGGGCAAACGGCGGATTCCAGCTCCTCCAGGCTCCCGTCGACGGACCTGAGAAGGGAGCTGGAACGGTGCCACTTGGGCCAGGACGCCCGGGTGTACCTTTAGCGACGCCGAGAAAGGCGTCGCAACCATGAGGCTGGCGGCAGCATGTCGTCGGCCTCGACATAACCTGAAGGGCAGGTCTTCGCCACGCGAGCCCTGCCTCAGGCATATGCCGTGCAGCATATGCCACAACCATATGCACCGCAAGCAGCGCCCCCGGTCTATGGTGCAGCCTTGCCCATGCCGGGATACACGGTGCCAAGTGCGAACCAAGCGTTCGCACTGCCAATAACTGCGGCGGCAGGAGCAGGATGTGCGGCTCTCGCACCCCACCTTCGCTTCGCGAGGTGGCCACGCAAGTTTCGCCCGCACCTGCCTGAGAAGTACGACGGTAGCGTCAACCCGGCGGAGTTCCTCCAGATCTACTCCACCGCCGTACTTGCCGCAGGAGGGGATGAGGCTGTCATGGCCAACTACTTCCCCGTCGCCTTGACCGGCCCAGCTCGGTCTTGGCTCATGAACCTACCTCAAGGGTCCATAACTTCCTGGGGAGAGCTCTGCCGACAGTTTGTCGCCAACTTCGGCAGCTCCTACACCCGTCCCGGCACGGAGCTTGACCTCCACGCCGTCAAGCAACAGCCTGGGGAGTCGCTGCGCTCTTTCATCCAGTGGTTCTCCCAGGTACGCAACACCATCCCGCATATTCAAAGTGCTTCTGTGGTGTTGGCGTTCCATCAGGGTGTCCGGGACGAGAAAATGCTTGAGAAGCTCGCGACCAGAGAGGTCCGCGACGTCTCTGAGCTCTTCAGTCTGGCGGACAAATGCGCCAGAGCAGCTGAAGGGCGGAACTGGCACGCTCTGCCAGCCTCCGAGTCAGGAGGACAACCCGGGTCCGGCGCTGCTGCCTATGGAGGTGGCAAGAAGGCCAAGAACCGAGGGAGTGGCAAGATGAAGTCACCGTTCACGGCCCCTATCGCCGCAGCTGCGACGACTAGTGGAGCTCGGGGGCCACGCCCCGACAAAAGGCAGCGGCAATCACCGGCCCCAGACAGTGACCAGGGCGGGCTATGCCCCGTGCATGGCACCGGCAACCATACTGCTGCCGAGTGCTGGGATATCCAGAGGCTCGCAGAGCGCTTCCGCAAAGGAAGACAGCAGAGGGCTGAAGCACCGTCCTACCCTCAGAGGGATGGCAAACAGAAGGTCGATGCCCCAGTCACCGCTGCCCATCAGGTGGGGTTCCAGGAGCCTCAGCGTGTCATAAAGACAGTGCATAACGGTGAGGACTCCAGTTCCGACGGTGACGGGTCAGGGCGTTAGCCAACTGCGGCGCGCCTCCGTGCCTCGAACATACCTCTCGGGAGCCGCCTAAGGTCTGTCAACCCCTTGAAGACCTTGCCAGAAGGGGAAGACGCCTTAGGTCATCCAAGACGAGCCCGGGCCCACCTACCCCTTGAAGGCCTTAGCCAGAAGGGGAGAACTCCCCGGGGGCCCCCAGGAGAAGCCGCGCAGGACCTGATCCAGCGCGAAGATAACAACCTTGTCGACAAGACTCGGCTGCAGGGAACACCCCACAACGCGCGGTCTCGGCTGGTGCTCTAAGCACTACCACCAAAGAACCGAACGCGTCGAGGGCCTGCAGGAGGGCAACCTGGTGTAGCGGCACGCTCTATCCCAAGAAGGACCCATAAACTCTCCCCCAGCAGGGAAGGTCCCTTCAGAATCATGAAAGCTGCCGCCCCAGGTACACATGCCTTTCAACCGAGTGGGGGATCCGTTCCCAAAAGACTATTGCCATGAAGCAACACTGTAAGTCCTACTTCCCGAGCATCAGTAGAACAGGGTTATTCCCTTCTGTAATGGATCCTATAGAATTTAGGAACAGAGCTTGGGGCAGCTAAGTCTCAGGGGACGGTACAGGACTACGTCCAGTTTAGCCTGGTTCCGACCCTAAGCGCGTAGAGTCTTGCTTCCCTTGTAGACGAGGCGGAATATTGCCTCCATGTACAGCCAGAATTCCATCTATGGGCACGAATACATAGACCTGTTCTACTTAGCTCTCTCTCATGCGCTCATTTAAATTATGCATTAATTTTTATGATCGCACTATCTTTGTATGTTCATCGTACATCTAGCTCCCCCTCTCCTGCGCTCATCCATAGTCGGCATTCGCTATCCTGCCGAAGGCGGCTGCGCTTGAGGCACCTGCCGATGGCCGAGTGAGTCTCTCGGGCCTCCCCCAGTCAGGTGTTGGGGTGCCAGTTGGTTACCTCCAGGAAAGGCCTGCGTTGTGCATGGGGGGTCCAGGGTGTGTATCCAGCTTAGCAGGCCATGAGCCCAAAGCATGCGCATCCTGCCCTCCGGAGGTACAGGGGAGTACAACCGCTATGCCTGGTCATGAACCCAAAGCACGTGCACTCTGCTTCCCCTGCGCATGGCCCGGTACTAGGGATCGGACGGCCGTACCCGGACCTCGGAGGGAGCCGGAGCTCCGGTGCCTCGTGCACAGAATTGCCCAAGCCCCGTATAGCGGATCAGGATCGTAAGACGGATAAGACTAGGAGACGGGAGGGGAGGAGCCACCGAGGAGAATTACGTTTCCTCTGCCTGTGTGCAGGACCTCCAGGTTACGGCAACAGGGACTGCATGAAGCAGGGAGAAAGGAGCTACCAACTACTCCGGCCTAGGACTGGAAGGACCGGGACCTGCCCCTCTAGCAGGGGCGGGGCCCAGGGGCCCCACGTGTCTAGCGGGCCCGGAGCTCTCACCTCCCCTGAGGAGGGCTCCGGGCTCGCCACGTGGCAGGCGAAAACCGGACCTCCCCCCCCCGGTGGGAGGGCTCCGAAAGCCCTACGTGTCCCGCATGGCCGGAGCTCCAGCCTCTTAAGGAGGGGCTCCGGACCCGCCACGTGGCAGGCAGATTTGGAGCTCCCCATGGGGCGAGATCCGGAGACCCCGGGGGGCCCCTAACACGGTTAGGACCCGGGGAAGGTGTCTATGCGGAGCTCCGAGATTGGAGAAGGCCTCTGAGTACCTTGCGGAGCTAAGGACTCAGTCAGGCAAAGACAAGAAGGAGAGAAAAAGCATCACAGACACAAATATCTAAAAGAGTCGAACTAAGCGAGGCTCCATGAGCTGGACTACAGACTCGATAAAAAGGGAGAAACAAGTCCAAAGGACCTCCTGGCTCCCGCCGGAACCTTGAGGCTACAAGGGCGGCCACATCCTCGACTTCTGCCCTGGCAGCTTGCTCCCGCTCTGCGGCTGGGCCCTCTCTCGCTGGTTCTAGCGAGAAAGAGGGGTCGCGGCTCTTAAAGCATGCCAGCACATGAGAGGCCACCTCTAAGGCTAGGCCGCGTCCCTCGGCCTCAAGCTCGCTAGCGACCACCGAGTCTAGCCTGTCCAGCTTGGCGCCGATCGACTCCAGCGCGGGGATCACCTCCAACGCAGGGGCCGCGGCCCTCACCGGACTGAAGCCAAGAGGGATCAGGGCGGACCCCGCTCGAGACCGCAAGGGCCTTGGAGGACCGCAAGGCCGAAAGCTCCTCCACCTCGCGGCGGGCCGCCTGCAGAGCCTCCAGGTTCCTCTCGGAGAATTCCTTCTCCTTGGCCGCCAGGGAGCTCTCCCGAAGATGGAGAGTCTTGGCGAGCCGCTCCAACTCAGCGGCCTTGAAGTCGGCGGTCAACTCCCGGTCCAAGACCGCCCGGCGATCACGGGAGACCTGTTCCTCCCTCAAGTCGAGGTCTGCCTTCAGGATCTCCAGCTCCTCAATCCGAGCTCGAAGGTCATCCTCGCCCGCCGCCAGCTGCGCGGCGACCCTCTCCGCCTCAGCTGCCATGGAACGCTCCCGTTCCTCAATGGCGAGTTCACGGCGCTCCAACCGCTGCCGTATCTCCACAGCAGCAGAGAGGCTCTCTTTGGCCCGGGCATATGCCTCCAGAGCCTCCCTGTTGATCCGCCGCGATTGGGTGTCCATGCGGTCGACAGCCCGCTTCATCCGGTCGAGGAGCACTTCCCTGAAGTCGAGCAACTCCCGCCTGGAGTCGAGCTCGCTCTTAACCTTCGCGGTCCTCTCCCGCAAAAGGTTCCCCCAGGTGAGGAGGCGATCCCGTTCAACCGTATACTCCTCCCGCTCGCGACCTAGTGCAGCCAAGACCTGCCGAATGCTTGTCTCGGCAAGCGCGAAGGCATCCGCCAGGGGCAATGGAGCAACTGAGGCCGGGGCAGTCCCCCCGACCTCCTCCATTACCTCATCCTCAAGAGGAATCGACGCACCAGCAACCGAGATGAGACGCTGATCAGGAGAAATTGGCTCCGAGGCTCCGGCAGCCAGGCCAGCCGAGCTCTCTTCAGCTTCTGGCTCCTTGATCTGAGGAGAGGGGCAAGCCGGGGAAGGCGGTGCTGGAGAAAAGGCCGGGCCGCCTAGTGCAGGGTCGATCTGCGCCGGCTTGGGGGCCGCGGTGGCCGTCTCGGCAGGAAGAGACGACGCAGCCGCGGAGTCCGGGCACACCGGAACAGGAGAAGTTCGCGCTGGCCTGGGGGCCGCGGCAGTTGACCCTGGCTCCGAGCGCAGCGGCACAGATTCCCCGCAAGTCGGGGATGGACGGGAAGCGCGGACACTCCAGTGGGCTCTGAACCCCGACTTCCGAGCCGGGGTAGGACTCCCAGAGCCCGCTACCGTCACTGACGGCCGCTCCGCAGTCGCTTGAACTGGCGGAACAGGGGACGCCCCAGAAGCTTCCCCCAGCGCATCAGCCCGGGGCCTCTTCGAGTCGCCACCGGAGGGAGTGTCAGGCACCCTAGAATACCGACTTGGCATAGACGCCGCTGCTGGAGGAGATCGAGAGCGCTTCTTCTCTGGTGGCGGGTTGGAAGCCATGGCGAGGGAGAACTCAAGGGCAAGAGAGCAAAAGCATAAGAGTCCGAGAAGAAACGCAGAGAAGTGCGAAGGGAAGCTGCAATGTGAGTAAGACCCCCTCTAAAATCTTCCCGGGTCCAATCCCAAGCGATTTGGAACTCTTCGAATACCCCGCGTCGGCGACCGCTTCGGTTCCTAGGCCGAGTGCCGATGACGGGTGGGCCCAAGCCACCTAACTAAAGCGGTGGGGTCAAGAAGTCAGTCTCCTGAGAAGATGAGCCGGCAAGGCACATCGGCAGTTCCCGAAGAAAGAGCCGCAACGTGCAGAAGTGGTGGTCTTGGGAACCGCCGCAGTAAAAGCAACCATCAAGTGAGCGCACGCTCCCACGACCCCGCGGCCGTTCGTGCTCCGGCAGCGGTCAATTCGGGACTTAGAGAAAGTGCGCGGATCGAAAAAGACGGAGGTCCCACCTCGGGCTCGCTGCCTCCCCCGAGATGGGCCCGGGGGCCACTGTCGGTACCTAAGATATGGGGTACCCCCGCGCACAGGGTAAAATGCCTAAGGAACTCGCCCTTCTCCGCAGGGAGAGCTCCGAAGGCGCCACGCGTATGGCGGGGCCGGACCTCCCTCTCCTCAGAGGAGAGGTCCAGGCCCGCCACGTGGCCAACAGAAGTCGAGCCTCTCCCTCCGCGGGCAGAGGTCCGGAGGCTCCACGTGCCCCGCGGAACTGACCCTCCTCTCCTCTGAGATGGGCTCCGGGCCCGCCACGTGGCAGCAGAACGACGCTGCCTGCCCCGAGCGGTAGGCAGCGGGCGTAAAGACGCCCCATACCTTGCCCGTACAAGGTATTCAAGGCCCGCGTCTTCCCGAGATGCGGAGACGCGGAGCACGTGTCTGTCAGGTGCCGTTGCGCCCAGTCACATCACAGACTGGCGCGCGGTGTCAGAACCTGCCAGCCAATAAACACCGCGACAAGACACCCCATGCCGCCTGCGCCGTCATCAACCACTACGGCTAGCATGCGGCATGGGCAGGGCGGCAAGATGAAGACTCAGAAGACTTCGACCAGAGGCAACTACCGGCATAACTGCAGATACGGTAGATGATAGACAATCTTCCCAGGACCACCTGTCGGGTCCCGGCCCCCCTTGTAAGCTGCCCGAGCCTTGGACTATAAAAGGCTCGGGTAGGCGTCGATAGCAAGGGTTCGCACTTTGCAACTCATACGCTAGCCATACACTCTCAAGCTGTAACTCTCCTCCGAGCTCAGGCCTCCGGTCCTGAGCAGCAAGCAATACAGCGAGCTCCATAGCTCGCCGTGGACGTAGGGTTTTACGCTCCGGTGGCCTGAACCACGTAAACCTCGCCATGTCAAGCTCTTACTAACTCGTCCATCTGCGCAATCTCTCCGCTAGAGACTAGCCCCACCAAAAAAAGAACCTCCGCGGGCTGCCCAGTGCAGGCCCGGGGGAAGTGTCGACTGAACACTTCGACATCGTCCAACTTTGCTGCTGGACGAAATTTCACTTTCTTCCCCCATTTAAAGATAGATGTGCTATAATGAGGAAAGAAATAGAGGAAATCATATCCTGCCTTGCTGCTGGATGGATTTCCCTCTTTCTTTCCCTATTAAAAGGTAGTCTATCTAAGAAAAAGGAAGGGAATAAGGGAGATCACGTCCTACCTTTGTTGCTGGATGAATTTTCCTCTTCCCCCCCCCTATTTAAGTAGGCTAAGAGCTCCTTGAGAGGACGGGTTTTGTTTATATTAAAGTTTGCCACAGCTGCAACTCGCGTACCTCGGTTGTGTCCAACGATCAGACCAGGATGTTTCAGAACCCCACTTTCATCAATGAAGTTTTCTTCTTGAATTCCCGATATCCAGATTACAATCCCAGTTTCTTGCTTGTTCTTCGTTTGCATGCAGGAAATAGACCCTCGTGGTCAGGTTGATCATGCTCCGGCGTGGTCAATTACCTCTTGGAGTTGGTTTAGCGATTGCTAAGGTGCGGCATCTTCACACATTCGTAGTCGGATCGTCAAAGTCTACTCCACCAAAAACGATAGTTACCATCTCATCGAAAGACGGGGCACCTTCGTCTCTAACAAGTGGTATCAGATTTCCAGGTTGCTCGGTGAGATTTTACCAGATTTTCGTAGTCTAGATCACATCTGTTCCTCCATACCGACAGTCCACGAAAAAGCCAAAAAAATAGGGTTAGATCATCATATCTGAACCATTCTGTGTTTTTCGCAATTTTCTTTTCAGGTTTTTTCTTTGTTGAATAGTCGTTGCATCGTCGTGTCAAGTTGCTGGTCTTAGTGTTTAGTCCTTTAGAGTTTCAAGTTTCTTTCACGTTTGATCTGCATAAAAAAAACACCATCATCACCACCATCACGAAATTAGAGAGATGTTAACTTCCTAATTTGCATCTCCAAAAGAGGAAATAATCAGATCAGATCTTATTTTGAGTATCTTTTCGGTTTTGGAAAAAAGGTCATAACTTCTTCATTCATTGTCCGTTTGGAAAGTGTAATCACAATCTAGAAAGGTTATCTCGCCATCTTTCCAACGGATCCAACCTTGCCTGAAAATTCCGTTTGTGCGCATCGCAATCACCAAAGAGATTTTAAGATCTCCTGTGTATCTTTTTCTTTGGGAAAGCAATATCTACAAGAGATGCAAGGAATCTGCCAAAATAAGTGTTTTATCTGTGGTATTTGGTAGCTTATCATCTGATCCCTGTGTAATCTTTTAGAACTTTTGTAAGAAAAATAAAGAAAGAAAATAGAAAAAGAAGAAAGAAAGAAAAAAGAAAACGAGAGGAAAAGTACAAAAAAAATAAGTGAGCTTCAATTGTTGCTATTGTAGTCTATTGTGTTACTGGTGTGAATTCCTTTGTGTCTAGGCTCGCGCCTCTGGTATGGTCTAGCCTAGGACCAGCACAGTACCGTCGTTGAACATTTATTCGACTTTGCATCTCTGAATTGATTATTGCTGACATTTTTGCTACCATAATTTAAGCCTTCCCAGCTCCACATACATCTACATCGTGCGTTTGACACCACCTGGCAATCGTTTTATCCAATCTTTGAGAGTTTGACTACAACGGTTGCCGATCACAACCTGCTGGTTGGTAAGAATGGGTAAGAATTTGTGATTCGCTTGACGGACTTGTGACTTTCCACCACATCACATCCTATTAGTAGTCAGTAGGACCATATTCTTGTGTGTTTCTATTTCTGCTAACCATGACAGAATCACAAGCTGACGAGCTGGACTGGGAGAACATGACGAACAAAGAGCTACATGATAAATTTCAACAAATGATGGGTGAACAGGTGCAAGACGTGCTAAACAGATTTGGAGAGGCCATGGAGAAGCTAGATGGCTTTGAGAAGACATCCAACACCAAGCTGGAGGCCAAGTTTAATGAAGTGCTCGCGTGTCTACCACCAACAGCAGCTGCACGTGTCGCACCTCGGCAGCAGCAACAACAACAACAACGCCTTCCAAATCAAATGCGATGCGCATAGCGTGTGCCTCTCGACCAAGGCCAACATTCTGGTGCCATTGCTACTGTTGCTGCTTCTGCGGAACCTGCTACTACTGTTGATAAGTACGATGACTACGAGGGCGAGTACGAGGATGAGATTGCTCCACATCAGAACTACGTACAATATCCCGGTCGTCCACACACCTACAATCAAAATGGTAGGGCTGCACCACCCCCTCAGGTATGAGATAATGATCATGTCCCTAAACTGAAATTGAATATTCCACCATTTGAGGGTAGATACATTCCTGATGTATATCTTACTTGGGAGTTAGAAACTGAACAACGTTTTACATGCTTACAATATCCTGAGGATAGAAGGGTTGCTGCTGCTGTTTGTGAATTCACTAGTTTTACTTCTGTTTGGTGGTCTGAACATTGTAGATTATATCATAATAATATCCCAACTACTTGGGCTGCATTGAAAACTGCTATGTGTACTCATTGGGTTCCACCATATTATCAACGTGAATTACTTCAAAAATTACAGTGCTTAAGACAGGGAAAAAAAATCTGTACAGGAATATTATCAGGAATTACAAACTGGGTTGATTCGATGTGGTATTGTTGAGGATAATTGTAACACCCTCAATTTTGTATTCATGCATGCATACATATTTCATATAGAGAAACATTTTAAAGAAGTAGAAATGGAGAAAGAATCAGAAAGATAGCCGAAAAGAGCCCATTTCCAGTTCGCCGAGGAGCGCTGTAGACACTTCCCGTGGCGCCTTTGGAGCTCATTCCCGCGGCGGGGGATGAGGTCCGGCACTGCTGGCTACGTGGCAGGCTAGTAGCTCGCCTCTGTCGAAGGGGCGAGGTTCAGCCCGCAGGACACGTGTTGCCTCCGGGGCTTGTCGCTGCGGAGAAGTGAGGTCCAGCCCCACAGGACACGTGTCGCTTCCGGAGCTAGTCGCTGCGGAGAAGCGAGGCCCAGACGCGCGGGACACGTGGAGCCCTTGGAGCCCGCCTCCGTGAGGTCCGACCCGCGGAACACGTGTCGCTCTCGGAGCTCACCCCCGCGGAGGGAGTGAGGTCCGGTCCTGACGGGACACGTGTCATCCCCGGAGCTCACCTTTGAGGAGAAGGGAGGTCCGACACTACGGGACACATGTCGTCCTCAGAGCTCACCTCCGAGGAGAAGACATTACTTGACACGTGTCGTCCTCGGAGCTCATCTCCGAGGAGAAGGGAGGTCCGACACTGCTGGACACGTGTCATCCTCGGAGCTCATCTCCGAGGAGAAGGGAGGTTCGACACTGATGGACACGTGTCGTCCTCGGAGCTTACCACCGAGAAGGAGGGAGGTCCGACACTATTCAACACGTGTCGACCTCGAAGCTCGTTTCTGAGGAGAAAGGAAGTCCGACGCTACTGGACACGTGGCACTCTCGGAGCTCGTCTCTGAAGAGTGGGGAGGTCCGGAACTGACATGTGGCACTCTCGGAGCTCGCCTCTGAGGAGAGAGGAGGTCTGGTATTGACACGTGGCGTACGCGGAGCTCGCCTTTGAGGGAGAGGGAGGTCCCACCCGCCGGACACGTGGCGCACGCAGAGCTCACGTCTGAGGGAGAGGGAGGTCCCGCCCGCCAGACACATGGCACACCTGGAGCTCGTCTCTGCGGAAAAAGGGAGACCAGGCCCCCGCTGGACACGTGGAGCCTCCGGAGCTTATCCCTGCGGAAGGACGAGAGCCTTAAACGGTTTTCTCCTGTGCGCGAGTACCCAGTACGGAGGAAACCGACACGAACTCTTCTACATTGAATACTGGAATCAAATCGATTAGGGATAAGTTGTTAAGATCTAAAACACATCAAATAGGACTCTTAATTGAAATCCAATCAGAGTAGCACTCTTCTTTTTCCGGTTATAAACAGAACCGAAAACCCTGGCCGCAACCACGTATCTATTTTCCTCCTCCCAAGTTGTCGACTTGGAGATCCTAGCTCCCAACTCACCGAGTTAACCCCCTTCGCCGGAGTTCAGCCACCGTTGAGACCGCCGATGAAGCCCGACACGCTCGTCGTCGCCGGAAGAGAGCTGACGATCTGTCTTGCTAGGAGGAAAGCCCCGACACCAAGGAGAAGTAAGGTAGGTCTTCGTTACCACCTTACGACATCATCGTGGTTTTCTTCGCATCTGTTTCTTCGATCCCTTCGAATAGAAGCTTTTTCATGTGGACAGATCACGTGTTGATTGGTTTGATCTAGATCTTGAGACAAGATCATCACCACGTCCACATTTGATCCTTACACTCCTGTTCATCGTAAAACCCCATGCAAAACCCTTAAAACATGCAAGAACACGTACAAACTGACAACACCATAGGATTAAAATGCATATGCACCATTGCATCTTGAGTAAAGTTTGTGCATGATGTTTGATTGCTATAAATTTTGTATGTGCATGGTCGTAAGTAGAAGGACAAGCTCAGGGAGCTATCTACGAAGGACTACAGCACCAAGAATTCGAGATCCGTGAGCAACAAAAGCCACACGAACAAGGCAAGTGCCCCTTGACCATATTGATCCCATGTTTTTGAAACTGTTTTGTTTGCGAAAACGTGTGTATGCTTGAGTCAACTTGATGGGAAACCCTTTCATAGGAGTTTACTAGTTTTGTTATGTGAAATCCCAAAACTCAAGCAAGTGGAGCTACAAGTCACACCGAGAAAACGAGAGGGAATTTAAACTTTTGAATTTAACGGTGTGAGCTCCAAGTCGAAACTTCAACTTGCAAAAATTCTCGAACACGGAGATCTAAAGCTATCATTTGTTTCTCGACACATCCAATAATAGCCCGGCAAATTTTCAGAGCATTTGAAAAGGATTTCCTATTTGTTGGAATTTAAACGGGAGAAAATTTGAATTTGAATTTAAATCTCAGTTTCAAATTCCGACTTCACTGAAATTCAAATTTGAGTGCACCGTTGTGTTGCTCACATTTCTTTTGGCCTACCCTCCGAGTTTGATCAAATTTGGAGCTCGTTTTCTATTTTTAAAACGGAAATTGAGGAATAAGGGGGAGAGGTGGACCCCATCTGTCAGCTACACAGGGAGTGAACCGACTCTGTCTTTCCTCCCCCGCTCCAGCTCCCGACAGCACACCGGCAGGGACTTCGGGGCCAAGTTTTGGGCGCCACCTCCTGCTTTGCTTGCTTCTCTACTTGGTATGATCTTCCCCACAGCGAGTGCAACAAAGCTTCTTCGCTTCCTCCTCGGTCTGCTGCGCTCCCGTGAGTTTTGCTCCCGAGAACAACACAGCAGCCGCTCTGTTCTTCTCCCCGTCACACAGACACCACCAGAGCCTGATTGCTCGAGCCCCCAACAGCAAAAAGCTCTGCCCAAGGGTGCTCTAGCCGTCCAGCAACTTTCCCCCACGGCCCCGAGCTCGTTAGCACCGGAAATCAGCAAAGAATCTGCAGCTCTCGGGTAAACGCTGAAAAACCGGAACTGATCACCGTGGGCAGCCCAAACCAGAAGTGATCACGCCCAAGAAAGCCACCCCATCGGTGCACCTACAAGCCTAGTTGCTCACCTATGAAGCTCAGCCCTAGCCATTGATCACAGAGGGAGAATTTCAATTTTTTCTCCCGGGCGAGCGAAACTGACCTTGAGGTAAGGAATTGCAAAATTCGTCCTCAATTCGTGTTGGTTGTGTTTCAAACTCCGCACACAAGTTTTTAACTGCCTAGCACACCTCCTCCATCGATTTTAGACCAAGAAATTGAGTACAGAGCGAGGAATCCGAGTTCTTTTCAAGGGTATACCGCTGAACCATATCGGGTGCACGATGCCGATAGGTTTGGAGCTCTCCCCGACTTGTTTATACCTCATGTCGGTCTTCTACATGATCCCCTGGTGCTTTAGAGCCCAGGAACCGACCATTTGATGGAGAATTCACCGTGCATGACCTCGCCGGAGCCCCAGGGTTTGCTGTTGCCGGTGCGGCCCGTTTTCCGGCGAGTTTCAGCCGCCGGCGACCTCTCCAACGTGTTCAGCGTGGGGGAAAATGGGGGGGGGCGGCCAGCAGGGGGTCCGGAGGTGGCTGGGAAGTGCTTTTCCGGCGACCTCGCCGGAGGGAGCCTCCACTGCTCTGTTTGGCGCGAGGCTGAAGGTTAGGGATGACGAGTGGGACCCACTGTCGGGATTTAAACATTTTCCAGATTTTCCCATTTCAGTCCAGACTTTGGAGAGCCATAAATTTGTGTGGGAGTGTCCAAAAATTGTAAAATAAAATTTGTTGGATTCCCCTCAAAGAGTACTATCCAGAGGAGCAGCCTAATATTTATTAAAATATCTGGATTTGGCTCATTTATTCATTCAAGGAAAAATTTGTAGGAATTTTGACATGAGTTCTGTTTGTTGGAAAATTCCCACATTTGGGCAGGACACTCTGCCAAAATTCCTTGAACTCCAGTAAAATTTTCAGAGGCATTGGACTCCATTTGCTTGGACAAATGTTGTTTGAATCCTCTATGTCTCTGAAAAATGGGAAAATAAACAGAGACATTTTCAGACTTTTAACCAAGTTTGGAAAATTCATATCTCTGTGTATGAAGCTCCAAAAATGGTGAAACCAAGTCCTATGGACTCATGAGACTCTCAAGTTTCTGAAAAACCAAATTTGGAGCATGACAAGACACTATAATTGCCATAGGATTTCAGAGAAGCCAAATAGTAAGAAAATTCCCTAGGCCACATCTTCCATCAACTTTGTATGAAATTTTGCAAGCCGTACCTATGTATGATATATGGACCACTGTAAAAAATTCAGAGCAATTTGAGATCATCTTCTCCAGTTTTCTGCCAATTATGTCCAGCTTCATATTTATGTCCAAT
Organism: Neostapfia colusana; assembly: GCA_030760725.1. Taxonomy (NCBI): domain Eukaryota; kingdom Viridiplantae; phylum Streptophyta; class Magnoliopsida; order Poales; family Poaceae; genus Neostapfia; species Neostapfia colusana. The sequence continues at coordinate 17,720,493 of JASWHV010000017.1, read as the reverse complement.
AGCTATTTCCTTGAACTTTATTCCAAAGACCTCCATTGATCCAAAATGATTCTTTCTCTGTCTAACACATAACCAGAACCTAAATCTCGAGTCTTAGTTGGTTTAAATCATTCTTAAGTCATAACACACATTTGTTTTATAATTCATATACTCGCAACATAAAACTGTGCATTTTCATGTCGGTAGGAAATACGATGAAGGAGGTCGACGAGAAATTTGACTCGGAGCAGCAAGTTGAGGCTTAATCATCACCAAGATACTGACTATAAAGTAGAACTAAACCTGCAGCAACATAAGGCAAGCCCCGGTTTGCATTTAACAACTTTTTAATTATATTTTACTTTGTATCATTTTTATGGGTCTAGTATGTATTGTGCATTAGGTCAAGGTGATTGATACTCCAAATGCATGACCCACAAACCCTTGGAGTACAGGGTAGGATAGGTTACCTTCATGTAGTTTCTGCTAGGCTAAAGTTGTATAGGATCCGTTACAAGTCGGGTAGTTGGAAGCTTCCCGCGAGTTAGGATGTGAATTCAGCGGGGTATGATTCTAGAGAATGAAAGTTCTGGAATGGAAAATGAGACCGAGCAGAGAGTAGGAGCAGCGGGGTGTTGGGCCCATGTGGCTGTAGCTCTGTTTGTGTCGGTTAAGGACCGATGCGTATGCCACCCTGCTGAGCAAGTTTGAACAGTACCAGATGCATATCAGATATATGGGACCTGATAAACCGATGTAACTCGGGTACTCTCGTGTCGAAACTTATACAGCCGTCCTTTGGGGGTTGGTGTCAGAGGTGTAAACCCGCTAGCGGAGCAACTTTGACGTGTTCCGTGTAGTGTCCCTTCTGATGGGTCGGCAGAACTGGTTCGGCATTGGAGTGATGGGTGAAAGGTTGCTGCATACCATGTAAGAAAGAGCTCGCGTGAGTCTTTCGAGGCGGGTGTATGTGTCATGTATTCCGGGTGTGTCCTGATTGCAATCACCGTCCCTCACGGTTATATGAGTACCACTTGTTCACTGCGTTGTGACGTAGTAACAACTTCCAGATAAAGTGTGATGAATCATTGCTGATGTGAAGTTCTTAAATTCATTGTATTGTCAACCATGTATGCTGTAGTTGTAGAGCTCGTTAAGTTTATTTTCCTCTTTGGGCATCACCACATCGGAGGAAAGCGTTTCTTGTTTGATTATAGACTTCCGATGTGAGGGCTGCCTAAGGCATAATAATCTGCTGCTATTAAACTGAAAGTAAGGATTAACGTGTAGGCGTGTCGTTGTTGCATCATATTTTTCCTATGTTAGTAATCCCTGCATGTAGAGTTTTATGGTTAGGAGTGTCGGTTAAGTCTTGCTGAGCCATCGTGCTCACGGTTGCATTATTAGTGTTTTGCAGGTTATAAAATTTGCTATGAAGATGGTTGTTTGGTGAGCCATCAGCGACTCACCGGAAACCCTGCCGCTGTACACATCTTTGTGGAAGCTAGTAAGAAGCGTCCGCGGGCTGGACGTCTTCTCTTTTGCTTAGTAAGGACCGAGAGTAAGTCTGTATGTATATTCCACTGCGTGTACCTTCGTGGTACATTATTTTGTAAATGACACTATCTTGAGAAATAAAAGACTTTGTACTTTAGGGTTCTTTTCGTGTATGCTGTTGGGTGCCGCATCGCACGGAACCACCCAATGTGTATCCTAGAGTGTGGATCCTGGAAGGGGTTCCCCTATAGGCGTGGTATCAGAGCCGCATTGGGAATAGCACGCATGAAAAGAGCTTATTTTCGAAAACCTAGAAGTATACGAGTGAGGAACGTGTAGTATGCCCACATAAGGACTATTAGTAGCATAGTTACTTAAGGTGGCAAGCTAACAGTGTGTTAATATTCAGTATTTTAATTCTGTAACGGCGCACCTACGTGGAGGTAAGAGGTAAGGTATGCCACCGCAGGCGGATCAATTGCGGTAACTCACCATACGAGTAATAGTATGGAATGGTATACCGTGGCTTGGCACGGTAGTTAATATGAGTCTCTGGACCTCTCTATGGTTCTGAGAGCATATGAAAACGCTGATCTCCAGCGTGCTTCAGGCAAAAGTGAGAATACCCCATCGTGTGGTAAGCAACACGATAGTATGCAACTTTTGAACGTTCAATGTTCAAAGGGCAATACGCAACGCTCGCCATCGGCGTGCCTCAACGGTCATGAGGTAGTAGGTGGTATCCGTTGGGTCGATAACATTCCCAACCGTGACGACCCGTTCACACTCTACTCGGGTTCCCCGTCGTGTGGTGTGAAAATGCGACCATGTACCTTGAGACGTGACTTGACTCAAGGACGGACCGTATGGCAATGATACGGGGTGTATGTTTTTACTATGATATGGACCTGCCTGTAATGGAAAATCTTTGTGTGCATCATTATTGATTGTTTTTGTGCAGGTACCTTAACCACGAGTAGTACATTCCGTTAGAACACGTGTGTGAGTGATCATTTTAGTGCCACCCCTTGAGACGTATATGCCGGTGTAACGCTGGTTAGGATTTTGATTTGGTGAGGAAACGTAGTACCGTAATATGTTCTTAACTGCATGAAAAATGAAGTTTTCAAAGAAAAGAGTAAATTTGGAGTCTAGGGTTCCATTAGGGGTTAATGAACTCCTATATTGAACTAAGAGTCAATTGGGAGTATAGTTTCCATCTCAAACCTTTAGTAACAAGGCCAAGTATGGGTGCGTCTTAGCTGACTAATTAGGTAGGTTCTAGATTGTTATGCACCGTGGAAGGCGCGGGGAATGGGAGCCGAGAGGGGACTGCCCTGGGAACTACATGGCACAAGAGGGGGCCCGTAGGTGGGAGAATGGTGATTCGAGCCTGCTGGTGAAACCTTAGTGAGTTCATACATCTAGTAGCCCCTTTGTAAAGGATATTTTGTGATCTCTTGGCCATACACCGACGGTTGCGTACTGGTATAATGGAGGTTCTGCAGTCGCCGATGGGTGACGAAATCACAAACTTGTGGGTAAAGTGGTGCCACCTCTGCAGAGTGTAAAACTATCATGATAGCCGTGCTTACGTTCACAAGCGCTTGGCTAACTTCCATGATTAGATGGGATTGTTATTGGGAGGTTATTCGGTATGGATGTCGGTATGGTTATGATATGGTCTATGAGAATGGTTCCGGGACTGTTGAGTCTCGGTAATGAGAATGGTTTCAGGACTGTTGAGTCTTGAACATGAGATGGTTTCGGTTATATGATCATGAGATGGTTATTATGAGCATGAGAAAAAGTTGAGAAAGATTTATGGTTGGATGAGACATGGAAAGTGGTGAACCATGATGGAGGTATGTTTTAATTGGGTATATGTTGGAATTAAATTCACTTAAAGATAGTTGCTGTTTTTATCATGATTATGAAATAAATTTTGCTTTCTGCAATCAGCCTATTTATTCCTACCTTGTTGGAAGCTACATGTCATACTTTTCCGCACTTGCTGAGTATGACATGTACTCACCCTTGCATTATCATACAAACATCAGTCACAGGAGAGGAGTACTTTGAAGACCATGTGGAGTATTAGGCGTGCGATCTACCGTCAACTTGCCTGTGGAGATGGAGATGAAGCCTGATGCCGTTTAGTTGCTTTCGCTATCGTTAAGACTTCCGCTGCTAAAATAAGACTTCTGCTGCTAGAATTTGTTAGAGACTTCCGCTGCAAGAATAAGATAGAGATTGATGTAATAAAGTACTTAAACCCTATTATTTGTGGTTATATATTCTGAATTCAGTTTGTGGATTACATGTGTATGTGTGATGAACATCCTGGGCACACATATGCATTAGCTGGGTTCCGTTTTCACGGGACCAGGCGTCACAGATTGGTATCAGAGCCATGTGAGGCCCGGGAATCGCAGTGGGTGGTGCCGTGCGATGCGGCACCCAACAGAATGCACGAAAACACGATAAGAACATAACGGAACCATTTTGTTACTCAAGATAATTTCTTTTACAACATAATGTACACACGCAGCGGAAATTAAAATTTGCTGGACAAACTACTCACTCTCGACCCTAACTACGCCGTAGAGAAGTCGTTCAGCCCGTGAACACTTCCTACTAGCTTCACCAAAGAAAGGCAGCGGCTAGGTTTCCGATGAGTTGAACAAACCGTGAGGTTCGTCGTCTCACCGAACAACCCTCTTCATAGCAGGCATCCTGCTACCTGCAAAAACAACTCAGAAGCAACCGTGAGCACTAAGGCTCAGCAAGACTTACCCGTCACTCCTAAACATGTAACTCTAAATGCAGGGGTAGCAAGACAGTAGGAATAGGAATTTGCAAAATGCACCTCGACTAAACTTGATCCTTATATTCAGATTCTTTTAGCCTTCATTTTAGTGGTCCTCACGCCTCACAACATCGGAAGTCCACAATCAAACAAGAAACGCTTATCCCGATGTTGCTAGCCTAAGGTGGAAATGAAATTTAGTTGGCTCTATATCTACTTCAGTCAAGGTTCCAATACAATGATTAATCCACAAACAACAAGTTAAGAGAATTAGTTCATCTTCTTACTAAGTCACGGCGCAGTGGGCAAGTATGCTCAATCCTCTTCCGCGAGCGACGGTGATTCGAATCAATAACAACCCGGAATACATGACACATACACCCGCCTCGAAAGACTCTCTCAAGAGCTCTTTCTTACGTTGTATGCAGCCACCTTTCACACGACACCCCGACATAAAAAAACGCTTCGCGCCGAGCAGGATGGTCCTCTACGCGGACACGTCGAAGTTGCCCGCTAAAGGATTTACACCTCCCGCCTTCTCAACGCCATTCCCACGCGAAGGATGAGTTTCTATATTACGGTCCATCGAGTTACATCGGTTTCATGGGTCCCATACCCCACTATATATCCAGTACATCTCAATCTTGTCCAGCAGGGCCGCATACATACGGTCCTTAACCGACACGGACGGGGCTACAATCAACCTCCACATTTGACTTACCATCCCGGTCCAGGCCAAATGTGGTCTCAAGCATTGTCACACCCATCGTAGGTCGAGACCAACCTTGAGCGCTCCATCCTACAGGAACATCCCCGTCCCCATCTCATATTCATGAGGGTGCTCTTATCATTTATCTCTCGCGAGTAACTCCATTACTCGAACTTTCTCGCGAGTAGCTTTTTACTACTCGACTTCTACCGAGCTAGATACAACATTAGCCTAGCATCTACAACGAGGCAAAGCCTACACTAAACCTTCTAATGAGGGATGTAATAGGCATGCATGTGGGTTTCAATCATCCTAGACATAATGCACTCAAGTCTAGTAAACATGATGTGATGTAAAGCAAAATTTAAAACGGTAACGATATGCAAACCGGGGCTTGCCTTGCTCAACGGTTTTGTTAGAAGCTAGAAGTTAGTCTTCCTCCGGAGAATCTGCCAAACTCGTCACGAGGTTGAGATCCTCGCTGTAGAGTCGAGTCCTCGTCGAACGTTGACGTCACGTGCTATTAAGATGATTTATGCACATGTATTCAAAAGCAATTTAGAAAATGATTCAAAACTGTTGTACAAGCTAACTCACACATAAGAGAGATTAACAACAGCAAGGTTTCTGTTGTTGGATCTAAACCTTAGAGATGATGAAAGCTAGGTGAAAAGGGATACTAGTAATCACCATGTGATTAAGTCCTTTATATGAACACTTAAACCTAAAAGTTGGTAGCTCAAGTTCCATAGGTCCAATGAAGCTGAAAATTTAACCACAGCTTCTATAGTAGGTATTTAGGCAGTGTGCAAAAATTGAGCTCATGAAATGGCTTCATGGGAGCACAACAAATCCTTATGTGGTTTTCACTAATCTGCCATTACCCCTAGATATTAAGCTTTCCTATGCTGCAAGTAGACTTTTTGTGAAGTACAAAATGTACTGAGTCCATAGGAATTGGTTTTACCATTTTTGGAGTTTCCTACATGGAGATATGGATTTTACAAAGAATGGGGAAAAGCTGAAATTGTCTCTGTTCATTTTCCCATTTTTCAGAGACATAAGGAACGAATACATCATTTGACCAAGAAAATGGTGTCCAATGCCTCTGAAATTTTTATTGGAGTTCAAGGAATTTAGGAAGAATGTCCTGTCCAAATTTGGGAATTTTCCAAAAAACAGAACTCCTGTAAAAATTCATACAAATTTTTAATTGAATTAATGAGCCAAATCCAGGGATTTTCATAAACATTGGGCTGCACCCCTGGATAGTACTATTTGAGAGGAATCCAACAAAATTTGTTTCACATTTTTTGGACATTCCTACACAAAGTTATGGCTCTCCAAAGTTTGAACTAAAGTAGGAAAATATGGAAAATGTTTAAATGCTGACAGTGGGTCCCACATGTCATCCCTAACCTCCAGACTCGCGCCAAACAGGGCAGTGGCGGCCCCCTCCAGTGAGGTCGCCGGAAAACCAGTTCCCAGCCACCTCCAGACCCCCTGCTGGCCGCCCCCCCATATTTCCCCACGCTGAACACGTTGGTGAGGTCGCCGGCGGCTGAAACTCGCCGGAAAACAGGGCGCACCGGCCACTGCAAACCCTAGGGCTCCGGCGAGGTCTTGCACGGTGAATTCTCCACCAAATGGTCGGTTCTTGGTCTCTACAGCACCAGGGGATCATGTAGAAGACCGGCATGAGGTCTAATCAAGCTGGAGAGGGCTCTAAACCTATCGGCACCGTGCGCCCGATAGGTCCAGCGGCATACCCTCTAAAAGAGCTCGAATTGCTCACTCTACACTCAATTTCTTGGCCTAAAATCGATGGAGGAGGTGTGCTAGGCAGTTAAAATCCTGTGCATGAAGTTTGAGACCCAACAAACACGATTTGAGGACGAATTTTACAATTCCTTACCTCAAGGTCTGCTTCTGCCGCCCGGGAGAAAAACTTGAAATTCTCCCTCTGTGATCAATGGCTAGGGCTGAGCTTTGGAGGTGAGCAACTAGGCTTGTAGGTGCACAGATGGGGTGGCTTGCTTGGGCGTGATCCCTTCTGGTTTGGGCTGTCCACGGCGTCCAGTTCCAGCTTCTTCAGTTTCAGTTCGGGGCAGTGGAAACTTTGCCATTTCTAGGCGCCGGTGAGCTCGGGACGGCGGGGTAAAGTGGCTAGCCGGCTAGAGCATGTGTATGCGATGACCTTTGCTGTGGAGACCTCGATCATCCGTCGCTCAGGTGGCTGTGTAGGATCGAGAGAAGGAGGGGCGCTGTTCTGCTCGGGAGAAATCTCACGGGAGCGAGGCAGAGCAGGAGGAGTAGAAATAGCTTTGGTGCACTTCGCTCCGTGGAGGATCATACCGAGCAAAACAATCAAGCAAGCAGGAGCTGGCCTCGGTGGAATCTCCCCGGTGAGCAGGAGCTGTCACGCGTGTGCTGCCCGAGTGAAACAGAGAAGCCTTCAGTCTCAAGTCTACTGACATGTGGGCCCCATGTTTCCCCTCTTATCCTCCGGTTCCGGATAAAATAGCAAACGAGCTCCAAATTTGACCAAACTTGGAGGATAGGTCAAAAGATTTATGAGGAACTCAAATCTGAAATCATATTTTGAAATTGAGTTTGTTTGGTTCAAAATTCAAATTTAAGTTTGAATTTGAGCGTGCCCTCATTTAATCCTCAGAATAAATAGTATATGAGCTCCAAAATTATTCCAATTTGGACCAGAAGCTCCTTAATACCTGGAAATTGCATTGGTGAATTCATTTGCAAGTATTTGGAGATCTGAATATGAATCCTTTTAAAAGGATCAAAATTGTGTTTAAATTTCCTCCATTCTCCTCATAGAGAAGGTGCACATGAGTTAGAGTTTTTGGGAGTGTAATTTCCCCTAGGTTAACATGTGTTGAGCATGGGCTAGAGAAAATTTTTAACTCCCTCACCTGTCCATTTATGTGTCCATCATTTCATGTGACACAATCATAGTCTTTTATCACCTTAACTTTGTTTCATGAGTTGATATCAAACTTTACAAAAGTTAGGGCTGTTACATTCCTCCCCCCTTAAAAGAATCTCGTCCCGAGATTACAAAAAGAAAGAAGAAGGGATAATGACTACTAGACATATGGTACAAACAAGTCGGGAAAATTTAAATGGAGAAATTCCTCGCTTTCCCACGCGGCTTCATCAGCGGTGTGGTTGCTCCACAAGACTTTGTAAAATCGCAATGTCCGATTTCTTGTGGCGCGAGTCTTCTCGTCAATAATCTGTATCGGGTACTCAGAATAAGTGAGATCTGGTTGAAGATCCTCAATGTTCTCCATATGAACTGTGGTTGGGTACTTAATACATTTCTGCAGCTGAGAGACGTGGAAAACATTGTGAATACCCGAAAGTGACGTTGGTAACTCCAGACGATAGGCCACGGGTCCGCATATCTCAGTGACAGCAAACGGCCCGATGAATCGCGGAGCGAGCTTTCCTTTCACTCCAAAACGATGAACCCCTTTCATCGGAGAGACACGAAGATAAACGTGGTCCCCGATGTCGAAGTGAAGAGGTCGACGTCTTTTGTCTGCATAACTCTTCTGCCGAGATTGAGCAGCCTTTAAATTGGCTTGAATCACTCGCACTCGTTCCTCGGCTTCATTCACAAGATCAATCCCGTACACCACTCTCTCGCTGGAATCACACCAATTCAGTGGTGTGTGGCACTTCCGGCCATAAAGAGCTTCATACGGGGCCATCTTGATGCTGGATTGATAACCGTTATTATATGAGAATTCTGCTAAGGGTAGATGGTCATCCCAATTCTTCCTATGATTGATGACACATGCCCGTAGCATATCCTCCAGAATCTGATTTATCCTCTCCGTTTGACCATCAGTTTGCGGATGATACGCTGAACTCCGAATTAACTTGGTTCCCAAGGAAGCATGCAGTTGCTCCAAAAATCTGGATACGAACAACACACCTCGGTCAGACACGATGGTGCGGGGAACCCCGTGTAAACACACGATCCTCGAGATGAACAGCTCCGCATACTTCTTTGCCACATATTTGGTATGGACTGGAATAAAATGTGTTGTCTTGGTCAAACAATCGACGATTACCCAAATATAATCATGCTTGTTGCTGGTCATGGGTAAACCGACGATGAAGTCCATACTTATGTCTTCCCACTTCCATGCTGGAACCTTCAGCGGTTGAAGTGGTCCGGCTTTCCTCATATGGTCGGCTTTAACCCGCCGACACGTATCACACTCGGATACGTACTTTGCAATCTCTATTTTCATCCGTGTCCACCAGAACTTAGATTTCAAGTCCTGGTACATCTTATTGCGTCCCGGATGAATGGAGTACTTGGATAAATGCGCTTCATCCAATATCTTCCTCCGCAATTTCATGTTTTAGGGTACCACTATGCGGTTGTTAAACCATATAGTACCTTCTTCATCTTTGCGGAACATCTTCAATTCACCGCTGGCCACTCTCCTCCGGATGTGAGACATACCTCTGTCTCTCTTCTGAGCCTCTACAATCTCATCTCGGATTGTAGGAATAAGAGCGAGGTTGAACAGCGCTCCATAGGGAACTAGGCGCAGGCTTGGTTCTCCTTCTTCATGTGCAGCCATGGATAAATGGTGAATGTGGGCTTTCCGACTAAGTGCGTCGGCAACCACATTTGCTTTGCCCGGATGGTAATGAATTTCAAGTTCATAGTCCTTGATCAATTCTAGCCATCTTCGCCGCCTCATATTCAGTTCCTTCTGTGTGAAGATGTACTTCAAGCTTTTGTGGTCAGTGTAGAGATGTACTAGATTGCCTAGTAGATAATGTCTCCACATTTTCAAAGCTAAGACCACCGCAGCTAGTTCAAGGTCGTGCATCGGGTAATTCTGCTCATGACCCCTGAGTTGTCGGGATCCATACGCGACCACACGTCCTTCTTGCATCAACACACAACCCAAACCGATGCCGGATGCATCACAATAAACATCAAACGGCTTCGTTGTGTCTGGCTGGGCCAAAACTGGAGCTGTAGTGAGATACTTCACTAAAGTTTGAAAAGCTTGTTCGCATGAATTGCTCCAATCATACTTGGTGCTTTTCTTCAACAGCTCCGTCATAGGTTTAGCAACTTTGGAGAAGTTTGGAATAAATCTCCGGTAATAACCTGCTAAACCTAGGAAACTCCTCACTTCATGAACAGATGTTGGAGATTTCCAATTCAGCACTTGCTCGATTTTACTTGGGTCCATAACGATGCCTTCCGCTGAAATAATATGCCCAAGAAACGGCAGTTTGCTGGTCCAAAACTCACATTTACTGAACTTTGCATATAGCTTGTGATCCCTCAAGCGTTGGAGTACAATATGCAAATGTTCAGCATGTTCTTCTTCTGACTTTGAATAGACCAAAATGTCGTCGATGAAAACCACGACGAACTTGTCTAACTCCGGCATGAACACAGAGTTCATGAGATACATAAAATTAGCCGGAGCATTGGTCAACCCAAAGGACATGACAAGATATTCATAAAGACCATATCTTGTCGAGAACGTCCTCTTAGGTACGTCTTCTGCCCGGATTTTTATCTGGTGATACCCGGACCGAAGATCCATCTTGGAGAATACCTTAGCACCCACTAGTTGATCAAATAAAATATCAATGTGCGGTAGTGGATACTTATTCTTGATAGTGACAGCATTCAGTGGACGATAATCTACGCATAGTCTCAAAGTTTCGTCCTTCTTCTTCACGAAGAGTGCGGAACAGCCCCAAGGTGATGAACTTGGGCGTATAAAACCTTTGTCCATGAGGTCATTAAGCTGCTCCTTCAATTCTGTGAGCTCCTTCGGTGCCATTTTGTATGGTCGCCGAGAAATAGGTGTTGTTCCCGGTGCTAGTTCAATCTTGAACTCAACATCACGTTCGGGCAGCATGCCCGGCAAGTCTTCGGGAAACACATATGGATATTCACATACCACTGGAATATCCTCAAGTTTAGGAGCTTCAATCTGATGCACCGCTGCAACTCGTTGTGATGGATCCACAAGATTCAATATGTTGCAACCATGTATTGGGGAATTCAGTTGGACAGTCCGCGAGCTGATGTCAAAGATAGCTCCATAATGTGTCAACCATGACATCCCCAAGATAATATCAATCCTTTGGCCTTTGAGTATGATAAGGCTCGCAGGATAGATATTTCCACCCAAACATAACGGTGCCCGAGAGACCATCTCATCTGTTGATATCTTGCCTCTGGGTGAGCTGATATGAAACGGATGCTTAACTGTGCTGAATGGAAGATTATTCTTCAGCACATAGTCTCTGCTAATAAAATTGTGGGCGGCCCCGGAATCAAATAACACGAAAATGGGCTGTTCATGTAAAGTGAACATGCCCGCCAAAACTGGTTCGCCTTTTGCAATGTCCTCAATAGCAGTATAATTAACCCTGCCAGCTTTTGAAAGATTCTTCTGTGAAGGTTCACGATGCTGATCTGAGTATTGACGAGGCAACACACGAGTGTGACTCTGCTCAGCTCCACGACGGTTTCGTGTGGTAGAAATCCTCAGCTCTCTACTAACACGAGGTGGAGATAACTCATGCGTAGCTGGTTGCGGTAGGGTTGCACGAATAATTTATGTCCGCTGCTGTTGAGGTGGAGGCTCATAAGTGATCAACTCCAGCCGTGGTTGTGAGAGTTGCACCATAGGCTGAATTTGTTGCCTAACTGGTGAGTAATACCGCACTCAATAGTTCGGACGAACCTCGATGTCACTGTCCGGCGGTATACTTCTTTTCAGTTCCTCTTCACAACGAAGATGCATGTCTTCCTTAATGATAGCGGCATTTACCAACTCATTGTAAATACCGTTACTGAAAAAGGTCACTTGTTCCTTAAGTTCGACATTCAAACCTCGGAAGAAATAGTCGCACTTCAACGCTTCCGAGTCTACCATATGAGTTGCGTATTGCATCAAGTCTTCAAACTCCTTGAAGTACTCGTACGCACTCCTTTCTCCTTGCTTTAGCTCCAGAAAATCTTGATACTTTGTTCGAAGAATTCCTGAACAAACGTGACGTGACCGGAAAACATTCCGGAATTCATCCCACGTCACTCGATGACCTTCAGGAAGAGTAGCAATGTACTCCGCCCACCAAACTCCAGCAGCTCCGTGGAGTTGTTGAGCGGCAAATAAAGTCTTCTGGTACTCATCGCACTCAAGCATCCCGAACTTGGCTTCAATACATTGGAGCCAATGAGCCGACTCCAACGGTTCTTTCGCTTCCGAGAAAACCAGTGTTTGTCTTGCTAGAAAATCCAGATAAGTGCTTGGCTGAGGATTTTGCTGTAGTGTCTCCTGTCGTATGCTTTGTCGCACCAACAGATCCAGAGACTCAGCCATCTTTGCCAAGATTTCCGCCAATCCGGTTGATGATGTCGGCACTTCTTGTCATGGCGAATTACTTTCGCCGTGAATCGACTCACCAACCTCACTCCTGGAATGAGCATGATCCATGCTGCAGGAGTGAGCAATTTACGGTTAAAATTCAAAGTTTAAACTCAACTTGAATTGAAAACATAACCGTAAAAGCATCACCTCAATATTGCAGCATTACACAAGCTAACTAGGTTTTCGACAATACTGAAATCTATCAAATGTGAGCAAGTTTGTCCAAACCATTAATTCCAATAGTAGGACAAACTGAAAATAACTCAAGAACATGTTATGGAGCTTAGAGAAGTCTAAAACATCCCTGTCCACAAAAAGTCCTAAGTTACATAGGCAATAAGCACTACTCTGTTCAGAATGACCAATAGGTCTTAATCGCAGAATTTGAATATGAAAATGGTAATTTCATGTCTCAAGTTGCATATCAAAGTTATAGTTAACTTCAATATATTTCCAATGAGTATTTATTTGTCTTCATATCAGTTCTGGATCAAAAGTTGTGATATTTCAAAGTTAAAAGAAATCTGGAACAATTTTGACAGCACCTCCTTTGAAAGTGGCTGTTTTGTCCGCAAAATTTCATCACTTTAAACTCCAATTCTGGAGAAACTTTGAACTACAAAGTCATAGAATATATCACAGGCTTTCTAACGGTGTATTACTTGACCCTTAGAAATTTTTATACAGAAGGTTATGGTCGAAATACAGAAATTTCCAGAGAGCAATTTGTGTCTGCCCTGTTTTTGGACAGTTCACACTCATCTGAGAATTTGATCCATTTGGAGGTTGATTCTAATCTGGAGTTCTACTGAAGAGTTATAGAAGACATCAATAGCTTTCCAGAAATGTATCGCACACCTCCGTTGGTTCAACCAAACAAAAGTTATGTCCTGTTCAACTTCAGCAAAGATTCTGCCGGAAACAGGGGAGGTTTATTCCTAAGTCTTTGTGAATAAATCTATACTTCCAATTGACTCTTAGTTCAATATAGGAGTTCATCACCCCCTAATAGAATCCTAGACTCCAAATTTACTCTTTTTCTTTTCAAACCTTCATTTTCATGCAGTTCAAAACACATCACGGTACTACGTTTCCTCACCAAATTAAAATCCTAACCGGCTTTATACCGGCATATACGTTTCAAATGGTGGCACTAAAACGATCACTCACAAACATTTTCTACACGACATGTTCTAACGTGGTTAAGGTACCTGCAGAAAATCATTCAATGATGATGCACACATTGGTTTATCATTTCAGGCAGGTCCATATCATAGTAAAAACATACGCTCCGTATCATTGCCATACGGGCCGTCCTTGAGTCAAGCCACGTCTCAAGGTACATGATCGGGTTATTCACCACCTGACGGGGGCTCCACACCTTTGCAATAAAGCACACCGGTGGAACAGCGCTTTCGTATGCCTCACAGGACATGAAGAGTCCTAGTGAACACACTTCGTGTTACAAACCACACGATAGGGTCTCCTCCTCTTGCCCCTGGGTTTGCGCACTGGAGGCTTGTGCCATTCATATGTCTCTAAGACATGAAGAGTCTTAGAAAACATATTCACTTCCCGTCCATTGCTGAACGGGACATCCCACACTACTTTCCTCGTGGGGGAGCTAACCGAAATTGATCCGCTTTCGGTGGCGTTCCTTACCATTCTTACCTCCACATAGGTGCATCGTTACATAATTGAAATACTGTAGAGTAACACACTGTTAGCTTGCCACCTTAAATAACTATGCTAATAATATTCCTTATGTGGGCATACTATACGTTCCTCACTCGTATACCTCTAAGTTTTCGAAAATATGCTCTTTTCATGCGTGCTATTCCTAATGCAGCTCTGATACCACGCTGTCAGGCCCGGGAATCGCAGTGGGTGGTGCCCTGCGATGCGGCACCCAACAGCATGCACGAAAAGACGATAAGAACATAACGGAACCATTTTGTTACTCAAGATAATTTCTTTTACAACATAATGTACACACGCAGTGGAAATTAAAATTTGCTGGACAAACTACTCACTCTCGACCCTAACTACGCCGAAGAGAAGTCGTTCAGCCCGTGAACACTTCCTACTAGCTTCACCAAAGAAAAGCAGCGGCTAGGTTTCCGATGAGTTGAACAAACCGTGAGGTTCGTCGTCTCACCGAACAACTCTCTTCATAGCAGACATCCTGCTACCTGCAAAAACAACTCAGAAGCAACCGTGAGCACTAAGGCTCAGCAAGACTTACCCGTCACTCCTAAACATGTAACTCTAAATGCAGGGGTAGCAAGACAGTAGGAATAGGAATTTGCAAAATGCACCTCGACTAAACTTGATCCTTATATTCAGATTCTTTTAGCCTTCATTTTAGTGGTCCTCACGCCTCACAACATCGGAAGTCCACAATCAAACAAGAAACGTTTATACCGATGTTGCTAGCCTAAGGTGGAAATGAAATTTAGTTGGCTCTATATCTACTTCAGTCAAGGTTCCGATACAGTGATTAATCCACAAACAACAAGTTAAGAGACTTAGTTCATCTTCTTACTAAGTCACGGCGCAGTGGGCAAGTATGCTCAATCCTCTTCCGCGAGCGACGGTGATTCGAATCAATAACAACCCGGAATACAAGACACATACACCCGCCTCGAAAGACTCTCTCAAGAGCTCTTTCTTACGTTGTATGCAGCCACCTTTCACACGACACCCCGACATAGAAAAACGCTTCGCGCCGAGCAGGATGGTCCTCTACGCGGACACGTCGAAGTTGCCCGCTAAAGGATTTACACCTCCCGCCTTCTCAACGTCATTCCCACACGAAGGATGAGTTTCTATATCACGGTCCATCGAGTTACATCGGTTTCGTGGGTCCCATACCCCACTATATATCCGGTACAGCTCAATCTTGTCCAGCAGGGCTGCATACATACGGTCCTTAACCGACACGGACGGGGCTACAATCAACCTCCACATTTGACTTACCATCCCGGTCCAGGCCAAGTGTGGTCTCAAGCATTGTCACACCCATCACAGGTCGAGACCAACCTTGAGCGCTCCATCCTACAGGAACATCCCTGTCCCCATCTCATATTCATGAGGGTGCTCTTATCATTTATCTCTCGCGAGTAACTCCATTACTCGAACTTTCTCGCGAGTAGCTTTTTACTACTCGACTTCTACCGAGCTAGCTACAACATTAGCCTAGCATCTACAACGAGGCAAAGCCTACACTAAACCTTCTAATGAGGGGTGTAATAGGTATGCAAGTGGGTTTCAATCATCCTAGACATAATGCACTCAAGTCTAATAAATATGATGTGATGTAAAGCAAAATTTAAAACGGTAACGATATGCAAACCGGGGCTTGCCTTGCTCAACGGTTTTGTTAGAAGCTAGAAGTTAGTCTTCCTCCAGAGAATCCGCCAAACTCGTCACGAGATGGAGATCCTCGCTGTAGAGTCGAGTCCTCGTCGAACGTTGACATCACGTGCTATTAAGATGATTTATGCACATGTATTCAAAAGCAATTTAGAAAATGATTCAAAACTGTTGTACAAGTTAACTCACACATAAGAGAGATTAACAACAGCAAGGTTTCTGTTGTTGGATATAAACCTTAGAGATGATGAAAGCTAGGTGAAAAGGGATACTAGTAATCACCATGTGATTAAGTCCATTATATGAACACTTAAACCTAAAAGATGGTAGCTCAAGTTCCATAGGTCCAATGAAGCTGAAAATTTAACCACAGCTTCTATAGTAGGTATTTAGGCAGTGTGCAAAAATTGAGCTCATGAAATGGCTTCATGTGAGCACAACAAATCCTTATGTGGTTTTCACTAATCTGCCATTACCCCTAGATATTAAGCTTTCCTATGCTGCAAAGTAGACTTTTTGTGAAGTACAAAATGTACTGAGTCCATAGGAATTGGTTTTACCATTTTTGGAGTTTCCTACATGGAGATATGGATTTTACAAAGAATGGGGAAAAGCTGAAATTGTCTCTGTTCATTTTCCCATTTTTCAGAGACATAAGGAATGAACACATCATTTGACCAAGAAAATGATGTCCAATGCCTCTGAAATTTTTACTGGTGTTCAAGGAATTTCGGAAGAATGTCCTGTCCAAATTTGGGAATTTTCCAATAAACAGAACTCCTGTAAAAATGCATACAAATTTTTTTAATTGAATTAATGAGCCAAATCCAGGGATTTTCATAAACATTGGGCTGCACCCCTGGATAGTACTCTTTGAGAAGAATCCAACAAAATTTGTTTCACAATTTTTGGACATTCCTACACAAAGTTATGGCTCTCCAAAGTTTGAACTAAAGTGGGAAAATCTGGAAAATGTTTAAATGCTGACAGTGGGTCCCACCTGTCATCCCTAACCTCCAGACTCGCGCCAAACAGGGCAGTGGCGGCCCCCTCCAGTGAGGTCGCCGGAAAACCAGTTCCCAGCCACCTCCAGACCCCATGCTGGCCGTCCCCCCATATTTCCCCACGCTGAACACGTTGGTGAGGTCGCCGGCGGCTGAAACTCGCCGGAAAACAGGGCGCACCGGCCACAGCAAACCCTAGGGCTCCGGTGAGGTCTTGCACGGTGAATTCTCCACCAAATGGTCGGTTCTTGGTCTCTACAGCACCAGGGGATCATGTAGAAGACCGGCATGAGGTCTAATCAAGCTAGAGAGGGCTCTAAACCTATCGGCACCGTGCGCCCGATAGGGTCCAGCGGTATACCCTCTAAAAGAGCTCGGATTGCTCACTCTACTCTCAATTTCTTGGCCTAAAATCGATGGAGGAGGTGTGCTAGGCAGTTAACATCCTGTGTGTGAAGTTTGAGACCCAACAAACACGATTTGAGGACGAATTTTACAATTCCTTACCTCAAGGTCTGTTTCTGCCGCCCGGGAGAAAAACTTGAAATTCTCCCTCTGTGATCAATGGCTAGGGCTGAGCTTTGGAGGTGAGCAACTAGGCTTGTAGGTGCACAGATGGGGTGGCTTGCTTGGGCGTGATCCCTTCTGGTTTGGGCTGTCCACAGCGTCCAGTTCTAGCTTCTTCAGTTTCAGTTCGGGGCAGTGGAAACTTTGCTGTTTCCAGGCGCCGGTGAGCTCGGGACGGCGGGGTAAAGTGGCTAGCCGGCTAGAGCATGTGTATGCGATGATCTTTCTTGTGGAGACCTCGATCATCCGTCGCTCAGGTGGCTGTGTAGGATCGAGAGAAGGAGGGGCGCTGTTCTGCTCGGGAGAAATCTCACGGGAGTGAGGCAGAGCAGGAGGAGTAGAAATAGCTTTGGTGCACTTCGCTCCGTGGAGGATCAGACCGAGCAAAACAATCAAGCAAGCAGGAGCTGGCCTCGGTGGAATGTCCCTGGTGAGCAGGAGCTGTCACGCGTGTGCTGCCCGAGTGAAACAGAGAAGCCTTCATTCTCAAGTCTACTGACATGTGGGCCCCATGTTCCCCCTCTTATCCTCCGGTTTCGGATAAAATAGCAAACGAGCTCCAAATTTGACCAAACTTGGAGGATAGGTCAAAAGATTTATGAGGAACTCAAATCTGAAATCAGATTTTGAAATTGAGTTTGTTTGGTTCAAAATTCAAATTTAAGTTTGAATTTGAACGTGCCCTCATTTAATCCTCGGAATAAATAGTATACGAGCTCCAAAATTATTCCAATTTGGACCAGAAGCTCCTTAATACCTGGAAATTGCATTGGTGAATTCATTTGCAAGTATTTGGAAATCTGAATATGAATCCTTTTAAAAGGATCAAAATTGTGTTTAAATTTCCTCCATTCTCCTCATAGAGAAGGTGCACATGAGTTAGAGTTTTTGGGAGTGTAATTTCCCCTAGGTTAACATGTGTTGAGCATGGGCTAGAGAAAATTTTTAACTCCCTCACCTGTCCATTTATGTGTTCATCATTTCATGTGACACAATCATAGTCTTTTATCACCTTAACTTTATTGCATGAGTTGATATCAAACTTTACAAAAGTTTGGGCTGTTACAAGCCATGGTTGATCGTAGGACGCAGGCCTAGTCACAGATTGGCATTAGAGCCACATTGACCATAGGGCACAAGCCTAGGTAGAATGCATAGATTGGCATCAGAACCACCTTGACCATAGGATGCAAGCCTAGGAAGAATAGTGATGACGACATCACAACAGTGGATACTCACATTGATATATAAGGACCAATCACAAGAGGACGAGCACGGTTACTAAATCAGCAGGTGAACTCGTTTCTAACTTCCTACCCATGTGATTTTGAGAATGGATTGCTACTGAATGATTTAATTGTTATTAGGAACCATGGACATGATCCACAAGTAAAGGAAGGAGGATTTGGGGACGTGGAGAATCATATGGGACGTCCACAAGTTGATGGAAACAGTCACCAACTCAGACTCGAGTTCAACTCGGAGTCCAGGAGCACTACATCTTAAAACGGACGCCCAGGATGCATACGGACTCTGTTTTTGACGTTCTACATATGCATGGAAACATGAGAAGATAAACTTTCCAATAGTTCTGGTCCCACATTAAAATTCGCTAGGAGTCGTTGGGAGTTGTCGAAACAAGTTGAATTCGGAGTTCTGTCCGGTGTTGCACCACAGTATTGGGCTTTTGGGCCTTGTATCCCGTATGAGTCCATTAGGGACGCGTATAAAGGTCTTATGGTCAAACCCTAGCCTTTAAATACTGCAGCCGCCGGCCATATTTGGTGGGTTTTGTTTAGATAAACAGCCGCCGCTCTACGGTTTGTATGAAACCCCAACTTCGTGATTTTCAGATCACATCTTCTACGTTCTTGCTCGTGTTCTTGGTTGCACCTGCAGGGATTAGCCTTCTTGGCGAGGTCAAGCGTGTGCTGCACGATTGATAACCAACGGAGAAGTGGTGTAGTGATTGTAGGGGTGTTCGAACTGCTCGAGTGCCGCGGATCATCAACGTCGAGTTCTCCACCTCAATCGACCTACCTTTCGGAAGATCGGGCCTAAACTACTCATCATTTGGTATCATATTTCAGGTTGCCCGTGAGGTACTTTGATTCCCCAATAGATTAGTTTTTGTTTTTCATACCTAGATTCCACAGAAAAAGCCACAAAAAAAACATATCGTGTTACCGATTCCTAGACTATAGTGCCTGCAAGTTTTCGTTTTTCAGTTTGCATTCGTGTGGTCGAGTCTTGTTGCTGGTTTAGCTTTGTGTTTTTGGGTCGTAGTTACCGTTTTTTCTTCCTTGTTTTTCTTACTGCTCACCTATTCCACAATCCCTAAACAACAAACCGAGCCACCAAGATCATCGGTTTGCCCTAGCTAGCCGCCTTGCGTGAACTCCCGCATCGCAAGCCATAGAACATGTGACAAACCATTGTGCCAGTCCTCCTTGATTCATCACACAACATCCCATCAGCTGTCGTTGCTAAATTCTGATTGTTTTTCACATCCTATTGCGAGATCTTTTTCAAAACCGAGTTTGAATCAACATAAAAAACAGTAACTCGGGTAGCCTACCTTAAAACGGCCATAACTTTTGCATACGAACTCGAAATTGGGCGATTTTTTTCAAATTGATCTACTCAAAATTTCGCAACCGATTCTCCACGGCTTTGCCGTGTTCGGCAAAATTTGTTTGGCCAAATTCCCCTCGGAAAATAGACTATCCGGCCTCCGAAGTTTCAGCACAAATTTTAAAGAATCTTCCTGATTTTCTATAGGCCACATCTTACATCCAATTGAGCTGCAAAGTTGTGTGCTTCCTATTTTTGTGCTCTCAAGTAAACAAAAAATATCAGAAAAATATTTAAAAAAAGAAAAAAATAGTGAAGAGAGCACAGATATTAAAACATTGAAAGCACACACTTGAAACAGTTGACCTATACACTTGTGCTGTACTTATTGCTTATATTTTCATGATCTTCTATTTGCCTCTCTACCGCCTTGTGTTGTGCTAGGCCTAGAACACTTGTTAACCAGCAACAGTTGCTACATTGAATACTTATTCAACTTTGTTTTGTTGTTAACGATTTTCTTTGCTTATTAGCCACTATATTGTGCCATCCAAGCTCCACTTTTTCTCTTGAGCAGAACAGGTACCTCTGCAATCACTCCACGCTCCATTGGTTCTCACCGTCCACTGTTTACCACCTGCTGTGTCGGTAAGAACACTTGTAAGAATGTGGTAAGACGCTTGAGAGAGAGATTGTTTCGTTCCTTCCACTTTTCACATTGCCACTATCCTTCGTAGTTGATAGGGATAACATCTTTTTGTTGTCTTTTGTTTACTACTAACAATGGCAGAAGATAAAAGGGATGATGAATGTGTTCAACATGCTGAGTTGCGTGACATGATGAGGGAAATGACAGATATGTTCACCAAAACCCAAGCATAGACAG
This sequence comes from Neostapfia colusana, assembly GCA_030760725.1. NCBI lineage: Eukaryota > Viridiplantae > Streptophyta > Magnoliopsida > Poales > Poaceae > Neostapfia > Neostapfia colusana. The sequence goes on along the minus strand of JASWHV010000017.1, from coordinate 17,699,636 downwards.
AGGCGTCATTGACGACCTTGAATCGCCAACTTGATGATCTTGTTGTTCGGATGGATACTCTTGAGGCGCGGCTGCCTCTTGCTGAAGATCATGAAGACGATGATTATAATATGGAAGATCATAACAATCAACCACAACTTCCACGTTATCTATGAGGTATGGGAGGTAATAATCGTTATAATTACAATGATCGTCATAACAATTTTAATCGCCCTCTTGATGATCCTTTTGCTAAAGTCAAATTTACTATACCCTTTTTTCTGGTGCTTATGATGCTGAGGTATATCTTGATTGTGAGATGACAGTAGAACAGAAATTTAATGCCCACCCTGTTCCTGAACAACATAGAGTTCGTCAAGCCACTAGTGAGTTTAAGGATTTTGCTATCATATGGTGGAATGAACTTGTTAAAACTAGAACTGATCCTCTAACATGGGATAGATTAAAGGAAGCTATGCGTATTCGTTTTGTTCCACCTTCTTTTCAGCGGGACCTTCGCAAAAAATTGTAGCGCTTAGACCAAGGTAACATGTCCGTAGAGGAGTATTATCAAGAGTTACAAAAGGGTATGTTGCGCTGTGGAGTAGTAGAGGACATGGATGATAAAATAGCTCATTTTTATGGGGGGTTGAGGCGTGAAATTCAGGACATTGTTGATTATAAGGAATATGATACTGTTAACAGATTATTTCAGCTGGCTATGTTAGCAGAAAATAAATTGCAGGGCCGCCAACAGCAGCAGCACCAACGCATGATGTGGCGGACCGGGATCCGCTCATCCAGGATCACAGAGGGTGGTGCCGCACGATGCGACACCCGGCAGCACACGTCATAAGGACACAATATATTACATGGGAAAAACAACTGGAACTGTACAAAGTAGTACACTACTCAGTTACAAACTAGTGTCTTTATTACACAGCGGAAGTCTACATTATACAACTCACGCCCGCCTATCTAGCAAAAGTCGGCTGGCCCGCCCTAGGGAAACCCACACTAGCTGCACTCCTCAGCTCAGCGCGGCGTGTACAGCTCCCACTCAGCTGTGGTCCCCGACGGAGGGTAACCCTCGCCGGTGGACTCATAACCTGAGTCCGTGGGTGGCTCCTCACCTGAAAAACACTTAAGCAGCAACCATGAGCACGATGGCTCAACAAGACTTAACTGACTCTCCTAAGCATGAAACTCTACATGTAGGGTACAATGAACATGGGATGGTACAATTGCAGCAAACGGACGCGCCTACAAGTTCATCCTTAGTTCATATTTTAGGCACAAGTTAGCAGTTTATGAATCTGAAATTTAGTAAGCAATATTTGGTGGCACACAGGTAGCAATACAATATTATGTCATAACAGCAATATTGAATCATCACATTTCATACATTATCTATGTTACGACACAGTGAACAAGCAGTACTCATCACCGCGAGGGATGGCGAATCAACTCGATATACACCTGCAGGGACACCCAAAGAGCACGTCACGTACGCCCACCCGTGGAGCTGCACAGCACGCTTACTCGATGTCGTACGGAACAACATTTCACCCAACAGCCCAAACGTCGAACCGGTCGCACCGAAACGAGCAGGAGGTTCCCTACACGGAGCATCTCTCTATGCCCGTTAGCAGATTTCCACCTTGCTGCCCTCAACCTACACCTATAAATCGGTGTGCTATGCCTCGACGCCCGGAGGTTTAGGTTACATCAGTTTATCGGGGCCCATATATCCGATATGCCTTCGGTACGTTCAAACTTGATCAGCGTGGGCCGCACACGGATCGGTCCTCAATCGAGACGGACAGGGCTGCGCACACAAGACTCCCTCTTGCTGCGCCCTAGCCCCTGCCAAGTCTCATTTTTATTACTAAGGTGATCTCACATCACTCGAACCATTCCCGTGTGTCCCAAGCCTAACTTGCGAGTAGATTCCAACTACTCGACTTGTACCGAAGTCCTATGAATCATTAAGCATAGCCTGTCTATTCAAGGCCCTAGACACTACCCTCACTCTGGGGGAAAAATTCTGGTTATGCAGTTGGGTAATCATCCATCCTACAGCTAATGCACATACACACTTCACACTACGTATGTAAACAAAGTAAAACTTTATAAAAGTCTTAATTCAAACCGGGGCTTGCCTTGTTGCTGCTGGTCAGTAGTTAGGTCTTCGTCCGGAAGGAGGAAGTCGAGCACCTCCGGAGTCTCCTCGCCTTCAGCGACTACACGTTAATGAATATGCACATAAGTTTAATTGTAAAGATTTTGCTACAAGTTCTAATAATAAGTTTTCAAAAACTGGAACTCTGTTTAATAATTTAAAATGGAACTGGGGCTAGTGGTTTGGTTTGGACCTAAGCACATGATCAAGTGCTAAGTGGTTTTCCCCCTCTTCTATATTGATCACCTCAAGTGGTTAAACAGAACAGGGGTGATCCAGAGCACCAATGGAGCTGAGAATTTTTGTTTGAGTTCCTTGTCACAAGAAAACTCTCTGGACCAAAAATTAGCACTTTTCATTGAGTGGTTTGTTCAGAATAGTTTTCTAAACAATTAAGCAAAGAAGAATTAATTCTGAGGTAACACCCATGTTCATGCCAAACTTAGTGAACTACAATTTCAATTATATCTCATAGAGTTTGCATGAATTTTCCTAGTATTTTTGGAGCTAAGATTTGTCCAGAACTGAATTTCCAAGTTTTGGAAATTCTCTGAAAATGTTTCTGTATTCAATTGAATACAGCACCTTCAAATCTGAATTGCCCTGATCAAATCAACTCCAAATGGTCTGAAACGTTTACAGGGGTTCCCTAACATCGCAAGGAATATTCTGGCAAAATTTGAGGATTTTTAGCTGAACCAAACTCCCTCAAAAATTCTTTTGCTGAAAAGCTTTAAAGACTTTTCCAGAATTAAATAATGGGTTTCATACAAATTGGGTTGCATATTTGGACAGATCTATGCAAGATGAATCCAATCCAATTTGAATCACTAAATTTGGAGCTTCCTAGCAAAAGTTATGAGGTTCTAAAGTTTGGGGAAATTCTGGAATTTGAATTAACCCGGAAAAGTTCAAATCTCTGACAGCGGGTCCGGCCCCCACGTGTCGCCCCCTCGGCTACACCACACGGGGCCACGGAATGTTTTCCGCATTGTCACAGGTGATCCGGTGCAACAGAAAATCCCCACACTGTTTACTGAGCGACTGACGAGCGGGCCCGAGCGACTCGTCTTCTTCCTCGCTCTCCCACGCCCGCGCGCCGCCGGGCTCGCCGGAGCCGCTCTGATCCTTGCCGTCCAGCCAACTCTCGCGCTCTCCCTTGCCACCAGGGCCTAAATCCGTGCGCTGAACACGATGGCACCATCTTCCCTGGCCGGCGGTAGCCCTAACCTAGCCGGCGATGGTGCAGCGGCTCTGGGTCACTTCGGCTATGTCACCCGACGCTTCTAGCCCACCAAAACCTTGGTGAAAGGGCTCTACAGCACCGGGGGATCCCAGGGAACGTAGACATGGCCATGCAAAGGCTCAGGGAAGGCTCTAACCTAGCTGTCACCGTGAGCCCGATCCTTCCTGTCATATTTGTCGTAACAAAACCTAGAAATACCCGGCCTACGTGCGGTTTCAAGCCAGGGCTGTGAAGGGCTACTGAGCTTCGACGAGTGGCGGTCCTGTGTGCAAGATTGCATGCCCTAAGAACAAGGGTGGCGGGTGAATTCGAGTTTACCGTGTCGGGAGGTAAGTTCGTGCCCGCCGGGGAACTTTCTTCAAATTCGAGCTCTGTGGACCAGGTCAAGGCTTGTGCTTCGGATATGAGCACCACCACTTTCTGGCACATCCAAGGCCATTCTTTCTCAGCCGTGAAAGACCCTCTGTTGGGCTGTCCATGAGAGCACCTTTGCTCGGTTCTTCCCGACCGCCACGAAGAACACAGTTCCTCGGGTTGTGGTGGCTCAGCTCGACTGGAATTGGTGTGTGCGGATCGTGAGAAGTCCTGTGGTGGTGTTTGGGTGAGTTGCCGAGGCTTGCCCGCGAGATGAAATCGCTCCCGAGCGGATTGACCACGGCGGCTGCTCCTCGGTGTTCTAGCATGTGAGAGGGCGGGGGCAGGGGGTCTTCTCGGTGCTGTGGCGAGCTGGGGCACGGCTGAGAGTTAATACTCCCCACGAGAAGCTCACCAGCGCGAGAGGGAGGAGCAGGAGCTGTCGCCCGTGTGCTTCTTGGTGGCTCACAGTGCAAACCTCGGCTCTTTTTCGAGTGAGCAAGACTTAACCCCGAAGGCTGCTGATCTTTATGCATTTTTAACCTCCCCAATGGCATGTGGGTCCCACCAGTCAGTGCTCCCCTATCCCTCAAAAGATCTCCAAAAACTTGGCAAGTGACCAATTCAAATGTTTGGAGCTAAAACTGAGCTACATTTGTATAGTTGGGCAAATTTCCCCCAAATTCAAATGTATATTTGAATTCTTTTCACATTTGAATCCTTTTTGGAAAAATGGGTAGCATACCTTTTCAAAAATTACTGAAACTTTGCCTACCCACTAATTTGGACCTAAGGAATCCAATATGCAATTTGATTCTTGTGTTAGCTGCTGCAACCAAGAGTTTGAATACAACAGTTTTGAATCACCATTATGTTCTCCCCTCATGTGTTATCATATGTGTAAAAGTTTGAACCAATCCCCTTTTGATGGAGGTTACTTGCTCTTCACAATTCTTCACAAGATATTCACAACAAAACTGTGGTGTTGTGAGGTGATGAAAAGTTTTTGCAAGTCCCTTTTATTGGGCTTTCACATCCCTCCCCCCTTAAAAGAATCTCGTCCCGAGATTACAAAAGAAGAGACAGTGATGTAATAGGGACTTACCCGTGCTGAGATGCCATGAACTCCTGGTAATTTGAGCGAAGGAATTCTGACACGACCCCATTGGTCTCGTCGAGCCAGGATCACGCTGAGGGGTGCTGCGTTGCACAACACCGTATAACACACGTCAAAGGTACAAGCGGAAGCGAAATTTTATTACATAAACAAGTTTATGAACATGTTTACATCAAAATAAGTTCAGTCTACACTCGCGGGCGTAGACTAAGCATCAAGTGCACGTTCAGCCCTCGAACGTGTCCTTGCTAGCACAAACGCACACTAACTCTGCGGCGTGCACGACTCCCACTCGACGGGGTTCCCCTCCTGAGGTTCCGTCTCCTCTTCGGGAGTCCCTTCCTCATAGAACCCTGCAAAAGCTTCAAACACAAGCAGTGAGCACGAAGGCTCAGCAAGTCTGACCCGTCTCACCTAAACATGGAACTTCTACATGAGGGGTAACGGGTTACATGAGATAAAAATCATTTGCAAGGACTCGCCTAATTTAGTAGAGCCTTACTTTCAAGTTTTAGCAGCAGGTTGTGGAGAACCTTACGCTAAGGCACATGAGAGAGCCGCAATCAAACAAGAAACGCATTTCTCTCATGTACTTTGCCCAAAGTTGAAAAGAACTTTAGTTAGCTCTAAGCTACAGCATATCATTAACAATCAATGTCCATCTTTCAATCAGCAACATTTTAACATGTGACTAGCCTGTTCTTTCTACGTCACGGTACAGTGAACAAGTGGTACTCACTGACCGCGAGGGACGGCGATTATAATCGATTTACACCTGCAGGGTTACCCGAACAACCCGTCACGTACGCCCGTACTCGATGTTGCCTACAACAACCATCACGGACGCCGTACGCAACTACCTTTCACCCGTTAGCCAAATGTTGAACCGGTCCAATCGTCCCGAGCAAGAGGTCTCTGCACGCGCATCTCAGTGCCGCCAGCCGATTTACACCTCGAGCTCTCAACCTACCCTCTGAACGACCAGCTATGCCTCAACACCCAGCTACCCGAGTTACATCAGTTTCCCGGTTCCCATATAGCCGGTAGGTCTTCGGTACTGTTCTAGCTTGTTCAACAGGCCCGCACACGGCTCGGTCCTCAATCGACACAAGCGGAGCTACAACACACAGGCTCGGTCTCATCTTTCTTGCCATGTGTATCATGTGCTATTTCTACACGAGTCGAGTGCCTCTAGCCTATGCTCACGAGTAGTTCCAACTACTCGACTTGTACCGAATCCTACCCTAACTTAGCTTTGCAGTAGATAATGGGGTTTGCAATCCTAAACCCAACCCATGGTTCTCTTGGCTATGCATTTGGGTTTCCAAACAAGACTCTAATGCAGAGAATAAAGTAATCAAGTATGTGCTCAAAACAATAAAAATTTGTAAAAAGGTTAATGCAAACCGGAGCTTGCCTTGCTGCTCTTGGTCTTAGTCTAGGTGTTCCTCCGGAGTAACGTAGTCTAGGACTTCGGGTTCCTCTTCGGCCTTAGCGACTACATGATAAGAGAGGTACATGTATTAATTTGAATGCATTTGTATTAAGTTTGCACTTGTGAAGCTTATAAGACCCACTAAACAGACTCAATGACTGTGAAACTTTTACTGTGGCTTGGTTACAGCCTAAATAGAGACTTGGTCAAGTTTTAGTTGCAGCAAAGCTCATTTGAGCCCTCCACAATTAATCATGTCCTTGACCTTAATTGGAACTCTTAGGGTGCTCTAAGGATTTTCATGAAACAAACTATGACTTTCTGAAAACTAGATTTTCAGAGGGTTCTAATGGAGTTGGTCTCACTTAATTTGTAAGTTCCTAACTAAAGATATGAGCTAAACAATTTCAGAGAAAATTCTGAAAATGTTTCTGAACATTTTCTATTTTCTCTGGAACAGTTTCACTAATCCCACCATTAGGTGGATCAAATGAGCTCCAATAGGTCTGAAATTTTTATGGTAATTCAAGGATATTTTGGTGAACATCCTAGCAAAATTTCAGAATTTTCCTCCAAAGGATTCTCCAGTTAAAATTCCAAACAGTTTAAACTTTGAGGAATTAATTCTGGAGGAATAAGAGTTTTCATGAAGTGAAACTTGATTTGCTGGAAAGTGCTCAGAGAGCTGAATCCAACAAAATTTGGTTCACTCAATTTGGAGCTTTCTAGCCAAAGTTATAAGGATTTGAAGTTTGAACTGAAACTGAAATTCGGGGAAAAGTTTAAATTCCTGCTCATGGGCCCGCACACAGTGCGTCGTCTCCCTCCTCGCGCCAACTGCGCGGCGGCGGCGATCTCCGGCGACCCTCGCCGGAACTGAGTTCCCGGCCACCCCCGGCCCGAAACTCGCCGCCTGCCCCTTTACTGACCCCCTGGACTCGATGGTGGGGTCGCCGGCCGCCGGCGATGACCGGAAACCCGTGCGCACCGGTGACAGCACCTGCTAGGGTTCCGGTGAGGTCGGTCCCGCTCTCCCGTGCGCCAAATCGACCGGGAATCGGTCGGAGAGCATCAGTAGAGCGTGGGAAACACGAACCCGGGCTGGGTGGAAGCTAGGAATACCGGCAACTACGCTCTCGACGGTGAGCCGAGATGTTCAGCCATGGCGGCGGGGAAAACAGCCATATCATGGCCGATTCTCGATGGTTTTCTCTAATTCCAGTTCGAGCATGGGCGCTATCGTGCATAGAAGCTACTAGGTAATGAGCTTGTCCAACCCTCGTGCATAGAGCACGAATTTCACCCGAAGGTGAGCTCGGTCCTTATGAACTGATCAAGAGTAAATCTGGAAATTCTCGGCCGAGGGTTGATCAATCGCCAAACGGCTTTCGGCTACTCCATCGTACATACAATCACGCACCTTTCTTGTGTAGAGAAGAGGACGTGACAACGGCTGTGCTGTGCTGTCCACGAGAGCCCGATCGGCGGCGATGCTCGGCTCGCCGGAGAAACGGCGCGTACAGCTCGAGGATGCTTGCTCACTAGACAACACGGGGTCTAGGAGGTTGCTCACGATCTCTCGGTGCCGTTTTGCTGTGGAGGAGGCTGTGCTCGCGAGTGATCGGGCTTGATCAAGCGTGAGCTCGAGCGGCGGCGGTTGCAGTGGAAGAACAGGCCGAGTATGTCGGCAGCTCGGGGAATGGGCGATCGGAGCACGCCGGGGAGGGGATAAGTAGCCTGGCGATCGGTCTCCGGCTTGGGGCGCGCAGCAGGAGCTGGCGCCGGCTGCCCCCCGGTGGCGCGCGCACACTGCACCCGGGAACCGATTGAGCTGTGTTTCAGTCGGTTTGTGTTGAAGTAGAGGCTGACATGTGGGTCCCACTCCCCATTTTAACCTCTGAAATTTACTCCTAATCACTGTTGTAAACAGTGAACCCCATACTACCCCTGGCAATTCAAATTATTCACCCATGAGCCATTTGAATTGATCAAAGTTCAAATTGGGTTTGGTTTGAATGAATTTCAGCACAAGTTCAGTTTTGAATTCAAACAAAGTTTGAATTTATCCCTCTTAGCTCATGTCAAGATCAACTCCAAATGGAGTGAACATTGGTGTGTGAGCTCACAAAAATGTGCTGAGTAAGAATATGCCTCCTACTTTTAAATTCATGGGATAAAAACAGTTTGAATTTGAATATGGTTTCAAACTTCCCTCTTCCTAGCTATACCCAAAATGACCTCAAAAGGTTCTGAATTTGGGTGAAACTTGGCATGGACATTCTTAGCAATGTGTAGGAGTTTTTCATATGTCCAGCCCACCTATATCACATGTGGGAAATACCACTTTTGCAATATGTGAGTTTGTTCTCTAATGAGCATGTTGATGGTGGTTACTTGCTCTTCATTTGTGTTCATCATTTTTCCTCAAATGAGGTGTGTGGTGTGGTGATGAACACTTCAATTCTTTTGTCAAAAACTGAGGCCCTTACAAATTCCTCGCTCTCCCACGTCGCTTATTCGGCGGTGTGGTTGCTCCAGAGTATCTTGTAGAACCACAACGTTCGGCTACGCGTGGTTCGGGCTTTCTCATCAATAATTGCCACCAGATATTCATCATATGTCAAATCCGGTTGCAGCTCACCGATGTCTTCGGTAGGAACAGCAGCGGTATGCTTCAGACATTTTCTCAGTTGTGAGACATGGAAAACGTCATGGACACCAGCAAGACATGCCGGTAGCTCCAGTCTATACGCCGCTGGTCCACACTTCTCGGTGATAGCATAGGGTCCAATGAACCGGGGAGCGAGCTTCCCCTTCACACCGAACCGGTGCACGCCCTTCATCGGAGACACGTGGAGGTACACGTGTTCCCCGACCTCAAAGTGCAGCGGTCTATGCCTCTTATCAGCATAGCTCTTTTGCTGGGATTGAGCGGCCTTCAAATTAGCTTGAATCATCCGAATGCGCTCTTCGGCGTCGTTGACCACATCAACCCCGAATGTGACCCTTTCACCGGACTCGCACCAGTTTAATGGGGTGCGGCATTTGCGACCGTAGAGAGCTTCGTAGGGTGCCATCTTGATGCTCGCCTGATAACCGTTGTTGTACGAGAATTCCGCCAACGGTAGGTGATCATCCCAGTTCCTACCGTGGTGGATGGCACATGCTCTCAACATGTCTTCCAGAACCTGATTCACCCTCTCTGTTTGGCCATCTGTCTGAGGGTGGTAGGCGGAGCTCCTGATCAGCTTAGTACCCAATGCAGCCTGTAGCTGCTCCCAAAAGCGAGATACAAATAATGCACCTCGATCTGAGACGATGGTCTTGGGTACCCCATATAAGCATAGAATCTTTGCTATGTACAGCTCCGCATATTTGCCGGCATTGTAGCGTGTATGCACCGGGATGAAGTGAGCCGTCTTGGTTAACCGGTCAACGATTACCCAAATGGAATCATGTTTGTTGGAAGTTAGGGGCAATCCCACAATGAAATCCATGCTTACATCTTCCCATTTCCATGCCGGGATCTTCAGGGGTTGCAGCAGCCCTGATTTCTTCATATGATCAGCTTTCACTCATCTGCACGTATCGCACTCGGATACGTACTTCGCTACCTCCCGCTTCATCCGTGTCCACCAAAATTTCTTTTTCAAATCTTGATACATCTTGTTGCTGCCCGGATGAATGGAGTATTTAGACAAGTGTGCTTCGTCGAGGATCTTTTTCCTCAGCTCCATATCCCGGGGTACGACTATGCGGTCATTGAACCACAGCGTCCCCTCATCATCTTTCCGGAAACACTTGATCTCCCAATTATCTATATTTCTACGGATATGTGCCATGCCCTTATCAATATTATGAGCTGCAATGATGTCCTCCCTAATGGTAGGGATGAGGGCAAGGTTGTAAAGCGACCCATAAGGAACCAAGTATAAACTCGGCTCTTTCTCCTCCACTGGGGTAATGGTGTGGTTATGAACATGTGATTTCCGAATCAGTGCATCGGCAACCACATTCACCTTGCGGGGGTGGTAATGGATCTCAATCTCATAATCTTTGATTAGTTCTAACTACCTCCTTTGCCTCATGTTCAACTCCTTCTGGGTGAAAATGTATTTCAAGCTCTTGTGGTCGGTGTAGAGATGCACCAAATTCTCCAGGAGAAAGTGCCTCCACATTTTTAACGCCAGGACCACCGCAGCAAGCTCAAGATCATGAGTCGGATAGTGCTGCTCATGGTTCCGAAGTTGGCGTGAGCCATATGCGACCACACGTCCTTCCTGCATCAACACGCAGCCGAGCCCAATACCGGACGCATCACAATACACGTCGAAGGGCTTTGTTGTATCCGGCTGAGCTAAGACCGGGGCTATTGTGAGATGCTTCACTAGTGCTTGGAACGCTCCTTCACACGCCGTGTTCCAAACATATTTTGTTCCCTTCTTTAGCAATTCTGTTATCATCTTAGCGAGCTTGGAGAAGCTTGGAATGAATCTCCGATAGTATCCCACTAACCCGAGGAAGCTTCTGACTTCATGAACTGAAGTGGGAGCTTTCCATTTCAGCACTTGCTCTATTTTGCTTGGGTCAACCGCAATGCCTTCTGCGGAGATGATATGTCCAAAGAATGGCACTTGGCTGATCCAAAACTCGCATTTGCTGAACGTGGCGTAGAGCTTGTGGTCTCGTAATTGTTGAAGAACGATCCTCAAGTGTTCGGCATGTTCGGCTTCTGTCTTGGAGTAAACCAAGATACTATCGATGAACACTACCACGAACTTGTCCAGCTCCGGCATGAACACTGAGTTCATGAGATACAAGAAATGGGCTGGAGCATTCGTGAGACCAAAAGACATGATGAGATATTCATATAATCCATATCTCGTCGAGAAAGCCGTCTTTGGGATATCCTCCGCCCGGATCTTTATCTGATGATACCCAGAGCGAAGGTCCATCTTGGAGAACACCCTTGCACCCACAAGTTGATCAAATAATATGTCGATGCGGGGCAGCGGGTACTTATTCTTGATGGTGACGGCCTTGAGCAGCCGGTAGTCCACACACAGCCTCAAGGTTTCATCCTTCTTCTTCACAAATAGCGCCGAGCATCCCCAAGGCGAGGAACTCGGCCTAATGAAACCCTTGCTCAACAGATCATTGAGCTGTTCCTTCAGTTCAGCCAGCTCGTTCGGAGCCATTTTGTATGGTCTCCGTGATATGGGCGTAGTCTCGGGTGCAAGTTCAATCTTGAACTCGACATCCCGCTCAGGTGGCATGCCTGGAAGATCATCCGGGAACACGTCGGGGTACTCCCGGACTACGGGGATGTCCTCTAACTTGAGATCTTCAGCATTATTAATTTCTGAAACTTCCAGGACTGGAGTGTCTAACACCATGGAATGCGGACGGTGGAATGGAGAGTTTAAATGAACCGTCTGTGTCCGAGTCTCCAGGACAGCGCCATGGTATTGTAGCAATGACATCCCTAAAATTGCATCAATCTTTTGTCCCGTAAGGATTATCAATATGGTGGGATATAGTTTCCCACCTAAGCACAGAGGTGCCTTTGGGATCATCATATTTGCTGAAATCTTCCCTCCCGGTGAGAAGATCATATAGGTGCAGTCGGTTGGGAAGACTTGCATTTGATGCTTAGCCACATAGGATGCACTTATAAAACTGTGGGTTGCACCAGAATCAAATAATATGATGATAGCTTGATTGTTGAGAGTGAACGTACCCGCCAGCACGTTGTCTCCCTCTTGGGCGTCCTCATTATCGAGGTGGCAAACGCACCCAGTCTGCTGACCAACCTTCTTGACCGGAGGTCGGCCTCGAGCACCGCTCTGGAACTGGGCTTGCCCGCTGCTCTGCTGCCCCTGGGGACAGTCCTTCGCGAAATGGCCCGCCTGGCCACACGTGAAGCAAGTGAAACGGGGCGGTCCACCGCTGATCGGTGGACGGAAACCCGGGGCGCGTTGTGGTGGTGGAAACGCCCGGGGTGCCGTCTGCTGCTGCTGCTGCTGTCTCGGTGGTGGCATCGGCGGTCGGAATGGTGGTGCTTGAAAAGAACGTCCCCCGAACTGCTGAGGTCGCGCCGGTGGACGCCACTGCTGTCCGGATGGTGTCCGATACACCATGCGGTACTTTTGAGGAGCGCCACCCCACTGCTGGGTGGAGCGCTGCGCTTCCGCTGCTCAGCTGCCAACTCCCACTGAGCGTCCTCTTGCATGATCGTGGCATTGACGAGGTCATTGAAGGTGCCGCGATTCCATTGCACGAGATGCGTCTTCATTTCGGGGTGTAACCCCGATAGAAGTGCTCCCGCTTCTTCTCCTCGGTGGAGATGTAGTCTGACGCATATTGCGCCAGGTGGTTGAAGGCACGGGAGTAGTCATGGGCACTCCTCCCGCCCTGCTTTAGTTCCAAGAATTCTTGGAACTTCCTCTTCATTATCCCGGGAGGGATATGATAGGCGCGGAACGCCTCCCGGAATTCTCCCCACTCCACGGTATGGCCAGCCGGACGTGAGGCGACATAGTTCACCCACCACGCACCAGCGGCACCGTGAAGCTGCAGCGCTGCGAACAGAGTCTTTTGCCGCTCCGTGCATTGGAGCAGCCCGAACTTCGACTCGATGGTCCGCAGCCAGTTGTCGGGCTCCAGTGGTTCTTCAGCTTCTGTGAACACTGGAGGGTGCGTACTCATGAAGTCCGAGTACGACACCTCACGGGGCTCACGAGGCCCCTCTCTTGACGCCCCCCCCCCCCCGCCTGGGACGTATTCTGCACGATCGTGCGGAGCAGGTCAGTCTGCTCCTCACGACCCCCCACCAGTGCCGCTATCACATCCGCTAGAGTAAGCGGAGGCGGCGGTGGTGGCTGCTGCTGCGGGGTGCTGTCGTAGGCCGGTGGCTGAGAGTCATCGCCCCCCTGTTGGCTAGAGCCACCAACCTCGTGCATGGTCCTAGTGCGAACCATCTGCAACCATACGACAATAAACATCAGTCCTGCAACATATTTCAATGCAGTCAAACGAAATAGGCGTAAAAACATAATGACAATAAAACATGCGATACACCTCGTATGTAGATAATGTAATAACTTTGCACAAGCTACACCATTACCAGACCAAATACAAGCTAGTTTAATCCAACTTGATGAACCTCCTCTTTGGAAGCTCACCACAAACTAGGTTTGGTCACTACGAGACGTTACTATCGCGTTGTCATCACGTATACCACCCTTTTACCTTCAATACGACACAAACATGGTCTCTAGTAAAAGAAACTTGAGTGAGACCTATACTCAAATCTTTCACTAGTTGAAGATAACCTCTCATGAGTATGTTCTACCCCATTGGAATTATTCAAACCCCCTCTAGGGTACCATAATCTCTCACATGAGTTCAACTGTCATTCCTCTGTCAGAATGACCAGTTTCTACATATCCGAGATTTTGATCTTGTTCTGGGAATTTTCATGACTCAAGCTGAATACCAAAGTTAAAGTTAACTTCAGTATCTTTCCAACGAGTACTTATTTTCCCTCAGATAAGCTCTGGTTCAAATGTTAGGGTGATTCAAAGTCAACAGAATTTCTGGAAGAATTTCAACAGCACCTCCCTTGGGAAGTTGCTGTTTTCAACTCTGATTCCCACTGAATTCTGTGCTGAAATTTCAGAAACTTTGAATTGCAAAGATGTAACAGATCTTATACCCTTTCTAAATATGTATCATACGAAAATTTTATATTTTTATACTGGGAGTTATGTTTGAAAAACAGAACAGAACAGAGAGTGTTTAACTCTGTCCTGATTCTGGACAGTTTACATTCCTCTGGAATTTAAGCCATCTTAAGGTGCGTTTCAGCTCTGGAAGTCTACAACAAAGTTGTAGAGTAATTAATTACCTTACCAGAACTATATATCTACAACAAAGTTGTAGAGTACTTAATTACCTTTCCATAACTATATACCACACCTCCCTGGGCTAAAAGACCCGTCAGTTATGCTCTGTTGAAGATCAGATAACTTGCTGCCCAAAACCGAGCACTCTGTTTTTCATTCCCTTGGAACTACACTGATCAATTATCAACTTTTTCTACCCAACCAGAGTCCTAAATGTTGAAACTTAGTGATTTTAGTTTCTTGTTATTATTACCTTTCATGCACATGCCTATACTATGTCGGTACTACGTTCCTTATAAAAGAAAATCCTAACCGGAATATACCGGCATATACGTCTCAATTGTGGCACTAAATGGTCTCTCGCACACGTTTACTACACGGATACATACGTGGTTAGTACCTGCAGAAGACCACACAATGTTGATGCACTCAAGGGTTGTTCATTTCAGGCAGGACCATATTTAAAAGTAAATACAAATGTCCGTATCATTGCCATACGTCCGTCCTTGAGTTAGGTCACGTCTCAAGGTACGTGATCGTGTTTCAACACCACACGACGGGGAACCCGAGTATGTCATGAACGGGTCGTCACGGTTGTGAATGTTATCAACCCAACAGATACCACCTACTGCCCTGCAGGGCATGCCGATGGCAAGCGCTGCGTACGTCCTCCTGGGCTAATTCCAGACGAACACACTCTCGCGTTACTGACCACGCGATGGGGTCTCCACTTACTTGCCTAATGCACGCTAGGGATCAGCGTTTCATATGAAATCAGGAACATGAAGAGTCCAAGAGTTTCATATTGACGTCTCACACCAAGCTGTGAGACCTATCCCTGAACCACGTTCCTCGTCAGGGGAGCTAACCGAAATTGAACCGCTTTCGGTGGCGTTCCTTACCCTTCTTACCAAAGCGTAGGTGTGTCGTTACATAATTAAAATTCAGAATTATAACACATATGTTAGTCTTGCCACTTTAAGTAACTATTCTAATATAGTCCTTACTTGGGCAACTACCGAATCCTCACCGTAACCTAAGTTTTCCCGTAATACAGCCCTTAAGTACTGTGCTATCCCCAATGCGGCTCTGATACCAGGCTGTGGCGGACCGGGATCCACTCATCCAGGATCGCAGAGGGTGGTGCCGCACGATGCGACACCCGACAGCACACGTCATAAGAACACAATATATTACATGGGAAAAACAACTGGAACTGTACAAAGTAGTACACTACTCAGTTACAAACTGGTGTATTTATTACACAGCGGAAGTCTACATTATACAACTCACGCCCGCCTATCTAGCAAAAGTCGGCTGCCCCGCCCTAGAGCAACCCACACTAGCTGCACTCCTCAGCTCAGCGCGGCGTGTACAGCTCCCACTCAGCCGTGGTCCCCGACGGAGGTTAACCCTCGCCGGTGGACTCGTAACCCGAGTCCGTGGGTGGCTCCTCACCTGAAATACACTTAAGCAGCAACCATGAGCACGATGGATCAACAATACTTAACCGACTCACCTAAGCATGAAACTCTACATGTAGGGTACAATGAACATGGGATGGTACAATTGCAGCAAACGGACGCGCCTACAAGTTCATCCTTAGTTCATATTTTAGGCACAAGTTAGCAGCTTATGAATCTGAAATTTAGTAAGCAATATTTGGTGGCACACAGGTAGCAATACAATATTATGTCATAACAGCAATATTGAATCATCACATTTCATACATTATCTACGTTACGACGCAGTGAACAAGCGGTACTCGTCACCGCGAGGGACGGCGAATCGACTCGATATACACCTGCAGGGACACCCAAAGAGCACGTCACGTACGCCCACCCGTGGAGCTTCACAGCACGCTCACTCGATGTCGTACGGAACAACCTTTCACCCAACAGCCCAAACTTCGAACCAGTCGCACCGAAACGAGCAGGAGGTTCCATACACGGAGCATCTCTCTATGCCCGTTACCAGATTTCCACCTTGCTGCCCTCAACCTACACCTGTAAATCGGTGTGCTATGCCTCAACGCCCGGAGGTTTAGGTTACATCGGTTTATCGGGGCCCATATATCCGATATGCCTTCGGTACGTTCAAACTTGATCAGCGTGGGCCACAAACGGATCGGTCCTCAATCGACACGGACAGGGCTGCGCACACAAGACTCCCTCTTGCTGCGCCCTAGCCCCTGCCAAGTCTCATTTTTATTACTAAGGTGATCTCACATCACTCGAACCATTCCCGTGTGTCCCAAGCCTAACTCGCGAGTAGATTCCAACTACTCGACTTGTACCGAAGTCCTATGAATCATTAAGCATAGCCTGTCTATTCGAGGCCCTAGACACTACCCTCACTCTGGGGAAAATGTAAGGGCCTCAGTTTTTGACACACATTTGCAGTGTTCATCACCACACCACACACCTCTTTTGAGGAAGAATGATGAACACAAATGAAGAGCAAGTAACAATTATCAACATGCTCATTAGAGAACAAACTTACACATTGCAAAAGTGGTATTTCCCACATGTGATATGGATGGGTTGGACATATGAAAACTCCTACACTTTGCTAAGGATGTCCATGCCAAGTTTCACCCAAATTCAAAACCTTTTTGAGGTCATTTTGGGTATAGATAGGGAGAGGGCAGTTTGAAACCATATTCAAATTCAAACTGTTTTTATCCCATGAATTTAAAAGTGGAAGGCATATTCTTACTCAGCACATTTTTGTGAGCTCACACACCAATTTTCACTCCATTTGAAGTTGATCTTGACATGAGCTAAGTGGGGGAAATTCAAACTTCATTTGAATTCAAAACTGCACTTGTGCTGAAATTCACTCAAACCAAACCCAATTCGAATCCTATTCAATTCGAATGGCTCATGGGTGAATAATTTGAATTGCCAAGGGTAGTATGGGGTTCACTGTTTACTACAGTGATTAGGAGTAAATTCCAGAGGTTAAAACCCCGAGTGGGACCCACATGTCATTGAAGGAAGAAGGAGAAACTTTCACCCAAAGTCAGACTCTCGGTGGGAAATTCCACCGAGCAGCTGTTGGCTGTGCCACCGAGCAGCTACCGGCGCCACCAGCTGCTTCCCTCTCCACGCGCTGGCGCCCAGGGCGGCTTGCTCGCGCCCCCACGTGACCGGCACCGCCTCAGCCGAGCAGGATTCGGCCGGCTTTATCTTCTCGCGGGCGAACCCGAGCAGCGGTATTGTTTCTCACCGCAGCGCTCTGCTCAATCGGGAGAAACCAGCAAAACAATCTCCTTCATTCCTAAGCTGCTAGATAGCCACCGGAGGTCGCGCACCACCCTCCCAACGCCTGAACCACTGAGTTTCGGCCCCTGTTCCCGTGACCAACGACGACCGCCGCAGTTTAGCTGAAGGACGGCGATCGGTATCACGCGGGCAGCACGCTGCAACCACTTCCACGGCCGAGCAAGGGTGGCAACAGGAGCGCACGGACTCCACACTGCTTCCACCTGAAGCTCAAGCCACGCCGTGATCTCTCGCCGGCGAATTCTCAGTTTTGCTCCGGCAATCTTAAACTGAGCTTCCGGTACGGTTTCTTTAAATTCACGTTCTATGATCTTTCGGAGGTCATCGAATCCTGCACATAGACGCTGGACTAGCCGGCGATCAAGTTCTTTTCTGCATCCGTAGCGTGAAACTGTCTAGGAGTGACGAATTTCGAGCTCGATCGAGGGCGATCATGGCAGGCACGATCGGTCACACGGTGCCGACCGACTTACCGCCATCCCTGAACCCTTTTGACACCTTGTCGAGCTTCCTAGAGGTACACTGATGCTGTAGGACCGTTTGTTCGGGGTGTTGGCGGGTTAGGACCCACGGTCGACAGCGCCGAACCTCAACCGAGGCCGCGGCACGTCGCCGAGCTATTTCCGGTCACCCCCAGCTCGACCTGACACCACCGACGTGTTCCTCGACGTCGACAACCCCCTGGCGGCGAGTTTCAGCCCATCGGAGGTCCGCCGGCGGTGAGCCGGCGAGCTCCGAGTCTGCTCCGGCGAGGTCGGCGGTGCGGGCGCGAGAGAACGGCGGGAGGAAGACGAAGTCGGCTGGCCCACGTGTCAGCGGCTGCAGAATTCAAATCGGGATCGGGTGTGGCCGGGGATCGGTTGTGCTGGCGCGCAAATACCCTGTGAGCTCCGGTGTGGCGGACACCTCTGCGCTCGACACGTGTGGTATCCCCGGTGTGCCGGACACCTCCGCGCTCGACACGTGTCCCCGCGGGCCCCGAGAGTTTAAACTTTTCCCCCCGATTTTCAGAATTCTTCCAAACTTCAAATCCTCACAACTTTAGCTAGGAACCTTCAAATTAAGTGAGACCAAATCCATTAGAACCCTCTGAGAATCTAGTTTTCAGAAAGTCATAGTTTGTTTCATGAAAATCCTTAGAACACCCTAAAAGCCTTTAATTAAGGTCAAGGACATAAGTAATTGTGGAGGGCTCAATTGAGCTTTGCTGCAACTAAAACTTGACCAAGTCTCTGTTTAGGTTGTAACCAAGCCACAGTAAAAGTTTCACAGTCATTAGGTCTGTCTAGCAAAAGTTATAGACTTCACAACTTAAACCTAATGCAAATGCATTAAATTAATACATGTATTGTTTCTATCATGTAGTCGCTAAGGTCGAGGAGGAACCCGAAGTCCTAGACTTCGTTACTTCGGAGGAACAACTAGCCTACGACCAAGAGCAGCAAGGCAAGCTCCGGTTTGCATTAACCTTTTTACAAATTTTTATTGTTTTGAGCACATACTTGCTTCCTTTGTTCTGTGCATTAGAGTCTTGTTTGGAAATCCAACTGCATAGCCAAGAAAACCACGGGTTGGGTTTAGGATTGCAAACCCCGTTAGCTACTGCAATGCTAAGGTAGAGTAGGTCGGTACAAGTCGAGTAGTTGGAACTACTCGCGAGAATAGGCTAGAGGCACATTGCTCGGGTAGAGATAGCACATGATACACATGGCAAGAAAATGAGACCGAGCGGAGAGTAGGGCAGCAGAACTTTGAGGCCTGTGTGCTGTAGCTCCGCTTGTGTCAATTGAGGACCGAGCCGTGTGCGGGCCTGTTGAACAAGCTAGAACAGTACCGAAGACCTACGGCTATATGGGAACCGGGAAACTGATGTAACTCGGGTAGCTGGTTATTGAGGCATTGCCCGTCGTTCAGAGGGTAGGTTGAGAGCTTGAGGTGTAAATCGGCTGGCGCCACGGAGATGCGCGTGCAGAGAACTCTTGCTCGGGACGATGGGACCGGTTCAATATTTGGCTAACGGGTGAAAGGTAGTCGCGTACGGCGTCCGTGATGGTTGTTGTAGGCAACATCGAGTACGGGCGTACGTGACGGGTTGTTCGGTTAACCCTGCAGGTGTAAATCGATTATAATCGCCGTTCCTCGCGGTCAGTGAGTACCACTTGTTCACTGTACCATGACGTAGAAAGAACAGGCTAGTTACATGTTAAAATGTTGCTGATTGAAAGATGGACTTGATTGCTAATGACTTGCTGTAGTTTAGAGCTAACTAAAGTTCATTTCAACTTTGGGCAAAGTACATGAGAGAAATGCGTTTCTTGTTTGATTGCGGCTCTCTCATGTACCTTAGCGTAAGGTTCTCCACAACCTGCTGCTAAAACTTGAAAGTAAGGTTCTACTAATTAGGCGAGTCCTTGCAACTGATTTTTTTTCCTCATGTAACCCATTACCCTCATGTAGAAGTTCCATGTTTAGGTGAGACGGGTCAGACTTGCTGAGCCTTCGTGCTCACTGCTTGTGTTTGAAGCTTTTGCAGGGTTCTATGAGGAAGGGACTCCCGAAGAGGAGACGGAACCCCAGGAGGGGAACCCCGTCGAGTGGGAGTCGTGCACGCCGCAGAGTTAGTGTGCGTGTGTGCTAGCAAGGACACGTTCGAGGGCTGAACGTGCACTTGATGCTTAGTCTACGCCCGCGAGTGTAGACTGAACTTATTTTGCTGTAAACATGTTCATAAACTTGTTTATGTAATAAAATTTCGCTTCCGCTTTGTACCTTTGACGTGTGTTATATGGTGCTGTGCAACGCAGCACCCCTCAGCGTGATCCTGGCTCGACAAGACCAATTGGGGTCGTGTCAGCGTTGGTATCAGAGCTCGCTTGAGGTTTAACACAGTACAAAGGTCTTCTTTTTCAAAAATCCAGTGAGGAACGAGTTAGTAGCCCGTATAAGGATGTTATTAGTATATAGAAAGTGGCATATTAACCTATTTGTTATGTCGGAAAATCGTGCATCTCGGGACGTTCATGTCTTGGGGGGTGCACGTAAGCGCTGTCCACCAGTGCGCACAAGCTGAAGGGTGGAGCCCCACGGGTGGCAGGTAACCCGACCCGCTTTGATATCCTCTACGACTCTTCATGTCGTTTGGGGTATTCGAGCAACGTCTGTCCCTGGCGTGCGTGGTGCAATTTGGGAGACCCCGTCACGTGGTCTGAGACGTGAACACGTAACTCAAGGCGTGTTTGGCTTGAGAACATCCGGGCGAGTGATGACGGCCGGGTGTACGAACTGTATGGATTCTGGGCTCGGTGTGCAGCCGAGTCTGATGATTGTTTGAGTTTCTGCAGGTAGCCTGACCACGAAACGGTAGACGTGTAGCATCCGTGTGCGAGTGACGTTTAGTGCCACTGAAATAACGAAGCCGGCTAAGCCCGGTATAGGTTTTTCTTTGTGAGGACGTAGTACCGACATAATCTGGTGACGCATCGACGTCACACCCAACTAAATAAACAACTTCATTGCAAAAACTGGAAGGTTTTGATCCAAAGTAGTAAAATTTGATGTAACTACTTCCCTTGGACAGGATACTCAAAGTTAACAAGTTTTCAACTTATAGGTTGTTAAGGACAGAACACTCTGTTTTCAGCTGAATTAAGGCTGAGGTTAACCAGAGGTTAGAGGTTGAGTTCTTTCGAGATTGGGGTCGTATGATACATTTCTGGAAATATTTGGAGGAACTTTACAACTTTTCTGTTGAGGTCCAGAGGTGTTTCATCCCTTAACCACTCGAAAAATGCAGTAGAGTTGAAACAGTCCAGAAAACAGGACAGAGTAAAGACTCTCTGTAGACTCTCTGTAAATTAAGCATAACTTCCTGCATAAAAATCCAAAAATAGAAAATGAGGTAGTTCTGGGAACTTATGAGATGGGTTACAACTTTGTAACAGAAAGTTTTGTCAGATTAGGAACAGAAGTAACTGGGATTCTTGGATCAAATCAGTACCTAAGGCAGGGAGGTGCTGTCCAATTGTTTCCAGAAATTCTGTTAACTTTGACATCTAATAACCTTTGAACCAGGACAGATCTTAGGCCAAGCAAATACTGGATGGAAAGCTATTGAAGTTAGCTTTAACTTTGATGTGAAGCTCCAGAATTAGTTTTGCTGTTAACATGGCCTAAATCAGGTTGAAATGGAAACTGGTCAGGGCTGTCATGGGAACAGCAGATCAGCAGTCAAATTTGTTTAAAATTTGAACTATGTTTCCAAATTTTATGGGTTCAATGACATGTCTTATGTTATAACTCAATGATTTACTGTTTAAATAAATATTTGACATTTCTAAAATATATTTTTACAGATGGCAGCAGATAAACAGTTGGAGAATGGGTGGGTAGTTTCCCACTGTTCTGACCGTAGCGGCTACCCGGAAGCATTGTGGCAAATGCTCCAATGTTTCAGGTACAATCAGATGCCGCAGTACATCGCCAAGGAAGAAGGCGAAGAGGGGAACAAGACGTGGACGATCCATGTCGAGGTTCCTGCAGGACCTACGCCACCCGGTTGGGTGCCATTCACCGTCACGGTGAGGGGAAGACAGCCGGAAGGGATGTGGCAGGTGGCAGCCCGTGACACTATGTCACGTTTCTGCCAACTACACGTGCAGGCTGTGGAGGGTACTCCATATGCCCTCGTTCCGGTGGAGGGACGAGCTCAGCATGTGTGGGAAGAGAGGTACCTGGAGGCAACAAACCCGAGTTGCCCAAGGTACAACCCCGCGGAGGCAAATCTCAGCCTCCAGATGAGGGCGGGAAACGCCGTGATGGACAGCCAAGCTGTTCATACGGAGCATCTCGCCACAAAGCTCAAGGAGAGCACAAGCCGTGGAGATCATTTCGAGAGTGCTCACAGCGCACTCCGCAATGTGCTCCTTCCGACGATCAAGCGACTGAATGAACAACACAATCAGTTGCGTCGTCTGAAGAAGGCAAAGAAGAAGAGCCGTGTTGACATCGCGGCGTTGCAAGAGCTGGTGCAGACCCTAACCCAGCAGAATGAGGACCTTGCTCAAGAGCGGGACGACGCTATTGAGGAAGGACAAGGCTGGGAAGAGGACTACAACCAAGCTATGGACGAGGTGCATGCTTTGCAGGACCTCGTGCCCCCGGTGTTAGGCATACCGGTGGTCTTGGGTCTTCCGGCAATGGGAGAACCCGGAATGGGAGAAGAGGTGGTAGATCCAGAGCCACCAGCAGAAGTACCGGAGGAGGACGACCCACAGGAGGTCGAGTTCTACTCCGAGTAGGGGGTTACGGTTGCCAAGTAGGGCAGCTAGGGTAGCGTAACCGAACTTTTGTAATCGGTGACATGTCGTGTAGACAGTAGCGTATGTATAGGTAGTGACGACATGAGCACGACTTCTCGGGCACCCGAGAATAATGTATCTTGTATAAAGTTTGTGCTTTATCAATATATGTGAATGTTGTGCAAATTAATCATGTGTCACTTCAGTACCTACTGTTGCTTATGGAATTTTAAGTAAGACATGTGCTAATCGCTGCTGTTTCGAATTTCAGAATGACGCGTACTCGTGCCAACCCTGACGTTGGGGGTACCAGTCAAGGGGGAGAGACCTCCCAACCACCTCCCGAGGACTCCTCGGGACAGCAGCAGCAACAGCAACAGCAAACACCACCACCGCCACTGCCAACGGTTACATTGGCCGACATTGTCGCGGCAATGGCGGGCTCGCATCAGCAGCACACAGAGTTGCTGCAGACTCTCATCGCCAATACGTCTCGCCCATAGAGACGTCAAGATCGTGAGGAGCGCCAACAGAGCTCCTACTCCGACTTCCTGGCGACTCATCCCCCTGTATTCTCAAGGGCGGATGAACCACTTGACGCGGACAACTGGCTCCGCGCCATAGAGATGAAGTTCGGGCTTCTCCAGATCAGCGAGCAGCGCAAGACTCAGTTCGCGGTCCAGCAGCTCCAAGGATCCGCGGGCGCGTGGTGGGCCAACTTCTGTGCTTCACAGCCCACCGACCGAGTGATGACCTGGGCGGAGTTCCGGACGGCCTTCAGGGCCTATCATATACTGCCAGGTCTGATGAAGAGGAAGACGCAGGAGTTCCTACACCTGCAACAAGGGAGCCGGAACGCGCTGGAATACTCCAGGGCGTTTAACGATCTCGCGCTATATGGGTCGTATCATGCTGATACAGACGAGAAGCGGCGAGACCATTTTTACCAGGGGCATAACCCGCTCCTGAAGGACAAGTTGGCGATGTTCAATCGCGGCAGCCTCAACGACATCATTGATGCTGCGATTGTTCAGGAGGACTCCGGCAAGGAATTGGCGGCAGCAGAGCGAAAGCGAAGCGCGCCGCAGAGCAGCGGAGAAGGAGGCGGTCCTTCTCAGAAGTTTCGGATGGTGAATCGCCCACCATCAGGTCCACGCTGGCAGCCACCACAGCGGTCGATGCCGTTCCGCAGTCGGCCGTATTCTTCACCGGCATTCCAGCCGGCACTGCCAGCACCACCGCAACAACAACAGCAGCAGCGGGCGATGCCGCGTGCGTTTGCACCTCCGCAACGCATGCCGGGCTTTCGTCCACCGAGCACTCCACCAGCAGCGGCCACATGTTACAAGTGTGGTCGTCCAGGACACTTCGCGAGCAGTTGCCCGGAGAGGCAAGGCGGCGGAGTGGCACCACAGTTTCCGGGGAGGAATCAACCCCGGAACCCTACTAATGCGCGGCGGGCAAACCCTAGGCCCGGCACCGTCCACCAGCTTGCCATTGAGGACGTGCCGGAGGGCGAGCCAATCCTTGCGGGTATGTTCCAACTCCACCAGCATCCCGCTATAGTACTGTTTGATTCAGGCGCCACGCATAATTTTATTAGCCAAGCCTTCATTGCTAAACTCAGTTTGTCAATACTACCCACCGATAGTCCATATTTAATTTGTTCACCGGGGGGGGGGGAGATTTCAGCAAGCGTAATGGTCTCCAAAGCACCATTATGCTTAGCGGGTAGAGTGTACCCCACATCTCTCATTATCTTAGAGGGACAGAAAGTCGATGTCATCCTAGGGATGTCGTGGTTAACCCACCACGGCGCTGTTTTAGACACCGTCCTTCGAGTCGTGCACTTAAACTCAGCAGTGCACGGTTCTCACTCATTATTTCTGGACAGTCCAGAAATAAAACTTCCAAGTGTCTATCAAGCCACAACCATCAGATTGGAAGACATTCCAGTGGTCCGAGAGTTCCCTGATGTATTCCCGGACGATTTGCCGGGGATGCCACCCGATAGAGAGGTGGAGTTCAAGATTGAACTTGCACCGGGAACCATGCCAATATCCCGAAGGCCGTACAAGATGGCGCCCAAGGAGTTGGCTGAACTGAAGACTCAGATCACAGACCTTCTGTAGAAGGGTTTTATTAGGCCAAGCTCCTCGCCATGGGGCTGTTCGGCATTATTTGTCAAGAAGAAGGATGAAACATTGCGACTTTGCGTGGACTACCATCCATTAAATGCCGTAACCATCAAGAACAAGTACCCGTTGCCACGGATCGACATGTTGTTTGATCAGTTGGTCGAAGCAAAGATCTTTTCCAAGATGGATTTAAGATCCGGGTACCATCAGATTAAGATAAGGGCGGAGGACATTCCAAAGACAGTTTTCTCGACAAGGTACGGACTTTATGAGTACCTGGTCATGTCCTTCGGCCTCACCAATGCTCCAGCTCACTTCATGTACTTAATGAACTCGGTGTTCATGCCGGAGATGGACAAGTTTGTCGTGGTCTTCATCGACGACATCCTGGTATATTCCAAGTCGGAGGAAGATCACAAGAAACATCTGCGTATAGTCTTGCAACGGCTGCGGGATCACAAGTTATACGCAAAATTCAGCAAATGCGAGTTTTGGATATCGCAAGTGCCTTTCCTCGGGCATATCATCTCAGCGGAAGGTATCGCTGTGGACCCGAGCAAGATCACTCAAGTGCTGAATTGGAAATCCCCGAGAACTGTTCACGAGGTACGGAGTTTCCTCGGACTCGCGGGATATTATCGGAGGTTCATTCCGAACTTCTCGAAGATTGCCAAGCCAATGACAGAGCTGCTGAAGAAGGCTACCAAATATGTTTGGAGTCCAGCATGTGAAGCAGCATTCAAGGCTTTAGTCAAGCACCTGACATCAGCACCGGTTTTGGCGCAGCCAGACACAACAAAACCGTTCGATGTGTACTGCGATGCATCCGGCATTGGGCTCGGGTGTGTGCTGATGCAAGACCGAAGAGTGGTCGCGTATGGATCACGGCAGCTTAGGAACCATGAGCAAAATTATCCAACTCATGACTTGGAGCTTGCTGCCGTGGTACTTGCACTAAAAATGTGGAGGCACTACCTACTCGGTAACCTCGTACATTTATATACCGACCACAAAAGCCTCAAGTACATATTCACTCAGAAGGAGCTGAACATGAGGCAACGAAGATGGTTAGAATTGATAAAGGATTACGAGATAGAGATCCATTATCATCCGGGCAAGGCAAACGTAGTGGCAGATGCGCTGAGCCGCAAGTCACACGTCAATAATCTGACCATCACACCGTTGGAAGAGAGTGAACCACCACTACATGTGATTCCACACGGAGCTCTCTACATCCTAGCTTTAATCCCCACCATCCGTGAAGAGATAGCGACAGCCCAGAAGAATAATAAGGGCATGTCACATTTGCGGAGACGTGTAGACAGTGAGGAGTTGAAATGTTTCCGGAAGGACGGAGACAGCGTCCTATGGTTCAAGGACCGGATCGTCGTACCCCGAAACCCGGAATTACGGAAGAAAATCTTTGATGAGGCTCACTTATCAAAGTTTTCTATTCACCCCGGCAGCAACAAAATGTATCAAGAACTCAGAAGAAAGTTTTGGTGGACACGGATGAAGCGCGAGGTTGCAAAATACGTGTCCGAGTGTGATACATGTCGAAGGGTGAAGGTAGATCATATGCGGAAACCGGGACTGCTGCAACCACTGAGCATTCCTGCCTGGAAGTGGGAGGACGTGAGCATGGATTTCATCGTCGGTTTACCCACCACCTTGCAGAAACATGATTCTGTGTGGGTGATCGTCGATCGGCTCACCAAAGTTGCCCATTTCATCCCGGTCAACACCAACTACAACGCCAAGAAGTACGCTGAACTGTACATCTCACGGATCCTATGCTTGTACGGCGTACCCCGTACCATCATATCGGATCGGGGCACTTTATTTGTGTCCCGTTTTTGGGAGCAGCTGCACGCTGCCTTGGGGACGAAGCTGATCCGTAGTTCAGCCTACCACCCGCAGACGGATGGGCAAACGGAGCGGGTAAATCAGATTCTAGAAGATATGCTACGAGCTTGCGCTATCGACCATGGCAAGAATTGGGATGATCACTTGCCGTTAGCCGAGTTCTCGTACAACAATGGGTACCAAGCCAGCATCAAGATGGCGCCCTACAAAGCGCTATACGGTAGGAAATGCCGCACACCTTTGAACTGGTGTGAGTCTGGCGAAAGGGTTACCTTCGGGATTGACCTCGTCAACAACGCGGAAGAAAAGGTTCGACTAATTCAAGCGAACCTAAAAGCCGCTCAATCCCGTCAGAAGCAGTATGCGGACCGGAGAAGGCGCCCATTACAATTTGAAGTTGGAGATCACGTATATCTACGGGTGTCTCCAATGAAGGGCGTACACAGATTTGGGGTGAGGGGAAAGTTAGCACCCCGCTTCATCGGTCCATTCCAGATTACCGAAAGATGTGGATCGGTGGCATACCGGCTGAAATTACCAGAAGCACTTTCCGGTGTGCACGACGTCTTTCACATTTCCCAGCTGAGGAAGTGTCTCAAGCTATCAACTACCGTTCAGCTGGAAGACATTGAAGAACTGCAACCGGATCTCACCTATCGGGAGGAACCGGTGCAGATTATTGATGAAAAGGCCCGAACCACACGCAGCCGTACGTTGTGGTTCTACAAGGTTCTATGGAGTAATCACTCCATGGACGAAGCGACATGGGAGAGCGAAGGATTCCTTCGCACTAACTACCCTGAATTTTTCACGTCGCATATCCGGTAATTTTCCACCGTCCTCTCTCTCATTTTCACCTTATAATCTCGGGACGAGATTCTTTTAAGGGGGGAGGAATGTAAGGGCCTCAGTTTTTGACACACATTTGCAGTGTTCATCACCACACCACACACCTCATTTGAGGAAGAATGATGAACACAAATGAAGAGCAAGTAACAATTATCAACATGCTCATTAGAGAACAAACTTACACATTGCAAAAGTGGTATTTCCCACATGTGATATGCATTGGCTGGACATATGAAAACTCCTACACTTTGCTAAGGATGTCCATGCCAAGTTTCACCCAAATTCAAAACCTTTTTGAGGTCATTTTGGGTATAGATAGGGAGAGGGCAGTTTGAAACCATATTCAAATTCAAACTGTTTTTATCCCATGAATTTAAAAGTGGAAGGCATATTCTTACTCAGCACATTTTTGTGAGCTAACACACCAATTTTCACTCCATTTGAAGTTGATCTTGACATGAGCTAAGTGGGGGAAATTCAAACTTCATTTGAATTCAAAACTGCACTTGTGCTGAAATTCACTCAAACCAAACCCAATTCGAATCCTATTCAATTCGAATGGCTCATGGGTGAATAATTTGAATTGCCAAGGGTAGTATGGGGTTCACTGTTTACTACAGTGATTAGGAGTAAATTCCAGAGGTTAAAACCCTGAGTGGGACCCACATGTCATAGAAGGAAGAAGGAGAAACTTTCACCCAAAGTCAGACTCTCGGTGGGAAATTCCACCGAGCAGCTGTTGGCTGTGCCACCGAGCAGCTACCAGCGCCACCAGCTGCTTCCCTCTCCGCGCGCTGGCGCCCAGGGCGGCTTGCTCGCGCCCCCACGCGACCGGCACCGCCTCAGCCGAGCAGGAGTCGGCCGGCTTTATCTTCTCGCGGGCAAACCCGAGCAGCGGTATTGTTTCTCACCGCAGCTCTCTGCTCAATCGGGAGAAACCAGAAAAACAATCTCCTTCATTCCTAAGCTGCTAGACAGCCACCGGAGGTCGCGCACCACCCTCCCAACGCCTGAACCACCGAGTTTCGGCCCCTGTTCCCGTGACCAACGACGACCGCCGCAGTTTAGCTGAAGGACGGCGATCGGTCTCACGCGGGCAGCACGCTGCAACCACTTCCACGGCCGAGCAAGGGCGGCAACAGGAGCGCACAGACTCCACACTGCTTCCACCTGAAGCTCGAGCCACGCCGTGAACTCTCGCCGGCGAATTCTCAGTTTTGCTCCGGCAACCTTAAACTGAGCTTCCGGTACGGTTTCTTTAAATTCACGTTCTATGATCTTTTGGAGGTCATCGAATCCTGCACATAGACGCTGGACTAGCCAGCGATCAAGTTCTTTTCTGCATCCGTAGCGTGAAACTGTCTAGGAGTGACGAATTTCGAGCTCGATCGAGGGCGGTCATGGCGGGCACGATCGGTCACACGGTGTCGACCGACTTACCGCCATCCCTGAACCCTTTTGACACCTTGTCGAGCTTCCTAGAGGTACACTGATGCTGTAGGACCGTTTGTTCGGGGTGTTGGCGGGTTAGGACCCACGGTCGACAGCGCCGAACCTCAACCGAGGCCGCGGCACGTCGCCGAGCTATTTCTGGTCACCCCCAGCTTGACCTGACACCACCGACGTGTTCCTAGACGTCGACAACCCCCTGGCGGCGAGTTTCACCCCATCGGAGGTCCGGCGGCGGTGAGCCGGCGAGCTCCGAGTCTGCTCCGGCGAGGTCGGCGGCGCGGGCGCGAGAGAAGGGCGGGAGGAAGACGAAGTCGGCTGGCCCACGTGTCAGCGGCTGCAGAATTCAAATCGGGATCGGGTGTGGCCGGGGATCGGTTGTGCTGGCGCGCAAATACCCTGTGAGCTCCGGTGTGGCGGACACCTCCGCGCTCGACACGTGTGGTATCCCCGGTGTGCCGGACACCTCCGCGCTCGACACGTGTCCCTGCGAGCCCCGAGAGTTTAAACTTTCCCCCCTGATTTTCAGAATTCTTTCAAACTTCAAATCCTCACAACTTTAGCTAGGAACCTTCAAATTAAGTGAGACCAAATCCATTAGAACCCTCTGAAAATCTAGTTTTCAGAAAGTCATAGTTTGTTTCATGAAAATCCTTAGAACACCCTAAAAGCCTTTAATTAAGGTCAAGGACATAAGTAATTGTGGAGGGCTCAATTGAGCTTTGCTGCAACTAAAACTTGACCAAGTCTCTGTTTAGGTTGTAACCAAGCCACAGTAAAAGTTTCACAGTCATTAGGTCTGTCTAGCAAAAGTTATAGACTTCACATTTTCAAACCTAATGCAAATGCATTAAATTAATACATGTATTGTTTCTATCATGTAGTCGCTAAGGTCGAGGAGGAACCCGAAGTCCTAGACTTCGTTACTCCGGAGAAACAACTAGCCTACGACCAAGAGCAGCAAGGCAAGATCCGGTTTGCATTAACCTTTTTACAAATTTTTATTGTTTTGAGCACATACTTGCTTCCTTTGTTCTGTGCATTAGAGTCTTGTTTGGAAATCCAACTGCATAGCCAAGAAAACCACGGGTTGGGTTTAGGATTGCAAACCCCGTTAGCTACTGCAATGCTAAGGTAGAGTAGGATTCGGTACAAGTCGAGTAGTTGGAACTACTCGCGAGAATAGGCTAGAGGCACATTGCTCGGGTAGAGATAGCACATGATACACATGGCAAGAAAATGAGACCGAGCGGAGATTAGGGCAGCAGAACTTTGGGGCCTGTGTGCTGTAGCTCCGCTTGTGTCGATTGAGGACCGAGCCGTGTGCGGGCCTGTTGAACAAGCTAGAACAGTACCGAAGACCTACCGGCTATATGGGAACCGGGAAACTGATGTAACTCGGGTAGCTGGTTATTGAGGCATTGCCCGTCGTTCAGAGGGTAGGTTGAGAGCTTGAGGTGTAAATCGGCTGGCGGCACGGAGATGCGCGTGCAGAGACCTCTTGCTCGGGACGATGGGACCGGTTCAATATTTGGCTAACGGGTGAAAGGTAGTCGCGTACAGCGTCCGTGATGGTTGTTGAAGGCAACATCGAGTACGGGCGTACGTGACGGGTTGTTTGGGTAACCCTGCAGGTGTAAATCGATTATAATCGCCGTCCCTCGCGGTCAGTGAGTACCACTTGTTCACTGTACCGTGACGTAGAAAGAACAGGCTAGTTACATGTTAAAATGTTGCTGATTGAAAGATGGACTTGATTGCTAATGACTTGCTGTAGTTTAGAGCTAACTAAAGTTCATTTCAACTTTGGGCAAAGTACATGAGAGAAATGTGTTTCTTGTTTGATTGCGGCTCTCTCATGTACCTTAGCGTAAGGTTCTCCACAACCTGCTGCTAAAACTTGAAAGTAAGGTTCTACTAATTAGGCGAGTCCTTGCAACTGATTTTTTTCCTCATGTAACCCATTACCCTCATGTAGAAGTTCCATGTTTAGGTGAGACGGGTCAGACTTGCTGAGCCTTCGTGCTCACTGCTTGTGTTTGAAGCTTTTGCAGGGTTCTATGAGGAAGGGACTCCCGAAGAGGAGACGGAACCCCAGGAGGGGAACCCCGTCGAGTGAGAGTCGTGCACGCCGCAGAGTTAGTGTGCGTGTGTGCTAGCAAGGACACGTTCGAGGGCTGAAAGTGCACTTGATGCTTAGTCTACGCCTGCGAGTGTAGACTGAACTTATTTTGCTGTAAACATGTTCATAAACTTGTTTATGTAATAAAATTTTGCTTCCGCTTTGTACCTTTGACGTGTGTTATACGGTGCTGTGCAACGCAGCACCCCTCAGCGTGATCCTGGCTCGACAAGACCAATTGGGGTCGTGTCAGCAAAATTCTTGTTATGCAGTTGGGTAATCATCCATCCTACACCTAATGCACATACACACTTCACACTACGTATGTAAATAAAGTAAAACTTTATAAAAGTCTTAATGCAAACCGGGGCTTGCCTTGTTGCTGCTGGTCAGTAGTTAGGTCTTCGTCCGGAAGGAGGAAGTCGAGCACCTCCGGAGTCTCCTCGCCTTCAGAGACTACACGTTAATGAATATGTAAATAAGTTTAATTGTAAAGATTTTGCTACAAGTTCTAATAATAGGTTTTCAAAAACTGGAACTCTGTTTAAGAATTTAAAATGGAACTGGGGCTAGTGGTTTGGGTTTGGACCTAAGCACATGATCAAGTGCTAAGTGGTTTTCCCCCTCTTCCATATTGATCACCTCAAGTGATTAAACAGAACAGGGATGATACAGAGCTCCAATGGAGCTGAGAATTTTTGTGTGAGTTCCGTGTCACAAGAAAACCCTCTGGACCAAAAATTAGCAGTTTTCATTGAGTGGTTTGTTCAGAATAATTTTCTAAACAATTAAGCAAAGAAGAATTAATTCTGAGGTAACTCCCATGTTCATGCCAAACTTAGTGAACTACAATTTCAATTATAGCTCATAGAGTTTGCATGAATTTTCCTAGTATTTTTGGAGCTAAGATTTGTCCATAACTGAATTTCCAAGTTTTGGAAATTCTCTGAAAATGTTTCTGTATTCAATTGAACACAGCACCTTCAAATCTGAATTTCCCAGATCAAATCGACTCCAAATGGTCCGAAACTTTTACAGGCGTTCCCTAACATCCTATGGAATATTCTGGCAAAATTTGAGGAGATTTGGCTGAACCAAACTCCCTCAAAAATTCTTTTGCTGAAAAGCTTTAAAGAATTTTACAGAATTAAATATTCGGTTTCGTACAAATTGGGTTGCATATTTGGATAGAGCTATGCAAGATGAATCCAACCCAATTTGAATCACTAAATTTGGAGCTTCCTAGCAAAAGTTATGAGGTTCCAAAGTTTGGGGAAATTCTGGAATTTGAATTAACCGGGAAAAGTTCAAATCTCTGACAGCGGGTCCGGCCCCCACGTGTCACCCCCTCGGCTACACCACACGGGGCCACAGGACTGTTCTCCACATTGTCACAGATGATCCGGTGCAACAGAAAATCCCCACACTGTTTACTGAGCGACTGACGAGCGGGCCTGGGCGAGTCGTCTTCTTCCTCGCGCTCCCGCGCCGCCGGGCTCGCCGGAGCCGCGCTGATCCTTGCCGTCCGGCCAACTCTCGTGCTCTCTCTCACCGTCAGGGCCTAAATCCGTGCGCTGAACATGATGGCACCATCTTCCCTGGCCGACGGTGGCCCTAACCTAGCCGGCGACGGTGCAGCGGCTCGGGGTCACTTCGGCTATGTCATCCGACGCTTCTAGTCCGCCAAAACCTTGTTGAAAGGGCTCTACAGCACCGGGGGATCCCATGGAACGTCGACATGGCTATGCAAAGGCTCGGGGAAGGCTCTAACCTAGCTGTTACCGTGAGCCCGATCCTCCCTGTCATATTTGTCGTAACAAAACCTAGAAATACCCGGCCTACGTGCGGTTTCAACCCAGGGCTGTGAAGGGCTACTGAGCGTCGACGAGTGGCGGTCCTGTGTGCAAGATTGCATGACCTAAGAACAAGGGTGGCGGGTGAATTCAAGTTTACCGTATCGGGAGGTCAGTTCGTGCCCGCCGGGGAACTTTCTTCAAATTCGAGCTCTGTGGACCAGGTCACGGCTTGAGCTTCGGATATGAGCACCACCAGATTCTGGCACGTCCAAGGCCGTTCTTGCTCAGCCATGAAAGACCCTCTGTTGGGCTGTCCACGAGAGCACCTTTGCTCGGTTCTCCCCGGCCTCCGCGAAGAACACAGTTTCTCGGGTTGTGGTGGCTCAACTCGACTGGAATTGGTGTGTGCGGATTGTGAGAAGTCCTGTGGTGGTGTTTGGGTGAGTTGCCGAGGCTTGCCCGCGAGGTGAAATCACTCCCGAGCGGATTGACCACGGCGGCTGCTCCTCGGTGTTCTAGCGTGCGAGAGGGCGGGGGCTGTGGGTCTTCTCGGTGCTGTGGCGAGCTGGGGCACGGCTGAGAGTTAATACTCCCCACGAGGATCTCGCCAGCGCGAGAGGGAGGAGCAGAAGCTGTCGCCCGTGTGCTTCTCGGTGGCTCACGATGGAAACCTCGGCTCCGTTTCGAGTGAGCAAGAATTAACCCCGAAGGTGCTGATCTTTATGCATTTTAACCTCCCCAATGGCATGTGGGTCCCACCAGTCAGTGCTCCCCTATCCCTCAAAAGATCTCCAAAAACTTGGCAAGTGACCAATTCAAATGTTTGGAGCTAAAACTGAGCTACATTTGTATAGTTGGGCAAATTTCCCCCAAATTCAAATGTATATTTGAATTCTTTGCACATTTGAATCCTTTTTGGAAAAATGGGTAGCAATCCTTTTCAAAAATTACTGAAACTTTGCCTACCCACTAATTTGGACCTAAGGAATCCAAATATGCAATTTGATTCTTGTGTTAGCTGCTGTAACCAAGAGTTTGAATACAACAGTTTTGAATCACCATTATGTTCTCCCCTCATGTGTTATCATATGTGTAAAAGTTTGAACCAATCCCCTTTTGATGGAGGTTACTTGCTCTTCACAATTCTTCACAAGATATTCACAACAAAACTGTGGTGTTGTGAGGTGATGAAAAGTTTTTGCAAGTCCATTTTCTTGGGCTTTCACACATGAGGAGCACATTTACACCGCGTTCGACATCTACACCATCCAAAACAGCACCATCTTTGAATTTTCCTACTTCCACTACACCATCCAATGGTGGCCAACGAACTTCATCTACGGATCCATTTCCTCACGTGCCGGAGAGCAGCAAGACGACACCATTCAAGCCTACGTCTTACACTCCTTCCACAAGTCGAACTTCCAACATTAAGTGTCACCGCTGCCAGGGAGTTGGTCATGTGATGAAAGATTGCCCTAGCAAACGAGCATACATAGCACGAGATGATGGCGGGTATGATAGTACTTCGGATGTTGAAGATGAATATTCTCTTTCTACTAACGTTGCAGGACCAAAAGATGACCACTATAGCACAGATGAAGAGGTACTTGGTACTGCAGCAACGGAAAATTATAGAAGCACAATTGTGCAGCGTGCTTTGAGCTCCAAAGTTGAGGCGGATGACAAGCTAAAACGATACAATCTTTTTCACATGTTTCTCATCGTCAAGGACTGCAGCCTGCACACTATAATTGATGGAGGCAGCTGGAACAACTTGGTGAACACGGATGTGGTCAAGAAACTTGGGTTGACAACAAGAGCACACCCTCATCCATACCACATTCAGTGGTTCAACAACAGCAGTTAGGTTAGGGTAACACAAACAGCGAGGTACATTTTTCGATTGGTTCTTACCATGATTTTGCTGATTTTGATATCGTACCTATGGATGTTTGTTCTCTTTTGTTGGGATGTCCTTGGGAATTTGATACGGATGCTATTCATCATGGTAGAACTAATAAATATACTCTGATGCATAAAGGAAAGAAAATCACTTTGCTTCCTATGACTCCTGCTTAAATTGTACATTTTGAGAAAAGTAAAACACGTGATGATAAGGCAACAAAATCACTAGACTCTGAAAAACAGCAAGTAATAAAGTTAAAATCACCTTCGTTGCTCACAACTAAATCTGACCTTGCTGATTTATTAAATACCAAGGGGATGTACTACGCTTTAGTATGCAAAGAAGCCATGTTTTCAATTCATGAAGTTTCCATTGCATTGCCCCTGCTGTTGCTAACCTTTTGCAGGATTTTGCGGATGTGTTTCCCCCCCTGAGATACCCCCTAGATTACCACCTATGAGGGGCATTGAACATAAGATCGACTTGATTCCAGGGGCAAGTTTGCCAAATCGTGCGGTGTACAGGGCGAATCCGGAAGAGACAAGGGAAATTCAGCGACAAGTTCAAGATCTTTTGAACCGTGGGTATATTCGTGAAAGTCTTAGTCCTTGTTCTGTTCCTGTTCTTTTGGTTGCTAAGAAAGATGGTAGCTGGCGCATGTGTGTTGATTGTAGAGCGATTAATAACATCACCATTTGATATCGTTATCCTATTCCTCGATTAGATGAAATGCTTGATGAATTGAGTGGTGCTATTATTTTCACAAAAATTGAC
Organism: Neostapfia colusana; assembly: GCA_030760725.1. Lineage (NCBI taxonomy): Eukaryota > Viridiplantae > Streptophyta > Magnoliopsida > Poales > Poaceae > Neostapfia > Neostapfia colusana. The sequence goes on along the minus strand of JASWHV010000017.1, from coordinate 17,663,929 downwards.
TTGCGTAGTGGTTACCACCAAATTAGAATGGCACTAGGAGATGAATAGAAAACTGCATTTAAAACCAAGTTTGGACTTTATGAGTGGTTAGTAATTCCTTTTGGTTTAACTAATGCACCTAGCACTTTTATGCGATTAATGAACGAGGTTTTACGTTCTTTTATTGGAAAATTTGTGGTGGTTTACTTCGATGATATCCTCATTTACAGCAAGTCATATGATGAACATCTTAATCATTTACGTGCTGTTTTCAGTGTCTTGAGAGATGCATGTTTGTTTGGTAACCTTGAAAAGTGCGTCTTTTGCACCAATCAAATTTCGTTTCTTCGATATGTCGTTTCATCGCAGGGAATTGAGATGGATGAGGCAAAAATTGTGGCGATCACTAGCTGGCCAACTCCATCGACCGTCAGGCAGGTGCGTAGTTTTCTTGGTCTTGTAGGTTTTTATCGACGCTTTGTGGGGGATTTCAGCACCATTGCAGCACCTCTCCATGAACTGACGAAGAAGGGAGTGCAGTTTCGATGGGGCGAACAGCAGCAACAAGCTTTTGATGTTCTCAAATCAAAGCTTACACAAGCACCATTGCTACAACTTCCTGATTTTGACAAGACATTTGAGCTAGAATGTGATGCAAGCGGCATTGGTATTGGAGGTGTTCTCGTACAAGGAGGTAAACCCGTTGCATTCTTTAGTGAAAAATTGCATTGTCCTTCTCTGAATTATTCTACTTATGATAAGGAATTGATATGTCTTAGTGCGAGTTCTACAAACTTGGCAACATTACCTTTGGTCTAAGGAGTTCGTCATACATTCCGATAATGAATCTTTGAAGTATCTTAAGTGCCAAAACAATCTGAATAAATGACATGCTAAATGGATTGAGTTCATAGAATCATTTCCATACATCATTAAGCATAAGAAAGGGAAGGAGAATGTTATTGCAGATGCATTATCTAGATGTTACACCATGCTGTCCCAACTTGATCTTAAAATATTTGGTTTAGAAACAATAAAAGGATTATATCCTACTGATTTGGACTTCAAAGATGTCTTTGAAAACTGTAGATAAGGAAGAACATGGAATAAATATGTACTACGGGAGAGCCTCCTCTATCGTGCTAACAAGCTATGTGTTCCTGCTAGTTCCGTTCGCCTATTACTTTTGCAGGAAGCACATGGAGGAGGTTTGATGGGACATTTTAGAGTGAAGAAAACGGAGGACGTGCTGGCCACACACTTATTTTGGCCAAAGATGAGATGTGATGTCGAGCGCTACGTGTCACGATGCACTACTTGCAATAAAGCTAAGTCTTGACGTAACCCACATGGTCTTTATATGCCTCTTCCTGTTCCTAGTTTACCTTGACAGGATATTTCCATGGATTTTGTTTTGGGATTGCCTAGGATTAAGAGGGGGAGGGATAGTATTTTTGTGGTTGTTGATCGTTTCTCCAAAATGGCACATTTTATACCTTGTCATAAGAATGATAATGCCTCACACATTGCTGATTTGTTTATGACGGAAATTATTCGTTTACATGGTGTACCAAATACCATTGTTTCTGATCGTGATGTAAAATTTTTAAGTCATTTTTGGAGAACTTTGTGGTATAAATTGGGAACCAAGCTGCTGTTTTCAACCACATGTCACCCACAAACCGAGGTAGTAAATCGTACTCTATCCACTATGTTGCACGCTGTTTTAAAAACAAATTTAAAGGGTTGGGAGGATTGTTTACCACATATAGAATTTGCTTACAACATGTCAGTTCACTCTACTACAAAGTTAAGCCCATTCTAGGTAATGTATGGTTTCAATCCCCGTGCTCCTATTGATTTATTACCTTTGCCTCCTTCTGAAACTATAAATTTGGATGCTACACAACGATCTGAATTCATTCTTAAGATGCATGAGACTACAAAGAAAAATATTGAACGGATGAATGAGAAGTATAGAATTTCTGGTAGTAAAGGTAGAAAAGAAGTAAAACTTGAACCAGGGGACTTGGTATGGCTACATTTGAGAAAAGAACGATTCCCTCACTTGAGAAAATCTAAACTTATGCCACGAGCTGCTGGTCCTTTTAAGATTGTTGAAAAGATCAATGACAATGCATATAAGCTTGAGTTGCCTCCCGATTTTGGGGTTAGTCCCACATTTAACATTTCAGATTTACGACCATACTTGGGAGAAGAAGATGATCTTGAGTCGAGGGTGACTCCGATTCAAGAGGGGGAGGATGATGAGGACATCACAACAGTGGATACTCACATTGGTATACAATGACCAATCACAAGATGACGAGCACGGTTACTAAATCAGCAGGTGAACTCGTTCCTAAACTTCCTACCCATGTGATTTTGAGAATGGATTGCTATTGAATGATTTAATTGTTATTAGGAACCATGGACATGATCAACAAGTAAAGGTAGGAGGATTTGGGACGTGGAGAATCATATGGGACGTCCACAAGTTGATGGAAACAGTCACCAACTCGGACTCGAGTTCAACTCGGAGTCCAGGAGCAGTACATCTTAAAACGGACGCCCAGGATGCATACGGACTCCGTTTTTGACGTTCTACATATGCATGGAAAGATGAGAAGATAAACTTTCCAATGGTTCTGGTCCGACATTAAAATTCGCTGGGAGTCATTGGGAGTTGTCGAAACAAGTTGAATTCGGAGTTCTGTCCGGTGTTGCACCACCGTATTGGGCTTTTGGGCCCTGTATCCCGTATGAGTCCATTAGGGACGCGTCTAAAGGTCTTATGGTCGAACCCTAGCCTTTAAATACTGCAGCCTCCGTCCATACTTGGTGGGTTTTGCTTAGATAAACAGCCGCCGCTCTACGGTTTGTGTGAAACCCCAACTTCGTGATTTTCAGATCACATCTACGTTCTTGCTCGTGTTCTCGGTTGCACCTGCAGGGATTAGCCTTCTTGGCGAGGTCAAGCGTGTGCTGCATGGTTGATAACCAACGGAGCAGTGGTGTAGTGATTGCAGGGGTGTTCGAACTGCTCGAGTGCCGCGGATCATCAACATTGAGTTCTCCACATCAATCGACCTACCTTTCGGAAGATCGGGCCTAAACTACTCATCAAATAGACACCCTAAAAACGTTTAAACCATGTGAACTTTGTGATGATTGCTTGTGTTTGAGTGCTTAGTGTGAGTTGTGGGACGTTTCAGCGTTGTCCATATCCACACATAGTAGAGAGATGTGAGATGCTTTGGCATGTGTTCACATCCTCATATAGGCTGATATATAGTCCATCCACCTTGATGCATATAGTTGGGGGGGATCCATCTAAACTTCTAACTTCTATTCTACCCAAATCTCTCTCACAGGTGGTGAGAAAAAACGCCAGGCGTCAAAGGAGGAACGTCCGTGGCAACCATGAACCACAAGAGGATGGCCACGATGAAGTTCCTGAGAACGTTAACACCGGGGCTGGTGCAAACAACTTGGAACGGTTGATGGCTATGCAAAACCAACTCATGCAAATCATGATACAAACTCTGGGTCAGCTGCAAGCCAACAACAACAACAACCCCATTCCTGCACCACCGCCACCACTGCCACCACCGCCGGCTCACAACCGATTGGGAGAGTTCATAAGGACTCGACCACCCACTTTTGCACAAGCTAATGATACCATGGAGGCCGATGATTGGTTGAAGTCCATGGAGAAGAAGCTTGCCATAGTTCAGTGCAATGATTGAGAGAATGTTCTCTTCGCATCACACCAACTTATGGGAGCAGCCGCTGACTGGTGGGACACTCTTTGCAATGCTCATGACAACCCGGAGACTATCACTTGGGTTGAATTCAAGGAGAGTTTCCACTCTCATTACATCCCTGCTGGAGTCATGATGCTAAAAAGGCAGGAGTTTGAAGCTCTCCGCGAAGGCAGGAAGAACGTGAATGAGTATCTCAACAAGTTCACGCAACTGTCATGGTATGCCCCCGAAGATGTCAACTCGGACCAAAGGAAGCAGTACTTGTTCATGAGAGGGTTGAACAATGAGATCCAAGTTCAGCTTCTCAACAACGACTATGCAAACTTCCAGAAGCTAGTTGACAAAGCTATAGTGGTTGAGAGCAAGATCCGGGAGATCGAGCAAGAGGGCAAAAGAAAGATGCCATACCAGCCACAAGGGAGCAATGTACGTCCCCGTTTCATGCCCCCAGCTGCACCACAATATGGCTCGTCCGCTCCTACTTTTCACCCTAACCAACCACCACAGCAACATCCCGTTATGCAAGCACCTCGTGTGCCTTTGCCTCCTGCGCCCCGACCCAACATGGGCGCTTATGCTCAAAACCACCCTCGTCCCAACGTTCCTGCTTCCTTGGGCAACAAGGCATGCTTTGCATGCGGAGAAACAGGACACTTTGCGAGTCAGTGCCCGAAGAAAGGTCCTGGACAGCCAAGCAACGCGCCCAAGCAGAACCCACGGCCGAACGGAGGAGCTAATCAAGGCAACTGTGGACAGCAGAACTACGCGTGGGCCAACGTGAATCATGTCTTCGCTGAGGAAGCGCAACAGGCTGAGGATGTCATGATTGGTATGTTCCTTGCCAATTCCAACCCAGCAACTGTTTTATTTGATTCCAGAGCATCGCATTCATTCATATCATCCAAGTATGTTGCCAAGCATAATCTACCCATATCACACTTGAAATATACTATGTTGGTTAATTCTTCCGGTGGAGAGATAAGGACTAATATAGTATGTCCGAAAGTAAGCCTTAAAATAAGGGGGGTAGACTTCCTTGCCAACCTTATTGTCTTGGATTCCCAAGGGCTTGACATAATACTCGGAGTGGATTGGTTAAGCAAGCACAACGGAGTAATCCAATGTGCTGAGAGGAGCGTGCAGTTGACAAACGAGCACGGTACTCGTATTGAGTTCGAGTCAGCCCAACCAACAACTGAGAAGGCAACGTTGAACTACGTCGAAGGAGCAACATTGGAAGACATTCCGATGGTTCAAGAATTTTCAGACGTGTTCCCGGAAGAACTTCCAGGTATGCCACCTGACCAGGACATTGAGTTTGCCATTGATTTGGTACCTGGAACTGCACCTATAGCAAAGAGGCCATATAGGATGCCTGTTAATGAACTAGTGGAACTCAAGAAGCAAATTCAGGAGCCGCTGGAAAAGGTTTTTATACGCCCAAGCTCGTCACCATGGGGAGCCCCCGTGCTCTTCGTGGACAAGAAGGATGGGACCCAAAGGATGTGTGTGGATTATAGGTCTCTCAATGAGGTGATGATCAAGAACAAATACCCGCTGCCACGAATGGAGGACCTGTTTGACCAAATGAAAGGAGCCCGAGTTTTCTCCAAGATTGATCTTCGGTTGGGATACTTCCAGCTGAAGATTAAGCCCTCCGACATACCCAAGACTGCCTTTCAAACACGGTATGGTTCGTATGAATATACCGTTATGTCTTTTAGGTTAACTAATGCACCTGCATATTTCATGTACCTCATGAATAAGGTCTTCATTGAGTACTTGGACAAGTTCGTCGTGGTTTTCATCGATGATATCATGGTGTATTCAAGAAGTGAGGAAGAACATGAAGAACATTTGAGATTGACATTGCAAAAGCTGCGAGAGCATCAATTGTATGCCAAGATCAGCAAGTGTCAATTTTGGCTAAAGGAGATATCATTGCTAGGCCACATCATCTCCGAGAGGAGTATCGGTTGGTCCCGGAAAAGTGGGAGATGTTCTGAAGTGGAACCAACCGCAAAACGTGAGAGACATTCAGAGTTTTCTTGGGATGGCTGGATACTACCGCCGGTTCATCAAGGACTTCTCCAAGGTAGCGAAGCCTATGACGGAGTTACTAATGAAGGGAAAGGCGTTCTAGTGGACCCCAGCGTGCCAAGAAAGCTTCGAGGAGCTCAAGAAAAGGCTAACCACAGCACCGGTTTTGGTATTGCCGGACGTAAGCAAGAGCTTCGACATATATTGTGACGCATCAAGACAAGGGCTTGGATGTGTGCTCATGCAAGGACAAGTGGTAGCCTATGCGTTGAGACAACTAAAGAAACACAAGCTGAATTACCCCACACATGATTTGGAACTTGCAGCCGTGGTACATGCCTTGAAGATTTGGAGACATTATATCCTTGGCCACCGATGTGAGATCTATACGGATCATAAAAGCCTCAAGTACATATTCACCCAAACGGATTTGAATTTGAGGCAACATCGATGGTTGGAACTCATCAAGGATTATGATGTTGGAATCAACTATCACCCCGGAAAGGCCAATGTAGTAGCTGATGCATTGAGCCGAAAGGGAGCATGTCACCAACTCACGATTCAGGGGCTACCGCCCGAGATGCGCAAGGAGTTCGAATGGTTATATCTCAGATTCTTGAACGAGATGGAAGTGATGGAACTCCACTCTTCGTTGGGACAAGAGATGGCCAAGCAACGGATGAGGAAATCAAGGAGATCAAGGAAAGAATCTGACAAGGCATAGAAAAGGACTTCAAGGAAGACGAGAAGGGCACGCTTTGGTTAGGAAAAAGGATTTGTGTCCCTAACGTGAAGAATATCCGTGACGTGATATTGAAGGAGGCACATGACTCACCCTGTTCCATACATCTCGGCAGTACAAAGATGTACAAAGACCTGAAAACTTGTTATTGGTGGGATGGTATGAAAAGGGACATAGCTGAGCATGTTGCCTTATGTGACACGTGCCAACGGGTGAAGGCTGCACATCAAAGACCCGCTGGACTGTTGCAACCATTGAAAGTACCCGAGTGGAAGTGGGAAGACATCAGCATGGAATTCATCATCGGATTACCACGTACTCAGTCAGGTTACGACTCCATCTGGGTTATTGTGGACCGATTGACGAAAACAGCTCATTTCCTTCCTGTTAAAACCAAGTACAACATTGCACAATTAGTCGAGCTGTACATGGAGCAAATTGTGTGCCGTCATGGAGTTCCGAAGAGGATAGTTTCAGATCGGGGTTCTGGAGGAAGCTGCATGAAGCTATGGGTACACGACTGGATTTTAGCTCCGCTTACCACCCGCAGACTGATGGACAAATCGAGAGGACAAACCAAATTTTGGAGGACATGTTAACAGCCTGTGCCTTGAAACATGGGCGTAGTTAGGATAGGAGCTTGCCGTATGCTGAGTTCTCGTACAACAACAGCTATCAAGCCAGCTTGAAGATGTCACCTTTTGAAGCATTGTATGGTAGACGGTGTAGAACGCCATTGTTTTGGAATGAGACCGGAGAGAACCAAGTGTTTGGACCAGAAGTGCTGCAAGAGGCTGAGAAGCAAGTCCAAACGGTACGGGAGAACTTGAAGGCTGCTCAGTCACGACAAAAAGGCTATCCGGACAATAGGCGAAGGAAGTTGACCTTCGAAGTAAGAGACTTCGTGTACCTTAAGGTATCGCCTATCCGAGGCCAACGACGTTTCAACGTCAAGGGCAATTTAGCACCTCGCTACATCGGGCCATTTAAGATTTTGGGCAAGCGAGGAGAGGTGGCCTATCAACTAGAGCTCCCAACGCACCTCTCCAATGTGCATGACGTGTTTCATGTATCCCAGCTTAAGAAGTGCTTGAGGGTACCGGAAGAACAAGTACCAATGGATGAACTCGAACTTCAAGAGGATCTGATCTATGTAGAGCACCCTGTCCGAATTTTGGACGTGAAGGAAAGGGTCACGAGGAACAAAGTGATCCGTTGGTGCAAGGTACAATGGAGACATCACATGGAAGTCAAAGCTACATGGGAGCGTGAGGAAGACCTCATGGCAGAATTCCCTCATCTATTCTCCACTCTATCGAATCTCGAAGGAGAGATTCAATTTAAGGGGGGTAGGTTTGTAACACCCTCAATTTCGTATTCATGCATGCATACATATTTCATATAGAGAAACATTTTAAAGAAGTAGAAACGGAGAAAGAATCAGAAAGATAGCCGAAAGAGCCCATTTCCAGTTCGCCGAGGAGCGCTGTAGACACTTTCTGCGGCCCGCTGGCCATGTGGCGCCTTCAGAGCTCATTCCCGCGGCGGGGGATGAGGTCCGGCACTACTGGCTACGTGGCAGGCTAGGAGCTCGCCTCTGTGGAAGGGGCGAGGTCCGGCACGCAGGACACGTGTTGCCTCCGGGGCTTGTCGCTGCGGAGAAGTGAGGTCCAGCCCTGCAGGACACGTGTCACTTCCGGAGCTAGTCACTGCGGAGAAGCAAGGCCCAGCCGCGCAGGACACATGGAGCCCTTGGAGCCCACCTCCGAGAAGTCCGACCCACGGAACACATGTCGCTCTCGGAGCTCACCCACGTGGAGGGAGTGAGGTCCGGTCCTGACGGGACACGTGTCATCCCCGGAGCTGACCTTCGAGGAGAAGGGAGGTCCGACACTACGGGACACGTGTCGTCCTCGGAGCTCACCTCCGAGGAGAAGACATTACTTAACACGTGTCGTCCTCGGAGCTCATCTCCGAGGAGAAGGGAGGTCTGACACTGCTGGACACGTGTCGTCCTCGGAGCTCATCTCCGAGGAGAAGGGAGGTCCGACACTGCTGGACACGTGTCGTCCTCGGAGCTTACCTCCAAGAAGGAGGGAGGTTCGACACTGTTGGACACGTGTCGACCTCGGAGCTCGTCTCTTAGGAGGAAGGAAGTCCGACGCTACTGGACACGTGGCACTCTCGGAGCTCGCCTCTGAAGAGAGGGGAGGTCCGGAACTGACACGTGGCACCCTCGGAGCTCGCCTCTGAGGAGAGGGGAGGTCCGGTATTGACACATGGCATACGTGGAGCTCGCCTCTGAGGGAGAGGAAGGTCCCGCCCGCCAGACACGTGGCGCACGCGGAGCTCACCTAAGAGGGAGAGGGAGGTCCCGCCCGCAAGACACGTGGCGCACCCGGAGCTCGTCTCTACGGAAAAAGGGAGACCAGGCACCCGCTGGACACGTGGAGCCTCCAGAGCTTATCCTTGCAGAAGGATGAGAGCCTTAAGCGGTTTTCCCCTGTGCGCGAGTACCCAGTACGGAGGAAACCTACACAAACTCTTCTACGTTGAATACTGTAACCAAATCGATTAGAGATAAGTTGTTAAGATCTAAAACACATCAAATAGGACTCTTAATTGAAATCCAATTAGAGTAGGACTCTTCTTTTCCAGTTATAAATAGAACCGAAAACCCCTGGCCGCAACCACGTATCTATTTTCCTCCTCCCAAGTCTTCAACTTGGAGATCCTAGCTCCCAACTCACCGAGTTAGCCCCCTTCGCCGGAGTTCAGCCACCGTTGAGACCGCCGACGAAGCCCGACACGCTCGTCGTCGCTGGAAGAGAGCCGGCGATCTGTCTTGCTTGGAGGAAAGCCCCGACACCAAGGAGAAGTGAGGTAGGTCTTCGTTACCACCTTACGACATCATCATGGTTTTCTTCACATCTGTTTCTCCGATCACTTCGAACAGAAGCTTTTTCGTGTGGACAGATCACGTGTTGATTGGTTTGATCTAGATCTTGAGACAAGATCATCACCACATCCACATTTGATCCTTACACTCCTGTTCATCGTAAAACCCCATGCAAAACCCTTAAAACATGCAAGAACACGTACAAACTGACAGCACCATAGGATTAACATGCATATGCACCATTGCATCTTGAGTAAAGTTTGTGCATGATGTTTGATTGCTATAAATTTTGTATGTGTGTGGTCGTAAGTAGAAGAACAAGCTCAGGGAGCTATCTACGAAGGACTACAGCACCAAGAATTCGAGATCCGTGAGCAACAAAAGACACACTAACAAGGCAAGTGCCCCTTGACCATATTGATCCCATGTTTTTGAAACTGTTTTGTTTGTGAAAACGTGTGTATGCTTGAGTCAACTTGATGGGAAACCCTTTCATAGGAGTTTACTAGTTTTGTTAACCACCGTTGTCGCCTGGAAAGTTGATGAGTCGGGTATGGTCGTTTTGCTTTTTGCTTTGCTGAGTCCATCGGATATGGGAAGCGAGATAGAATAAGTCTAGCTACTGCACTCATATGAACAATGATAATAACAACTTGATGTTGATAATGAACATGAATCACAGGATATCTAGGCAAGCTTGGTTCGTTGAAGTGGTAGAATGAGATGGTGGTTTACTTGCCATAGATCTAAGGACCGGTTCATGTGAGCACATGCCATGAAAACAGTGCCACCACAAGGCCAAGTATGGGTGCGGCTTAGCTGACTAATTAGGTAGGTTGCTAGATTGTTATGGACTGTGGAAGGCGAGAATGGGAGTCGAGAGAGGACTGCCTTGGGAACTGCATGACACAAGAGGAGGCCCGTAGGTGGGAGAATGGTGATTCGAGCCTGCTGGTGAAAACTTAGTGAGTCCATACATCTAGTAGCCCCTTTGTAAAGGCTATTTTGTGATCTCTTGGCCATACACCGACAGTTTTGTATTGGTATAATGGAGGTTCTGCAGTCGCCGACGGGTGACGAAATCACAAACTTGTGGGTAAAGTGGTGCCACCTCTGCAGAGTGTAAAACCATCATGATAGCCATGCTTACAGTCACAAGTGCCTAAGCAACTTACATGATTAGATGGGATGGTTATTGGGAGGTTATTTGGTATGGATGTCGGTATGGTCTATGAGAATGGTTTCGGGACAGTTGAGTCTTGGTAATGAGAATGGATTTGGGACTGTTGAGTCTTGAACATGAGATGGTTTCGGTTATATGATCATGAGATGGATATGATCATTAGATGGTTATTATGAGCATGAGATAATGTTGAGAAAGATTTATGGTTGGATGAGACATGGAAAGTGGTGAATCATGTTGGAGGTATGTTTTAATTGGATATATGTTGGAATTAAATTCACTTAAAGATAGTTGCTGTTTTTATCATGATTGCGAAATAAACTTTGGTTTCTGCAATGAGCCTTTTTATTCCTACCTTGTTGGAAGCTACATATCATACTTTCCCGCACTTGCTGAGTACGACATGTACTCACCCTTGCATTATCATACAAACATCAGTCACAGGAGAGGAGTACTTTGAAGACCATGTGGAGTATTAGGCGTGCGATCTACCGTCAACTTGTCTGTGGAGATGGAGATGAAGCCCGCTGCCATTTAGTTGCTTTCTCTATCGTTAAAAACTTCCGCTACTAGAATAAGACTTCCGCTGCTAGAATATGTTAGAGACTTCCGCTGCAAGAATAAGATAGAGATTGATGTAATAAAGTACTTAAACCCTATTATTTGTGGTTATATATTCTGAATTCAGTTTGTGGATTACATGTGTATGTGTGATGAACATCCTGGGCACACATATGCATTAGCTGGGTTCCGTTTTCTCGGGACCGGGCGTCACAATAATGAAGCTATGCTTGCATGGTTTATGGGTGGGCTAAACAGAGAAATTCAAACTATCTTAGAGTATAAGGACTATAACAACATCACTCTTTTATTCCATCTTGCTTGCAAAGCTGAACGTGAAGTGCAGGATCGACAGGACATGGCACGGACTAACATTTCTACAGGTCAATCTTTATCATGGACACCACGTGCATCTTCTACTTCCACACGTCCTACTGCAACACCGCCTACTTCAGACACCAACTCCAACCGTGATACAAGAAAACGGGCACCACCACCACCATATGCCAAGAGCACACCTTCGGGTCCTGCATGGAGCTCTTCTTCATCCATGGCATCAACGGGGCAAACACATGATATTATATGTCGTCGTTGCAAGGGTGGAGGTCACTATGCAAGCCAATGCCCATCCAAGCGTGTGATGATGGTTGCTAAGGATGGTGGGTATGAGTCCGCTAGTGGCTATGATGAGGAGACTTTGGCTCTTATTGCAAGTGAAGAACAGGATGGCGCTGATTCTAAACAAGAGACACAATACATGGCTGCTGAAGAAGCTGAGAGTTATGAAAGTTTAGTTGCTCAACGTGTTTTGAGTGTGCAGGTAACACATGCTGAACAAAATCAGAGGCACAATTTGTTCCATACATATGGAGTTGTTAAGGAACGGTGTGTCCGCATCATCATCGATGGTGGGAGTTGCAACAATTTAGCTAGTATGGACATGGTGGAGAAGTTGTCTCTTACCACCAGACCACATCCTCATCCTTACTACATACAATGGTTCAACAACAGCGGCAAGGTTAAAGTAACACGTACTGTTCGTGTACATTTTAGTATCGCTACATATGCGGATTATGTTGATTGTGATGTGGTACCCATGCAAGCATGCTCCCTTTTACTTTGTAGACCATGGAAATTTGATAAAAATTCTGTACACCATGGCAGGAAAAATCAGTATACTCTTGTTCATAAGGATAAAAATATTACTTTGCTTCCTATGTCTACAGAACATATTTTGAAAGATGATCTTACTAGCGCTAGTAAGGCAAAGCAGGAACAAAATAAGAGTGAGAATCAGATTGTGGCAAAAGAATTTTAGCAACAACATAAGCCTACTAACAAACCATCATCTAGTGTTGCCTCTGAAATAAAATTTAGAAGTGGTTATTTACTTGCCGCCAAATCTGATATTACTGATCTGGATTTTAGTAAATCTGTTTGCTATGCTTTTGTGTGCAAAGAGGCATTATTTTCATTCGAGGACATGCCTCCCTCTTTGCCTCCTGATGTCACTAACATTTTGCAGGAGTTCGCTGATGTCTTTCCACAAGAGGTGCCACCGGGATTACCACCTATTTGCGGGATTGAGCATCAGATTGACTTAATTCCCGGTGCCTCGCTGCCCAATCGTGCGCCATACCGTACCAATCCTGATGAGACAAAGGAGATTATGCGTCAAGTTCAGGAGCTACTCGACAAAGGTTATATATGCGAATCCCTTAGTCCTTGTGCTGTTCCTGTTATCCTAGTACCAAAGAAGGATGGTACATCTCGTATGTGCGTTGATTGTAGAGCCATTAAAATAATATTACTATTCGATATCGTCATCCTATTCCTAGGCTCGACGATATGCTTGATGAATTAAGTGGCTCTACCATATTCTCCAAAGTTTATTTGCGTAGTGGATACCATCGAATTCGTATGAAATTGGGAGATGAATGGAAAACAGCATTTAAAACTAAGTTTGGCTTATATGAGTGGTCAGTCATGCCTTTTGGGTTAACTAATGCACCTAGCACATTCATGAGATTAATGAATGAAGTTTTACATGCTTTCATTGGACGATTTGTGGTAGTCTATTTTGATGATATACTGATTTATAGTAGAACTTTAGAGGAACATTTGGAACATTTACGTGCTGTTTTTATTGCTCTACGTGATGCACGTTTGTTTGGTAACCTTGGGAAGTGCACCTTTTGCACCGACCGAGTATCTTTTCTTGGCTATGTTATTACTCCACAGGGAATCAAAGTTGATAAAGCCAAGGTTGAAGCAATTGAGAGTTGGCCGCAGCCCAAAACGGTCACACAAGTGAGGAGTTTTTTTAGTCTTGCTGGTTTCTACGGGCGTTTTGTGAGAGATTTCAGCACCATTGCTGCACCTCTCAATGAGCTTACAAAGAAGGATGTGCCTTTTGTTTGGGGTACCACACAGGAAGAAGCATTCACGGTATTGAAAGATAAGTTGACACATGCTCCTTTACTCCAACTTCCTGATTTTAATAAGACTTTTGAGATTGAATGTGATGCTAGTGGAATTTGATTAGGAGGTGTGTTATTACAAGATGGTAAACCTGTGGCATACTTTTCTGAAAATTTAGTGGGCCTAGTATGAATTATTCTACTTATGATAAGGAATTATATGCTCTTGTTCGGACTTTGGAAACATGGCAACATTATTTATGACCCAAAGAATTTGTTATACATTCTGATCATGAATCTTTGAAACACATTAAAAGTCAAGCAAAACTGAACCATAGACATTCCAAATGGGTTGAATTCATTGAGACTTTCCCTTATGTCATTAAACATAAGAAGGGTAAAGAAAATGTTATTGTTGATGCATTGTCTCGACGTTATACTATGCTTTCACAACTTGACTTTAAAATATTTGGTTTGGAGACCATCAAAGATCAATATTTGCATGATGCTGAATTTAAAGATGTAATGCAGAATTGTAAGGAAGGAAGAACATGGAACAAGTTCATCTGTAATGATGGATTTGTGTTTCATGCTAACAAGCTATGCATTCCAGCTAGCCCCGTTCGTCTTTTGTTGTTGCAGGAGGCACATGGAGGAGGATTAATGGGACACTTTAGCGTGCATAAAACGGAGGACATACTTGCTACACATTTCTTTTGGCCAAAGATGAGAAGATATGTTGAGCGTTTTGTTGTTCGCTGTACTACATGTCAAAAAGCTAAGTCACGACTCAATCCGTATGGTTTATATATGCCTTTGCCTGTACGAAGTGTTCCATGGGAGGACATCTCCATGGACTTTGTTTTAGGGTTACCTCGAACAAAGAAGGGGAAGGATAGCATATTTGTTGTTGTGAATAGATTTTCGAAAATGGCACACTTTATACCATGTCATAAAAGCGAGGATGCTACTAATTTTGCTGATTTATTCTTTCGTGAAATTATTCACTTGCATGGTGTGCCAAATACAATTGTTTCAGATCGTGACATTAAATTTCTTAGCCACTTTTGGAGATATTTATGGGCTAAATTGGGGAGTAAACTGCTTTTTAGTACTACATGTCACCCCCAAACTGATGGTCAAACTGAAGTAGTCAATAGAACATTGTCTACTATGCTTAGGGCTGTTTTGAAGAATAACCTGAAAATGTGGGAAGAATGCTTGCCTCATATTGAATTTTCTTATAATCGTTCGCTGCATTCTACTACTAAGATGTGCCCTTTTGAAATTGTGTATGGTCTCCTACCTCGTGCACCTATTGATTTGTTGCCTCTTCCATCTTTGGAGAAGGTTAATTTTGATGCTAAACAACGTGCTGAATTGATCTTAAAAATGCATGAGTTAACTAAGGAAAACATTGATCGCATGAATGCTAAATACAAACTTGCTGGCGATAAGGGCAGAAAACATATTGTGTTTGAACCAGGAGATCTGTTTGGTTACATTTACGAAAAGATAGGTTTCCTAATTTGCGCAAATCAAAGCTAATACCACGTGCTGATGGTCCTTTTAAGGTGTTAAAGAAAATAAATGATAATGCATATAAACTTGAGCTGCCTGCAGACTTTGACAAATGAGGAAAGGAATAAGGGAAATCTCGTCCAACTTTTCTGCTGGACGAAATTTCTCTCTTTCTTCCCCCATTTAAAGATAGATATGCTATAATGAGGAAAGAAATAGAGGAAATCATATACTGCCTTGCTGCTGGATGGATTTCCCTCTTTCTTTTCCTATGAAAAGGTAGTCTATCTCAGAAAAAGGAAGGGAATAAGGGAGATCACGTCCTACCTTTGTTGCTGGACAAATTTCCCTCTTCCCTCCCCTATTTAAGTAGGCCAAGAGCTCCTTGAGAGGGCGAGTTTTGTTTAGATTAAAGTTTGCCACAGTGCAACTCGTGTACCTCGTTTGTGTCCAACGACCAGACCAGGACGTTTCAGAACCCCAGTTTCATCAATAAAGTTTCTTCTTGAATTCGCAATATCCAGATTGCAACCCAGTTTCTTGCTTGTTCTTTGTTTGCCTGCAGGAAATAGACCCTCGTGGTCAGGTTGATCGTGCTCCGGTGTGGTCAATAACCTCTTGGAGTTGGTTTAGCGATTGCTAACATGTGACGTCTTCACACGTTTGTAGTCGGATCGTCAAAGTCTACTCCACCAAAAACGATGGTTACCATCTCATCGAAAGATGAGGCACCTTCGTCTCTATCAAGTTGTGAGTTGCCCCACGAATTGTTGTGAAACATTTGTGATATAGTGAAATAACAAGCCAACCTTTGTGGTTGCTTGGTGAGGAAAAGGTTGAGAGCAACCTGGTCCTTTGTGGACTCCTCAACGTGGACGTAGTCTTCTTTGTGAAGCTGAATCATGGGATAAATCTTGTGTTCTTATTTTGTTGAGTTAAATTTGTCTATGACTGGACTAGTCCGCCCTTAGGACCGGACTAGTCTGCACTCTGTGAACTGATCACTTTTATTAAGCCGTATTTCAGATTTTCCGCCTATTCACCCCTCCTCTAGACAACTTTCACACGTACCCTAGACACAGGAATCGTGACACTTTAGTTGCGGTAAGTTTGGTATTACTCTTTTTCAAGTTGCGTAAGTTTTCTTATAACACATATTATTTAATTTTTTTTGTTTGCAGTTTGAGATGCTTAGGAGTGCGAAGATCGATGCGAGTGCAATGGCCCAAAAGGTGGAGTTGGGCTTGCACATCCCGGCACATCAGAATGCAACGGCTTGGAAGAAAAATGCAGAACTACATCGCTGACGCCTTGAACCACATGTCTCTATCGTGCACGGAGGCTTGTCGTCAAGACTCCTCCATACAGTAGTCATTCTTCGCTCTGGCGACGACTGTTCCACCGCCAACGTCCGTTCAGACACCATGTACGATATACAAAGACTTTTAACTTTTACTAAAATGTTGAACATACTAATCTAGACTATTTTCTGTACAATGCCGTCAACGTCTTACGTTCGTCCTACGTGTCCAGATGACATTGTTGGGACATCCAACTGGTGCAGTGGTACGTGTCAGTTTAATTCATATTATTAACATTAATAGTTATTGATAAATCTGACAAATAATAATTTTTATAGGTTTGGAGGACCCATCTTACGCTTTCAATGCGATGCAGTAGGATTTGGGAGTCTCCTTCGACTGGGAAGCGTATGTCGCCGATGCTATGCCGGACACAGCTACACTGATGCAAGGAGCTCTAGAACCGATGCAGCCGATGCAGCCAGTGCTGGACGCGACCCCGACAGGAGCACCTCGGCCGAGGAACCCGTCTGACCCGCTAACGTACGATGCAGACCACGTATGAGCGGCGCGTTGGGCTGCTAGGGGGGTCGTGGCAAGCGTGCTAGGCGTTGATGTACTGCGTCATGTAAATTTTGTTTCACTCTATGTATGATATTTTTAGATAAATAATTTTTATGTCTACTTGTTGCACGATACTTTTGTGTCCTTAATATTAACTCTTTCAAAACCAAAAGACCAAGCAGCAAATAATAAAAGTGTTCCTAATGACGGATTCAAAATCGTCCATGAGTTGGATGAGTCGACTCGTCCATGTAGTGAACGAGTCGTCCATGGTGTGGACGACAGTCGCCCTATAAAAGTCGCAGCGCCACGAGAGTCACCATTACCAACTAGCGAAGAGAGTACGAAAACAATGGCAAGCAGAGGTCGTGGTAGGATAGGAGTGAAAAATATTAGATCGGTTCGTCTGGACTATTTGGTGGGCGGTCCTGAGTGGTATGAACCACCAGTAGATAGATTCCCAATTCTAAGCAAGACTGATTTTGGTTTGTTCAATCCTCTCCGTCCATATGATGGTACAAAAGAAGAGTGGCCTAAATGCCGCTGTGGCCTTGATTGTGTTGTGCAAATGAATGATGGAAGGGAGGGCAGCGGTCGTCGACTCTTTCGTTGTACTAACGGTGGAGTAAGTTCAAATTACATATTATTTTTGAGCTGCAATATTGTCATTTTTGACCTTCATTGCTATTTGACTAGTGCTACTTCGATGGTGATAACTACGGATACACACTCTAGGTTGACCCACCGCCAATCAAGCCAATTGAAGATTATATTAAATATTTACAAGATCAAAACCGAGAAATGGTTGCTGAACTAGAGGAACGGAGTCACAGCTATTCGAGTACATAGGTGCTAGGCCCGTGTGCGACAACAGGGATTGCGAATGTCCTCACGCAAGCCAAACCCTACTCGTTAAAACTAGTTTTGACTATTGTGCAACAACATGTATGCTCGCAATGTATCTTCCAATGTATAATCTTCTACTTTGAATTTTAATAAACATGGACAAAAGGAATTACTAGTGTTCTAAAGTTTTCGATGAAGGGCAGTGTTCTATGGCGTTCACCCTAAAAAAATCAACCATTATTGGTGGTTTGAAATACAAACTATTCATTTTGCAATAATCACTAGCGACTTTTAAGTTAAGTGTCGAAAGAACGTAGAAGTTCTACTTGATGACTCTTCCACCTACTGGACGACTCGTCTACCTACTGGACGGGTCGTACAACTGATGGATGAGTCGTCCACCTACTGGACAAGTCGTACAACTGATGGACGACCCGTCCACCTACTGGACGACTCGTCCACCTAGTGGATGACAACATATTTCAATCGTCTATTTAAGAGCACTCCGCACATTCGTGACAACCGCACTTCACAAATTCAACTCTCGCAGGCATGGACTCACCTTACTCACTACCAAACCAAAAAGAGAGAGTTCACGTTCCAGAGGGATTACATCCACCAATATGTCTATGTGGCACTGATTGTCGGATCGTAAATGATCATAGATTGGGGGTCACCTATTGTCGGTACCCTACAGACCGGGTACCCCCGCGTAGTGAGTAAAAGACAGCCTGGGCCCTGCCTCCCTTCTAAGGCGGACCCCAGCGTAAGCCATGTGCCCTTGGCCCCATGGTCAGCCCTGGGGCTACCACGTGCGCTTGGGATCCTGAGCTGACACGTGCCCTAGGCTCCGGTCTGAGCCTCCCCACTGAGGTGAGGTCCAGAGCTGCCACGTGTCCCCTCGCTTCGAGCCACCTCCTCGAAGAGGACAGCACCAGGGCTGACACGTGTCCTGGGCTCCGGCCTAAGCCTCCCCGCTGAGGTGAGGTCCAGAGCTGCCATGTGTCCCTAGGCTCCAAGCCGCCTCCCCGCTGGGGACAGCTCCGGTGCAGACACGTGCTCTGGGCTCCGCTCCGAGCCTCCCTGCTGAAGTGAGGTCCGGGGCTGCCACGTGTCCCTAGGCTCCAAGTCGCTTCCCCGCTGAGGACAGCTCCGGTGCAGACACGTGCCCTGGGCTCCGGCTAGAGCCTCCCCGCTGAGGTGAGGTCCGGAGCTGCCATGTGTCCTTAGGCACCAAGCCCATCTATAAAAGCTCCAGGGCCGCCACGTGCCCCACAATCCTTCGTGGTCCGTGGGTCGACGAAGTCAAGAAAGAATTGCACTGTCAGGCTTCGCATTAAAGGCTCGCGCCCTCCCCAGAAGTATAGCGCATTGCGCACACCTCCGTCTTCTGCCCATTCGCCATTATGGTGACAAGACAGGGCGAAGGCATGACAATGGTAAAGTGCCGCCCAATGGCACGAAGCCGCCCAAGCAAGGCGAGAAGACACAACGACAAGACGGCGTCTTCATCATCACCTGACACGCAGTCAGAGGCGCTCAGCACGCCGGACAGAAGAACTTAACTCTCCCGCTGGCCACTCTACTCAGAGGACGAAGCTCTAGATTGTGTACAGGATTCACATAGCTATGGGGCCACCTGTCGGGCCCCAGGCCTCATTTGTAACCGCCCCGGCCTTGAACAATAAAAGGACCGGGGTGACCACCCTGTTGGAGGTTCCAAATTTTCACACCTCAGATCTCACAACACACAAGCACACACGCTCAAGAAATAGAACAAGCACACCCGTGGACGTACGGTATTATGCTCCGGCAGCCCGAATCACGTAAATCTCAGTGTTCATCCGCTCTCTCGAGCCCAGGTCGCGTAGGGCGTCAAGCCCCCTCCTGAAAAAAAGAACCTTGCGGGCTGCTTCCGAGCAGACCGGGAGGAGTGTCGCAGCTCACACTCTGACATTTGGCACGCCAGGTAGGGGGGCTTTCCGCGCTCTCCACGCGACCATGGTGAACATCACTTCTCATGGCAAGCCTTCTCGCCTGGCTCGTCGTTGTCTCTAGGTGGGAGATGATGAGGCCACCCCCGCTTCAAAGCGGGCAGGTCTGGCAAAGCCGGTAGCCAAGCAACCGGCGCACTCTGTGTGATGTAGGGGGGTGGGGTTCTTCCGATGTCTCGTCCAAGCAAGCCGTAAAGACCCTCCATCGAGCAATGGCAGCCGCCACTCCAGTCCCGGAGCAGGCGCCACATTGCAAATGGATGGAGACGCCGATCAGCATCGACGCCTCCGACTGCCCCAAGTATGTGGCAGTCGTCGACGGCAGCTGGCACTCCTCGTCGCCCCGACCATCTCCAACGTGAAGCTCTACCACGTGTTGATCAATGGCGGGGCGGCCCTCAGCATTATCAGTCTTGCAGCTTTCAAGAAGCTACAGATCCCTATGACCCAGCTTACCCACTCGAGACCAGTCTCGGGGGTAGGTCGGGACCCCATCATCCTATGCGGTAGTATCTTCCTCCCGGTGACATTCAGGACGTCTGAGAACTACCATACAGAGAGCATCGTCTTCGACATTGCGGAGGTCAGCCTCCCCTTCAATGCCATAATCGGTAGACCAGATCTGTACCGGTTCATGGCGGTAGCCCACTACGGCTACTTGGCCTTGAAGATGCAAACCTCGAATGGCGTCCTTGAGATTCGCGGTGACCGTACCACGGCTGTCTCAGCACCGGAGAAGCTCCAAGCACTGGCAGCAGCACAGGATGCCGCCCCCGGTCACGCTGAAGCTACGACCGCCTCCAAGCATGCGTTAGCGAGGGGTGACATCTGCACCCCATGTGCAGGCCTTGGACGGCAAATATGTACACGTTAAGGTCATCCAAGTCAGTCCTGATGTCGCCAAGACCACCTGAATCGCCAGGGGCCTGGGAGGCAATTAGGAAGACACACTCGTCACCTTCCTCCAGGCCAATGTCGACGTGTGTGCCTAGCAACCATCGGAAATGCCCGGGATCCCAAGGGAGCTTATTGAGCACCAACTGAAGATCCACCCCGACACTAGGCCGGTCCAACAGAAGCCTCAGAATCAATCCATCCAGCGGCAAGACTTCATCCGTGAAGAAATCAAGAAGCTGCTCGACATCGGCTTCATCCGAGAGGTCCACCATCCACGATGGTTGGCCAACCCTGTTGTCATCCCCAAGGCTGGCGGGAAGCTACGTATGTGCATCGACTACACCACCCTCAATAAGGCATGTCGAAAGGATCCGTTCCCTCTCCCCCATATAGACCAAATAGTCGACTCTACGTCTGGCTATGATTTACTGTGTTTCCTAGACGCATATTCAGGTTACCACCAGATACCCATGTCTAGGGAACATGAAGAGCATACTGCCTTCATCACAGTAGATGTTCTATACTGCTATGTGTCCATTACTTACTGTGACACCCGGTTCCGAAAATAGAACCAAGTGAATGCATATGTGTGGCCATAATGTTCATCACACATACACATGTAATCCACAAACTGAATTCAGAATAAACCATGAATAAGTAGTGTTTAAGTACTTTATTACAATGACTCAATGTCTCACTCATGAATATCTAACTTATTCTTGCAGCGGAAGACTCTAAACGACAGCAGAAAATTGCTAAAACAGCAGGCTCCAACTTTAACTCCACAGGCATGTTGACGGTAGTGTGCATGCCTAGTACTCCACATGTTCCTCGAAATATTATTCTCCTGTAGCTGATGTATATGTGGGAATGCAAGAGTGAGTACATTTCGTACTCAGCAAGTGCGGAAAAAGTATGACATATAGCTTACAACAAGTTATGGAATAAAAAGGCTCATTGCAGCAAGCAAATTTTATTTCACAAACATGGTAAAAACAGCAACTATTTCTAGGTGAGTTTAATCCCAACATAACCAAGTACAGCAACATTCTTTCACCATAATTCACCATTTATCATGCTTCAACCAGCCAATAATCTTTCTCAAGTTCATCTCATACTCATAAATACTCATATCCATCTCATTTTCATATAACCGAAACCAAATATATTGTCATGACTCAAAACAGTCCCAAAACCAATCCCAATGACGATACCATAACCATACCGAATAAACATCCCAAGTTGTGCCTCTAATCATGGAAGTTGGTCAGGTGCTTGTGACCGGAAGCACGGCTATCATGATAGTTTTACACTCTGCAGAGGTGGCACCACTTTACCCACAAGTTCGTGATTTCATCACCCGTCGGCGACTAAAGAAAAAACTCCATCATACCAGTACACAACCGTCGGTGTATGACCAAGAGATCACAAAATAGCCTTTACAGAGGGGCTACTAGGATGTACGGACCCACTGAGGTTTCACTGGCAGGCTCGAATCTCCATTCTTCCACCCATGGACCCTCTCTTGTGCGATGCAGTTCCAAGGGCAGTCCCTCTCAACTCCCATTACCCACGCCATCCAACGGTCCATAACAAGCTAGCAACACACCTAATTAGTCAGCTAAGCCGCATCCATATTTGGCCTTGTGGTGGCACTGTTTTCCTGGCATGTGCTTGCATGAACTGGTCCTTAGATCTACGGCAAGTAAACCACCATCTCATTCAGCAACATCCACGAACCAAGCTTGCCTAGATCTCCCCGATTCCATGCTCATCAACATCATCAAGTTCTCATTATCTTTATTCTCATGAGTGCAGTAGCTAACAAGTTTTATTTCAGCTTCCCGTATCCCGTAAGTTAAGCGAAGCAAAAAGGGAAAACGACCATACCCGACTCATCAGCTTTCCCGGCGACAAGGATGATTAATAAAACTAGTAAACTCCTATAAAAGGGTGTCCCATAAAGTTGACTCAAGCATATGAGTTTTCGCAAACAAAACAGTTTCAAAACATGGGATCAATATGGTCAAGGGGCACTTGCCTTGCTCCCGTGGTTCGTGTTGCTCAAGCGTCTCGAAATCTTTGTGTCGTAGTTCCTCGTAGACGGCCTCTTGAACTTCTACTCACGACCACGCACATACATGATTTACAGCAATCAATCATCATGCACAAACTTTACTCAAGATGTAATGGGGTAGATGAATGCAAATCCTATAGTGCATTTTATTAAACCAGTTTGTACGTGTTCTTGCATGTTTTAATGGGCTTTTATAGGGTTTTATGATGAACAAGGGTGTAGGGATCAAGTGTGGACGTGGTGATGATATTGACTCAAGATCTAGATCAATTCCACCGTCAAAAATTGATCAAAACACGATCTGTCCACATGCAAAAGTTTCTGCTCGAAGGGGGCGAAGAAAACGGATGCGTAGAAACAGCGGCGACGTCGTAAGATGGGTAATGAAGACCTACCTCAGTTCCTCCTTGTGGCAGGGCCTTTCTCCTATCAATGGCAGCAGCGGTGGATTTTTCTATGGAAAATTAGGGTAGGACAGATCGTCAGGCTTCTTCTCCGGCAACGGCGAGGCGCGACGGGGCTCGTCGGTGGGTCGCGACGGCGGGGCTCGACGACGGGGCTCAACGGCGGGGCTCGTCGGTGGGGCTCGTCGGCGGGGCTCACCAGCGACCAAACTCCGGCAGGGGGGTGGTGGCCAACTTGGCGATTTGGGAGGGGGAGGGGGCTGCGGCCAAGGGGGGGCTTGGGGTTGTATTTATAAGGGGGAGAAAAGAAGAGTCCTAGTCCAATTGGGACTCAACCAAAGAGTCCTAGGGGTTCCCCCCCCTCTAGGCTGCCGCTACATTGGGGAAAAATTCTCCCCAAATGTGGGGGAAATTCCCCCTTGAGGAATTGGGGAATTTGGGAAATTTGGGGAAAATTTGGGAATGGCTCATTTCAGCTATCTTATTTCCATTTCTCTCCATTTCTATGTCCCTTTTTCCATTTCTGTATTCCCCTCTCCATTTCTATGTCCCTTTCTCCGTTTCTATATTCCCTCCTCCATTTCTATGGTTCTTTCTCCATTTCTACTTCTTTTCAAATGCTTCTCTACATGAAAAATGTATGCAATGCAAGGTAATGAATTTGAGGGTGTTACAAACCTACCCCCCTTAAAATGAATCTTGCCCTCGATATTTGATAGAGTGGAGAAAAGATGAGGGAATTCTGCCTTGATATCTTCCTCATGCTCCCATGTAGTTTCGGCTTCCGTGTGATGGCTCCATTGTACTTTGCACCAATGGATCACTTTTTTCCTCGTGACCCTTTCCTTCACATACAAGATTTTGATGGGGGTGTTTTGTGTAGGTCAGATCCTCTTGAAGCTCGAGCTCATCCATTGGTACTTGTTCTTTCGGTACTCTTAGGCACTTCTTGAGTTGGGATACATGAAACATGTCGTGCACGTCGGAGAGGTGTGTTGGCAGCTCTAGTTGATAGGCTACTTCTCCTCGCTTGCCCAAAATCTTGAATGGCCCAATGTAGCAAGGTGCTAATTTGCCTTTGACGTTGAACCATCGTTGGCCTCGGATAGGCGATACTTTAAAACACACGAAGTCTCCTACTTTGAAGGTCAATCTTCTTCGCCTATTGTCCGCATAACGTTTTTGTCGTGACTGAGCAGCCTTCAAGTTTTCACGTATCATTTGGACTTGCTTTTCAGCATCTTGTAGCACTTCGAGTCCAAATACTTGGTTTTCTCCGGTCTCATTCCAGAACAGTTGTGTCCTACACCGTCTACCATACAATTCTTTGAGAGGTGACATCTTCAGTCTGGCTTGGTAACTGTTGTTGTACGAGAATTCAGCATATGGTAATCTCTTATCCCATCTACGCCCATGTTTCAAGGCGCAAGCTCTCAACATGTCTTCCAAAATCTGATTTGTCCTCTCAGTTTGCCAGTTGGTTTGCAGGTAATATGCAGAGCTGAAATTCAGTTGTGTACCCATGGCTTCATGCAGCTTCTTCCAGAACCTAGAGGTAAATTGAGAACCTCGATCTGAAACTATCTTCTTCGGAACTCCATGGCGACACACGATTTGCTCCATATACAGCTCGGCTAGTCGGGCGACGGTGTACTTAGTTCTAACAGGAAGGAAATGGGTTATTTTCATCAATCGGTCCACAATAACCCAAATAGAGTCGTAACCCGACTGAGTACGTGGCAATCCGACTATGAAATCCATGCTGATTTCTTCCCACTTCCACTCAGGTACTTTCAATGGCTGCAACAATCCAGCGGGTCTTTGATGTTCGGCCTTCACTCATTGGCACGTGTCGCATAAGGCAACATATTCGGCTATGTCCCTTTTCATACCATCCCACCAATAGCAAGTTTTTAGGTCCTTGTACATCTTTGTACAGTCGGGATGTATGGAATAAGGTGAGTCATGTGCCTCCTTTAATATCGTGTCGCGGATGTGCTTCACGTTAGGCACACAAATCCTTTTCCCTAACCAAAGCATGCCTTTCTCGTCTTCCTTGAAATCCTTTTCTATGCCTTGTCGGATTCTTTCCTTGATTTCCTCATCCGTTGCTTGGCCATCTCTTATCTCTTGTTCCAGCAAGGAGTTCAGTTCTATCACCTCCATCTCGTTCAAGAACCGGAGATGTAACGGTTCGAACTCCTTGCGCAGCTCGGGTGGCAACTCCCGAACCGTGAGTTGGTGACATGCTCCTTTTCGGCTCAACGCATCAGCTACTACATTGGCCTTTCCGGGATGATAGTTTATTCCAACATCATAATCCTTGTTGAGTTCCAACCATCGACGTTGCCTCAAATTCAGATCCGTTTGCGTGAATATATAATTGAGGCTTTTGTGATCCGTATAGTCTCACATCGGTGGCCAAGGATATAATGCCTCCAAATCTTCAAGGCATGCACCACGGCTGCAAGTTCCAAGTCATGTGTGGGGTAATTCAGCTCATGTTTCTTTAGTTGTCTCGATGCATAGGCTACCACTTGTCCTCCTTGCATAAGCACACTTCTAAGCCCTTGTTTTGATGCGTCACAATATATATCAAAACTCTTGCTCACGTCCGGCAATACCAAAACCGGCGCTGTTGTTAATCTCTTCTTTAGCTCCTTAAAGCTGTCTTGACATGCTTGTGTCCACTGAAATGCTTTCCCTTTCATGAGTAATTCAGTCATAGGCTTCGCTATTTTGGAGAAATCCTTGATGAACCGGCTGTAGTATCCAGCCATCCCAAGGAAACTCCGAATATCTCTCACATTCTGCGGTTGGTTCCACTTCAAAACATTTCCCAATTTTCCGGGATCAACCGATACTCCTCACTCGGAGATGATGTGGCTTAGGAATGATATGTCTTTTAGCCAAAATTGACACTTGCTGAACTTGGCATATAATTGATGCTCTCGTAGTTTCTGCAATGTCAACCTCAAGTGTTCTTCATGTTCTTCCTTGCTTTTTGAATACACCATGATATCGTTGATGAAAACCACGACAAACTTGTCCAAGTACTCCATGAAGACCTTATTAATGAGGTACATAAAGTATGCAGGTGCATTCGTTAACCCAAAAGACATGACGTTATATTCATACGAACCATACCGTGTTCGAAATGCAGTCTTGGGTATGTCAGAGGGCTTAATCTTCAGCTGGAAATATCCCGACCGAAGATCAATCTTGGGGAAAATTCGGGCACCTTTCATTTGATCGAACAGATCCTCTATGCGGGGCAGCGGGTATTTATTCTTGATCGTCACTTCGTTGAGAGACCTATAGTCCACACACATCCTTTGGGTCCCATCTTTCTTGTCCACGAAAAGCACGGGGGCTCCCCACGGTGACGAGCTTGGGCGTATAAAACCCTTTTCTAGTTGCTCCTGAATTTGTTTCCTGAGCTCCACTAATTCGTTACCAGGCATCCTATATGTCCTCTTTGCTATAGGTGCAGTTCCGGGTACTAAATCAATGGCAAATTTAATGTCCCGGTCAGGTGGCATACCCAGAAGTTCTTCCGGGAACACATCTCAACATTCTCGAACCACCGGAATGCTTTCCAATGTTGCTTCTTTGATGTGGTTCAGCACTGCCTTCTCGGTTGCAGGTTGGGCTGCCTCAAACTCAATACGAGTACTGTGCTCACTCGTCAACTGGACGATCCTCTGAGCACATTGAATTACTCCGTTGTACTTGCTTAACCAATCCATTCCAAGTATTATGTCAATCCTTTGGGAATCCAAGACGATAAGGTCGGCGAGAAAGTCTACCCCCACTTATTTTAAGGCTTACTTTCGGACATACTATATTTGTAGGAGGTAGAATTCAGATTTGAAAGAAGCGATTTCCCAATATATGCATCAAGGTGTATGAACTAAGCAACTTCTTTTATTGATATCAGCTTATAGGAGGATGTGAACACGTGCCGAAGCATCTCACATCTCTCCACTATGTGTGGATATGGACATTCGCCGAAGCGTCCCACAACTCACACCAAGCACATAAACACAAGTAATCATCACAAAAGCTCAGCACACCACTCTAATTCAAGCTACTACAATCTAAGCGTTCTTATTACAACTTTATTCAATGGGAAACATGAACTTAATCGTGAGAACTGGTTCTGTTCTCGTCGTGTGACAGGGGTGGTCCATACATGGGTGCACGCCATGGTGAGTCGGCAGTCCATGTAGGGATAGATGGCGCTGGTGCTCCATTTGTTCCCGCATTGGCACGAGTCTCCTCTTGTTTTTCCAGCAAGTACATCTTCTTGCGGAGGTAACGGATCTCTTCTTGTGCGCTAGCATAGCGGTTTCCTAACTCCACAAGCAACCTCTGAGACTTGTCAGCAGCTTATGGGTTGGAAAGAGCTCCTCCATGGGGTCCAATGATCTCTGTTGTACCGCTCTTCCGATACAGATGCAACCCAAAAGTAGTGTTCTCAAGCTGCTCACGGAAAGCGTAGCACAGTCCGGTAAGTGCATCCCATTAGGCATCATCAATAGCTTCTGCCCTTGTAGCTCTCCATGTGGGTGCGAAGTGCCGAGTGACAACCCTACCGTTAGATAGGATGGTTACTTCAACCTTCCACTCTTCATGTCCGAGACGAGGGACTTTCTTGAGAACATACTCCGGGTATAAGCTGCAGCAATCCAGAAATTCTTTGAGCTCCTTGGATATGTGTCCTCCTTCCATCCCATCGAACCGGAATTCTTGAACTGAACGGTTGGCCTGTTCATCACCTTCATTCTCGTCCTCAGCAAGGGGTGGCTCCTCTAAGGATTCATCTCCTCCCGACATAGCTTCATGAGGATCTACGGGGTGTAAACCCACGTGGAAGTCCTCCTGAGGTGTGTACCAATGCCGTTCTTGTGGATCATCTTCCATGTCGTCTTCGAATGGTTCCACCTCTTCCGGGTCCTCTTCCTCATGCATAGAGCTATTGACTTCATTTTCCTCATGAGGTTCCATCTTCACCTCCTCCCAATATGGTCCATCGGATGCCTCAATGGGGTTAAGTGCACTCCCACGTGGTGGTGGATGAGTCCTTATGCGTGTTGTGCTCCTAATCACCGGCATATATAAGACATGAGAAACTTTAGAGAAGGAAGAAAATAGCTCCAAAACTTCAGAAGCTATGAAGCAAGAAAGCAAAAGTGTTCCTTTCCAATAGAAGAGAAAAAGAGGGGCTGAAAATAGCACTTTGCGGTGGCTGAATTGACAAGTAAAAGTGCAGCAGCAAGAAATTTTCAAAAATAGCAGTTTAGAGGGGTGTTCCTATGTGTTTTAGAGTGTCCATTCTACCTAGGCTTGCGTTCTACGATCAACGTGGCTCTGGTACCAATTTGGGAAACCCGGTTCTGAAATTAGAACCATGTGAATGCATATGTGTGCCCAGGATGTTCATCACACATACACATGTAATTTACAAACTGAATTCAGAACATAACCACGAATAAATAGTGTTTAAGTACTTTATTACAATGACTCAATATCTCACTCATGAATATCTAACTTATCCTTGCAGAGGAAGACTCTAAACGACAGCGGAAAATGACTAAAACAGTAGACTCCAACTTCAACTCCACAGGCATGTTGACGGTAATGCGCACGCCTAGTACTCCACATGTTCCTCGAAATATTCTTCTCCTGTAGCTGATGTATATGTGGGAATGCAAGGGTGAGTACATGTCGTACTCAGCAAGTGCGGGAAAAGTATGACATGTAGCTTACAATAAGGTATGGAATAAAAAGGCTCATTGCAGCAATCAAATTTGATTTCACAAATATGGTAAAAACAGCAACTATTTCTAGGTGAGTTTAATCCCAACATAACCAAGTAATTCAGCAAAATAGTTTCATAATAATTCACCATTTATCATGCTTCAACCAGCCAATAATCTTTCTCAAGTTCATCTCATATTCATAAATACTCATATCCATCTCATTTTCATATAACCGAAACCAAATTCATTGTCATGACTCAAAACAGTCCCAAAACCACTCCCAATGACCATACCGAATAAACATCCCAAGTTTTGCCCCTAATCATGGAAGTTTTCCAGGTGCTTGTGACCGGAAGCATGGCTATCATGATAGTTTTACACTCTGCAGAGGTGGCACCACTTTACCCACAAGTTCGTGATTTCATCACCTGTCGGCGACTAAGAAAAACCTCCATCATACCAGTACACAACCGTCAGTGTATGGCCAAGAGATCACAAAATAGCCTTTACAAAGGGGTTGCTAGGATGTACTGACTCACTGAGGTTTCACCGGCAGGCTCGCATCTCCATTATCCCACCCATGGGCCCGCTCTTGTGCCATGCAGTTCCCAGGGCAGTCCCTCTCAACTCCTATTCACCGCGCCATCCAACGGTCCATAACAAGCTAGCAACACACCTAATTAGTCAGCTAAGCTGGACCCATATTTGGCCTTGTGGTGGCACTGTTTTCCTTGCATGTGCTCGCATGAACCGATCCTTAGATCTACGACAAGTAAACAACCATCTCATCCAGCAACATCCATGAACCTAGCTTGCCTAGATCTCCCCGATTCCATGCTCATCAACATCGTCAAGTTCTCATTATCTTTATTCTCATGAGTGCAGTAGCTAACAAGTTTTATTTCAGCTTCCTGTATCCCATAAATTAAGCGAAGCAAAAAGGAAAAATGACCATACCGACTCATCAACTTTCCCGGTGACAAGGATGGTTAACAAAACTAGTAAAGTCCTATAAAAGGGTGTCCCATCAAGTTGACTCAAGCATACGAGTTTTCGCAAATAAAACAGTTTCAAAACATGGGATCAATATGGTCAAGGGGCACTTGCCTTGCTCCCGTGGTTCGTGTTGCTCAAGCGTCTCAAAATCTTGGTGTTGTAGTTCCTCGTAGACGGCCTCTTGAGCTTGTCCTTCCACTCATGACCATGCACATACAAGATTTACAGCAATCAATCATCATGCACAAACTTTACTCAAGGTGCAATGGGGTAGATGAATGCAAATCCTATAGTGCAGTTTTATTAAACCAGTTTGTACGTGTTCTTGCATGTTTTAATGGGCTTTCATAGGGTTTTATGATGAACAAGGGTGTAGGGATCAAGTATGTACGTGGTGATTATCTTGACTCAAGATCTAGATCAATTCCACCATCAAAAATTGATCAAAACACGATCTGTCCACACGCAAAAGTTTCTGCTTGAAGGGGGTGAAGAAAACGGATGCATAGAAATAGTGGCGACGTCGTAAGATTTGTAATGAAGACCTACCTAACTTCCTTCTGTGGCAGGGCCTTTCTCCTAGCAACGGCAGCAGCAGGGGATTTTTCTATGGAAAATTAGGGTAGGTCAGATCGTCAGGCTTCTTCTCCGGTGACGGCGAGGCGTGATGGGGCTCGTCGACGGGTCCCGATGGCGGGGCTCGACGACAGGGCTCGACAACGGGGCTCGACAACGAGGCTCGATGACGGGGCTCGATGGCGGGGCTTCGACGGGGCTCGTCGGCCGGGCTCACCTGCGAGGCTCACCGGCGACCAAACTCCGACAGGGGGGTGGTGGCCAACTCGGCGAGTTGGGGGTGGCCAACTCGGCGACTTGGGAGGGGGAGGGGGGTTGCGGCCAACGGGGGGCTAGGGGTTGTATTTATATGGGGGGAGAAAAGAAGAGCATAGTGTAATTGGAACTCAACCAAAGAATCATAGTCCAATTGGGACTCAACCAAAGAGTCCTAGGGGTCCCCCCCCTCTAGGATGCGGCTACATTGGGGAAAATTCCCCCCAAATGTGGGGGAAATTTCCCCTTGGGGAAGTTGGGAAATTTGGGGGAAATTTTGGAATGGCTCATTTCAGCTATCTTATTTCCATTTCTCTCCATTTCTATGTATCTTTTCCATTTCTATATTCCCCTCTCCATTTCTATGTCCCTTTCTCCATTTCTATATTCCCTCCTCCATTTCTATGGTTCTTTCTCCATTTCTATGTTTCTTTGTCCATTTCTAGGGTTCTTTCTCCAGTTTTACTTCTTTTCAAATGCTTCTCTACATGAAAAATGTATGCAATACAAGATAATGAATTTGAGGGTGTTACAAACCTACCCCCCTTAAAATGAATCTCGCCCTCGAGATTAGATAGAGTGGAGAAAACAACCATAGAAAAGGCTCCTGCTGCAGTTGGTCTAAAGCCCCAGGGCTCAAACTCCACTGGAAACCCTTGGAAGGGGGAAGTAATCAGGTCCCAAGCAGGCGGACCTGATGATCAATGCATATCCAGGTCCAAGCTCCCGGAATGCAATCCAGAACCCGGGGGCCTCGAGTCCCGGACCTCCCCAAGAAGAACTAGTCGGGTCTCTGCCATCTAGACCTGGCAACCGGCGTGCATAGGGGTCCGAGCTCCCAAAATGCAGTATCGGACAAGGGGGCCAGGGGCCCCCGAGTCCTGGACCTCTCCAAGAAGAACTGGTTGGGTCTCAGCCATTTAGACCTGACAACTGGTGTGCACCTGGGTCCGAGCTCCCAGAGTGCAGTTCCGGGCCCAGGGGCCGGGGGCCCCCGAGTCCCACACCTATACAAGAAGACGCTTCGGACCCCTCCGGGAGGGTACAAACCATCCAGCGTCCGGTCTACATCATCAGCGAGGTCTTACACGATGCCAAAATAAGATATCTAGAGGTGCACAAACTGCTCTATGCAGTCCTCGTTGCATCAAGGAAGTTGTGCCATTACTTCCAAGCTCACAAGATCTCGGTGGTTACCTCATATCCGCTGAGAACCATCCTCCACAGCCCCAACGCCACAGGAAACATGGCTAAATGGGCTGCGGAGTTGGCAGAGTCTGAGCGAGCTGGACTTCTTACCGCGCCATGCGGTGAAAAGCCAGGTGTTAGCTGACTTCGTGGCAGAGTGGACTCCTCCACCATGCCAGCCAGGGGGCCAAGACATCAGTGAACCAGAGCCCAGAGCTCCGGTCTTCACTGGGCCCTATTGGACTCTCTTCTTCGACGGCTCACCACGGAAGAAAGGTGCCGGAGCGGGGGTTCTTCTCATTACACCAACCGAAGAGCAGTTCAAATACATGGTGCGACATAACTTCAAGGCGACCAACAACATGGTGCAGTATGAGGTTCTCCTCTTCGGGTTAAAAACCGCGCTATCCCTCGGCGTCCAGGACTTGTTGGTCAAGGGTCATTCTCAGCTGATCATCAAGCAAGTCAAGGGAGAGTGTAGCTGCAACGACCCACAGCTTGCAGCTTATATCCTCTAAGTACAGAAGTTGGAGAAGGACTTCTTATCCTTGGACTTGTGTCATGTTCCTCGTGCCAATAACACAATAGCCGACGACCTGTCAACGAAGGATTCCACTTGGGCTCCGGTACCTGAGGGGATCTTTGAAAGGAAGTTGTTGTGACCTACCGCCTGGCCGGCCGAACCAGGCGAAGGGAGCGAGACCAGCACCTCGAAGCCGGCGGTCCCGGCATCCTTGTTACCATGATGACCGCCAAGGATCGTAAGCGTCACCGGGGGCTCCGTGTGACCCGACGCTCAAGATCCAAGTGCTCAAGTAGGTCCCGATGCATGGATCATGGAGATCCGAGACTACTTGAAAGACAATTTCCTTCTTCATGAACGTGTATCCATTGAACGGATTGCTCGGTTGGCTAAGAGATACACGCTGGTAGAAGGGGATCTCTACCGGAGTGGCGCTAATGGCGTCCTATTGCGGTGCATAACCCGGGAGGAAGGTTGCGACCTGCTTGCAGAGATCCATGAAGGCGAGTGTGGGGACCATGCATGTTCCCGCACGCTGGTTGGTAAAGCCTTCCGGCATGGGTTTTACTGGCCGACAACTCTCCAGGATGCCATTGACCTGGTCAAGAGATGCAAGGCATGCTGTTCCACGCTAAGCAGATCCACACACCAGCGCAGACGCTGCAGATGATCCCGCCCTCATGGCCATTCGCTATGTGGGGGCTTGACATCCTGGAACCATTTCCCAGATCCGTCGGAGGGCACTGGTACCTCTACGTCACCGTAGACAAGATCACCAAGTGGCCGGAAGCTACGCCTGTAGTAACCATAGACAACCAGGTAGCAGTCAAGTTCATCAAGTCAATCGTCTGCCGTTTCGGGGTCCTGAACAGAATCATCACCGACAATGGGACCTAGTTCACCAGTGTAGTATTCCAAGACTTCTGCGAAGACCTCGGCATCCATGTTTGCTATGCTTCCGTTGCTCACGCAGAGAGTAATGGTCAAGCTGAAAGAGCCAACGCCGAGATTCTCAGGGGACTCAAGACGCGCACCTACAACAGCTTGAAGAAGCACGGTGCCAATTGGGTTGAAGAGCTTCCATGTACACTGTGGGCTAGCCGAACGTCCCTCAATCTCTCGACAGAGGAAACTCCCTTCTTCCTGGTGTATGGGGTTGAGGCTGTCCTCCCCCAAACGAAAATCACCATGGGCTCATCACTTGTCCGAGCGTATGGCGAATCCATGCAGGACCAGCTCCGGCATGAAGATATCGACCTTGTCGATGAGCGAAGGTGGCAAGAAGCTGTCCAAAACGCTCGATACCATCAAGCGCTCCAGCGTTATCAGCAGCGGTTCGTGCGGAGTAGACTGCTCGATGTGGGTGACCTAGTGCTATGACAGATACTTCCTCGAGAAGGAGGTAAAAAATTCTCCCCTAGCTGGGAGGGCCCCTTCTGAGTGACACAAGTATGTCGCCCTGGGTGCCTGCGTCTAGCCACAAAGGATGGGATACCTCTACCCAATCCATGGAACATAGAACATCTCCGTAAGTTCTATCCTTAGCCCAGCGGTAGGGTTCTATTTTCTCTAAGAGGGTGTCATAGTGTCCAGGAATAACGCTTAGAAAAGCTAAGTCCCGGAGGAGTCCTGCCACTCTCGACATCTGGGACGGGTCGCTGCCTTCTAGTACGACCTGTTTCCTCCTATGAAGAAGAGCCTAAAGTGAGAAAATTTTGCCTTGTCCTATACATTGTCCCTTTACAGTTTGTGCTTCCTCAAGCATATCAACTGTAAATGGGCAAAGCCACGTGCCCTTGGCCCGAAGGTCAGCCCTGGGGCTGCCACGTGCGCTTGAGTTCCGGAGCCAACGCGTGCCCTGGGCTCCGGTCTGAAGCCTCCCCGCTGAGGTGGAACCCGGAGCTACCATGCGTCACCTGGCTTAGAGCCTCCTCCCCGCTGAGGATATCTCCGGAGATCACACGTGCCCTCGCATTCCCCCTTTATAGTTTGTGCCTCCTTAAGCATATCAACTGTAAACGGGCAAGCCGTGTACCTTTGGCCCCAAGGTCAGTCCTGGTGCTGCCATGTGCGCTTGAGCTCCAGAGCCGACGCGTGCCGTGGGCTCCAGTCCAAAGCCTCCCTACAGAGGTGGAACCCGGAGCTGCCACGCATCACCCGGCTCCGAGCCACCTCCCCGCTGAGGAGAGCTCTGGTGCTTACACGTGCCCCAGGCTCCGATCCGAGCCTCCCCGCTGGGTGAGGTCCGGAGCTACGACGTGTCCCCAAGCTCCGAGACGCCTCCCCGATGAGGACGACTCCGGTGCTGACACGTGCCCCGGGCTCCGGGCTGAGTCTCCCCTCTGAGGAAAAGTACGGAGTTGCCATGTGTCTCCCTGGGAAAAGCTAAAGACAAGGGTCGAACTTCCTTCAAATCCTTGTGCTGTCGAGGACCAGGAAGGAGTGGTAGCCACACTGCCGGAGCGCCCAGGGTCCTTACGCTGCTAAGGACCCATAGGAACAAGCTTGAGACATCGGCGGGAAACTATCCACATCGGCTAGGTCATCACGGACCCTTGCGCTGCTAAGGGCCCAAAGTCTACATCGACAACAGAGGACACTGAAAGACTTGAAACAAAGAAGCTTTCATTAATAACAGAGTTCTGGCATACAAAAGAGGATACAAGACAACTAAGGAACTCAACAGCTACAAGTCGAGCAATCTCCCACTCCATGGCATGCTTGGTTGTCCCTCGAGCCAATATCTACTGAGAGAGACTGTCACCTGATATAAGACCGAGGACGGCAACAACTCAGGCTGGACCAAGGCAATGGTGACATCCAGTGTTGTGTTAGCCAAACACCACCCATGGCGGATTTTGTTGTCCACAACAGTACCTGGAGGAAGGCTTGATCACTATGTACTTAACCTTCCTCCGTAACCGGCAGACAACCCTTCTTCGGCGAGGCACCGAGAGGACTTGCCCCACTCGACGCTGGCGCAGAGACTCAGTACGAGTCGAGGACCCTGTCCCTGACGGCCTCCCTTACCATCAGCATACCATCAGGATGGCATGTGCTTCTATCCAAGGTCGTTAAGGAGAGAGATTCCACAGAGGGCCTCACCAAAGGCCGCACACACACGAACATCTCGCAGAAGTGGACGAAGACGGCTACCAGTGTGAGAGCATCTGGTGGCCGAGAGTGACAGGAAGCAGAGACTTCCAGCGCACAAGAGGAGAACAAAGGCCACATGGTGATGGAGGGTGCCATCCAACATCGGAAGGCCTCCTTTTATACTCAACCATGACCTCTGGCAGGGCAACAGGCGCGGCAATTGGGCTTCCACCTCTGCACACCGCGAGGTATTCGCCTCCCCCAACGATGGGTAGGATCCAGGTCCATCTATTAGACACTGGGAGCTGAGTGGATAACCTCTCAGAATGGCTGGCGGTTCCCGAGGAGAGCGGTGCGCCCAACTCATCGGTTGCCACAGTAAGTGACCCGAGGCAACCCCTCAGGCACAACGCCTCGACACTCACCTCCCCCATTGATGGGTAGGTGTGACGCCCGGTCCCGTAAAACACGGAACCTAGCTAATGCATATGTGTGCCCAGGATGTTCATCACACATACACATGTAATCCACAAACTGAATTCAGAATATAACCACAAATAATAGGGTTTAAGTACTTTATTACATCAATCTCTAACTTATTCTTACAGCGGAAGTCTCTAACTTATTCTAGCAGCGGAAATCTCTAAATGATAGTGGAAGCAACTAAACAGCAGCGGGCTTCATCTCCATCTCCACAGGAAAGCTGACGGTAGTTCGCACGCCTAATACTCCACATGATCTGTGAAGTACTCTTCTCCTGTTGCTGATGTTT
Organism: Neostapfia colusana; assembly: GCA_030760725.1. Taxonomy (NCBI): domain Eukaryota; kingdom Viridiplantae; phylum Streptophyta; class Magnoliopsida; order Poales; family Poaceae; genus Neostapfia; species Neostapfia colusana. Next base: position 17,627,563 of record JASWHV010000017.1, on the reverse strand, counting down.
GTATGATAATGCAAGGGTGAGTACATGTCATACTCAGCAAGTGCGGGAAAAGTATGACATGTAGCTTACATCAAGGTAGGAATAAAAAGGCTCATAGCAGAAAAGCAAGTTTATTTCACAAGCATGATAGAAACAGCAACTATCTTTAATTGAATTTAGTCCCAACATATATCCAATTATAACATCAACATACCTCCTTCATAATTCACCACTTTTCATGTCTCAACCAGTCATTTATCTGTCTCAACTTCATCTCATGCTCATAATAACCATCTCATGTTCATATCCATCTCATAACCATATAACCGAACAAAAACCCATTTTCATGACTTAACACTCCCAAAACCAATCTCATTACCAAGACTCAACAGTCCCGGAACCAAATCCAAAGACAATACTGTCGGTACCCTCAATACCGGGTACCCCCGCGCATAGGAGAAAACTGCCTAAGGAACTTACCCCTCCACGGGGGTAAGCTCCGAGGGTGCCACGTGTCCAGCAGGGCCGGGCCTCCCCTCTCCTCAGAGGAGAGATACGGGCCTGCCATGTGGCTAGAAGAGCCGGACCTCGCCCCCTCTGAGGGGGTGAGCTCTGAAGGCGCCACATGTCCAGCAGGACCGGGGCTCCCCTCTCCTCAGAGGAGATCTCCGGGCCTGCCACGTGGCCAGAAGAGCCGGACCTCGCCCCCTCCGCGGGGGTGAGCTCCGAAGGCGCCACGTGTCCAGCAGGGCCGGGGCTCCCCTCTCCTCAAAGGAGAGCTCCGGGCCTGCCACATGGCCAGAAGAGTCGGACCTCGCCCCCTCCGCGGGGGTGAGCTCCGAAGGCGCCACGTGTCCAGCAGGGCCGGGCCTCCCCTCTCCTCGGAGGCAAGCCCCAGGCCTGCCCCATGGCCGGCAGTGTCGGACTTCACCCCCTCCGCAGGGGTGAACTCTGAAGCCGGACCTCACCCCCTCCGCAGGGGTGAGCTCCGAAGGCGCCACGTGTTCAATAGGGCCGGGCCTCCCCGCTGCTCAAAGGCAAGCCCCGGGCCTGACACGTGGCCGGTAGTACCGGTCCTCGCTCTCTCCTCAGAATCAAGCTCCGATGACCGAACATCACCTCCTCCACAGAGGTGAGCTCCGATGCCGGACCTCCCCCTTCCACAGAGCTGAGCTCCGATGCCGGACATCTTGCCCCTCTCCTCAGAGGCGAGCTCCAATGCCGGCCCTCGCCCTCTCCTCAGAGGTGAGCTCCGATGACCGGACCTCACCTCCTCCGCAGAGGTGAACTCCGATGCCGGACCTCCCCTCTCCTCGGAGGCGAGCTCCGATGTCGGCCCTCGCCCTCTCCTCAGAGGCAAGCTCCGATGACCAGACCTCACCTCCTCCGCAGAGGTGAACTCCGATGCCGGACCTCCCCTCTCCTCGGAGGCGAGCTCCGATGCCGGCCCTCGCCCTATCCTCAGAGGCGAGCTTCGATGCCGGACCTCACACGCTCCTCAGAGCTGAGCTCCGATGCCAGATCTCTCGCTCTGCTCAGAGGTGAGCTTCGATGCCGGACGTATCCCTCTCCTCAGAGGCGAACTCCGATGCCGGACATCTCCCCTCTCCTCAGAGGCGAGCTCCGATGCCGGACCTCACGCGCTCCTCAGAGCCGAGCTCCGATGCCGGCCCTCGCCCTCTCCTTAGAGGCGAGCTCCGATGCCGGACCTCCCCCTTCCGCAGGGCTGAGCTCCGAAGAAGACAAGACCCTACAAGCACAGGGAACACTCAAGATAAGAAAGTGCACGGGGTAGACAAGGAGAAGGCCCCACCCCGGGATCGTTATCTCCCCCGAGATGGGCCCGGGGGCCACACGTGTCCAGCAGGGCCGGGGCTCCCCTCTCCTCAGAGGAGAGCTCCGGGCCTGCCACGTGGCTAGAAGAGTCGGACCTTGCCCCCTCCGCGGGGGTGAGCTCCAAAGGCGCCACGTGTCCAGCAGGGCCGGGGCTCTCCTCTCCTTAGAGGAGAGCTCCGGGCCTGCCACATGGCCTGAAGAGCTGGACCTCGCCCCCTCCGCGGGGGTGAGCTCCAAAGGCACCACGTGTCCAGCAGGGTTGGGCCTCCCCTCTCCTCAGAGGAGAGCTCCGGGCCTGCCACGTGGCTAGAAGAGCCGGACCTTGCCCCCTCCGCGGGGGTGAGCTCCGAAGGCGCCACGTGTCCAGCAGGGCTGGGGCTCCCCCCTCCTCAGAGGAGAGCTCCGGGCCTGCCACGTGGTAAGAAGAGCCGGACCTCGCCCACTCCGCGAGTGTGATCTCTGAAGGCGCCATGTGTCCAGTAGGGCCGGGGCTCCCCTCTCCTCAGAGGAGAGCTCCGGGCCTGCCACGTGGCCAGAAGAGTCGGACCTCGCCCCCTCCGCAGGGGTGAGCTCCGAAGGCGCCACGTGTCTAGCAGGGCTGGGGCCCCCTCCCCTCAGAGGAGAGCTCCGGGCCTGCCACGGGGCCAGAAGATCCGGACCTCACCCCCTCCGCAAGGGTGAGCTCCGAGGGCGCAACGTGTCTTGTGGGGCCGGGCCTCCCTCTCCTGAGAGTGAGCCCCGGGCCTGCAACGTGGCCAGCAGTGCCGTGCTGCCCACCCCGGCTTGGTAGGCAGCAGGAGTAATGGCGCGACGTGCCCTGTCCGATCAAGACATTCAAGACCCGCACCTTCCCAAGATGTGGAGGCGCGGCCCACGCCTGTCAAGAGGCACTGTGACCAGCCACAGTCAAGACAGGCGCACCATGTCAGGAGCTGCAGACCAATAAATACAGTGACAAGACATGACCTGCCGTCCCTGCCATCATCAAACACTACGCCTAGCTTGCGGCATGGGCAGGACGGCAGGACGACGACCAAGGAGCCACCGCCAGAAGACAGCTACCAGCATTCACGGCAAGACATGGTAGATGGCAGGAAATCACCCCGGGACCACCTGTCTGGCCCGGGGCCCACTGTAAAAGCTCAAGAAAGTGAAGTGCAAAAGAATGTTTATCACCTCACAACACCACAGCTCATGTGGTGGATATCTTGTGAACACTTGTGAAGAGCAAGTAAACACCATCAAAAGGGTGATTAGAGGGGAAAACCCTAACTTCCAAAAAGTGGGTTTTCTACACATGAACATGGAAGGTTGAGCTCACCCCTAGACCTTAAGTAGTCTTGGGAAGGCTCAGGCCAAATGTCATGCAAATCCAATACTTTTGAGGCACTTTTGGAGGCATTTGAAAAAGGGGCCAATTTGAATGCAAATTCAAATTGCAGCAACTTTCATCACCTAAATTCAAATGTTGACTTCGTATTCAAACTCAGCATATTTTTATGAGTCAGCCCACCAATTTTAATCCTCATTGGACTTCATCTTGTCGGGAGCTAAATTTGCACTAATCAAAAACAGAATTTGAATTTCAGTTTAAATGTGCAACAAATTTAGCCAAATCAATTCCAAATCGAGGAAACCAAATTCAAACTATGACTTGGTGCTTAAGTCTCTCATTCAATTGAGAGTAGCTGGGATATTTACAGTGGAAATCGGAAAGAGTGTTAGAGGGGAGAGCTGGGCCCACAGGTCAGTGGGAGAGCTACTCACAACCGAGCGGTGCTCTGTTTCCTCGCTGAAGCGATCGCACGCAGCGCGCCACCGAGGTGATTCCCGGATGCCACCTCCCGAGCAGCCCAGGCCACGGTATGCATCGACGTAGCGGTAACCAGGGATATTTGCCACCTTAGAAACCAACTCGCCGCGCTGCTCTGGTCATTCCCGAGCTCCTTGACGAAGAAACGCCGCCGCACGCTCAAAAACTTTCGGTTCTCTAGTGCTTGCTCGTCTTCGAGGTTGGCACGCTGGTCTGAGCTCACCCAGAGCCTCGCCGAAGCCTCCTCGACGGGATCGACGCAACGAACCGGCGCCACACCCATGGTAAACCGACCACGAGCTCCCTGTTTCCATTCAGCGCCGTGTAAAGCCACCGCTACCAAAAACTCATCGTCCGGCCGCTAGGTTTGATCCCACATCGAGTTGAGCATGCCAAAAGGTTCGCCTAGGAGTGCACTTTCTGTCCAACAACCCCGGCCGCATTCCATAGAGTGTGCTGGCCAGAATTTCAGTTTTTGCCGAGAGCATGTGATATAGCCCGTGTTCGGTTAATCGGAAAATTCAGGCTAGCTGGTCAAGCAATCGCTTCCCAGCTTCGACAACCAGCTAGAAACGTCCGTGCGAATCCATACGGTCAAGAACCACGGGAAACCAGCGAGAAACCACCGAGTTCCGTGGGTTTTTCGTTCATCGCCGGGTTTAGACCTAGGTCGCACGGTCAAGTCCGGTTTGCCACGACTTTGAGCAAGATAAGAGGCTGGGTCGTTGCTCCGTATGTCGTGGCGGTGCTGTAGGATCCAACAGAGGGGACTGTGAGGCACGACGGCGCCATACCGACATCGCCGAACTCACCCCGTGGACTGTCGCCGTCGTGCAACCGATTCCGGTGATCACCAGCCGGCGACAAGGTCAGCAACGGGTTCCCCGAGAAATTTCAGGTGGGGACAGCCAGTTTGGTCGAGCACCGGTCACGGGAACAGCCTTCCGGCGAGGGGGCGGCGGGGAGCCGTGAGAGCGCGAGGTAGACGAAGCCCCGTGGGCCCCACGTGTCAGCCTCGGGTTAAACAGCGCCGGATCTGCTGTGGCACCGGGATCTCGTGCGACTGCACAGGAGATTCTGCGGACCCCTGTGTGGTTTTGCTGCGGTGCTGACACGTGGTCTGGGGACCCCACCAGCCAGTTTAAACTTTATTTGAATTTTCAGATTCGGTTCAAACTTCAAATGCACATAACTTCTGCTAGGAAGCTCCAAATTCGGTGAACCAAATTTTGCTGAACTCAGAATTTTGAGTACTTTCCAGCACAAATTTCAGCTCATGAAACTTAATAGTTTTCCAGAACTAATTCCCTAAATTTTAAAGTGTTGAGAATTTTATCTAGAGAATTACTTTATGAAAAATTCTGAAATTCGGCTGGGTGGTTCATTGGAAAATCCTTGAGTCACAGTAAAATTTTCAGACCCATTCAAGTTCATTTAGTCCCCCTAATGGTGTGATTAAGTGAACTGCCCTGAGAAAATAAAAAAATGTCCAGAAACATTTTTCATATTTTCTCAAATCTTGTTTAGAGCATAACTCCATCTAGAATTCTTCAAATGACATGAAACCAATTCCATTAGAACCATCTCAAATTCTAATTTCCAGTAAGTAATGGTTGAAGCCATGAAAATCCCTGGAATTCCTTAGAGGCTCCAATATTGATCAAATAGGCTTTTATTCGTACAAAGCTCAAATGAACTTTGTTTCAAATGAAACTCGGTCAAGACTCTGGTTAGGACCCTACCAAGCCACCATAAAAATTTCAGAACCAAAGGTGAGGGCTAGCTAGAGTTATACTGATTACTTATTCAGTTCTAAACATTGCATTTGAATTGACATATAGTATCTCGCTGACGTGTAGTCGCTGAAGGCGAAAAAACTCCGGAAGTGCTCGACTTCCTTCTTCTGGACGAAGCCTTAACATCTGACCAGCAGCAACACGGCAAGCCCCGGTTTGCATTAACCTATTTTCAAAGTTTTGCTTTACGAATACATAGTATGTGGTATGGATGTGCATTAGGTGTACGATGGATGAAACCCCAATTGCATAAACCAAAATTTTTCCTATAAGAGTGAGGGTAGTGTCTAAGTCCTCGAGTAGCATACGCTGTGTTTAATTTTCATAGAACTTCTGTACAAGTTGAGTAGTTGGAATCTACTCGCGAGTTAGGCTTAGGACACACGGGATTGGTTCGAGTGATGTGAGATCACTTTAGTAAGGAAACTGAGACTAGGCAGGGGCTAGGGCGCAGCAAGAGGAAGTCTTGTGTGTGCAGCCCTGTCCGTGTTGATTGAGGACCGATCCTTGTGCGGCCCTGCTGAGCAAGTATTGAACGTACCGAAGGCATATTGGATATATGGGCCCCAATAAACCGATATAACCTATACCTACGGGCGTCGAGGCATAACGCACCGATTTATAGGTCTAGGCTGAGGGCAGCCAGGTGGAAATTTGCTAACGGGCATAGAGAGATGCTCCGTGTAGGGAACCTCCTGCTCGTTTTGGTGCGACTGGTTCGACGTTTGGGCTGTTGGCTGAAAGGTTGTCCCGTACAACATCGAGTGAGCGTGCTGTGCAGCTCCACGGATGGGCGTACGCGACGTGCTCTTTGGATGTCCCTGCAGGTGTATATCGAGTTGATTTGCCGTCCCTCACGGTGAAGAGTACCACTTGGTCACTGAGTCGTGACGTAGGCTAATGTATGAAATGTGATGACTCAATATTCTGTTATGATAAAGCTTGTATTACTACATGTGTGCCACCAAATATTGCTTACTAAATTTCTTATTCATGAACTGTTATCTTGTGGCTAAAAGATGAACTAAGGATGAACTTGTAGGCGGGTCCATTTTCTGAAACTTACTATCCCATGTTCGTACCAACTGCATGTAGAGTTTCATTCCTAGGTAAGTCGGTTAAGTCTTGTTGAGCCCTCGTGCTCATGGTTGCTGCTATAAGTGTTTTTCAGGTGAGGAGCATCCCACGGACTCGGGTTACGAGTCCACTGTATGGGGCTAAGTTTTTGGCACATACTCAAAGTGTTCATCACACCACACACACACTTCATTTGAAGAAAGTTGATGAACACATTTGAAGAGCAGGTAACCACCATCAACATGATCATTAGAGAACAAACTTACACAATGCAAGAGTGGCATTTTCCCACATGCATCATCAAGGGGCTGGGCATATGAAAACTCCTACACCTTGCTGGGAATGTCCATGCCAAGTTTCACCCAAATTCAAAACCTTTTTGAAGTCCTTTTGCGTATAGCTAGAAAGAGGGTGGTTTGAACTCAAATTCAAATTCAAACTGTTTTCATCCCATGAATTCAAAAGTAGGAGGCATATTCTTATTCAGCACATTTTTGTGAGCTCACACACCAATTTTTACTCCATTTGGAGTTGATCTTGACATGAGCTAAGTTTAGCAAATTCAAACTTTATTTGAATTTCAAACTGAATATGTGCTGAACTTTAGTCAAACGAAACCCAATTTGAATTCTAACCAATTCAAATGGCTCAGGGGTAGATAATTCAAATCACCATGGGTATAAGGGGGATTACTGTTTACAACAGTAAGAGGGAGTTAAGTTCAGAGGTTACAAGGAAGATGGGACCCACATGTCAGCCACTGAAGCAATTCAAACAACTGAGACTTCAGCACTCGGGTCCCCGAGCTGCCTCCGAGGGCGCCACCGAGGGGAAGCCGCCGCGCCACCAGCTGCTTGCCCACGCGCGAGCGCCAGGTTGGTTCTGATCCCTTCTTAAGCTGCTCCACGCCCTCTGCCGAAAAAAACGTCGGTTGCTTTCTTCTCCTCGCGTGCCGAAGCTCTCTGCCCTCCGCTGCTCGGACCGATTGAGAGAATGGCAAAAAACCCACGCCCTCTCCTCCCCGAGCTGCAAAACACTGCCCTGAGCTCGACACACACCTCCCCAACCCGGAAACAAGCGAGTTCCGGCCTTCCTTGCCCGAGAATGACCGCCACAGCGGCGACCAAAGTTCAGCCGACGATCGGGTGATCGTGGACATCCCTCCACAGGGGTTCTCACGGTCAAGCGATCCAGGCCACGGGAGCGCGCTAGGTTGGTGCTGCTCTCCTCCAATTATTGGAGCGAACTGTGGAGCATCGACCAGGAATTTCCAGATTTTGCTCCGGCAACCTCAACCCGAGCATCCGGTACGGTTCTTTCGAATTCCCGCTCTCTGATCCTCCTTAGGTTATCAAATCTTGCACATAGACGCCGGACTAGCCGACGATCATTTTCCTTTTATGAGCGTTCATGAAACCGGCTAGGAGCAACGGATTTCGAGCTCGATCATGAGCGTTCATGGCGGACACGATCGGTAACACGGTGCCGACAACCTTGCATCCATTTCTGAACACCTTTGAGGCCTTGACGAGATTCCTAGAGGTGCACTGGTGCTATAGAGCTCGTCGGCACAGGTTTTGGCGGGTTAGAACTCCCGGCCGACGCGGCCGAACCTCAACAGAGGCCGCTGCACGTCGCCGGCCACCTTCCGTTGTCGACAGTCCCAAAGTACCTCACCATCGTGTTCCTCGACGTCGATAACCCCCTGGCAGCGAGTCTTAGCTCGTGCGGTGGCTGGCAGCGGCGGTCCGGTGAGCATCAGTTCGGCTCCGGCGAGGGGGGCGGCGCGCGCGCTGGGAACCGGCAGGAGGAAGACGAAGGGGTGGGTCCCGGCTGTCAGCGGCAGATATTTTAAAACCGTGATCTGCTGTGGCACGGATCGGGTGCGGCTTTGCGCGAAGGAATCTGTAGCCCCGTGTGTCATCCGATGAGGAGCCGACACGTAGCCCCGGTCCCACGCGCCGTAATTTGAACTTTTCCCGATTTTCAGATTTCATTCAAACTTCAAATCCTCATAACTTTGGCTAGGAAACTACAAATCGAGTGAACAAAATTTTGTTGGATTCAGCTCTCTGATTACTTTGCAGCAAATCAAGTTTCACTTCATGAAAATTCTTATTTCTCCAGAACTAATTCTTCAAAGTTTAAACTGTTTAGAATTTTAACTGGAGAATCCTTTGGAGGAAAATTCTGAAATTTTGCTGGGATGTTCACCATAATATCCTTGAACCACCATAAAAATTTCAGATCCATTTGAGCTCATTTGATCCACCTAATGGTGTGATTAATAAAACTGTTCCAGAGAAAATAGAAAATGTTCAGAAACATTTTCAGCATTTCTCTGAAAGTGTTTAGCTCATATCTTTTGCTATGAACCATCAAATTAAGTGAAACCAACTCCATTAGAACCCTCTGAAGATTTAGTTTTCAGAAAGTCATAGCTTGCTCCATGAAAATCCCTAGAACACCCTAAAGGCTCCAATTAAGGTCAGGTACATAATTATTTGTGGAGAGCTCAAATGAGCTTTGCTGCAACTAAAGCTTGGCCAAATCTCTGTTTAGGTTGTATCCAAACCACAGTAAAAATTTCAGAGTCATTGGGTCTGTCTAGTGAGACTTATAATGTTCACAATTTTAAATTCAATTGAAATGCGTATAAGATGACACATATTTATATTTCTTAAATGTAGTCTCTAAGGTCGAGGAGGAACCCGGAGTCTTAGACTTTGTTACTCCGGAAGAGCAGCTAGCCTACGACCAAGAGCAGCAAGGCAAGCTCCGGTTTGCATTAACTTTTTTATAAATTTTTATTGTTTTGAGAACTTACTTTGAGTATCAGTTCTTCATGCATTAGAGTCTTGTTTGAAAACCCAAATTCATAGCCAAGAAAACCATGGGTTGGGATTTGGATTGAAACCCCGTTTAGCTACTGCAATGCTAAGTTAGTGTAGGATTTGGTACAAGTCGAGTAGTTGGAACTACTCACGAGGATAGGCTAGAGGCACTCGACTCGGGTAGAGATAACACATGAAACACATGGCAAGAAAATGAGACCGAGCGGAGAGTAAGGGCAGCAGGACTTTGGGGCCTGGGTGCTATAGCTCCGCTTGTGTCGATTGAGGACCGAGCCGTGTGCGAGCCTGTTGAACAAGCTAGAACAGTACCGAAGACCTGCCGGCTATATGGGAACCAGAAAACCGATGTAACTCAGGTAGCTGGGTATTGAGGCATTGCTTGTCGTTCAGAGGGTAGGTTGAGAGCTCGAGGTGTAAATCGGCTGGCGGCACTGAGATGCGCATGCAGATACCTCTTGCTCGGGACGATAGGAACGGTTCAATACTTGGCTGACAGGTGAAAGGTGGTTGCGTACGACGTCCGTAATGGTTGCTGTAGGCAACATCGAGTATGGGCGTACGTGACGGGTTGTTCGGGTAACCCTGCAGGTGTAAATCGATTATAATCGCTGTCCCTCGTGGTCAGTGAGTACCACTTGTTCACTGCCATGACGTAGAAAGAACAGGCTAGTTACATGTTAAAATGTTGCTGATTGAAAGATGGACTTTGATTGTTAATGATTTGCTATAGTTTAGAGCTAATTAACGTTCCTTTCAACTTTGGGCAAAGTACATGAGAGAAATGTGTTTCTTGTTTGATTGCGGCTCTCTCATGTACCTTAGCGTAAGGTTGTCCACAACCTGCTGCTAAAACTTGAAAGTAAGGTTCCACTAATTAGGCAAGTCCTTGCAACTGATTTTTACCTCATGTAACCTATAACCCTCCATGTAGAAGTTCCATGTTTAGGAGAGACGGGTCATTCTTGCTGAGGCATCGTGCTCACTGTTTGTGTTTGAAGCTTTTGCAGGGTCTTATGAGGAAGGGACTCCCGAGGAGGAGACGGAACTCTAGGAGGGGAACCCCGTCGAGTGGGAGTCGTGCACGCCACCGTGTTAGTATGTGTGCGTGCTAGCGGGGACACGTTCACGGTCTGAACGTGAACTCGATGCGTAGTCTACACCCGTGAGTGTAGACTGAACATATTTTGTTGTACAAATGTTCATAAACCCCTTTATGTAATAAAACTTTGCTTCCGCTTTGTACCTTTGATGTGTGTTATCCAGTGCTGTGCAACGCAGCACCCCTCAGCATGATCCTGGCTCGACAAGACTGTGGGTTCATGTCAGCGTGGTATCAGAGCTCGCTTGAGGTTTAACGCACGACAAAGGTCACCTTTTTCAAAAATCCGGTGAGGAACGAGTTAGTATCCCATATAAGGATGTTATTAGTGTATAGAAAGTAGCATACTAACCTATTTGATTATGTCAGAAAATCGTGCATCTCGGGATGCTTTATGTCTTGGGGGGTGCATGTAAGCGCTGTCCACCAGTGCGCACAAGCTGAAGGGTGGAGCCCCACGGGTGGCAGGTAACCCGACCCGCTTTAATATCCTCTATGACTCTTCATGTCGTTTGGGGTATTCGAGCAACGTTTGTCCCTGGCGTGCTTTGGGCAATTTGGGAGACCCCTTCACGTGGTCAGTAACATGAACATGTAGCTCAAGGTGTGTTTGTCTTGAGAACATCCAGGCGGGTGATGACGGCCGGGTGTACGAACTGTATGGATACAGGGCTCGGTGTGCAGCCGAGTCTGACGATTGTGTGAGTTATCTGCAGGTAGTCTAACCATGAAATGGTAGACGTGTAGCATCCGTGTGCGAGTGACATTTAGTGCCACTGAACTAACGAAGCCGGCTAAGTCCGGTATAGGTTTTTCTTTGTGAGGACGTAGTACCGAACATGCTCTGGTGACGCATCGACGTCACACCCCACTAAATGAGCAACTACATTGTAAAACTTGAATTTTTTGATCCATAGAACTAAACTTTATGTAACTCCTTCCCTTACTCAGGATATTCAAATTCAATAAGTTTTCAACTTATAGGATGCTAAGGACAGAGTCCCCTGTTTTCAGCTGAATTAAGGCTGAAGTTAATCAGAGGCTAGAGGTTGAGTTCTTTCGAGGATGGGGTCATATGATACATTTATGGAAATTTTTGGAAGAGATTTACAACCTTTATGTTGAGGTCCAGAGGTGTTTCATCCCCTAACCAATCGAAAAATGCAGTAGAGTTGAAACTGTCCAGAAAACAGGGCAGAGCAAACACTCTCTGTAACTCTCTGTAAATTAAGCATAACTTCCTGCATAAAAATCCAAAAAAATAGAAAATGAGGTAGTTCTGAAAAGTTAATGAGATGGGTTACAACTTTGTAACAGAAAGTTTTGTCAGATTGGGAGTAGAATTAACTGGAATTCTTGGATCAAATCAGTACCACAAGCCGGGAGGTGCTGTCCAATTGTTTCCAGAAATTCTATTAACTTTGACATCTCATAACTTTTGAACCAGGACAGATCTTAGGCCAAGCAAATACTTTCTGGAAAGCTATTCAAGTTAGATTTAACTTTGATGTTGAGCTCCAGAATTGGTTTTGCTTTAGCATGGTCTAAAGCAGGTTGAAAGGGAAACTTGTCAAGGCTGTCATATGGGACAGCAGATCAACAGTAAAATGTCTTTGAGTTTGAACTATGTTTCCAAGTTTTATGAGTTCAATGACATGTTTTATGTTACAACTCAAGCTTTACTGTTCAAATAAATATTTGACATTTCTCAAATATATTTCTGCAGATGACAGCGGATAAACAGTTGGAGAACGGGTGGGTGGTGTCCCACTGTTCTCACCACAGCGGCTATCCGGAAACATTGAGGCAAATGCTTCAATATTTCGGGTACAGCGAGATGCCACAGTACTTCGCAAAGTAAGAAGGCGAGGAGGGGAACGAGACATGGACGATCCATGTCGAAGTTCCTGCAGGGCCTACGCCACCCGGTTGGGCTCCGTTCACCGTTACGGTGAGAGGTAGACAGCCGGGAGGAATGTGGCAAGTGGCAGCCCGCGACACCATGTCGCGTTTCTGCCAACTACATGTGAGAGCTATGGAGGGAACTCCATACGCGCTCGTTCCAGTGGAGGGACGGGCTAATCATGTGTGGGAAGAAAGGTACCGGGAGGCAACCAATCCGGGTTGCCCAAGGTACAACCCCGCGGAGGCGAACCTTAGCCTCCAGATGAGGGCAGGAAAAGCCGTGATGGACAGCCAAGCTGTTCATACGAATTGTCTTGCTGCAAAGCTCAAGGAGAGCACAAGCCGTGGAGACTATTTTGAGAGTGCTCACAGCGCACTCCGCAATGTGTTCCTTCCGACGATTAAGCGACTCAACGAACAGCATAATCAGTTGCATCGTCTGAAAAAGGCGAAGAAGAAAAGCCGTGTCGATATTGCGGCGTTGCAAGAACAGGTGCAGGCTCTGACCCAGCAAAACGAGGTCCTTACTCAAGAGCGGGACAACGCTATTGAGGAGGGGCAAGGCTGGGAAGAAGACTACAACCATGCCATGGACAAGGTGCACGCGTTGCAGGACCTCGTACCTCCGGTAATGGGCATACCGGTGGTAGGTGCCGTACCCGTGGTCTTGGGTCTTCCGGCAATGGAAGAACCCGAGATGGAAGAGGAGGTTGTAGACCTAGAGCCACCAGTAGAGGTACCGGAGGAGGACGACCTACAGGTGGTCGAGTTCTACTCCGAGTAGGAGGTTACCGTTGCCAAGTAGGGCAACCAGAGTGGTGTAACCCAAACTTTTGTAACCAAGTGACATGTCACGTAGGCAGTAGCGTATGTATAGGTAGTGATGACATGAGCACGACTTCTCGGAGACCCGAGAATAATGTATCTTGTATAAAGTTCTTGCTTTATCAATATATGTGAATGTTGTGCAAATTATTCATGCGTCACTTCAATACCTACTGTTTTATATGGGATTTTAAGTATGACATGTGCTGATCGCTGCTGTTTTGAATTTCAGAATGACTCGTACTCGTGCCAACCCGGACGTTGGGGTTCTAGTCAAGGGGGAGAAACCTCCCAACAGCCTCCCGAGGACTCCTCCGGACAGCAACAGCAAACACCGCCATCGCCACCGCCAACGGTTACATTGGCCGACATCGTTGCGGCAATGGCGGGTTCTCATCAGCAGCACACGGAGTTGCTGCAAACTCTCATTGCAAATACGTCTCGACCAGAGAGGCGTCATGATCGTGAGGAGCGTTGTCGGTACCCGCGATATGGGGTACCCCGCGCACAGGGGAAAATGCCTAAGGATCTCGCCCTTCTCCACAGGGAGAGCTCCGAAGGCGCCACGTGTCCAGCGGGGCCGGACCTCCCTCTCCTCAGAGGAGAGCTCCGGGCTCGCCACGTGGCCAACAGCAGCCAGACCTCCCCCCTCCGTGGGGAGAGCTCCGAAGGTGCCACGTGTCTCGCAGGGCCGGACCCCCCTCCTCAGAGGAGAGCTCCGGGCCCGCCACGTGGCCGACAGAAGCCGGACCTCCCCCCTCCGCGGGGAGAGGTCCGGAGGCTCCACGTTTCCTGCGGGACCGGACCTCCCTCTCCTCAGAGGAGAGCTCCGGGCACGCCACGTGACCAGAAGAACAGCGCTGCCTGCCCCCGCGCGGTAGGCAGCGGGCGTAAAGATCGACACACCATACCTTGCCCGTACAAGGTATTCAAGGCCCGCGCCTTCCCAAGACGCGGAGACGCGGAGCACGCCTCTGTCAGGTGCCGTTGCACCCAGTCGCATCACAGACTGGCGCGCAGTGTCAGAACCTGCCAGCCAATAAACACAGCGACAAGACATCCCCTGCTGCCCCTTGCCGTCATCAACCACTACGGCTAGCTTGCGGCATGGGCAGGGCGGCAGAACGAAGACTCGGAAGCCTTTGCCAGAGACAACCACCAACATAACTGCGGATACGATAGTCGGCAGGCAATCTCCCCGGGACCACCTGTCGGGTCCCGGGCCCCCCCTTGTAAGCCACACGAGTCTTGGACTATAAAAGGCTCGGGTAGGCAACGTTAGCAAGGGTTCGCACTCCAGCAACTCACACCCTAGGCGTAACTCACCCTCAAGCTCAGGACTCCGGTGCTGAGCAACAAGCAATACAGCGAGCACCTCTGCTCACCGTGGACGTAGGGTTTTACGCTCCGGCGGCCCGAACCACGTAAAACTCGCCGTGTCAAGCTCCTCCCTCACTCGTCCCTACGCTTAAGCCCTCCGTAAGCGACTAGCACCTCCGAAAAAGAACCTCCGCGGGCTGCCCAGAGCAGGTCCAGGGGAAGTGTCGACCACACACTTCGACATTTGGCGCGCCAGGAAGGGGGCTTTTCCCTTGCGCGACGAGTTTCCGCCGATGAAGATGATGAAGCTTCCTCCAGCGGCAAGCTCTCCTCCCCCACGTTCACGGCGGACCGTGACTAGCAGGGAATACGTGTTGACACACTCAGGACGGAGTGTGTCGGCGCAAGCTGGAAGCCAGCAGCCGACTCCGGCAACCCCCACTCCGACAATGCAGGCTCCAGCCAGCGTGAGATCTTCTGCAGCGCTGAGCGTTCCCCACGGGGGTGCGCTGGCTGCAGCAAGAGCGC
This sequence comes from Neostapfia colusana, assembly GCA_030760725.1. NCBI lineage: Eukaryota > Viridiplantae > Streptophyta > Magnoliopsida > Poales > Poaceae > Neostapfia > Neostapfia colusana. The sequence continues at coordinate 17,612,530 of JASWHV010000017.1, read as the reverse complement.
TACTGCGCAATCCACCTGCTGGGGATGCGCCCCATTCAGTGACCCAACAGTGGATTCGTGAGGTAGACCGTCTCGTCGTCGCCACCGCAAACCCTCGACTTCGGTGGGGACGACGCTCCGGCCAACCGGCTGTGTCGCTGACGCGCACGCCGACGGTTGACGGACAGACGGCGGATTCCAGCTCCACCAGGCTTCCGTCGATGGACCTGAGGACTGAGCTCGAATGATGCCACTTGGGCCAAGACGCCCGAGTATTCCTTGAGCGACGACGAGAAAGGCGTCGCAGCCAAGAGGCTGGTGTCAGCATGACATCTGCCTCAACCCTGCCTGAGGCGCAGACTTTCGCCACACGATCTCTGCCCCAGGCATACGCCATGCAGCATATGCCACAGTCATATGCCCTGCAAACGGCGCCCCCGGTCTATGGCGCAGCCTTGCCCATACCGGAGTACACTGCGCCAGCAGCAAACCAAGCGTTCGCGGCACCAACGCCTGCAGCAACAGGAGCAGGATGTGCGGCCCTGGCGCCCAACCTTCGCTTCGCGAGGTAGCCGCGCATGTTTTGGCCGCACCTGCCCGAGAAGTACGACGGCAGCGTCAACCCGGCGGAGTTCCTCCAGATCTACTCCACCGCCGTCCTTGCTGTGGGAGGGGACGAGGCCGTCATGGCCATCTACTTCCCCGTCACCTTGACCGGCCCAGCCCGGTCTTGGCTCATGAACCTCCCCCAGGGTTCCATAACCTCCGGGGGAGAGCTCTGCCGGCAGTTCGTTGCCAACTTCGGGAGTTCCTACACCCGTCCTGGCACGGAGCTTGACCTCCACGCCATCAAGCAACAACCTGGGGAATCACTGCGCTCCTTCATCCAGCGGTTCTCCCAGGTACGCAACACCATCCCGCACATTCAAAGTGCTTCTGTGATGGTGGCGTTCCGGCAAGGCGTTCGGGACAAGAAGATGCTCGAGAAGCTCACGACCAGAGAGGTCCGCGACGTCTCCGAGCTCTTCAGCCTGGCGGACAAGTGCGCCAGAGCAGCAGAAGGGCGGAACTGGCACTCCCTGCCAGCCTCTGAGTCAGGAGGACAGCCCGGATCTGGCGCTGCTTCTTATGGAGGCGGCAAGAAGGCCAAGAACCGGGGGAGTGGCAAGATGAAGTCATCGGCCGCGGCTCCCGTTTCCGCAGCAGCGGCACTCAATGGAGCTCGGGGGCCGCGCCCTGACAAAAGCCAGCGGCAGTCACCAGCCCCAGATGGTGACCAAGGCGAGCTATGCCCCGTGCATGGCACCAGTAATCATACTGCTGCCGAGTGCTGGGATATCCAGAGGCTCGCAGAGCGCTTTGCGCAAAGGGAGGCAGCAGAGAGCTGATGCTCCGCCCCTCCCTCAGAGGGAGGGCAAGCAGAAGGTCGACGCCTCAGTCAGCGTCGGCCACCAGGTGGGGTTCCAGGGGCCTCAGCGCGTCATAAAGACGGTGCACAACGGTGAGGACTCCAGCTCCGGTGATGACGAGCCGGGGCAGTAGCCAACTACGGCTGCCCCGGAAAGTCAGTGGAGACTGCACTGCTGCAATATCAACCTTGGAGAAGCTCCAAGTAGTTGCAGCAGCCCAAGCACCAGCCCCGATGGTGCGGAACCGGGCCAGCTCCACCCGAGTGCACGTTTCTGTGCCTCGGCCTTACCTCCTGGGGGCCGCCCAGGGTCTGTCAACCTCTTGAAGGCCTTAGCCAGAAGGGGAAAGATGCCTTGGGTCTCCCAAGAAGAGTCCGGGTTCTCCTACCCCTTGAAGGCCTTAGCCAGAAGGGGAGGGTACCCCGGGGCTCCCAGGAGAAGCCGCGCAGGACCTGATCCAACATGAAGATGATGACCTCGTCGACGAGGTCTGGCTGCAGGTGACACCCCACAATGCACGGCCTCGGCTGGTGCCCTAGCACTACCGCCAAAGGACCAAACGCGTCAGGGACCTGCAGGAAGGCAACCTGGTGCCGCGGCACACACTTTCCCGCGAAGGACCTGTAAACTCTCCCCCAGCCGGGAAGGTCCCTTCCGAGTCACGAAAGTTGCCGTCCCAGGTACACATGCCTTTTAACCAAGTATGGGATCCGTTCCCAAACCCTTGGCATGGAACAACACTGTAAGTCCTACCGCCTTAGCGTTAGTAGAACAGGATCATACCCTTCTGTAATAAATCCCATAGAGTCTAGGAACAGTGCTTGGGGCAGCTAAGTCTCGGGGATGGTCCAGGACTACGTTCAGCTTGGCCTGGTTCAAACCTAAGCGCGTAGAGTCTTGCTTCCCTTCTTAATGAGGCGGGTCGTTGCCTCCATGTACAGTCTGACTTCCCCCTATGGGCATTTACACAGAAACCTGTTCTACTTCACTCTCTCTCATGTGCTCATTTAAATTACGCATTAGTTTTTATGATCGCACTCTCTATGTATGCTCACCGTACATTTAGCTCCCTCTCTCCCGCGCTCATCCATAGTCAGCATTTGCTATCCTACCGAAGGCGGTTGCGCTTGAGGCACCTGCCGATGGCAAGGTGGGCCTCTCGGGCCTCCCCTAGTCAGGTGTTGCGGTGCTAGTTGGTCACCTCCAGGAAAGGCCTGCGCCGTGCATGGGGGTCCAGGGTGCGTATCCCACTTAGCCAGCTCTGAACCCAAAAGCGTGCGCACCCTGCCCCCCAGAGGTCTAGGGGAGTACATCCGCTTTGCCTGGTTCCGAACCCAAAGCCTGTGCACTCTGCTTCCCTGGCGCATGGTTCGGTACTAGGGATCGGACGGTCTTACCCGGGCCTTGGAGGGAGCCGGAGCCCCGGTGCCTCGCGCACAGAATTGCCCAAGCCCCGTATACCGGACTAGGACCGTAAGCCGAATAAGACTAATAAATGGGGAGTGGTGGACCCCCCGAGGAGAATTACGTTTCCTCTATCTGTGTGCAGGACCTTCAGGTTACAGCAACGGGGGCTGCATCAGGCAAGGGGCAAGGAGCTATCGACTACTCCAGCACAGGACCGGAAGGTCCGGGTCCCGCCCCTTCAACAGGGGCGAGGCCCGAAGGCCCCACGTGTCCAGCGGGGCCGGAGCTCCCGCCTCCTCAGGGGGGGGCTCCGGACCCGCCACGTGGCCGGCAGAAGCTGGACCTCCTCCTCTGGGGGGAGCTCCGAAGGCCCCACGTGTCCAGCGGGGCCGGAGCTCCCGCTTCCTCAGAAGGGGCTCCGGACCCGCCGCATGGCCGGCAGTAGCCGGACCTCCTTCTCCTTAGAGGGGAGCTCCGGGCCCGCCACGTGACCGGCAGATCCGGACCTCCCCATCCTCATGGGGCGAGCTCCGGAGACCTCCGGGGCCCTTAATACAGTAAGGACCCGGGGAAGGTGCCTGTGCAGAGCTTCAGGATTGGTGAAGGCCTCTGAGTACCTTGCGGAGCTAAGGGCTCGGCCAGGCAAAACCATGAAGAAGACAAAAAGCATCACAGGCACAAACATTCAAGAGAGTCTATTTATTCATTGCTCCATGAGCTGGACTAAAGACTTGATAAAAAGAAAGAAGCAAGTCCTAGGGTCCTCCTGGCTCACGCCGGAACCTAGAGGCTACGAGGGTGGCCACATCCCCGACTTCGGGCCTAGCAGCCTCCTCCCGCTCCGCGACAGGGCCATCTCTCGCTGGCTCTAGGGAGAAAGAAGGGTTCCGGCTCCTGAAGCATGCCAACACATGCGTGGCAACCTCCAAGGCCAGGCCCCGTCCCTCTGCCTCAAGCTCGCTGGCGACCACCGAGTCCAGCCTGCTCAGCTTGCCGCCGATTGACTCCACTGCGGGGATCACCTCGGTCACCTTCAGTGCAGGAGCCGCTGCCTTCACCGGGCTGAAGCCAAGGGGGACCAAGGCGGACCCCGCTTGATCGACGAAGCTCGAGACCGCACGCGCCTCGGATGACCGCAAGGCCAAGAGCTCCTCTACCTCGCGGTGGGCTGCCTGCAGGGCGTCGTGGTTTCCCTCGGAGAATTCCTTCTCCCTGGCTGCCAGGGAGCTTTCCCGAAGGCGGAGTGTCTGGGCGAGCCGCTCCAACTCAGAAGCCCGGAAGTCGGCAGCCAACTCCCGATCCAGGATCGCCTGGCGTTCGCGGGAGATCTGTTCCTCCCTCATGGCAAGGTCTGCCTTCCGGGCCTCTAGCTCCCTGGCCCGAACTCGCAGGTCGTTCTCGCCCGCCGCCAGCCGCGCGGCGACCCTCTCCGCCTCGGCTTCCGTGGAACGCTCCTGGTCCTCAACGGCAAGCTTACGGCGCTCCAGCCTCTGCCGTATCTCCTCCACGGCAGAGAGGCTCTCCTCGGCCTGGGCATGTGCCTCAAGGGCCTCCCTGTGGAGCCGCCGCGTTTTGGCATCCAAACGGTCGACAGTCCGCTTCTGCTGGTCAAGGAGCGCTTCCCTGAAGTCAAGCAACTTCTGCCTGGAATCAAGCTCGCCCTTGACCTCCACGGTCCGCTCCCGCAAAAGGTTCCCCCAGATGAGGAGGCGATCCCTTTCAACTGTCTGCTCCTCTCGCTCACGACCAAGCGCGGCCAAGACCTGCCGGACGCTCGCTTGGGTGAGCACGAAGGCATCCGCCAGGGGCAGTGGGGCAGAAGAGGCCGGAGCGGGACCCCCGACCTCATCCATCACATCATCCTCAAGAAAAGGCGATGCGCTAGGGACTGGGATGAGACGCCGGTCAGGAGAAGCTGGCGCCGGTACTTCGACAGCCGGACCCGCCGAACTCTCACTAACTTCTGGCTCCTCAGCCCGTGGAGAGGGACGAGTGGGGGAAGTCGACGCTGAAATAGAAGCCGGGCCGCCTGGTACAGGGTCGAACTGTGCTGGCTTGGGGGCCGCGGCAGCCGTCTCGGCAGGAGGAGATGACGCTGCCGTGGAATTCAGGCGCACCGGAACATGTGAGACTCGCGCTGGCTTGGGGCCGCGGCAGCTGTCCCGGTTTCCGAGCGCAACGGCGTAGACTCCCCACCAGTCGGGGACGGCCGAGAAGCGCGAACACTCCAGCGGGCCCTGAACCCTGACTTCCGAGCTGGGGTAGGATCCCCAGAGCCCGCCGTCGTCGCTGATGGCCGCTCCGCAGTCGCCTGGACTGACGGAGCAGGGGACGCTCCAGAAGCTCCCCTCGACGCATCAGCAGGTTCCCCAGAGACTCCACCACTTAAGGAAGGAGGACGAGACGTCTGGGAACCATCCGCCTGTTGTCGCTTAAGAGGGGTCCCGTCGGAATGATCAGCCCGGGACCTCTTTGTGTCGCCACCGGAAGGAGTGCCATCTCCAGAAGCAGGAGGTGCAGGCACCCTGGATCCCCGACTTGGCACAGATGCCGCCACTGGAAGAGATCGAGCGCGTTTCTTCACTGGGGGTGGATTGGAAGCCATGGCAAGGGAGGGCTCAAAGACAAGAAGACAAAGGCACAAGAGTCCAAGAAAAAGCGCTGGGGAGTGCGAAGGGAAGCCGCAATGCGGGTAAGATCCCATTTTAAAACTTCCCAGATGCGATTCCAAACGACTCAAAACTCTTCGAATACACCGCATCGGCAACCGCATCGGCTCCAAGACCGAGCGCCGATGACAGGTGGGCCCAAGCCGCCCAGCTGAAGCGGTGGGTCAAGGAGTCAGTCTCCCAAGAAGACGAGCTGGCAAGGCGCTTCGGCGGTTCCCGAAGAAAGCACCGCAACGTGCAGAAGTGGCAGCCTTGGGAACCGCCGCAGTAAAAGCAACCATCAAGTTGGCGCACGCTCCCACGATCCCGCGACTGTTCGTGCTCCGGCAGCGGTCAATGCGGACTTAGAGAAAGTGTGCGGAACAGAAGAGACGGAGGCCCCACCTCGGGCTTGCTATCTCCCCCGAGATGGGCCTGGGGGCCACTATCGGTACCCGCGATATGGGGTACCCCCGCGCACAGGGGAAAATGCCTAAGGATCTCGCCCTTCTCCGCAGGGAGAGCTCCGAAGGCGCCACATGTCCAGCGGGGCCGGACCTCCCTCTCCTCAAAGGAGAGCTCCGGGCTCGCCACGTAGCCAACAGCAGCCAGACCTCCCCCCCTCCGTGGGGAGAGCTCCGAAGGTGCCACGTGTCCCGCAGGGACGGACCTCCCCCTCCCCAGAGGAGAGCTCCGGGCCCGCCACGTGGCCGACAGAAGCCGGACCTCCCCCCTCCGCGGGGAGAGGTCCGATGGCTCCACGTGTCCTGCGGGGCCGGACCTCCCTCTCCTCAGACGAGAGCTCCTGGCCCGCCACGTGACCAGCAGAACAGCGCTGCCTGCCCCCGCGCGGTAGGCAGCGGGCGTAAAGACGCACCATACCTTGCCCGTACAAGGTATTCAAGGCCCGCGCCTTCCCAAGACGCGGAGACGTGGAGCACGCCTCTGTCAGGTGCCGTTGCGCCCAGTCGCATCACAGACTGGCGTGCAGTGTCAGAACCTGCCAGCCAATAAACACAGCGACAAGACATCCCCTGCCGCCCCCACCGTCATCAACCACTACGGATAGCTTGCAGCATGGGCAGGGCGGCAGAATGAAGACTCGGAAGCCTTCGCCAGAGACAACCACCAACATAACTGTGGATACGATAGTTGGCAGGCAATCTCCCCGGGACCACCTGTCGGGTCCCGGGCCCCCCTTGTAAGCCACACAAGTCTTGGACTATAAAAGGCTCGGGTAGGCAACGTTAGAAAGGGTTCGCACTCCAGCAACTCACACCCTAGGCATAACTCACCCTCAAGCTCAGGACTCCGGTGCTGAGCAACAAGCAATACAGCGAGCACCTCTGCTCACCGTGGACGTAGGGTTTTACGCTCCAGCGGCCCGAACCACGTAAAACTCGTCGTATCAAGCTCCTCCCTCACTCGTCCCTACGCTTAAGCTCTCCGCAAGCGACTAGCCCCTCCGAAAGAACCTCCGCGGGCTGCCCAGAGCAGGTCCGGGGGAAGTGTCAACCACACACTTCGACAAGCGTCAACAGAGCTCCTACTCCAACTTTCTAGCAACTCATCCCCCGGTATTTTCAAGGGCGGATGAATCCCTCGATGCGAACGACTGGCTCCGCACGATGGAGATGAAGTTCGGGCTGCTCCAAGTGAGTGAGCAGCGCAAGACTCAGTTCGCGGTCCAACAGCTCCAGGGATCCGCGAGCGCGTGGTGGGCGAACTATTGTGCTTCGCAGCCCACCGACCGAGTTATGACCTGGGCGGAATTCAGGGCGGCCTTCACGGCCTATCACATACCGCCGGGTCTCATGAAGAGGAAGACGCAGGAGTTCTTACGCCTGCAGCAAGGGAGCCGGAACGCACTGGAATACTCCAGGGCGTTCAATGATCTTGCGCTCTACGCGTCGTATCACGCAGATACCGACAAGAAGCGGCGGGATCACTTCTACCAGGGGCTTAACCCGCTCCTGAAGGACAAACTGGCGATGTTCAATCGCGGCAGCCTCAACGACATAATTGATGCTGTGATTATTCAGGAGGACCCCGGCAAGGAGTTAGCGGCGGCGGAAAGAAAGCGAAGCGCGCCGCAAAGCAGTGGAGAAGGAGGCGGTCCTTCTCAGAAATTTCGGATGGTGAATCGCCCACCATCGGGTCCACGCTGGCAGCCACCACAGAGGCCGATGCCATTCCGCAGTCGGCCCTACTCTCCACCGGCGTTCAGGCCGGCACTGCCAGCACCACCTCCGCAACAACAGCAGCAGCGGGCGATGCCGCGTGCGTATGCACCTCAACAGCGCATGCCGGGCTTTCGTCCCCCAAGCACCGGCCAAGCAGCAGCCACATGCTATAAATGTGGTCGTCTAGGACACTTCGCCAGCAGCTGTCCGGAGAGACAAGGCGGCGGAGTTGCACCGCAGTTTCCGGGGAGGAATCAGCCCCGGAACCCTCCTAATGCGTGGCAGGCAAACCCTAGGCCCGGCACTGTCCACCAACTCGCCATAGAGGACGTGCCGGAGGGAGACCCAATCCTTGCGGGTATGTTCCAACTCCACCAGCATCCCGCTATTGTACTGTTTGATTCACGCGCCACGCACAATTTTATTAGCCAAGCATTCATTGCTAAACACAGCTTGCAAATACAACCCACCGATAGTCCATATTTGATTTGTTCACTGGGTGGGAAGATTTCAGCAAGCGTAATGGTTTCCAAAGCACCATTATGCTTAGCGGGTAGAGTGTACCATACGTCTCTCATAATTTTAGAGGGACAAAATGTCGATGTCATCTTAGGGATGTCGTGGTTAACCCGCCACGGCGTTATTTTAGACACCGTCCTTCGAATCGTGCACTTGAACTCAGAAGTGCACGGATCTCGCTCCTTATTTCTGGACAGTCCATAAATAAAACTTCCAAGTGTCTATCAATCCAGAACCGTCAGATTGGAAGATATTCCAGTGGTCCGAGAGTTCCCTGACGTGTTCCCGGACGATTTACCGGGGATGCCACCCAACAGAGAGGTGGAGTTCAAGATTAAACTTGCACCGGGAACCATGCCAATATCCCGAAGACCGTACAAGATGGAGCCCAAGGAATTGGCTGAGCTGAAGACTCAGCTAACGGACTTGCTGGAGAAGGGTTTCATTAGGCCGAGCTCCTCGCCATGGGGCTGTTCGGCATTATTCGTGAAGAAGAAGGATGAGATGTTGCGGCTTTGCGTGGATTATCGTCCACTAAACACCGTAACCATCAAGAATAAGTACCCATTGCCGCGGATCAACATGTTGTTTGATCAGTTGGTCGAAGCAAAGATCTTTTCCAAGATGGATTTAAGATCCGGGTACCACCAGATTAAAATACGGGCTGAGGATATCCCGAAGACGGCTTTATCGACAAGGTACGGACTTTATGAGTACCTGGTCATGTCCTTCGGCCTCACAAATGCTCCAGCTCACTTCATGTATTTGATGAACTCAGTATTCATGCCGGAGCTGGACAAGTTTGTCGTGGTCTTCATCGATGACATATTACTATATTCCAAGTCGGAAGAAGAGCACAAGAAACATCTGCGTATAGTCTTGCAACGGCTGCGGGATCACAAGCTGTACGTGAAATTCAGCAAATGCGAGTTCTGGATATCGCAATTGCCTTTTCTCGGGCATATCATCTCAGCGGAAGGCATCGCCGTAGACTCGAGCAAGATCACACAAGTGCTGAATTGGAAATCCCCGAGAACTGTTCACGAGGTATGGAGTTTCCTCGGACTCGCGGGATATTATCGGAGGATCATTTCGAACTTCTCGAAGATTGCCAAGCCTATGACGGAGCTGCTGAAGAAGGCTACCAAATATGTTTGGAGTCCAGCATGTGAAGCAGCATTCAAGGATTTAGTCAAGCACCTAACATCAGCACCGGTTTTGGCGCAGCCAGACACAACAAAACCGTTCGATGTGTACTGCGATGCATCCGACACTGGGCTCGGATGTGTGCTGATGCAATACCGAAGGGTGGTCGCGTATGGGTCACGGCAGCTCAGAAACCATGAGCAGAATTATCCAACTCACGACTTGGAGCTCGCTGCCGTGGTACTTGCACTTAAAATGTGGAGGCACTACCTATTCGGTAACTTCGTACATTTATATACCGACCACAAAAGCCTCAAGTACATATTCACTCAGAAGGAGCTGAACATGAGGCAGCGAAGATGGTTAGAGCTGATAAAGGATTACGAAATAGAGATCCATTATCACCGCGGCAAGGCAAACGTAGTGGCAGATGAGCTGAGCTGCAAGTCACTCGTCAATAATCTGACCATCACACCGTTGGAAGAGAGCGAACCACCACTGCATGTGATTCCACATGGAGCTCTCTACAACTTAGCTTTGATCCCCACCATCCGTGAAGAGATAGCGGCAGCTCAGAAACATGACAAGGGCATGTCGCATTTGCAGAGACATATAGACAGTGGGGAGTTGAAATGCTTCCGGAAAGACGGAGATGGCGTCCTATGGTTTAAGGACCGGATCGTCGTACCCCGTAACCCAGAATTATGGAAGAAAATATGTGATGAGGCTCACTTGTCAAAGTTCTCTATTCACCCCGGCAGCAACAAAATGTATCAAGAACTCAGAAGAAAGTTTTGGTGGACACGGATGAAGCGGGAGATCGCAAAGTACGTGTCCGAGTGTGATACATGTAGAAGGGTGAAGGCAGATCATATGTGGAAATCGGGACTGCTACAACCACTGGGCGTTCCTGCCTGGAAGGACGTGAGCATGGACTTCATCGTCGGTCTACCCACCACCTTTCAGAAACATGATTCTGTGTGGGTGAAACCTAAAGGCGGAAGAAAAGGTTCGGCTGATCCAAGCGAACCTAAAAGCCGCCCAATCCCGTCAGAAACAATATGCGGACCGGAGAAGATGACCGTTGCAGTTTGAAGTCGGGGAGCACGTATATCTTCGTGTGTCTCCAATGAAGGGCGTAAACAGATTCGGGGTGAGAGGAAAGTTGGCACCCCGATTCATCGGTCCATTCCAGATTACCGAAAGATGTGGATCGGTAGAATACCGGCTGAAATTACCAGAAGCACTTTCTGGTGTGCACGACGTCTTTCACATTTCCCAGCTGAGGAAGTATCTCAAGCTATCAACTACTATTCAACTGGAGGATATTGAAGAACTGAAACCGGATCTCACTTATCGGGAGGAACCGGTTCAGGTTATTGATGAAAAGGCCCGAACCACACGCAACTGTACGTTGTGGTTCTACAAAGTTCTGTGGAGTAATCAATCCATGGACGAAGCGATATGGGAGAGCGAAGGATTTATTCGCGATAACTACCCCGACTTTTTCACGTCGCATATCCGGTAATTTTCCACCGTCCTCTCCCTCATTTTCACCTTATAATCTTGGGACGCGATTCCTTTAAGGGGGGAGGAATGTAAGGGCCTAAGTTTTTGGCACATACTCAAAGTGTTCATCACACCACACACACACTTCATTTGAATAAAGTTGAAGAACACATTTGAAGAGCAAGTAACCACCATCAACATGATCATTAGAGAACAAACTTACACAATGCAAGAGTGGGATTTTCCCACATGCATCATCTAGGGGCAGGGCATATGAAAACTCCTACACCTTGCTAGGAATGTCCATGCCAAGTTTCACCCAAATTCAAAACCTTTTTGAAGTCTTTTTGGGTATAGCTAGAAAGAGGGTGGTTTGAACTCAAATTCAAATTCAAACTGTTTTCATCCCATGAATTTAAAGGTTGGAGGCATATTCTTATTCAGAACATTTTTGTGAGCTCAAACACCAATTTTCACTCCATTTGGAGTTGATCTTGACATGAGCTAAGTTTAGCAAATTAAAACTTTATTTGAATTTCAAACTGAATACGTGCTGAACTTTAGTCAAATCAAACCCAATTTGAATTCTAAACAATTCAAATTGCTCAGGGGTACATAATTCAAATCACCATGGGTATAAGGGGGATTACTGTTTACAACAGTAAAGGGAGTTAAGTTCAGAGGTTAAAAGGTAGATGGGGCCCACATGTCAGCCACTGAAGCAATTCAACCGACTGAGACTTCAGCACTTGGGTCCCCGAGCTGCCTCCGAGGGCGCCACCGAGGGGGAGCCACCGCGCCACCAGCTGCTTTCCCACGCGCGAGCGCCAGGTCGGTTCTGATCCCTTCTTAAGCTGCTCCACGCCCTCTGCCGAACAAAACGTCGGTTGCTTTCTTCTCCTCACGTGCCGAAGCTCTCTGCTCTCCGCTGCTCAGACCGATCGAGAGAACGGAGAAACACCCACGCCCTCTACTCCCCGAGCTGCTAAACACTGCCCTGAGCTCCGCACACACCTTCCCGACCCGGAAACAATCGAGTTCTGGCCTTTCTTGCCCGAGAACGACCGCCACAGCGGCGACCAAAGTTCAGCCGACGATCGGGTGATCATGGACAGCTCTCCACAGGGTTCTCACGTTCAAGCGATCCAGGCCACGGGAGCGCGCTAGGTTGGTGCTGCTCTCCTCCAATTCTTGGAGCAAACCGTGGAACATCGACCGGGAATTTCCAGATTTTGCTCCGGCAACCTCAACCCGAGCATCCGGTACGGTTCTTTCGAATTCCCGCTCTCTGATCCTCCTTAGGTCATCAAATCTTGCACATAGACGCCGGACTAGCCGGCGATCATTTTCCTTTTAGCATCCGTTGCATGAAACCGGCTAGGAGCAACGGATTTCGAGCTCGATCATGGGTGTTCATGGTGGACACGATCGGTCACACGGTGCCGACAACCTTGCAGCCATTTATGAACACCTTTGAGGCCTTGACGAGATTTCTAGAGGTGCACTGGTGCTATAGAGCTCGTCGGCACAGGTTTTGGCGTGTTAGAACTCCCGGCCGACGCGGCCGAACCTCAACAGAGGCCGCTGCACGTCGCCGGCCACCTTCCGGTCGTCGGCAGTCCCAAAGTACCTCACCATCGTGTTCCTCAACGTCGATAATCCCCTGGCGGCGAGTCTTAGCTCGTGCGGTGGCCGGCAGCGGCGGTCCGGCGAGCATCAGTTCGGCTCCGGCGAGGGGGGCGGCGCGCGCGCAGGGAACCAGCGGGAGGAAGACGAAGGGGTGGGTCCCGGCTGTTAGCGGCAGATATTTTAAAACCGGGATCTGCTGTGGCACGGATCGGGTGCGGCTGCACGCGAAGGAATCTGTAGCCGCATGTGTCATCCGATGAGGAGCCGACACGTAGCCCCGGGTCCCACGTGCAGTAATTTGAACTTTCCCGATTTTCAGATTTCATTCAAACTTCAAATCCTCATAACTTTGGCTAGAAAACTCCAAATCGAGTGAACCAATTTTTTTTGGATTCAGCTCTCTGAGTACTTTCCAGGAAATCAAGTTCCACTTCATGAAAATCCTTGTTTCTCCAGAATTAATTCTTCAAAATTTAAACTGTTTAGAATTTTAACTGGAGAATCCTTTGGAGGAAAATTCTGAAATTTTGCTGGGATGTTCACCAAAATATCCCTGAAGCACCATAAAAATGTCAGATCCATTTGAGCTCATTTGGTCCACCTAATGGTGTGATTAATAAAACTGTTCCAGAGAAAATAGAAAATGTTCAGAAACATTTTCAGCATTTCTCTGAAAGTGTTTAGCTCATATATTTAGCTAGGAACCATCAAATTAAGTGAAACCAACTCCATTAGAACCCTCTGAAAATCTGGTTTTCAGAATGTCATAGCTTGCTCCATTGAAATCCCTAGAACACCCTAAAGGCTCCAATTAATTCAAGTACATAATTATTTGTGGAGAGCTCAAATGAGCTTTGCTGCAACTAAAACTTGGCCAAGTCTCTGTTTAGGTTGTAGCCAAACCACAGTAAAAATTTCAGAGTCATTGGGTCTGTCTAGTGAGACTTATAATGTTCACAAGTTTAAATTCAATTGAAATGCGTATAAGATGACACATATTTATATTTCTCATATGTAGTCTCTAAGGTCGAGGAGGAACCCGAAGTCTTAGACTTTGTTACTCCGGAAGAGCAGCTAGCCTACGACCAAGAGCAGCAAGGCAAGCTCCGGTTTGCATTAACCTTTTTATAAATATTTATTGTTTTGAGAACTTACTTTGAGTATCAGTTCTTCATGCATTAGAGTCTTGTTTGAAAACCCAAATGCATAGCAAAGAAAACCATGGGTTGGGATTTGGATTGAAACCCCGTTTAGCTACTGCAATGCTAAGTTAGTGTAGGATTCGGTACAAGTTGAGTAGTTGGAACTACTCACGAGGATAGGCTAGAGGCACTCGACTCGGGTAGAGATAGCACATGAAACACATGGCAAGAAAATGAGACCGAGCGGAGAGTAAGGGCAGCAGGACTTTGGGGCCTGGGTGCTATAGCTCCGCTTGTGTCGATTGAGGACCGAGCCGTGTGCGGGCCTGTTGAACAAGCTAGAACAGTACCGAAGACCTACCGGCTATATGGGAACCGGGAAACCGATGTAACTCAGGTAGCTGGGTATTGAGGCATTGCTTGTCGTTCAGAGGGTAGGTTGAGAGCTCGAGGTGTAAATCGGTTGGCGGCACTGAGATACGCGTGCAGAGACCTCTTGCTCGGGACGATAGGACCGGTTCAATACTTGCCTTACAGGTGAAAGGTGGTTGCGTACGACGTCCATGATGGTTGCTGTAGGCAACATCGAGTACGGGCGTACGTTACGGGTTGTTCGGGTAACCTTGCAGGTGTAAATCGATTATAATCACCGTCCCTCGCGGTCAGTGAGTACCACTTGTTCACTGTACCGTGACATAGGAAGAACAGGCTAGTTACATGTTAAAATGTTGCTGATTGAAAGATGGACTTTGATTGTTAATGATTTGCTATAGTTTAGAGCTAATTAAAGTTCCTTTCAACTTTGGGCAAAGTACATGAGAGAAATGCGTATCTTGTTTGATTGCAGCTCTCTCATGTGCCTTAGCGTAAGGTTCTCCACAACCTGCTGCTAAAACTTGAAAGTAAGGTTCCACTAATTAGGCGAGTCCTTGCAACTGATTTTTACCTCATGTAACCTATAACCCTCCATGTAGAAGTTCCATGTTTAGGAGAGACGGGTCAGTCTTGCTGAGCCATCGTGCTCACTGCTTGTGTTTGAAGCTTTTGCAGGGTCTTATGAGGAAGGGACTCCCGAGGAGGAGACGGAACCCCAGGAGGGGAACCCCGTCGAGTGGGAGTCGTGCACACCGCCGTGTTAGTGTGTGTGCGTGCTAGCGGGGACAAGTTCACGGGCTGAACGTGAACTCGATGCGTAGTTTACGCCCGTGAGTGTAGACTGAACATATTTTGTTGTAAAAATGTTCATAAACCCTTTTATGTAATACAACTTTGCTTCCACTTTGTACCTTTGATGTGTGTTATCCGGTGCTGTGCAACGCAGCACCCCTCAGCGTGATCCTGGCTCGACAAGACCGTGGGGTCGTGTCATCCACCGGCGAGGGCTACCCTCCATCGGGGACCACGGCTGAGTGGGAGCCGTACACGTTGCGCTGAGCTGAGGAGTGCAGCTAGTGTGGGTTGCCCTAGGGCAGGGCAACCGACTTTGGCTAGGTAGACGGGCGTGAGTTGTACCAACTTAGTTTCCGCTGCTGTAATATAAACACTAGTTTGTAACTGAAGTAATGTACTACTTTATACATTCCAGTTGGTTTTCTATGTAATACACTGTGTCCTTATGATGTGTGATGTTAGGTGTTGCATCGTGCGGCACCACCCTCTGTGATTCTGGATGAGCGGATTCCAGGCCGCCACAGGCTGGTATCAGAGCCGCATTGGGGATAGCACATTAATTATGGACTGTATTACGGGAAAACTTAGGTTTACGGTGAGGATTCGTTAGTTTGCCCAAGTAAGGACTATATTAGCATAGTTACTTAAAGTGGCAAGACTAACATATGTATTATAATTCTGAATTTTAATTATGTAACGACGCACCTACGCCCAGGTAAGAATGGTAAGGAATGCCACCGAAAGCGGTTCAATTTCGGTTAGCTCCCCTGACGAGGAACATGGTTCAGGGATAGGTCTCACAGCTTGGTGTGAGACGTCAATATGAAGCTCTTGGACTCTTCATGTTCCTGAGTTCATATGAAACGCTGATCCCTAGCGTGCATTAGGCAAGTAAGTGGAGACCCCATCGCTTGGTCAGTAACGCGAAAGCTTGTTCATCTAGAAATAGCCAAGGAGGACATACGCAGCGCTTGCCATCGGTGTGCCCTGCAGGGCAGTAGGTGGTATCTGTTGGGGTGATAAAATTCCAAACCGTGATGACCCGTTCGCACTCTACTCGGGTTCCCTGTCGTGTGGTGTTAAAACACGATCACGTGCCTTGAGACGTGGCTTAACTCAAGGACGGCCGTATGGCAATGATACGGGTGTTTGTATTTACTTTCAATATGGACCTGCCTGGAATGAGAATAACCTTTGAGTGCATCGTTATTTGCTGTTATTCTGCAGGTACTAATCACGTATGTGTCCCGTGTAGTATACATGTGCGAGAGACCGCTTAGTGCCACAATTGAGACATATATGCCGGTATAATCCGGTTAGTATTTTCTTTTTGTAAGGAACGTAGAAACGACATATCATAGGAATGTGTCAGTACCTGAGATATGGGGTACCCCCGCGCACAGGGTAAAATGCCTAAGGTGCTCGCCCTTCTCCGCAGGGAGAGCTCCGAAGGCGCCACGCGTCTGGCGGGGCCGGACCTCCCTCTCCTCAGAGGAGAGCTCCGGGCCCGCCACGTGGCATACAGAAGCCGGACCTCCCCTCCGCGGGAGAGAGGTCCGAAGACGCCACGCGTCCAGCGGGGCCGGACCTCCCTCTCCTCAGAGGTGAGCTCCGGGCCCGCCACGTGGCATGCAGAAGCGGGACCTCCCCCTCCGCGGGAGAGAGGTCCGAAGGCGCCACGCGTCCAGCGGGGCCGGACCTCCCTCTCCTCAGAGAAGAGCTCCGGACCCGCCACGTAGCTAGAAGAACGGTGCTGCCTGCCCCCGAGAGGTAGGCAGCGGGCGTAAAGGCGCCCTCACCTTGCCCGTACAAGGTATTCAAGGCCCGCGTCTTCCCAAGACGCGGAAACGCGGAGCACGCGCCTGTCAGGTGCCGTTGCGTCCAGTCGCATCACAGACTGGCGCGCGGTGTCAGAACCTGACAGGTAATAAACGCCGCGACAAGACATCCCATGCCGCCTGCGCCGTCATCAACCACTATGACTAGTGCGCGGCATGGGCAGAGCGGCAAAAGGAAGACTCAGAAGCCTTCGACCGGAGGCAACCACCGGCATAACTACAGATACGGTAGATAATAGACAGGGACCACCTGTCGGGTCCCGACTTCCCTTGTAAGCCGCCCGAGCCTTGGACTATAAAAGGCTCGGGTAGGCGTCGATAGCAAGGGTTCGCATTCTGCAACTCATACGCCAGCCATACACTCTCAAGCTGTAACTCACCCCCAAGCTCAGGCCCCCGGCCCTGAGCAGCAAGCAATACAGCGAGCTCCATAGCTCGCCGTGGACGTAGGATTTTACGCTCCGGCGGCCTGAACCACGTAAAACTCCCCGTGTCAAGCTCTCACTAACTCGTCCATCTGCGCAAGCTCTCCGCTAGGAACTAGCCCCTCCGAAAAAAGAACCTCCGCGGGCTGCCCAGTGCAGGCCCGGGGGAAGTGTCGATCGCACACTTCGACATTTGGCGCGCCAGGTAGGGGGCTTTTCCCCTAGCGCGATGAGTTTCCGCCGGCGAAGATGACCAAGCTCCCTTCAGCGGCAAACTCTCCCCCTCCGCATTCACGGCGAACCGTGACCAGCGGAGAGTACATGTCGACGCACTCAGGACGGAGTGTGTCGGCACAAGCGGGAACCAGCAGCCGACTCCGGCAACGCCGACTCCGGCTATGCAGGCCCCGACCAGCGTGAGGTCTTCTGCAGCGCTGAGCGTACACCATGGAGGTGCGCTAGCTGCAGCAAGGGTGCTGCTGCGCAACCCACCTGCAGGGGATGCGCCCCATTCAGCGACCCAGCAATGGGTCCGCGAGGTGGACCGCCTCGTCGTCGCCGCCGCGAACCCTCAGTTTCGGCGAGGGCGGCGCCCAGGGCAACCGGCTGTGTCGCTGACGCGCACACCCACGGTTGATGGGCTAACGGCGGATTCCAGCTCCTCCAGGCTCCTGTCGACGGACCTGCGAAGGGAACTGGAACGGTGCCACTTGGGGCAGGACGCCCGAGTGTACCTCGAGCGACGTCGAGAAAGGCGTCGCAACTATGAGGCAGGCGACAGCATGTCATCGGCCTCGACACAACCAGAAGGGCAGGCCTTCACCATGCGAGCCCCGCCTCAGGCATATGCTGCGCAACATATTCCACCACCATATGCGCCGCAAGTAGCGGCCCCGGCCTATGGTGCAGCCTTGCCCATGCCGGGATACGTGGTGCCAGGTGTGAACCACCTGTTCGCAGCACCAGTACCTGCAGCAGCAGGTGCAGGATGTGCGGCCCTTGCACCCCACCTTCGCTTCGCAAGGTGGCCGCGCAAGTTTGGCCCGCACTTGCCCGAGAAGTACGACGGAAGCGTCAACCCGGCGGAGTTCCTCCAGATCTACTCCACCGCCGTACTTGCTGCAGGAGGCGATGAGGCTGTCATGGCCAACTTCTTTCCCGTCGCCTTGACCGGCCCAGCCCGGTCCTGGCTCATGAATCTACCCCAGGGGTCCATAACCTCCTGGGGTGAGCTCTGCCGGCAGTTCGTCGCCAACTTCGGCAGCTCCTACACCCATCCCGGCACGGAGCTCGACCTCCACGCCGTCAAGCAACAACCTAGGGAGTCGCTGCGCTCTTTCATCCAGCGGTTCTCTCAGGTGCGCAACACCATCCCACATATCCAAAGCGCCTCTGTGGTGGTGGCGTTCCGACAGGGTGTCCGGGACGAGAAAATGCTCGAGAAGCTCGCGACCAGGTCCGCGACGTCTCGGAGCTCTTTAGCCTGGCGGACAAGTGCGCCAGGGCAGCCGAAGGGCGGAACTGGCATGCACTGCCGACCTCCGAGTCAGGAGGGCAGCCCGGGTCCGGTGCTGCTGCCTATGGGGGTGGCAAGAAGACCAAGAACCGGGGGAGTGGGAAGATGAAGTCACCATTCACAGCCCCCGTCGCCGCAGCTGTGACAACCAGTGGAGCTCGGGGGCCGCGCCCCGACAAGAGGCAGCGGCAATCACCGGCCCCAGACAGTGGCCAAGGCGGGCTATGCCCCGTGCATGGCACCTGCAACCATACAGCTGCCGAGTGCTGGGAGATCCAGAGGCTCGCAGAGCGCTTTCGCAATGGAAGACAGCAGAGGGCTGAAGCACCGCCCTACCCTCAGAGGGATGGCAAACAGAAGGCCGATGCCCCAGTCACCGCTGCCCACCAAGTGGGGTTCCAGGAGCCTCAGCGTGTCATAAAGACAGTGCATGACGGTGAGGACTCCAGTTCCGACGGTGATGGGCCAAGGCGTTAGCCAGCTGCGGCACGCCTCCGTGCCTCGAACATACCTCTCGGGGGCCGCCTAGGGTCCGTCAACCCCTTGAAGGCCTTGCCAGAAGGGGGAGACGCCTTAGGTCATCCAAGGCGAGCCCGGGTCCACCTACCCCTTGAAGGCCTTAGCCAGAAGGGGAGAACTCCCCGGGGGCCCCGGAGAGAAGCCACGCAGGACCTGATCCAGCGTGAAGACAACAACTTCGACAAGACTCAGCTTGCAGGGAACACCCCACAACGCACGGTCTCGGCTAATGCTCTAAGCACTACCGCCAAAGAACCAAACGCGACGGGGGCCCGCAAGAGGGCAGCCTGGTGAAGCGGCACGCTATATTCCAAGAAGGACCCATAAGCTCTCCCCCAGCAGGGAAGGTCCCTTCCGAATCATGAAAGCTGCCGCCCCAGGTACACATGCCTTTCAACCGAGAGTGGGATCCATTCCCAAAAATCCTTGCCATGGAGCAACACTGTAAGTCCTACTTACTGAGCATTGGTAGAACAGGGTTATTCACTTCTGTAATAGACCCTATAGAACTTAGGAACAGAGCTTGGGGTAGCTAAGTCTCAAGGGACGGTACAGGACTACGTCCAGTTTAGCCTGGTTCCGACCCTAAGCGCGTAGAGTCTTGCTTCCCTTGTAGACGAGGCGGAACATTGCCCACACGTACAGCCAGAATTCCACCTATGGGCGCGAATACAGAGACCTGTTCTACTTAGCTCCTTCTCATGCGCTCATTTAAATTATGCATTAATTTTTATGATCGCACTATCTCTGTATGTTCATCATACTTCTAGCTCCCCCTCTCCTGTGCTCATCCATAGTCGGCATTTGCTATCCTCCCGAAGGCGGTTGCGCTTGAGGCACCTGCCGATGGCCGAGTGAGTCTCTCGGGCCTCCCCCAGTCAGGTGTTGCGGTGTCAGTTGGTCACCTCCAGGGAAGGCCAGCGTTGTGCATGGGGGGTCCAGGGTGCGTATCCAGCTTAGCCAGCCCAGAGCCCAAAGCATGCGCATCCTGCTCTCCGGAGGTCCAGGGGAGTACGTCCGCTTTGCCTGGTCATGAACCCAAAGCGCGTGCACTCTGCTTCCCCAGCGCATGGCCCGGTACTAGGGATCGGACGGCCGTACCCGGACCTCGGAGGGAGCCGGAGCTCCGGCGCCTCGTGCACAGAATTGCCCAAGCCCCGTATAGCGGGTCAGGACCATAAGACGGATAAGACTAGGAGACAGGAGGGGAGGACCCCCCGAGGAGAATTACGTTTCCTCTACCTGTGTGCAGGACCTTCAGGTTACGGCAACAGGGACTGCATGAAGCGGGGGGAAAGGAGGTACCAGCTACACCGGCATGGGACTGGAAGGACCGGGACCCGCCCCTCCAGCAGGGGCGAGGCCCGGGGGCCCCACGTGTCCAGCAGGCCCGGAACTCTCTCCTTCCTTGAGGAGGGCTCCGGGCTCGCCACGTGGCAGGCAGGAACCCGACCTCCCCCCTCAGCGGGAGGGATCCGAAAGCCCTACGTGTCCAACATGACCGGAGCTCCCGTCTCTTGAGGAGGAGCTTCGGACCCGCCACGTGGCCGGCAGACTTGGAGCCCCCCATAGGGCGAGGTTCGGAGACCTCCGGGGGCCCCTAACACGGTTAGGACCCGGGGAGGGTGTCTGTGCGAAGCTCCGAGATTGGAAATGGCCTCTGAGTACCTTGCGGAGCTATGGACTCAGCCAGGCAAAGCCAAGAAAGAGGGAAAAAGCATCACAGACACAAGTATCCAAGATAGTCAAATTAAGCAAGGCTCCTTGAGCTGGACTACAGACTCGATAAAAAAGGGAGAAACAAGTCCTAAAGACCTCCCGGCTCTCGCCGGAACCTTGCGGCTACAAGGGCAGCCACATCCTCGACTTCAGCCCTGGCAGCTTCCTCCCGCTCCGCGGCTGGGCCCTCTCTTGCTGGCTCCAGTGAGAAAGACGGGTCGCGACTCTTGAACATGCCAGCACATGCGAGGCGACCTCTAAAGCTAAGCCGCGGCCCTTGGCTTCAAGCTCGCTGGCGACCACCGAGTCGAGTCTGTCCAGCTTGGCGCCGATCGACTCCAATGCAGGGATCACCTCTTCCACCTGCAATGCGGGAGTTGCGGCCCTCACCGGACTGAAGCCAAGAGGGATCAGGGCGGACCCCGCTCGATCCATGAAGCTTGAGACCGCAAGGGCCTCGGAGGACCGTAGGGCTGAGAGCTCCTCCACCTCGCGGCGGGCCGCCTGCAGAGCCTCCAGGTTCCTCTCGGAGAATTCCTTCTCCTTGGCCGCCAGGGAACTCTCCCGAAGACGGAGAGTCTCGGCTAGCCGCTCCAACTCAGCGGCCATGAAGCCGGCTGTCAACTCCCGGTCCAAGACCGCCCGGCGATCATGGGAGACCTGTTCATCCCTCAAGTCAAGGTCTGCCTTCAGAATCTCCAGCTCCTCCATCCGAGCTCGGAGGTCATCCTCGCCCGCGGCCAGCTGCGCGGTGACCCTCTCTGCCTCAGCTGCCACGGAACGCTCCCGCTCCTCAACGGCGAGTTCGCGGCGCTCCAACCGCTGCCGTATTTCCACAGCAGCAGAGAGGCTCTCTTCGGCCCGGGCGTGAGCCTCCAGGGCCTCCCTGTTGATCCGCCGCGACTGGGTGTCCATGCGGTCAACAGCCCGCTTCATCCGGTCGACGAGCGTTTCCCGGAAGTCGAGCAACTCCCGCCTGGAGTCGAGCTCGCTCTTAACCTTCGCGGTCCTCTCCCGCAAAAGGTTCCCCCAGGTGAGGAGGCGGTCCCGTTCAACCGTATACTCCTCCCGCTCGCGCCCTAGCGCAGCCAAGACCTGCCGGACGCTCGACTTGGCAAGCGCGAAGGCGTCCGCCAGAGGCAATGGAGCAACAGAGGCTGGGGCAGTCCCTCCGACCTCCTCCATTACCTCGTCCTCGGGAAGAGCCGACGCGCCATCCGCCGAGACGAGACGCCGATCAGGAAAAACTGGCCCAGCGGCCCTGGCAGCCGGGCCAGCCGGGCTCTCTTCAGCTTCAGGCTCCTTGACCTGAGGAGAGGGACGAGCCGGGGAAGACGGTGCTGGAGAAGAAGCCAGGCCGCCTAGTGCAGGATCAACCTGTGCTGGCTCGTGGGCCGCGGTGGCTGTCTCGGCAGGAAGAGACGACGTCGCCGCGGAGTCCGGGCACACTGGAACAGGAGAAGTCCGCGCTGGCCTGGGGGCCGCAGCAGTTGCCCCTGGCTCCGAGCGCATCGGCACAGATTCCCCGTAAGACGGGGAAGGCCGGGAAGCGTGGACACTCCAGCGGGCTCTAAACCCCGACTTCCGAGCCGGGGTAGGATTTCCAGAGCCCGCTACCGTCTCCGACGACCGCTCTGCAGTCGCTTGGACTGGCGGAACAGGGGACGCCTCAGAGGCTTCCCCCAGCACATCAGCCCGGGGCCTCTTCGAGTCACCACCGGAGGGAGTGTCAGGCACCCTAGAATCCCGACTTGGCACCGGCGCCGTTGCTGGAGGAGATCGAGCGCGTTTCTTCTCTGGCAGCGGGTTGGAAGCCATGGCAAGGGAGAGCTCAAAGGCAAGAGAGCAAAAGCGCAAGAGTCCAAGAAGAAACGTAGAGAAGTGCGAAGGAAAGCTACAATGTGGGTGAGACCCCCTCTAAAAAGCTTCCCGGTGCAGTTCCAAGCGATTCGGAACTCTTCGAATACCCCGCACCCACAACTGCTTCGGTTCCTAGACCGAGTGCCGATGACGAGTGGGCCCAAGCCGCTTAACTGGAGCGGTGGGGGCAAGGAGTCAGTCTCCTAAGAAGATGAGCCGGCAAGGCCCTTCGGCGGTTCCCGAAGAAAGCGCCACAACGTGCAGAAGTGGCAGCCTTGGGAACCGCTGCAGTAAAAGCAATCATCAAGTGAGCGCACGCTCGCACGACCCCGCGGCCGTTCGTGCTCCAGCAGCGGTCAAGTCGGGACTTAGAGAAAGTGCGCGGATCGGAAAAGACGGAGGTCCCACCTCGGGCTCGCTATCTCCCGCGAGATGGGCCCGGGGGCCACTGTCGGTACCTGAGATATGGGGTACCCCCGCGCACAGGGTAAAATGCCTAAGGTGCTCGCCCTTCTCCGCAGGGAGAGCTCCGAAGGCGCCACGCGTCTGGCAGGGCCGGACCTCCCTCTCCTCAGAGGAGAGCTCCGGGCCTGCCACGTGGCATACAGAAGCCGGACCTCCCCTCCGCGGGAGAGAGGTCCGAAGACGCCACGCGTCCAGCGGGGCCGGACCTCCCTCTCCTCAGAGGTGAGCTCCGGGCCCGCCACGTGGCATGCAGAAGCGGGACCTCCCCCTCCGCGGGAGAGAGGTCCGAAGGCGCCACGCGTCCAGCGAGGCCGGACCTCCCTCTCCTTAGAGAAGAGCTCCGGACCCGCCACGTGGCTAGAAGAACGGTGCTGCCTTCCCCCGAGCGGTAGGCAGCGGGCGTAAAGGCGCCCCTCACCTTGCCCGTACAAGGTATTCAAGGCCCGCGTCTTCCCAAGACGCGGAAACGCGGAGCACGCGCCTGTCAGGTGCCGTTGCGTCCAGTCGCATCACAGACTGGAGCGCGGTGTCAGAACCTGACAGGTAATAAACGCCGCGACAAGACATCCCATGCCGCCTGCGCCGTCATCAACCACTATGACTAGTGCGCGGCATGGGCAGAGCGGCAAAAGGAAGACTCAGAAGCCTTCGACCGGAGGCAACCACCGGCATAACTACAGATACGGTAGATAATAGACAATCTTCCCGGGACCACCTGTCGGGTCCCGGCTTCCCTTGTAAGCCGCCCGAGCCTTGGACTATAAAAGGCGCGGGTAGGCGTCGATAGCAAGGGTTCGCATTCTGCAACTCATACGCCAGCCATACACTCTCAAGCTGTAACTCACCCCCAAGCTCAGGCCCCCGGCCCTGAGCAGCAAGCAATACAGCGAGCTCCATAGCTCGCCGTGGACGTAGGGTTTTACGCTCCGGCGGCCTGAACCACGTAAAACTCCCCGTGTCAAGCTCTCACTAACTCGTCCATCTGTGCAAGCTCTCCGCTAGGAACTAGCCCCTCCGGAAAAAGAACCTCCGTGGGCTGCCCAGTGCAGGCCCGGGGGAAGTGTCGATCGCACACTTCGACAGAATGTGCATGGAAGATAATGATAACAAGGAACTAAAATCACCAATTTTCAACAATTAAGACCCTGGTTGGGTAGAGCAGTTCAATAGTTGATCAGTGTAGTCAAAGGGATTGAAAAACAGAGTGCTCTGTTTTGGGCAGCAAGTTGGCTGAACTTTGACAGAGCATAACTCACAGATTATTTAGCCGATGGAGGTATGAGATACAGTTATGGAAAGGTGTTTAAGCACTCTACAACTTTGTTGTAGGCTCCCATAGCTTAATCACAACTTAAGATAGCTTAAACTCCATAGGAGTATAAACTGTCCAGAACCAGGACAGATTTAAATTACTCTCTGGACTGTTCTGTTTTTCAAACATAACTTCCTGTATAAAAATCTAAAAGTGTCATATAATACATTTTTGGAAAGGCTAAGAGATGTGTTGCATCTTTGTAATTCAAAGTTTCTGTAATTTCAGCACGGAATTTAGTGGAAATTAGAGTTGAAAACAGAAACTCCCAAAGTAGGTGCTGTTGAAATTCTTCCAGAAATTCGGTTGAGTTTGAATTACCATAACTTTTTAACCAGAGCCGATCTGAGGGCAAATAAATACTAGTTGGAAAGATACTGAAGTTAACTTTAACTTTGGTATTCAGCTTGAGGGATGAAAATGCACAGAACCAGATCAAAATCTGTAATATGTAGGAACTGGTCATTCTGGCAGAGGGATGACGGTTGAACCCATTTGAGAGATTGTGGTACCCTAGTGGATTTAAGTACTTCCAATGGGTAGAACATACTCATGAGTGGTTATATTCAACTAGTGAAAGGTTTTAGTATATGTCATACTTAAGTTTCTTTTGCTAGAGACCATGTTTGTGTCGTATTGAAGATACAAGAGTAGTATACGTGATGACAAAGCGATTTTAACGTCTCGTAGTGACCAAACCTAGTTGAGATGAACTTCCAAAGAGGAAGTCCATCAAATTGGATTTAACTAGCTTGTATTTGGTTTGGTAATGATGTAGCTTGTGCAAAGTTATTACATTATCTGTGTACGAGATGTATCGCATGTTTTACTGTCATTATGTTTTACGCCATTTTATTGAACTGCATGAAGTATGTTGCGGGACTGATGTTTATTGTCGTATGGTTGCAGATGGTTCGCACTCGGACCACGCATGAGATTGGTAGCTCTATCCAGCAGGGGGATGATGACTCCCAGCCACCTGCCTACGACAGCACCCCGCAGCAACAACCACCACCGCCGCCTCCGCTTACGCTAGCGGATGTGATTGCAGCACTGGTGGGTGGTTGTGAGGAGGTCTGGCGTAGGTTTTTCCTGGAGAAGACCAACTGGCGTCACAGGACCCTAACTGGGGGAGGTCCGAGAGGCCCCCGGGCCTTTGGCAGGTACCTCAAGCACAACCGCCTTCGGCAGGATGCAAATGCCGACTAGGCATGAGAGTGGAAATGGAGAGCCGATTATACGATGAGCGTACACTGTCTTTGAGCATGTGGAGGTGATCATAAAAATTAATGCGTAATTTAAATGAACACATAAGAGAGCGTGGTAGGACAGGGTTCTTTTCCTTCATATACATCCATAGGAGGAAAACAGGCTGTACATGGAGGCAACGACCCACCCCATTGTGAAGGGGGGCAGGGCCTATGCGCTTAGGGTACGGGACCAGGCTAAGCCGGACGTAGTCCTGGACCACCTCCTGGGGCTTAGTTGCTCCGAACGCTGCTCCTGGTCTCTATGGGATCTGTTACAGAAAGAAGAAAAAACTTGTCCTACTACTGCTCTAAGGGCAGAAATTACGGAGGTGTTCTATGTTCCAAGGGTTGGGGAGCGGGTCCCCGTCCTCCGTAGCAAGGCGTACGCACCTAGGGCGGCAAACTTTCGTGACTCGGAAGGGACCATCTGGGGGAGAGTTTTTGGTCCCTTCTCGAGAAAGTATGCGCCGCAGCACTAGGTCGCCTTCCTTGAGCTCCTGGGCACGCACAGACCTCTGGTGGTAGCACCGGAGCGCCTGCTGGTACTGTGCATTTCAGAGCGTTGCTTGCCATCTTGCCTCGTCGACGAGGTCGATGTCCTCACGTCGGAGCTGGTCCTGCGTGGCTTCGTCGTAAGCTTGGACACGGGGGACCCCATGGTGATCTCCGGGGGAAGCACGGCTTCGGCCCCGTATACCATGAAGTAGGGTGTTTCCCCTATGGCCCGGCTCTAGGATGTCTGGCTAGCCCACAGTGCACACGGAAGCTCGTCCACCCAGTTGGCACCATGGTTCTCCAAGCTGGCATAGGTGCGAGTCTTGAGGCCTCGAAGGATCTCGGCATTGGCTCTCTCGACTTGCCCGTTGCTCTTTGGATGAGCAACGGAGGCATAGCACACCTGGATGCCAAGGTCTTTGCAGTACTCTTGGAATGCTGCACTGGTGAACAGGGTCCCGTTATCGGTGATGATCCTGTTCGGGACCCCGAACCTGTAGAGGATCGACTTGATGAACTTGACTGCGGATTGCTTGTTGATGGTGATGACTGGTGCAGCTTCTGGCCACTTGGTGAATGTGTCGATGGCGACGTAGAGGTATCGGTATCCCCTGACGGCTCTGGGGAAGGGCCCCAGGATGTCCAACCCCCATACCGCGAACGGCCACGAGGGTGGGATCATCTGCAGCATCTGCGCCGGTGTGTGGATCTGCTTGGCATGGAACTGGCACGCCTTGCATCTCTTGACCAGCTTTACGGCGTCTAGGAGGGCTGTCGGTCAGTAGAAGCCATGCTGGAAGGCTTTACCGACCAGCGTGCGGGAAGATGCGTGGTTCCCACACTCACCTCCATGGATTTCTGTGAGCAGGTCGCAGCCTTCCTCCTGGGTTATGCACCGTAATAGGATGCCGTTGGCGCCACGCCAGTAGAGATCCCCTTCTACCAGCGTGTATCTCTTAGCCATCCGCACAATCCATTCAGCGGATACATGTTCATCAGGAAGGATGTTGTCTTTCAAGTAGTCCCGGACCTCCGTGATCCCTGCATCGGGACCTACTTGAGCTTCTGGATCTTGGGCGCTGGGTAGCACGGAGTCCCCAGTGGCGCATACGATCCTTGGCGGGCACCATGGCTGCAGGGCCGCCGGGACCGCCAGCTTCGAGGTGCTGGTCTCGCCCCCTTCGCCCGGTTTGGCAGACCGGGCTGTGGGTCACGGCAACGTCCTTTCGAAGGTTCTTTCAGGCACCGGGGCTCCGGTGGAGGCCTTCGTTGATAGGTCGTCGGCGACGGTGTTGTCGGTGCGCGGTACATGGCACAGGTCCAAGGCTTCAAAGTCCTTCTCCAGCATCTGCACGTAGAGCAGATAGGCAGCTAATTCTGGGTCATTGTAGGAGCATTCACTCTTGACTTGCTTGATGATTATCTGTGAGTCACCCTTGACCAACAACTGGCGGACGCCGAGAGACAGCGCCATCTTCAGGCCGAAGATGAGAGCTTCATACTCGGCCATGTTGTTGGTTGCCTTGAAGTTGAGGCGCACCATGTACTTGAACTGCTCCCCCGTCGGCGTGAGGAGCAGTACGCCGGCTCCGGCCCCCTGCTTCCACGAGGAGCCATCGAAGTAGAGCGTCCAGTGAGGCTCGGTGAAGACCGGTGCCCGGGGCTTCGGCTCTCCACCTTCAGGGCCCCTGGGTTGGTTGGTGATGGCGTCCACTCGGCCACGAAGTCAGCCAGTGCTTGGCTCTTGACCGCATGACGTGGTAGGAAGTCCAGCTCAAACTCCGCCAGCTCCGCTGCCCACTTGGTGACGTTGCCAGTCGCATTAGGGCTGTGGAGGATGGTCCTCAGCGGATAGGAGGTGACCACCGAGATTCGGTGGGCTTGGAAGTAGTGCCGGAGGTTCCTGAACGCCACGAGCACTGCATACAGCAGTTTATGAACCTCCAGGTACCTGGTCTTGGCGTCATGGAAGACTTCACTGACGTAGTAGACGGGCCTTTGGATGGTGTGGACCCTCCCTGGGGGATCCGGGACGTCTTCCTCCATTGGCACCAGACCCTAGGACCTCCTGTCATCTAGGTCCGGGGCAGCCTCCGGGGGCTGGTGTTGCCATTCTGTGATCCAACTATGGCCTTTCCTAGGCTTGTATCCTATGTCAAGGTGGTTTCAAGGCCAATCTATGCATCCTAGGCTTGCATCCTATGGTCAGTGTGGCTTAGCTACCAATCTGTGTCTGATGCCAATCTGTGATCTACCTAAGCGTGTAACCTACCATCAACCCGTGGCTCTGATACCAATCTGTGACGCCCTCAATTCTGTGGAAAACCACGGAACCGAGAACTGATGCATATGTGTGCCCAGAATGTTCATCACACATATACACATCATCCACAAACTGAATTTCAGAATATATATATGACCACGAATAACAGAGTTTAATACAATGCCTCATGAGTCTTGGACTCATGCTTACAGCGGAAATCTTAGTCTAACAGCGGAAGTCTTTATTTCTACGCAGCGGAAGTTTTCTAACTAATGCGGAAGCAATCTAAGCAGTAGCATCTCCATCTCTACTTCATCCCCACAGGCAAGGTTGAGGACAGATTACACGCCTAATGCTCCACTTGGTCTTCATAGTAATCTTCTCCTGTTGCTGATGATGAAATAATAATGCAAATTTGAGTACAATGATGTACTCAGCAAGTGCGGGAAAATATGATATGTAGCTCACAACAAGGCAGTTATAAAAGGCTCATTGCGGAAAGCAAAGTTATTTATCAAAACCATGATAAAACAGCAACTTATCTTTAAGTGAACGTAATCCCAACATGTACAGACATACCTCCGTTATGTTCATTACCTTCCATGTCCCAACCGGACATTAGTCAACCTCATTCTTGCTGACGAATACCTCCTTGTATTTGCTACCATTTCATCTCATAAACAATTTTGTCTCACACCGAGACCAACCTCGTTGCCATGACTCAACAGTCATGCAACCCATCTTATCACCCGGACTCAACAGTCCCGAAAACAAAACCAAAACCAAACCATCCAAAACCATCCCAAAATAACCATCCAACTAATCATGGAAGTTGGCCAGGCGCTCGTGACCGTAAGCTCGGCTATCATGATAGTTTTATACTCTACAGAGTTTGCACCTCTTTACCCACAAGTTTGTGATTTCGTCACCCGTCGGCGACTGCAGAACCTCCATTATACCAGTACACAACCATCGGTGTATGGCCAAGAGATCACAAAATAGCCTTTACAAAGGGGCTACTAGATGTATGGACTCTCTAAGGTTTCACCGGCAGGCTAGAATCTCCAACTCTCCCACCCACGAGCCCCCTCTTGTGCCATGCAGTTCCCAGGCAGTCCTCACTCGACTCCCATTTCCCGCGCCTTCAACGGTCCATAGCAATCTAGAAAAATACCTAATTAGTCAGCTAAGCCGCACCCATACTTGGCCTTGTGGTGGCACTGTTATCCTAGCATGTGCTCGCATGAATCGGTCCTTAGATCTACGGCAAGTAAACCACCATCTCTTCCTACCTCATTCACAAACCCAGCCTTGCCTAGATCTCCCTCCGATCCATGTTCATTAACAACATCAGTTTTCTCATTATCATTACGAGTGCAGTTAGCTAGACACATCTATCTCGCTTCCCAATCCCATGGACTCAGCGAAGCTTAAAAGTAAAAACCATACCCGACTCATAAACTTCCCTGGTGACAAGGGTGGTTTAACCAAAACTAGTAAACTCCTATAAAAGGGTTTCCCATCATGTTTGACTCAGCACACACACCTTTTCGCAAAACAAAACAGTTTCCCAAAACATAGGATCAATATGGTCAAGGGGCACTTGCCTTATTCTTGCTGTTCCGGTTGCTCAAAATCTTGCTGTTGTAGTCTGTCGTAGGTAGCTCCCTGAGCTTGTCCTTCTATACATAATCACGCACATACAAGATTAACAACAATCAATATCATGCACAAACTTTAACTAGATGCGATGATGCTTATGCATGTTAATCCTATGATGCAGTTTTTATTAGATCGGTTTGCTCGTGTTCTAGCATGGATTGCATGCTTTTACGATTAACAGTGGTGTTCGGATCAAATGTGGACATGGCGATGATCCTGTCTTTAGATCTAGATCAACAGGTGATCTGTCCACGAAAAAGCTTCTGTTCAAAAGGAATCGAAGAACAGATGCAAAGAAAACGCGATTAAATTGTAAGGCGTATTGAAGGCCTACCTTACGTTCTTCTGGGCCTCGAGGTCCTTCTCCTATCAGATAGATCGTAGGGGCTCTCTTCCGGCGATCTTTCTCTCGACCAAACTCCGGTGAAGGATTTATTCAGCGAGCTGGGGCTAGGGCCATAAGTTGTCGGCTTAGAGAAGATGTTATGACCAAGGGGTTTGTTTCGGGTTCTATTTATAATCGGGAGGAGAAGAGTCCTAATCTGATTGGATCTCAAATAAGAGTCCTATTCAAATTGTTTCCTAGATTTTCGACAACTTTATCTTAGATTGATTCGGTGCGGTAACATTATGGAATTCGTGTCGGTTTCCTCTCCGTACCGGTATTTCCATGTGTACAGAAGCTAAAACCGCTCCAGAACTCGTTACCTCCACGGTGATGAGCTCCGGAAGCTCCACGTGTCCAACGGGGCCTGGTCTCCCCTTTTCCGCAGAGACGAGCTCCGGTTGTGCCGCGTCAAGCGAGCGAGACCTCCCTCTCCTTTGGAGGTGAGCTCCACGTGCGCCACGTATCCTGGCAGTCGGGACCTCCTCTCTATTCAGAGGTGGCTCCGCGCACGCCACGTGTCAGTGTCGGACCTTCCCTCTCTTCGGAGGTGGCTCCGGGTGTGCCACGTGTCCTAACAGTGCCAGACTTTCTTTCTTCTCAGAGATGAGCTCTGAGGTTAACACGTGTCCAACAGTGACGGACCTCCTGGAGATAAGCTCCGGTGGCGACATGTGTCCAATAGAACTGTACTTCTTGGAGCTGAGCTTCGTGATCGACACGTATTCCGCGCGACTGGTCCTCTGATTTCCGCGGTGACTAGCTCCAAAGGTGACACGTGTCCTACGGGCTGGCCTCGCTCCTCCGAAGAGGCTAGCTCCGGGGGAAACACGTGTCTCACAGGTTCGGACCTCTTCCCCTTTTTGGGGATGAGCCCCGAGCCTGCCAAGTAGCTAGTTTAGCGGTGGACCTCTCCCCATTTGCGAAGATGAGCTCCGAAGGCGTTACATGGCCAGCGGGCCGCGGGAGTTGTCTTCGGCATTCTTGGTGAACTGGATTTTGCTCTTTTTGGCTATCTTTTTTATTCTTTCTCTGTTCCCACTTCTTTTAGAATGTTTTCTCTACATGAAGCATGGATACATGCAGAAACCGAAAATGAGGATGTCACAGACCCGGAGACTTCTCTGCCGTATTGGACCTCCGGGAGGTCATTTCTTGGACCTCCGGGAGGTCGTCTTGGACCTCTGGGAGGTCGATTGTGCTCTCTGGGGCCTGGGCCTCAGAGATCTCCTGGCTGCCGGGGTCCCCCATGGGGTCCGGACAGCCTTGGTGCTTGACTTCTGTTGCAGGAGAAGGTTGTAGTGGCGAGGGGTCCGGCGCTCTGCGACTAGGACCATGCTCACCACTTCTGTCGTCGCCGCGATGTAGAGCAGTAGATGCTCACCGGGCTCAGGGGCTACCATGATGGGAAGCATCGTCAGGTGCTGCTTCAACCCCTGGAATGCTTCTTCTGCTTCTTCGGTCCAAACAAATGGACCGGCTTTGCGCAGGAGCTTGACGAAGGGAAGAGCCCGCTCAGCTAGCCTAGGTATGAACCGACTGAGCGCAGCTAGACATCCCGTGAGCTTCTGGACATCCTTGATGCGAGTTGGAGGTCGCATCAGCTCGATGGCCTTGATCTTCTTTGGGTTGGCCTCGATCCCTCGGTGTGAGACCAGGAATCCAAGGAGCTTTCCAGAGGAGACACTGAACACAGATTTGTCCGGGTTTAACTTGGTGCGCGTGGAGTGCAATTTGTCAAAGACTAGAGCTAGGTTATATAACAAGGATGCACTCTTTCTGACTTTGACAACGATGTCATCGACATACACCTCTACTAAGTCTCGAATTAGCTCTCCAAATGTTTTATGCATAGCACGTACAAAAGTAGGGAGAGCATTTTTCAGACCATAAGGCATGGAGACATAACAATACAGGCCATCTACTGTTAAAAAAGCAGTGTGTTCTTCATCTTCTCTAGACATTGGTATTTGGTGGAAGCCTGAGTAGGCGTCTAGGAAGCATAACAAATCACAGCCTGATGTAGAGTTTATGATTTGATCTATTCTAGGGAGAGGGAATGGATCTTTATGGCATGCCTTATTGAGACTGGTGTAGTCGATGTACATCCGGAGCTTCCCGCCGGCCTTCGGGACAACAACAGGATTTGCCAACCACCAGGGTGGTGGACCTCCCGTATGAAGCTAGCATCGAGCAGCTTCTTGATCTCTTCACATGAAGTTCTGCCGCTCGATGGACTGCTTCCAGGGCTTCTGCTGGATCGGCCGAGCGTCGGGGTAGATCTTCATATGGTGCTCGATCACCTCCCTAGGGATCCCGTGCATCTGTGACGGTTCCCATGCAAACACATTGACGTTGTCCCGGAAGAAGGTGATGAGCGCGCTTTCCTATTTGCTGTCTAGGCCCCCGGCTATCCATGTGGTCTGGGCAGCCTCGGAGCTGACTTGGACGACCTTTTGGGGGACGTCGCCTTCATCGGAGGGTTGCACTCGGGGTGCAGAGGTTGAGGCACGGTGGCATGCACTCGAGTGGAGCCGGCCCGTTTCTGCACCGCTAGGGGCTGGTGCTCGGGCCGCCGCAAGTGCTTGAGCTTCTCCAAGGCTGACACTGTGGCGGTGCAGTCTCCATGGATCCTGAGGACGCCGGTGGGTGTAGGCATCTTCAGGACCAGGTAGCTGTAGTGGGCTACCGCCATAAACCGGTACAGGGCCGGTCTGCTGATGATGGCGTTGAAGGGGAGGTCAACCTCCGCGACGTCGAACAGAACATACTCTGTCCGTTAGTTGTCCAGAGCTCAGAAGGTCACCGGGAGACTTATGTTCCCGTATGGGACGACCTGTCCCGGCCCTACCCCTGAGAATGGGCTCGACGGGTTGAGGTTGGCCATCGGAATCTGCAGCTTCTGGAAAGCTGCACGACTGATGAGGTAGAGGCCGACCCCGCCTTCCACCAGTACATGGTACATCTTCACGTTGGCGATGGTTGGAGCTACCAAGAGAGGTAGTTGTCCAGCCCCAGCCATGTTCTTGGGGCAGTCGGAGGCGTCGAAGCTGATGGGGGTCCCTACCCACTTGATGTGTGGCGCTGCACTTGGGGTAGGAGCCACCGACGCCACTGCTCGGCTCCTTCCGGTGCTCGTCTTCACCGGAGATGGAGTCCCCATGGTTGTGGACCGCCTTCACGGTGCGCTGAGGCTCCTGGTACCCCATTTTTTTTGTCGCCGTTGTCTTGGGGGTCGACCTTCTGCTTGACATCCCTCTGGCGGAAGGGAGCACCATCTGTGCGCGGTTGCTTCCCCTCGCGGAAGTGCTCTGCAAGCTTCTTGATCTCCCGGCACTCACCAGCAGTGTGGCTCCTGGTGTTGTGTACCGGGCACGGCTCACTATGGTCACCACCGTTGGGTGACTGTCACGACCTCTTGTTGGGGCGTGGCCCTCGAGCTCCGCCAGGTGCTGCAGTTGCAGCAACTGGAGCTCCGGCCGGCGGCTTGACCTTGCCACTGCCCTTCTTCTTGCTCTTCTTGCTGCTCCCTTGCAGCGCAGCACTAGCTCCGGGCTGCCCTCCTGCTTCGGAGGCTGGCCGTGAGTGCCAGTTGCACCCTTCTGCTGCTCTGGCGCACTTGTCCACTAGATTGAAGAGCTCCGAGACGTCACGCACCTCCCTGGTGGCCAACTTCTCGAGCATCTTCTCGTCCCTAACACCCTGTCGGAATGCAACCACAACTGATGCATTCTGGATGTGGGGGATGGTGTTTCGCACCTGGGAGAATCGCTGGATGAAGGAGCCCAGTGATTCTCCCGGTTGCTGTCGCACGGTGTGGAGGTCCAGCTTCGTTCCGGGACGCGTGTAGGAGCTGCCGAAGTTCACCGTGAACTGTCGGCATAGCTCCCCCAGGAAGTTATGGAACCCTGGGGCAGGTTCATAAGCCATGACCGTGCTGGGCCGGTCAAGGCGACGGGGAAGTAGTTGGCCATGACAGCCTCATCCCCTCCTGCTGCGAGGATGGCAGTGGAGTAGATCTGCAGGAACTCTGCAGGGTTGACGCTTCCATCATACTTCTCCGGCAGGTGTGCCCGGAACTTCCATGGCCACACTGCGAAGCGGAGGTGGGGCGCCAGGGCCGCACACCCCGCCCCTGCTGCTGCAGATCCTGGTGCCGCGAACCCTTGGTCCGCTGCTGGCATGGTGTACCCCGGCATGGGAAATGGTGCACTATATACCGGGGGCGCCACCTGCAAGGCATATGGCTGCTGCATATGCTGCGTGGCGTACGTCTGGGGCAGAGGTTGCATGGCGAACGTCTACGGCCCAGGCTGAGTTGAGGCAGTCGACATGCTGTAGTCGGCCTCGTGGTTTCGACGCCTTTCCCGCCGTCGCTCGATGGTCACGCGAGCATCTTCCCCCAAGTGACGTCGCTCCAGCTCTGACCTCAGGTCAGCCGTTGAGAGCCTGGTGGAGCTGGAGTCTGCCGTCTGCAGGTCAACCGTTGGTGTGCGCAACAGCGACACATCTGGTTGACCGGGGCGTCGTCCCCGCTGCAGCGGAGTGTTGACGGCAGCAGCGATGAGGTAGTCGACGTCGCGGATCCACTGCTGGGTGGCCCCCTGGGGAGCGTCCACAGCTGGCGGATTATGCAGGAGTGCTCGTGTGGCAGCTACTGCGCTTGCTTGAGCAGCACTCGGCGCCGCAGCAGATCTTGAGGTTGTAGGAGTCCGCGTTGTTGGAGTCTGACACGGGCTCCCAACCTGTCCCGACACACTCCTCCCTGAGCGTGTCGAGACATGGTCCTCGCTGGTCATCGTTCGTTGGGAACGAGGACGCGAAGAGCCATCCGCTGAAGGAAGCTTGGTTATCCTTGTTGGCGCAGACCTGTCTCGAGAGAGAAAAGCCCCCTTCCTGGTGCGCCAAATGTTGAAGTGTTCCGTCGACACTTCCCCCGGGCCTGCGTCAGGCGCAGCCTGCGGAGGTTCTTTTTCAGAGGGGCTAGTTCTCTCGGAAGGTCGCGTTGGTTGTAAGAGGATTGACATGAGGGTTTTTACGTGGTTCGGGCCGCCGGAGCGTAATACCCTACGTCCACGGGAGCTGTATTGCACGGAGCTTAGAAGTGGAGTTCTAAGCTTGGTGATGAACTGTGTGTAGTCGGGGTCAAAATGAGCCAAACCCTTTGCAATGTTTCCTACCTGAGTCTTTTATAGTTCAAGGCTTGGGCGGCTTACAAAGTGGGCCCTGGGGCCTGACAGGTGACACCGGGTGATTTCCTGCCATCTACCATATCTTGCAGTGAATGTTGGTGGTTGTCTCTGGCAATAGCTTCTTAGTCATTGTTTTGCCGTCCTGCCCATGCCGCAAGCTAGGCGTAGTGGTTGATGATGGCAGGGACGGCATGGCATGTCTTGTCGCCATTGGACAGCAGCCTCTGACATAGCGCGCTTGTCTTAACTGTGACGTGACTGGTCACAGTGCCTCCTGACAGGGGCATGCGCCGCGTCTCCACGTCTTGGGAAGGCGCGGGTCTAGAATGTCTTGATCGGACAAGGCATGGCGTGCCTTTACTCCTGCTGCCTACTAAGGCGGGGTGGGCAGCACGGCTCTGCTGGCCACGTGGCGGGCCCGGAGCTCACCTCTGAGGAGAGGGGAGGCCCGGCCCCGCTGGACACATGGCGCCCTCGGAGCTCACCCCTGCGGAGGGGGCAAGGTCCGGCTCTGCTGGCCACGTGGCGGGCCCGGGGCTCGCCTCTGAGGAGAGGGGAGGCCCGGCCTGAGGGGGCCCGACCTCCATCATGGGGCCGTGCCGCCTCGCCCGAGGAATCACATTGGGTCGTGCCGTGTTATGCGGCACCCAACAGCACACATATAAGGAACCATGTATTACATAAATCAAAGCGGAAGCTTACAACTGTTCTTTGTAAATAATTTACATAAAATAGCTACAGCGGAAGTCTATAACCAGCTCACGTTGAATAACTACGAAGCACTCGAGAAGAGGTCCAGCCCGCGGACTCCTCTCGCTAGCAACACGAAGACACGGCAGCGGCTAGGTTCTCCGAGTGTGACATGACTCGGAAGTTCCCGAGTCTCACCGGACAACCTTCTTTATAGCGTCGAGGTTTACCTGCAAAACACTTATATAGCAAGAGTGAGCACAAAGGTTCAGCAAGACTTAACCGTCTCTCCTAAGACATGAAACTCTAGATGAAAGTAACCTAATACCTAAGCCTGTCATTTGCGAAAAGACTCGCCTACGAGTTCATCCTTAACTTTCAAATTTTAGCCATAATAATAATGACCTTGCATCAGCAACATTGGAACTCCACAATCAAACATGAAACGCTTCATTCCAATGTTACTTGCCCCAAGGTAGAAAATAACTTTAGTTAGCTCTATCTCTACTTCAAACATGGTTTTCATGCAACTTAACATAATCATAGCAGCAATTATACTTTTGCAAACTGTTTCCACACAAGTTGATTAACTACTTCACAACATGGGAGCAAGCGGTACTCAGTAACCGCGAGGGACGGTGATTCGAATCAAACACTACCAGGATAACTCGACACATACGCCCGCCTCTGAAGACCCAACTCTGGCGTCCTTCATTACGTCGTATGT
Organism: Neostapfia colusana; assembly: GCA_030760725.1. NCBI lineage: Eukaryota > Viridiplantae > Streptophyta > Magnoliopsida > Poales > Poaceae > Neostapfia > Neostapfia colusana. The sequence goes on along the minus strand of JASWHV010000017.1, from coordinate 17,575,471 downwards.
GGCAACCTTTCTCAGGACACTAAACTGTAGAACCGGTCGCGCCGTCTCGGGCTCATAGGTCTAACGAGACGATGTGGTATGCCTCTACAGTCAAGTGAACCTGGTACATCGGTTTCCTGGTTCCCATATATCAGTAAGCATCCGGTACACAACTCAATACTTGCTCCTGGACGTGGCACACGCATCGGTTCTTAACCGACACAGGCAGAGCTACTCGACCAAGACCTCGTCTTGTCGCTGCCTAACCCCTCTGCCCGGTCTCATCTTTAGAAATGTAAACTTTAGTTTGCTTCCTTTCCCAACCACACTTATGATATTCTAAAGTATAGCTCGCGAGTAGACTCCAACTACTCGTCTTCTACCGGATGCCCTAGCCTATTTAGCACGGCCTTATTCTACAGCGATGGAACCATTCTACCCTTGATCCCAGGGTTCTTTTTGGTCATGCAAGTGGAGTATAAAACATCCTTGACCTAATGCACATACAAACTTTGACCCATAGTAGTGAACAAAGTAAAAACTTTAGAAAACAACTTAAATGCAAACCGGGGCTTGCCTTTGTTTTGCAGGTGACTAAAGTCAGATGATTTATGAAGTTAGTTGCTGATGTCTTGAAGTTAAATCACTGCCTTCTTGCTTCTTGATTCAAGCCTCACTTCTCTTCCACTCTTCCACGTTTAATCACTACACGTTACGAATATGCATACATGTTTAATTATAAAACTTTTTGCTAACCAGTGCTAAAGACAAGTTTAAAACTGGAACTCTGTTCAAGAATTTAAAATGACACTGGGGTGGTGATTTGGGTATGTGTCTAAGCATTATCATCAAATGAGAAGTGAGGCTCATCACTTGGGTGGTGATCACCTAATTGATTGAACAGAACACTACTGATCCAGGGCTCCAATGGAGCTGGAAATTTTCTTGTGAGTTCCTTGTCACAAGAAAGTCCTCTGGACCAAAATCCAGAATGTTTCACTAAGTAGATCACCCAGAATAATTCCCTAAGCATTTAAGCAAAAAGGAATTAATCCTGAATAACTTTGCATTTTCATGCCAATTCAAGTGAACTACAATTTCATACATAGCTCAGGGAGCATGCATGATTTTTCCTAGGATTTTTGGAGCTAAGGAATGGCTAGAACTGAATTTCCAAGTTCTGGAAATTCCCTGAAAATGTTTATGTGTTTATTTGAACGCAGAAACTTGGAATTAGAATTACCCTAATTAATCACCTTCAAATGAGCTGAAACTTTTACAGGAGTCTCCTAATATCCTAAAGAATATTCTGGAAAGTTTTGGGGAATTTTGGATGAACCAAACTCCCTCTAAAATTCTTTTGCTGAAAAGCTTTAAAGAATTTTCCAGAATTTTCTATGGGTTTTCATGCAAATTGGGTTGCATATTTGGATAGAGCTTTTCATCCTGAATCCAACCCAATTTGAATCACTAAATTTGGAGCTCTCTAGCAAAAGTTATGAATTTCTAAACTTTGTTTGAAATCTGGAATTAATTTCCTACAGACAATCTAACTGGACCCACTGTTAAAAATGGTAGCCAATAGAATTTGAGGACACACGGGTCTACACAGTTATCCGCCCGTAGCCACAAACGATCAGCAGCCACAGGGGATCCTGTTTAAATTCTCGGTGGCTGACAGGTGGGACCACCACCTTCTTCAACCTCCCGCTCCCCCTCTTTCCCGCGCCCGCGCTCCCTCGCAGGCAGGAACATCCCCCACCCGGTCCCCCTGTTCCCCGGTCGTCTCCCGGCCCGAAGTCTGCCGCCTGGGGGTTTTTGAGGGCGGGAAAGCCATTCCCGGGGTCTGCGTGGGCTGTAGAGGACCGCAAGGGGTCAGGCGACGGGCAGCGGCCTCGGCCCTTGTCCGGCGACGTCGGCCGACCTCCCTACTGACCCAAATCCGCGGATTTCTTGCTCCAGAGCACCAGTGACTCATGGCCGAGGTCGTCATGCAAGCTACAAAGCTCGGGGATGCCCCCAACTACCAAGTCATTGTGCGCCCTAGCCCAAAAACGGGTGTCCGACGCTAAAACTCGAAGAACACTGTCGAGGCTCTATTTTTCTTCCGGATTTTTGATGTCAACGGCGCACCAGGATGTCTCTAGCCTATCCCGTGATCATAATGAGCAAAGAACTGCTGTTGATCACAAATTTTGGGAAATCCCCCCCCCCACCATGGCTTATGGACACCTCGTCGGTTTTTCTAGAAATTCCCGGGCTACCGTAGATGAATTGCCTAGGGTCTTTGGCAGTGTCAAGAGGAGGGAGTGGCGCACCTTTTCGCTGTTCAACCCGTGGTGTGACATGGCCTGTACCGCCGGGGCATCGAGGAGGCGCGGTGGCAGCCTGAACCGAAGCTTCACGGCAAGTTCTTGCTGTGTACCGCGCACCAGGGCTGGTGGGATGGGTTGGGTAGCTCGAGGACGAATCAGTGGGTTCTTGCGCATGTCTCCACGAGCTCAGATGGCCGTGCGAAAGACGTGCAGTGCCGAGCGAGGATCGGCGCTGAGGTTGGTCGAGCAGCGGCTCTCAGTGTTCGGCGCGGGACTAATAGGCCCGAGTGGGGGTCGGCTGGGGCAAAAGATCACGCCCAGACGTGATGACCGACTCAAGGAGGTCGCCAGCGCGAGGGGGAGGGTGAGGCGGTGGCCTCGGTGGTGCCCCGGTGTCGTTCGGAGGAAAGTCTCGGCCGCTCGAGGGAAACAGCAAGATTACTTCGAGGGTAAGTTTGAATATCACTATGACAGGTGGGGTCCACCTCCTTTCTTATCCCCAAAACTCTCACAATTATCTCCAAATCTTGGCACATTGTAATTTCATCTATGAGGGATCCAAATTTAAAAGCCATTCGGCCATTTGACAAGTTGTGCCACAGTTTCAAGTTTGAATTCAAATTTGGATGAAATTTACAAGTTCCTTTGACATTCATATCAAATCCCCTCCAAATTTGCTCAAAACTTGGCTCCCTCATAATTTGGACCTGAGGAATTCAAATATGCCATCTGATACTTAAGTTGGCCATTGCAAATACAACTTTTCAAACAACAGTTTGAATTTCCTTTTTGGAAAGAGCCTTCTTTGCCTTGAAGTAAACCATTTAATTCAAACTGAAATTTAAGTCCTCTTTGGTGATGACCCATCTGAATTTGGGTGAACACTTTGGGTTGCTCCTAGCCCATGCTTGATCAACCTGGGTCCCAAGCTGAACCTTACAAGTTCAGTTTTGGACCATGCCCCTCAAATTTGAATTTGAAGGTGATCTCAAGCAATGCTTTGAACAAATGGTATATGAGCTTAACATCCCTCTCATTTTGGAACTTAAGCTCTTCAATACCTAAGGACTGCAATGATCATCTCATATATATGCTTTTGGACAATCTGAACATGACTGCTTTGCAAGGGTTCAAAAATGGGGTTTAAACTTCCCTCCCCTCTACTCATAGAGAATGTGCATATGAGTTAGCTTTTCGGGAGTGAAATCCTTTCCCGGGTTAACATGTGTTCAACAGGAGTTAAAGAAGATTTTAGCTCTTCCCACATGTCCATGTTTGAGTTTATCATTTTATGTGACATAATTCAAATCGTTCCCTTGTCTAACAGGTTTGAATTCAGCATGAACTCAACATGATCATAGTCCATTCCTTTTTTGGCTCACCCCCAAATCAGAAAGTTGCCACCACATTCTCCTCAATTCAAAGGTATGAGGCTCCATGTGTATCCAAAAGTTGGGCAGCAATTTGAGTTGAGCCTTTGAGACTAAAGACCTTACTGTTGTTCTTTCTCATGTACATGTATGATTAAACATGAGTTTAACTCCACCCTGGTCCACACATTTAAAGGCATGCTTGAACCCATGTGGTTGCACCTCATGTATACCATCCCATGTAAGAAAGTTTTTGTATGTCCCATTTTTCATGAACTAGAAACACAATGACGTTCAATCATCCGTTTCTTTGCATTCACGTTTTTGGGACTTTTACACGGCCCCGCTGGACACGTGGTGCCCTCGGAGCTCACCCTTGCGGAGGGGGCAAGGTCCGGCTCTGCTGGCCACGTGGCGGGCCCAGGGCTTGCCTCTGAGGAGAGGGGAGGCCCGGCCCCGCTGGACATGTGGTGCCTTCGGAGCTCACCCCTGCGGAGGGGGCGAGGTCCGGCCCTGCTGGCCATGTGGCAGGCCCGGGGCTCGCCTCTGAAAAGAGGGGAGGCCCGGGGCTCGCCTCCGAAGAGAGGGGAGGCCCAGCCCCGCTGGACACGTGGCACCTTCGGAGTTCGCCCTTGCGGAGGGGGCGAGGTCCGGCTCTGCCGGACACGTGGCAGGCCCGGAGCTGCCCCTGAGGAGAGGGGAGGCCCGGCCCTGCTGGACACATGGCGCTCTTGGAGCTCACCCCTGCGGAGGGAGCGAGGTCCTTAGGCAGTTTTGTCCTATGCGCGGGGGTACCCCGTCTTGAGGGTACCGACAGACATTGTATGTAGCAACCTTTCACACGACACCAAAATGTCAAACCGGTCCCACCGACTGGGATTAAGTCTCACTACGGCAAACCCTCGTAGAGCCGACTTCTCTATCCTTTCAGCATCTGCATCAAACGGTGGGGTATGCCTCGGCACCCAGCTTAACATGTTACATCAGTTTTCTGGGTCCCATATTGCCAGTATGCATCCGGTACACAAATAAAACTTGTCCCAAGGGCCGCACACGAGAACAGGCCTTAATCAACTCAGACATAGACTAGGTTCATAGGACCACGTCCTTGAGCCTTCCATCCACTGCCCGGTCTCCATTCCCAACTATGAGGATCAATTCCCAACTCTTCCGATTGATCCCTCTTAATCCCGGTTCACGAGTAGAAAACTGCCTACTCGAGTTATGCCTCTTTTAATCAACTTTTGTTAACTTGAGATCAGCATTTATAGTCAATTAATAACCTAGTCTACATTATGCTCCAGGGTTTTTCTGGGTCATGCATTTGGAGTGTCATACCACCTAGATTTAATGCAATAAACAAAATGCTAGACATTATAAAGTGAATAAAAATATAAACTTGTAAGTTTTTATGCAAACCGGGGCTTGCCTTTGTTTTGCAGGGGACTTATATATATGAGGTTCAGTTCGTGAAGACCACTTGGCTTGCTCACTCGCTTCCCTTCTTCTTTGATCTCCACTCTAATTGCTTCAAATTCTTCACGTAGATGCTACACGTAATTAATATGCATATGGATTTAATTGTAAAGATTTTGCTAACAAGTTCTAATGACAAGTTTAAAAACTGGAACTCCATTTAAGAATTTAAAATGAAACTGGTGCTAGTGGCTTGGGTTTGGGTTTAAGCAACATGATTAAGTGCTAAGTGTTTTCCCCCTCTTCTATGTTGATCACCTTAAAAGGTTAAACAGAACAGGGGTGATCCAAAGCTCCAATGGAGCTGAAAATTTTCATGTGAGTTCCTTGTCACAAGAAAGTCATCTGGACCAAACATTAGCACTTTTCGTTGAGTGGTTTGTTCAGAACAATTCACTAAGTAATTAAGCAAAAAGAATAAATTCTGAAGTAACTCATATGTTCATGCCAAACTTAGTGAACTACAATTTCAATTATAGTTCATGGGGCCTGCATGAATTTTCCTAGGATTTTTGGTGCTAAGAATTTCCTAGAACTGAATTTCCAAGTTTTGGAAATTCTCTGAAAATGTTTCTGTATCCAATTTGTAAGGGCCTCAGTTTTTGACACATATTTGAAGTGTTCATCACCACACCACACACCTCATTTGAAGTAAGTTGATGAACACAAACGAAGAGCAAGTAACCACCATCAACATGCTCATTAGAAAACAAACTCACATATTGCAAAAATGGTATTTCCCACATGTGATATAGAGGGGCTGGACATATGAAAACTCCTACACATTGCTAAGAATGTCCATGCCAAGTTTCACCCAAATTCAAAACCTTTTTGAGGTCATTTTGGGTATAGATAGAAATAGGGCAGTTTGAAACCATATTCAAATTCAAACTGTTTTTATCCCATGAATTTAAAAGTGGGAGGCATATTCTTATTCAGCACATTTTTGTGAGCTCACACAACAATTTTCACTCCATTTGGAGTTGATCTTGACATGAGCTAAGTGGGACAAATTCAAACTTTATTTGAATTCCAAACTGAACTTGTGCTGAAATTCATTCAAACCAAACCCAACTTGAATTCTAATCAATTCAAATGGCTCATGGGTGAATAATTTGAATCACTTGGGGTATTTTGGGGCTCACTGTTTACAACAGTGATTAGGAGTGAATTTCAGAGGTTAAAACCCCGGGTGGGACCCACTGGTCAGCCTCTGTAGAGAACCCAGCCGACTGAACTCTGCACTCGGGTTCTTGCGCTGACCCGAGCTGCCGCCACGGTGAAGGAACGGCGAAGCCACCAGCTGCTTGCTGATCTCAGCCGCAGAACCGACTCTAGGGGTATTTATCTACCCGCCCGAGCGGTCACCGGTGCCTTCCACCGCTGCCTCATCGCATTTCCACCCAAAAAGCCGAAGCACCTCGCCGCCCGAGTGAACTTTCGGTTCCTCGTCACCCGGCCGATCCAGTGACCATCCCGGCGATCTGAGACCAGCACCGGGTGCGCCAAGCCATCTTCAACGCCCTCGCATCGGTTCCAGACCCTGCGCAGTCTTCCCCGAGCTCCACCGCGGCGATCCTTTCTCTGCCGGTTCAGCTCGAGCCACCGCTGCGGGAACCGTCCTTCCGGCCACCACAGCCCACCGTTCACGGAGCTGTGAACAGCAAAGAGGTTCGCCTTCAACCCCTCTTTCATTTCTGCAAGCTCCGGCGGCGTGACAAACGCTGCTTAAGCTGGAATTTCATGTTTTCGCGACGGTGTGCAAAAGAGAGGTCTGTACCGATCCGAGAAATTCGTAAGACACGCTGCCTCACTCATCCTCTCATGGAGAGGATCACTTCTAGTAGCCCGTGTGGGTCCATAGGAGCAGGAACCACGAAGAACCGTGGAGGGAGACCGCTGTTCTTCGAGTTTTAGTAGAAATCCCGATTTCCGGCCTAGGTCGCACGGTGACTGCCCAACACAGCCCTTCCCGAGCTCCGTGGAGCTCACGTCGACCTTTCCTATGGTCCACTGATGCTCGACGACCCTTATCTTGATTGGGTGAGGTGCTAGGGAGGACGGGCAACACGGCCGAAGTTCTCCCGAGGCTGCTGCTCATCGCCGACCAGGTGGCAGCCATTTTCATGGCGAGCTGACCCAAGAATCCTGTTCCCCGAGGGGAAATAGGCAGAGGCGGCCAAGATCGTGAAGTTTGGAGATTTACAGAAGCCGCCGGCGAGCTCTCCGGCGAGATACCCCGGCGGCAGAGCGCGGGCGTCGGGAGGAAGGCGAAGCCGGCTGGCCCGCGCGTCAGTGGCTCAAAATTCAAACCGGGATCGGGTGTGGCCGGGATCTGTTGTGCTGGCACGCAGGAACCCCGCAGGCCACGGTGTGCCGATGCCTCAGGGGGCGACGCGTGTCCCCAGGGCCCACCCACGAGTTTAAACTTTTCCCCCGATTTTCAGATTTCCTTCAAACTTCAAATCCTCATAACTTTAGCTAGAAAGCTCCAAATCGAGTGAACCAAATTTTGTTGGATTCAGATCTCTGAGAACATTCCAACAAAACAAGTTTCACTTCATGAAAATCCATAATTCTCCAGAATTAATTCCTCAAAGTTTAAACTCTTTGGAATTTTAACTGGAGAATCCTTTGGAGGAAAATCCTGAAATTTTGCTGGGATGTTCACCAAACTATCCCTAAGATACCATAAAAATTTCAGATCAATTCGATCTCATTTGATCGACCTAATGGTGTGATTAGTGAAACTGTTCCATAGAAAATAGAAAATGTTCAGAAACATTTTCAGAATTGTCTCTGAAATTGTTTAGCTCATATCTTTAGCTAGGAACCTTCAAATTAAGTAAGACCAACTCCATTAGAACCCTCTGAAATTCTAGTTTTCAGAAAGTCATAGTTTGTTTCATGAAAGTCCCTAGAACGCCCTAAGAGTTCTAATTAAGGTCAAGTACATAATTAATTGTGGAGGGCTCCAATGAGCTTTGCTGCAACTAAAACTTGACCAAGTCTCTGTTTAGGTTGTAACCAAGCCACAGAAAAAGTTTCATAGTCATTTATCTGACTAGTGGGACTTATAAGATTCACAAGTTCAAACTTAATACAAATGCATTGAAATTGATACATGTACTTCTTCTATCATGTAGTCGCTAAGGTCGAGAAGGAACCCGAAGTCCTAGACTTCGTTACTCCAGAGGAACAGCTAGCCTACGACCAAGAGCAGCAAGGCAAGCTCCGGTTTGCATTAACCGTTTTACAAATTATTATTGTTTTGAGCACCTACTTGAGTATTATGATTCTTTGCATTAGAGTCTTGTTTGGAAACCCAATTGCATAGCCAAGAAAACCATGGGTTGGGTTTAGGATTGCAAACCCTGTTAGCTACTGCAATGCTAAAATAGTGTAGGATTCGGTACAAGTCGAGTAGTTGGAACTACTCGCGAGCATAGGCTAGAGGCACTCGACTCAGGTAGAAATAGCACATGAAACACATGGCAAGAAAATGAGACCAAGCGGAGGGTAAGGGCAGCAGGACTTTGGGGCCTGTGTGCTGTAGCTCCGCTTGTGTGGATTGAGGACCGAGCCGTGTGCGGGACTGTTGAACAAGCTAGAACAGTACCGAAGACCTACCGGCTATATGGAAACCGGGAAACCGATGTAACCCAGGTAGCTGGGTGTTGAGGCATAGCTGGTCATTCAGAGGGTAGGTTGAGAGCTCGAGGTGTAAATCGGCTGGCGGCACTGAGATGCGTGTGCAGAGACCTCTTGCTCCGGACGATTGGACCGGTTCAACATTTGGCTAACGGGTGAAAGGTAGTTGCGTACGGCGTTCGTGATGGTTGTTGTAGGCAACATCGAGTACGGGCGTACGTGACGGGTTGTTCGGGTAACCCTGCAGGTGTAAATCGATCATAATCGCCGTCCCTCGCGATCAGTGAGTACCACTTGTTCACTGTACCGTGACGTAGAAAGAACAGGCTAGTTACATGTTAAAATGTTGCTAAATGAAAGATGGACTTGATTGCTAATGATTTGTTGTAGTTTAGAGCTAACTAAAGTTCTTTTCAACTTTGGGCAAAGTACATGAGAGAAATGCGTTTCTTGTTTGATTGCGGCTCTCTCATGTGCCTTAGCGTAAGGTTCTCCACAACCTGCTGCTAAAACTTGAATGTAAGGTTCCACTAATTAGGCGAGTCCTTGCAATTGATTTTTATCTCATGTAACCCATCACCCCTCATGTAGAAGTTCCATGTTTAGGTGAGACGGGTCAGACTTGCTGAGCCTTCGTGCTCACTGCTTGTGTTTGAAGCTTTTGCAGGGTTCTATGAGGAAGGGACTCCCGAAGAGGAGACGGAACCCCAGGAGGGGAACCCCGTCGAGTGGGAGTCATGCACGCCGCAGGGTTAGTGTGCGTGTGTGCTAGCAAGGACACGTTCAAGGGCTGAACGTGAACTTGATGCGTAGTCTACGCTCGTGAGTGTAGACTGGACTTATTTTGATGTACAAATGTTCATAAACCACTTTAGTAATAAAAGTTTTGCTTCCGCTTTGTACCTTTGATGTGTGTTATCCGGTGCTGTGCAACGCAGCACCCCTCAGCGTGATCCTGCCTCGACAAGACCGTGGGGTCGTGTCAGCACTGGTATCAGAGCTCGCTTGAGGTTTAACGCACTACAAAGGTTATCTTTTTCAAAAATCCAGTGAGGAACGAGTTAGTAGCCCGTATAAGGATGTTATTAGTGTATAGAAGTGGCATACTAACCTATTTGTCTATGTAGGAAAATCGTACATCTCGGGACGTTTATGTCTTGGGGGGTGCACGTAACCGCTGTCCACCAGTGCGCACAAGCTGAAGGGTGGAGCTCCACGGGTGGCAGGTAACCCGACCCGCTTTGATATCCTCTACGACTCTTCATGTCATTTGGGGTATACGAGCAACGTCTGTCCCTGGCGTGCGTGGTGCAACTTGGGAGACCCCGTCACGTGGTCTGAAACGTGAACACGTAACTCAAGGCGTGTTTGGCTTGAGAACATCCGGGCGAGTGATGACGGCCGGGTGTACAAACTGTATGGATTCCGGGCTCGGTGTGCAGCCGAGTCTGATGATTGTTTGAGTTTCTGCAGGTAGTCTGACCACAAAACGGTATACGTGTAGCATCCGTGTGTGAGTGACGTTTATAGCCACTGAAGTAACGAAGCCGACTAAGTCCGGTATAGGTTTTTCTTTGTGAGGACGTAGTACCGACATAATCTGGTGACACATCGACGTCACATCCCACTAAATGAACAACTTCATTGTAAAACTTGAAAGTTTTGATCCAAAGCAGTAAAACTTGATGTAACACCTTCCCTTAATCAGGATATTCAAAGTTAACAAGTTTTCAACTTATAGGTTGTTAAGGACAGAGCACTCTGTTTTCAGCTGAGTTAAGGCTGAAGTTAATCAGAGGTTAGAGGTTGAGTTCTTTCGAGGTTGGGGCCATAGGATACATTTCTGGAAATCTTTGTAAAAGCTTTGCAACTTTTCTGTTGAGGTCCAGAGGTGTTTCAACCCTTAACCAATCGAAAAATGCAGTAGAGTTGAAACTGTCCAGAAAACAGAACAGGGTAAAGACTCTCTGTAAACTCTCTGTAAATTGAGTATAACTTCCTACATAAAAATCCAAAAATAGAAAATGAGGTAGTTATGGAAAGCTTATGAGATGGGTTACAACTTTGTAACAGAAAGTTTTGTCAGATTAGGAACGGAATTAACTGGAATTCTTGGATCAAATCAGCACCTAAAGCAGGGAGGTGCTGTCCAATTTTCTTCAGAAATTCTGTTAATTTAACCTCTCATAACTTTTGAACCAGGACAGATCTTAGGCAAAGCAAGTACTTGATGGAAATATATTGAAGTTAGCTTTAACTTTGATGTTAAGCTCCAGAATTGGTTTTGCCTTTGACATGGCCTAAATCAGGTTGAAATGGAAACTGGTCAGGGCTGTCATGTTGAACAGCAGATCAGCAGTGAAATTTGCTTAAAATTTGAACTATGTTTCCAAGTTTTATGGGTTCAATGACATGTCATATGTTGAACTCAGTGGTTTACTGTTTAAATAAATATTTGACATTTCTCAAATATAATTTTTACAGATGGCAGCAGAAAAGCAGTTGGAGAACAGGTGGGTGGTGTCCCACTGTTCTCACCGCAGCGGCTATCCGGAAGCATTGAGGCAGATGCTTCAATATTTCGGATACAACCAGATGCCGCAGTACTTTGCCAAGGAAGAAGGCGAAGAGGGAAACAAGACGTGGATGATCTATGTCGAAGTCCCTGCAGGACCTACGCCACCCGGTTGGGTGCCGTTCACCGTCACGGTGAGAGGAAGACAACCGGAAGGGATGTGGCAAGTGGCAGCCCGTGAAACTATGTCACGTTTCTGCCAACTACACGTGCAGGCTATGGAGGGCACTCCATACACGCTCGTTCCGGTGGAGGGACGGGCTCAGCATGTGTGGGAAGAGAGGTACCGGGAGGCAACAGATCCGGGTTGCCCAAGGTACAACCCCGCGGAGGCAAACCTTAGCCTCCAGATGAGGGCGGGAAACGCCGTGATGGACAGCCAAGCTGTTCATACGGAGCATCTCGCCACGAAGCTCAAGCAGAGCACGAGCCGTGGAGACCATTTCGAGAGTGCTCATAGCGCACTCCGTAATGTGCTCCTTCCGACGATCAAGCGACTGAATGAACAGCACAATCAGTTGCATCGTCTGAAGAAGGCAAAGAAGAAGAGCCGTGTTGACATCGCGGCGTTGCAAGAACTGGTACAGAATCTGACCCAGCAGAACGAGGAACTTACTCAAGAGCAGGACGACGCTATTGAGGAAGGGCAAGGCTGAGAAGAAGATTACAACCAGGCCATGGACGAGGTGCATGCTTTGCAGGACCTCGTACCTCCGGTATTGGGCATACCGGTGGTCTTGGGCCTTCCAGCAATGGGAGAACCCGAGATGGGCGAAGAGGTGGTAGATCCAGGGCCACCAGCAGAGGCACCGTAGGAGGACGACCCACAGGAGGTCGAGTTCTACTCCGAGTAGGGGGTTACAGTTGCCAAGTAGGGCAGCTAGAGTAGTGTAACCCAATTTTTGTAATCGGTGACATGTCGTGTAGGCAGTAGCGTATGTATAGGTAGTGACGACATGAGCACGACTTCTCGGAGACCCGAGAATAATGTATCTTGTATAAAGTTTATGCTTTATCAATGTATGTGAATGTTGTGCAAACTATTCATGTGTAACTTCAATACCTACTGTTGCATATGGAATTTTAAGTATGACATGGGCTAATTACTGCTGTTTTGAATTTCAGAATGACGCGTACTCGTGCCAACCCTGATGTTGGGGGTACTAGCCAAGGGGGAGAGACCTCCCAACAGCCTCCCGAGGACTCCTCGGGACAGCAGCAGCAACAGCAGCAACAGCAACAGCAAACACCGCCACCGCCACTGCCAACGGTTACATTGGCCGACATCGTCGCGGCAATGGCGGGTTCACATCAGCAGCAAACGGAGTTGCTGCAAACTCTCGTTGCGAATACGTCTCGCCCAGAGAGACGTCAAGACCGTGAGGAGCGTCAACAGAGCTCCTACTCCGACTTCCTGGCTACTCATCCCCCGGTATTCTCAAAGGCGGATGAACCTCTTGACGCGGACAACTGGCTCCGCGCAATAGAGATGAAGTTCGGGCTGCTCCAGATAAGTGAGCAGCGCAAGACTCAGTTCATGGTCCAGCAGCTCCAAGGATCCGCGAGCGCGTGGAGGGCCAACTTCTGTGCTTCACAGCCCACCGACCGAGTGATGACCTGGACGGAGTTCCGGACAGCCTTCAGGGCCTATCACATACCGCCAGGCTTGATGAAGAGGAAGACGCAGGAGTTCCTGCACCTGCAGCAAGGGAGCCAGAACGCGCTGGAATACTCCAGGGCGTTCAACGATCTCACACTCTACGCGTCGTATCACACAGATACCGACGAGAAGCGGCGGGACCACTTTTACCAGGGGCTTAACCCGCTCCTGAAGGAAAAATTCGCGATGTTCAATCGCGGCAGCCTCAACGACATCATTGATGCTGCGATTGTTCAAGAGGACTCCGGCAAGGAGTTGGCGGCGGCGGAGCGAAAGCGAAGCGCGCCGCAAAGCAGCGGAGAAGGAGGCGGTCCTTCTCAGAAGTTTCAGATGGTGAATCGCCCACCATCAGGTCCACGCTGGCAACCACCCCAGAGATCGATGCCTTTCCGCAGTCGGCCGTACTCTTCACCGGCATTCAGGCCGGCACTGCCAGTACCACCTCCGCAACAACAGCAGCAGCGGGCGATGCTGCGTGCGTATGCACCTCAGCAACGCATGCCGGGCTTTCGTCCCCCGAGCACTACACCAGCAACGGCCACATGTTACAAGTGTGGTCGTCCAGGACACTTCATGAGCAGTTGCCCGGAGAGGCAAGGCGGCGGAGTGGCACCACTGTTTCCAGGGAGGAATCAACCCCGGAACCCTACTAATGCGCGGCGGGCAAACCCTAGGCCCGGCACCGTCCACCAGCTTGCCATAGAGGACGTGCCGGAGGGCGAGCCAATCCTTGCAGGTATGTTCCAACTCCACCAGCATCCCGCTATAGTATTATTTGATTCAGGCACCACGCATAGCTTCATTAGCCAAGCTTTCATTGATAAATATAGCTTGCAAATACTACCCACCGATAGTCCTTATGTGATCTGTTCACCGGGTGGGAAAATTTCAGCAAGCATGATGGTCCCAAAAGCGCCATTGTTCTTAGAGGGTAGAGTCTACCCAACGTCTCTCATAATATTAGAGGGACAAAAGGTCGATGTCATCCTAGGGATGTCATGGTTAACCCGCCATGACGCTGTTTTAGACACCGTCCTTCGAGTCGTGCACTTAAACTCGGAAGTGCACGAGTCTCACTCCTTATTTCTGGACAGTCCAGAAATAAAACTTCCAAGTGTCTATCAAGCCACAACCATCAGATTGGAAGATATTCCAGTGGTCCGAGAGTTCCCTGATGTATTCCCGGATGATTTGCCGGGGATGCCGCTCGATAGAGAGGTGGAGTTGAAGATTGAACTTGCACCGGGAACCATGCCAATATCCCGAAGGCCGTACAAGATGGCGCCCAAGGAATTGGCTGAACTAAAGACTCAGCTCACGGACCTTCTGGAGAAGGGTTTTATTAGGCCGAGCTCCTCGCCATGGGGCTGTTCGGCATTATTTGTAAAGAAGAAGGATGAGACGTTGCGGCTTTGCGTGGACTATCGTCCATTAAATGCCGTAACCATCAAGAACAAGTACCCGTTGCCACGGATCGACATGTTGTTTGATCAGTTGGTCAAAGCAAAGATCTTTTCCAAGATGGACTTAAGATCCGGGTACCATCAGATTAAGATAAAGGCGGAAGACATTCCAAAGACAGCTTTCTCGACGAGGTACGGACTTTATGAGTACCTGGTCATGTCCTTCGGCCTCACCAATGCTACAGCTCACTTCATGTACTTAATGAACTCGGTATTCATGCCGGAGCTGGACAAGTTTGTCGTGGTCTTCATCGACGACATCCTGGTATATTCCAAGTCGGAAGAAGATCACAAGAAGCATCTGCGTATAGTCTTGCAACGGCTGCGGGATCACAAGCTATACGTGAAATTCAGCAAATGCGAGTTCTGGATATCGCAAGTGCCTTTCCTCGGGCATATCATCTCAGCGGAGGGTATCGCTGTAGACCCAAGCAAGATCACTCAAGTGCTGAATTGGAAATCCCCGAGAACTGTTCACGAGGTACGGAGTTTCCTCGGACTCGTGGGATATTATTGGAGGTTCATTCCGAACTTCTCGAAGATTGCCAAGCCAATGACAGAGTTGCTGAAGAAGGCTACCAAATATGTTTGGAGTACAGCATGTGAAGAAGCATTCAAGGCTTTAGTCAAGCACCTGACATCAGCACCGGTTTTGGCGCAGCCAGACACAACAAAACCGTTCGATGTGTACTGCGATGCATCCGGCATTGGGCTCGGATGTGTGCTGATGCAAGACCCAAGAGTGGTCGCGTATGGGTCACGGCAGCTTAGAAACCATGAGCAAAATTATCCAACTCATGACTTGGAGCTCGCTGTCATGGTACTTGCACTGAAAATGTGGAGGCACTACCTACTCGGTAACCTCGTACATTTGTATACCGACGACAAAAGCCTCAACTACATATTCACTCAGAAGGAGCTGAACATGAGGCGGCGAAGATAGTTAGAACTGATAAAGGATTATGAAATAGAGATCCATTATCATCCGGGTAAAGCAAACGTAGTGGCAGATGCGCTGAGCCGCAAGTCACACGTCAACAATCTGACCATCACACCGTTGGAAGAGAGCGAACCACCACTACATGTGATTCCACGCGGAGCTCTCTACAACCTAGCTTTGATCCCCACCATCCGTGAAGAGATAGCGGCAGCCCAGAAGAATGACAAGGGCATGTCACATTTGCGGAGACGTGTAGATAGTGGGGAGCTGAAATGTTTCCGGAAGGACGGAGACGGCGTCCTATGGTTCAAGGACCGGATCGTCGTACCCCGTAACCCGGGATTACGGTAGAAAATCTTTGATGAGGCTCACTTGTCAAAGTTTTCTATTCACCCCGGCAGCAACAAGATGTATCAAGAACTCAGAAGCAAGTTTTGGTGGACATGGATGAAATGGGAGACTGCAAAATACGTGTCCGAGTGTGATACATGTCGAAGGGTGAAGGCAGACCATATGCGGAAACCGGGACTGCTGCAACCACTGGGCATTCCTGCCTGGAAGTGGGAGGATGTGAGCATGGACTTCATCGTCGGTTTACCCACCACCTTGTAGAAACATGATTCTGTGTGGGTGATCGTCAATCTGCTCACCAAAGTTGCCCATTTCATCCCGGTCAACACCAACTACAACGCCAAGAAGTACGCTGAACTGTACATCTCACGGATCCTATGCTTGTACGGCGTACCCCGTACCATCATATCGGATCGGGGCACTTTATTTGTGTCCCATTTTTGGGAGCAGCTGCACGCTGCCTTGGGGACGAAACTGATCCGTAGTTCAGCATACCACCCGCAGACGGATGGGCAAACAGAACGGTTGAATCAGATACTAGAAGACATGCTACGAGCTTGCGCTATCAACCACGGCAAGAGTTGGGATGATCACTTGCCGTTAGCCGAGTTCTCGTACAACAATGGGTACCAAGCCAGCATTAAGATGGCGCCCTACAAGGCGCTATACGGTAGGAAATGTCGCACACCATTGAACTGGTGTGAGTCTGGCGAAAGGGTTACCTTCGGGATTGACCTTGTCAACAACGCGGAAGAAAAGGTTCGACTGATTCAAGCGAACCTAAAAGCCGCCCAATCCCGGCAGAAACAGTATGCGGACCGGAGAAGACGCCCATTACAATTCAAAGTGGGGGATCACGTATACCTATGTGTG
The DNA here is from genome assembly GCA_030760725.1 of Neostapfia colusana. Taxonomy (NCBI): domain Eukaryota; kingdom Viridiplantae; phylum Streptophyta; class Magnoliopsida; order Poales; family Poaceae; genus Neostapfia; species Neostapfia colusana. The sequence continues at coordinate 17,558,818 of JASWHV010000017.1, read as the reverse complement.
TCTCCAATGAAGGGCGTAAACAGATTTGGGGTGAGACGAAAGTTGGCACCCGATTCATCGATCCATTTCAGATTACCGAAAGATGTGGATCGGTAGCATACCGGCTGAAATTACCAGAAGCACTTTCCGGTGTGCACGACGTCTTTCACATTTCCCAGCTGAGGAAGTGTCTCAAGCTATCAACTACCGTTCATCTGGAAGACATTGAAGAACTGCAACCGGATCTCACCTATCGGGAGGAACCGGTTCAGATTATTGATGAAAAGGCCCGAACCACACGCAACCGTATGTTGTGGTTCTACAAAGTTCTATGGAGTAATCACTCCGTGGACGAAGCGACATGGGAGAGCGAAGGATTTCTTCGCGCTAACTACCTCAACTTTTTCACGTCGCATATCCGGTAATTTTCCCACCGTCCTCTCTCTCATTTTCACCTTATAATCTCGGGACGAGATTCTTTTAAGGGGGGAGGAATGTAAGGGCCTCAGTTTTTTACACATATTTTAAGTGTTCATCACCACACCCCACACCTCATTTGATGTAAGTTGATGAACACAAATGAAGAGCAAGTAACCACCATCAACATGCTCATTAGAAAACAAACTCACATATTGCAAAAGTGGTATTTCCCACATGTGATATAGAGGGGATGGACATATGAAAACTCCTACACATTGCTAAGAATGTCCATGCCAAGTTTCACCCAAATTCAAAACCTTTTTGAGGTCATTTTGGGTATAGATAGAAAGAGGGCAGTTTGAAACCATATTCAAATTCAAACTGTTTTTATCCCATGAATTTAAAAGTGGGAGGCATATTCTTATTCAGCACATTTTTGTGACCACACCAATTTTCACTCCATTTGGAGTTGATCTTGACATGAGCTAGGTGGGACAAATTCAAACTTTATTTGAATTCCAAACTGAACTCGTGCTGAAATTCATTCAAACCAAACCCAACTTGAATTCTAATCAATTCAAATGGCTCATGGGTGAATAATTTGAATCACTTGGGGTATTTTGGGGCTCACTTTTTACAACAGTGATTAGGAGTGAATTTCAGAGGTTAAAACCCTGGGTGGGACCCACTGGTCAGCCTCTGAAGAGAACCCAGCCGACTGAACTCTGCACTCGGGTTCTTGCGCTGACCCGAGCTGCCGCCACGGCGAAGACACCAGCTGCTTGCCGATCTCAGCCGCGGAACCGACTCTCGGGGTCTTTATCTACCCGCCCGAGCGGTCACCGGTGCCTTCCACCGCTGCCTCGTCACATTTCCACCCAAAAAGCCGAAGCACCTCGCCGCCCGAGTGAACTTTCGGTTCCTCGTCGCCTGGCCGATCCAGTGACCATCCCAGCGATCTGAGACCAGCACCGGGTGCGCCAAGCCATCTTCAACGCCCTCGCATCGGTTCCAGACCCTGCGCAGTCTTCCCCGAGCTCCACCGCGGCGATCCTTTCTCTGCCGGTTCAGCTCAAGCCGCCGCTGTGGGAACCATCCTTCCGGCCACCACAGCCCACCATTCACGGAGCTGTGAACAGCAAAGAGGTTCTCCTTCAACCCCTCTTTCATTTCTGCAAGCTCCGGCGGCGTGACAAACGCTGCTTAAGCTGGAATTTCTTGTTTTCGCGATGGTGTGCAAAAGAGAGGTCTGTACCGATCCGAGAAATTCATAAGACACACTGCATCACATATCCTCTCATGGAGAGGATCACTTCTAGTAGCCCGTGCGGGTCCATAGGAGCAGGAACCATGAAGAACCATGGAGGGAGACCGCTGTTCTTCGAGTTTTAGTAGAAATCCCGATTTCCGGCCTATGTCGCACGGTGACAGCCCAACACAGCCCTTCCTGAGCTCCGTGGAGCTCACGTCGACCTTTTCTATGGTCCACTGATGCTCGACGACCCTTAGCTTGATTGGGTGAGGTGCTAGGGAGGACGGGCAACACGGCCGAAGTTCTCCCGAGGCTGCTGCTCGTCGCCGACCAGGTGGCGGCCATTTTCATGGCGAGCTGACCCAAGAATCCTATTCCCCGAGTGGAAATAGGCAGAGGCGGCCAAGATCGTGAAGTTTGGAGCTTTACAGAAGCTGCCGGCGAGCTCTCCGGCGAGATACCCCGGCGGCAGAGCGCAGGCGTCTGGAGGAAGATGAAGCCGGCTGGCCCACGCGTCAGCGGCTCAAAATTCAAACCGGGATCGGGTGTGGCCGGGATCTGTTGTGCTGGTGCACAGGAACCCCGCAGGCCACGGTGTGCCGACGCCTCAGGGGGCGACGCGTGTCCCCAGGGCCCACCTGCGAGTTTAAACTTTTCCCCCGATTTTCAGATTTCCTTCAAACTTCAAATCCTCATAATTTAAGCTAGAAAGCTCCAAATCGAGTGAACCAAATTTCGTTGGATTCAGCTCTCTGAGCACTTTCTAGCAAATCAAGTTTAACTTCATGAAAATCCTTAATTCTCCAGAATTAATTCCTCAAAATTTAAAATGATTGGAATTTTAACTGGAGAATCCTTTGGGGGAAAATCCTAAAATTTTGCTGGGATGTTTACCAAAATATCCCTGAACTACCATAAAAATTTCAGATCCATTGGAGCTCATTTGATCCACCTAATGGTGTGATTAGTGAAACTGTTCCAGAGAAAATAGAAAATGTTCAGAAACATTTTCAGAATTGTCTCTGAAATTGTTTAGCTCATATCTTTAGCTAGGAACCTTCAAATTAAGTAAGACCAACTCCATTAGAACCCTCTGAAATTCTAGTTTTCAGGAAGTCATAGTTTGTTTCATGAAAGTCCCTAGAACACCCTAAGAGTTCCAATTAAGGTGAAGTACATAATTAATTGTGGAGGGCTCCAATGAGCTTTGCTGCAACTAAAACTTGACCAAGTCTCTGTATAGGTTGTAACCAAGCCACAGAAAAAGTTTCATAGTCATTGAGTCTGTCTAGTGGGACTTATAAGATTCACAAGTTCAAACTTAATACAAATGCATTTAAATTGATACATGTACTTCTTCTATCATGTAGTCGCTAAGGTCGAGGAGGAACCCGAAGTCCTAGACTTCATTACTCTGGAGGAACAGCTAGCCTACGACCAAGAGCAGCAAAGCAATCTCCGGTTTGCATTAACCGTTTTACAATTTTTTATTGTTTTGAGCACCTACTTGAGTATTGTGATTCTTTGCATTAGAGTCTTGTTTGGAAACCCAATTGCATAGCCAAGAAAACCATGGGTTGGGTTTAGCATTGCAAACCCCGTTAGCTACTGCAATGCTAAGATAGTGTAGGATTCAGTACAAGTCGAGTAGTTGGAACTACTCGCAAGCATAGGCTAGAGGCACTCGACTCGGGTAGATATAGCACATGAAACACATGGCAAGAAAATGAGACCAAGCGGAGGGTAAGGGCAGCAGGACTTTGGGGCCTGTGTGCTGTAGCTCCGCTTGTGTTGATTGAGGACCGAGCCGTGTGCGGGCCTGTTGAACAAGCTAGAACAGTACTGAAGACCTACCGGCTATATGGGAACCGGGAAACCGATGTAACTCGGGTAGCTGGGTGTTGAGGCATAGCTGGTCGTTCTGAGGGTAGGTTGAGAGCTCAAGGTGTAAATCGGCTGGCGGCACTGAGATGCGCGTGCAGAGACCTCTTGCTCGGGACGATTGGACCGGTTCAACATTTGGCTAACGGGTGAAAGGTAGTTGCGTACGGCGTCCGTGATGGTTGTTGTAGGCAACATCGAGTACGGGCGTACGTGACGGGTTGTTCGGGTAACCCTGCAGGTGTAAATCGATTATAATCGCCGTCCCTCGCGGTCAGTGAGTACCACTTGTTCACTGTACCGTAACGTAGAAAGAACAGGCTAGTTTAATGTTAAAATGTTGCTGAATGAAAGATGGACTTGATTGCTAATGATTTGTTGTAGTTTAGAGCTAACTAAAGTTCTTTTCAACTTTGGGCAAAGTACATGAGAGAAATGCGTTTCTTGTTTGATTGCGGCTCTCTCATGTGCCTTAGCGTAAGGTTCTCCACAACCTGCTGATAAAACTTGAAAGTAAGGTTCCACTAATTAGGCGAGTCCTTGCAATTGATTTTTACCTCATGTAACCCATCACCCCTCATGTAGAAGTTCCATGTTTAGGTGAGATGGGTCAGAGTTTGCTGAGCCTTCATGCTCACTGCTTGTGCTTGAAGCTTTTGCAGGGTTCTATTAGGAAGGGACTCCCGAAGAGGAGACGGAACCCCAGGAGGGGAACCCCGTCGAGTGGGAGTCGTGCACGCCGCAGGGTTAGTGTGCATGTGTGCTAGCAAGGACACGTTCAAGGACTGAACGTGAACTTGATGCGTATTCTACGCCCGTGAGTGTAGACTGGACTTATTTTGATGTACAAATGTTCATAAACCACTTTATGTAATAAAAGTTTTGCGTCCGCTATGTACCTTTGATGTGTGTTATCCGGTGCTGTGCAACGCAGCACCCCTCAGCGTGATCCTGGCCCGACAAGACCGTGGGGTCGTGTCACAATTGAACACATCAAATGCAAATCTGAATTCCCCAAATCCAATCAACTCCAAATGATCTGAAACTTTTACAGAAGTTCACTAACACCCTAAAGAATATTCTGGCAAAATTTGAGGATTTTTGGACGAACCAAACTCCCTCAAAAATTCTTTTGCTGAAAAGCTTTAATGAATTTTCCAGAGTTAAATAATGGGTTTCATACAAATTGGGTTGCATATTTGGATAGAGCTATTCAATATGAATCCAACCCAATTTGAATCACTAAATTTGGAGGTTCCTACACCAAGATATGACCTTTTCAAGGATTGGTGAGAAACTGAAAATGATTCTTCTATTTTTTTTCCAATTTTCAGAGACATAAGGAATTAACCCCACATTTGGCTAAGCAAATGGGGTCCAATGCCTCTGAAAGTTTTACTGGAATTCTTATATTTTTGTAAGAATCACCTGCCCAAATTTGGGAATTTTCCAATACACAACTCCTGGAAAAATTAGTATAAGATTTTCCTTATATGAATTAATGAGCAAAATCGAGGTATTTTCATAAATATTGGGCTGTGCCCCTGGATACTACTCTTTGAGAGGAATCCAAAAAAATTTATTTGACAATTTTTGGACACTCCTACAAAAAGTTGTGGCTCTCCAAAATTTAAACTGAAAACTGAAACTCCTAATATGTTTAAACGCCTGCTAGTGGGTCCCACCGTCAGTCATCTCCTTCCTCGCGCCAAACAGAGTGCAGCGGCGGCGCCCTCTGGCGAGCATCGCCAGAACATCCTTCCCGGCCATCTCCCGACCTCCAACCCGCCGCCCCCCTTTATTCACCACGCTGAGTTCGTCGGTGGGGTCGCCGGCGGCTGTAGATCACCGGAAAGTGGTGCGCGGCGGCGGCAGTGGCCGCTAGGGTTCCGGTGAGGTCGGAAACCCTCTACACCGCATCAAAACGGTCGGGAATTGCTCGTAGAGCACCGTGGCAGCTTGAGGATGTTGAAAATGGACGCCAAACCTCGTGAAAAGGCCGGCAACATTGAGCTCCACGGTGACCCGAGACGATTTCTTCATGGCGCCACGAAAAATGGCTATAACTCGGTGTAAGGGCCTCAGTTTTTGACACCCAATTGTAGTGTTCATCCCCACACCACACACCTCATTTGAGGAAGAATGATGAACACAAATGAAGAGCAAGTAACAATTATCAACATGCTCATTAGGGAACAAACTTACACATTGCAAAAGTGGTATTTCCCACATGTGATATAGATGGGCTGGACATAGGAAAAACTCCTACACTTTGCTAAGGGTGTCCATGCCAAGTTTCACCCAAATTCAAAACCTTTTTGAGGTCATCTTGGGTATAGATAGGAAGGGGGCAGTTTGAAAACATATTCAAATTCAAACTGTTTTTATACCATGAATTTGAAAGTGGAAGGCATATTCTTACTCAGCACATTTTTGTGAGCTCACACACCAATTTTCACTCCATTTGGAGTTGATCTTGACATGAGCTAAGGGGGAGAAATTCAAACTTTATTTGAATTTCAATCTGAACTTGTGCTGAAATTCATTCAAACCAAACCTCATTTGAACTTTGATCAATTCAAATGGCTCATGGGGGAATAATTTGAATTTCCAAGGGTAGTATGGGGTTCACTGTTTACAACAGTGATTAGAAGTAAATTTCAGAGGTTAAAAGGAAGGGTGGGACCCACATGTCAGCCTCTACTTCAACACAAACCGACTGAGACTTTTCACTCGGGTCGCCGAGCCGCAGCGGTGATCGCCACCGAGGCCAGCCACCGCGCCACCAGCTGCTTGCCCACGCGCGGGCATGAGGCGGTGCAGAGCCTTCTTAAGGCGCCTGCCCCCCCTCCTCGGCCGAGGTACCGACGTGTTTTCCCGCAAGAACCCAGCACCGGCCGAAAGTTTCCGCAGTTCGGACTTGATCGGAGGACGCCGATCGCAGCTCCCTCCTTCTACTCCAGAGTACCAGCAAGGTACTAGAGACCTTCCTCCATCCTCCCCATTGCTAGAATTCGGTTGAAACCGATTGATATCGGCTGTGCCGAAAGATCAAACTCGGAACTTGGAACCGCCGCACCTCGGGCTCTCGTGGACAGCCCAACCTGGGCGTTGTCATGCCCGAGCCAAGGCACCCTTGGACGCGCGGGTGACCAGTGCTGCTCATCCCCGAGCCACAGCTCGAGTGGTTGCTCACCGGCGGCGAATTTCCACTTTTCCCCTTTCTGTGTGCAGAACGACCTTCGGGTACGATTCTGTTTAATTCGTGCTCTAGAAAGGATTAGAGGGCCTCAGGCCGCTCTCACACGAGCTAGACACGGTAACGCACGAGTTGCCTTCACAACTCTGGGCCGGAGAACCTCTGTGCCCGGCGTAATTTGAGGTCGACTAATGGCGGAACGAACGGGGGGTATCGGGCGCACGGTGAGGACCTATTTTGGGCCTTCCCCGAGCTGCCTCGAGCTCATGTCGACCTTCTCTGAGGTCCACTGATGCTCCCCGACCGATTTCCCAAGTAGCTGAGGTACTAGGGGAGTCAGCCGACATGGCCGAAGTCATTCCGATATGGCGGCTCGTCGCCGACCATGCTCCGGCCGTTGTCATGAGCAGCTGACCCTCGGATCCTGTTCCCCAAGTAAAAGTAGGCAGGGGCGGCCAGGATCAAGAAGTTTGGAGCTGTACAGCAGCCGGCGGCGAGCTCTCCGGCGAGGTCCCTCGGCGGCGGGGCGCGGGTGTCGCGAGGTTGAAGAAGGGGGTGGACCCCAGCTGTCAGCGGCCGATATTTTGAATCGGGATCCGGCTGCGGCCGGGATCGGGTGTGCTGGCGCGCAAAATCCTTGTGGGCCGCGGTGTGCCATCGCCTAGGCGTGCGACGCGTGTTCCCTGGGCCCACGCGCGAGTTTAAACTTTTCCCCGATTTTCAGATTTCCTTCAAACTTCAAATCCTTATAACTTTGGCTAGAAAGCTCCAAATTGAGTGAACCAAATTTCGCTGGATTCAGCTCTCTGAGTACTTTCCAGAAAATCAAGTTTCACTTCATGAAATTCCTTAATTCTCCAGGATTAATTCCTTAAAGTTTAAACTGTTAGGAATTTTAACTGGAGAATCCTTGAGAGGAAAATCCTGAAATTTTGCTGAGATGTTCACCAAAATATCCTTGAACTACCATAAAAATTTCAGATCCATTTGAGCTCATTTAGTCCACCTAATGGTGTAATTAGTAAAACTGTTCCAGAGAAAATAGAAAATGTTCAGAAACATTTTCAGAATTTTCTCTGAAATTGTGTAGCTCATATCTTTAGTTAGAGACTTCCAAATTAAGTGAGACCAACTCCATTAGAACCCTCTGAAAATCTAGTTTTCAGAAAGTCATAGTTTGTCTCATGAAAATTCCTAGAACACCCTAAGAGTTCCAATTAAGTTCAAGGACATAATTATTTGTGGAGGGCTCAAATGAGCTTTGCTGCAACTAAAACTTGACCAAGTCTCTGTTTAGGTTGTAACCAAGCCACAGTAAAAGTTTCACAGTCATTAGGTCTATCTAGCAAAGGTTATAGACTTCACAACTTCAAACTTAATACAAATGCATTAAATTAATACATGTATTGTTTCTATCATGTAGTCGCTAAGGTCGAGGAGGAACCCGAAGTCCTAGACTTCGTTACTCCGGAGGAACAGCTAGCCTACGACCAAGAGCAGCAAGGCAAGCTCCGGTTTGCATTAACCTTTTTACAAATGTTTATTGTTTTGAGCACATCTTTGAATATTGTTCTTTGCATTAGAGTCTTGATTGGAAACCCAACTGCACAGCCAAGAAAACCATGGGTTGGGTTTAGGATTGCAAACCTCGTTAGCCACTGCATTGCTAGGATAGAGTAGGATTCGGTACAAGTCGAGTAGTTGGAACTACTCGCGAGAATAGGCTAGAGGCACATTGCTCGGGTAGAGATAGCACATGATACACATGGCAAGAAAATGAGACCGAGCGGAGAGTAAGGGCAGCAGGACTTTGGGGCCTGTGTGCTGTAGCTCCACTTGTGTCGATTGAGGACCGAGCCGTGTGCGGGCCTGTTGAACAAGCTAGAACAGTACCGAAGACCTACCGGCTATATGGGAACCGGGAAACTGATGTAACTCGGGTAGCTGGGTATTGAGGCATTGCCCGTCGTTCAGAGGGTAGGTTGAGAGCTCGAGGTGTAAATCAGCTGGCGGCACAGAGATGCGCGTGCAGGGACCTCTTGCTCGGGACGATGGGACCGGTTCAATATTTGGCTGACGGGTGAAAGGTAGTCGCGTACGGCGTCCGTGATGGTTGTTGTAGGCAACATCGAGTACGGGCGTACGTGACGGGTTGTTCGGGTAACCCTGCAGGTGTAAATCGATTATAATCGCCGTCCCTCGTGGTCAGTGAGTACCACTTGTTCACTGTACCGTGACGTAGAAAGAACAGGCTAGTTACATGTTAAAATGTTGCTGATTGAATGCTGGACATTGATTGTTAATGATATGCTGTAGCTTAGAGCTAATCAAAGTTCTTTTCAACTTTGGGCAAAGTACATGAGAGAAATGCGTTTCTTGTTTGATTGCGGCTCTCTCATGTGCCTTAGCGTAAGGTTCTCCACAACCTGCTGCTAAAACTTGAAAGTAAGGTTCTACTAATTAGGTGAGTCCTTGCAAATGATTTTTGCCTCATGCAACCCATTACCCTCATGTAGAAGTTCCATGTTTAGGTGAGACGGGTCAGACTTGCTGAGCCTTCGTGCTCACTGCTTGTGTTTGAAGCTTTTGCAGGGTTCTATGAGGAAGGGACTCCCGAAGAGGAGATGGAACCCCATGAGGGGAACCCCGTCGAGTGGGAGTCGTGCACGCCGCAGAGTTAGTGTGCGTGTGTGCTAGCAAGGACACGTTCGAGGGCTGAACGTGCACTTGATGCTTAGTCTACGCCCGCGAGTGTGGACTAAACGTATTTTGATGTAAACAGGTCATAAAACGGTTTATGTAATAAAACTTCCGCTTCCGCTTTGCACCTTTGACGTGTGTTATACGGTGCTGTGCAACGCAACACCCCTCAGCGTGATCCTGGCTCGACAGGACCAATGGGGTCGTGTCAGCGTGGTATCAGAGCTCGCTTGAGGTTTAACACGGTACAAAGGTCTTCTTTTTTTTCAAAAATCCAGTGAGGAACGAGTTAGTAGCCCGTATAAGGATGTTATTAGCATATAGAAAGTGGCTTGTTAACCTATTTGTTATGTCGGATAATCGTGCATCTCGGGACGTTCATGTCTTGGGGGGTGCACGTAAGCGCTGTCCACCAGTGCGCACAAGCTGAAGGGTGGAGCCCCACGGGTGGCAGGTAACCCGACCCGCTTTAGTATCCTCTACGACTCTTCATGTCGTTTGGGGTATTCGAGCAACGTCTGTCCCTGGCGTGCGTGGTGCAATATGGGAGACCCCGTCACGTGGTCTGAAACGTGAACACGTAACTCAAGGCGTGGTTGGCTTGAGAACATCCGGGCGAGTGATGACGGCCGGGTGTACTAACTGTATGTATTCCGGGCTCGGTGTGCAGCCGAGTCTGATGATTGTTTGAGTTTCTGCAGGTAGCCTTACCACGAAACGGTAGACGTGTAGTATCCGCGTGCGAGTGACGAGTAGTGCCACTGAACTAACGAAGCCGGCTAAGTCCGGTATAGGTTTTTCCTTTGTGAGGACATAGTACCGACATAATCTGGTGACGTATCGACGTCACACCCCATTAAATGAACAACTTCATTTAAAAACTTAAAGGTTTTGATCCAAAGTAGTAAAATTGATGTAACTCCTTCCCTTGTACAGGATATTCAAAGTTAACAAGTTTTCAACTTATAGGATGTTAAGGACAGAGCACTCTGTTTTCAGCTGAATCAAGGCTGGAGTTAATCAGAGGTTAGAGGTTGCGTTCTTTCGAGGATGGGGTCGTATGATACATTTCTGGAAAGCTTTGGAGGAGCTTTACAACTTTTCTGTTGAGTTCCAGAGGTGTTTCATCCCTTAACCACTCGAAAAATGCAGTAGAGTTGAAACTGTCCAGAAAACAGGACAGAGCAAAGACTCTCTGTAAACTCTCTGTAAATTAAGCGTAACTTCCTGCTTAAAAATCCAAAAATAGGAAATGAGGTAGTTCTGGAAATCTTATGAGATGGGTTACAACTTTGTAACAGAAAGTTTTGTCAGATTAGGAACAGAATTAACTGGGATTCTTGGATCAAATCAGTACCTAAGGCAGGGAGGTGCTGTCCAATGGTTTCCAGAAATTCTGTTAACTTTGACATCTCATAACTATTGAACCAGGACAGAACTTAGGCCAACCAAATACTTTCTGGAAATATATTGAAGTTAACTTTAACTTTGATGTTGAGCTCCAGGGCTGGTTTTGCTTTTAACCTGGCCTAAATCAGATTGATATGGAAACTGGTCAGGGCTGTCATGGTAACAGCAGATCAGCAGTCAAATTTGTTTAAAAATTTGAACTATGTTTCCAAGTGTTATGGGTTCAATGACATATCTTATGTTATAACTCAATGGTTTACTGTTTAAATAAATATTTGACATTTCTCAAATATATTTTTACAGATGGCAGCAGATAAACGGTTGGAGAACGGGTGGGTAGTTTCCCACTGCTCTGACCGTAGCGGCTACCCGGAAGCATTGTGGCAAATGCTCCAATATTTCGGGTACAACCAGATGCCGCAATACTTCACCAAGGAAGAAGGCGAAGAGGGGAACAAGACGTGGACGATCCATGTCGAGGTTCCTGCAGGACCTACGCCACCCGGTTGGGTGCCATTCACCGTCACGGTGAGAGGAAGACAACCGGAAGGGATGTGGCAAGTGGCAGCCCGTGACACTATGTCACGTTTCTGCCAACTACACGTGCAGGCTATGGAGGGCACACCATACGCACTCGTTCCGGTGGAGGGGCGAGCTCAGCATGTGTGGGAAGAAAGGTACCTGGAGGCAACAGACCCGAGTTGCCCAAGGTACAACCCCGCGGAGGCAAACCTCAGCCTCCAAATGAGGGCGGGAAACGCTGTGATGGACAGCCAAGCTGTTCATACGGAACATCTCGCCACCAAGCTCAAGGAGAGCACAAGCCATGGAGATCAATTTGAGGGTGCTCACAGCGCACTCCGCAATGTGCTCCTTCCGACGATCAAGCGACTGAATGAACAACACAATCAGTTGCGTCGTCTGAAGAAGGCAAAGAAGAAGGGCCGTGTTGACATCGCGGCGTTGCAAGAGCTGGTGCAGACCCTAACCCAGCTGAATGAGGACCTTGCTCAAGAGCGGGACGACGCTATTGAGGAAGGACAAGGCTGGGAAGAGGACTACAACCAGGCTATGGACGAGGTGCATGCATTGCAGGACCTCGTGCCCCCGGTATTGGGCGTACCGGTAGTCTTGGGTCTTCCAGCCATGGGAGAGCCCGGAATGGGAGAAGAGTTGGTAGACCCCGAACCACCAGCCGAGGTACCGGAGGAGGACGACCCACAGGAGGTCGAGTTCTACTCCGAGTAGGGGGTTACGGTTGCCAAGTAGGGCAGCTAGGGTAGCGTAACCCAACTTTTGTAATCGGTGACATGTCGTGTAGACAGTAGCTTATGTATAGGTAGTGACGACATGAGCACGACTTCTCGGAGATCCGAGAATAATGTATCTTGTATAAAGTTTATGCTTTATCAATATATGTGAATGTTGTGCAAGTTAATCATGCGTCGCTTCAATACATACTGCTGTTTATGGAATTTTGAGTAAGACATGTGCTAATTGCTGCTGTGCTGAATTTCAGAATGACGCGTACTCGTGCCAACCCTGATGTTGGAGGTACTAGCCAAGGGGGAGAGACCTCCCAACCACCTCCCGAGGACTCCTCGGGACAGCAGCAGCAACAGCAACAGCAAACACCGCCACCGCCACTGCCGACGGTTACATTGGCCGACATTTTCGCGGCAATGGCGGGTTCACATCAGCAGCACACAGAGCTGCTGCAAACGTTAATTGCGAATACGTCTCGCCCAGAGAGACGTCAAGATCGTGAGGAGCGCCAACAGAGCTCCTACTCCGACTTCCTGGTGACTCATCCCCCTGTATTCTCAAGGGCGGATGAACCACTTGACGCGGACAACTGGCTCCGCGCCATAGAGATGAAGTTCGGGCTGCTCCAAATCAGCGAGCAGCGCAAGACTCAGTTCGCGGTCCAGCAGCTCCAAGGATCCGCGAGCGCGTGGTGGGCCAACTTCTGTGCTTCCCAGCCCACCGACCGAGTGATGACCTGGGCGGAGTTCCGGACGGCCTTCAGGGCCTATCATATACCGCCCGGTTTGATGAAGAGGAAGACGCAGGAGTTCCTACACCTGCAACAAGGGAGCCGGAACGCGCTGGAATATTCCAGGGCGTTCAACGATCTCGCGCTCTACGCGTCGTATCACGCAGATACGGATGAGAAGCGGCGGGACCACTTTTACCAGGGGCTTAACCCGCTCCTGAAGGACAAGCTGGCGATGTTCAATCGCGGCAGCCTCAACGACATAATTGATGCTGCGATTGTTCAGGAGGACTCCGGCAAGGAGTTGGCGGCGGCAGAGCGAAAGCGAAGCGCGCCGCAGAGCAGCGGAGAAGGAGGCGGTCCTTCTCAGAAGTTTTGGATGGTGAATCGCCCACCATCAGGTCCACGCTGGCAACCACCACAGCGGTCGATGCCGTTCCGCGGTCGGCCGTACTCTTCACCGGCATTCCGGCCGGCACTGCCAGTACCACCGCAACAACAGCAGCAGCAGCGGGCGATGCCGCGTGCATTTGCACCTCCGCAACGCATGCCGGGCTTTCGTCCCCCGAGTACTCCACCAGCAGCGGCCACATGTTACAAGTGTGGTCGTCCAGGACACTTCGCGAGCAGTTGCCCGGAGAAGCAAGGCGGCGGAGTGGCACCACAGTTTCCGGGGAGGAATCAACCCCGGAACCCTACTAATGCGCGGCGGGCAAACCCTAGGCCCGGCACTGTCCACCAGCTTGCCATTGAGGACGTGCCGGAGGGCGAGCCAATCCTTGCGGGTATGTTCCAACTCCACCAGCATCCCGCTATAGTACTATTTGATTCAGGCGCCACGCATAATTTTATTAGCCAAGCTTTCATTGCTAAACACAGCTTGCCAATACTACCCACCGATAGTCCATATCTAATTTGTTCACCGGGTGGGAAGATTTCAGCAAGCGTAATGGTCTCCAAAGCACCATTATGCTTAGCGGGTAGAGTGTACCCCACGTCTCTCATTATCTTAGAGGGGCAGAAGGTCGATGTCATCCTAGGGATGTCGTGGTTAACCCGCCACGGCGCTGTTTTAGACACCGTCCTTCGAGTCGTGCACTTAAACTCAGAGGTGCACGGTTCTCACTCATTATTTCTGGACAGTCCAGAAATAAAACTTCCAAGTGTCTATCAAGCCACAACCATCAGATTGGAAGACATTCCAGTGGTCCGAGAGTTCCCGGATGTATTCCCGGACGATTTGCCGGGGATGCCACCCGATAGAGAGGTGGAGTTCAAGATTGAACTTGCACCGGGAACCATGCCAATATCCCGAAGGCCGTACAAGATGGCGCCCAAGGAGTTGGCTGAACTGAAGACGCAGCTCACGGACCTTCTGGAGAAGGGTTTTATTAGGCCGAGCTCCTCGCCATGGGGCTGTTCGGCATTATTTGTCAAAAAGAAGGATGAAACGTTGCGGCTTTGCGTGGACTACCGTCCATTAAATGCCGTAACCATCAAGAACAAGTACCCGTTGCCACGGATTAAGCAAAGATCTTTTCCAAGATGGATTTAAAATCCGGGTACCATCAGATTAAGATAAGGGCGGAGGACATTCCAAAGACAGCTTTCTCGACAAGTTATGGACTTTATGAGTACCTGGTCATGTCCTTTGGCCTCACCAATGCTCCAGCTCACTTCATGTACTTAATGAACTCGGTGTTCATGCCGGAGCTGGACAAGTTTGTCGTGGTCTTCATCGACGACATCCTAGTATACTCCAAGTCGGAGGGAGATCACAAGAAACATCTGCGTATAGTCTTGCAACGGCTGCGGGATCACAAGTTATACGCAAAGTTCAGCAAATGCGAGTTTTGGATATCGCAAGTGCCTTTCCTCGGGCATATCATCTCAGCGGAGGGTATCGCTGTGGACCCGAGCAAGATCACGCAAGTGCTGAATTGGAAATCCCCGAGAACTGTTCATGAGGTACGGAGTTTCCTCGGACTCGCGGGATATTATCGGAGGTTCATTCCGAGCTTCTCAAAGATTGCCAAGCCAATGACAGAGCTGCTGAAGAAGGCTACCAAATATGTTTGGAGTCCAGCATGTGAAGCAGCATTCAAGGCTTTAGTCAAGCACCTGACATCAGCACCGGTTTTGGCGCAGCCAGACACATCAAAACCGTTCGATGTGTACTGCGATGCATCCGGCATTGGGCTCGGATGTGTGCTGATGCAAGACCGAAGAGTGGTCGCGTATGGATCACGGCAGCTTAGGAACCATGAGCAAAATTATCCAACTCACGACTTGGAGCTCGCTGCCGTGGTACTTGCACTGAAGATGTGGAGGCACTACCTACTCGGTAACCTCGTACATTTATATACCGACCACAAAAGCCTCAAGTACATATTCACTCAGAAGGAGCTGAACATGAGGCAACGAAGATGGTTAGAACTGATAAAGGATTACGAGATAGAGATCCATTATCATCCGGGCAAGGCAAACGTTGTGGCAGATGCGCTGAGCCGCAAGTCACACGTCAATAATCTGACCATCACACCGTTGGAAGAGAGCGAACCACCACTACATGTGATTCCACACGGAGCTCTCTACAACCTAACTTTGATCCCCACCATCCGTGAAGAGATAGCGGCAGCCCAGAAGAATGACAAGGGCATGTCACATTTGCGGAGACGTGTAGACAGTGGGGAGTTGAAATGTTTCCGGAAGGACGGAGACGGCGTCCTATGGTTCAAGGACCGGATTGTCGTACCCCGAAACCCGGAGCTACGGAAGAAAATCTTTGATGAGGCTCACTTATCAAAATTTTCTATTCACCCCGGCAGCAACAAAATGTATCAAGAACTCAGAAGAAAGTTTTGGTGGACACGGATGAAGCGAGAGACTGCAAAATACGTGTCCGAATGTGATACATGTCGGAGGGTGAAGGCAGATCATATGCGGAAACCGGGACTGCTGCAACCACTGGGCATTCCTGCCTGGAAGTGGGAGGACGTGAGCATGGATTTCGTCGTCGGTTTACCCACCACCTTACAGAAACATGATTCTGTGTGGGTGATCGTCGATCGACTCACCAAAGTTGCCCATTTCATCCCGGTCAACACCAACTACAACGCCAAGAAGTACGCTGAACTGTACATCTCACGGATCCTATGCTTATACGGCGTACCCCGTACCATCGTATCAGACCGGGGCACTTTATTTGTGTCCCGTTTTTGGGAGCAGCTACACGCTGCCTTGGGGACGAAGCTGATCCGTGGTTCAGCCTACCACCCGCAGACGGATGGGCAAACTGAGCGGGTAAATCAAATCCTAGAAGACATGCTACGAGCTTGCGCTACCGACCACGGCAAGAATTGGGATGATCACTTGCCGTTAGCCGAGTTCTCGTACAACAATGGGTACCAAGCCAGCATCAGGATGGCGCCCTACGAGGCGCTATACGGAAGAAAATGCCGCACACCATTGAACTGGTGTGAGTCTGGCGAAAGGGTTACCTTCGGGATTGATCTTGTCAACGACGCGGAAGAAAAGGTTCGACTGATTCAAGCGAACCTAAGTGCTGCTCAATTCCGACAGAAACAGTATGCGGACCGGAGAAGGCGCCCATTACAATTTGAAGTTGGAGATCACGTATACCTACGAGTGTCTCCAATGAAGGGCGTAAACAGATTTGGGGTGAGAGGAAAGTTGGCACCACGATTTATCGGTCCATTCCAGATTACCGAAAGATGTGGATCGGTAGCATACCGGCTGAAATTACCAGAAGCACTTTCCGGTGTGCACGACGTCTTTCACGTTTCCCAGCTGAGGAAGTGTCTCAAGCTATCAACTACCGTTCAGCTGGAAGACATTGAAGAACTGCAACCGGATCTCACCTATCGGGAGGAACCGGTGCAGATTATTGATGAGAAGGCCCGAACCACACGCAACCGTACGTTGTGGTTCTACAAGGTTCTGTGGAGTAATCACTCCATGGACAAAGCGACATGGGAGAGCGAAGAATTCCTTCGCACTAACTACCCCGACTTTCTCACGTCGCATATCCGGTAATTTTCCACCGTCCTCTCTCTCATTTTCACCTTATAATCTCGGGACGAGATTCTTTTAAGGGGGGAGGAATGTAAGGGCCTCAGTTTTTGACACCCATTTGTAGTGTTCATCCCCACACCACACACCTCATTTGAGGAAGAATGATGAACACAAATGAAGAGCAAGTAACAATTATCAACATGCTCATTAGGGAACAAACTTACACATTGCAAAAGTGGTATTTCCCACATGTGATATAGATGGGCTGGACATAGGAAAAACTCCTACACTTTTCTAAGGGTGTCCATGCCAAGTTTCACCCAAATTCAAAACCTTTTTGAGGTCATCTTGGGTATAGATAAGAAGGGGGCAGTTTGAAAACATATTCAAATTCAAACTGTTTTTATACCATGAATTTGAAAGTGGAAGGCATATTCTTACTCAGCACGTTTTTGTGAGCTCACACACCAATTTTCACTCCATTTGGAGTTGATCTTGACATGAGCTAAGGGGGAGAAATTCAAACTTTATTTGAATTTCAAACTGAACTTGTGCTGAAATTCATTCAAACCAAACCTCATTTGAACTTTGATCAATTCAAATGGCTCATGGGGGAATAATTTGAATTGCCAAGGGTAGTATGGGGTTCACTGTTTAACACAGTGATTAGAAGTAAATTTCAGAGGTTAAAAGGAAGGTGGGACCCACATGTCAGCCTCTACTTCAACACAAACCGACTGAGACTTTTCACTCGGGTCGCCGAGCCGCAGCGGTGATCGCCACCGAGGCCAGCCACCGCGCCACCAGCTGCTTGCCCACGCGCGGGCATGAGGCGGTGCAGAGCCTTCTTAAGGCGCCTGCCCCCCTCCTCGGCCGAGGTACCGACGTGTTTTCCCGCAAGAACCCAGCACCGGCCGAAAGTTTCCGCAGTTCGGACTTGATCGGAGGACGCCGATCGCAGCTCCCTCCTTCCACTCCAGAGTCCCAGCAAGGTACTAGAGACCTTCCTCCATCCTCCCCATTGCTAGAATTCGGTTGAAACCGATTGATATCGGCTGTGCCGAAAGATCAAACTCGGAACTTGGAACCGCCGCACCTCGGGCTCTCGTGGACAGCCAAACCTGGGCGTTGTCACGCCCGAGCCAAGGCACCCTTGGACGCGCGGGTGACCGGTGCTGCTCATCCCCGAGCCACAGCTCGAGTGGTTGCTCACCGGCGGCGAATTTCCACTTTTCCCCTTTCTGTGTGCAGAACGACCTTCGGGTACGATTCTGTTTAATTCGTGCTCTAGAAAGGATTAGAGGGCCTCAGGCCGCTCTCACACGAGCTAGACACTGTAACGCACGAGTTGCCTTCACAACTCTGGGCCGGAGAACCTCTGTGCCCAGCGTAATTTGAGGTCGACTAATGGCGGAACGAACGGGGGGTATCGGGCGCACGGTGAGGACCTATTTTGGGCCTTCCCTGAGCTGCCTCGAGCTCATGTCAACCTTCTCTGAGGTCCACTGATGCTCCCCGACCGATTTCCCAAGTAGCTGAGGTACTAGGGGAGTCAGCCGACATGGCCGAAGTCATTCCGATATGGCGGCTCGTCGCCGACCATGCTCCGGCCGTTGTCATGAGCAGCTGACCCTCGGATCCTGTTCCCCAAGTAAAAGTAGGCAGGGGCGGCCAGGATCAAGAAGTTTGGAGCTGTACAGCAGCCGGCGGCGAGCTCTCCGGCGAGGTCCCTCGGCGGCGGGGCGCGGGTGTCGCGAGGTTGAAGAAGGGGGTGGACCCTAGCTGTCAGCGGCCGATATTTTGAATCGGGATCCGGCTGCGGCCGGGATCAGGTGTGCTGGCGCGCAAAATCCTTGTGGGCCGTGGTGTGCCATCGCCTAGGCGTGCGACGCGTGTTCCCTGGGCCCACGCGCGAGTTTAAACTTTTCCCCGATTTTCAGATTTCCTTCAAACTTCAAATCCTTATAACTTTGGCTAGAAAGCTCCAAATTGAGTGAACCAAATTTTGCTGGATTCAGCTCTCTGAGTACTTTCCAGAAAATCAAGTTTCACTTCATGAAATTCCTTAATTCTCCAGGATTAATTCCTTAAAATTTAAACTGTTAGTAATTTTAACTGGAGAATCCTTGAGAGGAAACTCCTGAAATTTTGCTGAGATGTTCACCAAAATATCCTTGAACTACCATAAAAATTTCAGATCCATTTGAGCTCATTTAGTCCACCTAATGGTGTGATTAGTAAAACTGTTCCAGAGAAAATAGAAAATGTTCAGAAACATTTTCAGAATTTTCTCTGAAATTGTGTAGCTCATATCTTTAGTTAGAGACTTCCAAATTAAGTGAGACCAACTCCATTAGAACCCTCTGAAAATCTAGTTTTCAGAAAGTCATAGTTTGTCTCATGAAAATTCCTAGAACACCCTAAGAGTTCCAATTAAGGTCAAGGACATAATTATTTGTGGAGGGCTCAAATGAGCTTTGCTGCAACTAAAACTTGACCAAGTCTCTGTTTAGGTTGTAACCAAGCAACAGTAAAAGTTTCACAGTCATTAGGTCTATCTAGCAAAGGTTATAGACTTCACAACTTCAAACTTAATACAAATGCATTAAATTAATACATGTATTGTTTCTATCATGTAGTCGCTAAGGTCGAGGAGGAACCTGAAGTCCTAGACTTCATTACTCCGGAGGAACAGCTAGCCTACGACCAAGAGCAGCAAGGCAAGCTCCGGTTTGCATTAACCTTTTTACAAATGTTTATTGTTTTGAGCACATCTTTGAATATTGTTCTTTGCATTAGAGTCTTGATTGGAAACCCAACTGCACAGCCAAGAAAACCATGGGTTGGGTTTAGGATTGCAAACCTCGTTAGCCACTGCATTGCTAGGATAGAGTAGGATTCGGTACAAGTCGAGTAGTTGGAACTACTCGCGAGAATAGGCTAGAGGCACATTGCTCGGGTAGAGATAGCACATGATACACATGGCAAGAAAATGAGACCGAGCGGAGAGTAAGGGCAGCAGGACTTTGGGGCCTGTGTGCTGTAGCTCCGCTTGTGTCGATTGAGGACCGAGCCGTGTGCGGGCCTGTTGAACAAGCTAGAACAGTACCGAAGACCTACCGGCTATATGGGAACCGGGAAACTGATGTAACTCGGGTAGCTGGGTATTGAGGCATTGCCCGTCGTTCAGAGGGTAGGTTGAGAGCTCGAGGTGTAAATCAGCTGGCGGCACAGAGATGCGCGTGCAGGGACCTCTTGCTCGGGACGATGGGACCGGTTCAATATTTGGCTGACGGGTGAAAGGTAGTCGCGTACGGCGTCCGTGATGGTTGTTGTAGGCAACATCGAGTACGGGCGTACGTGACGGGTTGTTCGGGTAACCCTGCAGGTGTAAATCGATTATAATCGCCGTCCCTCGCGGTCAGTGAGTACCACTTGTTCACTGTACCGTGACGTAGAAAGAACAGGCTAGTTACATGTTAAAATGTTGCTGATTGAAAGCTGGACATTGATTGTTAATGATATGCTGTAGCTTAGAGCTAATCAAAGTTCTTTTCAACTTTGGGCAAAGTACATGAGAGAAATGCGTTTCTTGTTTGATTGCGGCTCTCTCATGTGCCTTAGCGTAAGGTTCTCCACAACCTGCTGCTAAAACTTGAAAGTAAGGTTCTACTAATTAGGCGAGTCCTTGCAAATGATTTTTGCCTCATGCAACCCATTACCCTCATGTAGAAGTTCCATGTTTAGGTGAGACGGGTTAGACTTGCTGAGCCTTCATGCTCACTGCTTGTGTTTGAAGCTTTTGCAGGGTTCTATGAGGAAGGGACTCCCGAAGAGGAGACGGAACCCCAGGAGGGGAACCCCGTCGAGTGGGAGTCGTGCACGCCGCAGAGTTAGTGTGCGTGTGTGCTAGCAAGGACACGTTCGAGGGCTGAACGTGCACTTGATGCTTAATCTACGCCCGCGAGTGTGGACTAAACGTATTTTGATGTAAACAGGTCATAAAACGGTTTATGTAATAAAACTTCCGCTTCCGCTTTGCACCTTTGACGTGTGTTATACGGTGCTGTGCAACGCAGCACCCCTCAGCGTGATCCTGGCTCGACAGGACCAATGGGGTCGTGTCAGTCGGTCGACCCTAGATGGTTTCGCTCGGTTCTTCTTCGAGTAGGGCCGCTAGGAAGCGTATAAGCTGTGTGCAAGCTCACCCGAGCTTTGGTGGACCGTGCAACCAGAATTTTGGTATAAATCAACCCCTACCCGCATGCACCTTGTTTCGGGAACCTTGGAAATTCTTCCCACTCAGTTGATCGTTTGCTATAAGGGTTGCAGCTACACGATCTGGGGGGTATGGCTGTAACACCCTCAATTTCGTATTCATGCATGCATACATAATTCATATAGAGAAACATTTTAAAGAAGTAGAAACGGAGAAAGAATCAGAAAGATAGCCGAAAAGAGCCGATTTCCAGTTCGTCGAGGAGTGCTGTAGACACTTCCCGCGGCCCACTGGCCACCTGGTATGGCGGACCGAGATCCGCTCATCCAGGATCGCAGAGGGTGGTGCCGCACGATGCGACACCCGACAGCACACATCATAAGAACGATATTGTATTACATAGAAAACCAACTGAAATGTAGAAAGTAGTACACTACTTCAGTTACAAACTAGTGTTTATATTACAACAGCGGAAACTAAGTTTGTACAACTCACGCCCTTCTACCTAGCAAAAGTCGGTTGCCCATCCCTAGGGAAACCCACACTAGCTGCACTCCTCCAGCTCAGCGCGGCGTGTATGGCTCCCACTCAGCCGTGGTCCCTGACGGAGGGTAGCCCTCGCCGGTGTACTCATAACCCGAGTCCGTGGGATACTCTTCACCTGAAAAACACTTAAGCAGCAACCATGAGCACGATGGCTCAACAAGACTTAACCGGCTCACCTAGGCATGGAACTCTCCATGTAGTGTACAACGAACATGGGAAGGTAAAATTTCAGCAAACGGACACGCCTACAAGTTCATCCTTAGTTCATCTTTTAGCCACAAGTTAACAGTTCATGAATCTGAAATTTAGTAAGCAATATTTGGTGGCACACAAGTAGCAATACAATTATATCATAACAGCAGTATTGAATCATCACATTTTATATATTAACCTACGTCACGACTCAGTGACCAAGTGGTACTCTTCACCGCGAGGGATGGCAAATCGACTCGATATACACCTGCAGGGATACTCGAAGAGCACGTCACGTACGCCCACCCGCGGAGCTGCACAGCACGCTCACTCGATGTCGTATGGGACAACCTTTCACCCAACAGCCCGAACGTTTAACCGGTCGCACCGAAACGGGCAGGAGTTTCCCTACACGGAGCATCTCTCTATGCCCATTAGCAGATTTCCACCTTGCTGCCCTCAACCTACATCTATAAATCGGTGCGTTATGCCTCGACACCCGGAGGTTTAGGATACATCGGTTTACCGTGGCCCATACATCGGTTTAGGAAAAACTTTATAAAAGGGGTTAATGCAAACTGGGGCTTGCCTTGTTGCTGCTGGTCAGTGGTTAAAGCTTCGTCCAGAAGAAGGAAGTCGAGCACTTCCGGAGTCTCCTCGCCTTCAGTGACTACACGTTAACGAGATACTACATGTCAATTCAAATGCAATGTGCAACTTGAATAAGTAATTACTATAACTCTAGCTAGACCTCCCCTTTGGTTCTGAAATTTTTATGGTGGCTTGGTAGTGTCCTAACCAGAGTATTGACCAAGTTTCATTCGAAACAAAGTTCATTTGAGCCTCGTACAAATAAAAGCCTATTTGGTCAATATTAGAACCTCTAAGAAATTCCAAGGGTTTTCATGGCTTCAACCATTACTTTATGGAAACTAGAAATTTAGATGATTCTAATGGAATTGGTTTCATGTCATTTGAAGAATTCTAGATGAAGTTATGCCCTAAACAAGATTTGAGAAACTCCGAAAAATGTTTCTGTACATTTTTCTATTTTCTCAGGGCAGTTCACTTAATTAGACCATTAGGGGGACTAAATGAATCTGGATGGGTCTGAAAATTTTACTGTAACTCAAGGATGTTCCAATGAACCTCTCAGCCAAATTTTAGAATTTTTCATAAAGTAATTCTCCAGATAAAATTCCTAACAGTTTAAATTTTAGGGAATTAATTCTGGAAAACTATTAAGTTTCATTAGATGAAATTTGTATTGCTGGAAAGTACTCAAAAATATGAGTTCAGTAAAATTTAGTTCACTGAATTTGGAGCTTCCTAGCAGAAGTTATGTGCATTTTAAGTTTGAACCAAATCTGAAAATTCAAAAGTTTAAACCCTGCGGGCGGGTCCCACCCCGCGTCTTCTTCTTCCCTGCGCGCGCCCGCACGATCGGTGGCGGCGCACTTTGGTGAGGCTCGCCGGAACTGACTTCCCGACCGTCCCCAGCGCTAGAACTGGCCGCCTAGCCCTATCTCGCCACGTGGAACTTGCCTCGGGGGTCAGAGCTCACCGGCGGTGACCGGAAATGGCCGTGCGACGTTAACCGCGGAGGTTAGGGCTCTGGCGAGGTTGCTCTCGCTCTCTGAGGCATGAAAAGAGTCACGGTTTGCTCGGGGAGCACCAGTGGTTCACGTGGAACCCGACATGAGCAACCTCGGAAGCTAAAAACGCCTGCAAACCCACTCTCGACGGTGACCCGAGCCGTGTTTGCACTGGCGGCTATGGAAACTGCTATATCTCGGCCATTTCTGGACGGTTGTGCTCAGTTCTTCCTCGAGGAGGGACGCTAGGAGGTGTAGAAGCTACTTG
Source organism: Neostapfia colusana (assembly GCA_030760725.1). Lineage (NCBI taxonomy): Eukaryota > Viridiplantae > Streptophyta > Magnoliopsida > Poales > Poaceae > Neostapfia > Neostapfia colusana. The sequence continues at coordinate 17,535,126 of JASWHV010000017.1, read as the reverse complement.
TGAGCTAGCTGGACCATTGATTCAACGTGTAAGCCGGATTTTTGGTTTTTTCCGAACTCGGTCTGTTGCACTAGGGTTCGGGTCTTTCTAAAATTCTTGCTAACCGATGGATTATTTGTCGAACGGTTTGCGGCTACACCATCTAGGGATCCCCATGCACCTTTATTGTGTAGCATGTGGTCGGGAAAGATGGCCGGATTGGGCTGTCGACGATGAGCCGAAGCACAGCTCCGCCGGTTCCTTCTGGTTTCTTGACTTCGACGGCTTACACCACACACAACCGAGTGCAGCTCTCTGGTGCAGCATGGGGAACAGCTAGACCATACCTTGGCGCTCCTTTTTTTATGCAGGGGCCATGAGCGATTGATGATCGGCACCAGTGCGCGGCGAGGCTCGGAGGTGCGGTCGCTGCTGCTGTTTTTCGTGCGCGCGGCAGCTGAGCAGAGCAGCGCAGGCAAGGGAGGCAGCGAAATCTGTTTGTGCCTTGTACGTGGTAATCAGGAGGGGGCACGAGCTGATCCAAACGCACGCTGGTGAGGCCGAGAGGCGGCAACAGCCCCGGCAGCTGACCGATGGCCACCGAGTCGGTTTCCCTCTGAGCACAGCCACTGACCAGTGGGTCCTTCCCCCTCTAATTTCTTTTCCAATTTTTCATTTCTGTTTTCACTGAAAAGATCCCAGCTACTCACAATTCAATGATCACCCAAATTGAATCATGTTTGTTGGAAGTCAGGGGTAATCCCACAATGAAATCCATGCTCACATCTTCCCACTTCGATGCTGGGATTTTCAGGGGTTGCAGCAGCCCTGATTTCCTCATATGATCAGCTTTCACTCGTCTACACGTATCACACTCGGATACGAACTTAGCCACTTCCCGCTTCATCCGTGTCCACCAAAATTTCTTTTTCAAATCTTGGTACCTTTTGTTGCTGCCCCGATGAATGGAGTATTTAGACAAGTGAGCTTCATCAAGAATCTTCTTCCTCAGTTCCATATTCCGGGGTACGACTATGCGGTCATTGAACCACAGCGTCCCCTCATCATCTTTCCGGAAACATTTGATTTCCCCGTTTTCTATCCGTCTCCAGAGATGTGCCATGCCCTTGTCAATCTTCTGAGCTGCAATGATGTCCTCCCTAATAGTAGGGATGAGGGCAAGGTTGTAGAGCGATCCATAAGGAACCAAGTATAAACTCGGCTCTTCCTCCATCACCGGTGCTATGGTGAGGTTATGGACATGTGATTTCTGACTCAGCGCGTTGGCAACCACATTCGCCTTGCTGGGGTGGTAATGAATCTCAAATTCATAGTCTTTGATTAGCTCTAACCACCTCTTTTGCCTCATATTCAGCTCCTTCTGGGTGAAAATATACTTCAGGCTCTTGTGGTCGGTGTAGAGATGCACCAAATTCCCCAGGAGATAGTGCCTCCACATTTTCAGCGCCAAAACCACAGCAGCGAGTTCAAGATCATGAGTCGGATAGTGCTGCTCATGGTTTCAAAGTTGGCATGAGCCATATGCAACCACACGTCCTTCCTGCATCAACACGCAGCCGAGCCCGATGCCGGCCGCATCACAATACACGTCGAAGGGCTTGGTCGTATCCGGTTGAGCTAAGACCGGGGCGGTTGTGAGATGCTTCGCTAATGCTTGGAACGCTCCTTCACATGCTGAGTTCCAAACATACTTTGTTCCCTTTTTCAACAGTTCCGTCATTGTCTTAGCAAGCTTGGAGAAGCTTGGAATGAATCTCCGGTAATATCCCGCTAAGCCGAGGAAGCTTTTGACTTAATGGACAGAAGTAGGGGCTTTCCATTTCAGCACTTGCTCAATTTTGCTTGGGTCAACCGCAATGCCTTCCGCTGAGATGATATGTCCCAAAAATGGCACTTGGCTGATCCAAAACTCACATTTGCTGAACTTGGCATAGAGCTTGTGGTCCCACAATCGTTGAAGAACGGTTCTCAAGTGTTCGGTGTGTTCTGCTTTTGTCTTGGAATAAACCAAGATATCATCAATGAACACCACAACGAACTTGTCCAGCTCCGGCATGAACACCGAGTTCATGAGATACATGAAATGTGCCAGAGCATTAGTGAGACCAAAAGACATGACGAGATATTCATATAAGCCATATCTCGTCGAGAAGGCCGTCTTCGGGATATCCTCCGCTCGGATTTTTATTTGATGATATCCAGAGCGAAGGTCCATCTTGGAGAACACACTTCCCCCTTACAAGCTGATCAAACAGAATGTCAATGCGGGGCAGTGGGTATTTGTTCTTGATGGTGACAGCATTGAGCGGACGGTAGTCCACACACAGCCTTAAGGTTTCATCCTTCTTTACGAACAGCGCCGAGCACCCCCAAAGCGAGGAACTCGGCCTAATGAAACCCTTGCTCAACAGATCATTGAGCTGTTCTTTCAATTCATCCAGCTCGTTTGGAGTCATTTTGTATGGTCTCCATGAGATAGGAGTAGTCCTAGGTGCAAGCTCAATCTTGAACTCGACATCCCGCTCAGGTGGCATGTCCGGAAGATCATCCGAAAACACGTCGGGATATCCTCAGACTACGGGGATGTCCTCTAACTTGGAAGCTTCAGAAGTATAGGCAGCTGAAACTTCCCGGACTGGATTGTCTAATATGAGGGACTGCGGATGGTGTAATGGGGAGTTGAGGTGAACCGTCCATGATAATGTTTCTAGGACCGCGCCATGGTAGCTTAGCCATGACATCCCTAAGATTGCATCAATCTTCTGCCCCTCAAGAATAATCATAGTGGTGGGATATATCTTCCCACCTAAGCACAGTGGTGCTTTTGGAATCATCATAGTAGCTGAAATCTTTCCTCCCGGTGAGCAGATCATATAAGAACACTCGGTTGGAAAGGCTTCCAGTTGATGCTTAACCACATATGATGCACTTATGAAGTTGTGGGTTGCACCTGAATCAAATAATATGATGATTGCTTGATCGTTTAGAGTGAACGTACCCGCAGCCCATTGTCTCCCTCTGGGGCGTCCTCATTGTCGAGGTTGATAACGCTCCCGGTTCACTGACCAACCTTCTTGACCGGACATCGGCCTCGAGCACCGCCCTGGAACTGGGATTGCCCGCTGCTTTGCCCACCTGGCCACACGTAAAGCAAGTGTAGTGAGGCGGTCCTACGCTGATCGACAGATAGAAACCCGGGGCGCGTTGTGGCGGTGGAAACGCTCGGCGTACCGTCTGCTGCTGCTGTTGTGGTCGCGGTGGTGGCATCGGCGGTTGGAATGGGGATGGCTGAAAAGAACGACCCCCGAACTGCTGAGGTCGCGCCGGTGGATGCCACTGCTGACCGGATGGTGTCCGATACACCATGCGGTATTTCTGGGGAGCTCCACCCCCACTGCTGGGTGGAGTGCTGCGCTTTCGCTGCTCAGCCGCCAATTCTCGCTTAGCGTCTTCTTGCATGATCGCGGCATTAACAAGATCGTTAAAGGTGCCGCGATTGCATTGGACGAGATGCGTCTTCATCTCGGTGTGTAACCCCTGATAGAAGTGCTCCTGCTTCTTTTCCTGGGTGGAGACGTAATCCGACGCATATTGTGCCAGATGGTTGAAGGCACGGGAGTAGTCATGGGCACTCCTCCCGCCCTGCTTCAGCTCCAAGAACTCTTGGAACTTCCGCTTCATTATCCCGGGAGGGATATGGTAGGCGCGGAACACCTCCCGGAATTCCTCCCACTCCACGGCATGGCCAGCCGGATGTGAGGTGACATAATTCGCCCACCATGCACCAGCGGCACCGTGAAGCTGCTGCGCCGCGAACAGAGTCTTCAGCCGCTCCGTAGATTGGAGCAGCCCGAACTTGGACTCAATTGTCCGCAGCCAGTTGTCGGCCTCCAGGGGTTCTGCTGCATCAGTGAACACCGGAGGGTGCGTACTCATGAAGTCCGAGTACGTCACATCACGGGGCTCACGAGACCCCCTCTTATGACGCCCCCCCGCCTGGGACGTATTCGGCACGATCGTGCGGAGCAGGTCGGTCTGCTCCTCACGTCCACCCACCAGTGCCACAATCACATCCGCTAGCGTAAGCGGAGGCGGCGGTGGTGGTGGTTTCTGCGGGGTGCTGTCGTAGGCAGGTGGCCGGGAGTCATCACCCCCCTGCTGGCTAGAGACACCAATCTCATGTGTGGTCCGAGTGCGAACCATCTGCAACCATACAACAATAAACATCAGTCCCACAACATACTTCATGCAGTCCAATAAAATGGCGTAAAACATAATGACAGTAAAACATGCGATACATCTCGTATACAGATAATGTAATAACTTTGCACAAGCTACACCATTACCAGACCAAATACAAGCTATTTAAATCCAATTTTATGGACTTCCTCTTTGGAAGTTCATTTCAACTAGGTTTGTTCACTACGAGACGTTAAAATCACTTTGTCATCACGTATACTACCCTTTTATCTTCAATACGACACAAACATGGTCTCTAGCAAAAGAAGCTTGAGCAGGACATACACTCAAATCTTTCACTAGTTGAAGATAACCTCTCATTAGTATGTTCTACCCCATTGGAAGTACTTAAACCCCCTAGGGTACAACAATCTCTCGATTGAGTTCAACTGTCATCCCTCTGCCCAAATGACCACTTTCTACATATCCCAGATTTTGATCTGGTTATAAGAATTTTCATGACTCAAACTGAATACCAAAGTTAAATTTAACTTCAGTATATTTCCAACAAGTATTTATTTGCCCTCAGATCAGCTCTGCTTAAAAAGTTATGGTAATTCAAAGTCAACAAAATTTCTGGATGAATTTCAACAGCACCTCCTTTGGAAGTTGCTGTTTTCAACTCTGGTTTCCACTGAGTTATGTGCTGAAATTTCAGAAACTTTGAATTACAAAGATGTAACACATCTCCTACCGTTTCCAAAGATGTATGATATTAAAAATTTAGATTTTTCTACAGAATGTTATGCTTGAAAAACAGAACAGTCCAGAGAGTGTTTTGAATCTGCCCTGGTTCTGGACAGTTTACAATCATCTGGAATTTAAGCCATCTTAAGATGTGTTTCAGCTCTGGGGGTCTAAAACAAAGTTGTAGAGCACTTAAACACCTTTCCATAACTATATCCCACACCTCCATTGACTAAATGATTTGTGAGTTATGCTCTGTCAAAGTTCAGCAAACTTGCTGCCTAAAACAGAGCACTCTGTTTTTCAATCCCTTGGAGCTACACTGATCAACTATTGAATTTTTCTACCCAACTAGGGTCCTAAATGTTGAAACTTGGTGATTTTAGTTCCTTATTATCATTATCTTTCATGCACATGCCTATGATATGTCGGACTAGTCCGATTTCCCTGTATTTCATAAACCTACTAAGTGTTTCAGGGATTAACAAAGCATCGAAAAGCCTATTCACCCCCTCTAGGCAACATTCCATTGGTATCAGAGCCAAACTCTTCAAAAGAAACTCACCGCTCGAAGAGACGATGTCGGACGTCAAGGATGTAGACAAGAAGATCGACGATGAAAAGAGTAATGATGAAAGGACTCAAAAGCTAAAGAAGCTACTCGATGCCATTCAAGACAGTGAGGACGATGATGAGGAGGTGCTCCAACTCAAGGCTCTTCTACGGAAGAAGGCACTCTCCCCAAAAGGGAAGAAGAAGGTCGATGATGAAAAGAAGATGAAAGGGGGGTAGTCACACAGACTACTCCCGATATCCTTTTGACTATGAGCGTTTAAATTCTAACAATAGTCATTACTTATCAATTCCTCTAGGGAAAGCACCTTACTTTGATGGCAATGACTATTCAATGTGGAGACAAAACATGAAAATGCACCTTATATCTCTTAACCCAAGTTTGTGGCATATAGTGTGTACATGGATAGATATCCTGGATGATGATAAGGAGCTGACCACAAGCCAAGAACAAGCCATTCATCGGAATGCTCAAGCTGCAGCTGTGATCACGTCATCACTGAGCCGAGACGAGTTCACCAAGGTGGACGGACTCGAAATTGCCAAGGAGATATGGGAAACACTACAAACCACACATGAAGGTGACCGTCATGTACGCGAAGCCAAGATAGAAATGATTGAAGGTGAATTGGGAAGGTTCACGATAGAAGAAGATGAATCACCACAAGATATGTACAATCGACTGAAGAATCTTATCAACAAAGTCCGAGCTTATGGCATTAAAAAGTGGAATGATCATGAGGTCGTGAAGTTGATTATAAGAGCATTCATGCCTCGCAACGTGACTCTCTGCTCTATGATTAGAGAAAGCCCCAGGTACCGGAAACTGACCCCAGACGAACTTCTTGGCAAGATCATCAACTTTGAAATGATGGAGAAGCAAGCCAAGCATATCCAGGAAATTGCCGATCTCACCTCAGCAAAGAAGAAAGGAGTTGCTTTGAAGTCAACCTGTAAACTCGTATCAAAAGAAGCTCAAGAAACTCATGCAGAAGACGACAGTGATGATGAAAGTAGTGATATCGATGAAGAAGACATGATCTTGTTCACGAAGAATATCAAGAAAATGATGAGAAGAAGAAAGGGTAGCAGCTCAAACGAAGGAAGACAAAGAGACAAACAAAGACCCAAGATAAGATGGGCGTGCTATAACTGCGTAGAATATGATCACTTCATAGTAGATTGTCCATATGAAGAAAACAAGAAGACTAAAGACAACAAGCCTCAACCAAAGAAAATGTTCAAGAAGAAGAAGAAGCAATATGGCCAAGCGCATCTAGGGAAGGAGTGGGACTCCAATGATGAATCATCATCCGAAGAAGAAGAAGAGGAGATGGCCACCATAGCCATAAAGAAGACTACCAAGAAATCCACTCTCCTCCCAACCATGGGCGCATGGAAGGACACCGACAACACTTGTCTAATGGCAAAGGAAGGTAAAACAAAGGTAACAAGTAACTCTTCCTTCTTACATTCTTTTACTAGTGATAGTGATAATTCTAGTGAGGATGATAGCAGTGATGAAAATGAATATATGCTTAGGGGTTTAGACAAAAAGACAACTGCTAAGATGAAGTTTCTATTTGATAAGCTTGTTGATATGGATAAGTTAGTCAATCGTCAGGAAGATATGATCATCTCCCAAAAGGAGGAATATCTTGAGATTGAAAAATTCTTGAACTTGAAAAGGAGCGAAGAAAATCACTAGAACTTGAGTTAGCTTCAAGCAAGGAAGCTTGCTTGAAGTTAAAAAACTCAAACACCACCATCAAGGATGAACTTGCTAACTTAACCAAAGTTAACAAGATCCTTGAGGGACAAGTTGAGTCACTCAAGCAAAGTGGTTCATCATCCACTTCAAGCTCACCTTCTCAACATATAAAATCTGAAACTAGTATTACTTGTGCTTGTGGCAAAAGTGACACTAACTTGAAGAAAAAACCAAACTCAACAAAGGACAAGCAATCTTCTCAAAGTGGCATATTTGACAAGGAGAAGATCAAGTATGCACGCAGTACATACTCGGTCACAAGACCTCCTAATGTCAAATATGGCATTGGATATTCTTATGGTGAAAAGCAAAACACTAGAAGCCACAAGAATAACAAGGGTCATTGCCTTTGTCAAGGGAAACTCTTCTCAAGTTAGAAAACTTAATAATGTTGATAAATTTAACACTGTGAACACATATGAACAACAGCTTCTATTTAGAACTTTTGATGCTTCATATGTACTTATGAAAAGTAATCTTGGAAGAGTTTATGCTAAATATGTTGGGCCACGCCATGGGAACACCAAGTCTCATGTGTGGGTGCCCAAATCACTTGTGACTAACCTCAAAGGACCCAAGCATGCTTGGGTACCTAAGACCAAGGCATAAATTGTTTTTGCAGACTTATTCATCCGGTGGAGCAAAATGGGTGCTAGATAGTGGATGCACCAATCACATGACCGAAGAAAGAAGAATGTTCATGGAATATGAAGAAAATGAAGATCCAAAAGAAGGAACTTACTTTGGTGATAATAGTCAAGGAAGAGTGCTTGGTACCGGTAAAATTGCAATTTCATCACAACATACTCTCTCTCTCTCTCTCATGTTTTACACATTGACTCCTTGGATTATAACCTTTTGTCCATATCTCAATTATGTGACAAGGGTTATAATTGCTTATTTACTACTGAGGGTGTGACTGTCTTTAGAAGGAGTGATAACTCAATTGCATTCAAGGGTGTGTTAAAGGGAAAACTTTATCTAGTTGACTTCAACAAATATAAAGCCGAACTTGACACATGCTTGATTGCAAAGACCAACATGGGTTGGCTGTGGCATAGACGGCTAGCACATGTTGGTATGAGGAATATTCAAAAACTCCTCAAAGGCAATCACATCTGAGGTTTAAAGGATGTTGTTTTTGAGAAAGACAGGCCGTGTAGAGCGAGTCAAGCAGGGAAGCAAGTAGGAGCACCCCATCCCGCGAAGAATGTCATGACTACAACAAGAACGCTTGAGCTTCTCGACATGGATCTATTCGGTCCAATAGCTTATATAAGCATCGGCGGTAACAAATACGGTCTAGTCATTGTTGATGATTTTTCACGCTTCACGTGAGTTTTCTTTTTGCATGATAAGATAGAAACTCAAGGAACCCTCAAGAAGTTCATCAAGCGTGCCCAAAATGAATTCTCATTGAAGATCAAGAACATACGAAGTGACAATGGGACATAATTCAAGAACACCCAAGTTGAGGAGTATCTAGATGAAGGAATAAAGCACGAATTTTCAGCACCATATACTCCTCAACAAAACGGAGTAGCCAAAAGTAAGAACAGAACTCTGATTGAGATGACGAGGACAATGCTCGATGAATACAGGACTTCGAACAGGTTTTGGGCTGAAGCGGTTAACACCGCTTGTCATGCCATAAACCGGCTATATCTTCATCGGCTGCTCAAGAAAACTTCATATGAACTACTCACGGATAACAAGACAAATATTTCATATTTTTGAGTTTTTGGTTCAAAATGTTATATTTCAAACAAGAAGTCAAGGGCTTCGAAGTTTACTTCGAAGTCAGATGAAGGTTTCTTACTTGGCTATGATTCGAACTCCTACGCTTATCGTGTCTTCAACAAAACCTCCGGACTTGTTGAAGTAGCATGTGACGTAGTGTTTGATAAAACTAACAGCTCTCAAGAAGAGCAAGTTGATCAATGTGTGCTAGATCAAAAAGAAGCTCCATGTCAAGCATTGAGAAGAATGGCATTGGGTGATGTTCGACCACAAGTGCCACCTTCAAATGCGAATGAAGAAAATGAACCACATGTGGAGGAAAATGATCAAGGGGGAGCTTCCATACAAGATCAACCTCAAGAAAATCAAGAATATCAAAACATCAATGAGGGCAACTATCTAGGGGGAGAAGAAGACAATAATGAAGATTCAAGACCACAAGTGCCACATCCAAGAGTACACCAAAGCATCCAAAGAGATCACCCCGTTGACAACATAATCGGTGACATCCGAAAGGGAGTAATAACTCGATCTCGCATAGCTAATTTTTGTGAACACTATTCTTTTGTATATTCTTTGGAACCATACAGGATTGAGGATGCATTAAAAGATCCGGACTGGGTGATGGCGATGCAAGAAGAATTGAACAACTTCAAAAGGAACGATGTGTGGGAGCTTGTTGAAAGACCCAAGTCCAATGTCGTCGGCACTAACTGGGTTTTCTGCAACAAGCAAGACGAACATGGAGTGGTGACAAGGAATAAGGCACAACTTGTGGCAAAAGGGTACTCACAAGTTGAAGGTTTGGATTTCGACGAGACTTTTGCTCCCGTAGCTAGGCTTGAATCGATTCGTATATTACTTGCATATGCTACTCACCATGGTTTCAAGCTTTGTGAAATGGACGTGAAAAGTGCATTAGGAGGTGTACGTGGAGCAACCACCCGGTTTTGAAGATCAAGAGCACCCCGACTATGTGTTCAAACTGCATAATGCTCTCTATGGCCTCAAACGAGCTCCTGGAGCTTGATATGAGTGCCTTAGAGATTTTTTGATTGAAAATGACTTCAAGATTGGAAAAGCTGATTACACCTTGTTCACTAAACACTTTGATGATGATCTCTTCATTTGCCAAATCTATGTTGACGATATTATATTTGGTTCAACTAACAAATTCTTTTGTCAAGAATTTAGTAAGATTATGACAGGTAGATTCGAGATGTCCATGATGAGAGAGTTGTGATATTTTTTGGGATTCCAAGTGAAGCAACAAAAGGACGGAACATTCATAAGCCAAACAAAGTACACTCAAGACATTCTCAAGAAGTTTGGAATGGACAAAGCAAAGCCCATGAAGACCCCCATGGCGACTAATGGACACTTGGATCTCAATGAAGATGGACCAAATATGGATCAAAAGGTATATAGTTCCATGATTGGCTCCTTACTCTATTTATGTGCATCTAGGCCTGATATCATGTTGAGTGTATGTTTGTGTGCAAGGTTTCAAACCAATCCTAAGGAATGTCATTTGACAGCCGTTAAAAGGATCTTGAGATATTTAGTTCATACACCCAACCTAGGCCTTTGGTATCCCAAAGGTTCAAAATTCAATCTCATTGGATACTCCGATGCAGATTATGACGGATGCAAGGTAGATAGAAAAAGTACTTCCAGTACTTGCCAATTCCTAGGTAGATCCTTAGTTTCTTGGTCCTCCAAGAAACAAAATTCAATTGTCTTATCCACAGCCGAAGCGGAGTATGTTGCAGCCGAGAGTTGTTGTGCAGAACTCCTTTGAATGCGACAATCTCTAAGGGGTTACGGTTACAATATGTGACGCCCTCAATTCTGTGGAAAACCACGGAACCGAGAACTAATGCATATGTGTGCCCAGGATGTTCATCACACATACACATACGTTCCACAAACTGAATTCAGATTATATATTACCACGAATAACAGAGTTTATTACAACATCTCATGAGTCTTGGACTCATGCTCACAGCGGAAGTCTTTATTTCTACACAGCGGAAATCTTTATTTAAATGCGGAAGCAAAAACTAATGCGAAAGTAAAACTAAGCAGAAGTGGCTTCATCTCTACTCCCTCCACAGGCAAGGTTGAGAACAGATCACACGCCATAATGTCCCACTTGATCTTCATAATAGGTTTCTCCTGCTGCTGATGAAGAAATAATAATGCAAGGTTGAGTACAATGATGTACTCAGCAAGTGCGGGAATAACACATGATATGCACCTCATAAACAAGGTAGGTAATAAAAGGATTATTTGCAGAAAAGCAGATTTATAAAAAAACATGATAAAACAGCAACTTAACTTTAGATGAATGTAATCCCAGCATGTATTAAATTACCAACATACCTCCATCGCTTTCCAATTTCCATCCGAACATTAACCAATCTTTTATTCATACTCACGAATACCTCCTCGTATTCGCTACCATCTCACCTCATAAAACAACCACATCTCACACCGAGACCAATCTCATGTCATGACCCATCAGTCATGCAACCATCTTATCTCCCGGACTCAACAGTTCAAAACCAATAACCATAACCGATAACCATAACCAAAAACCTTCCCAATAACCATTCCAATAACCATCCCAGTAATCGTCCCATCTAATCATGGCAGTTTAGCCAGGTGCTCGTGACCGTAAGCTCGGCTATCATGATAGTTTTAATAACTCTGCAGAGTTTGCACCTCTTTACCCACAAGTTTGTGATTTCGTCACCCGTCGGCGACTGCAGAACCTCCATTATACCAGTACACATCCGTCGGTGTATGTTCAAGAGATCACAAAATAGCCTTTACAAAGGGGTTACTAGATGTATGGACTCACTAAGGTTTCACCCGCAGGCTAGAATCTCCAATTCTCCCACCCACGGGCCCCCTCTTGTGCCATGCAGTTCCCAGGGCAGTCCTCACTCGACTCCCATTCCCCGCGCCTTCCACAGTCCATAACACTCTAGCAACTTACCTAATTACTCAGCTAAGCCACACCCATATTTAGCCTTGTGGTGGCACTGTTATCCTGGCATGTTCATGCATGAACCGGTCCTTAGATCTACGGCAAGTAAAACCACCATCTCATGCTACCTCATTCACAAACCCAGTCTTGCCTAGATCTCCCTCCGATCCATGTTCATCAGTTTTTCATTATCATTACGAGTGCAGTTAGCTAGACACATTTATCTCGCTTCTCAATCCCATAGACTCAGCAAAGCATAAAGCAAAAACCATACCCGACTCATAAACTTCCCAAGCGACAAGGATGGTTTAATCAAAACTAGTAAACTCCTATAAAAAGGGTTTCCCATCATGTTTGACTCAGCACACACACCTTTTAGCAAAACAAAACAGTTTTACCCAAAACATAGGATCAACATGGTCAAGGAGCACTTGCCTTGTTCTTGCGGTTCCGGTTGTTCTTGATTCTCAAAGCCTTGTTGCTGCAGCTCGTCGTAGACAGCTTCCTGAGTTTGTCCTTGCGTTTTTCGAGGTCCTCCTAAGACCGCTCGGTTCTTCTTCGATGATCTCCCTTGTTGTGCTTCAGCGATGTGTTGCTCGGCGAGTTAGGGCTAGGGCTCTAAGTCGTCGGCTTAGGAGTTGAAAGAGAAGTTTGTAGTTTCGGCCAGAGGTTTTGGGTTCTATTTATAATCGGGAAGAGAAGAGTGCTAATCTGATTGGATCCTGAATAAGAGTCTCATTCAGATCTTTGTTAGATCCTGACGTCTTATCTTCGGTAACCATCGTGGGGTTTAGATCGGTTTCCGTTGCGTACCGATATCTTTACGCGTAAAAACCGCTCCAGACTCGTTACTTCCGTGGTGAAGAGCTCCGGAAGCTCCACGTGTCCTTCCAAGCATGGTATCTCTTTTCCCACAGAGACGAGCTCCGGTTGTGCCGTGTGTCACGAGCGAGACCTCCCTCTTCTTCGGAGGTGAGCTCTACGCACGCCACGTGTTGGCGCCGGTCTTGCTCTTCTTCTTTCCTCAGGGACATGTCCCGCGGTCGACACGTGTTTAGCTGCGACGGACCTTCCGGTGATAAGCTCCGGTGGCGACACGTATTCGATAGATCCGGACGTCTCTGAGATGATCTCCGGGATTGACACGTATCCCCCGCGAATGGTCCTCTGATTTCCGCGAGGACTAGCTCCGAGGATGACACGTGTCCTATAAAAAATGCCTTTGCTTCTTCCGCAGCGGCTAGCTCCGTGGTAGCACGTGTCCCACAGGGTCGGACCTCTTTCCAATTGCGTAGGTGACCCCCGAGCCTGCCACGTAGCTAGTTTAGCGGCGGACCTCTCCCAATTTCTCGGGGATGAGCTCCGAACATGCCACGTGGTCTGCTGGCCGTGGAAATTGCCTTCGGTGCTCTCGGAGAGCTTTATTGGCTATCCTTTTGGTACTTGTCTCTGTTTCTACTCTTCTTAAAATGTTTTTATTCTTCATAAAATATGAACATATGCTGACACCCGAGGTGAGGGTGTCACAAATCTACCCCCCTTAAATTGAATCTCGCCCTCGAGATTCGTTAGTAGAAAATAGATGGGGAAATTCTGCCTTGATATCCTCTTCACGTTCCCATGTGGCTTCAGCTTCAGTGTGATGGCTCCATTGTACCCTGCACCATCGAATCACCTTGTTTCGGGTGACCCTTTCCTTTACGTCCAAGATTCGGACAGGGTGTTCTGCGTAAGTTAGGTCCTCTTGAAGTTCAAGTTCTCCCATTGACACTTTTTCTTCTGGTACTCTTAAGCACTTCTTGAGCTGGGATATATGAAACACGTCATGTACGTCGGAGAGGTGGTTTGGGAGCTCTAGTTGGTAGGCTACTTCTCCTCGCTTACCCAAAATCTTAAATGGTCCGATGTAGCGAGGCGCTAGTTTGCCTTTGACGTTAAAACGTCGTTGGCCTCGGATAGGCGATACCTTAAGGTATACGAAGTCTCCAACTTCAAAGGTCAACTTTCTACGCCTATTGTTCGCATAGCCTTTCTGTCGTGACTGAGCAGCCTTTAAGTTCTCCCGTATCGTTTGGACTTTCTTTTCAGCCTCTTGTAGTACTTCGGGTCCAAACACCTGGTTCTCTCCAGTCTCGTTCCAGAACAGCGGCGTTCTACACCGTCTGCCATATAAGGCTTCGAAAGGCGACATCTTCAAGCTAGCTTGATAGCTGTTGTTATAGGAGAACTCGGCATACGGTAAACTCCTATCCCAACTACGCCCACGTTTCAAGGCGCAAGCTCTCAGCATGTCCTCCAAAATTTGGTTTGTCCTCTTGGTTTGCCCATCTGTTTGTGGGTGATAGGCGGAGTTAAAATCCAGTCGTGTACCCATGGCTTTCTGCAACTTCCTCCAGAATCTAGAAATAACTGAGAACCTCGATCGGAGACTATCCTCTTCGGAACTCCATGACGGCACACGATCTGCTCCATGTACAATTCTGCCAATTGTGCTACATTGTAACTGGTCTTTACAGGGAGAAAATGGGCGGTTTTCGTCAATCGGTCCACAATGACCCAGATGGAGTCGTATCCTGATTGAGTTCTTGGCAATCCGACAATAAAGTCCATACTGATGTCCTCCCATTTCCATTCAGGTATTTTCAAAGGTTGCAACAATCCAACGGGTTTTTGATGTTCGGCTTTTACCCGTTGGCATGTGTCGCATAGGGCAACGTATTCGGCTATATCCCTCTTTATACCATCCCACCAATAGCAAGTTTTCAAGTCCTTGTACATTTTGGTGCTCCCTGGATGTATGGAATAGGGTGAGTCATGTGCCTCCTTCAATATCATGTCGCGAAGGTGTCTTATGTTTGGCACACAAATCCTTTTTCCTAGCCAAAGCGTACCCTTTTCATCCTCCTTGAAATCTTTTTCTATCCCTTGTTGGATTCTTTCCTTGATCTCCTTGATCCCCTCGTGCGTTGCTTGCCCCTTTCTTATTTCTTGCTCCAATGAGGAGTGGATTTCCACCATTTCCATGTTATTCAAGAATCTGAGGTGTAACTGTTCGAACTCCTTACGTAGTTCGGGTGGTAGCTCCCGAACCGTGAGTTGGTGGCATGCTCCCTTTCTGCTCAATGCGTCAGCGACCACATTGGCCTTCCCGGGGTGGTAATTGATTCCTACATCATAATCCTTGATGAGTTCTAACCATCGACGTTGCCTCAAATTCAAGTCCGTTTGTGTAAATATGTACTTGCGGCTTTTATGATCCGTATAGATCTCACATCGATGATCGAGGATATAATGTCTCCAAATCTTCAACGCATGCACCACTGCTGCTAATTCCAAATCATGTGTAGGATAGTTAAGCTCGTGTTTCTTTAATTGTCGTGAGGCATAGGCTACCACTTGTCCTTCCTGCATGAGCACACACCCGAGCCCTTGTCTGGATGCGTCACAATATATGTCAAGGCTCTTGCTTACATCCGGCAATACCAGAACTGGTGCTGTGGTTAGCCTTTTCTTGAGTTCCTCAAAACTTTCTTGGCAGACTTGTGTCCATTGAAAGACCTTTCCCTTCATAAGCAACTCCGTCATAGGTTTTGCTATCTTAGAGAAGTCTTTAATGAAGCGACGATAGTATCCTGCCATTCCAAGGAAACTTCGAATATCCCTCACGCTCTTCGGTTGGTCCCACTTCAGAACATCTCTCACCTTTCTGGGGTCAACCAATAACCCTTCCTTGGAGATGATGTGGCCTAGGAAAGATATTTCCTTTAGCCAAAATTGACACTTGTTGAGTTTGGCATACAACTGATGCTCGCGCAACTTCTGCAAGGTTAATCTCAGATGTTCTTCATGCTCCTCCTCACTTCTTGAATACACCATAATGTCGTCGATAAAAACCACGACAAACTTGTCCAAGTACTCCATGAAAACCTTGTTCATAAGGTACATGAAGTATGCGGGTGCATTTGTCAATCCAAAGGACATAACGGTATATTCATATGAACCATACCGTGTCCGAAAGGCTGTCTTAGGTATATCGGAGGGCTTAATCTTCAGCTGGAAATATCCCGACCGAAGATCAATTTTGGAGAATACTTGGGCTCCTTTCGTTTGGTCGAACAGGTTCTCTATACGGGGCAGAGGGTATTTATTCTTGATTGTCACCTCGTTTAGAGACCTGTAGTCCACGCACATTCTTTGGGTTCCGTCTTTCTTGTCCACGAAAAGTACCGGGGCTCCCCACGGTGACGAACTTGGACGGATAAAACCCTTCTCCAACTGTTCTTGAATTTGCTTCTTGAGTTCAACTAACTCGTTGACGGGCATCCTATATGGTCTCTTAGCTATGGGTGCAGTTCCAGGTACCAAATATATGGCAAACTCAATGTCCCGGTCAGGTGGCATACCTGGAAGTTCTTCCGGGAACACATCCGAAATTTCCTGAACCACTGGAATGTTGTCCAATGCTACTCCTTCAACATGGTTCAGATCCGCCCGTTCGGTCGTTTGCTGGGCTGACTCAAACTTGACACGGATACCGTGTTCGTTTGTCAATTGCACGCTTCTCTCAGCGCATTGGATTACTCCATTGTGCTTGCTTAACCAGTCCATTCCGAGTATGATGTCAATTCCATGGGAGTCCAAGACAATAAGGTTGGCAAGGAAGTCTACCCCCCTTATTTTAAGGCTTACTTTAGGACATACTATATTAGTCCTCATTTCTCCTCCGGGAGAATTAACTAACATAGCACATTCTAAGTGGGATACGGGTAGATGATGTTTGGCAACATATTTGGATGATACGAAGGAATGTGATGCTCCGGAATCAAATAAAATGGTGGCTGGGTTGGAGTTGGCAAGGAACATACCAATTGCGACGTCCTCAGCCTGTTGTGCTTCCTCAGCAGTGACATGGTTAACATGGCCACCAGCATAGTTCTGCGGTCCACGGTTCTCTTGGTGGTCCTCTCCGTTTGGTCGCTGGTTCTGCTTGGGCACGTTACCTTGCTGTCCAGGGCCTCGCTTCGGACACTGGTTAGCGAAGTGGCCCACTTCCCCGCATGCAAAGCATGCCCTGTTGCCTACGGCGGCAGGTACGTTGGGGCGGGGGTTTTGAACAGGAGCGCCATTGTTAGGCCGGGGCGCAGGAGGCATGGGCACTCGAGGTGCCGGTGCAACAAACCGTTGCTGTGGTGGCTGACCAGGGTGGTACGTAGGAGTGGTTTGTCCATACTACGGTGCAGGGGGCATGTACCTAGGTCGTACGTTGCTCCCTTGGGGCTGGTATGGCATCTTCCTTTTGCACTCGCGCTCAATCTCTCGGATCTTGTTTTCCACCACCATAGCCTTATCAACCAGCTTCTGGAAGCTTACGTAGTCATTGTTGAGGAGCTGAACTTGGATCTCATTGTTCAACCCTCTCATGAACAGGTACTGCTTCCTCTGATCTGAGTTGACATCTTCGGGGGCATACCGGGACAGTTGTATGAACTTGTTGAGGTATTCGTTCACACTCTTCTGCCCTTGGCGGAGACCTTCAAATTCCTGCCTCTTGAGCATCATTACGCCAACAGGGGTGTAGTGGGAGCGGAAACTTTTCTTGAACTCAGTCCAAGTGATTGTCTCCGGGTTGGCATGGGCGTTGCTCAAGGCATCCCACCAGTCAGCAGCTGCTCCCATCAGTTGGTGCGACACAAAGAGAACCTTTTCTCGGTCGTTGCACTGTACAATGGCAAGCTTCTTCTCCATGGATTTCAACCAATCATCGGCCTCCATTGGATCGCTTGCTTGAGCAAAGGTGGGTGGTCGAGTCCTCATGAACTCTCCCAACCTGTTATGAGATGGCGGGGGTGGTGGCGGTGGTGCCGGAACGGGGTGTTGGTTAGCTTGCAACTGACCCAAAGTTTGGATCATGGTTTGCATAAGCTGGTTTTGCATGGCCATCAACCTTTCTAGGTTGTTTTCGCCAGCTCCAGGGTTAGCAGGAACTTCTTCGTGGTCATCTTCCTGGACGTTCCTTCGGCTGGCGTTTTCTCTCACCATCTGTGAGAGAGAACGAAATAGAATAGAAGGTTAGAAGGTTAGATAGGTCCTTTCAACTATATGCATCAAGGGGAGTTGGACTATATATACTAGTCCTTATGAGGATGTGATCAAGTGCCGAAGCATTTCACTCCTCTTTCTTCTTACGTGTGGATATGGGCAACGTTGTTCAGACGTCCCACAACTCACACTAAGCACATATTCACAAATAATCATCACAAGGGCCCACTCAACTCCTATTCAAGGATGGTTTCCTATGTCAAGGTGGTTTCAAGGCCAATCTAAGCTATTCATCCTAGGATGCTTCCTTTGGTCCGCGTAGCTTCTATTTAGGGGTATAACTTGCTGTTAACCCGTGATTCTAATATCAATCTAAGGTTTCTATCTAGGCGTGTAACCTACTGTCAACCCGTGGCTCTGATACAAATCTGTGACGCCCTCAATTCTGTGGAAAACCACGGAACCGAGAACTAATGCATATGTGTGCCCAGGATGTTCATCACACATACACATACGTTCCACAAACTGAATTCAGATTATATATTACCACGAATAACAGAGTTTATTACAACACCTCATGAGTCTTGGACTCATGCTCACAGCGGAAGTCTTTATTTCTACGCAGCGGAAATCTTTATTTAAATGCGGAAGCAAAAACTAATGCGGAAGTAAAACTAAGCAGAAGTGGCTTCATCTCTACTCCCTCCACAGGCAAGGTTGAGAACAGACCACACGCCATAATGTCCCACTTGATCTTCATAATAGGTTTCTCCTGCTGCTGATGAAGAAATAATAATGCAAGGTTGAGTACAATGATGTACTCAGCAAGTGCGGGAATAACACATGATATGCAGCTCATAAACAATGTAGGTAATAAAAGGCTTATTTGCAGAAAAGCAGATTTATAAAAAAACGTGATAAAACAGCAACTTAACTTTAGATGAATGTAATCCCAGCATGTATTAAATTACCAACATACCTCCATCGCTTTCCATGTTCCATCAGAACATTAACCAATCTTTTATTCATACTCACGAATACCTCCTCTTATTCGCTACCATCTCACCTCATAAAACAACCACATCTCACACCGAGACCAATCTCATGTCATGACCCATCAGTCATGCAACCATCTTATCTCCCGGACTCAACAGTTCCAAACCAATAACCATAACCGATAACCATAACCAAGAACCTTCCCAATAACCATTCCAATAACCATCCCAGTAATCGTCCCATCTAATCATGGCAGTTTAGCCAGGTGCTCGTGACCGTAAGCTCGGCTATCATGATAGTTTTAATAACTCTGCAGAGTTTGCACCTGTTTACCCACAAGTTTATGATTTCGTCACCCGTCGGCGACTGCAGAACCTCCATTATACCAGTACACATCCGTTGGTGTATGGTCAAGAGATCACAAAATAGCCTTTACAAAGGGGTTACTAGATGTATGGACTCACTAAGGTTTCACCGGCAGGCTAGAATCTCCAATTCTCCCACCCACGGGCCCCCTCTTGTGCCATGCAGTTCCCAGGGCAGTCCTCACTCGACTCCCATTCCCCGCGCCTTCCACAGTCCATAACACTCTAGCAACTTACCTAATTACTCAGCTAAGCCGCACCCATATTTGGCCTTGTGGTGGCACTGTTATCCTGGCATGTTCATGCATGAACCGGTCCTTAGATCTACGGCAAGTAAAACCACCATCTCATGCTACCTCATTCACAAACCCAGTCTTGCCTAGATCTCCCTCCGATCCATGTTCATCAGTTTTTCATTATCATTACGAGTGCAGTTAGCTAGACACATTTATCTCGCTTCCCAATCTCATAGACTCAGCGAAGCATAAAGCAAAAACCATACCCGACTCATAAACTTCCCAAGCGACAAGGATGGTTTAATCAAAACTAGTAAACTCCTATGAAAAGGGTTTCCCATCATGTTTGACTCAGCACACACACCTTTTCGCAAAACAAAACAGTTTTACCCAAAACATAGGATCAACATGGTCAAGGATCACTTGCCTTGTTCTTGCGGTTCCGGTTGTTCTTGATTCTCAAAGCCTTGTTGCTGCAGCTCGTCGTAGACAGCTTCCTGAGTTTGTCCTCGCGTTTTTCGAGGTCCTCCTCAGACCGCTCGGTTCTTCTTTGATGATCTCCCTTGTTGTGCTTCAGCGATGTTTTGCTCGGCGAGTTAGGGCTAGGGCTCTAAGTCGTCGGCTTAGGAGTTGAAAGAGAAGTTTGTAGTTTCGGCCAGAGGTTTTGGGTTCTATTTATAATCGGGAAGAGAAGAGTCCTAATCTGATTGGATCCCGAATAAGAGTCTCATTCAGATCTTTGTTAGATCCTGACGTATTATCTTCGGTAACCATCGTGGGGTTTAGATCGGTTTCCGTTGCGTACCGATATCTTTACGCGTAAAAACCGCTCCAGACTCGTTACTTCCGTGGTGAAGAGCTCCGGAAGCTCCACGTGTCCTTCCGAGCCTGGTATCTCTTCTCCCACAGAGACGAGCTCCGATTGTGCCGCGTGTCACGAGTGAGACCTCCCTCTTTTTCGGAGGTGAGCTCTACGCACGTCACGTGTTGGCGCCGGTCTTCCTCTTCTTCTTTCCTCAGGGACATGTCCCGCGGTCGACACGTGTTTAGCTGCGACGGACCTTCCGGTGATAAGCTCCGGTGGCGACACGTATTCGATAGATCCGGACTTCTCTGAGATGAGCTCCGGGATTGACACGTATCCCCCGCGAATGGTCCTCTGATTTCCGCGAGGACTAGCTCCGAGGATGACACGTGTCCTATAAAAAATGCCTTTGCTTCTTCCGCTGCGGCTAGCTCCGCGGTAGCACGTGTCCCACAGGGTCGGTCCTCTTTCCAATTGCGGAGGTGACCCCCGAGCCTGCCACGTAGCTAGTTTAGCGGCGGACCTCTCCCAATTTCTCGGGGATGAGCTCCGAACACGCCACGTGGTCTGCTGGCCATGGAAATTGCCTTCGGTGCTCTCGGAGAGCTTTATTGGCTATCCTTTTGGTACTTGTCTCTGTTTCTACTCTTCTTAAAATGTTTTTCTTCTTCATAAAATATGAACATATGCTGACACCCGAGGTGAGGGTGTCACACAATATGAGCCGTATTCCACTCCTTCGTGACAATGAGAGTGCAATTAAAATTGCCCATAACCCTGTTGAGCACTCTAGAACCAAACACATAGATATCCGACATCATTTTTTGAGAGATAACTCAATGAAAGGAGACATAGCCATTTCCCATGTCAACACTGAAAAACAACTAGCCAATATCTTTACCAAGCCACTTGATGAAAAACGCTTTTGTGAGCTCCGAAATGAACTAAATATCGTTGATGCTCAAAACGTGACACGACCCCACGGTCTTGTCGAGCCAGGATCACGCTGAGGGGTACTGCGTTGCATAGCACCGAATAACACACATCAAAGGTACAAAGCGGAAGCAAAACTTTTATTACATAAAGTGATTTATGAACATTTGTACATCAAAATAAGTCCAGTCTACACTCACGGGCGTAGACTACGCATCAAGTACACGTTCAGCCCTTGAACGTGTCCTTGCTAGCACACACGCACACTAACTCTGTGGCGTGCACGGCTCCCACTCGACGGGGTCCCCCTCCTGGGGTTCCGTCTCCTCTTCGGGAGCCCCTTCCTCATAGAACCCAGCAAAAGCTTCAAACACAAGCAGTGAGCGCGAAGGCTCAGCATGACTGACCCGTCTCTCCTAAACATGGAACTTCTACATTAGGGATTGATAGGTTACATGAGGAAAAGCATTTGCAAGGACTCACCTAATTAGTAAAACCTGACTTTCAAGTTTTAGCAGCAGGTTGTGGAGAACCTTACGCTAAGGCACATGAGAGAGCCGCAATCAAACAAGAAACGCATTTCTCTCATGTACTTTGCCCAAAGTTGAAAGGAACTTTAATTAGCTCTAAACTACAGCAAATCATTAACAATCAAGTCCATCTTTCAATCAGCAACATTTTAACATGTAACTAGCCTGTTCTTTCTACGTCACGGTACAGTGAACAAGTGGTACTCACTGACCGCGAGGGACGGCGATTATAATCGATTTACACCTGCAGGGTTACCCGAACAACCCGTCACGTACGCCCGTACTCGATGTTGCCTACAACAACCATCACGGACGCCGTACTCAACTACCTTTCACCCGTTAGCCAAATGTTGAACCGGTCCAATCGTCCCGAGCAAGAGGTCTCTGCACGCGCATCTCAGTGCCGCCAGCCGATTCGCACCTCGAGCTCTTAACCTACCCTCTGAATGACCAGCTATGCCTCAACACCCAGCTACCCGAGTTACATCGGTTTCCCGGTTCCCATATAGCCGGTAGGTCTTCGGTACTGTTCTAGCTTGTTCAACAGGCCCACACATGGCTCGGTCCTCAATCGACACAAGCGGAGCTACAGCACACAGGCCCCAAAGTCCTGCTGCCCTTACCCTCCGCTTGGTCTCATTTTTCTTGCCATGTGTATCATGTGCTATCTCTACCCGAGTCGAGTGCCTCTAGCCTATGCTCGCGAGTAATTCCAACTACTCGACTTGTACCGAATCCTACACTATCTTAGTATTGCAGTAGCTAACGGGGGTTGCAATCCTAAACCCAACCCATGGTCTTCTTGGCTATGCAATTGGGTTTCCAAACAAGACTCTAATGCAAGGAATCATAATAACCAAGTAAGTGCTCAAAACAATAAAATTTTGTAAAAGGGTTAATGCAAACCGGAGCTTGCCTTGCTGCTCTTGTTCATAGGCTAGCTGTTCCTCCAGAGTAACGAAGTCTAGGACTTCGGGCAACTCTTCGACCTTAGCGACTACATGATATACAAGTATATGGATTAATTAAATGCATTTGAATTAAGTTTGAACTTGTGAAGCTTATAAGTCCCACTAGACAGACTCAATGACTGTGAAACTTTTACTGTGGCTTCGTTACAACCTAAATACAGACTTGGTCAAGTTTTAGTTGCAGCAAAGCTCATTTGAGCCCTCCACAATTAATTATGTACTTGACCTTAATTGAACTCTTAGGGTGTTCTAGGGATTTTCATGGAACAAACTATGACTTTCTGAAAACTAGATTTTCATAGGGTGCTAAGGGAGTTGGTCTCACTTAATTTGAAGGTTCCAGGCTAAAGATATGAGCTAAACAATTTCAGAGAAAATTCTGAAAATGTTTCTGAACATTTTCTATTTTCTCTGGAACAGTTTCACTAATCACACCATTAGGTGGATCAAATGAGCTCAAATGGATCCGACATTTTTATGGTAGCTCAGGGATATTTTGGTGAACATCCCAGCAAAATTTCAGGATTTTACACCAAAGGATTCTCCAGTTAAAATTCCAAACAGTTTAAATTTTGAGGAATTAATTCTGGAGAAATAAGGATTTTCATGAAGTGAAACTTAATTTGCTGGAAAGTGCTCAGAGAGCTGAATCCAAAAAAATTTGGTTCACTCGATTTGGAGCTTTCTAGCCAAAGTTATGAGGATTTGAAGTTTGAATGAAATCTGAAAATCAAGGGAAAAGTTTAAATCTGCCGGGCCCCGTGGGGACACATGTTAGGCGCGGAGGCGACCGGACACCGCGGCCCACAGGGTTTTTGCGTGCCATCACACCCGATCCCGATTTAAAATTTTGAGCCGCTGATGCGTGGGCCAGCCGGCTTCGTCTTCCTCCCGACGCGCCCGCGCGCTCGCACCGCCGCCCCTCGCCGGAGCAGACCCGGAGCTCGCCGGCTTGCCACTGCCGGCCATCCCATGGTCTGAAACTCGCTGCCAGGGGGTTGTCAACGTCGAGGAACACGTCGGTGGTGTCAGTTCGGGCTGGCGGTGACCGGAAATAGCCCGGCGACGTGCCGCGGCCTCGGTTGAGGTTCAGCGCCGTCGGCCGTGAGTTCTAACCCGCCAAAACCTCGAACAATCGGTCCTACAGCATCAGTGTACCTCTAGGAAGCTCGACAAGGTGTCAAAAGGGTTCAAAGATGGTGGCAAGTCGGTCGGCACCGTGTGACCGATCGTGCCCACCATGACCGCCCTTCATCGAGCTCGAAATTCGTCACTCCTAGACAGTTTCACGCCACGGATGCAGAAAAGAACTTGATCGCCGGCTAGTCCAGCGTCTATGTGCAAGATTTGATAGCTAGAGAAGGATCTTAGAGCGAGAATTTGAAGAATCCGTACCGGAATGTGACGCCCTCAATTCTTTGGAAAACCACAGAACTGAGAACTAATGCATATGTGTGCCCAGGATGTTCATCACACATACACATACGTTCCACAAACTGAATTCAGATTATATATTACCACGAATAACAGAGTTTATTACAATACCTCATGAGTCTTGGACTCATGCTCACAGCGGAAGTCTTTATTTCTACGCAGCGGAAATCTTTATTTAAATGCAGAAGCAAAAACTAATGCGGAAGCAATACTAAGCAGAAGTGGCTTCATCTCTACTCCATCCACAGGCAAGGTTGAGAACAGATCACACGCCATAATGTCCCACTTGATCTTCATAATAGGTTTCTCCTGCTGCTGATGAAGAAATAATAATGCAAGGTTAAGTACAATGATGTACTCAGCAAGTGCGGGAATAACACATGATATGCAGCTCATAAACAAGGTAGGTATAAAAAGGCTTATTTGCAGAAAAGCAGATTTATAAAACCGTGATAAAACAGCAACCTAACTTTAGATTAATGTAATCCCAGCATGTATTAAATTACCAACATACCTCCATCGCTTTCCATGTTCCATCCGAACATTAACCAATCTTTTATTCATACTCACGAATACCTCCTCGTATTCGCTACCATCTCACCTCATAAAACAACCACGTCTCACACCGAGACCAATCTCATGTCATGACCCATCAGTCATGCAACCATCTTATCTCCCGGATTTCACAGTTCCAAACCAATAACCGTAGCCGATAACCATAACCAAGAACCTTCCCAATAACCATTCCAATAACCGTCCCAGTAATCATCCCATCTAATCATGGCAGTTTAGCCAGGTGCTCGTGACCGTAAGTTCGGCTATCATGATAGTTTTAATAACTCTGCAGAGTTTGTACCTCTTTACCCACAAGTTTGTGATTTCGTCACCCGTCGGCGACTGCAGAACCTCCATTTTACCAGTACACAGCCGTCGGTGTATGGTCAAGAGATCACAAAATAGCCTTTACAAAGGGGTTACTAGATGTATGGACTCACTAAGGTTTCACCGGCAGGCTAGAATCTCCAATTCTCCCATCCACGGGCCCCCTCTTGTGCCATGCAGTTCCCAGGGCAGTCCTCACTCGACTCCCATTCCCCGCGCCTTCCACAGTCCATAACATCCTAGGAACTTACCTAATTACTCAGCTAAGCCGCACCCATATTTGGCCTTGTGGTGGCACTGTTATCCTGGCATGTGCATGCATGAACCGGTCCTTAGATCTACGGCAAGTAAAACCACCATTTCATGCTACCTCATTCACAAACCCAGGCTTGCCTAGATCTTCCCTCCGATCCATGTTCATTGACCTCATCAATTACTTATTATCAGTACGAGTGCAGTTAGCTAGACACATCTATCTCGCTTCCCAATCCCATAAACTCAGCGAAGCGTAAAGCAAAAACCATACCCGACTCATAAACTTCCCTGGCGACAAGGATGGTTTAATCAAAACTAGTAAACTCCTATAAAAAGGGTTTCCCATCATGTTTGACTCAGCACACACACCTTTTCGCAAAACAAAACAGTTTTACCCAAAACATAGGATCAACATGGTCAAGGAGCACTTGCCTTGTTCTTGCGGTTCCGGTTGTTCTTGATTCTCAAAGCCTTATTGCTGCAGCTCGTCGTAGACAGCTTCCTGAGTTTGTCCTGCTTTGGAGGATTCACGTGCATGCAAATTCACAGCAATCAATATCATGCACAAACCCTAAACTAGGTGCGATGATGCACATGCATGCTATCCTATGATTAGTTTTATTAGATCGATCTGTACTTATTCTTGCATGGCTTGCATGGTCAGAGGTGTTCGTGATGATCTGGTCTTTAGATCAAACTGATCATCAAGTGATCTGCCCACGAAAACGCTTCTGTTCGAAAGGAATCGAAGAACAGATGCAAAGAGATGAACACAGTGATGTCGTAAGGTGGTATTGAAGTCCTACCTCACGCTCTTCTTGTCTTCGGGGTCCTCCTCAGACCGCTTGGTTCTCCTCCGATGATCTCCCTTGTTGTGCTTCGGCGATGTTTCGCTCAGCGAGTTAGGGCTAGGGCTCCAAGTCGTCGGCTTAGGAGTTGAAAGAGAAGTTTGTAGTTTCGGCCAGAGGTTTTGGGTTCTATTTATAATCGGGAAGAGAAGAGTCCTAATCTGATTGGATCCCGAATAAGAGTCTCATTCAGATCTTTGTTAGATCCTGACGTCTTATCTTCGGTAACATTGTGGAGTTTAGATCGGTTTCCGTTGCGTACCGGTATCTTTACGCGTAAAAACCGCTCCAGACTCGTTACCTCCGTGGTGAAGAGCTCCGGAAGCTCCACGTGTCCTTCCGAGCCTGGTATCTCTTTTCCCGCAGGGACGAGCTCCGGTTGTGCCGTGTGTCACGAGCAAGACCTCCCTCTTTTTCAGAGGTGAGCTCCACGCACGCCACGTGTTGGCGCCGGTCTTCCTCTCTTCTTTCCTCAGGGACATGCCCCACGGTCGACACGTGTCCAATAGAACAGGACCTCTCGCAGGTGAGCTCCGAGGATGACACGTGTCCTATAAAAAATGCCTTTGCTTCTTCCGCAGCGGCTAGCTCCGCGGTAGCACGTGTCCTACAGGGTCGGACCTCTTTCCAATTGCGGAGGTGACCCCCGAGCCTGCCACGTAGCTAGTTTAGCGGCGGACCTCTCCCAAATTTTTCGGGGTTGAGCTCCAAACACGCCACGTGGTCTGCTGGCTGTGGAAATTGCCTTCGGTGCTCTCGGAGAGCTTTATTGGCTATCCTTTTGATACTTGTCTCTGTTTCTACTCTTCTTAAAATGTTTTTCTTCTTCATAAAACATGAACATATGCTGACACCCGAAATGAGGGTGTCACAAATCTACCCCCCTTAAATTTAATCTCGCCCTCGAGATTTGTTAGTAGAAAATAGATGGGGAAATTCTGCCTTAATATCCTCTTCACGCTCCCATGTGGCTTCAGCTTCAGTGTGATGGCTCCATTGTACCTTGCACCATCGAATCACCTTGTTTCGGGTGACCCTTTCCTTTACGTCCATGATTCGGACAGGGTGTTCACCGTAAGTCAGATCCTCTTGAAGTTCAAGTTCTCCCATCGACACTTGTTCCTCTGGTGCTCTCAAGCACTTCTTGAGCTGGGATACATGAAACACGTCATGTACGTCGGAGAGGTGGTTTGGGAGCTCTAGTTGATAGGCTACTTCTCCTCGCTTGCCCAGAATCTTAAAGGGTCCGATGTAGTGAGGTTCTAGCTTGCCTTTGACGTTGAAATGTCGTTGGCCTCGGATAGGTGATACCTTAAGGTATACGAAGTCTCCAACTTCAAAGGTCAACTTTCTACGCCTATTGTCCGCATAGCCTTTCTGTCGTGACTGAGCAGCCTTTAAGTTCTCCCGTATCGTTTGGACTTGCTTTTCAGCCTCTTGTAGTACTTCGGGTCCAAACACCTGGTTCTCTCCAGTCTCGTTCCAGAACAGTGGCGTTCTACACCGTCTACCATATAAGGCTTCGAAAGGCGACATCTTCAAGCTAGCTTGATAGCTGTTGTTATAGGAGAACTCGGCATACGGTAAACTCCTGTCCCAACTACGCCCACATTTCAAGGCGCAAGCTCTCAACATGTCTTCCAAAATTTGGTTCGTCCTTTCGGTTTGTCCATCTGTTTGTGGGTGGTAGGCAGAGCTAAAATCCAGTCGTGTACCCATGGCTTTCTGCAGCTTCCTCCAGAATCTAGAGGTAAACTGAGAACCTCGATCTGAGACTATCCTCTTCGGGATTCCATGACGGCACACGATCTGCTCCATGTACAATTCTGCCAACTGTGTAACGTTGTAACTGGCCTTTACCGGAAGAAAATGGGCGGTCTTCGTCAACCGGTCCACAATGACCCAGATGGAGTCGTATCCTGACTGAGTTCGTGGCAATCCGACAATAAAGTCCATACTGATGTCCTCCCATTCCCATTCAGGTATTTTCAAAGGTTGCAACAATCCAGCGGGTTTTTGATGTTCGGCTTTTACCCGTTGGCATATGTCGCATAGGGCAACGTATTCGGCTATATCCCTCTTCATACAATCCCACCAATAGCAAGTTTTCAAGTCCTTGTACATTTTGGTGCTCCCTGGATGTATGGAATAGGGTGAATCATGTGCCTCCCGTAATATCATGTCGCCAAGGTGTCTTAGGTTTGGCACACAAATCCTTTTTCCTAGCCAAAGCGTACCCTTTTCATCCTCTTTGAAATCCTTCTCTATCCCTTGTCGGATTCTTTCCTTGATTTCCTTGATCCCTTCGTCCGTTGCTTGGCCCTTTCTTATTTCTTGCTCCAATGAGGAGTGGATCTCCATCATTTCCATGTTATTCAAAAATCCGAGGTGTAACCGTTCGAACTCCTTACGTGGTTCGGGTGGTAGCTCCCGAACCGTGAGTTGGTGGCATGCTCCCTTTCTGCTCAATGCGTCAGCGACCACATTGGCCTTCCCGGGGTGGTAATTGATTCCTACATCATAATCCTTGATGAGTTCTAACCATCGACGTTGCCTCAAATTCAAGTCCGTTTGTGTAAATATGTACTTGAGGCTTTTATGATCTGTATAGATCTCACATCGATGACCAAGGATATAATGTCTCCAAATCTTCAATGCATGCACCACTGCAGCTAACTCCAAATCATGTGTAGGATAGTTAAGCTCGTGCTTCTTTAATTGTCGTGAGGCATAGGCTACCACTTGTCCTTCCTGAATGAGTACACACCCGAGCCCTTGTCTGGATGCGTCACAATATATGTCAAGGCTCTTGCTTACATCCGGCAATACCAGAACTGGTGTTGTGGTTAGCCTTTTCTTGAGTTCCTCAAAACTTTCTTGGCAGGCTTGTGTCCATTGAAAGACCTTTCCCTTCATTAGCAACTCCGTCATAGGTTTTGCTATCTTAGAGAAGTCTTTAATGAAGCGACGATAGTATCCTGCCATCCCAAGGAAACTCCGAATATCCCTCACGCTCTTCGGTTGGTCCCACTTCAGAACATCTCTCACCTTTCCAGGATCAACCAATACCCCTTCCTTGGAGATGATGTGGCCTAGGAAGGATATTTCCCTTAGCCAAAATTGACACTTGTTGAGCTTGGCATACAACTGATGGTCGCGCAACTTCTGCAAGGTCAATTTCAGATGTTCTTCATGCTCCTCCTCACTTTTTGAATACACCATAATGTCGTCGATGAAAACCACGACAAACTTGTCTAAGTACTCCATGAAAACCTTGTTCATAAGGTACATGAAGTACGCGGGTGCATTCGTCAATCCAAAAGACATAACGGTATATTCATATGAACCATACCATGTCCGAAAGGCTGTTTTAGGTATATCGGAGGGCTTAATCTTCAGCTGGAAATATCCCGACCGATGATCAATCTTGGAGAACACTTGGGCTCCTTTCATTTGATCGAACAGGTCCTCTATACGGGGCAGAGGGTATTTATTCTTGATTGTTACCTCGTTGAGAGACCTGAAGTCCACGCACATTCTTTGGGTTCCGTCCTTCTTGTCCACGAAGAGTACCGGGGCTCCCCATGGTGACGAACTTGGACGGATAAAACCCTTCTCCAACTGTTCTTGAATTTGCTTCTTGAGTTTAACTAACTCGTTAACGGGCATCCTATATGGTCTCTTAGCTATGGGTGCAGTTCCAGGTACCAAATCTATGGCAAACTCGATGTCCCGGTCAGGTGGCATACCTGGAAGTTCTTCCGGGAACACATCCGGAAATTCCTGAACCACTGGAATTTTGTCCAATGCTACTCCTTCAACATGGTTCAGGTCCGCCCGTTTGGTCGCTTGCTGGGCTGACTCAAATTCGACACGGATACCGTGTTCATTCGTCAACTGCACGCTTCTCTCAGCACATTGGATTACTCCATTGTGCTTGCTTAACCAGTCCATTCCGAGTATGATGTCAATCCCGTGGGAGTCCAAAATAATAAGGTTGGCATGGAAGTCTACTCCCCTTATTTTAAGGCTTACTTTAGGACATACTATATTAGTCCTCATTCCTCCTCCGGGAGAATTAACTAACATAGCACATTCTAAGTGGGATACGGGTAGATGATGTTTGGCAACATAATCGTATGATATGAAGGAATGTGATGCTCCAGAGTCAAATAAAATGGTGGCTGGGTTGGAGTTGGCAAGGAACATACCAATTGCGACGTCCTCAGCCTGTTGTGCTTCCTCAGCAGTGACATGGTTAACGTGGCCACGAGCATAGTTTTGTGGTCCACGGTTCCCTTGGTGGTCCCCTCCGTTTGGTCGCTGGTTCTGCTTGGGCACGTTACCTTGCTGTCCAGGGCCTCTCTTCGGGCACTGGTTAGCGAAGTGGCCTACTTCCCCGCATGCAAAGCATGCCCTGTTGCCTATGGCAGCAGGTACATTGGGGCGGGGGTTTTGAACAGGAGCGCCATTGTTAGGCCGGGGCGCAGGAGGCATGGGCACTCGAGGTGCCGGTGCAACGAGCCGTTGCTGTGGTGGCTGACCAGGGCGGTTCGTAGGAGTGGTCGATCCATACTGCGGTGCAGGGGGCATGTACCTAGGTCGTACGTTGCTCCCTTGGGGCTGGTATGGCATCTTCCTTTTGCACTCGCGCTCGATCTCTCGGATCTTGTTTTCCACCACAACAGCCTTATCAACCAGCTTCTGGAAGCTTACGTAGTCATTGTTGAGGAGCTGAACTTGGATCTCATTGTTCAACCCTCTCATGAACAGGTACTGCTTCCTCTGATCTGAGTTGACATCTTCGGGGGCATACCGGGACAGTTGTATGAACATGTTGAGGTATTCGTTCACACTTTTCTGTCCTTGGCGGAGACCTTCAAACTCCTGCCTCTTGAGCATCATTACGCCAACAGGGATGTAGTGGGAGCGGAAACTTTCCTTGAACTCAGTCCAAGTGATTGTCTCCGGGTTGGCATGGGCGTTGCTCAAGGCATCCCACCAGTCAGCAGCTGCTCCCATCAGTTGGTGCGACGCAAAGAGAACCTTTTCTCGGTCGTTGCACTGTACAATGGCAAGCTTCTTCTCCATGGATTTCAACCAATCATCGGCCTCCATTGGATCGCTTGCTTGAGCAAAGGTGGGTGGTCGAGTCCTCATGAACTCTCCCAACCTGTTATGAGCCGGCGGTGGTGGTGGCGGTGGTGCCGGAACGGGGTGTTGGTTGGCCTGCAACTGACCCAAAGTTTGGATCATGGTTTGCATAAGCTGGTTTTGCATGGCCATCAAACTTTCTAGGTTGTTTTCGCCAGCTCCAGGGTTAGCAGGAACTTCCTCGTGGTCATCTTCCTGGACGATCCTTCGGCTGGCGTTTCCTCTCACCATCTGTGAGATAGAAGGTTAGAAGGTTAGGTAGGTCCTTTCAACTATATGCATCAAGGTGAGTTGGACTATATATATTAGCCCTTTATGAGGATGTGAGCAAGTGCCGAAACATCTCACATCTCCTTCTTCTTATGTGTGGATATGGACAACGTTTTTGAGACGTCCCACCACTCACACTAAGCACATATTCACAAATAATCATCACAAGGGTCCACTCAACTCCTATTCAAGGATGGTTTCCTATGTCAAGGTGGTTTCAAGGCCAATCTAAGCTATTCATCCTAGGATGCTTCCTTTGGTCCGCGTAGCTTCTATTTAGGGGTATAACTTGCTGTTAACCCGTGATTCTAATATTAATCTAAGGTTTCTATCTAGGCGTGTAACCTACTATCAACCCGTGGCTCTGATACCAATCTGTGACGCCCTCAATTCTGTGGAAAACCACGGAACTGAGAACTAATGCATATGTGTGCCAGGATGTTCATCACACATACACATACGTTCCACAAACTGAATTCAGATTATATATTACCACGAATAACAGAGTTTATTACAATACCTCATGAGTCTTGGACTCATGCTCACAGCGGAAGTCTTTATTTCTACGCAGCGGAAATCTTTATTTAAATGCGGAAGCAAAAACTAATGCGGAAGCAAAACTAAGCAGAAGTGGCTTCATCTCTACTCCCTCCACAGGCAAGGTTGAGAACAGATCACACGCCATAATGTCCCACTTGATCTTCATAATAGGTTTCTCCTGCTGCTGATGAAGAAATAATAATGCAAGGTTGAGTACAATGATGTACTCAGCAAGTGCGGGAATAACACATGATATGCAGCTCATAAACAAGGTAGGTATAAAAAGGCTTATTTGCAGAAAAGCAGATTTATAAAACCGTGATAAAACAGCAACCTAACTTTAGATGAATATAATCCCAGCATGTATTAAATTACCAACATACCTCCATCGCTTTCCATGTTCCATCCGAACATTAACCAATCTTTTATTCATACTCACGAATACCTCCTTGTATTCGCTACCATCTCACCTCACAAAACAACCACGTCTCACACCGAGACCAATCTCATGTCATGACCCATCAGTCATGCAACCATCTTATCTCCCGGATTTCACAGTTCCAAACCAATAACCATAGCCGATAACCATAACCAAGAACCTTCCCAATAACCATTCCAATAACCATCCCAGTAATCATCCCATCTAATCATGGCAGTTTAGCCAGGTGCTCGTGACCATAAGTTCGGCTATCATGATACTTTTAATAACTCTGCAGAGTTTGTACCTCTTTACCCACAAGTTTGTGATTTCGTCACCCCGTCGACGACTGCAGAACCTCCATTTTACCAGTACACAGCCGTCGGTGTATGGTCAAGAGATCACAAAATAGCCTTTATAAAGGGGTTACTAGATGTCTGGTCTCACTAAGGTTTCACCGGCAGGCTAGAATCTCCAATTCTCCCACCCACGGGCCCCCTCTTGTGCCATGCAGTTCCCAGGGCAGTCCTCACTCGACTCCCATTCCCCGCGCCTTCCACAGTCCATAACATCCTAGCAACTTACCTAATTACTCAGCTAAGCCGCACCCATATTTGGCCTTGTGGTGGCACTGTTATCCTGGCATGTGCAGGCATGAACCGGTCCTTAGATCTACGGCAAGTAAAACCACCATCTCATGCTACCTCATTCACAAACCTAGGCTTGCCTAGATCTTCCCTCCGATCCATGTTCATTGACCTCATCAATTACTTATTATCAGTACGAGTGCAGTTAGCTAGACACATCTATCTCGCTTCCCAATCCCATAAACTCAGCGAAGCGTAAAGCAAAAACCATACCCGACTCATAAACTTCCCTGGTGACAAGGATGGTTTAATCAAAACTAGTAAACTCCTATAAAAAGGGTTTCCCATCATGTTTGACTCAGCACACACACCTTTTCGCAAAACAAAACAGTTTTACCCAAAACATAGGATCAACATGGTCAAGGAGCACTTGCCTTGTTCTTGCGGTTCCGGTTTTTCTTGATTCTCAAAGCCTTGTTGCTGCAGCTCGTCGTAGACAGCTTCCTGAGTTTGTGCTGCTTTGTAGGATTCACGTGCATGCAAATTCACAGCAATCAATATCATGCACAAACCCTAAACTAGGTGCGATGATGCACATGCATGCTATCCTATGATTAGTTTCATTAGATTGATCTGTACTTATTCTTGCATGGCTTGCATGGTCAGAGGTGTTCGTGATGATCTGGTCTTTAGATCAAACTGATCATCAAGTGATCTGCCCACGAAAACGCTTCTGTTCGAAAGGAATCGAAGAACAAATGCAAAGAGATGAAAACAGTGATGTCGTAAGGTGGTATTGAAGTCCTACCTCACGCTCTTCTTGTCTTCGGGGTCCTCCTCAGACCGCTTGGTTCTCCTCCGATGATCTCCCTTGTTGTGCTTCGGCGATGTTTCGCTCGGCGAGTTAGGGCTAGGGCTCCAAGTCGTCGGCTTAGGAGTTGAAAGAGAAGTTTGTAGTTTCGGCCAGAGGTTTTGGGTTCTATTTATAATCGGGAAGAGAAGAGTCCTAATCTGATTGGATCCCGAATAAGAGTCTCATTCAGATCTTTGTTAGATCCTGACGTCTTATATTCGGTAACATTGTGGTGTTTAGATCGGTTTCCGTTGCGTACCGGTATCTTTACGCGTCAAAACCGCTCCAGACTCGTTACCTCCGTGGTGAAGAGCTCCGGAAGCTCCACGTGTCCTTCCGAGCCTGGTATCTCTTTTCCCGCAGGGACGAGCTCCGGTTGTGCCGCGTGTCACGAGCGAGACCTCCCTCTTTTTCGGAGGTGAGCTCCACGCACGCCACGTGTTGGCGCCGGTCTTCCTCTCTTCTTTCCTCAGGGACATGCCCCGCGGTCGACACGTGTCCAATAGAACAGGACCTCTCGCAGGTGAGCTCCGAGATCGACACGTATCCCGCGCGGATGGTCCTCTGATTTCCGCGAGGACTAGCTCCGAGGATGACACGTGTCCTATAAAAAATGCCTTTGCTTCTTCCGCAGCGGCTAGCTCCGCGGTAGCACGTGTCCCACAGGGTCGGACCTCTTTCCAATTGCGGAGGTGACCCCCGAGCCTGCCACGTAGCTAGTTTAGCGGCGGACCTCTCCCAAATTTCTCAGGGTTGAGCTCCAAACACGCCACGTGGTCTGCTGGCCGTGGAAATTGCCTTCGGTGCTCTCGGAGAGCTTTATTGGCTATCCTTTTGATACTTGTCTCTGTTTCCACTCTTCTTAAAATGTTTTTCTTGTTCATAAAACATGAACATATGCTGACACCCGAAATGAGGGTGTCACACGGAAGCTCAGTTTCAGGTCGCCGGAGCGAAAACTGAAAATTCACCGGGGATTCTTCACGGTTTGCTTCCAAACTTGGAGGAGAGCAGCACGGCTGTTGCGCGCTTCTGCTGCTGCCCTTGCTGGACCGTGAAAGCTCCCGTGGAACGCTGTCCATGAGCGCCTCACCTGCGGCTGAGGTTAGGTCGCCGCTGTGGCGATCGTTCTCGGGCAAGGGAGGTCGGAGCTCGGGGTTTTCGGCGTCGGGGAGGTGGAATGCGATCTCAGGTTGCTGTCTAGCAGCTCAGGAACGAAGGAGGAGATCGTTTGCAGGTTTTCCCGATCGAGCAGAGAGCTTCGGGGAGAAAATCTGCCGCTGCTCGGGGTTGCACCCGAGGAGATAAAGCCAGCCGATCCCTGCTCGGGCTGAGGCGGTGCTAGTCACGTGGAGGCGCGAGCAAGCCGCCCTGGGTGCCAGCGCGCGAAGAGGGGAAGCAGCTGGTGGCGCCAGTGGCTGCTCGGTGGCAAAGCCGACAGCTGCTCGGTGGAATTTCCCACCGAGGCTGTGACTTTGTGTGCAAGTCTTCCCTCCTTCTCTCTATGACATGTGGGTCCCACCCAGGGTTTTAACCTTTGAAATTTACTCCTAGTCACTGTTGTAAACAGTGAGCCCCAAAATACCCCTGGTGATTCAAATTATTCACCCATGAGACATTTGAATTGAGTGGAATTCAAATTGGGTTTGGTTTGAATGAATTTCAGCACAAGTTCAGTTTGGACTTCAAATAAAGTTTGAATTTGTCCCACTTAGCTCATGTCAAGATCAACTCCAAATGGAGTGAAAATTGGAGTGTGAGCTCACAAAAATGTGCTGACTAAGAATATGCCTCCCACTTTTGAATTCATGGGATAAAAACAGTTTGAATTTGAATATGGTTTCAAACTGCCCTCTTTCTAGCTATACCCAAAATGACCTCAAAAAGGTTTTGAATTTTGGGTGAAACTTGGCATGGACATCCTTAGCAATGTGTAGGAGTTTTCATATGCCCAGTCCCTCTATAGCACATGTGGGAAATAGCACTTTTGCAATATGTGAGTTTGTTCTCTAATGAGCATGTTGATGGTGGTTACATGCTCTTCATTTGTGTTCATTATCTTGCTTCAAATGAGGTGTGTGGCGTGGTGATGAACACTTCAAACATGTGTCAAAAACTGAGGCCCTTACAAAACGTGGCTTGATAACTTGCATACCTGTGTGCCATCCTCAAAATCATGTTAATTGTGTTGAAAAATCCTCAAAATCAGCTTCGTCCCCAGTGCAGCGTGCAGCTGCTCCCAAAAACGGGACACAAATAAAGTGCCCCGATCCGATATGATGGTACGGGGTACGCCGTACAAGCATAAGATCCGTGAGATGTACAGTTCAGCGTACTTCTTTGTCACACCCGGTTTTTCCGAAGAAACAACCAAGTGAATATCACATGTATGCCAGGATCATTTTCTCATACATGTGATGACAAATAGTGAAGCATCATTTATTACAAGCCAGGTGTCGAATATAAATAAGTCTTACATCGCAAATGTCTCAATGGACACTAATGCTTCATCACAAGTATATGAACTAGCAGCGGAATATTATTCTTTAGGGCTCCATCACAGGCGTTGCCCGGGGGTCTTCATGAACCTAAAAACCTTCCTCGGGTCCAAAGTCTTGGTCATTATACACCACCTCATTATCTTGACCTGAGCAGCAATATAAACCAACAAATATGCAAGGTTGAGTACCAATGGTACTCAGCAAGTGTGGGAAAATTATATCATGCATGGCTAGAACAAGGAGAGGTTGAACTCATGGTTAAAGCACTACGCAATTAATAACTATCACCTTAGCTTATTAAGCACCTTCATTACTACACAGGTGAAATGGTCCCAATCTCCCATCCCATCATCATAACCAAATAACCATAACATCATTTCCAATGTTAAGCTCCCCGCTTAACATCCACAACCATCAATCCTCTAATCATGAATAAGTCCAGGCCGCTCTTGACCGTGAGCACGGCTGTCAAGACAGTTTTGACTCTGCAGAGTTTGTACCACTGTACCCACAAGTAGTGATTTCATCCCCCGTTGCCGGGTGGACTAAAAGAACCTCCATTATGCCAGTGGCTACGTTCCACATTCACACTTCCCAGGTGTGCGGCCAAGAGATCACTACGAAGCCTTTACAAAGGGATTCCCGACGAGCGTGGGCCCACTGAGGTTTCACCCCTAACAGCATACAAGAGGCTCCAACCCCGCTGCAGTGGCCCCCTCTTGAGCCTTGCGGTTCATATGGTAGTCCAGCTGACACCTACTCCCCGCACCATCCAACACACCCATACTACGCCGGGGAATACACCTAATTAATTGGCCAAGCTGCCCCATCTCAGCATGTGGTTGGCACTGTAAAGCCGGGTTACATGCTCCATGAACCGGTCCTTAGGATCCAGGCAAGTACTAAACACAAACCCACGTCTCGTGCACCCAGCACACAACCAAAACATCCAACTTGCCTTGATCCCTACCTCTACATAACTCACAATAGCTCATTCAAGAGTATGGTATAATAAACTGATGATCTCATATCCCAAATATCCCATTCTAAGCATGGCTAAGCATATGCATGTAAATAAATGACATGACAAAATAAATCCCAACCCAAGCTTCAAGGAAACAAGGTAATGCAATTCTAGGGAAACTTTCCTAGCATGGGTTTCATATTTCATTTGACAATGCAAATAATTCTAGCTACACATCCTAGCATAGGATCAAAGTGGTCAAGGACACTTGCCTCCTTCTTGCTGCTCTTGAAATGGGTATTCCTGGTCTTGGAAATGAATAACTTGTTCTTGAACAGGTTCTACTTCATACCATCACACATAGCAAAAGAAAAACAACAATCCATAAGACATAGTTCACACTTACACTTCATACAAACCACACATTCATATTTATGAAATTCATTCACCATTATATGTGTTGTATTTCAGTTTTAAATAAATTCCTTATATTAAACTACTACACCTTTTCACTACCAGGTATGTATGAAAAGTATTTTTCTTCTCCATATGTGCCTTCAGAATTTCTACCAACCCTAAACTGAATTCTTTGGATTTTAGAAACTCCATTTATCATTTACTAGTTGCTACATTTTCAGATTTATATTCCTATGCATAATTGTGTATTTTATTATGAAATTAGTAATACACATCATCTAAACAGTATAGGTTCTGGTCCTAAATAATTTAATAACATATTTTGACCTTGGCCTCTGATGTAAAGTATTTCATAATTATTTTCCCTACTTTTCTATAGCTATTCTTTACTTAAAAATGTGTCCCTATACTAATAAATGTGAATAATAGATGAAACAGATTTATTTCAGCCCAAAAATATATTTTTATCTCACTCCAAAGTTTTCTAAGTACTGAGAAAGTTTTTAATTAATTTTGACAATTATGTTTGTCCCCCTTTTTAATTTTTAAACACTAGTTACATATTCAATGTTTTAAATTAAATACTAAACAGGGCTAAAACAATGAACTCACCCCATTACAGGGTCTATAATATTATTTTCATAATTTCCAGGGGTCTAGCTACACTTATCAGAGGTGTTTTTCCTAATTTTTATTAAGTCCAGGGGCTAAAACTGATTTTTAAATGAATTTACATGATTTTCTATAGTTCCAGGGGCTAGATCTGAAGTTTCCGGGGCTAGCTCTTATTTCCAGAGAACCCCAGGGGGTAGCACGTAAGAATTCCAGTCTTTATAATGCGGGGCTGACGTGGACCTTCCGATTTTAAACCGACGGCTGAGATTATAACATCGAACCGGTACGCGGGGTTTTAAAGTCTACCGTGCGATTTAAAATAAACGGCGCACAAGCAGCCACGTCGCTCTGATCGAGCGCGGGCGGCGCTGCCGGCGGCGCACGGCGGCGGGAAGAGGCGATCTCGCCGGAAAGTTTCGGATCCTCGATAATTCTGCCTAGAACTGTGATCTTATGGCCTAGATCGGTAGAGGGGAGGTCAGGGATCTCACCTCGGGGGTTTTCTCGAGCTCGGGGGTCCTGGAAAGTGCTCGGCGGCGAGGTCCGAGGCAAAACTACGGCGAAGCTCGTCGGCGCTGAGTTTACACCGTAAGTCTTCGGGTTTTCTGCACCTGCAAAGTTCCCCGGAGGCGGTGGATCAAGACCAGCAAGTTAGATCAGAGTTTCCGAGCTTAGATCGGCCAGAATTCACCGGCGAAGTCTCGGTGCTCACCGGAGTGAAAATCGGCGATCGCGTGGGAAAAACTGATCGGATCGGGGGTTTTTATAGCCGGGGGAGGGCGGTGGATCTGTTGTGATCGAGTTGGAGTCCTCTGGGACCAGAATTCGGGCGACGGGACGCGGTTTCCGGTCGGTTGCGATTTCGCGCGCTCGGGGGAAAAGTCCGGGGTCGCGGGGGCTCAGGGTTAGGGATGACATGTGGGTCCCACCCGTCGGTGAGAGAGAGCGCGGGCGCGCGTGGGGACGGGCTGCGCGGGGAAAGCTGGGCCGGCTGGCGGGTTTCGGCCCACTGGCCGGTTTTTTCCCGTTTTTCTTTTTCTTTTTCCATTTCTTTTCTGTTTTGAGTATAATTTGAATTCCAGTTTGAATTTGAATTTTTGCAAAACATGCAACACGTCCAAAAATTTCTAAATTCCCCTCTGAACATGGTTTAGGGTTTTGAATCAAAATTTGGGGTGTTACAGCTCTACCCCCCTTAAAAGAAATCTCGTCCTCGAGATTGGTGTTTCTAAGAAAACAATTCCGGAAATTGTGCCTTGAGCTCATCTTCCCGTTCCCAGGTAGCTTCCTCTTCTGAATGATGCTTCCACTGCACCTTGCACATCCGGATTCTCTTGTTTCTGGTGAGGCGTTCCATCGTCTCCAAAATCTTGTATGGTTGCTCGGCATAAGACAAATCTTCAGCTACATCCACTTCATTCATGGGTAACACCTCTTCAGGCTTCCTCAGACATTTCTTGAGTTGTGACACATGAAATACATCGTGCACGTCCGATAGATGAACCGGTAACTCTAGTTGGTACGCCACTTCGCCTTTTCTTTCCAAAACTTGAAAGGGTCCGATGTATCGAGGCGACAACTTCCCTTTCACCTTGAACCGACGAAGTCCTCTGATAGGGGACACCTTGAGATAAACATAGTCTCCCACGTTGAAAATGAGTTCTCTTCTTCGTACATCAGCATAACTCTTCTGGCGTGTTTGTGCTATCCTCAAGTTGTTGCGAATCTCCCTCACCTTCGCTTCGGCTTCTTGTAGCACTT
Source organism: Neostapfia colusana (assembly GCA_030760725.1). NCBI lineage: Eukaryota > Viridiplantae > Streptophyta > Magnoliopsida > Poales > Poaceae > Neostapfia > Neostapfia colusana. Next base: position 17,494,747 of record JASWHV010000017.1, on the reverse strand, counting down.
CTGGACCAAACACTTTACTTTCTCCTGTTTGGTTCCAAAATAGAGGAGTTCTGCACTTCCTTCCATACAAAGCTTCAAACGGTGACATCTTCATACTAGCTTGATAACTGTTGTTATAGGAAAACTCCGCATACGGTAAGTTCTTGTCCCAACTCCTATTGTTTTTGAGTGCACATGCCCTTAACATATCTTCAAGGATCTGATTGGTTCTCTCCGTCTGCCCGTCAGTTTGGGGATGATAGGCAGAGCTGAAGTTCAGATGGGTTCCCATGGTTTCATGCAACTTTTGCCAAAACCTCGAGGTGAACTGTGTCCCTCGGTCCGACACTATTTTCTTTGGCACTCCATGGTAACACACAATCCTTGACATGTACAATTCTGCCAATTTGGATCCGCTGTAGCTTTCTTTCACAGGGATGAAATGAGCTACCTTGGTTAGCCTATCAATAATGACCCATATTGAATCATACCCGGATTGGGTCCTAGGCAATCCCACGACAAAATCCATGCTGATTTCTTCCCACTTCCATTCAGGTACTTTGAGTGGTTGCAATAATCCCGCGGGTCGTTGATGTTCAGCTTTCACCAACTGACATGTGTCACATAGGGCAACATGTTCCGCGACATCTCGCTTCATGCCATACCACCAATACCTGCTTTTGAGGTCCTGGTACATCTTCGTACTCCCAGGATGAATGGAATAGTCAGAATCGTGAGCCTCTTTCAAAATTAATTCACGGATCTCCTTTACTTCTGGCACACAGATCCTTTTCCCGTCCCACACCGTTCCCTGTTCATCCTCTCTAAAACCAGGAGCTTTATTTTCCTTAATGAGCTGTCTGATCTCTTGTATCTTCTCATCATTCTTTTGGCCCTCGCGTATGTCTCGCTCGAGTGTGGAGTCCACTTCCATGGCGATGGCTTCACCACTATTTACTAGACATAGATTGAGTCTTATAACCTCGTCCTTCAATTCTGCAGGCATGTCCTTCAAACTCAACTTATTGACCTGCACTTTCCGACTCAAAGCATCGGCCACGACGTTTGCTTTTCCGGGATGATAGTTGATGCCCACATCAAAGTCATTGATTAGCTCTAACCATCTCCTTTGTCGGAGATTGAGATCTGGCTGTGTGAATATGTACTTCAAACTCTTATGATCCGTATATATCTCTGTCCTCTTCCCCATCAAATAGTGCCGCCAAATTTTCAACGCGTGTACCACTGCAGCTAGTTCTAGATCATGTGTAGGATAGTTCTTCTCGTGCTTTCGAAGCTGCCGGGATGCATACGCCACGACATGTCCTTCTTGCATGAGAACACATCCCAACCCATTTCCAGAGGCATCGCAGTACACTGTGAAATTCTTCTGCATATCTGGCATAACCAACACTGGGGCTGTTGTCAATCTCTTCTTTAGCTCTTGAAAGCTCGTATCGCACTGTGGCGTCCAGGTGAATGTGATTCCCTTTTCCAACAGTTTGGTGAGAGGTCTCGAGATCTTGGAGAATCCCTCAATAAACCGTCGATAGTATCCAGCCAATCCCAAAAAGCTTCGAACTTCCCCGACATTTTCAGGGGTCTTCCACTTCTGGATGTCCTCGATTTTGGCGGGATCTACGGAGATTCCTCCCTCCGAGATTATATGTCCTAAAAAGGGAACTCTCTTCAGCCAAAACTCACACTTGCTCAACTTGGCATATAGTTGGTGTTCTCTCAACCTCTGTAACACCAACCTTAGATGTTTCTCATGTTCTTCTTCATCTTTGGAGAAAACGAGAATATCATCTATGAAAACCACCACAAATTTGTCCAGATATTCCATGAATACCTTGTTCATGAGGTACATGAAATATGCCGGGGCATTGGTTAGCCCAAAAGGCATGACAGTGTATTCATACAGTCCGTACCGAGATACGAAAGCTGTCTTGGGAATATCTGATTGCCTTATCTGGAGTTGGTGGTACCCCGACCTGAGATCAATTTTCGAGAACACACAAGCTCCCCTCAACTGATCAAACAAGTCTTCAATGCGGGGTAATGGGTACTTGTTCTTGATGGTTACCTCATTCAAGGCACGGTAATCCACGCATAACCTTTGGGTTCCGTCTTTCTTGGGCACAAATATCACCGGAGCTCCCCATGGTGAGGAACTAGGGCGAATATACCCCTTCTCCGTCAGTTCTCTCAAATGATCCTTGAGCTCTTCTAGCTGCTTGGAGTCCATTCGATAAGGTCTCTTGTATATCGGGGCTGTTCCCGGTACTAGCTCAATTGCGAATTCCACGTCACGGTCGGGAGGCATTCCTGGCAATTCCTTCGGAAAAACATCTGGATATTCCCTGATAGTCCTGATTTCCTCAACTTTCGCCTCCACTTGATTTAATTTGATGTCCCTCCTAGGCTCGTGTATTGTTATGAACTTTACTCTGGTGCCACTGGGGTGAGTTAATTCCACCGTTCTGGTCGAACAATGGATGATTCCTTTATGTTTGGTCAACCAATCCATACCCAAAATAATATCTATCCCTTGTGAATCTATCACTATGAGGTTAGCAGTAAATACTACCCCATTAATGTCTAGGCTCACTTTGGGACACACTTGTCTTGTCCTTATTTCTCCACCTGGAGAGTTTACGGCTAGCATATGGTTCATTTGTGTGGTTGCTAGGTCATACTTCTTAACAAACCCTTGAGCAATGAACGAGTGGGTAGCACCAGAATCAAACAGCAGAGTTGCAAGGTGTAAATTGGCAGGAAACTTACCAACTACCACGTCGGGTGCCTCTTGTGCTTCCTCCATGGTGACATGGTTCACCCGTCCTCTCAATACATTCTGCTGTGGTGGCGGCGCAGGCTTCTTCTTTGGGCATTTATGGGCGTAGTGCCCCACTTCGCCACAGCTGAAACATTGCACCCCAATCTTAGACGCCTGGCCTTTGTTGTCCTGGGGTTGGTTTGGGGGTCCTTGCACTGCTGGTCGAGGTGGATATGCGGGGCGAGGCTGCTGCACAAACTGACGTGGCTGCTGTGCTGGTGCTGCGGGAGGCCTGTAGTTTGGGTTGTACCCTCTTGGTGCTGAATAGGGTACCGCAGCACGGCTTGTCTGCCCCGTAGGTTGCTGCATCATACGTGGGCGGGTGTTACTCCCTGAGGCCTGATGTGACCACCCCGCCTTCCTCTTATTCTCATTTTCCAGGGCCTTTAGTTTCCTTTCCACCACAAACGCTCTGTCCACCATCTTTTGAAAACTTTCATACTCATTGGAGGACATGGCACACTGCATCTCTGCGGTAAGTCCTTCCACGAAACAATCTTGTTTCTGCTCATCAGTCTCTATGTCTCGTGGAGCATAACGGGATAGTTGAGTAAATTTAGTGAGGTATTCCCTCACCATCATGTTTCCCTGCTGCAGTCCCAAGAACTCCTTTCTCTTGTTTTTGAGTTCACCTCTTGGGATGTAGTGGTTGCGGAAGCTACGCTTGAACTCCTCCCAAGTGATGTTCTCAGGGTCATGATGGGCGGCCACGTAGGCGGTCCACCAATCAGCAGCAGGTCCCTGCAATTGATGAGAGGCAAACAGCACCCTCTCATACCCTTGGCACTGTATTATCCTCATCTTACTTTCAATAGTCTTCAGCCAATCATCGGCCTCCAGAGGTTCAGCAGCACTTGCAAACTTTGGAGGTTGAGTTCCTAGAAACTCACTCAACCTTGGTTGGCGTGGTGCAGCTTGTGGAGGTGGAACTTGATGCAAGTTGGCCACCACTTGAGTCAAGTTCTGGATGAGCTGATTTTGATTCTCCAGCATTTGGTGGAGAGGATCAACTTCTTCACGGCGACCACCCCTGTCCTGGCCTCCAGAAAGATGAGGGTTGCATGCCTCATCATTGTTGTTGGCGGGGTTGGCAGCACGTCCTTTTCCTCTTCCGGCCATCTGGCAGAATCAACAAATGTTAATTTGATACCATTTAGTATCGTCTTACTACTTTCATTTGTTGGTACTTTGAGGTGTTAAGGCTTTGTTAAAATTTTACGAGGGTTTATATCTCACACCAAATAAATGCACTATTATTTCCTGTGGGTTCACACACCAAAGCAAAACAATCTGAAGACGAGGCTGTGGACAATTGCTCATGGCTTCCACAACTCACGTCACACACCAAGCATTCTCACACTATTAACTACGTAACGACTCGACTACTCGACCTCTTGCTAGCTAGGGGAAAGACTCTACACTACTCGTCCTCTTGAGCTGGCTCCTCGGGATCTTCCTCCTCATTTCGACTACCTTCTGACTCTGCTTTGGGTGGGGAGGCTGCTGGTGGAGAAGTGCGACGACGCCTGATTGCTCGGCGATCCGGGGAGTCAGGAGTCCATGGATCACTCACAGTGACACACAGTTCATTCCCATCTCCTCTTTCTCTCGCCTTTAAGCAAGCTCGCAGCAACGCCTCCGTTTCCTTCAGGGTGTCTCGAATATCCTGAAGCTCTTGTTGACACTCCCGCAGTCGAGTGCTGAGCATAGCAGCATCCTCCAAGCACAAGTCCATGTGCTCATGGGAAGTCCCTTGCTGCACCGGTGGGTACTTGTATTCCGTAGTACCACTCTCACGTTGGAGGACATACATGTACTCAGTTTTGTCCAAGTGGCGATGATAGATGTGACTCTGGCAGGTGATGGCCTCCCAGGTGACATCTCTCTCCACGTCAACTTGTGTTGCTCGACAAGCTGGAGAATGGTGGATCTTCAGCAGCTGATTCTCGTGTATAATCCTCATCTCCGAACTCCATTCTTCCCTCTTCTCACGGATGGTTCTAGTGGAGTTATAGTGGATGATTAGCTTGCCCGTATTGCCGGCGGCTTCGAGCATACGCCGAAGACGGCGCAACAAATCTCCTACGGCCAATCCATAGGAAAGGTACGTCACTGGACGACTCTCCTCTCTTTCGGCAAGGGCAACTACGGGAACTCTCCCTCCTGTGGACTTACGAGCGGTGCGAATCATGCGAACCATCTAAAACAAAAGAATTTAAAATTAGGTTAGATAAATTCTCAAATAAAAATCCTATTTTGAATGAAAGTTGGGGTAAGATGAAGAAAATGACTCCTGTAATAACACTTTTCCACCCACACCTTGGAAAATAGTTTTTAAGAAAATAGGGCCCTTAACCACGTCCATTTCTACCTAGGTCCACGTTCCTACGGGCAACCTTGGCTCTGATGCCACCTCTGTCACACCCGGTTTTTCCGAAGAAACAACCAAGTGAATATCACATGTATGCCAGGATCATTTTCTCATACATGTGATGACAAATAGTGAAGCATCATTTATTACAAGCCAGGTGTCGAATATAAATAAGTCTTACATCGCAAATGTCTCAATGGACACTAATGCTTCATCACAAGTATATAAACTAGCAGCGGAATATTATTCTTTAGGGCTCCATCACAGGCGTTGCCCGGGGGTCTTCATGAACCTAAAAACCTTCCTCGGGTCCAAAGTCTTGGTCATTATACACCACCTCATTATCTTGACCTGAGCAGCAATATAAACCAACAAATATGCAAGGTTGAGTACCAATGGTACTCAGCAAGTGTGGGAAAATTATATCATGCATGGCTAGAACAAGGAGAGGTTGAACTCATGGTTAAAGCACTACGCAATTAATACCTATCACCTTAGCTTATTAAGCACCTTCATTACTACACAGGTGAAATGGTCCCAATCTCCCATCCCATCATCATAACCAAATAACCATAACATCATTTCCAATGTTAATCTCCCCGCTTAACATCCACAACCATCAATCCTCTAATCATGAATAAGTCCAGGCCGCTCTTGACCGTGAGCACGGCTGTCAAGACAGTTTTGACTCTGCAGAGTTTGTACCACTGTACCCACAAGTAGTGATTTCATCCCCCGTTGCCGGGTGGACTAAAAGAACCTCCATTATGCCAGTGGCTACGTTCCACATTCACACTTCCCAGGTGTGCGGCCAAGAGATCACTACGAAGCCTTTACAAAGGGATTCCCGACGAGCGTGGGCCCACTGAGGTTTCACCCCTAACAGCATACAAGAGGCTCCAACCCCGCTGCAGTGGCCCCCTCTTGAGCCTTGCGGTTCATATGGTAGTCCAGCTGACACCTACTCCCCGCACCATCCAACACACCCATACTACGCCGGGGAATACACCTAATTAATTGGCCAAGCTGCCCCATCTCAGCATGTGGTTGGCACTGTAAAGCTGGGTTACATGCTCCATGAACCGGTCCTTAGGATCCAGGCAAGTACTAAACACAAACCCACGTCTCGTGCACCCAGCACACAACCAAAACATCCAACTTGCCTTGATCCCTACCTCTACATAACTCACAATAGCTCATTCAAGAGTATGGTATAATAAACTGATGATCTCATATCCCAAATATCCCATTCTAAGCATGGCTAAGCATATGCATGTAAATAAATGACATGACAAAATAAATCCCAATCCAAGCTTCAAGGAAACAAGGTAATGCAATTCTAGGGAAACTTTCCTAGCATGGGTTTCATATTTCATTTGACAATGCAAATAATTCTAGCTACACATCCTAGCATAGGATCAAAGTGGTCAAGGACACTTGCCTCCTTCTTGCTGCTCTTGAAATGGGTATTCCTGGTCTTGGAAATGAATAACTTGTTCTTGAACAGGTTCTACTTCATACCATCACACATAGCAAAAGAAAAACAACAATCCATAAGACATAGTTCACACTTACACTTCATACAAACCACACATTCATATTTATGAAATTCATTCACCATTATATGTGTTGTATTTCAGTTTTAAATAAATTCCTTATATTAAACTACTACACCTTTTCACTACCAGGTATGTATGAAAAGTATTTTTCTTCTCCATATGTGCCTTCAGAATTTCTACCAACCCTAAACTGAATTCTTTGGATTTTAGAAACTCCATTTATCATTTACTAGTTGCTACATTTTCAGATTTATATTCCTATGCATAATTGTGTATTTTATTATGAAATTAGTAATACAGATCATCTAAACAGTATAGGTTCTGGTCCTAAATAATTTAATAACATATTTTGACCTTGGCCTCTGATGTAAAATATTTCATAATTATTTTCCCTACTTTTCTATAGCTATTCTTTACTTAAAAATGTGTCCCTATACTAATAAATGTGAATAATAGATGAAACAGATTTATTTCAGCCCAAAAATATATTTTTATCTCACTCCAAAGTTTTCTAAGTACTGAGAAAGTTTTTAATTAATTTTGACAATTATGTTTGTCCCCCTTTTTAATTTTTAAACACTAGTTACATATTCAATGTTTTAAATTAAATACTAAACAGGGCTAAAACAATGAACTCACCCCATTACAGGGTCTATAATATTATTTTCATAATTTCCAGGGGTCTAGCTACACTTATCAGAGGTGTTTTTCCTAATTTTTATTAAGTCCAGGGGCTAAAACTGATTTTTAAATGAATTTACATGATTTTCTGGAGTTCCAGGGGCTAGATCTGAAGTTTCCGGGGCTAGCTCTTATTTCTAGAGAACCCCAGGGGGTAGCACGTAAGAATTCCAGTCTTTATAATGCGGGGCTGACGTGGACCGTCCGAATTTAAACCGACGGCTGAGATTATAACATCGAACCGGTACGTGGGGTTTTAAAGTCTACCGTGCGATTTAAAATAAACGGCGCACAAGCAGCCACGTCGCTCTGATCGAGCGCGGGCGGCGCTGCCGGCGGCGCACGGCGGCGGGAAGCGGCGATCTCGCCGGAAAGTTTCGGATCCTCGATAATTCTGCCTAGAACTGTGATCTTATGGCCTAGATCGGTAGAGGGGAGGTCAGGGATCTCACCTCGGGGGTTTTCTCGAGCTCGGGGGTCCTGGAAAGTGCTCGGCGGCAAGGTCCGAGGCAAAACTACGGCGAAGCTCGTCGGCGCTGAGTTTACACCGTAAGTCTTCGGGTTTTCTGCACCTGCAAAGTTCCCCGGAGGCGGTGGATCAAGACCAGCAAGTTAGATCAGAGTTTCCGAGCTTAGATCGGCCAGAATTCACCGGCGAAGTCTCGGTGCTCACCGGAGTGAAAATCGGCGATCGCGTGGGAAAAACTGATCGGATCGGGGGTTTTTATAGCCGGGGGAGGGCGGTGGATCTGTTGTGATCGAGTTGGAGTCCTCTGGGACCAGAATTCGGGCGACGGGACGCGGTTTCCGGTCGGTTGCGATTTCGCGCGCTCGGGGGAAAAGTCCGGGGTCGCGGGGGCTCAGGGTTAGGGATGACATGTGGGTCCCACCCGTCGGTGAGAGAGAGCGCGGGCGCGCGCGGGGACGGGCTGCGCGGGGAAAGCTGGGCCGGCTGGCGGGTTTCGGCCCACTGGCCGGTTTTTTTCCCGTTTTTCTTTTTCTTTTTCCATTTCTTTTCTGTTTTGAGTATAATTTGAATTCCAGTTTGAATTTGAATTTTTGCAAAACATCAACACGTCCAAAAATTTCTAAATTCCCCTCTGTACATGGTTTAGGGTTTTGAATCAAAATTTGGGGTGTTACATTCTTGGCGTTGTAGTTTGTGTTGACCGGGATGAAATGGGCAACTTTGGTGAGCCGGTCGACGATCACCCACATAGAGTCATGCTTTTGAAGAGTGGTGGGTAAACCGACGATGAAGTCCATGCTCACATCCTCCCACTTCCAGGCAGGAATGCCCAGTGGTTGCAGCAGTCCCGGTTTCCGCATATGGTCTGCCTTAACCCTTCGACATGTATCACACTCGGACACGTACTTTGCAGTCTCCCGCTTCATCCGTGTCCACCAAAACTTGCCCCTGAGTTCTTGATACATTTTGTTGCTGCCGGGGTGAATAGAAAACTTTGACAAGTGAGCCTCATCAAAGATTTTCTTCCGTAACTCCGGGTTACGGGGTACAACGATGCGGTCCTTGAACCATAAGACGCCGTCTCCGTCCTTCCGGAAACATTTCAGCTCCCCACTGTCTACACGTCTCTGCAAATGCGACATGCCCTTGACATGTTTCTGAGCTGCCGCTATCTCTTCACGGATGGTGGGTGTCGAAGTGTGTGGTCGACACTTCCCCCGGACCTGCACTAGGCAGCCCGCGGAGGTTCTTTTTCAGAGGGGCTAGTCGCTTGCGGAGAGCTTGAGCGTATGGACGAGTTAAGGAAGAGCTTGACACGGCGAGTTTTATGTGGTTCAGGCCGCCGGAGCGTAAAACCCTACGTCCACGGCGAGCATAGGAGCTCGCTGTATTGCTTGTTGCTCAGAACCGGAGTCCTGAGCTTGAGGATGAGTTATGCCTAGCGTATGAGTTGCGGGAGTGCGAACCCTTGCTAACGTCGCCTACCCGAGCCTTTTATAGTCCAAGGCTCAGGTGGCTTACAAGGGGGGGGGCCCGGGACCCGACAGGTGGTCCCGGGGAGATTGCCTGCAGACTATCGTATCCGCAGTTATGTCGGTAGTTGTCTCTGGCGAAGGCTTCTGAGTCTTCGTCTTGCCGCCCTGCCCATGCCACATGCTAGCCGTAGTGGTTGATGACGGCGGAGGCGGCAGGTGATGTCTTGTCGCTGTGTTTATTGGCTGGCAGGTTCTGACACCGCGCGCCAGTCTGTGACGTGACTGGGCGCAACGGCACCTGACAGAGGCGTGCTCCGCGTCTCTGCGTCTTGGGAAGGCGCGGGCCTTGAATACCTTGTACGGGCAAGGTATGGGGCGTCTTTACGCCCGCTGCCTACCGCTCGGGGGCAGGCAGCGCTCTTCTGCTGGACACGTGGCGGGCCCGGAGCCCTCCTCAGAGAAGAGGGAGGTCCGGCCCCGCAGGACACGTGGAGCCTTCGGACCTCTCCCCGCGGAGGGGGAGGTCCGGCTTCTGTCGGCCACGTGGCGGGCCCGAAGCTCTCCTCTGAGGAGAGGGAGGTCCGGCCCCGCTGGACACGTGGCGCCTTCGGACCTCTCTACCGCGGAGGGGGAGGTCCGGCTTCTGCAAGCCACGTGGCGAGCCCGGAGCTCTCCTCTGAGGAGAGGTAGGTCTGGCCCCGCCGGACGCGTGGCGCCTTCGGAGCTCTCCCTGCGGAGAAGGGCGAGATCCTTAGGCATTTTCTCCTGTGCGCGGGGGTACCCCATATCGCGGGTAACGACAGTGGCCCCCGGGCCCATCTCAGGGGAGATAGCGAGCCCAAGGTGGGACCTCCGTCTCTTCTGTTCTGTGCACTTTCTCTATGTCCCGCATTGACCAATGCCGGAGCACAAACAGTCGCGGGATCGTGGGAGCGTGCGCCCACTTGATGGTTGCCTTTACTGCGGCGGTTCCCAAGACTGCCACTTCTGCACGTTGCGGTGCTTTCTTCGGGAACCGCCGGAGTGCCTTGCCGGCTCGTCTTCTTCTTGGTTTTGCCTGGCCGAGCCCTTAGCTCCGTAAGGTGCTCAGAGGCCTTCACCAATCTCGACGCTCAGCTCCGGCGCCTTCTCCGGGTCCTTGCTGTATTAAGGGCCCCTGAGGTCTCTGGGGCCCGCCTCATGAGGATGGGGGGGCCCGGATCTGCTGGCCACGTGGCGGGCCCAGAGCTCTTCTCTAAGGAGAGGGAGGTCCTGCACACAAGTAAGGGAAACGTAATTCTCCTTGGGGGGCTCCCCCTACTTTATCTCATAGTCTTATTTGGCTTACGGTCCCTAACCATATGCACGGTGCTTGGGGACTACAGTGCGCGAAGTGCCGGGGGCCCGGAGCCCCTTTGACTATCGGCAGGTACCTCCAACGCTACCGCCTCTGGTAGGGCAGCAAATGCCGACTAGGGGTGAGAATGAGAAGAGGGAGCTGAGCGCATGGCGGGCATATGCCAGAAGTGTAAAAAATTTAATACATAATTTTAAATGAGTACGAGGAAAGAGCAAAGTAGAACAGGTTTCTTTTCATATAATTTTCCACAGGAGGAAGGCAGGTTAAACATGGAGGCCACGACCCGCCCCATTAAGAAGGGAAGCAAGACTCTACGCGCTTGGAGTCGGAACCAGGCAAAGCAGAACATAGTCCTGTACCGTCCCCTGGGGCTTAGCTGCTCCGAGCGCTGTTCCTGGACTCTATGGAATTTATTATGAAAAGAAGAGACTGTCTTATCTTTGCTCTAAGGGTAGAACTTACGGAGGTGTTCTATGTTACAAGGGTTCGGGAGCAGGTCCCCATCCTCGGTGGAAAGGTGTACGCACCCGGGGCGGCACACTTTTGCGACTCGAAAGGGACCTTCCCAACTAGGGAGAGTTTGTGGGTCCCTTCGCGAGAAAGTATGCGCCGCAGCACCAGGTCACCTTCCTGCAGCTCCCGAGCACGCACAGACCTCTGGTGGTAGCGACGGAGCGCTTGTCTGTACCGTGCGTTATGGAGAGCTGCATGCAATCGGACCTCGTCGACGAGGTCGATTTCTCGACGCCGGAGGTTGTCCTGCGCGGCTTCGTCGTAAGCCCGAACACTGTGAGACTTCATGGTGATCTCTGGGGGAAGTACAGCTTCAGCCCCATACACCATGAAGAAGGGTGTCTCTCCTGTGGCCCGGCTCTGGGATGTCCGGTTAGCCCATAGTGTGCTCGGAAGCTCATCCACCCAATTGGCACCATGTTTCTTCAGACTGGCATAGGTGCAGGTCTTAAGGCCCCGGAGAATCTCCGCGTTGGCCCTCTTGACTTGCCCATTGCTCTTTGGGTGAGCAACAGAGGTATAGCACACCTGAATGCCGAGGTCTTCGCAGTAGTCTTGGAAGGCTGCGCTGGTGAACTGGGTCCCGTTGTCGGTGATGATTCTGTTCGGGACCCCGAACCGGCCGACAATCGACTTGATGAACTTTACTGCGGATTGCTTGTTGATGGTGACAACTGGTGTGGCTTCCGGCCACTTGGTGAACTTGTCGATGGCGACATAGAGGTACCGGAATCCCCCGATGGTTCTGGGGAATGGTCCCAGGATGTCCAGCCCCCATACGGCAAACGGCCATGAGGGCGGGATCATCTGTACCGCCTGAGCCGGTGTATGGATCTGCTTGGCGTGGAACTGGCACGCCTTGCAGCTCTCGACCAGCCTGACGGCATCTTGGAGTGCTGTCGGCCAGTAGAAGCCATGCCGGAAGGCTTTACCGGCAAGCGTGCGTGAGGAAGAGTGACTCCCACATTCGCCTCCATGGATCTCAGCGAGCAAGTCGCAGCCTTCCCCCTGTGTTATGCACCACAATAGGACGTGGTTGGCGCCACGCCGGTAGAGATCCCCTTCTACCAGCGCGTATCTCTTAGCCATACGCACGATCCGTTCAGCGGTTGCATGTTCATCAGGGAGGATGTTGTCTTTCAAGTAGTCCCGGATCTCCGTGATCCATGCATCGGGTCTGACTTGAGCTCCTGGATCTTGAGCGCTGGGTTGCACGGAGTCCCCAGTGACGCTTACGATCCTTGGCGGCATCCATGGCTGCAGGGCCGCCGGGACCGCCAGCTTCGAGGTTCTGGTCAAGCCCCCTTCGCCCGGCTCAGCGGGCCGGGCTGTGGGCCACAGCAACGTCCTCTCGAAGACTCCTTCGGGCACAGGAGCTCCGGTGGAAGCCTTCGTTGAAAGGTCGTCAGATGCGGCATTGCCAGCGCGTGGTACGTGGCGCAGGTCCAAGGCGAGGAAGTCTTTCTCCAACGTCTGCACGTGAAGCAGATAAGCAGCTAGCTGTGGGTCATTGCAGGAGCATTGGCCCTTGACTTGCTTGATAACCAGCTGGGAGTCGCCCTGTGCCAACAACTGGCGAGCGCCTAGAGACAGGGCTGTCTGTAGGCCAAAGATGAGTGCTTCATACTCTGCCATGTTGTTGGTTGCCTTGAAATTGAGACGCACCATGTACCCAAACTGCTCCCCCGATGGCATGAGGAGCAGTACGCCGACACCGGCCCCCTGCTTTCACGAAGAGCCGTCGAAGAAGAGCGTCCAGTGGGGCTCGGTGAAGACCGGAGCTTGGTGCTCTGGTTCACCATCTTCGTGGCCCTCTGGGTCAGTCTTTGTTGGTGTCCACTCTGCCACAAAGTCGGCCAGTGCTTGGCTTTTGACTGCATGGCGAGGAAGGAAGTCCAGCTCGAACTCTGCCAGCTCCGCTGCCCATTTAGCGACGTTGCCAGTCGCATGGGGGCTGTGAAGGATCGTCTTCAGCGGATAGGAGGTGACTACCGAGACCCGGTGGGCCTGAAAGTAGTGGCGGAGCTTCCTGGACGCCACGAGCACTGCATACAGCAGCTTGTGGACTTCTAGGTACCTTGTCTTGGCATCGTGAAGTACTTCACTGATGTAGTAGACAGGTCTCTGGATGGTTCGAACCCTCCCTCTTAGGTCTGGAAGGTCTTCATCCATCGGCCCTGGTCCGCTGAAGGTGAGTGGGTCCAGGGGGGGCTTCCGGGAGTTGGAACCCGGAAGCTCTTGAGCCATCTTGGCCCTTCGGGGGGCCCCGCTGGTTCTCCAGGGGCTCCGGAGGATTCTGCGGGATCTCCGGGAGGTCCCGCTGGGCCCCCGGGGGGTCCCGCTGGACCCCCAGGGCATTGTCTTGGGGGTCCAGGAGGCCGCCCTGGACCTCCAGGAGGTTGTCTTGGAGGTCCGGGAGACCGTCTTGGTCCTGCGGGGCCTCCTGGCGTCTGTCTTCTGCTGCCGGAGCAGGTTGTGAAGATGAGAGGTCCGGCCGCTCTGCGACGAGGACCATACTCACCACTTCAGTTGTTGCCGCGATGTAGAGGAACAGATGCTCTCCGGGCTCTGGGGCTACCATGATAGGTAGGGTTGTCAGGAGTCGCTTCAACTCCTGTTAGGCCTCTTCTGCTTCGTCAGTCCATGTAAATGGACCGGATTTGCGCAGGAGCTTAAAGAAAGGAAGTGCCCGCTCTGCTAGCCTCGGTATAAACCGACTCAGTGCGGCTATGCATCCCATGAGTTTCTGGACATCTTTGATGCGGGCAGGAGGCCGCATCAAGTCGATGGCCTTGATCTTCTCTGGGTTGGCCTCAATCCCCCGGAGCGAGACCAGGAATCCTAAGAGCTTCCCAGAGGATACACCGAACACACATTTGTCGGGGTTCAGTTTGGTGCGCGTAGAGCGCAATTTGTCAAAAACTAAGTGTCGAAGTGTTCGGTCGACACTTCCCCCGTGGCTGCACTGGGCAGCCCGCAGAGGTTCTTTTTTCGGTGGGGCTAGACCCTTGCGGAGAGATTGAGCGTATAGACGAGTTAGTAAAAGCTTGACACGGCGAGGTTTCCATGGTTCAGGCCGCCGGAGCGTAAAACCCTATGTCCACGGCGAGCTATAGAGCTCGCTGTATTGCTTGCTGCTCAGAACCGGAGTCCTGAGCTTCAGGATGAGTTACAGCTTGGGTGTGAATGGCTGGCGTATGAGTTGCGGGAGTGCGAACCCTTGCTATCGTCGCCTACCCGAGTCTTTTATAGTCCAAGACTCGGGTGGCTTACAAGGGGGGTCCGGGACCTGACAGGTGGTCCCGGGGAGATTGACTGTTATCTACCGTATCTGCAGTTATGCCGGTAGTTGTCTCTGGTGAAGGCTTCTGAGTCTTCGTCTTGCAGCCCTGCCCACGCCGCATGCTAGTCGTAGTGGATGATGACGGCGGGGGCGGCATGGGATGTCTTGTCGCTGCGTTTATTGGCTGGCAGGCTCTGACACCGCGCGCCAGTCTGTGATGCGACTGGACGCAACGGCACCTGACAGAGGCGTGCTCCGCGTCTCCGCATCTTGGGAAGACGCGGGCCTTGAATACCTTGTACGGGCAAGGTATGGGGCGTCTTTACGCCTGCTGCCTATCGCTCGGGGGCAGGCAGCGCCGTTCTGCTGGACACGTGGCGAGCCCGGAGCCCTCCTCAGAGGAGAGGGGTGGTCCGACCCTGCAGGACACGTGGAGCATTCGGACCTCTCCCCGCGGAGGGGGAGGTCCGGCTTCTGTCGGCCACGTGGCGAGCCCGGAGCTCCTCTCTGAGGAGAGGGAGGTCCGGCCCCGCTGGATACGTGGCGCCTTCGGACCTCTCTCCCGTGGAGGGGAGGTCCGGCTTCTGTATGCCACGTGGCAGGCCCGGAGCTTTCCTCTGAGGAGAGGGAGGTCCGGCCCTGCCGGACGCGTGGCACCTTCGGAGCTCTCCATGCGGATAAGGGTGAGTTCCTTAGGCATTTTCCCCTGTGCGCGGGGGTACCCCATATCGCGGGTACCGACAGTGGCCCGCGGGCCCATCTCGGGGGAGATAGCGAGCCCGAGGTGGGACCTCCGTCTCTTCTGATCCGCGCACTTTCTCTAAGTCCCGCATTGACCGCTGCCGGAGCACAAACGGCCGCGGGATCGTGGGAGCATGCGCCCACTTGATGGTTGCTTTTACTGCGGCGGTTCCCATGGCTGCCATTCCTTGTACGCCGCAGCGCTTTCTTCCGGAACTGCCGAAGCGCCTTGCCGGCTTGTCTTCTTAGTAGACTGACTCCTTGACCCACCGCTTCAGTTGGGCGGCTTGGGTCCACCTGTCATCGGCGCTCGGTCTTGGAGCCAAAGCGGTTGCCGATGCGGCGTATTCGAAGAGTTCCGAATCGCTTGGAATTGCACCCGAGAAGTTTTTTAGGGGGGATCTTACCCACATTGCGGCTTCTCTTCGCACTTCCCAGCGCTTCTTCTTGGACTCTTGTGCCTTTGCCCTCTTGCCCTTGAGTCCTCCCTCGTCATGGCCTCCAACCCGCCACCAGAGAAGAAGCGCGCTCGATCTCCTCCAGCAGCGGAGTCCGTGCCAAGTCGGGAACCTGGGGTGTCTGCCCCTCCTGTTTCTGGAGATAGCACTCCCTCCGGTGGCGACTCAAAGAGGCCCCGGGCTGATGCGTTGGGGGGAGCTTCTGGGGCGTCCCCTGCTCCGCCAGTTCAAGCAACTGCGGAGCGGCCGTCAGTGACGGCGGCGGGCTCTGGGAGTCCTACCATGGCTCGGAAGTCGGGGTTCAGAGCCCGCTGGAGTGTTCGTGCTTCCCGTCCATCCCCGACTGGCGGGGAGTCTGTTCCGTTGCGCTCGGAACCCGGGGCGGCTGCTGCGGCCCCCAAGCCAGCGCGAGCTTCTCCTGTTCCGGTATGCCCGGACTCCGCGGCGACGTCATCTCTTCCTGCCGAGATGGCCGCCGCGGCCCCCAGGCCAGCGCAGGTCGACCCTGCGCCAGGCGGCCCGGCTTTTATTCCAGCGCCGCCTTCCCCGTCTCATCCCTCTCCACAGGTCAAGAAGCCAGAAGCTAAAGAGAGCCCGGCAGGTCCGGCTGCCAGAGCCCCGGCGCCAGCTTCTCCTGACCGGCGTCTCGTCTCGGTCGCTGGTGCATCGACTCCTCTTGAGGACGAGGTGACGGAGGAGGTCGGGGGAACTGCCCCGGCCTCTGTTGCTCCATTGCCCCTGGCGGATGCCTTTGCGCTTGCCGAGACGAGCGTCCGGCAGGTCTTGGCTGCACTAAGTCGCGAGCGGGAGGAGTATACAGTTTAACGGGATCGCCTCCTCACCTGGGGGAACCTTTTGCGGGAGCGGACCGCGAAGGTCAAGAGCGAGCTCGACTCCAGGCAGGAGTTGCTCGACTTCAGGGAAGTGCTCCTCGACTGGCTGAAGCGGGCTGTCAACCGCATGGACGCCGAATCGCGGCGGATCAACAGGGAGGCCCTGGAGGCACACGCCCGGGCCGAGGAGAGCCTCTCTGCCGCTGAGGAGATACGGCAGCGGTTGGAGCGCCGTAAACTCGTTGTTGAGGAACGGGAGCGTTCCACGGCAGCCGAGGCGGAGAGGGTCGCCGCGCAGCTGGCGGTGGGCAAGGATGACCTTCGAGCTCGGATCGAGGAGCTAGAAATTCTGAAGGCGGACCTCGACTTGAGGGAGGAACAGGTCTCCCGTGAACGCCGGGCGGTCTTGGATCGGGAGTTGGCCGCCGACTTCAAGGCTTCTGAGTTGGAGCGGCTCGCCAAGACTCTCCACCTTCGGGAGAGCTCCGTGGTGGCCAAGGAGAAGGAATTCTCCGAGAGAAACCTAGAGGCCCTGCAGGCAGCCCGCCGCGAGGTGGAGGAGCTCTCGGCCTTGCGGTCCTCCGAGGCTCATGCGGTGTCAAGCTTCGTTGATCGAGCGGGGTCCGCCCTGACCCCTCTTGGCTTCAGTCCGGTGAGGGCAGCGGCTCCTGCGTTGAAGGTGGCGGAGGTGATCCCCACGCTGGAGTTGATCGGCGCCAAGCTGGACAGGCTAGACTCGGTGGTCGCCAGCGAGCTTGAGGCCGAGGGACGCGGCCTAGCCTTAGAGGTCGCCTCACATGTGCTGGCATGCTTCAAGAGCCGCGACCCCTCTTTCTCCCTGGAACCAGCGAGAGAGGGCCAGCCACGGAGCGGGAGGAAGCTGCTAGGGCTGAAGTCGAGGATGTGGCCGCCCTTGTAGCCGCTAGGTTCCGGCGTGAGCCTGGAGGTCCTTAGGACTTGTTTCTCCCTTTTTATCGAGTCTGTAGTCCAGATCATGGAGCCTCGCATAATTTGACTCTTTTAGATATTTGTGTCTGTGATGCCTTTTCTCTCCTTCTTGGCTTTGCCTGACTGAGTCCTTAGCTCCGCAAGGTACTCAGAGGCCTTCTCCAATCTTGGAGCTCTACACAAACACCTTCCCCGGGTCCTAACTGTGTTAGGGGCCCCCGGGGGTCTCCGGATCTCGCCCTATGGGGAGCTCCAGATCTGCCTGCCACATGGCGGGTCTGGAGCCCCTCCTCAGCAGGCGGGAGCTCTGGCCCTGTTGGACACGTAGGGCTTTCGGAGCCCTCCCACCGAGGGGGAGGTCCGGTTTCCGCCTGCCACGTGGCGAGTCCGGAGCCCCCCTCAGGGGAGGCGGGAGCCCCGGGCCCGCTGGACACGTGGGGCCTTCGGGCCTCGCCCCTGCTGAAGGGGCGGGACCCGGTCCTTCCAGTCCTAGGCCGGAGTAGTTGGTAGCTCCTTTCCCCCCACTTCATGCAGTTCCCGTTGCCGTAACCTGGAGGTCCTGCACACAGGCAGAGGAAACGTAATTCTCCTCGGGGGGTCCTCCCCTCCCGTCTCCTAGTCTTATTCGGCTTACGATCCCGATCCATTATACGGGGCTTGGGCAATTCTATGCTCGAGGCGCCGAAGCTCTGGCTCCCTCCGAGGTCCGGGTATGGTCGTCCGATCCCTAGTACCGGGCCGTGCGCTGGGGAAGCAGAGTGCACGTGATTTGGGTTCATGACCAGGCAAAGCTGTTGTACTCCCCTGTACCTCCGGAGGGCAGGATGCGCACGCTTTGGGCTCGGAGCCTGCTAAGCGGGATACGCACCCTGGACCCCCCATGCACAACGCAATCCTTTCCTGGAGGTGAACAACTGGCACCGCAACACCTGACTGGGGGAGGCCCGAGAGACTCACTCGGCCATCGGCAGGTGCCTCAAGCGCGGCCTCCTTCGGTAGGATAGCGAATGCTGACTATGGATGAGCGCGGGAGAGAGGGAGCTATATGTACGATGAACATACATAGATAGTGCGATCATAAAAATTAATGCATAATTTAAATGAGCGCATGAGAGAGAGCTAAGTAGAACAAGTTTCTGTGTTCATGCCCATAGGTTGAATTCTGGCTGTACATGGAGGCAATGATCCGCCTCGTCTACAAGGGAAGCAAGACTCTACGCGCTTAGGGTCGAAACCAAGCTAAAATGGACGTAGTCCTGTACCGTCCCTTGAGACTTAGCTGCCCCAAGCACTGTTCCTAAATTCTATGGGATTCATTACAGAAGGGAATGACCCTGTTCTACTAATGCTGGGGGAGTAGGACTTACAGTGTTGCTCCATGCCAAGGGTTTTGGGAACGGATCCCACACTCGGTTGAAAGGCATGTGTACCTGGGGCGGCAGCTTTCATTATTCGAAAGGGACCTTCCCTGCTGGGGGAGAGTTTATAGGTCCTTCTCGGGAAAGAGCGTGCCGCGACACCAGGTTGCCCTTCTGCAGGTCCCTGACGCGTTTGGTTCTTTGGCGGTAGTGCTTAGAGCATCAGCCGAGACCGTGCGTTGTGGGATGTTACCTGCAGCCGAGTCTCGTCGACGAGGCTGTCATCTTCACGCTGGATCAGGTCCTGCGCGGCTTCTCCTGGGCGCCCCCGGGGAGTTCTCCCCTTCTGGCTAAGGCCTTCAAGGGGTAGGTGGACCCGGGCTCGTCTTGGAAGACCTAAGGCGTCTTCCCCTTCTGGCAAGGCCTTCAAGGGGTTGACAGACCTTGGGCGGCCCGCGGGAGGTATGACCGAGGCACGGAGACGTGCTCTCGTGTGAGGCTGGCCCGACCTTGCACCATTGAGATCGGTGCTTGGGCTGCTGCGACTACTTGGGGCTTCTCCAAGGTTGACGCCGCAGCAGTGCAGCCTCCACTGACCTGGGGCGGCATCCACAGCCGGCTACCGCCCCGGCCCGTCACCATCGGAGCTGGAGTCCTCACCGTTATACACTGTCTTTATGACACGCTGAGGCTCCTGAAACCCCACCTGGTGGGAGGCCCTGACTGGAGCGTCGACTTTCTGCTTGCCATCCCTCTGAGGGTAGGGGGGTGCTTCAGCTCTCTGCTGTCTTCCTTTGCGGAAGCGCTCTGCGAGCCTCTGGATATCCCAGCACTCGGCAGCAGTATGGTTGCCGGTGCCATGCACGGGGCATAGCCCGCCCTAGTCACTATCCGGGGCCGGTGACTGCCGCTGCCTTTTGTCGGGGCGTGGCCCCCGAGCTCCACTAGTCGTCGCTGCTGCGGCGACGGGAGCCGCGAACGATGACTTCATCTTGACACTCCCCCGGTTCTTGGCCTTCTTGCCACCTCCATAGGCAGCAGCGCCGGACCCGGGCTGTCCTCCTGACTCAGAGGTCGGCAGAGAGTGCCAGTTCCGCCCTTCAGCTGCTCTGGCGCATTAGTCCGCCAGGCTGAAGAGCTCAGAGACGTCGCGGACCTCTCTGGTCGCGAGCTTCTCAAGCATTTTCTCGTCCCGGACACCCTGCCGAAACGCTACTGTCGAAGTTTGCGGTCGACACTTCCCCCGGGCCTGCACTGGGCAGCCCGCGGAGGTTCTTTTTTCGGAGGGGCTAGTCCCTAGCGGAGAGCTTGCGCAGATGGACGAGTTAGTAAGAGCTTGACACGGCGAGTTTTACGTGGTTCAGGCCGCCGGAGCGTAAAACCCTACGTCCACGGCGAGCTATGGAGCTCGCTGTATTGCTTGCTGCTCAGGGCCGGAGGCCTGAGCTTGGGGATGAGTTACAGCTTGAGAGTGTATGGCTAGCGTATGAGTTGCAAAGTGCGAACCCTTGCTATCGACGCCTACCCGAGCCTTTTATAGTCCAAGACTCGGGCGGCTTACAAGGGAAGCCGGGACCCGACAGGTGGTCCCGGGAAGATTGTCTATTATCTACCGTATCTGCAGTTATGCCGGTAGTTGTCTCTGGTCGAAGGCTTCTGAGTCTTCATCTTGCCGCCCTGCCCATGCCGCATGCTAGTCGTAGTGGTTGATGACGGCGCAGGCGGCATGGGATGTCTTGTCGCGGTGTTTATTGGCTGACAGGTTCTGACACCGCGCGCCAGTCTGTGATGCGACTGGGCGCAACGGCACCTGACAGAAGCGTGCTCCGCGTCTCCATGTCTTGGGAAGACGCGGGCCTTGAATACCTTGTACGGGCAAGGTATGGGGCGTATTTACGCCCGCTGCCTACCGCTCGGGGCAGGCAGCGTCGCTCTGCTGCCAAGTGGCGGGCCCGGAGCCCTTCTCAGAGGAGAGGAGGGTCAGCCCCGCGGGGCACGTGGAGCCTCCGGACTTCTCCCCGCGGAGGGGGAGGCCCGGCTTCTGTTGGCCACGTGGCGGGCCCGGAGCTCTCCTCTGAGGAGAGGGAGGTCCGGCCCCGCTGGACACGCGGCGCCTTCGGGCCTCTCTCCCGCGGAAGGGGAGGTCCGGCTTCTATATGCCACGTGGCACGCCCGGAGCTCTCCTCCGAGGAGAGGGAGGTCCGGCCCCGCCGGACGCGTGGCGCCTTCGGAGCTCTCCCTGCGGAGAAGGGCGAGTTCCTTAGGCATTTTACCCTGTGCGCGGGGGTACCCCATATCTCAAGTACCGACAGTGGCCCCCGGGCCCATCTCGGGGGAGATAGCGAGCCCGAGGTGGGACCTCCGTCTCTTCCGATCCGCGCACTTCCTCTAAGTCCCGAATTGACCGCTTCCGGAGCACGAACGGCCACGGGATCGTGGGAGCGTGCGCTCACTTGATGGTTGCTTTTACTGCGGCGGTTCCCAAGACTGCCACTTCTGCACGTTGCGGTGCTTTCTTCGGGAACCGCCGAAGTGCCATGCCGGCTCATCTTCTCAAGAGACTGACTCCTTGCCCCCACCGCTTCAGTTAGGCGGCTTGGGCCCACCCGTCATCGGCACTCGGTCTGGGAACCGAAGCGGCTGCCGGTGCAGGGTATTCGAAGAGTTCCGAATCGCTTGGAATTGTACCCGGGAAGTTTTTTAGAGGGGGTCTTACCCACATTGCAGCTTCCCTTCGCACTTCTCTGCGTTTCTCCTCGGACTCTTGTGCTTTTGCTCTCTTGCCTTTGAGTTCTCCCTTGCCATGGCATCCAACCCGCCGCCAGAGAAGAAGCACGCTCGATCCCCTCTAGCAGCGGCGTCTGTGCCAAGTCGGGATTCTGGGGTGCCTGACACTCCCTCCGGTGGCGACTCGAAGAGGCCCCGGGTTGATGCGCTGGGGGAAGCCTCTGGGGCGCCCCCTGTTCCGCCAGTCCAAGCGACTGCGGAGCGGCCATCGGTGACGGTAGCGGGCTCTGGAAGTCCTACCCCGGCTCGGAAGTCAGGGTTCAGAGCCCGCTGGAGTGTCCGCGCTTCCCGGCCTTCCCCGACTTGCAGGGAATCTGTGCCGCTGCGCTCGGAGCAAGGGGCAACTGCCGCGGCCCCGAGGCCAGCGCGAACTTCTCCAGTTCCGGTGTGCCCGGACTCCGTGGCGGCGGCGTCTCTTCCTGCCGAGACGGCCACCGCAGCCCCCAAGCCAGCGCAGGTTGACCCTGCACTAGACGGCCCGGCCTCTTCTTCAGCACCGCCTTCCCCAGCTCGCCCCTCTCCTCAGGTCAAGGAGCTAGAAGGTGAAGAGAGCCCGGCTGGCCTGGCTGCCAGAGCCTCGAAGCCAGCTTCTCCTGTTCGGCATCTCGTCTCGGTTGCTGGTGCGTCGGCTCTTCCTGAGGACGAGGTAATGGAGGAGGTCGGGGGGGCTGCCCCGGCCTCTGATGCTCCATTGCCTCTGGCGGACGCCTTTGCGCTTGCCGAGTCGAGCGTCCGGCAGGTCTTGGCTGCACTAGGGCGCGAGCGGGAGGAGTATACGGTTGAATGGGACCGCCTCCTCATCTGGGGGAACCTTTTGTGGGAGAGGACCGCGAAGGTTAAGAGTGAGCTCGACTCCAGGCGGGAGTTGCTCGACTTCAGGGAAGCGCTCCTCGACCGGATGAAGCGGGCTGTCGACCGCATGGACACCGAATCGCGGCGGATCAACCGGGAGACACTGGAGGCACACGCCCGGGCCGAGGAGAGCCTTTCTGCTGCTGTGGAGATACGGCAGCGGTTGGAGCGCCGTGAACTCGCCGTTGAGGAACGGGAGCGTTGCTTGGCCGCTGAGGCGGAGAGGGTCGCCGCGCAACTGGCTGCGGGCGAGGATGACCTTCGAGCTCGGATGGAGGAGCTGGAGATCCTGAAGGCAGACTTCGACTTGAGGGAGGAACAGGTCTCCCGTGATCGCCGGGCGGTCTTGGACCGGGAGTTGACCGCCGGCTTCAAGGCCGCTGAGTAGGAGCGGCTCGCCAAGGCTCTCCACCTTCGGGAGAGCTCCCTGGCGGCCAAGGAGAAGGAATTCTCCGAGAGGAACCTGGAGGCTCTGCAGGCGGCCTGCCGCGAGGTGGAGGAGCTTTCGGCCTTGCGGTCCTCCGAGGCTCTTGCAGTCTTGAGCTTCGTGGATCGAGCGGGGTCTGCCCTGATCCCTCTTGGCTTCAGTCCGGTGAGGGCCGCGGCCCCTGCGTTGGGGGTGATCCCCGCGCTGGAGTCGATCGGTGCCAAGCTGGACAGGCTAGACTCGGTGGTTGCCAGCGAGCTTGAGGCCGAGGGGCGTGGCCTAGCCTTAGAGGTCGCTTCACATGTGCTGGCATGATTTAAGAGCCGCGACCCCTCTTTTTCGCTAGAACCAGCGAGAGAGGGCCCAGCCGCAGAGCGGGAGCAAGCTGCCAGGGCAGAAGTTGAGGATGTGGCCGCCTTTATAGCCGCTAGGTTCCGGCGGGAGCCGGGAGGTCCTTAGGATTTGTTTCTCCCTTTTTATCGAGTCTGTAGTCCAGCTCATGGAGCCTCGCTTAATTTGACTCTTTTGGATACTTGTGTCTGTGATGCTTTTTCTCTCCTTCTTGGCTTTGCCTGGCTGAGTCCTTAGCTCCGAAAGGTACTCAGAGGCCATTTCCAATCTCGGAGCTTTGCACAGACACCCTCCCCGGGTCCTAACCGTGTTAGGGGCCCCCGGAGGTCTCCGGATCTCGCCCTATGGGGAGCTCCAGATCTGCCTGCCACGTGGCGGGTCCGGAGCTCCTTCCTAAGAGGCGGGAGCTCCGGCCACGTTGGACACGTAGGGCTTTCGGAGCCCTCCCGCCGAGGGGGAGGTCCGGCTTCCGCCCACCACGTGGCGAGCCCGGAGCCCTCCTCAAGGGAGGAGAGAGTTCCGGGCCCGCTGGACACGTGGAGCCCCCGGGTTCCGCCCCTGCCGGATGGGGCAGGTCCCGGTCCTTCCAGTCCCAGGCCGGAGTAGCTGGTAGCTCCTTTCCCCCCGCTTCATGCAGTTCCCTGTTGCCGTAACCTGGAGGTCCTGCACACAGGCAGAGGAAACGTAATTCTCCTCGGGGGGGGTCCTCCCCTCCCGTCTCCTAGTCTTATCCATCTTACGACCCTGATCCGCTATATGGGGCTTGGGCAATTCTGTGCACGAGGCGCCGGAGCTCCGGCTCCCTCCGAGGTCCGGGTACGGCTGTACGATCCCTAGTTCCGGGCCATGCGCTGGGGAAGCAGAGTGCACGCGCTTTGGGTTCATGACCAGGCAAAGCGGTCGTACTCCCCTGGACCTCAGGAGGGCAGGATGCGCATGCTTTGGGCTCTGGGCCGGCTAAGCTGGATACGCACCCTGGACCCCCCATGCACAACACAGTCCTTTCCTGGAGGTAACCAACTGGCCCCGCAACACCTGACTGGGGGAGGCCCGAGAGACCCACTCGGCCATCGGCAGGTGCCTCAAGCGCAGCCGCCTTCGGTAGGATAGCGAATGCCGACTATGGATGAGCGCAGGAGAGGGGGAGCTAGATGTACGATGAACATACAGAGATAGTGCGATCATAGAAATTAATGCATAATTTAAATGAGCGCATGAGAGAGAGCTAAGTAGAACGGGGCTCTGTATTCGTACCCATAGGTGCAATTCTGGCTGTACAGGGAGGCAATGTTCCGCCTTGTCTTCAAGGGAAGCAAGACTCTACGCGCTTAGGGTCGGAACCAGGCTAAACTGGACGTAGACCTGTACCGTCCCTTGAGACTTAGCTGCCCCAAGCGCTGTTCCTAAATTCTATGGGATCTACTACAGAAGGGAATAACCCTGTTCTACTGATGCTCAGGAAGTAGGACTTACAGTGTTGCTCCATGGCAAGGATTTTTGGGAACGGATCCCACTCTCGGTTGGAAGGCATGTGTACTTGGGGCGGCAGCTTTCATGATTCGGAAGGGACCTTCCCTGCTGGGGGAGAGCTTATGGGTCCTTCTTGGAATAGAGCGTGCCGCTTCACCAAGTTGCCCTCCTGCAGGCCCCCGACGCGTTTGGTTCTTTGGCGGTAGTGCTTAGAGCATTAGCTGAGACCGTGCGTTGCGGGGTGTTTCCTGCAGCCGAGTCTTGTCGATGAGGTGGTTATCTTCGCGCTGGATCAGGTCCTGCGCGGCTTCTCCTGGGGGCCCCCGGGGAGTTCTCCCCTTCTGGCTAAGGCCTTCAAGGGGTAGGTAGACCCGGGCTCGTCTTGGATGACCTAAGGCGTCTTCCCCTTCTGGCGAGGCCTTCAAGGGGTTGACAGACCTTAGGCGGCCCCCGAGAGGTATGTTCGTGGCACGGAGGCGCACCGCAGTTGGCTAACGCCCTGGCCTGTCACCGTCGGAACTGGAGTCCTCACCGTCATGCACTGTCTTTATGACATGCTGAGGCTCCTGGAACCCCACCTGGTGGGCAACAGTGACTGGGGCATCGACCTTCTGTTTGCCATCCCTCTGAGGGTAGGGCGACGCTTCAGCCCTCTGCTGTCTTCCTTTGCGGAAGCGCTCTGCGAGCCTCTGGATCTCCCAGCACTCGGCAGCAGTATGGTTGCAGGTGCCATGCACGGGGCATAGCCCGCCTTGGTCACTGTCTGGGGCCGGTGATTGCCGCTGCCTTTTGTCGGGGCGCGGCCCCCGAGCTCCACTGGCCGTCGCAGCTGCGGTGACGGGGGCCGTGAATGGTGACTTCATCTTGCCACCCCCCCCCCCCCCGGTTCTTGGTATTCTCGCCACCCCCATAGGCAGCAGCACCGGACCCGGGCTGTCCTCCTGACTCGGAGGTCGGCAGCGCGTGCCAGTTCCGCCCTTCAGCTGCTCTGGCGCACTTGTCCGCCAGGCTGAAGAGCTCCGAGACGTCGCGGACCTCTCTGGTCGCGAGCTTCTCAAGCATTTTCTCGTCCCGGACACCCTGTCGGAACGCCACCACCATAGAGGCACTTTGGATATGCGGGATGGTGTTGCGTACCTGAGAGAACCGCTGGATGAAACAGCGCAGCGACTCCCCAGGTTGTTGCTTGACGGCGTGGAGGTCATGCTCCGTGCCGGGACGGGTGTAGGAGCTGCCGAAGTTAGCGACGAACTGTCGGCAGAGCTCTCCCCAGGAGGTTATGGACCCCTGAGGTAGATTCATGAGCCAAGACCGAGCTGGGTCGGTCAAGGCGACGGGGAAGTAGTTGGCCATGACAGCCTCATCCCCTCCTGCGGCAAGTACGGCGGTGGAGTAGATCTGGAGGAACTCCACTGGGTTGACGCTACCGTCGTACTTCTCGGGCAGATGCGGGCGAAACTTGCGTGGCCACCTTGCGAAGCGAAGGTGGGGTGCAAGGGCCGCACATCCTGCACCTGCTGCTGCAGGTACTGGCGCTGCGAACGTTTGGTTCGCACCTGGCACCGCGTATCCCGGCATGGGCAAGACTGCACCATAGGCCGGGGCCGCTACTTGCGGCGCATACAGCTGTGGCATATGCTGCGCAGCATATGCCTGAGGCAGGGCTCGCGTGGCGAAGGTCTGCCCTTCTGGTTGTGTCGAGGCCGACGACATGCTGTCGCCTGCCTCATGGCTGCGACGCCTCTCTCGGCGTCGCTCGAGGTACACCCGGGCGTCCTGGCCCAAGTGGCACCGTTCCAGTTTCCTTCGCAGGTCCGTCGACAGGAGCCTGGAGGAGCTCGAATCCGCCGTTAGCCCGTCAACTGTGGGTGTGCGCGTCAGCGACACAGCCGGTTGTCCTGGGCGCCGTCCTCGCCGAAACCGAGGGTTCGCGGCGGCGACGACGAGGCGGTCCACCTCGCGGACCCATTGCTGGGTCGCTGAATGTGGCGCATCCCCCGCAGATGGGTTGCGCAGCAGCGCTCTTGCTGCAGCTAGCGCACCTCCATGGTGTACGCTCAGCGCTGCAGAAGATCTCACACTGGTCGGGGCCTGCATAGCCGGAGTCGGCTGCTGGCTACCAGCTTGTGCCGACACACTCCGTCCTGAGTGTGTCGACATGTACTCCCCAGTGGTCACGGTCCGCCATGAACGCGGAGGGGGAGAGTTTGCCGCTGAAGGAAGCTTGGTCATCTTCGTTGGTGGAAACTCGTCGCGCTAGGAGAAAAGCCCCCTTCCTGGCGCGCCAAATGTCAAAGTGTGCGGTCGACAATTCCCCCGGGCCTGCACTGGGCAGCCCACGGAGGTTCTTTTTTCGGAGGGGCTAGTCCCTAGCGGAGAGCTTGCGCAGATGGACGAGTTAGTAAGAGCTTGACACGGCGAGTTTTACGTGGTTAAGGCTGCCGGAGCGTAAAACCCTACGTCCACGGCGAGCTATGGAGCTCGCTGTATTGCTTGCTGCTCAGGGCCGGAGGCCTGAGCTTGGGGGTGAGTTACAGCTTGAGAGTGTATGGCTAGCGTATGAGTTGCAAAGTGCGAACCCTTGCTATCGACGCCTACCCGAGCCTTTTATAGTCCAAGACTCGGGCGGCTTACAAGGGAAGCCGGGACCCGACAGGTGGTCCCGGGAAGATTGTCTATTATCTACTGTATCTGCAATTATGCCGGTAGTTATCTCTGGTCGAAGGCTTCTGAGTCTTCATCTTGCCGCCCTGCCCATGCCGCATGCTAGTCGTAGTGGTTGATGATGGCGCAGGCGGCATGGGATGTCTTGTCGCGGTGTTTATTGGATGACAGGTTCTGACACCGCGCGTCAGTCTGTGATGCGACTGGGCGCAACGGCACCTGACAGAAGCGTTCTCCGCGTCTCCGCGTCTTGGGAAGACGCGGGCCTTGAATACCTTGTACGGGCAAGGTATGGGGCGTATTTACGCCCGCTGCCTACCGCTCGGGGCAGGCAGCATCCCTCTGCTGCCACGTGGCGGGCCCGGAGCCCTTCTCAGAGGAGAGGAGGGTCAGCCCCGCGGGGCACGTGGAGCCTCCGGACCTCTCCCCGAGGAGGGGGAGGCCCAGCTTCTGTTGGCCACGTGGCGGGCCCAGAGCTCTCCTCTGAGGAGAGGGAGGTCCGGCCCCGCTGGACACGCGGCGCCTTCGTGTGACGCCCTCAATTCTGTGGAAAACCACGGAACCGAGAACTAATGCATATGTGTGCCCAGGATGTTCATCACACATACACATACGTTCCACAAACTGAATTCAGATTATATATTACCACGAATAACAGAGTTTATTACAATACCTCATGAGTCTTGGACTCATGCTCACAGCGGAAGTCTTTATTTCTACGCAGCGGAAATCTTTATTTAAATGCGGAAGCAAAAACTAATGCGGAAGCAAAACTAAGCAGAAGTGGCTTCATCTCTACTCCCTCCACAGGAAAGGTTGAGAACAGATCACACGCCATAATGTCCCACTTGATCTTCATAATAGGTTTCTCCTGCTGCTGATGAAGAAATAATAATGCAAGGTTGAGTACAATGATGTACTCAGCAAGTGCGGGAATAACACATGATATGCAGCTCATAAACAAGGTAGGTAATAAAAGGGCTTATTTGCAGAAAAGCAATTTTGTAAAACCATGATAAAACGGCAACTTTACTTTAGATGAATGTAATCTCAGCATATATTGAATTTCCAACATACCTTCATCACTCCCCGTGTTCCATCCGAACATTAACCAGTCTTTTATTCATACTCACGAATACCTCCTCGTATTCGCTACCATCTCATCTCATATAACAACCTCGTCTCGCACAAAGACCAATCTCATTTCATGACCCACCAGTCATGCAACCCTTTCATCATCCAGGCTTAACAATTCCAAACCAAACCATAACCAAACCCATAATCATAACGAAGAACCTTCCCAATAACCATTCCAATAACCATCCCATCTAATCATGGCAGTTTAACCAGGTGCTCATGACCGTAAGCTCGGCTATCATGATAGTTTTAATAACTCTGCAGAGTTTGTACCTCTTTACCCACAAGTTGTGATTTCGTCACCCGTCGGCGACTGCAGAACCTCCATTTTACCAGTACACAGCCGTCGGTGTATGGTCAAAAGATCACAAAATAGCCTTTACAAAGGGGTTACTAGATGTATGGACTCACTAAGGTTTCACCGGCAGGCTAGAATATCCAATTCTCCCACCCACGGGCCCCCTCTTGTGCCATGCAGTTCCCAGGGCAGTCCTCACTCGACTCCCATTCCCCGCGCCTTCCATAGTCCATAACATCCTAGCAACTTACCTAATTACTCAGCTAAGCCGCACCCATATTTGGCCTTGTGGTGTCACTGTTATCCTGGCCTATGCATGCATGAACCGGTCCTTAGATCTACGGCAAGTAAAACCACCATCCCATGCTACCTCATTCACAAACCCGGTCTTGCCTAGATCTCCCTCCGATCCATGTTCATTATTAACATCAGTTTCCCCTTATTATTATGAGTGCAGTTAGCTAGACACATCTATCTTGCTTCCCAATCCCATGGACTCAGCGAAGCATAAAACAAGAAAACCATACCCGACTCATAAACTTCCCAGGCATCAAGGATGGTTTAATCAAAACTAGTAAACTCCTATAAAAAGGGTTTTCCCATCATGTTTGACTCAGCACACACACCTTTTCGCAAAACAAAATAGTTTTACCCAAAACATAGGATCAACATGGTCAAGGAGCACTTGCCTTGTTCTTGCGGTTCCGGTTGTCCTTGATTCTCAAAACCTTGTTGCTGCAGCTCGTTGTAGACAGCTTCCTGAGTTTGTCCTGCTTTGTAGGATTCACGTGCATGCAATATTCACAGCAATCAATATCATGCACAAAACCCTAAACTAGATGCGATGATGCACATGCATGCTATCCTATGATTAGTTTCATTAGATTGGTGTGCCCTTTCATGGACAGAGGTGTTCTGATCAAAGGTGGTCGTGGCGATGATCTTGTCTTTTAGATCAAACTGATCATCGAGTGATCTGCCCACGAGAAAGCTTCTGTTCGAAAGGAATTGAAGAACAGATGCAAGAGATGGACACCATGATGTCGTAAGGTGGTATTGAAGTCCTACCTCACGCTTTTCTTGACTTCGAGGTCCTCCTCAGACCACTCGGTTCTCCTCCGATGATCTCCCTTGTTGTGCTTTCGACGATGTTTCGCTCGGCGAGTTAGGGCTAGGGCTCTAAGTCGTCGGCTCAGGAGTTGAAAGAGAAGTTCGTGATTTCGGCCAGAGGGTTTTGGGTTCTATTTATAATCGGGAAGAGAAGAGTCCTAATCTGATTGGATCCCGAATAAAAGTTTTATTCAGATCTTGTTGGATCCTGTTGTTTTATCTTTGGCAACATTGTGGAGTTTGGATCGGTTCCCGTTGTTTACCGATGTCCTTACGCGTAACAGCCGCTCCAAAACTCGTTACCTCCGTGGTGATGAGCTCCGGAAGCTCCACGTGTCCTTCGGGCCTGGTATCTCCTCATCCGCAGAGACGAGCTCCGGTTGTGCCACGTGTCACGGGCGAAACCTCCCTCTTCTTTGGAGACGAGCTCCGCGCACGCCACGTGTGGGTGCCGGTCTTTCCACCTTTCCCTCCCTCAGGGACATGCCCTGAGGTCGACACGTGTTTAGCAGCGACGGACCTCCGGAGATAAGCTCCGGTGGCGACACGTGTTTAATAGATCCGGACTCCTCTGAGATGAGCTCCGAGATTGACACGTATCCCGCGCGGATGGTCCTCTGATTTCCGCGAGGACTAGCTCCGTGGACGACACGTGTCTTATGAAAAATGCCTTTGCTTCTTCCGCAGAGGCTATCTCCGCGGGCAGCACGTGTCCCACAGGGTCGGACCTCTTTTCAATTGCGGAGGTGACCCCCGAGCCTGCCACGTATCCAGTTTAGCGTCGGACCTCTCCAATCTCTTCGGGGATGAGTTCCGAACACACCACGTGGTCTGCTGGTCGTGAAAGTTGCCTTCGGTGCTCTCAGAAAGCTTTACTGGCTATCCTTTTGATACTTGTTTCTGTTTCCTCTTTTCTAAAAATGTTCTTCTTCTTCATAAACATGAACATGTGCTGACACCCGAGATGAGGGTGTCACAAATCTACCCCCCTTAAATTGAATCTCGTCCTCGAGATTCGTTAGTAGAAAATAGATGGGGAAATTCTGCCTTGATATCCTCTTCTCGCTCCCATGTGGCTTCAGCTTCAGTGTGATGGCTCCATTGTACCTTGCACCATCGAATCACCTTGTTTCGGGTGACCCTTTCCTTTACGTCCAAGATTCGGACAGGGTGTTCTGCGTAAGTCAGGTCCTCTTGAAGGTTAAGTTCTCCCATTGACACTTGTTCCTCTGGTATTCTCAAGCACTTCTTGAGCTGGGATACATGAAACACATCATGTACGTCGGAGAGGTGGTTTGGGAGCTCTAGTTGATAGGCTACTTCTCCTCGCTTGTCCAAAATCTTAAATGGTCCGATGTAGCGAGGCGCTAGTTTGCCTTTGACGTTAAAACGTCGTTGGCCTCGGATAGGTGATATCTTAAGGTATACGAAGTCTCCAACTTCAAAGGTCAACTTTCTACGCCTATTGTCCGCATAGCCTTTCTGTCGTGACTGAGCAGCCTTTAAGTTTTCCTGTATTGTTTGGACATGCTTTTCAGCCTCTTGTAGTACTTCGGGTCCAAACACCTGGTTCTCTCCAGTCTCGTTCCAGAACAGCGGCGTTCTACACCGTCTACCATATAAAGCTTCGAAAGGCGTCATCTTCAAGCTAGCTTGATAGCTGTTGTTATAGGAGAACTCGGCATACGGTAAACTCCTATCCCAACTACGCCCACGTTTCAAGGCGCAAGCCTTCAACATGTCTTCCAAAATTTGGTTCGTCCTTTCGGTTTGTCCATCTGTTTGGGGGTGGTAGGCAAAGCTAAAATCCAGTCGTGTACCCATGGCTTTCTGCAACTTCCTCCAGAATCTAGAGGTAAACTGAGAACCTCGATCTGAGATTATCCTCTTTGGAACTCCATGACGGCACAAGATCTGCTCCATGTACAATTCTGCCAGTTGTGTAACGTTGTAACTTGTCTATACCGGAAGAAAATGGGCGGTCTTCGTCAACCGGTCCACAATGACCCAGATGGAGTCGTATTGTAAGGGCCTCAGTTTTTGACACTCATTTGCAGTGTTCATCACCACACCACACACCTCATTTGAGGAAAAATAATGAACACAAATAAAGAGCAAGTAACAATTATCAACATGCTCATTAGGGAACAAACTCACACATTGCAAAAGTGGTACTTCCCACATGTGATATAGATGGGCTGGACATATGAAAACTCCTACACTTTGCTAAGGATGTCCATGCCAAGTTTCACCCAAATTCAAAACATTTTTGAGGTCATCTTGGGTGTAGATAGGAAAGGGGCAGTTTGAAAACATATTCAAATTCAAACTGTTTTCACCCACTGAATTTAAAAGTGGAAGGCATATTCTTGCTCAGCACATTTTTGTGAGCTCACACACCAATTTTCACTCCATTTGGAGTTGATCTTGACATGAGCTAAGGGGGAGAAATTCAAACTTTATTTGAATTTCAAACTGCACTTGTGCTGAAATTCATTCAAACCAAACCTCATTTGAACTTTGATCAATTCAAATGGCTCTTGGGTGAATAATTTGAGTTGCCAAGGGTAGAATAGGGTTCACTGTTTACCACAGCTGTTAGGAATAAATTTCAGAGGTTAAAAGAGGAGTGGGACCCACATGTCAGCCTCAGCCTCAAAGCAAACCGACTGAACCACAGTTCAGTCGGTTCCCGGCTGTTGTGCGCGCGCGCCACCGAAGGGGCCGGCCGGCGCCAGCTCCTGCTGCGTGCCCCAAGCCGGAGGCCAGCCGGCCGAGCTATTTATTCCCTCCCCGGCGTGCCTCAGTCACCATTTCCCCGAGCTACCGACGTGCGCGACTGCTTTTCCCACTGCCATCGCCGCCGCTCGAGTTCCTGCTTGATCAAGCCGATCGCAGCTCCCTCTTTCCATTCCAAGGTCCCAGCAAGGTACTAGCAACCATCCTCCATCCTTCCCATTGATAGAAATCGATTGAAACCGAGTGATATCGGCTGTGCCGAAAGATCAAACTCGGAACTGGAAACCGCCGCACCTCGGGCTCTCGTGGACAGCCCAACCTGGGCGTTGTCACGCCCGAGCCAAGGCACCCTTGGACACGCAAGTGATCGGTGCTGCTCATCCCCGAGCCACAGCTCGAGTGGTTGCTCACCGGCGGCGAATTTCCACTTTTCCCCTTTCTGTGTGCAGAACGACCCTCGGGTACGATTCTGTTTAATTCGTGCTCTAGAAAGGATTAGAGGGCCTCAGGCCACTCCCACACGAACTAGACACGGTGACGCACAAGTTGCCTTCACAACTCTGAGCCGGAGAACTTCTGTGCCCGGCGTAATTCAAGGTCTACTAATGGCGGAACGCACGGGGGGTATCGGGCGCACGGTGAGGACCTATTTCGGGCCTTCCCCGAGCTGCCCCGAGTTCATGTCGACCTTCTCTGAGGTCCACTGATGCTCCCCGACCGGTTTCCCAAGTAGCTGAGGCACTAGGAGCATCAGCCGACATGGCCGAAGTCGTTCCGATATGGCGGCTCGTCGCCGACCATGCTCCGGCCGTTATCATGAGCAGCTGACCCTCGGATCATGTTCCCCAAGTAAAAGTAGGCAGGGGCGGCCAGAATCAAGAAGTTTGAAGCTGTACAGCAGCCGGCGGCGAGCTCTCCGGCGAGGTCCCTCGGCGGCGGAGCGCGGGTGTCGCGAGGTTGAAGAAGGGGGTGGACCCCAGCTGTCAGCGGCCGATATTTTGAATCGGGATCCGGCTGCGGCCGGGATCGGGTGTGCTGGCGCGCAAAAGCCTTGTGGGCCGCGGTGTGTTGTCGCTTCGGCGTGCGACGCGTGTCCCCTGGGCCCACGCGCGAGTTTAAACTTTTCCCCGATTTTCAGATTTCCTTCAAACTTCAAATCCTTATAACTTTGGCTAGAAAGCTCCAAATTGAGTGAACCAAATTTTGCTGGATTCAGCTCTTTGAGTACTTTCCAGAAAATCAAGTGTCACTTCATGAAATTCCTTAATTCTCCAGAATTAATTCCTTAAAATTTAAACTGTTAGGAATTTTAACTGGAGAATCATTTGGAGGAAAATCCTGAAATTTTGCTGAGATGTTCACCAAAATATCCTTGAACTACCATAAAAATTTCAGATCCATTTGAGCTCATTTAGTCCACCTAATGGTGTGATTAGTAAAACTGTTCCAGAGAAAATAGAAAATGTTCAGAAACATTTTCAGAATTTTCTCTGAAATTGTTTAGCTCATATCTTTAGTTAGAGACTTCCAAATTAAGTGAGACCAATTCCATTAGAACCCTCTGAAAATCTAGTTTTCAGAAAGTCATAGTTTGTTTCATGAAAATACCTAGAACACCCTAAAAGCCTTTAATTAAGGTCAAGGACATAATTATTTGTGGAGGGCTCAAATGAGCTTTGCTGCAACTAAAACTTGACCAAGTCTCTGTTTAGGTTGTAACCAAGCCACAGTAAAAGTTTCACAGTCATTAGGTCTATCTAGTAAAGGTTATAGACTTCACAACTTCAAAGTTAATACAAAAGCATTTAATTAATACATACATTGTTCTTATCATGTAGTCGCTAAGGTCGAGGAGGAACCCGAAGTCCTAGACTTCGTTACTCCGGAGGAACAGCTAGCCTACGACCAAGAGCAGCAAGGCAAGCCCCGGTTTGCATTAACCATTTTATAAATTTTTATTGTTTTGAGCACATACTTGTTTTCTTTATGATGTGCATCAGAGTCTTGTTTGGAAACCCCACTGCATAGCCAAGAAAACCATGGGTTGGGGTTTAGGATTGCAAACCCCGTTAGCCACTGCATTGCTAGGATAGAGTAGGATTCGGTACAAGTCGAGTAGTTGGAACTACTCGCGAGAATAGGCTAGAGGCACATTGCTCGGGTAGAGATAGCACATGATACACATGGCAAGAAAATGAGACCGAGCGGAGAGTAAGGGCAGCAGGACTTTGGGGCCTGTGTGCTGTAGCTCCGCTTGTGTCGATTGAGGACCGAGCCGTGTGCGGGCCTGTTGAACAAGCTAGAACAGTACCGAAGACCTACCGGCTATATGGGAACCGGGAAACTGATGTAACTCGGGTAGCTGGGTGTTGAGGCATTGCCCGTCGTTCAGAGGGTAGGTTGAGAGCTCGAGGTGTAAATCAGCTGGCGGCACAGAGATGCGCGTGCAGGGACCTCTTGCTCGGGACGATGGGACCGGTTCAATATTTGGCTAACGGGTGAAAGGTAGTCGCGTACGGCGTCCGTGATGGTTGTTGTAGGCAACATCGAGTACGGGCGTACGTGACGGGTTGTTCGGGTAACCCTGCAGGTGTAAATCGATTATAATCGCCGTCCCTCGCGGTCAGTGAGTACCACTTGTTCACTGTACCGTGACGTAGAAAGAACAGGCTAGTTACATGTTAAAATGTTGCTGATTGAAAGTTGGATATTGATTGTTAATGATATGTTGTAGCTTAGTGCTAACTAAAGTTCTTTTCAACTTTGGGCAAAGTACATGAGAGAAATGCGTTTCTTGTTTGATTGCGGCTCTCTCATGTGCCTTAGCGTAAAGTTCTCCACAACCTGCTGCTAAAACTTGAAAGTAAGGTTCTACTAATTAGGCGAGTCCTTGCAAATGATTTTTACCTCATGCAACCCATCACCCTCATGTAGAAGTTTCATGTTTAGGTGAGACGGGTCAGACTTGCTGAGCCTTCGTGCTCACTGCTTGTGTTTGAAGCTTTTGCAGGGTTCTATGAGGAAGGGACTCCCGAAGAGGAGACGGAACCCCAGGAGGGGAACCCCGTCGAGTGGGAGTCGTGCACGCCGCAGAGTTAGTGTGCGAGTGTGCTAGCAAGGACACGTTCGAGGGCTGAACGTGCACTTGATGCTTAGTCTACGCCCGCGAGTGTGGACTAAACTTATTTTGATGTAAACATGTTAATAAACTTGTTTATGTAATAAAGCTTCCGCTTCCGCTTTGTACCTTTGACGTGTGTTATACGGTGTTGTGCAACGCAGCACCCCTCAGCGTGATCCTGGCTCGACAGGACCAGTGGGGTCGTGTCAGCGTGGTATCAGAGCTCGCTTGAGGTTTAACACAGTACAAAGGTCTTCTTTTTCAAAAATCCAGTGAGGAACGAGTTAGTAGCCCGTATAAGGATGTTATTAGTATATAGAAAGTGGCTTATTAACTTATTTGTTATGTCGGAAAATCGTGCATCTCGGGACGTTCATGTCTTGGGGGGTGCACGTAAGCGCTGTCCACCAGTGCGCACAAGCTGAAGGGTGGAGCCCCACGGGTGGCAGGTAACCCGACCCGCTTTGATATCCTCTACGACTCTTCATGTCGTTTGGGGTATTCGAGCAACGTCTGTCCCTGGCGTGCGTGGTGCAACATGGGAGACCCCGTCACGTGGTCTGAAACGTGAACACGTAACTCAAGGCGTGTTTGGCTTGAGAACATCCGGGCGAGTGATGACGGCCGGGTGTACAAACTGTATGGATTCCGGGCTCGGTGTGCAGCCGAGTCTGATGATTGTTTGAGTTTCTGCAGGTAGCCTTACCACGAAACGGTAGACGTGTAGCATCCGTGTGCGAGTGACGAGTAGTGCCACTGAACTAACGAAGCCGGCTAAATCCGGTATAGGTTTTTCCTTTGTGAGGACGTAGTACCGACATAATCTGGTGACGCCTCGACGTCACACCCAACTAAATGAACAACTTCATTTAAAAACTTGAAGGTTTTGATCCAAAGTAGTAAAACTTGATGTAACTCCTTCCCTTGAACAGGATATTCAAAGTTAATAAGTTTTCAACTTATAGGATGTTAAGGACAGAGCACTCTGTTTTCAGCTAAATCAAGGCTGAAGTTAATCAGAGGTTAGAGGTTGAGTTCTTTCGAGGTTGGGGTCGTATGATACATTTCTGGAAAGCTTTGGAGGAGCTTTACAACTTTTCTGTTGAGTTCCAGAGGTGTTTCATCCCTTAACCACTCGAAAAATGCAGTAGAGTTGAAACTGTCCAGAAAACAGGACGGAGCAAAGACTCTCTGTAGACTCTCTGTAAATTAAGCATAACTTCCTGCATAAAAATCCAAAAATAGAAAATGAGGTGGTTCTGGGAAGCTTATGAGATGGGTTACAACTTTGTAACAGAAAGTTTTGTCAGATTAGGAACAGAATTAACTGGAATTCTTGGATCAAATCAGTACCTAAGGCAGGGAGGTGCTGTCCAATTGTTCCCAGAAATTCTGTTAACTTTGACATCTCATAACTTTTGAACCAGAGCAGATCTTAGGCCAACCAAATACTTTCTGGAAAGCTATTGAAGTTAACTTTAACTTTGATGTTGAGCTCCAGGACTGGTTTTGCTTTTAACCTGGCCTAAATCAGATTGATATGGAAACTGGTCAGGGCTGTCATGGGAACAGCAGATCAGCAGTCAAATTTGTTTAAAAATTTGAACTATGTTTCCAAGTGTTAAGGGTTCAATGACATATCTTATGTTATAACTCAATGGTTTACTGTTTAAATAAATATTTGACATTTCTCAAATATATTTTTACAGATGGCAGCAGATAAACGGTTGGAGAACGGGTGGGTAGTTTCCCACTGCTCTGACCGTAGCGGCTACCCGGGAGCATTGTGGCTAATGCTCCAATATTTCGGGTACAACCAGATGCCGCAATACTTCGCCAAGGAAGAAGGCGAAGAGGGGAACAAGACGTGGACGATCCATGTCGAGGTTCCTGCAGGGCCTACGCCACCCGGTTGGGTGCCATTCACCGTCACGGTGAGAGGAAGACGCAGGAATTCCAACACCTGCAACAAGGGAGCCGGAACGCGCTGGAGTACTCCAGAGCGTTCAACGATCTCGCACTCTACGCGTCGTATCACGCAGATACGGACGAGAAGCGGCGGGACCACTTTTACCAGGGGCTTAACCCGCTCCTGAAGGACAAGCTGGCGATGTTCAATCGCGGCAGCCTCAACGACATAATTGATGCTGCGATTGTTCAGGAAGACTCCGGCAAGGAGTTGGCGGCGGCAGAGCGAAAGCGAAGCGCGCCGCAGAGCAGCGGAGAAGGAGGCGGTCCTTCTCAGAAGTTTCGGATGGTGAATCGCCCACCATCAGGTCCGCGCTGGCAGCCACCACAGCGGTCGATGCCGTTCCGCGGTCGGCCGTATTCTTCACCGGCATTCCGGCCGGCACTGCCAGCACCACCGCAACAACAACAGCAGCAGCGGGCGATGCCGCGTGCGTTTGCACCTCCGCAACGCATGCCGGGCTTTCGTCCACCAAGTACTCCACCAGCAGCGGCCACATGTTACAAGTGTGGTCGTCCAAGACACTTCGCGAGCAGTTGCCCGGAGAGGCAAGGCGGCGGAGTGGTACCACAGTTTCCGGGGAGGAATCAACCCCGGAACCCTACTAATGCGCGGCGGGCAAACCCTAGGCCCGGCACTGTCCACCAGCTTGCCATTGAGGACGTGCCGGAGGGCGAGCCAATCCTTGCGGGTATGTTCCAACTCCACCAGCATCCCGCTATAGTACTATTTGATTCAGGCGCCACGCATAATTTTATTAGCCAAGCTTTCATTGCTAAACACAGCTTGCCAATACTACCCACCGATAGTCCATATTTAATTTGTTCACCGGGTGGGAAGATTTCAGCAAGCGTAATGGTCTCCAAAGCACCATTATGCTTAGCGGGTAGAGTGTACCCCACGTCTCTCATTATCTTAGAGGGACAGAAGGTCGATGTCATCCTAGGGATGTCGTGGTTAACCCGCCACGGCGCTGTTTTAGACACCGTCCTCCGAGTCGTGCACTTAAACTCAGGAGTGCACGGTTCTCACTCATTATTTCTGGACAGTCCAGAAATAAAACTTCCAAGTGTCTATCAAGCCACAACCATCAGATTGGAAGACATTCCAGTGGTCCGAGAATTCCCTGATGTATTCCCGGATGATTTGCCGGGGATGCCACCCGATAGAGAGGTGGAGTTCAAGATTGAACTTGCACCGGGAACCATGCCAATATCCCGAAGGCCGTACAAGATGGCGCCCAAGGAGTTGGCGGAACTGAAGATTCAGCTCACGGACCTTCTGGAGAAGGGTTTTATTAGGCCGAGCTCCTCGCCATGGGGCTGTTCGGCATTATTTGTCAAAAAGAAGGATGAAACGTTGCGGCTTTGCGTGGACTACCGTCCATTAAATGCCGTAACCATCAAGAACAAGTACCCGTTGCCACGGATCGACATGTTGTTTGATCAGTTGGTCGAAGCAAAGGTCTTTTCCAAGATGGATTTAAGATCCGGGTACCATCAGATTAAGATCAGGGCTGAGGACATTCCAAAGACAGCTTTTTCGACAAGGTACGGACTTTATGAGTACCTGGTCATGTCCTTTGGCCTCACCAATGCTCCAGCTCACTTCATGTACTTAATGAACTCGGTGTTCATGCCGGAGCTGGACAAGTTTGTCGTGGTCTTCATCGACGACATCCTGGTATATTCCAAGTCGGAGGAAGATCACAAGAAACATCTGCGTATAGTCTTGCAACGGCTGCGGGATCACAAGTTATACGCAAAGTTCAGCAAATGCGAGTTTTGGATATCGCAAGTGCCTTTCCTCGGGCATATCATCTCAGCGGAGGGTATCGCTGTGGACCCGAGCAAAATCACGCAAGTGCTGAATTGGAAATCCCCGAGAACTGTTCATGAGGTACGGAGTTTCCTCGGACTCGCGGGATATTATCGGAGGTTCATTCCGAACTTCTCGAAGATTGCCAGGCCAATGACAGAGCTGCTGAAGAAGGCTACCAAATATGTTTGGAGTCCAGCATGTGAAGCAGCATTCAAGGCTTTAGTCAAGCACCTAACATCAGCACCGGTTTTGGCGCAGCCAGACACAACAAAACCGTTCGATGTGTACTGCGATGCATCCGGCATTGGGCTCGGATGTGTGCTGATGCAAGACCGAAGAGTGGTTGCGTATGGATCACGACAGCTTAGGAACCATGAGCAAAATTATCCAACTCACGATTTGGAGCTCGCTGCCGTGGTACTTGCACTGAAAATGTGGAGGCACTACCTACTCGGTAACCTCGTACATTTATATACCGACCACAAAAGCCTCAAGTACATCTTCACTCAGAAGGAGCTGAACATGAGGCAACGAAGATGGTTGGAACTGATAAAGGATTACGAGATAGAGATCCATTATCATCCGGGCAAGGCAAACGTTGTGGCAGACGCGCTAAGCCGCAAGTCACACGTCAATAATCTGACCATCACACCGTTGGAAGAGAGCGAACCACCACTACATGTGATTCCACATGGAGCTCTCTACAACCTAGCTTTGATCCCCACCATCCGTGAAGAGATAGCGGCAGCCCAGAAGAATGACAAGGGCATGTCACATTTGCGGAGACGTGTAGACAGTGGGGAGTTGAAATGTTTCCGGAAGGACGGAGACGGCGTCCTATGGTTCAAGGACCGGATCGTCGTACCCCGAAACCCGGAGTTACGGAAGAAAATCTTTGATGAGGCTCACTTATCAAAGTTTTCTATTCACCCCGGCAGCAACAAGATGTATCAAGAACTCAGAAGCAAGTTTTGGTGGACACGGATGAAGCGAGAGACTGCAAAATACGTGTCCGAGTGTGATACATGTCGAAGGGTGAAGGCAGACCACATGCGGAAACCGGGACTGCTGCAACCACTGGGCATTCCTGCCTGGAAGTGGGAAGACGTGAGCATGGATTTCGTCGTCGGTTTACCCACCACCTTACAGAAACATGATTCTGTGTGGGTGATCGTCGATCGGCTCACCAAAGTTGCCCATTTCATCCCGGTCAACACCAACTACAACGCCAAGAAGTACGCTGAACTGTACATCTCACGGATCCTATGCTTATACGGCGTACCCCGTACTATCGTATCGGACCGGGGCACTTTATTTGTGTCCCGTTTTTGGGAGCAGCTCCACGCTGCCTTGGGGACGAAGCTGATCCGTAGTTCAGCCTACCACCCGCAGACGGATGGGCAAACGGAGCGGGTAAATCAAATCCTAGAAGACATGCTACGAGCTTGCGCTATCGACCACGGCAAGAATTGGGATGATCACTTGCCATTAGCCGAGTTCTCGTACAACAATGGGTACCAAGCCAGCATCAAGATGGCGCCCTACGAGGCGCTATACGGCAGGGAATGCCGCACACCACTGAACTGGTGTGAATCTGGCGAGAGGGTTACCTTCGGGATTGATCTTGTCAACAACGCGGAAGAAAAGGTTCGATTAATTCAAGCGAACCTAAAAGCCGCTCAATCCCGACAGAAACAGTATGCGGACCGGAGAAGGCGCCCATTACAATTCGAAGTTGGAGATCACGTATACCTACGAGTGTCTCCAATGAAGGGCGTAAACAGATTTGGGGTGAGAGGAAAGTTAGCACCCCGATTCATCGGTCCATTCCAGATTACCGAAAGATGTGGATCGGTGGCATACCGGCTAAGATTACCAGAAGCACTTTCCGGTGTGCACGACGTCTTTCACATTTCCCAGCTGAGGAAGTGTCTCAAGCTATCAACTACCGTTCAGCTGGAAGACATTGAAGAACTGCAACCGGATCTCACCTATCGGGAGGAACCGGTGCAGATTATTGATGAAAAGGCCCGAACCACACGCAACCGTACGTTGTGGTTCTACAAGGTTCTGTGGAGTAATCACTCCATGGATGAAGCGACATGGGAGAGCGAAGAATTCCTTCGCACTAACTACCCCGACTTTCTCACGTCGCATATCCGGTAATTTTTCCACCGTCCTCTCTCTCATTTTCACCTTATAATCTCGGGACGAGATTCTTTTAAGGGGGGAGGAATGTAAGGGCCTCAGTTTTTGACACTCATTTGCAGTGTTCATCACCACACCACACACCTCATTTGAGGAAAAATAATGAACACAAATAAAGAGCAAGTAACAATTATCAACATGCTCATTAGGGAACAAACTCACACATTGCAAAAGTGGTACTTCCCACATGTGATATAGATGGGCTGGACATATGAAAACTCCTACACTTTGCTAAGGATGTCCATGCCAAGTTTCACCCAAATTCAAAACATTTTTGAGGTCATCTTGGGTGTAGATAGGAAAGGGGCAGTTTGAAAACATATTCAAATTCAAACTGTTTTCACCCACTGAATTTAAAAGTGGAAGGCATATTCTTGCTCAGCACATTTTTGTGAGCTCACACACCAATTTTCACTCCATTTGGAGTTGATCTTGACATGAGCTAAGGGGGAGAAATTCAAACTTTATTTGAATTTCAAACTGCACTTGTGCTGAAATTCATTCAAACCAAACCTCATTTGAACTTTGATCAATTCAAATGGCTCTTGGGTGAATAATTTGAGTTGCCAAGGGTAGAATAGGGTTCACTGTTTACCACAGCTGTTAGGAATAAATTTCAGAGGTTAAAAGAGGAGTGGGACCCACATGTCAGCCTCAGCCTCAAAGCAAACCGACTGAACCACAGTTCAGTCGGTTCCCGGCTGTTGTGCGCGCGCGCCACCGAAGGGGCCGGCCGGCGCCAGCTCCTGCTGCGTGCCCCAAGCCGGAGGCCAGCCGGCCGAGCTATTTATTCCCTCCCCGGCGTGCCTCAGTCACCATTTCCCCGAGCTACCGACGTGCGCGACTGCTTTTCCCACTGCCATCGCCGCCGCTCGAGTTCCTGCTTGATCAAGCCGATCGCAGCTCCCTCTTTCCATTCCAAGGTCCCAGCAAGGTACTAGCAACCATCCTCCATCCTTCCCATTGATAGAAATCGATTGAAACCGAGTGATATCGGCTGTGCCGAAAGATCAAACTCGGAACTGGAAACCGCCGCACCTCGGGCTCTCGTGGACAGCCCAACCTGGGCGTTGTCACGCCCGAGCCAAGGCACCCTTGGACACGCAAGTGATCGGTGCTGCTCATCCCCGAGCCACAGCTCGAGTGGTTGCTCACCGGCGGCGAATTTCCACTTTTCCCCTTTCTGTGTGCAGAACGACCCTCGGGTACGATTCTGTTTAATTCGTGCTCTAGAAAGGATTAGAGGGCCTCAGGCCACTCCCACACGAACTAGACACGGTGACGCACAAGTTGCCTTCACAACTCTGAGCCGGAGAACTTCTGTGCCCGGCGTAATTCAAGGTCTACTAATGGCGGAACGCACGGGGGGTATCGGGCGCACGGTGAGGACCTATTTCGGGCCTTCCCCGAGCTGCCCCGAGTTCATGTCGACCTTCTCTGAGGTCCACTGATGCTCCCCGACCGGTTTCCCAAGTAGCTGAGGCACTAGGAGCATCAGCCGACATGGCCGAAGTCGTTCCGATATGGCGGCTCGTCGCCGACCATGCTCCGGCCGTTATCATGAGCAGCTGACCCTCGGATCATGTTCCCCAAGTAAAAGTAGGCAGGGGCGGCCAGAATCAAGAAGTTTGAAGCTGTACAGCAGCCGGCGGCGAGCTCTCCGGCGAGGTCCCTCGGCGGCGGAGCGCGGGTGTCGCGAGGTTGAAGAAGGGGGTGGACCCCAGCTGTCAGCGGCCGATATTTTGAATCGGGATCCGGCTGCGGCCGGGATCGGGTGTGCTGGCGCGCAAAAGCCTTGTGGGCCGCGGTGTGTTGTCGCTTCGGCGTGCGACGCGTGTCCCCTGGGCCCACGCGCGAGTTTAAACTTTTCCCCGATTTTCAGATTTCCTTCAAACTTCAAATCCTTATAACTTTGGCTAGAAAGCTCCAAATTGAGTGAACCAAATTTTGCTGGATTCAGCTCTTTGAGTACTTTCCAGAAAATCAAGTGTCACTTCATGAAATTCCTTAATTCTCCAGAATTAATTCCTTAAA
Organism: Neostapfia colusana; assembly: GCA_030760725.1. NCBI lineage: Eukaryota > Viridiplantae > Streptophyta > Magnoliopsida > Poales > Poaceae > Neostapfia > Neostapfia colusana. The sequence goes on along the minus strand of JASWHV010000017.1, from coordinate 17,450,913 downwards.
GTTTAAACTGTTAGGAATTTTAACTGGAGAATCATTTGGAGGAAAATCCTGAAATTTTGCTGAGATGTTCACCAAAATATCCTTGAACTACCATAAAAATTTCAGATCCATTTGAGCTCATTTAGTCCACCTAATGGTGTGATTAGTAAAACTGTTCCAGAGAAAATAGAAAATGTTCAGAAACATTTTCAGAATTTTCTCTGAAATTGTTTAGCTCATATCTTTAGTTAGAGACTTCCAAATTAAGTGAGACCAATTCCATTAGAACCCTCTGAAAATCTAGTTTTCAGAAAGTCATAGTTTGTTTCATGAAAATACCTAGAACACCCTAAAAGCCTTTAATTAAGGTCAAGGACATAATTATTTGTGGAGGGCTCAAATGAGCTTTGCTGCAACTAAAACTTGACCAAGTCTCTGCTTAGGTTGTAACCAAGCCACAGTAAAAGTTTCACAGTCATTAGGTCTATCTAGTAAAGGTTATAGACTTCACAACTTCAAAGTTAATACAAAAGCATTTAATTAATACATACATTGTTCTTATCATGTAGTCGCTAAGGTCGAGGAGGAACCCGAAGTCCTAGACTTCGTTACTCCGGAGGAACAGCTAGCCTACGACCAAGAGCAGCAAGGCAAGCCCCGGTTTGCATTAACCATTTTATAAATTTTTATTGTTTTGAGCACATACTTGTTTTCTTTATGATGTGCATCAGAGTCTTGTTTGGAAACCCCACTGCATAGCCAAGAAAACCATGGGTTGGGGTTTAGGATTGCAAACCCCGTTAGCCACTGCATTGCTAGGATAGAGTAGGATTCGGTACAAGTCGAGTAGTTGGAACTACTCGCGAGAATAGGCTAGAGGCACATTGCTCGGGTAGAGATAGCACATGATACACATGGCAAGAAAATGAGACCGAGCGGAGAGTAAGGGCAGCAGGACTTTGGGGCCTGTGTGCTGTAGCTCCGCTTGTGTCGATTGAGGACCGAGCCGTGTGCGGGCCTGTTGAACAAGCTAGAACAGTACCGAAGACCTACCGGCTATATGGGAACCGGGAAACTGATGTAACTCGGGTAGCTGGGTGTTGAGGCATTGCCCGTCGTTCAGAGGGTAGGTTGAGAGCTCGAGGTGTAAATCAGCTGGCGGCACAGAGATGCGCGTGCAGGGACCTCTTGCTCGGGACGATGGGACCGGTTCAATATTTGGCTAACGGGTGAAAGGTAGTCGCGTACGGCGTCCGTGATGGTTGTTGTAGGCAACATCGAGTACGGGCGTACGTGACGGGTTGTTCGGGTAACCCTGCAGGTGTAAATCGATTATAATCGCCGTCCCTCGCGGTCAGTGAGTACCACTTGTTCACTGTACCGTGACGTAGAAAGAACAGGCTAGTTACATGTTAAAATGTTGCTGATTGAAAGTTGGATATTGATTGTTAATGATATGTTGTAGCTTAGTGCTAACTAAAGTTCTTTTCAACTTTGGGCAAAGTACATGAGAGAAATGCGTTTCTTGTTTGATTGCGGCTCTCTCATGTGCCTTAGCGTAAAGTTCTCCACAACCTGCTGCTAAAACTTGAAAGTAAGGTTCTACTAATTAGGCGAGTCCTTGCAAATGATTTTTACCTCATGCAACCCATCACCCTCATGTAGAAGTTTCATGTTTAGGTGAGACGGGTCAGACTTGCTGAGCCTTCGTGCTCACTGCTTGTGTTTGAAGCTTTTGCAGGGTTCTATGAGGAAGGGACTCCCGAAGAGGAGACGGAACCCCAGGAGGGGAACCCCGTCGAGTGGGAGTCGTGCACGCCGCAGAGTTAGTGTGCGAGTGTGCTAGCAAGGACACGTTCGAGGGCTGAACGTGCACTTGATGCTTAGTCTACGCCCGCGAGTGTGGACTAAACTTATTTTGATGTAAACATGTTAATAAACTTGTTTATGTAATAAAGCTTCCGCTTCCGCTTTGTACCTTTGACGTGTGTTATACGGTGTTGTGCAACGCAGCACCCCTCAGCGTGATCCTGGCTCGACAGGACCAGTGGGGTCGTGTCACGTATCCTGACTGAGTTCGTGGCAATCCGACAATGAAGTCCATACTGATGTCCTCCCATTTCCATTCAGGTATTTTCAAGGGTTGCAACGATCCAACGGGTTTTTGATGTTCGGCTTTTACCCGTTGGCATGTGTCGCATAGGGCAACATATTCGGCTATATCCCGCTTCATACCATCCCACCAATAGCAAGTTTTCAAATCCTTGTACATTTTGGTGCTCCCTGGGTGTATGGAATAGGGTGAATCATGTGCCTCCTTCAATATTACGTCGCGAAGGTGTTTTATGTTTGGCACACAAATCCTTTTTCCTAGCCAAAGCGTACCCTTTTTATCCTCCTTGAAATCCTTTTCTATCCCTTGTCGGATTCTTTCTTTGATCTCCTTAATCCCCTCGTCCGTTGCTTGTACCTTTCTTATTTCTTGCTCCAATGAGGAGTGGATTTCCATTATTTCCATGTTGTTTAAAAATCCGAGGTGTAACTGTTCGAACTCTTTACGTAGTTCGGGTGGTAGCTCCCGAACCGTGAGTTGGTGGCATGCTCCCTTTCTGCTCAATGCGTCAGCGACCACATTGGCCTTCCCGGGGTGGTAATTGATTCCTACATCATAATCCTTGATGAGTTCTAACCATCGACGTTGCCTCAAATTCAAGTCTGTTTGTGTGAATATGTACTTGAGGCTTTTATGATCCGTATAGATCTCACATCGATGACCAAGGATATAATGTCTCCAAATCTTCAATGCATGCACCACTGCTGCTAACTCCAAATCATGAGTAGGATAGTTAAGCTCATGCTTCTTTAATTGTCGTGAGGCATAGGCTACCACTTGCCCTTCCTGCATGAGCACACATCCGAGCCTTGTCTGGATGCGTCACAATATATGTCGAAGCTCTTGCTTACGTCTGGCAATACCAGAACTGGTGCTGTGGTTAGCCTTTTCTTGAGTTCCTCAAAACTTTCTTGGCAGGCTTGTGTCCATTGAAAGACTTTTCCCTTCATTAGCAACTCCGTCATAGGTTTTGCTATCTTAGAGAAGTCTTTAATGAAGCGCCGATAGTATCCTGCCATCCCAAGGAAACTCCGAATATCCTTCACGCTGCTCGGTTGGTCCCACTTCAAAATATCTCTCACCTTTCCAGGATCAACCGATACCCCATCCTTGGAGATGATGTGGCCTAGGAAGGATATTTCCCTTAGCCAAAATTGACACTTGTTGAGCTTGGCATACAACTGATGCTCACGCAACTTCTGCAAGGTCAATTTCAGATGTTCTTCATGCTCCTCCTTACTTTTTGAATACACCATAATGTCGTCGATGAAAACTACGACGAACTTGTCCAAGTACTCCATGAAAACCTTATTCATAAGGTACATGAAGTATGCGGGTGCATTCGTCAATCCAAAAGACATAACGGTATATTCATATGAACCATACCTCGTCCGAAAGGCTGTCTTAGGTATATCGGAGGGCTTAATCTTCAGCTGGAAATATCCCGATCGAAGATCAATCTTGGAGAACACTTGGGCTCCTTTCATTTGATCGAACAGGTCCTCTATACGGGGCAGAGGGTATTTATTCTTGATTGTTACCTCGTTGAGAGACCTGTAGTCCACGCACATTCTTTGGGTTCCGTCCTTCTTGTCTACGAAGAGTACCGGGGCTCCCCATGGTGACGAACTTGGACGGATAAAACCCTTCTCCAACTGTTCTTGAATTTGCTTCTTGAGTTCAACTAACTCGTTGACGGGCATCCTATATGGTCTCTTAGCTATGGGTGCAGTTCCAGGTACCAAATCTATGGCAAACTCAACGTCCCGGTCAGGTGGCATACCTGGAAGTTCTTCCGGGAACACATCCGAAAATTCCTGAACCACTGGAATTTTGTCCAATGCTACTCCTTCAACATGGTTCAGGTCCGCCCGTTTGGTTGCTTGCGGGGCTGGCTTGAACTCGACACGGATACCGTGTTCGTTTGTCAATTGCACGCTTCTCTCAGCGCATTGGATTACTCCATTGTGCTTGCTTAACCAGTCCATTCCGAGTATGATGTCAATTCCGTGGGAGTCCAAAACAATAAGGTTGGCAAGGAAGTCTACCCCCCTTATTTTAAGGCTTACCTTAGGACATACTATATTAGTCCTCATTTCTCCTCCGGGAGAATTAACTAACATAGCACCTTCTAAGTGGGATACGGGTAGATGATGCTTGGCAACATATTTGAATGATATGAAGGAATGCGATGCTCCGGAATCAAATAAAATGGTGGCTGGGTTGGAGTTGGCAAGGAACATACCAATTGCGACATCCTCAGCCTGTTGTGCTTCCTCAGCAGTGACATGGTTAACGTGGCCACGAGCATAGTTCTGCGGTCCACGGTTCCCTTGGTGGTCCCCTCCGTTTGGTCGCTGGTTCTGCTTGGGCACATTACCTTGCTGTCCAGGGCCTCTCTTCCGGCACTGGTTAGCGAAGTGGCCTACTTCCCTGCATGCAAAGCATGCCCTGTTGCCTACGGCAGCAGGTACGTTGGGGCGGGGGTTTTGAACAGGAGCGCCATTGTTAGGCCGGGGCGCAGGAGGCATGGGCACACGAGGTGCCGGTGCAACGAGCCGTTACTGTGGTGGCTGACCAGGGCGGTACGTAGGAGCGGTCGATCCATACTGCGGTGCAGGGGGCATGTATCTAGGTGGTACGTTGCTCCCTTGGGGCTGGTATGGGATCTTCCTTTTGCACTCGCGCTCGATCTCTCGGATCTTGTTTTCCACCACAATAGCCTTATCAACTAGCTTCTGGAAGCTTATGTAGTCATTGTTGAGGAGCTGAACTTGGATCTCATTGTTCAACCCTCTCATGAACAGGTACTGCTTCCTTTGGTCTGAGTTGACATCTTTGGGGGCATACCGGGACAGTTGTATGAACTTGTTGAGGTATTCGTTCACACTCTTCTGCCCTTGGCGGAGACCTTCAAACTCCTGCCTCTTGAGCATCATTACGCCAACAGGGATGTAGTGGGAGCGGAAACATTCCTTGAACTCGGTCCAAGTGATTGTCTCCGGGTTGGCATGGGCGTTGCTCAAGGCATCCCACCAGTCAGCAGCTGCTCCCATCAGTTGGTGCGACGCAAAGAGAACCTTTTCTCGGTCGTTGCACTGTAAAATGGCAAGCTTCTTCTCCATGGATTTCAACCAATCATCGACCTCCATTGGATCGCTTGCTTGATCAAAGGTGGGTGGTCGAGTCCTCATGAACTCTCCCAACTTGTTATGAGCCGGCGGTGGTGGTGGCGGTGGTGCCGGAACGGGATGTTGGTTGGCCTGCAACTGACCCAAGGTTTGGATCATGGTTTGCATAAGCTGGTTTTGCATGGCCATCAACCTTTCTAGGTTGTTTTCGCCAGATCCGGGGTTAGCAGGAACTTCTTCGTGGTCATCTTCCTGGACGTTCCTTCGGCTGGCGTTTCCTCTCACCATCTTGAGAGAGAACGAAATAGAATAGAAGGTTAGAAGATTAGATAGGTCCTTTCAACTATATGCATCAAGGTTAGTTTGGACTATATATATTAGCCCTTATGAGGATGTGAGCAAGTGCCAAAACATCTCACACCTCCTTCTTCTTACGTGTGGATATGGACAACATTTTTTTTGAGACGTCCCACAACTCACACTAAGCACATATTCACAAATAATCACCACAAGGGCCCACTCAACTCCTATTCAAGGATGGTTTCCTATGTCAAGGTGGTTTCAAGGCCAATCTAAGCTATTCATCCTAGGATGCTTCTTTTGGTCCGCGTAGCTTCTATTTAGGGGTATAACTTGCTGTTAACCCGTGATTCTAATGTCAACCCAAGGTTTCTATCTAGGCGTGTAACCTATTGTCAACACGTGGCTCTGATACCAATCTATGACGCCCTCAATTCTGTGGAAAACCACGGAACCGAGAACTAATGCATATGTGTCCCCAGGATGTTCATCACACATACACATACGTTCCACAAACTGAATTCAGATTATATATTACCACGAATAACAGAGTTTATTACAACACCTCATGAGTCTTGGACTCATGCTCACAGCGGAAGTCTTTATTTCTACGCAGCGGAAATCTTTATTTAAATGCGGAAGCAAAAACTAATGCGGAAGCAAAACTAAGAAGAAGTGGCTTCATATCTACTCCCTCCACAGGCAAGGTTGAGAACAGATCACACGCCATAATGTCCCACTTGATCTTCATAATAGGTTTCTCCTGCTGCTGATGAAGAAATAATAATGCAAGGTTGAGTACAATGATGTACTCAGCAAGTGCGGGAATAACACATGATATGCAGCTCATAAACAAGGTAGGTAATAAAAGGGCTTATTTGCAGAAAAGAAATTTTGTAAAACCATGATAAAACGGCAACTTTACTTTAGATGAATGTAATCCCAGCATATATTGAATTTCCAACATACCTTAATCACTCCCCGTGTTCCATCCGAACATTAACCAGTCTTTTATTCATACTCACGAATACCTCCTCGTATTCGCTACCATCTCATCTCATATAACAACCTCGTCTCGCACCAAGACCAATCTCATTTCATGACCCACCAGTCATGCAACCCTTTCATCATCCAGGCTTAACAATTCCAAACCAAACCATAACCAAACCCATAATCATAACGAAGAACCTTCCCAATAACCATTCCAATAACCATCCCATCTAATCATGGCAGTTTAACCAGGTGCTCATGACCGTAAGCTCGGCTATCATGATAGTTTTAATAACTCTGCAGAGTTTGTACCTCTTTACCCACAAGTTTGTGATTTCGTCACCCGTCGGCGACTGCAGAACCTCCATTTTACCAGTACACAGCCGTCGGTATATGGTCAAGAGATCACAAAATAGCCTTTACAAAGGGGTTACTAGATGTATGGACTCACTAAGGTTTCACCGGCAGGCTAGAATCTCCAATTCTCCCACCCACGGGCCCCCTCTTGTGCCATGTAGTTCCCAGGGCAGTCCTCACTCGACTCCCATTCCCCGCTCCTTCCATAGTACATAACATCCTAGCAACTTACCTAATTACTCAGCTAAGCCGCACCCATATTTGGCCTTGTGGTGTCACTGTTATCCTGGCCTATGCATGCATGAACGGGTCCTTAGATCTACGGCAAGTAAAACCACCATCCCATGCTACCTCATTCACAAACCCGGTCTTGCCTAGATCTTCCTCCGATCCATGTTCATTATTAACATCAGTTTCCCCTTATTATTATGAGTGCAGTTAGCTAGACACATCTATCTTGCTTCCCAATCCCATGGACTCAGCGAAGCATAAAACAAGAAAACCATACCCGACTCATAAACTTCCCAGGCGTCAAGGATGGTTTAATCAAAACTAGTAAACTCCTATAAAAAGGGTTTTCCCATCATGTTTGACTCAGCACACACACCTTTTCGCAAAACAAAATAGTTTTACCCAAAACATAGGATCAACATGGTCAAGGAGCACTTGCCTTGTTCTTGAGGTTCCGGTTGTCCTTGATTCTCAAAACCTTGTTGCTGCAGCTCGTTGTAGACAGCTTCCTGAGTTTGTCCTGCTTTGTAGGATTCACGTGCATGCAATATTCACAGCAATCAATATCATGCACAAAACCCTAAACTAGATGCGATGATGCACATGCATGCTATCCTATGATTAGTTTCATTAGATTGGTGTGCCCTTTCATGGACAGAGGTGTTCTGATCAAAGGTGGTCGTGGCGATGATCTTGTCTTTTAGATCAAACTGATCATCGAGTGATCTGCCCACGAGAAAGCTTCTGTTCGAAAGGAATTGAAGAACAGATGCAAGAGATGGACACCATGATGTCGTAAGGTGGTATTGAAGTCCTACCTCACGCTTTTCTTGACTTCGAGGTCCTCCTCAGACCACTCGGTTCTCCTCCGATGATCTCCCTTGTTGTGCTTTCGACGATGTTTCGCTCGGCGAGTTAGGGCTAGGGCTCTAAGTCGTCGGCTCAGGAGTTGAAAGAGAAGTTCGTGATTTCGGCCAGAGGGTTTTGGGTTCTATTTATAATCAGGAAGAGAAGAGTCCTAATCTGATTGGATCCCGAATAAAAGTTTTATTCAGATCTTGTTGGATCCTGTTGTTTTATCTTTGGAAACATTGTGGAGTTTGGATCGGTTCTCGTTGTTTACCGATGTCCTTACGCGTAACAGCCGCTCCAAAACTCGTTACCTCCGTGGTGATGAGCTCCGGAAGCTCCACGTGTCCTTCGGGCCTGGTATCTCCTCATCCGCAGAGACGAGCTCCGGTTGTGCCATGTGTCACGGGCGAGACCTCCCTCTTCTTCGGAGACGAGCTCCGCGCACGCCACGTGTGGGTGCCGGTCTTTCCGCCTTTCCCTCCCTCAGGGACATGCCCCGAGGTCGACACGTGTTTAGCAGCGACGGACCTCCGGAGATAAGCTCCGGTGGCGACACGTGTTTAATAGATCCGGACTCCTCTGAGATGAGCTCCGAGATTGACACGTATCCCGCGCGGATGGTCCTCTGATTTCCGCGAGGACTAGCTCCGTGGACGACACGTGTCTTATGAAAAATGCCTTTGCTTCTTCCGCAGAGGCTATCTCCGCGGGCAGCACGTGTCCCACAGGGTCGGACCTCTTTTCAATTGCGGAGGTGACCCCCGAGCCTGCCACGTATCCAGTTTAGCGTCGGACCTCTCCAATCTCTTCGGGGATGAGTTCCGAACACACCACGTGGTCTTCTGGTCGTGAAAGTTGCCTTCGGTGCTCTCAGAAAGCTTTACTGGCTATCCTTTTGATACTTGTTTCTGTTTCCTCTTTTCTAAAAATGTTCTTCTTCTTCATAAACATGAACATGTGCTGACACCCGAGATGAGGGTGTCACACTTCGGGCCTCTCTCCCGCGGAGGGGGAGGTCCGGCTTCTATATGCCACGTGGCGGGCCCGGAGCTCTCCTCTGAGGAGAGGGAGGTCCGGCCCCGCCGGACGCGTGGCGCCTTCGGAGCTCTCCCTGCGGAGAAGGGCGAGTTCCTTTGGAATTTTACCCTGTGCGCGGGGGTACCCTATATCTCAGGTACCGACAGCTACCACCACAGAAGCACTTTGAATATGCGGGATGGTGTTTCATACCAGGGAGAATCGCTGGATGAAAGAGTGCAGCAACTCCCCAGGTTGCTGCTTGATGGCGTGGAGGTCAAGCTCCGTGCCGGGACGGGTGTAGGAGCTGCCGAAGTTGGCGACGAACTGCCGGCAGAGTTCTCCCCAGGAAGTTATGGACCCCTGAGGGAGATTCATGAGCCAAGACCGGGCTGGGCCGGTCAAGGCGACGGGGAAGTAGTTGGCCATAACAGCCTCATCCCCTCCTGCGGCAAGTACGGCGGTGGAGTAGATCTGGAGGAACTCCGCCGGGTTGACGCTGCCGTCATACTTCTCGGGCAGGTTCGGCCGAAACTTGCACGGCCACCTCGCGAAGCGAAGGTGGGGCGCAAGGGCCGCACATCCTGCTCCTGTTGCTGCAGGTATTGGTGCTGCGAACGCTTGGTTCGCACTTGGCACCGTGTACCCCGGCATGGGCAAGGCTGCACCATAGACCGGGGGCGCCGCTTGCAGTGCATATGGTTGTGGCATATGCTGCGTGGCGTATGCCTGGGGCAGGGCTCACGTGGCGAAGATCTGCCCTTCAGGCTGGGTCGAGGCCGATGTCATGCTGTCGCCAGCCTCTTGGGTGCGACGCCTTTCTCGACGTCGCTCGAGGAACACTCGGGCATCTTGGCTCAAGTGGCACCGCTCCATCTCTGCCTTCAGGTCCGCCGATGGAAACCTGGTGGAGCTGGAGCCCGCCGTCTGCCCGTCAACCATCGGTGTGCGCGTCAGCGACACAGCCGGTTGGCCGGAGCGTCGCCCTCGCCGAAACCGAGGGTTTGCGGCGGCGACGATGAGGCGGTCCACCTCGGGGACCCACTGCTGGGTCGCTGAGTGGGGTGCATCCCCAGCAGGTGGATTGCGCAGTAGCGCTCTTGCTGCAGCTAGCGCACCCCCATGGTGTACGCTCAGTGCTGCAGAAGATCTCACGCTGGTCGAAGCCTGCCTTGCCGGAGTCAGCTGCTGGCTACCAGCTTGTGCCGACACACTCCGTACTGAGTGCGTCGACATGTACTCCCCGCTGCTCACGGTCCGCCGTGAACGCGGGGGGGGGGGGGGGGGGAGAGTTTGCCGCTGAAGGAAGCTTGGTCCTCTTCGTCGGCGGAAACTCATCGCGCAAGGGAAAAGCCCCCTTCCTAGCGCGCCAAATGTCGAAGTGTTCGGTCGACACTTCCCCCGGGTCTGCACTGGGCAGCCCGCGGAGGTTCTTTTTTCGATGGGGCTAGACCCTTGCGGAGAGCTTGAGCGTATAGACGAGTTAGTAAGAGCTTGACACGGCGAGGTTTACGTGGTTCAGGCCGCCGGAGCGTAAAACCCTACGTCCACGGCGAGCTATGGAGCTCGCTGTATTGCTTGCTGCTCAGAACCGGAGTCCTGAGCTTGAGGATGAGTTACAGCCTGGGTGTGAATGGCTGGCGTATGAGTTGCGGGAGTGCGAACCCTTGCTATCATCGCCTACCCGAGTCTTTTATAGTCCAAGACTCGGGTGGCTTACAAGGGGGGCCCGGGACCCGACAGATGGTCCCGGGGAGATTGACTGTTATCTACCGTATCTGCAGTTATGCCGGTAGTTGTCTCTGGTGAAGGCTTCTGAGTCTTCGTCTTGCAGCCCTGCCCATGCCGCATGCTAGTCGTAGTGGATGATGACGGCGGGGGCGGCATGGGATGTCTTGTCGCTGCGTTTATTGGCTGGCAGGCTCTGACACCGCGCGCCAGTCTGTGATGCGACTGGGCGCAACGGCACCTGACAGAGGCGTGCTCCGCGTCTCCGCGTCTTGGGAAGACGCGGGCCTTGAATACCTTGTACGGGCAAGGTATGGGGCGTCTTTACGCCCGCTGCCTATCGCTCGGGGGCAGGCAGCGCCGTTCTGCTGGAACATGGCGGGCCCGGAGCCCTCCTCAGAGGAGAGGGGGGTCCGACCCCGCAGGACACGTGGAGCCTTCAGACCTCTCCCCGCGGAGGGGGAGGTCCGGCTTCTGTCGGCCACGTGGCGAGCCCGGAGCTCCTCTCTGAGGAGAGGGAGGTCCGACCCCGCTGGATACGTGGCGCCTTCGGACCTCTCTCCCGCAGAGGGGAGGTCCGGCTTCTGTATGCCACATGGCATACCCGGATCTTTCCTTTGAGGAGAGGGAGGTCCGGCCCCGCCGGACGCGTGGCGCCTTCAGAGCTCTTCCTGCGGAGAAGGGCGAGTTCCTTAGGCATTTTCCCCTGTGCGCGGGGGTACCCCATATCGCGGGTACCGACACTAAGGCTAGGTTATCTAACAAAGATGAACCTTGCCTGAGCTTGACAACGATGTCATCGACGTACACCTCAACTAAGTATCTTATTAACTCTCCAAAGGTTTTGTGCATTGCATGCACAAAAGTGGGGAGAGCATTCTTTAGGCCGTAAGGCATAGAGACATAACAATAGAGGCCATCTACTATGATGAAGGAGGTGTGCTCTTCATCCTCCCTAGACATGGGGATCTGATGGAAACCCGAGTAGGCGTCTAGGAAGCACAGCATATCGCAGCCTGATGTTGAGTCTACTATTTGATCTATTCTTGGGAGAGGGAATGGATCTTTGGGACATGCCTTATTGAGACTGGTGTAGTCGATGCACATCTGGAGCTTCCCGCCGGCCTTCGGGACAACGATGGGGTTCGCCAACCACCAGGGGTGGTGGATTCCCATATGAAGCCAGCGTCCAGCAGCTTCTTGATTTCTTCACGAATGAAGTTTTGCCTCTCGATGGACTGCTTGCGGGGCTTCTGCTGAACTGGCCGGGCGTCGGGGAAGACCTTTAAGTGGTGCTCGATCACCTCCCTAGGGATCCCCGGCATCTGTGATGGCTGCCATGCAAACACGTCAATGTTGCGCTGGAGGAAGGTGACGAGCGCGCCTTCCTATTTGCTACTCAGGCCCCCGGCTACCCGGATGGTCTGGGTGGCTTCGGCGCCGACTTGGACGACCTTTAAGGGGATGTCGCCCTCGTCGAGGGGTTGCACCAGGGGTTCTGTGGCGGAGGCACGGTGGCGTGCAATCGGGTGGAGCTGGTCTGGCTCTGCGCTGCCAGGGGCTGGTGCTCCAGCTGTTGCGAGCGCTTGGAGTTTTTCCAAGGCCGACACTGCAGCAGTGCAGTCTCCACGAATCCTGAGGATGCCTGTTGGTGTAAGCATTTTCAGGACGAGGTAGCCGTAGTGGGCTACTGACATGAATCGGTACAGGGCTGGCCTGCCAATTATGGCGTTGAAGGGGAGGTCGATCTCCGCTACGTCGAACAGAATGTATTCTGTCCGATAGCTGTCCGGAGCTCCGAAGGTCACCGGGAGGCTGATGTTGCCATAGGGAACGACCTGTCCCGGCCCTACCCCTGAGAACGGGCTCGACGGGGTGAGCTTGGCCATCGGGATCTGCAGCTTCTGGAAGGCTGCACGGCTGATGAGGTTCAGCCCAGCTCCACCATCTACCAAAACGTGGTACATCCTCACGTTGGCGATGGTGGGAGCTACCAGGAGCGGTTGTTGGCCGGCCCCATCCATGTTCCTGGGGCAGTCGGTGGCGTCAAAGCTGATGGGGGTTCCCATCCACTTGAGGTGTGGTGCGGCACTTGGGAGTGGAGCCACCGACGCTACCGCTCGGCGCAGAGTCTTGACTGCGCTTCGGGACGAGGGGTCGGCGGACCCGCCGTATATGACGTAGAGCTTCTTTCGACGCTCATCATCGCTATAGCTGGAGTCCTCATGGTTGCGCACCGCCTTCACGGCGCGCTGAGGCTCCTGGAACTCCACTTGGTGGTCGACGCTGTCTGGGACGTCGACCTTCTGCTTGCCCTCCCCTTGGCGGAAGGGTGGGGCATCAGTCCGCTGCTGCTTCCCTTTGCGGAAGCGCTCCGCGAGCTTCCGGATCTCCTGGCACTCGGCAGTAGTGTGGCGACAGCTGCCGTGCACGGGGCATAGCTTGTCTTGGTCGCCTTCTGGGGCTGGTGACTGTCGCTGCCTCTTGTCGGGGCGCGGCCCCCGAGCTCCACTGGGTGCCGCTACTGCAGCGACGGGAGCTGCGGTTGGTGATTCCATCTTGCCTCTGCCTCGGTTCTTGGCCTTCTTGCTGCCTCCATAGGAAGCAGCGCCAGATCCGGGCTGTCCTCCTGACTCGGAGGTCGGCAGTGAGTGCCAGTTCCGCCCTTCGGCTGCTCTGGCGCACTTGTCTGCCAGGCTGAAGAGCTCGGAGACATCACGGACCTCTCTGGTCACGAGCTTCTCAAGCATCTTCTTGTCCCGGACGCCTTGCCGGAACGCCACCACCACCGAAGCGTTTTGGATGTGTGGGATGGTGTTCCGCACCTGGGAGAACCGCTGAATGAAGGAACACAGCGACTCTCCAGGCTGTTGCTGGATGGCGTGGAGGTCAAGCTCCGTGCCAGGACGGGTGTAGGAACTGCCGAAGTTGGTGACGAACTGCCGGCAGAGATCTCCCCAGGAAGTTATGGAACCCAGGGGGAGGTTCATGAGCCAAGACCGGGCTTGGCCGGTCAAGGCGACGGGGAAGTAGTTGGCCATGATGGCATCATCCCCTCCTGCGGCAAGTACGGCGGTGGAGTAGATCTGGAGGAACTCCGCCGGGTTGACGCTGCCGTCGTACTTCTTGGGCAGGTGCGGCCGGAACTTGCGCGGCCACCTCGCGAAGCGAAGGTGGGGTGCCAGGGCCGCACATCCTGCCCCTGTTGCCGCAGGTGTTGGTGCCGCGAACGCTTGGTTCGCTGTCGGCACGGTGTATCCCGGTATGGGCAAGGCAGCTCCATAGACCGGGGGCGCCGTTTGCAGGGCATATGGCTGTGGCATATGCTGCGCGGCGTATGCCTGGGGCAGAGATCGCGTGGCGAAAGTCTGCTCTTCAGGTTGGGTCGAGGCCGACGTCACGCTGTCGCCAGTCTCCTGGTTGCGACGCCTTTCTCGACGTCGCTCGAGGTACACCAGGGCATCCTGGCCCAAGTGACACCGCTCCAGCTCTGTCCTCAGGTCCGTCGACTGGAGCCTGGTGGAGCTGGAATCTGCCGTCTGCTCGTCAACCGTTAGCGTGCACGTCAGCGACACAGCCGGTTGGCTGGAGCGTCGTCCCCGCCGAAGTCGAGGGTTTGCGGCGGCGACGACGAGACGGTCTACCTCGCGAATCCACTGCTCGGTCGCTGCCTGAGGCGCGTCCCCAGCAGGCGGATTGTGCAGTAGTGCTCTTGCTGCAGCTATCGCACCCCCGTGGTGTACGCTCAGCGCTGCAGAAGATCTGACGCTGGTTGGAGCCTGCATTGCCGGAGTCGGCGTTGCCGGAGTCGGCTGCTGGCTCCCAGCTTGCGCCAACACACTCCGTCCTGAGTGCGTCGACATGTACTCCCCGCTGGTCACGGTTCGCCATGAACGCGGAGGAGGAGAGTTTTCCGCTGAAGGAAGCTTGGTCATCTTCGTCGGCGGAAACTCGTCGCGCAAGGGAAAAGCCCCCCTACCTGGCGCGCCAAATGTCGAAGTGTGTGGTCGACACTTCCCCCGGACCTGCACTGGGCAGCCCGCGGAGGTTATTTTTCGGAGGGGCTAGTCGCTTGCGGAGAGCTTGAGCGTATGGACGAGTTAAGGAAGAGCTTGACACGGCGAGTTTTACGTGGTTCAGGCCGCCGGAGCATAAAACCCTACGTCCACGGCGAGCTGAGGAGCTCGCTGTATTGCTTGTTGCTCAGAACTGGAGTCCTGAGCTTGAGGATGAGTTATGCCTAGCGTATGAGTTGCGGGAGTGTGAACCCTTGCTAACGTCGCCTACCAGAGCCTTTTATAGTCCATGGCTCGGGTGGCTTACAAGGGGGGCCCGGGACCCGACAGGTGGTCCCGGGGAGATTGCTTGCAGACTATCGTATCCGCAGTTATGTCGGTAGTTGTCTCTGGCGAAGGCTTCTGAGTCTTCGTCTTGCCGCCCTGCCCATGCCGCATGCTAGCCGTAGTGGTTGATGACGGCGGAGGCGGCAGGGGATGTCTTGTCGCTGTGTTTATTGGCTGGCAGGTTCTGACACTGCGCGCCAGTCTGTGACGTGACTGGGCGCAACGGCACCTGACAGAGGCGTGCTCCGCGTCTCCGCATCTTGGGAAGGCGCGGTCCTTGAATACCTTGTATGGGCAAGGTATGGGCGTCTTTATGCCCGCTGCCTACCGCTCGGGGGCAGGCAGCGCTCTTCTGCTGGACACGTGGTGGGCCCGGAGCCCTCCTCAGAGAAGAGGGAGGTCCGCCCCCGCAGGACACGTGGAGCCTTTGGACCTCTCTCCGCGGAGGAGGAGGTCCGGCTTCTGTCGGCCACGTGGCGGGCCCGGAGCTCTCCTCTGAGGAGAGGGAGGTCCGGCCCCGCTGGACACGTGGCGCCTTCGGACCTCTCTCCCACGGAGGGGGAGGTCCGGCTTCTGCAAGCCACGTGGCGAGCCCGGAGCTCTCTTCTGAGGAGAGGGAGGTCCGGCCCCGCTGGACGTGTGGCGCCTTCGGAGCTCTCCCTGCGGAGAAGGGCGAGATCCTTAGGCATTTTCCCCTGTGCGCGGGGGTACCCCATATCGCGGGTACCGATAGTGGGGATCAAAGCTAGGTTGTAGAGAGCACTGTGTGGAATCACATGTAGTGGGGGTTCGCTCTCTTCCAACGGTGTGATGGTCAGATTGTTGACGTGTGACTTGCGGCTCAGCCATCTGCCACAACGTTTGCCTTGCCCGGATGATAATGGATCTCTATTTTGTAATCCTTTATCAGTTCTAACCATCTTCGCTGCCTCATGTTCAGCTCCTTTTGAGTGAATATGTACTTGAGGCTTTTGTGGTCGGTATATAAATGTACGAGGTTACCGAGTAGGTAGTGCCTCCACATTTTTAGTGCAAGTACCACGGCAGCGAGCTCCAAGTCGTGGGTTGGATAATTCTGCTCATGGTTTCTAAGTTGCTGTGCTCCATATGCGACCACCCTTCGGTCTTGCATCAGCACACATCCAAGCCCAATGCCGGATGCATCGCAGTACACATCGAACGGTTTTGTTGTGTCTGGCTGCGCCAAAACCGGTGCTGATGTCAGGTGCTTGACTAAAGCCTTGAATGCTGCTTCACATGCTGGACTCCAAACATATTTGGTAGCCTTCTTCAGCAGCTCTGTCATTGGCTTGGCAATCTTTGAGAAGTTCGGAATGAACCTCCAATAATATCCCGCGAGTCCGAGGAAACTCTGTACCTCGTGGAACGTTCTCGGGGATTTCCAGTTCAGCACTTGAGTGATCTTGCTCGGGTCTACAGTGATTCCCTCCGCTGAGATGATATGCCCGAGGAAAGGTACTTGCGATATCCAGAACTCGCATTTGCTAAATTTCACGTATAGCTTGTGATCCCACAGCCGTTGCAAGACTATACGCAGATGTTTCTTGTGATCTTCCTCTGACTTGGAATATACCAGGATGTCGTCGATGAAGACCACAAAAAACTTGTCCAGCTCCGGCATGAATACCGAGTTCATCAAGTACATGAAGTGAGCTGGAGCATTGGTGAGGCCGAAGGACATGACCAGGTACTCATAAAGTCCGTACCTCGTCGAGAAAGCTGTCTTTGGAATGTCCTCCGCCCTTATCTTAATCTGATGGTACCCGGATCTTAAGTCCATCTTGGAAAAGATCTTTGCTTCGACCAACTGATCAAACAACATGTCGATCCGTGGCAACGGGTACTTGTTCTTGATGGTTACGGCATTTAATGGACGATAGTCCACGCAAAGCCGCAACGTCTCATCCTTCTTCTTTACAAATAATGCCGAACATCCCCATGGCGAGGAGCTCGGCCTAATAAAACCCTTCTCCAGGAGGTCCATGAGCTGAGTCTTCAGTTCAGCCAACTCCTTGGGCGCCATCTTGTACGGCCTTCGGGATATTGGCATGGTTCCCGGTGCAAGTTCAATCTTGAACTCCACCTCTCTATCGGGCGGCATCCCCGGCAAATCGACCGGGAATACATCAGAGAACTCTCGGACCACTGGAATATCTTCCAATCTGATGATGGTGGACTGATAGACGCTTGGAAGTTTTATTTCTGGACTGTCCAGAAATAAAGAATGAGATTCGTGCACTTCTGAATTTAAGTGCACAACTCGGAGGACGGTGTCTAAAACAGCGCCGTGGCGGGTTAACCACGACATCCCTAAGATGACATCGACCTTTTGTCCCTCTAAGATTATGAGAGACGTAGGGTAGACTCTACCCTCTAAGCACAATGGCGCTTTTGGGACCATCCTGCTTGCTGAAATTTTCCCACCCAGTAAACAGATCACATAAGGACTATCGGTGGGTAGTATTTGCAAGCTATATTTATCAATAAAAGCTTGGCTAATGAAGCTATGCGTGGCGCCTGAATCAAATAGTACTATGGCGGGATGCTGGTGGAGTTGGAACATACCCGCAAGGATTGGCTCGCCCTCCGGCACGTCCTCTATGGCCAGCTGGTGGACAGTGCTGGGCCTAGGGTTTGCCTGCCGCACATTAGTACGGTTCCGGGGTTGATTCCTCCCCGGAAACTGCGGTGCCACTCCACTGCCTTGCCTCTCCGGGCAACTGCTCGCGAAGTGTCCTGGACGACCACACTTGTAACATGTGTCCGCTGCTGGTGTAGTGCTCGGGGGACGAAAGCCCGGCATGCGTTGCTGAGGTGCATACGCACGCGGCATTGTCCGCTGCTGGTGTAGTGCTCGGGGGATGAAAGCCCGGCATGCGTTGCTGAGGTGCATACGCACGCGGCATTGTCCGCTGCTGCTATTGTTGTTGTGGAGGTGGTACTGGCAGTGCTGGCCTGAATGCCGGTGAAAAGTACGGCCGACTGCGGAAAGGCATCGACCTCTGGGGTGGCTGCCAGCGTGAACCTGATGGTGGGCGATTCATCATCCGAAACTTCTGAGAAGGACCGCCTCCTTCTCCGCTGCTCTGCGACGCGCTTCGCTTTCGCTCCGCCGCCGCCAACTCCTTGCCGGAGTCCTCTTGAACAATCGCAGCGTCAATGATGTCGTTGAGGCTGCCGCGATTGAACATCGCCAACTTGTCCTTGAGGAGCGGATTAAGCCCCTGGTAAAAGTGGTCCCGCCGCTTCTCATCAGGATCGGCATGATATGACGCATAGAGCGCGAGATCATTTGAATGCCCTGGAGTATTCCAGCGCGTTCCGGCTCCCTTGTTGCAGGTGTAAGAATTCCTGCGTCTTCCTCTTCATTAGACCTGGCGGTATGTGATAGGCCTTGAAGGCCGTCCGAAACTCCGTCCAGGTCATTACTCGGTCGGTGGGCTGTGAAGCACAGAAGTTGGCCCACCACGCGCCCGCGGATCCTTGGAGCTGCTGGACCACGAACTGAGTCTTGCGCTGCTCACTTATCTGGAGCAGCCCGAACATCATCTCTATTGCGCAGAGCCAGTTGTCCGCGTCAAGAGGTTCATCCGCCCTTGAGAATACCGGGGGATGAGTAGCCAGGAAATCGGAGTAGGAGCTCTGTTGACGCTCCTCACGATCTTGACGTCTCTCTGGGCAAGACGTATTTGCGATTAGAGTCTGCAGCAACTCCGTGTGCTGCTGATGTGAACCCGCCATTGCCGCGACGATGTCAGCCAATGTAACCGTTGGCAGTGGCGGTGGCGGTGTTTGCTGTTGCTGTTGTTGCTGTTGCTGCTGCAGTCCTGAGGAGTCCTCGGGAGGCTGTTGGGAGGTCTCTGCCCCTTGACTAGTACCCCCAACATCCGGGTTGGCACGAGTACGCGTCATTGAGAAATTCAATACAGCAGCGATTAGCACATGTCATACTTAAAATTCCATATGCAACAGTAGGTATTGAAGTGACACATGATTAATTTGCACAACATTCACATATATTGATAAAGCATAAACTTTATACAAGATACATTATTCTCGGTTCTCCGAGAAGTCATGCTCATGTCGTCACTACCTATACATACGCTACTGCTTACACGACATGTCACCGATTTACAAAAGTTGGGTTACACTACCCTAACTGCCCTACTTAGCAACTGTAACCCCCTACTTGGAGTAGAACTCGACCTCCTGCGGGTCGTCCTCCTCCGGTACCTCTGCTGGTGGCTCTGGATCTACCACCTCTTCTCCCATCTCGGGTTCTCCCATTGCTGGAAAACCCAAGACCACCGGTATTCCAATACCGGAGGTACGAGGTCCTGCAAAGCATGCACCTCGTCCATTGCGTGGTTGTAGTCCTCTTCCCAGCCTTGCCCTTCCTCAATAGCGTTGTCTCGCTCTTGAGCAAGGTCCTCGTTCTGCTGGGTCTGATTCTGTACCAGTTCCTGTAACGCCGCGATGTCGACCCGGCTTTTCTTCTTCGCCTTCTTCAGACGATGCAACTGATTATGTTGTTCAATCAGTCGCTTGATCGTCGGAAGGAGCACATTGCGGAGTGTGCTGTGTGCACTCTCGAAATGGTCTCCATGGCTCATGCTCTCCTTGAGCTTTGTGGCGAGATGCTCCGTATGAACATCTTGGCTGCCCATCATGGCGTTTCCCGCCCTCACCTGGAGGCTAAGGTTTGCCTCCGCGGGGTTGTACCTTGGGCAACCCGGATCAGTTGCCTCCCGGTACCTCCCTTCCCACACATGCTGAGCCCGTCCCTCCACCGGAACGAGCACGTATGGAGTGCACTCCATAGCATGCACGTGTAGTTGGCAGAAACGTGACATGGTGTCACGGGCTGCCACTTGCCACATCCCTTCCGGCTGTCTACCCCTCACCGTGACGGTAAACGGCACCCAACCGGGTGGCGTAGGTCCTGCAGGGACTTCGACATGGATTGTCCACGTCTTGTTCCCCTCTTCGCCTTCTTCCTTGGCGAAGTACTGCGGCATCTGGTTGTATCCGAAATATTGAAGCATCTGCCTCAATGCCTCCGGATAGCCGCTGCGGTGAGAACAGTGGGATACCACCCACCCGTTCTCCAACTGTTTGTCTGCTGTCATCTGTAAAAATATATTTGAGAAATGTCAAATATTTATTTAAACAGTAAACCATTGAGTTATAACATAAGACATGTCATTGAACCCATAAAACTTGGAAACATAGTTCAAATTTTAAGCAAATTTGACTGCTGATCTGCTGTTCAACATGACAGCCCTGACCAGTTTCCATTTCAACCTGATTTAGGCCATGTTAAAAGCAAAAGTAGTTCTGGAGCTCAACATCAACGTTAAAGCTAACTTCAATATCTTTCCAGAAAGTATTTGCTTCGCCTAAGATCTGTCTTGGTTCGAATGTTATGAGGGGTTAAAGTTAACAGAATTTCTGGAGAAAATTGGACAGCACCTCCCTGCTTTAGGTAATGATTTAATCCAAGAATTCCAGTTAATTATGTTCCTAATATGACAAAACTTTCTGTTACAAAGTTGTAACCCATCTCATAAGCTTTCCAGCACTACCTCATTTTCTATTTTTGGATTTTTATGCAGGAAGTTATACTCAATTTACAGAGAGTCTTTGTTCTGCCCTGTCTTCAGGACAGTTTCAACTCTACTGCATTTTTCTATTGGTTCAGTGATAGAAAACCTCTGTACCTATACAGAAGAGTTGTAAAGCTCTTCCAAAGCTTTCCAGAAATGTATCATATGACCCAAACCTCGAAAGAACTCAACTTCTAACCTCTAATTAACTTCAGCCTTGATTCAGCTGAAAACAGAGTGCTCTGTCCTTAACAACCTATAAGTTGAAAACTTGTTAACTTTGAATATCCTGATTAAGGGAAGAGGTTACAGAAAAGTTTTAATGCTCCAGATTAAAACTTTCAAGTTTTACAATGCAGTTATTCATTTAGTGAGGTGTGACGTCGATGTGTCACCAGATTATGTCGGTACTACGTCCTCATAAAGAAAAACCTATACCGGACTTAGCCGGCTTCGTTAATTCCGTGGCACTAATCATCTCTCGCACACGGATGCCACACATCTACCGTTTCGTGGTTAGACTACCTGCAAATAACTCAAGCAATCGGCAGACCCGGCTGCACACCGAGCCCAGTATCCCTACAGTTCGTACACCCGGCCGTCATCACTCGCCCGGATGTTCTCAAGCCAAACATGCCTTGAGTTACGTGTTCACGTTTCAGACCACGTGACGGGGTCTCCCAAGTTGCACCACGCACGCCAGGGACAGACGTTGCTCGAATACCCCAAACGACATGAAGAGTCGTAGAGGATATCAAAGCGGGTCGGGTTACCTGCCACCCATGGGGCTCCACCCTTCAGCTTGTGCGCACTGGTGGACAGCGCTTACGTGTACCCCCCAAGACATAAACGTCCCGAGATACACGATTTTCTGACATAGACAGATAGG
The DNA here is from genome assembly GCA_030760725.1 of Neostapfia colusana. NCBI lineage: Eukaryota > Viridiplantae > Streptophyta > Magnoliopsida > Poales > Poaceae > Neostapfia > Neostapfia colusana. The sequence goes on along the minus strand of JASWHV010000017.1, from coordinate 17,429,356 downwards.
TTAGTATGCCACTTTCTATATGCTAATAACATCCTTATACGGGCTACTAAGTCGTTCCTCACTGGATTTTTGAAAAAGATGACCTTTTTAGTGCGTTAAACCTCAAGCGAGCTCTGATACCAACGCTGACACGACCCCACGGTCTTGTCGAGCCAGGATCACGCTGAGGGGTACTTGCGTTGCACAGCACCGAATAACACACATCAAAGGTACAAAGCGGAAGCAAAACTTTTATTACATAAAGTGGTTTATGAACATTTGTACATCAAAATAAGTCCAGTCTACACTCACGGGCGTAGACTACGCATCAAGTACACGTTCAGCCCTTGAACGTGTCCTTACTAGCACACACGCACACTAACTCTGCGGCGTGCACGGCTCCCACTCGACGGGGTCCCCCACCTGGGATTCTGTCTCCTCTTCGGGAGCCCCTTCCTCATAGAACCCTGCAAAAGCTTCAAAAACAAGCTGTGAGCACGAAGGCTCAGCAAGACTGACCCGTCTCTACTAAACATGGAACTTCTACATGAGGGATTGATAGATTACATGAGGAAAAGCATTTGCAAGGACTCACCTAATTAGTAAAACGTGACTTTTAAGTTTTAGCAGCAGGTTGTGGAGAACCTTACGCTAAGGCACATGAGAGAGCCACAATCAAACAAGAAACACATTTCTCTCATGTACTTTGCCCAAAACTGAAAGGAACTTTAATTAGCTCTAAACTACAGCAAATCATTAACAATCAAGTCCATCTTTCAATCAGCAACATTTTAACATGTAACTAGCCTGTTCTTTCTATGTCACGGTACAGTGAACAAGTGGTACTCACTGACCGCGAGGGACGGCGATTATAATCGATTTACACCTGCAGGGTTACCCGAACAACCCGTCACGTACGCCCGTACTCGATGTTGCCTACAACAACCATCACGGACGCCGTACCCAACTACCTTTCACCCGTTAGCCAAATGTTGAACCGGTCCAATCGTCCCGAGCAAGAGGTCTCTGCACTTGCATCTCAGTGCCGCCAGCCGATTTACACCTCGAGCTCTCAACCTACCCTCTGAACGACCAGCTATGCCTCAACACCCAGCTACCCGAGTTACATCGGTTTCCCGGTTCCCATATAGCCGGTAGGTCTTCGGTACTGTTCTAGCCTGTTCAACAGGCCCGCACACGGCTCGGTCCTCAATCGACACAAGCGGAGCTACAGCACACAAGCCCCAAAGTCCTGCTGCCCTTACCCTCCGCTTGGTCTCATTTTTCTTGCCATGTGTATCATGTGCTATCTCTACCCGAGTCGAGTGCCTCTAGCCTATGCTCGCGAGTAGTTCCAACTACTCAACTTGTACCGAATCCTACACTATCTTAGCATTGCAGTAGCTAACGGGGGTTGCAATCCTAAACCCAACCCATGGTCTTCTTGGCTATGCAATTGGGTTTCCAAACAAGACTCAAATGCAAGGAATCATAATAACCAAGTAAGTGCTCAAAACAATAAAATTTTGTAAAAGGGTTTATGCAAACCGGAGCTTGCCTTCCTGCTCTTGGTCATAGGCTAGCTGTTCCTCCGGAGTAACGAAGTCTAGGACTTCGGGCTCCTCTTTGACCTTAGCGACTACATGATATACAAGTATATGGATTAATTAAATGAATTTGAATTAAGTTTGAACTTGTGAATCTCATAATTCCCACTAGACAGACTCAATGACTGTGAAACTTTTACTATGGCTTGGTTACAACCTAAATACAGACTTGGTCAAGTTTTAGTTGCAGCAAAGCTCATTTGAGCCCTCCACAATTAATTATGTACTTTGTTAGGGCCTCAGCTTTTGACACCCATTTGTAGTGTTCATCCCCACACCACACACCTCATTTGAGGAAGAATGATGAACACAAATGAAGAGCAAGTAACAATTATCAACATGCTCATTAGGGAACAAACTTACACATTGCAAAAGTGGTATTTCCCACATGTGATATAGATGGGCTGGACATAGGAAAAACTCCTACACTTTGCTAAGGGTGTCCATGCCAAGTTTCACCCAAATTCAAAACCTTTTTGAGGTCATCTTGGGTATAGATAGGAAGGGGGCAGTTTGAAAACATATTCAAATTCAAACTGTTTTTATACCATGAATTTGAAAGTGGAAGGCATATTCTTACTCAGCACATTTTTGTGAGCTCACACACCAATTTTCACTCCATTTGGAGTTGATCTTGACATGAGCTAAGGGGGAGAAATTCAAACTTTATTTGAATTTCAAACTGAACTTGTGCTGAAATTCATTCAAACCAAACCTCATTTGAACTTTGATCAATTCAAATGGCTCATGGGGGAATAATTTGAATTGCCAAGGGTAGTATGGGGTTCACTGTTTACAACAGTGATTAGAAGTAAATTTCAGAGGTTAAAAGGAAGGGTGGGACCCACATGTCAGCCTCTACTTCAACACAAACCGACTGAGACTTTTCACTCGGGTCGCCGAGCCGCAGCGGTGATCGCCACCGAGGCCAGCCACCGCGCCACCAGCTGCTTGCCCACGCGCGGGCATGAGGCGGTGCAGAGCCTTCTTAAGGCGCCTGCCCCCCCTCCTCGGCCGAGGTACCGACGTGTTTTCCCGCAAGAACCCAGCACCGGCCGAAAGTTTCCGCAGTTCGGACTTGATCGGAGGACGCCGATCGCAGCTCCCTCCTTCCACTCCAGAGTCCCAGCAAGGTACTAGAGACCTTCCTCCATCCTCCCCATTGCTAGAATTCGGTTGAAACCGATTGATATCGGCTGTGCCGAAAGATCAAACTCGGAACTTGGAACCGTCGCACCTCGGGCTCTCGTGGACAGCCCAACCTGGGCGTTGTCACGCCCGAGCCAAGGCACCCTTGGACGCGCGGGTGACCGGTGCTGCTCATCCCCGAGCCACAGCTCGAGTGGTTGCTCACCGGCGGCGAATTTCCACTTTTCCCCTTTCTGTGTGCAGAACGACCTTCGGGTACGATTCTGTTTAATTCGTGCTCTAGAAAGGATTAGAGGGCCTCAGGCCGCTCTCACACGAGCTAGACACGGTAACGCACGAGTTGCCTTCACAACTCTGGGCCGGAGAACCTCTGTGCCCGGCGTAATTTGAGGTCGACTAATGGCGGAACGAACGGGGGGTATCGGGCGCACGGTGAGGACCTATTTCGGGCCTTCCCCGAGCTGCCTCGAGCTCATGTCGACCTTCTCTGAGGTCCACTGATGCTCCCCGACCGATTTCCCAAGTAGCTGAGGTACTAGGGGAGTCAGCCGACATGGCCGAAGTCATTCCGATATGGAGGCTCGTCGCCGACCATGCTCCGGCCGTTGTCATGAGCAGCTGACCCTCGGATCCTGTTCCCCAAGTAAAAGTAGGCAGGGGCGGCCAGGATCAAGAAGTTTGGAGCTGTACAGCAGCCGGCGGCGAGCTCTCCGGCGAGGTCCCTCGGCGGCGGGGCGCGGGTGTCGCGAGGTTGAAGAAGGGGGTGGACCCCAGCTGTCAGCGGCCGATATTTTGAATCGGGATCTGGCTGCGGCCGGGATCGGGTGTGCTGGCGTGCAAAATCCTTGTGGGCCGCGGTGTGCCATCGCCTAGGCGTGCGACGCGTGTTCCCTGGGCCCACGCGCGAGTTTAAACTTTTCCCCGATTTTCAGATTTCCTTCAAACTTCAAATCCTTATAACTTTGGCTAGAAAGCTCCAAATTGAGTGAACCAAATTTTGCTGGATTCAGCTCTCTGAGTACTTTCAAGAAAATCAAGTTTCACTTCATGAAATTCCTTAATTCTCCAGGATTAATTCCTTAAAATTTAAAATGTTAGGAATTTTAACTGGAGAATACTTTGGAGGAAAATCCTGAAATTTTGCTGAGATGTTCACCAAACTATCCTTGAACTACCATAAAAATTTCAGATCCATTTGAGCTCATTTAGTCCACCTAATGGTGTGATTAGTAAAACTGTTCCAGAGAAAATAGAAAATGTTCAGAAACATTTTCAGAATTTTCTCTGAAATTGTGTAGCTCATATCTTTAGTTAGAGACTTCCAAATTAAGTGAGACCAACTCCATTAGAACCCTCTGAAAATCTAGTTTTCAGAAAGTCATAGTTTGTCTCATGAAAATTCCTAGAACACCCTAAGAGTTCAAATTAAGGTCAAGGACATAATTATTTGTGGAGGGCTCAAATGAGCTTTGCTGCAACTAAAACTTGACCAAGTCTCTGTTTAGGTTGTAACCAAGCCACAGTAAAAGTTTCACAGTCATTAGGTCTATCTAGCAAAGGTTATAGACTTCACAACTTCAAACTTAATACAAATGCATTAAATTAATACATGTATTGTTTCTATCATGTAGTCGCTAAGGTCGAGGAGGAACCCGAAGTCCTAGACTTCGTTACTCCGGAGCAACAGCTAGCCTACGACCAAGAGCAGCAAGGCAAGCTCCGGTTTGCATTAACCTTTTTACAAATGTTTATTGTTTTGAGCACATCTTTGAACATTGTTCTTTGCATTAGAGTCTTGATTGGAAACCCAACTGCACAGCCAAGAAAACCATGGGTTGGGTTTAGGATTGCAAACCTCGTTAGCCACTGCATTGCTAGGATAGAGTAGGATTCGGTACAAGTCGAGTAGTTGGAACTACTCGCGAGAATAGGCTAGAGGCACATTGCTCGGGTAGAGATAGCACATGATACACATGGCAAGAAAATGAGACCGAGCGGAGAGTAAGGGCAGCAGGACTTTGGGGCCTGTGTGCTGTAGCTCCGCTTGTGTCGATTGAGGACCGAGCCGTGTGCGGGCCTGTTGAACAAGCTAGAACAGTACCGAAGACCTACCGGCTATATGGGAACCGGGAAACTGATGTAACTCGGGTAGCTGGGTTTTGAGGCATTGCCCGTCGTTCAGAGGGTAGGTTGAGAGCTCGAGGTGTAAATCAGCTGGCGGCACAGAGATGCGCGTGCAGGGACCTCTTGCTCGGGACGATGGGACCGGTTCAATATCTGGCTGACGGGTGAAAGGTAGTCGCGTACGGCGTCCGTGATGGTTGTTGTAGGCAACATCGAGTACGGGCGTACGTGACGGGTTGTTCGGGTAACCCTGCAGGTGTAAATCGATTATAATCGCCGTCCCTCGCGGTCAGTGAGTACCACTTGTTCACTGTACCGTGACGTAGAAAGAACAGGCTAGTCACATGTTAAAATGTTGCTGATTGAAAGCTGGACATTGATTGTTAATGATATGCTGTAGCTTAGAGCTAATCAAAGTTCTTTTCAACTTTGGGCAAAGTACATGAGAGAAATGTGTTTCTTGTTTGATTGCGGCTCTCTCATGTGCCTTAGCGTAAGATTCTCCACAACCTGCTGCTAAAACTTGAAAGTAAGGTTCTACTAATTAGGCGAGTCCTTGCAAATGATTTTTGCCTCATGCAACCCATTACCCTCATGTAGAAGTTCCATGTTTAGGTGAGACGGGTCAGACTTGCTGAGCCTTCGTGCTCACTGCTTGTGTTTGAAGCTTTTGCAGGGTTCTATGAGGAAGGGACTCCCGAAGAGGAGACGGAACCCCAGGAGGGGAACCCCGTCGAGTGGGAGTCGTGCACGCCGCAGAGTTAGTGTGCGTGTGTGCTAGCAAGGACACGTTCGAGGGCTGAACGTGCACTTGATGCTTAGTCTACGCCCGCGAGTGTGGACTAAACGTATTTTGATGTAAACAGGTCATAAAACGGTTTATGTAATGAAACTTCCGCTTCCGCTTTGCACCTTTGACGTGTGTTATACGGTGCTGTGCAACGCAGCACCCCTCAGCGTGATCCTGGCTCGACAGGACCAATGGGGTCGTGTCAGCGTGGTATCAGAGCTCGCTTGAGGTTTAACACGGTACAAAGGTCTTCTTTTTTTTCAAAAATCCAGTGAGGAACGAGTTAGTAGCCCGTATAAGGATGTTATTAGCATATAGAAAGTGGCTTGTTAACCTATTTGTTATGTCGGATAATCGTGCATCTCGAGACGTTCATGTCTTGGGGGTGCACGTAAGCGCTGTCAACCAGTGCGCACAAGCTGAAGGGTGGAGCCCCACGGGTGGCAGGTAACCCGACCCGCTTTAGTATCCTCTACGACTCTTCATGTCGTTTGGGGTATTCGAGCAACGTCTGTCCCTGGCGTGCGTGGTGCAATATGGGAGACCCCGTCACGTGGTCTGAAACGTGAACACGTAACTCAAGGCGTGGTTGGCTTGAGAACATCCGGGCGAGTGATGACGGCCGGGTGTACTAACTGGATGTATTCCGGGCTCGGTGTGCAGCCGAGTCTGATGATTGTTTGAGTTTCTGCAGGTAGCCTTACCACGAAACGGTAGACGTGTAGTATCCGCGTGCGAGTGACGAGTAGTGCCACTGAACAAACGAAGCCGGCTAAGTCCGGTATAGGTTTTTCCTTTGTGAGGACGTAGTACCGACATAATCTGGTGACGTATCGACGTCACACCCCATTAAATGAACAACTTCATTTAAAAACTTAAAGGTTTTGATCCAAAGTAGTAAAATTGATGTAACTCCTTCCCTTGTACAGGATATTCAAAGTTAACAAGTTTTCAACTTATAGGATGTTAAGGACAGAGCACTCTGTTTTCAGCTGAATCAAGGCTGGAGTTAATCAGAGGTTAGAGGTTGAGTTCTTTCGAGGTTGGGGTCGTATGATACATTTCTGGAAAGCTTTGGAGGAGCTTTACAACTTTTCTGTTGAGTTCCAGAGGAGTTTCATCCCTTAACCACTCGAAAAATGCAGTAGAGTTGAAACTGTCCAGAAAACAGGACAGAGCAAAGACTCTCTGTAAACTCTCTGTAAATTAAGCGTAACTTCCTGCTTAAAAATCCAAAAATAGGAAATGAGGTAGTTCTGGAAATCTTATGAGATGGGTTACAACTTTGTAACATAAAGTTTTGTCAGATTAGGAACAGAATTAACTGGGATTCTTGGATCAAATCAGTACCTAAGGCAGGGAGGTGCTGTCCAATGGTTTCCAGAAATTCTGTTAACTTTGACATCTCATAACTTTTGAACCAGGACAGAACATAGGCCAACCAAATACTTTCTGGAAAGCTATTGAAGTTAACTTTAACTTTGATGTTGAGCTCCAGGACTGGTTTTGCTTTTAACCTGGCCTAAATCAGATTGATATGGAAACTGGTCAGGGCTGTCATGGTAACAGCAGATCAGCAGTCAAATTTGTTTAAAAATTTGAACTATGTTTCCAAGTTTTATGGGTTCAATGACATATCATATGTTATAACTCAATGGTTTACTGTTTAAATAAATATTTGACATTTCTCAAATATAATTTTACAGATGGCAGCAGATAAACGGTTGGAGAAGGGGCGGGTAGTTTCCCACTGCTCTGACCGTAGCGGCTACCCGGAAGCATTGTGGCAAATGCTCCAATATTTCGGGTACAACCAGATGCCGCAATACTTCATCAAGGAAGAAGGCGAAGAGGGGAACAAGACGTGGACGATCCATGTCGAGGTTCCTGCAGGACCTACGCCACCCGGTTGGGTGCCATTCACCGTTACGGTGAGAGGAAGACAACCGGAAGGGATGTGGCAAGTGGCAGCCCGTGACACTATGTCACGTTTCTGCCAACTACACGTGCAGGCTATGGAGGGCACACCATACGCACTCGTTCCGGTGGAGGGGCGAGCTCAGCATGTGTGGGAAGAAAGGTATCTGGAGGCAACAGACCCGAGTTGCCCAAGGTACAACCCCGCGGAGGCAAACCTCAGCCTCCAAATGAGGGCGGGAAACGCTGTGATGGACAGCCAAGCTGTTCATACGGAACATCTCGCCACCAAGATCAAGGAGAGCACAAGCCGTGGAGATCAATTCGAGGGTGCTCACAGCGCACTCCGCAATGTGCTCCTTCCGACGATCAAGCGACTGAATGAACAACACAATCAGTTGCGTCGTCTGAAGAAGGCAAAGAAGAAGGGCCGTGTTGACATCGCGGCGTTGCAAGAGCTGGTGCAGACCCTAACCCAGCAGAATGAGGACCTTGCTCAAGAGCGGGACGATGCTATTGAGGAAGGACAAGGCTGGGAAGAGGACTACAACCAGGCTATGGACGAGGTGCATGCATTGCAGGACCTCGTGCCCCCGGTATTGGGCGTACCGGTAGTCTGGGTCTTCCAGCCATGGGAGAGCCCGGAATGGGAGAAGAGGTGGTAGACCCCGAACCACCAGCCGAGGTACCGGAGGAGGACGACCCACAGGAGGTCGAGTTCTACTCCGAGTAGGGGGTTACGGTTGCCAAGTAGGGCAGCTAGGGTAGCGTAACCCAACTTTTGTAATCGGTGACATGTCGTGTAGACAGTAGCTTATGTATAGGTAGTGACGACATGAGCACGACTTCTCGGAGATCCGAGAATAATGTATCTTGTATAAATTTTATGCTTTATCAATATATGTGAATGTTGTGCAAGTTAATCATGTGTCGCTTCAATACCTACTGCTGTTTATGGAATTTTGAGTAAGACATGTGCTAATTGCTGCTGTGTTGAATTTCAGAATGACGCGTACTCGTGCCAACCCTGATGTTGGAGGTACTAGCCAAGGGGGAGAGACCTCCCAACCACCTCCCGAGGACTCCTCAGGACAGCAGCAGCAACAGCAACAGCAAACACCGCCACCGCCACTGCCGACGGTTACATTGGCCGACATTGTCGCGGCAATGGCGGGTTCACATCAGCAGCACACAGAGCTGCTGCAAACGTTAATTGCGAATACGTCTCGCCCAGAGAGACGTCAAGATCGTGAGGAGCGCCAACAGAGCTCCTACTCCGACTTCCTGGCGACTCATCCCCCTGTATTCTCAAGGGCGGATGAACCACTTGACGCGGACAACTGGCTCCGCGCCATAGAGATGAAGTTCGGGCTGCTCCAAATCAGCGAGCAGCGCAAGACTCAGTTCGCGGTCCAGCAGCTCCAAGGATCCGCGAGCGCGTGGTGGGCCAACTTCTGTGCTTCCCAGCCCACCGACCGAGTGATGACCTGGGCGGAGTTCCGGACGGCCTTCAGGGCCTATCATATACCGCCCGGTTTGATGAAGAGGAAGACGCAGGAGTTCCTACACCTGCAACAAGGGAGCCGGAACGCGCTGGAATATTCCAGGGCGTTCAACGATCTCGCGCTCTACGCGTCGTATCACGCAGATACGGACGAGAAGCGGCGGGACCACTTTTACCAGGGGCTTAACCCGCTCCTGAAGGACAAGCTGGCGATGTTCAATCGCGGCAGCCTCAACGACATAATTGATGCTGCGATTGTTCAGGAGGACTCCGGCAAGGAGTTGGCGGCGGCAGAGCGAAAGCGAAGCGCGCCGCAGAGCAGCGGAGAAGGAGGCGGTCCTTCTAAGAAGTTTCGGATGGTGAATCGCCCACCATCAGGTCCACGCTGGCAACCACCACAGCGGTCGATGCCGTTCCGCGGTCGGCCGTACTCTTCACCGGCATTCCGGCCGGCACTGCCAGTACCACCGCAACAACAGCAGCAGCAGCGGGCGATGCCGCGTGCGTTTGCACCTCCGCAACGCATGCCGGGCTTTCGTCCCTCGAGTACTCCACCAGCAGCGGCCACATGTTACAAGTGTGGTCGTCCAGGACACTTCGCGAGCAGTTGCCCGGAGAAGCAAGGCGGCGGAGTGGCACCACAGTTTCCGGGGAGGAATCAACCCCGGAACCCTACTAATGCGCGGCGGGCAAACTCTAGGCCTGGCACTGTCCAGCTTGCCATTGAGGACGTGCCGGAGGGCGAGCCAATCCTTGCGGGTATGTTCCAACTCCACCAGCATCCCGCTATAGTACTATTTGATTCAGGCGCCACGCATAATTTTATTAGCCAAGCTTTCATTGCTAAACACAGCTTGCCAATACTACACACCGATAGTCCATATCTAATTTGTTCACCGGGTGGGAAGATTTCAGCAAGCGTAATGGTCTCCAAAGCACCATTATGCTTAGCGGGTAGAGTGTACCCCACGTCTCTCATTATCTTAGAGGGGCAGAAGGTCGATGTCATCCTAGGGATGTCGTGGTTAACCCGCCACGGCGCTGTTTTAGACACCGTCCTTCGAGTCGTGCACTTAAACTCAGAGGTGCACGGTTCTCACTAATTATTTCTGGACAGTCCAGAAATAAAACTTCCAAGTGTCTATCAAGCCACAACCATCAGATTGGAAGACATTCCAGTGGTCCGAGAGTTCCCGGATGTATTCCCGGATGATTTGCCGGGGATGCCACCCGATAGAGAGGTGGAGTTCAAGATTGAACTTGCACCGGGAACCATGCCAATATCCCGAAGGCCGTACAAGATGGCGCCCAAGGAGTTGGCTGAACTGAAGACGCAGCTCACGGACCTTCTGGAGAAGGGTTTTATTAGGCCGAGCTCCTCGCCATGGGGCTGTTCGGCATTATTTGTCAAAAAGAAGGATGAAACGTTGCGGCTTTGCGTGGACTACCATCCATTAAATGCCGTAACCATCAAGAACAAGTACCCGTTGCCACGGATCGACATGTTGTTTGATCAGTTGGTCGAAGCAAAGATCTTTTTCAAGATGGATTTAAGATCCGGGTACCATCAGATTAAGATAAGGGCGGAGGACATTCCAAAGACAGCTTTCTCGACAAGGTATGGACTTTATGAGTACCTGGTCATGTCCTTTGGCCTCACCAATGCTCCAGCTCACTTCATGTACTTAATGAACTCGGTGTTCATGTCGGAGCTGGACAAGTTTGTCGTGGTCTTCATCGACGACATCCTAGTATACTCCAAGTCGGAGGGAGATCACAAGAAACATCTGCGTATAGTCTTGCAACGGCTGCGGGATCACAAGTTATACACAAAGTTCAGCAAATGCGAGTTTTGGATATCGCAAGTGCCTTTCCTCGGGCATATCATCTCAGCGGAGGGTATCGCTGTGTACCCGAGCAAGATCACGCAAGTGCTGAATTGGAAATCCCCGAGAACTGTTCATGAGGTACGGAGTTTCCTCGGACTCGCGGGATATTATCGGAGGTTCATTCCGAGCTTCTCAAAGATTGCCAAGCCAATGACAGAGCTGCTGAAGAAGGCTACCAAATATGTTTGGAGTCCAGCATGTGAAGCAGCATTCAAGGCTTTAGTCAAGCACCTGACATCAGCACCGGTTTTGGCGCAGCCAGACACAACAAAACCGTTCGAAGAGGTTCATTCCGAGCTTCTCAAAGATTGCCAAGCCAATGACAGAGCTGCTGAAGAAGGCTACCAAATATGTTTGGAGTCCAGCATGTGAAGCAGCATTCAAGGCTTTAGTCAAGCACCTGACATCAGCACCGGTTTTGGCGCAGCCAGACACAACAAAACCGTTCGATGTGTACTGCGATGCATCCGGCATTGGGCTCGGATGTGTGCTGATGCAAGACCGAAGAGTGGTCGCGTATGGATCACGGCAGCTTAGGAACCATGAGCAAAATTATCCAACTCACGACTTGGAGCTCGCTGCCATGGTACTTGCACTGAAGATGTGGAGGCACTACCTACTCGGTAACATCGTACATTTATATACCGACCACAAAAGCCTCAAGTACATATTCACTCAGAAGGAGCTGAACATGAGGCAACGAAGATGGTTAGAACTGATAAAGGATTACGAGATAGAGATCCATTATCATCCGGGCAAGGCAAACGTTGTGGCAGATGCGCTGAGCCGCAAGTCACACGTCAATAATCTGACCATCACACCGTTGGAAGAGAGCGAACCACCACTACATGTGATTCCACACGGAGCTCTCTACAACCTAACTTTGATCCCCACCATCCGTGAAGAGATAGCGGCAGCCCAGAAGAATGACAAGGGCATGTCACATTTGCGGAGACGTGTAGACAGTGGGGAGTTGAAATGTTTCCGGAAGGACGGAGACGGCGTCCTATGGTTCAAGGACCGGATTGTCGTACCCCGAAACCCGGAGCTACGGAAGAAAATCTTTGATGAGGCTCACTTATCAAAATTTTCTATTCACCCCGGCAGCAACAAAATGTATCAAGAACTCAGAAGAAAGTTTTGGTGGACACGGATGAAGCGAGAGACTGCAAAATACGTGTCCGAATGTGATACATGTCGGAGGGTGAAGGCAGATCATATGCGGAAACCGGGACTGCTGCAACCACTGGGCATTCCTGCCTGGAAGTGGGAGGACGTGAGCATGGATTTCGTCGTCGGTTTACCCACCACCTTACAGAAACATGATTCTGTGTGGGTGATCGTCGATCGACTCACCAAAGTTGCCCATTTCATCCCGGTCAACACCAACTACAACGCCAAGAAGTACGCTGAACTGTACATCTCACGGATCCTATGCTTATACGGCGTACCCCGTACCATCGTATCAGACCGGGGCACTTTATTTGTGTCCCATTTTTGGGAGCAGCTACACGCTGCCTTGGGGACGAAGCTGATCCGTAGTTCAGCCTACCACCCACAGACGGATGGGCAAACTGAGCGGGTAAATCAAATCCTAGAAGACATGCTACGAGCTTGCGCTATCGACCACGGCAAGAATTGGGATGATCACTTGCCGTTAGCCGAGTTCTCGTACAACAATGGGTACCAAGACAGCATCAGGATGGCGCCCTACGAGGCGCTATACGGAAGAAAATGCCGCACACCATTGAACTGGTGTGAGTCTGGCGAAAGGGTTACCTTCGGGATTGACCTTGTCAACGACGCGGAAGAAAAGGTTCGACTGATTCAAGCGAACCTAAGAGCTGCTCAATCCCGACAGAAACAGTATGCGGACCGGAGAAGGCGCCCATTACAATTCGAAGTTGGAGATCACGTATACCTACGAGTGTCTCCAATGAAGGGCGTAAACAGATTTGGGGTGAGAGGAAAGTTGACACCCCGATTCATCGGTCCATTCCAGATTACCGAAAGATGTGGATCGGTAGCATACCGGCTGAAATTACCAGAAGCACTTTCCGGTGTGCACGACGTCTTTCACGTTTCCCAGCTGAGGAAGTGTCTCAAGCTATCAACTACCGTTCAGCTGGAAGACATTGAAGAACTGCAACCGGATCTCACCTATCGGGAGGAACCGGTGCAGATTATTGATGAGAAGGCCCGAACCACACGCAACCGTACGTTGTGGTTCTACAAGGTTCTGTGGAGTAATCACTCCATGGACAAACCGACATGGGAGAGCGAAGAATTCCTTCGCACTAACTACCCCGACTTTCTCACGTCGCATATCCGGTAATTTTCCACCGTCCCCTCTCTCATTTTCACCTTATAATCTCGGGACGAGATTCTTTTAAGGGGGGAGGAATGTAAGGGCCTCAGCTTTTGACACCCATTTGTAGTGTTCATCCCCACACCACACACCTCATTTGAGGAAGAATGATGAACACAAATGAAGAGCAAGTAACAATTATCAACATGCTCATTAGGGAACAAACTTACACATTGCAAAAGTGGTATTTCCCACATGTGATATAGATGGGCTGGACATAGGAAAAACTCCTACACTTTGCTAAGGGTGTCCATGCCAAGTTTCACCCAAATTCAAAACCTTTTTGAGGTCATCTTGGGTATAGATAGGAAGGGGGCAGTTTGAAAACATATACAAATTCAAACTGTTTTTATACCATGAATTTGAAAGTGGAAGGCATATTCTTACTCAGCACATTTTTGTGAGCTCACACACCAATTTTCACTCCATTTGGAGTTGATCTTGACATGAGCTAAGGGGGAGAAATTCAAACTTTATTTGAATTTCAAACTGAACTTGTGCTGAAATTCATTCAAACCAAACCTCATTTGAACTTTGATCAATTCAAATGGCTCATGGGGGAATAATTTGAATTGCCAAGGGTAGTATGGGGTTCACTCTTTACAACAGTGATTAGAAGTAAATTTCAGAGGTTAAAAAGAAGGGTGGGACCCACATGTCAGCCTCTACTTCAACACAAACCGACTGAGACTTTTCACTCGGGTCGCCGAGCCGCAGCGGTGATCGCCACCGAGGCCAGCCACCGCGCCACCAGCTGCTTGCCCACGCGCGGGCATGAGGCGGTGCAGAGCCTTCTTAAGGCGCCTGCCCCCCCTCCTCGGCCGAGGTACCGACGTGTTTTCCCGCAAGAACCCAGCACCGGCCGAAAGTTTCCGCAGTTCGGACTTGATCGGAGGACGCCGATCGCAGCTCCCTCCTTCCACTCCAGAGTCCCAGCAAGGTACTAGAGACCTTCCTCCATCCTCCCCATTGCTAGAATTCTGTTGAAACCGATTGATATCGGCTGTGCCGAAAGATCAAACTCGGAACATGGAACCGCCGCACCTCGGGCTCTCGTGGACAGCCCAACCTGGGCGTTGTCACGCCCGAGCCAAGGCGCCCTTGGACGCGCGGGTGACCGGTGCTGCTCATCCCCGAGCCACAGCTCGAGTGGTTGCTCACCGGCGGCGAATTTCCACTTTTCCCCTTTCTGTGTGCAGAACGACCTTCGGGTACGATTCTGTTTAATTCGTGCTCTAGAAAGGATTAGAGGGCCTCAGGCCGCTCTCACACGAGCTAGACACGGTAACGCACGAGTTGCCTTCACAACTCTGGGCCGGAGAACCTCTGTGCCCGACGTAATTTGAGGTCGACTAATGGCGGAACGAACGGGGGGTATCGGGCGCACGGTGAGGACCTATTTCGGGCCTTCCCCGAGCTGCCTCGAGCTCATGTCGACCTTCTCTGAGGTCCACTGATGCTCCCCGACCGATTTCCCAAGTAGCTGAGGTACTAGGGGAGTCAGCCGACATGGCCGAAGTCATTCCGATATGGAGGCTCGTCGCCGACCATGCTCCGGCCGTTGTCATGAGCAGCTGACCCTCGGATCCTGTTCCCCAAGTAAAAGTAGGCAGGGGCGGCCAGGATCAAGAAGTTTGGAGCTGTACAGCAGCCGGCGGCGAGCTCTCCGGCGAGGTCCCTCGGCGGCGGGGCGCGGGTGTCGCGAGGTTGAAGAAGGGGGTGGACCCCAGCTGTCAGCGGCCGATATTTTGAATCGGGATCCGGCTGCGGCCGGGATCGGGTGTGCTAGCGCGCAAAATCCTTGTGGGCCGCGGTGTGCCATCGCCTAGGCGTGCGACGCGTGTTCCCTGGGCCCACGCGCGAGTTTAAACTTTTCCCCGATTTTTAGATTTCCTTCAAACTTCAAATCCTTATAACTTTGGCTAGGAAGCTCCAAATTGAGTGAACCAAATTTTGCTGGATTCAGCTCTCTGAGTACTTTCCAGAAAATCAAGTTTCACTTCATGAAATTCCTTAATTCTCCAGGATTAATTCCTTAAAGTTTAAACTGTTAGGAATTTTAACTGGAGAATCCTTTGGATGAAAATCCTGAAATTTTGCTTAGATGTTCACCAAAATATCCTTGAAATACCATAAAAATTGCGGATCCATTTGAGCTCATTTAGTCCACCTAATGGTGTGATTAGTAAAACTGTTCCAGAGAAAATAGAAAATGTTCAGAAACATTTTCAGAATTTTCTCTGAAATTGTGTAGCTCATATCTTTAGTTAGAGACTTCCAAATTAAGTGAGACCAACTCCATTAGAACCCTCTGAAAATCTAGTTTTCAGAAAGTCATAGTTTGTCTCATGAAAATTCCTAGAACACCCTAAGAGTTCCAATTAAGGTCAAGGACATAATTATTTGTGGAGGGCTCAAATGAGCTTTGCTGCAACTAAAACTTGACCAAGTCTCTGTTTATGTTGTAACCAAGCCACAGTAAAAGTTTCACAGTCATTAGTTCTATCTAGCAAAGGTTATAGACTTCACAACTTCAAACTTAATACAAATGCATTAAATTAATACATGTATTGTTTCTATCATGTAGTCGCTAAGGTCGAGGAGGAACCCGAAGTCCTAGACTTTGTTACTCCGGAGGAACAGCTAGCCTACGACCAAGAGCAGCAAGGCAAGCTCCGGTTTGCATTAACCTTTTTACAAATGTTTATTGTTTTGAGCACACTTTTGAATATTGTTCTTTGCATTAGAGTCTTGATTGGAAACCCAACTGCACAGCCAAGAAAACCATGGGTTGGGTTTAGGATTGCAAACCTCGTTAGCCACTGCATTGCTAGGATAGAGTAGGATTCGGTACAAGTCGAGTAGTTGGAACTACTCGCGAGAATAGGCTAGAGGCACATTGCTCGGGTAGAGATAGCACATGATACACATGGCAAGAAAATGAGACCGAGTGGAGAGTAAGGGCAGCAGGACTTTGGGGCCTGTGTGCTGTAGCTCCGCTTGTGTCGATTGAGGACCGAGCCGTGTGCCGGCCTGTTGAACAAGCTAGAACAGTACCGAAGACCTACCGGCTATATGGGAACCGGGAAACTGATGTAACTCGGGTAGCTGGGTTTTGAGGCATTGCCCGTCGTTCAGAGGGTAGGTTGAGAGCTCGAGGTGTAAATCAGCTGGCGGCACAGAGATGCGCGTGCAGGGACCTCTTGCTCGGGACGATGGGACCGGTTCAATATCTGGCTGACGGGTGAAAGGTAGTCGCGTACGGCGTCCGTGATGGTTGTTGTAGGCAACATCGAGTACGGGCGTACGTGACGGGTTGTTCGGGTAACCCTGCAGGTGTAAATCGATTATAATCGCCGTCCCTCGCGGTCAGTGAGTACCACTTGTTCACTGTACCGTGACGTAGAAAGAACAGGCTAGTTGCATGTTAAAATGTTGCTGATTGAAAGCTGGACATTGATTGTTAATGATATGCTGTAGCTTAGAGCTAATCAAAGTTCTTTTCAACTTTGGGCAAAGTACATGAGAGAAATGCGTTTCTTGTTTGATTGCGGCTCTCTCATGTGCCTTAGCGTAAGGTTCTCCACAACCTGCTGCTAAAACTTGAAAGTAAGGTTCTACTAATTAGGCGAGTCCTTGCAAATGATTTTTGCCTCATGCAACCCATTACCCTCATGTAGAAGTTCCATGTTTAGGTGAGACGGGTCAGACTTGCTGAGCCTTCGTGCTCACTGCTTGTGTTTGAAGCTTTTGCAGGGTTCTATGAGGAAGGGACTCCCGAAGAGGAGACGGAACCCCAGGAGGGGAACCCCGTCGAGTGGGAGTCGTGCACGCCGCAGAGTTAGTGTGCGTGTGTGCTAGCAAGGACACGTTCGAGGGCTGAACGTGCACTTGATGCTTAGTCTACGCCCGCGAGTGTGGACTAAACGTATTTTGATGTAAACAGGTCATAAAACGGTTTATGTAATAAAACTTCCACTTCCACTTTGCACCTTTGACGTGTGTTATACAGTGCTGTGCAACGCAGCACCCCTCAGCGTGATCCTGGCTCGACAGGACCAATGGGGTCGTGTCATACTTGACCTTAATTGGAACTCTTAGGGTGTTCTAGGGATTTTCATGGAACAAACTATGACTTTCTGAAAACTATATTTTCAGAGGGTGCTAATGGAGTTGGTATCATTTAATTTGAAGGTTCCTAGCTAAAGATATGAGCTAAACAATTTCAGAGAAAATTCTGAAAATGTTTCTGAACATTTTCTATTTTCTCTGGAACAATTTCACTAATCACACCATTAGGTGGATCAAATGAGCTCAAATGGATCTGAAATTTGTATGGTAGCTCAGGGATAATTTGGTGAACATCCCAGCAAAATTTCAGGATTTTCCTCCAAAGGATTCTCCAGTTAAAATTCCAAACATTTTAAATTTTGAGGAATTAATTCATGAGAAATAAGGATTTTCATGAAGTCAAACTTGATTTTCTGGAAAGTGCTCAGAGAACTGAATCCAACAAAATTTGGTTCACTCGATTTAGAGCTTTCTAGCCAAAGTTATGAGGATTTGAAGTTTGAATGAAATCTGAAAATCGGGGGAAAAGTTTAAATCTGCCGGGGCCCACGGGGACACGTGTTAGGCGCGGAGGCGACCGCACACCGCGGCCCACAGGGTTTTTGCATGCCAGCACACCCGATCCAGGCCACACCCAATCCTGATTTAAAATTTTGAGCCGCTGACACGTGGGCCAGCCGGCTTCGTCTTCCTCCCGACGCGCCCGCGCGCTCGCGCCGCCGCCCCTCGCCGGAGCAGACCCGGAGCTCGCTGGCTCGCCGCTGCCGTCCATCCCATGGTCTGAAACTCGCTGCCAGGGGGTTGTCGACGTCGAGGAACACGTCGGTGGTGTCAGTTCGGGCTGGCGGTAACCGGAAATAGCCCGGCGACGTGCCGCGGCCTCTGTTGAGGTTCGGCGCTGTCGGCCGTGAGTTCTAACCCGCCAAAACCTCGAACAATCGGTCCTACAGCATCAGTGTACCTCTAGGAAGCTCGACAAGGTGTCAAAAGGGTTCAAAGATGGCGGCAAGTCGGTCGGCACCGTGTGACCGATCGTGCCCGCCATGACCGCCCTTGATCGAGCTCGAAATTCATCACTCCTAGACAGTTTCACGCCACGGATGCAGAAAAGAACTTGATCGCCGGCTAGTCCAGCGTCTATGTGCAAGATTTGATAGCTAGAGAAGGATCTTAGAGCGAGAATTTGAAGAATCCGTACCGGAAGCTCAGTTTAAGGTCGCCGGAGCGAAAACTGAAAATTTGCCGGGGATTCTTCACGGTTTGCTTTCAAACTTGGAGGAGAGCAGCACGGCTGTTGCGCGCTTCTGCTGCTGCCCTTGCTGGACCGTGAAAGCTCCCGTGGAACGCTGTCCACGAGCGCCTGACCTGCGGCTGAGGTTAGGTCGCCGCTGTGGCGATCGTTGTCGGGCAAGGGAGGTCGGAGCTCGGGGTTTTCGGCGTCGGGGAAGTGGAATGCGATCTCAGGTTGCTGTCTAGCAGCTCAGGATCGAAGGAGGAGATCGTTTGCTGGTTTTCCCGATCAAGCAGAGAGCTTCGGGGAGAAAATCTGCCGCTGCTCGCGGTTGCACGCAAGGGGATAAAGCCAGCCGATCCCTGCTCGGGCTGAGGCGGTGCCTGTCGCGTGGAGGCGCGAGCAAGCCGCCCTGGGCGCCAGCGCGCGAAGAGGGGAAGCAGCTGGTGGCACCGGTGGCTGCTCGGTGGCACAGCCGACAGCTGCTCGGTGGAATTTCCCACCGAGGCTGTGACTTTGTGTGCAAGTCTTCCCTCATTCTCTCTATGACATGTGGGTCCCACCCGGGGTTTTAACCTCTGAAATTTACTCCTAATCACTGTTGTAAACAGTGAGCCCAAAAATACCCCTGGTGATTCAAATTATTCACCCATGAGCCATTTGAATTGAGTAGAATTCAAATTGGGTTTGGTTTGAATGAATTTCAGCACAAGTTCAGTTTGGACTTCAAATAAAGTTTGAATTTGTCCCACTTATCTCATGTCAAGATCAACTCCAAATGGAGTGAAAATTGGAGTGTGAGCTCACAAAAATGTGCTGACTAAGAATATGCCTCCCACTTTTGAATTCATGGGATAAAAACAGTTTGAATTTGAATATGGTTTCAAACTGCCCTTTTTCTAGCTATACCCAAAATGACCTCAAAAAGGTTTTGAATTTTGGGTGAAACTTGGCCTGGACATCCTTAGCAATATGTAGGAGTTTTCATATGCCCAGCCCCTCTATAGCACATGTGGGAAATACCACTTTTGCAATATGTGTGTTTGTTCTCTAATGAGCATGTTGATGGTGGTTACTTGCTCTTCATTTGTGTTCATCATCTTGCTTCAAATGAGGTGTGTGGTGTGGTGATGAACACTTCAAACATGTGTCAAAAACTGAGGCCCTTACAAAACGTGGCTTGATAACTTGCATACCTGTATGCCATCCTCAAAATCATGTTAATTGTGTTGAAAAATCGTCTCTCTCTATTTTTCTCCTAAAAACTATGTTAGTTTTTGTCCCCTATTCCTAAATAGGAACCTTTGAATATATATATATATATATATATATATATATATATATATATATATATATTGTCGAAGTGTTCAGTCGACACTTCCCCCGGGCCTGCACTGGGCAGCCCGCGGAGGTTCTTTTTTCGGTGGGGCTAGTCTCTAGCGGAGAGCTTGCGCAGATGGACGAGTTAGTAAGAGCTTGACACGGTGGGTTTTACGTGGTTCAGGCCGCCGGAGCGTAAAACCCTACGTCCACGGCGAGCTATGGAGCTCGCTGTATTGCTTGCTGCTCAGGACCGGAGGCCTGAGCTCGGGGGTGAGTTACAGCTTGAGAGTGTATGGCTAGAGTATGAGTTGCAAAGTGCGAACCCTTGCTATCGTCACCTACCCGAGCCTTTTATAGTCCAAGACTCGGGCGGCTTACAAGGGGAGCCGGGACCCGACATGTGGTCCCGGGAAGATTGTCTATTATCTACCGTATCTGCAGTTATGCCGGTAGTTGTCTCTGGTCGAAAGCTTCTGAGTCTTCATCTTGCCGCCCTGCCCATGCCGCATGCTAGTCGTAGTGGTTGATGACGGCGCAGGCGGCATGGGATGTCTTGTCGCGGCGTTTATTGGCTGGCAGGTTCTGACACCGCGCGCCAGTCTGTGATGCGACTGGGCGCAACGGCACCTGACAGACGCGTGCTCCGTGTCTCCGCGTCTTGGGAAGATGCGGGCCTTGAATACCTTGTACGGGCAAGGTATGGGGCGCCGTTACGCCCGCTGCCTACCGCTCTGGGGCAGGCAGCACCGTTCTTCTGGCCACGTGGCGGGTCCGGAGCCCTTCTCTGAGGAGAGAAGGGTCCGGCCTGCGGGGCACGTGGAGCCTCCGGACCTCTCCCCGCGGAGGGGGAGGCTCGGCTTCTGTCGGCCACGTGGCGGGCCCGGAGCTCTCCTCTGAGGAGAGTGAGGTCCGGCCCCGCTGGACGCGTGGCGCCTTCGGACCTCTCTCCCGCGGAGGGGGAGGTCCGGCTTCTGTATGCCACGTGGCGGGCCCGGAGCTCTCCTCTGAGGAAAGGGAGGTCCGGCCCCGCCGGACGCGTGGCGCCTTCGGAGCTCTCCCTGCGGAGAAGGGCGAGTTCCTTAGGCATTTTCCCCTGTGCACGGGGGTACCCCATATCTCAGGTACCGACAGTGGCCCCCGGGCCCATCTCGGGGGAGATAGCGAGCCCGAGGTGGGACCTCCGTCTCTTCAACCTGCGCACTTTCTCTAAGTCCCAAATTGACCGCTGCCGGAGCACAAACGGCCGCGGGATCGTGGGAGCGTGCGCTCACTTGATGGTTGCTTTTACTGCGGCGGTTCCCAAGACTGCCACTTCTGCACGTTGCGGCGCTTTCTTCGGGAACCGCCGAAGTGCCTTGCCGGCTCATCTTCTCAGGAGACTGACTCCTTGACCCCACCGCTTCAGTTAGGCGGCTTGGGCCCACCCGTCATCGACACTCAGTCTAGGAACCGAAGCGGTTGCCGGTGCGGGGTATTCGAAGAGTTCCGAATCGCTTGGAATTGCACCCGGGAAGTTTTTAGAGGGGGTCTTACCCACATTGCAGCTTCCCTTCGCACTTCTCTGTGTTTCTTCTCGGACTCTTGAGCTTTTGCTCTCTTGCCCTTGAGATCTCCCTTGCCAAGGCTTCCAACCCGCCACCAGAGAAGAAGTGCGCTCGATCTCCTCCAGCAGCAGCGTCTGTGCCAAGTCGGGATTCTGGGGTACCTGACACTCCCTCCGGTGGCGACTCGAAGAGGCCCCGGGCTGATGCGCTGGGGGAAGCTTCTGGGGCGTCTCCTGTTCCGCCAGTTCAAGCGACTGCGGAGCAGCCGTCAGTGACGGTAGCGGGCTTTGGGAGTCCTACCCCGGCTCGGAAGTCAGGGTTCAGAGCCCGCTGGAGTGTCCGCGCTTCCCGTCCTTCCCCGACTTGCGGGGAATCTGTGCCGCTGCGCTCGGAGCCAGGGGCAACTGCCGTGGCTCCCAGGCCAGCGCGAACTTCTCCTGTTCCGGTGTGCCCGGACTCCGCGGTGGTGTCGTCTCTTCCTGCCGAGACGGCCACCGCAGCCCCCAAGCCAACGCAGGTTGACCCTGCACTAGGCGGCCCGGCCTCTTCTCCAGCACCGCCTTCCCCGGCTCGTCCCTCTCCTCAGATCAAGGAGCCAGAAGCTGAAGAGAGCCTGGCTGGCCTGGCTGCCAGAGCCTCGGAGCCAACTTCTCCTGATCGGCGTCTTGTCTCGGTTGCTGGTGCGTCGACTCCTCTTGAGGATGAGGTAATGGAGGAGGTCGGGGGGACTGCCCCAGCCTCTGTCGCTCCATTGCCCCTGGCGGATGCCTTCGCGCTTGCCGAGACGAGCATTCGGCAGGTCTTGGCTGCACTAGGTCGCGAGCGGGAGGAGTATACGGTTGAACGAAATCGCCTCCTCACCTGGGGGAACCTTTTGCGGGATAGGACCGCGAAGGTTAAGAGCGAGCTCGACTCCAGGCGGGAGCTGCTCGACTTCAGGGAAGTACTCCTCGACCGGATGAAGCGGGCTGTCGACCGCATGGACACCCAATCGCGGCGGATCAACAGGGAGGCTCTGGAGGCACACGCCCAGGCCGAAGAGAGCCTCTCTGCTGCTGTGGAGGTGCGGCAGCGGTTGGAGCGCCGTGAACTCGCCGTTGAGGAATGGGAGCGTTCCATGGCAGCTGAGGCGGAGAGGGTCGCCGCGCAGCTGGCGGCGGGTGAGGATGACCTTCGAGCTCGGATCGAGGAGCTGGAAATCCTGAAGGCAGACCTCGACTTGAGGGAGGAACAGGTCTCCCGTGATCGCCGGGCGGTCTTGGACCGGGAGTTGACCGCCGACTTCAAGGCCGCTGAGTTGGAGCGGCTCGCCAAGACTCTCCACCTTCGGGAGAGCTCCCTGGCGGCCAAGGAGAAGGAATTCTCCGAGAGGAACCTGGAGGCTCTGCAGGCGGCACGCCGCGAGGTGGAGGAGCTTTCGGTCTTGCGGTCCTCCGAGGCTCTTGCGGTCTCGAGCTTCGTGGATCGAGCGGGGTCCGCCCTGATTCCTCTTGGCTTTAGTCCGGTGAGGACCGCGGCCCCTGCGTTGGAGGTGATCCCCGCGCTGGAGTCGATCAGCACCAAGATGGACAGGCTAGACTCGGTGGTTGCCAGCGAGCTTGAGGCCGAGGGGCGCGGCCTAGCCTTAGAGGTCGCCTCACATGTGCTGGCATGCTTTAAGAGCCGCGACCCCTCTTTTTCGCTAGAACCAGCGAGAGAGGGCCCAGCCGCAGAGCGGGAGCAAGCTGCCAGGGCAGAAGTCGAGGATGTGGCCGCCCTTATAGCCGCAAGGTTCCGGCGGGAGCCGGGAGGTCCTTAGGACTTGTTTCTCCTTTTTTATCGAGTCTGTAGTCCAGCTCATGGAGCCTCGCTTAATTTGACTCTTTTGGATATTTGTGTCTGTGATGCTTTTTCTCTCCTTCTTGGCTTTGCCTGACTGAGTCCTTAGCTCCGCAAGGTACTCAGAGGCCATCTCCAATCTCGGAACTTTGCACAGACACCCTCCCCGGGTCCTAACCGTGTTAGGGGCCCCCGGAGGTCTCCGGATCTCGCCCTATGGGGAGCTCCAAATCTGCCTGCCACGTGGCGGGTCCGGAGCTCCTCCTTAAGAGACGGGAGCTCCGGCCATGTTGGACACGTAGGGCTTTCGGAGCCCTCCCACCGAGGGGGAGGTCCGGTTTCCGCCTGCCATGTGGCGAGCCCGGAGCCCTCCTCAAGGGAGGAGAGAGTTCCGGGCCTGCTGGACACGTGGGGCCCCCGGGTCCCGCCCCTGCTGGAGGGGCAGGTCCCGGACCTTCCAGTCCTAGGCCGGAGTAGTTGGTAGCTCCTTTCCCCCCTGCTTCATGCAGTCCCTGTCGCCGTAACCTGGAGGTCTTGCACACAGGCAGAGGAAACGTAATTCTCCTCGGGGGGTCCTCCCCTCCCGTCTCCTAGTCTTATCCGTCTTACGATCCTGATTCGCTATACGGGGCTTGGGCAATTCTGTGCACGAGGCGCCGGAGTTCCGGCTCCCTCCAAGGTCCGGGTACGGCCGTCATGTAACACCCCAAATTTTGATTCAAAACCCTAAACCATGTTCAGAGGGGAATTTAAAAATTTTTGGACGTGTTGCATGTTTTGTAAAATTTCAAATTCAAACTGGAATTCAAATTAAACTCAAATCAGAAAAGAATTGGAAAAAGAAAAAGAGAAAACGGAAAAAAACCGGCCAGTGGGCCGAAACCCGCCAGCCGGCCCAGTTTCCCCGCGCCAGCCCGCCCCCGCGCGCCAGCGCTCTCTCACACAGACAGGTGGGACCCACCTGTCATCCCCAACCTCGCTCGCGCCGACCCCGGACTTTTCCCCCCGAGCGCGCGCGATCTTAACCGCCTGGAAACCGCGTCCCTCAGCCCGAATTCTGGTCCCAGAAGACTCCAACTCGATCACAACCGACCCACCGCCCTCCCCCGGCTATAAAAACCCCAGCCCCGATCGGTTTTTCCCACGCGATCGCCGATTTTTACTCCGGTGAGCACCGAGACTTCGCCGGTGAATTCTGGCCGATCTAAGCTCGGAAACTCTGATCTAACTCGCTGGTCTTGATCCATCGCCTCCGGGGAACCTTGCAGGTGCAGAAAACTCGGAGACTTATGGTGTAAATCCAGCGCCGACGAGCTTCGCCGTGGTTTTGCCTCGGACCTCGCCGCCGATCACTTTCCAGGACCCCCGAGCTCGAGAAAACCCCCGAGGTGAGATCCCTGACCTCCCCTCTACCGATCTAGGCCATAAGATCACAGTTCTAGGCAGAATTCTCGAGGATCCGAAACTTTCCGGCGAGATCGCCGCTTCCCGCCGCCGTGCGCCGCCGGCAGCGCCGCCCGCGCTCGATCAGAGCGACATGGCCGTTTGTGCGCCGTTTATTTTAAATCGCACGGTAGACTTTAAATCCCCGCGTACCGGTTCGATGTTATAATCTCAGCCGTCGGTTTAAAATCGGACGGTCCACGTCAGCCCCGCATTATAAAGACTGGAATTCTTACGTGCTACCCCCTGGGGTTCTCTGGAATTGAGAGCTAGCCCCGGAAACTTCAGATCTAGCCCCTGGAACTCCAGAAAATCATGTAAATTCATTTAAAAATCAGTTTTAGCCCCTGGACTTAATAAAAATTAGGAAAAACACCTCTGATAAGTGTAGCTAGACCCCTGAAAATTATGAAAATAATATTATAGACCCTGTAATGGGGTGAATTCATTATTTTAGCCCTGTTTAGTATTTGATTTAGAAAATTGAATATGTAACTAGTTTTTAAGAATTAAAAAGGGGGACAAGCATAACTGTCAAAATTAATTAAAAACTTTCTCAGTACTTAGAAAACTTTGGAGTGAGATAAAAATCTATTTTTGGGCTGAAATGAATCTGTTTCATTTATTATTCACATTTATTAGTATAGGGACACATTTTTAAGTAAAGAATAGTTATAGAAAAATAGGGAAAATAATTATGAAATAATCTACGTCAGAAGCCAAGGTCAAAACATGTTATTAAATTATTTAGGACCAGAACCTATAATGTTTAGATGATGTGTATTACTAATTTTTTAATAAAATACACAATTATGCATAGGAATATAAATCTGAAAATATAGCAACTAGTAAAAGATAAATGGAGTTTCTAAAATCCAAAGAATTCAGTTTAGGGTTGATAGAAATTATGAAGGCACATATGGAGAAGAAAAATACTTTTCATACATACTTGGTAGTTTAATGTAAGGAATTTATTTAAAACTGAAACACACACATATATATATATAAATATAGTATGTAAGTATAAATATGAACACCAAAGTAGGAATCATATACATATAAATAAAAGTGTATGCAAGCCACAGATCAACACACATAGAGTAACCACAACACATATAATGGTGAATGAATTTCATAAATATGAATGTGTGGTTTGTATGAAGTGGAAGTGTGAACTATGTCTTATGGATTGTTGTTTTTCTTTTGCTATGTGTGATGGTGTGAAGTAGAACCTGTTCAAGAGCAAGTTAACCCTTTCCAAGATCAGGACTACCCATTTCAGGAGCAGCAAGAAGGAGGCAAGTGTCCTTGACCACTTTAATCCTATGCTAGGATGTGTAGATAGAATTTTTTGCATTGTCAAATGAAATATGAAACCCATGCTAGGAAAGTTTCCCTAGAATTGCATTACCTTGTTTCCTTGTAGCTTGGGTTGGGATTTATTTTACCATGTCATTTATTTACATGCATATGCTTAGCCATGCTTAGAATGGGATATTTGGGACATGAGATCATCAGTTTATTATACCATACTCTTGAATGAGCTATTGGGAGTTATGTAGAGGTAGGGATCAAGGCAAGTTGGATGTTTTGGTTGTGTGCTGGGTGTACGAGACTTGGGTTTGTGTTTAGTACTTGCCTGGATCCTAAGGACCGGTTCATGGAGCATGTAACCCGGCTTTACAGTGCCAACCACATGCTGAGATGGGGCAGCTTGGCCAATTAATTAGGTGTATCCCCGGCGTAGTATGGGTGTGTTGGATGGTGCGGGGAGTAGGTGTCAGCTGGACTACCATATGAACCGCAAGGCTCAAGAGGGGGCCACTGCAGCGGGGTTGGAGCCTCTTCTATGCTGTTAGGGGTGAAACCTCAGTGGGCCCACGCTCGTCGGGAATCCCTTTGTAAAGGCTTCGTAGTGATCTCCTGGCTACACACCTGGGAAGTGTGAATGTGGATCGTAGCCACTGGCATAATGGAGGTTCTTTTAGTCCACCCGGCAACGGGGGATGAAATCACTACTTGTGGGTACAGTGGTACAAACTCTGCAGAGTCAAAACTGTCTTGACAGCCGTGCTCACGGTTAAGAGCGGCCTGGACTTATTCATGATTAGAGGATTGATGGTTTTGGAATTTAAGCGGGGAGCTTAACATTGGTAACGATGTTATGGTTATTGGATTATAATGATGGGATGGGAGATTGGGACCATTTCACCTGTGTAGTAATGTAGGTGCCTAATAAGCTAAGGTGATAGGTATTAATTGCGTAGTGCTTTAACCATGAGTTCAACCTCTCCTTGTTCTAGCCATGCATGATATAATTTTCCCACACTTGCTGAGTACCCTTGGTACTCAACCTTGCATATTTGTTGGTTTGAATTGCTGCTCAGGTCAAGATAATGAGGTGGTGTATAATGACCAAGATTTTGTACCCGAGGAAGTTTTTAGGTTCATGAAGACCCTCGGGCAACGCCTGTGATAGAGCCCTAAAGAATAATATTCCGCTGCTAGTTTATTTACTTGTGATGAAGCATTAGTGTTCATTGAGACATTTGCGATGTAAGACTTATTTATATTCGACACCTGGCTTGTAATAAATGATGCTTCACTATTTGTCATCACATGTATGAGAAAATGATCCTGGCATACATGTGATATTCACTTGGTTGTTTCTTCGGAAAAACCGGGTGTGACAGAGGTGGTATCAGAGCCAAGGTTGCCCGTAGGAACGTGGACCTAGGTAGAAATGGACGTATTTAAGGGCCCTATTTTCTTAAAAACTATTTTCCAAGGTGTGGGTGGAAAAGTGTTATTAAAGGAGTCATTTTCTTCATCTTACCCCAACTTTCATTCAAAATAGGATTTTTGTTTGAGAATTTATCTAACCTAATTTTAAATTCTTTTGTTTTAGATGGTTCGCATGATTCACACCGCTCGTAAGTCCACGGGAGGGAGAGTTCCCGTAGTTGCCCTTGCCGAAAGAGAGGAGAGTCGTCCAGTGACGTACCTTTCCTACGGATTGGCAGTAGGAGACTTGTTGCGCCGACTTCGACGTATGCTCGAAGCAGCCGGCAATACGGGCAAGCTAATCATCCACTATAACTCCACCAGGACCATCCTTGAGAAGAGGGAAGAATGGAGTTCGGAGATGAGGATTATACACGAGAATCAGCTGCTTAAGATTCACCACTCTCCAGCTTGCCGAGCAACACAAGTTGACGCGGAGAAAGATGTCACCTGGGAGGCCATCACCTGCCAGAGTCACATCTATCGTTGCCACTTGGACAAAACTGAGTACATGTATGTCCTCCAACGTGAGAGTGGTACCACGGAGTACAAGTACCCACCGGTGCAGCAAGGGACTTCCCATGAGCACATGGACTTGTGCTTGGAGGATGCTGCTATGCTCAACACTCGACTGCAGGAGTGTCAACAAGAGCTTTAGGATGTCCGAGACACCCTGAAGGAAACGGAGGCGTTGCTGCGAGCTTGCTTAAAGGCGAGAGAATGAGGAGATGGGAATGAACTGTGTGTCACCGTGAATGATACATGGACTCCTGACTCCCCGGATTGCCGAGCAATCAGGCGTCGTCGCACTTCTCCACCAGCAGCCTCCCCACCCAAAGCAGAGTCAGAAGGTAGCCGAAATGAGGAGGAAGATCCCGAGGAGCCAGCTCAAGAGGACGAGTAGTGTAGAGTCTTTCCCCTAGCTAGCAAGAGGTCGAGTAGTTGAGTCGTTACGTAGTTAATGGTGTGATGATGCTTGGTGTGTGACGTGAGTTGTGCAAGCCATGAGCAATTGTCCACAGCCTCGTCTTCAGATTGTTTTGCTTTGGTGTGAACCCACAGGAAATAATAGTGCATTTATTTGGTGTGAGATATAAACCCTCGTAAAATTTTAACAAAGCCTCAACACCTCAAAGTACCAACAAATGAAAGTAGTAAGATGATACTAAATGGTATCAAATTAACATTTGATTGATTCTGCCAGATGGCCGGAAGAGGAAAAGGACGTGCTGCCAACCCCGCCAACAACAATGATGAGGCATGCAAGCCTCATCTTTCTGGAGGCCAGGACCGGGGTGGTCGCCGTGAAGAAGTGGATCCTTTCCACCAAATGCTGGAGAATCAAAATCAACTCATCCAGAACTTGACTCAAGTGGTGGCCAACTTGCATCAAGTTCCACCTCCACAAGCTGCACCACGCCAACCAAGGTTGAGTGAGTTTCTAGGAACTCAACCTCCAAAGTTTGCAAGTGCTGCTGAACCTCTGGAGGCAGATGATTGGCTGAAGACTATTGAAAGTAAGATGAGGATCATACAGTGCCAAGGGTATGAGAGGGTGCTGTTTGCCTCTC
The DNA here is from genome assembly GCA_030760725.1 of Neostapfia colusana. Taxonomy (NCBI): domain Eukaryota; kingdom Viridiplantae; phylum Streptophyta; class Magnoliopsida; order Poales; family Poaceae; genus Neostapfia; species Neostapfia colusana. The sequence continues at coordinate 17,400,244 of JASWHV010000017.1, read as the reverse complement.
ATCAATTGCATGGACCTGCTGCTGATTGGTGGACTGCCTACGTGGCCGCCCATCATGACCCTGAGAACATCACTTGGGAAGAGTTCAAGCGTAGCTTCCGCAACCACTACATCCCAAGAGGTGAACTCAAAAACAAGAGGAAGGAGTTTTTGGGACTGCAGCAGGGAAACATGACGGTGAGGGAATACCTCACTAAATTTACTCAACTATCCCGTTATGCTCCACGAGACATAGAGACTGATGAGCAGAAACAAGATTGTTTCGTGGAAGGACTTACCGCAGAGATGCAGTGTGCCATGTCCTCCAATGAGTATGAAAGTTTTCAAAAGATGGTGGACAGAGCGTTTGTGGTGGAAAGGAAGCTAAAGGCCCTGGATAATGAGAATAAGAGGAAGGCGGGATGGTCACATCAGGCCTCAGGGAGCAACACCCGCCCACGTATGATGCAGCAACCTACGGGGCAGACAAGCCGTGCTGCGGTACCCTATTCAGCACCAAGAGGGTACAACCCAAACTACAGGCCACCCGCGGCACCAGCACAGCCGCCACGTCAGTTTGTGCAGCAGCCTCGCCCCGCATATCCACCTCGACCAGCAGTGCAAGGACCCCCAAACCAACCCCAAGACAACAAGGGTCAAGCATCTAAGATTGGGGTGCAATGTTTCAGCTGTGGTGAAGTGGGGCACTACGCCCATAAATGCCCAAAGAAGAAGCCTGCGCCGCCACAACAGCAGAATGTATTGAGAGGACGGGTGAACCATGTCACTATGGAGGAAGCACAAGAGGCACCCGACGTGGTAGTTGGTAAGTTTCCTGCCAATTTACACCTTGCAACTCTGCTGTTTGATTCTGGTGCTACCCACTCGTTCATTGCTCAAGGGTTTGTTAAGAAGCATGACCTAGCAACCACACAAATGAACCATATGCTAGCCGTAAACTCTCCAGGTGGAGAAATAAGGACAAGACAAGTGTGTCCCAAAGTGAGCCTAGACATTAATGGGGTAGTATTTACTGCTAACCTCATAGTGATAGATTCACAAGGGATAGATATTATTTTGGGTATGGATTGGTTGACCAAACATAAAGGGGTCATCCATTGTTCGACCAGAACGGTGGAACTAACTCACCCCAATGGCACAAGAGTAAAGTTCATAACGATACACGAGCCTAGGAGGGACATTAAATTAAATCAAGTGGAGGTGAAAGTTGAGGAAATCAGGACTATCAGGGAATATCCAGATGTTTTTCCGGAGGAGTTGCCAGGTATGCCTCCCGACCGTGACGTGGAATTCGCAATTGAGCTAATACCGGGAACAGCCCCGATATACAAGAGACCTTATCGAATGGACTCCAAGCAGCTAGAAGAGCTCAAGGATCATTTGAGAGAATTGACGGAGAAGGGGTATATTCGCCCTAGTTCCTCACCCTGGGGAGCTCCGGTGATATTTGTGCCTAAGAAGGACGGAACCCAAAGGTTATGCGTGGATTACCGTGCCTTGAATGAGGTAACCATTAAGAACAAGTACCCATTACCCCGCATTGAAGACTTGTTTGATCAGTTGAGGGGAGCTTGTGTATTCTCGAAAATTGATCTCAGGTCGGGGTACCACCAACTCAAGATAAGGCAATCAGATATTCCCAAGACAGCTTTCGTATCTCGGTACGGACTGTATGAATACACTGTCATGCCTTTCGGGCTAACCAATGCCCCGGCATATTTCATGTATCTCATGAACAAGGTATTCATGGAATATCTGGACAAATTTGTGGTGGTTTTCATAGATGATATTCTCGTCTTCTCCAAAGATGAAGAAGAACATGAGAAACATCTAAGGTTGGTGTTACAGAGGCTGAGAGAACACCAACTATATGCAAAGTTGAGCAAGTGTGAGTTTTGGCTGAAGAGAGTTCCCTTTTTAGGACATATAATCTCGGAGGGAGGAATCTCCGTAGATCCCGCCAAAATCGAGGATATCCAGAAGTGGAAAACCCCTGAAAATGTCGGGGAAGTTCGAAGCCTTTTGGGCTTGGCTGGATACTATCGACGGTTTATTGAGGGATTCTCCAAGATCTCGAGACCTCTCACCAAACTGTTGGAAAAGGGAATCACATTCACCTGGACGCCACAGTGCGATACGAGCTTTCAGGAGCTAAAGAAGAGATTGACAACAGCCCCAGTGTTGGTTATGCCAGATATGCAGAAGAATTTCACAGTGTACTGCGATGCCTCTGGAAATGGGTTGGGATGTGTTCTCATGCAAGAAGGACATGTCGTGGCATATGCATCCCGGCAGCTTCGGAAACACGAGAAGAACTATCCTACACATGATCTAGAACTAGCCGCAGTGGTACACGTGTTGAAAATTTGGCGGCACTATTTGATGGGGAAGAGGACAGAGATATATACGGATCATAAGAGTTTGAAGTACATATTCACACAGCCAGATCTCAACCTCAGACAAAGGAGATGGTTAGAGCTAATCAATGACTTTGATATAGGCATCAACTATCATCCCGGGAAAGCAAACGTCGTGGCCGATGCTTTGAGTCGGAAAGTGCAGGTCAATAAGTTGAGTTTGAAGGACATGCCTGCAGAATTGAAGGACGAGGTTATAAGACTCAATCTATGTCTAGTAAATAGTGGTGAAGCCATCGCCATGGAAGTGGACTCCACACTCGAGCAAGACATACGCGAGGGCCAAAAGAATGATGAGAAGATACAAGAGATCAGACAGCTCATTAAGGAAAATAAAGCTCCTGGTTTTAGAGAGGATGAACAAGGAACGGTGTGGCACGGGAAAAGGATCTGTGTGCCAGAAGTAAAGGAGATCCGTGAATTAATTTTGAAGGAGGCTCACGATTCTGACTATTCCGTTCATCCTGGGAGTACGAAGATGTACCAGGATCTCAAGAGCAGGTATTGGTGGTATGGCATGAAGCGAGATGTCGCGGAACATGTTGCCCTATGTGACACATGTCAGTTGGTGAAAGCAGAACATCAACGACCCGCGGGATTGCTGCAACCACTCAAAGTGCCTGAATGGAAGTGGGAAGAAATCAGCATGGATTTTGTCGTGGGATTGCCTAGGACCCAATCCGGGTATGATTCAATATGGGTCATTATTGATCGGCTAACCAAGGTAGCTCATTTCATTCCTGTGAAAGAAAGCTACAGCGGATCCAAATTGGTAGAATTGTACATGTCAAGGATTGTGTGTTACCATGGAGTGCCAAAGAAGATAGTGTCGGACCGAGGGACACAGTTCACCTCGAGGTTTTGGCAAAAGTTGCATGAAACCATGGGAACCCATCTGTACGGGCAGACGGAGAGAACCAATTAGATCCTTGAAGATATGTTAAGGGCATGTGCACTCAAAAACAATAGGAGTTGGGACAAGAACCTACCGTATGCGGAGTTTTCCTATAACAACAGTTATCAAGCTAGTATGAAGATGTCACCGTTTGAAGCTTTGTATGGAAGGAAGTGCAGAACTCCCCTATTTTGGAACCAAACAGGAGAAAGTAAAGTGTTTGGTCCAGAAGTGCTACAAGAAGCCGAGGCGAAGGTGAGGGAGATTCGCAACAACTTTAGGATAGCACAAACACGCCAGAAGAGTTATGCTGATGTACGAAGAAGAGAGCTCGTTTTCAACGTGGGAGACTATGTTTATCTCAAGGTGTCCCCTATCAGAGGACTCCGTCGGTTCAAGGTGAAAGGGAAGTTGTCACCTCGATACATCGGACCCTTTCAAGTTTTGGAAAGAAAAGGCGAAGTGGCGTACCAACTAGAGTTACCGGTTCATCTATCGGACGTGCACGATGTATTCCATGTGTCACAACTCAAGAAATGCCTGAGGACGCCTGAGGAGGTGTTACCCATGAATGAAGTGGATGTAGCTGAAGATTTGTCTTATGCCGAGCAACCATACAAGATTTTGGAGACAATGGAACGCCTCACCAGAAATAAAAGAATCCGGATGTGCAAGGTGCAGTGGAAGCATCACTCAGAAGAGGAAGCCACCTGGGAACGGGAAGATGAGCTCAAGGCACAATTTCCGGAATTGTTTTCTTAGAAACACCAATCTCGAGGACGAGATTTCTTTTAAGGGGGTAGAGCTGTAACACCCCAAATTTTGATTCAAAACCCTAAACCATGTTCAGAGGGGAATTTAAAAATTTTTGGACGTGTTGCATGTTTTGTAAAATTTCAAATTCAAACTGGAATTCAAATTAAACTCAAATCAGAAAAGAAATGGAAAAAGAAAAAGAGAAAACGGAAAAAAACCGTCCAGTGGGCCGAAACCCGCCAGCCGGCCCAGTTTTCCCCGCGCCAGCCCGCCCCCGCGCGCCCGCGCTCTCTCACACAGACAGGTGGGACCCACCTGTCATCCCCAACCTCGCTCGCGCCGACCCCGGACTTTTCCCCCCGAGCGCGCGCGATCTTAACCGCCTGGAAACCGCGTCCCTCAGCCCGAATTCTGGTCCCAGAAGACTCCAACTCGATCACAACCGACCCACCGCCATCCCCCGGCTATAAAAACCCCAGCCCCGATCGGTTTTTCCCACGCGATCGCCGATTTTTACTCCGGTGAGCACCGAGACTTCGCCGGTGAATTCTGGCCGATCTAAGCTCGGAAACTCTGATCTAACTCGCTGGTCTTGATCCATCGCCTCCGGGGAACCTTGCAGGTGCAGAAAACTCGGAGACTTACGGTGTAAATCCAGCGCCGACGAGCTTCGCCGTGGTTTTGCCTCGGACCTCGCCGCCGATCACTTTCCAGGACCCCCGAGCTCGAGAAAACCCCCAAGGTGAGATCCCTGACCTCCCCTCTACCGATCTAGGCCATAAGATCACAGTTCTAGGCAGAATTCTCGAGGATCCGAAACTTTCCGGCGAGATCGCCGCTTCCCGCCGCCGTGCGCCGCCGGCAGCGCCGCCCGCGCTCGATCAGAGCGACGTGGCCGTTTGTGCGCCGTTTATTTTAAATCGCACGGTAGACTTTAAATCCCCGCGTACCGGTTCGATGTTATAATCTCAGCCGTCGGTTTAAAATCGGACGGTCCACGTCAGCCCCGCATTATAAAGACTGGAATTCTTACGTGCTACCCCCTGGGGTTCTCTGGAATTGAGAGCTAGCCCCGGAAACTTCAGATCTAGCCCCTGGAACTCCAGAAAATCATGTAAATTCATTTAAAAATCAGTTTTAGCCCCTGGACTTAATAAAAATTAGGAAAAACACCTCTGATAAGTGTATCTAGACCCCTGGAAATTATGAAAATAATATTATAGACCCTGTAATGGGGTGAATTCATTATTTTAGCCCTGTTTAGTATTTGATTTAGAAAATTGAATATGTAACTAGTGTTTAAGAATTAAAAAGGGGGACAAGCATAATTGTCAAAATTAATTAAAAACTTTCTCAGTACTTAGAAAACTTTGGAGTGAGATAAAAATCTATTTTTGGGCTGAAATGAATCTGTTTCATTTATTATTCACATTTATTAGTATAGGGACACATTTTTAAGTAAAGAATAGTTATAGAAAAATAGGGAAAATAATTATGAAATAATCTACGTCAGAAGCCAAGGTCAAAACATGTTATTAAATTATTTAGGACCAGAACCTATACTGTTTAGATGATGTGTATTACTAATTTTATAATAAAATACACAATTATGCATAGGAATATAAATCTGAAAATATAGCAACTAGTAAAAGATAAATGGAGTTTCTAAAATCCAAAGAATTCAGTTTAGGGTTGATAGAAATTATGAAGGCACATATGGAGAAGAAAAATACTTTTCATACATACTTGGTAGTTTAATGTAAGGAATTTATTTAAAACTGAAACACACATATATATATATATATATAAATATAGTATGTAAGTATAAATATGAACACCAAAGTAGGAATCATATACATATAAATAAAAGTGTATGCAAGCCACAGATCAACACACATAGAGTAACCACAACACATATAATGGTGAATGAATTTCATAAATATGAATGTGTGGTTTGTATGAAGTGGAAGTGTGAACTATGTCTTATGGATTGTTGTTTTTCTTTTGCTATGTGTGATGGTGTGAAGTAGAACCTGTTCAAGAGCAAGTTAACCCTTTCCAAGATCAGGACTACCCATTTCAGGAGCAGCAAGAAGGAGGCAAGTGTCCTTGACCACTTTGATCCTATGCTAGGATGTGTAGATAGAATTATTTGCATTGTCAAATGAAATATGAAACCCATGCTAGGAAAGTTTCCCTAGAATTGCATTACCTTGTTTCCTTGTAGCTTGGGTTGGGATTTATTTTACCATGTCATTTATTTACATGCATATGCTTAGCCATGCTTAGAATGGGATATTTGGGACATGAGATCATCAGTTTATCATACCATACTCTTGAATGAGCTATTGGGAGTTATGTAGAGGTAGGGATCAAGGCAAGTTGGATGTTTTGGTTGTGTGCTGGGTGTACGAGACTTGGGTTTGTGTTTAGTACTTGCCTGGATCCTAAGGACCGGTTCATGGAGCATGTAACCCGGCTTTACAGTGCCAACCACATGCTGAGATGGGGCAGCTTAGCCAATTAATTAGGTGTATCCCCGGCGTAGTATGGGTGTGTTGGATGGTGCGGGGAGTAGGTGTCAGCTGGACTACCATATGAACCGCAAGGCTCAAGAGGGGGCCACTGCAGCGGGGTTGGAGCCTCTTGTATGCTGTTAGGGGTGAAACCTCAGTGGGCCCACACTCGTCGGGAATCCCTTTGTAAAGGCTTCGTAGTGATCTCCTGGCTACACACCTGGGAAGTGTGAATGTGGATCGTAGCCACTGGCATAATGGAGGTTCTTTTAGTCCACCCGGCAACGGGGGATGAAATCACTACTTGTGGGTACAGTGGTACAAACTGTGCAGAGTCAAAACTGTCTTGACAGCCGTGCTCACGGTTAAGAGCGGCCTGGACTTATTCATGATTAGAGGATTGATGGTTTTGGAAGTTAAGCGGGGAGCTTAACATTGGTAATGATGTTATGGTTATTGGATTATAATGATGGGATGGGAGATTGGGACCATTTCACCTGTGTAGTAATGTAGGTGCTTAATAAGCTAAGGTGATAGGTATTAATTGCGTAGTGCTTTAACCATGAGTTCAACCTCTCCTTGTTCTAGCCATGCATGATATAATTTTCCCACACTTGCTGAGTACCCTTGGTACTCAACCTTGCATATTTGTTGGTTTAAATTGCTGCTCAGGTCAAGATAATGAGGTGGTGTATAATGACCAAGATTTTGGACCCGAGGAAGGTTTTTAGGTTCATGAAGACCCCCGGGCAACGCCTGTGATGGATCCCTAAAGAATAATATTCCGCTGCTAGTTTATTTACTTGTGATGAAGCATTAGTGTTCATTGAGACATTTGCGATGTAAGACTTATTTATATTCGACACCTGGCTTGTAATAAATGATGCTTCACTATTTGTCATCACATGTATGAGAAAATGATCCTGGCATACATGTGATATTCACTTGGTTGTTTCTTCGGAAAAACCGGGTGTGACACGTCCGATCCCTAGTACCGGGCCATGCGCTGGGGAAGCAGAGTGCACGTGCTTTGGGTTCATGACCAGACAAAGCGGTCGTACTCCCCTGTACCTCCGGAGGGCAGGATGCGCATGCTTTGGGCTCATGGCCGGCTAAGCTGGATACGCACCCTGGACCCCCCATGCACAACGCAGGCCTTTCCTGGAGGTAACCAACTGGCACCGCAACACCTGACTGGGGGAGGCCCGAGAGACTCACTCGGCCATCGGCAGGTGCCTCAAGCGCAGCCGCCTTTGGTAGGATAGCGAATGCCGACTATGGATGAGCGCAGGAGAGGGGGAGCTAGATGTACGATGAACATACAGAGATAGTGCGATCATAAAAATTAATGCATAATTTAAATGAGCGCATGAGAGAGAGCTAAGTAGAACATGTCTCTGTATTCGTGCCCATAGATGGAATTCTGGCTGTACATGGAGGCAATGTTCCGCCTCGTCTACAAGGGAAGCAAGACTCTACGCGCTTAGGGTCGGAACCAGGCTAAACTGGACGTAGTCCTGTACCGTCCCTTGAGACTTAGCTGCCCCAAGCTCTGTTCCTAAATTCTATGGGATCCATTACAGAATGGAATAACCATGTTCTACTGATGCGCAGGAATTAGGACTTACAGTGTTGCTTCATGGCAAGGATTTTTGGGAATGGATCCCACTCTCGGTTGGAAGGCATGCGTACTTGGGGCGGCAGCTTTCATGATTCGGAAGGGACCTTCCCTGCTGGTGGAGAGCTTATGGGTCCTTCTTGGAATAGAGCGTGCCGCTACACCAGGTTGCCCTCCTGCAGGCCCCCGACGCGTTTGGTTCTTTGGCGGTAGTGCTTAGAGCATTAGCCGAGACCGCGCGTTGTGGGGTGTTCCCTGCAGCTGAGTCTTGTCGACGAGGTTGTTATCTTCGCGCTGGATCAGGTCCTGCGCGGCTTCTCCTGGGGGCCCCCGGGGAGTTCTCCCCTGCTGGCTAAGGCCTTCAAGGGGTAGGTAGGCCCGGGCTCGTCTTGGATGACCTAAGGCGTCTTCCCCTTCCGCCTAGGCCTTCAAGAGGTTGACAGACCTTAGGCGGCCCCCGAGAGGTATGTTCGAGGCACGGAGGCACGTCGCAGTTGGCTAACACCCTGGCCTGTCACCGTCGGAACTGGAGTCCTCACCGTCAAGCACTATCTTTATGACACGCTGAGGCTCCTGGAACCCCACCTGATGGGCAGCAGTGACTGGGGCATCGACCTTCTGTTTGCTATCCCTCTGAGGGTAGGGCGGTGCTTCAGCCCTCTGCTGTCTTCCTTTGCGGAAGCGCTCTGCAAGCCTCTGGATCTCCCAGCACTCGGCGGCAGTATGGTTGCCGGTGCCATGCACAGGGCATAGCCCGCCCGGGTCACTGTCTGGGACCGGTGATTGCCGCTGCCTTTTGTCGGGGCGTGGCCCCCGAGCTCCACTGGTCGTCGCAGCTACGGCGACGGGGGCCGTGAATGGTGACTTCATCTTGCCACTCCCCCGGTTCTTGGTCTTCTTGCCACCCCCATAGGCAGCAGCACCGGACCCGGGCTGTCCTCCTGACTCGGAGGTCGGCAGAGCGTGCCAGTTCCGCCCTTCAGCTGCTCTGGCGCACTTGTCCGCCAGGCTGAAGAGCTCCGAGACGTCGTGGACCTCTCTGGTCGCGAGCTTCTCAAGCATTTTCTCCTCCCGGACACCCTGTCGGAACGCCACCACCACAGAGGCACTTTGGATATGCGGGATGGTGTTGCGTACCTGAGAGAACCGCTGGATGAAAGAGCACAGCGACTCCCCAGGTTGTTGCTTGACGGCGTGGAGGTCAAGCTCCGTGCCGGGACGGGTGTAGGAGCTGCCGAAGTTGGCGACGAACTGCCGGCAGAGCTCTCCCCAGGAGGTTATGGACCCCTGAGATAGATTCATGAGCCAAGACCGAGCTGGGCCGGTCAAGGCAACGGGGAAGTAGTTGGCCATGACAGCCTCGTCCCCTCCTGTGGCAAGTACGGCGGTGGAGTAGATCTGGAGGAACTCCGCTGGGTTGACGCTGCCGTCGTACTTCTCGGGCAGGTGCGGACGAAACTTGCGTGGCCACCTTGCGAAGCGAAGGTGGGGTGCAAGGGCCGCACATCCTGCACCTGCTGCTGCAGGTACTGGCGCTGCGAACGCTTGGTTCGCACTTGGCACCGCGTATCCCAGCATGGGCAAGGCTGCACCATAGACCGGGGCCGCTACTTGCGGCGCATATGGTTGTGGCATATGCTGCGCAGCATATGCCTGAGGCAGGGCTCGCGTGGTGAAGGCCTGCCCTTCAGGTTGTGTCGAGGCCGACGACATGCTGTCGCCAGCCTCATGGTTGCGACGCCTTTCTCGGCGTCGCTCGAGGTACACCCGGGCGTCCTGGCCCAAGTGGCACCGTTCCAGTTCCCTTCGCAGGTCCGTCGACAGGAGCCTGGAGGAGATGGAATCTGCCGTTAGCCCGTCAACCGTGGGTGTGCGCGTCAGCGACACAGCCGGTTGTCCTGGGCGCCGTCCTCGCCAAAACCGAGGGTTCGCGGCGGCGACGACGAGGCGGTCCACCTCGCGGACCCATTGCTGGGTCGCTGAATGGGGCGCATCCCCCGCAGGTGGGTTGCGCAGCAGCGCTCTTGCTGCAGCTAGCGCACCTCCATTGTGTACGCTCAGCGCTGCAGAAGATCTCACACTGGTCGGGGCCTGCATAGCCGGAGTCGGCATTGCCGGAGTCGGCTGCTGGCTACCAGCTTGTGCCGACACACTCCGTCCTGAGTGTGTCGACAAGTACTCCCCAGTGGTCACGGTTCGCCGTGAACACGGAGGGGGAGAGTTTGCCGCTGAAGGAAGCTTGGTCATCTTCGTCGGCGGAAACTCGTCGCGCTAGGAGAAAAGCCCCCTACCTGGCGCGCCAAATGTCGAAGTGTTCAGTCGACACTTCCCCCGGGCCTGCACTGGGCAGCCCGCGGAGGTTCTTTTTTCGATGGGGCTAGTCTCTAGCGGAGAGCTTGCGCAGATGGACGAGTTAGTAAGAGCTTGACACGGTGAGTTTTACGTGTTTCAGGCCGCTGGAGCGTAAAACCCTACGTCCACGGCGAGCTATGGAGCTCGCTGTATTGCTTGCTGCTCAGGACCGGAGGCCTGAGCTCGGGGGTGAGTTACAGCTTGAGAGTGTATGGCTAGAGTATGAGTTGCAAAGTGCGAACCCTTGCTATCGTCACCTACCCGAGCCTTTTATACTCCAAGACTCGGGCGGCTTACAAGGGGAGCCGGGACCCGACAGGTGGTCCCGGGAAGATTGTCTATTATCTACCGTATCTGCAGTTATGCCGGTAGTTGTCTCTGGTCGAATGCTTCTGAGTCTTCATCTTGCCACCCTGCCCATGCCGCATGCTAGTCGTAGTGGTTGATGACGGCGCAGGCGGCATGGGATGTCTTGTCGCGGCGTTTATTGGCTGGCAGGTTCTGACACCGCGCGCCAGTCTGTGATGCGACTGGGCGCAACGGCACCTGACAGACGCGTGCTCCGCGTCTCCGCGTCTTGGGAAGACGCGGGCCTTGAATACCTTGTAGGGGCAAGGTATGGGGCGCCTTTACGCCCGCTGCCTACCGCTCTGGGGCAGGCAGCACCGTTCTTCTGGCCACGTGGCGGGTCCGGAGCCCTTCTCTGAGGAGAGAAGGGTCCGGCCTGCGGGGCACGTGGAGCCTCTGGACCTCTCCCCGCGGAGGGGGAGGCTCGGCTTCTGTCGGCCACGTGGCGGGCCCGGAGCTCTCCTCTGAGGAGAGTGAGGTCCGGCCCCGCTGGACGCGTGGCGCCTTCGGACCTCTCTCCCGCGGAGGGGGAGGTCCGGCTTCTGTATGCCACGTGGCCGGCCCGGAGCTCTCCTCTGAGGAGAGGGAGGTCCGGCCCCGCCGGACGCGTGGCGCCTTCGGAGCTCTCCCTGCGGAGAAGGGCGAGTTCCTTAGGCATTTTCCCCTGTGCGCGGGGTACCCCATATCTCAGGTACCGACATATATATATATATATATATATATATATATATATATATATATATTAGTGCAGACTAGTCCGCTCTTGGTCCGCTAGTCCAGACTAGTCCGGACAACCACGGATTAGTCCGATATTTTGACTCCATAATCCTAAGGCCGGCTCAGACCTAATCATCTTCATCCTCACAACACCTCCCACGCCCTCTCTCCTCACTCAAGTGCTCCCAAGGCGGATTTGAGATTTCTCCATCAAAATCACCCAAATCTCCATGGGAATTGATCTCCACTGCAAAGGGATCAAAAACACCGGACTAGTCCGCATCAAGAACTCCTTCAATGTCTCGAATCGAAGGATTTGGTAAACTTCTCTCCAAACCCTAGAACCTTAGTTTTTTTGTTTTTGCTCAATTAGCTTAGCTCCTCCAGTCAATACATGCTCTATTGATGTATTCCGTATACCCTAGATCATATTTGCATTGAATAACATCAATTTCGACAAGTTAGGGCTTGAGCAGCCTCATAACGGACTAGTCCATTATTAGGGCGGACAAGTCCGGTACTCCGGACTAGTCCGACCCTGAACACTGGACTAGTCCGGTAAGCCCTGATCAGAATCTTAGCTTATGTCAATTCAATGCAATCCCTTGTCATCCTTGATTATTCATGTCCTTTATATCTTCCTTGTCAGAAATCATGTCGGGATCGAATGAAAATCTCTCCGACTTTGAAGCTGAGATGGATCAAGATCAAGATGTGATGTCTCATATTCCGGAGTCTCGCTCCAAAAGGAGACAAGATCATGCTGCCGAGCCCTCGCTCACCCCACCTAGGGTTCGCCGAAAGGTTGCAATCAAGATACTGGCTTCAAGAGCAAATATGGCTAATTCTAGCTCGACGGCTCAACGCCAAACCAAGGGCAAGGGAAAGGGGCTTGCTTCCGGACCGATTGGTCCACTTAAGATGACAGCTCCAAGGTAGGGAAATAGGGATCCCTCGTAGGAGAAGTTCAATGGAAAGGGGAGTGATGTGGCATGGAATCTGAGGAAGGTTGATGCCTATAGTACTGCCAAAAGGGCAGCTGACAAGAGATTTTGGAGCAACTTTCACTCGGACTACTACAATTCAGTGTACCTCCAAATGAAGACTCCAGTGGTCCGCAGTCAATGGATTGACTTGACATATTTTGAAAGGAAGAGTTGTGAAGCCTTTAAGAAGGTAATAGAGGCTGCAGAGAGAAACGGTCTCAAAGACTTGCTCTCCTTTAGATACAACTGGAATGATGAGATCATTGCCCAGTTCTATGCAACTTGCCACTTTGCCCACGATGGAGAAGACAAAGTGACTTGGATGACACATGGATCCAAGTACACAATTTCTTATACTGAGTTTGCTAGACTGCTGCACCTTAAGGACACCAGCAATGATGAGATTGTGATTCACAATCTTGGAGTTGTGGAAAAGGACAAGATGGAATTCCTCTATGATACTCGACTCCCATTCAATCCTCCCTCAACCAAGAACATGAAGCCCTTCTTCATTGTTCTCAACAGAGTGCTCCGGAAGACCATTGCTCCAAAGGATGGAGATGCCGGGAGTATCCAAGGTTACTTGAGAACTTTGATGAAAGTAATCAGCAGGAGGAGAAGATTTGATATCTTTGATTACATTTGGAATGAAATGGTCAACATATCCTACACACCAAACCGTTCCTGTGGCTATTCACCATACTTGATGTTCATGATTGAAAAAGTCACAGGAATTGAGTTTGTGAAGGATGTGGAACAGACTACTCTAAGGCCTTAGAAGCCTCCTCAAGCCTCTCTCCCAGCTGCTCCCTCACTTGGCTCGCCTAAAGAACATCCAGAGAGAGCTCAAGAAGATGCAAGGCCTTCATCCAAGACTAGGGCCTCTCCACACAAAGGGTCCTCTAGTGGAATTATGAAGTATTTGGCTGCTATTTTTAGTTCCTGCCGCAAAACTGAGGTGAAGCTTAATAAGATGAACAAGGCAAGAAAAGAAGAAATGAGAAACATGAAGGCCAATGTCAAAGAAATATGCCAAAAACTGGAGATTGAGCCCATTGGATCTCCAGTCATCTCAGAGGACTCTGCATCTCACTTCATAGAGCTTCCTCCTCTCTCTCCATCAGAGCGTGCCTACTTTGGCACGATGAGTGGTCCTCCTTATCTTTCTCAGCCTGATGATGAAGAGTGAGGAGTGAGCCGGCGACGACAAGTAGATCCCTCCTCTCCTTCTTTTTGGTGCCTTGATGCCAAAGAGGGAGAGATTGAGGGGGAGTCTTAGGTCGTAGGCTCTTCTTTTTTATGTCCTAGTTAAATGAACTTTTGTAAGACTTATGCTATCATTATGCTTTTGGACATTATGCTTTTAGACATGTAATGTGAAATGATGACTATGTTATGCTTTTGATTAATGATGTATGTTTAAAACTGCTATGTAGGATTGAGACTCTTGATGATGTTATGATTACGCTCATTATGATATTCACATCAAAATCATCGCTCACACACATAGTTCTGCACCCCACCATAAAGAGTGCACATATGTCTTATGTCTACATTGCCTATTTATCTCAAAGCTCATATGTGCACACTTTATGAAAATCTGAATTTTTGTCATATTTGTGTGATCTCAATTGGTTGTCATCAATCACCAAAAAGGGGGAGATTCAAAGTGCATCTAGGCATCCCTTGTGGGTCTTGGTTGATTTATAACAAACAAATGAGACCCTAACAAAATTGTTGAGATGAGCGCAGGTTCTTAAAAAAATTAGGAAGAAAGCGCAAAAAGAAAGGAGAAGGAGGATCCAAATTGATAATAGCTCAGGAGCTGAAAAGATTAGATTACTTAGTATAGAGTGTGTTGGAGAAACACACCCCAAGAGCTCAAGTGAAAGAAATCACACTAACTGCACAAAATCAGCATGTGCGGACTAGTCCGATATCAACCGTACGAGTTGTAAAAGTTCCAAAAATGCAAAGTCAATAAAGTGAATGTTGATTCCCATTTGTGTTGGAATGCATGAAAATGGGACTTACAAAAAAAATTAGTACACATGATGATGCACATCGGTGTCCAACCAAACGAGCTCTCACATTCATTTGAAGGTGTTTAGCCAAGGTTGAATTAAACACCATGTTTAAAGTTCTCACATGTAAGGGGGGAGATTAAATTCAGATTTTGAACTCAATTGTTCCCCTCGAGTTGCTGCCAAAAATTTGGAGCACACATGAACCCTCATATCTTTGAATTCGAGGAAAGTCATGGTGGCCACATTCTAATTTTAGGGTGGGCTAAAAAGGAGTCAAATATGACCATTTCCAAATGTGAGCTGAATTAAAATTTGAAAGTGAACTTCACACTGAATTTGGTTTATTCAAACTTCAGTCCACGTTTAAACCCCTGAAATATAAGATTGAGGGGATTTACTTGAATGAAGACCTTTTGGAAACATTTGGAGGATAAGAAGAAGAGTAAGGGGTAGACCCCACTTGTCATTGGGCCGCTTTAACTTGGTCCCGTAGTCTTTCTCTGTTCGGTGTCGGCACCAACCGAGCCTCCTCAGAGTGCCACAGAGGGCAGCCACCTCCAGCTTCTTGCATCGAGCTGGCGACCTGCTCGTGGCTTCAACACCCCATGGCGTGATCCTCTCACTCACCAACTGAGCTGCAAGCGGAGGCCACCTCCTCGCTATTTCCGTCGCGCTGGCGACCAGCTCGTGAGATTGAGTAGCTCCCGACGTGATCTTTTGCTTACAATAACAGCAACCCCGGGCGTTATTTTCCCCACGCATAGGAACTGAACCGAGAGCTCCAAATTTAAAGTTTGTAACCTAACGGAAGGTTAACTCCCGGTAATAAAATTCAGTTTGTGGGAATGGCTGCTGTCGGTACCCTCGATATGGGTTACCCCCGCGCACAGGGGAAGTCGCCTAAGGACTTTGCCCCTTCCGTAGGGGCAAACTCCGAGAGCCCCACGTGTCTCGTGGGGCCGGACCTCCCTATCCTTAGAGGAGGGCTGCGGGCCCGCCAGGTGGCCGGCAGCACCGGACCTCCCTTCTCTGCAGAAAGAGCTCCGAAGGCTCCACATGTCCAGCAGGGCCGTACCTCCCTCTCCTCAGAGGAGAGCTCCGGGCCCACCACGTGGCCAGCAGAGCCGGACCTCCCTCCTCCGCGGGGAGAGCTCTGAAGGCTCCACGTGTCCAGCGCGGCCGGACCTCCCTCTCCTCAGAGGAGGGCTCGGGGCCCGCCATGTGGCCAGCAGAGCCGGACCTCCCCCCTCCGCAGGGAGGGCTCCGAAGGCTCCACGTGTCCAGTGGGGCTGAACCTCCGTCTTCTCAGAGGAGGGCTCCGGGACCGCCATGTGGCAGCACAGCAGCGCTACTTGCCCCCGCGCGGTAGGCAGAAAGAGTAAAGACACGCCATACCTTGTCCGTACAAGGTATTCAAGACCCACGCCTTCCCAAGACGCGGAGACATGGAGCACGCCACTGTCAGGTGCCGTTGTGCCCAGTCGCATCGCAGTGAAGACTGGCACGCCACGTCAGAAGCTGTACACCAATAAACGCAGCGACAAGACATCCCCTGCCGCCCCTGCCGTCATCAACCACTACGCCTAGCTTGCGGCGTGGGCAGGGCGGCAAGACGAAGACTCAGAAGCCCTCGCCAGAGACAACTACCGGCGTAACTGCAGGATACGGTAGATGGCAGGCAATCTCCTGGGGACCACCTGTCGGGTCCCGGGCCCACCTTGTAAGCCGCCCGAGCCTTGGACTATAAAAGGCTCGAGTATGCAACGTTAGCAAGGGTTCGGCTCCGTTCACACACACGCGAGTTGGCACCCTGATTCAGCATCCTAGCACTCAGCTCATCCCCAAGCTCAGAACTCCGGTTCTGAGCACCAAGCAATACAATGAGTACCTCTGCTCACCGTGGACGTAGGGTTTTACGCTCCGGCGGCCAGAACCACGTAAAAAACCTCTGTGTCAACCTTTCTCCTACCATCATCCCTAACGCGTAAGCTCTCCGTCAGTGACTAGCCCCACCGAAAAAGAACCTCTTCGGGCTGCCCAGAACTGGCCCGGGGGAAGTGTCGATGGCACACTTCGACATTTGGCGCGCTAGGTAAGGGGCTTTTCCCTTGCGCGACGAGCTTACGCCGACGAAGATGACGAAGCTTCCTTCAGCGGCAAGCTCTCCTCGCCCACGTTCATGACGAACGGTGACCAGTGAGGACTACGTCTCGACACACTCAGGACGGAGTGTGTCGGTGCGAGCTAGAAGCCAGCAGCCAACTCCGGCGACACGGACTCCAGCAAGCCCAAGATCTGCTGCAGCGCCAAGTGTCTCCCATGGGAGCACAATGGCTGCAGCACGAGCGCTTCTGCGCAATCCACCTGCTGGGGACGCGCTTCAGGAAGCGACCCAGCAGTGGATTCGCGACGTCGACCGTCTCGTCGTCGCCGCCGCCAACCCTCAACTTTGGCGGGGACGACGTCCCAGTCAACCAGGTGTGTCGCTGACGCGCACGCCAACGGTTGACGGGTAGACGGCAGACTCCCATTCCACCAGGCTCCCATCTGCGGACCTGAGGTCGGAGCTGGAGCGATGTCACCTGGGTGAAGACGCCCGCGTGACCATCGAGCGACGCCGAGAAAGGCGTCACAACCGCGAGGTCGGCGAAAGCATGTCAACCGCCTCGACTCAGCCTGGCCTGTAGACGTTCGCTACGCGATCTCTGCCCCAGGCATACGCCACGCAGCATATGCCTCAGCCATATGCCTTGCAAATGGCGCCCCCGGTCTATGATGCAGCTTTGCCCATGCCGGGGGTACACGGTGCCAACAGCGAACCAAGCGTTCACGGCACCAGCACCTGCAGCAACAGGAGCAGGATGTGCGGCCCTGGCGCCACACCTTCGCTTCGTGATGTGGCCGCGCAAGTTCCGGCCGCACCTGCCGGAGAAGTACGGTTGCAGCGTCAACCCGGCGGAGTTCTTCCAGATCTACTCCATCGCCATCCTTGCTACAGGAGGGGATGAGGCCGTCATGGCCAACTACTTCCCCGTCGCCTTGATCGGCCCAGCTCGGTCTTGGCTCATGAATCTCCCCCAGGGTTCCATAACCTCCTGGGGAGAGCTCTGCCGGCAGTTTACTGCAAACTTCGGCAGCTCCTACACCGGGCCTGGCACGGAGCTGGATCTCCACGCCATCCAACAACAACCTGGAGAGTCGCTGCGCTCCTTCATCCAGCGGTTCTCCTAGGTAGGGAACACCATCCCCCATATCCAAATTGCTTCTGTGGTGGTGGCATTCCGGCAGGGTGTACGGGACAAGAAGATGCTCGAGAAGCTCGCGACCAGAGAAGTGCGCGACGTCTCAGAGCTCTTCAGCCTGGCGGACAAGTGCGCCAGGACAGCAGAAGGGCAGAACTGGCACTCACAGCCAGCCTCCGAAGCCGGAGGACAGCCCGGATCTGGCGCTGCTTCCCATGGAAGCAGCAAGAAGATCAAGAACAGGGGTGGTGGCAAGATGAAGCCACCGACCGCAGCTCCCGTTGCTGCAGCTGCAGCACCCACTAGAGCTCGGGGGCTGTCGAAGTGTGCGATCGACACTTCCCCCGGGCCTGCACTGGGCAGCCCGCGGAGGTTCTTTTTTTGGTGAGGCTAGTCTCCTAGCGGAAAGCTTCCGTGGATGGACGAGTTAGCGAGAGCTTGACACGGTGAGTTTTACGTGGTTCAGGCCGCCGGAGCGTAAAACCCTACGTCCACGGCGAGCTATGGAGCTCGCTGTATTGCTTGCTGCTCAGGCCGGAGGCCTGAGCTCGGGGGTGAGTTACAGCTTGAGGGTGTATGGCTAGCGTATGAGTTGCAAAGTGTGAACCCTTGCTATCGACGCCTACCCGAGCCTTTTATAGTCCAAGGCTCGGGCGGCTTACAAGGGAAGCCGGGACCCGACAGGTGGTCCCGGGAAGATTGTCTATTATCTACCGTATCTGTAGTTACGCCGGTGGTTGCCTCTGGTCGAAGGCTTCTGAGTCTTCATCTTGCCGCCCTGCCCATGCCGCGTGCTAGTCGTAGTGGCTGATGACGGCGCAGGCGGCATGGGATGTCTTGTCGCGGCGTTTATTGGCTGGCAGGTTCTGACACCGCGCGCCAGTCTGTGATGCGACTGGGCGCAACGTCACCTGACAGACGCGTGCTCCGTGTTTCCGCGTCTTGGGAAGACGCGGGCCTTGAATGCCTTGTATGGGCAAGGTGTGGGGCGCCTTTACGTCCGCTGCCTACCGCTCGGGGGCAGGCAGTACCGTTCTTCTGGACACGTGGCGGGTCCGGAGCCCTTCTCTGAGGCGAGAAGGGTCCGGCCTGCGGGGCACGTGGAGCCTCTGGACCTCTCCCCGCGGAGGGGGAGATCCAGCCTCTGTATGCCACGTGGCGGGCCCGGAGCTCTTCTCTGCGGAGAGGGAGGTCCGGCCCCGCTCAACGCGTGGTGTCTTCGGACCTCTCTCCCGCGGAGGGGGAGGTCCGGCTTCTGTATGCCACGTGGCGGGCCCGGAGCTCTCCTCTGAGGAGAGAGAGGTCCGGCCCCGCCGAACGCGTGGCGCCTTCGGAGCTCTCCCTGCGGAGAAGGGCGAGTACCTTAGGCATTTTACCCTGTGCGCGGGGGTACCCCATATCTCAGGTACCGACAGTGGCCCCCGGGCCCATCTCGGGGGAGATAGCGAGCCCGAGGTGGGACCTCCGTCTCTTCCGATCCTCGCACTTTCTCTAAGTCCCGAATTGGCCGCTTCCGGAGCACGAACGGCCGCGGGGTAGTGAGAGCGTGCGCTCACTTGATGATTGCTTTTACTGCGGCGGTTCCCAAGGCTGTCACTTCTGCACGTTGTGGCGCTTTCTTCGGGAACCGCCGAAGTGCCTTGCCGGCTCATCTTCTTAGGAGGCTGACTTCTTGACCCCACCGCTTTAGCTAAGCGGTTTGGGCCCACCCGTCATCGGCATTCGGTCTAGGAACCGAAGCGGTTGCCGGTGCGGGATATTCGAAGAGTTCCGAATCGCTTGGAATTGCACCGGGAAGCTTTTTAGAGGAGGTCTTACCCCCATTGCAGCTTCCCTTCGCACTTCTCAGCATTTCTTCTCGGACTCTTGTGCTTTTGAGTTCTCCCTTGCCATGGCTTCCAACCCGCTGCCAGAGAAGACACGCGCTCGATCTCCTCCAGCAACGGCGTCGGTGCCAAGTCGGGATTCCGGGGTGCCTGACACCCCCTCCGGTAGCGACTCGAAGAGGCCCCGGGTTGACGCACTGGTGGAAGCCTCTGGGGCGTCCCCTGTTCCGCCAGTCCAAGCGACTGCGGAGCGGTCGTCGGCGATGGCTGCGGGCTCTGGAAGTCCTACCCCGGCTCAGAAGTCGGGGTTCAGAGCCCGCTGGAGTGTCCACGCTTCCCGGCCTTCCCCGTCTTGCGGGGAATCTGTGCCGATGCGCTCGGAGACAGGGGCAACTGCCGTGGCCCCCAGGCCAGCGCGGACTTCTCCTGTTCCGGTGTGCCCGGACTCCGCGGCGGCGTCGTCTCTTCCTGCCGAGACGGCAACCGTGGCCCCCGAGCCAGCACAGGTTGATCCTGCACTAGGCGGTCTGGCTTCTTCTCCAGCACCGCCTTCCCCGGCTTGTTCCTCTCCTCAGGTCAAGGAGCCAGAAGCTGAAAAGAGCCCGGCTGGCCTGGCTGCCAGAGCCGCGGGGCCAGCTTCTCCTGATCGGCGTCTCGTCTCGGCTGCTGGTGCGTCGGCTCTTGCTGAGGACGAGGTAATGGAGGAGGTCGGAGGGACTGCCCCAGCCTCTGTTGCTCCATTGCCTCTGGCGGACGCCTTCGCGCTTGCCGAGTCAAGCGTCCGTCAGGTCTTGGCTGCGCTAGGGCGCGAGCGGGAGGAGTATACGGTTGAACGGGACCGCCTCCTCATCTGGGGGAACCTTTTGCGGGAGAGGACCGCGAAGGTTAAGAGCGAGCTCGACTCCAGGCGGGAGTTGCTCGACTTCAGGGAAGCGCTCGTCGACCGGATGAAGCGGGCTGTTGACCGCATGGACACCCAGTCGCGGCGGATCAACAGGGAGGCCCTGGAGGCACACGCCCGGGCCGAAGAGAGCCTCTCTGCTGCTGTGGAAATACGGCAGCGGTTGGAGCGCCGCGAACTCGCCGTTGAGGAGCGGGAGCATTCCGTGGCAGCTGAGGCAGAGAGAGTCGCCGCGCAGCTGGCCGCGGGCGAGGATGACCTCCGAGCTCGGATGGAGGAGCTGGAGATTCTGAAGGCAGACCTTGACTTGAGGGAGGAACTGGTCTCCCATGATCGCCGGGCGGTCTTGGACCGGGAGTTGACTGCCGGCTTCAAGGCCGCTGAGTTGGAGCTGCTAGCCAAGACTCTCCACCTTAGGGAGAGTTCCCTGACGACCAAGGAGAAGGAATTCTCCGAGAGGAACCTGGAGGCTCTGCAGGCGGCCCGCCGCGAGGTGGAGGAGCTCTCAGCCTTGCGGTCCTCCGAAGCTCTTGCGGTCTCAAGCTTCGTGGATCGAGCGGGGTCCGCCCTGATCCCTCTTGGCTTCAGTCCAGTGAGGGCCGCGTCTCCCGCACTGAAGGTGGCAGAGGTGATCCCTGTGTTGGAGTCGATCGGCGCCAAGCTGGACAGACTCGACTCGGTGGTCGCCAGCGAGCTTGAGGCCGAGGGCCGCAGCTTAGCTTTAGAGGTCGCTTCGCATGTGCTGGCATGCTTCAAGAGTCGCGACCCCTCTTTTTCGCTAGAGCCAGCGAGAGAGGGCCCAGCCGCGGAGCGGGAGGAAGCTGCCAGGGCTGAAGTTGAGGATGTGGCCGCCCTTGTAGCCACAAGGTTCCGGCGAGAGCCGGGAGGTCCTTAGGACTTGTTTCTCCCTTTTTTATCGAGTCTGTAGTCCAGCTCATGGAGCCTTGTTTAATTTGACTCTCTTGGACACTTGTGTCTATGATGCTTTTTCCCTCCTTCTTGGCTTTGCCTGGCTGAGTCCTTAGCTCAGCAAGGTACTCAGAGGCCATTTCCAATCTCGGAGCTTCGCACAGACACCCTCCCCGGGTCCTAACCGTGTTAGGGGCCCCCGGAGGTCTCCGAACCTCACCCTATGGGGGGCTCCAAGTCTGCCTGCCACATGGCGGGTCCGGAGCTCCTCCTCAAGAGACGGGAGCTCCGGCCATGTTGGACACGGAGGGCTTTCGGAGCCCTCCCACTGAGGGGGGGAGGTCCAGTTCCTGCCTGCCACGTGGCAAGCCCGGAGCCCTCCTCAAGGAAGGAGAGAGTTCCAGGCCTGCTGGACACGTGGGGCCCCCGGGCCCCGCCCCTACTGGAGGGGCAGGTCCCGGTCCTTCCAGTCCCAGGCCGGAGTAGCTGGTAGCTCCTTTCCCCCCGCTTCATGCAGTCCCTGTTGCCGTAACCTGGAGGTCCTGCACACAGGCAGAGGAAACGTAATTCTCCTCGGGGGGTCCTCCCCTCCTGTCTCCTAGTCTTATTCGTCTTATGGTCCTGACCCGCTATACGGGGCTTGGGCAATTCTGTGCACGAGGCGCCGGAGCTCCGGCTCCCTCCGAGGTCTGGGTACGGCCGTCCGATCCCTAGTACCGGGCCATGCGCTGGGGAAGCAGAGTGCACGCGCTTTGGGTTCATGACCAGGCAAAGCGGACGTACTCCTCTGGACCTCCGGAAGGCAGGATGCGCATGCTTTGGGCTCTGGGCCGGCTAAGCTGGATACGCACCCTGGACCCCCCATGCACAACGCTGGCCTTTCCTGGAGGTGACCAACTGGCACCGCAACACCTGACTGGGGGAGGCCCGAGAGACTCACTCGGCCATCGGCAGGTGCCTCAAGCGCAGCTGCCTTCGGTAGGATAGCAAATGCCGACTATGGATGAGCGCAGGAGGGGGGAGCTAGATGTACGATGAACATACAGAGATAGTGCGATCATAAAAATTAATGCTTAATTTAAATGAGCGAATGAGAGAGAGCTAAGTAGAACGGGTCTCTGTATTCGTACCCATAGGTGGAATTCTGGCTGTACATGGG
The DNA here is from genome assembly GCA_030760725.1 of Neostapfia colusana. Lineage (NCBI taxonomy): Eukaryota > Viridiplantae > Streptophyta > Magnoliopsida > Poales > Poaceae > Neostapfia > Neostapfia colusana. The sequence goes on along the minus strand of JASWHV010000017.1, from coordinate 17,377,576 downwards.
GGCAATGTTTCGCCTTGTCTACAAGGGAAGCAAGACTCTACGCGCTTAGGGTCGGAACCAGGCTAAACTGGACGTAGTCCTGTACCGTCCCTTGAGACTTAGCTACCCCAAGCTCTGTTCCTAAATTCTATGGGGTCTATTACAGAAGTGAATAACCCTGTTCTACCGATGCTCAGTAAGTAGGACTTACAGTGTTGCTTCATGGCAAGGATTTTTTGGGAATGGATCCCACTCTCGGTTGAAAGGCATGTGTACCTGGGGCGGCAGCTTTCATGATTCGGAAGGGACCTTCCCTGCTGGCGGAGAGCTTATGGGTCCTTCTTGGAATATAGCGTGCCGCTTCACCAGGTTGCCTTCTTGCGGGCCCCCGTCGCGTTTGGTTCTTTGGCGGTAGTGCTTAGAGCATTAGCCGAGACCGTGCGTTGTGGGGTGTTCCCTGCAAGCCGAGTCTTGTCAAGGTTGTTATCTTCACGCTGGATCAGGCCCTGCGCGGCTTCTCTCGGGGCCCCCGGGGAGTTCTCCCCTTCTGGCTAAGGCCTTGAAGGGGTAGGTGGACCCGGGCTCGCCTTGGATGACCTAAGGCGTCTTCCCCTTCTGGCAAGGCCTTCAATGGGTTGACGGACCTTAGGCGGCTCCCGAGAGGTATGTTCGAGGCACGGAGGCGTGCTGTAGTTGGCTAACGCCCAAGCCCGTCACCGTCGGAACTGGAGTCCTCACCGCCATGCACTGTCTTTATGACACGCTGAGGCTCCTGGAACCCCACCTGGTGGGCAGCGGTGACTGGGGCGCCGGCCTCCTATTTGCCATTCCTCTGAGGGTAGGGCGGTGCTTCAGCCCTCTGCTGTCTTCCTTTGAGGAAGCGCTCTGCGAGCCTCTGGATCTCCCAGCACTCGGCAGCAGTATGATTGCAGGTGCCATGCACGGGGCATAGCCCGCCTTGGTCACTGTCTGGGGCCGGTGACTGCCGCTGCCTTTTGTCAGGGCGTGGCCCCCGAGCTCCACTGGTCGTCGCAGCTGCGGCGACGGGGGCTGTGAATGGTGACTTCATCTTGCCACCCCCCGGTTCTTGGTCTTCTTGCCACCCCCATAGGCAGCAGCACCGGACCCGGGCTGCCCTCCTGACTCGGAGGTCGGCAGTGCGTGCCAGTTTCGCCCTTCAGCTGCTCTGGCGCACTTGTCTGCCAGGCTGAAGAGCTCCGAGACGTCTCGGACCTCTCTGGTCGCGAGCTTCTCGATCATTTTCTCGTCCCGGACACCCTGTCGGAACGCCACAACCACAGAGAAGCTTTGGATATGTGGGATGGTGTTGCGCACCTGAGAGAACCGCTGGATGAAAAAGCGCAGCGACTCCCCAGGTTGTTGTTTGACGGCATGGAGGTCGAGCTCCGTGCCGGGACGGGTGTAGGAGCTGCCGAAGTTGGCGATGAACTGCCGGCAGAGCTCACCCCAGGAGGTTATGGACCCCTGAGGTAGATTCATGAGCCAAGACCGGGCTGGGCCGGTCAAGGCAACGGGGAAGTAGTTGGCCATGACAGCCTCGTCCCCTCCTGCGGCAAGTACGGCGGTGGAGTAGATCTGGAGGAACTCCGCTGGGTTGACGCTGCCGTCGTACCTCTCGGGCAGGTGCGGGCGGAACTTGCGTGGCCACCTTGCGAAGCGAAGATGGGGTGCAAGGTCCACACATCCTGCACCTGTTGCGGCAGGTATAGGCGCTGCGAACACTTGGTTCGCACCTGGCGCTGCGTATCCCGGCATGGGCAAGGCTGCACCATAGACCGGGGCCGCTACTTGCGGCGCATATGGTTGTGGCATATGCTGCGCAGCATATGCCTGTGGCGGGGCTCGCATGGCGAAGACCTGCCCTTTTGGTTGTGTCGAGGCCGACGACATGCTGTCGCCTGCCTCCTGGTTGCGACGCCTTTCTCGGCGTCGCTCGAGGTACACCCGGGCGTCCTGCCCCAAGTGGCACCGTTCCAGTTCCCTTCGCAGGTCCGTTGACAGGAGCCTGGAGGAGCTGGAATCCGCCGTTAGCCCGTCAACCGTGGGTGTGCGCGTCAGCAGCACAGCCGGTTGCCCTGGGCGTCGTCCTCACCGAAACCGAGGGTTCGCGGCGGCGACGACGAGGCGGTCCACCTCGCGGACCCATTGCTGGGTCGCTGAATGGGGCGCATCCCCCGCAGGCGGGTTGCGCAGCAGCGCTCTTGCTGCAGCTAGCGCACCTCCATGGTGTACGCTCAGCGCTGCAGAAGACCTCACGCTGGTCGGGGCCTGCATAGCCGGAGTCGGCATTGCCGGAGTCGGCTGCTGGCTGCCCGCTTGTGCCGACACACTCCGTCCTGAGTGTGTCGACATGTACTCCCCAGTGGTCACGGTTCGCCGTGAACGCGGAGGGGGGGAGTTTGCCGTTGAAGGAAGCTTGGTCATCTTCGTCGGCGGAAACTCGTCGCGCTAAGGGAAAAGCCCCTACCTGGCGCGCCAAATGTCGAAGTGTGCGATCGACACTTCCCCCGGGCCTGCACTGGGCAGCCCGCAGAGGTTCTTTTTTTGGCGGGGCTAGTCTCCTAGCGGAAAGCTTGCGCGGATGTACGAGTTAGCGAGAGCTTGACACGGCGAGTTTTACGTGGTTCAGGCCGCCGGAGCGTAAAACCCTACGTCCACGGCGAGCTATGGAGCTCACTGTATTGCTTGCTGCTCAGGGACGGAGGCCTGAGCTCGGGGGTGAGTTACAGCTTGAGGGTGTATGGCTAGCGTATGAGTTGCAAAGTGCGAACCTTTGCTATCGACGCCTACCCGAGCCTTTTATAGTCCAAGGCTCGGGCGGCTTACAAGGGAAGCCGGGACCCGACAGGTGGTCCCGAGAAGATTGTCTATTATCTACCGTATCTGTAGTTACGCCGGTGGTTGCCTCTGGTCGAAGGCTTCTGAGTCTTCATCTTGCCGCCCTGCCCATGCCGCGTGCTAGTCGTAGTGGCTGATGACGGCGCAGGCGGCATGGGATGTCTTGTCGCGGCATTTATTGGCTGGCAGGTTCTGACACCGCGCGCCAGTCTGTGATGCGACTGGGCGCAACGGCACCTGACAGACGCGTGCTCCGCGTTTCCGCGTCTTGGGAAGACGCGGGCCTTGAATGCCTTGTACGGGCAAGGTGTGGGGCGCCTTTACGCCCGCTGCCTACCGCTCGGGGGCAGGCAGTACCGTTCTTCTGGACATGTGGCGGGTCCGGAGCCCTTCTCTAAGGCGAAAAGGGTCCGGCCTGCGGGGCACGTGGAGCCTCCGGACCTCTCCCCGTGGAGGGGGAGGTCCAGCCTCTGTATGCCACGTGGCGGGCCTGGAGCTCTCCTCTGCGGAGAGGGAGGTCCGGCCCCGCTGGACGCGTGGTGTCTTCGGACCTCTCTCCCGCGGAGGCGGAGGTCCGGCTTCTGTATGCCACGTGGCGGGCCCGGAGCTCTCCTCTGAGGAGAGGGAGGTCCGGCCCCGCCGGACGCGTGGCGCCTTCGGAGCTCTCCCTGCGGAGAAGGGCGAGTACCTTAGGCATTTTACCCTGTGCGCGGGGGTACCCCATATCTCAGGTACCGACAGTGGCCCCCGGGCCCATCTCGGGGGAGATAGCGAGCCCGAGGTGGGACCTCCGTCTCTTCCGATCCGCGCACTTTCTCTAAGTCCCGAATTGGCCGCTGCCGGAGCACGAACGGCCGCGGGGTCGTGAGAGCGTGCGCTCACTTGATGATTGCTTTTACTACGGCGGTTCCAAAGGCTGCCACTTCTGCACGTTGCGGCGCTTTCTTCGGGAACCGCCGAAGTGCCTTGCCGGCTCATCTTCTCAGGAGGCTGACTCCTTGACCCCACCGCTTTAGCTAAGCGGTTTGGGCCCACCCGTCATCGGCATTCGGTCTAGGAACCGAAGCGGTTGCCGGTGCGGGATATTCGAAGAGTTCCGAATCGCTTGGAATTGCACCGGGAAGCTTTTTAGAGGAGGTCTTACCCCCATTGCAGCTTCCCTTCGCACTTCTCAGCATTTCTTCTCGGACTCTTGTGCTTTTGAGTTCTCTCTTGCCATGGCTTCCAACCCGCTGCCAGAGAAGAAACGCGCTCGATCTCCTCCAGCAACGGCGTCGGTGCCAAGTCGGGATTCCGGGGTGCCTGACACCCCCTCCGGTGGTGACTCGAAGAGGCCCCGGGTTGATGCGCTGGGGGAAGCCTCTGGGGCGTCCCCTGTTCCGCCAGTCCAAGCGACTGCGGAGCGGTCGTCGGCGACGGCTGCAGGCTCTGGAAGTCCTACCCCGGCTCGGAAGTCGGGGTTCAGAGCCCGCTGGAGTGTCCGCGCTTCCCGGCCTTCCCCGTCTTGCGGGGAATCTGTGCCGATGCGCTCGGAGCCAGGGGCAACTGCCGTGGCCCCTAGGCCAGCGCGGACTTCTCCTGTTCCGGTGTGCCCGGACTCCGCGGCGGCGTCGTCTCTTCCTGCCGAGACGGCAACCGCGGCCCCCGAGCCAGCACAGGTTGATCCTGCACTAGGCGGTCTGGCTTCTTCTCCAGCACCGCCTTCCCCGGCTCGTTCCTCTCCTCAGGTCAAGGAGCCAGAAGCTGAAAAGAGCCCGGCTGGCCTGGCTGCCAGAGCCACGGGGCCAGCTTCTCCTGATCGGCGTCTCGTCTCGGCTGCTGGTGCGTCGGCTCTTCCTGAGGACGAGGTAATGGAGGAGGTCGGAGGGACTGCCCCAGCCTCTGTTGCTCCATTGCCTCTGGCGGACGCCTTCGCGCTTGCCGAGTCGAGCGTCCGGCAGGTCTTGGCTGCGCTAGGGCGCGAGCGGGAGGAGTATACGGTTGAACGGGACCGCCTCCTCATCTCGGGGAACCTTTTGCGGGAGAGGACCGCGAAGGTTAAGAGCGAGCTCGACTCCAGGCGGGAGTTGCTCGACTTCAGGGAAGCGCTCGTCGACCGGATGAAGCAGGCTGTTGACCGCATGGACACCCAGTCGCGGCAGATCAACAGGGAGGCCCTGGAGGCACACGCCCGGGCCGAAGAGAGCCTCTCTGCTGCTGTGGAAATACGGCAGCGGTTGGAGCGCCGCGAACTCGCCGTTGAGGAGCGGGAGCGTTCCGTGGCAGCTGAGGCAGAGAGGGTCGCCGCGCAGCTTTCCAGAAGCTGCAAATCCCAATGGCCAAGCCCACCCCCTCGAGCCCGTTCTCAGGTGTAGGGCTGGGATAAGTCATCCCCTACGGCAACATCAGCCTATCGGTGACCTTCGGGGCACCGGACAGCTACCGGACAGAATACATTCTGTTCGATGTGGAGGAAATCGACCTCCCCTTCAACGCCATCATTGGCAGGCCAGCCCTGTACCGATTCATGGCGGTAGACCACTACGGCTACCTCGTCTTGAAGATGCCTACACCAACAGGCGTCCTCAAAATCTGTGGAGACCGCACTGCTGCAGTGTCAGCCTTGGAGAAGCTCCAAGCACTTGCAGCAGCCCGGGCACCAGCCCCTAGCGGTGAAGAACCGCGCCAGCTCCACCCGAGTGCACGACACTTTGCCTCGACCTTAGCACCCTGAGTGCAACCCCATGACGAGGACGACGTCCCCCCTGAAGGTCGTCCAAGTCAGTGCCGAAGTTGCCCAGACCACCCGGATTGCCTGGGGCCTGGACAGCAAATAGGAAGGCGCACTCATCACCTTCCTCCGGCACAACGTCGACGTGTTTGCATGGCAACCGTCGCAGATGCCGGGAATCCCTAGGGAGGTGATCAAGCACCATCTGAAGATCTTCCCCGATGCCCGGCCAATCCAACAGAAGCCCCGGAAGAAGTCCATCGAGCGGCAGAACTTCATCTGTGAAGAAATCAAGAAGCTGCTGGATGCTGGCTTCATACGGGAAGTCCACCACCCCCGGTGGCTGGCGAACCCCGTCGTCATCCCAAAGGCCGGCGGGAAGCTCCGGATGTGCATCGACTACACCAGTCTCAACAAGGCATGTCCCAAAGATCCATTCCCTCTCCCTAGAATAGATCAAATAGTAGACTCTACATCAGGCTGTGATATGCTATGCTTCCTAGACGCCTACTCAGGCTTTCACCAAATCCCTATGTCTAGAGAAGATGAAGAACATACTGCTTTTATCACAGTAGACGGCCTGTATTGTTATGTCTCCATGCCTTACGGTTTAAAGAATGCTCTCCCCACCTTTGTTCGTGCTATGCACAAAACCTTTGGGGAGCTAATAAGAGACTTAGTAGAGGTGTACGTCGATGACATCATTGTCAAAGTTAGACAGAGCTCATCCTTGTTAGATAACCTAGCTCTAGTCTTTGATAAGCTGTGCTCCACGCGCACCAAGCTGAACCCAGACAAATGTGTGTTCGGCGTATCCTCTGGGAAGCTCCTCGGGTTCCTGGTCTCACACCGAGGGATCGTGGCTAACCCAGAGAAGATAAAGGCCATAGACCTGATGCGGCCCCCTGCCCGCATCAAGGATGTCCAGAAACTCACAGGATGCCTAGCTGCGCTGAGTCGGTTTATACCGAGGCTAGCGGAGCTGGCACTCCCTTCTTTAAGCTCCTGCGCAAATCCGGCCCGTTTGCTTGGACCGACGAAGCAGAAGAAGCATTCCAGGAGTTGAAGCAGCTCCTGACGGCCCTACCCATCATGGTAGCCCCCAAGCCAGGAGAGCACCTGTTGCTCTACATCGCGGCGACAACAGAGGTGGTGAGCATGGTCCTCGTCGCAGAGCGGCTGGACCCCTCATCGCCGCAACCTGCCCCGATAGCAGAAGACAAGCACCAGGAGCTCTCAGAGGTTCAAGATGACCTCCCGAAGCTCCAAGGTGACCTCTCGGAGGCCCAGCAGGACCTCCTGGAGCCCCAAGATAACCTCCCGGAGGTCCAAAGGGACCTCCCAGGACAGCAAGATGACCTCCCGGGGGTCCAGGTCGACCACCCGGAAGTCCAACGGGACCTCCCGGAGGTCCAAGACGGCCTAGAAGCCCCCGGGTCCCAGCTCCCGGAGGCTCCCCCAGACCCGTCTACCTCCTGTCGGCCTGAGCCAATGGAGGAAGACATCTCAGGCCCAGGGGGGAGGGTCCGGACTTTCCAGAGGCCAGTCTACTACATCAGCGAAGTCCTCCACGACGCCATGACAAGGTACCTGTGTAGGATCGAAGAGCACGTGAAAAGCTACCAGAGGGGGGGTGAATGGTAGATTAAAACTTTTCGCAGCGGAAACAACAAAAACTCCTCAGCAAAAATTCAATCGGTTAAAAAAACCGTGTGTGCAAGTGTTTTCAAACGTGTTCAACTGTGACAAATCAAGTAGAGAGGTAGAGAATCAAGTCACGGATCTAATGCAACAAGAATCACTTGAAAACACGAAGTAAAACTTGAGATACAATCAAAACATTAAACGAAGATCAATCTGTTCTACCGGATATAAAACAGATCTGCAACGCTGCAAAGAAACTCGTGTATCTCAAAAACTAAAGATCCGAAGATCTGTTTTTACGTGAGATGATGTCAATTTCATGAGTTTTCAATTTAGAATAAAGCACGTCTAAAGTAAGAGAACTCATGACAGTAGATTCACGAATAGATGTAACTTTCATCTCCCAAATTTACATATCTAATGCTCCTAACAATTGTCTAGCATTTTCAGCATCTGAAAAGTTAACATTGACACTACGCAAGTTGCTGAGAATTTTATTAAAGCGAGCAAAAAGGTCGTCAATTGACTCACCGGGTTGCATCTCAAAACGCATGTATTCTTTCTTGAACATATCTTGCCTTACCTCATTGATCGTATTGGATCCTTCATGGTAGTCACAAAGAGCTTTCCAAACATCATATGCAGATCGGAGGTGTGCAACACGGTCGAAGTCGCTTTCAGTCAATCCTTGGATGATCAAGTTGCGAGCCTTGTTGTTGTTGTCAACATCTCTCATGTTCGCAGCCGTAACTTGATCATTGGGTGGTACATCGAAGTTCCGGTAGACCTTTTCCCATATGGCGAAGCCTTGCGCCTGTATGTAGGCCTCCATCCGCGCCTTCCAAACCTGAAAATCGATGCCATTGAACACACAAGGTTTTGCGGAGTACTTCTCCATGATGGTTAGTCAAAACACGTGCAAATCACAAAGATTAGAGCACCTTGGCTCTGATACCAATTGTAGGATCGAAGAGCATGTGAAAAGCTACCAGAGGGGGGTGAATGGTAGATTAAAACTTTTCGCAGCGGAAACAACAAAAACCCCTCAGCAAAAATTCAATCGGTTAAAGAAACCGTCTGTGCAATTGTTTTCAAATGTGTTCAACCGTGACAAATCAAGTAGAGAGGTATATAATCAAGTCACGGATCTAATGCAACAAGAATCACTTGAAAACACGAAGTAAAACTTGAGATATGATCAAAACATTAAACGAAGATCAATCTGTTCTACCCGATATAAAACAGATCTGCAATGCTGCAAAGAAACTCGTGTATCTCAAAAACTACAGATCCGAAGCTCGTGAAAATTTCACATATTATAGATAATTGAGTTGTGAAGACAACCCAAAAAGAATCACATCAATCGGCTCTGTAAAACTCGAGTTATGAACGAAACACCGAAGCAACGTCGGTCTGTCCAGAAACTCGGGGAGAAAGACTTGATGAAAAACAAGTCGGACGAACAAGGCACAAAAGCTCCTCGAAACTATGAACTTTATTCAATAGAAACACAAGAGGAACAGCCCAAAGTTCTCTACCCACGAGAGCTCTGTCCTCCCTTGCTTTTATAGCCAGCCCTCAGGCTAAACAATCCAATCTAGGACTCCTACTCCTAATTGGACTCGTATCCTAACTTACCATAACTGCTCAGGACTCTCCTATTCGCAGATAGAAGCAATCATGAGACTTCCAAACACCTTAGGAACGTCCTAAACATTCCTAAAACAACTCAACTTCGTGCCTAGCACGAAATCCTATCATAACCAATTCAAATCTTCCATATTTGAGCCATATCCGACTCAGCCTCAGCCTGAGTACGCAATCCAGCCGGTTGGACCTTTCCGACCAATTCTTTACGTCCACTTCTCTTCATCACGCCTTGGAACAATGTTGCCACGTCCATGCACTCCTTGCACACGTACAAACACCTTCCAACGACGTACACGCAACCTTCATATGCACTGCCCTTGATCCAAACATGCTGCGCGACCTCCCGATCAACTCAACCACAGCTCCTCCCGAACTTGGTTGTTGGAACCTCATCTCCTCCCTGAAACTAGTCCAAGGATCCTGCCACCAGCCATGTCTTGAACTCAAGCAACACCTGCACATGAATAAACAACCAATTCTTCCGAGCACAAGTCCTCGACTTGACTCACGTTAGTTCGAAAACCACAACACCTTACATGAGCACGTCACATAAGCATGTTGCAAACCATATCAAATGATAACAGCCATAACCACCAAAACACACCAAAAACTTAGCAAATTAATACTAAGCAAACCTTCCCATAAAGCAAGTTTGAAACATTGCGAGTTAAAAGCAAAAACAAGACGCTGCAGTTCTACGAGTTGAACTTCACGGGAGCTCCCTAAAAACAAGCTACGGACCTCACAGAAGCTCTTCGGACCTTGCAGGAGCTCTCCGGACCTTGCGTCAGACCTTGCCAACACTTGGCGGACCTAACAAAGAACTTGTCGGACCTTGCTACAGAAGAATGTTTTGGCAATATTCAAAACTTTGAATGTTAATGCTAACTTTTATCCTAATTGCCAATGTATTCAGCACACATAGGTCTCACAATCTCCCCCTTGATGAATGCATTGGCAATACCAATTAAAATCCGAACATTGGCTTATGAAAAGTTTTGAAAAGCTTTGAAAACTCATTTCTCCCCTTTATTAATTTCTCCCCATTTTTTAAAATCAGAGAAGGAAGAAAGTGTATAACATATGCAAAGTGTAAAAAAAAAATCTCTCCTTATACATATTTCTCCCCCTTTGACAATGTATTCAGCAAGGTTCAAAAGAGAAATTTTTAAATGTTATGAGCATATTATAACATATACATACAAAACAAAGCTCATCCAAGTCATACTACCAGGTTACTTACACTATCACATCAATGAGATACATAAAGTAGCGTAAGCCATGCTAGAGATCAAATGTATTTTTCAGTTTAAGCAAGTCATGATCTCCCTTACTCAACTATTTCAAAACCTGAAAACATGACACTTGTTGTTGCATTTTTATTATTCATAATCATTTAAGGCACAAAGTTGATCATATGATATTTGCAAGAGATTATATGCCGCATCAGCCTTATTCTAACCAACCAAGCCAAGCCTATGTCATTTGACAATCAGAAGCTTAAGGACATGGTTTTGGTCATACACCATTCCTTCCAAGTTCATATCTTAGTGCAATGATAAGCAATCTCAAAAGAAGAAGTGCGATGCACGCTGTCGAAGTGTTCGGTCGACACTTCCCCCGGGCCTGCACTGGGCAGCCCGCGGAGGTTCTTTTTTCGGTGGGGCTAGACCCTTGCGGAGAGCTTGCGCGGATGGACGAGTCAGTAAGAGCTTGACACTGTGAGTTTTACGTGGTTTAGGCCGCCGGAGCGTAAAACCCTACGTCCACGGCGAGCTATGGAGCTCGCTGTATTGCTTGCTGCTCAGGGCCGGAGTCCTGAGCTTGGGGGTGAGTTACAGCTTGGGTGTGAATGGCTAGCGTATGAGTTGCGGAGGTGCGAACCCTTGCTATCGTCGCCATCCCGAGTCTTTTATAGTACAAGACTCGGGTGGCTTACAAGGGGGCCCGGGACCCGACAGGTGGTCCCGGGGAGATTGTCTATCATCTACCGTATCTGCAGTTATGCCGGTAGTTGTCTCTGGCGAAGGCTTCTGAGTCTTCGTCGTCTTGCAGCCCTGCCCATGCCACATGCTAGTCGTAGTGGTTGATGACGGTGCGGGCGGCATGGGATGTCTTGTCGCTGTGTTTATTGGCTGGCAGGTTCTGACACCGCGCGCCAGTCTGTGATGCGACTGGGCGCAACGGCACCTGACAGAGGCGTGCTCCGCGTCTCCGCGTCTTGGGAAGACGCGGGCCTTGAATACCTTGTACGGGCAAGGTATGGGGCGTCTTTACGCCCGCTGCCTATCGCTCGGGGGCAGGCAGCGCCGTTCTGCTGGCCACGTGGCGGGTCCGGAGCCCACCTCAGAGGAGAGGGGGGGGTCCGACCCCGTGGGACACGTGGAGCCTTCGGACCTCTCCCCGCGGAGGGGGAGGTTCGGCTTCTGTCGGCCATGTGGCGGGCCCGGATCTCCTCTCTGAGGAGAGGGAGGTCCGGCCCTGCCGGATACGTGGCACCTTCGGACCTCACTCCCGCGGAGGGGGAGGTCTGGCTTCTGTATGCCACATGGCGAGCCCGGAGCTCTCCTATGAGGAGAGGGAGGTCCGGCCCCGCTGGATGCGTGGCGCCTTCGGAGCTCTCCCTGCGGAGAAGGGCGAGTTTCTTAGGCATTTTCCCCCTGTGCGCGGGGGTACCCCATATCGCGGGTACCGACAGTGGCCCCCGGGCCCATCTCGGGGGAGATAGCGAGCCCGAGGTGGGACCTCCGTCTCTTCCGTTCCGCGCACTTTCTCGTCTTGAGTACTCCCTGTGCTGGCAGGGTCTAGACGGCTTCGGAGTTCAGCCTCTTAGGAGAGGGTGAAGCCTGGCATCGGAGCTCGGCCCAGCTGTTGGGGCGGAGGTCCGGGAGTCATCGGAGCTCAGGTCCACGAAGGGCGTGAGGTCCGGCATCAGGGCTCGCCTCTGAAAGGAGGGCGAGGGCTGGCATCGGAGCTCGGCCCAGCTGTGGGGGCGGAGGTCCAGAAGACATCGGAACTCAGGCCAGCGAAGGGCGTGAGGTCCGGCATCAGCGCTCGCCTCTGAAAGGAGGGCGAGGGCTGGCCTCGGAGCTCGGCCTGGCTGTAGAGGCGGAGTCCGGAAGTCATCGGTGCTTAGGCCAGCGAAGGGCGTGAGGTCCGGCATCAGCGCTCGCCTCTGAAAGGAGGGTGAGGACTGGCCTCGGAGCTCGGCCCAGCTATGGGGGCAGAGTCCGGAAGTCGTCGGAGCTCAGGCCAGCGAAGGGCGTGAGGTCCGGCATCAGCGCTCGCCTCTGAAAGGAGGGCGAGGGCTGGCCTCGGAGCTCGGCCCAGCTATGGGGGCAGAGTCCGGAAGTCGTCGGAGCTCAGGCCAGCGAAGGGCGTGAGGTCCGGAGGTCATCGGAGCTCAGGCCAGCGAAGGGCGTGAGGTCCGGCATCAGCGCTCGCGTCTGAAAGGAGGGCGAGGGCTGGCCTCGGAGCTCGGCCTGGCTGTGGAGGCGGAGTCCGGAACTGCTCAGTGGTCCCCCCTTTCCTGTCCCTTAGTCTCATTTGGCTTACTGTCCCAGGCCGGAATACAGGGCTTGGGTAATCCAGTGCACTTGGTCCCGGAGGTCTGGCCCCAGCCCCAGTCAGGGTGTAACCGTCCGGCCCCCTGGTACTCAGACCGCAGCGCCGGGGGCAGAGTGCGCATGCTTTGGGTGCAAGACCGGGCAAAGCAAGGCTCCTGACCCCCCGGTCTAGCGTAGGTCTTTTCTCGGAGGAGACCAACTGGCGGTACAGTACCCTTACAGGGGGAGATCCAAAAGGCCACCGGGACTCTGGCAGGTACCCCAAGCACTACCGCCTTCGGCAGGACGGCAAATATCGACTATATATGAGAGCAGGAAAGAGGAACCGAGTGTACAATGGACGCACACTGTCTAGAGCGTGGGGAGGTGTTCATATAAATTAATGCGTAATTTAAATAAACACCTAAGTAAGCATGGTGAACTTACTGGGGTGGCGTCGGAGCGCTTGTCTTCACGCAGAGCGGGTCATGCGTGGCTTCGTCGTACGCCGTACACGGGGGGACCCCCATGGCGATCTCAGGGGGAAGCACGGCTTCGGCCCCGCATACCATGTGGAAGGGTAGTTCCCGTGACCTGGCCCTGGGAAGCCCGGCTGGCCCTCGACATGGAGGAGCCGGTATCCCCCGACAGCTTTGGGTGCGCGTCTGCACCGGTTGTGTGGGTTTGCTTGGCGTGGACCTGGCACGCATTGCATCCCTAACCGGTTTGACGGCGTCCAGGTGGCTCTCGGTCAGTAGGAGCCATGCCGGGTGGCTTAACCGACCAACGTGCGGGACGATGAGCGTTCACAGCACTCGCCTCCTTGGACTACTGTGAGCTAATCGCAGCCTTCCTCCTGGGTTATGCACCGCAATAGGATGTCGTGGCGCCACGCCAGTAAAGATACCAGTGCGTAGCACTTAGCCATCCGCACCATCCGTTCAGCGGATGCACGTTCATCAGGAAGGATGTCCTTCAAGGAGTCCCGGACCTCCGTGGTCCATGCATCGGGACTACTTGAGCTTCTGGATCTTAAGCGCTGGGTTGCACGGAGTCCCCAGTGACTCTTACGATCCTTTGGCGGCATACAGGGCCGCCGGGACTGTCTAGCTTCGAGGCACTGGTTCAGCCCCCTTCGGCCAGCTCGGCGGGCCGGGCTGTGGACCGCAGCAACGTCCTCTCGAAGACTCCTTCGTGCGCAGGGGCTCTGATGGAGGCTTTCATTGAGAGGTCGTCAGCTGCGGCCGTGCCAGCGCGCGGTACATGGCGCAGGTCCAAGGCGAGGGAGTCTTTCTCCAACATCCGCACGTGGAGCAGATAAGCAGCTAGCTGTGGGTCATTGCAGGGGCATTCACCCTTAACTTGCTTGATAACTAGCTGGGAGTCGCCCTGCGCCAACAACTGGCGAGCGCCCAGAGACAGGACTGTCTTTTTGGCCAAAGATAAGTGCTTCATACTCTGATTGCCTTGGAATTGAGACGCACCATGTACCCAGACTGCTGCCCCGATGGCATGAGGAGCAGTACACCGGCACCGGCCCCCTGCTTTCGCGAGGAGCCGTCGAAGAAGAGCATCCAGTGAGGCCCGGTGAAGACCGGAGCTCGATACTTTGGTTCACCGTATTCGCGGCCCCCTGGGTCAGCCTTCGTTGGCGTCCACTCAGCCACGAAGTCAGCCAGTGCTTGGCTCTTGGCTGTCTGACGTGGTCGGGAGCTCAGCTTGAACTCCGCCGTCTTCGGGCTGTCTTCCGGCTTCGGAAGCTGACAGTGAGTGCCAACTCCGCCCTCCGGCTGCTCTGGCGCACTTGTCCGCCAGGCTGAAGATCTCGGAGGCATCGCAGACCTCTCTGGTTGCAAGCCTCTCAAGCATCTTCTCGTCCCGGACACTGTCGAAGTGCCGCCACCACAGAAGCACTTTGAATATGCGGAATGGTGTTGCGTACCTGGGAGAACCGCTGGATGAAGGAGAGCAGCGACTCCCCAGGTTGTTGATTGATGGCGTGGAGGTCAGGCTCCGTGCCGGGACGGGTGTAGGAGCTGCCGAAGTTGGCGATGAACTGCCGGCAGAGCTCTCCCCAGGAAGTTATGGAATCCTGAGGGAGGTCCATTAGCCAAGACCGGTCTGGGCCGGTCAAGGCGACGGGGAAGTAGTTTGGCCATGACGGCCTCATCCCCTCCTGCGGCAAGTATGGCGGTGGAGTGGATCTGGAGGAACCCCGCCTGGTTGACGCTGCCGTCGTACTTCTCGGGCAGGTGTGGCCTAAACTTGCGCGGCCACCTCGTGGAGCGGAGGTGGAGCTCCAGGGCCGTACATCCTACCCCTGTTGCTGCAGGCGTTGGTGCCGCGAACGCTTGGTTTGCCGCTGGCACAGTGTACCCCGGTATGGGCAAGGCTGCGCCATAGACCGGGGGCGCCGTTTGCAGGACATATGGCTGTGGCATACGCTGCGTGGCGTATGTCTGGGGCAGAGTTCGCGTGGCGAAAGTCTGCGCCTCAGGCAGGGTTGAGGCAGTAGTCATGCTGACGCCGGCCTCTTGGCTGCGACGCCTTTCTCGTCGTCACTCGAGGAACACTCGGGCGTCTCGGCCCAGGTGGCATCGTTCCAGCTCAGTCCTCAGGTCCGTCGACGGAAGCCTGGTGGAGCTGGAATCCGCCGTCTGTCCGTCAACCGTCGGCGTGCGCGTCAGCGACACAGCCGGTTGGCCGGAGCGTCGTCCCCGCCGAAGTCAAGGGTTTGCGGCGGCGACGACAAGACGGTCTACTTCGTGAATCCACTGCTGGGTCGCTGCCTGAGGCGCGTCCCCAGCAGGCGGATTGTGCAGTAGCACTCTTTCTGCGGCTAGCGCACCCCCGCCGGGTACGCCCAGCGCTACTGAAGACCTGACGCTGGTTGGAGCCTGCATTGACGGGGTCGGCGCTGCCAGAGCCGGCTGCTGGCTCCCAGTGCAGGTATTGGTGCCGCGAACGCTTGGTTCGCCGCTGGCACAGTGTACCCCGGTATGGGCAAGGCTGCTCCCTAGACCGGGGACGCCGTTTGCGGGGCATATGGTTGTGGCATATGCTGCGGGGCGTATGCCTGGGGCAGAGCTCGCGTGGCGAAGATCTGCCCTTCAGGCTGGGTCGAGGCCGACATCATGCTGACGCCAGCCTCTTGGTTGCGACGCCTTTCTCGACATCGCTCGAAGAACACTCGGGCATCTTGGCCCAAGTGGCATCGCTCCGGCTCTGCCCTCAGGTCCGTCGACAGAAGCCTTGTGGAGCTGGAGTCCGCCGTCTGCTCAGCAACCATTGGCGTGCGCATCAGCGACACAGCTGGTTGGCTAGAGCGTCGTCCCCGCCGAAGTCGAACGTTTGCGGCGGCGACGACGAGACGGTCTATCTCGCGAATCCACTGCTGGGTCGCTGCCTGAGGCGCGTCCCCAGCAGGCGGATTGCGCAGTAGCGCTCTTTCTGCGGCTGGCGCACCCCCGCCGGGTACGCCCAGCGCTACTGAAGACCTGATGCTGGTTGGAGCCTGCATTACCGGGGTCGGCGCTGCCAGAGCCGGTTGCTGGCTCCCAGTGCAGGTACTGGTGCCGTGAACGCTTGGTTGCGCCTGACACAGTGTACCCCGGTATGGGCAAGGTTGCGCCATAGGCCGGGGACGCCGCTTGCAGAGCACATGGTTGTGGCTTATGCTGCGCGGCGTACGCCTGGGGCAGAGCTTGCGTGGCGAAGGTCTGCCCTTCAGGCTGGGTCGAGGCCGACGTCATGCTGTCGCCAGCCTCTTGGATGCGACGCCTTTCTCGATGTCGCTCGAGGAACACTCGGGCATCTTGGCCCAAGCGGCATCGCTCCAGCTCTGCCTTCAGATCCGTCGACGGAAGCCTGGTGGAGCTGGAGTCCGCCGTCTGCCCGTCAACCGTTGGCGTGCGCTTCAGCGACACAGCCTGGTTGACCGGAGCGTCGTCCCCGCCGAAGTCGAGGGTTTGCGGCGGCGACGACGAGGCGGTCTACCTCGCGTATCCACTGCTTGATTACCGAATGAGGTGCGTCCCCAGCAGGTGGGTTGCGCAGTAGCGCTCTTGCTGCAGCTAGCGCACACCTGTGGGGTTCGCTTATCGCTGCAGAAGATCTCATGCTGGTCGGAGCCTGCATTGCCGGGGTCGGCGCTGCCAGAGCCGGCTGCTGGCTCCCAGCTTGCGCCGACACACTCCGTCCTGAGTGTGCCGACATGTACTCCACCCTGGTCACGGTTCGCCGCGAACGCGGGGGAGGAGAGTTTGCCGCTGAAGGAAGCTTGGTCATCTTCGTCGGCAGAAACTCGTCGCGCAAGGGGATAAGCCCCCTTCCTGGCGCGCCAAATGTCGAAGTGTTCGGTTGACACTTCCCCCGGGCCTGCACTGGGCAGCCCGCGGAGGTTTTTTTTTCGATGGGGCTAGACCCTTGCGGAGAGCTTGCGCGGATGGACGAGTTAGTAAGAGCTTGACACTGTGAGTTTTACGTGGTTCAGGCCGCCGGAGCGTAAAACCCTACGTCCACGGCGAGCTATGGAGCTCGCTGTATTGCTTGCTGCTCAGGGCCGGAGTCCTGAGCTTGGGGGTGAGTTATAGCTTGGGTGCGAATGGCTAGCGTATGAGTTGCGGAGGTGCGAACCCTTGCTATCGTCGCCTACCCGAGTCTTTTATAGTCCAAGACTCGGGTGGCTTACAAGGGGGCCCGGGACCCGACAGGTGGTCCCGGGGAGATTGTCTATCATCTACCGTATCTGCAGTTATGCCGGTAGTTGTCTCTGGCGAAGGCTTCTGAGTCTTCGTCGTCTTGCAGCCCTGCCCATGCCGTATGCTAGTCGTAGTGGTTGATGACGGCGCGGGCGGCATGGGATGTCTTGTCGCTGTGTTTATTGGCTGGCAGGTTCTGACACCGTGCGCCAGTCTGTGATGCGACTGGGCGCAACGGCACCTGACAGAGGCGTGCTCCGCGTCTCCGCGTCTTGGGAAGACGCGGGCCTTGAATACCTTGTACGGGCAAGGTATGGGGCGTCTTTACGCCCGCTGCCTATCGCTCGGGGGCAGGCAGCGCCGTTCTGCTGGCCACGTGGCGGGCCCGGAGCCCTCCTCAGAGGAGAGGGGGGGTTCGGCCCCGCGGGACACGTGGAGCCTTCGGACCTCTCCCCGCGGAGGGGGAGGTTCGGCTTCTGTCGGCCATGTGGCGGGCCCGGAGCTCCTCTCTGAGGAGAGGGAGGTCCGGCCCCGCCGGATACGTGGCACCTTCTGACCTCTCTCCCGCGGAGGGGGAGGTCCGGCTTCTGTATGCCACATGGCGAGCCCGGAGCTCTCCTCTGAGGAGAGGGAGGTCCGGCCCCGCTGGACGCGTGGCGCCTTCGGAGCTCTCCCTGCGGAGAAGGGCGAGTTTCTTAGGTATTTTCCCCCTGTGCGCGGGGGTACCCCATATCGCGGGTACCGACACACGCATATTCTCTTGATCTTTTCTCAATTTTTTATTTGAAAACTCAACATGTGAGCTGATCACTTGATTAATTTTTATGATTAAAAGCACTTGTGAGCATGCAACAAGTTCAAAACAGCAAGAAAGTTCAATCATGACCAGATTTAGTGTAAGTAATTACTCCAATTACTAGTCATGGCAAAAACTACAAAATGTATAACATGAGTAATGTAGTAAGAACTTTCAGCCTGTAAAATGAATCACAAAGTCATATATGTATGAAATACTATGCTCATATTATTTTAGTTTCAGATTCACACATAGACTTTCAAAGTTTCAAAAACTCCCCCTCAATTTAAGCCATGAGGATGCATAACCCCTATTTCACTACGAATGAAACAAAAACGAGTGAAATCCAAAGGTTTTGTAAAAATATCAGCCAATTATTGTTCGGTATCGACATGGTGAAGCACAATGTTTCCTTTTTCAACATTATCACAAAGAAAGTGATACCTAATGTCAATGTGCTTAGTTCTAGAGTGTTTCACGGGGTTTTTAGCAATACAAATTGCACTAGTGTTATCACAAAACAGTGGAACACTATCTAAATCAACCCCATAGTCCTTAAGTGTTTGAACAATCCAAAGAATTTGTGAGCAAGCGCTAGCCGCAGCTACATATTCAGATTCGGCCGTGGATTGTGCAACTGAACTTTGTTTTCTAGAGGACCAAGCAACAAGTGAATTACCAAGAAAATGACAAGCACCCGAAGTACGTTTCCTATCAATCCTACAACTCCCAAAATCAGCATCCGAAAAAGCTTTCAAAGAAACGGTTGAGGAAGACGGAAGAAAAATGCCAAATTCTTGAGTTCCATGTAGGTACCTGAGAATCCTTTTGATGGCTTGGCAATGTGAAGCACGTGGAGAAGCTTGAAAACGTGCACAAAGACATACGCTGAATTGTATGTCCGGTCTTGACGCCGTGAGATACAAAAGTGATCCAATCATACTTCTGTATTCTTTTTTATCGACCGGGTCACCATCTTCGTCAAGTTCAAGTGTTGTTGCTGTTCCCATTGGTGTCCGAAGAGGCTTGCATTTGTCCATGTTGAAGCGCTTAAGAAGGTCCTTTGTATACTTAATTTGATGCACAAAAGTTCCTTCTTTTGTTTGCTTGATTTGCAGCCCCAAAAAGTATGTGAGTTCTCCCATCATACTCATCTCAAATTCTGAACTCATCATAGCTGAAAACTTGGACACGAGATCATGAGAAGCACAACCAAAGATAATATCATCCACATACACTTGAACGAATAATGATTCATTGCCATGCTTAAGTACAAAAAGAGTTTTATCAACCTTGCCCATGGTAAACCCCTTTTCAAGTAAGAATGTTTTTAACCTATCATACCATGCTCTAGGGGCTTGTTTTAGACCGTACAAAGATTTGGCAGTTTGTAAACATGATTAGGAAAATTTGGATTTTCAAAACCCAGTGGCTGCTTAACATAAACCTCCTCCTCTATGTAGCCATTAAGAAAAGCACTTTTAACATCCATTTGATATAACTTGAAACCTTTAGATGCAGCAAATGCTAATAAAATTCTTATAGCTTCTAATCCAGCAACAGGAGCAAATGTTTCATCAAAATCTAGACCTTCAATTTGAGTGAAACCTTGAGCAACCAACCTAGCTTTATTCCTAACCACAACCCCATCCTCACTTTTCTTATTTTTAAATACCCATTTAGTTCCAATTAATGTGTGACCTTGAGGTGGAGGTACAAGTTTCCAAACATTATTTCTTTCCAAATTTTCTAACTCTTCTTGCATGGCATTAATCCAAGATTCATTAGTGAGTGCGTGTGATATATCCTTGGGTTCAAAAGAAGCAACAAAAGCAGAATGAGCATGAGAGTTTGGATCGCAAAACCTGGACCGAGTGACTCGTTCATGCAAGCTTCCAATAATTTGTTGTGGAGGATGACTTTTGAATACTCGGAGGGGAGTAGACACTTCACAAGCACCTTCTTCTTCATGTTCAGACCTTTGATTAGGAGAGCTTGTTGATTGAGGAAGGTCGAACCAGCAGTAGTGACTGTTGGTGCTGGTTGTGGTGCAAAATCAGCAGCTTGATCGTTATTTACTTCCAAGTTTTCTCGCAGCAGCACCACTTCTTCATCTTCTTCAATAAAAATACTCTCCCCCTGCAGATATGGATCCGGACCTGCAATATCGGAGCTAGTACTTGGGCTAGCTTCATCAAAAGAAACCTCGCAAGTCTCCACAATTTTTTTAGTGTCAAGTAAAAGCACACGGTAGCCTCTAGTATGAGATGGATAACCAAGAAACATGCCATCAACAGATCTAGCTTCAAATTTATCAAGATTACCATGTTTCTTAACAAAGCATTTGCAACCAAAAACACTAAAGTGTGTAACACTAGGCCTATGTCCAAACCGGAGCTCATATAGGGTTTTTCCAAGCTTAGCACGCAAGAAAACACGATTTGAGACATAACAAGCGGTTGCAATTGCATCAGTCCAAAATTTCCTAGGAGTTTGATATTCATCAAGCATAGTCCTAGCCATCCTGTTCTTTCTTTCTACGACACTGTAAGGGCCTCAGTTTTTGACACATGTTTGAGGTGTTCATCACCACACCACACACCTCATTTGAGGAACGATGATGAACACAAATGAAGAGCAAGTAACCACCATCAACATGCTCATTAGAGAACAAACTCACATATTGCGAAAGTGGTATTTTCCACATGTAATATAGGTGGGCTGGACATATGAAAAACTCCTACACATTGCTAAGGATGTCCATGCCAAGTTTCACCCAAATTCAAAACCTTTTTGAGGTCATTTTGGGTATAGTTAGAAAGAGGGCAGTTTGAAACCATATTCAAATTCAAACGGTTTTTTTTACCCCATGAATTTAAAAGTGGGAGGCATATTCTTATTCAGCACATTTTTGTGAGCTCACACACCAATTTTCACTCCATTTGGAGTTGATCTTGACATGAGCTAAGTGGGACGAATTCAAACTTTATTTGAATTCAAAACTGGACTTATGCTGAAACTCACTCAAACCAAACCCAATTTGAGTTCTACTCAATTCAAATGGCTCATGGGTGAATAATTTGAATCACCAGGGGTATTATGGGGCTCACTGTTTACAACAGTCATTAGGAGTAAATTTCAGAGGTTAAAACCCCGTGTGGGACCCACATGTCATAGAGGGAAGAAGGAGAAACTTGCAACCAAAGTCAGAGTCTCGGTGGGAAATTCCACCAAGCAGCTGTCGGCTGTGCCACCGAGCAGCTACCGGCGCCACCAGCTGCTTCCCTCTCCGCGCGCTAGCGCCCAGGGCGGCTTGCTCGCGCCCCCACGCGACCGGCACCGCCTCAGCCGAGCAGGAGTCGGCCGGATTTATCTTCTCACGGGCAAACCCGAGCGGCGGCATTGTTTTTCGCCGCAACTCTCTGCTCAATCGGGAAAACCAGCAAAACATCTCCTCCTTTGTTCCTGAGCTACTAGACAGCCACCGAGGTCGCACTCCACCTCCCCAACCCCAGAAACCCCGAGTTCCGACCTCCTTTGCCCGAGAGCGATCGCCACAGCGGCGACTCAACCACAGCCGAAGGTCAGGCGCCGTGGACAGCGTTCCACAGGCGTTTTCACGGTCCAGAAAGAGAGGCAACAGGAGCGCGCGACCACCGTGCTGCTCTCCTCCAAATTTGGAAGCAAACCGTGAAGAATCCACAGAGAATTTCTAGTTTTTGCTCCGGCGGCCGTAACCCGAGCTTCAGGTACGGTTTCTTTAAATTCTCGCTCTATGATCTTTCGGAGGTTATCGATTTTTGCACATCGACGCTGGACTAGCTGGCGATCAAGTTCTTTTCTGCATCCGTGGTGTGAAACGGCCTAGGAGTGATGAATTTCGAGCTCGATCGAGGGCGGTCATGGCAGGCACGATCGGTCACACGGTGCCGACCCACTTGCCGCCATCCCCGAACCCTCTTGACACCTTGTCGAGCTCCCTAGAGGTACACTGATGCTGTAGGACCGTTTGTTCGAGGTGTTGGCGGGTTAAGGACCCACGGTCGACAGCGCCGAACCTCAACCGAGGCTGCGGCACGTCGCCGAGCTATTTCCAGTCACCCGCAGCCCGACCTGACACCACCGACGTGTTTCTCGACGTCGACAACCCCCTGACGGCGAGTTTCAGACCATGGGAGGTCCGGCAGCGGCGAGCCGGCGAGCTCCGGGTCTGCTCCAGCGAGGTCGGCGGCGCGGGCGCGAGAGAACGGCGGGAGGAAGACGAAGCCGGCTGGCCCACGTGTCAGCGGCTAAAGAATTTAAATCGGGATCGGGTGTGCCCGGGGATCGGCTGTACTGGCGTGCAAATACCCTGTGAGCTCCGGTGTGCCGAACACCTCCGCGCTTCACACGTGTGGTAGCTCCGGTGTGCCGGACACCTCCGCGCTCGACACGTGTCCCCGCGGGCCCCCGACAGTTTAGACTTTTCCCCGATTTTCAGAATTCTTCCAAATTTCAAATCCTCATAACTTTGGCTAGAAAGCTCCAAATTGAGTGAACCAAATTTTGCTGGATTCAGCTCTCTGAGTACTTTCCAGCAAATCAAGTTTTACTTCATGAAATTCCTTAATTCTCCAGAATTAAATCCTCAAAGTTTAAAATGTTTGGAATTTTAACTGGAGAATCCTGTGGAGGAAAATCCTGAAATTTTGCTGGGATGTTCACCAAAATATCCCTGAACTACCATAAAGATTTCAGATCCATTTGAGCTCATTTGATCCACCTAATGATGTGATTAGTGAAACTGTTCCAGAGAAAATAGAAAATGTTCAGAAACATTTTCAGAAATTTCTCTGAAATTGTTTAGCTCATATCTTTGGTTAGGAACTTCCAAATTAGGTGAGACCAACTCCATTAGAACCCTCTGAAAATCTAGTTTTCAGAAAGTCATAGTTTGTTTCATGAAAATCCCTAGAACACCCTAAGAGTTCCAATTAAGGTCAAGGACATAATTAATTGTGGAGGGCTCAAATGAGCTTTGCTGCAACTAAAACCTGACCAAGTATCTGTATAGGTTGTAAACAGGCCCCAGTAAAAGTTTCACAGTCATTGGGTCTGTCTAGCAAGGATTATAGACCTCACAACTTTAAACTTAATACAAATGCATTTAAATTGATACATATATTGCTTCTATCATGTAGTCGCTAAGGTCGAGGAGGAACCCGAAGTTCTAGACTTCGTAACTCCGGAGGAGCAGCTAGCCTACGACCAAGAGCAGCAAGGCAAGCTCCGGTTTGCATTAACCCTTTTACAAGTTTACAAGTTTTTATTGTTTTGAGCACCTACTCGATTACTTCATTCTTTGCATTAGAGTCTTGTTTGAAAACCCAATTGCATAGCCAAGAACACCCTGGGTTGGGTTTAGGATTGCAAACCCCGTTAACTACTGCAATGCTAGGATAGAGTAGGATTTGGTACAAGTCGAGTAGTTGGAACTACTCGCGAGCATAGGCTAGAGGCACTCGACTCGGTAGTGATAGCACATGAAACACATGGCAAGAAAATGAGACCGAGCGGAGGGTAAGGGCAGCAGGACTTTGGGGCCTGTGTGCTGTAGCTCCGCTTGTGTCGATTGAGGACCGAGCCATGTGCGGGCCTGTTGAACAAGCTAGAACAGTACCGAAGACCTACCGGCTATATGGGAACCGGGAAACTGATGTAACTCGGGTAGCTGGGTGTTGAGGCATAGCTGGTCATTCAGAGGGTAGGTTGAGAGCTCGAGGTGTAAATCGGCTGGCGGCACTGAGATGCACGTGCAGAGACCTCTTGCTCGGGACGATTGGACCGGTTCAACATTTGGCTAACGGGTGAAAGGTAGTCGCGTACGGCGTCCGTGATGGTTGTTGTAGGCAACATCGAGTACGGGCGTACGTGACGGGTTGTTCGGGTAACCCTGCAGGTGTAAATCGATTATAATCGCCGTCCCTCGCGGTCAGTGAGTACCACTTGTTCACTGTACCGTGACGTAGAAAGAACAGGCTAGTCATATGTTAAAATGTTGCTGATTGAAAGATGGACATTGATTGTTAATGTTATGCTGTAGCTTAGAGCTAACTAAAGTTCTTTTCAACTTTGGGCAAAGTACAAGGGAGAAATGTGTTTCTTGTTTGATTGCGGCTCTCTCATGTGCCTTGGCGTAAGGTTCTCCACAACCTGCTGCTAAAACTTGAAAGTAAGGTTCCACTAATTAGGCGAGTCCTTGCAAATGATTTTTACCTCATGTAACCCATTACCCCTCATGTAGAAGTTCCATGTATAGGTGAGACGGGTCAGACTTGCTGAGCCTTCGTGCTCACTGCTTGTGTTTGAAGCTTTTGCAGGGTTCTATGAGGAAGGGACTCCCGAAGAGGAGACGGAACCCCAGGAGGGGAACCCCGTCGAGTGGGAGTCGTGCACGCCGCAGAGTTAGTGTGCGTGTGTGCTAGCAAGGACATGTTCGAGGGCTGAACGTGCACTTGATGCTTAGTCTACGCCCGCGAGTGTAGACTGAACTTATTTTGATGTAAACATGTTCATAACTGGTTTATGTAATAAAATTCCGCTTCCGCTTTGTACCTTTGACGTGTGTTATCCGGTGCTGTGCAACGCAGCACCCCTCAGCGTGATCCTGGCTCGACAAGACCGTGGGGTCGTGTCAGCGTGGTATCAGAGCTCGCTTGAGGTTTAACACAGCACAAAGGTCTTCTTTTTCAAAAATCCAGTGAGGAACGAGTTAGTAGCCCGTATAAGGATGTTATTAGCATATAGAAAGTGGCATATTGACCTATTTGTTATGTCGGAAAATCGTGCATCTCGGGACGTTTATGTCTTGGGGGGTGCACGTAAGCGCTGTCCACCAGTGCGCACAAGCTCAAGGGTGGAGCCCCACGGGTGGCAGGTAACCCGACTCGCTTTGATATCCTCTACGACTCTTCATGTCGTTTGGGGTATTCGAGCAACGTCTATCCCTGACGTGCGTGGTGCAACTTGGGATACCCCGTCACGTGGTCTGAAACGTGAACACGTAACTCAAGGCGTGTTTGGCTTGAGAACATCCGGGCGAGTGATGACGGCCGGGTGTACGAACTGTATGGATTCCGGGCTCGGTGTGCAGCCGAGTCTGATGATTGTTTGAGTTTCTGCAGGTAGCCTGATCACGAAACGGTAGACGTGTAGCATCCGTGTGCGAGTGACGTTTAGTGCCACTGAGTTAACGAAGCCGGCTAAGTCCGTTATAGGTTTTTCCTTTGTGAGGACGTAGTACCGACATAATCTGGTGACGCATCGACGTCACACCCAACTAAATGAACAACTTTATTTAAAACTTGAAGGTTTTGATCTAAAGTAGTAAAACTTGATGTAACTCCTTCCCTTGAACAGGATATTCAAAGTTAACAAGTTTTCAACTTATAGGTTGTTAATGACAGAGCACTCTGTTTTCAGCTGAATTAAGGCTGAAGTTAATGAGAGGTTAGAGGTTGAGTTCTTTCGAGGCTGGGTTCATATGATACATTTCTGGAAAGGTTTGGAAGAGCTTTACAACTCTTCTGTGGAGGTCCAGAGATGTTTCATCCCTTAACCACTCGAAAAATGCAGTAGAGTTGAAACTGTCAAGAAAACAGGACAGAGTAAAGACTCTCTGTAGACTCTCAGTAGATTAATCATAACTTCCTGTATAAAAATACAAAAATAGAAAATGAGGTAGTTTTGTCAGATTAGGGACAGAATTAACTGGAATTCTTGGATCAAAGCAGTACATAAAGCAGGGAGGTGCTGTCCAATTGTTTCCAGAAATTCTGTTAACTTTGACATCTCAGAACTTTTGAACCAGGACAGATCTTAGGCCAAGCAAATACTTTCTGAAAAGCTATTGAAGTTAGCTTTAAGTTTGATGTTGAGGTCCAGAATTTGTTTTGCCTTCAACATGGCCCAAATCAGGTTGAAATGGAAACTGGTCAGGGCTGTCATGGGAACAGCAGATCAACAGTCAAATTTGTTTAAAATTTGAACTATGTTTCCAAGTTTTATGGGTTCAATGACATGTCTTATGTTATAACTCAATGGTTTACTGTTTAAATAAATATTTGACATTTCTCAAATATATTTTTACAGATGACAGCAGATAAACAGTTGGAGAACGGGTGGGTGGTTTCTCACTGTTCTGACCGTAGCGGCTACCCGGAAGCATTATGGCAAATGCTCCAATATTTCGGGTACAATCAGATGCCGCAGTACTTCGCCAAGGAAGAAGGCGAAGAGGGGAACAAGACGCGGACGATCCATGTCGAAGTCCCCGCAGGACCTACGCCACCCGGTTGGGTGCCGTTCACCATCACTGTGAGAGGAAGGCAACCGGAAGGGGTGTGGCAAGTGGCAGCCCGTGACACTATGTCACGCTTCTGCCAACTACACGTGCAGGCTATGGAGGGCACTCCATATGCGCTCGTTCCAGTGGAGGGACGGGCTCAGCATGTGTGGGAAGAGAGGTACCAGGAGGCAACAGATCCGGGTTGCCCAAGGTACAACCCCGCGGAGGCAAACCTTAGCCTCCAGATGAGGGCGGGAAACGCCGTGATGGACAGCCAAGCTGTTCATACGGAGCATCTCGCCACAAAGATCAAGGAGAGAACGAGCCGTGGAGACCATTTCGACTCACAGCGCACTCCACAATGTGCTCCTTCCGACGATCAAGCGACTGAATGAACAACATAACCAGTTGCATCGTCTGAAGAAGGCGAAGAGGAAAAGCCGTGTCGACATCGCGGCGTTGCAAGAGCTGGTGCAGACCCTAACCCAGCAGAACGAGGACCTTGCTCAAGAGTGGGGACAACGCTATTGAGGAAGGACAAGGCTGGGAAGAGGACTACAACCAGGCTATGGACGAGGTGCATGCTTTGCAGGACTTCGTACCTCCGGTATTGGGCATACCGGTGGTCTTGGGCCTTCCAGCAATGGGAGAACCCGGGATGGGAGAAGAAGTGGTAGATCCAGAGCCATCAGCAGAGGTACCGGAGGAGGACGACCCACAGGAGGTCGAGTTCTACTCCGAGTAGGGGGTTACGGTTGCCAAGTAGGGCAGCTAGGGTAGCGTAACCCAACTTTTGTAATCGGTGACATGTCGTGTAGACAGTAGCATATGTATAGGTAGTGACGACATGAGCACGACTTCTCGGAGATCCGAGAATAATGTATCTTGTATAAAGTTTATGCTTTATCAATATATGTGAATGTTGTGCAAATTAATCATGTGTCACTTCAATACCTACTGTTGCTTATGGAATTTTAAGTAAGACATGTGCTAATCGCTGCTGTTTTGAATTTCAGAATGACGCGTACTCGTGCCAACCCTGATGTTGGGGGTACTAGCCAAGGGGGGAGAGACTTCCCAACAGCCTCCCGAGGACTCCTCGGGACAGCAGCAGCAACAGCAAACACCGCCACTGCCAACGGTTACATTGGCCGACATCGCCGCGGCAATGGCGGGCTTGCATCAGCAGCACACAGAGTTGCTGCAGACCCTCATCGCCAATACGTCTCACCCAGAGAGACGTCAAGACCGGGAAGAGCGTCAACAGAGCTCCTACTCCGACTTCCTGGCGACTCATCCCCCTGTGTTCTCAAGGGCGGATGAACCACTTGACGCGGACAACTGGCTCCGCGTCATAGAGATGAAGTTCGGGCTGCTCCAGATAAGCGAGCAGCGCAAGACTCAGTTCGCGGTCCAGCAGCTCCAAGGATCCGCGAGCGCGTGGTGGGCCAACTTCTGTGCTTCACAGCCCACCGACCGAGTGATGACCTGGACGGAGTTCCGGACGGCCTTCAGGGCCTATCACATATCACCAGGTCTAATGAAAAGGAAGACGCAGGAGTTCCTGCATCTGCAGCAAGGGAGCCGGAACGCGCTGGAATACTCCAGAGCGTTCAAGGATCTCGCGCTTTACGTGTCGTATCACGCAGATACAGACGAGAAGCGGCGAGACCACTTTTACCAGGGGCTTAACCCGCTCCTGAAGGACAAGTTGGCGATAAAAATCGCGGCAGCCTCAACGATATCATTGATGCTGCGATTGTTCAGGAGGACTCCGGCAAGGAGTTGGCGGCGGCGGAGCGAAAGCGAAGCGCGCCGCAAAGCAGCGGAGAAGGAAGCGGTCCTTCTCAGAAGTTTCGGATGGTAAATCGCTCACCATCAGGTACACGCTGGCAGCCACCACAACGGTCGATGCCGTTCCGCAGTCGGCTGTACTCTTCACCGACATTCAGGATGGCACTGCCAGTACCACCGCAACAACAACAGCAGCAGCGGACGATGCCGCGTGCGTTTGCACCTCAGCAACGCATGCCGGGCTTTCGTCCACCGAGCACTCCACCAGCAGCGGCCACATGTTACAAGTGTGGTTGTCCAGGACACTTCGCGAGCAGTTGCCTGGAGAGGCAAGGCGGTGGAGTGGCACCACAGTTTCCGGGGAGGAATCAACCCCGGAACCCTACTAATGCGCGGCGGGCAAACCCTAGGCCCGGCACCGTCCACCAGCTTGCCATTGAGGACGTGCCGGAGGGCGAGCCAATCCTTGCGGGTATGTTCCAACTCCACCAGCATCACGCCATAATATTATTTGATTCAGGCGCCACGCATAGCTTCATTAGCCAAGCTTTCATTGATAAGTATAGCTTGCAAATACTACCCACAGATAGTCCTTATGTGATCTGTTCACTGGGTGGGAAAATCTCAGCAAGCATGATGGTCCCAAAAGCGCCATTGTGCTTAGAGGGTAGAGTTTACCCTACGTCTCTCATAATTTTAGAGGGACAAAAGGTCGATGTCATCTTAGGGATGTCGTGGTTAACCCGCCACGGCGCTGTTTTAGACACCGTCCTCCGAGTCGTGCACTTGAACTCAGAAGTGCACGAGCCTCACTCCTTATTTCTGGACAGTCCAGAAATAAAACTTCCAAGTGTCTATCAAGCCACAACCATCAGATTGGAAGACATTCCAGTGGTCCGAGGATTCCCTGATGTATTCCCGGATGATTTATCGGGAATGCCACCCGATAGAGAGGTGGAGTTCAAGATTGAACTGGCACCGGGAACCATGCCAATATCCCGAAGGCCGTACAAGATGGCGCTCAAGGAGTTGGCTGAACTGAAGACTCAGCTCACGGACCTTCTGGAAAAGGGTTTTATTAGGCCGAGCTCCTCGCCATGGGGCTGTTCGGCATTATTTGTCAATAAGAAGGATGAGACGTTACGGCTTTGCGTGGACTATCGTTCATTAAATGCCGTAACCATCAAGAACAAGTACCCGTTGCCACGGATCGACATGTTGTTTGATCAGTTGGTCGAAGCAAGGATCTTTTCCAAAATGGACTTAAGATCCGGGTACCATCAGATTAAGATAAGGGCTGAGGACATTCCGAAGACGGCTTTCTCGACGAGGTACGGACTTTATGAGTACCTGGTCATGTCCTTCGGCCTCACCAATGCTCCAGCTCACTTCATGTACTTGATGAACTCGGTATTCATGCCGGAGCTGGACAAGTTTGTCGTGGTCTTCATCGACGACATCCTGGTATATTCCAAGTCGGAGGAAGATCACAAGAAACACCTGCGTATAGTTTTACAACGGCTGCGGGATCACAAGTTATACGCAAAATTCAGCAAATGCGAGTTTTGGATATCGCAAGTGCCTTTCCTCGGGCATATCATCTCAGCGGAGGGTATCGCTGTGGACCCGAGCAAGATCACTCAAGTGCTGAATTGGAAATCCCCGAGAACTGTTCACGAGGTACGGAGTTTCCTCGGACTCGCGGGATATTATCGGAGGTTCATTCCGAACTTCTCGAAGATTGCCAAGCCAATGACAGAGCTGCTGAAGAAGACTACCAAATATGTTTGGAGTCCAACATGTGAAGCAGCATTCAAGGCTTTAGTCAAGCACCTGACATCAGCACCGGTTTTGGCGCAGCCAGACACAACAAAACCGTTCGATGTGTACTGTGATGCATCCGGCATTGGGCTCGGATGTGTGCTGATGCAAGACCGAAGGGTGGTCACGTATGGGTCACGGAAGCTTAGAAACCATGAGCAAAATTACCCAACTCACGATTTGGAGCTCGCTGCCGTGGTACTTGCACTAAAAATGTGGAGGCACTACCTACTCGGTAACCTCGTACATTTATATACCGACCACAAAAGCCTCAAGTACATATTCACTCAGAAGGAGCTGAACATGAGGCAACGAAGATGGTTAGAACTGATAAAGGATTACGAGATAGAGATCCATTATCATCCGGGCAAGGCAAACGTAGTGGCAGATGCGCTGAGCCACAAGTCACACGTCAATAATCTGACCATCACACCATTGGAAGAGAGCGAACCACCACTACATGTGATTCCACACGGAGCTCTCTACAACCTAGCTTTGATCCCCACCATCCGTGAAGAGATAGCGGCAGCCCAGGAGAAAGATAAGGGCATGTCACATTTGCGGAGACGTGTAGACAGTGGGGAGCTGAAGTGTTTCCGGAAGGACGGAGACGGCGTCCTATGGTTCAAGGACCGGATTGTCGTACCCCGAAACCCGGAACTACGGAAGAAGATCTTTGATGAGGCTCACTTATCAAAGTTCTCTATTCACCCCGGCAGCAACAAGATGTATCAAGAACTCAGAAGCAAGTTTTGGTGGACACGGATGAAGCGAGAGACTGCAAAATACGTGTCCGAGTGTGATACATGTCGAAGGGTGAAGGCAGACCACATGCGGAAACCGGGACTGCTACATCCACTGGGCATCCCTGCCTGGAAGTGGGAGGACGTGAGCATGGATTTCATCGTCGGTTTACCCACCACCTTACAGAAACATGATTCTGTGTGGGTGATCGTCGATCGGCTCACCAAAGTTGCCCATTTCATCCCGGTCAACACCAACTATAACGCCAAGAAGTACGCTGAACTATACATCTCACGGATCCTATGCTTGTACGGCGTACCCCGTACTATCATGTCGGATCGGGGCACTTTATTTGTGTCCCGTTTTTGGGAGCAGCTGCACGCTGCCTTGGGGACGAAGTTGATCCGTAGTTCAGCATACCACCTGCAGACGGATGGGCAGACGGAGCGGGTAAATCAGATTCTAGAAGACATGCTACGCGCTTGCGCTATCAACCACGGCAAGAATTGGGATGATCACTTGCCGTTAGCCGAGTTCTCGTACAATAATGGGTACCAAGCCAGCATCAAGATGGCACCTTATGAGGCGCTATACGGGAGAAAATGCCGCACACCATTGAATTGGTGTGAGTCTGGCGAAAGGGTTACCTTTGGAATTGACCTCGTCAACAACGCGGAAGAAAAGGTTCGACTGATTCAAGCGAACCTAAAAGGCGCTCAATCCCGTCAGAAACAGTATGCGGACCGGAGAAGGCGCCCATTACAATTCGAAGTTGGAGATCACGTATACCTACGGGTGTCTCCAATGAAGGGCGTAAATAGATTTGGGGTGAGAGGAAAGTTGGCACCCCGATTCATCGGTCCATTCCAGATTACCGAAAGATGTGGATCAGTAGCATACCGGTTGAAATTACCAGAAGCACTTTCCGGTGTGCACGACGTCTTTCACATTTCCCAGCTGAGAAAGTGTCTCGAGCTATCTACTACGTTCAGCTGGAAGACATTGAAGAACTGCAACCGGATCTCACCTATCAGGAGGAACCGGTGCAGATTATTGATGAAAAGGCCCGAACCACATGCAACCGTACTTTGTGGTTCTACAAGGTTCTATGGAGTAATCACTCCATGGACAAAGCGACATGGGAGAGCGAATAATTCCTTCGCACTAACTATCCCGAATTTTTCACGTCGCATATCCGGTAATTTTCCACCGCCCTCTCTCTCATTTTCACCTTATAATCTAGGGACGAGATTCTTTTAAGGGGGGAGGAATGTAAGGGCCTCAGTTTTTGACACATGTTTGAGGTGTTCATCACCACACCACACACCTCATTTGAGGAAAGATGATGAACACAACTGAAGAGCAAGTAACCACCATCAACATGCTCATTAGAGAACAAACTCACATATTGCGAAAGTGGTATTTTCCACATGTAATATAGGTGGGCTGGACATATGAAAAACTCCTACACATTGCTAAGGATGTCCATGCCAAGTTTCACCCAAATTCAAAACCTTTTTGAGGTCATTTTGGGTATAGTTAGAAAGAGGGCAGTTTGAAACCATATTCAAATTCAAACTGTTTTTTTTACCCCATGAATTTAAAAGTGGGAGGCATATTCTTATTCAGCACATTTTTTAGAGCTCACACATCAATTTTCACTCCATTTGGAGTTGATCTTGACATGAGCTAAGTGGGACGAATTAAAACTTTATTTGAATTCAAAACTGGACTTATGCTGAAACTCACTCAAACCAAACCCAATTAGAGTTCTACTCAATTCAAATGGCTCATGGGTGAATAATTTGAATCACCAGGGGTATTATGGGGCTCACTGTTTACAACAGTGATTAGGAGTAAATTTCAGAGGTTAAAACCCCGGGTGGGACCCACATGTCATAGAGGGAAGAAGGAGAAACTTGCAACCAAAGTCAGAGTCTCGGTGGGAAATTCCACCGAGCAGCTGTCGGCTGTGCCACCGAGCAGCTACTGGCGCCACCAGCTGCTTCCCTCTCCACACGCTGGCGCCCAGGGCGGCTTGCTCGCGCCCCCACGCGACCGGCACCGCCTCAGCCGAGCAGGAGTCGGCCGGCTTTATCTTCTCGGGGGCAAACCCGAGCAGCGGCATTGTTTTTCGCCGCAACTCTCTGCTCAATCGGGAAAACCAGCAAAACCATCTCCTCCTTCGTTCCTGAGCTACTAGACAGCCACCGAGGTCGCACTCCACCTCCCCAACACCAGAAACCCCGAGTTCCGACCTCCTTTGCCCGAGAGCGATCGCCACAGCGGCGACTCAACCACAGCCGAAGGTCAGGCGCCGTGGACAGCGTTCCACAGGCGTTTTCACGGTCCAGCAAGAGAGGCAACAGGAGCGCGCGACCACCGTGCTGCTCTCCTCCAAATTTGGAAGCAATCCGTGAAGAATCCACAGAGAATTTCTAGTTTTTGCTCCGGCGACCGTAACCCGAGCTTCTGGTACGGTTTCTTTAAATTCTCGCTCTATGATCTTTCGGAGGTTATCAATTTTTGCACATAGACGCTGGACTAGCCGGCGATCAAGTTCTTTTCTGCATCCGTGGCGTGAAATGGCCTAGGAGTGACAAATTTTGAGCTCGATCGAGGGCAGTCATGGCAGGCACGATCGGTCACACAGTGCCGACCCACTTGCCGCCATCCCCGAACCCTCTTGACACCTTGCCGAGCTCCCTAGAGGTACACTGATGCTGTAGGACCATTTGATCGAGGTGTTGGCGGGTTAAGGACCCACGGTCGACAGCGCCGAACCTCAACCGAGGCCGCGGCACGTCGCCGAGCTATTTCCAGTCACCCCCAGCCCAACCTGACACCACCGACGTGTTCCTCGACGTCGACAACCCCCTGGCGGCGAGTTTCAGACCATGGGAGGTCCGGCAGCGGCGAGCCGGCAAGCTCCTGGTCTGCTCCGGCGAGGTCAGCGGCGCGGACGCGAGAGAACGGCGGGAGGAAGACGAAGCCGGCTGGCCCACGTGTCAGCGGCTAAAGAATTTAAATCGGGATCGGGTGTGGCCGGGGATCGGCTGTACTGGCGCGCAAATACCCTGTGAGCTCCGGTGTGCCGGACACCTTCGCTCGACACGTGTGGTAGCTCCGGTGTGCCGGACACCTCCGCGGTCGACACGTGTCCCCGCACGCCCCCGAGAATTTAGACTTTTCCCCGATTTTCAGAATTCTTCCAAATTTCAAATCCTCATAACTTTGGCTAGAAAGCTCCAAATTGAGTGAACCAAATTTTTCTGGATTCAGCTCTCTGAGTACTTTCCAGCAAATCAAGTTTTACTTCATGAAATTCCTTAATTCTCCAGAATTAAATCCTCAAATTTTAAAATGTTTGGAATTTTAACTGGAGAATCCTGTGGAGGAAAATCCTGAAATTTTGCTGGGATGTTCACCAAAATATCCCTGAACTACCATAAAGATTTCAGATCCATTTGAGCTCATTTGATCCACCTAATGGTGTGATTAGTAAAACTGTTCCAGAGAAAATAGAAAATGTTCAGAAACATTTTCAGAAATTTCTCTGAAAATGTTTAGCTCATATCTTTGGTTAGGAACTTCCAAATTAAGTGAGACCAACTCCATTAGAACCCTGTGAAAATCTAGTTTTCAGAAAGTCATAGTTTGTCTCATGAAAATCCCTAGAACACCCTAAGAGTTCCAATTAAGATCAAGGACATAATTAATTGTGGAGGCCTCAAATGAGCTTTGCTGCAACTAAAACCTGACCAAATCTCTGTATAGGTTGTAACCAGGCCCCAGTAAAAGTTTCACAGTCATTGGGTCTGTCTAGCAAGGATTATAGACCTCACAACTTTAAACTTAATACAAATGCATTTAAATTGATACATATATTGCTTCTATCATGTAGTCGCTAAGGTCGAGGAGGAACCCGAAGTTCTAGACTTCATAACTCCGGAGGAGCAGCTAGCCTACGACCAAGAGCAGCAAGGCAAGCTCCGGTTTGCATTAACCCTTTTACAAGTTTACAAGTTTTTGTTGTTTTGAGCACCTACTCGATTACTTCATTCTTTGCATTAGAGTCTTGTTTGAAAACCCAATTGCATAGCCAAGAACACCCTGGGTTGGGTTTAGGATTGCAAACCCCGTTAACTACTGCAATGCTAGGATAGAGTAGGATTCGGTACAAGTCGAGTAGTTGGAACTACTCGCGAGCATAGGCTAGAGGCACTCGACTCGGGTAGTGATAGCACATGAAACACATGGCAAGAAAATGAGACCGAGCGGAGGGTAAGGGCAGCAGGACTTTGGGGCCTGTGTGCTGTAGCTCCGCTTGTGTCGATTGAGGACCGAGCCGTGTGCGGGCCTGTTGAACAAGCTAGAACAGTACCGAAGACCTACCGGCTATATGGGAACCGGGAAACTGATGTAACTCGGGTAGCTGGGTGTTGAGGCATAGCTGGTCATTCAGAGGGAAGGTTGAGAGCTCGAGGTGTAAATCGGCTGGCGGCACTGAGATGCACGTGCAGAGACCTCTTGCTCGGGACGATTGGACCGGTTCAACATTTGGCTAACGGGTGAAAGGTAGTCGCGTACGGCGTCCGTGATGGTTGTTGTAGGCAACATCGAGTACGGGCGTACGTGACGGGTTGTTCGGGTAACCCTGCAGGTGTAAATCGATTATAATCACCGTCCCTCGCGGTCCGTGAGTACCACTTGTTCACTGTACCGTGACGTAGAAAGAACAGGCTAGTCATATGTTAAAATGTTGCTGATTGAAAGATGGACATTGATTGTTAATGTTATGCTGTAGCTTAGAGCTAACTAAAGTTCTTTTCAACTTTGGGCAAAGTACATGGGAGAAATGCGTTTCTTGTTTGATTGTGGCTCTCTCATGTGCCTTGGCGTAAGGTTCTCCACATCCTGCTGCTAAAACTTGAAAGTAAGGTTCCACTAATTAGGCGAGTCCTTGCAAATGATTTTTACCTCATGTAACCCATTACCCATCATGTAGAAGTTCCATGTATAGGTGAGACGGGTCAGACTTGCTGAGCCTTCGTGCTCACTGCTTGTGTTTGAAGCTTTTGCAGGGTTCTATGAGGAAGGGACTCCCGAAGAGGAGACGGAACCCCAGGAGGGGAGCCCCGTCGAGTGGGAGTCGTGCACGCCACAGAGTTAGTGTGCGTGTGTGCTAGCAAGGACACGTTCGAGGGCTGAACATGCACTTGATGCTTAGTCTACGCCCGCGAGTGTAGACTGAACTTATTTTGATGTAAACATGTTCATAACTGGTTTATGTAATAAAATTCCGCTTCCGCTTTGTACCTTTGACGTGTGTTATCCGGTGCTGTGCAACGCAGCACCCCTCAGCGTGATCCTGGCTCGACAAGACCGTGGGGTCGTGTCAGACACCATTTTGTTGTGGTACATAGGGTGAAGAGTATTGATGATCTATTCCATTTTCAGCACAAAAGTGATCAAAGGATTGGTTTTTAAATTCAGTTCCGTTATTACTTCTAAATGCTTTTAATGATCCTGGGTGATCAATAGATAATCTAAGAAATAAAGTTCTAAAATGACTAAAAGCTTCATTCTTAGATGCCATAAAATAAACCCAAGAATATCTGGAATAATAATCAACAATCACAAGCACATACCATTTACCTCCGAAGGATTGAACACGTGCCGGACCTACTGTGTCAAGATGTAAAAGTTGTCCTGGTTCAGCTGTCATGGTCATTGTGAGAGGAGCATGTGAACCTGCAACAAAATTAGCATGTCTACAAGAAGAGCACACAATATCATTGTCCTTTTTAAGCTTCGGCAGCCCACGTATGCGATCGAGAGCACTAACACGAGTGAGATGATCAAAGCCTATGTGACCAAGTCTACGATGCCAAAAATATAGATCCTTTGTATCATTAGCAACTAGACACCGATGCTTAGAAGTTGACAAATCAAAATCAGCTTTAAAAACTCTTCCAAACCTAGACATGTTAAACAAAAGCTCACCTTTTGAATCTACAACCTTGCAGCAATTTTTAGCAAAGCTAACCTCTAGATTTTCATCTAGCAATTGTGAAACCGAAAGCAAGTTGTATTTCAAATTTTTAACAAGTGCCACATCTTTCAAAGTGTAGAGATTGTTTACTCTAACCGAACCTTTAGCAATTATGGGAGTAGAAGAGTTATCGGCGAAAGTAACATTTTCTACATGTGACACAAAAGAGAGAGGAGAACCATTCTTTGTTACCGGTCATGTGGCTTGAGCAACCTGAATCCACAATCCAAATGTTCTCCTTCCTCAAACGTGAAATCTACACAGCAGCACAATACGTCGATGACTCAATACTGGGGTTAGTTAAAAGACTTTTAGGAATCCAGTACTGAGTCACACGACGTCCAGCAGGAATAACACGCGAAAGCTGAGAAGGTACAGCAGGTTTATGAGCCAAACATCGAAAATTTTTGTTCCCAACTACTGACTTAGAAGATGTGTTATATGTAGCACAAAAAACAGTAGGTCCAGGAGCAAGTTTTTGACTCATTACAGCAGGTTGCAAGCTCCGAACATTCGGTCTAGCAGATTTTGCTTGGTTGTTATGTGATCTAGCAAGTATTCTTTGTTTCTTATCGTGTTTAGATAGTCTATAACAAAAATCCATGACATGACCATCTCTACCACAGTAGGTACAATGAAAATAACCTTATTATCATGTCTAGATGAGCAAGCAACACGTTTATTAGAACCCGAATGGGACAGTACTCCTGCAGATTTGAAAATCACCTCTTTTTGTCTAGGAGCTGTTTGAATCAAACCACTTCCTAATGACTTTACAACTTTAGGTGGGTGTGCCTTAGCATGAGCATGAGAATTAAAACCTAAACCAGTTTTATCATTACAAGACTTGGAAGAATTCAGCAGCAAGTTTAGGTTCTTATTTGCATTAGAAAACCGATCTAGTGTCCTATGCATGTCATCAAGTTTATTGGACAGATCAAAGCAGTTTTCACATGAAGTTTTTCCTTTTAGTTTGCAATTTGAACAATACTTAACTTCATGCACACGTAAAGCATTGTTCAAAATAGAAATCTCATTCATAGCATCATTTAGTTTCTTATTCAGATCATCACATGAAGAACAATGCAAATCAATTGTAGAACAACAAGCATATTTCAAATTTTTATCATTAAGTGCAGCAAGCTCTTTGTTCTTTTCAATTTCAAGTTCAAGTTTATCAAGTGTAGATGCGTGTGCACTTCTTAAAGAGGATAATTGTTCATAAATCAAATCACATGAGGAACAAGAATCATCACTAGGAATCAAAGTTTTTAAACGATTAATTTCAGATTCTAGTGATTCAATTTTAACAGCATTGTTCCTAAGTTTTTTATCCTTTTTCTATAATATAACAGTGGCACGAGAAATAGCATCACACATTTCTTCGCAAGTGGGACATACCGCTTCATCGTCGCTGTTGTGTTCTGCCTCCTCGGAGCTTGAAGTTGACTTGCTCGCCATGCAGCACATATTTGCCATAGCTTCTTCATCTTCATCACTACCGGTGTCCACATCACTTGAGCCGAAATCTTGAAGTGCAGAGATCATACTATGCACTATGTTGCGCATTGATAAATCTTTCTTCTTCTTATTCTTTGCAAACGATTTCTTCGGCCTTGTTTGCTTTTCTTCACGTGAAGTCGGACCTGAAAGGTTAGGGCACTCCGTACGAAAATGTCCTGTCTTACCACATTAAAAACATCGTTGAGGTCCGGAGCTTCCTCTCCTTCTAGTTCTCACATTTTGCAATGCTTTTGAGAACCGAGTAGAGATGAGTGCAAGCTCCTCCTCTGGAAACTCTTCAATATGTTCAAGGGTTAGAGAGGACAGCAAAGAGAGTGCACCACTAGATGATGATTGACTAGAACTAGACATGTCACGTTGCGAAACAAATGCAATAGACTTGTTGGGGTTTTTACGTGAGATGATGTCAATTTCATAAGTTTTCAATTTAGAATAAAGCACGTCTAAAGTAAGAGAACTCATGACAGTAGATTCATGAATAGATGTAACTTTCATCTCCCAAATTGACATATCTAATGCTCCTAACAATTGTCTAGCATTTTCAGCATCTGAAAAGTTAACATTGACACCGCAAGTTGCTGAGAATTTTATTAAAGCGAGCAAAAAGGTCGTCAATTGACTCACCGGGTTGCATCTCAAAACGCATGTATTCTTTCTTGAACATATCTTGCCTTACCTCCTTGATCGTATTGGATCCTTCATGGTAGTCACAAAGAGCTTTCCAAACATCATATGCAGATCGGAGGTGTGCAACACGGTCGAAGTCGCTTTGAGTCAATCCTTGGATGATCAAGTTGCGAGCCATGTTGTTGTTGTCAACATCTCTCATGTTCACAGCCGTAACTTGATCGTTGGGTGGTACATCGAAGTTCTGGTAGACCTTTTCCCATATGGCGAAGCCTTGCGCCTGTATGTAGGCCTCCATCCACGTCTTCCAAACCTGAAAATCGATGCCATTGAACACACAAGGTTTTGCGGAGTACTTCTCCATGATGGTTAGTCAAAACACGTGCAAATCACAAAGATTAGAGCACCTTGGCTCTGATACCAATTGTAGGATCGAAGAGCATGTGAAAAGCTACCAGAAGGGGGTGAATGGTAGATTAAAACTTTTCGCAGCGGAAACAACAAAAACCCCTCAGCAAAAATTCAATCGGTTAAAGAAACCGTGTGTGCAAGTGTTTTTAAACGTGTTCAACCGTGACAAATCAAGTATAGAGGTATATAATCAAGTCATGGATCTAATGCAACAAGAATCACTTGAAAACACGAAGTAAAACTTGAGATACGATCAAAACATTAAACGAAGATCAATCTGTTCTACCCGATATAAAACAGATGTGCAATGCTGCAAAGAAACTCGTGTATCTCAAAAACTACAGATTCGAAGCTCGTGAAAATTTTACAGATTATAGATAATTGAGTTTTGAAGACAACCCAAAAAGAATCACGTCAATCGGATCTGTAAAACTCGAGTTATGAACGAAACACCAAAGCAACGTCGGTCTGTCCAGAAACTCGGCGAGAAAGACTTGACGAAAAACAAGTCGGACGAACAAGGCACAAAAGCTCCTCAAAACTATGAACTTTATTCAATAGAAACACAAGAGGAACAGCCCAAAGTTCTCTACACACGAGAGCTCGCCTCCCTTGTTTTTATAGCCAGCCCTCAGGCTAAACAATCCAATCTAGGACTCCTACTCCTAATTGGACTCGTATCCTAACTTACCTTAACTGCTCAGGACTCTCCTATTCGCAGATAGAAGCAATCGTGAGACTTCCAAACACCTTAGGAACGTCCTAAGCAATCCTAAAACAACTCAACTTCGTGCCTAGCACGATATCCTATCATAACCAACTCAAATCTTCCATATTTGAGCCATATCCGACTCAGCCTCAGCCTGAGTACGCAATCCAGCCGGTTGGACCTTTCTGACCAATTCTTTATGTCCACTTCTCTTCATCACGCCTTGGAACAATGTTGCCACGTCCATGCACTCCTTGCACACGTGCAAACACCTTCCAACGACGTACACGCAACCTTCATATGCACTGCCCTTGATCCAAACATGCTGCGCGACCTCCCGATCAACTCAACCACAGCTCCTCCCGAACTTGGTTGTTGGAACCTCATCTCCTCCCTGAGACTAGTCCAAGGATCCCGTCACCAGCCATGTGTTGAACTCAAGCAACACCTGCACATGAATAAACAACCAAATCTTCCGAGCACAAGTCCTCGACTTGACTCACGTTAGTTCGAAAACCACAACACCTTACATGAGCACGTCACATAAGCATGTTGCAAACCATATCAAATGATAACAGCCATAACCACCAAAACACACCAAAAACTTAGCAAATTAATACTAAGCAAACCTTCCCATAAAGCAAGTTTGAAACATTGCGAGTTAAAAGCAAAAACAAGACGCTGCAGTTCTACGAGTTGAACTTCACGGGAGCTCCCTAAAAACAAGCTCCGGACCTCACAGAAGCTCTTCGGACCTTGCAGGAGCTCTCCGGACCTTGCGTCGGACCTTGCCAACACTTGGCGGACCTAACAAAGAACTTGTCGGACCTTTCCACAGAAGAATGTTTTGGCAATATTCAAAACTTTGAATGTTAATGCTAACTTTTATCCTAATTTCCAATGTATTCAGCACACATAGGTCTCACAACCTGGAGATTCATAAGCTGTTGTATGCAGTACTCATAGCGTCCAGGAAGCTACGGCACTACTTCCAAGCCCACCGAATCTCGGTGGTCACCTCCTACCCGCTAAGGATCATCCTCCACAGCCCCAACGCGACCGGCACCGTTGCCAAATGGGCAGCGGAGCTAGCAGAGTTTGAGCTGGCCTTCCTTCCTCGTCACGCAGTCAAGAGCCAAGCACTGGCTGACTTCGTGGCCGAATGGACGCCATCGGCAACCATCCCAGGGGGCACCGAAGACGGTGAACCAATGCCCCAAGCTCCGGTCTTCACTGAGCCCCACTGGACGCTCTTCTTCGACGGCTCCTCGCAAAAGCAGCGGGCCGGTGCTGGCATACTGCTTCTCATGCCATCGGGGGAGCAGTTTGGGTACATGGTGCGTCTCAATTTTAAGGCAACCAACAACATGGCAGAGTTTGAGGCCCTCATCTTCGGCCTCAATACGGCGCTGTCTCTCGGCGCCCGCCAGTTGTTGGCACAGGGCGACTCCTAGCTAGTAATCAAGCAAGTCAAGGGTGAGTGCTCCTGCAACGACCCACAACTAGCTGCATACCTGCTCTACGTGCAGATGTTAGAGAAAGACTTCCTCGTCTTGGACATGTGCCATGTACCGCGCGCCAGCAACGTCGCGGCCGACGACCTTTCAACGAAGACTTCCACTGACGCCCCGGCGCCCGAAGGAATCTTCGAGAGGACGGTTCTGCGGCCCACAGCCCGGTCCGCCGAGCCGGGCGAAGGGGGCGGGATCAGCACCTTGAAGCTGGCAGTCCCGGTGGCCCTGCTACCATGGACGCCGCCAAGGATCATAGGCGTCACTGGGGACTCCGTGCTACCAAGCGCTCAAGATCCAGAAGCTCAAGTCAGACCCGATGCATGGATCACGGAGATCCGGGACTACTTGAAAGACAATATCCTCCCTGATGAACGTGTATCCGCTGAACGGATCGTGCACATGGCTAAAAGATACGTGCTGGTAGAAGGGTATCTCTACCGGCGTGGCGCCAACCATGTCCTATTGCGGTGCATAACCCAGGGGGAAGGCTGTGACTTGCTCGCTGAGATCCATGGAGGCGAATGTGGGAGTCACTCTTCCTCACGCACGCTCGTTGGTAAAGCCTTCCGGCATGGCTTCTACTGACCGACAGCACTCCGGGATGCCTTCAAGCTGGTTAAGAGCTGCAAGGCGTGCCAGTTTCATGCCAAGCATATCCACACACCGGCTCAGGCGGTACAGATGATCCCGCCCTCGTGGCCGTTCACGGTATGGGGGCTGGACATCTTGGGGCCATTCCACTAAGCCGTCGGGGGATTCCGGTACCTCTACGTTGC
This sequence comes from Neostapfia colusana, assembly GCA_030760725.1. NCBI lineage: Eukaryota > Viridiplantae > Streptophyta > Magnoliopsida > Poales > Poaceae > Neostapfia > Neostapfia colusana. The sequence goes on along the minus strand of JASWHV010000017.1, from coordinate 17,335,392 downwards.
CATCGACAAGTTCACCAAGTGGCTGGAAGCTACACCCGTCATCACCATCAACAAGCAATCCGCAGTCAAGTTCATCAAGTCGATTGTCTACAGGTTTGGGGTCCCAAACAGAATCATCACCGACAATGGGACCCAGTTCACCAGCGCAACGTTCCAAGACTACTGCGAAGACCTCGGCATCCAGATGTGCTATGCCTCCATTGCTCACGAAAAGAGCAATGGGCATGTCGAGAGGGCCAACGCCGAAATCCTTCGGGGCCTCAAGATTGGCACCTATGCCGGCTTGAAGAAACATGGTGCCAAGTGGGTGGACGAGCTTCCGAGCACACTGTGGGCTAACCGGACATCCCAAAATCAGGCAACCGGGGAGACCCCCTTCTTCATGGTGTACGGGGTCAAGGCTGTGCTTCCCCCAGAGATCACCATGGGGTCTCTCCATGTCTGAGCTTACGACAAAGCCACGTAGGACAACCTCCGGCGTGAAGACATCAACCTCGTCGACGAGGCTCGATTACACGCAACGCTCCGCAATGCACGGTACTGGCAGGCGCTCCGGCGCTACCACCAAAGGACCGTGTGTGTCCTGGAGCTCCAAGAAGGCGACCTGGTGCTGCAGCGTACACTTTCTCGCGAAGGGACCAACAAACTCTCCCCTAGCTGGGAAGGCCCCTTCCGAGTCACGAAAGTTTGCCGCCCCGGGTGCGTACACCTTTCCACCAAGGATGGGGATCCGCTCCCGAGCCCTTGGAACATAGAACACCTCCGTAAGTTCTACCCTAGAGCTTTGGTAGCACAGGTATTTTTCTTTCTGTAATAGATCCCATAGAGTCCAGGAACAGCGCTCGGAGCAGCTAAGTCCCAGGGGACGGTGTAGGACTACGTTTCAGCTTGGCCTGGTTCCAACCCTAAGCGCGTAGAGTCTTGCTTCCCTTCTTAATGGGGCGGGTTGTTACCTCCATGTTTAGCCTGCCTTCCTCCTATGGGCATTTATACAGAAAGAATCCTGTTCTACCACGCTCTTACTCTTGTGCTCATTTAAATTACACATCAGTTTTTATGATCGTACTTTCCGTGTATGCTCACCGTACGCGTAGCTCTCTTTTCCAACTTTCATCCTTAGTCGGCATTTGCTATCCCACCTGTCGAAGTGTTCAGTCGACACTTCCCCCGGGCCTGCACTGGACAGCCCGCGGAGGTTCTTTTTTCAGTGGGGCTAGTCCCTTGCGGAGAGCTTGCGCAGATGGACGAGTTAGTAAGAGCTTAACACAGAGAGTTTTACGTGGTTCAGGCCACCGGAGCGTAAAACCCTACGTCCACGGCGAGCTATGGAGCTCGATGTATTGCTTGCTGCTCAGGGCCGGAGTCCTGAGCTTGGGGGTGAGTTACAGCTTGGGAGTGTATGGCTAGCGTATGAGTTGCAGAGTGCGAACTCTTGCTATCGTCGCCTACCCGAGCCTTTTATAGTCCAAGACTCGGGTGGCTTACAAGGGGGCCCGGGACCCGACAGGTGGTCCCGGGGAGATTGACTGATATCTACCGTATCTGTAGTTATGCCGGTAGTTGTCTCTGGCGATGGCTTCCGAGTCTCCGTCTTGCCGCCCTGCCCATGCCGCACGCTAGTCGTAATGGTTGATGACGGCGCAGGCGGCATAGGATGTCTTGTCGCGGTGTTTATTGGCTGGCAGGTTCTGACACCGCGTGCCAGTCTGTGATGCGACTGGGCGCAACGGCACCTGACAGAGGCGTGCTCCGCGTCTCCGCGTCTCGGAAAGACGCGGGCCTTGAATACCTTGTACGGGCAAGGTATGGGGCGTCTTTACTCCCGCTGCCTATCACTCGGGGGTAGGCAGCACCATTCTTTTGGCCACGTGGCGGGCCCGGAGCCCTTCTCAGAGAAGAGGAGGGTCCGGCCCGCAGGGCACGTGGAGCCTCCGGGCCTCTCCCCGCGGAGGGGGAGGTCTGGCTTCTGTCGGCCACGTGGCAGCCCCGGAGCTCCCCTCTGAGGAGAGGGAGGTCCGGTCATGCCAGACACGTGGCACCTTCGGACCCCTCGCCCGCGGAGGGGGAGGTCCGGCTTCTATATGCCACGTGGCGGGTCCGGAGCTCTCCTCTAAGGAGAGGGAGGTCCGGCCCCGCCGGACGCGTGGCGCCTTCGGAGCTCTCCCTGCGGAGAAGGGCGAGTTCCTTAGGCATTTTCCCCTGTGCGCGGGGGTACCCCATATCGCAGGTACTGACACTACCGAAGACGGTCGCGCTTGAGGTACCTGCCGATGGCTAGGGGGCCTCTCGGGCCTCCCCCAGTCAGGTGTTGTGATGCCAGTTGGTCACCTCCAGGAAAAACCTGTGTTGTGCAAGGGGGGGTCCAGGGTGCGTAGCCTGCTTTGCCTGGTTCCGACCTAAAGCATGTGCGCCCTGCCCTTCAGAGGTCTAGGGGAGTACAGCCTGCTTTGCCTGGTTCCATACCGAAAGCCTGTGCACTCTGCCTCCCCGACGTTACGGTCCAGTACTAGGGGCCGGACGGTCGTTCCCTAACCTCGGAGGGAGCCAGACCCCCAGCGCCGGGCGCAGTGAATTGCCCAAGCCCCGTATATCGGTCCAGGACCGTAAGCCAAATAAGACTATGAGAAAGCGAAGGGATAGCCCCCGAGGAGAATTACGTTTCCTCTACTTGTGTGCAGGACCTCCTGGCTTTAGCTCCCCCGTAGAAGTATGGTAGGTGTGCCCAAACCATTAGCCACACCTACCAGGGGGCCACTACGGGGACCGCGCAAGGAAAGACCAGAGCTCCCGATGACTCAAACGCAGGACTGGAGAAGCTGGACCTCGCCCCCTCCCCCCCGCCGGGGCGGGTTCCGAAGGCCCCACATGTCCTGTGGGGCCGGAAATCCCCTCTCCTCAGAGGAGGGCTCCGGCCCCGCCACGTGGCCGGCAGAGCCGGATCTCCCCCCTCTAGGGAGAGCTCCGAAGGGTCCACGTGTGCCGCAGGGCCGGACCACCCTCTCCTCAGAGGAGCTCCGGGCCCGCCACGTGGCCAGCAGATCCGGACCTCCTCTGTCCTCACCGGGCGAGTTCCGAAGACCCCTCGGGCACTTACCACAACAAGGACCCGAGGAAGGTGTCTGTGCAAGACTTCAAGATTGGTGAAGGTCTCCTGAAGTCCTTGCGGAGCTAAGGACTCGGGCAGGCCAAGCCAAGAAGAAGATAAAAGAACACAGACACAAAAAACAACAAGAGTCTTTTCATTCATCAAAGCTCCATGAGCTGGACTACAGACTCAACAAAAAAAAAGATACAAGGCCTAGGAGTCCCCGGACTCCCGCTGGAATCTAGAGGCTACGGGGGCGGCCACGTCTCCGACTTCGACCCTGGCAGTTTCCTCCCGCTCGATGACAGGGCCCAGTCTTACTGGTTCCAGAGAGAAGGAGGGATCCCGGCTCCGGAAGCATGCCAGCACGTGTGAGGCGACCTCCTTCGCCAAGCCCCGTCCCTCTGACTCAAGCTCGTCGGCAACCACGGCTTCGAGCCTGTCCAGCTTGGCGCTGATGGACTTAAGCGCAGGGATCGCCTCGGCCACCTCCTGCGCCGGAGCCTCCGTCCTCACGGGGCTGAAGCCGAGAGGTACCAGGGCGGACCCCGCCTGGCCGACAAAGCTCCAGACTGCTCGGCCCTGGATGGACCGCGAAGCCTGGAGTTTCTCCACCTCTTGGCGGGCTGCCAGCAGGACGTCGAGTCCCTCCTCAGAGAATCTCTTCTCCTTGGCTTCCAGAGAGGTCTCCTGAAGCTGTAGATCCTGGGTGAGCCGCTCCAACTCCGATGCCCGGAAGTTAGCCGCCAACTCATGATCCAGCACCGCCTAGCACTCCTGGGAGGCCTGCTCCTCCCTCACGGCCAGAGCTGCCTTCCGACGCTCCAGATCCTCAGCCTAGGCCTTCAGGTCACCCTCGCTGGCCTCTAGCCGTGCAGCAACCTTCTTCTCCTCGGCCGCCACAGCGCGCTCCCGATCCGCGACAGCGCACTCACGGCGCGCCAGCGGCAGCTGCAGCTCCTCCATGGCAGTGGAGCACGCCTCAGCCCTGGCATGAGCCTCGCGGGTCTCCTGGTAGAGCCGCCGGGTCTCGGAGTCCAGGCAGTCGACGGCCCTCTTCTGAGCGTCGAGGAGCGCCTCCATAGTCTCGAGCCTTGACCGCCTCGAGTTGAGCTCCGCCCTGACCTCCTGAGTCCGCTGCTTCAGGAGGTGCCCCTAGCTGAGGAGGCGATCACTCTCCCCTGCCAGCGCCTCCCGCTCGCGCTCGAGCGCGACCAGGACCTGCCGGACGATAGCCTGGGCAAGCTCCAAGGCGTCCGCCAGGGGCAGCGGGGCGGCAGAGGCCGAAGCCGCGCCCCCGACCTCCTCCATCACGTCGTCGTCCGGTGGAGGAGACGCCAGCATCTCGGCGACCGGGATAAGGCGCCGATCTGGAGAAGCCGAGGGGCCTGCAGATGCTCCTCCCGACTCAGCACCGGAGGGTCGGACGCCGCCAGGCTCCGCCGAGCCCTTGACGACCGCCGGCTTCCGAGCTGGCGAAGGGGGACGAACGGGCGCTGCCGCCACCGCCGCATGAGTTGACCCCACCGGCACAGAGGAAGCCTGCACCGACTTGGGGGCCGGCGAAGCCGCCGCAGCTTCCAGACGCTTCAGCGCAGATCCCCCGCCAGCCGGAGATGGCCGGGGAACAGACTCACCCCCGGTGGCCGATGAGTCCCTGCCAGCATGGGAAGCTCTCAGGCTAAGAAGGGGAGAAAAGAACACTAGTTCTAAAACCCGGAAAGAACAACATTTACCGAGGGGCACGAATGCTCCAACAGGCATGGAGCCCCGGCTTCCGAGCCGGGACAGAGCCACCAGAGCCTGCTGCCGCCTGCGCCTGCGCCGCAGGTATCCGGACCGGTGGAACAGGAGACGCACCCGGAGCCCCCCTAGGAGGCAGAGCAGTAGGGCTCCCACCGGCAGCGCCTCTGGTGCAGCTCGCCGACCCAGTCCCTGAAGCCCGGGGCACCTGCGTCCCCGGTTGAGTCCTGGCGCTGCTCCCTCTGGCGCCGCCGCCTGCCGAGCCTGCAGCTGGGACGTTCGTTGGCCAGGGTGCCTGAGCCCTCGGCTCGTCTCCGGGCATCGCTGCACCGGTGTCCCCCCTCGGAGCTCTTCCGCCTAAGGAAGGAGGGCGGGATGCCTGGGATTCCTCAGACAGCTGCTGTCCGAGAGGAATCTCGTCGGAGCGGAAGACCCGAGGCCTATTGGGGTTGCCGCCCGACGAACCGGCGCATTTTGAAGATGGGCGCAGGGGTACCCCGCTCCCCTGGCTCGGCGGGAACGGCTCCCTCGGAGGGGACCGGGCACGCTTCTTCTCCGGCAGGCCGGAGGCCGGCTCCTTCCCCTTCCCCTTGTCGACGGTCCGAGCTCCGTCGACCCTCGGCGTGTGTTGGGCATCAGCCGACGCCTCGCGCTCCACTCCAGAGCGCTCGACCCCGGGGAACGAAATACCCCGAAAGGCATCCCCAACCTGACGCACGGTGATCCCGATGTTGTCCAGGTTCGGCATCTTCCGCAGCAACTCCGCCCTCCATTGCGGCTCCAAGAAGAGTGGAGTGCAGGAGGCCGGGAAGGTGAGGTCGCCGCCGTTGATGAAGTCGCCGCTCACCCTTGCCACCATCTCGTAAAGCATCTCCTCAGATAGGTCGGAGCCGAGACCCGTCTCCAACCTGGTGCAGTCATGCTCGCCGGTGTAGTACCACGCCGTACGGCTGCGCTGTTGCAAGGGCGCAACACGGCGTGACAGGAAGTCTGTCAGCACCATCAGGGACGTCAGCCCCTCATTGGCTAGAAACCGGAACCGCTCCAAGACCGTCGCGTACTCCGGCTCCAGCTCCGGGATCTCCTCCCAGAAGCGACGCTCGGTGGTCGGGCCGGCAGTTGGCAGCTGGAGGTGATCATGCTCGTCGGTTTTACGATCACCCAGTTCTCCCTCCAGCCTTCCCATCTCACTGCACTGAAGGGAAGAAGATACCCAGAGGCCTTCGGGTCCTTGCAGCGATGCTGGAAGTAGTACGCCCCCAGCTGGTTCTTCGGCCCGTGCCCGGTCATCCGCAGCACGAAGAAGTGGCGGAAGAGCATCACCGAGGCGCGCACCCCCACGAACATTTCGCAAAAGTGCACGAAGACGGCGGCCATCGCGAAGGAGTTGAGGGAGAGGTGATGAAGCTTGAGACCGTACGTCTCCAGTAGCGTCACGAAGAAAGAAGAGATTGGCGGGACAAACCCCGCCAAGGCGTAGGCGGTGAAGAAGACTATCTCCCCCTTCGCTAGGAACAGGGGGAGAGATCCCCACCGGAGCCAGCGTTTCTGCTCCTCCGCGTGCAGCAGCTTGCGCACTGGCCCGAGCTCAGCCGATCGGGTAAGGCGTGGCGGAGGCAGGTTGGAAGCCATTGGCGGCGGAAGCGCGAGGCTTGGAAGACAAGGGCGCAAGAGCTCGAAGAAACAAGGAGGGATCAGGCATAGGGAAGTGCGAAGGGAAGCCCGCGATGCGGGTGAGATCACCTTTTAAACTTCCCAGACGCGATTCAAAGCGATTCGAAACTCTTTGAATATGCTGCTTGGGACCACCACTTCAACTCCAAGACCAAGCGTCGATGACAAGTGGACCTAGGCCATCCAGCAGAAGCAGTGGACAAGAGGTCAGTCCCCCAGGAAGTCGATCCGGCGGGACGCATCGGCGGTGCCTGGAAAGGTGCTGCGACGTGCAGAAGTGGCAACTTTGGGAACCGCTGCAGTAAAAGCAGCCATCAAGCAGGGCTCACGCTCCCATGCTCCCGCAACTGTTCGTGCTCCGGCAGCGGTCAAAGCGGGTCTTCGAGAAGGTGCGCAGAGTAGAAGAGACGGGGGCCCCACCTTGGGCTCGTTATCTCCCCCGAGATGGGCCCGGGGCCACTGTCGGTACCCTCGATATGGGGTACCCCCGCGCACAGGGGAAATCGCCTAAGGACTTTGCCCCTTCCACAGGGGCAAACTCCGAGAGCCCCACGTGTCCCACGGGGCCAGACCTCCCTCTCTTCAGAGGAGGGCTCCGGGCCCGCCACATGGCTGGCAGCACCGGACCTCCCTTCTCCGCAGGGAGAGCTCCGAAGGCTCCACGTGTCCACCGGGGCCAAACTTCCCTCTCCTCAGAGGACAGCTCCGGGCCCGCCACGTGGCCAGTAGAGCCAGACCTCCCTCCTCCGTGGAGAGAGCTCCGAAGGCTCCACGTGTCCAGCGGGGCTGGACCTCCCTCTCCTCAGAGGAGGGCTCCGGCCCCACCACGTGGCCAGCAGAGCCGGTCCTCCCCCCTCCGCGGGGAGGGCTCCAAAGGCTCCACGTGTCCAGCGGGGCCGGACCTCCCTCTCCTCAGAGGAGGGCTCCAGGCCCGCCACATGGCAGCACAGCAGCGCTACCTGCCTCCGCGCGGTAGGCATCAAGAGTAAAGACACGCCATACCTTGTCCGTACAAGGTATTCAGGACCCGCACCTTCCCAAGACGCGGAGACGTGGAGCACGCCACTGTCAGGTGCCGTTGTGCCCAGTCGCATCGCAGTGAAGACTGCACACTGCGTCAGAAGTTGTACACCAATAAACGCAGCGATAAGACATCCCCTGCCGCCCTTGCCGTCATCAACCACTACACCTAGCTTGCGGCGTGGGCAGGGCGGCAAGACGAAGACTCAGAAGCCCTCGCCAGAGACAACTACCGGCGTAACTGCAGGATACAGTAGATGGCAGGCAATCTCCCCGGGACCACCTGTCGGGTCCCGGGCCCACCTTGTAAGCCGCCCGAGCCTTGTACTATAAAAGGCTCGGGTAGGCAACGTTAGCAAGGGTTCGGCTCTGTTCACACACACGCGAGTTGGCACCCTGATTCAGCATCCTAGCACTCAGCTCATCCCCAAGCTCAGAACTCCGGTTCTGAGCCAAGCAATACAACGAGTACCTCTGCTCAACGTGGACGTAGGGTTATATGCTCCGGCGGCCTGAACCACGTAAAAAACCTCTATGTCAACCTTTCTCCTCCCATCATCCCTAACGCATAAGCTCTCCGTGAGTGACTAGCCCCTCCAAAAAAGAACCTCCGCGGGCTGCCCAGAGCAGGCCCGGGAGAAGTGTCGATGGCACACTTCGACAGCTGCGAATTTTGAATTGGAAGTTGGGGATCCACGGTTGTTTAGGAGGGAGACTGACACGACCCCACGGTCATGTCGAGCCAGGATCACGCTACAAGGTGCTGCGTTGCACAGCACCGAATAACACACATCAAAGGTACAAAGCGGAAGCAAAACTTTTATTACATAAAGTGGTTTATGAACATTTGTACATCAAAATAAGTCCAGTCTACACTCACGGGCGTAGACTACGCATCAAGTTCACGTTCAGCTCGTGAACGTGTCCTTGCTAGCACACACGCACACTAACACGGCGGCGTGCACGACTCCCACTCGACGGGGTTCCCCTCCTGGGGTTCCGTCTCCTCCTCTGGAGTCCCTTCCTCATACAACCCTGCAAAAGCTTCAAACACAAGCAGTGAGCACGAAGGCTCAGCAAGTCTGACCCGTCTCACCTAAACATGGAACTTCTACATGAGGGGTGATGGGTACATGAGGTAAAATCATTTGCAAAGGACTCGCCTAATTAGTGGAACCTTACTTTCAAGTTTTTAGCAGCAGATGGTGGAGAACCTTACGCTAAGGCACATGAGAGAGCCACAATCAAACAAGAAACGCATTTCTCTCATGAACTTTGCCCAAAGTTGAAAGGGACATTAATTAGCTCTACACTACAGCAAATCATTAACAATCAATTCCATCTCTCAATCAGCAACATTTTAACATGTAACTAGCCTGTTCTTTCTATGTCATGGTACAGTGAACAAGTGGTACTCACTGACCGCGAGGGATGGCGATTATAATCGATTTACACCTGCAGGGTTACCCAAATAACCCGTCACGTACGCCCGTACTCGATGTTGCCTACAACAACCATCACGGACGCCGTACGCAACTACCTTTCACCCGTTAGCCAAATGTTGAACCGGTCCAATCGTCCCGAGCAAGAGGTCTCTGCACGCGCATCTCAGTGCCGCCAGCCGATTTACACCTCGAGCTCTCAACCTACCCTCTGAATGACCAGCTATGCCTCAACACCCAGCTACCCGAGTTACATCGGTTTCCCGGTTCCCATATAGCCGGTAGGTCTTCGGTACTGTTCTAGCTTGTTCAACAGGCCCGCACACGGCTCGGTCCTCAATCGACACAAGCGGAGCTACAGCACGCAGGCCCCAAAGTCCTGCTGCCCTTACTCTCCGCTCGGTCTCATATTTCTTGCCATGTGTATCATGTGCTATCTCTACCCGAGTCGAGTGCCTCTAGCCTATGCTCGCGAGTAGTTCCAACTACTCGACTTGTACCGAATCCTACACTATCTTAGCATTGCAGTAGCTAACGGGGTTTGAATCCTAAACCCAACCCATGGTCTTCTTGGCTATGCAATTGGGTTTCCAAAAAAGACTCTAATGCAAGGAATCATAATACTCAAGTAAGTGCTCAAAACAATAAAAATTTGCAAAAGGGTTAATGCAAACCGGAGCTTGCCTTGCTGCTCTTGGTCGTAGGCTAGCTGCTCCTCCAGAGTAACGAAGTCTAGGACTTCGGGTTCCTCCTCGACCTTAGTGACTACATGATATAAGAAGTACATGTATTAATTAAATGCATTTGAATTGAGTTTTAACTTGTGAAGTCTATAACTCTTACTAGACAGACCCAATAACTGTGAAACTTTTACGGTGGCTTGGTTACAACCTAAACAGAGACTTGGTCAAGTTTTAGTTGCAGCAAATCTCATTTGAGCCCTGCACAATTAATTATGCATTTGACCTTAATTGAAGGCTTTTAGGGTGTTCTAAGGATTTTCATGAAACAAACTATGACTTTCTGAAAACTAGATTCTCAGAGGGTTCTAATGGAGTTGGTCTCACTTAATTTGAAGGTTCATAGCTAAAGATATGAGCTAAACAATTTCAGAGAAAATTCTGAAAATGTTTCTGAACATTTTCTATTTTCTCTGGAACAGTTTTACGAATCACATCATTAGGTGGATCAAATTAGCTCAAACGGACCTGAAATTTTTATGGTATTTCAGGGATATTTTGGTGAACATCCCAGCAAAATTTCAGAGTTTTCCTCCGAAGGATTCTCCAGTTAAAATTCCAAACAGTTTAAAGTTTGAGGAATTAATTCTGGAGAAATAAGGATTTTCATGAAGTGAAACTTGATTTTCTGTAAAGTTCTCAGAGAGCTGAATCCAACAAAATTTGGTTCACTCGATTTGGAGCTTTCTAGCCAAAGTTATGAAGATTTGAAGTTTGAAGAAAATCTGAAAATCGGGGAAAAGTTTAAATCTGCCGGGGGCCCGCGGGACACGTGTTGGGCGCGGAGGCGACAACACAATGAGGCCCACAGGGTTTTTGCGCGCCAGCACATCAGATCCTGGCCACACCCGATCCCGATTTAAATTTCTAAGCCGCTGACGCGTGGGCCAGCCGGCTTCGTCTTCCTCCCGACGTGCCCTCGCGCCCGCGCCGCCTCCCCTCGCCGGAGCCGACTCTGAGCTCGCCGGCTTGCCGCTGCCGGCCATCACCTGGTCTGAAACTCGCCGCCAGGGGGTTGTCGACGTCGAGGAGCACGTCTGTGGGGTCAGTTCGAGCTGGCGGTGACCGGAAATAGCCCGGCGACGTGCGGCGGCCTCGGTTGAGGTTTGGCGCCGTCGGCCGTGGGTTCTAACCCGCCAAAACCTCGAACGATTGGTTCTATAGCATCAGTACACCTCTAAGAAGCTCAACAAGGTGTCAAATGGGTTCAAAGATGGCGGCAAGCCGGTCGGCACCGTGTGACCGAGCGTGCCCGCCATGAGCGTCCTTGATCGAGCTCAAAATTCGTCACTCCTAGTTTGTTTCATACCACGGATGCAGAAAGGAAATTGATCGCCAGCTAGTCCAGCGCCTATGTGAAAGATTTGATAACTAAAGAAAGATCATAGTGTGAGAATTCGAAGAATCCATACCAGAAGCTCGGTTTAAGGCCGCCGGAGCAAAAACTGGAAATTCGCAGTGGATTCTTCACGGTTTGCTTCCAAACTTGGAGGAGAGCAACACGGCTGTTGCACGCTCCTGCTGCCGCTCTTGCTGGACCATGAAAGCTCCTGTGGAACGCTGTCCACGAGTTCCTGACCTTCGGCTGAGGTTAGGTCACCGCTGTGGCGATCGTTCTCGGGCAAGGGAGGTCGGAGCTCGGGGTTTTTGTCGTTGGGGAGGTGGAGTGCGATCTCAGGGTGCTGTCTAGCAGCTCGGGGGAGGAGGAGGCGAGATGTTTCCGCGGTTTCCTGATCGAGCAGAGAGGTGGAAGGCCAGGGGCTCGGTGTTCACTGGAGAGGGGGAAGCGAGCGGTGCTTGCCTCGGTGGAGTGCCTTAAGAGGACCCTGGAACCGCCCTTGGGCTCATGTGTGGGCGCGGGAAGCAGCTGGTGGCGCTGCTCCTCCTCGGTGGCGATCGCAGCTGCTCCCGGGGCATTGAACCGGCAGCTGCTCGGTGGAATTTCCCATCGAGACTGTGACTTTGGGTGCAAGTCTCCCCTCTTCTCTCTATGACATGTGGGTCCCAAACTCAAGTTTAACCTCTGAAATTAACTCCTCATCACTGTTGTAAACAGTGAGCCCCAAAATACCCATGGTGATTCAAATTATTCACCCATGAGCCATTTGAATTGGTTAGAATTCAAATTGGGTTTGATTTGGATAAATTTCAGCACATGTTTAGTTTGAAATTCAAATAAGGTTTGAATTTGCCCCACTTAGCTCATGTCAAGATCAACTCCAAATGGATTGAAAATTGGAGTGTGATCTCACAAAAATGTGCTGAGTAAGAATATGTCTCCCACTTTTGAATTCATGGGATAAAAACAGTTTGAATTTAAATGTAGTTTCAAAATGCCCTCTTTCTAGCTATGCCCAAAATGACCTCAAAAGGTTTTGAATTTGGGTGAAACTTGGCATGGACATTCCTAGCAATGTGTAGGAGTTTTTCGTATGCCCAGCCCCTATATATTACATGTGGGAAATACCACTTTTGCAATATGTGAGTTTGTTCTCTAATGAGTATGTTGATGGTGGTTACTTGCTCTTCAAATGTGTTCATCAACTTTCCTCAAATGAGGTGTGTGTGTATGGTGATGAACACTTTAAACCTGTGTCAAAAACTGAGGCCCTTACATTCCTCCCCCCTTAAAAGAATCTCGTCCCGAGATTATAAGGTGAAAATGAGAGAGAGGACGGTGGAAAATTACCGGATATGCGACGTGAAAAAGTCGGGGTAGTTAGCGTGAAGAAATCCTTCGCTCTCCCATGTCGCTTCGTCCACGGAGTGATTACTCCATAGAACCTTGTAGAACCACAACGTACGGTTGCGTGTGGTTCGGGCCTTTTCGTCAATAATCTGAACCGGTTCCTCCCGATAGGTGAAATCCGGTTGCAGTTCTTCAATGTCTTCCAGCTGAACGGTAGTCGATAGCTTGAGACACTTCCTCAGCTGGGAAATGTGAAAGACGTCGTGCACACCGGAAAGTGCTTCTGGTAATTTCAGCCGGTATGCTACTGATCCACATCTTTCGGCAATCTGGAATGGACCGATGAATCGGGGTGCTAACTTTTCTCTCACCCCAAATCTGTTTACGCCCTTCATTGGAGATACACGTAGATATATGTGATCCCCGACTTCGAATTGTAATGGGGGTCTTCTCCGGTCCGCATACTGTTTCTGCTGGGATTGGGAGGCTTTTAGGTATATATGTGATCCCCGACTTCGAATTGTAATCAGTCGAACCTTTTCTTCCGCGTTGTTGACAAGGTCAATCCTGAAGGTAACCCTTTCGCCAGACTCACACCAGTTCAATGGTGTGCGGCATTTTCTTCCATATAGCGCCTCGTAGGGCGCCATCTTTATGCTGGCTTGGTACCCATTGTTGTACGGGAACTCGGCTAACGGCAAGTGATCATCCCAATTCTTGCCGTGGTTGATAGCGCAAGCTCGTAACATGTCTTCTAAGATCTGATTTACCCGCTCGGTTTGCCCATCTGTCTGCGGGTGGTATGCTGAACTACGGATCAACTTTGTCCCCAAGATAGTGTGTAGCTGCTCCCAAAAACGGGACACAAATAAAGTTCCCCGGTCCGATATGATGGTACGGGGTACGCCGTACAAGCATAGGATCCGTGAGATGTACAGTTCAGCGTACTTCTTGGCGTTGTAGTTGGTGTTGACCGGGATGAAATTGGCAACTTTGGTGAGCCGATCGACGATCACCCACACAGAATCATGCTTCTGAAAAGTGGTGGGTAAACCGACGATGAAGTCCATGCTCACATCCTCCCATTTCCAGGCAGGAACGCCCAGTGGTTGTAGCAGTCCCGGTTTCCGCAAATGGTCTGCTTTCACCCTTCGACATGTATCGCACTCGGACACGTACTTTGCGATTTCCCGCTTCATCCGTGTCCACCAAAACTTGCTTCTGAGTTCTTGATACATCTTGTTGCTGCCGGGGTGAATAGAAAATCTTCACAAGTGAGCCTCATCAAAAAATTTCTTCCGTAACTCCGGGTTACGGGGTACGACGATCCGGTCCTTGAACCATAGGACGCCGTCTCCGTCCTTCCAGAAACATTTCAGCTCCCCACTGTCTACACGTCTCCGCAAATGCGACATGCCCATGTCATGTTTCTGAGATGCCGCTATCTCTTCACAGATGGTGGGGATCAAAGCTAGGTTGTAGATAGCTCCATGTGGAATTACATGCAGTGGTGGTTCGCTCTCTTCCAACGGTGTGATGGTCAGATTGTTGACGTGTGACTTGCGGCTCAGCGCATCTGCCACTACGTTTGCCTTGCCCGGATGATAATGGATCTCTATTTCGTAATCCTTTATCAATTCTAACCATCTTCGCTGCCTCATGTTCAACTCCTTCTGAGTGAATATGTACTTGAGGCTTTTGTGGTCGGTATATAGATGTACGAGGTTACCGAGTAGGTAGTGCCTCCACATTTTCAGTGCAAGTACCACGGCAGCGAGCTCCAAGTCGTGAGTTAGATAATTTTGCTCATGGTTTGTAAGCTGCCGTGATCCATACGCGACCACTCTTCGGTCTTGCATCAGCACACATCCGAGCCCAATGCCGGATGCATCGCAGTACACATCGAACGGTTTTGTTGTGTCTGGCTGCGCCAAAACCGGTGCTGATGTCAGGTGCTTGACTAAAGCCTTGAATGCTGCTTCACATGCTGGACTCCAAACATATTTGGTAGCCTTCTTCAGCAGCTCCGTCATAGGCTTGGCAATCTTTGAGAAGTTCGGAATGAACCTCCGATAATATCCCGCGAGTCCGAGGAAACTCCGTACCTCGTTAACAGTTCTCGGGGATTTCCAATTCAGCACTTGAGTGATCTTGCTCGGGTCTACAGCGATACCCTCCGCTGAGATGATATGCCCGAGAAAAGGCACTTGCGATATCCAAAACTCGCATTTGCTGAATTTCGCGTATAACTTGTGATCCCGCAGCCGTTGCAAGAATATAAGCAGATGCTTCTTGTGATCTTCCTCCGACTTGGAATATACCAGAATGTCGTCGATGAAGACCACGACAAAATTGTCCAGCTCCGGCATGAATACCGAGTTCATCAAGTACATGAAGTGAGCTGGAGCATTGGTGAGGCCAAAGGACATGACCAGGTACTCGTACAGTCCGTACCTCGTCGAGAAAGCTGTCTTTGGAATGTCCTCCGCCCTTATCTTAATCTGATGGTACCCGGATCTTAAGTCCATCTTGGAAAAGATCTTTGCTTCGACCAACTGATCAAACAACATGTCGATCCGTGGCAACGGGTACTTGTTCTTGATGGTTACGACATTTAATGGATGATAGTCCATGCAAAGCCGCAACGTCTCATCCTTCTTCTTTACAAATAATGCCGAACAGCCCCATGGCGAGGAGCTCGGCCTAATAAAACCCTTTTATAGCAGGTCCGTTAGCTGGGTCTTCAATTCAGCCAATTCCTTGAGCGCCATCTTGTACGGCCTTTGGGATATTGGCATGGTTCCCGGCGCAAGTTCAATCTTGAACTCCACCTCTCTATCGGGCAGCATCCCCGGCAAATCGTCCGGGAATACGTCAGGGAACTCTCGGACCACTGGAATATCTTCCAATCTGATGGTTGTGGCTTGATAGACACTTGGAAGTTTTATTTCTGGACTGTCCAGGAATAAAGAGTGAGATTTGTGCACCTCTGAGTTTAAGTGCAAAACTCGGAGGACGGTGTCTAAAACAGCGCCGTGGCGGGTTAACCATGACATCCCTAAGACGACATCGACCTTTTGTCCCTCCAAGATTATGAGAGACGTAGGGTAAACTCTACCCTCTAAGCACAATGGCGCTTTTGGGACCATCATGCTTGCTGAGATTTGTGGCGGACCGGAATCCGCTCATCCAGGATCGCAGAGGGTGGTGCCACGCGATTCGACACCCGACAGCACACGTCATAAGAACATAATATATTACATGGGAACAACAACTGAAACTGTACAAACAGGTACAAACTTCAGTTACAACTATTGTTTATATTACACAGCGGAAGTCTACACTATACAACTCACGCCCGCCTATTTAGCAAAAGTTGGTTGCCCAGCCCTAGGGAAACCCACACTAGCTGCACTCCTCAGCTCAGCGCGGCGTGTACGGCTCCCACTCAGCCGTGGTCCCCGACGGAGGGTAACCCTCGCCGGTGGACTCGTACTCCGAGTCCGTGGGTGGCTCCTCACTGTAACACCCCAAAATTTTGATTCAAAACACTAAACCATGTTCAGAGGGGAATTTAAAAATTTTTGGACGTGTTGCATGTTTTGCAAAAATTCAAATTCAAACTGGAATTCAAATTATACTCAAAACAGAAAAGAAATGGAAAAAGAAAAAGAGAAACGGGAGAAAACCGGCCAGTGGGCCGAAACCCGCCAGCCGGCCCAGCTTCCCGCGCCAGCCCGCCCCCGCGCGCGCCGCGCTGCCTCTCACAGACGGGTGGGACCCGCCTGTCATCCCTAACCCCGCGACCCCGGACTTTTCCCCGAGCGCGCGCGATCTTAACCGATCGGAAAACCCGTCCCGCAGCCCGAATTCCGGTCCCAGAAGAATCCAACTCGATCACAACTGACCCACCGCCCTCCCCCGGCTATAAAAACCCCAGCTCCGATCAGTTTTTCCCACGCGATCGCCGATTTTTACTCCGGTGAGCACCGAGACTTCGCCGGTGAATTCTGGCCGATCTAAGCTCGGAAACTCTGATCTAACTCGCTGGTCTTGATCCACCGCCTCCGGGGAACTTTGCAGGTGCAGAAAACCCGAAGACTTACGGTGTAAATCCAGCGCCGACGAGGTTCGCCGTTGTTTTGCCTCGGACCTCGCCGCCGATCACTTTCCAGGACCCCCGAGCTCGAGAAAACCCCCGAGGTGAGATCCCTGACCTCCCCTCTACCGATCTAGGCCATAAGATCACAGTTCTAGGCAGAATTCTTGAGGATCCGAAACTTTCCGGCGAGATCGCCGCTTCCCACCGCCGTGCGCCGCCGGCAGCGCCGCCCGCGCTCGATCAGAGCGACGTGGCCGCTTGTGCGCCGTTTATTTTAAATCGCACGGTAGACTTTAAAACCCCGCGTACCGGTTCGATGTTATAATCTCAGCCGTCGGTTTAAAATCGGACGGTCCACGTCAGCCCCGCATTATAAAGACTGGAATTCTTACGTGCTACCCCCTGGGGTTCTCTGGAATTGAGAGCTAGCCCTGGAAACTTCAGATCTAGCCCCTGGAACTCCAGAAAATCATGTAAATTCATTTAAAAATCAGTTTTAGCCCCTGGACTTAATAGAAATTAGGAAAAACACCTCTGATAAGTGTAGCTAGACCCCCGGAAATTATGAAAATAATATTATAGACCTTGTAATGGGGTGAATTCATTATTTTAGCCCTGTTTAGTATTTAATTTAGGAAATTGAATATGTAACTAGTGTTTAAAAATTAAAAAGTGGGACAAACATAATTGTCAAAATTAATTAAAAACTTTCTCAGTACTTAGAAAACTTTGGAGTGAGATAAAAATATATTTTTGGGCTGAGATAAATCTGTTTCATCTATTATTCACATTTATTAGTATAGGGACACATTCTTAAGTAAAGAATAGCTATAGAAAAATAGGGAAAATAATTATGAAATAGTATACATCAGAAGCCAAGGTCAAAATATGTTATTAAATTATTTAGGACCAGAACCTATACTGTTTAGATGATGTGTGTTACTAATTTCATAATAAAATACACAATTATGCATAGGAATATAAATCTGAAAATATAGCAACTAGTAAATGATAAATGGAATTTCTAAAATACAAAGAATTCAGTTTAGGGTTGGTAGAAATTATGAAGGCACATATGGGGAAGAAAAATACTTTTCATACACAATTGGTAGTAAAAAGGTGTAGTAGTTGAATATAAGAAATTTATTGGAAACCCATATAAATAGTATGTAGGTATAAATGTGGACACAAAAGTAGGAATCATATATACATGGTTAAAAGTGCATGCAAGCCACAACTTAACACACATAAAGTAACCACAACACATATAATGGTAAAGAACTTTTATAAATACGAATGTGTGGTTTGTATGAAGTAGAAGTGTGAACTATGTCTTATGATTGTTGTTTTTCTTTTGCTATGTGTGATGGTATGAAGTAGAACCTGTTCAAGAGCAAGTTAACTCTTTCCAAGATCAGGACTACCAATTTCAAGAGCAGCAAGAAGGAGGCAAGTGTCCTTGACCACTTTGATCCTATGCTAGGATGTGTAGATAGAATTATTTGCATTGTCAAATGAAATATGAAACCCATGCTAGGAAAGTTTCCCTAGAATTGCATTACCTTGTTTCCTTGTAGCTTGGGTTGGGATTTATTTTGTCATGTCATTTATACACATGCATATGCTTAGCCATGCTTAGAATGGGATATTTGGGAAATGAGATCATCAGATTATATTACCATACTCTTGAATGAGATATTGTGAGTTATGTAGAGGTAGGGATCAAGGCAAGTTGGATGTTTTGGTTGTGTGCTGGGTGCACGAGACTTGGGTTTGTGTTTAGTACTTGCCTGGATCCTAAGGACCGGTGTATCCCCGGCGTAGCATGGGTGTGTTGGATGGTGCGGGGAGTAGTTGTCAGCTGGACTACCATATGAACCGCAAGGCTCAAGAGGGGGCCACTGCAGCGGGGTTGGAGCCTCTTGTATGCTGTTAGGCGTGAAACCTCAGTGGGCCCACGCTCGTCGGGAATCCCTTTGTAAAGGCTTCGTAGTGATCTCCTGGCTGCACACCTGGGAAGTGTGAATGTGGATCGTAGCCACTGGCATAATGGAGGTTCTTTTAGTCCACCCGGCAACGGGGGATGAAATCACTACTTGTGGGTACAGTGGTACAAACTCTGCAGAGTCAAAACTGTCTTGACAGCCGTGCTCACGGTTAAGAGCGGCCTGGACTTATTCATGATTAGAGGAATTGATGGTTTTGAAAGTTAAGCGGGGAGCTTAACATTGGTAATGATGTTATGGTTATTGGATTATAATGATGGGATGGGAGATTGGGACCATTTCACCTGTGTAGTAACGTAGGTGCTTAATAAGCTAAGGTGATAGGTATTAATTGTGTAGTGCTTTAACCATGAGTTCAACCTCTCCTTGTTCTAGCCATGCATGATATAATTTTCCCACACTTGCTGAGTACCATTGGTACTCAACCTTGCATATTTGTTGGTTTATATTGCTGCTCAGGTCAAGATAATGAGGTGGTGTATAATGACCAAAATTTTGGACCCGAGGAAGGTTTTTAGGTTCATGAAGACCCCGGGCAACGCCTGTGATGGAGCCCTAAAGAATAATATTCCGCTGCTAGTTTATTTACTTGTGATGAAGCATTAGTGTCCATTGAGACATTTGCGATGTAAGACTTATTTATATTCGACACCTGGCTTGTAATAAATGATGCTTCACTATTTGTCATCACATGTATGAGAAAATGATCCTGGCATACATGTGATATTCACTTGGTTGTTTCTTCGGAAAAACCGGGTGTGACAGAGGTGGTATCAGAGCCAAGGTTGCCCGTAGGAACGTGGACCTAGGTAGAAATGGACGTATTTAAGGGCCCTATTTTCTTAAAAACTATTTTCCAAGGTGTACGTGGAAAAGTGTTATTAAAGGGGTCATTTTCTTCATCTTACCCCAACTTTCATTCAAAATAGGATTTTTGTTTGAGAATTTATCTAACCTAATTTTAAATTCTTTTGTTTTAGATGGTTCGCATGATTCGCACCGCTCGTAAGTCCACAGGAGGGAGAGTTCCCGTAGTTGCCCTTGCCGAAAGAGAGGAGAGTCGTCCAGTGACGTATCTTTCCTACGGATTGGCAGTAGGAGACTTGTTGCGCCGTCTTCGACGTATGCTCGAAGCCGCCGGCAATACGGGCAAGCTCATCATCCACTATAACTCCACCAGGACCATCCGTGAGAAGAGGGAAGAATGGAGTTCGGAGATGAGGATTATACACGAGAATCAGCTTCTTAAGATTCACCACTCCCCAGCTTGTCGAGCAACACAAGTTGACGCGGAGAAAGATGTCACCTGGGAGGCCATCACCTGCCAGAGTCACATCTATCGTCGCCACTTGGACAAAACTGAGTACATGTATGTCCTCCAACGTGAGAGTGGTACCACGGAGTACAAGTACCCACCGGTGCAGCAAGGGACTTCCCATGAGCACATGGACTTGTGCTTGGAGGATGCTGCTATGCTCAGCACTCGACTGCAGGAGTGTCAACAAGAGCTTCAGGATGTCCGAGACACCCTGAAGGAAACGGAGGCGTTGCTGCGAGCTTGTTTAAAGGCGAGAGAAAGAGGAGATGGGAATGAACTGTGTGTCACC
This sequence comes from Neostapfia colusana, assembly GCA_030760725.1. Classification (NCBI taxonomy): domain Eukaryota; kingdom Viridiplantae; phylum Streptophyta; class Magnoliopsida; order Poales; family Poaceae; genus Neostapfia; species Neostapfia colusana. The sequence goes on along the minus strand of JASWHV010000017.1, from coordinate 17,315,284 downwards.
GTGAGTGATCCATGGACTCCTGACTCCCCAGATCGCTGAGCAATCAGGCGTCGTCGCACTTCTCCACCAGCAGCCTCCCCACCCAAAGCAGAGTCAGAAGGTAGCTGAAATGAGGAGGAAGATCCCGAGGAGCCAGCTCAAGAGGACGAGTAGTGTAGAGTCTTTCCCCTAGCTAGCAAGAGGTCGAGTAGTCGAGTCGTTACGTAGTTAATGGTGTGATGATGCTTGGTGTGTGACGTGAGTTATGGAAGCCATGAGCAATTGTCCACAGCCTCGTCTTCAGATTGTTTTGCTTTGGTGTGTGAACCCACAGGAAATAATAGTGCATTTATTTTGAGATATAAACCCTCGTAAAATTTTAACAAAGCCTCAACACCTTAAAGTACCAACAAATGAAAGTAGTAAGATGATACTAAATGGTATCAAATTAACATTTGTTGATTCTGCCAGATGGCCGGAAGAGGAAAAGGACGTGCTGCCAACCCCGCCAACAACAATGATGAGGCATGCAACCCTCATCTTTCTGGAGGCCAGGACCGGGGTGGTCGCCGTGAAGAAGTTGATCCTCTCCACCAAATGCTGGAGAATCAAAATCAGCTTATCCAGAACTTGACTCAAGTGGTGGCCAACTTGCATCAAGTTCCACCTCCACAAGCTGCACCACGCCAACCAAGGTTGAGTGAGTTTCTAGGAACTCAACCTCCAAAGTTTGCAAGTGTTGCTGAACCTCTGGTAGCAGATGATTGGCTGAAGACCATTGAAAGTAAGATGAGGATCATACAGTGCCAAGGATATGAAAGGGTGCTGTTTGCCTCTCATCAATTGCATGGACCTGCTGCTGATTGGTGGATCGCCTACGTGGCCACCCATCATGACCATGAGAACATCACTTGGGAAGAGTTCAAGCGTAGCTTCCGCAACCATTACATCCCAAGAGGTGAACTCAAAAACAAGAGGAAGGAATTTTTGGGACTGCAGCAGGGAAACATGACGGTGAGGGAATACCTCACTAAATTTACTCAACTATCCCGTTATGCTCCACGAGACATAGAGACCGATGAGCAGAAACAAGATTGTTTCGTGGAAGGACTTACCGCAGAGATGCAGTGTGCAATGTCATCCAATGAGTATGAAAGCTTTCAAAAGATGGTGGACAGAGCATTTGTGGTAGAAAGGAAGCTGAAAGCCCTGGAAAATGAGAATAAGAGGAAGGCCGGGTGGTCACATCAAGCCTCAGGGAGCAACACCCGCCCACGTATGATGCAACAACCTACGGGGCAGACAAGCCGTGCTGCGGTACCCTATTCAGCACCAAGAGGGTACAACCCAAACTACAGGCCTCCCGCAGCACCAGCACAGACTCAACGTCAGTTTGTGCAACAGCCTCGCCCTGCATATCCACCTCGACCAGCAGTGCAAGGACCCCCGAACCAACCCCAAGACAACAAAGGCCAAGCATCTAAGATTGGGGTGCAATGTTTCAGCTGTGGTGAAGTGGGGCACTACGCCCATAAATGCCCAAAGAAGAAGCCTGCGCCGCCACAACAGCAGAATGTAATGAGAGGACGGGTGAACCACGTCACTATGGAGGAAGCACAAGAGGCACCCGACGTGGTAGTTGGTAAGTTTCCTGCCAATTTACACCTTGCAACTCTGCTGTTTGATTCTGGTGCTACCCACTCGTTCATTGCTCAAGGGTTTGTTAAGAAACATGACCTAGCAACCACACAAATGAACCATATGCTAGCGGTAAACTCTCCAGGTGGAGAAATAAGGACAAGACAAGTGTGTCCCAAAGTGAGCCTAGACATTAATGGGGTAGTATTTACTGCTAACCTCATAGTGATAGATTCACAAGGGATAGATATTATTTTGGGTATGGATTGGTTGACCAAACATAAAGGAATCATCCATTGTTCGACCAGAACGGTGGAACTAACTCACCCCAATGGCACAAGAGTAAAGTTCATAACGATACACGAGCCTAGGAGGGACATTAAATTAAATCAAGTGGAGGTGAAAGTTGAGGAAATCAGGACTATCAGGGAATATCCAGATGTTTTTCCGGAGGAATTGCCAGGTATGCCTCCCGACCGTGATGTGGAATTCGCAATTGAGCTAGTACCGGGAACAGCCCCGATATACAAGAGACCTTATCGAATGGATTCCAAGCAGCTAGAAGAGCTCAAGGATCATTTGAGAGAATTGACGGAGAAGGGGTATATTCGCCCTAGTTCCTCACCATGGGGAGCTCCGGTGATATTTGTGCCTAAGAAAGACGGAACCCAAAGGTTATACGTGGATTACCGTGCCTTGAATGAGGTAACCATCAAAACAAGTACCCATTACCCCGCATTGAAGACTTGTTTGATCAGTTGAGGGGAGCTTGTGTGTTCTCAAAAATTGATCTCAGGTCGGGGTACCACCAACTCAAGATAAGGCAATCAGATATTCCCAAGACAGCTTTCGTATCTAGGTACGGACTGTATGAATACACTGTCATGCCTTTTGGGCTAACCAATGCCCCGTCATATTTCATGTACCTCATGAACAAGGTATTCATGGAATACCTGGACAAATTTGTGGTGGTTTTCATAGATGATATTCTCGTCTTCTCCAAAAATGAAGAAGAACATGAGAAACATCTAAGGTTGGTGTTACAGAGGCTGAGAGAACACCAACTATATGCCAAGTTGAGCAAGTGTGAGTTTTGGCTGAAGAGAGTTCCCTTTTTAGGACATATAATCTCGGAGGGAGGAATCTCCGTAGATCCCGCCAAAATCGAAGATATCCAGAAGTGGAAAACCCCTGAAAATGTCGGGGAAGTTCGAAGCTTTTTGGGATTGGCTGGATACTATCGACGGTTTATTGAGGGATTCTCCAAGATCTCGAGACCTCTCACCAAACTGTTGGAGAAGGGAATCACATTCACCTGGACGCCACAGTGCGAGACGAGCTTTCAGGAGTTAAAGAAGAGATTGACAACAGCCCCAGTGTTGGTTATGCCAGATATGCAGAAGAACTTCACAGTGTACTGCGATGCCTCTGGAAATGGGTTGGGATGTGTTCTCATGCAAGAAGGACATGTCGTGGCTTATGCATCCCGGCAGCTTCGGAAGCACGAGAAGAACTATCCTACACATGACCTAGAACTAGCCGCAGTGGTACACGCGTTGAAAATTTGGCGGCACTATTTGATGGGGAAGAGGACAGAGATATATACGGATCATAAGAGTTTGAAGTACATATTCACACAACCAGATCTCAACCTCAGAGAAAGGAGATGGCTAGAGCTAATCAATGACTTTGATGTGGGCATCAACTATCATCCCGGGAAAGCAAACGTCGTGGCCGATGCTTTGAGTCGGAAAGTGCAGGTCAATAAGTTGAGTTTGAAGGACATGCCTGCAGAATTGAAGGACGAGGTTATAAGACTCAATCTATGTCTAGTAAATAGTGGTGAAGCCATCGCCATGGAAGTGGACTCCACACTCGAGCAAGACATACGCGAGGGCCAAAAGAATGATGAGAAGATACAAGAGATCAGACAACTCATTAAGGAAAATAAAGCTCCTGGTTTTAGAGAGGATGAACAGGGAACGGTGTGGCACGGGAAAAGGATCTGTGTGCCAGAAGTAAAAGAGATCCGTGAATTAATTTTGAAGGAGGCGCACGATTCTGACTATTCCATTCATCCTGGGAGTACGAAGATGTACCAGGATCTCAAGAGCAGGTATTGGTGGTATGGCATGAAGCGAGATGTCGCGGAACATGTTGCCCTATGTGACACATGTCAGTTGGTGAAAGCAGAACATCAACGACCCGCGGGATTATTGCAACCACTTAAAGTGCCTGAATGGAAGTGGGAAGAAATCAGCATGGATTTTGTCGTGGGATTGCCTAGGACCCAATCCGGGTATGATTCAATATGGGTCATTATTGATAGGCTAACCAAGGTAGCTCATTTCATTCCTGTGAAAGAAAGCTACAGCGGATCCAAATTGGCAGAATTGTACATGTCAAGGATTGTGTGTTACCATGGAGTGCCAAAGAAGATTGTGTCGGATCGAGGGACACAGTTCACCTCAAGGTTCTGGCAGAAGTTGCATGAAACCATGGGAACCCATCTGAACTTTAGTTCTGCCTATCATCCCCAAACTGACGGGCAGACGGAGAGAACCAATCAGATCCTTGAAGATATGTTAAGGGCATGTGCACTCAAAAACAATAGGATTTGGGACAAGAACCTACCATATGCGAGTTTTCCTATAACAACAGTTATCAAGCTAGTATGAAGATGTCACCGTTTGAAGCTTTGTATGGAAGGAAGTGCAGAACTCCCCTATTTTGGAACCAAACAGGAGAAAGTAAAGTGTTTGGTCCAGAAGTACTACAAGAAGCCGAAGCGAAGGTGAGGGAGATTCGCAACAACTTGAGGATAGCACAAACACGCCAGAAGAGTTATGCTGATGTACGAAGAAGAGAACTCGTTTTCAACGTAGGAGACTATGTTTATCTCAAGGTGTCCCCTATCAGAGGACTTCGTCGGTTCAAGGTGAAAGGGAAGTTGTCACCTCGATACATCGGACCCTTTCAAGTTTTGGAAAGAAAAGGCGAAGTGGCGTACCAACTAGAGTTACCGGCTCATCTATTGGACGTGCACGATGTGTTCCATGTGTCACAACTCAAGAAATGCCTGAGTACGCCTGAAGAGGTGTTACCCATGAATGAAGTGGATGTAGCTGAGGATTTGTCTTATGCCGAGCAACCATACAAGATTTTGGAGACAATGGAACGCCTCACCAGAAATAAAAGAATCCGGATGTGCAAGGTGCAGTGGAAGCATCACTCAGAAGAGGAAGCCACCTGGGAACGGGAAGATGAGCTCAAGGCACAATTTCCGGAATTGTTTTCTTAGAAACACCAATCTCGAGGACGAGATTTCTTTTAAGGGGGGTAGAGCTGTAACACCCCAAAATTTTGATTCAAAACACTAAACCATGTTCAGAGGGGAATTTAAAAATTTTTGGACGTGTTGCATGTTTTGCAAAAATTCAAATTCAAACTAGAATTCAAATTATACTCAGAACAGAAAAGAAATGGAAAAAGAAAAAGAGAAACGGGAAAAAAACCGGCCAGTGGGCCGAAACCCGCCAGCCGGCCCAGCTTCCCCGCGCCAGCCCGCCCCCGCGCGCGCCGCGCTGCCTCTCACAGACGGGTGGGACCCGCCTGTCATCCCTAACCCCGCGACCCTGGACTTTTCCCCGAGCGCGCGCGATCTTAACCGATCGGAAAACCCGTCCCGCAGCCCGAATTCCGGTCCCAGAAGAATCCAACTCGATCACAACTGACCCACCGCCCTCCCCCGGCTATTAAAACCCCAGCTCCGATCAGTTTTTCCCACGCGATCGCCGATTTTTACTCCGGTGACCACCGAGACTTCGCCGGTGAATTCTGGCCGATCTAAGCTCGGAAACTCTGATCTAACTCGCTGGTCTTGATCCACCGCCTCCGGGGAACTTTGCAGGTGCAGAAAACCCGAAGACTTACGGTGTAAATCCAGCGCCGACGAGCTTCGCCGTTGTTTTGCCTCGGACCTCGCCGCCGATAACTTTCCAGGACCCCCGAGCTCGAGAAAACCCCCGAGGTGAGATCCCTGACCTCCCCTCTACCGATCTAGGCCATAAGATCACAGTTCTAGGCAGAATTCTCGAGGATCCGAAACTTTCCGGCGAGATCGCCGCTTCCCGCTGCCGTGCGCCGCCGGCAGCGCCGCCCGCGCTCGATCAGAGCGACGTGGCCGCTTGTGCGCCGTTTATTTTAAATCGCACGGTAGACTTTAAAACCCCGCGTACCGGTTCGATGTTATAATCTCAGCCGTCGGTTTAAAATCGGACGGTCCACGTCAGCCCCGCATTATAAAGACTGGAATTCTTACGTGCTACCCCCTGGGGTTCTCTGGAATTGAGAGCTAGCCCCGGAAACTTCAGATCTAGCCCCTGGAACTCCAGAAAATCATGTAAATTCATTTAAAAATCAGTTTTAGCCCCTGGACTTAATAGAAATTAGGAAAAACACCTCTGATAAGTGTAGCTAGACCCCTGGAAATTATGAAAATAATATTATAGACCTTGTAATGGGGTGAATTCATTATTTTAGCCCTGTTTAGTATTTAATTTAGGAAATTGAATATGTAACTAGTGTTTAAAAATTAAAAAGTGGGACAAACATAATTGTCAAAATTAATTAAAAACTTTCTCAGTACTTAGAAAACTTTGGAGTGAGATAAAAATATATTTTTGGGCTGAGATAAATCTGTTTCATCTATTATTCACATTTATTAGTATAGGGACACATTCTTAAGTAAAGAATAGCTATAGAAAAATAGGGAAAATAATTATGAAATAGTATACATCAGAAGCCAAGGTCAAAATATGTTATTAAATTATTTAGGACCAGAACCTATACTGTTTAGATGATGTGTGTTACTAATTTCATAATAAAATACACAATTATGCATAGGAATATAAATCTGAAAATATAGCAACTAGTAAATGATAAATGGAATTTCTAAAATACAAAGAATTCAGTTTAGGGTTGGTAGAAATTATGAAGGCACATATGGGGAAGAAAAATACTTTTCATACACAATTGGTAGTAAAAAGGTGTAGTAGTTGAATATAAGAAATTTATTGGAAACCCATATAAATAGTATGTAGGTATAAATGTGGACACAAAAGTAGGAATCATATATACATGGTTAAAAGTGCATGCAAGCCACAACTTAACACACATAAAGTAACCACAACACATATAATGGTAAAGAACTTTTATAAATACGAATGTGTGGTTTGTATGAAGTAGAAGTGTGAACTATGTCTTATGATTGTTGTTTTTCTTTTGCTATGTGTGATGGTATGAAGTAGAACCTGTTCAAGAGCAAGTTAACTCTTTCCAAGATCAGGACTACCAATTTCAAGAGCAGCAAGAAGGAGGCAAGTGTCCTTGACCACTTCGATCCTATGCTAGGATGTGTAGATAGAATTATTTGCATTGTCAAATGAAATATGAAACCCATGCTAGGAAAGTTTCCCTAGAATTGCATTACCTTGTTTCCTTGTAGCTTGGGTTGGGATTTATTTTGTCATGTCATTTATACACATGCATATGCTTAGCCATGCTTAGAATGGAATATTTGGGAAATGAGATCATCAGATTATATTACCATACTCTTGAATGAGATATTGTGAGTTATGTAGAGGTAGGGATCAAGGCAAGTTGGATGTTTTGGTTGTGTGCTGGGTGCACGAGACTTGGGTTTGTGTTTAGTACTTGCCTGGATCCTAAGGACCGGTTCATGGAGCATGTAACCCGGCTTTACAGTGCCAACCACATGCTGAGATGGGGCATCTTGGCCAATTAATTAGGTGTATCCCCGGCGTAGTATGGGTGTGTTGGATGGTGCGGGGAATAGGTGTCAGCTGGACTACCATATGAACCGCAAGGCTCAAGAGGGGGCCACTGCAGCGGGGTTGGAGCCTCTTGTATGCTGTTAGGGGTGAAACCTCAGTGGGCCCACGCTCGTCGGTAATCCCTTTGTAAAGGCTTCGTAGTGATCTCCTGGCTGCACACCTGGGAAGTGTGAATGTGGATCGTAGCCACTGGCATAATGGAGGTTCTTTTAGTCCACCCGGCAACGGGGGATGAAATCACTACTTGTGGGTACAGTGGTACAAACTCTGCAGAGTCAAAACTGTCTTGACAGCCGTGCTCACGGTTAAGAGCGGCCTGGACTTATTCATGATTAGAGGAATTGATGGTTTTGAAAGTTAAGCGGGGAGCTTAACATTGGTAATGATGTTATGGTTATTGGATTATAATGATGGGATGGGAGATTGGGACCATTTCACCTGTGTAGTAACGTAGGTGCTTAATAAGCTAAGGTGATAGGTATTAATTGCGTAGTGCTTTAACCATGAGTTCAACCTCTCCTTGTTCTAGCCATGCATGATATAATTTTCCCACACTTGCTGAGTACCATTGGTACTCAACCTTGCATATTTGTTGGTTTATATTGCTGCTCAGGTCAAGATAATGAGGTGGTGTATAATGACCAAGATTTTGGACCCGAGGAAGGTTTTTAGGTTCATGAAGACCCCGGGCAACGCCTGTGATGGAGCCCTAAAGAATAATATTCCGCTGCTAGTTTATTTACTTGTGATGAAGCATTAGTGTCCATTGAGACATTTACGATGTAAGACTTATTTATATTCGACACCTGGCTTGTAATAAATGATGCTTCACTATTTGTCATCACATGTATCAGAAAATGATCCTGGCATACATGTGATATTCACTTGGTTGTTTCTTCGGGAAAACCGGGTGTGACACTCACCTGAAAAACACTTAAGCAGCAACCGTGAGCACGAAGGCTCAGCAAGGCTTAACCGACTCACCTAAGCATGAAACTCTACATGAGGGGTACCATGGACATAGGATAGTAACATTTCAGCAAAAGGACACGCCTACAAGTTCATCCTTAGTTCATCTTTTAGCAACAAGTTAACAGTTCCTGAAATCTGAAATTTAGTAAGCAGTATTTGGTGGCACCCAGGTAGCAATACAATTATATCAATCAGCAACATTGAATCAACATATTTCATCCATTAATCTACGTCACGACTCAGTGACCAAGTGGTACTCTTCACCGTGAGGGACGGCGAATCGACTCGATATACACCTGCAGGGAAACCCAAAGAGCACGTCCCGTACGCCCACCCATGGAACTGCACAGCACGCTCACTCGATGTCGTACTGGACAACCTTTCACCCAACAGCCCAAACGTCGAACCGGTCGCCCCGAAACGAGCAGGAGGTTCCCCACACGGAGCATCTCTCTATGCCCGTTGGCAGATTTCCACCTTGCTGCCCTCAGCCTACACTTATAAATGGGTGCGTTATGCCTCGACGCCCGGAGGTTTAGGCTACATCGGTTTATCAGGGCCCATATATCCGATATGCCTTCGGTACGTTCAAACTTGATCAGCGTGGGCCGCACACGGCTCGGTCCTCAATCGACACGGACAGGACTGCGCACACAAGACTCCCTCTTGCTGCGCCCTAGCACCTGTCTAGTCTCATTTTCATTACTAAGATGATCTCACATCACTCAACCGAACCCGTGTGTCCCAAGCCTATCTCGCGAGTAGATTCCAACTACTCGACTTGTACCGAAGTCCTATGAATCTTTAAGCATAGCCTATCTATTCGAGGTCTTAGACACTACCCTCACTCTTTTAGGAACCTTTGGTTATGCAAGTGGGGTTTCATTCATCCTATACCTAATGCACATACATACTACATATGACACATGTAAACAAAGGAAAAACTTATAAAAAGGTTAATGCAAACCGGGGCTTGCCTTGTTGCTGTTGGTCAGGGGTTAAGTCTTCGTCCGGAAGAAGGAAGTCCAGCACTTCCGGAGTCTCTTCTTCAACAGCTACACGTTAATGAAATACTACATGTTAATTTAGATGCAAATGTGAGTTCTAGGGTAAGACTTCTACTATTAGTTCTAATAACCAGCCTCTAACACCTGGAACTTTGTTTAAGAATTTAAATATGAACTGGTGTTAGTGGTTTGGCTTGGACTTAATCACATGGTTAAATGCTAAGTGGTTTTCCCCCTTTTCCATATTAATCCCTTAAGTGGTTAAACAGGACAGGGGTGATCTAGAGCTCCAATGGAGCTGAGAATTTTTGTGTGAGTTCCTTGTCACAAGAAAACTCTCTGGGCCAAACATTAGCACTTTTCATGGAGTGGTTTGCTCAGAATAATTCTCTTGGCAAATCAGCAAGGAAGAATTTATTCTGAGGTAATACCCCTGTTCATGCTCAACTTAATGAACTACAAATTCAACTATAGCTCGTAGAGTTTGCATGAATTTTCCTAACATTTTTGGGGTTAAGATTTGCCCAGAACTGCATTTCCAAGTTTTGGAAATTCTCTGAAATGTTTCTGTATTGAAATGAACACAGCACCTTCCAATTTGAATTGCTCCGACCAAATCAACTCCAAATGGTCTGAAACTTTTACAGGGGTTTACTAATGTCCTAAAGAACATTCTGGCAAAATTTGGGGATTTTTGGATGAACCAAATCCCCTCTAAAATTCCTTTGCTGAAAAGCTTTAAAGAATTTTCCAGAATTAATTAATGGGTTTCATACAAATTGGGTTGTATATCTGGACAGAGTTAGGCAAGATGAATCCAACCCAATTTGAATCACTAAATTTGGAGCTTCCTAGCAAAAGTTATGGAGCTCTAAAGTTTGGGGAATTTCTGGAATTCGAATTAACCGGGAAAAGTTTAAATTTCTGACAGCGGGCCCGGCTCCCACGTGTCATCACCTCGGCTGCACCACACGGGGCCACAGGATTATCTTCCACGTGTTCACAGCCGATCCGGTGTAACAGAAGATCCCCACACTGTGCCGCGAGGGACTGACAAGCGGGCCCGGCCGGCTCGTCTTCTTCCTCGCGCCCGCCCTTTTTCCCTCGCCGCCCCCTCGCCGGCACACCTCGGCAGCTCGCCGGAACTGGCTTCCCGACCGCCTCCCAGCCGGAAACTCGCCGCCTGGGCCTATTTTCGCGCGCTGAACACGCTGGTACCGCCTGCTCCGGTCGGCGGTGGCCCTTACCTAGCTGGCGACGGTGCAGCGGCTCGGACTCCCTTCAGTTATGGCGCCCGGCCATCGTAGCCCACCAAAACCTCGGTGGAAAGGCTCTACAGCACCGGGGGATCTCATGGAAGGTCGACAAGGCCATGCTAGGGCTCGGGGAGAGCTCTAACCTAGTCGTCACCGTGAGCCCGACCTTTCCCACTATAACCACGGCTGGAAAACCGGGAAATACGCCGGCTACAGCCAAAATTAAGCTAGGGTTGCGGAGCAAACTTGGGCGCCATCAAGTCTAGCTCCTGTGTGTGCAGTTTGATAAACTCTAAGCAATCATACGTCAGGAATTTGTGGGTTTCTTACCCGAGGGTAGTTCTGCACCGGTTGGAGATGTTTTGCAAAATTCGCCGGCGATGATCGGTCCCTGGTTCTAGGCTTCGGTGGCGAGCAGCGTGGAGTCTAGGCGCGTCCAAAACTGCTCCTTCTTGGTCGTGACAAGTCTTCTGCCAAGCTGCCCACGGGAGCACCTTTGCTCGGTTCTTCCCGGTGGCCACGAAAACGTTGTTTTGCTCGGTTTGTAGTGGCTCAACTCGACCGGAAATGATGCGGGGAGTGCGTGGGAGGTCTGGGAATGCTGGCTTGTTGCGCTGCCGATGCTTTCGCGCGAGCTGCGATCGCTCCGAGCGAGTTTTTGCGATGGCGGCAGCGTCTCAGTTCTTTGACGATGAGAGGGAAGGGTCGGCGTCTCGTGATGCCGTGGCTCGCTGAGCGCGGCTGGGAGTTAAGGCACCCCCCAGCGCATGAAATCCAGCAGGAGGTGGCGTCCGGCTCCCCCCCAGCATTGTCGCTCGGTGCTTCTCCCGGTGGAGTACAACCCGATCACATTGCTTAGGGATTAAGCCAACTAAGTCCTATGACATGTGGGCCCCACTGGCCAGTGCCCTACCACTTCTCAAAAGATCTCCAAAACTGGATAAATGATGAATTCAAATGTTGGAAATGTCAATCTGAGCTAAATTTGTATGGTTTGGCAAATCTCCCTCAAATTCAAATGTATATTTGAATTCTTGGCATATTTGGATCCTTTTGGGAAAAATGGTTAGCAAAACTTTTCAAAAATTATTGAAACTTTGTCTCCCCACTACATTGAACCCAAGGAATCCAATTATGCCATTTGCTCCTTGTTTTAGCTGCTGCAATCATGAATTTGAATGCAACAGTTTGAAATTTCCCTCCCATGTGTGATCATATGTGTATAAACCCTACTTTGTGAAAGTGAAGACTTTCCCCTCTAATCACTCCTTTGATGGAGGTCACTTGCTCTTCACAATATTTCACAATCTATCCACAACAAAACTGTGGTGTTGTGAGGTGCAGAAAAGTTTTTTGCAAGTCCCTTTTCTTGGGCTTTTACATCCCTCCCCCCTTAAAAGAATCTCGTCCTGAGATTATAAAAGAAGAGAGCGATGTAATAGGGACTTACCCGTGTTGAGAAGCCATGAACTCCGGGTAATTTGAGCGAAGGAACTCCTCGCTCTCCCATGTCGCTTCTTCGGCGGTGTGGTTGCTCCAGAGTATTTTGTAGAACCACAACGTTCTGCTGCGTGTGGTCCTGGCTTTCTCATCAAGAATTCCCACCGGATACTCATCATATGTTAAATCCGGTTTCAGCTCGCCGATGTCTTCGGTAGGAACAGCAGCCGTATGCTTCAAACATTTTCGCAGCTGCGAAACATGAAAAACATCATGGACACCAGCAAGCGCTGCCGGTAACTCCAATCGATACGCCGCTGGTCCGCACTTCTCGGTGATAGCATAGGGTCCAATGAAACGGGGAGCGAGCTTCCCCTTCACACCGAACCGGTGCACGCCCTTCATCGGAGACACGCGTAGGTATACGTGTTCCCCAACGTCAAAGTGCAACGGCCTACGCCTATAATCAGCGTAGCTCTTCTGCCGGGATTGGGCAGCTTTTAAATTGGCTTGAATTGTCCGAACGCGCTCTTCGGCGTCGTTCACCACATCAACCCCGAATGTGACCCTTTCACCGGACTCGCACCAATTTAATGGGGTGCGGCACTTGCGACCGTAGAGAGCTTCGTAGGGTGCCATCTTGATACTCGCCTGATAGCCGTTGTTGTACGAGAATTCCGCCAATGGTAGGTGATTATCCCAGTTCCTACCATGGTGGATGGCACATGCTCTCAACATGTCCTCCAGAACTTGATTCACCCTCTCTGTCTGGCCATCTGTCTGAGGGTGGTAGGCGGAGCTCCTAATCAGTTTAGTACCCAAAGCAGCATGCAACTGCTCCCAAAAGCGAGATACAAACAATGCACCTCGGTCTGAGACTATGGTCTTGGGTACACCATGCAGGCATAGAATCCTGGCAATGTATAACTCCGCATATCGGTTGGCATGGAAATGTGTATGTACGGGGATGAAGTGAGCTGACTTAGTCAGTCGGTCAACAATCACCCAAATGGAATCATGTTTGTTGGATGTTAAGGATAATCCCATGATGAAATCCATGCTCACATCTTCCCATTTCCATGCTGGAATCTTCAGGGGTTGCAGCAGCCCTGATTTCCTCATATGATCAGCCTTCACTCGTCTACACGTATCACACTCGGATACGTACTTCGCTACCTCCCGCTTCATCCGTGTCCACCAAAATTTCCGTTTCAAATCTTGGTACATCTTGTTGCTGCCCGGATGAATAGAGTATTTAGACAAGTGTGCTTCGTCGAGGATCTTCTTCCTCAGTTCCATGTCCCGGGGTACGACTATGCGGTCATTGAACCACAGCGTCCCCTCATCATCTTTCCGGAAACATTTGATCTCCCCATTGTCAATCCATCTCCGGAGATGTGCCATGCCTTTATCATTTTTCTGAGCTGCAATGATGTCCTCCCTAATAGTAGGGACGAGGGCAAGGTTGTACAGCGATCCATAAGGAACCAAGTATAAACTTGGCTCTTCCTCCTCCACCGGTGTAATGGTGAGGTGATGGACATGTGATTTCCGACTCAGCGCGTCGGCAACCACATTCGCCTTGCCGGGGTGGTAATGGATCTCAATATCATAATCTTTGATCAGTTCTAACCACCTCCTCTGCCTCATGTTCAGCTCCTTCTGGGTGAAAATATATTTCAAGCTCTTGTGGTCGGTGTAGAGATGCACCAGATTCCCCAGGAGATAGTGCCTCCACATTTTCAGCGCCAAAACCACTGCAGCAAGCTCAAGATCATGAGTGGGATAATGCTGCTCATGGTTCCGAAGTTGGCGTGAGCCATAAGCGACCACACGTCCTTCCTGCATCAACACGCAGCCAAGCCCAATACCGGACGCGTCACAATACACGTCGAAGGGCTTTGTTGTATCCGGCTGAGCTAAGACCGGGGCTGTTGTGATATGCTTCACCAATGCTTGGAAGGCTCCTTCACACGCCGTGTTCAAAACATACTTCGTCCCCTTCTTCAGCAATTCTGTCATCGGTTTAGCGAGCTTGGAGAAACTTGGAATAAATCTCCGATAGTATCCCGCTAACCCGAGGAAGCTTCTGACTTCGTGACCTGAAGTGGGAGCTTTCCATTTCAGCACTTGCTCTATTTTACTTGGATCAACCGCAATGCCTTCTGCGGAGATGATATGTCCCAATAATGGCACTTGGCTGATCCAAAACTCGCATTTGCTGAACTTGGCGTAGAGCTTTTGGTCTCGTAATCGTTGAAGAACGATCCGCAAATGTTTGGCATGTTCGGCTTCTGTCTTGGAGTAAACCAAGATATCGTCGATGAACACTACCACGAACTTGTCCAGATCCGGCATGAACACCGAGTTCAAGAGATACATGAAATGGGCTGGAGCATTTGTGAGACCAAAGGACATGACGAGATATTCATATAATCCATATCTTGTTGAGAAGGCCGTCTTCGGGATATCCTCCGCCCGGATCTTTATCTGGTGATATCCAGAGCGAAGGTCCATCTTGGAGAACACACTTGCACCCACAAGTTGATCAAACAATATGTCGATGCGGGGCAGTGGGTACTTATTCTTGATGGTGATGGCGTTGAGCGGCCGGTAATCCACACACAGCCTCAGTGTTTCATCTTTCTTCTTCACGAACAACGCCGAGCATCCCCAAGGCGAGGAACTCGGCCTAATGAAACCCTTGCTCAACAGATCATTGAGCTGTTCTTTCAGTTCCGCCAGCTCATTTGGAGCCATCTTGTATGGTCTCCGTGATATGGGCGTAGTCCCGGGTGCAAGTTCAATCTTGAACTCGACATCCCGGTCAGGTGGCATGCCCGGAAGATCATCCGGGAACACGTCAGGATACTCCCGGACTACGGGGATGTCTTCTAACTTGAGAGCCTCAGCACTATTGATTGCTGAAACCTCTCTGACTGGATTATCTAATAGGAGGGACTGCGGACGGTGTAATGGGGAGTTGAGGTGAACCGTCCGTGTTAAAGTTTCCAGGACAGCGCCATGGTAACTTAGCCATGACATCCCCAAGATTGCATCAATCTTCTGCCCCCCTAAGATAATCATAGTGGTGGGATATATCTTCCCACCTAAGCATAGTGGTGCTTTTGGAACCATCATAGTTGCTGAAATCTTTCCTCCCGGTGAGCAGATCATATAAGAACACTCGGTTGGAAAGGCTTCCAGCTGATGCTTAGCCACATATGATGCACTAATGATGTTGTGGGTTGCACCAGAATCAAAAAGTATGATGATAGCTTGATGGTTGAGAGCGAACGTACCCGCCAGCATGTTGTCTCCTTCTGGGGCGTCCTCATTGTCGAGGTTGCGGACGCCACCAGTCCGCTGACCAACCTTCTTCACCGGAGGTCGGCCTCGAGCACCGCCCTGGAGCTGGGCTTGCCCGCTGCTCTGCTGCCCCTGGGGACAGTCCTTCGCGAAGTGGCCCGCCTGGCCACACGTGAAGCAGGTGAAACGGGGCGGTCCCCCGCTGATCGGTGGACGGAATCCCGGGGCGCGTTGTGGCGGTGGAAACGCCCGGGGTACCGTCTGCTGCTGTTGCTGTCTTGGTGGTGGCATCGGCAGACGGAACGGGGGTGCTTGGAACGAACGTCCCCCGAACTGTTGAGGTCGCACCGGTGGACGCCACTGCTGCCCGGATGGTGTCCGATACACCATACGGTATTTCTGAGGCGCGCCACCACCGCTGCTAGGTGGAGCGTTGCGCTTCCTCTGCTCAGCTGCCAACTCCCGCTGAGCGTCCTCTTGCATGATCGCGGCATTGACTAAGTCGTTGAATGTGCCGCGATTCCACTGAACGAGGTGCGTCTTCATTTCGGGGTGTAACCCCCGATAGAAATGCTCCCTCTTCTTCTCCTCCGTGGAGATATAGCCTGATGCATACTGTGCCAGATGGTTGAAGGCACGGGAGTAGTCGTGGGCACTCCTCCCGCCCTGCTTCAGTTCCAAAAATTCTTGGAACTTCCTCTTCATTATTCCGGGAGGGATGTGATAGGCGCGGAACGCCTCCCGGAACTCTTGCCATTCCACGGCATGGCCAGCCGGACGTGAGGCGACAAAATTCGCCCACCACGCACCAGCGGCACCGTGGAGCTGCTGTGCTGCGAACAGGGTCTTCTGCCGCTCCGTACACTGGAGCAGCCCAAACTTGGACTCGATGGTCCGCAGCCAGTTGTCAGCCTCCAGTGGTTCTTCAGCTTCGGTGAACACTGGAGGGTGCGTACTCATGAAATCCGAGTACGACACTTCGCGGGGCTCACGAGGCCCTCGCTCTTGACGTCCCCCCGCCTGGGACGTATTCTGCACGATCGTGCGGAGCAGGTCGGTCTGCTCCTCACGACCTCCCACCAGTGCCGCTATCACATCCGCTAGAGTAAGCGGAGGCGGCGGTGGTGGCTGCTGCTGCGGGGTGCTGTCGTAGGCCGGTGGCTGGGAGTCATCGCCTCCACCTTGGCTAGAGCCACCAACCTCGTACGTGGTCCTAGTGCGAACCATCTGCAACCATTCAACAATAATCATCAGTCCCGCAACATTTTGCATGCAGTCCAAAGAAAATAGGCGTAAAACATAATGACAATAATTCATGCGATACATCTCGTATGTAGATAATGTAATAACTTTGCACAAGCTACACCATTACCAGACCAAACACAAGCTAGTTTAATCCAACTTGATGAACCTCCTCTTTGGAAGCTCACCATAACTAGGTTTGGTCACTACGAGATATTACTATCGCTTTGTCATCACGTATACCACCCTTAGGGTACCACACCCTCTCCAATGAGTTCAACTGTCATTCTTCTGTCAGAATGACCAGTTTCTACCTATTCCAAGTTTTGATCTGGTTCTGGCATTTTCATGACTCAAGTTGAATACCAAAGTTAAAGTTAACTTCAGTATCTTTCCAACGAGTATTCAATTGCCCCAGATCAGCCTTGGTTAAAAAGTTATGCTAATTCAAAGTCAGCAGAATTTCTGGAAGAATTTTTTAACAGCACCTCCCTTGGAAGTTGCTGTTTTCCATTCGAGTTTCCACTGAAGTCTCTGTTGAAACTTCAGAAACTTTGAATTGCAAAGATATTACACATATTCTACTCTTTCTAAGGAGGTATCATATGAAATTTTTGGGTTTTGCTACTGGAAGTTATCACCGAAAGACAAAACAGTTCAGAGAATGTTCTACTCTGTCCTGATTCTGGACAGTTCACATTCCTCTGAGATTTTAGCCATCTTAAGGTGAGTTCCAGCTCTGGAAGTCTACAACAAAGTTGTAGAGTACTTAAATACCTTTCCAGAGCTATATAGCACACCCCTCTGGGCTAAAAGACCGGTGAGTTATGCCCTGTTGAAGATCAGCAATCTTGCTGTCCAAAACAGAGCACTCTGTTTTTCATCCCTTTAGCTATCCTGGCCCACTATCCCATTCTTATACCCAACCAGGGTCTTAATTGTTGAACCTAATGATTTTAGTTCCTTGTTTTCAATATTTTCATGCATATGCCTACAATGTCTCGGTACTACGTTCCTCACCAAAGAAAATCCTAACCGGATCATACCGGCATATACGTCTTAAGTGTGGCACTAAACGGTCTCTCGCACACGTCTTCTACACGGATACATACGTGGTTAGTACCTGCAGAAGACCACACAATAATGGTGCACTAAATGTTTATTCATTTCAGGCAGTTCCATATTTGGAAGTAAATACAAGCGCCCGTATCATTGTCATACGGCCGTCCTTGAGTTAGGTCACGTCTCAAGGTACGTGATCGTGTTTCAACACCACACGACGGGGAACCCGAGTATGTCATGAACGGGTCGTCACGGTTGGGAATGTTATCAACCCAACAGATACCACCTACTGCCCTGCAGGGCACGCCGATGGCAAGCGCTGCGCATGTCCTCCTGGGCTATTTCCAGACGAACACACTCTCGCGTTACTGACCACGCAATGGGGTCTCCACTTACTTGCCTAATGCACGCTAGGGATCAGCGTTTCATATGAACTCAGGGACATGAAGAGTCCAAGAGGTTCATATTGACGTCTCACACCAAGCTGTGAGACTCTATCCCTGAGCCACGTTCCTCGTCAGGGGGAGCTAACCGAAATTGAACCGCTTTCGGTGGCGTTCCTTACCATACTTACCAGAGCGTAGGCGCGTCGTTACATAATTGAAATTCAGAATTATAACACATAAGTTAGTCTTTGCCACTTTAAGTAACTGTGCTAATATAGTCCTTACTTGGTCAACTACCGAATCCTCACCGTATACCTAAGTTTTTCCCATAATGCAGTCCTTTAGTACTGTGCTATCCCCACTGCGGCTCTGATACCAGGCTGTGGCGGACCGGAATCCGCTCATCCAGGATCGCAGAGGGTGGTGCCATGCGATGCGACACCCGACAGCACACGTCATAAGAACATAATATATTACATGAGAACAACAACTGAAACTGTACAAACAGGTACAAACTTCAGTTACAACTATTGTTTATATTACACAGCGGAAGTCTACACTATACAACTCACGCCCGCCTATTTAGCAAAAGTTGGTTGCCCAGCCCTAGGGCAACCCACACTAGCTGCACTCCTCAGCTCAGCGCGGCGTGTACGGCTCCCACTCAGCCGTGGTCCCCGACGGAGGGTAACCCTCGCCGGTGGACTCGTACTCCGAGTCCGTGGGTGGTTCCTCACCTGAAAAACACTTAAGCAGCAACCGTGAGCACGAAGGATCAGCAAGGCTTAACCGACTCACCTAAGCATGAAACTCTACATGAGGGGTACCATGGACATAGGATAGTAACATTTCAGCAAAAGGACACGCCTACAAGTTCATCCTTAGTTCATCTTTTAGCAACAAGTTAACAGTTCCTGAAATCTGAAATTTAGTAAGCAGTATTTGGTGGCACCCAGGTAGCAATACAATTATATCAATCAGCAACATTGAATCAACATATTTCATCCATTAATCTACGTCACGACTCAGTGACCAAGTGGTACCCTTCACCGCGAGGGACGGCGAATCGACTCGATATACACCTGCAGGGAAACCCAAAGAGCACGTCCCGTACGCCCACCCATGGAGCTGCACAGCATGCTCACTCGATGTCGTACTGGACAACCTTTCACCCAACAGCCCAAACGTCGAACCGGTCGCCCCGAAACGAGCAGGAGGTCCCCCACACGGAGCATCTCTCTATGCCCGTTGGCAGATTTCCACCTTGCTGCCCTCAGCCTACACCTATAAATCGGTGCGTTATGCCTCGACGCCCGGAGGTTTAGGCTACATCGGTTTATCGGGGCCCATATATCCGATATGCCTTCGGTACGTTCAAACTTGATCAGCGTGGGGCGCACACAGCTCGGTCCTCAATCGACACGGACAGGGCTGCGCACACAAGACTCCCTCTTGCTGCGCCCTAGCACCTGTCTAGTCTCATTTTCATTACTAAGATGATCTCACATCACTCAACCGAACCCGTGTGTCCCAAGCCTATCTCGCGAGTAGATTCCAACTACTCGACTTGTACCGAAGTCCTATGAATCTTTAAGCATAGCCTATCTATTCGAGGTCTTAGACACTACCCTCGCTCTTTTATGAACCTTTGGTTATGCAAGTGGGGTTTCATTCATCCTATACCTAATGCACATACATACTACATATGACACATGTAAACAAAGGAAAAACTTATAAAAAGGTTAATGCAAACCGGGGCTTGCCTTGTTGCTGTTGGTCAGGGGTTAAGTCTTCGTCCGGAAGAAGGAAGTCCAGCACTTCCGGAGTCTCTTCTTCAACGGCTACACGTTAATGAAATACTACATGTTAATTTAGATGCAAATGTGAGTTCTAGGGTAAGACTTCTACTATTAGTTCTAATAACCAGCCTCTAACACCTAGAACTTTGTTTAAGAATTTAAATATGAACTGGTGTTGGTGGTTTGGCTTGGACTTAATCACATGGTTAAATGCTAAGTGGTTTTCCCCCTTTTCCATATTAATCCCTTAAGTGGTTAAACAGGACAGGGGTGATCTAGAGCTCCAATGGAGCTGAGAATTTTTGTGTGATTTCCTTGTCACAAGAAAACTCTCTGGACCAAACATTAGCACTTTTCATGGAGTGGTTTGCTCAGAATAATTCTCTTGGCAAATCAGCAAGGAAGAATTTATTCTGAGGTAATACCCCTGTTCATGCTCAACTTAATGAACTACAATTTAAATTATAGCTCGTAGAGTTTGCATGAATTTTCCTAACATTTTTGGGGTTAAGATTTGCCCAGAACTGCATTTCCAGGTTTTGGAAATTCTCTGAAAATGTTTCTGTATTGAAATGAACACAGCACCTTCCAATTTGAATTGCTCCGACCAAATCAACTCCAAATGGTATGAAACTTTTACAGGGGTTTACTAATGTCCTAAAGAACATTCTGGCAAAATTTGGGGATTTTTGGATGAACCAAATCCCCTCTAAAATTCCTTTGCTGAAAAGCTTTAAAGAATTTTCCAGAATTAATTAATGGGTTTCATACAAATTGGGTTGTATATCTGGACAGAGCTAGGCAAGATGAATCCAACCCAATTTGAATCACTAAATTTGGAGCTTCCTAGCAAAAGTTATGGAGCTCTAAAGTTTGGGGAATTTCTGGAATTCGAATTAACCGGGAAAAGTTCAAATTTCTGACAGCGGGCCCGGCTCCCACGTGTCATCACCTCAGCTGCACCACACGGGGCCACAGGATTATCTTCCGCGTGTTCACAGCCGATCCGGTGTAACAGAAGAACCCCACACTGTTCCGCGAGGGACTGACGAGCGGGCCCGGCCGGCTCGTCTTCTTCCTCGCGCCCGCCCTTTTTCCCGCGCCGCCCCCTCGCCGGCACACCTCGGCAGCTCACCGGAACTGGCTTCCCGACCGCCTCCCGGCCGGAAACTCGCCGCCTGGGCCTATTTTCGCGCGCTGAACACGCTGGTACCGCCTGCTCCGGTCGGCGGTGGCCCTAACCTAGCTGGCGACGGTGCAGCGGCTCGGACTCCCTTCAGTTATGGCGCCCGGCCATCGTAGCCCACCAAAACCTCGGTGGAAAGGCTCTACAGCACCGGGGGATCTCATGGAAGGTCGACAAGGCCATGCTAGGGCTCGGGGAGAGCTCTAACCTAGTCGTCACCGTGAGCCCGACCTTTCCCGCTATAACCGCGGCTCGAAAACCGGGAAATACGCCGGCTACAGCCAAAATTAAGCTAGGGTTGCGGAGCAAACTTGGGCGCCATCAAGTCTAGCTCCTGTGTGTGCAGTTTGATAAACTCTAAGCAATCATACGTCGGGAATTTGTGGGTTTCTTACCCGAGGGTAGTTCTGCACCGGTTGGAGATGTTTTGTGAAATTCGCTGGCGATGATCGGTCCCTGGTTCTAGGCTTCGGGGGCGAGCAGCGTGGAGTCTAGGCGCGTCCAAAACTGCTCCTTCTTGGTCGTGACAAGTCTTCTGCCGAGCTGCCCACGGGAGCACCTTTGCTCGGTTCTTCCCGGTGGCCAGGAAAATGTTGTTTTGCTCGGTTTGTAGTGGCTCAACTCGACCGGAAATGATGCGGGGAGTGCGTGGGAGGTCTGGGAATGCTGGCTTGCTGCGCTGCCGATGCTTTCGCGCGAGCTGCGATCGCTCCGAGCGAGTTTTTGCGATGGCGGCGGCGTCTCGGTTCTTTGACGATGAGAGGGAAGGGTCGGCGTCTCGCGATGCCGTGGCTCGCTGAGCGCGGCTGGGAGTTAAGGCACCACCACGAGGAGCTCGCCAGCGCATGAAATCCAGCAGGAGGTGGCGTCCAGCTCCCCCCCCCAGCGGTGTCGCTCGGTGCTTCTCCCGGTGGAGTACAACCCGATCACATTGCTTAGGGATTAAGCCAACTAAGTCCTATGACATGTGGGCCCCACTGGCCAGTGCCCTACCACTTCTCAAAAGATCTCCAAAACTGGATAAATGATGAATTCAAATGTTGGAAATGTCAATCTGAGCTAAATTGGTATGGTTTGGCAAATCTCCCTCAAATTCAAATGTATATTTGAATTCTTGGCATATTTGGATGCTTTTGGGAAAAATGGTTAGCAAAACTTTTCAAAAATTATTGAAACTTTGTCTCCCCACTACATTGAAGCCAAGGAATCCAATTATGCCCCTTTCTCCTTGTTTTAGCTGCTGCAATCATGAATTTGAATGCAACAGTTTGAAATTTCCCTCCCATGTGTGATCATATGTGTATAAACCCTACTTTGTGAAAGTGAAGACTTTCCCCTCTAATCACTCCTTTGATGGAGGTCACTTGCTCTTCACAATATTTCACAATCTATCCACAACAAAACTGTGGTGTTGTGAGGTGCAGAAAAGTTTTTTGCAAGTCCCTTTTCTTGGGCTTTTACAAGATTTTCCCACCCGGTGAACAGATCACATAAGGACTGTCGAAGTGTTCGGTCGACACTTCCCCCGGGCCTGCACTGGGCAGCCCGCGGAGGTTCTTTTTTCGGTGGGGCTAGTCCCTTGCGGAGAGCCTGCGCGGATGGACGAGTTAGTAAGAGCTTGACACGGCGAGTTTTACGTGGTTCAGGCCGCCGGAGCGTAAAACCCTACGTCCAGGGCAAGCTATGGAGCTCGCTGTATTGCTTGCTGCTCAGGGCCGGAGTCCTGAGCTTGGGGGTGAGTTACAGCTTGGGAGTGAATGGCTAGCGTATGAGTTGCAGAGTGCGAACCCTTGCTAACGTCGCCTACCCGATTCTTTTATAGTCCAAGACTCGGGTGGCTTACAAGGGGGGCCCGGGACCCGACAGGTGGTCCCGGGGAGATTGACTGTTATCTACCGTATCTGCAGTTATGCCGGTAGTTGTCTCTGGCGAAGGCTTCTGAGTCTTCGTCTTGCAGCCCTGCCCATGCCGCATGCTAGTCGTAGTGGATGATGACGGCGGGGGCGGCATGGGATGTCTTGTCGCTGCGTTTATTGGCTGGCAGGCTCTGACACCGCGCGCCAGTCTGTGATGCGACTGGGTGCAACGGCACCTGACAGAGGCGTGCTCCGCGTCTCCGCGTCTTGGGAAGACGCGGGCCTTGAATACCTTGTACGGGCAAGGTATGGGGCGTCTTTACGCCCGCTGCCTATCGCTCGGGGGCAGGCAGTGCTCTTCCGCTGGACACGTGGCGGGCCCGGAGCTCTCCTCTGAGGAGGGGGAGGTCCGGCCCCGCAGGACACGTGGAGCCTTCGGACCTCTCCTCCGCGGAGGGGGGAGGTCCGGCTTCTGTTGGCCACGTGGCGGGTCCGGAGCTCTCCTCTAAGGAGGGAGAGGTCCGGCCCCGCGGGACATGTGGCACCTTCGGTGCTCTCCCCACGGAGGGGGGAGGTCTGGCTGCTGTAGGCCACGTGGCGAGCCCGGAGCTCTCCTCCGAGGGGAGGGAGGTCCGGCCCCACTGGACACGTGGCGCCTTCGGTGCTTTCCCTGCGGAGAAGGGCGAGATCTTTAGGCATTTTCCCCTGTGCGCGGGGGTACCCCATATCGCGGGTACCGACAGTGGCCCCCGGGCTCACCTCGGGGGAGGTAACGAGCCCGAGGTGAGGCCTTCTCCTACCCGCGCACTTTCTTGTCTTGAGTACTCCCTGTGTTGGCAGGGTCTTGACGGCTTCGGAGTTCAGCCTCATAGGAGAGGGTGAAGCCTGGCATCGGAGCTCGGCCCGGCTGTTGGGGCGGAGGTCCGGAAGTCATCTGAGCTCAGGTCCACGAAGGGCATGAGGTCCGGCATCAGGGCTCGCCTCTGAAAGGAGGGCGAGGGCTGGCATCGGAGCTCGGCCCAGCTGTGGGGGCGGAGGTCCGGAAGTCATCGGAACTCAGGCCAGCGAAGGGCGTGAGGTCCGGCATCAGTGCTCGCCTCTGAAAGGAGGGTGAGGGCTGGCCTCGGAGCTCGGCCTGGCTGTGGAGGCGAAGTCCGGAAGTCATCGGAGCTCAGCCCAGCTATGGGGGCGGAGTCCGGAAGTCATCGGATCTCAGGCCAACGAATGGCGTGAGGTCCGGTATCAGCGCTCGTCTCTGAAAGGAGGGCGAGGGCTGGCCTCGGAGCTCGGCCCAGCTGTGGGGGCGGAGTCCGGAAGTCATCGGAGCTCAGGCCAGCGAAGGGCGTGAGGTCCGGCATCAGCGCTCACCTCTGAAAGGAGGGCGAGGGCAGGCCTCGGAGCTCGGCCTGGCTGTGGAGGCGGAGTCCGGCAGTCATCGGAGCTCAGGCCGACGAAGGGCGTGAGGTCCGGCATCAGCGCTCGCCTTTGAAAGGAGGGCGAGGGCTGGCCTCGGATCTCGGCCTGGCTGTGGAGGCAGGGCCCGTAAGTCATCGGAGCTCAGCCCAGCTATGGGGGCGGAGTCCGGAAGTCATCGGAGATCAGGCCAACGAAGGCGTGAGGTCCGGTATCAGCGCTCGTCTCTGAAAGGAGGGCGAGGGCTAACCTCGGAGCTCGGCCCAGCTGTGGGGGCGGAGTCCGGAAGCCATCGGAGCTCAGGCCAGCGAAGGGCGTGAGGTCCGGCATCAGCGCTCACCTCTGAAAGGAGGGCGAGGGCTGGCCTCGGAGCACGGCCTGGCTGTGGAGGCGGAGTCCGGCAGTCATCGGAGCTCAGGCCAACGAAGGGCGTGAGGTCCGGCATCAGCGCTCGCCTTTGAAAGGAGGGCGAGGGCTGGCCTCGGAGCTCGGCCTGGCTGTGGAGGCGTAGTCCGGAAGTCATCGGAGCTCAGCCCAGCTATGGCGGCGGAGTCCGGAAGTCATCGGAGCTCAGGCCAACGAAGGGCGTGAGGTCCGGTATCAGCGCTTGCCTCTGAAAGGACGGCGAGGGCTGGCCTCGGAGCTCGGCCCAGCTGTGGGGGCGGAGTCCGGAAGTCATCGTAGCTCAGGCCAGCGAAGGGCGTGAGGTCCGGCATCAGCGCTCACCTCTGAAAGGAGGGCGAGGGCTGGCCTCGGAGCTCGGCCTGGCTGTGGAGGCGGAGTCCGGCAGTCATCGGAGCTCAGGCCAACAAAGGGCGTGAGGTCCGGCATCAGCGCTCGCCTTTGAAAGGAGGGCGAGGGCTGGCATCGGAGCTCGGCCCAGCTGTGGGAGCGGAGGTCCGGAACTTCTCAGTGGTCCCCCCTTTCCTGTCCCTTAGTCTCATTTGGCTTACTGTCCCAGGCCGGAACACGGGGCTTGGGTAATCCAGTGCACTTGGTCCCGGAGGTCTGGCCCCAGCCCTAGTCAGTGTGTAACCGTCCAGCCCCCTGGTACTCAGACCGCAGCGCCGGGGGGCAGAGTGCGCATGCTTTGGGTGCAAGACCGGGCAAAACAATGCTCCTGACCCCCTGGTCTAGCGTAGGTCTTTTCTCGGAGGAGACCAACTGGCGGTAAAGTACCCTTACAGGGGGGATCCAAAAGGCCACCGGGCCTCTGGCAGGTACCCCAAGCACTACCGCCTTCGGCAAGATGGCAAATATCGACTATGCATGAGAGCAGGAAAGAGGAACCGAGTGTACAATGGATGCACACTGTCTAGAGCGTGGGGAGGTGCTCATATAAATTAATGCGTAATTTAAATAAATACCTGAGTAAGCATGGTGAACTTACTGGGGTGGCGTCGGAGTGCCTGTCTTCACGCAGAGCGGGTCATGCGTGGCTTCGTCGTACGCCGAACACGGGGGGACCCCCATGGCGATCTCAGGGGGAAACACGGCTTCGGCCCAGCATACCATGTGGAAGGGTAGTTCCCATGACCCGGCCCTGGGAAGTCCGGCTGGCCCTCGACATGGAGGAGCCGGTATCCCCCGACAGCTTTGGGTGTGCGTCTGCACCGGTTGTGTGGGTCTGCTTGGCGTGGACCTGGCACGCATTGCATCCCTAACCGGTTTGACGGCGTCCAGGTGGCTCTCGGTCAGTAGGAGCCATGCCGGGTGGCTTAACCGACCAGCGAGCGGGACGATGAGCGTTCCCAGCACTCGCCTCCTTGGACTACTGCAAGCTATTCGCAGACTTCCTCCTGGGTTATGCACCGCAATAGGATGTCGTGGCGCCACGCCAGTAAAGATACCAGCGCGTAGCACATAGCCATCCGCACCACCCATTCAGCGAATGCACGTTCATCAGGAAGGATGTCCTTCAAGGAGCCCCGGACCTCCGTGGTCCATGCATCGGGACTACTTGAGCTTCTGGATCTTGAGCCCTGGGTTGCACGGAGTCCCCAGTGACGCTTACGATCCTTTGGCGGCATCCATGGCTGCCGGGACTGCCTAGCTTCGAGGCACTGGTTCAGCCCCCTTCGCCCGGCTCGGCGGGGCGGGCTGTGGACCGCAGCAACGTCCTCTCGAAGACTCCTTCAGGCGCAGGGGCTCCGATGGAGGCCTTCGTTGAGAGGTCATCAGCTGCGGCCTTGCCAGCGCGCGGTACATGGCACAGGTCCAAGGCGAGAAAGTCTTTCTCCAACATCCGCACGTGGAGCAGATAAGCAGCTAGCTGTGGGTCCTTGTAGGGGCATTCACTAACTTGCTTGATAACTAGCTGGGAGTCGCCCTGCGCCAACAACTGGCGAGCGCCCAGAGACAGGACTGTCTTTCAGGCCAAAGATGAGTGCTTCATACTCTGCCAAGTTGTTGGTTGCCTTGGAATTGAGACGCACCATGTACCCATACTGCTCCCCTGATGGCATGAGAAGCAGTACGCCGGCACCGGCCCCTTCTTTTGGGAGGAGCCGTCGAAGAAGAGCGTCCAGTGAGGCCCGGTGAAGACCGGAGCTCGGTACTTTGGTTCACCGTCTTCGCGGCCCCCTGGGTCAGCCTTCGTTTGCATCCACTCAGCCACGAAGTCAGCCAGTGCTTGGCTCTTGGCTGCCTTCGTGGTCTGGAGCTCAGCTTGAACTCTGCCGTCTTCGGGCTGTCTTCCGGCTTCGGAAGCTGGCAGTGAGTGCCAATCCTGCCCTTCGGCTGCTCTGGCGCACTTGTCCGCCAGGCTGAAGAGCTCAGAGGCATCGCAGACCTCTCTGGTCGCAAGCTTCTCAAGCATCTTCTCGTCCCGGAACCCTGCCGGAACGCTACAACCACAGAAATACTTCGAATGTGCGGGATGGTGTTGCGTACCTGGGAGGACCGCTGGATGAAGGAGCGCAGTGACTCCCCAGGTTGTTGCTTGATGGCGTGGAGGTCAAGCTCCGTGCCGGGACGGGTGTAGGAGCTGCCGAAGTTGGCGATGAACTGCCGGCTGAGCTCTCCCCGGGAAGTTATGGAACCCTGAGGGAGGTTCATTAGCCAAGACCGGGCTGGACCAGTCAAGGCGACGGGGAAGTAGTTGGCCATGACAGCTTCATCCCCTCCTGCGGAAATTACGGCGGTGGAGTAGATTTGTAGGAACTTCGCCGGGTTGACGCTGCCGTCGTACTTTTTGGCAGGTGTGGCCGAAACTTGCGCTGCCACCTCGCAAAGCGATGGTGGGGCGCCAGGGCCGCACAT
Source organism: Neostapfia colusana (assembly GCA_030760725.1). Taxonomy (NCBI): domain Eukaryota; kingdom Viridiplantae; phylum Streptophyta; class Magnoliopsida; order Poales; family Poaceae; genus Neostapfia; species Neostapfia colusana. The sequence goes on along the minus strand of JASWHV010000017.1, from coordinate 17,287,623 downwards.
CCTGCTCCTGTCGCTGCAGGTGTTGGCGCCGCGAACGCTTGGTTCGCCGCTGGCACAGTGTACCCCGGTATGGGCAAGGCTGCTCCATAGACCGAGGGCGCCATTTGCAGGGCATATGATTGTGGCATATGCTGCGTGGCGTACGCCTGGGGCAGAGCTCGCGTGGCGAAGATCTGCCCTTCAGGCTGGGTCGAGGCCGACGTCATGCTGTCGCCAGCCTCTTGGATGTGACGCCTTTCTCGACGTCGCTCGAGGAACACTCGGGCATCTTGACCCAAGTGGCATCGCTCCAGCTCTGCCCTCAGATCCATCGACTAATACCTGGTGGAGCTGGAGTCCACCGTCTGCCCGTCAACCGTTGGCGTGCGCGTCAGCGACTCAGCTGGTTGACCGGAGCGTCGTCCCCGCCGAAGTCGAGGGTTTGCAGCGGCGACGACGAGGCGGTCTACCTCGCGTATCCACTGCTGGGTTACTGAATGAGGTGCGTCCCCAGCAGCTGGGTTGCACAGTAGCGCTCTTGCTGCAGTTAGCGCACCCCTGTGGGGTTTTCTTATCGCTGCAGAAGATCTCATGCTGGTCGGAGCCTGCATTGCCGGGGTCGGCGCTGCCAGAGCCGGCTGCTGGCTCCCAGCTTTCGCCGACACACTCCGTCCTGAGTGTGTCGACATGTACTCCCCCCTGGTTACGGTTCACCGCGAACGCGGGGGAGGAGAGTTTGTCGCCAGCCTCTTGGTTGCGACGCCTTTCTCGGTGTTGCTCGAGGTATACCCGGGCATCTTGGCCCAAGTGACCCCGTTCCAGCTCTGTCCTCAGATCCGTTGACTGAAGCCTGGTGGAGCTGGAATCTGCCGTCTGCTCGCCAACCATTGGCGTGCGCATCAGCGACACAGCCGGTTGGCCGGAGCGTCGTCCCCGCGGAAGTCGAGGGTTTGCGGCGGCGACGACGAGACGGTCTACCTCGCGAATCCACTGCTGGGTCACTGCCTGAGGCGCGTCCCCAGCAGGCGGATTGTGCAGTAGCGCTCTTGCTGCGGCTAGCGCACCCCCACTGGGTACGCCTAGCGCTACTGAAGACCTGACGCTGGTTGGAGCCTGCATTGCCGGGGTTGGCACTGCCAGAGCCGGTTGCTGGCTCCCAGCTTGTTTCGACACACTCCGTCCTGAGCGTGTCGACATGTACTCCCCCCTGGTCGCGGTTTGCCGCGGACACGGGGGGGGGGGGAGTTTGCCGCTGAAGGAAGCTTGGTCATCTTCGTCGGCGGAAACTCGTTGCTCAAGGAAAAGCCCCCTACCTGGCGCGCCAAATGTCGAAGTGTTCGGTCGACACTTCCCCCGGGCCTGCACTGGGCAGCCCGCGGAGGTTCTTTTTTCGGTGGGGCTAGTCCCTTGCGGAGAGCTTGCCCGGATGGACGAGTTAGTAAGAGCTTGACACGGTGAGTTTTACGTGGTTCAGGCCGCCGGAGCGTAAAACCCTACGTCCACGGCGAGCTATGGAGCTCGCTGTATTGCTTGCTGCTCAGGGCCGGAGTCCTGAGCTTGGGGGTGAGTTACAGCTTGGGAGTGTGAGTTGCAGAGTGCGAACCCTTGCTAACGTTGCCTACCCGAGTCTTTTATAGTCCAAGACTCGGGTGGCTTACAAGGGGGGCCCGGGACCCAACAGGTGGTCCCGGGGAGATTGACTGTTATCTACCGTATCTGCAGTTATGCCGGTAGTTGTCTCTGGCGAAGGCTTCTGAGTCTTCGTCTTGCAGCCCTGCCCATGCCGCATGCTAGTCGTAGTGAATGATGACGGTGGGGGCGGCATGGGATGTCTTGTCGCTACATTTATTGGCTGGCAGGCTCTGACACCGCGCGCCAGTCTGTGATGCGACTGGGCGCAATGGCAACTGACAGAGGCGTGCTCCGTGTCTCCGCGTCTTGGGAAGACGCGGGCCTTGAATACCTTGTACGGGCAAGGTATGGGGCGTCTTTACGCCCGCTGCCTATCGCTCGGGGGCAGGCAGCGCTCTTCTGCTGGACACGTGGCGGGCCCGGAGCTCTTCTCTGAGGAGGGGGAGGTCCGGCCCTGCAGGATACGTGGAGCCTTCGGACCTCTCCTCCGCGGAGGGGGGGGGGGTCCGGCTTCTGTCGTCCACGTGGCGGCTCCGGAGCTCTCCTCTGAGGAGGGAGAGGTCCGGCCTCGCGGGACATGTGGCACCTTCGGAGCTCTCCCCACGGAGGGGGGAGGTCTTGCTGCTGTAGGCCACGTGGCGAGCCCGGAGCTCTCCTCCGGGGGGAGGGAGGTCCGGCCCCACTGGACACGTGGCGCCTTCGGTGCTTTCCCTGAGAAGAAGGGCGAGATCCTTAGGCATTTTCTCCTGTGCGCGGGGGTACCCCATATCACGGGTACCGACAAGGACTATCGGTGGGTAGTATTTGCAAGCTATATTTATTAATGAAAGCTTGGCTAATGAAGCTATGCGTGGCGCCTGAATCAAATAGTACTATAGCGGGATGCTGGTGGAGTTGGAACATACCCGCAAGGATTGGCTCACCCTCCGGAACATCCTCTATGGCAAGCTGGTGTACAGTGCCGGGCCTAGGGTTGGCCCACGGTGCATTAGTAGGGTTCCGGGGCTGATTCCTCCCCGGAAACTGTGGTGCAACTCCGCCGCCTTGTCTCTCCGGACAACTGCTGGCGAAGTGTCCTGGACGACCACACTTGTAACATGTGGCCGCTGCTGGTGTGGTGCTCGAGGGACGAATGCCCGGCATGCGCTGCTGAGGCGCATATGCACGAGGCATCGCCCGCTGCTGCTGTTGTTGTTGTGGAAGTGGTGCTGGCAGTGCCGGCATGAATGCCGGTGAAGAGTACGGCCGACTGCGGAAAGGCATCGACCTCTGGAGTGGCTGCCAGCGTGGACCTGATGGTGGGCGATTCACCATCCGAAACTTCTGAGAAGGACCGCCTCTTTCTCCGCTGCTTTGCGGCATGCTTCGCTTTCTCTCCGCCGCCGCCAACTCCTTGCCAGAGTCCTCCTGAACAATCGCAGCATCAATGATGTCGTTGAGGCTGCCGCGATTGAACATCGCCAACTTGTCCTTCAGGAGCGGGTTAAGCCCCTGGTAAAAGTGGTCCTGCCGCTTCTCGTCGGTATCGGCGTGATACGACGCATAGAGCACGAGATCGTTGAACGCCCTGGAGTATTCCAGCGCGTTCCGGCTCCCTTGTTGCAGGTGTAAGAACTCCTGCGTCTTCCTTTTCACCAAACCTGGCGGTATGTGGTAGGCCCTGAAGGCCGTCCGGAACTCCGCCCAAGTCATTACTCGGTCGGTGGGCTGTGAAGCACAGAAGTTCGCCCACCACGCGCTCGCGGATCCTTGGAGCTGCTGGACCGCGAACTGAGTCTTGCGCTGCTTGCCTATCTGGAGCAGCCCGAACTTCATCTCTATTGCGCGGAGCCAGTTGTCCGCGTCAAGAGGTTCATCCGCCCTTGAGAATATCGGGGGATGAGTTGCCAGGAAGTCAGAGTAGGAGCTCTGTTGACGCTCCTCACGGTCTTGACGTCTCTCTGGGCGGGACGTATTCGCGATGAGAGTCTGCAGCAACTCCGTGTGCTGCTGATGCGAACCCGCCATTGCCGCGACGATGTCGGCCAATGTAACCGTTGGCAGTGGCGGTGGCGGTGTTTGCTATTGCTGTTGCTGCTGCTGTCCCGAGGAGTCCTTGGGAGGCTGTTGGGAGGTCTCTCCCCCTTGGCTAGTACCCCCAACGTCCGGGTTGGCACGAGTACGAGTCATTCTGAAATTCAAAACAGCAGTGATAAGCACATGTCATACTTAAAATTCCATATGCAACAGTAGGTATTGAAGTGACACATGAATAATTGCACAACATTCACATATATTGATAAAGCATAAACTTTATACAAGATACATTATTCTCGGGTCTCCGAGAAGTCGTGCTCATGTCGTCACTACCTATACATACTCTACTGCCTACACGACATGTCATCGATTACAAAAGTTGGGTTACACTACCCTAGCTGCCCTACTTGGCAACTGTAACCCCCTACTCGGAGTAGAACTCGACCTCCTGCAGGTCGTCCTCCTCCGGTACCTCTGCTGGTGGCTCTTGATCCACCACCTCTTCTCCCATCTCGGGTTCTCCCATTGCCGGAAGACCCAAGACCACCAGTACGCCCAATACCGGAGGTACGAGGTCCTGCAATGCATGCACCTCGTCCATAGCCTGGTTGTAGTCCTCTTCCCAGCCTTGCCCTTCCTCAATAGCATCGTCCCACTCTTGAGAAAGGTCCTCATTCTGCTGGGTTAGGGTCTGCACCAGCTCTTGCAAGCCGCGATGTCAACACGGCTCTTCTTCTTTGCCTTCTTCAGACGATGCAACTGATTGTGCCGTTGATTCAGTCGCTTAATCGTCGGAAGGAGCACATTACGGAGTGCGCTGTGAGCACTCTCGAAATGGTCTCCACGGCTCGTGCTCTCCTTGAGCTTTGTGGCGAGATGCTCCGTATGAACAGCTTGGCTGTCCATCACGGCCTTTCCCGCCCTCAGTTGGAGGCTAAGGTTTGCCTCCGCGGGGGTTGTACCTTGGGCAACCCGGATCGGCTGCCTCCCGGTATCTCCCTTCTCACACATGCTGAGCTCGTCCCTCCACCAGAACGAGCGCGTATGGAGTGCCCTCCATAGCCTGCACGTGAAGTTGGCAGAAACGTGACATGGTGTCACGGGCTGCCACTTGCCACATCCCTTCTGGTTGTCTTCCTCTCACCGTGACGGTGAACGGCACCCAACCGGGTGGCGTAGGTCCTGCAGGAACCTCGACATGGATTGTCCACGTCTTGTTCCCCTCCTCGCCTTCTTCCTTGGCGAAATACTGCGGCATCTGGTTGTACCTGAAATATTGAAGCATCTGCCTCAATGCTTCCGGATAGCCGCTGCGGTGAGAACAGTGGGACACCACCCACCCGTTCTCCAACTGTTTATCTGCTGTCATCTGTAAAAATATATTTGAGAAATGTCAAATAGTTATTTAAACAGTAAACCATTGAGTTATAACATAATATATGTCATTGAACCCATAACACATGGAAACATAGTTAAAATTTAAACAAATTTGACTGCTGATCTGCTGTCCAATATGACAGCCCTGACTAGTTTCCATTTCAACCTGATTTAGGCCATGCTAAAGGAAAAACCAGTTCTGGAGCTCAACATCAAAGTTAAAGCTAACTTCAATAGATTTCCAGAAAGTATTTGCTTGGCCTAACATCTGTCCTGGTTCAAAAGTTATGAGATGTCAAAGTTAACATAATTTCTGGAGGAAATTGGACAGCACCTCCCTGCTTTGGTACTGATTTGATCCAAGAATTCCAGTTAATTCTGTTCTCTATCTGACAAAACTTTCTGTTACAAAGTTGTAACCCATCTCATAAGATTTCCAGAACTACCTCATTTTCTATTTTTGGATTTTTATGCAGGAAGTTATACTAAATTTACAGAGAGTTTACAGAGAGTCTTTACTCTGTCCTGTTTTCTGGACAGTTTCAACTCTACTGCATTTTTCGATTGGCTAAGGGATGAAACACCTCTGGACCTCAACAGGAAAGTTGTAAAGATCTTCCAAATCTTTCCAGAAATGTATCATATGACCCCAACCTCGAAAGAACTCAACTTCTAACCTCTGATTAACTTCAGCCTTGATTCAGCTGAAATCAGAGTGCTCTGTCCTTAACAACCTATAAGTTGAAAACTTGTTAACTTTGAATATCCTGATTAAGGGAAGGAGTTACATCAAGTTTTACTGCTTTGGATTAAAAACCTTTAAGTTTTACAATAAAGTTATTCATTTAGTGGGGTGTGACGTCGATGCGTCACTAAGGCATGTCGGTACTACGTCCTCACAAAGAAAAACCTATACCGGACTTAGCCGGCTTCATAATTTCAGTGGCACTAAACGTCACTCGCACACGGATGCTACACGTCTACCGTTTCATGGTCAAACTACCTGCAGAAAGATCAAACAATCGTCAGACTCGGCTGCACACCGAGCCCGGTATCCATACAGTTCGTACACCCGGCCGTCATCACTCGCCCGGATGTTCTCAAGCCAAACACGCCTTGAGTTACGTGTTCACGTTTCAGACCATGTGACAGGGTCTCCCAAGTTGCACCACGCACGCCAGGGACAGATGTTGCCCGAATACCCCAAACGACATTAAGAGTCGCAGAGGATATTAAAGCGGGTCGGGTTACCTGCCACCCGTGGGGCTCCACCCTTCAGCTTGTGCGCACTGGTGGACAGCGCTTACGTGCACCCCCCAAGACATAAACGTCCCGAGATACACGATTTTCCGACATAGACAAATAGGTTAGTATGCCACTTTCTATACACTAATAAAATCCTTGTACGGGCTACTAACTCGTTCCTCACTGGATTTTTGAAAAAGATGACCTTTTTAGTGCGTTAAACCTCAAGCGGGCTCTGATACCAACGCTGACACGACCCCACGGTCTTGTCGAGCCAGGATCACGCTAAGGGATGCTGCGTTGCACAGCACCGAATAACATACATCAAAGGTACAAAGCGGAAGCAAAACTTTTATTACATAAAGTGGTTTATGAACATTTGTACATCAAAATAAGTCCAGACTACACTCACGGGCGTAGACTACGCATCAAGTTCACGTTCAGCCCGTGAACGTGTCCTTGCTAGCACACACGCACACTAACACGGCGGCGTGCACGACTCCCACTCGACGGGGTTCCCCTCATGGGGTTCCGTCTCCTCCTCGGGAGTCCCTTCCTCATAGAACCCTGCAAAAGCTTCAAACACAAGCAGTGAGCACGAAGGTTCAGCAAGTCTGACCCGTCTCACCTAAACATGGAACTTCTACATGAGGGGTGATGGGTACATGAGGTAAAATCATTTGCAAAGGACTCGCCTAATTAGTGGAACCTTACTTTCAAGTTTTTAGCAGCAGGTAGTGGAGAACCTTACACTAAGGCACATGAGAGAGCCGCAATTAAACAAGAAACGCATTTCTCTCATGTACTTTGCCCAAAGTTGAAAGGAACATTAATTAGCTCTACACTACAGCAAATCATTAACAATCAAGTCCATCTCTCAATCAGCAACATTTTAACATGTAACTAGCCTGTTCTTTCTATGTCACGGTACAGTGAACAAGTGGTACTCACTGACCGCGAGGGACGGCGATTATAATCGATTTACACCTGCAGGGTTACCCGAATAACCCGTCACATACGCCCATACTCGATGTTGCCTACAACAACCATCACGGACGCCGTACGCAACTACCTTTCACCCGTTAGCCAAATGTTGAACCGGTCCAATCGTCCCGAGCAAGAGGTCTCTGCACGCGCATCTCAGTGCCGCCAGCCGATTTACACCTCGAGCTCTCAACCTACCCTTTGAACGACCAGCTATGCCTCAACACCCAGCTACCCGAGTTACATCGCTCCCGGTTCCCATATAGCCGGTAGGCCTTCGGTACTGTTCTAGCTTGTTCAACAGGCCCGCACATGGCTCGGTCCTCAACTGACACAAGCGAAGCTACAGCACGCAGGCCCCAAAGTCCTGCTGCCCTAACTCTCCGCTCGGTCTCATCTTTCTTGCCATGTGTATCATGTGCTATCTCTACCCGAGTCGAGTGCCTCTAGCCTATGCTCGTGAGTAGTTCCAACTACTCGACTTGTACCGAATCCTACACTATCTTAGCATTGCAGTAGCTAACGGGATTTGAATCCTAAACCCAACCCATGGTCTTCTTGGCTATGCAATTGGGTTTCCAAACAAGACTCTAATGCAAGGAATCATAATACTCAAGTAAGTGCTCAAAACAATAAAAATTTGCAAAAGGGTTAATGCAAACCGGAGCTTGCCTTGCTGCTCTTGGTCGTAGGCTAGCTGCTCCTCCGGAGTAACGAAGTCTAGGACTTCGAGTTCCTCCTCGACCTTAGCAACTACATGATATAAGAAGTACATGTATTAATTAAATGCATTTGAATTGAGTTTTAACTTGTGAAGTCTATAACTCTTACTAGACAGACCCAATAACTGTGAAACTTTTACGGTGGCTTGGTTACAACCTAAACAGAGACTTGGTCAAGTTTTAGTTGCAGCAAAGCTCATTTGAGCCCTCCACAATTAATTATGCACTTGACCTTAATTGAAGGCTTTTAGGGTTTTCTAAGGATTTTCATGAAACAAACTATGACTTTCTGAAAACTAGATTCTCAGAGGGTTCTAATGGAGTTGGTCTCACTTAATTTGAAGGTTCCTAGCTAAAGATATGAGCTAAACAATTTCAGAAAAAATTCTGAAAATGTTTCTGAACATTTTCTATTTTCTTTGGAACAGTTTTACTAATCACACCATTAGGTGGATCAAATGAGCTCAAACGTACCTGAAATTTTTATGGTAGTTCAGGGATATTTTGGTGAACATCCCAGCAAAATTTCAGAGTTTTCCTCCAAAGGATTCTCCAGTCAAAATCCAAACATTTTAAAGTTTGAGGAATTAATTCTGGAGAAATAAGGATTTTCATGAAGTGAAACTTGATTTGCTGGAAAGTGCTCAGAGAGCTTGTCGAAGTGTGTGGTCGACACTTCCCCCGGACCTGCTCTGGGCAGCCCGCGGAAGTTCTTTTTCGGAGGGCCTAGTCGCTTGCGGAGAGCTTCAGCATAAGGGACGAGTGAGGGAGAAGCTTGACACGGCGAGTTTTACGTGGTTTGGGCCGCCGGAGCGTAAAACCCTACGTCCACGGTGAGCAGAGGTGCTCGCTGTATTGCTTGTTGCTCAGAACCGGAGTCCTGAGCTTGAGGGTGAGTTATGCCTAGGGTGTGAGTTGCTGGAGTGCGAACCCTTGCTAACGGTGCCTACCCGAGCCTTTTATAGTCCAAGGCTCGTGTGGTTTACAAGGGGGGCCCGGGACCCGACAGGTGGTCGTGGGGAGATTTACTACCGACTATCGTATCCGCAGTTATGTCGGTAGTTGTCTCTGGCGAAGGCTTCCGAGTCTTCGTTCTGCCGCCCTGCCCATGCCACATGCTAGTCGTAGTGGTTGATGACGGCAGGGGTGGCAGGGGATGTCTTGTCGCTGTGTTTATTGGCTGGCAGGTTCTGACACTGCGCGCCAGTCTGTGATGCGACTGAGCGCAACGGCACCTGACAGAGGCGTGCTCCGCGTCTCCTCATCTTGGGAAGGCGCGGGCCTTGAATACCTTGTATGGGCAAGGTATGGTGCATCTTTACGCCTGCTGCCTACCGTGCGGGGGCAGGCAGCGCTGTCCTGTTGGACACGTGGCGGGCCCGGAGCTCTCCTCTGAGGAGAGGGAGGTCCGGCCCCGTGGGACACGTGGAGCCTTCGGACCTCTCCCCGCGGACGGGGGGAGGTCCGGCTTCTGTCGGCCACGTGGCGGGCACGGAGCTCTCCTCTGTGGAGGGGGAGGTCCGGTCCCGCGGGACTCGTGGCGCCTTCGGAGCTCTCCCCATGGAGGGGGGAGGTCCGGCTGCCATTGGCCACGTGGCGGGCCTGGAGCTCTCCTCTGAGGAGAGGGAGGTCCGGCCCCGCTGGACACGTGGCGCCTTCGGAGCTCTCCCTGCGGAGAAGGGCGACATCCTTAGGCATTTTCCCCTGTGCGCGGGGGTACCCCATATCGTGGGTACCGACAGTGGCCCCCGGGCCCATCTCGGGGGAGATAGCGAGCCCGAGGTGGGGCCTCCGTCTCTTATGTTCCGTGCACTTCCTCCAAGTCCCGCATTGACCGCTGCCGGAGCAGGAACAGTCGCGGGATCGTGGGAGCGTGCGCCCACTTGATGGTTGCTTTTACTGCGGTGGTTCCCAAGGCTGCCACTTCTGCATGTTGCGGCGCTTTCTTCGGGAACCGCCGAAGCGCCTTGCCGGCTTGTTTTCTTGGGAGACTGACTCTTTGACCCACCGCTTCAGCTGGGCGGCTTGGGTCCACCTGTCATTGGCGCTCGGTCTTGGAGCCGAAGCGGTTGCCCATGGGGTGTATTCGAAGAGTTTCGAGTCGCTTCGAATCGCACCCAGGAAGTTTTAAAAAGGGGATCTTACCCACATCACGGCTTCCCTTCGCACTTCCCAGCGCATTTCCTTGGATTCTTGTGCCCTTGTCTTCCCTGTCATCGAGCTCTTCCCTGCCATGGCTTCCAACCCGCCCCCAGAGAAGAAGCGCGCTCGATCTCCTCTGGTGGCGGCATCCGTGCCAAGTCGGGAAAACAGGGTGCCTGCACCTCCTGCTTCTGGAGATGGCGCTCCGTCCGGTAGCGACCCCAAGAGGTCCCGGGCTCATCATCCCGACGGGACTCCTCTTAACCGACAACAGGCCGAAGGTTCCCGGACGTCGCGTCCTCCTTCCTCAAGTAGCGGAGTCTCCAGGGAACCTGTTGATGCGTCAAGGGGGGCTTCTGGAGCGTCCCCTGCTCCGTCGGTATAGGCGACTGCGGAGCGGCCGTCGGCGGCGACGGCGGGCTCTGGGGGACCTACCCCGGCTCGGAAGTCGGGGTTCAGGGCCCGTTGGAGTGTTCGCGCTTCTCGGCCGTCCCCAACTGATGGTGAGTCTGCGCCGTTGCGCTCGGAAACTGAGACAGTTGCCGCGGCCCCGAGCCAGCGCGAGTTCCTCCTGTTCCGGTCTGTCCGGATTCTACGTCAGCGCCAATTCCTTCCACTCGTCCCTCTCCACCGTCTGAGGGGCCAGCTGTCAGTGAGGGTTCGACGGGTCCTGCTGTCGAGGTCCCGGCGCCAGCTTCTCCTGACCGGCGTCTCATCCTGGCCCCCGGCGCATCGTCCTTTCCCGAGGACGATGTGATGGAGGAGATCGGGGGTGCCGCTCCGTCCTCTGCTGCCCCACTGCCCCTGGCGGATGCCTTCGTGCTCGCCCAAGCGAGCGTCCGACATGTCCTGGCCGGCTTGGTCGTGAGAGGGAGGAGCAGACGGTTGAGAGGGATCGCCTCCTCATCTGGGGGAACCTTTTGCGGGAGCGGACCGCGATGGTCAAGGGCGAGCTCGACTCCAGGCGAGAATCGCTTGACATCATGGAAGCGCTCCTCAACCGGCAGAAGCGGGCCGTCGACCGTCTGGACTCCGAGACGCGGCGGCTCCACATGGAGGCCCTTGAGGTGCATGCCTAGGCCGAGGAGAGCCTCTCTGCCGTGGAGGAGGTGCGGCAGAGGTTGGAGCGTCGTAAGTGCGCCGTTGAGGACCAGGAGCGCTCCACGGCAGCCGAGGCAGAGAGGGTCGCCGCGCGGCTGGCGGCGGGCGAGGACGACCTGCAAGCTCGGGCCAGGGAGCTAGAGGCCCAGGGGGCTGACCTTGCCATGAGGGAGGAGCAGGTCTCCCGGGAACGTCAGGCGATCCTGGATCGGGAGCTGGCTGTTGACTTCCGGGCTTTAGAGCTGGAGCGGCTTGCCCAGTCTCTCCGCCTTCGGGAAAGCTCCCTGGCAGCCAAGGAGAAGGAGTCCTCCGAGGGAAGCCGCGACGCCCTGCGAGCTGCCCGCCGCGAGGTAGAGGAGCTCTTGGCCTCACGGTCCTCCGAGGCCCGTACGGTCTTGAGCTTCGTCGACCAGGCGGGGTCCGCCTTGGTCCCTCTTGGCTTCAGCCCGGTGAAGGCGGCGGCTTCTGCGCTGAAGGTGGCTGAAGTGATCCCCGCACTGGAGTCACTCGGCGCCAAGCTGAACAGGCTGGACTCGGTGGTCGCCAGCGAGCTTGAGGCAGAGGGGCAGGGCCTGGCCTTGGAGGTTGCTACGCATGTGTTGGCATGCTTTAGGAGCCGGGACCCTTCTTTCTCACTGGAGCCAGCGAGAGAGGGCCCTGCCGTGGAGCGGGAGGAGACCGCCAGGGCTGAAGTTGGGGATGTGGCCGCCCTTGTAGCCTCCAAGTTCCGGCGCGAGCCAGGGGGACCTTAGGGCTTGTTTCTTTCTTTTTATCGAGTCTGTAGTCCAGCTCATGGAGCCATGAATAAATAGACTCTCTTGAATATTTGTGCCTGTGATGCTTTTTGTCTTCTTCTTGGTTTTGCCTGGCCGAGCCCTTAGCTCCGCAAGGTACCCAGAGGCCTTCACCAATCTCGAAGCTCTGCACAGACACCTTCTCCGGGTCTTTACTGTATTAAGGGCCCCGGAGGTCTCCGGAGCTCTCCCCCTGAGGATGAGGGAGCTCTGGATCTGTTGGCCACGTGGCGGGCCCGGAGCCCCCCTATAAGGAGAGGGAGGTCCAGCCCCGCGGGACACGTGGAGCCTTCGGAGCCCCCCCCTGGAGGGGGAGGTCCGGCTTCTGCCGGCCACATGGCGGCTCCGGAGCCCCTCCTGAGGAGGGGGGAGCTCCGGTCCCGCTGGACACGTGGAGCCTTCGGGCCCCGCCCCTGTTGAAGGGGCGAGACCCGGACCTTCCGGTCCGGCACTGGAGTAGCCGATACCTCCTTGCCCCCCGCCTCATGCAGCCCCCGTTGCTGTAACCTGGAGGTCCTGCACACAGATAGAGGAAACGTAATTCTCCTCGGGGGGTCCTCCCCTCCCCGTCTCTTAGTCTTATTCGGCTTACGGTCCTAGTCCGGTATACGGGGCTTGGGCAATTCTGTGCGCGAGGCACCGGGGCTCCGGCTCCCTCCAAGGTCCGGGTACGACCGTCCGGTACCTAGTACCGGACCGTGCGCCAGGGAAGCAGAGTGCACAGGCTTTGGGTATGGAACCAGGCAAAGCGGTTGTACTCCCTTAGACCTCCGGAGGCCAGGGTGCGCACGCTTTGGGTACAGAGCCGGCTAAGCGGGATACGCGCCCTGGACCCCCCATGCACGACACAGGCCTTTCCTGGAGGTGACCAACTGCCACCGCAACACCTGACTGGGTGAGGCCCGAGAGGCCCACCTGGCCATCGGCAGGTGCCTCAAGTGCAACCGCCTTCGGTAGGATAGCAAATGCTGACTATGGATGAGCGCGGGAGAGAGGGAGCTAAATGTACGGTGAGCATACATAGAGAGTGCGATCATAAAAATTAATGCGTAATTTAAATGAGCACATGAGAGAGAGCGAAGTAGAACAGGTTTCTGTGTAAATGCCCATAGGGGGAAGTCAGGCTGTACATGGAGGCAACGATCCACCTCATTAAGAGGGGAAGCAAGACTCTACGCGCTTAGGGTCGGAACCAGGCCAAGCTGAACGTAGTCCTGGACCGTCCCCTGAGACTTAGCTGCCCCCAGCGCTGTTCCTAGACTTTATGGAATTTACTACAGAAGGGTATGGCCGTGTTCTACTAACGCTCAGGGGGTAGGACTTACAGTGTTGTTCCATGCCAAGGGTTTGGGAACGGATCCCATACTTGGTTGAAAGGAAAGTGTACCTGGGACGGCAACTTTCGTAACTCGGAAGGGACCTTCCCGGCTGGGGGAGAGTTTATAGGTCCTTTGCGGGAAAGTGTGTGCCGTGGCACCAGGTTGCCTTCTTGCAGGTCCCTGACGCGTTTGGTCCTTTGGTGGTAGTGCGAGAGCACCAGCTGAGACCGTGCGTTGTGGGGTGTGTCACCTGCAGCCGGGCCTCGTCGATGAGGTCGTCATCTTCACGCTGGATCAGGTCCTGCGCGGCTTCTCCTGGGAGCCCCGGGGTACCCTCCCCTTCTGGCTAAGGCCTTCAAGGGGTGGGGGATTCAGACTCTTCTTGGGAGACCCAAGGCGTCTTTCCCCTTCTGGCTAATGCCTTCAAGAGGTTGACAGACCCTGGGTCGGCCCCCAGGAGGTAAGGCTGAGGCACAGGGACGTGCACTCGGGTGAGGTCGTTATCTTCGCGGTGGAGCGGGTCCCGCGCGGCTTCTCCCGGGAGCCCCGAGGTACCTACCCTCCCTGTCGAAGTGTTCAGTCGACACTTCCCCCGGGCCTGCACTGGGCAGCCCACGGAGGTTCTTTCTTCGGTGGGGCTAGTCTCTAGCGGAGAGCTTGCGCAGATGGACGAGTTAGTAAGAGCTTGACACGGCGAGTTTTACGTGGTTCAGGCCACCGGAGCGTAAAACCCTACGTCCACGGCGAGCTATGGAGCTCGCTGTATTGCTTGCTGCTCGGGGCCGGAGGCCTGAGCTTGGGGGTGAGTTACAGCTTGAGAGTGTATGGCTAGCGTATGAGTTGCAAAGTGCGAACCCTTGCTATCGACGCCTACCCGAACCTTTTATAGTCCAAGACTCGGGCGGCTTACAAGGGGACCCAGGACCCGACAGGTGGTCCCAGGAAGATTGTCTATTATCTACCGTATCTGCAGTTATGCCGGTAGTTGCCTCTGGTCGAAGGCTTCTGAGTCTTCATCTTGCCGCCCTGCCCATGCCGCATGCTAGTCGTAGTGTTTGATGACAGCGCAGGCGGCATGGGATGTCTTGTCGCGGTGTTTATTGGTTGGCAGGTTCTGACACCACGCGCCAGTCTGTGATGCGACTGGGCGCAACGGCACCTGACAGACGCGTGCTCCGCGTCTCCGCGTCTTGGGAAGACGCGGGCCTTGAATACCTTGTACGGGCAAGGTATGGGGCGCCTTTACGCCCGCTGCCTACCGCTTGGGGGCAGGCAGCACCATTCTTCTGGCCACGCGGCGGGTCCGGAGCCCTTCTCTGAGGAGAGAAGGGCCCGGCCTGCGGGGCACGTGGAGCCTCCGGACCTCTCCCCGCGGAGGGGGAGGTCCGGCTTCTGTATGCCACGTGGCGGACCCGGAGCTCACCTCTGAGGAGAGGGAGGTCCGGCCCCGCCGGACGCATGGCGCCTTCGGAGCTCTCCCTGAGGAGAAGGGCGAGTTCCTTAGGCATTTTACCCTGTGCGCGGGGGTACCCCATATCTCAGGTACCGACAGTGGCCCCCGGGCCCATCTCGGGGGAGATAGCCAGCCCGAGGTGGGACCTCCGTCTCTTCCGATCCGCGCACTTTCTCTAAGTCCCGAATTGACTGCTGCCGGAGCACGAACGGCCGTGGGATCGTGGGAGCGTGCGCTCACTTGATGGTTGCTTTTACTGC
The DNA here is from genome assembly GCA_030760725.1 of Neostapfia colusana. Classification (NCBI taxonomy): domain Eukaryota; kingdom Viridiplantae; phylum Streptophyta; class Magnoliopsida; order Poales; family Poaceae; genus Neostapfia; species Neostapfia colusana. The sequence goes on along the minus strand of JASWHV010000017.1, from coordinate 17,272,599 downwards.
GCCGGTTCCCAAGACTGCCACTTCTGCACGTTGCAGCGCTTTCTTCGGGAACCGCAGAAGTGCCTTGCCGGCCCATCTTCACAGGAGACTGACTCCTTGACCCTACCGCTTCGGTTGGGCGGCTTGGGTCCACCCGTCATCGGCACTCGGTCTAGGAGCCGAAGCAGTCGCCGACGCAGGGTATCCGAAGAGTTCCGAATCGCTTGGGATTGCACCCGGGAAGGTGTTAAATGAAACCAACATGTGGGTACATTCCCCTTATAAGGCTTCCAGTCCCTGCGCCTCCCTCAGGTCCCTGCAGTCTTGTCTTCTTCCATGGCTTTTAACCCGCCTTATGGGGGAAGAATTGCTCTCGGTTCCCTCCAGCGGTTGCGTCTGCACCAAGCCTGGGACTTCAGGAGGCCTGCCTGCCCTGCCCCTGAGGGTGGTGGAGTCTTCAAAGGAACCGCTGAAGCACCGAGGAGAATCCCAGGCGGCAGAGTCTCCAAGAACACCGCTGAATACCGTGGAGGGGGCCTCAGGAGCACCCTTGATGACTCCAGCTTTTGCGCAGGTGATGAGGAATGGGGGCTCCAGGGGCACCCTTGATGACACCGGTTTTTGCGCAGGTGATGAGGGAACTTCAGGAGAAGGAAACCGCCGATGCACCATGGAGGATCCCAGACGGTAGAGTCTCCAAGAAGACCGCTGAATACTGCGGAGGGGGCCTCAGGAGCTCCCGTGGTGTCACTGGTTTTTGCGCCAGTGATGAGGGAGGCGATTCCTGCGCTCTGGTCATAGAGCAAGAGAGTTCCGCCAGGGCTGAAGCCTGGTGACGCAGCCGTTGTTGCAACTTCTGGATTCTGGTCGTGTCGGGAGACCCTTGGGACTTGTTTCTTCCTTTTTATCGAGTCTGTAGTACAGCTCATGGAGCCTCGCATAGTTTGACTCTTTTAAGATTTTTGTGACTGTGATGCTTTTTCTCTCCTTCTTGGGCTTGCCTGACTGAGTCCTCAGCTCCGCAAGGTACTCAGAGGCCATCTCCAATCTCGGAGCTTTGCACAGACACCCTCCCCGGGTCCTAACAGTGTTAGGGGCCCCCGGAGGTTTCCGGATCTTGCCCTATGGGGAGCCCCAAATCTGCCTGCCACGTGGCCGGTCCGGAGCTCCTCCTTAAGAGGCAGGAGCTCCTGCGCGCGGTGTCACCACGTAGAGAGCCCGGAGCCCTCCTCAAGGGAGGTGAGAGTTCCGGGCCTGCTGGACATGTGGGGCCCTCGGGTCCCGCCCCTGCTGAAGGGGCGGGACCCGGTCCTTCCAATCCTAGGCCAAAGTAGTTGGTAGCTCCTTTTCCCCCTGCTTCATTCAGACCCTGTTGCCGCAACCTGGAGGCCCTGCACACAGGTAGAGGAAACGTAATTCTCCTTGGGGGCTCCCCCTCCCTTATCTCATAGCCTTATTTGACTTATAGCCCCTAACCATATGCTTGGTGCTTGGGGACTTGTAGAGAGGGGGAGCTGAGCACATGGCAACCATGCACTGCAAGGGTGATTAAAAAACTCAATTCACAATTTAAATGAGTACAAGGAAAGAGCAAAGTAGAGCAGACTTCTTTTCGTACAACTTTCCACAGGAGGAAGGCAGGCTAAACATGGAGGCCACGACCCACCCCATTAAGAGGGGAAGCAAGACTCTACGCGCTTGGAGTCGGAACCAGGCAAAGCTGAATGTAGTCCTGGACCGTCCCCTGGGGTTTAGCTGCTCCAAGCGCTGCTCCTAGACTCTATGGAGTTTATTAAGAAAAGAAAGTACTGTCCTATTTTTGCTCTAGGGGTAGAACTTACGGAGGTGTTCTATGTTCCAAGGGTTCGGGAGCAGGTCCCCATCCTCGGTGGAAAGGCGCACACACCCGGGGCGGCATACTTTCGCAACTCGGAAGGGGCCTTCCCAACTAGGGGAGAGTGTGTGTGCCCCTTCGCGAGAAAGTATGCGCCGCAACACCAGGTCACCTTCCTGCAGCTCCCAAGCACGCACAGACCACTGGTGGTAGCGCCGAAGCGCTTGTCTGTACCGCGCGTTACGGAGTGCTGCATGTAATCGGACCTCGTCGACGAGGTCAATTTCTCCACGTCAGAGGTTGTCCTGCGTGGCTTCGTCGTAAGCCCGGACACGGTGAGACTTCATGGTGATTTCTGGGGGAAGTACAGCTTCAGCCCCATACACCATGAAGAAGGGTGTCTCCCCGGTGGCCCGGCTCTGGGATGTCCGGTTGGCTTATAGTGTGCTCGGAAGCTCATCCACCCAATTGGCACCATGTTTCTTCAGGCTGGCGAAAGTGCGAGTCTTAAGGCCCCGGAGAATCTCTGCGTTGGCCCTCTCAACTTGCCCATTGCTCCTCGGGTGGGCGACAGAGGCATAGCATACCTGAATACCAAGGCCCTCGCAGTAGTCTTGGAATGCTGTGCTGGTGAACTGGGTCCCGTTGTCGGTGATGATCCTGTTTGGGACCCCGAACCGGCAGACAATAGACTTGATGAATTTTACTGCAGATTGTTTGTTGATGGTGACAACTGGTGTAGCTTCCGGCCACTTGGTGAACTTGTCGATGGCGACATAGAGGTACCAGAATCCCCCGACGGTTCTGGGATATGGTCCCAGGATGTCCAGCCCCCATACGGCAAACGGCCACGAGGGCGGGATCATCTGTACCGCCTGAGCCGGTGTATGGATCTGCTTGGCGTGGAACTGGCACGCCTTGCAGCTCTCGACCAGCTTGACGGCATCCTGGAGTGCTGTCGGCCAGTAGAAGCCATGCCGGAAGGCTTTACCGACAAGCGTGCATGAGGAAGAATGACTTCCACATTCGCCTCCATGGATCTCAGCGAGCAAGTCGCAGCCTTCCCCCTGGGTTATGCACCGCAATAGGATGTGGTTGGCACCACGCCGGTAGAGATCCCCCTCTACCAGCGCGTACCTCTTAGCCATACACACAATCCGTTCAGCGGTTGCATGTTCATCAGGGAGGATATTGCCCTTCAAGTAGTCCCGGATCTCCGTGATCCATGCATCGGGTCTGACTTGAGCTTCTGGATCTTGAGCGCTGGGTTGCACGGAGTCCCCAGTGACTATTACAATCCTTGGCAGCATCCATGGCTGTAGGGCCGCCGGGACCGCCAGCTTCGAGGTGCTGGGCAAGCCCCCTTCGCCCGGCTCAGCGGGCCGGGCTGTGGGCTGCAGCAACGTCCTCTCGAAAACTCCTTCGGGCTCAGGGGCTCCGGTGGAAGCTTTCGTTGAAAGGTTGTCGGCTGCGGCATTACCAGCGCGCGGTACGTGGTGCAGGTCCAAAGCGAGGAATTCCTTCTCCAACATCTGTACATGGAGCAGATACGCAGCTAGCTGCGGGTCATTGCAGGAGCATTCGCCCTTGACTTGCTTGATGACCAGTTGGGAGTCGCCCTGTGCCAACAACTGGCGAGCGCCTAAAGACAGGGCTGTCTGCAGGCCAAAGATGAGTGCTTCATACTCCGCCATGTTGTTGGTTGCCTTGAAATTTAGACGCACCATATACCCAAACTGTTCCCCCGATGGCATGAGGAGCAGTACGCCGGCACCGGCCCCCTGCTTTCGCGAGGAGCCGTCGAAGAAGAGTGTCCACTGGGGTTCGGTGAAGACCGGAGCTTTGGGCTCTGGCTCACCGCCTTCATGGCCCCCTGGGTCAGTCTTCGTTGGTGTCCACTCCGCCAGAAAGTCAGCCAGCGCTTGGCTCTTGACTGCATGACGTGGGAGGAAGTCCAACTCAAACTCCGCCAGCTCCGCCGCCCATTTAGCAACGTTGCCAGTCACATGGGGGCAGTGAAGAATTGTCTTCAGCGGATACGAGGTGACTACCGAGACCCGGTGGGCCTGGAAGTAGTGGCGGAGCTTCCTGGAGGCCACGAGCACCGCATACAGCAGCTTGTGGACTTCTAGGTACCTTGTCTTGGCCTCATGAAGTACTTCACTGATGTAGTAGACAGGCCACTGTATGGTTCGGACCCTCTCTCTCAGTCTTGGGAGCTCCTCGTCCATTGGCCCCGGCCCGCTGGAGGTGGGTGGACCCACGGGGGCCTCTGGGGACTGGGACCCGGAGGCCCTTAAGCTTTCTTGATCATCCGGGAGCTCCGGGGGGTCTTGAGGGACCTCCGAGGGATCCCAATTGGACCCTGGAGATTTATCTTGGGCTCCGGGAGGCCGTCCTGGGCCTCCGGGAGGTTGACTTGGACCTCCAGGGTGTCCGGAAGACCGTCTTGGCCCTACGGGGCCCCCTGGCGTCTGTCTTCTGCTACCGGAGCAGGTTGCGAGGGTGAGGGGTCTGGCCGCTCCGCGACAAGGACCATACTCACCACTTCTGTTGTCGCCGCAATGTTGAGCAGCAAGTGCTCCCCGGGCTCAGGGGCTACCATGATAGGTAGGGTCATCAGGAGTCGCTTCAACTCCTGGAAAGCCTCTTCTGCTTCGTCAGTCCAGGCAAAGGGGCCTGACTTGCGCATGAGCTTAAAGAAAGGGAGTGCCCGCTCTGCTAGCCTCGATATAAACTGACTCAGCGCGGCTAGACATCCCATGAGTCTCAGAACATCCTTGACGCGGACAGGGGGCCGCATCAAGTCGATGGCCTTTATCTTCTCTGGGTTGGCCTCAATCCCTCGGTGCGAGACCAGGAACCCTAAGAGCTTCCCAAAGGACACGCCGAACACACATTTATCTGGGTTCAGCTTGGTGCGCGTAGAGCGCAACTTGTCAAAGACTAAAGCTAGGTTATCTATTAGGGATGAACCCTGCTTGACCTTGACAACTATGTCATCGACATACACCTCAACTAGGTCTCTTATTAACTTCCCAAAGGTTTTGTGCATCGCCCGCACAAAGGTGGGGAGTGCATTCTTTAGGCTGTAAGGCATAGACACATAGCAATAAAGGCCGTCTACTGTGATGAAGGAGGTGTGCTCCTCGTCCTCCCTAGACATGGGGATCTGATGGAAACCCGAGTAGGCGTCTAGGAAGCACAGCATATCACAGCCTGACGTTGAGTCTACTATTTGATCTATTCTAGGGAGAGGGAATGGATCTTTGGGACATGCCTTATTGAGACTGGTGTAGTCGATGCACATCCGGAGCTTCCCGCTGGCCTTCGGGACAACGACGGGGTTCGCCAACCATCGGGGGTGGTGGACCTCCCGTATGAAGCCAGCGTCCAGCAGCTTCTTGACTTCTTCATGGATGAAGTTTTGCCGCTCGATGGACTGCTTGCGGGGCTTCTGTTGAACCGGCCGGGCGTCGGGGAAGACTTTCAAGTGGTGCTTGATCACCTCCCTGGGGATCCCCGGCATCTGTGACGGCTGCCATGCAAACACGTCGACGTTGTGCCGGAGGAAGGTGACGAGCGCGCCTTCCTATTTGCTATCCAGGCCCCCGGCTACCCGGGTGCTCTGGGTAGCTTCGGCGCCGACTTGGACGACCTTTAAGGGGACGCCGCCCTCGTCGAGAGGTTGAACTCGAGGTGCTGTGGTGGAAGCACGGTGACGTGCGCTCGGGCGGAGCTGGTCCGGCTCCGCATTGCCGGGGGCTGATGCCCCAGCTGTTGCGAGCGCTTGGAGCTTCTCCAGGGCTGACACTGCAGCAGTGCGGTCCCCACGAATCCTGAGAACGCCCGTCGGTGTTGGCATCTTCAGGACGAGGTAGCTGTAGAGGGCTACAGCCATGAACCGGAGTCCTCATGGTTGCGTGCCGCCTTCACGACACGCTGAGACTCCTGGATCTCCTCTGGGTGGTCAATGTTGTCTGGAACATCCACCCCCTGCTCGTCTTCCTTTGGACGGAAGGGCAGGGCATCAGCCCGCTGCCGCTTCCCCTTGCGGAAGCGCTCTGCGAGCCTTCGGATCTCCCGGCACTCGGCAGTAGTGTGGCGACAGCTGCCATGCACGGGGCACATGTTGCCCTGGCTATCTTCCGAGGTCGGTGACTTTCGCTGCCTCTTGTCAAGGCACGGCCCCCGAGCCCCACTGAGCGTCGCTGCAGCGACAACTGGGGTCGCGGCCGGCGGTCTTATCTTGCTTCTGCCTCGGCTTTTGGTCTTCCTGCTACCTCCATAGGGAGTAGGACCAGATCCGGGCAGTCCTCCTGACTCGGAGGATGGCTGTGAGTGCCAGTTCCATCCTTTGGCTGCTCTGGCGCACTTGTCCGCCAAGCTGAAGAGCTCTGAGGCATCGCGGACCTCCCTGGTCGCGAGTTTCTCAAGCATCTTCTTGTCTCGGACGCCTTGCCGGAATGCCACCACCACAGAGGCATTTTGAATGTGTGGGATGGTGTTCCGCACCTGGGAGAACCGCTGGATGAAAGAGCGCAGCGACTCCCCAGGTTGTTGTTGGATGGCATGGAGGTCGAGCTCCGTGCCGGGCCGGGTGTAGGAACTGTCGAAGTTGGCTATGAACTGTCAGCAAAGCTCTCCCCAGGAAGTTACGGAACCCTGGGGGAGGTTCATGAGCCAAGACCGAGCTGGGCCAGTCAAGGCGACAGGGAAGTAATTGGCCATGACGGCTTCATTCCCTCCTGCGGCAAGTACGGCGGTGGAGTAGATCTGGAGAAACTCCGCCGGGTTGATGCTGCCGTCGTACTTCTCGGGCAGGAGCGGCCGAAACTTGCGCGGCCACTTTGCGAAGCGAAGGTGGGGCGCGAGGGCCATACACCTGCTTCTGTTGCCGTAGGTTCTGATGCCGCGAACGCTTGATTCGCACTGAGCACCTCGTGCCCCGGCATGGGCAAGGCTGCACCATAGGCCAGGGGCGCCATATGCAGGACATATGACTGTGGCATATTCTGCACGGCACAGGCCTGGGGCAGAGATCGCGTAGCGAAGGTCTGCTCTTCAGGCTGGGTCGAGGCTGATGTCATGCTGTCATCAGCCTCTTGGTGGCGACGCCTTTCTCGGCGCCGCTCGAGGTACACCCGGGCATCTTGACCCAGGTGACACCGCTCCAGCTCTGTCCTCAGATCTGTTGATTGGGGGCTGGTAGAGCTGGAGTCTGCCGTCTGCTCGTCGTCCAATGGTGCGCGCATCAGCGACACGACCGATTGGCCAGAGCGTCGTTCCCGCCGAGGTCGAGGGTTTGCAGCGGCGACGACGAGACGGTCTACCTCGCGGATCCACTGCCGGGTCGCTGCCTGAGGCGCGTCCCCAGCGGGCGGATTGTACAGTAGCGCTCTCGCCGCAGCTAACGCACCTCCACTGGGCACGCCCAGCGCTACTGAAGACTTGAAGCTGGTTGGAGCCTGCATTGCCGGGGTCGGCGCTGCCAGAGCTGGTTGCTGGCTCCCAGCTCGTACCGACACACTCCGTCCCAAGTGTGTCGACATGTACTCCCCCCTGGTCGCAGTCTGCCGCAGAGGCGAGGGGGGAGAGTTCCCCGCTGAAGGAAGCTTGGTCATCTTCGTGGGCGGAAACTCGTCGCGCTAGGAGAAAGGCCCCCTACCTGGCGCACCAAATGTCGAAGTGTTCAGTCGACACTTCCCCCGGGCCTGCACTGGATAGCCCGCGGAGGTTCTTTTTTCGGTGGGGCTAGTCTCTAGCGGAGAGCTTGCGCAGATGGACGAGTTAGTAAGAGCTTGACACGGCGAGTTTTACGTGGTTCAGGCCGCCGGAGCGTAAAACCCTACGTCCACGGCGAGCTATGGAGCTCGCTGTATTGCTTGCTGCTCGGGGCCGGAGGCCTGAGCTTGGGGGTGAGTTACAGCTTGAGAGTGTATGGCTAGCGTATGAGTTGCAAAGTGCGAACCCTTGCTATCGACGCCTACCCGAGCCTTTTATAGTCCAAGACTCGGGCGGCTTACAAGGGGAGCCGGGACCCGACAGGTGGTCCCGGGAAGATTGTCTATTATCTACCGTATCTGCAGTTATGCCGGTAGTTGCCTCTGGTCGAAGGCTTCTGATTCTTCATCTTGCCGCCCTGCCCATGCCGCATGCTAGTCGTAGTGGTTGATGACGGCGCAGGCGGCATGGGATGTCTTGTCGCGGTGTTTATTGGTTGGTAGGTTCTGACACCACGCGCTAGTCTGTGATGCGACTGGGCGCAACGGCACCTGACAGACACGTGCTCCGCGTCTCCGCGTCTTGGGAAGACGCGGGCCTTGAATACCTTGTACGGGCAAGGTATGGGGCGCCTTTACGCCCGCTGCCTACCGCTCGGGGGCAGGCAGCACCGTTCTTCTGGCCACGCGGCGGGTCCGGAGCCCTTCTCTGAGGAGAGAAGGGCCCGGCCTGCTGGGCACGTGGAGCCTCCGGACCTCTCCCCGCGGAGGGGGAGGTCCGGCTTCTGTATGCCACGTGGCGGGCCCGGAGCTCACCTCTGAGGAGAGGGAGGTCCGGCCCCGCCGGACGCGTGGCGCCTTCGGAGCTCTCCCTGCGGAGAAGGGCGAGTTCCTTAGGCATTTTACCCTGTGCGCGGGGGTACCCCATATCTCAGGTACCGACACTCCCCTTCTGGCTAAGGCCTTCAAGAGGTGGGAGGTCCCGGACTCTTCTTGGGTGACCCAAGGCGTCTTTCCCCTTCTGGCTAAGGCCGTCAAGAGGTTGACGGACCCTGGGCGGCCCCCAGGAGGTAAGGCCGAGACACAAAGGCGTGCATTTCGGTGGAGCTGGCCCGGTTCTGCACCGTCAGGGCTGGTGCTTGGGCTGCTGCGAATACTTGGAGCTTCCTCAAGGTTGACATCACAGCAGTGCAGTCTCCACTGACCTTCCGGGGTAGCCGCAGTCGTTTACTGCCCCGGCTCGTCATCACCGGAGCTGGAGTCCTCTCCGTTGTGCACCGTCTTTATGACGCGCTGAGGCTCCTGAAACCCCACCTGGTGGCTGACGCTGACTTAGGTGTCGACCTTCTGCTTGCCCTCCCTTTGAGGGAGGGGCGGGGCATCAGCTCTCAGCTGCCTCCCCTCGCGGAAGCGCTCTGCAAGCCTCTGGATGTCCCAGCACTCGGCAGCTGTATGATTGCTGGTGCCATGCACGGGGCATAGCTCGCCTTGGTCACTGTCTGGAGCTGGTGACTGTCGCTGCCTCTTGTCGGGGCATGGCCCCCGAGCTTCACTAGGTGCCGCTGCTGCGGCAGCGGGAGCCGCGGCCGGTGACTTCATCTTGCCACTGCCCCGGTTCCTGGCCTTCTTGCCGCCTCCATAGGAAGCAGTGCCAGATCCGGGCTGTCCTCCCGACTCGGAGGCTGGCAGTGAGTGCCAGTTCCGCCCTTCGGCTGCTCTGGCGCACTTGTCCGCCAGGCTGAAGAGCTCGGAGACATCGCGGACCTCTCTGCTCGCGAGCTTCTCAAGCATCTTCTCGTCCCAGACACCCTGCAGGAACGCCACCACCACAGAAGCACTTTTAATGTGCGGTATGGTGTTGTGTACCTGGGAGAACCGCTGGATGAAGGAGCGCAATGATTCCCCAGGTTGTTGTTTGATGGCGTGGAGGTCAAGCTCCGTGCCAGGACGGGTGTAGGAACTGCCAAAGTTGGCAATGAACTGCCGGCAGAGCTCTCCCCAGGAAGTTATCGAACCCTGGGGGAGGTTCATGAGCCAAGACCGGGCTGAGCCGGTCAAGGCGACGGGGAAGTAGTTGGCCATGACAGCCTCGTCTCCTCCTGCAGCAAGGACGGCGGTGGAGTAGATCTGGAGGAACTCCGCCAGGTTGACGCTGCAGTCGTACTTCTCGGGCAGGTGCGGCCGAAACTTGCGCGGCCACCTCGTGAAGCGAAGGTGGGGCGCCAGGGCCGCGCATCCTGCCCCTGTTGCTGCAAGCGTTGGTGCCGCGAATGCTTGGTTCGCTGCTGGCACAGTGTACCCCGGTATGGGCAAGGCTGCACCATAGACCAGGGGCGCCGTTTGCAGGGCATATGGCTGTGGCATATGCTGCGTGGCGTATGCCTGGGGCAGAGTTCACGTGGCGAAAGTCTGCGCCTCAGGCAGGGTTGAGGCAGACGTCATGCTGACGCCAGCCTCTTGGCTGCGACGCCTTTCTCGTCGTCGCTCGAGAAACACTCGGGCGTCTTGGCCCAAGTGGCATGGTTCCAGATCAGACCTCAGGTCCGTCGACGGAAGCCTGGTGGAGCTGGAGCCCGCCGTCTGTCCGTCAACCGTCGGCGTGCGCGTCAGCGACACAGCCGGTTGGCCGGAGTGTCGTACCCATCGAAGTCGAGGGACGGTCTACCTCGCGAATCCACTGCTGGGTCGCTGAATGGGGCGTCCCCAGCAGATGGATTGCGCAGTAGCGCTCTTGCTGCAGCTAGCGCGCCCCCATGGGGGACGCTCAGCGCCGCAGAAGATCTCACGCTAGCTGGAGCCTGCATTGCCGGAGTCGGCGTTGCCGGAGTCGGCTGCTGGCTTCCAGCTTGCGCCGACACACTCCGTCCTGAGTGTGTCGACACGTATTCGCCGCTAGTCACGGTCCGTTGTGAACGCGGGGGAGGAGAGCTTGCCGCTGAAGGAAGCTTGGTCATCTTCGTCGGCAAAAACTCGTCGCACAAGGGAAAAGCCCCCTACCTGGCGTGCAAAAGTCGAAGTGTGTGGTCGACACTTCCCCCGGACCTGCTCTGGGAAGCCCGCGGAGGTTCTTTTTCGGAGGGGCTAGTCGCTTGTGGAGAGCTTCAGTGGAAGGGACGAGTGAGGGAGAAGCTTGACACGGCAAGTTTTACGTGGTTCGGGCCGCCGGAGCGTAAAACCCTACGTCCACGGTGAGCAGAGGTGCTCGCTGTATTGCTTGTTGCTCAGAACCGGAGTCCTGAGCTTGAGGGTGAGTTATGCCTAGGGTGTGAGTTCCTGGAGTGCGAACCCTTGCTAAAGTTGCCTACCCAAGCCTTTTATAGTCCAAGGCTCGTGTGGCTTACAAGGGGGGCCCGGGACCCGACAGGTGGTCCCGGGGAGATTTCCTGCCGACTATCGTATCCGCAGTTATGTCGGTAGTTGTCTCTGGCGAAGCCTTCCGAGTCTTCGTTCTGCCGCCCTGCCCATGCCGCATGCTAGTCGTAGTGGTTGATGACGGCGGGGGCGGCAGGGGATGTCTTGTCTCTGTGTTTATTGGCTGGCAGGTTCTAACAACGCGCGCCAGTCTATGATGCGACTGAGCGCAACAGCACCTGACAGAGGCGTGCTCTGCGTCTCCTCGTGTTGGGAAGGCGCGGGCCTTGAATACCTTGTACGGGCAAGGTATGGTGCGTCTTTATGCCTGCTGCCTACCGCGCGGGGGCAGGCAGCGCTGTCCTGCTGGACACGTGGCGGGCCCGGAGCTCTCCTCTGAAGAGAGGGAGGTCCGGCCCCCGCGGGACACGTGGAGCCTTCAGACCTCTCCCTGCGGAGGTGGAGGTCCGTCTTCTATCAGCCACGTGGTGGGCCCGGAGCTCTCCTCTGTGGAGGGGGAGGTCCGGTCCCGCGGGACACGTGGTGCCTTCGGAGCTCTCCCCACAAAGGGGGGAGGTCCGTCTGCCGCTGGCCACGTGGCAGGCCCGGAGCTCTCCTCTGAGGAGAGGGAGGTCCGGCCCCGCTGGACACGTGGCGCCTTCGGAGCTCTCCCTGCGGAGAAGGGCGAGATCCTTAGGCATTTTCCCCTGTGCGCGGGTGTCGGTACCCTCAATACCGGGTACCCCCGCGCACAACGTAAAACTTCCTAAGGACCTCGCTCCCTCTGCAGGGGCGAGGTTTGAAGGCGCCACGTGTCCAGCGGGGCCGGAGCTCCCCTCCCCACGGAGGATAGCTCCGAGCCTGCCACGTGGCCCAGGAGGCCGGACCTCACCCCCTCCGCAAGGGCGAGCTCCGAAGGCGCCACGTGTCCGGTAGGGTCGGGGCTCTCCTCTCCTCAAAGGATAGCTCCGAGCCTGTCGCGTGGCCCGGAAGACCGGACTTCGCCCCCTCCGCGGGGGTGAGCTCCGAAGGCTCCACGTGTCCAGCGGAGCCGGAGCCCCCCCTCTCCTCAGGGGAGAGCTCCGGGTCCAACACGTGGCCAGCAGAGCAGTGCTGCCGCCCGGCGCGGTAGGCAGCAGGAGTAAAGGCGCGGCATGCCTTTACCGTACGAAGCATTCAAGACCCGCGCCTTCCCAAGACGCGAAGACGTGGAGCACACCTCTGTCAGATGCCCTTGCGCCCAGTCGCATCGCAGACTGGTGCGCAGTGTCAGAACCTTCCAGCCAATAAATACAGCGACAAGACATCCCCTGCCGCCCCCGCCGTCATCAACCACTACGACTAGCATGCGGCATGGGCAGGGCGGAAGGACGAAGACTCGGAAGCCTTTGCCAGAGACAACTACCGACATAACTGCGGATACGATAGTCGGTAGGAAATCTCCCCGGGACCACCTGTCGGGTCCCGGGCCGCCCTTGTAAGCCGCACGAGCCTTGGACTATAAAAGGCTCGGGTAGGCAACGTTAGCTGGGTTTGCACTCTAGCAATTTGCACCCTGGGTTCGCTCTCCAGCAACTCATACCCTAGGTGTAACTCACCCTCAAGCTCAGGACTCCGGTTCTGAGCAACAAGCAATACAGCGAGCACCTCAGCTCGCCGTTGACGTAGGGTTTTACGCTCCGGCGGCCCGAACCACGTAAAACTCGCCGTGTCAAGCTCTTCCTAAACTCGTCCCTACGCTCAAGCTCTCCGCAAGTGACTAGCCCCTCCGAAAAAGAACATCCGCGGGCTGCCCAGTGCTGGTCCGGGGGAAGTGTCGACCACACACTTCGACATTTGGCGCGCCAGGTAGGGGGCTTTTCCCTTGCGCGACGAGTTTCTACCGACGAAGATGACCAAGCTTCCTTCAGCGGCAAGCTCTCCTCCCCCGCGTTCACGGCGGACCGTGACTAGCCGGGAATACGTGTCGACACACTCAGGACGGAGTGTGTCAGCGCAAGCTGGAAGCCAGCAGCCGAGTCCGGCAATGCAGGCTCCAACCAGCGTGAGATCTTCTGCAGCGCTAAGCGTTCCCCACGGGGGTGCGCTAGCTGCAGCAAGAGCGCTACTGCGCAATACCGCCTGCTGGGGACGCGCCTCAGGCAGCGACCCAGCAGTGGATTCGCGAGGTAGACCGTCTCGTCGTCGCCGCCGCAAACCCTCGACTTCGGCGGGGATGACGCTCCGGCCAACCGGCTGTGTCGCTGACGCGCACGCCAACGGTCGACGGGCAGACGGCGGATTCCAGCTCCACCAGGCTTCCGTCAACGGACCTGAGGACAGAGCTGGAACGGTGCCACTTGGGCCAGGATGCCCGGGTGTACCTCGAGCGACGTCGAGAAAGGCGTCGCAACCGAGAGGTTGACGACAGCATGACGTAAGCCTCGACCCAGCCGGAGGCGCAGACCTTCGCCACGCGATCTCTGCCCCAGGCATACGCCACGCAGCATATGCCACAGCCATATGCACTGCAAACGGCGTCCCCGGTCTATGGCACAGCTTTGCCCATACCGGGGTACACTGTGCCAGCGGCGAATCAAGCATTTGTGGCACCAACGCCTGTAGAAACAGGGGCAGGATGTGCGGCCCTGGCGCCCCACCTTCGCTTCGCGAGGTGGCCGCGTAAGTTTCAGCCGCACCTGCCCGAGAGGTACGACGGCAGCGTCAACCCAGCGGAGTTCCTCCAGATCTACTCCACCGCCGTCCTTGCTGCAGGAGGGGATGAGGCCGTCATGGTCAACTACTTCCCCGTCACCTTGACCGGCCCAGCCCGGTCTTGGCTCATGAACTTCCCCCAGGGTTCCATAACTTCCTGGGGAGAGCTCTGTCGGCAGTTCATTGCCAACTTCGGCAGTTCCTACACCCGTCCTGGCACGGAGCTTGACCTCCACGCCATCAAACAACAACCTGGGGAATCACTGCGCTCCTTCATCCAGCGGTTCTCCTAGGTACACAACACCATCCCCCACATCCTGAATGCATCAGCGGTGGTCGCATTCTGACAAGGTGTGAGGGACAACAAGATGCTCGAGAAGTTGGCCACCAGGGAGGTGCAAGACATCTTGGGGCTCTTCAGCCTGGCGGACAAGTGCGCCGGAGCAGAAGACGGGCGTCATTGGCACTCACTGCCAGCTTCCGGAGCCGGAAGACAGCTTGAAGACGGCGGAGTTCAAGATGAGCTCCCGACCATGTCAGACAGTCAAGAGCCAAGCATTGGCTGACTTCGTGGCTGAATGGACGCCAACGAAGGTTGACCCAGGGGGCCACGAAGACGGTGAACCAAAGCACCGAGCTCCGGTCTTCACCAGGCCTCACTGGACGCTCTTCTTCGACGGCTCCTTGCGAAAGCAGGGGGCTGGTGCCGGCGTACTGCTTCTCATGCCATCGGGGGAGCAGTCTGGGTACATGGTGTGTCTCAATTCCAAGGCAACCAACAACTTGGCAGAGTATGAAGCACTCATCTTTGGCCTAAAAGACAGTCCTGTCTCTCGGTGCTCACCAGTTGTTGGCGCAGGGTGACTCCCAGCTAGTTATCAAGCAAGTTAACAGTGAATGCCGCTGCAATGACCCACAGCTAGCTGCTTATCTGCTCCACGTGCGGATGTTGGAGAAAGACTTCCTCGCCTTGGACCTGCGCCATGTACCGCGCGCTGGCAAGGCCGCAGTTGACGACCTCTCAACGAAGGCCTCCACCGCAGCCCCTGTGCCCGAAGGAGTCTTCAAGAGGACGTTGCTGCGGCCCACAGCCCGGCCCGCCGAGCCGGGCGAAGGGGGCTGGACCAGCACCTCGAAGCTGGCGGTCCCGGCGGCCCTGCATCCATGGACGCCGCCAAAGGATCGTAAGCGTCACTGGGGACTCCGTGCAACCCAGCGCTCAAGATCCAGAAGCTCAAGTAGTCCCGATGCATGGACCACGGAGGTCCGGGACTCCTTGAAGGACATCCTTCCTGATGAACGTGCATTTGCTGAATGGATTGTGCGGATGGCTAAGTGCTACGTGCTGGTATCTTTACTGGAGTGGCGCCACGGCATCCTATTGCGGTGCATAACCCAGGAGGAAGGCTGCAACTAGCTCGCAGTAGTCCATGGAGGCGAGTGCTGGGAACGCTCATCGTCCCACACGCTGGTCGGTTAAGCCACCCGGCATGGCTCCTACTGACCGAGAGCCACCTGGACGCCGTCAAACCGGTTAGGAGATGCAATGCGTGCCAGGTCCACGCCAAGCAGACCCACACAACCGGTGCAGACGTGCACCCAAAGCCGTCGGGGGATACCGGCTCTTCTATGTCGAGGGCCAGCCGGACTTCCCAGGGCCGGGTCATGGGAACTACCCTTCTACATGGTGTGCGGGGCCGAAGCCATGCTTCCCCCTGAGATCGCCATGGGGGTCCCCCCGTGTCCGAGCGTACGTCGAAGCCACGCATGACCCGCTCTGCATGATGACATGGCGCTCCGACGCTACCCTAGTAAGTTCACCATGCTTACTTAGGTGTTTATTTAAATTACGCATTAATTTATATGATCACCTTCCCACGCTCTAGACAGTGTACATCCATTGTACACTCGGTTCCTCTTTCCTGTGCTCATGCATAGTCGATGTTTGCCATTCTGCCGAAGGCGGTAGTGCTTGGGGTACCTGCCAGAGGCCCTGGGGCCTTTCGGACCTCCCCCTGTAAGGGTACTGTAACGCCAGCTGGTCTCCTCCGAGAAGAGACCTACGCTAGACCGGGTGTCAGGAGCCTTGCTTTGCCCGGTCCTGCACCCAAAGCATGCGTACTCTGCCCCCCAGCGCTACGGTCTGAGTACCAGGGGGCCGGACGGTTGCACCCTAACTGGGGTTGGGGGCCAGACCTCCGGGACCAAGTGCACTGGATTACCCAAGCCCCGTATTCTGGCCCAGGACAGTAAGCCAAATGAGACTAAGGGACAGGAAAGGGAGGACTTCTGAGCAGTACTGGACTCCGCCCCCACAGCTGGGCTGAGCTCCGAGGCCAGCCCTCGCCCTCCTTTCAGAGGCAAGCGCTGATGCCGGACCTCACGCCCTTCGCTGGCCTGAGCTCCGATGACTTCCGGACCTCCGCCCCCCACAGCTGGGCCGAGCTCCGAGGCCAGCCCTCACCCTCCTTTCAGAGGCGAGCGCTGATGCCGGACCTTCCGCCCTTTGCTGGCCTGAGCTCCTATGACTTCCGGACCTCCGCCCCCCACAGCTGGGCCGAGCTCCGAGGCCAGCCCTCGCCCTCTTTTCAGAGGCGAGCGTTGATGCCGGACCTCACGCCCTTCGCTGGCTTGAACTCCGATGACTTCCGGACCTCATGCCTTTCGCTGGCCTGAGCTCCGATGACCTCCGGACCGCACGCCCTTCGCTGGCCTGATCTCCGATGACTTCCGGACCTCCGCCCCCCACAGCTGGGCCGAGCTCCGAGGCCAGCCCTCGCCCTCCTTTCAGAGGCGAGCGCTGATGCCGGACCTCACGCCCTTCGCTGGCCTGAGCTCCGATCACTGTCGGACCTCCGCCCCCCACAGCTGGGCCGAGCTCCAAGGCCAGCCCTCACCCTCCTTTCAGAGGCGAGCGCTGATGCCGGACCTCACGCCCTTCGCTGGCCTGAGCTCCGATGACTTCCGGACCTCCGCCACCCCATAGCTGGGCCGAGGTCCGAGGCCAGCCCTCGCCCTCCTTTCAGAGGTGAGCGCTGATGCCGGACCTCACGCCCTTCGCTGACCTGAGCTCCGATGACCTCCGGACCTCATGCCCTTCGCTGGCCTGAGCTCCGATGACCTCCAGACCTCACGCCCTTCGCTGGCCTGAGCTCCGATGACATCCGGACCTCCGCCCCCGCAGCTGGGCCGAGCTCCGATGCCAGCCCTCGCCCTCCTTTCAGAGGCGAGCTGTCGGTAGCAGCGATATGGGGTACCCCCGCGCACAGGGGAAAATGCCTAAGGAACTCGCCCTTCTCAGCAGGGAGAGCTCCGAAGGCGCCACGCGTCCGGTGGGGCCGGACCTCCCCCTCCTAAGAGGAAAGCTCCGGGCTCGCCACGTGGCATAAAGAAGCCGGACCTCCCCCCTCCGCGGGGGAGAGGTCCGAAGGCACCACGTGCCCAGCGGGGCCGGACCTCCCTCTCCTCAGAGGAGAGCTCCGGGCCCGCCACGCGGCCACAGAAGCCGGACCTCCCCCTCCGGAGGAGAGGTCCGAAGGCTCCACGTGCCCTGCGGGGCCGGACCCCCTCTACTCTGAGGAGGGCTCTGGGCCCGCCATGTGTCCAGCAGAAGAGCGCTGCCTGCCCCTGAGCGGTAGGAAGCGGGCGTAAAGACGCCCCATACCTTGCCGTACAAGGTATTCAAGACCCGCGCCTTCCCAAGACATGGAGACGCGGAGCACGCCTCTGTCAGGTGCCGTTGCGCCCAGTCACATCACAGACTGGCGCGCGGTGTCAGAACCTTCCAGCCAATAAACGCAGCTACAAGACATCCCATGCCGCCTCCGCCATCATCAACCACTACGACTAGCATGCGGCATGGGCAGGGCGGCAAGACGAAGACTCAGAAGCCTTTGCCAGAGACAACTACCGACATAACTGTAGATACGATAGCCTGCAGGCAATCTCCCCGGGACCACCTGTCGGGTCTCGGGCCCCCCTTGTAAGCCGCTCGAGCCTTGGACTATAAAAGGCTCGGGTAGGCAACGTTAGCAAGGGTTCGCACTCTAGCCATTCGCACCCTGGGTTCGCACTTCCGCAACTCATACGCTAGACATAACTCATCCCCAAGCTCAGGACTCTGGTTCTGAGCAGCAAGCAATACAGCGAGCTCCTTAGCTCGCCGTGGACGTAGGGTTTTATGCTCCGGCGGCCTGAACCACGTAAAACTCGCCGTGTCAAGCTTCTCCTTAATTCGTCCATACGCTTAAGCTCTCCGCAAGTGACTAGCTCCACCGAAAGAGAACCTCCGCGGGCTGCCCAGTGCAGGCCCGGGGGAAGTGTCGACCGCACACTTCGACATTTGGCGCGCCAGGTAGGGGTGTCGAAGTTTTCGGTCGACACTTCCCCCGGGCCTGCACTGGGCAGCCCGCGGAGGTTCTTTTTTCAGAGGGGCTAGTCCCTAGCGGAGAGCTTGCGCAGATGGACGAGTTAGTAAGAGCTTGACACGGCGAGTTTTACGTGGTTCAGGCCGACGGAGCGTAAAACCCTACGTCCACGGCGAGCTATGGAGCTCGCTGTATTGCTTGCTGCTCAGGGCCGGAGGCCTGAGCTTGGGGGTGAGTTACAGCTTGAGAATGTACGGCTAGCGTATGAGTTGCAAAGTGTGAACCCTTGCTAACGTCGCCTACCCGAGTCTTTTATAGTCCAAGACTCGGGTGGCTTACAAGGGGGGCCCGGGACCCGACAGGTGGTCCCGAGGAGATTGACTATTATCTACCGTATCTGCAGTTATGCCGGTAGTTGTCTCTGGCAAAGGTTTCTGAGTCTTCGTCTTGCAGCCTTGCCCATGCCGCATGCTAGTCGTAGTGGATGATGACGGCGGGGGCGGCATGGGATGTCTTGTCGCTGCGTTTATTGGCTGGCAGGCTCTGACACTGCGCGCCAGTCTGTGATGCGACTGGGCGCAATGGCACCTGATAGTGGCGTGCTCCGCGTCTCCGCGTCTTGGGAAGACGCGGGCCTTGAATACCTTGTACGGGCAATGTATGGGGCGTCTTTACGCCCGCCGCCTACCGCTCGGGGGCAGGCAGCGCTCTTCTGCTGGACACGTGGCGGGCCCGGAGCTCTCCTCAGAGGAGAGGGGGTCCAGCCCCGCAGGACACGTGGAGCCTTCAGACCTCTCCCAGCGGAGGGGGAGGCCCGGCTTCTGTCGGCCACGTGGCAAGCCTGGAGCTTTCCTCTGAGGAGAGGGAGGTCCGGCCCTGCTGGACACGCGGCGCCTTCGGACCTCTCTCCCGCGGAAGGGGGAGGTCTGGCTTCTGTATGCCACGTGGCAGGCCCTGAGCTTTCCTCTGAGGAGAGGGAGGTCCGGCCCCGCCGGACGCGTGGCGCCTTCGGAGCTCTCCCTGCGGAGAAGGGCGAGTTCCTTAGACATTTTCCCATGTGCGCGGGGGTACCCCATATCGCGGGTACCGACAGTGGCCCCCGGGCTCTCCTCGGGGGAGGTAACGAGCCCGAGGTGAGGCCTTCTCCTACCCGTGCACTTTCTTGTCTTGAGTATTCCCTGTGCTGGCTGGGTCTTGACGGCTTCGGAGTTCAGCCTCTTAGGAGAGGGTGAAGCCTGGCATCGGAGCTCGTCCCGGCTATGGGGGCGGAGGTCCGCAAGTCATCGGAGCTCAGGTCCACGAAGGGCGTGAGGTCCGGCATCAGGGCTCGCCTCTGAAAGGAGGGCGAGGGCTGGCATCGGAGCTCGGCCCAGTTGTGGGGGCGGAGATCCGGAAGTCATCGGAGCTCAGGCCAGCGAAGGGCGTGAGGTCCGGAGGTCATCGGAGCTCAGGCCAGCGAAGGGTGTGAGGTCCGGCATCAGCGCTCGCTTCTGAAAGGAGGGCGAGGGCTGGCCTCGGAACATGGCCCAGCCGTGGGGGCGAAGGTCCGGGAGTCATCGGAGCTCAGGCCAGCGAAGGGCGTGAGGTCCGGCATCAGTGCTCGCCTCTGAAAGGAGGGCGAGGGCTGGCCACGGAGCTCGGCCTGGCTATGGAGGCGGAGTCCGGAAGTCATCGGAGCTCAGGCCAGCGAAGGGCGTGAGGTCCGGCATCAGCGCTCGCCTCTGAAAAGAGGGCGAGGGCTGGCCTCGGAGCTCGGCCCAGCTGTGGGGGCGGAGGTCCGGAACTGCTCAGTGGTCCTCCCTTTCCTGTCCCTTAGTCTCATTTGGATTACTGTCCCAGGCCGGAATACGGTGCTTGGGTAATCCAGTGCACTTGGTCCCGGAGGTCTGGCCCCAGCCCCAGTCAGGGTGTAACCGTCCGGCCCCTGGTACTCAGACCGCAGCGCCGGGGGGCAGAGTGCGCATGCTTTGGGTGCAAGACCGGGCAAAACAAGGCTCCTGACCCCCCGGTCTAGCGTAGGTCTTTTCTTGGAGGAGACCAACTGGCGGTACAGTACCCTTACAGGGGGAGATCCAAAAGGCCACCGGGCCTCTGGCAGGTACCCCAAGCACTACCGCCTTCGGCAGGACAGCAAATATCGACTATGCATGAGAGCAGGAAAGAGGAACCAAGTGTACAATGGACGCACACTGTCTAGAGCGTGGGGAGGTGTTCATATAAATTAATGCGTAATTTAAATAAACACCTAAGTAAGCATGGTGAACTTACTGGGGTGGCGTCGGAGCGCCTGTCTTCACGCAGAGTGGGTCATGCGTGGCTTCGTCGTACGCCGGACACATGGGACCCCCATGGCGATCTCAGGGGGAAGCACGGCTTCGGCCCCGCATACCATGTGGAAGGGTAGTTCCCGTGACCCGGCCCTGGGAAGTCCGGCTGGCCCTCGACATGGAGGAGCCGGTATCCCCCGACGGCTTTGGGTGCGCGTCTGCACCGGTTGTGTCGGTCTGCTTGGCGTGGACCTGGCACGCATTGCATCCCTAACCGGTTTGACGGCGTCCAGGTGGCTCTCGGTCAGTAGGAGCCATGCCGGGTGGCTTAACCGACCAGCGTGCGGGACGATGAGCGTTCCCAGCACTCGCCTCCTTGGACTACTGCGAGCTATTCGCAGCCTTCCTCCTGGGTTATGCACCGCAATAGGATGTCGTGGCGCCACGCCAGTAAAGATACCAGCGCGTAGCACTTAGCCATCCGCACCACCCCTTCAGCGAATGCACGTTCATCAGGAAGGATGTCCTTCAAGGAGTCCCGGACCTCCGTGGTCCATGCATCGGGACTACTTGAGCTTCTGGATCTTGAGCCCTGGGTTGCACAGAGTCCCCAGTGACGCTTATGATCCTTTGGCGGCATCCATGGCCGCCGGGACTGCCTAGCTTCGAGGCACTGGTTCAGCCCCCTTCGCCCGGCTCAGCAGGCCGGGCTGTGGACCGCAGCAACGTCCTCTCGAAGACTCCTTCGGGCGCAGGGGCTCCAATGGAGGCCTTCGTTGAGAGGTCGTCAGCTGCGGCCTTGCCAGCGCGCGGTACATGGCGCAGGTCCAAGGCGAGGAAGTCTTTCTCCAACATCCGCACGTGGAGCAGATAAGCAGCTAGCTGTGGGTCATTGCAGGGGCATTCACCCTTAACTTGCTTGATAACTAGATGGGAGTCACCATGCGCCAACAACTGGCGAGCGCCCAGAGACAGGACTGTCTTTTAGGCCAAAGATGAGTGCTTCATACTCTGCCAAGTTGTTGGTTGCCTTGGAATTGAGATGCACCATGTACCCAGACTGCTCCCCCGATGGCATGAGGAGCAGTACGCCGGCACAGGCCCCCTGCTTTCGCGAGGAGCCGTCGAAGAAGAGCGTCCAGTGAGGCCCGGTGAAGACCGGAGCTCGGTACTTTGGTTCACCGTCTTCGCGGTTCCCTGGGTCAGCCTTCGTTGGCGTCCACACAGCCACGAAGCCAGCCAGTGCTTGGCTCTTGGCTGTCTGACGTGGTCGGGAGCTCAGCTTGAACTCCGCCGTCTTCGGGCTGTCTTCCGGCTTCGGAAGCTGGCAGTGAGTGCCAACTCCGCCCTCCGGCTGCTCTGGCGCACTTGTCCGCCAGGCTGAAGATCTCGGAGGCATCGCAGACCTCTCTGTTTGCAAGCCTCTCAAGCATCTTCTCGTCCCGGACACTGTCGAAGTGTCGCCACCACAGAAGCACTTTGAATATGCGGAATGGTGTTGCGTACCTAGGAGAACCGCTGGATGAAGGAGCGCAGCGACTCCCCAGGTTGTTGCTTGATGGCGTGAAGGTCAGGCTCCGTGCCGGGACGGGTGTAGGAGCTGCCGAAGTTGGCGATGAACTGCCGGCAGAGCTCTCCCCAGGAAGTTATGGAACCCTGAGGGAGGTTCATTAGCCAAGGCCGGGTTGGGCCGGTCAAGGCGACGGGGAAGTAGTTTGGCCATGACGGCCTCGTCCCCTCCTGCGGCAAGTACGGCGGTGGAGTAGATCTGGAGGAACCCCGCTGGGTTGACGCTGCCGTCGTACTTCTCGGGCAGGTGCGGCCGAAACTTGCGCGGCCACCTCGTGAAGCGGAGGTGGGGCTCCAGGGCCGTACATCCTGCCCCTGTTGCTGCAGGCGTTGGTGCCGCGAACGCTTGGTTTGCTGCTGGCACAGTGTACCCCGGTATGGGCAAGGCTGCGCCATAGACCGGGGGCGCCGTTTGCAGGACATATGGCTGTGGCATATGCTGCGTGGCGTATGTCTGGGGCAGAGTTCGCGTGGCGAAAGTCTGCGCCTCAGGCAGGGTTGAAGCAGTCGTCATGCTGACATCGGCCTCCTGGCTGCGACGCCTTTCTCGTCGCCGCTCGAGGAACACTCGGGCGTCTTGGCCCAGGTGGCATCGTTCCAGCTCAGTCCTCAGGTCCGTCGACGGAAGCCTGGTGGAGCTGGAATCCGCCGTCTGTCCGTCAACCGTCGGCGTGCGCGTCAGCGGCACAGCCGGTTGGCCGGAGCGTCGTCCCCGCCGAAGTCAAGGGCTTGCGGCGGCGACGACAAGACGGTCTACCTCGCGAATGCACTGCTGGGTCGCTGCCTGAGGCGCGTCCCCAGCAGGCGGATTGTGCAGTAGCACTCTTGCTGCGGCTAGCGCACCCCCGCCGGGTACGCCCAGCGCTACTGAAGACCTGACGCTGGTTGGAGCCTGCATTGCCGGGGTCGGCGCTGCCAGAGCCGGCTGCTGGCTCCTAGTGCAGGTATTGGTGCCGCGAACGCTTGGTTCGCCGCTGGCACAATGTAACCCGGTATGAGCAAGGCTGCTTCCTAGACCGGGGACGCCGTTTGCGGGGCATATGATCGTGGCATATGCTGCGCGGCGTATGCCTGGGGCAGAGCTCGCGTGGCGAAGATCTGCCCTTCAGGCTGGGTCGAGGCCGACGTCATGCTGACGCCAGCCTCTTGGTTGTGACGCCTTTCTCGACGTCGCTCGAAGAACACTCGGGCATCTTGGCCCAAGCGGCATCGCTCCGGCTCTGCCCTCAGGTCCGTCGACGGAAGCCCGGTGGAGCTGGGGTCCGCCGTCTGCTCGCCAACCATTGGCGTGCGCATCAGCGACACAGCCGGTTGGCCGGAGCGTCGTTCCCGCCGAAGTCGAGGGTTTGCGGCGGCGACGACGAGACGGTCTATCTCGCGAATCCACTGCTGGGTCGCTGACTGAGGCGCGTCCCCAACAGGCGGATTGTGCAGTAGCGCTCTTGCTGCGGCTGGCGCACCCCCGCCGGGTACGCCCAGCGCTACTGAGGACCTGACGCTGGTTGGAGCCTGCATTGCCAGGGTAGGCGCTGCCAGAGCCGGTTGCTGGCTCCCACTGCAGGTACTGGTGCCGCGAACGCTTGGTTGCGCCTGACACAGTGTACCCCGGTATGGGCAAGGTTGCGCCATAGGCCGGGGACGCCGCTTGCAGAGCACATGGTTGCGGCTTATGCTGCGCGGCGTACGCCTGGGGCAGAGCTTGCGTGGCGAAGGTCTGCCCTTCAGGCTGGGTCGAGGCCGACGTCATGTTGTCGCCAGCCTCTTGAGTGCGACGCCTTTCTTGACGTTGCTCGAGGTACACTCGGGCATCTTGGCCCAAGTGGCATCGTTCCAGCTCAGTCCTCAGGTCCGTCGACGGAAGCCTGGTGGAGCTGGAATCCGCCGTCTATCCGTCAACCGTCGGCGTGCGCGTCAGCGACACAGCCGGTTGGCCGGAGAGTCGTCCCCGCCGAAGTTAAGGGTTCGCGGCGGCGATGACGAGGCGGTCCACCTCGCGGACCCACTGCTGGGTCGCTGAATGGGGCGCATCCCCAGCAGGTGGGTTGTGCAGTAGTGCACTTGCTGCAGCTAGCGCACCCCCATGGTGCATGTTCAGCGCTGCAGAAGATCTCACACTGGTCGGAGCCTGCATTGCCGGAGTCGGCGTTGCCGGAGTCGGCTGCTGGCTACCAGCTTGTGCCGACACACTCCGTCCTGAGTGCGTCGACATGTACTCCCCGCTGGTCACGGTTCGCCCTGAACGCGGAGGGGGAGAGTTTGCCGCTGAAGGGAGCTTGGTCATCTTCGTCGGCGGAAACTCGTCGCACAAGGGAAAAGCCCCATACCTGGCGCGCCAAATGTCGAAGTGTGCGGTCGACACTTCCCCCGGGCCTGCACTGGGCAGCCCGCGGAGGTTCTTTTTTCGGAGGGGCTAGTCCCTAGCGGAGAGCTTGCGCAGATGGACGAGTTAGTAAGAGCTTGACACGGCGAGTTTTACATGGTTCAGGCCGCCGGAGCGTAAAACCTGTCACACCCGGTTTTTCCGAAGAAACAACCTAGTGAATATCACATGTATGCCAGGATCATTTTCTCATACATGTGATGACAAATAGTGAAGCATCATTTATTACAAGCCAGGTGTCGAATATAAGTAAGTCTTACATAGTAAATGTCTCGATGGACAATAATAAGTTCATCACAAGTAAATAAACTAGCAGCGGAATATTATTCTTTTAGGGCTCCATCACAGGCGTTGCCCGGGGGTCTTCATGAACCTAAAAGCCTTCCTCGGGTCCAAAATCTTGGTCATTATACACCACCTCATTATCTTGACCTGAGCAGCAATATAAACCAACAAATATGCAAGGTTGAGTACCAAGGGTACTCAGCAAGTGTGGGAAAATTATATCATGCATGGCTAGAACAAGGAGAGGTTGAACTCATGGTTAAAGCACTACGCAATTAATACCTATCACCTTAGCTTATTAAGCACCTTCATTACTACATAGGTGAAATGGTCCCAATCTCCCATCCCATCATCATAATCCAATAACCATAACCATCATTTCCAATGTTAAGCTCCCCGCTTAACTTCCAAAACCATCAATCCTCTAATCATGAATAAGTCCAGGCCGCTCTTAACCGTGAGCATGGCTGTCAAGACAGTTTTGACTCTGCAGAGTTTGTACCACTGTACCCACAAGTAGTGATTTCATCCCCCGTTACCGGGTGGACTAAAAGAACCTCCATTATGCCAGTGGCTACGATCCACATTCACACTTCCCAGGTGTGCAGCCAGGAGATCACTACGAAGCCTTTACAAAGGGATTCCCGACGAGCGTGGGCCCACTGAGGTTTCACCCCTAACAGCATACAAGAGGCTCCAACCCCGCTGCAGTGGCCCCCTCTTGAGCCTTGCGGTTCATATGGTAGTCCAGCTGACACCTACTCCCCGCACTATCCAACACACCCATGCTACGCCGGGGATACACCTAATTAATTGGCCAAGCTGCCCCATCTCAGCATGTGGTTGGCACTGTAAAGCCGGGTTACATGCTCCATGAACCGGTCCTTAGGATCCAGGCAAGTACTAAACACAAACCCAAGTCTCGTGCACCCAGCACACAACCAAAACATCCAACTTGCCTTGATCCCTACCTCTACATAACTCCCAATAGCTCATTCAAGGGTATGGTATAATAAACTGATGATCTCATGTCCCAAATATCCCATTCTAAGCATGGCTAAGCATATGCATGTAAATAAATGACATGGTAAAATAAATCCCAACCCAAGCTTCAAGGAAACAAGGTAATGCAATTCTAGGGAAACATTCCTAGCATGGGTTTCATATTTCATTTGACAATGCAAATAATTCTATCTACACATCCTAGCATAGGATCAAAGTGGTCAAGGACACTTGCCTCCTTCTTGCTGCTCTTGAAATTGGTAGTCCTGATCTTGGAAAGGGTTAACTGCTCTTGAGCAGGTTCTACTTCATACCATCACACATAGCAAAAGAAGAACAACAATCATAAGACATAGTTCACACTTCTTACTTCATACAAACCACACATTCATATTTATAAAAGTTCTTTACCATTATATGTGTTGTGGTTACTTTATGTGTGTTGAGTTGTGGCTTGCATGCACTTTTAACCATGTGTATATGATTCCTACTTTTGTGTCCACCTTTATACTTACATACTATTTATATGGGTTTCCAATAAATTTCTTATATTCAACTACTTCACCTTTTTACTACAAAGTGTGTATGAAAAGTATTATTCTTCCCCATATGTGCTTTCATAACTTCTATCAACCCTAAACTGAATTCTTTGTATTTTAGAAACTCCATTTATCATTTACTAGTTGCTATATTTTCAGATTTATATTCCTATGCATAATTGTGTATTTTATTATTAAATTAGTAATACACATCACCTAAACAGATTAGGTTCTGGTCCTAAATAATTTAAAATCATATTTTGACCTTGGCTTATGATGTAGACCATTTCATAATTATTTTCCCTATTTTTCTATAACTATTCTTTACTTAAAAATGTGTCCCTATACTAATAAATGTGAATAATAGATAAAACAGATTTATTTCAGCCCAAAAATATATTTTTATCTCACTCCAAAGTTTTCTAAGTACTGAGAAAGTTTTTAATAAATTTTGACAATTATGTTTGTCCCCCTTTTTAATTTTTAAACACTAGTTACATATTCAATTTTCTAAATTAATTACTAAACAGGGTTAAAATAATGAACTCACCCATTACAGGGTCTATAATATTATTTTCATAATTTCCAGGGGTCTAGCTACACTTATCAGAGGTGTTTTTTCTTAATTTTTATTAAGTCCAGGGGCTAAAACTGATTTTTAAATGAATTTACATGATTTTCTATAGTTCCAGGGGCTAGATCTGAAGTTTCCGGGGCTAGCTCTCAATTCCAGAGAACCCCAGGGGGTAGCATGTAAGAATTTCAGTCTTTATAACGCGGGGCTGACGTGGACCGTCCGATTTTAAACCGACGGCTGAGATTATAACATCGAACCGGTACGCGGGGTTTTAAAGTCTACCGTGCGATTTAAAATAAACGGCGCACAAGCGGCCACGTCGCTCTGATCGAGCGCGGGCGGCGCTGCCGGCGGCGCACGGCGGCGGGAAGCGGCGATCTCGCCGGAAAGTTTCGGATCCTCGAGAATTCTGCCTAGAATTGTGATCTTATGGCCTAGATCGGTAGAGGGGAGGTCAGGGATCTCACCTCGGGGGTTTTCTCGAGCTCGGGGGTCCTGGAAAGTGATCGGCGGCGAGGTCCGAGGCAAAACCATGGCGAAGCTCGTCGGCGCTGCGTTTACACCGTAACTCTCCGAGTTTTCTGCACCTGCAAAGTTCCCCGGAGGCGGTGGATCAAGACCAGCGAGTTAGATCAGAGTTTCCGAGCTTAGATCGGCCAGAATTCACCGGCGAAGTCTCGGTGCTCACCGGAGTAAAAATCGGCGATCGCGTGGGAAAAACTGATCGGAGCTGGGGTTTTTATGGCCGGGGGAGGGCGGTGGGTCAGTTGTGATCGAGTTGGATTCTTCTGGGACCGGAATTCGGGCTGCGGGACGGGTTTTCCGATCGGTTAAGATCGCGCGCGCTCGGGGAGAAGTCCGGGGTCGCGGGGTTAGGGATGACAGGCGGGTCCCACCCGTCTGTGAGAGGCAGCGCGGCGCGCGCGGGGGCGGGCTGGCGCGGGGAAGCTGGGCCGGCTGGCGGGTTTCGGCCCACTGGCCGGTTTTTTTCTCGTTTCTCTTTTTCTTTTTCCATTTCTTTTCTGTTTTGAGTATAATTTGAATTCCAGTTTGAATTTGAATTTTTGCAAAACATGCAACACGTCCAAAAATTTTTAAATTCCCCTCTGAACATGGTTTAGTATTTTGAATCAAAATTTTGGGGTGTTACAGCTCTACCCCCCTTAAAAGAAATCTCGTCCTCGAGATTGGTGTTTCTAAGAAAACAATTCCGGAAATTGTGCCTTGAGCTCATCCTCCCGTTCCCAGGTAGCTTCCTCTTCTGAGTGATGCTTCCACTGCACCTTGCACATCCGGATTCTCTTGTTTCTGGTGAGGCGTTCCATTGTCTCCAAAATCTTGTATGGTTGCTCGGCATAAGACAAATCTTCAGCTACATCCACTTCATTCATGGGTAACACCTCTTCAGGCGTCCTCAGACATTTCTTGAGTTGTGACACATGGAATACATCGTGTACATCCGATAGATGAACCGGTAACTCTAGTTGGTACGCCACTTCGCCTTTTCTTTCCAAAACTTGAAAGGGTCCGATGTATCGAGGTGACAACTTCCCTTTCACCTTGAACCGACGAAGTCCTCTGATAGGGGACACCTTGAGATAAACATAGTCTCCCACGTTGAAAACGAGTTCTCTTCTTCATACATCAGCATAACTCTTCTGACGTGTTTGTGCTATCCTCAAGTTGTTGCGAATCTCCCTCACCTTCGCCTCGGCTTCTTGTAGCACCTCTGGACCAAACACTTTACTTTCTCCTGTTTGGTTCCAAAATAGAGGAGTTCTGCACTTCCTTCCATACAAAGCTTCAAACGGTGACATCTTCATACTAGCTTGATAACTGTTGTTATAGGAAAACTCCGCATACGGTAAGTTCTTGTCCCAACTCCTATTGTTTTTGAGTGCACATGCCCTTAACATATCTTCAAGGATCTGATTGGTTCTTTCCGTCTGCCCGTCAGTTTGGGGATGATAGGCAGAGCTGAAATTCAGATGGGTTCCCATGGTTTCATGCAACTTTTGCCAAAACCTCGAGGTGAACTGTGTCCCTCGGTCCGATACTATCTTCTTTGGCACTCCATGGTAACATACAATCCTTGACATGTACAATTCTGCCAATTTGGATCCGCTGTAGCTTTCTTTCACAGGGATGAAATGAGCTACCTTGGTTAGCCTATCAATAATGACCCATATTGAATCATACCCGGATTGGGTCCTAGGCAATCCCACGACAAAATCCATGCTGATTTCTTCCCATTTCCATTCAGGTACTTTAAGTGGTTGCAATAATCCCGCGGGTCGTTGATGTTCTGCTTTCACCAACTGACATGTGTCACATAGGGCAACATGTTCCGCGACATCTCGCTTCATGCCATACCACCAATACCTGCTTTTGAGGTCCTGGTACATCTTCGTACTCCCAGGATGAATGGAATAGTTGGAATCGTGAGCCTCCTTCAAAATTAATTCACGGATCTCCTTTACTTCTGGCACACAGATCCTTTTCCCGTGTCACACCGTTCCTTGTTCATCCTCTCTAAAATCAGGAGCTTTATTTTCCTTAATGAGCTGTCTGATCTCTTGTATCTTCTCATCATTCTTTTGGCCCTCGCGTATGTCTTGCTCGAGTGTGGAGTCCACTTCCATGGCGATGGCTTCACCACTATTTACTAGACATAGATTGAGCCTTATAACCTCGTCCTTCAATTCTGCAGGCATGTCCTTCAAGCTCAACTTATTGACCTGCACTTTTCGACTCAAAGCATCGGCCACGACGTTTGCTTTCCCGGGATGATAGTTGATGCCCACATCAAAGTCATTGATTAGCTCTAACCATCTCCTTTGTCTGAGGTTGAGATCTGGTTGTGTGAATATGTACTTCAAACTCTTATGATCCATATATATCTCTGTCCTCTTCCCCATCAAATAGTGCCGCCAAATTTTCAACGCGTGTACCACTGCGGCTAGTTCAAGGTCATGTGTAGGATAGTTCTTCTCGTGCTTCCGAAGCTGCCGGGATGCATATGCCACGACATGTCCTTCTTGCATGAGAACACATCCCAACCCATTTCAAGAGGCATCGCAGTACACTGTGAAATTCTTCTGCATATCTGGCATAACCAACACTGGGGCTGTTGTCAATCTCTTCTTTAGCTCTTGAAAGCTCGTCTCGCACTGTGGCGTCCAGGTGAATGTGATTCCCTTCTCCAACAGTTTGGTGAGAGGTCTCGAGATCTTGGAGAATCCCTCAATAAACCGTCGATAGTATCCAGCCAAGCCCAAAAAGCTTCGAACTTCCCCGACATTTTAAGGGGTTTTCCACTTCTGGATATCCTCGATTTTGGCGGGATCTACGGAGATTCCTCCCTCCGAGATTATATGTCCTAAAAAGGGAACTCTCTTCAGCCAAAACTCACACTTGCTCAACTTGGCATATAGTTGGTGTTCTCTCAGCCTCTGTAACACCAACCTTAGATGTTTCTCATGTTCTTCTTCATTTTTGGAGAAGACGAGAATATCATCTATGAAAACCACCACAAATTTGTCCAGATATTCCATGAATACCTTGTTCATGAGGTACATGAAATATGCCGGGGCATTGGTTAGCCCGAAAGGCATGACAGTGTATTCATACAGTCCGTACCGAGATACGAAAGCTGTCTTGGGAATATCAGATTGCCTTATCTTGAGTTGGTGGTACCCCGACCTGAGATCAATTTTCGAGAACACACAAGCTCCCCTCAACTGATCAAACAAGTCTTCAATGCGGGGTAATGGGTACTTGTTCTTAATGGTCACCTCATTCAAGGCACGGTAATCCAGGCATAACCTTTGGGTTCCGTCTTTCTTGGGCACAAATATCACCGGAGCTCCCCATGGTGAGGAACTAGGGCGAATATACCCCTTCTCCGTCAATTCTCTCAAATGATCCTTGAGCTCTTCTAGCTGCTTGGAGTCCATTCGATAAGGTCTCTTGTATATCGGGGCTGTTCCCGGTACTAGCTCAATTGCGAATTCCACGTCACGGTCGGGAGGCATACCTGGCAATTCCTCCGGAAAAACATCTGGATATTCCCTGATAGTCCTGATTTCCTCAACTTTCACCTCCACTTGATTTAATTTAATGTCCCTCCTAGGCTCGTGTATCGTTATGAACTTTACTCTTGGGCCATTGGGGTGAGTTAGTTCCACCGTTCTGGTCGAACAATGGATGATTCCTTTATGTTTGGTCAACCAATCCATACCAAAAATAATATCTACCCCTTGTGAATCTATCACTATGAGGTTAGCCGTAAATACTACCCCATTAATGTCTAGGCTCACTTTGGGACACACTTGTCTTGTCCTTATTTCTCCACCTGGAGAGTTTACGGCTAGCATATGGTTCATTTGTGTGGTTGCTAGGTCATACTTCTTAACAAACCCTTGAGCAATGAACGAGTGGGTAGCACCAGAATCAAACAGCAGAGTAGCAAGGTGTAAATTGGCAGGAAACTTACCAACTACCACGTCGGGTGCCTCTTGTGCTTCCTCCATAGTGACATGGTTCACCCGTCCTCTCACTACATTTTGCTGTTGTGGCGGCGCAGGCTTCTTCTTTGGGCATTTATGGGCGTAGTGCCCCACTTCACCACAGCTGAAACATTGCACCCCAATCTTAGTTGCCTGGCCTTTGTTGTCTTGGGGTTGGTTTGGGGGTCCTTGCACTGCTGGTCGAGGTGGATATGCGGGGCGAGGCTGCTGCACAAACTGACGTGGCGGCTGTGCTGGTGCCGCGGGTGGCCTGTAGTTTAGGTTGTACCCTCTTGGTGCTGAATAGGGTACCACAGCACGGCTTGTCTGCCCCGTAGGTTGCTGCATCATACGTGGGCGGGTGTTGCTCCCTGAGGCCTGATGTGACCATCCCGCCTTCCTCTTATTCTCATTTTCCAGGGCCTTTAGCTTCCTTTCCACCACAAATGCTCTGTCCACCATCTTTTGAAAGCTTTCATACTCATTGGAGGACATTGCACACTGCATCTCTGCGGTAAGTCCTTCCACGAAACAATCTTGTTTCTGCTCATCGGTCTCTATGTCTCGTGGAGCATAACGGGATAGTTGAGTAAATTTAGTGAGGTATTCCCTCACAGTCATGTTTCCCTGCTGCAGTCCCAAAAATTCCTTCCTCTTGTTTTTGAGTTCACCTCTTGGGATGTAATGGTTGCGGAAGCTACGCTTGAACTCTTCCCAAGTGATGTTCTCAGGGTCATGATGGGCGGCCACGTAGGCTGTCCACCAATCAGCAGCAGGTCCCTGCAATTGATGAGAGGCAAACAGCACCCTCTCATACCCTTGGCATTGTATAATCCTCATCTTACTTTCAATGGTCTTCAGCCAATCATCTGCCTCCAGAGGTTCAGCAGCACTTGCAAACTTTGGAGGTTGAGTTCCTAGAAACTCACTCAACCTTGGTTGGCGTGGTGCAGCTTGTGGAGGTGGAACTTGATGCAAGTTGGCCACCACTTGAGTCAAGTTCTGGATAAGCTGATTTTGATTCTCCAGCATTTGGTGGAGAGGATCAACTTCTTCACGGCGACCACCCCTGTCCTGGCCTCCAGAAAGATGAGGGTTGCATGCCTCATCATTGTTGTTGGCGGGGTTGGCAGCACGTCCTTTTCCTCTTCCGGCCATCTGGCAGAATCAACAAATGTTAATTTGATACCATTTAGTGTCATCTTACTACTTTCATTTGTTGGTACTTTGAGGTGTTGAGGCTTTGTTAAAATTTTACGAGGGTTTATATCTCACACCAAATAAATGCACTATTATTTCCTGTGGGTTTACACACCAAAGCAAAACAATCTGAAGACGAGGCTGTGGACAATTGCTCATGGCTTCCACAACTCACGTCACACACCAAGCATCATCACACC
Source organism: Neostapfia colusana (assembly GCA_030760725.1). Taxonomy (NCBI): domain Eukaryota; kingdom Viridiplantae; phylum Streptophyta; class Magnoliopsida; order Poales; family Poaceae; genus Neostapfia; species Neostapfia colusana. The sequence continues at coordinate 17,240,124 of JASWHV010000017.1, read as the reverse complement.
ATTAACTACGTAACGACTCGACTACTCGACCTCTTGCTAGATAGGGGAAAGATTCTACACTACTCGTCCTCTTGAGCTGGCTCCTCGGGATCTTCCTCCTCATTTCGGCTACCTTCTGACTCTGCTTTGGGTGGAGAGGCTGCTGGTGGAGAAGTGCGACGACGCCTGATCGCTCGGCGATCCGGGGAGTCAGGAGTCCATGGATCACTCACGGTGACACACAGTTCATTCCCATCTCCTCTTTCTCTCGCCTTTAAGCAAGCTCGCAGCAGCGCCTCCGATTCCTTCAGGGTGTCTCGGACATCCTGAAGCTCTTGTTGACACTCCTGCAGTCGAGTGCTGAGCATAGCAGCATCCTCCAAGCACAAGTCCATGTGCTCATCGGAAGTCCCTTGCTGCACCGGTGGGTACTTGTACTCCGTGGTACCACTCTCACGTTGGAGGACATACATGTACTCAGTTTTGTCCAAGTGGTGACGATAGATGTGACTCTGGCAGGTGATGGCCTCCCAGGTGACATCTCTCTCTGCGTCAACTTGTGTTGCTCGACAAGCTGGAGAATGGTGGATCTTCAGCAGCTGATTCTCGTGTATAATCCTCATCTCTGAACTCCATTCTTCCCTCTTCTCACGGATGGTCCTGGTGGAGTTATAGTGGATGATGAGCTTGCCCGTATTGCCTGTGGCTTCGAGCATACGTCGAAGACGGCGCAACAAGTCTCCTACTGCCAATCCGTAGGAAAGGTACGTCACTGGACGACTCTCCTCTCTTTCGGCAAGGGCTACTACGGGAACTCTCCCTCCTGTGGACTTGCGAGCGGTGCGAATCATGCGAACCATCTAAAACAAAAAGAATTTAAATTTAGGTTAGATAAACTTTTTAAACAAAAATCCCATTTTGAATGAAAATTTTGGGTAAGATGAAGAAAATGACTCCTTAAATAACACTTTTCCACCCACACCTTGGAAAATAGTTTTTAAGAAAATAGGGCCCTTAACTACGTCCATTTCTACCTAGGTCCACGTTCCTACGGGCAACCTTGGCTCTGATACCACCTCTGTCACACCCGGTTTTTCCGAAGAAACAACCAAGTGAATATCACATGTATGCCAGGATCATTTTCTCATACATGTGATGACAAATAGTGAAGCATCATTTATTACAAGCCAGGTGTCGAATATAAGTAAGTCTTACATAGTAAATGTCTCGATGGACAATAATAAGTTCATCACAAGTAAATAAACTAGCAGCGGAATATTATTCTTTTAGGGCTCCATCACAGGCGTTGCCCGGGGGTCTTCATGAACCTAAAAGCCTTCCTCGGGTCCAAAATCTTGGTCATTATACACCACCTCATTATCTTGACCTGAGCAGCAATATAAACCAACAAATATGCAAGGTTGAGTACCAAGGGTACTCAGCAAGTGTGGGAAAATTATATCATGCATGGCTAGAACAAGGAGAGGTTGAACTCATGGTTAAAGCACTACGCAATTAATACCTATCACCTTAGCTTATTAAGCACCTTCATTACTACATAGGTGAAATGGTCCCAATCTCCCATCCCATCATCATAATCCAATAACCATAACCATCATTTCCAATGTTAAGCTCCCCGCTTAACTTCCAAAACCATCAATCCTCTAATCATGAACAAGTCCAGGCCGCTCTTAACCGTGAGCACGGCTGTCAAGAAAGTTTTGACTCTGCAGAGTTTGTACCACTGTACCCACAAGTAGTGATTTCATCCCCCGTTGCCGGGTGGACTAAAAGAACCTCCATTATGCCAGTGGCTACGATCCACATTCACACTTCCCAGGTGTGCAGCCAGGAGATCACTACGAAGCCTTTACAAAGGGATTCCCGACGAGCATGGGCCCACTGAGGTTTCACCCCTAACAGCATACAAGAGGCTCCAACCCCGCTGCAGTGGCCCCCTCTTGAGCCTTGCGGTTCATATGGTAGTCCAGCTGACACCTACTCCCCGCACTATCCAACACACCCATGCTACGCCGGGGATATACCTAATTAATTGGCCAAGCTGCCCCATCTCAGCATGTGGTTGGCACTGTAAAGCCGGGTTACATGCTCCATGAACCGGTCCTTAGGATCCAGGCAAGTACTAAACACAAACCCAAGTCTCGTGCACCCAGCACACAACCAAAACATCCAACTTGCCTTGATCCCTACCTCTACATAACTCCCAATAGCTCATTCAAGAGTATGGTATAATAAACTGATGGTCTCATGTCCCAAATATCCCATTCTAAGCATGGCTAAGCATATGCATGTAAATAAATGACATGGTAAAATAAATCCCAACCCAAGCTTCAAGGAAACAAGGTAATGCAATTCTAGGGAAACTTTCCTAGCATGGGTTTCATATTTCATTTGACAATGCAAATAATTCTATCTACACATCCTAGCATAGGATCAAAGTGGTCAAGGACACTTGCCTCCTTCTTGCTGCTCTTGAAATTGGTAGTCCTGATCTTGGAAAGGGTTAACTTGCTCTTGAGCAGGTTCTACTTCATACCATCACACATAGCAAAAGAAGAACAACAATCATAAGACATAGTTCACACTTCTTACTTCATACAAACCACACATTCATATTTATAAAAGTTCTTTACCATTATATGTGTTGTGGTTACTTTATGTGTGTTGAGTTGTGGCTTGCATGCACTTTTAACCATGTGTATATGATTCCTACTTTTGTGTCCACCTTTATACTTACATACTATTTATATGGGTTTCCAATAAATTTCTTATATTCAACTACTTCACCTTTTTACTACAAAGTGTGTATGAAAAGTATTATTCTTCCCCATATGTGCTTTCATAACTTCTATCAACCCTAAACTGAATTCTTTGTATTTTAGAAACTCCATTTATCATTTACTAGTTGCTATATTTTCAGATTTATATTCCTATGCATAATTGTGTATTTTATTATTAAATTAGTAATACACATCACCTAAACAGATTAGGTTCTGGTCCTAAATAATTTAAAATCATATTTTGACCTTGGCTTATGATGTAGACCATTTCATAATTATTTTCCCTATTTTTCTATAACTATTCTTTACTTAAAAATGTGTCCCTATACTAATAAATGTGAATAATAGATAAAACAGATTTATTTCAGCCCAAAAATATATTTTTATCTCACTCCAAAGTTTTCTAAGTACTGAGAAAGTTTTTAATAAATTTTTACAATTATGTTTGTCCCCCTTTTTAATTTTTAAACACTAGTTACATATTCAATTTTCTAAATTAATTACTAAACAGGGTTAAAATAATGAACTCACCCATTACAGGGTCTATAATATTATTTTCATAATTTCCAGCGGTCTAGCTACACTTATCAGAGGTGTTTTTTCCTAATTTTTATTAAGTCCAGGGGCTAAAACTGATTTTTAAATGAATTTACATGATTTTCTGGAGTTCCAGGGGCTAGATCTGAAGTTTCCGGGGCTAGCTCTCAATTCCAGAGAACCCCAGGGGGTAGCACGTAAGAATTTCAGTCTTTATAACGCGGGGCTGACGTGGACCGTCCGATTTTAAACCGACGGCTGAGATTATAACATCGAACCGGTACGCGGGGTTTTAAAGTCTACCGTGCGATTTAAAATAAACGGCGCACAAGCGGCCACGTCGCTCTGATCGAGCGCGGGCGGCGCTGCCGGCAGCTCACGGCGGCGGGAAGCGGCGATCTCGCCGGAAAGTTTCGGATCCTCGAGAATTCTGCCTAGAACTGTGATCTTATGGCCTAGATCGGTAGAGGGGAGGTCAGGGATCTCACCTCGGGGGTTTTCTCGAGCTCGGGGGTCCTGGAAAGTGATCGGCGGCGAGGTCCGAGGCAAAACCACGGCGAAGCTCGTCGGCGCTGCGTTTACACCGTAACTCTCCGAGTTTTCTGCACCTGCAAAGTTCCCCGGAGGCGGTGGATCAAGACCAGCGAGTTAGATCAGAGTTTCCGAGCTTAGATCGGCCAGAATTCACCGGCGAAGTCTCGGTGCTCACCGGAGTAAAAATCAGCGATCGCGTGGGAAAAACTGATCGGCGCTGGGGTTTTTATAGCCGGGGGAGGGCGGTGGGTCAGTTGTGATCGAGTTGGATTCTTCTGGGACCGGAATTCGGGCTGCGGGACGGGTTTTCCGATCGGTTAAGATCGCGCGCGCTCGGGGAAAAGTCCGGGGTCGCGGGGTTAGGGATGACAGGCGGGTCCCACCCGTCTGTGAGAGGCAGCGCGGCGCGCGCGGGGGCGGACTGGCGCGGGGAAGCTGGGCCGGCTGGCGGGTTTCGGCCCACTGGCCAGTTTTTTTCCCGTTTCTCTTTTTCTTTTTCCATTTCTTTTCTGTTTTGAGTATAATTTGAATTCCAGTTTGAATTTGAATTTTTGCAAAACATGCAACACGTCCAAAAATTTTTAAATTCCCCTCTGAACATGGTTTAGTGTTTTGAATCAAAATTTTGGGGTGTTACAAAACCCTACGTCCACGGCGAGCTATGGAGCTCGCTGTATTGCTTGCTGCTCAGGGCCGGAGGCCTGAGCTTGGGGGTGAGTTACAGCTTGAGAATGTATGGCTAGGGTATGAGTTGCAAAGTGCGAACCCTTGCTAACGTCGCCTACCCGAGTCTTTTATAGTCCAAGACTCGGGTGGCTTACAAGGGGGGCCCGGGACCCGACAGGTGGTCCCGGGGAGATTAACTATTATCTACCGTATCTGCAGTTATGCCGGAAGTTGTCTCTGGCGAAGGTTTCTGAGTCTTCGTCTTGCAGCCTTGCCCATGCCGCATGCTAGTCGTAGTGGATGATGACGGCGGGGGCGGCATGGGATGTCTTGTCGCTGCGTTTATTGGCTGGCAGGCTCTGACACTGCGCGCCAGTCTGTGATGCGACTGGGCGCAACGGCACCTGACAGTGGCGTGCTCCGCGTCTCCGCGTCTTGGGAAGACGCGGGCCTTGAATACCTTGTACGGGCAAGGTATGGGGTGTCTTTACGCCCGCCGCCTACCGCTCGGGGGCAGGCGGCGCTCTTCTGCTGGACACAAGGCGGGCCCGGAGCTCTCCTCAGAGGAGAGGTGGTCCGGCCTCACAGGACACGTGGAGCCTTCGGACCTCTCCCAGCGGAGGGGGAGGCCCGGCTTCTGTCGGCCACGTGGCAAGCCCGGAGCTTTCCTCTGAGGAGAGGGAGGTCCGGCCCTGCTGGACACGCGGCGCCTTCGGACCTCTCTCCCACGGAAGGGGGAGGTCCGGCTTCTGTATGCCACGTGGCGGGCCCGGAGCTTTCCTCTGAGGAGAGGGAGGTCCGGCCCCGCCGGACGCGTGGCGCCTTCGGAGCTCTCCCTGCGGAGAAGGACGAGTTCGTTAGGCATTTTCCCCTGTGCGCGGGGGTACCCCATATCGCAGGTACAGACAGTGGCCCCTGGGCCCATCTCGGGGGAGATAGCGAGCCCGAGGTGGGACCTCCGTCTCTTCTGATCCGCGCACTTTCTCTAAGTCCCGCATTGACCGCTGCCGGAGCACGAACGGCCGCGGGATCGTGGGAGCGTGCGCCCACTTGATGGTTGCTTTTACTGCGGCGGAGGCTTCTGAGTCTCCGTCTTGCAGCCCTGCCCATGCCGCATGCCAGTCGTAGTGGTTGATGACGACGCGGGCGGCATGGGATGTCTTGTCGCTGTGTTTATTGGCTGGCAGGATCTGACACCGCGCGCCAGTCTGTGATGCGACTGGGCGCAACGGCACCTGACAGAGGCATGCTTCCCGTCTCTGCGTCTTGGGAAGACGCGGGCCTTGAATACCTTGTACGGGCAAGGTATGGGGCGTCTTTACGCCCGCTGCCTATCGCTCGAGGGCAGGAAGCGCCGTTCTGCTGGCCACGTGGCGGGCCCGGAGCCCTCCTCAGAGGAGAGGAGGGCTCCGGCCCTGCGGGACACGTGGAGCCTTCGGACCTCTCCCCGCAGAAGGGGAGGTTCGGCTTCTGTCGGCCACGTGGCGGGTCCGGACCTCCTCTCTGAGGAGAGGGAGGTCCGGCCCCGCCGGATACGTGGCACCCTTGGACCTCTCTCCCGCGGAGGGGGAGGTCCGGCCTCTGTATGCCACGTGGCGGGCCCGGAGCTCTCCTCTGAGGAGAGGGAGGTCCGGCCCCGCCGGACGTGTGGCACCTTCGGAGCTCTCCCTGCAGAGAAGGGCGAGTTCCTTAGGCATTTTCCCCTGTGCGCGGGGGTCCCCCATATCGCAGGTACAGACAGTAGCCCTGTAACACCCCAAAATTTTGATTCAAAACACTAAACCATGTTCAGAGGGGAATTTAAAAATTTTTGGACGTGTTGCATGTTTTGCAAAAATTCAAATTCAAACTGGAATTCAAATTATACTCAAAACAGAAAAGAAATGGAAAAAGAAAAAGAGAAACGGGAAAAAAACCGGCCAGTGGGCCGAAACCCGCCAGCCGGCCCAGCTTCCCCACGCCAGCCCGCCCCCGCGCGCGCCGCGCTGCCTCTCACAGACGGGTGGGACCCGCCTGTCATCCCTAACCCCGCGACCCCGGACTTTTCCCCGAGCGCGCGCGATCTTAACCGATCGGAAAACCCGTCCCGCAGCCCGAATTCCGGTCCTAGAAGAATCCAACTCGATCACAACTGACCCACCGCCCTCCCCCGGCTATAAAAACCCCAGCTCCGATCAGTTTTTCCCACGCGATCGCCGATTTTTACTCCGGTGAGCACCGAGACTTCGCCGGTGAATTCTGGCCGATCTAAGCTCGGAAACTCTGATCTAACTCGCTGGTCTTGATCCACCGCCTCTGGGGAACTTTGCAGGTGCAGAAAACTCGGAGAGTTACGGTGTAAACGCAGCGCCGACGAGCTTCGCAGTGGTTTTGCCTCAGACCTCGCCGCCGATCACTTTCCAGGACCCCCGAGCTCGAGAAAACCCCCGAGGTGAGATCCCTGACCTCCCCTCTACCGATCTAGGCCATAAGATCACAGTTCTAGGCAGAATTCTCGAGGATCCGAAACTTTCCGGCGAGATCGCCGCTTCACGCCGCCGTGCGCCGCCGGCAGCGCCGCCCGCGCTCGATCAGAGCGACGTGGCCGCTTGTGCGCCGTTTATTTTAAATCGCACGGTAGATTTTAAAACCCCGCGTACCGGTTCGATGTTATAATCTCAGCCGTCGATTTAAAATCGGACGGTCCACGTCAGCCCCGCGTTATAAAGACTGAAATTCTTACGTGCTAGCCCCTGGGGTTCTCTGGAATTGAGAGCTAGCCCCAGAAACTTCAGATCTAGCCCCTGGAACTCCAGAAAATCATGTAAATTCATTTAAAAATCAGTTTTAGCCCCTGGACTTAATAAAAATTAGGAAAAAACACCTCTGATAAGTGTAGTGTAGCTAGACCCCTGGAAATTATGAAAATAATATTATATACCCTGTAATGGGTGAGTTCATTATTTTAACCCTGTTTAGTAATTAATTTAGAAAATTGAATATGTAACTAGTGTTTAAAAATTAAAAAGGGGGACAAACATAATTGTCAAAATTTATTAAAAACTTTCTCAGTACTTAGAAAACTTTGGAGTGAGATAAAAATATATTTTTGGGCTGAAATAAATCTGTTTTATCTATTATTCACATTTATTAGTATAGGGACACATTTTTAAGTAAAGAATAGTTATAGAAAAATAGGGAAAATAATTATGAAATGGTCTACATCATAAGCCAAGGTCAAAAATGATTTTAAATTATTTAGGACCAGAACCTAATCTGTTTAGGTGATGTGTATTACTAATTTAATAATAAAATACACAATTATGCATAGGAATATAAATCTGAAAATATAGCAACTAGTAAATGATAAATGGAGTTTCTAAAATACAAAGAATTCAGTTTAGGGTTGACAGAAATTATGAAGGCACATATGGAGAAGAAAAATACTTTTCATACATACTTGGTAGTTTAATGTAAGGAATTTATTTAAAACTGAAACACATATATATATATATATATATATATAAATATAGTATGTAAGTATAAATATGAACACCAAAGTAGGAATCATACACATATAAATAAAAGTGTATGCAAGCCACAGATCAACACACAAAGTAACCACAACACATATAATGGTGAATGAATTTCATAAATATGAATGTGTGGTTTGTATAAAGTAGAAGTGTGAACTATGTCTTATGATTGTTGTTTTTCTTTTGCTATGTGTGATGGTATGAAGTAGAACCTGTTCAAGAGCAAGTTAACCCTTTTCAAGATCAGGACTACCAATTTCAAGAGCAGCAAGAAGGAGGCAAGTGTCCTTGACCACTTTGATCCTATGCTAGGATGTGTAGATAGAATTATTTGCATTGTCAAATGAAATATGAAACCCATGCTAGGAAAGTTTCCCTAGAATTGCATTACCTTGTTTCCTTGTAGCTTGGGTTGGGATTTATTTTGTCATGTCATTTATATCCATGCATATGCTTAGCCATGCTTAGAATGGGATGTTTGGGACATGAAATCATCAGTTTATATTACCATACTCTTGAATGAGACATTGTGAGTTATGTAGAGGTAGGGATCAAGGCAAGTTGGATGTTTTGGTTGTGTGTTGGGTGCACGAGACTTGGGTTTGTGTTTAGTACTTGCCTGGATCCTAAGGACCGGTTCATGGAGCATGTAACCCGGCTTTACAGTGCCAACCACATGCTGAGATGGGGCAGCTTGGCCAATTAATTAGGTGTATCCCCGGCGTAGCATGGGTGTGTTGGATGGTGCGGGGAGTAGGTGTCAGCTGGACTACCATATGAACCGCAAGGCTCAAGAGGGGGCCACTGCTGCGGGGTTGGAGCCTCTTGTATGCTGTTAGGGGTGAAACCTCAGTGGGCCCACGCTCGTCGGGAATCCCTTTGTAAAGGCTTCGTAGTGATCTCCTGGCTGCACACCTGGGAAGTGTGAATGTGGATCGTAGCCACTGGCATAATGGAGGTTCTTTTAGTCCACCCGGCAACGGGGGATGAAATCACTACTTGTGGGTACAGTGGTACAAACTCTGCAGAGTCAAAACTGTCTTGACAGCCGTGCTCACGGTTAAGAGCGGCCTGGACTTATTCATGATTAGAGGATTGATGGTTTTGGAAGTTAAGCGGGGAGCTTAACATTTGGAAATGATGATTATAGTTATTGGATTATGATGATGGGATGGGAGATTGGGACCATTTCACCTGTGTAGGAATGTAGGTGCTTAAAAAGCTAAGGTGATAGGTATTAATTGCGTAGTGCTTTAACCATGAGTTCAACCTCTCCTTGTTCTAGCCATGCATGATATAATTTTCCCACACTTGCTGAGTACCCTTGGTACTCAACCTTGCATATTTGTTGGTTTATATTGCTGCTCAGGTCAAGATAATGAGGTGGTGTATAATGACCAAGATTTTGGACCCGAGGAAGGCTTTTAGGTTCATGAAGACCCCCGGGCAACGCCTGTGATGGAGCCCTAAAAGAATAATATTCCGCTGCTAGTTTATTTACTTGTGATGAACTTATTATTGTCCATCGAGACATTTACTATGTAAGACTTACTTATATTCGACACCTGGCTTGTAATAAATGATGCTTCACTATTTGTCATCACATGTATGAGAAAATGATACTGGCATACATGTGATATTCACTTGGTTGTTTCTTCGGAAAAACCGGGTGTGATAGAGGTGGTATCAGAGCCAAGGTTGCCCGTAGGAACATGGACCTAGGTAGAAATGGACGTAGTTAAGGGCCCTATTTTCTTAAAAACTATTTTCCAAGGTGTGGGTGGAAAAGTGTTATTTAAGGAGTCATTTTCTTCATCTTACCCCAAATTTTCATTCAAAATGGGATTTTTGTTTAAAAAGTTTATCTAACCTAAATTTAAATTCTTTTTGTTTTAGATGGTTCGCATGATTCGCACCGCTCGCAAGTCCAAAGGAGGGAGAGTTCCCGTAGTAGCCCTTGCCGAAAGAGAGGAGAGTCGTCCAGTGACGTACCTTTCCTACGGATTGGCAGTAGGAGACTTGTTGCGCCGTCTTCGACGTATGCTCGAAGCCGCAGGCAATACGGGCAAGCTCATCATCCACTATAACTCCACCAGGACCATCCGTGAGAAGAGGGAAGAATGGAGTTCAGAAATGAGGATTATACACGAGAATCAGCTGCTGAAGATCCACCATTCTCCAGCTTGTCGAGCAACACAAGTTGACGCAGAGAGAGATGTCACCTGGGAGGCCATCACCTGCCAGAGTCACATCTATCGTCGCCACTTGGACAAAACTGAGTACATGTGTGTCCTCCAACGTGAGAGTGGTACCACGGAGTACAAGTACCCACCGGTGCAGCAAGGGACTTCCCATGAGCACATGGACTTGTGCTTGGAGGATGCTGCTATGCTCAGCACTCGACTGCAGGAGTGTCAACAAGAGCTTCAGGATGTCCGAGACACCCTGAAGGAAACGGAGGCGTTGCTGCGAGCTTGCTTAAAGGCGAGAGAAAGAGGAGATGGGAATGAACTGTGTGTCACCGTGAGTGATCCATGGACTCCTGACTCCCCGGATCGCCGAGCGATCAGGCGTCGTCGCACTTCTCCACCAGCAGCTTCTCCACCCAAAGCAGAGTCAGAAGGTAGCCGAAATGAGGAGGAAGATCCCGAGGAGCCAGCTCAAGAGGACGAGTAGTGTAGAATCTTTCCCCTAGCTAGCAAGAGGTCGAGTAGTCGAGTCGTTACTTAGTTAATGGTGTGATGATGCTTGGTGTGTGACGTGAGTTGTGGAAGCCATGAGCAATTGTCCACAGCCTCGTCTTCAGATTGTTTTGCTTTGGTGTGTGAACCCACAGGAAATAATAGTGCATTTATTTGGTGTGAGATATAAACCCTCGTAAAATTTTAACAAAGCCTCAACACCTCAAAGTACCAACAAATGAAAGTAGTAAGATGATACTAAATGGTATCAAATTAACATTTGTTGATTCTGCCAGATGGCCGGAAGAGGAAAAGGACGTGCTGCCAACCCCGCCAACAACAATGATGAGGCATGCAACCCTCATCTTTCTGGAGGCCAGGACAGGGGTGGTCGCCGTGAAGAAGTTGATCCTCTCCACAAAATGCTGGAGAATTAAAATCAGCTTATCCAGAACTTGACTCAAGTGGTGGCCAACTTGCATCAAGTTCCACCTCCACAAGCTGCACCACGCCAACCAAGGTTGAGTGAGTTTCTAGGAACTCAACCTCCAAAGTTTGCAAGTGCTGCTGAACCTCTGGAGGCAGATGATTGGCTGAAGGCCATTGAAAGTAAGATGAGGATTATACAATGCCAAGGGTATGAGAGGGTGCTGTTTGCCTCTCATCAATTGCAGGGACCTGCTGCTGATTGGTGGACCGCCTACGTGGCCGCCCATCATGACCCTGAGAACATCACTTGGGAAGAGTTCAAGCGTAGCTTCCGCAACCATTACATCCCAAGAGGTGAACTCAAAAACAAGAGGAAGGAATTTTTGGGACTGCAGCAGGGAAACATGACTGTGAGGGAATACCTCACTAAATTTACTCAACTATCCCGTTATGCTCCACGAGACATAGAGACCGATGAGCAGAAACAAGATTGTTTCGTTGAAGGACTTACCGCAGAGATGCAGTGTGCAATGTCCTCCAATGAGTATGAAAGCTTTCAAAAGATGGTGGACAGAGCATTTGTGGTGGAAAGGAAGCTAAAGGCCCTGGAAAATGAGAATAAGAGGAAGGCGGGATGGTCACATCAGGCCTCAGGGAGCAACACCCGCCCACGTATGATGCAGCAACCTACGGGGCAGACAAGCCGTGCTGTGGTACCCTATTCAGCACCAAGAGGGTACAACCCAAACTACAGGCCACCCGCGGCACCAGCACAGCCGCCACGTCAGTTTGTGCGGCAGCCTCGCCCCGCATATCCACCTCGACCAGCAGTGCAAGGACCCCCAAACCAACCCCAAGACAACAAAGGCCAGGCAACTAAGATTGGGGTGCAATGTTTCAGCTGTGGTGAAGTGGGGCACTACGCCCATAAATGCCCAAAGAAGAAGCCTGCGCCGCCACAACAGCAGAATGTAGTGAGAGGACGGGTGAACCATGTCACTATGGAGGAAGCACAAGAGGCACCCGACGTGGTAGTTGGTAAGTTTCCTGCCAATTTACACCTTGCTACTCTGCTGTTTGATTCTGGTGCTACCCACTCGTTCATTGCTCAAGGGTTTGTTAAGAAGTATGACCTAGCAACCACACAAATGAACCATATGCTAGCCGTAAACTCTCCAGGTGGAGAAATAAGGACAAGACAAGTGTGTCCCAAAGTGAGCCTAGACATTAATGGGGTAGTATTTACGGCTAACCTCATAGTGATAGATTTACAAGGGATAGATATTATTTTGGGTATGGATTGGTTGACCAAACATAAAGGAATCATCCATTGTTCGACCAGAACGGTGGAACTAACTCACCCCAATGGCACAAGAGTAAAGTTCATAACGATACACGAGCCTAGGAGGGACATTAAATTAAATCAAGTGGAGGTGAAAGTTGAGGAAATCAGGACTATCAGGGAATATCCAGATGTTTTTCCGGAGGAATTGCCAGGTATGCCTCCCGACCGTGACGTGGAATTCGCAATTGAGCTAGTACCGGGAACAGCCCCGATATACAAGAGACCTTATCGGATGGACTCCAAGCAGCTAGAAGAGCTCAAGGATCATTTGAGAGAATTGACGGAGAAGGGGTATATTCACCCTAGTTCCTCACCATGGGGAGCTCCGGTGATATTTGTGCCCAAGAAAGACGGAACCCAAAGGTTATGCGTGGATTACCGTGCCTTGAATGAGGTAACCATCAAAAACAAGTACCCATTACCCCGCATTGAAGACTTGTTTGATCAGTTGAGGGGAGCTTGTGTGTTCTCGAAAATTGATCTCAGGTCGGGGTACCACCAACTCAAGATAAGGCAATCAGATATTCCCAAGACAGCTTTCGTATCTCGGTACGGACTGTATGAATACACTGTCATGCCTTTTGGGCTAACCAGTGCCCCGGCATATTTCATGTACCTCATGAACAAGGTATTCATGGAATATCTGGACAAATTTGTGGTGGTTTTCATAGATGATATTCTCGTCTTCTCAAAAGATGAAGAAGAACATGAGAAACATCTAAGGTTGGTGTTACAGAGGCTGAGAGAACACCAACTATATGCCAAGTTGAGCAAGTGTGAGTTTTGGCTGAAGAGAGTTCCCTTTTTAGGACATATAATCTCGGAGGGAGGAATCTCCGTAGATCCCGCCAAAATCGAGGATATCCAGAAGTGGAAAACCCCTGAAAATGTCGGGGAAGTTCGAAGCTTTTTGGGCTTGGCTGGATACTATCGACGGTTTATTGAGGGATTCTCCAAGATCTCGAGACCTCTCACCAAACTGTTGGAGAAGGGAATCACATTCACCTGGACGCCACAGTGCGAGACGAGCTTTCAAGAGCTAAAGAAGAGATTGACAACAGCCCCAGTGTTGGTTATGCCAGATATGCAGAAGAATTTCACAGTGTACTGCGATGCCTCTGGAAATGGGTTGGGATGTGTTCTCATGCAAGAAGGACATGTCGTGGCATATGCATCCCGGCAGCTTCGGAAGCACGAGAAGAACTATCCTACACATGACCTTGAACTAGCCGCAGTGGTACACGCGTTGAAAATTTGGCGGCACTATTTGATGGGGAAGAGGATAGAGATATATACGGATCATAAGAGTTTGAAGTACATATTCACACAACCAGATCTCAACCTCAGACAAAGGAGATGGTTAGAGCTAATCAATGACTTTGATGTGGGCATCAACTATCATCCCGGGAAAGCAAACGTCGTGGCCGATGCTTTGAGTCGAAAACTGCAGGTCAATAAGTTGAGCTTGAAGGACATGCCCGCAGAATTGAAGGACGAGGTTATAAGGCTCAATCTATGTCTAGTAAATAGTGGTGAAGCCATCGCCATGGAAGTGGACTCCACACTCGAGCAAGACATACGCGAGGGCCAAAAGAATGATGAGAAGATACAATAGATCAGACAGCTCATTAAGGAAAATAAAGCTCCTGGTTTTAGAGAGGATGAACAAGGAACGGTGTGGCACGGGAAAAGGATCTGTGTGCCAGAAGTAAAGGAGATCCGTGAATTAATTTTGAAGGAGGCTCACGATTCCGACTATTCCATTCATCCTGGGAGTACGAAGATGTACCAGGACCTCAAAAGCAGGTATTGGTGGTATGGCATGAAGCGAGATGTCGCGGAACATGTTGCCCTATGTGACACATGTCAGTTGGTGAAAGCAGAACATCAACGACCCGCGGGATTATTGCAACCACTTAAAGTACCTGAATGGAAATGGGAAGAAATCAGCATGGATTTTGTCGTGGGATTGCCTAGGACCCAATCCGGGTATGATTCAATATGGGTCATTATTGATAGGCTAACCAAGGTAGCTCATTTCATCCCTGTGAAAGAAAGCTACAGCGGATCCAAATTGGCAGAATTGTACATGTCAAGGATTGTATGTTACCATGGAGTGCCAAAGAAGATAGTATCGGACCGAGGGACACAGTTCACCTCGAGGTTTTGGCAAAAGTTGCATGAAACCATGGGAACCCATCTGAATTTCAGCTCTGCCTATCATCCCCAAACTGACGGGCAGACGGAAAGAACCAATCAGATCCTTGAAGATATGTTAAGGGCATGTGCACTCAGAAACAATAGGAGTTGGGACAAGAACTTACCGTATGCGGAGTTTTCCTATAACAACAGTTATCAAGCTAGTATGAAGATGTCACCGTTTGAAGCTTTGTATGGAAGGAAGTGCAGAACTCCTCTATTTTGGAACCAAACAGGAGAAAGTAAAGTGTTTGGTCCAGAGGTGCTACAAGAAGCCGAGGCGAAGGTGAGGGAGATTCGCAACAACTTGAGGATAGCACAAACACGCCAGAAGAGTTATGCTGATGTACGAAGAAGAGAACTCGTTTTCAACGTGGGAGACTATGTTTATCTCAAGGTGTCCACTATCAGAGGACTTCGTCGGTTCAGGGTGAAAGGGAAGTTGTCACCTCGATACATCGGACCCTTTCAAGTTTTGGAAAGAAAAGGCGAAGTGGCGTACCAACTAGAGTTACCGGTTCATCTATCGGATGTACACGATGTATTCCATGTGTCACAACTCAAGAAATGTCTGAGGACGCCTGAAGAGGTGTTACCCATGAATGAAGTGGATGTAGCTGAAGATTTGTCTTATGCCGAGCAACCATACAAGATTTTGGAGACAATGGAACGCCTCACCAGAAACAAGAGAATCCGGATGTGCAAGGTGCAGTGGAAGCATCACTCAGAAGAGGAAGCTACCTGGGAACGGGAGGATGAGCTCAAGGCACAATTTCCGGAATTGTTTTCTTAGAAACACCAATCTCGAGGACGAGATTTCTTTTAAGGGGGGTAGAGCTGTAACACCCCAAAATTTTGATTCAAAACACTAAACCATGTTCAGAGGGGAATTTAAAAATTTTTGGACGTGTTGCATGTTTTGCAAAAATTCAAATTCAAACTGGAATTCAAATTATACTCAAAACAGAAAAGAAATGGAAAAAGAAAAAGAGAAACGGGAAAAAAACCGGCCAGTGGGCCGAAACCCGCCAGCCGGCCCAGCTTCCCCGCGCCAGCCCGCCCCCGCGCGCGCCGCGCTGCCTCTCACAGACGGGTGGGACCCGCCTGTCATCCCTAACCCCGCGACCCCGGACTTTTCCCCGAGCGCGCGCGATCTTAACCGATCGGAAAACCCGTCCCGCAGCCCGAATTCTGGTCCCAGAAGAATCCAACTCGATCACAACTGACCCACCGCCCTCCCCCGGCTATAAAAACCCCAGCTCCGATCAGTTTTTCCCACGCAATCGCCGATTTTTACTCCGGTGAGCACCGAGACTTCGCCGGTGAATTCTGGCCGATCTAAGCTTGGAAACTCTGATCTAACTCGCTGGTCTTGATCCACCGCCTCCGGGGAACTTTGCAGGTGCAGAAAACTCGGAGAGTTACGGTGTAAACGCAGCGCCGACGAGCTTCGCCGTGGTTTTGCCTCGGACCTCGCCGCCGATCACTTTCCAAGACCCCCGAGCTCGAGAAAACCCCCGAGGTGAGATCCCTGACCTCCCCTCTACCGATCTAGGCCATAAGATCACAGTTCTAGGCAGAATTCTCGAGGATCCGAAACTTTCCGACGAGATCGCCGCTTCCCGCCGCCGTGCGCCGCCGGCAGCGCCGCCCGCGCTCGATCAGAGCGACGTGGCCGCTTGTGCGCCGTTTATTTTAAATCGCACGGTAGACTTTAAAACCCCGCGTACCGGTTCGATGTTATAATCTCAGCCGTCGATTTAAAATCGTACGGTCCACGTCAGCCCCGCGTTACAAAGACTGAAATTCTTACGTGCTACCCCCTGGGGTTCTCTGGAATTGAGAGCTAGCCCCGGAAACTTCAGATCTAGCCCCTGGAACTCCAGAAAATCATGTAAATTCATTTAAAAATCAGTTTTAGCCCCTGGACTTAATAAAAATTAGGAAAAAACACCTCTGATAAGTGTAGCTAGACCCCTGGAAATTATGAAAATAATATTATAGACCCTGTAATGGGTGAGTTCATTATTTTAACCCTGTTTAGTAATTAATTTAGAAAATTGAATATGTAACTAGTGTTTAAAAATTAAAAAGGGGGACAAACATAATTGTCAAAATTTATTAAAAACTTTCTCAGTACTTAGAAAACTTTGGAGTGAGATAAAAATATATTTTTGGGCTGAAATAAATCTGTTTTATCTATTATTCACATTTATTAGTATAGGGACACATTTTTAAGTAAAGAATAGTTATAGAAAAATAGGGAAAATAATTATGAAATGGTCTACATCATAAGCCAAGGTCAAAATATGATTTTAAATTATTTAGGACCAGAACCTAATCTGTTTAGGTGATCTGTATTACTAATTTAATAATAAAATACACAATTATGCATAGGAATATAAATCTGAAAATATAGCAACTAGTAAATGATAAATGGAGTTTCTAAAATACAAAGAATTCAGTTTAGGGTTGATAGAAATTATTAAGGCACATATGGAGAAGAAAAATACTTTTCATACATACTTGGTAGTTTAATGTAAGGAATTTATTTAAAACTGAAACACACACACATATATATATATATATATATATATATATATATATAGTATGTAAGTATAAATATGAACACCAAAGTAGGAATCATACACATATAAATAAAAGTGTATGCAAGCCACAGATCAACACACAAAGTAACCACAACACATATAATGGTGAATGAATTTCATAAATATGAATGTGTGGTTTGTATAAAGTAGAAGTGTGAACTATGTCTTATGATTGTTGTTTTTCTTTTGCTATGTGTGATGGTATGAAGTAGAACCTGTTCAAGAGCAAGTTAACCCTTTTCAAGATCAGGACTACCAATTTCAAGAGCAGCAAGAAGGAGGCAAGTGTCCTTGACCACTTTGATCCTATGCTAGGATGTGTAGATAGAATTATTTGCATTGTCAAATGAAATATGAAACCCATGCTAGGAAAGTTTCCCTAGAATTGCATTACCTTGTTTCCTTGTAGCTTGGGTTGGGATTTATTTTGTCATGTCATTTATATCCATGCATATGCTTAGCCATGCTTAGAATGGGATGTTTGGGACATGAAATCATCAGTTTATATTACCATACTCTTGAATGAGACATTGTGAGTTATGTAGAGGTAGGGATCAAGGCAAGTTGGATGTTTTGGTTGTGTGCTGGGTGCACGAGACTTGGCTTTGTGTTTAGTACTTGCCTGGATCCTAAGGACCGGTTCATGGAGCATGTAACCCGGCTTTACAGTGCCAACCACTTGCTGAGATGGGGCAGCTTGGCCAATTAATTAGGTGTATCCCCGGCGTAGCATGGGTGTGTTGGATGGTGCGGGGAGTAGGTGTCAGCTGGACTACCATATGAACCGCAAGGCTCAAGAGGGGGCCACTGCAGCGGGGTTGGAGCCTCTTGTATGCTGTTAGGGGTGAAACCTCAGTGGGCCCACGCTCGTCGGGAATCCCTTTGTAAAGGCTTCGTAGTGATCTCCTGGCTGCACACCTGAGAAGTGTGAATGTGGATTGTAGCCACTGGCATAATGGAGGTTCTTTTAGTCCACCCGGCAACGGGGGATGAAATCACTACTTGTGGGTACAGTGGTACAAACTCTGCAGAGTCAAAACTGTCTTGACAGCCGTGCTCACGGTTAAGAGCGGCCTGGACTTATTCATGATTAGAGGATTGATGGTTTTGGAAGTTAAGCGGGGAGCTTAACATTTGGAAATGATGATTATGGTTATTGGATTATGATGATGGGATGGGAGATTGGGACCATTTCACCTGTGTAGGAATGTAGGTGCTTAATAAGCTAAGGTGATAGGTATTAATTGCGTAGTGCTTTAACCATGAGTTCAACCTCTCCTTGTTCTAGCCATGCATGATATAATTTTCCCACACTTGCTGAGTACCCTTGGTACTCAACCTTGCATATTTGTTGGTTTATATTGCTGCTCAGGTCAAGATAATGAGGTGGTGTATAATGACCAAGATTTTGGACCCGAGGAAGGCTTTTAGGTTCATGAAGACCCCCGGGCAACGCCTGTGATGGAGCCCTAAAAGAATAATATTCCGCTGCTAGTTTATTTACTTGTGATGAACTTATTATTGTCCATCGAGACATTTACTATGTAAGACTTACTTATATTCGACACCTGGCTTGTAATAAATGATGCTTCACTATTTGTCATCACATGTATGAGAAAATGATCCTGGCATACATGTGATATTCACTTGGTTGTTTCTTCGGAAAAACCGGGTGTGACAAGCCCCCGGGCCCATCTTGGGGGAAATAGCGAGCCCGAGGTGGGACCTCCGTCTCTTCTGATCCGCGCACTTTCTCTAAGTCCCGCATTGACCGCTGCCGGAGCACGAACGGCCGCGGGATCGTGGGAGCGTGCGCCCACTTGATGGTTGCTTTTACTGCGGCGGTTCCCAAGACTGCCACTTCTGCATGTTGCGGCGCTTTCTTCGGGAACCGCCGAAGTGCCTTGCCGGCTCATCTTCTCAGGAGACTGACTCCTTGGCCCACCACTTCAGTTGGGCGGCTTGGGTCCATCTGTCATCGGCGCTCGGTCTCGGAGCCGAAGCGGCTGCCGATGCGGTGTATTCGAAGAGTTCCGAACCGCCAAGAATTGCACCTGGGAATGTTTTTAGAGGGGATCTTACCGCATTGCGGCTTCCCTCCGCACTTCCCAGCATTTCTTCTTGGACTCTTGTGCTTTTGCCCTCTTGCCATTGAGTCCCCCCTCGCCATGGCCTCCAACCCGCCACCAGAGAAGAAGCGCGCTCGATCTCCTCCAGCGGTGGCGTCTGTGCCAAGTCAGGAATCTGGGGTGCCTAGCACTCCTTCCGGTGGCGACTCAAAGAGGCCCCGCGCTGATGCGTTGAGGGGAGCTTCTAGGGCATCCCCTGCTCCGCCAGTTCAGGCGACTGCGGAGCGACCGTCAGTGACGGCAGCGCTGTCGGTACCTGAGATATGGGGTACCCCCACGCACAGGGTAAAATGCCTAAGGTACTCGCCCTTCTCCGCAGGGAGAGCTCCGAAGGCGCCACGCGTCCGGCGGGGCCGGACCTCCCTCTCCTCAGAGGAGAGCTCCGGGCCCGCCACGTGGCATACAGAAGCCAGACCTCCCCCTCCGCGGGAGAGAGGTCCGAAGACGCCACGCGTCCAGCGGGGCCGGACCTCCCTCTCCGCAGAGGAGAGCTCCGGGCCCGCCACGTGGCATACAGAGGCCGGACCTCCCCCTTCCGCGGGGAGAGGTCCGGAGGCTCCACGTGCCCCGCAGGCCGGACCCTTCTCACCTCAGAGATGGGCTCCGGACCCGCCATGTGGCCAGAAGAACGGTGCTGCCTGCCCCCGAGCGGTAGGCGGCGGGCGTAAAGGCGCTCCTCACCTTGCCCGTACAAGGTATTCAAGGCCCGCGTCTTCCCAAGACGCGGAAACGCGGAGCACGCGTCTGTCAGGTGCCGTCTCGCCCAGTCGCATCACAGACTGGCGCGTGGTGTCAGAACCTGCCAGCCAATAAACGCTGCGACAAGACATCCCATGCCGCCTGCGCCGTCATCAACCACTACGACTAGCACGCGGCATGGGCAGGGCGGCAAAATGAAGACTCAGAAGCCTTCGACCAGAGGCAACGACCGGCGTAACTACAGATATGGTAGATAATAGACAATCTTCCCGGGACCACCTGTCGGGTCCCGGCTTCCCTTGTAAGCCGCCCGA
Source organism: Neostapfia colusana (assembly GCA_030760725.1). Lineage (NCBI taxonomy): Eukaryota > Viridiplantae > Streptophyta > Magnoliopsida > Poales > Poaceae > Neostapfia > Neostapfia colusana. The sequence continues at coordinate 17,219,687 of JASWHV010000017.1, read as the reverse complement.
GCCTTGGACTATAAAAGGCTCGGGTAGGCATCGATAGCAAGGGTTCGCACTTTGCAACTCATACTTTAGCCATACACTCTCAAGCTGTAACTCACCCCCAAGCTCAGGCCTCCGGCCCTGAGCAGCAAGCAATACAGCGAGCTCCGTAGCTCGCCGTGGACGTAGGGTTTTACGCTCCGGCGGCCTGAACCATGTAAAACTCGCCGCGTCAAGCTCTCGCTAACTCGTCCATCCGCGCAAGCTTTCCGCTAGGAGACTAGCCCCGCCGAAAAAAGAACCTCCGCGGGCTGCCCAGTGCAGGCCCGGGGGAAGTGTCGATCGCACACTTCGACATTTGGCGCGCCAGGAAGGGGTCTTTTCCCCTAGCGCGACGAGTTTCCGCCGACGAAGATGACCAAGCTCCCTTCGGCGGCAAGCTCACCTCCCCCGCCTCCGCGGTGAACCGCGACCAGGGGGGAGTACAAGCCAACACACTCGGGACGGAGTGTGTCAGTACAAGCTGGGAGCCAGCAACCGGCTCTGGCAGCGCCGACCCCGGCAATGCAGGCTCCAACCAGCGTCAGATCTTCAGTAGCGCCGGGCGTACCCGGAGGGGGTGCGCTAGCTGCAGCAAGAGCGCTACTGCACAATCCGCCCGCTGGGGACGCGCCTCAGGCAGTGACCCAGCGGTGGATTCTCGAGGTAGACCGTCTTGTCGTCGCTGCCGCAAGCCCGCGACTCCGGCGGAGACGACACTCTGACCAGCCGGCCGTGTCGCTGATACGCACGCCGATGGTTGACGAACAGATGGCAGATTCCAGCTCTGCCAGCCCTCAATCGATGGATCTGAGGACAGAGCTGGAGCGGTGTCGCTCGGGTCAAGATGCCCGGGTATACCTCGAGCAACGCCGAGAAAGGCGTCGCTACCAAGAGGCTGACGACAGCATGACGTCGGCCTCGACCCATCCTGAAGAGCAGACCTTCGCCATGCGATCTCTGCCCCAGGCCTGCGCCGTGCAGAATATGCCAGTCATATGTACTGCAGATGGCGCCCCCGGCCTATGGTGCAGCTTTGCCCGTACCAGGGTACACTGTGCCTAGTGCGAACCCAGCGTTCGCGGCACCAGAACCTGCGGTGACAGAAGCAGGGTGTGCAGCCCTCGCGCCCCATCTTCGCTTTGCGAAGTGGCCGCGCAAGTTTCGGCCACACCTGCCCGAGAAGTACGACGGAAGCGTCAACCCGGTGGAGTTCCTCCAGATCTACTCCACCGCCATACTTGCCGCAGGAGGGAATGAAGCCGTCATGGCCAATTACTTCCCTGTCGCCTTGACCGGTCCAGCCCGGTCTTGGCTCATGAACCTCCCCCAGGGTTCCGTCACCTCCTGGGGAGAGCTTTGCCGACAGTTCGTAGCCAACTTCGGCAGCTCCTACACCCGGCCTGGCACAGAGCTCGACCTCCACGCCGTCCAGCAGCAACCTGGGGAGTCGCTGCGCTCTTTCATCCAGCGGTTCTCCCAGGTGCGGAACACCATCCCACACATTCAAAATGCTTCTGTGGTGGTGGCGTTCCGGCAAGGCGTCCGGGACAGGAAGATGCTCGAGAAGCTCGCGACCAGGGAGGTCCGCGACGTCTCAGAGCTCTTCAGCTTGGCAGACAAATGCGCCAGAGCTGCCGAAGGACGGAACTGGCACTCGCTACCATCCTCCGAGTCAGGGGGACTGCCCGGATCTAGTCCTACTCCCTGTGGAGGCAGCTGGAAGGCCAAGAACCGAGGCAGAAGCAAGATAGAGTCACCGACCGCAGCCCCAGTCGTCACTGCAGCGACGCTCGGTGGGGCTCGGGGGACGTGCCCCGACAAGAAGCAGCGAAGATCACCAATCCCAGAAGGTGATAAAGACAATATGTGCCCCGTGCACGGCAGCTGTCGCCACACTGCTGCCGAGTGCCGGGAGATCCGAAGGCTCGCAGAGCGCTTCCGCAAGGAGAAGCGGCAGCGGGCTGATGACCTGCCCTTCCGTCCAAAGGAAGATGAGCAGAGGGTGGATGTTCCAGACAACATCGACCACCCAGAGGAGATCCAGGAGCCTCTGCGTGTCGTGAAGGCGGCACGCAATCACGAGGATTCCGGCTCCAGCGACGATGAGCGTCGGAAGAAGCTCTACGTCATATACGGCGGGTCCGGCGACCCCTCGTCCCGAAGCGCAGTCAAGACTCTGCGCCGAGCGGTAGCGTCGGTGGCGCCACTCCCAAGTGCTGCACCGCACCTAAAGTGGATGGGGACCCCCATCAGCTTTGATGCCACCGACTGCCCCAGGAACATGGGTGGGGCCGGCCAACTACCGCTCCTGGTGGCCCCTACCATCGCCAATGTGAGAATGTACCACGTTTTGGTGGATGGAGGGGCTGGGCTGAACCTCATCAGCCGTGCAGCTTTCCAGAAGCTGCAAATCCCGATTGCCAAGCTCACCCCATCGAGCCCGTTCTCAGGGGTAGGGCCGGGACAGGTTATCCCCTACGGCAACATTAGTCTCCCGGTGACCTTCGGGGCTCCGGACAACTATCGAACACAGTACATTCTGTTCGACGTAGCGGAGATAGACCTCCCCTTCAACGCCATAATCGGCAGGCCAGCCCTGTACCGGTTCATGGCTGTAGCCCATTACGGCTACCTTGTCCTGAAGATGCCGACACTGACAGGTGTTCTCAGGATTCGAGGGGACCGCACTGCTGCAGTGTCGGCCCTGGAGAAGCTCCAAGCACTCGCAGCAGCTGGGGCATCAACCCCCGGCAATACGGAGTCGTACCAGCTCTGCCCGAACGCACGCCACCGTGCTTCCACCACAGCACCCCGGGTGCAACCTCTCGACGAGGGCGGCATCCCCTTAAAGGTCGTCCAAGTCGGCGCCGAAGCTAACCAGACCACCCGTGTAGCCGGGGGCCTGGATAGTAAATAGGAAGGCGCGCTCGTCACCTTCCTCCGGCACAACGTCGATGTGTTTGCATGGCAGCCGTCACGGATGCCGGGGATCCCCAGGAAGGTGATCGAGCACCACTTGAAAGTCTTTCCCGACGCCCGGCCGGTTCAACAGAAGCCCCGCAAGCAGTCCATCGAGCGGCAAAACTTCATCCGTGAAGAAGTCAAGAAGCTGCTGGACGCTGCTTCATACGGGAAGTCCACCACCCCCGATGGTTGGCGAACCCCGTCGTGGTCCCGAAGGCTGGCGGGAAGCTCCGGATGTGCATCGACTACACCAGTCTCAACAAGGCATGTCCTAAAGATCCATTCCCTCTCCCTAGAATAGATCAAATAGTAGACTCAACGTCAGGCTGTGATATGCTGTGCTTCCTAGACGCCTACTCGGGTTTCCATCAGATCCCCATGTCTAGGGAGGACGAGGAGCACACCTCCTTCATCACAGTAGACGTCCTTTATTGCTATGTGTCTATGCCTTACGGCCTAAAGAATGCACTCCCCACCTTTGTGCGGGCAATGCACAAAACCTTTGGGGAGTTAATAAGAGACCTGGTTGAGGTGTATGTCGATGACATAGTTGTCAAGGTCAAGCAGGGTCCGTCCCTGCTAGATAACCTAGCTTTAGTCTTTGACAAGTTGCGCTCTACGCGCACCAAGCTGAACCCAGACAAATGTGTGTTCGGCGTGTCCTCTGGGAAGCTCTTAGGGTTCCTAGTCTCGCACCGAGGGATTGAGGCCAACCCAGAGAAGATCAAGGCCATCGACTTGATGCGGCCCCCTGCCCGCGTTAAGGATGTCCAGAAACTCACAGGATGTCTAGCCGCGCTGAGTTGGTTTATACCGAGGCTAGCAGAGCGGGCACTCCCTTTCTTTAAGCTCCTGCGCAAGTCAGGCCCTTTTGCCTGGACTGACAAAGCAGAAGAGGCTTTCTAGGAGTTGAAGCGACTCCTGACGACCCTACCAATCATGGTAGCCCCTGAGCCCGGAGAGCACCTGTTGCTCTACATCGAGGCGACAACTGAAGTAGTGAGTATGGTCCTCGTCGCAGAGCGGCCGGACCCCTCATCTTCACAACCTGCTCCGGTAGCAGAAGACAGACGCCAGGAGGCCCCGCAGGACCAAGACGGTCTCCCGGGCCTCCAAGGCAACCTCCCGGAGGTCCAGGTCAACCTCGCGGAGGTCCTGGACAGTCTCCCGGACCTCCAAGATAAACCCCAGGGGGCCCGCGGGAACCCCCGGGGGCCAAATGGGACCTCCCAGAGGTCCCCCAAGACCCCCCGGAGCTCCCGGACAATCAAGATAGCTTAAGGGCCTCCGGGTCCCAGCTCCCGGAGGCCCCCGTGGGTCCACCCACCTCCAGTGGGCCAGGGCCAATGGACGAGGACCTCCCAGGCCTGAGAAAGAGGGTTCGAACCGTCCAGAGGCCTGTCTACTACATCAGCGAAGTACTTCATGATGCCAAGACAAGGTACCTGGAAGTCCACAAGCTGCTGTATGCGGTGCTCGTGGCCTCCAGAAAGCTCCGCCATTACTTCCAGGCCCACCGGGTCTCGGTAGTCACCTCGTATCCACTGAAGACAATTCTTCACAGCCCCCATGCGACTGGCAACGTTGCTAAATGGGCGGCGGAGCTGGAGGAGTTTGAGCTGGACTTCCTCCCACGCCATGCAGTCAAGAGCCAAGCACTGGCTGACTTTGTGGCGGAGTGGACACCAACGGAGACTGACCCAGGGGGCCATGGGGGCGGAGAACCGGAGCACCAAGCTTCGGTCTTCACCGAACCCCACTGGACACTCTTCTTCGACGGCTCCTCGCGAAAGCAGGGGGCCGGTGCCGGCGTACTGCTCCTCATGCCATCAGGGGAACAGTTTGGGTATATGGTGCGTCTCAATGTCAAGGCAACCAACAACATGGCGGAGTATGAAGCACTCATCTTTGGCCTGCAGACAGCCCTGTCTTTAGGAGCTCGCCAGTTGTTGGCACAGGGCGACTCCCAGCTGGTCATCAAGCAAGTCAAGGGCGAATGCTCCTGCAATGACCCCCAGCTAGCTGCATATCTGCTTCACGTGCAGATGTTGGAGAAAGAATTCCTCGCCTTGGACCTGCACCACGTACCGCGCGCCGGTAATGCCGCAGCCGACGACCTTTCAACGAAGGCTTCCACCGGAGCCCCTGCACCCGAAGGAGTCTTCGAGAGGACGTTGCTGCGGCCCACAGCCCGGCCCGCCGAGCCGGGCGAAGGGGGCTTGACCAGCACCTCGAAGCTGGCGGTCCCGGCGGCCCTACAACCGTGGGCGCCGCCAAGGATCGTAAGCGTCACTGGGGACTCCGTGCAACTCAGCGCTCAAGATCCAGAAGCTCAAGTCAGACCCGATGCATGGATCACGGAGATCCGGGACTACTTGAAGGACAATATCCTCCCTGATGAACATGCAACCGCTGAATGGATTGTGCGTATGGCTAAGAGGTACGCGCTGGTAGAGGGGGATCTCTACCGGCGTGGCGCCAACCACATCCTATTGCGGTGTATAACCCAGGGGGAAGGCTGCGACTTGCTCGCTGAGATCCATGGAGGCGAATGTGGAAGTCATTCTTCCTCACGCACGCTTGTCGGTAAAGCCTTCCGGCATGGCTTCTACTGGCCGACAGCACTCCAGGATGCCGTCAAGCTGGTCGAGAGCTGCAAGGCGTGCCAGTTCCACGCCAAGCAGATCCATACACCGGCTCAGGCGGTACAGATGATCCCGCCCTCGTGGCCGTTTGCCGTGTGGGGGCTGGACATCCTGGGACCATTTTCCAGAACCGTCGGGGGGTTCCGGTACCTCTATGTCGCTATCGACAAGTTCACCAAGTGGCCGGAAGCTACACCAGTTGTCACCATCAATAAACAATCAGCAGTAAAATTCATCAGGTCTATTGTCTGCCGGTTCGGGGTCCCAAACAGGATCATCACTGACAATGGGACCCAGTTCACCAGCGCAGCGTTCCAAGACTACTGCGAGGACCTTGGCATTCAGGTATGCTATGCCTCTGTCGCCCACCCGAAGAGCAATGGGCAAGTCGAGAGGGCCAATGCGGAGATTCTCCGGGGCCTCAAGACTCGTACCTTCGCCAGCCTGAAGAAACATGGTGCCAATTGGGTAGATGAACTTCCGAGCACACTATGGGCTAACTGGACATCCCAGAGCCGGGCCACCGGGGAGACACCCTTCTTCATGGTGTACGGGGCTGAAGCTGTACTCCCTCCAGAAATCACCATGAAGTCTCACCGTGTCCGAGCTTACGACGAAGCCACGCAGGACAACCTCCGGCGTGGAGAAATCGACCTCGTCGACGAGGTCCGATTACATGCGGCACTCCGTAACGCGCGGTACAGACAGGAGCTTCGGCACTACCACCAGAGGTCTTTGCGTGCCTGGGAGCTGCAGGAAGGTGACCTGGTGTTGCGGCGCATACTTTCTCGCGAAGGGGCCCACAAACTCTCCCCTAGTTGGGAAGGCACCTTCCGAGTCGCGAAAGTATGCCGCCCCGGGTGTGTGCGCCTTTCCACCGAGGATGGGGACCTGCTCCCGAATCCTTGGAACATAGAACACCTCCGTAAGTTCTACCCCTAAGAGCAAAAATAGGTCAGTACTTTCTTTTCGTAATGAACCCCATAGAGTCCAGGAGCAGAGCTCGGAGCAGCTAAACCCCAGGGGACGGTCCAGGACTACGTTCAGCTTTGCCTGGTTCCGACTCCAAGTGAGTAGAGTCTTGCTTCCCCTCTTAATTGGGTGGGTCGTGGCCTCCATGTTTAGCCTGCCTTCCTCCTATGGAAGGTTGTACGAAAAGAAGTCTGCCCTACTTTGCTCTTTCCTTGTACTCATTTAAATTGTGAATTGAGTTCTTTTTTATCGCCCTTGCAGTACATGGTTGCCATGTGCTCAGCTCCCCCTCTCTACAAGTCCCCAAGCATCAAGCATATGGTTGGGGCTGTAAGTCAAATAAGACTATGAGATAAGGGAGGGGGAGCCCCCAAGGAGAATTACGTTTCCTCTACCTGTGTGCAGGACTTCCAGGTTGCGGCAACGGGGACTGCATGAAGTAGGGGGAAAGGAGCTACCAACTACTGCGACCCAGGGCTAGAGGGGGCGGGACCCGGGGGCCCCACGTGTCCAGCAGGCCCGGAACTCTCTCCTCTCTTGAGAAGGGCTCCGGGCTCGCCTCGTGGCAGGCAGAAACCGGACCTGCCCCCGCAGTGGGAGAGCTCCGAAAGCCATGCGTGTTCAACATGGCCGGGGCACCCGTCTCCGCAGTAAAAGCAATCATCAAGTGAGCGCACGCTCTCACGACCCCGCGGCCGTTCGTGCTCCGGCAGCGGCCAATTCGGGACTTAAAGAAAGTGCGCGGATCGGAAGAGACAGAGGTCCCACCTCGGGCTCGCTATCTCCCCCGAGATAGGCCCGGGGCCACTGTCGGTACCTGAGATATGGGGTACCCCCACGCACAGGGTAAAATGCCTAAGGTACTCGCCCTTCTCCGCAGGGAGAGCTCCGAAGGCGCCACGCGTCCGGCGGGGCCGGACCTCCCTCTCCTCAGAGGAGAGCTCCGGGCCTGCCACGTGGCATACAGAAGCCGGACCTCCCCCTCCGCGGGAGAGAGGTCCGAAGACGCCACGCGTCTAGCGGGGCCGGACCTCCCTCTCCGCAGAGGAGAGCTCCGGGCCCGCCACGTGGCATACAGAGGCCGGACCTCCCCCTCCGCGGGGAGAGGTCCGGAGGCTCCACGTGCCCCGCAGGCCGGACCCTTCTCACCTCAGAGAAGGGCTCCGGACCCGCCACGTGGCCAGAAGAACGGTGCTGCCTGCCCCCGAGCGGTAGGCGGCGGGCGTAAAGGTGCTCCTCACCTTGCCCGTACAAGGTATTCAAGGCCCGCGTCTTCCCAAGACGCGGAAACGCGGAGCACGCGTCTGTCAGGTGCCGTTGCGCCCAGTCGCATCACAGACTGGCGCGCGGTGTCAGAACCTGCCAGCCAATAAACGCTGCGACAAGACATCCCATGCCGCCTGCGCCATCATCAACCACTACGACTAGCACGCGGCATGGGCAGGGCGGCAAAATGAAGACTCAGAAGCCTTCGACCAGAGGCAACGACCGGTATAACTACAGATACGGTAGATAATAGACAATCTTCCCGGGACCACCTGTCGGGTCCCGGCTTCCCTTGTAAGCCGCCCGAGCCTTGGACTATAAAAGCCTCGGGTAGGCGTCGATAGCAAGGGTTCGCACTTTGCAACTCATACGCTAGCCATAAACTCTCAAGCTGTAACTCACCCCCAAGCTCAGGCCTCCGGCCCTGAGCAGCAAGCAATACAGCGAGCTCCGTAGCTCGCCGTGGAGGTAGGGTTTTACGCTCCGGCGGCCTGAACCACGTAAAACTCGCCGTGTCAAGCTCTCGCTAACTCGTCCATCCGCGCAAGCTTTCTGCTAGGAGACTAGCCCCGCCGAAAAAAGAACCTCCGCGGGCTGCCCAGTGCAGGCCCGGGGGAAGTGTCGATCGCACACTTCGACAAGCGCGCTCTGGGAGTCCTACCCCGGCTCAGAAGTCGGGGTTCAGAGCCCGCTGGAGTGTCCGCGCTTCCCGGCCATCCCCGACTGGCGGGGAGTCTGTGCCGTTGCGCTCGGAACCCGGGACAACTGCCGCGGCCCCCAAGCCAACGCGAGCTTCTCCTGTTCCGGTGTGCCCGGACTCCGCGGCGGCGTCACCTCTTCCTGCCGAGACGGCCGCCGCGGCCCCCAGGCCAGCGCAGGTTGACCCCGCACCAGGCGGCCCGGCCTTTATTCCAGCGCCGCCTTCCCCGGCTCGCCCCTCTCCACAGGTCAAGAAGCCAGAAGCTAAAGAGGGCCCTGCAGGTCCGGCTGCCAGAGCCCCGGCGCCAGCTTCTCCTAACCGGCGTCTCGTCTTGGTTGCTGGTGCATCGACTCCTCTTGAGGACGAGGTGATGGAGGAGGTCGGGGGAACTGCCCCGTCCTCTGTTGCTCCATTGCCCCTGGCAGATGCCTTTGCGCTTGCCGAGACGAGCGTCCGGCAGGTCTTGGCTGCACTAGGTCGCGAGCGGGAGGAGTATACAGTTGAACGGGATCGCCTCCTCACCTGGGGGAACCTTTTGCGGGAGCGGACCGCGAAGGTCAAGAGCGAGCTCGACTCCAGGAAGGAGTTGCTCGACTTCAGGGAAGTGCTCCTCGACCGGCTGAAGCTTGCTGTCAACCGCATGGACGCCAAATCGCGGCGGATCAACAGGGAGGCCTTGGAGGCACACGCCTGGGCCGAGGAGAGCCTTTCTGCCGCTGAGGAGATACGGCAGCGGTTGGAGCGCCGTAAACTCGCTGTTGAGGAACGGGAGCGTTCCACGGCAGCCGAGGCGGAGAGGGTCGCTGCGCAGCTGGCGGCGGGCGAGAATGACCTTCGAGCTCAGATCGAGGAGCTAGAGATTCTGAAGGCAGACCTCGACCTGAGGGAGGAACAGGTCTCCCTCGAACGCCGGGTGGTCTTGGAACGGGAGTTGGCCGCTGACTTCAAGGCTTCTGAGTTGGAGCGGCTCGCCAAGACTCTCCACCTTCGGGAGAGCTCCCTGGCGGCCAAGGAGAAGGAATTCTCCGAGAGAAACCTAGAGGCCCTGTAGGCAGCCTGCCGCGAGGTGGAGGAGCTTTCGGCCTTGCGGTCCTCCGAGGCTCTTGCGGTCTCAAGCTTCGTTGATCGAGCGGGGTCCGCCCTGATCCCTCTTGGCTTCAGTCCGGTGAGGGCAGCGGCTCCTGCGTTGAAGGTGGTAGAGGTGATCCCCGCGCTGGAGTCGATCGGCGCCAAGCTGGACAGGCTAGACTCAGTGGTCGCCAGCGAGCTTGAGGCCGAGGGACGCGACCTAGCCTTAGAGGTCGCCTCACATGTGCTGGCATGCTTCAAGAGCCGCAACCCCTCTTTTTCGCTGGAACCAGCGAGAGAGGGCCCAGCCACGGAGCGGGAGGAAGCTGCCAGGGCTGAAGTCGAGGATGTGGCCGCCCTTGTAGCCGCAAGGTTCCGGTGTGAGCCGGGAGGTCCTTAGGACTTGTTTCTCCCTTTTTATCGAGTCTGTAGACCACCTCATGGAGCCTCGCATAATTTGACTCTTTTAGATTTTTGTGTCTGTGATGCCTTTTCTCTCCTTCTTGGCTTTACCTGACTGAGTCCTTAGCTCCGCAAGGTACTCAGAGGCCTTCTCCAATCTCGGAGCTCTGCACAGACACTGTCGAAGTGTTCAGTCGACACTTCCCCCGGGCCTGCACTGGGCAGCCCGCGGAGGTTCTTTTTTCGGTGGGGCTAGTCTCTAGCGGAGAGCTTGCGCAGATGGACGAGTTAGTAAGAGCTTGACATGGCGAGTTTTACGTGGTTCAGGCCGCCGGAGCGTAAAACCCTACGTCCACGCCGAGCTATGGAGCTCGCTGTATTGCTTGCTGCTCAGGCTCGGAGGCCTGAGCTTGGGGGTGAGTTACAGCTTGAGAGTGTATGGCTAGCGTATGAGTTGCAAAGTGCGAACCCTTGCTATCGACGCCTACCCGAGCCTTTTATAGTCCAAGACTCGGGCGGCTTACAAGGGGAGCCGGGACCCGACAGGTGGTCCCGGGAAGATTGTCTATAATCTACCGTATCTGCAGTTATGCCGGTCGTTGTCTCTGGTCGAAGGCTTCTGGGTCTTCATCTTGCCGCCCTGCCCGTGCCGCATGCTAGTCGTAGTGGTTGATGACGGCGCAGCGGCATGGGATGTCTTGTCGCGGTGTTTATTAGCTGGCAGGTTCTGACACAGCGCGCCAGTCTGTGATGCGACTGGGCGCAACGGCACCTGACAGAAGCGTGCTCCGCGTCTTGGGAAGACGCGGGCCTTGAATACCTTGTACAGGTAAGGTATGGGGCGTCTTTACGCCCTCTGCCTTTCTCTTGGGGGCAGGCAGCACCGTTCTTCTGGCCACGCGGCGGGCCCGGAGCTCTTCTTTGAGGAGAGGGAGGTCCGGCCCCGCTGGACGCGTGGCGCCTTCGGACCTCTCCCCACGCGGGGGGGGGGGGGGGGGGGGGGGTGGGGGAGGTTCGGCTTCTGTTGGCCACGTGGCGAGCCCGGAGCTCCTATCTGAGGAGAGGGGGGTCCGGCCTCTCCGGACACGCGGCACCTTCGGACCTCTCTCCTGCGGAGGGGAGGTCCGGCTTCTGTATGCCACGTGGTGGGCCCAGAGCTCTCCTCTGAGGAGAGGGAGGTCCGGCCCCGCTGGACGCGTGGCGCCTTCGGAGCTCTCCCTGCGGAGAAGGGCGAGATCCTTAGGCATTTTCCCCTGTGCGCGGGGGTACCCCATATCGAGGGTACCGACAGTGGCCCCCGGGCCCATCTCGAGGTAGATAGCGAGCCCGAGGTGGGACCTTCGTCTCTTCTGATCCGCGCACTTTCTTGTCTTGAGTACTCCCTGTGCTGGCAGGGTCTTGACGGCTTCGATGTTCAGCCTCTTAGGAGAGGGTGAAGCCTGGCATCGGAGCTCGGCCCGGCTGTGGGGGCGGAGGTCCGGAAGTCATCGGAGCTCAGGCCAGCAAAGGGCGTGAGGTCCGGTATCAGCGCTCGCCTCTGAAAAGGAGGGCGAGGGCCAGCCTCGGAGCTCGGCCCGGCTGTGGAGGCGGAGTCCGGAAGTCATCGGAGCTCACGCCAGCGAAGGGCGTGAGGTCCGGCATCAGCGCTTGCCTCTGAAAGAAGGGCGAGAGCTGGCCTCGGAGCTCGGCCTGGCTGTGGAGGCGGAGTCCGGAAGTCATCGGAGCTCAGGCCAGCGAAGGGCGTGAGGTCCGGCATCAGCGCTCGCCTCTGAAAGGAGGGCGAGGGCTGGCCTCGGAGCTCGGCCTGGCTGTGGAGGTGGAGTCCGGAAGTCATCGGAGCTCAGGCCAGCGAAGGGCGTGAGGTCCGGCATCAGCGCTCGCCTCTGAAAGGAGGGCGAGGGCTGGCCTCGGAGCTCGGCCCAGCTGTGGGGGCGGAGGTCCGGAACTGCTCAGTGGTCCCCCCTTTCCTGTCCCTTAGTCTCATTTGGCTTACTGTCCCAGGCCGGAATACGGGGCTTGGGTAATCCAGTGCACTTGGTCCCGGAGGTCTGGCCCCAGCCCCAGTCAGGGTGTAACCGCCCGGCCCCCTGGTACTCAGACCATAGCGCCGGGAGGCAGAGTGCGCATGATTTTGGTGCAAGACCGGGCAAAGCAAGGCTCCTGACCCCCCGTTCTAGCGTAGGTCTTTTCTCGGAGGAGACCAACTGGCGGTGCAGTACTGTCGGTACCTGAGATATGGGGTACCCCCGCGCACAGGGTAAAATGCCTAAGGAACTCGCCCTTCTCCGCAGGGAGAGCTCCAAAGGTGCCACGCGTCCGGCGGGGCCGGACCTCCCTCTCCTCAGAGGAGAGCTCTGGGCCCGCCACGTGGCATACAGAAGCCGGACCTCCCCCTCCGCGGGAGAGAGGCCCGAAGGCGCCGCGTGTCCAGCGGGGCCGGACCTCCCTCTCCTCAGAGGAGAGCTTCGGGCCCGCCACGTGGCATACAGAAGCCGGACCTCCCCCTCCGCGGGGAGAGGTCCGGAGGCTCCACGTGCCCCGCGGGGCTAACCCTCCTCTTTTCGGAGAAGGGCTCCGGGCCAGCCACGTGGCAGCAGAGCGACGCTGCCTGCCCCGAGCGATAGGCAGCGGGCGTAAACACGCCCCATACCTTGCCCGTACAAGGTATTCAAGGCCCGCGTCTTCCCAAGATGCGGAGACGCGGAGCACACTTCTGTCAGGTGCCGTTGCGCCCAGTCGCATCACAGACTGGCGCGCGGTGTCAGAACCTGTCAGCCAATAAACACCGCGACAAGACATCCCATGCCGCCTGCGCCGTCATCAACTACTACGACTAGCATGCGGCATGGGCAGGGCGGCAAGATGAAGACTCAGAAGCCTTCGACCAGAGACAACTACCGGCATAACTGCAGATACGGTAGATAATAGACAATCTTCCCGGGACCACCTGTCGGGTCCCGGCTTCCCTTGTAAGCCGCCCGTGTCTTGGACTATAAAAGGCTCGGGTAGGCGTCGATAGCAAGGGTTTGCACTTTGCAACTCATACGCTAGCCATACACTCTCAAGCTGTAACTCACCCCCAAGCTCAGGTCTCCGGCCCTGAGCAGCAAGCAATACAGCGAGCTCCATAGCTCGCCGTGGACGTAGGGTTTTACGCTCCGGCGGCCTGAACCACGTAAAACTCGCCGTGTCAAGCTCTTACTAACTCGTCCATCTGCGCAAGCTCTCCGCTAGGGACTAGCCCCTCTGAAAAAAGAACCTCCGCGGGCTGCCCTGTGCAGGCCCGGGGGAAGTGTCGACCGCACACTTCGACATTTGGCGCGCCATGTAGGGGACTTTTCTCCTAGCGCGACGAGTTCCCGCCAATGAAGATGACCAAGCTTCCTTCAGCGGCGAACTCTCCCCCCCCCCTCTCTGCGGCAGACCGCGACCAAGGGGGAGTACATGTCGACACACTCGGGACGGAGTGTGTCAGTACGAGCTGGGAGCCAGCAACCGGCTCTGGCAGCGCCGACCCCGGCAATGCAGGCTCCAACCAGCTTCAAGTCTCCAGTAGCGCTGGGCGTGCCCAGTGGGGGTGCGTTAGCTGCAGCAAGAGCGCTACTGTAAAATCCGCCCGCTGGGGACGCGCCTCAGGCAGCGACCCGGCAGTGGATCCGCGAGGTAGACCATCTCGTCGTCGCCGCCGCAAGCCCTCGACCTCGGCGAGGACGATGCTCTGGCCAATCGGTCGTGTCGCTGATGCGCACACCTTTGGATGGCGAGCAGACGGCAGACTCCGGCTCTACCAGCCCCCAGTCAACAGATCTGAGGACAGAGCTGGAACGGTGTCACCTGGGTCAAGATGCCCGGGTATACCTCGAGCGGCGCCGAGAAAGGCGTCGCCACCAAGAGGCTGACGACAGCATGACGTCAGCCTCGACCCAGCCTGAAGAGCAGAACTTCTCCGCGCGATCTCTGCCCCAGGCCTGTGCCGTGCAGAATATGCCACAGTCATATGTCCTGCATATGGTGCCTCCGGCCTATGGTGCAGCCTTGCCCATGCCGGGGCATGCGGTGCTCAGTGCGAGCCAAGCGTTCGCGGCACCAGAACCTGCGGCGACAGAAGCAGGGTGTGCGGCCCTCGCGCCCCACCTTCGCTTCATAAAGTGGCCGCGCAAGTTTCGGCCGCTCCTGCCCGAGAAGTACGACGGCAGCATCAACCCGGCGGAATTCCTCCAGATCTACTCCACCGCCGTACTTGCCGCAGGAGGGAATGAAGCCGTCATGGCCAATTACTTCCCTGTCGCATTGACTGGCCCAGCTCGGTCTTGGCTCATGAACCTCCCCCAGGGTTCCGTAACTTCCTGGGGAGAGCTTTGCCGACAGTTCATAGCCATCTTCGGCAGTTCCTACACCCGGCCTGGCACGGAGCTCGACCTCCACGCCATCCAACAACAACCTGGGGAGTCGTTGCGCTCTTTCATCCAGCGGTTCTCCCAGGTGCGGAACACCATCCCACACATTCAAAATGCTTCTGTGGTGGTGGCGTTCTGGCAAGGCGTCCGAGACAAGAAGATGCTCGAGAAACTTGCGACCAGGGAGGTCCGCGATGCCTCGGAGCTCTTCAGCTTGGCGGACAAGTGCGCCAGAGCAGCCGAAGGACGGAACTGGCACTCACAGCCATCCTCCGAGTCAGGAGGGCTGCCCGGATCTGGTCCTACTCCCTTTGGAGGTAGCAGGAAGACCAAGAGCCGGGGCAGAAGCAAGATAAGACCGCCGGCCGCGACCCAAGTTGTCACTACGGCGACGCTCAGTGGGGCTCGGGGGCCGCGCCCTGACAAGAGGCAGCGAAAGTCACCGACCCCGGAAGATAGCCAGGACAACATGTGCCCCGTACATGGCAGCTGTCGCCACACTACTGCCGAGTGCCGGGAGATTCGAAGGCTCGCAGAGCGCTTCCGCAAGGGGAAGCGGCAGCGGGCAGATGCCCTGTCCTTCCGTCCAAAGGAAGACGAGCAGGGGGTGGATGTTCCAGACAACATCGACCACCCAGAGGAGATCCAGGAGCCTCAGCGTGTCGTGAAGGCGGCACGCAATCATGAGGACTCCGTGTAAAATCCCCAAAAGTGGTAGCAAGAAAATTCAGCTCATATACACTTATGAAAAATGAGGGGAATCAAAACTTTGAATTATAATAAGTGTGAGTTCAAAGTGAGGGTTTAGATTTCCCAAAACTTCCAAACATGGAGATATAAATGCAAAACTTGGATCTTTATAGTCCAAATATTCAACCTTCCAAATTTCAGCTCATTTGGAGGAGTTTTAATATTTGTTTGGGATTAAAAGGAGAAGCCCTCTAATCTGAATTTCAAATTCAGTTTCAAATTCCAATTCCCTCAATTTGAAAATTTGGTTTCACAAAGGTGTTCTCCACCTTTTAATAAGCAGCCATGCCAAAAATTGGAAACATTGGAGCTGGTTTGCTATATTTTTGAGGCAATACAAAGTGGAGAATTCAAACTCCTTTTCAAATTCAAATGATCAAACCCCATTCAAATTCTACACCAGAATTCAAACCATTTGAATTCTGCAAATTCAAACATAACTTTGGGATGAGGTAAAGCTTTTAATGTTGAGTTGCTGGAGGGAAAAATATCAGAAAAGTTTTACTAAACAAAAGGGGAAGTGGGGCCCAATTGTCAGCCACCTAAAGCAAACAACCGACTGTTTTTCCTCTCTCTCTCTGTTCCCGGTTGATCGCGGCGCGACAGCTCTCGGAAAAGCGCTCCCCCCGACGCCCTCACCGAGCCACCGAGCTGGTTCTCGCTGGCCGACGTCGGCGCGCGCGCGTGGGCGATAAGAGCGGCCGCTCGAGTACCCCAGCGCTACTTCTCCTCCTCCTCAGCTCGTGCAGCGCCGCAACCGTCTCACTTCCACTGGACACCGCCGCTCAGCTCTCTCCGCTCGACCACAGCCCTCCATGCTCGATAGCTCGAGCGCTCCACAGCAAAGAGCATCGCCTGGACGTGCTCTAGCCCTTGCCAAAGCCCCTTCGAGATTTGCCGGTCCAAACTGCTCGAGAAACGCGGATTGGCGCCAAAGCTTCAAGGTGCCCGGACCTCGCCATTTCGGCTCTCCGTCGACAGCAGAAACCGGCCACCCTCTTCCCCGACTTCCTATACAAGAAAGGTGCGTAGACCTGTCCTGGTCGTGTAGCCGGAGGCCGTTTAGCGTTGCTAGAACCGGTGGCGAGAATTTCACCGTTTCCCCAAACTGTACACCGATGGATAGAGCCGGGTCTAACCAAAAATTCGTTGTGCTCGGGGTAGCTCCGTGCTAGATGAGCTTAGAGTAGCTCCAGCACATGCTTGCGCATCTCCCCGAAGTCCTAGCAGCTCAAACAATCGAGTAGAGATGCCAGGTATCGAGTTTTTGTCATCGCCGGAGTTTTGCGGGCTCGGATCGCCGGTGAGGTCCCCTCTCCGGTGGGTTTCAGGGAGAGCGAGCTATGGGTCGAGGATGTCCATGGGACACTGGTGCTTTTGGAGCAAACCCTAGCCCGAATGACCCACTGTTAAGGGAGAGCAAGGTCGCCGAAGTAAGCTTCGACATGGTCGCCGGTGCAAGCACCTTTCCGGCCGTTGTCATCGGCCCCCGACCCCACCATCGTGTTCAGCACGGTGTAGAACTCACAGGCGGTGAGTTTGATGAAGTTTGGACCAAAGAAACCCTGTCCCGGCGAGCCTTGCCGGCGTGCGCCGCCGCGGAAGGCGCGGGCAGCGCAAGGAAGACGAAGGAGGGCCGGTCCCACCGGTCAGCCTCCGGGTTCGCGCGAGGATCGGGTTGTGGCACCGGATCTGGTGCGGCTGCACGGGAATAACCCCGTTTCCGCCAGTGTTGCTAAGATCTGACTGGTCCGAATTAAACCTGTGGGCCCAGCCCAATTATTTGAAGTTTCTATTAGAGAAATAATTCCAGGAATTAGCTGATCTTTACAAGGCCATAACTTTGTGTAGAAAACTCCAAAAAGAGTGAGACCAATTTTGTTGGGTTCCCCATGAGGAGTACTTCACAGAGAAACCAAATTTTGGCTATGAAAATGCTCAGGAATTTCTGTAGAATTGTTTTTAGTAAATCCTTTAGGGATTTATTACAGGAGCAATTCTTAATGAAATATTCCCAAATTTGGGTAGCGAATCCTCTTCATAGATACTGATCTCTAGTAAAAATTTGGGCTTCATTGGAGGTCATTTGGTAGGTCAAGTTACCTTTTCAAGTTCAGCCTTTATTTGAAATTCAAATTTAAACAGAAGCTTTTTCAGAACCCCTGTCTAAGTTCAAAAATTCATATCTCTCTGATGGTAGCTCCAAAAATGGTGAAACAAATTTTGTTGGAACCATGGAGACTTACCCTAATCAGATCTTCCACCATTAGCTATGTCAAGCTCCTGAATTGGGCTCAAAATTTAGAGAAGCATTGTACTTGTAGGAATTTTAAATACTACATTGTGCAATGACATATCTCCAAATTTGGCTCAAATCATCCTTAGAGAGTCTAGTATCCACTGTAAAAATGCCAAAGCCAATTAAGGATTTTAAATAGCAGTAGCTATGAGTAGAAGTCCAATTCTTATAAATCCTTAATACTTATACATGTATTTTATTACATTTCATAATAGTGACCGAAGTTGAGGATACGCCGGAGCCCTTGGACGTTCTCCCACCAGAAGCTGACTTTCCGTTTAACTCGCAACCAGGCAAGCCCCGGTTTGCACTTAAGTACCTTTTATAAAGCTTTTTATTTGTGTCATTTATGTCTAGGGTGAATGTTTGCATTAGAGTTAGGGTGATTGAAACCCCACTTGCATAGCCTCTTTAAATCCTATAAGGGGTTGGGTAGTTTACAAACCGACGAGTAGAGAATGCCATGCTAATGTATAGGATCTCGGTAGAAGTCGAGTGGTTGGAAGCTACTCACGAGATAGTACTTATCACACGGCAAGAAAAGAGGTAGATAATGGCTTGAGTTATAAAAATGAGACCCAGCAGGGGGGATAGGAAGCAGTGAGCAGAGGTCTCACGTGCGTAGCCCTGTTGGTGTCGGTTGAGGACCGTCCGTGTGCGGCCCTGCTGGACAAGTATCGAACAGTACCGGATGCATACTGGCATATGGGAACCAGGAAACCGATGTAATTGGTTAACCTGGGTGTCGAGGCTTACCCAACCGTAAATAGGAGTGGGTTGAGGGTAGCAAGGTGTAAATCTGCCGGTGGGCACAGTCACGCTCCACGCGGGGACCTCCTACCCGTTACGGATGGACCGGTTCGGCATTTGGGTTGCCTTTGAAAGGTTGTTGCATACAACAGAGTAGGAAGGGGTGTGGAATCACGCTTCTGAAAGTGGGTGTATGTGACGTGTTATCCGGGTGTGTCTTGATTGCAATCACCGTCCCTCGCGGTTATTTGAGTACCCGCTTGTTCACTGCGCTGTGACGTAGTAAGAAGTGAAATAAGCCAACTGAAAATGCTGTATTGATCTTAATGTCTTGAATACCTTGATTGTTGTAGATATAGAGCTAATTAAGTTTATATTCCACTTTGGGCATCTCCACATCTGGGGAAAGCGTTTCTTGTTTGATTGTGGACTTCCGATGTGAGAGCTGTCTAAGGCACATGAACCTGCTGTTATAAAACTGAAAGTAAGGATCAACTTTTAGGCGTGTCTTTATTGCAAATTCCTTGTCCCATCTTACATATCCTTGCACGTAGAGTTCCATGCCTAGGGTTGACGGTTAAGACTTGCTGAGCCTTCGTGCTCACGGTTACAATATTTGAGCTGTGTGCAGGTGAGAGTTATGAGGAAGGTTCCGAGGACGAGGCAATGCCCCCGTCGGGGTACACGGCCGAGCTGGAGCCCTGCACGCCGCCGTGATTCTCCGGTTCCATGCTGCTAGTGTGTAGCGTCCCCGGGCTGGACGGCTGCACTTTTGCATAGTTAGGATGAGAGACCTTATATGTATATTACTTCCGCTGTATGAATAGGTTTTGTAAAAAGACTTCCGCTGTTTTATATCAAATAAAAGTTTGTATGTTATCCTTTATTCTTTTCGTGTGTGCTGTTGGGCGCCGCATCGCACGGCACCACCCTATGCGATTCCTGGAATGGGTGAACCACCGGGTGGTCCCCACAGCCGTGGTATCAGAGCCGCATTGGGAATAGCACGCTCGAAAAGAGCCTATTTTTGAAAACTTAGAAGTAGTCGAGTGAGGATTAGTCAATAAGCCCACATAAGGTCTATGATAGTACTAGTTATGATGGTGGAAAGCTAACATATTTGTTATACATTCTGTAACGATGCTCCGACGTCAGGTAAGAGGTAAGGTACGCCACCGCAGGCGGGTCAATTGCGGTAACTCCCCATACGAGCAATAGTATGGAAGGATATACCGTGGCTTGGCACGGTAGTGAATATGAGTCTCTGAACCTCTTTATGGTTCTGAGAGCATATGAAAACGCTGATCTCCAGCGTGCTTTAGGCTAAAGTGAGAATACCCCATCGTGTGGTAAGCAACACGATAGTATGCAACTCTTGAACGTTCAATGTTCAAAGGGCCATACGCAGCGCTCGCCATCGGCGTGCCTCAACGGTCATGCGGCAGTAGGTGGTATCCGTTGGGTTGATAAAATTCCCAACCGTGACGACCCGTTCGCGCTCTACTCGGGTTCCCTGTCGTGTGGTGTGAAAACACGACCATGTACCTTGAGACGTGGCTTGACTCAAGGACGATCCGTATGGCAATGATACGGACCGTATGTTTTTACTATGATATGGAACTGCCTGCAATGTTAAAACCTTTGTGTGCATCATTATTGTGTGTTTTTCTGCAGGTACACTAACCACGTTAGTGCATGACGTGTAGAAACCGTTTGTGAGTGACGACTTTAGTTCCACCATTTGACACGTATATGCCGGAATACCGGTCTAGGATTTTTCTTTGGTGAGGAAACGTAGTACCGACTGTATAAAAGTTTATTTTCAAAGAAAAGAGTCAAAATGAGGTTTAGGATTTCATTTAGGGGTTAGTAAACTCCTATATTGAACTAAGAGTCAATTGGGAGTATAGTCTCAATTCCAAAAGCTTAGGAACAATCCCCCGTGTTTTTGGCAGAAACTTTTGCTGAACTTGAACAGGGCATAACTTAGGATTGGTTGAACCAATGGGGGTGTGGGATACCATTCTGGAAAGGTTTTGAAGTCCTCTACAATTTTTCTGTAGAGTTCCAGAACAAAATCTCCCTCCAAAGGGAGGAAAATCTTAGATGAGTGGGCACTGTCCAGAAACAGGGCAGACCAAATGCTCTCTGGAATTTTCTGTATTTCAACCAAAACACTTAGTTTCACCATTTGACGTCCAGTGGTTGTTGTAACACAGCGAGTTGGAGTCGAAGGGTTTATGCATTTGACATATCACTTCGAGTTAGTACATGTTTGGGTCCAATACAATAGCGAAGAAGTACGCATACTAACACACTTAACATCCCGTGGTGACCCCGATGGTCGAAATGAACTTTTAAACCCCTAAAGTTCAATCCTTTGGAACTCGATCATGGGACATGGTCCAGGGATGTATATGTTGTATAAAGTTTATACTTTATCCATATGTGTGCTTGTTATGCGCATTATCTATGCCATTCTCGTATTACTATTGTATAGACTGGATGAGCTAAACCCACATGTGCTGATCGTTTGAATGGTATGAATGCAGAATGGTGCGGACACGTTCAACACAAGAGGAGGGAGATCCGAGTCAAGTTCGTGGTGATGAGTCTCCACTTCCGGAGCAGACCACGACGCAGCAGCAACCACCTCCTCCACCGCCAGAACTTCCAAGGAATCTTGCGGAGGTTCTCGCCGCAGTGCTTGGCTCGCGCGACGAGCAAACCGAGTTACTGCGGATGTTGGTGCAGCAGAATGCATCCCATCAGGTAGGACGCCAAGACAACGGGCAACGCCAGCCCCAACAAAGTTCGTATTCAGAGTTCATGGTGACCCATCCACCGGTCTTCACGGAGGCCGAAGAACCTTTGGAGGCGGACAGCTTTATCCGCACTCTGGAGGCGAAGTTCGGGCTGCTACGATGCACAGAACACCAGAAGGCGCTGTATGCAGCGCAACAGCTTCAAGGAGAAGCCGGTACATGGTGGGCGAACTACACCGCCTCCTTACCGGCTGGCCATGCCGTCACATGGACGGAGTTCCGGGAGGCGTTCCGCGCCTATCACATACCTCCCGGTGTGATGGAGATGAAGCTCCAGGAGTTCCTGGCGCTACGGCAAGGCGAGAGGAGTGCTCATGAGTACTCCAGGTTATTCAACCGGCTGGCGCAGTATGCGCCAGGATTTGTGGGCACGGAAGACAACAAGCGCAATGCGTTCTTCCAGGGCCTGAACTCCAAGATGAAGGTCCATCTCGCCCAGAGTAATCGTGGCACATTCAACGACCTAGTTAATGCCGCGATTCTACAGGAGAATGCTCAGCGCGAGCGCGGTTCTGACAAGAGGAAACGCAGCGCGCTGACGAGCAGCAGTGGTGGAACGCCACAAAAATACCGCATGGTGTATCGCTCACCATCCGGTCAGAGATGGCAGCCACCGGCGCGACCGCCTCAGTTTCGCGGTCGGCAATATAATGCGCCGGGCTTTCGACCGACGTATCCACCACAGCAACAGCAGCAGCAACGGATGGTCCCGCGTGCGCCCCAGTTTCAACAGCGTGCACCAGGATTCCGTCCTCAAGTCGGCGGGACCCCGACACCTTACACGTGCTACACGTGTGGCCGTGTCGGGCACATTTCGAGGGACTGCCCCGAGCCGCGACAGGGCAGGGGTGCAGCACCATATCACGGTGCTAATCAGCCCCGCAATCAGCCCAAGAAACCAGCACCAAAACCCGGCAATGTCCACCACTTAGCCCTCGAAGACGTGCCGGAAGGCGAACCCGTCCTCGCGGGTACGTTCTCTTACCTAGATCATCCCGTAGTCATAATTTTTGACTCCGGTGCCACCCATAATTTCATAAGTCAGGCTTATGTTATTAAATATCAACTGCCTATCATTCCCACAAATAATTCATATTTGATATGTTCTCCGGGTGGGAAAATAACAGCTGATAGAATGGTCTATAGAGCACCATTACAATTGGGTGGAAATCTATATCCGACTTCTCTAATCATGTTAGAGAATCAAAAACTTGATGTCATTTTAGGAATGTCATGGCTACATCGCCATGGTGCTGTTCTTGACATCATTCCACGTGTGGTTCGTTTAAACTCTCCACTTCATGAACCACATGTTCTTCTTCTTGACCGTTTGGTTCAAGAAATCCCAGCCACATATAACACGGAAGCAACGAAACTGGGGGATATTCGTGTGGTCCATGAATACCCGGATGTCTTTCCGGATGATCTTCCGGGCATTCCACCCAAAAGAGATGTCGAGTTCAAGATTGAACTCGTACCTGGGACGACGCCGATATCACGGAGACCATACAAGATGGCTCCCAACGAGCTGGCTGAACTGAAGGAGCAGCTCAACGATTTGATGAAGAAGGGTTTCATTCGACCGAGTTCCTCACCATGGGGATGCTCGGTGCTGTTTGTGAAGAAGAAGGATGAAACCTTGAGGTTGTGTGTGGACTACCGACCTCTCAACGCCGTCACCATCAAGAATAAATATCCACTACCCCGCATCGATATTCTCTTCGATCAACTTGTGGGAGCGAGTGTATTTTCGAAGATGGATCTTTGCTCTGGATATCATCAAATTAAAATCCGAGCGGAAGATGTTCCGAAAATGGCCTTCTCGACGAGATATGGGTTGTATGAATACCTCGTCATGTCTTTTGGTCTCACCAACGCCCCGGCACACTTCATGTATCTCATGAACTCAGTGTTCATGCCGGAGTTGGACAAGTTTGTGGTGGTGTTCATAGACGACATCTTGGTTTACTCCAAGACTGAAGAAGAACACGCCAAACACTTGCATATCGTGCTTCAACGATTAAGAGACCATAAGCTTTATGCCAAATTCAGCAAGTGCGAGTTTTGGATCAGCCAAGTGCCATTCCTTGGTCACATTATTTCTGCAGAAGGCATTGCGGTTGATCCAAGCATAATCGAACAAGTGCTGAAATGGAAGTCCCCCACATCAGTCCATGAAGTCAGGAGTTTCCTCGGGTTAGCAGGATATTATCGGAGATTCATACCAAATTTCTACAAGCTTGCTAAGCCGATGGCTGAACTGTTGAAGAAGGGGATCAAATATGTTTGGAGCCCAGCTTGTGAAGAAGCTTTCCAAGCATTAGTGAAGCATCTTACAACAGCCCCGGTGTTAGCTCAACCGGATACGACCAAGCTCTTCGACGTATATTGTGATGCGTCTGGCATCGGGCTTGGCTGTGTATTGATGCAAGGACGAAGAGTGGTCACCTATGGCTCACGTCAACTTCTTAACCACGAGCAGCACTATCCGACTCATGATCTTGAGCTCGCTGCTGTGGTATTGGCCTTGAAGATGTGGAGGCACTATTTGCTTGGGAACTTAGTGCACCTCTACACCGACCACAAAAGTCTGAAATATATATTCACTCAAAAGGAGTTGAATATGCGGCAACGGAGATGGCTAGAACTGATCAAAGACTATGAGATCAAGATTAACTACCATCCCCGTAAGGCAAACGTGGTTGCCGATGCCTTAAGCCGCAAATCCCATGTCAACAATCTGTCCATCACCCCACTTGATGAGGAGGAGCCGAGTCTGTACTTGGTTCCATATGGGGCGTTATATAATCTTGCTCTCATACCAACCATAAGAGAGGAGATTATGGAAGCTCAGAAGAAAGACATGGGAATGTCGCACATTTGGAGAAGGATGGAGAATGGCGAAATGAAGTGCTTCCGAAGAGATGAACACGACACTCTATGGTTTAAAGACCGTATAGTGGTACCCCGTGACATGAAGCTTCGGAAGAAAATCTTGGACGAGGCTCATTTGTCCAAGTATTCTATTCATCCGGGCAGCAACAAGATGTACCAGGATCTGAAAACCAGGTTTTGGTGGACACGGATGAAGAGAGAAATTGCAAAATACGTATCTGAATGTGATACGTGTCGGCGTGTGAAGGCCGACCATATGCGTAAAGCCGGACAGCTGCAACCATTAAACATTCCGGCGTGGAAGTGGGAGGATATCAGCATGGACTTCATAGTCGGGTTACCTCTCACGTCTCACAAGCATGACTCGATTTGGGTGATAGTCGATCGACTAACCAAGTCGGCTCATTTTATCCCCGTACATACAAAGTACGTGGCCAAGCAATATGCGGAGCTTTATATTGCAAGAATCTTATGCTTGCACGGTGTTCCCCGCTCCATTATTTCAGATCGCGGTGCGCTGTTTGTCTCTCGGTTTTGGGAACAGCTGCACGCATCATTGGGGACCAAACTGATCCGAAGCTCCGCGTATCACCCGCAGACAGATGGTCAAACTGAACGGGTGAATCAAGTGCTTGAAGACATGCTACGCGCGTGTGCCATCCACCACGGCAAGAATTGGGACGATCATTTGCCGTTGGCAGAGTTTTCTTACAACAATGGCTATCAAGCTAGCATCAAGATGGCGCCGTATGAAGCTCTCTACGGCCGGAAATGCCGCACACCTCTCAACTGGTGCGAGTCTGGCGAGCGAGTCATCTACGGCATTGAACTTGTGAATGAAGCTGAAGAACGAGTGCGAGTAATACAAGCCAATCTCAAGGCTGCTCAATCTCGTCAGAAGAGCTATGCGGATAAGAGATGCCGCCCTCTCCACTTCGACATCGGGGACCATGTTTATGTCCGTGTGTCTCCGATGAAGGGAATTCACCGTTTCGGAGTGAAGGGTAAACTTGCGCCGCGGTTCATTGGTCCGTTCGCCGTCATTGAAAGATGCGGACCCATGGCCTATCGCCTAAAGTTACCAGCGTCGCTCGCAGGCATTCACAACGTCTTCCACATCTCTCAGCTGAGAAAGTGCGTCAAGCCCTCGGCTGAAGTCCCCACAAAAGACATAGAAGTTCTTCAACCGGACCTCACATACACGGAGTATCCAATCCAGATTATCGATGAAAAGACTCGTGCCACAAGAAACCGGACCTTATGGTTCTACAAGGTCTTGTGGAGTAACCATACCGCTGATGAGGCGACATGGGAAAGCGAGGACTATCTACGAACATATTATCCGGACTTGCTATCATCATATACCCGGTAAAATTTTTCCCCACTTTACTTTTCCTTTGGAATCTCGGGACGAGATTCTTTTTAAGGGGGGAGGGATGTAAAATCCCCAAAAGTGGTAGCAAGAAAATTCAGCTCATATACACTTATGAAAAATGAGGGGAATCAAAACTTTGAATTATAATAAGTGTGAGTTCAAAGTGAGGGTTTAGATTTCCCAAAACTTCCAAACATGGAGATCTAAATGCACAACTTGGATCTTTATAGTCCAAATATTCAACCTTCCAAATTTCAGCTCATTTGGAGGAGTTTTAATATTTGTTTGGGATTAAAAGGAGAAGCCCTCTAATCTGAATTTCAAATTCAGTTTCAAATTCCAATTCCCTCAATTTGAAAATTTGGTTTCACAAAGGTGTTCTCCACCTTTTAATAAGCAGCCATGCCAAAAATTGGAAACATTGGAGCTGGTTTGCTATATTTTTGAGGCAATACAAAGTGGAGAATTCAAACTCCTTTTCAAATTCAAATGATCAAACCCCATTCAAATTCTACACCAGAATTCAAACCATTTGAATTCTGCAAATTCAAACATAACTTTGGGATGAGGTAAAGCTTTTAATGTTGAGTTGCTGGAGGGAAAAATATCAGAAAAGTTTTACTAAACAAAAGGGGAAGTGGGGCCCAATTGTCAGCCACCTAAAGCAAACAACCGACTGTTTTCCCTCTCTCTCTCTGTTCCCAGTTGATCGCGGCGCGACAGCTCTCGGAAAAGCGCTCCCCCCAACTCCCTCACCGAGCCACCGAGCTGGTTCTCGCTGGCCGACGTCGGCGCGCGCGCGTGGGCGATAAGAGCGGCCGCCCGAGTACCCCAGCGCTACTTCTCCTCCTCCTCAGCTCGTGCAGCGCCGCAACCGTCTCACTTCCACTGGACACTGCCGCTCAGCTCTCTCCGCTCGACCACAGCCCTCCAAGCTCGATAGCTCGAGCGCTCCACAGCAAAGAGCATCGCCTGGACGTGCTCTAGCCCTTGCCAAAGCCCCTTCGAGATTTGCTGGTCCAAACTGCTCGAGAAACGCGGATTGGCGCCAAAGCTTCAAGGTGCCCGGACCTCGCCGTTTTGGCTCTCCGTCGACAGCAGCAACCGGCCACCCTCTTCCCCGACTTCCTATACAAGAAAGGTGCTTAGACCTGTCCTGGTCGTGTAGCCCGAGGCCGTTTAGCGTTGCTAGAACCGGTGGCGAGAATTTCACCGTTTCCCCAAACTGTACACCGATGGATAGAGCCGGGTCTAACCAAAAATTCGTTGTGCTCGGGGTAGCTCCGCGCTAGATGAGCTTAGAGTAGCTCCAGCACATGCTTGTGCATCTCCCCGAAGTCCTAGCAGCTCAAACAATCGAGTATAGATGCCAGGTATCGAGTTTTTGTCATCGCCGGAGTTTTGCGGGCTCGGGTCGCCGGTGAGGTCCCCTCTCCGGTGGGTTTCAGGGAGAGCGAGCTATGGGTCGAGGATGTCCATGGGACACTGGTTCTTTTGGAGCAAACCCTAACCCGAATGACCCACTGTTAAGGGAGAGCAAGGTCGCCGAAGTAAGCTTCGACATGGTCGCCGGTGCAAGCACCTTTCCGGCCGTTGTCATCGGCCCCCGACCCCACCATCGTGTTCAGCACGGTGTAGAACTCACAGGCGGCGAGTTTGACGAAGTTTGGACCAATGGAACCCTGTCCCGGCGAGCCTTGCCGGCGTGCGCCGCAGCGGAAGGCACGGGCAGCGCAAGGAAGACGAAGGAGGGCCGGTCCCACCAGTCAGCCTCCGGGTTCACGCGAGGATCGGGTTGTGGCGCCGGATCTGGTGCGGCTGCGCGGGAATAACCCCGTTGCCGCCGGTGTTGCTAAGATCTGACTGGTCCGAATTAAACCAGTGGGCCCAGCCCAATTATTTGAAGTTTCTATTAGAGAAATAATTCCAGGAATTAGCTGATCTTTACAAGGCCATAACTTTGTGTAGAAAACTCCAAAAAGAGTGAGACCAATTTTGTTGGGTTCCCCATGAGGAGTACTTCACAGAGAAACCAACTTTTGGCTATGAAAATGCCCAGGAATTTCTGTAGAATTGTTTTTAGTAAATCCTTTAGGGATTTATTACAGGAGCAATTCTTTATGAAATATTCCCAAATTTGGGTAGCAAATCCTCTTCATAGATACTGATCTCTAGTAAAAATTTGGGCTTCATTGGAGGTAATTTGCTAGGTCAAGTTACCTTCTCAAGTTCAGCCTTTATTTGAAAATTCAAATTTAAACAGAAGCTTTTTCAGAACTCCTGTCTAAGTTCAAAAATTCATATCTCTCTGATGGTAGCTCCAAAAATGGTGAAACAAATTTTGTTGGAACCATGGAGACTTACCCTAATCAGATCTTCCACCATTAGCTATGTCAAGCTCCTGAATTGGGCTCAAAATTTAGAGAAGCATTGTACTTGTAGGAATTTTAAATACTACATTGTGCAATGACATATCTCCAAATTTGGCTCAAATCATCCTTAGAGAGTCTAGTATCCACTGTAAAAATCCCAAAGCCAATTAAGGATTTTAAATAGCAGTAGCTATGAGTAGAAGTCCAATTCTTATAAATCCTTAATACTTATACATGTATTTTATTACATTTCATAATAGTGACCGAAGTTGAGGATACGCCGGAGCCCTTGGACGTCCTCCCACCAGAAGCTGACTTTCCGTTTAACTCGCAACCAGGCAAGCCCCGGTTTGCACTTAAGTACCTTTTATAAAGCTTTTTATTTGTGTCATTTATGTCTAGGGTGAATGTTTGCATTAGAGTTAGGGTGATTGAAACCCCACTTGCATAGCCTCTTTAAATCCTATAAGGGGTTGGGTAGTTTACAAACCGACGAGTAGAGAATGCCATGCTAATGTATAGGATCTCGGTAGAAGTCGAGTGGTTGGAAGCTACTCGCGAGATAGTACTTATCACACGGCAAGAAAAGAGGTAGATAATGGCTTGAGTTATAAAAATGAGATCCAGCAGGGGGGATAGGAAGCAGTGAGCAGAGGTCTCACGTGCGTAGCCCTGTTGGTGTCGGTTGAGGACCGTCCGTGTGCGGCCCTGCTGGACAAGTATCGAACAGTACCGGATGCATACTGGCATATGGGAACCAGGAAACCGATGTAATTGGTTAACCTGGGTGTCGAGGCTTACCCAACCGTAAATAGGAGTGGGTTGAGGGTAGCAAGGTGTAAATCTGCCGGTGGGCACAGTCACGCTCCACGCGGGGACCTCCTACCCGTTACGGATGGACCGGTTCGGCATTTGGGTTGCCTTTGAAAGGTTGTTGCATACAACAGAGTAGGAAGGGGTGTGGAATCACGTTTCTGAAAGTGGGTGTATGTGACGTGTTATCCGGGTGTGTCTTGATTGCAATCACCGTCCCTCGCGGTTATTTGAGTACCCGCTGTTCACTGCGCTGTGACGTAGTAAGAAGTGAAATAAGCCAACTGAAAATGCTGTATTGATCTTAATGTCTTGAATACCTTGATTGTTGTAGATATAGAGCTAATTAAGTTTATATTCCACTTTGGGCATCTCCACATCGGGGAAAAGCGTTTCTTGTTTGATTGTGGACTTCCGATGTGAGAGCTGTCTAAGGCACATGAACCTGCTGCTATAAAACTGAAAGTAAGGATCAACTTTTAGGCGTGTCTTTATTGCAAATTCCTTGTCCCATCTTACATATCCTTGCACGTAGAGTTCCATGCCTAGGGTTGACGGTTAAGACTTGCTGAGCCTTCGTGCTCACGGTTGCAATATTTGAGCTGTGTGCAGGTGAGAGTTATGAGGAAGGTTCCGAGGACGAGGCGATGCCCCCGTCGGGGTACACGGCCGAGCTGGAGCCCTGCACGCCGCCGTGATTCTCCGGTTCCATGCTGCTAGTGTGTAGCGTCCCCGGGCTGGACGGCTGCACTTTTGCATAGATAGGATGAGAGACCTTATATGTATATTACTTCCGCTGTATGAATAGGTTTTGTAAAAAGACTTCCGCTGTTTTATATCAAATAAAAGTTTGTATGTTATCCTTTATTCTTTTCGTGTGTGCTGTTGGGTGCCGCATCGCACGGCACCACCCTATGCGATTCCTGGAGTGGGTGAACCACGGGGTGGTCCCCACACTCCGGCTCCAGCGACGATGAGCGTCGGAAGAAGCTCTACGTCATATACGGCGGGTCCGCCGACCCCTCGTCCCGAAGCGCAGTCAAGACTCTGCGCCGAGCGGTAGCGTCGGTGGCGCCACTTCCGAGTGCTGCACCGCACCTTAAGTGGATGGGGACCCCTATCAGCTTTGATGCCACCGACTGCCCCAGGAACATGTCTGGGGCCGGCCAACTACCGCTCCTGGTGGCCCCTACCATCGCCAACGTGAGAATGTACCACGTTTTGGTAGATGGAGGGGCTGGGCTGAACCTCATCAGCCGTGCAGCTTTCCAGAAGCTGCAGGTCCCGATGGCCAAGCTCACCCCGTCGAGCCCGTTCTCAGGGGTAGGGCCGGGACAGGTTATCCCATACGGCAACATTAGTCTCCCGGTGACCTTCAGGGCTCCGGACAGCTATCGAACAGAGTACATTTTGTTCGACGTAGTGGAGATAGACCTCCCCTTCAACGCCATAATCGGCAGGCCAGCCATGTACCGGTTCATGGCTGTAGCCCACTACGGCTACCTCGTCCTGAAGATGCCAACACCGACGGGCGTTCTCAGGATTCGTGGGGACGGCACTGCTGCAGTGTCGGCCCTGGAGAAGCTCCAAGCACTCGCAACAGCTGGGGCATCAGCCCCCGGCAATACGGAGCCGGACCAGCTCCGCCCGAGCGCACGTCACCGCTCTTCCACCACAGCACCCCGGGTGCAACCTCTAGACGAGGGCGGTGTCCCCTTAAAGGTCGTCCAAGTCGGTGCCGAAGCTACCCAGACCACCCGGGTAGCCGGGGGCCTGGATAGCAAATAGGAAGGCGCGCTCGTCACCTTCATCCGGCACAACGTCGACGTGTTTGCATGGCAGCCGTCACAGATGCC
This sequence comes from Neostapfia colusana, assembly GCA_030760725.1. Taxonomy (NCBI): domain Eukaryota; kingdom Viridiplantae; phylum Streptophyta; class Magnoliopsida; order Poales; family Poaceae; genus Neostapfia; species Neostapfia colusana. Next base: position 17,189,320 of record JASWHV010000017.1, on the reverse strand, counting down.
GGGGATCCCCAGGGAGGTGATCGAGCACCACTTGAAAGACTTCCCCGACGCCCGGCCGGTTCAACATAAGCCCCGCAAGCAGTCCATTGAGCGGCAAAACTTCATCCGTGAAGAAGTCAAGAAGCTGCTGGACGCTGGCTTCATACGGGAGGTCCACCACCCCCGATGGTTGGCGAACCCCGTCGTTGTCCCGAAGGCCGGTGGGAAGCTCCGGATGTGCATCGACTACACCAGTCTCAATAAGGCATGTCCTAAAGATCCATTGCCTCTCCCTAGAATAGATCAAATAGTAGACTCAACGTCGGGCTGTGATATGCTGTGCTTCCTAGACGCCTACTCGGGTTTCCATCAGATCCCCATGTCTAGGGAGGACGAGGAACACACCTCCTTCATCACAGTAGACAGCCTTTATTGCTATGTGTCTATGCCTTATGGCCTAAAGAATGCACTCCCCACCTTTGTGCGGGCGATGCACAAAACCTTTGGGGAGTTAATAAGAGACCTAGTTGAGGTGTATGTCGATGACATAGTTGTCAAGGTCAAGCAGGGTTCATCCCTACTAGATAACTTAGCTTTAGTCTTTGACAAGTTGCGCTCTACGCGCACCAAGCTGAACCTAGATAAATGTGTGCTCGGCGTGTCCTCTGGGAAGCTCTTAGGGTTCCTAGTCTCGCACCGAGGGATTGAGGCCAACCCAGAGAAGATCAAGGTCATCGATTTGATGCGGCCCCCTGTCCGCGTCAAGGATGTTCAGAGACTCACGGGATGTCTAGACGCGCTGAGTCGGTTTATACCGAGGCTAGCAGAGCGGGCACTCCCTTTCTTTAAGCTCCTGCGCAAGTCAGGCCCCTTTGCCTGGACTGACGAAGCAGAAGAAGCTTTCCAGGAGTTGAAGCGATTCCTGACGACCCTACCTATCATGGTAGCCCCTGAGCCCAAGGAGCACTTGCTGCTCTACATTGCGGCGACAACAGAAGTGGTGAGTATGGTCCTAGTCGCGGAGCGGCCAGACCCCTCACCCTCGCAACCTGCTCCGGTAGCAGAAGCCAGACGCCAGGGGGCTCCGCAGGGCCAAGACGGTCTCCCGGACCCCCTGGAGGTCCAAGACGACCACCCGGAGGCCTAGGACGGCCTCCCGGACCCCCAAGAAAAATCTCCAGGGTCCAATTGGGATCTCCCGGAGGTCCCTCAAGACCCCCCGGAGCTCCCGGATGATAAAGAAAGCTTAAGGGCCTCCGGGTCCCAGTTCCCGGAGGCCCCCATGGGTCCACCCACCTCCGGCGGGCCGGAGCCAATGGACGAGGAGCTCCCAAGCCTACGAGAGAGGGTCCGAACCATACAGAGGCCTGTCTACTACATCAGTGAAGTACTTCATGAGGCCAAGACAAGGTACCTAGAAGTCCACAAGCTGCTGTATGCGGTGCTCGTGGCCTCCAGGAAGCTCCGCCACTACTTCCAGGCCCACCGGGTCTCGGTGGTCACCTCGTACCCGCTGAAGACAATTCTTCACATCCCCCATGCGACTGGCAACGTTGCTAAATGGGCGGCGGAGCTGGCGGAGTTTGAGCTGGACTTCCTCCCACGCCATGCAGTCAAGATCCAAGCACTGGCTGACTTTGTGGCGGAGTGGACACCAACGAAGACTGACCCAGGGGGCCATGAAGGCGGTGAGCCAGAGCCCAAAGCTCCGGTCTTCACCGAACCCCACTGGACACTCTTCTTCGACGGCTCCTCGCGAAAGCAGGGGGCCGGTGCCGGCGTACTGCTCCTCATGCCATCGGGGGAACAGTTTGGGTATATGGTGCGTCTACATTTCAAGGCAACCAACAACATGGCAGAGTATGAAGCACTCATCTTTGGCCTGCAGACAGCCCTGTCTTTAGGTGCTCGCCAGTTGTTGGCACAGGGCGACTCCCAACTGGTCATCAAGCAAGTCAGGGGCGAATGCTCCTGCAATGACCCGCAGCTAGCTGCGTATCTGCTCCACGTACAGATGTTGGAGAAAGAATTCCTCGCTTTGGACCTGCACCACGTACCGCGCGCTGGTAATGCCGCAGCCGACAACCTTTCAACGAAGGCTTCCACCGGAGCCCCTGCGCCCAAAGGAGTTTTCGAGAGGACGTTGCTGCGGCCCACAGCCCGGCCCGCCGAGCCGCGCGAAGGGGGCTTGGCCAGCACCTCGAAGCTGGCGGTCCCGGCGGCCCTACAGCCATGGATGCCGCCAAGGATCGTAAGCGTCACTGGGGACTCCGTGCAACCCAGCGCTCAAGATCCAGAAGCTCAAGTCAGACCCGATGCATGGATCACGGAGATCCGGGACTACTTGAAGGACAATATCCTACCTGATGAACATGCAACCGCTGAACAGATTGTGCGTATGGCTAAGAGGTACGCGCTGGTAGAGGGGGATCTCTACCGGCGTGGCACCAACCACATCCTATTGCGGTGCATAACCCAGGGGGAAGGCTGCGACTTGCTCGCTGAGATCCATGGAGGTGAATGTGGAAGTCATTCTTCCTCACACACGCTTGTCGGTAAATCCTTCCGGCATGGCTTCTACTGGCCGACAGCACTCCAGGATGCCGTCAAGCTGGTCGATACAGATGATCCATACACCGGCTCAGGCGGTACAGATGATCCCGCCCTCGTGGCCGTTTGCCGTATGGGGGCTGGACATCCTGGGACCATTTCCCAGAACCGTCGGGGGATTTCGGTACCTCTATGTCGCTATCGACAAGTTCACCAAGTGGCCGGAAGCTACACCAGTTGTCACCATCAACAAACAATTTGCAGTAAAATTCATCAAGTCTATTGTCTGCCGGTTCGGGGTCCCAAACAGGATCATCACCGACAACGGGACCCATTTCACCAGCGCAGCATTCCAAGACTACTGCGAGGACCTTGGTATTCAAGTATGCTATGCCTCTGTCGCCCACCCGAGGAGCAATGGGCAAGTTGAGAGGGCCAACGCGGAGATTCTCCGGGGCCTTAAGACTCGCACCTTCGCCAGCCTGAAGAAACATGGTGCCAATTGGGTAGATGAGCTTCCGAGCACACTATGGGCTAACCGGACATCCCAGAGCCGGGCCACCGGGGAGACACCCTTCTTCATGGTGTACGGGGCTGAAGCTGTACTTCCCCCAGAAATCACCATGAAGTCTCACCGTGTCCAGGCTTACGACGAAGCCACGCAGGACAACCTCCGGCATGGAGAAATCGACCTCGTCGACGAGGCCCGATTACATGCGGCACTCCGTAACGCGCGGTACAGACAAGCGCTTCGGCGCTACCACCAGAGGTCTGTGCGTGCCCGGGAGCTGCAGGAAGGTGACCTGGTGTTGCGGCGCATACTTTCTCGCGAAGGGGCCCACAAACTCTCCCCTAGTTGGGAAGGCCCCTTCCGAGTCGCGAAAGTATGCCACCCAGGGTGTGTGCGCCTTTCCACCGAGGATGGGGACCTGCTCCCGAACCCTTGGAACATAGAACACCTCCGTAAGTTCTATCCCTAGAGCAAAAATAGGACAGTACTTTCTTTTCGTAATAAACTCCATAGAGTCCAGGAGCAGCGCTCGGAGCAGCTAAACCCCAGGGGACGGTCCAGGACTACGTGCAGCTTTGCCTGGTTCCGACTCCAAGCGCGTAGAGTCTTGCTTCCCCTCTTAATGGGGTGGGTCGTGGCCTCCATGTTTAGCCTGCCTTCCTCCTATGGAAAGTTGTACGAAAAGAAATCTGCTCTACTTTGCTCTTTCCTTGTACTCATTTAAATTGTGAATTGAGTTTTTTAATCACCCTTGCAGTGCATGGTTGCCATGTGCTCAGCTCCCCCTCTCTACAAGTCCCCAAGCACCAAGCGTATGGTTGGGGGCTATAAGTCAAATAAGACTATGAGATAAGGGAGGGGGAGCCCCCAAGGAGAATTACGTTTCCTCTACCTATGTGCAGGACCTCCAGGTTGCGGCAACAGGGACTGCATGAAGCAGGGGGAAAGGAGCTACCAACTACTCCGACCTAGGACTGGAAGGACCAGGACCTGCCCCTCCAGCAAGGGCGGGACCCGAGGGCCCCACGTGTCCAGCAGGCTCGGAACCCTCACCTCCCTTGAGGAGAGCTCCGGGCACGCCGCGTGGCGGGCAGACTTGGGGCTCCCCATGGGGCGGGATCCGGAGACCCCCGGGGACCCCTAACACGGTTAGGACCCGGGGAAGGTGTCTACGCAGAGCTCCGAGATTGGAGATGGCCTCTGGGTACCTTGCGGAGCTAAGGACTCAGACAGGCAAAGCCAAGAAGGAGAAAAAGAGCGTCACAGGCACAAATATCTAAAAGAGTCAAACTATGCAAGGCTCCTTGAGCTGGACTACAGACTCGATAAGAAGAAAGAAACAAGCCCCAAGGGTCTCCTGACACAACCGGAACCCGGAAGTTGCAACAATGGCCGCGTCACCAGGCTTCAGCCCTGGCGGAACTCTCTCGCTCTATGACCAGAGCGCAGGAATCGCCTCCCTCATCACCGGCGCAAAAACCAGTGACACCACGGGAGCTCCTGAGGCCCCTTCGCAGTATTCAGCGGTCTTCCTGGAGACTCTACCGTCTGGGATTCTCCATGGAGCATCGGCGGTTTCCTACTCCTGAAGTTCCCTCATCACCTGCGCAAAAACCGGAGTCATCAAGGGTGCTCCTGAGGACCTCTCCGCGGTATTCAGCGGTGTTCTTGGAGACCCTGCCGCCTGGGATTCTTTTTGATGCTTCAGTGGTTCCTTTGAAGACTCCACCACCCTCAGGGGCAGGGCAGGCAAGCTCCCTGAGTCCCGACTTGGCACAGACGCCGCTGCTAGAGGAGATCGAGCGCGCTTCTTCTCTGGCGGCGGATTGGAAGCCATGGCAAGGGAGAACTCAAAGGCAAGAGAGCAAAAGCACAAGAGTCCGAGGTGAAACGCAGAGAAGTGCGAAGGGAAGCTGCAATGTGGGTAAGACCCCCTCTAAAACACCTTCCCGGGTGCAATCCCAAGCGATTCGGAACTCTTCGAATACCCCGCACCGGCAACCGCTTCGGTTCCCAGACCGAGTGCCGATGACGGGTGGGCCCAAGCCGCCTAACTGAAGCGGTGGGGGCAAGGAGTCAGTCTCTTGAGAAGATGAGCCGGCAAGGCACTTCGGCGGTTCCCGAAGAAAGCGCCGCAACATGCAGAAGTGGCAGTCTTGGGAACCGCCGCAGTAAAAGCAACCATCAAGTGAGCGCACGCTCCCACGATCCCGTGGCCGTTCGTGCTCCGACAGCGGTCAATTCGGGACTTAGAGGAAGTGCGCGGATCGGAAGAGACGGTGGTTCCACCTCGTGTCGAAGTGTGCGATCGACACTTCCCCCGGGCCTGCACTAGGCAGCCCGCGGAGGTTCTTTTTTCGGCGGGGCTAGTCTCCTAGCGGAAAGCTTGCGCGGATGGACGAGTTAGCGAGAGCTTGACACGGCGAGTTTTACGTGGTTCAGGCCGCCGGAGCGTAAAACCCTACGTCCACGGCGAGCTATGGAGCTCGCTGTATTGCTTGCTGCTCAGGGCCGGAGGCCTGAGCTTGGGGGTGAGTTACAGCTTGAGAGTGTATGGCTAGCATATCAGTTGCAAAGTGCGAACCCAAGCTATCGACGCCTACCCGAGCCTTTTATAGTCCAAGGCTCGGGCGGCTTACAAGGGAAGCCAGGACCCGACAGGTGGTCCCGGGAAGATTGTCTATTATCTACCGTATCTGTAGTTACGCCGGTGGTTGCCTCTGGTCGAAGGCTTCTGAGTCTTCATCTTGCCGCCCTGCCCATGCCGCATGCTAGCCGTAGTGGTTGATGACGGCGCAGGCGGCATGGGATGTCTTGTCGCGGCGTTTATTAGTTGGCAGGTCCTGACACCGCGCGCCAGTCTGTGATGCGACTGGGCGCAACGGCACCTGACAGACGCGTGCTCCGCGTTTCCGCGTCTTGGGAAGACGCCGGCCTTGAATACCTTGTACGGGCAAGGTGTGGGGCGCCTTTATGCCCGCCGCCTACCGCTCGAGGGCAGGCAGCACCGTTCTTCTGGCCATGTAGCGGGTCCGGAGCCCTTCTCTGAGGTGAGAAGGGTCCGGCCTGCGGGGCACGTGGAGCCTCCGGACCTCTCCCCGCGGAGGGGGAGGTCCAGCCTCTGTATGCCACGTGGCGGGCCCGGAGCTCTCCTCTGCGGAGAGGGAGGCCCGGCCCTGCTGGACGCGTAGCGTCTTCGGACCTCTCTCCCGCGGAGGGGGAGGTCCGGCTTCTGTATGCCACGTGGCGGGCCCGGAGCTCTCCTCTAAGAAGAGGGAGGTCCGGCCCCGCCGGACGCGTGGCGCCTTCGGAGCTCTCCCTGCGGAGAAGGACGAGTACCTTAGGCATTTTACCCTGTGCGCGGGGGTGCCCCATATCTCAGGTACCGACAGTGGCCCCCGGGCCCATCTCGGAGGAGATAGCGAGCCCGAGGTGGGACCTCCGTCTCTTCCGATCCGCGCACTTTCTCTAAGTCCCGAATTGACCGCTACCGGAGCACGAACGGCCGCGGGGTCGTGAGAGCGTGTGCTCACTTGATGATTGCTTTTACTGCGGCGGTTCCCAAGGCTGCCACTTCTACACGTTGCGGCGCTTTCTTCGGGAACCGCCAAAGTGCCTTGCCGGCTCACCTTCTCAGGAGACTGGCTCCTTGACCCCACCACTTTAGTTAAGCGGTTTGGGCCCACCCGTCATCGGCATTTGGTCTAGGAACCGAAGCGGTTGCCGATGCGGGATATTCGAAGAGTTCCGAATCGCTTGGAATTGCACCGGGAAGCTTTTTAGAGGGGGTCTCACCCCCATTGCAGCTTCCCTTCGCACTTCTCAGCATTTCTTCTCGGACTCTTGTGTTTTTGAGTTCTCCCTTGCCATGGCTTCCAACCCGCTGCCAGAGAAGAAACACGCTCGATCTCCTCCAGCAACGGCGTCGGTGCCAAGTCGGGATTCTGGGGTGCCTGACACTCCCTCCGGTGGCGACTCGAAGAGGTCCCGGGTTGATGCGCTGGGGGAAGCCTCTGGGGCGTCCCCTGTTCTGCCTGTCCAAGCGACTGCGGAGCGGTCGTCGGCGACGGTTGCGGGCTCTGGAAATCCTACCCCGGCTCGGAAGTCGGGGTTTAGAGCCCGCTGGAGTGTCCGCGCTTCCCGGCCTTCCCCGTCTTGCGGGGAATCTGTGCCGATGTGCTCGGAGCCATGGGCAACTGCCGCGGCCCCCAGGCCAGCGCGGACTTCTCCTATTTCCGGTGTGCCCGGACTCCGCGGCGGCGTCGTCTCTTCCTACCGAGACGGCAACCGCGGCCCCCGAGCCAGCACAGGTTGATCCTGTACTAGGCGGTCTGGCTTCTTCTCCAGCACCGCCTTCCCCGGCTCGTCCCTCTCCTCAGGTCAAGGAGCCAGAAGCTGAAAAGAGCCCGGCTGGCCCGGCTGCCAGAGCCACAGAGCCAGCTTCTCCTGATCGGCGTCTCATCTCGGCTGCTGGTGCGTCGGCTCTTCCTGAGGACGAGGTAATGGAGGAGGTCGGAGGGACTGCACCAGCCTCTGTTGCTCCATTGCCTCTGGCGGACGCCTTCGCGCTTGCCGAGTCGAGCGTCCGGCAGGTCTTGGCTGCGCTAGGGCGCGAGCGGGAGGAGTATACGGTTGAACGGGACCGCCTCCTCATCTGGGGGAACCTTTTGCGGGAGAGGACCGTGAAGGTTAAGAGCGAGCTCAACTCCAGGCGGGAGTTGCTCGACTTCAAGCAAGCGCTCGTCGACCGGATGAAGCGGGCTGTTGACCGCATGGACACCCAGTCGCGGCGGATCAACAGGGAGGCCCTGGAGGCACACGCCCGGGCCGAAGAGAGCCTCTCTGCTGCTGTGGAAATACGGCAGCGGTTGGAGCGCCGCGAACTCGCCGATGAGGAGCGGGAGCGTTCCGTGGCAGCTGAGGCAGAGAGGGTCGCCGCGCAGCTGGCCGCGGGCGAGGATGACCTCCGAGCTCGGATGGAGGAGCTGGAGATTCTGAAGGCAGACCTTGACTTGAGGGAGGAACAGGTCTCCCATGATCGCCGGGCGGTCTTGGACCGGGAGTTGACTGCCGGCTTCAAGGCCGCTGAGTTGGAGCGGCTAGCCGAGACTCTCCACCTTCGGGAGAGTTCCCTGGCGGCCAAGGAGAAGGAATTCTCCGAGAGGAACCTGGAGGCTCTGCAGGCGGCCCGCCGCGAGGTGGAGGAGCTCTCAGCCTTGCGGTCCTCCGAGGCTCTTGCGGTCTCAAGCTTCGTGGATCGAGCGGGGTCCGCCCTGATCCCTCTTGGCTTCAGTCCGGTGAGGGCCGCGCCTCCCACACTGAAGGTGGCACAGGTGATCCCTGCGTTGGAGTCGATCGGCGCCAAGCTGGACAGACTCGACTCGGTGGTCGCCAGCGAGCTTGAGGCCGAGGGCCGCAGCTTAGCTTTAGAGGTCGCTTCGCATGTGCTGGCATGCTTCAAGAGCCGCGACCCCTCTTTTTCGCTAGAGCCAGCGAGAGAGGGCCCAGCCGCGGAGCGGGAGGAAGCTGCCAGGGCAGAAGTTGAGGATGTGGCCGCCCTTGTAGCCGCAAGGTTCTGGCGAGAGCCGGGAGGTTCTTAGGACTTGTTTCTCCCTTTTTTTATCGAGTCTGTAGTCCAGCTCATGGAGCCTTGTTTAATTTGACTCTCTTGGACACTTGTGTCTGTGATGCTTTTCCTCTCCTTCTTGGCTTTGCCTGGCTGAGTCCTTAGCTCCGCAAGGTACTCAGAGGCCATTTCCAATCTCGGAGCTTCGCACAGACACCCTCCCCGGGTCCTAACCGTGTTAGGGGCCCCCGGAGGTCTCCGAACCTCGCCCTATGGGGGGGCTCCAAACCTGCCTGCCACGTGGCGGGTCTGGAGCTCCTCCTCAAGAGACGGGAGCTCCGGCCATGTCGGACACGTAGGGCTTTCGGAGCCCTCCCACTGAGGGGTGGGGGAGGTCCGGTTCCTGCCTGCCACGTGGCGAACCCGGAGCCCTCCTCAAGGAAGGAGAGAGTTCCGGGCCCGCTGGTCACGTGGGGCACCCGGGCCCCGCCCCTGCTGGAGGGGCAGGTCCCGGTCCTTCCAGTCCCAGGCCGGAGTAGCTGGTAGCTCCTTTCCCCCCGCTTCATGCAGTCCCTGTTGCCGTAACCTGTAGGTCCGGCACACAGGCAGAGGAAACGTAATTCTCCTCGGGGGGTCCTCCCCTCCTGTCTCCTAGTCTTATTCGTCTTATGGTCCTGTCCCGCTATATGGGGCTTGGGCAATTCTGTGCACGAGGCGCCGGAGCTCCGGCTCCCTCCGAGGTCCTGGTACGGCCGTCCGATCCCTAGTACCGGGCCATGTGCTGGGGAAGCAGAGTGCACGCGCTTTGGGTTCATGACCAGGCAAAGCGGACGTACTCCCCTGGACCTCCGGAGGGCAGGATGCGCATGCTTTGGGCTCTGGGCCGGCTAAGCTGGATACGCACCCTGGACCCCCCATGCACAACGCTGGCCTTTCCTGGAGGTGACCAACTGGCACCGCAACACCTGACTGGGGGAGGCCCGAGAGACTCACTCGGCCATCGGCAGGTGCCTCAAGCGCAGCCGCCTTTGGTAGGATAGCAAATGCCGACTATGGATGAGCGCAGGAGAGGGGGAGCTAGATGTACGATGAACATACAGAGATAGTGCGATCATAAAAATTAATGCATAATTTAAATGAGTGCATGAGAGAGAGCTAAGTAGAACAGGTCTCTGTATTCGTACCCATAGGTGGAATTCTGGCTGTACATGGGGGCAATGTTCCGCCTCGTCTACAAGGGAAGCAAGACTCTACGCGCTTAGGGTCGGAACCAGGCTAAACTGGACATAGTCCTGTACCGCCCCTTGAGACTTAGCTACCCCAAGCTCTGTTCCTAAATTCTATGGGGTCTATTACAGAAGTGAATAACCCTGTTCTACCGATGCTCAGTAAGTAGGACTTACAGTGTTGCTTCATGGCAAGGATTTTTTGGGAATGGATCCCACTCTCGGTTGAAAGGCATGTGTACCTGGGGCGGCAGCTTTTTCATGATTCGGAAGGGATCTTCCCTGCTGGGGGAGAGCTTATGGGTCCTTCTTGGAATATAGCGTGCCGCTTCACCAGGTTGCCCTCTTGCGGGCCCCCGTCGCGTTTGGTTCTTTGGCGGTAGTGCTTAGAGCATTAGCCGAGACCGTGCATTGTGGGGTGTTCCCTGCAAGCCGAGTCTTGTCGAGGTTGTTATCTTCACGCTGGATCAGGCCCTGCGCGGCTTCTCTCGGGGGCCCCCGGGGAGTTCTCCCCTTCTGGCTAAGGCCTTCAAGGGGTAGGTGAACCCGGGCTCACCTTGGATGACCTAAGGCGTCTTCCCCTTCTGGCAAGGCCTTCAAGGGGTTGACGGACCTTAGGCGGCTCCCGAGAGGTATGTTCGAGGCACGGAGGCGTGCTGTAGTTGACTAACGCCCAGGCCCGTCACCGTCAGAACTGGAGTCCTCACCGCCATGCACTGTCTTTATGACACGCTGAGGCTCCTGGAACCCCACCTGGTGGGCAGCGGTGACTGGGGCGTCGGCCTTCTGTTTGCCATCCCTCTGAGGTAGGGCAGTGCTTCAGCCCTCTGCTGTCTTCCTTTGCGGAAGCGCTCTGCGAGCCTCTGGATCTCCCAGCACTCGACAGCAGTATGGTTGCAGGTGCCATGCACGGGGCATAGCCCGCCTTGGTCACTATCTGTGGCCGGTGACTGCCGCTGCCTTTTGTCAGGGCGTGGCCCCCGAGCTCCACTGGTCGTCGCAGCTGCGGCGACGGGGGCCGTGAATGGTGACTTCATCTTTCCACTCCCCCGGTTCTTGGTCTTCTTGCCACCCCCATAGGCAGCAGCACCGGACCCGGGCTGCCCTCCTGACTCGGAGGTCGGCAGTGCGTGCCATTTCCGCCCTTCAGCTGCTCTGGCGCACTTGTCCGCCGGGCTGAAGAGCTCCGAGACGTCACGGACCTCTCTTGTCGCGAGCTTCTCGAGCATTTTCTCGTCCCGGACACCCTGTCGGAAGGCCACCACCACAGAGGCGCTTTGGATATGTGGGATGGTGTTGCGCACCTGAGAGAACCGCTGGATGAAAGAGCGCAGCGACTCCCCAGGTTGTTGTTTGACGGCGTGGAGGTCGAGCTCCGTGCCGGGACGGGTGTAGGAGCTGCCGAAGTTGGCGACGAACTGCCGGCAGAGCTCACCCCAGGAGGTTATGGGCCCCTGAGGTAGATTCATGAGCCAAGACCGGGCTGGGCCGGTCAAGGCGACGGGGAAGTAGTTGGCCATGACAGCCTCGTCCCCTCCTGCGGCAAGTACGGCGGTGGAGTAGATCTGGAGGAACTCCGCCGGGTTGACGCTGCCGTCGTACTTCTCAGGCAGGTGCGGGCGGAACTTGCGTGGCCACCTTGCGAAGCGAAGATGGGGTGCAAGGGCCGCACATCCTGCACCTGCTGCGGCAGGTATAGGCGCTGCGAACACTTGGTTCGCACCTGGCGCTGCGTATCCCGGCATGGGCAAGGCCGCACCATAGACCGGGGCCGCTACTTGCGGCGCATATGATTGTGGCATGTGCTGCGCAGCATATGCCTGTGGCGGGGCTCGCATGGCGAAGACCTGCACTTCTGGTTGTGTCGAGGCCGACGACATGCTGTCGCCTGCCTCCTGGTTGCGACGCCTTTCTCGGCGTCGCTCGAGGTACACCCGGGCGTCCTGCCCCAAGTGGCACCGTTCCAGTTCCCTTCGCAGGTCCGTCGACAGGAGCCTGGAGGAGCTGGAATCCACCATTAGCCCGTCAACCGTGGGTGTGCGCGTCAGCGACACAGCCGGTTGCCTTGGGCTTCGCCCTCGCCGAAACCGAGGGTTCGCGGCGGTGATGACGAGGCAGTCCACCTCGCGGACCCATTGCTGGGTCGCTGAATGGGGCGCATCCCCCGCAGGCGGGTTGCGCAGCAGCGCTCTTGCTGCAGCTAGCGCACCTCCATGGTATACGCTCAGCGCTGCAGAAGACCTCACGCTGGTCGGGGCCTGCATAGCCGGAGTCGGCGTTGCCGGAGTCGGCTGCTGGCTGCCCGCTTGTGCCGACACACTCCATCCTGAGTATGTCGACATGTACTCCCCAGTGGTCACGGTTCGCCGTGAACGCGGAGGGGGAGAGTTTGCCGTTGAAGGAAGCTTGGTCATCTTCGTCGGCGGAAACTCTTCGCGCTAGGGGAAAAGCCCCTACCTGGCACGCCAAATGTCGAAGTGTGCGATCGACACTTCCCCCGGGCCTGCACTAGGCAGCCCGCGGAGGTTCTTTTTTCGGCGGGGCTAGTCTCCTAGCGGAAAGCTTGCGCGGATGGACGAGTTAGCGAGAGCTTGACACGGCGAGTTTTACGTGGTTCAGGCCGCCGGAGCGTAAAACCCTACGTCCACGGCGAGCTATGGAGCTCGCTGTATTGCTTGCTGCTCAGGGCCGGAGGCCCGAGCTTGGGGGTGAGTTACAGCTTGAGAGTGTATGGCTAGCGTATGAGTTGCAAAGTGCGAACCCTTGCTATCGACGCCTACCCGAGCCTTTTATAGTCCAAGGCTCGGGCGGCTTACAAGGGAAGCCGGGACCCGACAGGTGGTCCCGGGAAGATTGTCTATTATCTACCGTATCTGTAGTTACGCCAGTGGTTGCCTCTGGTCAAAGGCTTCTGAGTCTTCATCTTGCCGCCCTGCCCATGCCGCATGCTAGTCGTAGTGGTTGATGATGGCGCAGGCGGCATGGGATGTCTTGTCGCGGCGTTTATTAGCTGGCAGGTCCTGACACCGCGCGCGAGTCTGTGATGCGACTGGGCGCAACGGCACCTGACAGACGCGTGCTCCGCGTTTCTGCGTCTTGGGAAGACGCGGGCCTTGAATACCTTGTACGGGCAAGGTGTGGGGCGTATTTACGCCCGCTGCCTATCGCTCGGGGCAGGCAGCGTCGCTCTGCTGCCACGTGGCGGACCCGGAGCCCTTCTCAGAAAAGAGGAGGGTCAGCCCCGCGGGGCACGTGGAGCCTCCGGACCTCTCCCCGCGGAGGGGGAGGTCCATCCTTTGTATGCCACGTGGCGGGCCCGGAGCTCTCCTCTGCGGAGAGGGAGGCCCGGCCCCACTGGACGCGTGGCGTCTTCGGACCTCTCTCCGGCGGAGGGGGAGGTCCGGCTTCTGTATGCCACATGGCGGGCCCGGAGCTCTCCTCTGAGGAGAGGGAGGTCCGGCCCCGCCGGACGCGTGGCGCCTTCGGAGCTCTCCCTGCGGAGATGGGCGAGTACCTTAGGTATTTTACCCTGTGCGCGGGGGTACCCCATATCTCAGGTACCGACACCTCGGGCTCGCTATCTCCCCCGAGATGGGCCCGGGGGCCACTGTCGGTACCTGAGATATGGGGTACCCCCGCGCACAGGGTAAAATGCCTAAGGAACTCGCCCTTATCCGCAGGGAGAGCTCCAAAGGAGCCGCGCGTCTCCTCAGAGGAGAGCTCCGGGCCCGCCACGTGGCATACAGAAGCCGGACCCCCCCTCCGCAGGAGAGAGGCCCAAAGGCGCCACGTGTCCAGCGGGGCCGGACCTCCCTCTCCTCAGAGGAGAGCTCCGGGCCCGCCACGTGGCATACAGAAGCCGGACCTCCCCCTCCGCGGGGAGAGGTCCGGAGGCTCCACGTGCCCCGCGGGGCTGACCCTCCTCTTTTCTGAGAAGGGCTCCGGGTCCGCCACGTGGCAGCAGAGCGACACTGCCTGCCCCGAGCGATAGGCAGCGGGCGTAAATACGCCCCATACCTTGCCCGTACAAGGTATTCAAGGCCCGCGTCTTCCCAAGACGTGGAGACGCAGAGCACGCTTCTGTCAGGTGCCGTTGCGCCCAGTCGCATCACAGACTGACGCGCGGTGTCAGAACCTGTCAGCCGATAAACACCGCGACAAGACATCCCATGCCGCCTGCGCCGTCATCAACCACTACGACTAGCATGCGGCATGGGCAGGGCAGCAAGATGAAGACTCAGAAGCCTTCGACCAGAGACAACTACCGGCATAACTGCAGATTCAGTAGATAATAGACAATCTTCCCGGGACCACCTGTCGGGTCCCGGCTTCCCTTGTAAGCCGCCCGAGTCTTGGACTATAAAAGGCTCGGGTAGGCGTCAATAGCAAGGGTTCGCACTTTGCAACTGATACGCTAGCCATACACTCTCAAGCTGTAACTCACCCCCAAGCTCAGGCCTCCGGCCCTGAGCAGCAAGCAATACAGCGAGCTCCATAGCTCGCCGTGGACGTAGGGTTTTACGCTCCGGCGGCCTGAACCACGTAAAACTCGCCGTGTCAAGCTCTTACTAACTCGTCCATCTGCGCAAGCTCTCCACTAGGGACTAGCCCCTCCGAAAAAAGAACCTCCGCGGGCTGCCCTGTGCAGGCCCGGGGGAAGTGTCGACCGCACACTTCGACAAGTACCCTTATAGAGGGAGATCCAAAAGGCCACCTGGCCTGTGGCAGGTACCCCAAGCACTACCGCCTTCGGCAGGACGGCAATTATCGACTATGCATGAGAGCAGGAAAGAGGAACCGAGTGTACAATGGACGCACACTGTCTAGAGCGTGGGGAGGTGTTCATATAAATTAATGCGTAATTTAAATAAACACCTAAGTAAGCATGGTGAACTTACTGGGGTGGCGTCGGAGCGCCTGTCTTCACGCAGAGCGGGTAATGCGTGGCTTCGTCGTACGCCGGACACGGGGGGACCCCCATGGCTATATCAGGGGGGAAGCATGGCTTCGGCCCTGCATACCATGTGGAAGGGTAGTTCCCGTGACCCGGCCCTGGGAAGTCCGGCTGGCCCTCGACATGGAGGAGCCGGTATCCCCCAACGGCTCTGGGTGCGCGTCTGCACCGGTTGTGTGGGTCTGCTTGGCGTGGACTTGGCACGCATTGCATCCCTAACCGGTTTGACGGCGTCCAGGTGGCTCTCGGTCAGTAGGAGCCATGCTGGGTGGCTTATCTGACCAACGCGCGGGACGATGAGCGTTCCCAGCACTCGCCTCCTTGGACTACTGCGAGCTAGTCGCAGCCTTCCTCCTGGGTTATGCACCGCAATAGGATGTCGAGGCGCCACGCCAGTAAAGATACCAGCACGTAGCACTTAGCCATCCGCACCACCCGTTCAGCGGATGCACGTTCATCAGGAAGGATGTCCTTCAAGGAGTCCCGGACCTCCGTGGTCCATGCATCGGGACTACTTGAGCTTCTGGATTTTGAGCGCTGGGTTGCACGGAATCCCCAGTGACTCTTACGATCCTTTGGCGGCACCCAGGGCCGCCGGGACTGCCTAGCGTCGTGGCACTGGTTCAGCCCCCTTCGCCCGGCTCGGCGGGCCGGGCTGTGGACCGCAGCAACGTCCTCTCGAAGACTCCTCCGTGCACGGGGGCTCCGATGGAGGTCTTCATTGAGAAGTTGTCAGCTGCGGCCGTGCCAGCGCGCGGTTCATGGCGCAGGTCCAAGGCGAGGAATTCTTTCTCCAACATCCGCACGTGAAGCAGATAAGCAGCTAGCTGTGGGTCATTGCAAGGGCATTTACCCTTAACTTGCTTGATAACTAGCTGGGAGTCGCCCTGTGCCAACAACTGGCGAGCGCCCAAAGACAGGACTGTCTTTTAGGCCAAAGATGAGTGCTTCATACTCTGCCAAGTTGTTGGTTGCCTTGGAATTGAAATGCACCATGTACCCAGACTGCTCCCCCGATGGCATGAGAAGCAGTACGCCGGCACCGGCCCCCTGCTTTTGCGAGGAGCCGTCGAAGAAGAGCGTCCATTGAGGCCCGGTGAAGACCGGAGCTCGGTATATTGGTTCACCGTCTTCGTGGCCCCCTGGGTCAGCCTTTGTTGGCGTCCACTCAGCCACAAAGTCAGCCAGTGCTTGGCTCTTGGCTGTCTGACGTGGTCGGAAGCTCAGCTTGAACTCCGCCATCTTCGGGCTGTCTTCCGGCTTCGGAAGCTGGCAGTGAGTGCCAGCTCCGCCCACCGGCTGCTCTGGCGCACTTGTCCGCCAGGCTGAAGTGCTCAGAGGCATCACAGACCTCTTTGGTCGCAAGCTTCTCAAGCATCTTCTCGTCTCGGACACTGTCGAAGTGCCACCACCATAGAAGCACTTTGAATATGCGGGATGGTGTTGCGTACCTGGGAGAACCGCTGGATGAAGGAGCGCAGCGACTCCCCAGGTTGTTACTTGATGTCTTGGAGGTCAAGCTCCTTGCTGGGACGGGTGTAGGAGCTGCCGAAGTTGGCGATGAACTGCCGGCAGAGCTCTCCCCAGGAAGTTATGGAACCCCAAGGGAGGTTCATGAGCCAAGACCGGGTCGGGCCGGTCAAGGCGACGAGGAAGTAGTTGGCCATGACAGCCTCATCCCCTCCTGTGGCAAGTACGGCGGTGGAGTAGATCTGAAGGAACTCCACCGGGTTGACGCTTGTCGGTACCTGAGATATGGGGTACCCCCGGGCACAGGGTAAAATGCCTAAGGTACTCGCCCTTCTCCGCAGGGAGAGCTCCGAAGGCGCCACGCGTCCGGCGGGGCCGGACCTCCCTCTCTTCCGAGGAGAGCTCCGGGCCCACCACGTGGCATACAGAAGCCGGACCTCCTCCTCCGCAGGAGAGAGGTCCGAAGACGCCACGCGTCCAGCGGGGCCGGACCTCCCTCTCCGCAGAGGAGAGCCCCGGGCCCGCCACGTGGCATACAGAGGATGGACCTCCCCCTCCACGGGGAGAGGTCCGGAGGCTCCACGTGCCCCGCAGGCCGGGCCCTTCTCGCCTCAGAGAAGGGCTCCGGACCCGCCACGTGGCCAGAAGAACGGTGCTGCCTGCCCCCGCGCGGTAGGCAGCGGGCATGAAGGCGCCCCACACCTTGCCCGTACAAGGTATTCAAGGCCCGCGTCTTCCCAAGACGCTGAAACGCGGAGCGCGCGTCTGTCAGGTGCCGTTGCGCCCAGTCGCATCACAGACTGGCGCGCGGTGTCAGAACCTGCCAGCTAATAAACGCCGCGACAAGACGTCCCATGCCGCCTGCGCCGTCATCAACCACTACGACTTGCACGCGGCATGGGCAGGGCAGCAAGATGAAGACTCAAAGTCTTCGACCAGAGGCAACCACCGGCGTAACTACAGATACGGTAGATAATAGACAATCTTCCCGGGACCACCTGTCGGGTCCCGGCTTCCCTTGTAAGCCGCCCGAGCCTTGGACTATAAAAGGCTCGGGTAGGCGTCGATAGCAAGGGTTCGCACTTTGCAACTCATACGCTAGCCTTACACTCTGAAGCTGTAATTCACCCCCAAGCTCAGGCCTCCGGCCCTGAGCAGCAAGCAATACAGCGAGCTCCATAGCTCGCCGTGGACGTAGGGTTTTACGTTCCGGCGGCCTGAACCACGTAAAACTCGCCATGTCAAGCTCTCGCTAACTCGTCCATCCGCGCAAGCTTTCCGCTAGGAGACTAGCCCCGCCGAAAAAAGAACCTCCGCGGGCTGCCCAGAGCAGGCCCGGGGGAAGTGTCGATCGCACACTTCGACATTTGGCACGCCAGGTAGGGGGCTTTTCCCCTAGCGCGACGAGTTTCCGCCGACGAAGATGACCAAGCTCCCTTCGGCGGCAAGCTCACCTCCCCCGCCTCCGCGGCGAACCGCAACCAGGGGGGAGTACAAGCCAACACACTCGGGACGGAGTGTGTCAGTACAAGCTGGGAGCCAGCACGGCTCTGGCAGCGCCGACCCCGGCAATGCAGGCTCCAACCATCGTCAGATCTTCAGTAGCGCCGGGCGTACCCGGAGGGGGTGCGCTAGCTGCAGCAAGAGCGCTACTGCACAATCCGCCCGCTGGGGACGCGCCTCAGGCAGCGACCCAGCGGTGGATTCTCGAGGTAGAACGTCTTGTCGTCGCTGCCGCAAGCCCGCGACTCCGGCGGAGATGACACTCTGACCAGCCGGCCGTGTCGCTGATACGCACGCCGATGGTTGACGAACAGACGGCATACTCCAGATCTGCCAGCCCTCAATCAATGGATCAGAGGACAGAGCTGGAGCGGTGTCGCTCGGGTCAAGATGCCCGGGTATACCTCGAGCAACACCGAGAATGGCGTCGCTACCAAGAGGCTGACGACAGCATGACGTGGGCCTCGACCCAGCCTGAAGAGCAGACCTTCGCCATGCGATCTCTTCCCCAGGCCTGCGCCGTGCAGAATATGCCACAGTCATATGTACTGCAGATGGCGCCCCCGGCCTATGGTGCAGCCTTGCCCGTATCGGGGTACACTGTGCCTAGTGCGAACCCAGCGTTCGCGGCACCAGAACCTGCGGTGACAGAAGCAGGGTGTGCAGCCCTCGCACCCTATCTTCGCTTTGCGAAGTGGCCGCGCAAGTTTCGGCCACACCTGCCCGAGAAGTACGACGGCAGCGTCAACCCGGCGGAGTTCCTCCAGATCTACTCCACCGCCGTACTTGCCGCAGGAGGGAATGAAGCCGTCATGGCCAATTACTTCCCTGTCGCCTTGACCGGTCCAGCCCGGTCTTGGCTCATGAACCTCCCCCAGGGTTCCGTCACCTCCTGGGGAGAGCTTTGCCGACAGTTCGTAGCCAACTTCGGCAGCTCCTACACCCGGCCTGGCACGGAGCTCGACCTCCACGCCATCCAGCAGCAACCCGGGGAGTCGCTGCGCTCTTTCATCCAGCGGTTCTCCCAGGTGCGGAACACCATCCCACACATTCAAAATGCTTCTGTGGTGGTGGCGTTCCCGCAAGGCGTCCGGGACAGGAAGATGCTCGAGAAGCTCGCGACCAGGGAGGTCCGCGACGTCTCAGAGCTCTTCAGCTTGGCAGACAAATGCGCCAGAGCAGCCAAAGGACGGAACTGGCACTCGCTGCCATCCTCCGAGTTAGGGGGACTGCCCGGATCTAGTCCTACTCCCTGTGGAGGCAGCAGGAAGGCCAAGAACCGAGGCAGAAGCAAGATAGAGTCACCGACCGCAGCCCCAGTCGTCACTGCAGCGACGCTCGGTGGGGCTCGGGGGCCGCGCCCCGACAAGAAGCAGCGAAGATCACCAATCCCAGAAGGTGATAAAGACAATATGTGCCCCGTGCATGGCAGCTGTCGCCACACTGCTGCCGAGTGCCGGGAGATCCGAAGGCTCGCAGAGCGCTTCCGCAAGGAGAAGCGGCAGCGGGCTGATGCCCTGCCCTTCCGTCCAAAGGAAGATGAGCAGAGGGTGGATGTTCCAGACAACATCGACCACCCAGAGGAGATCCAGGAGCCTCCATGTGTCGTGAAGGCGGCACGCAATCACGAGGATTCCGGCTCCAGCGACGATGAGCGTCGGAAGAAGCTCTATGTCATATACGGCGGGTCCGCCGACCCCTCGTCCCGAAGCGCAGTCAAGACTCTGCGCCGAGCGGTAGCGTCGGTGGCGCCACTCCCAAGTGCTGCACCGCACCTAAAGTGGATGGGGACCCCCATCAGCTTTGATGCCACCGACTGCCCCAGGAACATGGCTGGGGCCGGCCAACTACCGCTCCTGGTGGCCCCTACCATCGCCAACGTGAGAATGTACCACGTTTTGGTGGATGGAGGGGCTGGGCTGAACCTCATCAGCCGTGCAGCTTTCCAGAAGCTGCAAATCCCGATGGCCAAGCTCACCCCGTCGAGCCCGTTCTCAGGGGTAGGGCCGGGACAGGTTATCCCCTACGGCAACGTTAGTCTCCCGGTGACCTTCGGGGCTCCGGACAGCTATCGAACAGAGTACATTCTGTTCGACGTAGCGGAGATAGACCTCCCCTTCAACGCCATAATTGGAAGGCCAGCCCTGTACCGGTTCATGGCTGTAGCCCATTACGGCTCCCTTGTCCTGAAGATGCCGACACCGACAGGTGTTCTCAGGATTCGAGGGGACCGCACTGCTGCAGTGTCGGCCCTGGAGAAGCTCCAAGCACTCGCAACAGCTGGGGCATCAACCCCCGGCAATACGGAGCCGGACCAGCTCCGCCCGAACGCACGTCACCGTGCTTCCACCACAGCACCCCGGGTGCAACATCTCGACGAGGGCGGCGTCCCCTTAAAGATCGTCCAAGTCGGCGCCGAAGCTACCCAGACCACCCGGGTAGCCGGGGGCCTGGATAGTAAATAGGAAGGCGCGCTCGTCACCTTCCTCCGGCACAACGTCGACGTGTTTGCATGGCAGCCGTCACAGATGCCGGGGATCCCCAGGAAGGTGATCGAGCACCACTTGAAAGTCTTCCCCGACGCCCGGCCGGTTCAACAGAAGCCCCGCAAGCAGTCCATCGAGCGGCAAAACTTCATCCGTGAAGAAGTCAAGAAGCTGCTGGACGCTGGCTTCATACGGGAAGTCCACCACCCCCGATGGTTGGCGAACCCCGTCGTTGTCCCAAAGGCTGGTGGGAAGCTCCGGATGTGCATCGACTACACCAGTCTCAATAAGGCATGTCCTAAAGATCCATTCCCTCTCCCTAGAATAGATCAAATAGTAGACTCAACGTCAGGCTGTGATATGCTGTGCTTCCTAGACGCCTACTCGGGTTTCCATCAGATCCCCATGTCTAGGGAGGACGAGGAGCACACCTCCTTCATCACAGTATACGGCCTTTATTGCTATGTGTCTATGCCTTTGGCCTAAAGAATGCACTCCCCACCTTTGTGCGGGCAATGCACAAAACCTTTGGGGAGTTAATAAGAGACCTGGTTGAGGTGTATGTCGATGACATAGTTGTCAAAGTCAAGCAGGGTCCGTCCCTGCTAGATAACCTAGCTTTAGTCTTTGACAAGTTGCGCTCTACGCGCACCAAGCTGAACCCAGATAAATGTGTGTTCGGCGTGTCCTCTGGGAAGCTCTTAGGGTTCCTGGTCTCGCACCGAGGGATTGAGGCCAACCCAGAGAAGATCAAGGCCATCGACTTGACGCGGCCCCCTGCCCGCGTCAAGGATGTCCAGAAACTCACGAGATGTCTAGCCGCGCTGAGTCGGTTTATACCGAGGCTAGCAGAGCGGGCACTCCCTTTCTTTAAGCTCCTGCGCAAGTCAGGCCCTTTTGCCTGGACTGACGAAGCAGAAGAGGCTTTCCAGGAGTTGAAGCGACTCCTGACGACCCTACCAATCATGGTAGCCCCTGAGCCCGGAGAGCACCTGTTGCTCTACATCGCGGCGACAACTGAAGTAGTAAGTATGGTCCTCGTCGCAGAGCGGCCGGACCCCTCATCTTCACAACCTGCTCCGGTAGCAGAAGACAGATGCCAGGAGACCCCGCAGGACCAAGACGGTCTCCCGGACCTCCAAGGCAACCTCCCGGAGGTCCAGGTCGGCCTCCCGGAGGTCCTGGGCAGTCTCCCGGACCTCCAAGATAAACCCCCGGGGGCCCTGCGGGACCCCCCAGGGGCCAAATGGGACCTCCCAGAGGTCCCCCAAGACCCCCCGGAGCTCCCGGACAATCAAGATAGCTTAAGGGCCTCCGGGTCCCAGCTCCCGGAGGCCCCCGTGGGTCCACCCACCTCCAGTGGGCCAGGGCCAATGGACGGGGACCTCCCAGGCCTGAGAAAGAGGGTTCGGACCGTCCAGAGGCCTGTCTACTACATCAGCGAAGTACTTCATGATGCCAAGACAAGGTACCTGGAAGTCCACAAGCTGCTGTATGCGGTGCTCGTGGCCTCCAGAAAGCTCCGCCATTACTTCCAGGCCCACCGGGTCTCGGTAGTCACCTCGTATCCACTGAAGACAATTCTTGACAGCCCCCATGCGACTGGCAGCGTTGCTAAATGGGCGGCGGAGCTGGTGGAGTTTGAGCTGGACTTCCTCCCACGCCATGCAGTCAAGAGCCAAGCACTGGCTGACTTTGTGGCGGAGTGGACACCAACGGAGACTGACCCAGGGGGCCATGGGGGCGGAGAACCGGAGCACCAAGCTCCGGTCTTCACCGAACCCCACTGGACACTCTTCTTCGACGGCTCCTCACGAAAGCAGGGGGCCGGTGCCGGCGTACTGCTCCTCATGCCATCGGGGGAACAGTTTCGGTATATGGTGCGTCTCAATTTCAAGGCAACCAACAACATGGCGGAGTATGAAGCACTCATCTTTGGCCTGCAGACAGCCCTGTCTTTAGGCGCTCGCCAGTTGTTGGCACAGGGCGACTCCCAGCTGGTCATCAAGCAAGTCAAGGGCGAATGCTCCTGCAATGACCCCCAGCTAGCTGCATATCTGCTTCACGTGCAGATGTTGGAGAAAGAATTCCTCGCCTTGGACCTGCACCACGTACCGCGCGCCGGTAATGCCGCAGCCGACGACCTTTCAACGAAGGCTTCCACCGGAGCCCCTGCGCCCGAAGGAGTCTTCGAGAGGACGTTGCTGCGGCCCACAGCCCGGCCCACCGAGCCGGGCGAAGGGGGCTTGACCAGCACCTCGAAGCTGGCGGTCCCGGCGGCCTTACAACCGTGGGCGCTGCCAAGGATCGTAAGCGTCACTGGGGACTCCGTGCAACCCAGCGCTCAAGATCCAGAAGCTCAAGTCAGACCCGATGCATGGATCACGGAGATCCGGGACTACTTGAAGGACAATATCCTCCCTGATGAACATGCAACCGCTGAACGGATTGTGCGTATGGCTAAGAGGTACGCGCTGGTAGAGGGGGATCTCTACCGGCGTGGCGCCAACCACATCCTATTGCGGTGTATAACCCAGGGGGAAGGCTGCGACTTGCTCGCTGAGATCCATGGAGGCGAATGTGGAAGTCATTCTTCCTCACGCACGCTTGTCGGTAAAGCCTTCCGGCATGGCTTCTACTGGCCGACAGCACTCCAGGATGCCGTCAAGCTGGTCGAGAGCTGCAAGGCGTGCCAGTTCCACACCAAGCAGATCCATACACCGGCTCAGGCGGTACAGATGATCCCGCCCTCGTGGCCGTTTGCCGTGTGGGGGCTGGACATCCTGGGACCATTTCCCAGAACCGTCGGGGGGTTCCGGTACCTCTATGTCGCTATCGACAAGTTCACCAAGTGGCCGGAAGCTACACCAGTTGTCACCATCAATAAACAATCCGCAGTAAAATTCATCAGGTCTATTGTCTGCCGGTTCGGGGTCCCAAACAGGATCATCACTGACAATGGGACCCAGTTCACCAGCGCAGCGTTCCAAGACTACTGCGAGGACCTTGGCATTCAGGTATGCTATGCCTCTGTCGCCCACCCGAAGAGCAATGGGAAAGTCGAGAGGGCCAATGCGGAGATTCTCCGGGGCCTCAAGACTCGTACCTTCGCCAGCCTGAAGAAACATGGTGCCAATTGGGTAGATGAACTTCCGAGCACACTATGGGCTAACCGGACATCCCAGAGCCGGACCACCGGGGAGACACCCTTCTTCATGGTGTACGGGGCTGAAGCTGTACTCCCTCCAGAAATCACCATGAAGTCTCACCGTGTCCGGGCTTACGACGAAGCCACGCAGGACAACCTCCGGCGTGGAGAAATCGACCTCGTCGACGAGGTCCGATTACATGCGGCACTCCGTAACGCACGGTACAGACAGGCGCTTCGGCGCTACCACCAGAGGTCTGTGCGTGCCCGGAAGCTGCAGGAAGGTGACCTGGTGTTGCGGCGCATACTTTCTCGCGAAGGGGCCCACAAACTCTCCCCTAGTTGGGAAGGCCCCTTCCGAGTCGCGAAAGTATGCCGCCCCGGGTGTGTGCGCCTTTCCACCGAGGATGGGGACCTGCTCCCGAACCCTTGGAACATAGAACACCTCCGTAAGTTCTACCCCTAAGAGCAAAAATAGGACAGTACTTTCTTTTCGTAATGAACTCCATAGAGTCCAGGAGCAGCGCTCGGAGCAGCTAAACCCCAGGGGACGGTCTAGGACTACGTTCAGCTTTGCCTGGTTCCGACTCCAAGCGCGTAGAGTCTTGCTTCCCCTCTTAATGGGGTGGGTCGTGGCCTCCATGTTTAGCCTGCCTTCCTCCTATGGAAGGTTGTACGAAAAGAAGTCTGCCCTACTTTGCTCTTTCCTTGTACTCATTTAAATTGTGAATTGAGTTCTTTTTTATCGCCCTTGCAGTACATGGTTGCCATGTGCTCAGCTCCCCCTCTCTACAAGTCCCCAAGCATCAAGCATATGGTTGGGGCTGTAAGTCAAATAAGACTATGAGATAAGGGAGGGGGAGCCCCCAAGGAGAATTACGTTTCCTCTACCTGTGTGCAGGACTTCCAGGTTGCGGCAACGGGGACTGCATGAAGTAGGGGGAAAGGAGCTACCAACTACTTCGACCCAGGGCTAGAGGCGGCGGGACCCGGGGGCCCCACGTGTCCAGCAGGCCCGGAAATCTCTCCTCCCTTGAGAAGGGCTCCGGGCTCGCCACGTGGCAGACAGAAACCGGACCTGCCCCCGTGGTGGGAGAGCTCCGAAAGCCCTGTGTGTTCAACATGGCCGGGGCTCCCGTCTCCGCAGTAAAAGCAGTCATCAAGTGAGCGCACGCTCTCATGACCCCGCGGCCGTTCGTGCTCCGGCAGCGGCCAATTCGGGACTTAGAGAAAGTGCGCGGATCGGAAGAGACAGAGGTCCCACCTCGGGCTCGTTATCTCCCCCGAGATGGGCCCGGGGGCCACTGTCGGTACCTGAGATATGGGGTACCCCCGCGCACAGGGTAAAATGCCTAAGGTACTCGCCCTTCTCCGCAGGGAGAGCTCCGAAGGCGCCACGCGTCCGGCGGGGCCGGACCTCCCTCTCCTCCGAGGAGAGCTACGGGCCCGCCACGTGGCATACAGAAGCCGGACCTCCCCCTCCGCGGGAGAGAGGTCCGAAGACGCCACGCGTCCAGCGGGGCCGGACCTCCCTCTCCGCAGAGGAGAGCCCCGGGCCCGCCACGTGGCATACAGAGGCTGGACCTCCCCCTCCGCGGGGAGAGGTCCGGAGGCTCCACGCGCCGCGCAGGCCGGGCCCTTCTCGCCTCAGAGAAGGGCTCCGGACCCGCCACGTGGCCAGAAGAACGGTGCTGCCTGCCCCCGAGCGGTAGGCAGTGGGCATGAAGGCGCCCCACACCTTGCCCGTACAAGGTATTCAAGGCCCGCGTCTTCCCAAGACGCGGAAACGCGGAGCGCGCGTCTGTCAGGTGCCGTTGCGCCCAGTCGCATCACAGACTGGTGCGCAGTGTCAGAACCTGCCAGCTAATAAACGCCGCGACAAGACGTCCCATGCCGCCTGCGCCGTCATCAACCACTACGACTGGCACATGGCATGGGCAGGGCGGCAAGATGAAGACTCAAAGCCTTCGACCAGAGGCAACCACCGGCGTAACTACAGATACGGTAGATAATAGACAATCTTCCCGGGACCACCTGTCGGGTCCCGGCTTCCCTTGTAAGCCGCCCGAGCCTTGGACTATAAAAGGCTCGGGTAGGCGTCGATAGCAAGGGTTCGCACTTTGCAACTCATACGCTAGCCATACACTCTCAAGCTGTAACTCACCCCCAAGCTCAGGCCTCCGGCCCTGAGCAGCAAGCAATACAGCGAGCTCCATAGCTCGCCGTGGACGTAGGGTTTTACGCTCCGGCGGCCTGAACCACGTAAAACTCGCCGTGTCAAGCTCTCCCTAACTCGTCCATCCGCGCAAGCTTTCCGCTAGGAGACTAGCCCCGCCGAAAAAAGAACCTCCGCGGGCTGCCCAGAGCAGTCCCGGGGGAAGTGTCGATCGCACACTTCGACAACGCTGCTGTCGAACTTTTCGGGCAGGTGCGGCCAAAACCGGAGCCTGGTGTAGCTGGAATCTGCTGTGTGCTCACCAACCATTGGCGTGCGCATCAGCGACACGGCCGGATGGCCGGAGCGTTGTCCCCGCCGAAGTCGAGGGTTTGCGGTGGCGACGACGAGACGGTCTACCTCACGAATCCGCTGCTGGGTCGCTGCCTGAAGCGCGTCCCCAGCAGGCGGATTGAGTAGCAGCGCTCTTGCTGCGGCTAGCGCACCCCCGCCGGGTACGCCCAGTGCTACTGAAGACCTGACGCTGGTCGGAGCCTGCATTGCCGGGGTCGGCGCTGCCAGAGCCGGTTGCTGGCTCCCAGTGCAGGTATTGGTGCCGCGAACGCTTGGCTCGCCGCTGGCACAGTGTGCCCTGGTATGGGCAAGGCTGCTCCATAGACCGGGGACGCCGTTTGCGGGGCATATGGTTGTGGCATATGCTGCGCGGCGTATGCCTGGGGCAGAGCTCGCGTGGCGAAGATCTGCCCTTCAGGCTGGGTCGAGGCCGATGTCATACTGTCGCCAGCCTCTTAGTTGCAACGCCTTTCTCGACGTCGCTCGAAGAACACTCGGACATCTTGACCCAAGTGGCATCGCTCCGGCTCTGCCCCCAGGTCCGTCGATGGAAGCCTGGTGGAGCTGGAGTCTGCCGTCTGCTCGCCAACCATTGGCGTGCGTGTCAGCGGCACGGCCGGTTGGCCGGAGCGTCGTCCCCGCCGAAGTCGAGGTTTTGCGGCCGCGACGACGAGACGGTCTATCTCTCGAATCCACTGCTGGGTCGCTGCCTGAGGCGCGTCCCCAGCGGGCAGATTGCGCAGTAGCGCTCTTGCTGCGGCTGGCGCACCCCCGCCGGGTACGCCCAGCGCTACTGAAGACCTGACGCTGGTTGGAGCCTGCATTGCCGGGGTCGGCGCTGCCAGAGCCGGTTGCTGGCTCCTAGTGCAGGTACTGGTGTCGCGAACGCTTGGTTGCGCCTGACACAGTGTACCCCGGTATGGGCAAGGTTGCGCCATAGGCCGGGGACGCCACTTGCAGAGCACATGGTTGTGTCTTATGCTGTGCGGCGTACGCCTGGGGCAGAGCTCACGTAGCGAAGGTCTGCCCTCCAGGCTGGGTCGAGGCCGACGTCATGTTGTCGCCAGCCTCTTGAGTGCGACGCCTTTCTCGACGTTGCTCGAGGAACACTCGGGCATCTTGGCCCAAGTGGCACTGTTCCAGCTCTGTCCTCAGGCCCATCGACGGAAGCTTGGTGGAGCTGGAACCCGCCGTCTGCCCGTCAACCGTTGGCGCGTGCGTCAGCGACACAGCCGGTTGGTCGGAGCGTCGTCCCCGCCGAAGTCAATGGTTTGCGGCGGCGACGACAAGACGGTCTACCTCGAGAATCCACTGCTTCGCTGCCTGAGGCGCGTCCCCAGCAGGCGGATTGTGCAGTAGCACCCTTGCTGCGGCTAGCACACCCCCACCGGGTACGCCCGGTGCTACTGAAGGCCTGACGCTGGATGGAGCCTGCATTGCCGGGGTCGGCGCTGCCAGAGCCGGTTGCTGGCTCCCAGCTTGCCCTGACACACTCCGTCCTGAGTGTGTCATCATGTACTCTCCCCTGGTCACGGTTTGCCACGGGCGCAGGGGAGAGTTTGCCGCTGAAGGAAGCTTGGTCATCTTCGTCGGCGGAAACTCATCGCGCTAGGAGAAAAGCCCCCTACCTGGCGCGCCAAATGTCGAAGTGTTCAGTCGACACTTCCCCCGGGCCTGCACTGGGCAGCCCGCGGAGGTTCTTTTTTTTGGTGGGGCTAGTCTCTAGCGGAGAGCTTGCGCAGATGGACGAGTTAGTAAGAGCTTGACACGGCGAGTTTTACGTGGTTCAGGCCGCCGGAGCGTAAAACCCTACGTCCACGGCGAGCTATGGAGCTCGCTGTATTGCTTGCTGCTCAGGCTCAGAGGCCTGAGATTGGGGGTGAGTTACAGCTTGAGAGTGTATGGCTAGCGTATGAGTTGCAAAGTGCGAACCCTTGCTATCGACGCCTACCCGAGCCTTTTATAGTCCAAGACTCGGGCGGCTTACAAGGGGAGCCGGGACCCGACAGGTGGTCCCGGGAAGATTGTCTATAATCTACCGTATCTGCAGTTATGCCGGTCGTTGTCTCTGGTCGAAGGCTTCTGGGTCTTCATCTTGCCGCCCTGCCCATGCCGCATGCTAGTCGTAGTGGTTGATGACGGCGCAGCGGCATGGGATGTCTTGTCGCGGTGTTTATTAGCAGGCAGGTTCTGACACAGCGCCAGTCTGTGATGCGACTGGGCGCAACGGCACCTGACAGAAGCGTGCTCCGCGTCTTGGGAAGACGCGGGCCTTGAATACCTTGTACGGGCAAGGTATGGGGCGTCTTTACGCCCGCTGCCTTTCTCTTGGGGGCAGGCAGCACCGTTCTTCTGGCCACGCGGCGGGCCCGGAGCTCTCCTTTGAGGAGAGGGAGGTCCGGCCCCGCTGGACGCGTGGTGCCTTCGAACCTCTCCCCACGGGGGGGGGGGGGGGGGGCGGGGAGGTTCGGCTTCTGTTGGCCACGTGGCGAGCCCGGAGCTCCTGTCTGAGGAGAGGGGGGTCCGGCCTCTCCGGACACGCGGCACCTTCGAACCTCTCTCCTGTGGAGGGGGAGGTCCGGCTTCTGTATGCCACGTGGTGGGCCCGGAGCTCTCCTCTGAGGAGAGGGAGGTCCGGCCCCGCTGGACGCGTGGCGCCTTCGGAGCTCTCCCTGCGGAGAAGGGCGAGATCCTTAGGCATTTTCCCCTGTGCGCGGGGGTACCCCATATCGAGGGTACCGACAGACACCTTCCCCGGGTCCTAACTGTGTTAGGGGCCCCCGGGAGCCTTCGGATCTCGCCCCATGGGGAGCTCCAAATCTGCCTGCCACGTGGCGGGTCCGGAGCCCCTCCTTATGAGGCGGGAGCTCTGACCCTGCTGGACACGTAGGGCTTTCGGAGCCCTCCCTCCGGGGGGGGGGGGAGGTCCGGTTTCCGCCTGCCACGTGGCGAGTCCGGAGCCCCCCTCTGGGGAGGTGGGAGCTCTGGGCCCGCTAGACACGTGGGGCCTTCGGGCCTCGCCCCTGCTTAAGGGGCGGGACCCGGTCCTTCCAGTCCTAGGCTGGAGTAGTTGATAGCTCCTTTCCCCCCGCTTCATGCAGTCCCCCTTGCCGTAACCTGGAGGTCCTGCACACAGGCAGAGGAAACGTAATTCTCCTCAGGGGTCCTCCCCTCCCGTCTCCTAGTCTTATTCGTCTGACAATCCTGATTCGTTATACGGGGCTTGGGCAATTCTGTGCTCGAGGCGCCGGAGCTCCGGCTCCCTCCGAGGTCCGGGTACGGTCATCCGATCCCTAGTACCGGGTCGTGCGCTGGGGAAGCAGAGTGCACGTGCTTTGGGTTCATGACCAGGCAAAGCGTTTGTACTCCCCTGTACCTCCGGAGGGCAGGATGCGCACGCTTTGGGCTCGTGGCCTGCTAAGCGGGATACGCACCCTGGACCCCCCATGCACAACGCAGGCCTTTCCTGGAGGTGACCAACTGGCACCGCAACACCTGACTGGGGGAGGCCCGAGAGACTCACTCGGCCATCGGCAGGTGCCTCAAGCGCGGCCGCCCTCGGTAGGATAGCGAATGCCGACTATGGATGAGCGCGGGAGAGGGGGAGATAGATGTACGATGAACATACATAGATAATGTGATCATAAAAATTAATGCATAATTTAAATGAGCGCATGAGAGAGAGCTTAAGTAGAACAAGTTTCTGTGTTCATGCCCATAGGTGGAATTCTGGCTGTACATGGAGGCAATGTCTCGCCTCGTCTACAAGGGAAGCAAGACTCTACGCGCTTAGGGTCGGGACCAGGCTAAACTGGACGTAGTCCTGTACCGTCCCTTGAGACTTAGCTGCCTCAAGCTCTGTTCCTAAATTCTATGGGGTTCATTACAGAAGGGAACGACCCTGTTCTACTAATGCTCGGGGAGTAGGACTTACAGTGTTGCTCCATGCCAAGGGTTTTGGGAACGGATCCCACACTCGGTCGAAAGGCATGTGTTCCTGCGGCGGCAGCTCTCATGATTCTGAAGGGACCTTCCCTGCTGGGGGAGAGTTTATAGGTCCGTCTCGGGAAAGAGCGTTTCGTGACACCAGGTTGCCCTTCTGCAGGTCCCTGACGCGTTTGGTTCTTTGGCGGTAGTGCTTAGAGCATCAGCCGAGACCGTGCGTTGTGGGATGTTACCTGCAGCCGAGTCTCGCCGACGAGGTTGTCATCTTCACGCTGGATCAGGTCCTGCGCGGCTTCTCCTGGGGGCCCCCGGGGAGTTCTCCATTTCTGGCTAAGGCCTTCAAGGGGTAGGTGGACCCGGGATCGTCTTGGATGACCTAAGGCGTCTTCCCCCTCTGGCAAGGCCTTCAAGGGGTTGACAGACCTTGGGCGGCCCCCGGGAGGTATGTCCGAGGCACGGAGCCGTGCTCTCGGGTGAGGCTGGCCCGACCTTGCACCATTGTGGTCGGTGCTTGGGCTGCTGCGACTACTTGGGGCTTCTCCAAGGTTGACGCCGCAGCAGTGCAGCCTCCACTGACCCGGGACGGCAGCCGCAGCCGGCTACCGCCCTGGCCCGTCACCGTCGGAGCTGGAGTCCTCACCGTTATGCACTGTCTTTATGACACGCTGAGGCTCCTGAAACCCCACCTGATGGGCGGCGCTGACTGGGGCATCGACCTTCTGCTTGCCATCCCTCTGAGGGTAGGGCGGTGCTTCAGCTCTCTGCTGTCTTCCTTTGCAGAAGCGCTCTGCGAGCCTCTGGATATCCCAGCACTCGGCAGCAGTATGGTTGCCGGCGCCATGCACGGGGCATAGCCCGCCCTGGTCACTATCTGGGGCCGGTGACTGCCGCTGCCTTTTGTCGGGGCGTGGCCCCCGTGCTCCACCAGTCGTCGCTGCTGCGGCGACGGGAGCCGTGAATGATGACTTCATCTTGCCATTCCCCCAGTTCTTGGCCTTCTTGCCACCCCCATAGGCAGCAGCGCCGGACCCGGGCTGTCCTCCTGGCTCGGAGGTCGGCAGAGAGTGCCAGTTCCGCCCTTCAGCTGCTCTGGCGCATTTGTGCTCCAGGCTGAAGAGCTCAGAGACGTCGCGGACCTCTCTGGTCGAGAGCTTCTCGAGCATTTTCTCGTCGCAGATACCCTGCCAGAACGCTACCACCACAGAAGCACTTTGAATATGCGGGATGGTGTTGCATACCTGGGAGAACCGCTGGATGAAAGAGCGCAGCGACTCCCCAGGTTGTTGCTTGACGGCGTGGAGGTCAAGCTCCATGCCGGGACGGGTGTAGGAGCTGCCGAAGTTGGCGACAAACTGCCGGCAGAGCTCTCCCCAGGAAGTTATGGACCCCGGAGGGAGATTCATGAGCCAAGACCGAGCTGGGCCGGTCAAGGCGACGGGGAAGTAGTTGGCCATGACAGCCTCATCCCCTCCTGCGGCAAGTACGGCGGTGGAGTAGATCTGGAGGAATTCTGCCGGGTTGACGCTACCGTCGTACTTCTCGGGCAGGTGCGGCCGAAACTTGCGCGGCCACCTCGCGAATCGAAGGTGGGGCGCAAGGGCCGCACATCCTGCTCCTGCTGCCGCAGGTATTGGCGCTGCGAACGCTTGGTTCGCACTTGGCACCATGTACCCGGGCATGGGCAAGGCTGCTCCATAGACCGGGGGCGCTGCTTGCGGCGCATATGGTTGTGGCATATGCTGCGCGGCGTATGCATGAGGCAGGACTCGCGTGGCGAAGTTCTGCCCTCCAGGCTGTGTCGAGGCCGACGTCATGCTGTCGCCAGCCTCATTGTTGCGACGCCTTTCTCGACGTCGCTCGAGGTACACTCGGGCATCCTGGCCCAAGTGGCACTATTCCAGCTCCCTTCTCAGGTCCGTCGACGGGAGCCTGGAGGAGCTGGAATCCGCCGTTTGCCCGTCAACCGTTGGCGTGCGCATCAGCGACACAGCCGGTTGACCGGGGCGTCGCCCTCGCCGAAACCGGGGGTTCACGGCGGCGACGACGAGGCGGTCCACTTCACGGACCCACTGTTGGGTCGCTGAATGGGGCGCATCCCCAGCAGGTGGGTTGCGCAGCAGTGCTCTTGCTGCAGCTAGCGCACCCCCATGGTGTACGCTCAGCGCTGCAGAAGATATCACACTGGTCGGAGCCTGCATTGCCGGAGTCGACGCTGCCGGAGTCGGCTGCTGGCTATCAGCTTGTGCCGACACACTCCGTCCTAAGTGCGTCGACATGTACTCCCTGCTGGTCACGGTTCGCCGTGAACGCGGAGGGGGAGAGTTTGTCGCTGAGGGAAGCTTGGTCATCTTCATCGGCGGAAACTCGTCGCGCAAGGGGAAAAGCCCCTGTCGAATTGTTCGGTTGACACTTCCCCCGGGCCTGCACTGGGCAGCCCGCGGAGTTTCTTTTTTTGTTGGGGCTAGTCCCTTGCGGAGAGCTTGCGCGGATGGACGAGTTAGTAAGAGCTTGACGCGGTGAGTTTTACGTGGTTCAGGCCGCCGGAGCGTAAAACCCTACGTCCACGGCGAGCTATGGAGCTCGCTGTATTGCTTGCCGCTCAGGGCCGGAGTCCTGAGCTTGGGGGTGAGTTACAGCTTGGGAGTGTATGGCTAGCGTATGAGTTGCAAAGTGCGAACCCTTGCTATCGTCGCCTACCCGAGCTCTTTATAGTCCAAGACCTTGGCGGCTTACAAGGGGAGCCGGGACCTGACAGGTGGTCCCGGGAAGATTGTCTATTATCTACCGTATCTGCAGTTATGCCGGTAGTTGTCTCTCGCCGAAGGCTTCTGAGTCTTCATCTTGCCGCCCTGCCCATGCCGCATGCTAGTCGTAGTGGTTGATGACGGCGCAGGCGGCATGGGATGTCTTATCGCGGTGTTTATTTGCTGGCAGGTTCTGACACCACGCGCCAGTCTATGATGCGACTGGGCGCAATGGCACCTGACAGAGGCGTACTCCGCGTTTCCGCGTCTTGGGAAGACGCGGGCCTTGAATACCTTGTACGGGCAAGGTATGGGGCGTTTTTACGCCCGCTGCCTATCTCTCGGGGGCAGGCAGCACCGTTCTCCTGGCCACGTGGCGGGCCCGGAGCCCTTCTCAGAGGAGAGGAGGGTCCGTCCTGCGGAGCATGTGGAGCCTCCGGACCTCTCCCCGCAGAGGGGGAGGCTCGGCTTCTGTCGGCCATGTGGCGGGCCCGGAGCTCTCCTCTGAGGAGAGGGAGGTCCGGCCCCGCTGGACGCGTGGCGCCTTCGGACCTCTCTCCCCAGGAGGGGGAGGTCCGGCTTCTGTATGCCACATGGCAGGCCCGGAGCTCTCCTCTGAGGAGAGGGAGGTCCGGCCCCGCCGGACGCGTGGCGCCTTCGGAGCTCTCCCTGTGGAGAAGGGCAAGTTCCTTAGGCATTTTCGCCTGTGCGCGGGGGTACCCCATATCTCAGGTACCGACAGCCCCCTTCCTGGCGCGCCAAATGTCGAAGTGTTCGGTCGACACTTCCCCCGGGCCTGCACTGGGAAGCCCGCGGAGGTTCTTTTTTCGGTGGGGCTAGACCCTTGCGGAGAGCTTGCGCGGATGGACGAGTTAGTAAGAGCTTGACACTGTGAGTTTTACGTGGTTCAGGCCGCCGGAGCGTAAAACCCTACGTCCACGGCGAGCTATGGAGCTCGCTGTATTGCTTGCTGCTCAGGGCCGGAGTCCTGAGCTTGGGGGTGAGTTACAGCTCGGGTGTGAATTGCTAGCGTATGAGTTTCCGCCGATACGTGGCACCCTCGGACCTCTCTCCCGCGGAGGGGGAGGTCCGGCCTCTGTATGCCACATGGCGGGCCTAGAGCTCTCCTCTGAGGAGAGGGAGGTCCGGCCCCGCCGGACACGTGGCGCTTTCAGAGCTCTCCCTGCGGAGAAGGGCGAGTTCCTTTGGCATTTTCCCCTATGCGCGGGGGTACCCCATATCGCAGGTACCAACAGTGCCAATTGGGTGGATGAGCTTCCGAGCACACTATGGGCTAACCCGACATCCCAGAGCCGGGCCACAGGAGAGACACCCTTCTTCATGGTGTATGGGGCCGAAGCCGTACTTCCCCCAGAGATCACCATGAAGTCTCAACGTGTCCGGGCTTACGACGAAGCCGCACAGGACAACCTCCGGCGTGGAGAAATTGACCTCGTCGACGAGGTCTGATTGCATGCAGCTCTCCGTAACGCACGGTACAGACAAGCGCTCCGTCGCTACCACCAGAGGTCTGTGCGTGCCCGGGAGCTGCAGGAAGGCGACCTGGTGCTGCGGCGCATACTTTCTCGCGAAGGGACCCACAAACTCTCCCCTAGTTGGGAGGGTCCCTTTCGAGTCGCAAAAGTGTGCCGCCCCGGGTGCGTACGCCTTTCCACCGAGGATGGGGACCTGCTTCCGAACCCTTGGAACATAGAACACCTCCGTAAGTTCTACCCTTAGAGCAAAGATAGGACAGTCTCTTCTTTTCATAATAAATTCTATAGAGTCCAGGAACAGCGCTCGGAGCAGCTAAGCCCCAGGGGACGGTACAGGACTACGTTCATCTTTGCCTGGTTCCAACTCCAAGCGCGTAGAGTCTTGCTTCCCTTCTTAATGGGGCGGGTCGTGGCCTCCATGTTTAGCCTGCCTTCCTCCTGTGGAAAATTATATGAAAAGAAACCTGTTCTACTTTGCTCTTTCCTTGTACTCATTTAAAATTATGTATTAAATTTCTTATGATTACACTTCCGGCATATGCCCGCCATGCGCTCGGCTCCCTCTTCTCATTCTCACCCCTAGTCGGCATTTGCTGCCCTACCAGAGGCGGTAGCGTTGGAGGTACCTGCCGATGGTCAAAGGGGCCCCGGGCCCCCGGCGCTTCGCGCACTATGGTCCCCAAGCACCGTGCATATGGTTAGGGACCGTAAGTGTGACGCCCTCAATTCTGTGGAAAACCACGGAACCGAGAACTAATGCATATGTGTGCCCAGGATGTTCATCACACATACACATACGTTCCACAAACTGAATTCAGATTATATATTACCACGAATAACAGAGTTTATTACAACACCTCATGAGTCTTGGACTCATGCTCACAGCGGAAGTCTTTATTTCTACGCAGCGGAAATCTTTATTTAAATGCGGAAGCAAAAACTGATGCGGAAGCAAAACTAAGCAGAAGTGGCTTCATCTCTACTCCCTCCACAGGCAAGGTTGAGAACAGATCACATGCCATAATGTCCCACTTGATCTTCATAATAGGCTTCTCCTGCTGCTGATGAAGAAATAATAATGCAAGGTTGAGTACAATGATGTACTCAGCAAGTGTGGGAATAACGCATGATATGCAGCTCATAAACAAGGTAGGTAATAAAAGGCTTATTTGCAGAAAAGAAGATTTATAAAAAACGTGATAAAACAGCAACTTAACTTTAGATGAATGTAATCCCAGCATGTATTAAATTACCAATATACCTCCATCGCTTTCCATGTTCCATCCGAACATTAACCAATCTTTTATTCATACTCACGAATACCTCCTCGTATTCGCTACCATCTCACCTCATAAAACAACCACATCTCACACCGAGACCAATCTCATGTCATGACCCATCAGTCATGCAACCATCTTATCTCCCGGACTCAACAGTTCCAAACCAATAACCATAACCGATAACCATAACCAAGAACCTTCCCAATAACCATTCCAGTAACCATGCCAGTAATCGTCCCATCTAATCATGGCAGTTTAACCAGGTGCTCATGACCGTAAGCTCGGCTATCATGATAGTTTTAATAACTCTGCAGAGTTTGTACCTCTTTACCCACAAGTTTGTGATTTCGTCACCCGTCGGCGACTGCAGAACCTCCATTTTACCAGTACACAGCCGTCGGTGTATGGTCAAGAGATCACAAAATAGCCTTTACAAAGGGGTTACTAGATGTATGGACTCACTAAGGTTTCACCGGCAGGCTAGAATCTCCAATTCTCCCACCCACGGGCCCCCTCTTGTGCCATGCAGTTCCCAGGGCAGTCCTCACTCGACTCCCATTCCCCGCGCCTTCCATAGTCCATAACATCCTAGCAACTTATCTAATTACTCAGCTAAGCCGCACCCATATTTGGCCTTGTGGTGGCACTGTTATCCTGGCCTATGCATGCATGAACCGGTCCTTAGATCTACGGCAAGTAAAACCACCATCCCATGCTACCTCATTCACAAACCCGGTCTTGCCTAGATCTCCCTCCGATCCATGTTCATTATTAACATCAGTTTCCCCTTATTATTATGAGTGCAGTTAGCTAGACACATCTATCTTGCTTCCCAATCCCATGGACTCAGCGAAGCATAAAACAAGAAAACCATACCCGACTCATAAACTTCCCAGGCGTCAAGGATGGTTTAATCGAAACTAGTAAACTCCTATAAAAAGGGTTTTCCCATCATGTTTGACTCAGCACACACACCTTTTCGCAAAACAAAATAGTTTTACCCAAAACATAGGATCAACATGGTCAAGGAGCACTTGCCTTGTTCTTGCGGTTCCGGTTGTCCTTGATTCTCAAAAACTTGTTGCTGCAGCTCGTTGTAGACAGCTTCCTTAGTTTGTCCTGCTTTGTAGGATTCACGTGCATGCAATATTCACAGCAATCAATATCATGCACAAAACCCTAAACTAGATGCGATGATGCACATGCATGCTATCCTATGATTAGTTTCATTAGATTGGTGTGCCCTTTCATGGACAGGGGTGTTCTGATCAAAGGTGGTCGTGGCGATGATCTTGTCTTTTAGATCAAACTGATCATCGAGTGATCTGCCCACGAGAAAGCTTCTGTTCGAAAGGAATTGAAGAACAGATGCAAGAGATGGACACCATGATGTCGTAAGGTGGTATTGAAGTCCTACCTCACGCTTTTCTTGACTTCGAGGTCCTCCTCAGACCACTCGGTTCTCCTCCGATGATCTCCCTTGTTGTGCTTTCGATGATATTTCGCTCGGCGAGTTAGGGCTAGGGCTCTAAGTCGTCGGCTCAGGAGTTGAAAGAGAAGTTCGTGATTTCGGCCAGAGGGTTTTGGGTTCTATTTATAATCGGGAAGAGAAGAGTCCTAATCTGATTGGATCCCGAATAAAAGTTTTATTCAGATCTTGTTGGATCCTGTTGTTTTATCTTTGGCAACATTGTGGAGTTTGGATCGGTTCCCGTTGTTTACCGATGTCCTTATGCGTAACAGCCGCTCCAAAACTCGTTACCTCCGTGGTGATGAGCTCCGAAAGCTCCACGTGTCCTTCGGGCCTGGTATCTCCTCATCCGCAGAGACGAGCTCCGGTTGTGCCACGTGTCACGGGCAAGACCTCCCTCTTCTTCGGAGACGAGCTCCGCGCACGCCACGTGTGGGTGCCGGTCTTTCCGCCTTTCCCTCCCTTAGGGACATGCCCCGAGGTCGACACGTGTTTAGCAGCGACGGACCTCCGAAGATAAGCTCCGGTGGCGACACGTGTTTAATAGATCCGGACTCCTCTGAGATGAGCTCCGAGATTGACACGTATCCCGCGCGGATGGTCCTCTGATTTCCGCGAGGACTAGCTCCGTGGACGACACGTGTCTTATGAAAAATGCCTTTGCTTCTTCCGCAGAGGCTATCTCCGCGGGCACCACGTGTCCCACAGGGCCGGACCTCTTTTCAATTGCGGAGCTGACCCCCGAGCCTGCCACGTATCCAGTTTAGCGTCGGACCTCTCCAATCTCTTCGGGGATGAGTTCCGAACACACCACGTGGTCTGCTGGTCGTGAAAGTTGCCTTCGGTGCTCTCAGAAAGCTTTACTGGCTATCCTTTTGATACTTGTTTCTGTTTCCTCTTTTCTAAAAATGTTCTTCTTCTTCATAAACATGAACATGTGCTGACACCCGAGATGAGGGTGTCACAAATCTACCCCCCTTAAATTGAATCTCGTCCTCGAGATTCGTTAGTAGAAAATAGATGGGGAAATTCTGCCTTGATATCCTCTTCTCGCTCCCATGTGGCTTCAGCTTCAGTGTGATGGCTCCATTGTACCTTGCACCATCGAATCACCTTGTTTCGGGTGACCCTTTCCTTTACGTCCAAGATTCGGACAGGGTGTTCTGCGTAAGTCAGGTCCTCTTGAAGGTTAAGTTCTCCCATTGACACTTGTTCCTCTGGTATTCTCAAGCACTTCTTGAGCTGGGATACATGAAACACATCATGTTTGTCGGAGAGGTGGTTTGGGAGCTCTAGTTGATAGGCTACTTCTCCTCGCTTGTCCAAAATCTTAAATGATCCGATGTAGCGAGGCGCTAGTTTGCCTTTGACGTTAAAACGTCGTTGGCCTCGGATAGGTGATATCTTAAGGTATACGAAGTCTCCAACTTCAAAGGTCAACTTTCTATGCCTATTGTCCGCATAGCCTTTCTGTCATGACTGAGCAGCCTTTAAGTTTTCCTGTATTGTTTGGACTTGCTTTTCAGCCTCTTGTAGTACTTCGGGTCCAAACACCTATTTCTCTCCAGTCTCGTTCCAGAACAGCGGCGTTCTACACCGTCTACCATATAAAGCTTCGAAAGGCGTCATCTTCAAGCTAGCTTGATAGCTGCTGTTATAGGAGAACTTGGCATACGGTAAACTCCTATCCCAACTACGCCCACGTTTCAAGGTGCAAGCTCTCAACATGTCTTCCAAAATTTGGTTCGTCCTTTCGGTTTGTCCATCTGTTTGGGGGTGGTAGGCAGAGCTAAAATCCAGTCGTGTACCCATGGCTTTCTGCAACTTCCTCCAGAATCTAGAGGTAAACTGAGAACCTCGATCTGAGATTATCCTCTTTGGAACTCCATGACGGCACACGATCTGCTCCATGTACAATTCTGCCAGCTGTGTAACGTTGTAACTTGTCTTTACCGGAAGAAAATGGGCGGTCTTCGTCAACCGGTCCACAATGACCCAGATGGAGTCGTATCCTGACTGAGTTCGTGGCAATCCGACAATGAAGTCCATACTGATGTCCTCCCATTTCCATTCAGGTATTTTCAAGGGTTGCAACAATCCAGCGGGTTTTTGATGTTCGGCTTTTACCTGTTGGCATGTGTCGCATAGGGCAACGTATTCGGCTATATCCCTCTTCATACCATCCCACCAATAGCAAGTTTTCAAATCCTTGTACATTTTGGTGCTCCCTGGGTGTATGGAATAGGGTGAATCATGTGCCTCCTTCAATACTACGTCGCGAAGGTGTTTTATGTTTGGCACACAAATCCTTTTTCCTAGCCAAAGCGTACCCTTTTTATCCTCCTTGAAATCCTTTTCTATCTCTTGTCGGATTCTTTCTTTGATCTCCTTAATCCCCTCGCCCGTTGCTTGTCCCTTTCTTATTTCTTGCTCCAATGAGGAGTGGATTTCCATTATTTCCATGTTGTTCAAAAATCCGAGGTGTAACTGTTCGAACTCTTTACGTAGTTCGGGTGGTAGCTCCCGAACCGTGAGTTGGTGGCATGCTCCCTTTCTGCTCAATGCGTCAGCGACCACATTGGCCTTCCCGTGGTGGTAATTGATTCCTACATCATAATCCTTGATGAGTTCTAACCATCGACGTTGCCTCAAATTCAAGTCTGTTTGTGTGAATATGTACTTGAGGCTTTTATGATCCGTATAGATCTCACATCGATGACCAAGGATATAATGTCTCCAAATCTTCAATGCATGCACCACTGCTGCTAACTCCAAATCATGAGTAGGATAGTTAAGCTCATGCTTCTTTAATTGTCATGAGGCATAGGCTACCACTTGCCCTTCCTGCATGAGCACACATCCGAGCCCTTGTCTGGATGCGTCACAATAT
Organism: Neostapfia colusana; assembly: GCA_030760725.1. NCBI lineage: Eukaryota > Viridiplantae > Streptophyta > Magnoliopsida > Poales > Poaceae > Neostapfia > Neostapfia colusana. Next base: position 17,149,592 of record JASWHV010000017.1, on the reverse strand, counting down.
ATGTCGAAGCTCTTGCTTACGTCTGGCAATACCAGAACTGGTGCTGTGGTTAGCCTTTTCTTGAGTTCCTCAAAACTTTCTTGGCAGGCTTGTGTCCATTGAAAGACTTTTCCCTTCATTAGCAACTCCGTCATAGGTTTTGCTATCTTAGAGAAGTATTTAATGAAGCGCCGATAGTATCCTGCCATCCCAAGGAAACTCCGAATATCCTTCACGCTCCTCGGTTGGTCCCACTTCAAAATATCTCTCACCTTTCCAAGATCAACCGATACCCCTTCCTTGGAGATGATGTGGCCTAGGAAGGATATTTCCCTTAGCCAAAATTGACACTTGTTGAGCTTGGCATACAACTGATGCTCGCGCAACTTTTGCAAGGTCAATTTCAGATGTTCTTCATGCTCCTCCTTACTTTTTGAATACACCATAATGTCGTCGATGAAAACTATGACGAACTTGTCCAAGTACTCCATGAAAACCTTATTCATAAAGTACATGAAGTATGCGGGTGCATTCGTCAATCCAAAAGACATAACGGTATATTCATATGAACCATACCGCATCCGAAAGGCTGTCTTAGGTATATCGGAGGGCTTAATCTTCAGCTGGAAATATCCCGACCGAAGATCAATCTTGGAGAACACTTGGGCTCCTTTCATTTGATCGAACAGGTCCTCTATACGGGGCAGAGGGTATTTATTCTTGATTTTTACCTCATTGAGAGACCTGTAGTCCACGCACATTCTTTGGGTTCCGTCCTTCTTGTCTACGAAGAGTACCGGGGCTCCCCATGGTGACGAACTTGGACGGATAAAACCCTTCTCCAACTGTTCTTGAATTTGCTTCTTGAGTTCAACTAACTCGTTGACGGGCATCCTATATGGCCTCTTAGCTATGGGTGCAGTTCCAGGTACCAAATCTATGGCAAACTCAACGTCCCGGTCAGGTGGCATACCTGGAAGTTCTTCCGGGAACACATCCGAAAATTCCTGAACCACTGGAATTTTGTCCAATGCTACTCCTTCAACATGGTTCAGGTCCGCCCGTTTGGTTGCTTGCGGGGCTGGCTCGAACTCGACACGGATACCGTGTTCGTTTGTCAATTGCACGCTTCTCTCAGCGCATTGGATTACTCCATTGTGCTTGCTTAACCAGTCCATTCCGAGTATGATGTCAATTCCGTGGGAGTCCAAAACAATAAGGTTGGCAAGGAAGTCTACCCCCCTTATTTTAAGGCTTACCTTAGGACATACTATATTAGTCCTCATTTCTCCTCCTGGAGAATTAACTAACATAGCACCTTCTAAGTGGGATACGGGTAGATGATGCTTGGCAACATATTTGGATGATATGAAGGAATGCGATGCTCCGGAATCAAATAAAATGGTGGCTGGGTTGGAGTTGGCAAGGAACATACCAATTGCGACGTCCTCAGCCTGTTGTGCTTCCTCAGCAGTGACATGGTTAACATGGCCACGAGCATAGTTCTGCGGTCCAGGGTTCCCTTGGTGGTCCCCTCCGTTTGGTCGCTGGTTCTGCTTGGGCACGTTACCTTGCTGTCCAGGGCCTCTCTTCGGGCACTGGTTAGCGAAGTGGCCTACTTCCCCGCATGCAAAGCATGCCCTGTTTCCTACGGCAGCAGGTACGTTGGGGCGGGGGTTTTGAACAGGAGCGCCATTGTTAGGCCGGGGCGCAGGAGGCATGGGCACACGAGGTGCCGGTGCAACGAGCCGTTGCTGTGGTGGCTGACCAGGGCGGTACGTAGGAGCGGTCGATCCATACTGCGGTGCAGGGGGCATGTATCTAGGTCGTACGTTGCTCCCTTGGGGCTGGTATGGGATCTTCCTTTTGCACTCGCGCTCGATCTCTCGGATCTTGTTTTCCACCACAATAGCCTTATCAACTAGCTTCTGGAAGCTTACGTAGTCATTGTTGAGGAGCTGAACTTGGATCTCATTGTTCAACCCTCTCATGAACAGGTACTGCTTCCTTTGGTCTGAGTTGACATCTTCGGGGGCATACCGGGACAGTTGTATGAACTTGTTGAGGTATTCGTTCACACTCTTCTGCCCTTGGCGGAGACCTTCAAACTCCTGCCTCTTGAGCATCATTACGCCAACAGGGATGTAGTGGGAGCGGAAATATTCCTTGAACTCAGTCCAAGTGATTGTCTCCGGGTTGGCATGGGCGTTGCTCAAGGCATCCCACCAGTCAGCAGCTGCTCCCATCAGTTGGTGCGACGCAAAGAGAACCTTTTCTCGGTCGTTGCACTGTACAATGGCAAGCTTCTTCTCCATGGATTTCAACCAATCATCGGCCTCCATTGGATCGCTTGCTTGAGCAAAGGTGGGTTGTCGAGTCCTCATGAACTCTCCCAACTTGTTATGAGCCGGCGGTGGTGGTGGCGGTGGTGCCGGAACGGGGTGTTGGTTGGCCTGCAACTGACCCAAGGTTTGGATCATGGTTTGCATAAGCTGGTTTTGCATGGCCATCAACCTTTCGAGGTTGTTTTCGCCAGCTCCAGGGTTAGCAGGAACTTCTTCGTGGTCATCTTCCTGGACGTTCCTTCGGCTGGCGTTTCCTCTCACCATCTTGAGAGAGAACGAAATAGAATAGAAGGTTAGAAGATTAGATAGGTCCTTTCAACTATATGCATCAAGGGGAGTTTGGACTATATATATTAGTCCTTATGAGGATGTGATCAAGTGCCGAAGCATTTCACTCCTCTTTCTTCTTACGTGTGGATATGGGCAACGTTGTTGAGACGCCCCACAACTCACACTAAGCACGTATTCACAAATAATCATCACAAGGGCCCACTCAACTCCTATTCAAGGATGGTTTCCTATGTCAAGGTGGTTTCAAGGCCAATCTAAGCTATTCATCCTAGGATGCTTCTTTTGGTCCGCGTAGCTTCTATTTAGGGGTATAACTTGCTGTTAACCTGTGATTCTAATGTCAACCCAAGGTTTCTATCTAGGCGTGTAACCTACTGTCAACCCGTGGCTCTGATACCAATCTGTGACGCCCTCAATTCTGTGGAAAACCACGGAACCGAGAACTAATGCATATGTGTGCCCAGGATGTTCATCACACATACACATACGTTCCACAAACTGAATTCAGATTATATATTACCACGAATAACATAGTTTATTACAACACCTCATGAGTCTTGGACTCATGCTCACAGCGGAAGTCTTTATTTCTACGCAGCGGAAATTTTTATTTAAATGCGGAAGCAAAAACTGATGCAGAAGCAAAACTAAGCAGAAGTGGCTTCATCTCTACTCCCTCCACAGGCAAGGTTGAGAACAGATCACACGCCATAATGTCCCACTTGATCTTCATAATAGGTTTCTCCTGCTGCTGATGAAGAAATAATAATGCAAGGTTGAGTACAATGATGTACTCAGCAAGTGCGGGAATAACACATGATATGCAGCTCATAAACAAGGTAGGTAATAAAAGGCTTATTTGCAGAAAAGCAGATTTATAAAAAACGTGATAAAACAGCAACTTAACTTTAGATGAATGTAATCCCAGCATGTATTAAATTACCAATATACCTCCATCGCTTTCCATGTTCCATCCGAACATTAACCAATCTTTTATTCATACTCACGAATACCTCCTCGTATTCGCTACCATCTCACCTCATAAAACAACCACATCTCACACCGAGACCAATCTCATGTCATGACCCATCAGTCATGCAACCATCTTATCTCCCGGACTCAACAGTTCCAAACCAATAACCATAACCGATAACCATAACCAAGAACCTTCCCAATAACCATTCCAGTAACCATGCCAGTAATCGTCCCATCTAATCATGGCAGTTTAACCAGGTGATCATGACCGTAAGCTCGGCTATCATGATAGTTTTAATAACTCTACAGAGTTTGTACCTCTTTACCCACAAGTTTGTGATTTCGTCACCCGTCGGCGACTGCAGAACCTCCATTTTACCAGTACACAGCCGTCGGTGTATGGTCAAGAGATCACAAAATAGCCTTTACAAAGGGGTTACTAGATGTATGGACTCACTAAGGTTTCACCGGCAGGCTAGAATCTCCAATTCTCCCACCCACGGGCCCCCTCTTGTGCCATGCAGTTCCCAGGGCAGTCCTCACTCGACTCCCATTCCCCGCGCCTTCCATAGTCCATAACATCCTAGCAACTTACCTAATTACTCAGCTAAGCCGCACCCATATTTGGCCTTGTGGTGGCACTGTTATCCTGGCCTATGCATGCATGAACCGGTCCTTAGATCTACGGCAAGTAAAACCACCATCCCATGCTACCTCATTCACAAACCCGGTCTTGCCTAGATCTCCCTCCGATCCATGTTCATTATTAATATCAGTTTCCCCTTATTATTATGAGTGCAGTTAGCTAGACACATCTATCTTGCTTCCCAATCCCATGGACTCAGCGAAGCATAAAACAAGAAAGCCATACCTGACTCATAAACTTCCCAGGCGTCAAGGATGGTTTAATCAAAACTTGTAAACTCCTATAAAAAGGGTTTTCCCATCATGTTTGACTCAGCACACACACCTTTTCGCAAAACAAAATAGTTTTACCCAAAACATAGGATCAACATGGTCAAGGAGCACTTGCCTTGTTCTTGCGGTTCCGGTTGTCCTTGATTCTCAAAACCTTGTTGCTGCAGCTCGTTGTAGACAGCTTCCTTAGTTTGTCCTGCTTTGTAGGATTCACGTGCATGCAATATTCACAGCAATCAATATCATGCACAAAACCCTAAACTAGATGTGATGATGCACATGCATGCTATCCTATGATTAGTTTCATTAGATTGGTGTGCCCTTTCATGGACAGAGGTGTTCTGATCAAAGGTGGTCGTGGCGATGATCTTGTCTTTTAGATCAAACTGATCATCGAGTGATCTGCCCACGAGAAAGCTTCTGTTCGAAAGGAATTGAAGAACAGATGCAAGAGATGGACACCATGATGTCGTAAGGTGGTATTGAAGTCCTACCTCACGCTTTTCTTGACTGCGAGGTCCTCCTCAGACCACTCGGTTCTCCTCCGATGATCTCCCTTGTTGTGCTTTCGACGATGTTTCGCTCGGCGAGTTAGGGCTAGGGCTCTAAGTCGTCGGCTCAGGAGTTGAAAGAGAAGTTCGTGATTTCGGCCAGAGGGTTTTGGGTTCTATTTATAATCGGGAAGAGAAGAGTCCTAATCTGATTGGATCCCGAATAAAAGTTTTATTCAGATCTTGTTGGATCCTGTTGTTTTATCTTTGGCAACATTGTGGAGTTTGGATCGGTTCCCGTTGTTTACCGATGTCCTTACGCGTAACAGCCGCTCCAAAACTCGTTACCTCCGTGGTGATGAGCTCCGAAAGCTCCACGTGTCCTTCGGGCCTGGTATCTCCTCATCCGCAGAGACGAGCTCCGGTTGTGCCACGTGTCACGGGCGAGACCTCCCTCTTCTTCGAAGACGAGCTCCGCGCACGCCACGTGTGGGTGCCGGTCTTTCCGCCTTTCCCTCCCTCAGGGACATGCCCCGAGGTTGACACGTGTTTAGCAGCGACGGACCTCCGGAGATAAGCTCCGGTGGCGACACGTGTTTAATAGATCCGGACTCCTCTGAGATGAGCTCCGAGATTGACACGTATCCCGCGCGGATGGTCCTCTGATTTCCGCGAGGACTAGCTCCGTGGACGACACGTGTCTTATGAAAAATGCCTTTGCTTCTTCCGCAGATGCTATCTCCGCGGGCAGCACGTGTCCCACAGGGTCGGACCTCTTTTCAATTGCGGAGGTGACCCCCGAGCCTGCCACGTATCCAGTTTAGCGTCGGACCTCTCCAATCTCTTCGGGGATGAGTTCCGAACACACCACGTGGTCTGCTGGTCGTGAAAGTTGCCTTCGGTGCTCTCAGAAAGCTTTACTGGCTATCCTTTTGATACTTGTTTCTGTTTCCTCTTTTCTAAAAATGTTCTTCTTCTTCATAAACATTAACATGTGCTGACACCCGAGATGAGGGTGTCACAGTAAGCCAAATAAGACTATGAGATAAAGGAGGGGGATCCCCCAAGGAGAATTACGTTTCCCTTACTTGTGCGCAGGACCTCTCGGCCTTAACTCCCTGCAGGAGTATGCCCCTACCAGGGGGCCACTACGGGATCGCGCAAGACCGGAACTCCAAGGTAAGACCGAAGGGCCCACGTGTCCAGCGGGACCGGACCTCCCTCTCCTCTGGGAGAGCTTCGGGCCCGCCACGTGGCCAACAGAAGCCGGACCTCCCGCCCCCCTCCTCTGAGGGGAGAGGTCCAGAGGCCTCATGTGTCCCGCGGGGCCGGACCTCCCTCTCCTTAGAGAAGAGCTCCGGGCCCGCCACATGGCCGGCAGATCCGGGCCTCCCCATCCTCATGAGGCGGGCCCCTGAGACCTCCGGGGCCCTTAGTACAGTAAGGACCCGGGGAAGGCGCTGAAGCAGAGCGTCGGGATTGGAGAAGACCTCTGAGCACCTTGCAGAGCTAAGGGCTCGGCCAGGCAAAACCAAGAAGAAGACGAGCCGGCAAGGTACTCCGGCGGTTCCCAAAGAAAGCGTCGCAACGTGCAGAAGTGGCGGTCTTGGGAACCGTCGTAGTAAAGGAAACCATCAAGTGGGCGCACGCTCCCGCGGCCCCGCGACTGTTTGTGCTCCGGCAGCGGTCAATGCAGGACTTAAGAGATAGCGCGCAGAACAGAAGAGATGGAGGTCCCACCCCGGGCTCGCAATCTCCCCCGAGATGTGCCCGGGGGCCACTATCGGTACCCGCGATATGGGGTACCCCCGCGCACAGGGGAAAATGCCTAAGGAACTCGCCCTTCTCCGCAGGGAGAGCTCCGAAGGCGCCACGCGTCCTGCGGGGCCGGACCTCCCCCTCCTCAGAGGAAAGCTCCGGGCTCGCCACGTGGCATAAGGAAGCCGGACCTCCCCCTCCGCGGGGGAGAGGTCCGAAGGCGCCACGTGCCCAGCGGGGCCGGACCTCCCTCTCCTCAGAGGAGAGCTCCGGGCCCACCATGTGGCCACAGAAGCCGGACCTCCCCCTCCGGAGGAGAGGTCCGAAGGCTCCACGTGCCCTGCGGGGCCGGACCCCCTCTACTCTAAGGAGGGCTCCGGGCCCGCCACGTGTCCAGCAGAAGAGCGCTGCCTGCCCCTGAGCGGTAGGCAGCGGGCGTAAAGACGCCCCATACCTTGCCGTACAAGGTATTCAAGGCCCGCGCCTTCCCAAGATGCAGAGACGTGGAGCACGCCTCTGTCAGATGCCGTTGCGCCCAGTGGCATCACAGACTGGCGCGCGGTGTCAGAACCTGCCAGCCAATAAACGCAGCGACAAGACATCGCATGCCGCCTCCGCCGTCATCAACCACTACGACTAGCATGCGGCATGGGCAGGGCGGCAAGACGAAGACTCAGAAGCCTTCGCCAGAGAAAACTACCGACATAACTGCGGATACGATAGTCTGCAGGCAATCTCCCCGGGACCACCTGTCGGGTCCCGGGCCCCCCTTGTAAGCCGCTCGAGCCTTGGACTATAAAAGGCTCGGGTAGGCAACTGTCGAAGTGTTCGGTCGACACTTCCCCCGGGCCTGCACTGGGCACCCCGCGGAGGTTCTTTTTTCGGTGGGGCTAGACCCTTGCGGAGAGCTTGCGCGTATGGACGAGTTAGTAAGAGCTTGACACGGCGAGTTTTACGTGGTTCAGGCCACCGGAGCGTAAAATCCTACGTCCACGGCGAGCTATGGAGCTCGCTGTATTGCTTGCTGCTCAGAACCGGAGTCCTGAGCTTGAGGATGAGTTACAGCTTGGGGGTGAATGGCTAGCGTCTGAGTTCGAACCCTGGGTGCGAGTGGCTAATGTGCGAACCCTTGCTAACGTCGCCTACCCGAGTCTTTTATAGTCCAAGACTCAGGTGGCTTACAAGGGGGGCCCGGGACCCGACAGGTGGTCCCGGGGAGATTGACTGTTATCTACCGTATCTGCAGTTATGCCGGTAGTTGTCTCTGGCGAAGGCTTCTGAGTCTTCGTCTTGCAGCCCTGCCCATGCCGCATGCTAGTCGTAGCGGATGATGACGGCGGGGGTGGCATGGGATGTCTTGTCGCTGCGTTTATTGGCTGACAGGGTCTGACACCGCGCGCCAGTCTGTGATGCGACTGGGCGCAACGGCACCTGACAGAGGCGTGCTCCGCGTCCCCGCGTCTTGGGAAGACGCGGGCCTTGAATACCTTGTACGGGCAAGGTATGGGGCGTCTTTACGCCCGCTGCCTATCGCTCGGGGGCAGGCAGCGCCGTTCTGCTGGCCACGTGGTGGGCCCGGAGCCCCCCTCAGAGGAGAGGGGGATCCGGCCCCGCGGGACACGTGGAGCCTTCGGACCTCTCCCCGCGGAGGGGGAGGTTCAGCTTCTGTCGGCCATGTGGTGGGCCCGGAGCTCCTCTCTGAGGAGAGGGAGGTCCGGCCCCGCCGGATACGTGGCACCTTCAGACCTCTCCCCCGCGGAGGAGGAGGTCCGGCTTCTGTATGCCACATGGCGGGCCCGGAGCTCTCCTGTGAGGAGAGGGAGGTCCGGCCCCACCGGACACGTGGCGCCTTCGGAGCTCTCCCTGCGGAGAAGGGCGAGTTCCTTAGGCATTTTCCCCTGTGCGCGGGGGTACCCCATATCGCAGGTACGGACAGTGGCCCCCGGGCCCATCTCGGGGGAGATAGTGAGCCCGAGGTGGGACCTCCGTCTCTTCTGATCCACGCACTTTCTCTAAGTCCCGCATTGACCGCTGCCGGAGCACGAATGGCCACGGGATTGTGGGAGCGTGCGCCCACTTGATGGTTGCTTTTACTGCGGCGGTTCCCAAGGCTGCCACTTCTGCACGTTGCGGCGCTTTCTTCCGGAACCGCCGAAGCGCCTTGCCGGCTTGTCTTCTGGGGCGACTGACTCCTCGACCCACCGATTCAGTTGGGCGGCTTGGGTCCACCTGTGATCGGCGCCCGGTCCCGGAGCCAACGCGGTCGCCGATGCGATGTTCTCGAAGATTTTCGAGTCACCTCGAATCATCCCTGAAAAGTTTTAAAAGGGGACCTCACCCGCATCGCGGCTTCCCTTCGCCTTTCCTAGCGCTCGTACTTCCCTTGAACTCTTGCACCCCGGCTTTCCTGCCCTTGTGCCCTCTTTCGCCATGGCTTCCAACTTGCTCCCGACGCGCCTCGTTCGTTCTTCCGAGCTTGGGCCAGTGCGCAGGCTGCTAGGCTGGCGCTCAGAAGAACAGAAACACCGGCTTCGCCGAGGATCTCTCCCCCTGATCCTGGAAAAGGGGGAGATGGTCTTCTTCACTGCTTATGCTCTGGCGGGGTTTGTTCCGCCGATTTCTTCCTTCTTTGTCACCCTGCTGGAGACATATGGCCTCCAGCTCCACCATCTTTCCCCCAACTCTTTCGCAATGGCTGCTGTTTTTGTCCACTTCTGCGAGATGTTCGTGGGGGTGCACGCTTCCGTGACGCTCTTCCGCTACTTCTTTGTGTTGCGGACGACTGGGCGTGGCTCGAAGACTCAGATGGGGGCATACTACTTCCAGCATCGCTGCAAGGACCCCAAGGTCTCTGGATACCTTCTGCCCTTCAGCGCATCAAGGTGGGAAAACTGGAGGGAGAGCTGGGTGGTAGTGCAGACCGACGAGCACGATCGCCTACAACTCCCAACCGCCAGCCCAACCACCGATCGTCGCTTCTGGGAGGAGATCCCTGAGCTGGAGCAGGAGTACTCCCCGGTCTTGGAGCGGATCCGGTTCTTGGCCAACGAGGGGCTGACGTCTCTGATGGTGCTAATGGACTTTATGTCGCGCCGTATTGCACCCTTGCAGCAGCGTAGTCGTCCAGCGTGGTACTACACTGGCGAGCAGGACTATACCAGGCGGGAGAGGGGCCCCGGCTCTGACCCTTCCGACGAGGAGCTGAACGAGATGGTGGGCAAGGTGAGCGGTGACTACATCCCCAGTGGCGACCCCGCCCTTCCGCCCTCTGCCACCCCCCTCTTCTTGGAGCCACAGAGGAGGTCAGAGCTCCTGCGGAAGATGCCGAACCTTGACGACATCGGGATCGCGTCCGACAGGTCGGGGATGCCTTTCGTGGTATTACCATTCCAGGAACCGAGCACTCCGGGTCAGGGCACGAGGCGTCTGCTGCTGTCAAACCCTCCCCCAGAGCCGACGGAACTCAAGCCGCCGACAAAGGGAAGGGAAAGGAGCCGGCCCCCGTGCATCCAGAGAAGAAACATGCCCGGTCTCCTCCGAGGGCGCCGCCTGCGCCGAGTCAGGGTGCCGGAGCTACCTTGCTCCCATCTCCCGGGGGTGCTGGTCCATCGGGAGGCGACCCAAAAAGGCCCCGGGTGTCCCTCCCCGGCGGGTCTCTCCCCAGACAGCGGCCGTCCGAGTCAGCCCAAGTACCTCGTCACCCTTCCTCAAGCGGAGGGGTTTCCAGGACGGATGCTGGTGGGGCCACGCCGGCGAGTGTGCCGGGGATCCAGGCGTCACGCTCCGCGACCGTTCCAGCCGCTGGTCCGGGCGGTTCAGCTACAGCCCAGAGGCCAGTGCTGCAAGCCCGTTGGAGCGCTCATGCCGCCCAGTAAATGTTGCTCTTTCTGGCTTGTAGGAGCAGAGCTCTTGTCTCCTCTCTTAGCCTGAGGGCTTTCTCTTCTTGCAGGGACCGACCAGCTTCTGGGGGCGGGCCTCTTACCCGGCCGCCTTCAACCGACGGAGGCTTCGCGCCTCAGCACCTGGGGACCGTGGTGGCTCCCATTGTCCCCAAATCGACGGGGGCTCACTCTGCGCCGGCGAGTTCACCCTCCGTGTTGGCCGCATCTGCTCCTATCCGCCCTCCTTCACCAGTCCAGAAGTCCGCTCCTGAGACTGGGAGGGCCGCTGTAGGTGCGCCTGCTGGCCCCCTGGCCTCCCTAGGACAGCGCCCCACCCTGGTTGCTGAGGCGCCGGCGCCTCCGCCGGTCTTAGACTCGACAGGGGGGGTCCAGTGGCGTGACTCCTGTCCCCCCTGCCCTGGTGCCCGTGTGGTACGCCCTGGGGCGTGTCCAGACCAGCGCCCGGCAGCTCCAATCCGCCTTTGAGCAGGAGCGGGGGGCGCTGGCCGGCGAGAGGGAACGTCTTCTCAGCTGGCAGCAGCGGGCCCAGGAGGCTAAGGCGGACCTTGACTCGAGGCAGTCAAGGCTTGAGGCCATGGGTGCTCTGCTTGGCACTCAGAAGAAGGCCATTAGCCGCTTGGAGTCAGAGTCCCGGCGGGTTCGTGCCACCTACCGCGAGGCTCTGGCCCACGTTGAAGCCAAAGCCAAGGAGCGCTCCGCCGCCGCGGAGGAGTTGCAGCTGTAGGTAGCCCGTCGAGAGTGCGCCGTCGCCGATCGGGAACGCGCTGTCGCGGCCGAGGAGGAGAAGACCACCGCCCGGCTGAGGGCCAAAGTGGAGGAGCTAAGGGATCGGACCGAGGAGCTGGAGCTCCGTGAGTCGGCTGTTGCCGCGAGGGAGGAGTAGTTCTCCCAGGAGTGCGAGGCGGCGATGGATCGCGAGCTGGCGGCTCGCCAAGAGGTAGAGAACCTCCAATCCTTGCGGTCTGCCGAGGCCCAGGCAGTCTAGGGCTTTATTGCCAAGGCGGGGTCCGCCTTGGCTCCTCTTGGTTTCAGCCCTGTGCAGGTGGAGGCTCTGGCGCGGCCGATGTCCGAAGCGATCCCGGCACTTGAGTCCATCGGCGACGAGCTGGGTCGGCTCGAAGCAGTGATCGCCGACGAGCTTGAAGCGGAAGGTCGGGGCCTTGCGAAGGAGGTCGCTATGCACGTTCTGTCATGCTTCCTGAGCCGAGACCCTTCCTTTTCTCTGGGGCCAGTCCGTCTAGGACCCGTCGCCGATCGTGAGGAAGCTGCCAGGGCCGAGGTCGAGGGCTTGGCTGCCCTCGTGGCCTCCAGGTTTCATCGGGAATCCGGGGACTCTTAGGCATCTGCCCCCGTGGCCACAAGGCCCTGTACTTCCTTTTTTATTTTTGTTGAGTCTGTAGCCCAGCTCGTGGAGCCTTTGTATGAACAGACTCCTGTTTCTTTCTGTGTCTTCATGTCCTAGTCTTCTTCCTAGCTTTTTCCTGGCCGAGTCCTTAGCTCCGCAAGGTACTCGGAGGCCTTGACAAATCTCGAAGCTCTGCATAGACACCTTCTCCGGGTCCTCACTGTATACTAAGGGTCCCGGAGGTCTCCAGGACCCGCCTCACGAGATCGGAGGGGGTCCGGGCCTGTTGGCCATGTGGCGGGCCCGGAGCTCCCCTCTAAGGGGAGGTCCGGGCTTGTGGGGCACGTGGAGTCCTCGGACCTCTCCCCGCGGAGGGGGGGAGGTCCGGCTTCTGTAGACCACGCGGCGTGCCCGGAGCTCCCCCTCAAGGAGGTGGAAGGTCTGGCCCCGCTAGACACGTGGGACCTTCGGGCCTCGCCCCTGTGAGGTCTAGTTCTTTGATCTTACCTTGGGGTTTCGGTCTTGCGCGATCCCGTAGCGGCCCCCTAGTAGGTGCGTTCCATTGGATGGATGTGCCTACCATACTCCCGAGGGGAGCTGAGGCCGAGAGGTCCTGCACACAAGTAAGGGAAACGTAATTCTCCTTGAGGGCTCCCCCCCTCTATCTCATAGTCTTATTTGGCTTACGGTCCCCGTCCACCTATACGGTGCTTGGGAACTACCGTGCGCGAAGTGCCGGGGGCTCGGGGCCCCCCTGGCTATCGGCCGGTACCTCCGACGCAACCGCCTTTGATAGGGCAGCAAATGCCGACACAAGATGAGAATGAGAAGAGGGAGCTGAACGCATGGTGAGCACGCACTAGCAGTGCAATCATAAAAATGTAATAAGTAAATTAAATGAGCACCAAAGAAGAGCAACGTAGGACAGGTTTCTTTTCATATAAATTTCCATAGGAGGAAGGCAGTCTGAGTATGGAGGCCATGACCCGCCTCAAGGGAAGCAAGACTCTACGCGCTTGGGGTCGGAACCAGGCGAAGCTGAACGTAGTCCTAGACCGTCCCCTGAGGCTTAGCTGCACCGAGCACTGTTCCTGGACTTTATGGAATTTATAATAAAAAGAAGAGTCTGTTGTAACACCCCAAAATTTTGATTCAAAACACTAAACCATGTTCAGAGGGGAATTTAAAAATTTTTGGACGTGTTGCATGTTTTGCAAAAATTCAAATTCAAACTGGAATTCAAATTATACTCAAAACAGAAAAGAAATGGAAAAAAGAAAAAGAGAAACGGGAAAAAATCGGCCAGTGGGCCGAAACCCGCCAGCCGGCCCAGCTTCCCCGCGCCAGCCCGCCCCCTCGCGCGCCGCGCTGCCTCTCATAGACGGGTGGGACCCGCCTGTCATCCCTAACCCCGCGACCCCGGACTTTTTCCCGAGCGCGCGCGATCTTAACCGATCGGAAAACCCGTCCCGCAGCCCGAATTTCGGTCCCAGAAGAATCCAACTCAATCACAACTGACCCACCGCCCTCCCCCGGCTATAAAAACCCCAGCTCCGATCAGTTTTTCCCACGCGATCGCCGATTTTTACTCCGGTGAGCACCGAGACTTCGCCGGTGAATTCTGGCCGATCTAAGCTCGGAAACTCTGATCTAACTCGCTGGTCTTGATCCACCGCCTCCGGGGAACTTTGCAGGTGCAGAAAACTCGGAGAGTTACGGTGTAAACGCAGCACCGACGAGCTTCGCCGTGGTTTTGCCTCGGACCTCGCCGCCGATCACTTTCCAGGACCCCCGAGCTCGAGAAAACCCCCGAGGTGAGATCCCTGACCTCCCCTCTACCGATCTAGGCCATAAGATCACAGTTCTAGGCAGAATTCTCGAGGATCCAAAACTTTCCGGCGAGATCGCCGCTTCCCGCCGCCGTGCGCCGCCGGCAGCGCCGCCCGCGCTCGATCAGAGCGAGGTGGCCGCTTGTGCGCCGTTTATTTTAAATCGCACGGTAGACTTTAAAACCCCGCGTACCGGTTCGATGTTATAATCTCAGCCGTCGGTTTAAAATCGGACGGTCCACGTCAGCCCCGCGTTATAAAGACTGAAATTCTTACGTGCTACCCCCTGGGGTTCTCTGGAATTGAGAGCTAGCCCCGGAAACTTCAGATCTAGCCCCTGGAACTCCAGAAAATCATGTAAATTCATTTAAAAATCAGTTTTAGCCCCTGGACTTAATAAAAATTAGGAAAAAACACCTCTGATAAGTGTAGCTAGACCCCTGGAAATTATGAAAATAATATTATAGACCCTGTAATGGGTGAGTTCATTATTTTAACCCTGTTTAGTAATTAATTTAGAAAATTTAATATGTAACTAGTTTTTAAAAATTAAAAAGGGGGAAAACATAATTGTCAAAATTTATTAAAAACTTTCTCAGTACTTAGAAAACTTTGGAGTGAGATAAAAATAAATTTTTGGGCTGAAATAAATCTGTTTTATCTATTATTCACATTTATTAGTATAGGACACATTTTTAAGTAAAGAATAGTTATAGAAAAATAGGGAAAATAATTATGAAATGGTCTACATCATAAGCCAAGGTCAAAATATGATTTTAAATTATTTAGGACCAGAACCTAATCTGTTTAGGTGATGTGTATTACTAATTTAATAATAAAATACGCAATTATGCATAGGAATATAAATCTGAAAATATAGCAACTAGTAAATGATAAATGGAGTTTCTAAAATACAAAGAATTCAGTTTAGGGTTGATAGAAGTTATGAAAGCACATATGGGGAAGAATAATACTTTTCATACACACTTTATAGTAAAAAGGTGAAGTAGTTGAATATAAGAAATTTATTGGAAACCCATATAAATAGTATGTAAGTCTAAAGGTGGACACAAAAGTAGGAATCATATACACATGGTTAAAAGTGCATGCAAGCCACAACTCAACACACATAAAGTAACCACAACACATATAATGGTAAAGAACTTTTATAAATATGAATGTGTGGTTTGTATGAAGTAAGAAGTGTGAACTATGTCTTATGATTGTTGTTCTTCTTTTGCTATTTGTGATGGTATGAAGTAGAACCTGCTCAAGAGCAAGTTAACCCTTTCCAAGATCAGGACTACCAATTTCAAGAGCAGCAAGAAGGAGGCAAGTGTCCTTGACCACTTTGATCCTATGCTAGGATGTGTAGATAGAATTATTTGCATTGTCAAATGAAATATGAAACCCATGCTAGGAAAGTTTCCCTAGAATTGCATTACCTTGTTTCCTTGAAGCTTGGGTTGGGATTTATTTTACCATGTCATTTATTTACATGCATATGCTTAGCCATGCTTAGAATGGGATATTTGGGACATGAGATCATCAGTTTATTATACCATACTCTTGAATGAGCTATTGGGAGTTATGTAGAGGTAGGGATCAAGGCAAGTTGGATGTTTTGGTTGTGTGCTGGGTGCACGAGACTTGGGTTTGTGTTTAGTACTTGCCTGGATCCTAAGGACCGGTTCATGGAGCATGTAACCCGGCTTTACAGTGCCAACCACATGCTGAGATGGGGCAGCTTGGCAAATTAATTAGGTGTATCCCCGGCGTAGCATGGGTGTGTTGGATGGTGCGGGGAGTAGGTGTCAGCTGGACTACCATATGAACCGCAAGGCTCAAGAGGGGGCCACTGCAGCGGGGTTGGAGCCTCTTGTATGCTGTTAGGGGTGAAACCTCAGTGGGCCCACGCTCGTCGGGAATCCCTTTGTAAAGGCTTCGTAGTGATCTCCTGGCTGCACACCTGGGAAGTGTGAATGTGGATCGTAGCCACTGGCATAATGGAGGTTCTTTTAGTCCACCCGGCAACGGGGGATGAAATCACTACTTGTGGGTACAGTGGTACAAACTCTGCAGAGTCAAAACTGTCTTGACAGCCGTGCTCACGGTTAAGAGCGGCCTGGACTTATTCATGATTAGAGGATTGATGGTTTTGGAAGTTAAGCGAGGAGCTTAACATTTGAAAATGATGATTATGGTTATTGGATTATGATGATGGGATGGGAGATTGGGACCATTTCACCTGTGTAGGAATGTAGGTGCTTAATAAGCTAAGGTGATAGGTATTAATTGCGTAGTGCTTTAACCATGAGTTCAACCTCTCCTTGTTCTAGCCATGCATGATATAATTTTCCCACACTTGCTGAGTACCCTTGGTACTCAACCTTGCATATTTGTTGGTTTATATTGCTGCTCAGGTCAAGATAATGAGGTGGTGTATAATGACCAAGATTTTGGACCCGAGGAAGGCTTTTAGGTTCATGAAGACCCCCGGGCAACGCCTGTGATGGAGCCCTAAAAGAATAATATTCCGCTACTAGTTTATTTACTTGTGATGAACTTATTATTGTCCATCGAGACATTTACTATGTAAGACTTACTTATATTCGACACCTGGCTTGTAATAAATGATGCTTCACTATTTGTCATCACATGTATGAGAAAATGATCCTGGCATACATGTGATATTCACTTGGTTGTTTCTTCGGAAAAACCGGGTGTGTCAGAGGTGGTATCAGAGCCAAGGTTGCCCGTAGGAACGTGGACCTAGGTAGAAATGGACGTAGTTAAGGGCCCTATTTTCTTAAAAACTATTTTCCAAGGTGTGGGTGGAAAAGTGTTATTTAAGGAGTCATTTTCTTCATCTTACCCCAAATTTTCATTCAAATGGGATTTTTGTTTAAAAAGTTTATCTAACCTAAATTTAAATTCTTTTTGTTTTAGATGGTTCGCATGAT
The DNA here is from genome assembly GCA_030760725.1 of Neostapfia colusana. Classification (NCBI taxonomy): domain Eukaryota; kingdom Viridiplantae; phylum Streptophyta; class Magnoliopsida; order Poales; family Poaceae; genus Neostapfia; species Neostapfia colusana. The sequence continues at coordinate 17,132,796 of JASWHV010000017.1, read as the reverse complement.
TCGCACCGCTCGCAAGTCCACAGGAGGGAGAGTTCCCGTAGTAGCCCTTGCCGAAAGAGAGGAGAGTCGTCCAGTGACGTACCTTTCCTACGGATTGGCAGTAGGAGACTTGTTGCGCCGTCTTCGATGTATGCTCGAAGCCGCAGGCAATACGGGCAAGCTCATCATCCACTATAACTCCACCAGGACCATCCGTGAGAAGAGGGAAGAATGGAGTTCATAGATGAGGATTATACACGAGAATCAGCTGCTGAAGATCCGCCATTCTCCAGCTTGTCGAGCAACACAAGTTGACGCAGAGAGAGATGTCACCTGGGAGGCCATCACCTGCCAGAGTCACATCTATCGTCGCCACTTGGACAAAACTGAGTACATGTATGTCCTCCAACGTGAGAGTGGTACCACGGAGTACAAGTACCCACCGGTGCAGCAAGGGACTTCCCATGAGCACATGGACTTGTGCTTGGAGGATGCTGCTATGCTCAGCACTCGACTGCAGGAGTGTCAACAAGAGCTTCAGGATGTCCGAGACACCCTGAAGGAAACAGAGGCGTTGCTGCGAGCTTGCTTAAAGGCGAGAGAAAGAGGAGATGGGAATGAACTGTGTGTCACCGTGAGTGATCCATGGACTCCTGACTCCCCGGATCGCCGAGCGATCAAGCGTCGTCGCGCTTCTCCACCAGCAGCCTCTCCACCCAAAGCAGAGTCAGAAGGTAGCCGAAATGAGGAGGAAGATCCCGAGGAGCCAGCTCAAGAGGACGAGTAGTGTAGAATCTTTCCCCTAGCTAGCAAGAGGTCGAGTAGTCGAGTCGTTACGTAGTTAATGGTGTGATGATGCTTGGTGTGTGACGTGAGTTGTGGAAGCCATGAGCAATTGTCCACAGCCTCGTCTTCAGATTGTTTTGCTTTGGTGTGTGAACCCACAGGAAATAATAGTGCATTTATTTGGTGTGAGATATAAACCCTCGTAAAATTTTAACAAAGCCTCAACACCTCAAAGTACCAACAAATGAAAGTAGTAAGATGATACTAAATGGTATCAAATTAACATTTGTTGATTCTGCCAGATGGCCGGAAGAGGAAAATGACGTGCTGCCAACCCCGCCAACAACAATGATGAGGCATGCAACCCTCATCTTTCTGGAGGCCAGGACAGGGGTGGTCGCCGTGAAGAAGTTGATCCTCTCCACCAAATGCTGGAGAATCAAAATCAGCTTATCCAGAACTTGACTCAAGTGGTGGCCAACTTGCATCAAGTTCCACCTCCACAAGCTGCACCACGCCAACCAAGGTTGAGTGAGTTTCTAGGAACTCAACCTCCAAAGTTTGCAAGTGCTGCTGAACCTCTGGAGGCAGATGATTGGCTGAAGACCATTGAAAGTAAGATGAGGATTATACAATGCCAAGGGTATGAGAGGGTGCTGTTTGCCTCTCATCAATTGCAGGGACCTGCTGCTGATTGGTGGACCGCCTACGTGGCCGCCCATCATGACCCTGAGAACATCACTTGGGAAGAGTTCAAGCGTAGCTTCCGCAACCATTACATCCCAAGAGGTGAACTCAAAAACAAGAGGAAGGAATTTTTGGGACTGCAGCAGGGAAACATGACTGTGAGGGAATACCTCACTAAATTTACTCAACTATCCCGTTATGCTCCACGAGACATAGAGACCGATGAGCAGAAACAAGATTGTTTCGTGGAAGGACTTACCGCAGAGATGCAGTGTGCAATGTCCTCCAATGAGTATGAAAGCTTTCAAAAGATGGTGGACAGAGCGTTTGTGGTGGAAAGGAAGCTAAAGGCCCTGGAAAATGAGAATAAGAGGAAGGCGGGATGGTCACATCAGGCCTCAGGGAGCAACACCCGCCCACGTATGATGCAGCAACCTACGGGGCAGACAAGCCGTGCTGCGGTACCCTATTCAGCACCAAGAGGGTACAACCCAAACTACAGGCCTCCCGCAGCACCAGCACAGCCGCCACGTCAGTTTGTGCAGCAGCCTCGCCCCGCATATCCACCTCGACCAGCAGTGCAAGGACCCCCAAACCAACCCCAAGACAACAAAGGCCAGGGAACTAAGATTGGGGTGCAATATTTCAGCTGTGGTGAAGTGGGGCACTACGCCCATAAATGCCCAAAGAAGAAGCCTGCGCCGCCACAACAGCAGAATGTAGTGAGAGGACGGGTGAACCATGTCACTATGGAGGAAGCACAAGAGGCACCCGACGTGGTAGTTGGTAAGTTTCCTGCCAATTTACACCTTGCAACTCTGCTGTTTGATTGTGGTGCTACCCACTCGTTCATTGCTCAAGGGTTTGTTAAGAAGTATGACCTAGCAACCACACAAATGAACCATATGCTAGCCGTAAACTCTCCAGGTGGAGAAATAAGGACAAGACAAGTGTGTCCCAAAGTGAGCCTAGACATTAATGGGGTAGTATTTACTGCTAACCTCATAGTGATAGATTCACAAGGGATAGATATTATTTTGGGTATGGATTGGTTGACCAAACATAAAGGAATCATCCATTGTTCGACCAGAACGGTGGAATTAACTCACCCCAGTGGTACCAGAGTAAAGTTCATAACAATACACGAGCCTAGGAGGGACATTAAATTAAATCAAGTGGAGGTGAAAGTTGAGGAAATCAGGACCATCAGGGAATATCCAGATGTTTTTCCGGAGGAGTTGCCAGGTATGCCTCCCGACCGTGACGTGGAGTTCGCAATTGAGCTAGTACCGGGGACAGCCCCATATACAAGAGACCTTATCGAATGGACTCCAAGCAGCTAGAAGAGCTCAAGGATCATTTGAGAGAATTGACGGAGAAGGGGTATATTCGCCCTAGTTCCTTACCATGGGGAGCTCCGGTGATATTTGTGCCCAAGAAAGACGGAACCCAAAGGTTATGCGTGGATTACCGTGCCTTGAATGAGGTGACCATCAAAAACAAGTACCCATTACCCCGCATTGAAGACTTGTTTGATCAGTTGAGGGGAGCTTGTGTGTTCTCGAAAATTGATCTCAGGTCGGGGTACCACCAACTCAAGATAAGGCAATCAGATATTCCCAAGACAGCTTTCGTATCTCGGTACGGACTGTATGAATACACTGTCATGCCTTTTGGGCTAATCAATGCCCCGGCATATTTCATGTACCTCATGAACAAGGTATTCATGGAATATTGGACAAATTTGTGGTGGTTTTCATAGATGATATTCTCGTCTTCTCCAAAGATGAAGAAGAACATGAGAAACATCTAAGGTTGGTGTTACAGAGGCTGAGAGAACACCAACTATATGCCAAGTTGAGCAAGTGTGAGTTTTGGCTGAAGAGAGTTCCCTTTTTAGGACATATAATCTCGGAGGGAGGAATCTCCGTAGATCCCGCCAAAATCGAGGATATCCAGAAGTGGAAAACCCCTGAAAATGTCGGGGAAGTTCGAAGCTTTTTGGGCTTGGCTGGATACTATCGACGGTTTATTGAGGGATTCTCCAAGATCTCGAGACCTCTCACCAAACTGTTGGAGAAGGGAATCACATTCACCTGGACGCCACAGTGCGAGACGAGCTTTCAAGAGCTAAAGAAGAGATTGACAACAGCCCCAGTGTTGGTTATGCCAGATATGCAGAAGAATTTCACAGTGTACTGCGATGCCTCTGGAAATGGGTTGGGATGTGTTCTCATGCAAGAAGGACATGTCGTGGCATATGCATCCCGGCAGCTTCGGAAGCACGAGAATAACTATCCTACACATGACCTTGAACTAGCCGCAGTGGTACACGCGTTGAAAATTTGGCGGCACTATTTGATGGGGAAGAGGACAGAGATATATACGGATCATAAGAGTTTGAAGTACATATTCACACAACCAGATCTCAACCTCAGACAAAGGAGATGGTTAGAGCTAATCAATGACTTTGATGTGGGCATCAACTATCATCCCGGGAAAGCAAACGTCGTGGCCGATGCTTTGAGTCGAAAAGTGCAGGTCAATAAGTTGAGCTTGAAGGACATGCCCGCAGAATTGAAGGACGAGGTTATAAGGCACAATCTATGTCTAGTAAATAGTGGTGAAGCCATCGCCATGGAAGTGGACTCCACACTCGAGCAAGACATACGCGAGGGCCAAAAGAATGATGAGAAGATACAAGAGATCAGACAGCTCATTAAGGAAAATAAAGCTCCTGGTTTTAGAGAGGATGAACAAGGAACGGTGTGGCACGGGAAAAGGATCTGTGTGCCAGAAGTAAAGGAGATCCGTGAATTAATTTTGAAGGAGGCTCACGATTCCGACTATTCCATTCATCCTGGGAGTACGAAGATGTACCAGGACCTCAAAAGCAGGTATTGGTGGTATGGCATGAAGCGAGATGTCGCGGAACATGTTGCCCTATGTGACACATGTCAGTTGGTGAAAGCAGAACATCAACGACCCGCGGGATTATTGCAACCACTTAAAGTACCTGAATGGAAATGGGAAGAAATCAGCATGGATTTTGTCGTGGGATTGCCTAGGACCCAATCCGGGTATGATTCAATATGGGTCATTATTGATAGGCTAACCAAGGTAGCTCATTTCATCCCTGTGAAAGAAAGCTACAGCAGATCCAAATTGGTAGAATTGTACATGTCAAGGATTGTATGTTACCATAGAGTGCCAAAGAAGATAGTATCGGACCGAGGGACACAGTTCACCTCGAGGTTTTGGCAAAAGTTGCATGAAACCATGGGAACCCATCTGAATTTCAGCTCTGCCTATCATCCCCAAACTGACGGGCAGACGGAAAGAACCAATCAGATCCTTGAAGATATGTTAAGGGCATGTGCACTCAAAAACAATAGGAGTTGGGACAAGAACTTACCGTGTGCGGAGTTTTCCTATAACAACAGTTATCAAGCTAGTATGAAGATGTCACCGTTTGAAGCTTTGTATGGAAGGAAGTGCAGAACTCCTCTATTTTGGAACCAAACAGGAGAAAGTAAAGTGTTTGGTCCAGAGGTGCTACAAGAAGCCGAGGCGAAGGTGAGGGAGATTCGCAACAACTTGAGGATAGCACAAACACGCCAGAAGAGTTATGCTGATGTACGAAGAAGAGAACTCGTTTTCAACGTGGGAGACTATGTTTATCTCAAGGTGTCCCCTATCAGAGGACTTCGTCGGTTCAAGGTGAAAGGGAAGTTGTCACCTCGATACATCGGACCCTTTCAAGTTTTGGAAAGAAAAGGCGAAGTGGCGTACCAACTAGAGTTACCGGTTCATCTATCGGATGTACACGATGTATTCCATGTGTCACAACTCAAGAAATGTCTGAGGACGCCTGAAGAGGCGTTACCCATGAATGAAGTGGATGTAGCTGAAGATTTGTCTTATGCCGAGCAACCATACAAGATTTTGGAGACAATGGAACGCCTCACCAGAAACAAGAGAATCCGGATGTGCAAGGTGCAGTGGAAGCATCACTCAGAAGAGGAAGCTACCTGGGAACGGGAGGATGAGCTCAAGGCACAATTTCCGGAATTGTTTTCTTAGAAACACCAATCTCGAGGATGAGATTTCTTTTAAGGGGGGTAGAGCTGTAACACCCCAAAATTTTGATTCAAAACACTAAACCATGTTCAGAGGGGAATTTAAAAATTTTTGGACGTGTTGCATGTTTTGCAAAAATTCAAATTCAAACTGGAATTCAAATTATACTCAAAACAGAAAAGAAATGGAAAAAGAAAAAGAGAAACGGGAAAAAAACCGGCCAGTGGGCCGAAACCCGCCAGCCGGCCCAGCTTCCCCGCGCCAGCCCGCCCCCGCGCGCGCCGCGCTGCCTCTCACAGACAGGTGGGACCCGCCTGTCATCCCTAACCCCGCGACCCCGACTTTTCCCCGAGCGCGCGCGATCTTAACCGATCGGAAAACCCGTCCCGCAGCCCGAATTCCGGTCCCAGAAGAATCCAACTCGATCACAACTGACCCACCGCCCTCCCCCGGCTATAAAAACCCCAGCTCCGATCAGTTTTTCCCACGCGATCGCCGATTTTTACTCCGGTGAGCACCGAGACTTCGCCGGTGAATTTTGGCCGATCTAAGCTCGGAAACTCTGATCTAACTCGCTGGTCTTGATCCACCGCCTCCAGGGAACTTTGCAGGTGCAGAAAACTCGGAGAGTTACGGTGTAAACGCAGCGCCGACGAGCTTCGCCGTGGTTTTGCCTCGGACCTCGCCGCCGATCACTTTCCAGGACCCCCGAGCTCGAGAAAACCCCCGAGGTGAGATCCCTGACCTCCCCTCTACCGATCTAGGCCATAAGATCACAGTTCTAGGCAGAATTCTCGAGGATCCGAAACTTTCCGGCGAGATCGCCGCTTCCCGCCGCCGTGCGCCGCCGGCAGCGCCGCCCGCGCTCGATCAGAGCGACGTGGCCGCTTGTGCGCCGTTTATTTTAAATCGCACGGTAGACTTTAAAACCCCGCGTACCGGTTCGATGTTATAATCTCAGCCGTCGGTTTAAAATCTGACGGTCCACGTCAGCCCCTCGTTATAAAGACTGAAATTCTTACGTGCTACCCCCTGGGGTTCTCTGGAATTGAGAGCTAGCCCCGGAAACTTCAGATCTAGCCCCTGGAACTCCAGAAAATCATGTGAATTCATTGAAAAATCAGTTTTAGCCCCTGGACTTAATAAAAATTAGGAAAAAAACACCTCTGATAACTGTAGCTAGACCCCTGGAAATTATGAAAATAATATTATAGACCCTGTAATGGGTGAGTTCATTATTTTAACCCTGTTTAGTAATTAATTTAGAAAATTGAATATGTAACTAGTGTTTAAAAATTAAAAAGGGGGACAAACATAATTGTCAAAATTTATTAAAAACTTTCTCAGTACTTAGAAAACTTTGGAGTGAGATAAAAATATATTTTTGGGCTGAAATAAATCTGTTTTATCTATTATTCACATTTATTAGTATAGGGACACATTTTTAAGTAAAGAATAGTTATAGAAAAATAGGGAAAATAATTATGAAATGGTCTACATCATAAGCCAAGGTCAAAATATGATTTTAAATTATTTAGATCCAGAACCTAATCTGTTTAGGTGATGTGTATTACTAATTTAATAATAAAATACACAATTATGCATAGGAATATAAATCTGAAAATATAGCAACTAGTAAATGATAAATGGAGTTTCTAAAATACAAAGAATTCAGTTTAGGGTTGATAGAAGTTATGAAAGCACATATGGGGAAGAATAATACTTTTCATACACACTTTATAGTAAAAAGGTGAAGTAGTTGAATATAAGAAATTTATTGGAAACCCATATAAATAGTATGTAAGTATAAAGGTGGACACAAAAGTAGGAATCATATACACATGGTTAAAAGTGCATGCAAGCCACAACTCAACACACATAAAGTAACCACAACACATATAATGGTAAAGAACTTTTATAAATATGAATGTGTGGTTTGTATGAAGTAAGAAGTGTGAACTATGTCTTATGATTGTTGTTCTTCTTTTGCTATTTGTGATGGTATGAAGTAGAACCTGCTCAAGAGCAAGTTAACCCTTTCCAAGATCAGGACTACCAATTTCAAGAGCAGCAAGAAGGAGGCAAGTGTCCTTGACCACTTTGATCCTATGCTAGGATGTGTAGATAGAATTATTTGCATTGTCAAATGAAATATGAAACCCATGCTAGGAAAGTTTCCCTAGAATTGCATTACCTTGTTTCCTTGAAGCTTGGGTTGGGATTTATTTTACCATGTCATTTATTTACATGCATATGCTTAGCCATGCTTAGAATGGGATATTTGGGACATGAGATCATCAGTTTATTATACCATACTCTTGAATGAGCTATTGGGAGTTATGTAGAGGTAGGGATCAAGGCAAGTTGGATGTTTTGGTTGTGTGCTGGGTGCACGAGACTTGGGTTTGTGTTTAGTACTTGCCTGGATCCTAAGGACCGGTTCATGGAGCATGTAACTCGGCTTTACAGTGCCAACCACATGCTGAGATGGGGCAGCTTGGCCAATTAATTAGGTGTATCCCCGGCGTAGCATGGGTGTGTTGGATGGTGCGGGGAGTAGGTGTCAGCTGGACTACCATATGAACCGCAAGGCTCAAGAGGGGGCCACTGCAGCGGGGTTGGAGCCTCTTGTATGCTGTTAGGGGTGAAACCTCAGTGGGCCCACGCTCGTCGGGAATCCCTTTGTAAAGGCTTCGTAGTGATCTCCTGGCTGCACACCTGGGAAGTGTGAATGTGGATCGTAGCCACTGGCATAATGGAGGTTCTTTTAGTCCACCCGGCAACGGGGGATGAAATCACTACTTGTGGGTACAGTGGTACAAACTCTGCAGAGTCAAAACTGTCTTGACAGCCGTGCTCACGGTTAAGAGCGGCCTGGACTTATTCATGATTAGAGGATTGATGGTTTTGGAAGTTAAGCGGGGAGCTTAACATTTGAAAATGATGATTATGGTTATTGGATTATGATGATGGGATGGGAGATTGGGACCATTTCACCTGTGTAGGAATGTAGGTGCTTAATAAGCTAAGGTGATAGGTATTAATTGCGTAGTGCTTTAACCATGAGTTCAACCTCTCCTTGTTCTAGCCATGCATGATATAATTTTCCCACACTTGCTGAGTACCCTTGGTACTCAACCTTGCATATTTGTTGGTTTATATTGCTGCTCAGGTCAAGATAATGAGGTGGTGTATAATGACCAAGATTTTGGACCCGAGGAAGGCTTTTAGGTTCATGAAGACCCCCGGGCAACGCCTGTGATGGAGCCCTAAAAGAATAATATTCCGCTGCTAGTTTATTTACTTGTGATGAACTTATTATTGTCCATCGAGACATTTACTATGTAAGACTTACTTATATTCGACACCTGGCTTGTAATAAATGATGCTTCACTATTTGTCATCACATGTATGAGAAAATGATCCTGGCATACATGTGATATTCACTTGGTTGTTTCTTCGGAAAAACCGGGTGTGACATCTGTCCTATTGTTGCTCTAGGGGTAGAACTTACAGAGGTTTTCTGTGTTCCGAAGGTTCGGGAGCGGGTCCCCATCCTCGGTTCTGGGGAATGGTCCCAGGCCCAGGATGTCCAGCCCCCGTATGGCAAATGGCCATGTGGGCTGGATCATCTGTACCGTCCAAGCCGGTGTATGGATCTGCTTGGCGTGGAACAGGCACGCCTTGCAGCTCTTGACCAGCTTGACGGCATCCTGGAGTGTTGCCGGCTAGTAGAAGCCATGCCAAAAGGCTTTACCGACAAGCGTGCGTGAGGAAGAGTGACTCCCACATTCGCCTCCATGGATCTCAGCGAACAAGTCGCAGCCTTCCCCCTGGGTTATGCACCGCAATAGGATGTGGTTGGCGCCGCGTCGGTAGAGATCCCCCTCTTCCGCCATGTGTCTCTTAGCCATACACACGATCCGTTCAGCGGATACACGTTCATCAGGGAGGATATTGTCTTTCAAGTAGTCCCGGACCTCCGTGATCCATGCATCGGGTCTGACTTGAGCATCTGTGTCGAAGTGTTCGGTCGACACTTCCCCCGGGCCTGCACCGGGTAGCCCGCGGAGGTTCTTTTTTCGGTGGGGCTAGTCCCTTGTAGAGAGCTTGCGCGGATGGACGAGTTAGTAAGAGCTTGACACAGTGAGTTTTACGTGGTTCAGGCTGCCGGAGCGTAAAACCCTACGTCCACGGCGAGCTATGGAGCTCGCTGTATTGCTTGCTGCTCAGGGCCGGAGTCCAGAGCTTGGGGGTGAGTTACAGCTTGGGAGTGAATGGCTAGCGTATGAGTTGCGGAGGTGCGAACCCTGGGTGCGAATGGCTAGAGTGCGAACCCTTGCTAACGTCGCCTACCCGAGTCTTTTATAGTCCAAGGCTCGGGTGGCTTACATGGGGGGCCCGGGACCCGACAGGTGGTCCCGGGGAGATTTCCTGCAGACTATCGTACCCGCAGTTATGCCGGTAGTTGTATCTGCCGAAGGCTTCTGAGTCTTCGTCTTGCAGCCCTGCCCATGCCGCATGCTAGTCGTAGTGGTTGATGACGGCGCGGGCGGCCTGGGATGTCTTGTCGCTGTGTTTATTGGCTGGCAAGTTCTGACACCACGCGCCAGTCTGTGATGCGACTGGGCGCAACGGCACCTGACAGAGGCGTGCTCCGCGTCTCCGTGTCTTGGGAAGACGCGGGCCTTGAATACCTTGTACGGGCAAGGTATGGGGCGTCTTTACGCCCGCTGCCTATCGGTCGGGGCAGGCAGCGCCATTCTGCTGGCCACATGGCGGGCCCGGAGCCCTCCTCAGAGGAGAGGGGGGGGTCCGGCCCTGCGGGACACGTGGAGCCTTCGGACATCTCCCCGCGGAGGGGGGAGGTTCGGCTTCCGTCGGCCACGTGGCGGGCCCGGAGCTCCTCTCTGAGGAGAGGGAGGTCCGGCCCCGCCGGATACGTGGCACCTTCGCACCTCTCTCCCGCGGAGGGGGAGGTCCGGCTTCTGTATGCAACGTGGCGGGCCCGGAGCTCTCCTCTGAGGACAGGGAGGTCCGGCCCCGCCGGACGCGTGGCGCCTTCGGAGCTCTCCTGTGAAATCCCAAAATTCTAGCAAGTGGAGCTGCAGTTCACACCGAGAAAAAGAGAGAGAATTTAAACTTTTGAATTTAACGGTGTGAGCTTCAAGTCGAAACTTGAACTTGCAAAAATTCCCGAACACGGACATGTAAAGCTATCATTTGGTTCTCCACACATCCAATAATAGCCTGGTAAATTTTCAGAGCATTTGAAAAGGATTTCCTATTTGTTGGAATTTAAACGGGAGAAAATTCAAATTTGAATTTAAATTTCAGTTTCAAATTCCGACTTCACCAAAATTCAAATTTGAGTACACCATTGTGTTCCTCATATTTATTTTGGCCTCTCCTCCAAATTTAATCAAATTTGGAGCTCGTTTGCTATTTTAAAAAGAAATTGGGGATAAGAGGGAGAGGTGGACCCCACATGCCATACACACAGGGTTTCTACCGCCTCTCTTTTTTCCTCTCTCGCTGGAGCTTCCGACAGCACACGGCAGGGGACTTCGGGGGCAAGTTTTGGGCGCCACCTCCTGCTGGATCGTCCTTTACTTGTTCTGATCATCACAGGGAGTGCAGCAACACCGTTTTGCTTCTCTCAGCCGAGTACCAGCTCTCTGTTTTTCCTCCCGAGCAGAACCCTGTCGTTCTTCTTCTCCCCATCGCACAGCAAGCACCGGAGCCCGATTGCTCGAGCCCCAAACAGCAAAAAGCTGCGCCCAAGGGTGCTCTAGCCGGCCAGCAACTTTCCCCCACGGCCCCGAGCTTGTTAGCACCGGAAATCAGCAAAGAATCTGCAGCACTCGGGTAAAAGCTGAAGAACCGAACTGATCACCGTGGGCAGCCCAAACCAGCAGTGATCTCACCCAAGCAAGCCACCCCATAGGTGCACCTACAAGCCTAGTTGCTCACCTCCAAAACTCATCCCAATCCATTGATCACAGAGGGAGAATTTTAAATTTTTCTCCCGGGCGGCCGAAACTGACCTTGAGGTAAGGAATTGCAAAATTCGTCCTCAATTCGTGTTGGTTGTGTTTCAAACTCCGCACACAAGTTCTTAACTGCCTAGCACACCTCCTCCATCGATTTTAGACCAAGAAATTGAGTGTGGAGCAAGGAATTCGGGTTCTTTTTGAGGGTATACCACTGAACCACACGGTGCCGATAGGTTTGGAGCTCTCCCCGGCCTGTTTAGACCTCATGTCGGTCTTCTCCATGATTCCCTGGTTCTATAGAGCCCAAGAACCGACCATTTCGTGGAGAAATCACTGCACACGACCTCGCCGGAGCCCTAGGGTTAGCTGTGGCCGGTGCGCACTGCTTTCCGGCGAGTTTCAGCCGCCGGCGACCTCACCAATGAGTTCAGCATGGTGGAAAATGGGGGGGGCGGCCAGCAGGGGGTCTGGAGGTGGCCGGGAAGGTCATTTCCGGCGACCTCGCCGGAGGGAGCCGCCCCTGGTCTGTTTGGCGCGTGGCTGGAGGTTAGGGATGACGAGTGGGACCCACTGTCAGCATTTAAATATTTTCCAGATTTTCCTATTTCAGTTCAAACTTTGGAGAGCCATAACTTTGTGTAGGAGTGTCCAAAAATTGTGAAACAAATTTTGTTGGATTCCTCTCAAAGAGTATTATCCAGGGGTGCAGCCCAATATCTACGAAAACTCCTGGATTTGGCTCATTAATTCATTTAAGGAAAATCTTGTATGAATTTTTACAGGAGTTCTGTTAATTGGAAAATTCCCAAATTTGGGCAGAACATTCATCCAATAATCCTTGAACTCCAATAAAAATTTCAGAGGCATTGGACTCCATTTGCTTGGCAAAATGTTGTTGGAATCCTCTATGTCTCTGAAAAATGGGAAAATAAACAGAGACATTTTCAGACTTTTAACCAAGTTTGGAAAATTCATATCTCTGTATAGGAAGCTCCAAAAATGGTGAAACCAAGTCCTATGGGCTCATGAGACTCTCAAGTTTCTGAAAAACCAAATTGTCCATAACAGATCTCTTCACTCACTTTAGAGTTGGTCTAAACCATTATTAGTTCCTAAAACACTTTTGATTTATGATGTCTTTACTTGCAACATAAAACTGTGCATATTCATGTCGGTAGGAAATACGACGAAGGAGGTCGACGAGCAACTTGACTCAGAGCAGCAAGTTGAAGCTTATTCATCGCCAAGATACTGACTATAAAGTAGAACTAAACCTGCAGCAACATAAGGCAAGCCCCGGTTTGCATTTAACAGCTTTTAGTTATATTTTACTTTGTATCACTTCTATTGGTCTAGCATGTATTGTGCATTAGGTCAAGGTGATTGATACTCCAAATGCATGACCCACAAACCCTTGGAGTACAGGGTAGAATAGGTTACCTTCGTGTAGTTTCTGCTAGGCTAAAGTTGTATAGGATCCGGTACAAGTCGGGTAGTTGGAAGCTACTCGGGAGTTTAGGATGTTGGTTTAGCGGGGTTTGATTCTAGAGAATGAAAGCTCTGGAAAGGAAAATGAGACCGAGCAGAGAGTAGGAGCAGCAGGACGTTGGGCCTGTGTGGCTGTAGCTCTGTTTGTGTCGGTTAAGGACCGATGTGTATGCCGCCCTGCTGAGCAAGTTTGAACAGTACCGGATGCATGTCGGATATATGGGACCCGATAAACCGATGTAACTCGGGTACTCTCGTGTCGAAACTTATACGGCCGTCCTTTGGGGGTTAGTGTCAGAGGTGTAAACCCGCTAGCGGAGCAACTTCGACGTGTTCCGTGTAGTGGCCCTTCTGATGGGTCGGCGGAACTGGTTCGGCATTGGAGTGACGGGTGAAAGGTTGCTGCATACAACGTAAGAAAGAGCTCGCGTGAGTCTTTCGAGGCGGGTGTATGTGTCGTGTATTCCGGGTGTGTCCTGATTGCAATCACCGTCCCTCGTGGTTATATGAGTACCACTTGTTCACTGAGTTGTGACGTAGTAATTATTTCCAGATGAAGTGAAATGAATCATTGCTGATGTGAAGTTCTTAAATTCATTGTATTGCCAACCATGTATGCTGTAGTTGTAGAGCTCACTAAGTTTATTTTCCTCTTTGGGCATCACCACATCGGGGGAAAGCGTTTCTTGTTTGATTGTGGACTTCCGATGTGAGGGCTGCCTAAGGCATAATAATCTGCTGCTATAAACCTGAAAGTAAGGATCAACATTTAGGCGTGTCGTTATTGCATCATACCCGCCTATGTTAGTAACCCCGACACATAGAGTTCCATGTTTAGGAGTGTCGGTTAAGTCTTTCTGAGCCATCGTGCTCACGGTTGCATTATTAGTGTTTTGCAGGTTATAAAATTTTCTATGAAGATGGTTGTTCGGTGAGCCATCCGAGACTCACCGGAAACTCTGCCGCTGCACTCATCTTTGTGGAAGCTAGTAAGAAGCGTCCGCGGGCTGGACGCCTTCTCTTTTGCATAGTTAGGACCGAGAGTAAGTGTGTATGTATATTCCGCTGCGTGTACCCTCGTGGTACAATATTTTGTAAATGACACTATCTCGAGAAATGAAATACCTTGTACTTTATGGTTCTTTTTGTATATGCTGTTCGGTGCCGCATCGCACGGCACCACCCAATATGTATCCTGGAGTGTGGATCCCGGAAGGGGTTCCCCACATCTCCCTGCGGAGAAGGGCGAGTTCCTTAGGCACTTTCCCCTGTGCGCGGGGGTACCCCATATCGCAGGTACCGACAGTGGCCCCCGGGCCCATCTCGGGGAAGATAGCGAGCCCGAGGTGGGACCTCCGTCTCTTCTGATCCGCGCACTTTCTCTAAGTCCCGCATTGACCGCTGCCGGAGCACGAACGGCCGTGGGATCGTGGGAGCGTGCGCCCACTTGAAGGTTGCTTTTACTACGGCGGTTCCCAAGACTGCCACTTCTACACGTTGCGGCGCTTTCTTTGGGAACCGCCGAAGTGCCTTGCCGGCTCATCTTCTCAGGAGACTGACTCCTTGGCCCACCGCTTCAGTTGGGCGGTTGGGTCCACCTGTCATCGGCGCTCGGTCTAGGAGCCGAAGCGGTTGCCGATGCGGCGTACTCGAAGAGTTCCGAATCGCCTGGCATTGCACCTGGGAAGGTTTTAGAGGGGATCTAACCCGCATTGCGGCTTCCCTTCGCACTTCCCAGCGTCTCTTCTTGGACTCTTGTGCTTTTGCCCTCTTGCCCTTGAGTCTTCCCTTGCCATGGCCTCCAACCCGCCACTAGAGAAGAAGCGTGCTCGATCTCCTCCAGCGGCGGCGTCTGTGCCAAGTCGGGAATCTGGGGTGCCCTGCACTCCTTCCGGTAGCGACTCAAAGAGGCCCCGGGCTGATGCGTTGAGGGGAGCTTCTGGGGCATCCCCTGCTCCGCCAGTTCAGGCGACTGCGGAGCGGCCGTCAGTGACGGCAGCGCGCTCTGGGAGTCCTACCCCGGCTCGGAAGTCGGGGTTCAGAGCCCGCTTGATTGCCCGCGCTTCCCGGCCATCCCCGACTGGCGGGGGGTCTGAGCCGTTGCGCTCGGAACCCGGGACAACAGGCGCGGCCCCCAAGCCAGTGCGAGCTTCTCCTGTTCCGGTGTGTTCGGACTCCGTGGCGGCGTCATCTCTTCCTGCCGAGACAGCCGCCGCGGCCCCCAGGCCAACGCAGGTTGACCCCGCACCAGGTGGCCCGGCCTTTATTCCAGCGCCGCCTTCCCCGGCTCGCCCCTCTCCACAGGTCAAGAAGCCAGAAGCTAAAGAGGGTCCTGCAGGTCCGGCTGCCCAAGCCCCGGCGCCAGCTTCTCCTGACCGGCGTCTCGTCTTGGTTGCTGGTGCATCGACTCCTCTTGAGGACGAGGTGATGGAGGAGGTCGGGGGAACTGCCCCGGCCTCTGTTGCTCCATTGCCCCTGGCAGACGCCTTCGCGCTTGCCGAGACAAGCGTCTGGCAGGTCCTGGCTGCACTAGGTCGCGAGCGGGAGGAGTATACAGTTGAACGGGATCGCCTCCTCACCTGGGAGAACCTTTTGCGGGAACGGACCGCGAAGGTCAAGAGCGAGCTCGACTCCAGGCGGGAGTTGCTCGACTTCCGGGAAGTGCTCCTCGACCTGCTGAAGCGGGCTGTCAACCGCATGGACGCCGAATCGCGGTGGATCAATAGGGAGGACTTGGAGGCACACGCCCGGGCCGAGGAAAGCCTTTCTGCCGCTGAGGAGATACGGCAGCGGTTGGAGCACCGTAAACTCGCCGTTGAGGAACGGGAGCGTTCCACGGCAGCCGAGGCGGAGAGGGTCGCTGCGCAGCTGGCGGCGGGCGAGGATGACCTTCGTGCTCGGATCGAGGAGCTAGAGATTTTGAAGGCAGACCTCGACCTGAGGGAGGAACAGGTCTCCCTCGAACGTCGGGCGGTCTTGGAGCGGGATTTGGCCGCCGACTTCAAGGCTTCTGAGTTGGAGCGGCTCGCCAAGACTCTCCACCTTCGGGAGAGCTCCCTGGCGGCCAAGGACAAGGAATTCTCCGAGAGAAACCTAGACGCCCTGCAGGCAGCCCGACGCGAGGTGGAGGAGCTTTCGACCTTGCGGTCCTCCGAGGCTCTCGCGGTCTCAGGCTTCGTTGATTGAGCGGGGTCCGCCCTGATCCCTCTTGGCTTCAGTCCGGTGAGGGCAGCGGCTCCTGCGTTGAAGGTGGCGGAGGTGATCCCCGCGCTGGAGTCGCTCGGCGCCAAGCTGGACAGGCTAGACTCGGTAGTCGCCAGCGAGCTTGAGGCCGAGGGATGCGGCCTAGCCTTAGAGGTCGCCTCACATGTGCTGGCATGCTTCAAGAGCCGCGACCCCTCTTTTTCGCTGGAACCAGCGAGAGAGGGCCCAGCCACGGAGCGGGAGGAAGCTGCCAGGGCTGAAGTCGAGGATGTGGCCGCCCTTGTAGCCGCAAGGTTCCGGCGTGAGCCGGGAGGTCCTTAGGACCTGTTTCTCCCTTTTTATTGAGTCTGTAGACCAGCTCATGGAGCCTCACATAATTTGACTCTTTTAGATTTTTGTGTCGGTGATGCCTTTTCTCTCCTTCTTGGCTTTACCTGACTGAGTCCTTAGCTCCGCAAGGTACTCAGAGGCCTTCTCCAATCTCGGAGCTCTGCACAGACACCTTCCCCGGGTCCTAACTGTGTTAGGGGCCCCCGGGGGTCTCCGAATCTCGCCCTATGGGGAGCTCCAAATCTGCCTGCCATGTGGCGGGTCCGGAGCCCCTCCTTAGGAGGCGGGAGCTCCGGCCCTGCTGGACACGTAGGGCTTTCGGAGCCCTCCCACCGGGGGGGGGGGGGGGGGGGAGGTCCGGTTTCCGCCTGCCACGTGGCGAGCCCGGAGCCCCCCCCCCTCAGGGGAGGTGAGAGCTCCGGGCCCGCCGGACATGTGGGGCTCTCGGGCCTCGCCCCTGCTGAAGGGGCGGGACCCGGTCCTTCCAGTCCTAGGTCGGGGTAGTTGATAGCTCCTTTCTCCCCGCTTCATGCAGTCCCCGTGCCGTAACCTGGAGGTCCTGCACACAGGCAGAGGAAACGTAATTCTCCTCGGGGGGTCCTCCCCTCCTGTCTCCTAGTCTTATTCGTCTTACGATCCTGATCCGTTATACGGGGCTTGGGCAATTCTGTGCTCAAGGCGCCGGAGCTCCGGCTCCCTCCGAGGTCCGGGTACGGCCGTCCGATCCCTAGTACCAGGCCATGCGCTGGGGAAGCAGAGTGCACGTGCTTTGGGTTCATGACCAGGCAAAGCGGTTGTACTCCCCTGTACCTCCGGAGGGCAGGATGCGCATGCTTTGGGCTCATGGCCTGCTAAGCTGGATACGCACCCTGGACCCCCCATGCACAACGCAGACCTTTCCTGGAGGTGACCAACTGGCACCGCAACACCTGACTGGGGGAGGCCCGAGAGACTCTCTCGGCCATCGGCAGGTGCCTCAAGCGCGGCCGCCCTCGGGAGGATAGCGAATGCTGACTATGGGTGAGCGCGGGAGAGGGGGAGCTAGATGTACGATAAACATACATAGATAGTGCGATCATAAAAATTAATGCATAACTTAAATGAGCGCATGAGAGGGAGCTAAGTAGAACAGGTTTCTGTGTTCATGCCCATAGGTGGAATTCTGGCTGTACATGGAGGCAATACTCCGCCTCGTCTACAAGGGAAGCAAGACTCTACGCGCTTAGGGTCTGAACCAGGCTAAACTGGACGTAGTCCTGTACCGTCCTTTGAGACTTAGCTGCCCCAAGCTCTGTTCCTAAATTCTACGGGATCCATTACAGAAGGGAATGACCCTGTTCTACTGATGCTTGGGGAGTAGGACTTACAGTGTTGCTCTATGCCAAGGATTTTGGGAACGGATCCCACACTCGGTTGAAAGGCATGTGTACCTGGGGCAGGAGCTTTCATGATTCGGAAGGGACCTTCCCTGCTGGGGGAGAGTTTATGGGTCCTTCTCGGGAAAGAGCGTGCCGCGACACCAGGTTGCCCTTCTGCAGCCTAGTCTTGTCGACGAGGTTGTCGTCTTCACGCTGGATTAGGTCCTGCGCGGCTTCTCCTGGGGGCCCCCAGGGAGTTCTCCCCTTCTGGCTAAGGCCTTCAAGGGGTAGGTGGACCCGGGCTCGTCTTGGATGACCTAAGGCGTCTTCCCCTTCTGGCAAGGCCTTCAAGGGGTTGACAGACCTTGGGCGGCCCCCGGGAGGTATGTCCGAGGCACGGAGGCGTGCTCTCGGGTGAGGCTGGCCCGACCTTGCACCATTGTGACCGGTGCTTGGGCTGCTGTGACTACTTGGGGCTTTTCCAAGGTTGACGCCGCAGCAATGCAGCCTTCATTGACCCATGACGGCAGCCGCAGTTGGCTACCGCCCTGGCCCGTCACCGTCGGAGCTGGAGTCCTCACCGTTACGCACTGTCTTTATGACACGCTGAGGCTCTTGAAACCCCACCTGATGGGCGGCGGTGACTGGGGCATCGACCTTCTGCTTGCCATCCCTCTGAGGGTAGGGCGGTGCTTCATCTCTCTGCTGTCTTCCTTTGCGGAAGCGCTCTGCGATCCTCTGGATATCCCAGCACTCGGCAGCAGTATGGTTGCCGGCGCCATGCACGGGGCATAGCCCGCCCTGGTCACTATCTGGGGGCGGTGACTGCCGCTGCCTTTTGTCGGGGCGTGGCCCCCATGCTCCTCTAGTCGTCGCTGCTGCGGCGACGGGAGCCGTGAACGATGACTTCATCTTGCCACTCCCCCGGTTTTGGCCTTCTTGCCACCCCCATAGGCAGCAGCGCCGGACCCGGGCTGTCCTCCTGACTCGGAGGTCGGCAGAGAGTGCCAGTTCCGCCCTTCGGCTGCTATGGCGCATTTGTCCGCCAGGCTGAAGAGCTCAGAGACGTCGCGGACCTCTCTGGTCGCGAGCTTCTCAAGCATTTTCTCATCCCGGACACCCTGCCGGAACGCCACCACCACAGAAGCACTTTGAATATGTGGGATAGTGTTGCGTACCTGGGAGAACCGCTGGATGAAAGAGCGCAGCGACTCCCCAGGTTGTTGCTTGACGGCGTGGAGGTCAAGCTCCGTGCCGGGACGGGTGTAGGAGCTGCCGAAGATGGCGACAAACTGCCGGCAGAGCTCTCCCCAGGAAGTTATGGACCCCGGAGGGAGATTCATGAGCCAAGACCGAGCTGGGCCGGTCAAGGCGACGGGGAAGTAGTTGGCCATGACAGCCTCATCCCCTCCTGCGGCAAGTACGGCGGTGGAGTAGATCTGGAGGAACTCCGCTGGGTTGACGCTACCGTCGTACTTTTCGGCCAGGTGCGGCCGAAACTTGCGCGGCCACCTCGCGAAGCGAAGGTGGGGTGCAAGGGCCGCACATCCTGCTCCTGCTGCCGCAGGTATTGGCGCTGCGAACACTTGGTTCGCACTTGGCACCGTGTACCCCGGCATGGGCAAGGCTGCACCATAGACCAGGGGCGCTGCTTGCGGCGCATATGGTTGTGGCATATGCTGCGCGGCGTATGCCTGTGGCAGGACTCGCGTGGCGAAGATCTGCCCCCCAGGTTGTGTCGAGGCCGACGTCATGCTGTCGCCAGCCTCATGGTTGCGACGCCTTTCTCGATGTCGCTCGAGGTACACCCGGGCATCCTGGCCCAAGTGGCACCGTTCCAGCTCCCTTCTCAGGTCCGTCGACGGGAGCCTGGAGGAGCTGGAATCCACCGTTTGCCCATCAACCGTGGGCGTGCGCGTCAGCGACACAGCCGATTGGCTGGGGCGTCGCCCTCGCCGAAACCGAGGGTTCGCGGCGGCGACGACGAGGCGGTCCACCTCGCGGACCCATTGTTGGGTCGCAGAATGGGGCGCATCCCCAGCAGGTGGGTTGTGCAGCAGTGCTCTTGCTGCAGCTAGCGCACCCCCATGGTGTACGCTCAGCGCTGCAGAAGATCTTACACTGGTCGGAGCCTGCATCGCCGGAGTCGGCGTTGCCGGAGTCGGCTGCTGGCTACCAGCTTGTGCCGACACACTCCGTCCTGAGTGCGTCGACATGTACTCCCCACTGGTCACGGTTCGCCGTGAACGCGGAGGGGGAGAGTTTACCGCTGAGGGAAGCTTGGTCATCTTCGTCGGCGGAAACTCGTCGCGCAAGGGGAAATGCCCCCTTCCTGGCGCGCCAAATGTCGAAGTGTTCGGTCGACATTTCCCCCGGGCCTGCACTGGGCAGCCCACGGAGGTTCTTTTTTCGGTGGGGCTAGTCCCTTGCGGAGAGCTTGCGTGGATGGACGAGTTAGTAAGAGCTTGACACAGTGAGTTTTACGTGGTTCAGGCCGCCGGAGCATAAAACCCTACATCCACGGCGAGCTATGGAGCTCGCTGTATTGCTTGCTGCTTAGGGCCGGAGTCCTGAGCTTGGGGGTGAGTTACAGCTTGGGAGTGAATGGCTAGCGTATGAGTTGCGGAGGTGCGAACCCTGGGTGCGAATGGCTAGAGTGCGAACTCTTGCTAACGTCGCCTACCCGAGTCTTTTATAGTCCAAGGCTCGGGTGGCTTACAAGGGGGGCCCGGGACCCGACAGGTGGTCCCGGGGAGATTTCCTGCAGACCATTGTACCTGCAGTTATTCCGGTAGTTGTCTCTGTCGAAGGCTTCTGAGTCTTTGTCTTGCAGCCCTGCCCATGCCGCATGCTAGTCGTAGTGGTTGATGACGGCGCGGCCGGCCTGGGATGTCTTGTCGCTGTGTTTATTGGCTGGCAGGTTCTGACACCGCGCGCCAGTCTGTGATGCGACTGGGCGCAACGGCACCTGACAGAGGCGTGCTACGCGTCTCCGCGTCTTGGGAAGACGCGGGCCTTGAATACCTTGTACGGGCAAGGTATGGGGCGTCTTTACGCCCGCTGCCTATCGGTCGGGGCAGGCAGCGCCATTCCGCTGCCCACGTGGCGGGCCCGGAGCCCTCCTCAGAGGAGAGGGGGGTCCGGCCCTGCGGGACACGTGGAGCCTTCGGACCTCTCCCCGCGGGGGGGGGGGGGGGGGGGGAGGTTCGGATTCCGTCGGCCACGTGGCGGGCCCGGAGCTCCTCTCTGAGGAGAGGGAGGTCCGGCCCCGCCGGATACGTGGCACCTTCGGACCTCTCTCCCGCGGAGGGGGAGGTCCGGCTTCTGTATGTGGCGGACCGGAATCCGCTCATCCAGGATCGCAGAGGGTGGTGCCGCGCGATGCGACACCCGACAGCACACGTCATAAGAACACATTATATTACAAGGGAAAAACAAACTGAAAGTACAAAGTAGTACACTTCTTAGTTACAAACTAGGGTCTTTATTACACAGCGGAAGTTTCTTTTGTACAACTCACGCCCGCCTATATAGCAAAAGTCGGTTGCCCAGCCCTAGGGCAACCCACACTAGCTGCACGTCTCAGCTCAGCGCGGCGTGTACGGCTCCCACTCAGCCGTGGTCCCCGACGGAGGGTAACCCTCGCCGGTGGACTCGTACCCCGAGTCCGTGGGTGGCTCCTCACCTGAAAAATACTTAAGCAGCAACCGTGAGCACGAAGGCTCAGCAAGGCTTAACCGACTCACCTAAGCATGAAACTCTACATGAGGTGTACCATGACATAGGATAGCATTGTTATAGCAAATGGACACGCCTACAAGTTCGTCCTTAGTTCAGCTTTTAGCAACAGTTTAGCGGTTCAGGAAGCTGAAATTTAGTGAGCAATATTTGGTGGCACGCAGGTAACAATACAATTATATCATAACAGCAATATTGAATCATAACATTTCATTCATTAGTCTACGTTACGACGCAGTGAACAAGCGGTACTCATCACCGCGAGGGACAGCGAATCGACTCAATATACACCTGCAGGGAAACCCAAAGAGCACGTCACGTACGCCCATCCGTGGAGCTGCACAGCACGCTCACTCGATGTCGTACAGGACAACCTTTAACCCAACAGCCCAAACGTCGAACCGGTCGCACCGAAACGAGCAGGAGGTTCCCCACACGGAGCATCTCTCTATGCCCGTTGGCAGATTTCCACCATGCTGCCCTCAGCCTACACCTATAAATCGGTGCGTTATGCCTCGACGCCCGGAGGTTTAGGCTACATCGGTTTACCGGGGCCCATATATCTGATATTCCTTCGGTACGTTCAATACTTGTTCAGCAGGGCCGCACACGGATCGGTCCTCAATCGACACGGACAGGGCTGCGCACACAAGACTCCATCTTGCTGCGCCCTAGCCCCTGCCTAGTCTCATTTTCATTACTAAAGTGATCTCACATCACTCAACCGAACCCGTGTGTCCCAATCCTATCTCGCGAGTAGATTCCAACTACTCGACTTGTACCGAAGCCCTATGAATTATTAAGCATAGCCTGTCTACTCGAGATCTTAGACACTACCCTCACTCTTATGGAAAAATTCTGGTTATGCAAGTGGGGTTCCATCCATCCTATACTGTCGGTACCTGAGATATGGGGTACCCCCGCGCACAGGGTAAAATGCCTAAGGAACTCGCCCTTCTCCGCAGGGAGAGCTCCGAAGGCGCCACGCGTCCGGCGGGGCCGGACCTCCCTCTCCTCAGAGGAGAGCTCCGGGCCCGCCACGTGGCATACAGAAGCTGGACCTCCCCCTCCACGGGAGAGAGGTCCGAAGGCGCCGCATGTCGAGCGGGGCCGGACCACCCTCTCCTCAGAGGAGAGATCCGGGCCAGCCACGTGGCCAACAGAAGCCGAGCCTCTCCCTCCGCGGGGAGAGGTCCGGAGGCTCCACGTGCCCCGCGGGACTGACCCTTCTCTCCTCTGAGAAGGGCTCCGGGCCCGCCACGTGGCAGCAGAACGACACTGCTTGCCCCGAGCGATAGGCAGCGGGCGTAAAGACGCCCCATACCTTGCCCGTACAAGGTATTCAAGGCCCGCGTCTTCCCAAGACGCGGAGGCACGGAGCACGCTTCTGTCAGGTGCCGTTGCGCCTAGTCGTATCACAGACTGGTGCTCGGTGTCAGAACCTGCCAGCCAATAAACACCGCGACAAGACATCCCATGCCGCCTGCGCCGTCATCAACCACTACGACTAGCATGCGGCATGAGGAGGGCGGCAAGATGAAGACTCAGAAGCCTTCGACCAGAGGCAACTACCGGCATAACTGCAGATATGGTAGATGAAAGGCAATCTTCCCGGGACCACCTGTCGGGTCCCGGCCCCCCTTGTAAGCTGCCCGAGCCTCGGACTATAAAAGGCTCGGGTAGGCGTCGATAGCAAGGGTTCGCACTTTGCAACTCATACGCTAGCCATACACTCTCAAGCTGTAACTCATCCCCAAGCTCAGGCCTCCGGCCCCGAGCTGCAAGAAATACAGCGAGCTCCATAGCTTACCGTGGACGTAGGGTTTTACGCTCCGGCGGCCTGAACCACGTAAAACTCACCGTGTCAAGCTCTTACTAACTCGTCCATCTGCGCAAGCTCTCCGCTAGATACTAGCCCCACCGAAAAAAGAACCTCCGGGGGCTGCCCAGTGCAGGCCCGGGGGAAGTGTCGACTGAACACTTCGACATTTGGCACGCCAGGAAGGGGGCTTTTCTCCTAGCGCGACGAGTTTCCGCCGACGAAGATGACCAAGCTTCCTTCAGCGGCGAACTCTCTCCCCTCGCCTCTGCGGCAGACCGCGACCAGGGGGGAGTACATGTCGACACACTCGGGACGGAGTGTGTCGGTACGAGCTGGGAGCCAGCAACCGGCTCTAGCAGCGCCGACCCCGGCAATGCAGGCTCCAACCAGCTTCAAGTCTTCAGTAGCGCTGGGCGTGCCCAGTGGGGGTACGTTAGCTGTGGCGAGATCGCTACTGTACAATCCGCCCGCTGGGGACACGCCTCAGGCAGCGACCCGGCAGTGGATCCGCGAGGTAGACCGTCTCGTCGTCGCCACCGCAAACCCTCGACCTCGGCGGGGACGACGCTCTGGCCAATCGGTCGTGTCGCTGATGCGCGCACCATTGGATGACGAGCAGACGGCAGACTCCAGCTCTACCAGCCCCCAATCAACAGATCTGAGGACAGAGCTGAAGCGGTGTCACCTGGGTCAAGATGCCCGGGTATACCTCGAGCGGCGCCGAGAAAGGCGTCGCCACCAGGAGGCTGACGACAGCATGACGTCGGCCTCGACCCAGCCTGAAGAGCAGACCTTCGCCACGCGATCTCTGCCCCAGGCCTGTGCCGTGCAGAATATGCCACAGTCATATGTCCTGCATATGGCGTCCCCGGCCTATGGTGCAGCCTTGCCCATGCCGGGGCACGCGGTGCTCAGTGCGAACCAAGCGTTCGCAGCATCCGAACCTGCGGCGACAGAAGCAGGGTGTACGGCCCTCGCGCCCCACCTTCGCTTCGCAAAGTGGCCGCGCAAGTTTCGGCCGCTCCTGCCCGAGAAGTACGACGGCAGCATCAACCCGGCGGAGTTCCTCCAGATCTACTCCACTGCCATACTTGCCGCATGAGGGAATGAAGCCGTCATGGCCAATTACTTCCCTGTCGCCTTGACTGGCCCAGCTCGGTCTTGGCTCATGAACCTCCCCTAGGGTTCCGTAACTTCCTGGGGAGAGCTTTGCCGACAGTTCATAGCCAACTTCGGCAGTTCCTACACCCGGCCCGGCACGGAGCTCGACCTCCACGCCATCCAACAACAACCTGGGGAGTCGCTGCGCTCTTTCATCCAGCGGTTCTCCCAGGTGCGAACACCATCCCACACATTCAAAATGCTTCTGTGGTGGTGGCGTTCCGGCAAGGCGTCCGAGACAAGAAGATGCTTGAGAAAAACGCGACCAGGGAGGTCCACGATGCCTCAGAGCTCTTCAGCTTGGCGGACAAGTGCGCCAGAGCAGCCGAAGGACGGAACTGGCACTCACAGCCATCCTCCGAGTCAGGAGGGCTGCCCGGATCTGGTCCTACTCCCTATGGAGGTAGCAGGAAGACCAAGAGCCGAGGCAGAAGCAAGATAAGACCGCCGTCCGCGACCCCAGTCGTCACTGCAGCGACGCTCAGTGGGGCTCGGGGGCCGCGCCCTGACAAGAGGCAGCGAAAGTCACCGATCCCGGAAGATAGCCAGGACAACATGTGCCCCGTGCATGGCAGCTGTCGCCACACTACTGCCGAGTGCCGGGAGATCCGAAGGCTTGCAGAGCGCTTCCGCAAGGGGAAGCGGCAGCGGGCTGATGCCCTGCCCTTCCGTCCAAAGGAAGACGAGCAGGGGGTGGATGTTCCAGTCAACATCGACCACCCAGAGGAGATCCAGGAGTCTCAGCATGTCGTGAAGGCAGCACACAATCATGAGGACTCCGGCTCCAGTGACGATGAGCGTCGGAAGAAGCTCTACGTCATATACGGCGGGTCCGCCGACCCCTCGTCCCGAAGCGCAGTCAAGACTCTGCGCCGAGCGGTAGCGTCGGTGGCTGTGACGCCCTCAATTCTGTGGAAAACCACGGAACCGAGAACTAATGCATATGTGTGCCCAGGATGTTTATCACACATACACATACGTTCCACAAACTGAATTCAGATTATATATTACCACGAATAACAGAGTCTATTACAGCACCTCCTGAGTCTTGGACTCATGCTCACGGCAGAAGTCCTTATTTCTACGCAGCGGAATTCTTATTTAAATGTGGAAGCAAAAACTAATGCGGAAGCAAAACTAAGCAGAAGTGGCTCCATCTCTAATCCTTCCACAGGCAAGGTTGAGAACAGATCACACGCCATAATGTTCTACCCGGTCTTCATAGTAGTCTTCTCTTGCTGTTGATGGAGAAATAATAATGCAAGTTTGAGCACAATGATGTACTCAGCAAGTGCGGGAATAACACATGATATGCAGCTCATAAACAAGGTAGGTGATAAAAGGCTTATTTGCAGAAAAGCAGATTTATAAAACCATGATAAAACAGCAACTTAAATTTAGGTGAATGTAATCCCATCATGTATATTACCGACATACCTCCATTGCTTCCATGTTCCATCCGAACATTAACCAATCTTTTATTCATACTCACGAATACCTCCTCGTATTCGCTACCATCTCACCTCATAAAACAACCACATCTCACACCGAGACCAATCTCATGTCATGACCCATCAGTCATGCAACCATCTTATCTCCCGGACTCAACAGTTCCAAACCAATAACCATAACCGATAACCATAACCAAGAACCTTCCCAATAACCATTCCAATATCATCCCTACTAATCATGGCAGTTTAGCCAGGTGCTCGTGACCTTTAGCTCGGCTATCATGATAGTTTTTGACTCTGCAGAGTTTGCACCTCTTTACCCACAAGTTTGTGATTTCGTCACCCGTCGGCGACTGCAGAACCTCCATTATACCAGTACACAACCGTCGGTGTATGGTCAAGAGATCACAAAATAGCCTTTACAAAGGGGTTACTAGATGTATGGACTCACTAAGGTTTCACCGGCAGGCTAGAATCTCCAATTCTCCCACCCACGGGCCCCCTCTTGTGCCATGCAGTTCCCAGGGCAGTCCTCACTCGGCTCCCATTCCCCGCACCTTCCATAGTCCATAACATCCTAGCAACTTACCTAATTACTCAGCTAAGCCGCACCCATACTTGGCCTTGTGGTGGCACTGTTATCCTGGCATGTGCATGCATGAACCGGTCCTTAGATCTGCGGCAAGCAAAACCACCCTCTCATACTACCTCATTCACAAACCCAGGCTTGCCTAGATCTCCCTCCGATCCTTGTTTATTAACCTCATCAGTTACTTGTTATCAGTACGAATGCAGTTAGCTAGACACATCTATCTCGCTTCCCAATCCCATGGACTCAGCGAAGCATAAAACAAGAAAACCATACCCGACTCATAAACTTCCCAGGCGTCAAGGATGGTTTAATCAAAACTAGTAAACTCCTATAAAAGGGTTTCCCATCATGTTTGACTCAGCACACACACCTTTTCACAAAACAAAATAGTTTTACCCAAAACATAGGATCAACATGGTCAAGGAGCACTTGCCTTGTTCTTGCGGTTCCGGTTGTCCTTGATTCTCAAAACCTTGTTGCTGCAGCTCGTCGTAGACAGCTTCCTGAGTTTGTCCTGCTATGTAGGATTTACGTGCACACAAATTCATAGCAATCAATATTATGCACAAACCCTAAACTAGATGCGATGATGCACATGCATGCTATACTATGATTAGTTCTATTAGATTGATCTGATGTTCTTGCATGGCTTGCATGGTCAGAGGTTTTCAGATCAAAGATGAACGTGGCGATGATCTTGTCTTTAGATCAAACTGATCATCGAGTGTTCTGCCCACGAAAACGCTTCTGTTCGAAAGGAATTGAAGAACAGATGCAAGAGATGAACACCATGATGTCGTAAGGTGGTATTGAAGTCCTACCTCACGCTCTTCTTGACTTCGAGGTCCTTCTCAGACCACTCGGTTCATCTCCGATGATCTCCCTTGTTGCGCTTCGGCGATGTTTTGCTCGGCGAGTTAGGGCTAGGGTGCTAAGTCGCCGGCTCAGGAGTTGAAAGAGAAGTTCGTAGTTTCGGCCAGAGGTTTCGGGTTCTATTTATAATCGGGAAGAGAAGAGTCCTAATCTGATTGGATCCCGAATAAGAGTCTTATTCAGATCTTTGTTAGATCCTGTCGTCTTATCTTCGGTAAGGATCGTGGAGTTTAGATCGGTTTTCGTTGTGCACCGGTATCCTTACACGTAAGAACCACTTCAGACTTGTTACCTCCGCGGTAATGAGCTCCGGAAGCTCCACGTGTCCTTCCGAGCCTGGTATCTCTTCTCCCATAGAGACGAGCTCCGGTCGTGCCGCGTGTCAATCGATCGAGACCTCCCCCTTCTTCGGAGGTGAGCTCCGCGCACGCCACGTGTGGATGCCAGTCTTTCCGCCTTTCCCTCCCTCAGGGACATGCCCCGAGGTCGACACGTGTTTAGCAGCGACGGACCTCCGGAGATAAGCTCCGGTGGCGACACGTGTTCAATAGATCCGGACTCCTCTGAGATGAGCTCCGAGATTGACACGTATCCCGCGCGGATGGTCCTCTGATTTCCGCGAGGACTAGCTCCGTGGACGACACGTGTCTTATGAAAAATGCCTTTGCTTCTTCCGCAGAGGCTATCTCCGCGGGCAGCACGTGTCCCACAGGGTCGGACCTCTTTTCAATTGCGGAGGTGACCCCCGAGCCTGCCACGTATCCAGTTTAGCGTCGGACCTCTCCAATCTCTTCGGGGATGAGTTCCGAACACACCACGTGGTCTGCTGGTCGTAAAAGTTGCCTTCGGTGCTCTCAGAAAGCTTTACTGGCTATCCTTTTGATACTTGTTTCTGTTCCCTCCTTTCTAAAAATGTTCTTCTTCTTCATAAACATGAACATATGCTGACACCCGAGATGAGGGTGTCACAGTGGCGCCACTCCCAAGTGCTGCACCGCACTCTAAGTAGATGGGGACCCCCATCAGCTTTGACGCCACCGACTGCCCCAGGAACATGGCTGGGGCCGGCCAGCTACCGCTCCTGGTGGCCCCTACCATCGCCAACGTGAGAATGTACCACGTTTTGGTAGATGGAGGAGCTGGGCTGAACCTCATCAGCCGTGCAGCTTTCCAGAAGCTGCAGGTCCCGATGGCCAAGCTCACCCCGTCGAGCCCGTTCTCAGGGGTAGGGCCGGGACAGGTTATCCCCTACGGCAACATTAGTCTCCCGGTGACCTTCGGGGCTCTGGACAGCTATCGAATAGAGTACATTCTGTTCGACGTAGCGGAGATAGACCTCCCCTTCAACGCCATAATCGGCAGGCCAGCTCTGTACCGGTTCATGGCTGTAGCCCACTACGGCTACCTCGTCCTGAAGATGCCAACACCGACGGGCGTTCTCAGGATTCGTGGGGACCGCACTGCTGCAGTGTCGGCCCTGGAGAAGCTCCAAGCGCTCGCAACAGCTGGGGCATCAGCCCCCGGCAATGCGGAGCTGGACCAGCTCCGCCCGAGCACATGTCACTGTGCTTCCACCACAGCACCCCGAGTGCAACCTCTCGACGAGGGCGGCGTCCCCTTAAAGGTCGTCCAAGTCGGCGCCGAAGCTACCCAGACCACCCGAGTAGCCGGGGGCCTGGATAGCAAATAGGAAGGCGCGCTCGTCACCTTCCTCTGGCACAACGTTGACGTGTTTGCATGGCAGACGTCACAGATGCCGGGGATCCCCAGGGAGGTGATCGAGCACCACTTGAAAGTCTTCCCCGATGCCCGGCCAGTTCAACAGAAGCCCCGCAAGCAGTCCATCGAGCGGCAAAACTTCATCCGTGAAGAAGTCAAGAAGCTGCTGGACGCTGGCTTCATACGGGAGGTCCACCACCCCCGATGGTTAGCGAACCCCGTCGTTGTCCCGAAGGCCGGCGGGAAGCTCCGGATGTGCATCGACTACACCAGTCTCAATAAGGCATGTCCCAAAGATCCATTCCCTCTCCCTATAATAGATCAAATAGTAGACTCAACGTCAGGCTGTGATATGCTGTGCTTCCTAGACGCCTACTCGGGTTTCCATCAGATCCCCATGTCTAGGGAGGACGAGGAGCACACCTCCTTCATCACAGTAAACGGCCTTTATTGCTATGTGTCTATGCCTTACGGCCTAAAGAATGCACTCCCCACCTTTGTGTGGGTGATGCACAAAACCTTTGGGGAGTTAATAAGAGACCTAGTTGAGGTGTATGTCGATGACATAGTTGTCAAGGTCAAGCAGGGTTCATCCCTACTAGATAACCTAGCTTTAGTCTTTGACAAGTTGCGCTCTACGCGCACCAAGCTGAATCCAGATAAATGTGTGTTCGGCGTGTCCTCTGGGAAGCTCTTAGGGTTCCTGGTCTCGCACCGAGGGATTGAGGCCAACCCAGAGAAGATCAAGGCCATCGACTTGATGCGGCCCCCTGTCCGCGTCAAGGATGTTCAGAGACTCACGGGATGTCTAGCCGCGCTGAGTCGGTTTATACCGAGGCTAGCAGAGCGGGCACTCCCTTTCTTTAAGCTCCTGCGCAAGTCAGGCCCCTTTGCCTGGACTGACGAAGCAGAAGAGGCTTTCCAGGAGTTGAAGCGACTCCTGACGACCCTACCTATCATGGTAGCCGCTGAGCCTGGGGAGCACTTGCTGCTCTACATTGCGGCGACAACAGAAGTGGTGAGTATGGTCCTTGTCGCGGAGCGGCCAGACCCCTCACCCTCGCAACCTGCTCCGGTAGCAGAAGTCAGATGCCAGGGGGCCCCGCAGGGCCAAGACAGTCTCCCGGACCCCCTGGAGGTCCAAGTCGACCTCCCGGAGGCCCAGGACGGCCTCCCGGACCCCCAAGATAAATCTCCAGGGTCCAATTGGGATCTCCCGGAGGTCCCTCAAGACCCCCCGGAGCTCCCGGATGATCAAGAAAGCTTAAGGGCCTCCGGGTCCCAGTTCCAAGAGGCCCCCGTGGGTCCACCCACCTCCAGCGGGCCGGGGCCAATGGACGAGGAGCTCCCAAGCCTAAGAGAGAGGGTCCGAACCATACAGAGGCCTGTCTACTACACCAGTGAAGTACTTCATGAGGCCAAGACAAGGTACCTAGAAGTCCACAAGCTGCTGTATGCGGTGCTCGTGGCCTCCAGGAAGCTCCGCCACTACTTCCAGGCCCACCGGGTCTCGGTAGTCACCTCGTATCTGCTTAAGACAATTCTTCACAGCCCCCATGCGACTGGCAACGTTGCTAAATGGGCGGCGGAGCTGGCGGAGTTTGAGCTGGACTTCCTCCCACATCATGCAGTCAAGAGCCAAGCATTGGCTGACTTTGTGGCGGAGTGGACACCAACGAAGACTGACCCAGGGGGCCATCAAGGCGGTGAGCCAGAGCCCAAAGCTCTGGTCTTCACCGAACCCCACTGGACACTCTTCTTTGACGGCTCCTCGCGAAAGCAGGGGGCCGGTGCCGGCGTACTGCTCCTCATGCCATCGGGGGAACAGTTTGGGTATATGGTGCGTCTAAATTTCAAGGCAACCAACAACATGGCGGAGTATGAAGCACTCATCTTTGGCCTGCAGACAGCCCTGTCTTTAGGCGCTCGCCAGTTGTTGGCACAGGGCGACCCCAACTGGTCATCAAGCAAGTCAAGGGCGAATGCTCCTGCAATGACCCGCAGCTAGCTGCGTATCTGCTCCACGTACAGATGTTGGAGAAAGAATTCCTCGCTTTGGACCTGCACCACGTACCGCGCGCTGGTAATGCCGCAGCCGACAACCTTTCAATGAAGGCTTCCACCGGAGCCCCTGCGCCCGAAGGAGTTTTCGAGAGGACGTTGCTGCGGCCCACAGCCCGGCCCGCCGAGCCGGGCGAAGGGGGCTTGACCAGCACCTCGAAGCTGGCGGTCCCGGCGGCCCTACAGCCATGGATGCCGCCAAGGATTGTAAGCGTCACTAGGGACTCCGTGCAACCCAGCGCTCAAGATCTAGAAGCTCATGTCAGACCCGATGCATGGATCACGGAGATCCGGGACTACTTGAAGGACAATATCCTCCCTGATGAACATGCAACCGCTGAACGGATTGTGCGTATGGCTAAGAGGTACGCGCTGGTAGAGGGGGATCTCTACCGGCGTGGCGCCAACCACATCCTATTGCGGTGCATAACCCAGGGGGAAGGCTGCGACTTGCTCGCTGAGATCCATGGAGGCGAATGTGGAAGTCATTCTTCCTCACGCACGCTTGTCGGTAAAGCTTTCTGGCATGGCTTCTACTGGCCGACAGCACTCCAGGATGCCGTCAAGCTGGTCGAGAGCTGCAAGGCGTGCCAGTTCCACGCCAAGCAGATCCATACACCGGCTCAGGCGGTACAGATGATCCCGCCCTCGTGGCCGTTTGCCGTATGGGGGCTGGACATCCTGGGACCATTTCCCAGAACCGTCGGGGGATTCCGGTACCTCTATGTCACCATCGACAAGTTCACCAAGTGGCCGGAAGCTACACCAGTTGTCACCATCAACAAACAATCCGCAGTAAAATTCATCAAGTCTATTGTCTGCCGGTTCGGGGTCCCAAACAGGATCATCACCGACAACAGGACCCAGTTCACCAGCGCAGCATCCCAAGACTACTGCGAGGACCTTGGTATTCAGGTATGCTATGCCTCTGTCGCCCACCCGAGGAGCAATGGGCAAGTTGAGAGGGCCAACGCGGAGATTCTCCGGGGCCTTAAGACTCGCACCTTCGCCAGCCTGAAGAAACATGGTGCCAATTGGGTAGATGAGCTTCCGAGCACACTATGGGCTAACCGGACATCCCAGAGCCGGGCCACCGGGGAGACACCCTTCTTCATGGTGTATGGGGCTGAAGCTGTACTTCCCCCAGAAATCACCATGAAGTCTCACCATGTCCGGGCTTACGACGAAGCCACGCAGGACAACCTCCGGCGTGGAGAAATCGACCTCGTCGACGAGGTCCGATTACATGCGGCACTCCGTAACGCGCGGTACAGACAAGCGCTTCGGTGCTACTACCAGAGGTCTGTGCGTGCCCGGGAGCTGCAGGAAGGTGACCTGGTGTTGCGGCGCATACTTTCTCGTGAAGGGGCCCACAAACTCTCCCCTAGTTGGGAAGGCCCCTTCCGAGTCGCGAAAGTATGCCACCCCGGGTGTGTGCGCCTTTCCACCGAGGATGGGGACCTGCTCCCGAACCCTTGGAACATAGAACACCTCCGTAAGTTCTACCCCTAGAGCAAAAATAGGACAGTACTTTCTTTTCGTAATAAACTCCATAGAGTCCAGGAGCAGCGCTCGGAGCAGCTAAACCCCAGGGGACGGTCCAGGACTACATTCAGCTTTGCCTGGTTCCGACTCCAAGCGCTTAGAGTCTTGCTTCCCCTCTTAATGGGGTGGGTCGTGGCCTCCATGTTTAGCCTGCCTTCCTCCTGTGGAAAGTTGTACGAAAAGAAATCTGCTCTACTTTGCTCTTTCCTTGTACTCAATTAGATTGTGAATTGAGTTTTTTAATCACCCTTGCAGTGCATGGTTGCCATGTGCGCAGCTCCCCCTCTCTACAAGTCCCCAAGCACCAAGCATATGGTTAGGGGCTATAAGTCAAATAAGACTATGAGATAAGGGAGGGGGAGCCCCCAAGGAGAATTGCGTTTCCTCTACCTATGTGCAGGACCTCCAGGTTGCGGCAACAGGGACTGCATGAAGCAGGGGGAAAGGAGCTACCAACTACTCCGACCTAGGACTGGAAGGACCGGGACCTGCCCCTCCAGCAGGGGCAGGACCTGAGGGCCCCACGTGTCCATCAGGCTCGGAACCCTCACCTCCCTTGAGGAGAGCTCCGGGCTCGCAACGTGGCGGGCGGAAACCGGACCCCCCCCCCCCCGGTGGGAGGGCTCCGAAAGCCCTACATGTCCAGCATGGCCGGAGCTCCAACCTCTTAAGGAGGGGCTCCGGACCCGCCACGTGGCGGGCAGACTTGGGGCTCCCCATGGGGCGAGATCCGGAGACCCCCGGGGACCCCTAACACGGTTAGGACCCAGGGAAGGTGTCTACGCAGAGCTCCGAGATTGGAGATGGCCTCTGAGTACCTTGCGGAGCTAAGGACTCAGACAGGCAAAGCCAAGAAGGAGAGAAAGAGCGTCACAGATGAAGACTCAGGCATGTGGCATGGGCATGGGCAGGGCGGCAAGATGAAGACTCAGAAGCCTTCGACCAGAGGCAACTACCGGCGTAACTACAGATACGGTAGATAACAGACAATCTTCCCAGGGCCACCTGTCGGGTCCCGGCTCCCCTTGTAAGCCGCCCGAGTCTTGGACTATAAAAGGCTCGGGTAGGCGTCGATAGCAATTGTTCGCACTTTGCAACTCATACGCTAGCCATACACTCTCAAGCTGTAACTCACCCCCAAGCTCAGGCCTCCGGCCCTGAGCAGCAAGCAATACAGCGAGCTCCATAGCTCGCCGTGGACGTAGGGTTTTACGCTCCGGCGGCCTGAACCACGTAAAACCTGCCGTGTCAAGCTCTCGCTAACTCGTCCATCCGCGCAAGCTCTCCGCTAGGGACTAGCCCCTCCGATAAAAGAACCTCCGCGGGCTGCCCAGTGCAGGCCCGGGGGAAGTGTCGATCGCACACTTCGACATTTGGCGCGCCAGGTAGGGGGCTTTTCCCCTAGCGCGACGAGTTTCCGCCGATGAAGATGACCAAGCTTCCTTCAACGGCAAACTCGCCCCCTCCGCGTTCACGGCGAACCGTGACCACTGGGGAGTACATGTCGACACACTCAGGACGGAGTGTGTCGGCACAAGCGGGCAGCCAGCAGCCGACTCCGGCAACGCCGACTCCGGCTATGCAGGCCCCGACCAGCGTGAGGTCTTCTGCAGCGCTGAGCGTACACCATGGAGGTGCGCTAGCTGCAGCAAGAGCGCTGCTGCGCAACCCACCTGCGGGGGATGCGCCCCATTCAGCGACCCAGCAATGGGTCCGCGAGGTGGACCGCCTCGTCGTCGCCGCCACGAATCCTCGGTTTCGGCGAGGACGGCGCCCAGGGCAACCGGCTGTGTCGCTGACGCGCACACCCACGGTTGACGGGCTAACGGCGGATTCCAGCTCCTCCAGGCTCCTGTCGACGGACCTGCGAAGGGAACTGGAATGGTGCCACTTGGGGCAGGACGCCCGGGTGTACCTCGAGCGACGCCAAGAAAGGCGTCGCAACCATGAGGCAGGCGACAGCATGTCGTCGGCCTCGACACAACCAGAAGGGCAGGTCTTCGCCATGCGAGCCCTGCCACAGGCATATGCTGCGCAGCATATGCCACAACCATATGCGCCGCAAGTAGCGGCCCCGGTCTATGGTGCAGCCTTGCCCATGCCGGGATACGCAGCGCCAGGTGCGAACCAAGCGTTCGCAGTGCCTATACCTGCGGCAGCAGGTGCAGGATGTGCGGCCCTTGCACCCCACCTTCGCTTCGCAAGGTGGCCACGCAAGTTCCGTCCGCACCTGCCTGAGAAGTATGACGGCAGCGTCAACCCAGCGGAGTTCCTCCAGATCTACTCCACCGCCGTACTTGCCGCAGGAGAGGACGAGGCTGTCATGGACAACTACTTCCCCGTCGCCTTGACCGGCCCAGCACGGTCTTGGCTCATGAATCTACCTCAGGGGTCCATAACCTCCTGGGGTGAGCTCTGCAGGCAGTTCGTCGCCAACTTCGGCAGCTCCTACACCCGTCCCAGCACGGAGCTCGACCTCCACGCCATCAAACAACAACCTGGGGAGTCGCTGCGCTCTTTCATCCAGCGGTTCTCTCAGGTGCGCAACACCATCCCACATATCCAAAGCGCCTCTGTGGTGGTGGCGTTCCGACAGGGTGTCCGGGACGAGAAAATGCTCGAGAAGCTCGCGACCAGAGAGGTCCGCGACGTCTCGGAGCTCTTCAGCCTGGCGGACAAGTGCGCCAGAGCAGCTGAAGGGCGGAACTGGCACGCACTGCCGACCTCCGAGTCAGGAGGGCAGCCCGGGTCCGGTGCTACTGCCTATGGGGGTGGCAAGAAGACCAAGAACCGCCTGACCATGAAGTCACCATTCACGGCCCCCGTCGCCGCAGCTGCGACGACCAGTGGAGCTCGGGGGCCATGCTCTGACAAAAGGCAGCGGCAGTCACCGGCCCCAGACAGTGACCAAGGCGGGCTATGCCCCGTGCATGGCACCTGCAACCATACTACTGCCGAGTGCTGGGAGATCCAGAGGCTCGCAGAGCGCTTCCGCAAAGGAAGACAGCAGAGGGCTGAAGCACCACCCTACCCTCAGAGGGATGGGAAACAGAAGGCCGATGCCCCAGTCAGCGCTGCCCACCAGGTGGGGTTCCAGGAGCCTCAGCGTGTCATAAAGACAGTGCATGACGGTGAGGACTCCAGTTCCGACGGTGACGGGCCTGGGCGTTAGCAAACTACAGCACGCCTCCGTGCCTCGAACATACCTCTCGGGAGCCGCCTAAGGTCCGTCAACCCCTTGAAGGCCTTGCCAGAAGGGGAAGACGCCTTAGGTCATCCAAGGTGAGCCCGGGTCCACCTACCCCTTGAAGGCCTTAGCCAGAAGGGGAGAACTCCCCGGGGGCCCCCGAGAGAAGCCGCGCAGGACCTGATCCAGCGTGAAGATAACAACCTCGACAAGACTCGGCTTGCAGGGAACACCCCACAACGCACGGTCTCGGCTAATGCTCTAAGCACTACCGCCAAAGAACCAAACGCGACGGGGGCCCGCAAGAGGGCAACCTGGTGAAGCGGCACGCTATATTCCAAAAAGGACCCATAAGCTCTCCCCCAGCAGGGAAGGTCCCTTCCGAATCATGAAAGCTGCCGCCCCAGGTGCACATGCCTTTCAACCGAGAGTGGGATCCATTCCCAAAAAATCCTTGCCATGAAGCAACACTGTAAGTCCTACTTACTGAGCATCGGTAGAACAGGGTTATTCACTTCTGTAATAGACCCCATAGAATTTAGGAACAGAGCTTGGGGTAGCTAAGTCTCAAGGGACGGTACAGGACTACGTCCAGTTTAGCCTGGTTCCGACCCTAAGCGCGTAGAGTCTTGCTTCCCTTGTAGACGAAGCGGAACATTGCCCCCATGTACAGCCAGAATTCCACCTATGGGCACGAATATAGAGACCTGTTCTACTTAGCTCTCTCTCATGCACTCATTTAAATTATGCATTAATTTTTATGATCGCACTATCTCTGTATGTTCATCGTACATCTAGCTCCCCCTCTCCTGCGCTCATCCATAGTCGGCATTTGCTATCCTACCGAAGGCGGCAGCGCTTGAGGCACCTGCCGATGGCCGAGTGAGTCTCTCGGGCCTCCCCCAGTCAGGTGTTGCGGTGCCAGTTGGTCACCTCCAGGAAAGGCCAGCGTTGTGCATGGGGGGTCCAGGGTGCGTATCCAGCTTAGCCGGCCCAGAGTCCAAAGCATGCGCATCCTGCCCTCCGGAGGTCCAGGGGAGTACATCCGCTTTGCCTGGTCATGAACCCAAAGCGCGTGCACTCTGCTTCCCCAGTGCATGGCCCGGTACTAGGGATCGGACAGCCGTACCCGGACCTCGGAGGGAGCCGGAGCTCCAGCGCCTCGTGCACAAAATTGCCCAAGCCCCGTATAATGGGTCAGGACCATAAGACGGATAAGACTAGGAGACGGGAGGGGAGGACCCCCCGAGGAGAATTACGTTTCCTCTGCCTGTGTGCAGGACCTCTAGGTTACGGCAACAGGGACTGCATGAAGCGGGGGGAAAGGAGCTACCAGCTACTCCGGCCTGGGACTGGGAGGACCGGGACTTGCCCCTCCAGCAGGGGCGGGGCCCGGGGGCCCCACGTGTCCAGCGGGCCCGGAACTCTCTCCTCCCTTGAGGAGGGCTCCGGGCTCGCCATGTGGCAGGCAGGAACCGGACCTCCCCCCTCAGTGGGAGGGCTCCGAAAGCCCTACGTGTCCAACATGGACGGAGCTCCAGTCTCTTGAGGAGGAGCTCCGGACCCGCCACGTGGCAGGCAGATTTGGAGCCCCCCCATAGGGCGAGGTTCGGAGACCTCCGGGGGCCGCTAACACGGTTAGGACCCGGGGAGGGTGTCTGTGCAAAGCTCCGAGATTGGAAATGGCCTCTGAGTACCTTGCGGAGCTAAGCACTCAGCCAGGCAAAGCCAAGAAGGAGAGAAAAAGCATCACAGACACAAGTATCCAAGAGAGTCAAATTAAGCAAGGCTCCATGAGCTGGACTACAAACTCGATAAAAAAGGAGAAACAAGTCCTAAG
Source organism: Neostapfia colusana (assembly GCA_030760725.1). Taxonomy (NCBI): domain Eukaryota; kingdom Viridiplantae; phylum Streptophyta; class Magnoliopsida; order Poales; family Poaceae; genus Neostapfia; species Neostapfia colusana. The sequence goes on along the minus strand of JASWHV010000017.1, from coordinate 17,094,899 downwards.
GACCTCCCGGCTCTCACCGGAACCTTGCGGCTACAAGGGCGGCCACATCCTCGACTTCAGCCCTGGCAGCTTCCTCCCGCTCCGCGGCTGGGCCCTCTCTCGCTGGCTCTAGCGAAAAAGAGGGGTCGCGGCTCTTGAAGCATGCCAGCACATGCGAAGCGACCTCTAAAGCTAAGCCGCGGCCCTCGGCCTCAAGCTCGCTGGCGACCACCGAGTCGAGTCTGTCCAGCTTGGCGCCGATCGACTCCAACGCAGGGATCACCTCTGCCACCTTCAATGCGGGAGTCGCGGCCCTCACCGGACTGAAGCCAAGAGGGATCAGGGCGGACCCCACTCGATCCACGAAGCTTGAGACCGCAAGAGCCTCGGAGGACCGCAAGGCTGAGAGCTCCTCCACCTCGCGGCGGGCCGCCTGCAGAGCCTCCAGGTTCCTCTCGGAGAATTCCTTCTCCTTGGCCGCCAGGGAACTCTCCCGAAGGTGGAGAGTCTTGGCTAGCCGCTCCAACTCAGTGGCCTTGAAGCCGGCGGTCAACTCCCGGTCCAAGACCGCCCGGCGATCATGGGAGACCTGTTCCTCCCTCAAGTCGAGGTCTGCCTTCAGAATCTCCAGCTCCTCCATCCGAGCTCGGAGGTCATCCTCGCCCGCAGCCAGCTGCGCGGCGACCCTCTCTGCCTCAACTGCCACGGAACGCTCCCGCTCCTCAACGGCGAGTTCACGGCGCTCCAACCTCTGCCGTATTTCCACAGCAGCAGAGAGGCTCTCTTCGGCCCGGGCGTGTGCCTCCAGGGCCTCCCTGTTGATCCGCCGCGATTGGGTGTCCATGCGGTCAACAGCCCGCTTCATCCGGTCGACGAGTGCTTCCCTGAAGTCGAGCAACTCCTGCCTGGAGTCGAGCTCACTCTTAACCTTCGCGGTCCTCTCCCGCAAAAGGTTCCCCCAGGTGAGGAGGCGATCCCGTTCAACCGTATACTCCTCCCGCTCGCGCCCTAATGCAGCCAAGACCTGCCGAACGCTCGTCTCGGCAAGCGCGAAGGCATCCGCTAGAGGCCATGGAGCAACAGAGGCCGGGGCAGTCCCCCCGACCTCCTCCATTACCTCGTCCTCAGGGAGAGCCGACGCACCAGCAACTGAGACGAGACGCCGATCAGGTGAAGCTGGCTCCGAGGCTCTGGCAGCCAGGCCTGCCGGGCTCTCTTCAGCTACTGGCTCCTTGATCTGAGGAGAGGGGCGAACCGGGGAAGGCGGTGCTGGAGAAAAGACCAGGCCACCTAGTACAGGGTCGACCTGCACCGGCTTGGGGGCCGCGGTGGCCGTCTCGGCAGGAAGAGACGACGCCGCCGCGGAGTCCGGACACACCGGAACAGGAGAAGTTCGCGCTGGCCTGGGGGCCGCGGCAGTTGCCCCTGGCTCCGAACGCTGCGGCACAGATTCCCCGCAAGACGAGGAAGGCCGGGAAGCACGGACACTCCAGCGGGCTCTGAACCCCGACTTCCGAGCTGGGGTAGGACTTCTAGAGCCTGCAACCGTCGCCGACGACCGCTCCGCAGTCGCTTGGACTGGCGGAGCAGGGGACACCCCAGAGGCTTCCCCCAGCGCATCAACCCGGGGCCTCTTCGAGTCGCCACCGGAGGGAGTGTCAGGCACCCCAGAATCCCGACTTGGCACCGACGCCGTTGCTGGAGGAGATCGAGCGCGTTTCTTCTCTGGCAGCGGGTTGGAAGCCATGGCAAGGGAGAACTCAAAAGCACAAGAGTCCGAGAAGAAATGCTGAGAATGCGGAGGGAAGCTGCAATGAGGGTAAGACCCCCTCTAAAAAGCTTCCCGGTGCAATTCCAAGCGATTCGGAACTCTTCGAGTATCCCGCACCGGCAACCGCTTCGGTTCCTAGACCGAATACCGATGACGGGTGGGCCCAAACCGCTTAACTAAAACGGTGGGGTCAAGGAGTCAGTCTCCTGAGAAGATGAGCCGGCAAGGCACTTCGGCGGTTCCCGAAGAAAGCGCCGCAACGTGCATAAGTGGCAGCCTTAGGAACCGCCGCAGTAAAAGCAATCATCAAGTGAGCGCACGCTCTCACGACCCCGCGGCCGTTCGTGCTCTGGCAGCGGTCAATTTGGGACTTAGAGAAAGTGCGCGGATCGGAAGAGACAAAGGTCCCACCTCGGGCTCGCTATCTCCCCCGAGATGGGCCCGGGGGCCACTGTCGGTACCTGAGATATGGGGTACCCCCGCGCACAGGGTAAAATGCCTAAGGTACTCGCCCTTCTCTGCAGGGAGAGCTTCGAAGGCGCCACGCGTCCGGCGGGGCCGGACCTCCCTCTCCTCAGAGGAGAGCTCCGGGCTCGCCACGTGGCCTACAGAAGCCGGACCTCCCCCTCCGCGGGAGAGAGGTCCGAAGACGCCACGCGTCCAGCGGGGCCGGACCTCCCTCTCCGCAGAGGAGAGCTCCGGGCCCGCCACGTGGCATACGGAAGCTGGACCTCCCCCCTCCGCAGGGAGAGGTCCGGAGGCTCCACGTGCCACGCAGGCCGGACCCTTCTCGCCTCAGAGAAGGGCTCCGGACCCGCCACGTGGCCAGAAGAACGGTGCTGCCTGCCCCCGAGCGGTAGGCAGCGGGCGTAAAGGCGCCCCACACCTTGCCCGTACAAGGTATTCAAGGCCCGCGTCTTCCCAAGACGCGGAAACGCAGAGCACGCATCTGTCAGGTGCCGTTGCTCCCAGTCGCATCACAGACTGGCACGCGGTGTCAAAACCTGCCAGCTAATAAACGCCACGACAAGACATCCCATGCCGCCTGCGCCGTCATCAACCACTACGACTAGCATGCGGCATGGGCAGGGCGGCAAGATGAAGACTCAGAAGCCTTTGACCAGAGGCAACTACCGGCGTAACTACAGATACGGTAGATAACAGACAATCTTCCCGGGGCCACCTATCGGGTCCCGGCTCCCCTTGTAAGCCGCCCGAGTCTTGGACTATAAAAGGCTCGGGTAGGCGTCGATAGCAAGGGTTCGCACTTTGCAACTCATACGCTAGCCATACACTCTCAAGCTGTAACTCACCCCCAAGCTCAGGCCTCCGGCCCTGAGCAGCAAGCAATACAGCGAGCTCCATAGCTCGCCGTGGACGTAGGGTTTTACACTCCGGCGGCCTGAACCACGTAAAACCCGCCGTGTCAAGCTCTCGCTAACTCGTCCATCCGCGCAAGCTCTCCGCTAGGGACTAGCCCCTCCGAAAAAAGAACCTCCGCGGGCTGCCCAGTGCAGGCCCGGGGGAGGTGTCAATCGCACACTTCGACAGTATTGGTGCCGCGAACGCTTGGTTCGCCGCTGGCACAGTGTGCCCCGGTATGGGCAAGGCTGCTCCATAGACCGGGGACGCCGTTTGCGGGGCATATGGTTGTGGCATATGCTGCGCGGCGTATGTCTGGGGCAGAGCTCGCGTGGCGAAGATCTGCCCTTCAGGCTGGGTCGAGGCCGACGTCATACCGTCGCCAGCCTCTTAGTTGCGACGCCTTTCTCGACGTCGCTCGAAGAACACTCGGGCATCTTGGCCCAAGTGGCATCGCTCCGGCTCTGCCCCCAGGTCCGTCGATGGAAGCCTGGTGGAGCTGGAGTCCGCCGCCTGCTCGCCAACCATTGGCGTGCGTGTCAGCGGCACGGCCGGTTGGCCGGAGCGTCGTCCCCGCCGAAGTCGAGGGTTTGCGGCGGCGACGACGAGACGGTCTATCTCTCGAATCCACTGCTGGGTCGCTGCCTGAGGCGCGTCCCCAGCAGGCAGATTGCGCAGTAGCGCTCTTGCTGCGGCTGGCGCACCCCCCGCCGGGTACGCCCAGCGCTACTGAAGACCTGACGCTGGTTGGAGCCTGCATTGCCGGGGTCGGCGCTGCCAGAGCCAGTTGCTGGCTCCCAGAGCAGGTACTGGTGTCGCGAACGCTTGGTTGCGCCTGACACAGTGTACCCCGGTATGGGCAAGGTTGCGCCATAGGCCGGGGACGCCGCTTGCAGAGCACATGGTCGTGGCTTATGCTGTGCGGCGTACGCCTGGGGCAGAACTCACGTAGCGAAGGTCTGCCCTCCAGGCTGGGTCGAGGCCGACGTCATGTTGTCGCCAGCCTCTTGAGTGCGACCCCTTTCTCGACGTCGCTTTAGGAACACTCAGGCATCTTGGCCCAAGTGGCACCGTTCCAGCTCTGTCCTCAGGTCCGTCGATGGAAGCTTGGTGGAGCTGGAACCCGCCGTCTGCCCGTCAACCGTTGGCGTGCGCGTCAGCGACACAGCCGGTTGGTCGGAGCGTCGTCCCCGCCGAAGTCAATGGTTTGCGGCGGCAACGACAAGACGGTGGTCTACCTCGCGAATCCACTGCTGGGTCGCTGCCTGAGGCGCGTCCCCAGCAGGTGGATTGTGCAGTAGCGCCCTTGCTGCGGCTAGCGCACCCCCACCGGGTACGCCCGGCGCTACTGAGGGCCTGACGCTGGATGGAGCCTGCATTGCCGGGGTCGGCGCTGCCAGAGCCGGTTGCTGGCTCCCAGCTTGCCCTGACACTCCGCCCTGAGTGTGTCATCATGTACTCTCCCCTGGTCACGGTTTGCCGCGGGCGCAGGGGGGGAGAGTTTGCCGCTGAAGGAAGCTTGGTCATCTTCGTTAGCGGAAACTCGTAACGCTAGGAGAAAAGCCCCCTACCTGGCGCGCCAAATGTCGAAGTGTGCGATCGACACTTCCCCCGAGCCTGCACTGGGCAGCCCGCGGAGGTTTATTTTTCAGAGGGGCTAGTCCCTAGCGGAGAGCTTGCGCAGATGGACGAGTTAGTAAGAGCTTGACACGGCGAGTTTTACATGGTTCAGGCCGCCGGAGCGTAAAACCCTACGTCCACGGCGAGCTATGGAGCTCGCTGTATTGCTTGCTGCTCAGGGCCGGAGGCCTGAGCTTGGGGGTGAGTTACAGCTTGAGAGTGTATGGCTAGCGTATGAGTTGCAAAGTGCGAACCCTTGCTATCGACGCCTACCCGAGCCTTTTATAGTCCAAGACTCGGGCGGCTTACAAGGGAAGCCGGGACCCGACAGGTGGTCCCGGGAAGATTGTTTATTATCTACCGTATCTGCAGTTATGCCGGTAGTTGTCTCTGCCGAAGGCTTCTAAGTCTTCGTCTTGTAGCTCTGCCCATGCCGCATGCTAGTCGTAGCGGATGATGACGGCGGGGACGGCATGGGATGTCTTGTCACTGGATTTATTGGCTGGCAGGCTGTGACACCCTCATCTCGGGTGTCAGCATATGTTCATGTTTTATGAAGAAGAAAAACATTTTAAGAAAAGAAGGAACAGAGACCCGTATCTCACTTAGAATGTGCTATGTTAGTTAATTCTCCCGGAGGAGAAATAAGGACCAATATAGTATGTCCTAAAGTAAGCCTTAAAATAAGGGGGGGTAGACTTCCTTGCCAACCTTATTGTTTTGGACTCCCACGGAATTGACATCATACTCGGAATGGACTGGTTAAGCAAGCACAATGGGGTAATCTAATGTGCTGAGAGAAGCGTGCAGTTGACGAACGAACACGGTATCCGTGTCGAGTTTGAGTCAGCCCAGCAAGCGACCGAACGGGCGGATCTGAACCATGTCGAAGGAGTAACATTGGACAACATTCCAGTGGTTCAGGAATTTTCGGATGTGTTCCCGGAAGAACTTCCAGGTATGCCACCTGACCGGGACATTGAGTTTGCCATAGATTTGGTACCTGGAACCGCACCCATAGCTAAGAGACCATATAGGATGCCCGTCAACGAGTTAGTTGAACTCAAGAAGCAAATTCAAGAACAGTTGGAGAAGGGTTTTATCCGTCCAAGTTCGTCACCATGGGGAGCCCCGGTACTCTTCGTAGACAAGAAGGATGGAACCCAAAGAATGTGCGTGGACTACAGGTCTCTCAACGAGGTAACAATCAAGAATAAATACCCTCTGCCCCGTATAGAGGACCTGTTCGATCAAATGAAAGGAGCCCAAGTGTTCTCCAAGATTGATCTTCGGTCGGGATATTTCCAGCTGAAGATTAAGCCCTCCGATATACCTAAGACAGCCTTTCGGACGCGGTATGGTTCATATGAATATACCGTTATGTCTTTTGGATTGATGAATGCACCCGCATACTTCATGTACCTTATGAATAAGGTTTTCATGGAGTACTTGGACAAGTTCGTCGTAGTTTTCATCGACGACATTATGGTGTATTCAAAAAGTAAGGAGGAGCATGAATAACATCTGAAATTGACCTTGCAGAAGTTGTGCGAGCATCAGTTGTATGCCAAGCTCAACAAGTGTCAATTTTGGCTAAGGGAAATATCCTTCCTAGGCCACATCATCTCCAAGGAAGGGGTATCGGTTGATCCTGGGAAGGTGAGAGATATTTTGAAGTGGGACCAACCGAGGAGCGTGAGGGATATTCGGAGTTTCCTTGGGATGGAAGGATACTATCGGCGCTTTATTAAAGACTTCTCTAAGATAGAAAAACCTATGACCGAGTTGCTAATGAAGGGAAAAGTCTTTCAATGGACACAAGCCTGCCAAGAAAGTTTTGAGGAACTCAAGAAAAGGCTAACCACAGCACCAGTTCTGGTATTGCCAGACGTAAGCAAGAGCTTCGACATATATTGTGACGCATCCAGACAAGGGCTCGGATGTGTGCTCATGCAGGAAGGGCAAGTGATAGCCTATTGCCTCACGACAATTAAAGAAGCATGAGCTTAACTATCCTACTCATGATTTGGAGTTAGCAGCAGTGGTGCATGCATTGAAAATTTGGAGACATTATATCCTTGGTCATCGATGTGAGATCTATACGGATCATAAAAGCCTCAAGTACATATTTACACAAACAGACTTGAATTTGAGGCAACGTCAATGGTTAGAACTCATCAAGGATTATGATGTAGGAATCAATTACCACCCCGGGAAGGCCAATGTGGTCGCTGACGCATTGAGCAGAAAGGGAGCATGCCACCAACTCACGGTTCGGGAGCTACCACCCGAACTACGTAAAGAGATCGAACAGTTACACCTCGGATTCTTGAATAACATGGAAATAATGGAAATCCACTCCTCATTGGAGCAAGAAATAAGAAAGGGACAAGCAACGGACGAGGGGATTAAGGAGATCAAAGAAAGAATCCGACAAGGGATAGAAAAGGATTTCAAGGAGGATAAAAAGGGTATGCTTTGGCTAGGAAAAAGGATTTGTGTGCCAAACATAAAACACCTTCGCGACGTAATATTGAAGGAGGCACATGATTCACCCTATTCCATACACCCAGGGAGCACCAAAATGTACAAGGATTTAAAAACTTGCTATTGGTGGGATGGTATGAAGAGGGATATAGCCGAATACGTTGCCCTATGCGACACATGCCAACGGGTAAAAGCCGAACATCAAAAACACGCTGGATTGTTGCAACCCTTGAAAATACCTGAATGGAAATGGGAGGACATCAGTATGGACTTCATTGTCAGATTGCCACGAACTCAGTCAGGATACGACTCCATCTGGGTCATTGTGGACCGGTTGACGAAGACCGCCCATTTTCTTCCGGTAAAGACAAGTTACAACGTTACACAGCTGGCAGAATTGTACATGGAGCAGATCGTGTGCCGTCATGGAGTTCCAAAGAGGATAATCTCAGATCGAGGTTCTCAGTTTACCTCTAGATTCTGGAGGAAGTTGCAGAAAGCCATGGGTACACGACTGGATTTTAACTCTGCCTACCACCCACAAACAGATGGACAAACCGAAAGGACGAACCAAATTTTGGAAGACATGTTGAGAGCTTGCGCCTTGAAATGTGGGCGTAGTTGGGATAGGAGTTTACCGTATGCCGAGTTCTCCTATAACAACAGCTATCAAGCTAGCTTGAAGATGATGCCTTTCGAAGCCTTATATGGTAGACGGTGTAGAACGCCGCTGTTCTGGAACGAGACTGGAGAGAACCAGGTGTTTGGACCCGAAGTACTACAAGAGGCTGAAAAGCAAGTCCAAACAATACAGGAAAACTTAAAGGCTGCTCAGTCACGACAGAAAGGCTATGCGGATAATAGGCGTAGAAAGTTGACCTTTGAAGTTGAAGACTTCGTATACCTTAAGGTATCGCCTATCCGAGGCCAACGACGTTTTAACGTCAGAGGCAAACTAGCGCCTCGCTACATCGGACCATTTAAGATTTTGGGTAAGCGAGGGGAAGTAGCCTACCAACTAGAGCTCCCAAACCACCTCTGCGACGTACATGACGTGTTTCATATACCCCAGCTCAAGAAGTGCTTAAGAGTACCAAGAGAACAAGTGTCAATGGGAGAACTTAACCTTCAAGAGGACCTGACTTACGCAGAACACCCTGTCCGAATCTTGGACATAAAGGAAAGGGTCACCCGAAACAAGGTGATTCGATGGTGCAAGGTACAATGGAGCCATCACACTGAAGCTGAAGCCACATGGGAGCGAGAAGAGGATATCAAGGCAGAATTTCCCCATCTATTTTCTACTAACGAATCTCGAGGACGAGATTCAATTTAAGGGGGGTAGATTTGTGACACCCTCATCTCGGGTGTCAGCATATGTTCATGTTTTATGAAGAAGAAAAACATTTTAAGAAAAGAAGGAACAGAGACAAGTATCAAAAGGATGGCCAATAAAGCTCTCCGAGAACACCGAAACGCAACTTCCACGGCCAGCCGACCACGTGGCGCGTTCGGAGCTCATCCCCGAGAGATTGGGAGAGGTCCGACGCTAAACTAGGCTACGTGGCAGACTCGGGGGTCACCTTCACAATTGGAAAGAGGTCCGACCCTGTGGGACACGTGCTGCCGCGGAGCTGGCCTCTGCGGAAGAAGCAAAGGCATTTTTTATAGGACACGTGTCAATCTCGGAGCTCATCTCAGAGAGAAGTCCGGGTCTATCGAACACGTGTCACCACCGGAGCTTATCACCGGAAGGTCCGTCGCAAAAACACGTGGCGTGCGCGGAGCTCGTCTCCGAAGAAGAGGGAGGTCTCGCTCGTGACACATGGCACAACCGGAGCTCGTCTCTGCGGGAGAAGAGATACCAGGCTCGGAAGGACACGTGGAGCTTCCGGAGCTCATCACCGTGGAGGTAACGAGTCTGAAGTGGTTCTTACGTGTAAAGATACCGGTGCGCAACGGAAACCGATCTAAACCCCACGATGGTTACCGAAGATAAGACGTCAGGATCTAACAAAGATCTGAATGAGACTCTTATTCGGGATCCAATCAGATTAGGACTCTTCTGTTCCCGATTATAAATAGAACCCAAAACCTCTGGCCGAAACTACAAACTTCTCTTTCAACTCCTAAGCCGACGACTTAGAGCCCTAGCCCTAACTCGCCAAGCAAAACATCGCTGAAGCACAACAAGGGAGATCATCGAAGAAGAACCGAGCGGTCTGAGGAGGACCTCGAAAAAACGCGAGGTAGGACTTCAATATCATTGTATTCATCTCCTTGAATCTATTCTTCAATTCCTTTCGAACAGAAGCCTTTTCGTGGACAGATCACTTGATGATCAGCTTGATCTAAAGACCAGATCATCACGAACACCTCTGACCATGCAAGCCATGCAAGAATAAGTACAGATCGATCTAATAAAACTAATCATAGGATAGCATGCATGTGCATTATCGCACCTAGGGTTTGTGCATGATATTGATTGCTGTGAATTTGCATGCACGTGAATCCTACAAAGCAGGACAAACTCAGGAAGCTGTCTACGACGAGCTGCAGCAACAAGGCTTTGAGAATCAAGAACAACCAGAACCGCAAGAACAAGGCAAGTGCTCCTTGACCATGTTGATCCTATGTTTTGGGTAAAACTGTTTTGTTATGCGAAAAGGTGTGTGTGCTGAGTCAAACATGATGGGAAACCCTTTTTATAGGAGTTTACTAGTTTTGATTTAACCATCCTTGTCGCCAGGGAAGTTTATGAGTCGGGTATGGTTTTTGCTTTATGCTTCGCTGAGTTTATGGGATTGGGAAGCGAGATAGATGTGTCTAGCTAACTGCACTCGTACTGATAATAAGTAATTGATGAGGTTAATGAACATGGATCGGGGGGAAGATCTAGGCAAGCCTGGGTTTGTGAATGAGGGAGTATGAGAGGGTGGTTTTCCTTGCCGCAGATCTAAGGACCGGTTCATGCATGCACATGCCAGGATAACAGTGCCACCACGAGGCCAAGTATGGGTGCGTCTTAGCTGAGTAATTAGGTAAGTTGCTAGGATGTTATGGACTATGGAAGGCGCGGGGAATGGGAGTCGAGTGAGGACTGCCCTGGGAACTGCATGGCACAAGAGGGGGCCCGTGGGTGGGAGAATTGGAGATTCTAGCCTGCCGGTGAAACCTTAGTGAGTCCATACATCTAGTAACCCCTTTGTAAAGGCTATTTTGTGATCTCTTGACCATACACCGACGGTTGTTTACTGGTATAATGGAGGTTCTGCAGTCGCCGACGGGTGACGAAATCACAAACTTGTGGGTAAAGAGATGCAAACTCTGCAGAGTTATTAAAACTATCATGATAGCCGAGCTTACGGTCACGAGCACCTGGCTAAACTGCCATGATTAGATAGGACGATTACTAGGATGGTTATTGGAATGGTTATTGGAATGGTTATTGGAAAGGTTCTTGGTTATGGTTATTGGTTATGGTTATTGGTTTGGAACTGTTGAGTCCGGGAGATAAGATGGTTGCATGACTGATGGGTCATGACATGAGATTGGTCTCGGTGTGAGATGTGGTTGTTTTATGAGGTGAGATGGTAGCGAATACGAGGAGGTATTCATGAGTATGAATAAAAGATTGGTTAATGTTCAGATGGAATATGGAAAGTGATGGAGGTATGTTGGTAATTTAATACATGCTGGGATTACATTCATCTAAAAGTTAAGTTGCTGTTTTATCACATTTGTACAAATCTGCTTTTCTGCAAATAAGCCTTTTATTACCTACCTTGTTTATGAGCTGTATATCATGTGTTATTCCCGCACTTGCTGAGTACATCATTGTACTCAACCTTGCATTATTATTTCTTCATCAGAAGCAGGAGAAACCTATTATGAAGATCAAGTGGGACATCATGGCGTGTGATCTGTTCTCAACCTTGCCTGTGGAAGGATTAAAGATGGAGCCACTTCTGCTTAGTTTTGCTTCCGCATTAGTTTTTGCTTCCGCATTTAAATAAGATTTCCGCTGCATAGAAATAAGACTTCCGCTGTGAGCATGAGTCCAAGACTCATGAGGAATTGTAATAAACTCTGTTATTCGTGGTAATATATAATCTGAATTCAGTTTGTGGAATGTATGTGTATGTGTGATGAACATCCTGGGAACACATATGCATTAGTTCTCGGTTCCGTGGTTTTCCCACATAATTGAGGGCGTCACACAGGCTCTGACACTGCGTGCCAGTCTGTGATGCGACTGGGCGCAACGGCACCTGACAGAGGCGTACTCCACGTCTCCGCGTCTTGGGAAGGCGCGGGCCTTGAATACCTTGTACGGGCAAGGTATGGGGCGTCTTTACGCCCGCTGCCTATCGCTCGGGGGCAGTCAGTGCCATTCTGCTGGCCACGTGGCGGGCCCGGAGCCCTCCTCAGAAGAGAGGGGGGTCCGGCCCCGTAGGACACGTGGAGCCTTCGGACCTCTCCCCACGGAGGGGGAGGTTCGGCTTCTGTTGGCCACGTGGCGAGCCCGGAGCTCCTCTCTGAGGAGAGGGGGGTCCGGCCTCTCCGGACACGCGGCACCTTCGTACCTCTCTCCCGCGGAGGGGGAGGTCCGGCTTCTGTATGCCACGTGGTGGGCCCGGAGCTCTCCTCTAAGGAGAGGGAGGTCCGGCCCCGCTGGACGCGTGACGCCTTCGGAGCTCTCCCTGCGGAGAAGGGCAAGATCCTTAGGCATTTTCCCCTGTGCGCGGGGGTACCCCATATCGAGGGTACCGACAGACACAAATATCTAAAAGAGTCAAACTATGCGAGGCTCCTTGAGCTGGACTACAGACTCGATAATAAGAAAGAAACAAGCCCCAAGGGTCTCCCGACACGAACAGAATCCAGAAGTTGCAACAACGGCCGCGTCACCAGGCTTCAGCCCTGGCGGAACTCTCTCGCTCTATGACCAGAGCGCAGGAATCGCCTCCCTCATCACCGGCGCAAAAACCAGTGACACCACGGGAGCTCCTGAGGCCCCCTCCGCAGTATTCAGCGGTCTTCCTGGAGACTCTACCGTCTGGGATTCTCCATGGTGCATTGGCGGTTTCCTTCTCCTGATGTTCCCTCATCACCTGCGCAAAAGCCGGTGTCGTCAAGGGTGCCCCTGGAGCCCCCATCCCTCATCACCTGCGCAAAAGCTGGAGTCATCAAGGGTGCTCCTGAGGCCCTCTCCGCAGTATTCAGCGGTGTTCTTGGAGACTCTGCCGCCTGGGATTCTCCTCGATGCTTCAGCGGTTCCTTTGAAGACTCCACCACCCTCAAGGGCAGGGCAGGCAGGCTCCCTGAGTCCCAGGCTTGGTGCAGACGCAACCGCTGGAGGGAACCGAGAGCAATTTTTCCCCCATAAGGCGGGTTAAGAGCCATGGAAGAAGACAAGACTGCAGGGACCTGAGGGAGGCGCAGGGGCTGGAAGCCTTATAAGGGGAATGTACCCACATGGAGGTTTCATTTAACACCTTCCCGGGTGCAATCCCAAGCGATTCGGAACTCTTCGGATACCCCGCGTCTGCGACCGCTTCGGTTCCTAGACCGAGTGCCGATGACGGGTGGGCCCAAGCCGCCTAGCTAAAGCGGTGGGGTCAAGGAGTCAGTCTCCTGAGAAGATGGGCTGGCAAGGCACTTCGGCGGTTCCCGAAGAAAGTGCCGCAACGTGCAGAAGCAGCAGTCTTGGGAACCGCCGCAGTAAAAGCAACCATCAAGTGAGCGCACGCTCCCACGATCCCGCGGTCGTTCGTGCTCCGGCAGCGGTCAATTTGGGACTTAGAGAAAGTGCGCGGATCGGAAGAGACGGAGGTCCCACCTCGGGCTCGCTATCTCCCCCGAGATGGGCCCGGGGGCCACTGTCGGTACCTGAGATATGGGGTACCCCCGCGCACAGGGTAAAATGCCTAAGGAACTCGCCCTTCTCCGCAGGGAGAGCTCCGAAGGCGCCACGCGTCCGGCGGGGCCGGACCTCCCTCTCCTCAGAGGAGAGCTCCGGGCCCGCCACGTGGCATACAGAAGCCGGACCTCCCCCTCCGCGGGAGAGAGGTCCGAAGGCGCCGCATGTCGAGCGGGGCCGGACCACCCTCTCCTCAGAGGAGAGCTCCGGGCCCGCCACGTGGCCAACAGAAGCCGAGCCTCTCCCTCCGCGGGGAGAGGTCCGGAGGCTCCACGTGCCCCGCGGGACTGACCCTTCTCTCCTCTGAGAAGGGCTCCGGGCCCACCACGTGGCAGCAGAACGACGCTGCCTGCCCCGAGCGATAGGCAGCGGGCGTAAAGACGCCCCATACCTTGCCCGTACAAGGTATTCAAGGCCCGCGTCTTCCCAAGACGCGGAGGCGCGGAGCACGCTTCTGTCAGGTGCCGTTGCGCCTAGTCGCATCACAGACTGGCGCTCGGTGTCAGAACCTGCCAGCCAATAAACACCGCGACAAGACATCCCATGCCGCCTGTGCCGTCATCAACCACTATGACTAGCATGCGGCATGGGGAGGGCGGAAAGATGAAGACTCAGAAGCCTTCGACCAGAGGCAACTACCGGCATAACTGCAGATACGGTAGATGAAAGGCAATCTTCCCGGGACCACCTGTCGGGTCCCGGCCCCCCTTGTAAGCTGCCCGAGCCTTGGACTATAAAAGGCTCGGGTAGGCGTCGATAGCAAGGGTTCGCACTTTGCAGCTCATACGCTAGCCATACACTCTCAAGCTGTAACTCACCCCCAAGCTCAGGCCTCCGGCCCCGAGCAGCAAGAAATACAGCGAGCTCCATAGCTCGCCGTGGACGTAGGGTTTTACGCTCCGGCGGCCTGAACCACGTAAAACTCACCGTGTCAAGCTCTTACTAACTCGTCCATCTGCACAAGCTCTCCGCTAGAGACTAGCCCCACCGAAAAAAGAACCTCCGCGGGCTGCCCAGTGCAGGCCCGGGGGAAGTGTCGACTGAACACTTCGACATATACCTAATGCGCATACATACTTCATATGACACATGTAAACAAAATAAAACTTATAAAAAGGTTAATGCAAACCAGGGCTTGCCTTGTTGCTGCTGGCAGGGGTTAGTTCCTCTTCCGGAAGGAGGAAGTCCCGCACTTCCGGAGTCTCTTCTTCAATGGCTACACGTTGAATACAATACTACATGTAAATTTAAATGCGAAGTGTAAACTTGAATACTTATTTACTAATAACTCTAGTTAGCCCTCCCCTGTGGTTCTGAAATTTTTATTGTGGCTTGGGAGGGTCCTAACCAGAGTCTTGACCAAGTTTCATTTGAAACAAAGTTCATTTGAACCTTGTACAAATAAAAGCCCATTTGGTCAATATTTGAGCCTCTGAATAATTCCAGGGGTTTTCATGGCTCCAACCATTACTTTCTGGAAACTAGACTTTAAGATGGTTCTAATGGAGTTGGTTTCATGTCATTTGAAGAATTCTACAGAAAGTTATGCCCAAATTAAGATTTGAGAAAATCTGAAAAATGTTTCTGTACATTTTTCTATTTTCTCAGGGCAGTTCTCTTAATCACCCGATTAGGGTAACTAAATTAACTTGGATGAGTCTGAAACTTTTACTGGTATTCAGGAATTTTCCAATGAACCTCTCAGCCAAATTTCAGAATTTTTCATAAAGTAGTTCTCCAGATAAAATTCCCCACAGTTTAAACTTTAGGGATTTAATTCTGGAAAACTATTCACTTTCATGAGCCGAATTTGTTATTGCTGGAAAGTGCTCAGAGAGCTAAATCCAACAAAATTTGGTTCACTTGATTTGGAGCTTCCTAGCCAAAGTTATGAGGATTTGAAGTTTGGAAGAATTCTGAAAATCGGGGGAAAAGTTTAAACTCTCGGGGCCCGCAGGGACACGTGTTGAGCGCGGAGGTGTCCGGCACACCGGGGATACCACACGTGTCGAGCGCGGAGGTGTCCGGCACACCGGAGCTCACAGGGTATTTGCGCGCCAGCACAGCCGATCCCTGGCAACACCCGATCCCGATTTAAATTCTTCAGCCGCTGACACGTGGGCCAGCCGGCTTCATCTTCCGCCCGCCGTTCTCTCGCGCCCGCGCTGCCGACCTCGCCGGAGCAGACTCGGGGCTCGCCGGCTCACCGCTGCCGGACCTCCCATGGTCTGAAACTCGCCGCCAGGGGGTTGTCAACGTCGAGGAACACGTCGGGGGTGACAGGTCGGTCTGGGGGTGACCGGAAGTAGCTCGGCGACGTGCCGCGGCCTCGGTTGAGGTTCGACACCGTCGACCGTGGTTTCTAAACCCGCCAACACCTCAAACAAACGGCCCTACAGCATCAGTGTACCTCTAGGAAGCTTGACAAGGTGTCAAAAGGGTTCAGGGATGGCGGAAAGTCGGTCGGCACCGTGTGACCGATCGTGGCCGCCATGACCGCCCTCGATCGAGCTCGAAATTCGTCACTCCTAGACAGTTTCACGCTACGGATGCAGAAAAGAACTTGATCGCCGGCTAGTCCAGCGTCTATGTGCAAGATTTGATGACCTCCGAAAGATCATAGAGCGAGAATTTAAAGAAACCGTACCGGAAGCTCGGTTTACGGTCGCCGGAGCAAAAACTGGAAATTCTCTGCGGATTCTTCACGGTTGGCTTCCAAACTTGGAGGAGAGCAGCACGGTGGTCGCGCGCTCCTGTTGCCTCTCTCGCTGGACCGTGAAAACGCCTGTGGAACGCTGCCCACGGGCGCTTGACTCTCGGCTGAGGCTAGGTCGCCGCGGTGGCGATTGTCTTTGGGCAAAGGAGGTCGGAGCTCGCGGTTTCTGGCGTTGGAGAGGTGGAGTGCGAGCTCAGGTGGCTGTCTAGCAGATCAGGGACGAAGGAGGAGATGGTTTTGCTGGTTTTCCCGATTGAGCAGAGAGCTGCGGCGAGAACAATGCCGCTGCTCGGGTTTGCCCGCGAGAAGATAAAGCCGGCCGACTCCTGCTCGGCTGAGGCGGTGCCGGTCGTGTGGGGACGCGAGCCAGCCGCCCTGGGCACCAGCGCGCGGAGAGGGAAGCAGCTGGTGGCGCCGGTAGCTGCTTGGTGGCACAGCCGACAGCTGCTCGGTGGAATTTCCCACCGAGACTCTGACTTTGGGTGCAAGTTTCTCCTTCTCCCCTCTATGACATGTGGGTCCCACCCGGGGTTTTAACCTCTGAAATTTACTCCTAATCACTGTTGTAAACAGTGAGCCCCATAATACCCCTGGTGATTCAAATTATTCACCCCTGAGCCATTTGAATTGAATAGAATTCAAATTGGGTTCGGCTTGGGTGAATTTCAGCACAAGTTTAGTTTTGAATTCAAATAATGTTTGAATTCGTCCCACTTAGCTCATGTCAAGATCAACTCCAAATGGAGTGAAAATTGGTGTGTGAGCTCACAAAAATGTGCTGAATAAGAATATGAAGCTAACTTTTGAATTTGGGTGATGAAAGTTGCTGCAATTTGAATTTACATTCAAATTGGCCTCTTTTTCAAATAACCCAAAAAGTGCCTCAAAAAGTGTTGGATTTCTATGAAACCTGGACTGAACCTTCCCAAGACTTTTTAAGTTCTAGGGGTGAGCTCAACCTCTCATGTTCCTATGTCCAAATCCCACTTTGTGAAAAGGAAGACTTTCCCCTCTAATCACTCTTTTGATGAAGGTTACTTGCTCTTCACAATATTTCCTAAGATATCCACAACGAAAACTGTGGTGTGGTGAGGTGAACAAAAGTTTTTGCAAGTCCCTTTTCTTGGGCTTTTACATCCCTCCCCCCTTAAAAGAATCTCGTCCTGAGATTACAAAAGAAGAGATAGCGATGTAGTAGGGACTTACCCGTGTTGAGAAGCCATGAACTCCGGGTAATTTGAGTGAAGGAACTCCTCGCTCTCCCACGTCGCTTCATCAGCGGTGTGGTTGCTCCAGAGGATTTTGTAGAACCACAACGTTCTGCTACGCGTGGTTCGGGCTTTCTCATCAAGAATTTCCACCAGATACTCATCATATGTTAAATCCGGTTTCAGCTCGCCGATGTCTTTGGTAGGAACCGCAGCTGTATGCTTCAAGCATTTTCGCAATTGCGAAACATGGAAAACATCATGGACACCAGCAAGGGATGCCGGTAGCTCCAATCGATACTCTGATGGTCCACACTTCTCGGTGATAGCATAGGTTCCAATGAAACGGGGAGCGAGCTTCCCCTTCACACCGAACCGGTGCACGCCCTTCATCGGAGACACGCGGAGGTACACGTGTTCCCCAACGTCAAAGTGCAACGGCCTATGCCTCTTATCAGCGTAGCTCTTTTGCCGGGATTGAGTGGCCTTCAAATTGGCTTGAATTGTCCGAACGCGCTCTTCGTCGTCGTTCACCACGTCAACCCCGAATGTGACCCTTTCACCGAACTCGCACCAATTTAATGGGGTGCGGCATTTACGACCGTAGAGAGCTTCGTAAGCTGCCATTTTGATACTCGCCTGATAGCCGTTGTTGTACGAGAATTCCGCCAATGGTAGGTGATCATCCCAGTTCCTACCATGGTGGATGGCACATGCTCTCAACATGTCTTCCAGGACTTGATTCACCCTCTCTGTCTGGCCATCTGTCTGAGGGTGATAGGCGGAGCTCCTGATCAACTTAGTACCCAATGCAGCGTGTAGCTGCTCCCAAAAGCGAGATACAAATAATGCACCTCGATCTGAGACAATGGTCTTGGGTACCCCGTATAGGCATAGAATCTTTGCTATGTACAGCTCCGCATATTTGCCGGCATTGTAACGTGTATTCACCGGGATGAAGTGAGCCGTCTTGGTTAACCGATCGACGATTACCCATATGGAATCATGCTTGTTGGATGTTAGGGGTAATCCCACAATGAAATCCATGCTCACATCTTCCCATTTCCATGCCGGGATCTTCAGGGGTTGTAGCAGCCCTGATTTCTTCATGTGATCAGCTTTCACTCGTCGGCACGTATCGCACTTGGATACGTACTTAGCTACCTCCCGCTTCATCCGTGTCCACCAAAATTTCTTTTTCAAATCTTGGTACATCTTGTTGCTGCCCGGATGGATGGAGTATTTAGACAAGTGAGCTTCATCGAGGATCTTCTTTCTCAACTCCATATCTCGGGGTACGACTATGCGGTCATTGAACCACAGCGTCCCCTCATCATCCTTCCAGAAACATTTGATTTCCCCGTTGTCTATCCGTCGCCGGAGATGTGCCATGCCTTTATCATCTTTCTGAGTTGCAATGATGTCCTCCCTAATAGTAGGGATGAGGGCAAGGTTGTACAGCGATCCATAAGGAACCAAGTATAAACTTGGCTCTTCCTCCTCCACCGGTGTAATGGTGAGGTGATGGACATGTGATTTCCGACTCAGCGCGTCGGCAACCACATTCGCCTTGCCGGGGTGGTAATGAATCTCAATTTCATAATCTTTGATCAATTCTAACCACTTCCGTTGCCTCATGTTCAGCTCCTTCTGGGTGAAAATGTATTTCAAGCTCTTGTGGTCGGTGTAGAGATGCACCAGATTCCCCAGGAGATAGTGCCTCCACATTTTTAGCGCCAACACCACTGCAGCAAGCTCAAGATCATGAGTCGGATAGTGCTGCTCATGGTTCCGAAGTTGGCGTGAGCCATATGCGACCACACGTCCTTCCTGCATCAACACGCAGCCAAGCCCAATACCGGACGCGTCACAATACACGTCGAAGGGCTTTGTTGTATCCGGCTGAGCTAACACCGGGGCTGTTGTGAGATGCTTCACCAATGTTTGGAACGCTCCTTCACACGCCGTGTTCCAAACATATTTCGTCCCTTTCTTCAGCAACTCTGTCATCGGCTTAGCGAGCTTGGAGAAGCTTGGAATGAATCTCCGGTAGTATCCCGCTAACCCGAGGAAGCTTCTGACTTCATGGACTGAAGTGGGAGCTTTCCATTTCAGCACTTGCTCTATTTTGCTTGTGTCAACCGCAATTCCTTCCGCTGAGATGATATGTCCCAAGAATGGCACTTGGCTGATCCAAAACTCGCATTTACTGAACTTGGCGTAGAGTTTGTGGTCTCGCAATCGTTGAAGCACGATTCGCAAGTGTTCGGCATGTTCGGCTTCTGTCTTGGAGTAAACCAAGATATCGTCAATGAACACTACCACGAACTTGTCCAGCTCCGGCATGAACACTGAGTTCATGAGATACATGAAATGGGCTGGAGCATTTGTGAGACCAAAGGACATGACGAGATATTCATATAGTCCATATCTCGTCGAGAAGGCCGTCTTCGGGATATCCTCCGCCCGGATCTTGATCTGGTGATATCCAGAGCGAAGGTCCATCTTGGAGAATACACTTGCACCCACAAGTTGATCAAACAATATGTCGATGCGGGGCAGTGGGTACTTATTCTTGATGGTGACGGCGTTGAGCGGCCGGTAATCCACACACAGCCTCAAGGTTTCATCTTTCTTCTTCACGAACAGCGCCGAGCATCCCCAAGGCGAGGAACTCGGCCTAATGAAACCCTTGCTCAACAGATCATTGAGCTGTTCTTTTAGTTCAGCCAGCTCATTTGGAGCCATTTTGTATGGTCTCCGTGATATGGGCGTAGTCCCGGGTGCGAGCTCGATCTTGAACTCGACATCCCGCTCAGGTGGCATGCCCGGAAGATCATCCGGGAACACGTCGGGGTACTCCCGGACTACGGGAATGTCCTCCAACTTGAGAGCTTCTGTATTGTTGACTGCTGAAACCTCCCGGACGGGGTTATCTAATAGGAGGGACTGCGGACGGCGTAACGGGGAGTTGAGGTGAACCGTCCGTGTTAGAGTTTTCAGGACAGCGCCATGGTAGCTTAGCCATGACATTCCCAAGATTGCATCAATCTTCTGCCCCCCTAGTATAATCATAGTGGTGCGATATATCTTCCCACCTAAGCACAGTGGTGCTTTTGGAACCATCATCGTTGCTGAAATCTTTCCTCCAGGTGAGCAGATCATATACGAACACTCGGTTGGAAAGGCTTCCAGCTGATGCTTAACCACGTACGATGCACTTATAAAGTTGTGGGTTGCACCAGAATCAAAAAGTATGACGATGGCTTGATGGTTGAGAGTAAACGTACCCGCCAGCACGTTGTCTCCCTCTGGGGCGTCCTCATTGTCGAGGTTGCGGACGCCTCCAGTCCGCTGACCAACCTTCTTCACCGGAGGTCGGCCTCGAGCACCGCCCTGGAGCTGGGCTTGCCCGCTGCTCTGCTGCCCCTGGGGACAGTCCTTCGCGAAGTGGCCCACCTGGCCACACGTGAAGCATGTGAAATGGGGCGGTCCCCCGCTGATCGGTGGACAGAAACCCGGGGCGCGTTGTGGCGGTGGAAATGCTCGGTGTACCTCTGCTGCTGCTGCTGCTGTCTTGGTGGTGGCATCGGCGGACGGAACGGAGGTGACGGAAACGAACGTCCCCCGAACCGCTGAGGTCGCGCCGGTGGATGCCACTGCTGCCCGGATGGTGTCCGATACACCATACGGTACTTTTGAGGCGCGCCACCACCGCTGCTAGGTGGAGCGCTGCGCTTCCTCTGCTCAGATGCCAACTCCCGCTGAGCGTCCTCTTGCATGATTGCGGCATTGACTAGGTCGTTGAATGTGCCGCGGTTCCACTGTACGAGATGGGTCTTCATTTTGGGGTGTAACCCCCGATAGAAGTGCTCCCTCTTCTTCTCCTCCGTGGAGATGTAGTCTGACGCATACTGCGCCAGATGGTTGAAGGCACGGGAGTAGTCGTGGGCACTCCTCCGGCCCTGCTTCAGCTCCAAGAATTCTTGGAACTACCTCTTCATGATTCCGGGAGGAATGTGATAGGCGCGGAACGCCTCCCGGAACTCTTGCCATTCCACGGCATGGCCAGCTGGACGTGAGGCGACATAATTCGCCCACCACGCACCAGCGGCACCGTGGAGTTGCTGCGCTGCGAACAGAGTCTTCTGCCGCTCCGTACATTGGAGCAGCCCGAACTTGGACTCGATGGTCCGCAGCCAGTTATCAGCCTCCAGTGGTTCTCCGGCTTCGGTGAACACTGGAGGGTGCGTACTCATGAAATCCGAGTACGACACATCACGGGGCTCCCGAGGCCCTCTATCTTGACGTCCCCCCGCCTGGGACGTATTCTGCACGATCGTGCGGAGCAGGTCGGTCTGCTCCTCACGACCTCCCACCAATGCCGCTATCACATCCGCTAGAGTAAACGGAGGCGGCGGTGGTGGCTGCTGCTGCGGGGTGCTGCCGTAGGCCGGTGGCTGGGAGTCATCAGCTCCCTGTTGGCTAGAGCCACCAACCTCGTGCGTGGTCCTAGTACGAACCATCTGCAACCACACGACAATAATCATCAGCCCCGCAACATTTTGCATGCAGTCCCATAAAACTAGGCATAAAAACATAATGACAATAAAACATGCGATACATCTCGTATGTAGATAATGTAATAACTTTGCACAAGCTACACCATTATCCGACCAAATACAAACTAGTTACATCCAACTTGATGAACCTCCACTTTGGAAGCTCACCATAACTAGGTTTGGTCACCTCGAGGTATTACTATCGCTTTGTCATCACGTATACCACCCTTAGGGTACAACACCCTCTCCAATGAGTTCAACTGTCATTCTTCTGTCAGAATGACCAGTTTCTACCTATTCCAAGTTTTGATCTGGTTATGGGCATTTTCCTGACTCAAGTTGAATACCAAAGTTAAAGTTAACTTCAGTATCTTCCCAACGAGTATTCATTTGCCCCCAGATCAGCTTTGGTTAAAAAGTTATGCTAATTCAAAGTCAGCAGAATTCCTGGAAGAATTTTAACAGCACCTCCTTTGGAAGTTACTGTTTTCAACTCTGGTTTCCACTGAAATCTGTGCTGAAATTTCAGAAACATTGAATTGCAAAGATGTCACACATCTTCTACTCTTTCTAAGGATGTATAATATGAAAAATTTTGATTTTTCTACTGGGAGTTATCCTTGAAAAACAGAACAGTCCAGAGAATGTTTTAACACGGTCCTGGTTCTGGACAGTTACATGCCTCTGGAATTTAAGCCATCTTAAGGTGAGTTTCATCTGATGGCTCTCTAGGATCATAGACTAGCCCCACACACCACCACTCATCTTTTCTGCGCACTTTGTCCTCACTCGTGCGCACCCGGGAAGACTTCCCGATCGGTCACCCATCCCCAAATTCCTCCAGGCCAAGCACGCTTAACCCCGGAGTCCTTTGCAGCTGGGCTTCCGGAAAAGAAGGTATACCTTGGTGGTATGAGTACTCTATCAATCCTATTAACCCGGGAGCTAGGATATCACACAATCCACCTCCCTTAGAAGACCGACGTCCTCGTCGGTCAACGCCAAGATAGGAACGTCCCCTCTTAGCCACGTCCGTACGTTCAGTACTGGCATACACATACCGTACGTCCGGTTAGCAGCATACGTACCATACCGTGTCCCACACAAAGAACCCACGCGTCATGAATACGTACCTGCGTCCCTGACCCATACGCACCCGTGAAACTGCGAGGGTCGGCTCTGATACCATTTCTGATGGCTCTCTAGGATCATAGACTAGCCACACACACCACCACTCGTCTTTTCTGCGCACTTTGTCCTCACTCGTGCGCACCCGGGAAGACTTCCGGGTCGGTCACCCATCCCCAAATTCCTCCAGGCCAAGCACGCTTAACCCCGGAGTCCTTTGCAGCTGGGCTTCCGGAAAAGAAGGTATACCTTGGTGGTATGAGTACTCTATCAATCCTATTAACCCGGGAGCTAGGATATCACACAATTGATGAATTCTGTATTCATGCCGGAGCTAGACAAGTTCGTCGTGGTATTCCTCGACGACATTTTGGTTTACTCCAAATCTAAAGAAGAGCACGCTGAACATCTGCGTATTGTGCTACAACGGTTGCGGGAGCACCAATTGTATGCCAAGTTCAGCAAGTGCGAATTTTGGATTGATCAAGTGCCTTTCCTAGGCCATATCATTTCAGCAGAGGGCATTTCCGTGGACCCCAGCAAAATTGAACAAGTGCTGAAGTGGGAATCTCCCAAGTCAGTCCACGAGGTCCGAAGTTTCCTAGGTTTAGCAGGGTATTATCGGAGGTTCATTTCGAGCTTCTCAAAAATTGCTAAACCAATGACGGAGCTGCTGAAGAAGGGCACTAAATATATGTGGAATGCAGCATGTGAAGCCGCATTCAAAACTTTGGTGAAACATCTCACAACGGCTCCAGTTCTTGCTCAGCCGGACACGACGAAGCCATTTGATGTATATTGCGATGCATCCGGCATCGGTCTCGGCTGCGTTCTGATGCAAGAAGGGCGTGTAGTCGCATATGGGTCTCGTCAACTGCGAAACCACGAGCAGCATTATCCAACTCACGATCTTGAGCTTGCTGCAGTGGTGTTAGCATTGAAGATGCGGAGGCATTACCTACTGGGTAATCTTGTTCACCTCTACACCGACCATAAGAGCCTGAAGTATATCTTCACGCAGAAGGAGCTGAATATGAGACAACGGAGATGGTTGGATCTCATAAAAGATTATGAAATTGAGATCCACTATCACCCGGGAAAAGCCAACGTGGTTGCCGACGCGCTTAGTCGGAAAGCCCACGTTCACAACTTAGCAGTTGCTGAGTTGGAAGATGAAGAACCCAGCCTCCGTGTCATTCCGTATGGCGCGCTTTATAATCTCGCGCTCATTCCAACAATCCGTGAATAGATTGTTGAGGCTCAAAGAAGAGACAGAGGTATGTCTCACATACGGAGAAGACTAGACAACGGAGAGGTGAAATGTTTCCGGAAGGATGAGAACGGTACAATATGGTTTAACGACCGTATAGTGGTACCGCGCAATATGAAACTCCGGAAGAAAATCTTGGATGAAGCCCACCTGTCGAAGTTTTCCATTCATCCCGGAAGTAACAAGATGTACCAAGATTTGAAACAGAAATTTTGGTGGACGAGGATGAAGAGGGAGATTGCTAAATACGTATCCGAGTGTGATACGTGTAGACGGGTCAAGGCTGATCATATGCGGAAAGCCGGACCGCTACAACCTTTGAAGATACCGGCATGGAAATGGGAGGATGTGAGTATGGACTTCATCGTCGGATTACTGCTCACATCCAAGAAGCATGACTCGATATGGGTGATCGTCGACCGGTTGACGAAATCAGCTCATTTCATACCGGTGAACACTCATTATCGAGCAAGACAATATGCGGAGTTATTCATCTCCAAAATTATATGTTCACATGGTGTTCCAAAGACCATCATTTCAGATCGAGGTGCGCTGTTTGTTGCTCGATTTTGGGAGCAGCTGCATGCCTCGTTGGGCACCAAGTTGATTAGGAGCTCCACATATCACCCTCAAACTGATGGACAAACGGAGAGGGTGAATCAAGTGCTTGAGGATATGTTGAGAGCGTGTGCCATCCACCACGGTAGGAATTGGGAGGATCACCTACCGCTGGCGGAGTTTTCATACAACAACGGTTATCAAGCGAGTATTAAAATGGCACCGTATGAAGCTCTCTACGGCCGGAAGTGTCACACACCACTAAATTGGTGTGAGTCCGGCGAAGGAGTTCTGTTTGGGATTGATCTTGTCAACGAAGCCGAAGACCGAGTTCGGTTGATACAAGAGAACTTAAAGGCTGCACAATCCTGACAGAAGAGCTACGCTGATCAAAGGCGTAGGCCATTACATTTTGACGTCGGAGAACACGTGTATCTTCGTGTGTCTCCGATGAAGGGAATTCACCGGTTCGGTGTAAAGGGGAAACTCGCTCCCCGTTTTATTGGTCCTTTTGCTATCACGGAGAAGTGCGGACCCATAGCCTACCGGCTGGAATTACCGGCAAGTCTAGCGGGTGTTCATGATGTATTTCATGTTTCACAGCTGCGGAAGTGCCTCAAATTCACCGCTGCTGTTCGCACTGAGGACATCGACGAATTGAAAGCGGACCTGACCTACACCGAGCAACCGGTCCAGATTTTGGATGAAAAGACCCGGGTAACCCAGAACCGGACGATCAGATTCTTCAAGGTGCTGTGGAGTAATCACACCGCGGAAGAGGCGACGTGGGAAAGTGAAGATTATCTCCGCACCAACTACCCGGAAATTTTATCTTTGTACAGTTTGTAATTACCTCTCCCGTCTCGTTCCTCGTTTGTAATCTCGGGACGAGATTCTTTTAAGGGGGGAGGAATGTAAAAGTCCCAAAAACGTGTATGAATAAAAACTAAAGTTTGAGTTCATATGTGTGGCAAAGACATGAAAAATGGGACTTGCTAAAACTTTTCTTCATGCAAGGTAATATATGGATGAACATCCAACATGAGGTTCAACTTTTTACTTAAAAGTGTTGGACCAATAAGGAGTTAAATACCTCTTTGCATGTGAGTTTAAAATTCAGATTTGAAAATTCAAAGTTCACACATATGGTGACCCAAAAAATTTGAATTAACATGCAGCCATATAGTTGAGTTTTTAGGGAAAAGGTTATCACCAACTTTTCAATTGTAGGGTGGGCTCAAAGGAGAGCTAAAGAGAAGAAATTGCAAATTCTAAACCAAATTCAGATTTAGTCTTGCAAATTCAAACTGAATTTGAAGAATTCAAATTCTAGCCCACCTTTTTAAAACTTAGAATTTTGGGGAGTGAAAAGATCAGCTTGAGAAGATATTTGGTGAAGAAATGGGGAGTGGGACCCACAGGTCATAGAGCTAAAGGAGGAGACTTACTCCCTAAGTTCTGCTCTCGGTGGGAACTTTTCCCGAGCAGCTTGCGAGCGCCACCGAGCAGCTTGCCGGTGACAGCTCCTGCTGCCGGTCTCCATGCGCTGGCGCCCTGTGGTCGGTCCTGGCCGCACCCCCAACGTGACAACGTGCCCCCCCGGCCGAAGCAAGGCACAATTGCTTTCTCCTCCTCGCAAACAAACCGAGAGCAGAGCACCTCATCGGCGCTGCTCCACTGCCCCTGTCTCCCAGCCAGCCCAGCGCCTCTCCGGCAGGCTCAAGAGGTCACAGAGGTGCGCCAGGAGGTACTGATCCTCATCCCGTCGTCCTCTTGCTCTCCCCCGACGCCGGCTCGCCGGAATTCAATTTTTGGCACCGGCGCACATATAGAATAGCCTGTGTTTAATTCGTGAAATTCTCCCAAACCGATTGATCATACCTCCTACAATTCAAACCACAGCGACTAGATGCCCTAGCACCCTCCCACGCCGAAAACCAAAGGAAACCGACCCTCCTGTGCCCCGGGCGACGAGAAATCGTCGCCGGCGGCCAAAACGGCCATGGTCCACGGTGACGACAGGTTGCAGCCACTTCCTGCATGATCTGATCTCCGTTCCATGTTCCTAGGACCATAGGGATGCTGTAGGACATCGTAGCTCGCCGGGAGATGCCTTGGACACGCTGGAACGCGTCCATGTCGAGCTCCCGAGCCGCCCCGCCGGTGCCGACCCACCTACAGCCGTTTTCACGCGGGCAAACCTTGCCCGGCAGCTGCGCCACGTTCCCAGGAGCATGTAGGGCGAAACCGGAGCTCATCTGGTGGAGAAATGAGGGAGAACGAGCCATGCCAAGTTTTCTGCCGGTGTGCACCCGCGGGCTCTTGCGGGAGGTTGAAGAAGCACCTGACCCGTGGGCCCCACGCGCGACTGTGCTGTTTAAAATCAAACAGAGAGTTGTGCAAACTTGTAAAATGCATAACTTGGTGTAGGAAGCTCCAAAAATAGGGAGATAAATTTTGTTGGATTCCTTTAAGAGAGTACTATCCATAGGTACAACCCAATAATTATGATATGTAACACCCTAAATTTTGATTCAAAACTCTAAACCATGCTCAGAGGGGAATTTAAAATTTTTTGGACGTGTTGCATGTTTTGCAAAAATTCAAATTCAAACTGGAATTCAAATTATACTCAAAACAGAAAAGAAATGGAAAAAGAAAAAGAAAAACGGGAAAAAAACCGGCCAGTGGGCCGAAACCCGCCAGCCGGCCCAGCTACTCCCGCGCCAGCCCGCCCCCGCGCGCGCCCGCGCTCTCTCACACAGACAGGTGGGACCCACCTGTCATCCCTAACCCTGAGCCCCCGCGACCCCGGACTTTTCCCCCGAGCGCGCGCGATCGCAACCGACCGGAAACCGTGTCCCGTCGCCCGAATTCTGGTCCCAGAGGACTCCAACTCGATCACAACAGACCCACCGCCCTCCCCCGGCTATAAAAACCCCCGATCCGATCAGTTTTTCCCACGCGATCGCCGATTTTTACTCCGGTGAGCACCGAGACTTTGCCGGTGAATTCTGGCCGATCTAAGCTCGGAAACTCTGATCTAACTCGCTGGTCTTGATCCACCGCCTCCGGGGAACTTTGCAGGTGCAGAAAACCCGAAGACTTACGGTGTAAACTCAGCGCCGACGAGCTTCGCCGTGGTTTTGCCTCGGACCTCGCCGCCGAGCACTTTCCAGGACCCCCGAGCTCGAGAAAACCCCCGAGGTGAGATCCCTGACCTCCCCTCTACCGATCTATGCCATAATGTAACACCCCAAATTTTTAGTCAAGACTCAAATTTTGATTTAGAACCATAAACCATGTTCAGAGGGGAATTTAGAAATTTTTGGACGTATTGCATGTTTTGCAAAAATTCAAATTCAAACTGGAATTCAAATTATACTCAAAACAGAAAAGAAATGAAAAAGAAAAAGGAAAACCAGAAAAAAACTGGCCAGTGGGCCGAAACCCCAGCCGGCCCAGCTAACCCCCGCGCAGCCCGCCCCCGCGCGCGCCGCGCTGCCCCTCGCTGACGGGTGGGACCCGCCTGTCATCCCTAACCCCGCGACCCCGGACTCTCTCCCGCGCGCGCGATCGCAACCGATCGGGAAACCTGTCCCCGCAGCCGAATTCCGGACCCAGCGGACTCCAACTCGATCACAACAGACCCACCGCCCTCCCCCGGCTATAAAAACCACCGATCCGATCAGTTTTCCTCACGCGATCGCCGATTTTCGCTCCGGTGAGCACCGAGACTTCGCCGGTGAATTCTGGCCGATCTAAGCTCGGAAACTCTGATCTAACTCGTTGGTCTTGATCCACCGCCTCCGGGGAACTTTGCAGGTGCAGAAAACCCGAAGACTTACGGTGCAAATCCAGCTCCGACGAGCTTCGCCGTGGTTTTGCCTCGGACCTCGCCGCCGAGCACTTTCCAGGACCCCCGAGCTCGAGAAAACCCCCGAGGTGAGATCCCTGACCTCCCCTCTACCGATCTATGCCATGAGATCACAGTTTTAGGCAGAATTCTCGAGGATCCGAAACTTTCCGGCGAGATCGCCGCTTCCCGCCGCCGGCAGCGCCGCCCGCGCTCGATCAGAGCGACGTGGCCGCTTGTGCGCCGTTTATTTTAAATCGCACGGTAGACTTTAAAACCCCGCGTACCGGTTCGATGTTATAATCTCAGCCGTCGGTTTAAAATCAGACGGTCCACGTCAGCCCCGCGTTATAAAGACTGGAATTCTTACGTGCTACCCCCTGGGGTTCTCTGGAATTGAGAGCTAGCCCCGGAAACTTCAGATCTAGCCCCTGGAACTCCAGAAAATCATGTAAATTCATTTAAAAATCAGTTTTAGCCCCTGGACTTAATAGAAATTAAGAAAAACACCTCTGAAAAGTGTAGCTAGACCCCTGGAAATTATGAAAATGATATTATAGACCCTGTAATGGGGTGAATTCATTATTTTAGCTCTGTTTAGTATTTAATTTAGAAAATTGAATATGTAACTAGTGTTTAAATATTAAAAAGGGGGACAAACATAATTGTCAAATTTATTAAAAACTTTCTCAGTACTTAGAAAACTTTGGAGTGAGATAAAAATATATTTTTGGGCTGAAATAAATCTGGTTCATCTATTATTCACATTTAATAGTATAGGGACACATTTTTAAGTAAAGAATAGTTAAAGAAAAATAGGGAAAATAATTATGAAATAGTATACATCAGAAGCCAAGGTCAAAATATGATCCTAAATTATTTAGGACCAGAACACTAATCTGTTTAGGTAGTGTGTATTACTAATTTAATAATAAAATGCACAATTATGCATAAGAATATAAATCTGAAAATATAGAAACTAGTAAATGATAAATGGAGTTTCTAAAATACAAAGGATTCAGTTTAGGGTTGATAGAAATTATGAAGGCATATATGGAGAAGAAAAATACTTTTCATACATACTTGGTAGTTTAATATATAAGGAATTTATTTAAAACTGAAACACACATATATACATATATGTATATATATATATAGTATGTGAGTATAAATATGAACACCAAAGTAAGAATCATACACATATAAATAAAAGTGTATGCAAGCCCCAAATCAACACACATAAAGTAACCACAACACATATAATGGTAAAGAACTTTCATAAATATGAATGTGTGGTTTGTATGAAGTGGAAGTGTGAACTATATCTTATGATTGTTGTTTTTCTTTTGCTATGTGTGATGGTATGAAGTAGAACCTGCTCAAGAACAAGTTATTCAATTCCAAGACCAAGACTACCCATTTCAAGAGCAGCAAGAAGGAGGCAAGTGTCCTTGACCACTTTGATCCTATGCTAGGATGTGTAGATAGAATTATTTGCATTGTCAAGTTAAATATGAAACCCATGCTAGGAAGTTTCCCTAGGATTGCATTACCTTATTTCCTTGAAGCTTGGGTTGGGATTTATTTTGTCATGTCATTTATATACATGCATATGCTTAGCCATGCTTAGAATGGGATATTTGGGACATGAGATCATCAGTTTACATTACCATACTCTTGAATGAGCTATTATGAGTTATGTAGAGGTAGGGATCAAGGCAAGTTGGATATTTTGGTTGTGTGCTGGGTGCACGAGACTTGGGTTTGTGTTTAGTACTTGCCTGGATCCTAAGGACCGGTTCATGGAGCATGTAACCCGGCTTTACAGTGCCAACCACATGCTGAGATGGGGCAGCTTGGCCAATTAATTAGGTGTATCCCCGGCGTAGTATGGGTGTGTTGGATGGTGCGGGGAGTAGGTGTCAGCTGGACTACCATATGAACCGCAAGGCTCAAGAGGGGGCCACTGCAGCGGGGTTGGAGCCTCTTGTATGCTGTTAGGGGTGAAACCTCAGTGGGCCCACGCTCGTCGGGAATCCCTTTGTAAAGGCTTCGTAGTGATCTCTTGGCCGCACACCTGGGAAGTGTGAATGTGGATCGTAGCCACTGGCATAATGGAGGTTCTTTTAGTCCACCCGGCAACGGGGGATGAAATCACTACTTGTGGGTACAGTGGTACAAACTCTGCAGAGTCAAAAATGTCTTGACAGCCGTGCTCACGGTTAAGAGCGGCCTGGACTTATTCATGATTAGAGGATTGAAGGTTTTGGAAGTTAAGCGGGGAGCTTAACATTGGAAATGATGATTAGGGTTATTGGTTTATGATGATGGGATGGGAGATTTGGATCATTTCACCTGTGTAGTAATGTAGGTGCTTAATAAGCTAAGGTGATAGGTATTAATTGCGTAGTGCTTCAACCATGAGTTCAACCTCTCCTTGTTCTAGCCATGCATGATATAATTTTCCCACACTTGCTGAGTACCATTGGTACTCAACCTTGCATATTTGTTGGTTTATATTGCTGCTCAGGTCAAGATAATGAGGTGGTGTATAATGACCAAGACTTTGGACCCGAGGAAGGTTTTTAGGTTCATGAAGACCCCCGGGCAACACCTGTGATGGAGCCCTAAAGAATAATATTCCGCTGCTAGTTTATTTACTTGTGATGAAGCATTAGTGTTTATTGAGACATTTGTGATGTAAGACTTATTTATATTCGACACCTGGCTTGTAATAAATGATGCTTCACTATTTGTCATCACATGTATGAGAAAATGATCCTGGCATACATGTGATATTCACTTGGTTGTTCTTCGGAAAAACCGGGTGTGACAGAGGTGGTATCAGAGCCAAGGTTGCCCGTAGGAACGTGGACCTAGGTAGAAATGGACGTAGTTAAGGGCCCTATTTTTCTTAAAAACTATTTTTCAAGGTGTGGGTGGAAAAGTGTTATTAAAGGAGTCATTTTCTTCATCTTACCCCAACTTTCATTCAAAATAGGATTTTTGTTTGAGAATTTATCTAACCTAATTTTAAATTCTTTTGTTTTTAGATGGTTCGCATGATTCGCACCGCTCGTAAGTCCACAGGAGGGAGAGTTCCCGTAGTTGCCCTTGCCGAAAGAGAGGAGAGTCGTCCAGTGACGTACCTTTCCTACGGATTGGCAGTAGGAGATTTGTTGCTCCGTCTTCGACGTATGCTCGAAGCCGCCGGCAATACGGGCAAGCTGATCATCCACTATAACTCCACCAGGACCATCCGTGAAAAGAGGGAAGAATGGAGTTCGGAGATGAGGATTATACACGAAAATCAGCTGCTTAAGATTCACCATTCTCCAGCTTGTCGAGCAACACAAGTTGACGCGGAGAAAGATGTCACCTGGGAGGCCATCACCTGCCAGAGTCACATCTATCGTCGCCACTTGGACAAAACTGAGTACATGTACGTCCTCCAACGTGAGAGTGGTACCACGGAGTACAAGTACCCACCGGTGCAGCAAGGGACTTCCCATGAGCACATGGACTTGTGCTTGGAGGATGCTGCTATGCTCAGCACTCGACTGCAGGAGTGTCAACAAGAGCTTCAGGATGTCCGAGACACACTGAAGGAAACGGAGGCGTTGCTGCGAGCTTGCTTAAAGGCGAGAGAAAGAGGAGATGGGAATGAACTGTGTGTCACCGTGAGTGATACATGGACTCCTGACTCCCCGGATCGCCGAGCGATCAGGCGTCGTCGCACTTCTCCACCAGCAGCCTCCCCACCCAAAGCAGAGTCAGAAGGTAGCCGAAATGAGGAGGAAGATCCCGAGGAGCCAGCTCAAGAGGACGAGTAGTGTAGAGTCTTTCCCCTAGCTAGCAAGAGGTCGAGTAGTCGAGTCGTGACGTAGTTAATGGTGTGATGATGCTTGGTGTGTGACGTGAGTTGTGGAAGCTATGAGCAATTGTCCACAGCCTCGTCTTCAGATTGTTTTGCTTTGGTGTGAGATATAAACCCTCGAAAAATGTTAACAAAGCCGCAAAACCTCAAAGCACCAACAAATGAAAGTAGTAAGATGATACTAAATGATATCAAATTGACATTGGTTGATTCTGCCAGATGGCCGGAAGAGGAAAAGGACGTGCTGCCAACCCCGCCAACAACAACGATGAGGCATGCAACCCTCATCTTTCTGGAGGCCAGGACAGGGGTGGTCGCCGTGAAGAAGTTGATCCTCTCCACCAAATGCTGGAGAATCAAAATCAGCTCATCCAGAACTTGACTCAAGTGGTGGCCAACTTGCATCAAGTTCCACCTCCACAAGCGGCACTACGCCAACCAAGATTGAGTGAGTTTCTAGGAACTCAACCTCCCAAGTTTGCAAGTGCTGCTGAACCTCTGGAGGCAGATGATTGGCTGAAGACCATTGAAAGTAAGATGAGGATTATACAATGCCAACGGTATGAGAGGGTGCTGTTTGCCTCTCATCAACTGCAGGGACCTGCTGCTGATTGGTGGACCGCCTACGTGGCCGCCCATCATGACCCTGAGAACATCACTTGGGAAGAGTTCAAGCGTAGCTTCCGCAACCATTACATCCCAAGAGGTGAACTCAAAAACAAGAGGAAGGAATTTTTGGGACTGCAGCAGGGAAACATGACTGTGAGGGAATACCTCACTAAATTTACGCAACTATCCCGTTATGCTCCACGAGACATAGAGACTGATGAGCAGAAACAAGATTGTTTCGTGGAAGGACTTACCGCAGAGATGCAGTGTGCCATGTCCTCCAATGAGTATGAAAGCTTTCAAAAGATGGTGGACAGAGCATTTGTGGTGGAAAGGAAGCTGAAGGCCCTGGAAAATGAGAATAAGAGGAAGGCTGGGTGGTCACATCAAGCCTCAGGGAGCAACACCCGCCCACGTATGATGCAGCAACCTACGGGGCAGACGAGCCGTGCTGCGGTACCCTATTCAGCACCAAGAGGGTACAACCCAAACTACAGGCCCCCCGCAGCATCAGCACAGCCGCAACGTCAGTTTATGCAGCAGCCTCGCCCTGCATATCCACCTCGACCAGCAGTGCAAGGACCCCCAAACCAACCCCAAGACAACAAGGGCCAAGCATCTAAGATTGGGGTGCAATGTTTCAGCTGTGGTGAAGTGGGGCACTACGCCCATAAGTGTCCAAAGAAGAAGCCCACGCAGCCACAGCAGCAGAACGTAATGAGAGGACGGGTGAACCACGTCACTATGGAGGAAGCACAAGAGGCACCCGACGTGGTAGTTGTTAAGTTTCCTGCCAATTTACACCTTGCAACTCTGCTGTTTGATTCTGGTGCTACCCATTCGTTCATTGCTCAAGGGTTTGTTAAGAAGCATGACCTAGCAACCACACAAATGAACCATATGCTAGCGGTAAACTCTCCAGGTGGAGAAATAAGGACAAGACAAGTGTGTCCCAAAGTGAACCTAGACATTAATGGGGTAGTATTTACCGCTAACCTCATAGTGATCGATTCACAAGGGATAGATATTATTTTGGGTATGGATTGGTTGACCAAACATAAAGGAATCATCCATTGTTCGACCAGAACGGTGGAACTAACTCACCCTAGTGGCACAAGAGTAAAGTTCATAACGATACACGAGCCTAGGAGGGACATTAAATTAAATCAAGTGGAGGTGAAAGTTGAGGAAATCAGGACTATCAGGGAATATCCAGATGTTTTTCCGGAGGAGTTGCCAGGAATGCCTCCCGACCGTGACGTGGAATTCGCAATCGAGCTAGTACCGGGAACAGCCCCGATATACAAGAGACCTTATCGAATGGACTCCAAGCAGCTAGAAGAGCTCAAGGATCATTTGAGAGAATTGACGGAAAAGGGGTATGTTCACCCTAGTTCCTCACCAAGGGGAGCTTGCGTGTTCTCGAAAATTGATCTCAGGTCGGGATACCACCAACTCAAGATAAGGCAATCTGATATTCCCAAGACAGCTTTCGTATCTCGGTACGGACTGTATGAATACACTGTCATGCCTTTCGGGCTAACCAATGCCCCGGCATATTTCATGTACCTCATGAACAAGGTATTCATGGAATATCTGGACAAATTTGTGGTGGTTTTCATAGATGATATTCTCGTCTTCTCCAAAGATGAAGAAGAACATGAGAAACATCTAAGGTTGGTGTTACAGAGGCTGAGAGAACACCAACTATATGCCAAGTTGAGCAAGTGTGAGTTTTGGCTAAAGAGAGTTCCCTTTTTAGGACATATAATCTCGGAGGGAGGAATCTCCGTAGATCCCGCCAAAATCGAAGATATCCAGAAATGGAAAACCCCTGAAAACATCGGGGAAGTTCGAAGCTTTTTGGGATTGGCTGGATACTATCGACGGTTTATTGAGGGATTCTCCAAGATCTCGAGACCTCTCACCAAACTGTTGGAAAAGGGAATCACATTCACCTGGACGCCACAGTGCGATACGAGCTTTCAGGAGCTAAAGAAGAGATTGACAACAGCCCCAGTGTTGGTTATGCCAGATATGCAGAAGAATTTCACGGTGTACTGCGATGCCTCTGGAAACGGGTTGGGATGTGTTCTCATGCAAGAGGGACATGTCGTGGCATATGCATCCCGGCAGCTTCGGAAGCACGAGAAGAACTATCCTACACATGACTTAGAACTAGCTGCAGTGGTACACGCGTTGAAAATTTGGCGGCACTATTTGATGGGGAAGAGGACAGAGATATATACGGATCATAAGAGTTTGAAGTACATATTCACACAGCCAGATCTCAACCTTAGACAAAGGAGATGGTTAGAGCTAATCAATGACTTTGATGTAGGCATCAACTATCATCCCGGGAAAGCAAACGTCGTGGCCGATGCCTTGAGTCGGAAAGTGCAGGTCAATAAGTTGAGCTTGAAGGATATGCCTGCAGAATTGAAGGACGAGGTTATAAGTCTCAATCTATGTCTAGTAAATAGTGGTGAAGCCATCGCCATGGAAGTGGACTCCACACTTGAGCAAGACATACGTGAGGGTCAAAAGAATGATGAGAGGATACAAGAGATCAGACAGCTCATCAAGGAAAATAAAGCTCCTGGTTTTAGAGAGGATGAACAAGGAACGGTGTGGCACGGGAAAAGGATCTGTGTGCCAGAAGTAAAGGAGATTCGTAAATTAATTTTGAAGGAGGCTCACGATTCCGACTATTCCATTCATCCTGGGAGTACGAAGATGTATCAGGACCTCAAAAGCAGGTATTGGTGGTATGGCATGAAGCGAGATGTCGCGGAACATGTTGCCCTATGTGACACATGTCAGTTGGTGAAAGCAGAACATCAACGACCCGCGGGATTGCTGCAACCACTCAAAGTGCCTGAATGGAAGTGGGAAGAGATCAGCATGGATTTTGTCGTGGGATTGCCTAGGACCCAGTCCGGGTATGATTCAATATGGGTTATTATTGATAGGCTAACCAAGGTAGCTCATTTCATTCCGGTGAAGGAAAGCTACAGCGGAACCAAATTGGCAGAATTGTACATGTCAAGGATTGTGTGTTACCATGGAGTGCCAAAGAAGATAGTGTCGGACCGAGGGACACAGTTCACCTCGAGGTTTTGGCAAAAGTTGCATGAAACCATGGGAACCCATCTGAATTTCAGTTCTGCCTATCATCCCCAAACTGACGGACAGACGGAGAGAACCAATCAGATCCTTGAAGATATGTTAAGGGCATGTGCACTCAAAAACAATAGGAGTTGGGACAAGAACCTACCGTATGCGGAGTTTTCCTATAACAACAGTTATCAAGCTAGTATGAAGATGTCACCGTTTGAAGCTTTGTATGGAAGGAAATGCAGAACTCCCCTATTTTGGAACCAAACAGGAGAAAGTAAGGTGTTTGGTCCAGAAGTGCTACAAGAAGCCGAGGCAAAGGTGAGGGAGATTCGCAACAACTTGAGGATAGCACAGACACGCCAGAAGAGTTATGCTGATGTACGAAGAAGAGAGCTCGTTTTCAACGTGGGAGACTATGTTTATCTCAAGGTGTCCCCTATCAGAGGACTTCGTCGGTTCAAGGTGAAAGGGAAGTTGTCACCTCGATACATCGGACCCTTTCAAGTTTTGGAAAGAAAAGGCGAAGTGGCGTACCAACTAGAGTTGCCGGTTCATCTATCGGACGTGCATGATGTGTTCCATGTGTCGCAACTCAAGAAATGTCTGAGGACGCCTGAGGAGGTGTTACCCATGAATGAAGTGGATGTAGCTGAGGATTTGTCTTATGCCGAGCAACCATACAAGATTTTGGAGACAATGGAACGCCTCACCAGAAATAAAAGAATCCGGATGTGCAAGGTGCAGTGGAAGCATCACTCAGAAGAGGAAGCCACCTGGGAACGGGAAGATGAGCTTAAGGCACAATTTCCGGAATTGTTTTCTTAGAAACACCAATCTCGAGGACGAGATTTTTTTTAAGGGGGGTAGAGCTGTAACACCCCAAATTTTTAGTCAAGACTCAAATTTTGATTTAGAACCATAAACCATGTTCAGAGGGGAATTTAGAAATTTTTGGACGTATCGCATGTTTTGCAAAAATTCAAATTCAAACTGGAATTCAAATTATACTCAAAACAGAAAAGAAATGAAAAAGAAAAAGGAAAACCAGAAAAAAACTGGCCAGTGGGCCGAAACCCCAGCCGGCCCAGCTAACCCCCACGCAGCCCGCCCCCGCGCGCGCCGCGCTGCCCCTCGCTGACGGGTGGGACCCGCCTGTCATCCCTAACCCCGCGACCCCGGACTCTCTCCCGCGCGCGCGATCTCAACTGATCGGGAAACCTGTCCCCGCAGCCGAATTCCGGACCCAGCGGACTCCAACTCGATCACAACAGACCCACCGCCCTCCCCCGGCTATAAAAACCACCGATCCGATCAGTTTTCCTCACGCGATCGCCGATTTTCGCTCCGGTGAGCACCGAGACTTCGCCGGTGAATTCTGGCCGATCTAAGCTCGGAAACTCTGATCTAACTCGTTGGTCTTGATCCACCGCCTCCGGGGAACTTTGCAGGTGCAGAAAACCCGAAGACTTACGGTGCAAATCCAGCTCCGACGAGCTTCGCCGTGGTTTTGCCTCGGACCTCGCCGCCGAGCACTTTCCAGGACCCCCGAGCTCGAGAAAACCCCCGAGGTGAGATCCCTGACCTCCCCTCTACCGATCTATGCCATGAGATCACAGTTTTAGGCAGAATTCTCGAGGATCCGAAACTTTCCGGCGAGATCGCCGCTTCCCGCCGCCGTGCGCCGCCGGCAGCGCCGCCCGCGCTCAATCAGAGCGACGTGGCCGCTTGTGCGCCGTTTATTTTAAATCGCACGGTAGACTTTAAAACCCCGCGTACCGGTTCGATGTTATAATCTCAGCCGTCGGTTTAAAATCAGACGGTCCACGTCAGCCCCGCGTTATAAAGACTGGAATTCTTACGTGCTACCCCCTGGGGTTCTCTGGAATTGAGAGCTAGCCCCGGAAACTTCAGATCTAGCCCCTGGAACTCCAGAAAATCATGTAAATTCATTTAAAAATCAGTTTTAGCCCCTGGACTTAATAGAAATTAAGAAAAACACCTCTGAAAAGTGTAGCTAGACCCCTGGAAATTATGAAAATGATATTATAGACCCTGTAATGGGGTGAATTCATTATTTTAGCTCTGTTTAGTATTTAATTTAGAAAATTGAATATGTAACTAGTGTTTAAATATTAAAAAGGGGGACAAACATAATTGTCAAATTTATTAAAAACTTTCTCAGTACTTAGAAAACTTTGGAGTGAGATAAAAATATATTTTTGGGCTGAAATAAATCTGGTTCATCTATTATTCACATTTAATAGTATAGGGACACATTTTTAAGTAAAGAATAGTTAAAGAAAAATAGGGAAAATAATTATGAAATAGTATACATCAGAAGCCAAGGTCAAAATATGATCCTAAATTATTTAGGACCAGAACACTAATCTGTTTAGGTAGTGTGTATTACTAATTTAATAATAAAATGCACAATTATGCATAAGAATATAAATCTGAAAATATAGAAACTAGTAAATGATAAATGGAGTTTCTAAAATACAAAGGATTCAGTTTAGGGTTGATAGAAATTATGAAGGCATATATGGAGAAGAAAAATACTTTTCATACATACTTGGTAGTTTAATATATAAGGAATTTATTTAAAACTGAAACACACATATATACATATATGTATATATATATATATAGTATGTGAGTATAAATATGAACACCAAAGTAAGAATCATACACATATAAATAAAAGTGTATGCAAGCCCCAAATCAACACACATAAAGTAACCACAACACATATAATGGTAAAGAACTTTCATAAATATGAATGTGTGGTTTGTATGAAGTGGAAGTGTGAACTATATCTTATGATTGTTGTTTTTCTTTTGCTATGTGTGATGGTATGAAGTAGAACCTGCTCAAGAACAAGTTATTCAATTCCAAGACCAAGACTACCCATTTCAAGAGCAGCAAGAAGGAGGCAAGTGTCCTTGACCACTTTGATCCTATGCTAGGATGTGTAGATAGAATTATTTGCATTGTCAAGTTAAATATGAAACCCATGCTAGGAAGTTTCCCTAGGATTGCATTACCTTATTTCCTTGAAGCTTGGGTTGGGATTTATTTTGTCATGTCATTTATATACATGCATATGCTTAGCCATGCTTAGAATAGGATATTTGGGACATGAGATCATCAGTTTACATTACCATACTCTTGAATGAGCTATTATGAGTTATGTAGAGGTAGGGATCAAGGCAAGTTGGATGTTTTGGTTGTGTGCTGGGTGCACGAGACTTGGGTTTGTGTTTAGTACTTGCCTGGATCCTAAGGACCGGTTCATGGAGCATGTAACCCGGCTTTACAGTGCCAACCACATGCTGAGATGGGGCAGCTTGGCCAATTAATTAGGTGTATCCCCGGCGTAGTATGGGTGTGTTGGATGGTGCGGGGAGTAGGTGTCAGCTGGACTACCATATGAACCGCAAGGCTCAAGAGGGGGCCACTGCAGCGGGGTTGGAGC
This sequence comes from Neostapfia colusana, assembly GCA_030760725.1. Taxonomy (NCBI): domain Eukaryota; kingdom Viridiplantae; phylum Streptophyta; class Magnoliopsida; order Poales; family Poaceae; genus Neostapfia; species Neostapfia colusana. Next base: position 17,055,378 of record JASWHV010000017.1, on the reverse strand, counting down.
CTCTTGTATGCTGTTAGGGGTGAAACCTCAGTGGGCCCACGCTCATCGGGAATCCCTTTGTAAAGGCTTCGTAGTGATCTCTTGGCCGCACACCTGGGAAGTGTGAATGTGGATCGTAGCCACTGGCATAATGGAGGTTCTTTTAGTCCACCCGGCAACGGGGGATGAAATCACTACTTGTGGGTACAGTGGTACAAACTCTGCAGAGTCAAAACTGTCTTGACAGCCGTGCTCACGGTTAAGAGCGGCCTGGACTTATTCATGATTAGAGGATTGAAGGTTTTGGAAGTTAAGCGGGGAGCTTAACATTGGAAATGATGATTAGGGTTATTGGTTTATGATGATGGGATGGGAGATTTGGATCATTTCACCTGTGTAGTAATGTAGGTGCTTAATAAGCTAAGGTGATAGGTATTAATTGCGTAGTGCTTCAACCATGAGTTCAACCTCTCCTTGTTCTAGCCATGCATGATATAATTTTCCCACACTTGCTGAGTACCATTGGTACTCAACCTTGCATATTTGTTGGTTTATATTGCTGCTCAGGTCAAGATAATGAGGTGGTGTATAATGACCAAGACTTTGGACCCGAGGAAGGTTTTTAGGTTCATGAAGACCCCCGGGCAACACCTGTGATGGAGCCCTAAAGAATAATATTCCGCTGCTAGTTTATTTACTTGTGATGAAGCATTAGTGTTCATTGAGACATTTGTGATGTAAGACTTATTTATATTCGACACCTGGCTTGTAATAAATGATGCTTCACTATTTGTCATCACATGTATGAGAAAATGATCCTGGCATACATGTGATATTCACTTGGTTGTTCTTCGGAAAAACCGGGTGTGACACATAAGATCACAGTTTTAGGCAGAATTCTCGAGGATCCGAAACTTTCCGGCGAGATCGCCGCTTCCCGCCGCCGGCTGCGCCGCCCGCGCTCGATCAGAGCGACGTGGCCACTTGTGCGCCGTTTATTTTAAATCGCACGGTAGACTTTAAAACCCCGCGTACCGGTTCGATGTTATAATCTCAGCCGTCGGTTTAAAATCGGACGGTCCACGTCAGCCCCGCGTTATAAAGACTGGAATTCTTACGTGCTACCCCCTGGGGTTCTCTGGAATTGAGAGCTAGCCCCGGAAACTTCAGATCTAGCCCCTGGAACTCCAGAAAATCATGTAAATTCATTTAAAAATCGTTTTAGCCCCTGGACTTAATAGAAATTAGGAAAAACACCTCTGATAAGTGTAGCTAGACCCCTGGAAATTATGAAAATAATATTATAGACCCTGTAATGGGGTGAATTCATTATTTTAGCCCTGTTTAGTATTTAATTTAGAAAATTGAATATGTAACTAGTGTTTAAAAATTAAAAAGTGGAACACACATAATTGTCAAAAGTAATTAAAAACTTTCTCAGTACTTAGGAAACTTTGGAGTGAGATAAAAATATATTTTGGGCTGAAATGAATCTGTTTCATTTATTATTCACATTTTTAAGTAAAGAATAGCTATAGAAAAATAGGGAAAATAATTATGAAACAGTTTACATCAGAGGCCAAGGTCAAAATATGTTATTAAATTATTTAGGACCAAAACCTATACTGTTTAGATGATGTGTATTACTAGTTTCATAATAAAATACACAATTATGCATAGGAATATAAATCTGAAAATATAGCAACTAGTAAATGATAAATGGAGTTTTAAAATCCAAAGAGTTCAGTTTAGGGTTGATAGAAATTATGAAGGCACATATGGAGAAGAAAAATACTTTTCATACATACTTGGTAGTTTAATGTAAGGAATTTATTTAAAACTGAAACACACACATATATATATATATATATATAGTATGTAAGTATAAATATGAGCACCAAAGTAGGAATCATACACATGATTAAAAGTGCATGCAAGCCACAACTCAACACACATAAAGTTACCACAACACATATAATGGTAAATGAATTTCATAAATCTGAAGGTGTGGTTTGTATGAAGTGTAAGTGTGAACTATGTCTTATGGATTGTTGTTTTTCTTTTGCTATGTGTGATGGTATGAAGTAGAACCTGTTCAAGAACAAGTTATTCATTTCCAAGACCAGGAATACCCATTTCAAGAGCAGCAAGAAGGAGGCAAGTGTCCTTGACCACTTTGATCCTATGCTAGGATGTGTAGATAGAATTATTTGCATTGTCAAATGAAATATGAAACCCATGCTAGGAAAGTTTCCCTAGAATTGCATTACCTTGTTTCCTTGTAGCTTGGGTTGGGATTTGTTTTACCATGTCATTTATTTCCATGCATATGCTTAGCCATGCTTAGAATGGGATATTTGGGACATGAGATCATCAGTTTATATTACCATACTCTTGAATGAGCCATTGTGAGTTATGTAGAGGTAGGGATCAAGGCAAGTTGGATGTTTTGGTTGTGTGCTGGGTGCACGAGACTTGGGTTTGTGTTTAGTACCTGCCAGGATCCTAAGGACCGGTTCATGGAGCATGTAACCCGGCTTTACAGTGCTAACCACATGCTGAGATGGGGAAGCTTGGCCAATTAATTAGGTGTATCCCCGGTGTAGTATGGGAGTGTTGGATGGTGCGGGGAGTAGGTGTCAGCTGGACTACCATATGAACCACAAGGCTCAAGAGGGGGCCACTGCAGCGGGGTTGGAGCCTCTTGTATGCTGTTAGGGGTGAAACCTCAGTGGGCCCATGCTCATCGGGAATCCCTTTGTAAAGGCTTCGTAGTGATCTCTTGGCCGCACACCTGGGAAGTGTGAATGTGGAACGTAGCCACTGGCATAATGGAGGTTCTTTTAGTCCACCCGGCAACGGGGGATGAAATCACTACTTGTGAGTACAATGGTACAAACTCTGCAGAGTCAAAACTGTCTTGACAGCCGTGCTCACGGTTAAGAGCGGCCTGGACTTATTCATGATTAGAGGAGTGAAGGTTTTTGGAAGTTGTGGATGTTAAGCGGGGAGCTTAACATTGGAAATGATGTTATGGTTATTTGGTTATGATGATGGGATGGGAGATTGGGACCATTTCACCTGTGTAGTAATGAAGGTGCTTAATAAGCTAAGGTGATAGGAATTAATTGCGTAGTGCTTTAACCATGAGTTCAACCTCTCCTTGTTCTAGCCATGCATGTTATAATTTTCCCACACTTGCTGAGTACCATTGGTACTCAACCTTGCATATTTGTTGGTTTATATTGCTGCTCAGGTCAAGAAAATGAGGTGGTGTATAATGACCAAGATTTTGGACCCGAGGAAGGCTTTTAGGTTCATGAAGACCCCCGGGCAACGCCTGTGATGGAGCCCCAAAGAATAATATTCCGCTGCTAGTTTATTTACTTGTGATGAAGCATGTGTGTCCATTGAGACATTTGCGATGTAAGACTTATTTATATTCGACACCTGGCTTGTAATAAATGATGCTTCACTACTTGTCATCACATGTATGAGAAAATGATCCTGGCATACATGTGATATTCACTTGGTTGTTTCTTCGGAAAAACCGGGTGTGACAGAGGTGGTATCAGAGCCAAGGTTGCCCGTAGGAACGTGGACATAGGTAGAAATGGACTATTTAAGGGCCCTATTTTCTTAAAAACTATTTTCCAAAGGTGTGGGTGGAAAAGTGTTATTAAAGGAGTCATTTTCTTCATCTTACCCCAACTTTCATTCAAAATAGGATTTTTGTTTGAGAATTTATCTAACCTAATTTTAAATTCTTTTGTTTTAGATGGTTCGCATGATCCGCACCGCTCGTAAGTCCACAGCAGGGAGAGTTCCCGTAGTTGCCCTTGCCGAAAGAGAGGAGAGTCGTCCCGTGACGTACCTTTCCTACGGATTGGCAGTAGGAGACTTGTTGCGCCGTCTTCGACGTATGCTCGAAGCCGCCGGCAATACGGGCAAGCTAATCATCCATTATAACTCCACCAGGACCATCCGTGAGAAGAGGGAAGAATGGAGTTCGGAGATGAGGATTATACACGAGAATCAACTGCTCAAGATTCACCACTCTCCAGCTTGTCGAGCAACACAAGTTGACGCGGAGAAAGATGTCACCTGGGAGGCCATCACCTGCCAGAGTCACATCTATCGTCGCCACTTGGACAAAACTGAGTACATGTATGTCCTCCAACGTGAGAGTGGTACCACGGAATACAAGTACCCACCGGTGCAGCAAGGGACTTTCCATGAGCACATGGACTTGTGCTTGGAGGATGCTGCTATGCTCAGCACTCGACTGCAGGAGTGTCAACAAGAGCTTCAGGATGTCCGAGACACCCTGAAGGAAACGGAGGCGTTGCTGCGAGCTTGCTTAAAGGTGAGAGAAAGAGGAGATGGGAATGAACTGTGTGTCACCGTGAGTGATCCATGGACTCCTGACTCCCCGGATCGCCGAGCAATCAGGCGTCGTCGCACTTCTCCACCAGCAGCCTCCCCACCCAAAGCAGAGTCAGAAGGTAGCCGAAATGAGGAGGAAGATCCCGAGGAGCCAGCTCAAGAGGACGAGTAGTGTAGAGTCTTTCCCCTAGCTAGCAAGAGGTCGAGTAGTCGAGTCGTTACGTAGTTAATGGTGTGATGATGCTTGGTGTGTGACGTGAGTTGTGGAAGCCATGAGCAATTGTCCACAGCCTCGTCTTCAGATTGTTTTGCTTTGGTGTGTGAAACCACAGAAAATAATAGTACATTTATTTGGTGTGAGATATAAATCCTAGTAAAATTTTAACAATGCCTTAATACCTCAAAGTACACACAAATGAAAGTAGTAGGATGATACTAAATGATATCAAATTAACATTTGTTGATTCTGCCAGATGGCCGGAAGAGGGAAAGGACGTGCTGCCAACCCCGCCAACAACAATGATGAGGCATGTAACCCTCATCTTTCTGGAGGCCAGGACAGGGGTGGTCGCCGTGAAGAAGTTGATCCTCTCCACCAAATGCTGGAGAATCAAAATCAGCTTATCCAGAACTTGACTCAAGTGGTGGCCAACTTGCATCAAGTTCCACCTCCACAAGCTGCACCACGCCAACCAAGGTTGAGTGAGTTTCTAGGAAGTCAACCTCCAAAGTTTGCAAGTGCTGCTGAACCTCTGGAGGCAGATGATTGGCTGAAAACCATTGAAAGTAAGATGAGGATAATACAGTGCCAAGGGTATGAGAGGGTGCTGTTTGCCTCTCATCAATTGCAAGGACCTGCTGCTGATTGGTGGACCGCCTACGTGGCCGCCCATCATGACCCTGAGAACATCACTTGGGAAGAGTTCAAGCGTAGCTTCCGCAACCATTATATCCCAAGAGGTGAGCTCAAAAACAAGAGGAAAGAGTTTTTGGGACTGCAGCAGGGAAACATGACGGTGAGGGAATACCTCACTAAATTTACTCAACTATCCCGTTATGCTCCACGAGACATAGAGACCGATGAGCAGAAACAAGATTGTTTCGTGGAAGGACTTACCGCAGAGATGCAGTGTGCCATGTCCTCCAATGAGTATGAAAGCTTTCAAAAGATGGTGGACAGAGCGTTTGTGGTGGAAAGGAAGCTAAAAGCCCTGGAAAATGAGAATAAGAGGAAGGCTGGGTGGTCACATCAGGCCTCAGGGAGCAACACCCACCCACGTATGATGCAGCAACCTACGGGGCAGACGAGCCGTGCTGCGGTACCCTATTCAGCACCAAGAGGGTACAACCCAAACTACAGGCCTCCCGCAGCACCAGCACAGCAGCCACGTCAGTTTGTGCAGCAGCCTCGCCCCGCATATCCACCTCGACCAGCAGTGCAAGGACCCCCAAACCAACCCCAAGACAACAAGGGCCAGGCATCTAAGATTGGGGTGCAATGTTTTAGCTGTGGTGAAGTGGGCCACTACGCCCATAAATGCCCAAAGAAGAAGCCTGCGCCGCCACAACAGCAGAATGTAGTGAGAGGACGGGTGAACCACGTCACTATGGAGGAAGCACAAGAGGCACCCGACGTGGTAGTTGGTAAGTTTCCTGCCAATTTACACCTTGCAACTCTGCTGTTTGATTCTGGTGCTACCCACTCGTTCATTGCTCAAGGGTTTGTTAAGAAGTATGACCTAGCAACCACACAAATGAACCATATGCTAGCCGTAAACTCTCCAGGTGGAGAAATAAGGACAAGACAAGTGTGTCCCAAAGTGAGCCTAGACATTAATGGGGTAGTATTTACTGCTAACCTCATAGTGATAGATTCACAAGGGATAGATATTATTTTGGGTATGGATTGGTTGACCAAACATAAAGGAATCATCCATTGTTCGACCAGAACGGTGGAACTAACTCACCCCAGTGGCACCCGAGTAAAGTTCATAACCATACACGAGCCTAGGAGGGACATTAAATTAAATCAAGTGGAGGTGAAAGTTGAGGAAATCAGGACTATCAGGGAATATCCAGATGTTTTTCCGGAGGAATTGCCAGGTATGCCTCCCGACCGTGACGTGGAATTCGCAATTGAGCTAGTACCAGGAACAGCCCCGATATACAAGAGACCTTATCGAATGGACTCCAAGCAGCTAGAAGAGCTCAAGGATCATTTGAGAGAACTGACGGAGAAGGGGTATATTCGCCCTAGTTCCTCACCAGCTCCGGTGATATTTGTGCCCAAGAAAGACGGAACCCAAAGGTTATGCGTGGATTACCGTGCCTTGAATGAGGTAACCATTAAGAACAAGTACCCATTACCCCGCATTGAAGACTTGTTTGATCAGTTGAGGGGAGCTTGTGTATTCTCGAAAATTGATCTCAGGTCGGGGTACCACCAACTCAAGATAAGGCAATCTGATATTCCCAAGACAGCTTTCGTATCTCGGTACGGACTGTATGAATACACTGTCATGCCTTTCGGGCTAACCAATGCCCCGGCATATTTCATGTATCTCATGAACAAGGTATTCATGGAATATCTGGACAAATTTGTGGTGGTTTTCATAGATGATATTCTCGTCTTCTCCAAAGATGAAGAAGAACATGAGAAACATCTAAGGTTGGTGTTACAGAGGTTGAGAGAACACCAACTATATGCCAAGTTGAGCAAGTGTGAGTTTTGGCTGAAGAGAGTTCCCTTTTTAGGACATATAATCTCGGAGGGAGGAATCTCCGTAGATCCCACCAAAATCGAGGACATCCAGAAGTGGAAGACCCCTGAAAATGTCGGGGAAGTTCGAAGCTTTTTGGGCTTGGCTGGATACTATCGACGGTTTATTGAGGGATTCTCCAAGATCTCGAGACCTCTCACCAAACTGTTGGAGAAGGGAATCACATTCACCTGGACGCCACAGTGCGAGACGAGCTTTCAGGAGCTAAAGAAGAGATTGACAACAGCCCCAGTGCTGGTTATGCCAGATATGCAGAAGAATTTCACAGTGTACTGCGATGCCTCTGGAAATGGGTTGGGATGTGTTCTCATGCAAGAAGGACATGTCGTGGCTTATGCATCCCGGCAGCTTCGGAAGCACGAGAATAACTATCCTACACATGACCTAGAACTAGCCGCAGTGGTACACGCGTTGAAAATTTGGCGGCACTATTTGATGGGGAAGAGGACAGAGATATATACGGATCATAAGAGTTTGAAGTACATATTCACACAACCAGATCTCAACCTCAGACAGAGGAGATGGTTAGAGCTAATCAATGACTTTGATATAGGCATCAACTATCATCCTGGGAAAGCAAACGCCGTGGCCGATGCTTTGAGTCGGAAAGTGCAGGTCAATAAGTTGAGCTTGAAGGACATGCCTGCAGAATTGAAGGACGAGGTTATAAGACTCAATCTATGTCTAGTAAATAGTGGTGAAGCCATCGCCATGGAAGTGGACTCCACACTCGAGCAAGACATACGAGAGGGCCAAAAGAATGATGAGAAGATACAAGAGATCAGACAGCTCATCAAGGAAAATAAAGCTCCTGGTTTTAGAGAGGATGAACAAGGAACGGTGTGGCATGGAAAAAGGATCTGTGTGCCAGAAGTAAAGGAGATCCGTGAGTTAATTTTGAAGGAGGCTCACGATTCCGACTATTCCATTCATCCTGGGAGTACGAAGATGTACCAGGACCTCAAGAGCAGGTATTGGTGGTATGGCATGAAGCGAGATGTCGCGGAACATGTTGCCCTATGTGACACATGTCAGTTGGTGAAAGCAGAACATCAACGACCCGCGGGATTATTGCAACCACTCAAAGTACCTGAATGGAAGTGGGAAGAAATCAGCATGGATTTTGTCGTGGGATTGCCTAGGACCCAATCCGGGTATGATTCAATATGGGTCATTATTGATAGGCTAACCAAGGTAGCTCATTTCATCCCTGTGAAAGAAAGCTACAGCGGATCCAAATTGGCAGAATTGTACATGTCAAGGATTGTGTGTTACCATGGAGTGCCAAAGGAGATAGTGTCGGACCGAGGGACACAGTTCACCTCGAGGTTTTGGCAGAAGTTGCATGAAACCATGGGAACCCATCTGAATTTCAGCTCTGCCTATCATCCCCAAACTGACGGGCAGACGGAGAGAACCAATCAGATCCTTGAAGATATGTTAAGGGCATGTGCACTCAAAAACAATAGGAGTTGGGACAAGAACTAACCGTATGCGGAGTTTTCCTATAACAACAGCTATCAAGCTAGTATGAAAATGTCACCGTTTGAAGCTTTGTATGGAAGGAAGTGCAGAACTCCCCTATTTTGGAACCAAACAGGAGAAAGTAAAGTGTTTGGTCCAGAAGTGCTACAAGAAGCCGAGGCGAAGGTCAGGGAGATTCGCAACAACTTGAGGATAGCACAAACACGCCAGAAGAGTTATGCTGATGTACGAAGAAGAGAACTCGTTTTCAACGTGGGAGACTATGTTTATCTCAAGGTGTCCCCTATCAGAGGACTTCGTCGGTTCAAGGTGAAAGGGAAGTTGTCACCTCGATACATCGGACCCTTTCAAGTTTTGGAGAGGAAAGGCGAGGTGGCGTACCAACTAGAGTTACCGGTTCATCTATCAGATGTACACGATGTATTCCATGTGTCACAACTCAAGAAATGCCTGAGGACGCCTGAAGAGGTGTTACCCATGAATGAAGTGGATGTAGCTGAGGATTTGTCTTATGCCGAGCAACCATACAAGATTTTGGAGACAATGGAACGCCTCACCAGAAATAAGAGAATCCGGATGTGCAAGGTGCAGTGGAAGCATCACTCAGAAGAGGAAGCCACCTGGGAACGGGAAGACGAGCTCAAGGCACAATTTCCGGAATTGTTTTCTTAGAAACACCAATCTCGAGGACGAGATTTCTTTTAAGGGGGGTAGAGCTGTAACACCCCAAATTTTGATTCAAAACTCTAAACCATGCTCAGAGGGGAATTTAAAAATTTTTGGACGTGTTGCATGTTTTGCAAAAATTCAAATTCAAACTGGAATTCAAATTATACTCAAAACAGAAAAGAAATGGAAAAAGAAAAAGAAAAACGGGAAAAAAATCGGCCAGTGGGCCAAAACCCGCCAGCCGGCCCAGCTACTCCCGCACCAGCCCGCCCCCGCGCGCGCCCGCGCTCTCTCACACAGACAGGTGGGACCCACCTGTCATCCCTAACCCTGAGCCCCCGCGACCCCGGACTTTTCCCCCGAGCGCGCGCGATCGCAACCGACCGGAAACCGCGTCCCGTCGCCCGAATTCTGGTCCCAGAGGACTCCAACTCGATCACAACAGACCCACCGCCCTCCCCCGGCTATAAAAACCCCCGATCCGATCAGTTTTTCCCACGCGATCGCCGATTTTTACTCCGGTGAGCACCGAGACTTTGCCGGTGAATTCTGGCCGATCTAAGCTCGGAAACTCTGATCTAACTCGCTGGTCTTGATCCACCGCCTCCGGGGAACTTTGCAGGTGCAGAAAACCCGAAGACTTACGGTGTAAACTCAGCGCCGACGAGTTTCGCCGTGGTTTTGCCTCGGACCTCGCCGCCGAGCACTTTCCAGGACCCCCGAGCTCGAGAAACCCCCGAGGTGAGATCCCTGACCTCCCCTCTACCGATCTATGCCATAAGATCACAGTTTTAGGCAGAATTCTCGAGGATCCGAAACTTTCCGGCGAGATCGCCGCTTCCCGCCGCCGTGCGCCGCCGGCAGCGCCGCCCTCGCTCGATCAGAGCGACGTGGCCACTTGTGCGCCGTTTATTTTAAATCGCACGGTAGACTTTAAAACCCCGCGTACCGGTTCGATGTTATAATCTCAGCCGTCGGTTTAAAATCGGACGGTCCACGTCAGCCCCGCGTTATAAAGACTGGAATTCTTACGTGCTACCCCCTGGGGTTCTCTGGAATTGAGAGCTAGCCCCGGAAACTTCAGATCTAGCCCCTGGAACTCCAGAAAATCATGTAAATTCATTTAAAAATCCGTTTTAGCCCCTGGACTTAATAGAAATTAGGAAAAACACCTCTGATAAGTGTAGCTAGACCCCTGGAAATTATGAAAATAATATTATAGACCCTGTAATGGGGTGAATTCATTATTTTAGCCCTGTTTAGTATTTAATTTAGAAAATTGAATATGTAACTAGTGTTTAAAAATTAAAAAGTGGAACACACATAATTGTCAAAAGTAATTAAAAACTTTCTCAGTACTTAGGAAACTTTGGAGTGAGATAAAAATATATTTTGGGCTGAAATGAATCTGTTTCATTTATTATTCACATTTTTAAGTAAAGAATAGCTATAGAAAAATAGGGAAAATAATTATGAAACAGTTTACATCAGAGGCCAAGGTCAAAATATGTTATTAAATTATTTAGGACCAAAACCTATACTGTTTAGATGATGTGTATTACTAGTTTCATAATAAAATACACAATTATGCATAGGAATATAAATCTGAAAATATAGCAACTAGTAAATGATAAATGGAGTTTTAAAATCCAAAGAGTTCAGTTTAGGGTTGATAGAAATTATGAAGGCACATATGGAGAAGAAAAATACTTTTCATACATACTTGGTAGTTTAATGTAAGGAATTTATTTAAAACTGAAACACACACACACATATATATATATATATAGTATGTAAGTATAAATATGAGCACCAAAGTAGGAATCATACACATGATTAAAAGTGCATGCAAGCCACAACTCAACACACATAAAGTAACCACAACACATATAATGGTAAATGAATTTCATAAATCTGAAGGTGTGGTTTGTATGAAGTGTAAGTGTGAACTATGTCTTATGGATTGTTGTTTTTCTTTTGCTATGTGTGATGGTTTGAAGTAGAACCTGTTCAAGAACAAGTTATTCATTTCCAAGACCAGGAATACCCATTTCAAGAGCAGCAAGAAGGAGGCAAGTGTCCTTGACCACTTTGATCCTATGCTAGGATGTGTAGATAGAATTATTTGCATTGTCAAATGAAATATGAAACCCATGCTAGGAAAGTTTCCCTAGAATTGCATTACCTTGTTTCCTTGTAGCTTGGGTTGGGATTTGTTTTACCATGTCATTTATTTCCATGCATATGCTTAGCCATGCTTAGAATGGGATATTTGGGACATGAGATCATCAGTTTATATTACCATACTCTTGAATGAGCCATTGTGAGTTATGTAGAGGTAGGGATCAAGGCAAGTTGGATGTTTTGGTTGTGTGCTGGGTGCACGAGACTTGGGTTTGTGTTTAGTACCTGCCAGGATCCTAAGGACCGGTTCATGGAGCATGTAACCCGGCTTTACAGTGCTAACCACATGCTGAGATGGGGCAGCTTGGCCAATTAATTAGGTGTATCCCCGGCGTAGTATGGGTGTGTTGGATGGTGCGGGGAGTAGGTGTCAGCTGGACTACCATATGAACCGCAAGGCTCAAGAGGGGGCCACTGCAGCGGGGTTGGAGCCTCTTGTATGCTGTTAGGGGTGAAACCTCAGTGGGCCCACGCTCGTCGGGAATCCCTTTGTAAAGGCTTCGTAGTGATCTCTTGGCCGCACACCTGGGAAGTGTGAATGTGGAACGTAGCCACTGGCATAATGGAGGTTCTTTTAGTCCACCCGGCAACGGGGGATGAAATCACTACTTGTGGGTACAGTGGTACAAACTCTGCAGAGTCAAAACTGTCTTGACAGCCGTGCTCACGGTTAAGAGCGGCCTGGACTTATTCATGATTAGAGGAGTGAAGGTTTTTGGAAGTTGTGGATGTTAAGCGGGGAGCTTAACATTGGAAATGATGTTATGGTTATTTGGTTATGATGATGGGATGGGAGATTGGGACCATTTCACCTGTGTAGTAATGAAGGTGCTTAATAAGCTAAGGTGATAGGAATTAATTGCGTAGTGCTTTAACCATGAGTTCAACCTCTCCTTGTTCTAGCCATGCATGTTATAATTTTCCCACACTTGCTGAGTACCATTGGTACTCAACCTTGCATATTTGTTGGTTTATATTGCTGCTCAGGTCAAGAAAATGAGGTGGTGTATAATGACCAAGATTTTGGACCCGAGGAAGGCTTTTAGGTTCATGAAGACCCCCGGGCAACGCCTGTGATGGAGCCCCAAAGAATAATATTCCGCTGCTAGTTTATTTACTTGTGATGAAGCATTTGTGTCCATTGAGACATTTGCGATGTAAGACTTATTTATATTCGACACCTGGCTTGTAATAAATGATGCTTCACTACTTGTCATCACATGTATGAGAAAATGATCCTGGCATACATGTGATATTCACTTGGTTGTTTCTTCGGAAAAACCGGGTGTGACATGAAAACCCCTGGTTTTGGCTCATTAATTCATAGAAGGAAAAGCTTGTGGGAATTTTTACAGGAGTTCTATGTATTGGAAAATCCCCAAATTTGGGTAGGAGAGTCTTCCAAAAATACTTGAACTCCAGTAAAATTTTCAGAAGCATTGGACCTCATTTGCTTGGCCAAATGTGGTGTTAATTCCTTATGTCTCTGAAAATGGGAAAATAAACAGAGGTCAATTTCAGAATTTTTCCCCAAACTTTAGAACCTCATAACCCTTGCTAGGAATCCCCAAATTTAGTGATTCAAATTGGGTTGGGTTCATATTGAATAGCTCTGTCCAAATCTACAACCCAATTTGTATGAAACGAATTATTTAATTCTGGAAAATTCTTGGAAGGTTTTCTGAAAAAGAATTATTGAGGGAGTTTGGTTTATCCAAAAATACCCAAATTTTGCCAGAATATTCTTTAGCATATTGTTGACCTTATAGAAAATTTTCAGCTCATTTGAAGATTATTTGAGTAGGAATTTGCTAAAAACAATCTGCTGTGTTCATAAGAGTCCAGAAATATTTTCAGAAAATGTTTCCCACTTCGAAAATCTGTTCTGAGCAATCAATAGCTCCAAAAATCATAGGAAAATTTAGGCAATCTCTCTGGGACATACTTGGAGTTGTATTTCACTTAGTTGGGCATGAAAATGCACATTACTACAGAATTAATTCTATTGAGTACAAATGCTTAAAGAATTGTTCTGGGAGAACTACCCAAGTAAAAGGGCTGAATTTTGGACCAGATGACTCTCATGTGATCAAGAACTCACATGTAAATTATCAGCCCAAGATGAGTCCTGGAACTCCCTGTCCTTATTCTCCATACTTGTGTATAAGGGAAAATACATAAGAGATATTGTGAGAATTATGGAGGACACAATATGACTCCACATTAGCTGCAATTTGGCAAGATAAATCCTTAGGTAGTATAGAACCTTCTGTAAAAGTTTTGAGGCCATTGGATTTCTTGTTCTTCAGTTGCACTCAAATCTTTTCAGCTTATCTATTATGTTCATTAGAGAAAAGGGTTAGTGTATAGCTAAGGGCCTTAAGGTCAAATTAGTTTAATTCTGTTCTTTGCACAACAGAGGCAAACCAAGCCATGCTTGGCTTTTCCACACAACCTCTGTTCTTAAGAAAGTAATTCTATAACTTCTTTCCATTACATTCTATAAAATATGTGCATATGCATCTCAATAGGAACCACAACGAAGGGGACTCAAAGGAGTGATTCATCGAAGTGGATCAAGCTCCGGAGAGTCAAGGGTGGATCTGCAAGGATACTAACTGCTTATATACGACTACCCTGCAAAACAGGCAAGCTCCAGTTTGCATTTAACAGCTGTTAAGTTTTTATTTTGTACTCACTTTTGGTCAAGATATGAACTGTGCATTAGGTCTAGTGATTGATACTCCTCTTGCATAGCCAAATGACCCATGGAGTATTGGGTAGCTGTCTTTCACCGTGTAGAACTGCCATGCTTAAGTACGGTTCAGTAGAAGTCGAGTGGTGAGATGCTACTCGCAGATTTAGGAACAACAGGGGCATACGGGATTGGTTCGTAATTGAATTAGCAAGTTAAAGTTGAGACCGGAAGGTTGTAGGAGCAGCAGGACATAGGGGCCTGGGTGCTGTAGACCTGTCCGTGTCGGTCAAGGACCGATCCGTATGCGGCCCTGTTGAACAAGTTTGAGTTGTGTACCGGACTCATGCTGGCTATATGGGACCCAGTAAACCGATGTACCTCGTGAAGCTGTTGTTGGGACTTTTTGGGTCGCCTCAGGCGGACGGCCGGTGTGCAGTATGTGGGGAATATTCTCATGACATCTCACGTCAGAAGGTGCACCATGAGAGTAGCTACTGTACGGGGCGACTTGATCGATTCAGCGGGGGTGAAACGGGGGAAAGGCTGCCACGTACGACGTCAGTGATGGTTGTTGTAGGCAACGTCGAGTACGGGCGTACGTGTCGTGTAGTCCGGGTGTTATTGATTCGAATCACCGTCGCTCGCGGAATGGACCAAGCATACTTGTTCTCACAGTCGTGACGTAGTAAGAACTTGCATGAGAAAGGAACTAATCATATTGATGTGAAGTATTGTACTAGTGTTGTATTGGATACCGATGAATAGGCTAGTGCAAACTCGATTCTTTTATGCCATGAGCAATTTACATCGGGGAAAAGCGTTTCTTGTTTGATTGTGGACTCCCGATGTAGCGTGCCCAGGGTTACTTAAAATGCTGCAATTAATACCTGAAAGTAAGGATTCACTTTTAGGCGAGTTAATTATGCTTATGCCATCCTATGTTAGGTTCATAACCTCACTTAGAGTTTCATGTTTAGGGTGACGGTTAAGTCTTGCTGAGCGTTATGCTCACGGATGCTATCCGAGTTGTTTTGCAGGTATTTGACTCGATGCTTATGAGAAGGGATGCCGATGAGACTCGGGAACCTCCGAGTGTTTACTCAAAGAGCATCCTCGCCGCTGCAGATTGATCTTCGTGTTGCTAGTAAGAAACGTCCGCGGGCTGGACTGTTTCTTTGTTGCTAGTTTAGATATGAATCGTGAGAGTGATAGTCTTCCGCTCTAGTCTACTCTGATATACTTATTTGCAAAACAATCTTGTACGCTTCCGCAAACTATTTATGTAATATGATGTATGTTCATCGACCCGTGTGCTGTTGGGTGCCGCATAACATGGCACCACCCGACGAGGTCCTGTGGGGCCGTCTCAGCGTGGCATCAGAGCTGTTACATTTCAGTTATGGAAGTCTACAACAAAGTTGTAGAGTACTTCAATACCTTTCCAGAACTATATAGCACACCTCTCTCGGCTAAAAGACCTGTGAATTATGCCCTGTTGAAGATCAGCAAACTTGCTGTCCCAAAACAGAGCACTCTGTTTTTTAATCCTTTTGGAACTGCCCTCCTCACTATCCCATTCTTATACCCAACCAGGGTCCTAAATGTGGAACCTATAGATTTTAATTCCTTGTTATCATTATTTTTCACGCATATGCCTACAATAACTCGGTACTACGTTCCTCACAAAAGAAAATCCTAACCGGATCATACCGGCATATACGTCTCAAGTGTGGCACTAAACGGTCTCTCGCACACGTTTTCTACACGGATACATACGTGGTTAGTACCTGCAGAAGACCACACAATAATGGTGCACTCAATGGTTATTCATTTCAGGCAGTTCCTTATTTGAAAGTAAATACAAACGCCCGTATCATTGTCATACGGCCGTCCTTGAGCTAAGTCACGTCTCAAGGCACGTGATCGTGTTTCAACACCACACGACGGGGAACCCGAGTATGTCATGAACGGATCGTCACGGTTGGGAATGTTATCAACCCAACAGATACCACCTACTGCCCTGCAGGGAACGCCGATGGCAAGCGCTGCGTATGTCCTCCTGGGCTATTTCCAGACGAACACACTCTCGCGTTACTGACCACGCGATGGGGTCTCCACTTACTTGCCTAATGCACGCTAGGGATCAGCGTTTCATATGAACCCAGGGACATGAAGAGTCCAAGAGTTTCATATTGACGTCTCACACCAAGTTGTGAGATCAATCCCTGAACCACGTTCCTCGTCAGGGGGAGCTAACCGAAATTGAACCGCTTTCGGTGGCGTTCCTTACCATACTTACCAGAGCGTAGGTGCGTCGTTACATAATTAAAATTCAGAATTATAACACATAGGTTAGTCTTTGCCACTTTAAGTAACTATGCTATTATAGTCCTTACTTGGGCAACTACCGATTCCTCACCGTATACCTAAGTTTTTCCCATAATGCCGTCCTTAAGTACTGTGCTATCCCCAATGCTGCTCTGATACCGGGCTGTGGCGGACCGGAATCCGCTCATCCAGGATCGCAGAGGGTGGTGCCGCGCGATGCGACACCCGACAGCACACGTCATAAGAACACATTATATTACAAGGGAAAAACAAACTGAAAGTACAAAGTAGTACACTTCTCAGTTACAAACTAGGGTCTTTATTACACAATGGAAGTTTCTTTTGTACAACTCACGCCCGCCTATCTAGCAAAAGTTGGTTGCCCAGCCCTGGGGCAACCCACACTAGCTGCACGTCTCAGCTCAGCGCGGCGTGTACGGCTCCCACTCAGCCGTGGTCCCCGACGGAGGGTAACCCTCGCCGGTGGACTCGTACCCCGAGTCCGTGGGTGGCTCCTCACCTGAAAAATACTTAAGCAGCAACCGTGAGCACGAAGGCTCAGCAAGGCTTAACCGACTCACCTAAGCATGAAACTCTACATGAGGTGTACCATGACATAGGATATCATTGTTTCAGCAAATGGACACGCCTACAAGTTCGTCCTTAGTTCAGCTTTTAGCAACAGTTTAGCGGTTCAGGAAGCTGAAATTTAGTGAGCAATATTTGGTGGCACGCAGGTAACAATATAATTATATCATAACAGCAATATTGAATCATAACATTTCATTCATTAGTCTACGTTACGATGCAGTGAACAAGCGGTACTCATCACCGCGAGGGACGGCGAATCGACTCGATATACACCTGCAGGGAAACCCAAAGAGCACGTCACGTACGCCCATCCGTGGAGCTGCACAGCACGCTCACTCGATGTCGTACGGGACAACCTTTCACCCAACAGCCCAAACATCGAACCGGTCGCACCGAAACGAGCAGGAGGTTCCCCACACGGAGCATCTCTCTATGCCCGTTGGCAGATTTCCACCTTGCTGCCCTCAGCCTACACCTATAAATCGATGCGTTATGCCTCGACGCCCGGAGGTTTAGGCTACATCGGTTTACCGGGGCCCATATATCCGATATGCCTTCGGTACGTTCAATACTTGTTCAGCAGGGCCGCACACGGATCGGTCCTCAATCGACACGGACAGGGCTGCGCACACAAGACATCTCACATCACTCAACAGAACCGTGTGTCCCAATCCTATCTCGCGAGTAGATTCCAACTACTCGACTTGTACCGAAGCCCTATGAATTATTAAGCATAGCCTGTCTACTCGAGATCTTAGACACTACCCTCACTCTTATGGAAAAATTCTGGTTATGCAAGTGGGGTTCCATCCATCCTATACCTAATGCACATACATACTTCATATGACACATGTAAACAAAATAAAACTTATAAAAAGGTTAATGCAAACCGGGGCTTGCCTTGTTGCTGCTGGTCAGGGGTTAGTTCCTCTTCCGGAAGGAGGAAGTCCAGCACTTCCGGAGTCTCTTCTTCAATGGCTACACGTTGAATACAATACTACATGTAAATTTAAATGCAAAGTGTAAACTTGAATACTTATTTAGTAATAACTCTAGTTAGCCCTCCCCTGTGGTTCTGAAACTTTTATTGTGGCTTGGTAGGGTCCTAACCAGAGTCTTGACCAAGTTTCATTTGAAACAAAGTTCATTTGTACCTTGTACAAATAAAAGCCCATTTGGTCAATATTTGAGCCTCTGAATAATTCCAGCGTTTTTCATGGCTCCAACCATTACTTTCTGGAAACTAGACTTTAATATGGTTCTAATGGAGTTGGTTTCATGTCATTTGAAGAATTCTACAGAAAGTTATGCCCAAATTAAGATTTGAGAAAATCTGAAAAATGTTTCTGTACATTTTTATATTTTCTCAGGGCAGTTCTCTTAATCACCCGAACAGGGTAACTAAATGAACTTGGATGAGTCTGAAAATTTTACTGGTATTCAGGGATTTTCCAATGAACCTCTCAGCCAAATTTCAGAATTTTTCATAAAGTAGTTCTCCAGATAAAATTCCCCACAGTTTAAATTTTAGGGATTTAATTCTGGAAAACTATTCACTTTCATGAGCCGAATTTGGTATTGCTGGAAAGTGCTCAGAGAGCAAAATCCAACAAAATTCGGTTCACTCGATTTGGAGCTTCCTAGCCAAAGTTATGAGGATTTGAAGTTTGGAAGAATAATGAAAATCGGGGGAAAAGTTTAAACTCTCGGGGCCCGCAGGGACACGTGTTGAGCGCGGAGGTGTCCGGCACACCGGGGATACCACACGTGTCGAGCGCGGAGGTGTCCGGCACACCGGAGCTCACAGGGTATTTGCGCGCCAGCACAGCCGATCCCTGGCCACACCCGATCTCGATTTAAATTCTTCAGCCGCTGACACGTGGGCCAGCCGGCTTCGTCTTCCGCCCGCCGTTCTCTCGCGCCCGCGCCGCCGACCTCACCGGAGCAGACTCGGGGCTCGCCGGCTCGCCGCTGCCGGACCTCCCATGGTCTGAAACTCGCTGTGACGCCCTCAATTCTGTGGAGAACCACGGAACCGAGAACTAATGCATATGTGTGCCCAGGATGTTCATCACACATACACATACGTCCCACAAACCAAATTCAGATTATATATTACCACGAATAACAGAGTTTATTACAACACCTCATGAGTCTTGGACTCATGCTCACAGCGGAAGTCTTTATTTCTACGCAGCGGAAATCTTTATTTAAATGCGGAAAAAAAACTAATGCGGAAGCAAAACTAAATAGAAGTGGCTCCATCTCTACTCCCTCCACAGGCAAGGTTGAGAACAGATCACACGCCATAATGCTCTACTCGGTCTTCATAGTAGTCTTCTCTTGCTGCTGATGAAGAAATAATAATGCAAGGTTGAGTACAATGATGTACTCAGCAAGTGCGGGAATAACACATGATATGCAGCTCATAACACAAGGTAGGTAATAAAAGGCTTATTTGCAGAAAAGCAGATTTATAAAAACGTGATAAAACAGCAACTTAACTTTAGATGAATGTAATCCCAGCATGTATTAAATTACCAACATACCTCCATCGCTTTCCATGTTCCCTCCGAACATTAACCAATCTTTTATTCATACTCACGAATACCTTCTCGTATTCGCTACCATCTCACCTCATAAAACAACCACATCTCACACCGAGACCAATCTCATGTCATGACCCATCAGTCATGCAACCATCTTATCTCCCAGACTCAACAGTCCCAAACCAAACCATAACCAATAACCATAACCAATAACCATTCCAGTAACCATCCCATCTAATCATGGCAGTTTAGCCAGGTGCTCATGACCGTAAGCTCGGCTATCATGATAGTTTTAGACTCTGCAGAGTTTGCACCTCTTTACCCACAAGTTTGTGATTTCGTCACCCGTCGGCGACTGCAGAACCTCCATTTTACCAGTACACAGCCGTCGGTGTATGGTCAAGAGATCACAAAATAGCCTTTACAAAGGGGTTACTAGATGTATGGACTCACTAAGGTTTCACCGGCAGGCTAGAATCTCCAATTCTCCCACCCACGGGCCCCCTCTTGTGCCATGCAGTTCCCAGGGCAGTCCTCACTCGACTCCCATTCCCCGCGCCTTCCACAGTCCATAACACTCTAGCAACTTACCTAATTACTCAGCTAAGCCGCACCCATATTTGGCCTTGTGGTGGCACTGTTATCCTGGCATGTGCATGCATGAACCGGTCCTTAGATCTACGGCAAGTAAAACCACCATCTCATGCTACCTCATTCACAAACCCAGGCTTGCCTAGATCTTCCCTCCGATCCATGTTCATTATCCTCATTAATTACTTATTATCAGTACGAGTGCAGTTAGCTAGACACATCTATCTCGCTTCCCAATCCCATAAACTCAGCGAAGCATAAAGTAAAAACCATACCCGACTCATAAACTTCCCTGGCGACAAGGATGGTTTAATCAAAACTAGTAAACTCCTATAAAAAGGGTTTCCCATCATGTTTGACTCAGCACACACACCTTTTCGCAAAACAAAACAGTTTCACCAAAAACATAGGATCAACATGGTGAATGAGCACTTGCCTTGTTCTTGCGGTTCTGGTTGTTCTTGATTCTCAAAACCTTGTTGCTGCAGCCCGTCGTAGACAGCTCCCTGAGCTTGTTCTGCTATGTAGGATTCACGTGCATACAAAATTCACAGCAATCAATATCATGCACAAACCCTAAACTAGATGCGATGATGCACATGCATGCTATCCTATGATTAGTTTTATTAGATTGATGTGCTCTTGCATGGCTTGCATGGTCAGAGGTGTTCGTGATGATCTGGTCTTTAGATCAAACTGATCATCAAGTGATCTGTCCACGAAAAGGCTTCTGTTCGAAAGGAATTTGAAGAACAGATGCAAGGAGATGAATACAATGATATTGAAGTCCTACCTCACGTTTTTTTTTCGAGGTCCCCCTCAGACCGCTCGGTTCTTCTTCGATGATCTCCCTTGTTGTGCTTCAGCGATGTTTTGCTCGGCGAGTTAGGGCTAGGGCTCTAAGTCGTCGGCTTAGGAGTTGAAAGAGAAGCTCGTGGTTCCGGCCAGAGGTTTTGGGCTCTATTTATAATCGGGAAGAGAAGAGTCCTAATCTGATTGGATCCCGAATAAGAGTCTCATTCAGATCTTTGTTAGATCCTGACGTCTTATCTTCGGTAACCATCGTGGGGTTTAGATCGGTTTCCGTTGCGCACCGGTATCTTTACACGTAAGAACCGCTTCAGACTCGCTACCTCCGCGGTGATGAGCTCCGGAAGCTCCACGTGTCCTTCGGAGCCTGGTATATTTTCTCCCACAGAGACGAGCTCCGGGGTTGACACGTATCCCCCGCGAATGGTCCTCTGATTTCCGTGAGGACTAGCTCCGAGGATGACACGTGTCCTATAAAAATGCCTTTGCTTCTTCCGCAGCGGCTAGTTCCGCGATAGCACGTGTCCCATAGGGTCGGACCTCTTTCCAATTGCGGAGGTGACCCCCGAGCCTGCCACATAGCTAGTTTAGCGGCGGACCTCTCCCAATTTCTCGGGGATGAGCTCCGAACACGCCACGTCGTCTGCTGGCCGTGGAAGTTGCCTTCGGTGCTCTCGGAGAGCTTTATTGGCTATCCTTTTGGTACTTGTCTCTGTTTCTACTCTTCTTAAAATGTTTTTCTTCTTCATAAAACATGAACATATGCTGACACCCGAGGTAAGGGTGTCACAAATCTACCCCCCTTAAATTGAATCTCGCCCTCGAGATTCGTTAGTAGAAAATAGATGGGGAAATTCTGCCTTGATATCCTCTTCACGTTCCCATGTGGCTTCAGCTTCAGTGTGATGGCTCCATTGTACCCTGCACCATCGAATCACCTTGTTTCGGGTGACCCTTTCCTTTACGTCCAAGATTCGGACAGGGTGTTCTGCGTAAGTTAGGTCCTCTTGAAGTTCAAGTTCTCCCATTGACACTTGTTCTTCTGGTACTCTTAAGCACTTCTTGAGCTGGGATATATGAAACACGTCATGTACGTCGGAGAGGTGGTTTGGGAGCTCTAGTTGGTAGGCTACTTCTCCTCGCTTACCCAAAATCTTAAATGGTCCGATGTAGCGAGGCGCTAGTTTGCCTTTGACGTTAAAACGTCGTTGGCCTCGGATAGGCGATACCTTAAGGTATACGAAGTCTCCAACTTCAAAGGTCAACTTTCTACGCCTATTGTCCGCATAGCCTTTCTGTCATGACTGAGCAGCCTTTAAGTTCTCCCGTATCGTTTGGACTTGCTTTTCAGCCTCTTGTAGTACTTCGGGTCCAAACACCTGGTTCTCTCCAGTCTTGTTCCAGAACAGCGGCGTTCTACACCGTCGGCCATATAAGTCTTCGAAAGGCGACATCTTCAAGCTAGCTTGATAGCTGTTGTTATAGGAGAACTCGGCATACGGTAAACTCCTATCCCAACTACGCCCACGTTTCAAGGCGCAAGCTCTCAGCATGTCCTCCAAAATTTGGTTTGTCCTCTCGGTTTGCCCATCTGTTTGTGGGTGATAGGCGGAGCTAAAATCCAGTCGTGTACCGATGGCTTTCTGCAACTTCCTCCAGAATCTAGAGGTAAACTGAGAACCTCGATCGGAGACTATCCTCTTCGGAACTCCATGACGGCACACGATCTGCTCCATGTACAACTCTGCCAACTGTGTAACGTTGTAACTGGTCTTTACCGGAAGAAAATGGGCGGTTTTCGTCAACCGGTCCACAATGACCCAGATGGAGTCGTATCCTGACTGAGTTCGTGGCAATCCGACAATAAAGTCCATACTGATGTCCTCCCATTTCCATTCAGGTATTTTTAAAGGTTGCAACAATCCAGCGGGTTTTTGATGTTTGGCTTTTACCCGTTGGCATGTGTCGCATAGGGCAACGTATTCGGCTATATCCCTCTTCATACCATCCCACCAATAGCAAGTTTTCAAGTCCTTGTACATTTTGGTGCTCCCTGGATGTATGGAATAGGGTGAGTCATATGCCTCCTTCAATATCATGTCGCGAAGGTGTCTTATGTTTGGCACACAAATCCTTTTTCCTAGCCAAAGCGTACCCTTTTCATCCTCCTTGAAATCCTTTTCTATCCCTTGTCGGATTCTTTCATTGATCTCCTTGATCCCTTCGTCCGTTGCTTGTCCCTTTCTTATTTCTTGCTCCAATGAGGAGTGGATCTCCATCATTTCCATGTTATTCAAGAATCCGTGGTGTAACCGTTCGAACTCCTTACGTAGTTCGGGTGGTAGCTCCCGAACCGTGAGTTGGTGGCATGCTCCCTTTCTGCTCAATGCGTCAGCGACCACATTGGCCTTCCCGGGGTGGTAGTTGATTCCCACATCATAATCCTTGATGAGTTCTAACCATCGACGTTGCCTCAAATTCAAGTCCTTTTGTGTAAATATGTACTTGAGGCTTTTATGATCTGTATAGATCTCACATCGATGACCAAGGATATAATATCTCCAAATCTTCAATGCATGCACCACTGCTGCTAACTCTAAATCATGTGTAGGATAGTTAAGCTCGTGCTTCTTTAATTGTCGTGAGGCATAGGCTACCACTTGTCCTTTCTGCATGAGTACACACCCGAGCCCTTGTCTGGATGCGTCACAATATATGTCAAAGCTCTTGCTTACGTCTGGCAATACCAGAACTGGTGCTGTGGTTAGCCTTTTCTTGAGTTCCTCAAAACTTTCTTGGCAGGCTTGTGTCCATTGAAAGACCTTTCCCTTCATTAGCAACTCCGTCATAGGTTTTGCTATCTTAGAGAAGTCTTTAATGAAGCGACGATAGTATCCTGCCATTCCAAGGAATCTTCGAATATCCCTCACGCTCTTTGGTTGGTCCCACTTCAGAACATCTCTCACCTTTCCAGGATCAACCGATACCCCTTCCTTGGAGATGATGTGGCCTAGGAAGGGTATTTCTTTTAGCCAAAATTGACATTTGTTGAGCTTGGCATACAACTGATGCTCTCGCAACTTCTGCATGGTTAATCTCAGATGTTCTTCATGCTCCTCCTCACTTTTTGAATACACCATAATGTCGTCGATGAAAACCACGACGAACTTGTCCAAGTACTCCATGAAAACCTTATTCATAAGGTACATGAAGTATGCGGGTGCATTTGTCAATCCAAAAGACATAACGGTATATTCATATGAACCATACCGCGTCCGAAAGGCTGTCTTAGGTATATCGGAGGGCTTAATCTTCAGCTGGAAATATCCTGACCGAAGATCAATCTTGGAGAACACTTGGGCTCCTTTCATTTGATCGAACAGGTCCTCTATACGGGGCAGAGGGTATTTATTCTTGATTGTTACCTCGTTGAGAGACCTGTAGTCCACGCACATTCTTTGGGTTCCGTCCTTCTTGTCCACGAAGAGTACCGGGGCTCCCCATGGTGATGAACTTGGACGGATAAAACCCTTCTCCAACTGTTCTTAAATTTGCTTCTTTAGTTCAACTAACTCGTTGAGGGGCATCCTATATGGTCTCTTGGCTATGGGTGCAGTTCCAGGTACAAAATCTATGGCAAACTCAATATCCCGGTCAGGTGGCATACCTGGAAGTTCTTCTGGGAACACATCCGAAAATTCCTGAACCACTGGAATGTTGTCCAATGCTACTCCTTCAACATGGTTCAGATCCGCCCGTTCGGTCGCTTGCGAGGCTGACTCAAACTCGACACAGATACCGTGTTCGTTTGTCAATTGCACGCTTCTCTCAGCGCATTGGATTACTCCATTGTGCTTGCTTAACCAGTCCATTCCGAGTATGATGTCAATTCCGTGGGAGTCCAAGACAATAAGGTTGGCAAGGAAGTCTACTCCCCTTATTTTAAGGCTTACCTTAGGACATACTATACTAGTCCTCATTTCTCCTCCGGGAGAATTAACTAACATAGCACATTCTAAGTGGGATACGGGTAGATGATGTTTGGCAACATATTTGGATGATATGAAGGAATGTGATGCTCCGGAATCAAATAAAATGGTGGCTGGGTTGGAGTTGGCAAGGAACATACCAATTGGGACGTCCTCAGCCTGTTGTGCTTCCTCAGCAGTGACATGGTTGACGTGGCCACGAGCATAGTTCTGCGGTCCTTGGTTCCCTTGGTTGTTTCCTCCGTTTGGTCGCTGGTTCTGCTTGGGCACGTTACCTTGCTGTCCAGGGCCTCTCCTCGGGCACTGGTTAGCGAAGTGGCCTACTTCCCCGCATGCAAAGCATGCCCTGTTGCCTACGGCAGCAGGTACGTTGGGGCGGGGTTTTGAACAGGAGCGCCATCATTATGCCGGGGCGCAGGAGGCATGGGCACACGAGGTGCCGGTGCAACGAACCGTTGCTGTGGTGGCTGACCAGGGCGGTTCGTAGGAGTGGCCGATCCATACTGTGGTGCACAGGGCATGTATCTAGGTCGTACGTTGCTCCCTTGGGGCTGGTATGGCATCTTCCTTTTGCACTCTCGCTCGATCTCTCGGATCTTGTTTTCCACCACAATAGCCTTATCAACTAGCTTCTGGAAGCTTACGTAGTCATTGTTGAGGAGCTGAACTTGGATCTCATTGTTCAACCCTCTCATGAACAGGTACTGCTTCCTCTGGTCTGAGTTGACATCTTCGGGGGCATAACGGGACAGTTGTATGAACTTGTTGAGATATTCATTCACACTTTTCTGCCCTTGGCGGAGACCTTCAAACTCCTGCCTCTTGAGCACGCCAACAGGGATGTAGTGGGAGCGGAAACTTTCCTTGAACTCAGTCCAAGTGATTGCCTCCGGGTTGGCTTGGGCGTTGCTCAAGGCATCCCACCAGTCAGCAGCTGCTCCCATCAGTTGGTGCGACGCAAAGAAACCTTCTCTCGGTCGTTGCACTGAACAATGGCAAGTTTCTTCTCCATGGATTTCAACCAATCATCGGCCTCCATTGGATCGCTTGCTTGAGCAAAGGTGGGTGGTCGAGTCCTCATGAACTCTCCCAACCTGTTATGAGCCGGCGGTGGTGGTGGCGGTGGTGCCGGAACGGGGTGTTGGTTGGCCTGCAACTGACCCAAAGTTTGGATCATGGTTTGCATAAGCTGGTTTTGCATGGCCATCAACCTTTCTAGGTTGTTTTCGCCAGCTCTGGGGTTAACAGGAACTTCCTCGTGGTCATCTTCCTGGACGTTCCTTCGGCTGGCGTTTCCTCTCACAATCTGTGAGGGAGAACGAAATAGAATAGAAGGTTAGAAGGTTAGATAGGTCCTTTCAACTATATGCATCAAGGTGAGTTGGACTATATATATTAGTCCTTATGACGATGTGATCAAGTGCCGAAGCATTTCACTCCTCTTTCTTCTTACGTGTGGATATGGGCAACGTTGTTGAGACGTCCCACAACTCACACTAAGCACATATTCACAAATAATCATCACAAGGGCCCACTCAACTCCTATTCAAGGATGGTTTCCTATGTCAAGGTGGTTTTAAAGGTCAATCTAGGCTATTCACCTTAGGATGCTTCCTTTGGTCAGTGTGGCTTAGCTACCTGTGACTCCTATTTAGGGTGTAACTTGCTGTTAACCCGTGGCCCTAATACCAATCTAAGGTTTCTGTCTAGGCGTGTAACCTACTGTCAACCCGTGGCTCTGATACTAATCTAAGACGCCCTCAATTCTGTGGGAAAACCACGGAACCGAGAACTAATGCATATGTGTGCCCAGGATGTTCATCACACATACGTTCCACAAACTGAATTCAGATTATATATTATCACGAATAACAGAGTTTATTACAATACCTCATGAGTCTTGGACTCATGCTCACAGCGGAAGTCTTATTTCTATGCAGCGGAAGTCCTTATTTAAATGCGGAAGCAAAAACTAATGCGGAAGCAAAACTAAGCAGAAGTGGCTCCATCTCTAATCCCTCCACAGGCAAGGTTGAGAACAGATCACACGCCATAATGCTCTACTCGGTCTTCATAGTAGTCTTCTCTTGCTGCTGATGAAGAAATAATAATGCAAGTTTGAGTACAATGATGTACTCAGCAAGTGCGGGAAAACACATGATATGCAGCTCATAAACAAGGTAGGTATAAAAAGGCTTATTTGCAGAAAAGCAGATTTATAAAAAAACCATGATAAAACAACAACTTAACTTTAGATGAATGTAATCCCAGCATGTATTAAATTACCAACATACCTCCATCGCGTTCCATGTTCCATCCGAACATTAACCAATCTTTTATTCATACTCACGAATACCTCCTCGTATTCGCTACCATCTCACCTCATAAAACAACCTCGTCTCGCACCGAGACCAATCTCATGTCATGACCCATCAGTCATGCAACCATCTCATCTCCCGGACTCAACAGTCCCAAAACAAACCATAACCAATAATCATAACCAAGAACCTTCCCAATAACCATTCCAATAACCATCCCAGTAACCATCCAATCTAATCATGGCAGTTTAGCCAGGTGCTCGTGACCGTAAGCTCGGCTATCATGATAGTTTTAGTAACTTTGCAGAGTTTGCACCTCTTTACCCACAAGTTTGTGATTTCGTCACCCGTCGGTGACTGCAGAACCTCCATTATACCAGTACACAGCCATCGGTGTATGGTCAAGAGATCACAAAATAGCCTTTACAAAGGAGTTACTAGATGTATGGACTCACTAAGGTTTCACCGGCAGGCTAGAATCTCCAATTCTCCCACCCACGGGCCCCCTCTTGTGCCATACAGTTCCCAGGGCAGTCCTAACTCGACTCCCATTCCCCGCGCCTTCCACAGTCCATAACACTCTAGTAACTTACCTAATTACTCAGCTAAGCCGCACCCATACTTGGCCTTGTGGTGGCACTGTTATCCAGGCATGTGCATGCATGAACCGGTCCTTAGATCTACGGCAAGTAAAACCACCATCTCATGCTACCTCATTCACAATCCCAGGCTTGCCTAGATCTCCCTCCGATCCATGTTCATTAACCTCATCAATTACTTATTATCAATACGAGTGCAGTTAGCTGGACACATCTATCTCGCTTCCCGATCCCAGAGACTCAGCGAAGCATAAAGCAAAAACCATACCCGACTCATAAACTTCCCAGGCGACAAGGGTGGTTTAACCAAAACTAGTAAACTCCTATAAAAGGGTTTCCCATCATGTTTGACTCAGCACACACACCTTTTCGCAAAACTAAATAGTTTTACCCAAAGCATAGGATCAATATGGTCAAGGAGCACTTGCCTTGCTCTTGCGGTTCCGGTTGTTCTTGATTCTCAAAACCTTGTTGCTGCAGTTCGTCGTAGACAGCTTCCTGAGTTTGTCCTGCTATGTAGGATTCACGTGCATACAAATTCACAGCAATCAATATCATGCACAAACCCTAAACTAGATGCGATGATGCACATGCATGCTATCATACGATTAGTTCTATTAGATTGATCTGTTGTTCTTGCATGGCTTGCATGGTCAGAGGTGTTCGGATCAAAGATGAACGTGATGATCTTGTCTTTAGATCAAACTGATCATCGAGTGTTCTTCCCACGAAAAGGCTTCTGTTCGAAAGGAATTTGAAGAACAGATGCAAAGATGAACACAATGATGTCGTAAGGTGGTATCAAAGTCTTACCTCACGCTCTTTTTGTCTTCGAGGTCCTCCTCAGACCTGCTTGGTTCTTCTTCGATGATCTCCCTTGTTGTGCTCCAGCGATGGTTTGCTCGGCGAGTTAGGGCTAGGGCTCTAAATCGTTGGCTCAGGAGTTGAAAGAGAAGTTTGTGGTTTCGGCCAGAGGTTTGGGTTCTATTTATAATCGGGAAGAGAAGAGTCCTAATCTGATTGGATCCCGAATAAGAGTCTTATTCAGATCTTTGTTAGATCCTAACATCTTATCTTTAGTAACATCGTGGAATTTAGATCGGTTTCTGTTGCGTACCGGTATCTTTACGCGTAAAACTTGCTCTAGTACTCGTTACCTTCGCGGTGATGAGCTCCGGAGGCTCCACGTGTCCTCCGGGGCCTGGTGTCTCCTTTCCCGCAGAGACGAGCTCCGGTTGTGCCGCGTGTCAAATGAGCGAGGCCTCCCTCTTCTTCGGAGGTGAGCTCCGCGCACGCCACGTGTTGGCGCCGGTCTACCCTCTCTTCTTTCCTCAGGGACGGCTCCGAGGTCGACACGTGTCCAGTAGCGACAGACCTCCGAAGATAAGCTCCGGTGGCGACACGTGTTCGATAGATCCGGACTTCTCTGAGATGGGCTCCGAGATCGACACGTACCCTGCGCGACTGGTCCTCTGATTTCCGCGAGGACGAGCTCTGAGGATGACACGTGTCTTGCGGAAATGCCTTTGCTTCTTCCGCAGAGGCTAGCTCCGTGGGCAACACGTGTCCCACAGTGTCGGACCCCTTTTCAATTGCGGAGGTGACCCCCGAGCCTGCCACGTAGACGATTTAGCGGTGGAACTCTCCCAACTTCTCGGGAACGAGCTCCGAACACGCCGCGTGGCCTGCTGGCCGCGGAAGTTGTCTTCGGCGCTCTAGGAGGGCTTTATTGGCTATTCTTTCGATAATTCTCTCTGTTCCTATTTTTCATTAGAATGTTTCCTCTTCATAGAACATGAACATATGCCGACACCCGAGGCGAGGGTGTCACAAAGTCTAAATTTAACCTTTAGATTACGCTCATACCGGACTAGTCTGCACCATACCGGACTAGTCCGGCCTACCTGGATTTAATCCGTCCGCTAAGTGTTTCAGGGAATCGTTAAAATATTCAAAGAGCCTATTCACCCCCCCCCCTCTATGCTACATTCAGCTGCCTTACTCACTCATCTTTACTGGAGCCTGCTATGCAGACTCCATCAGGTCTGTTGCACGGGAGGCACTGTTGGAGTTCAGCGACAGGTGCATGGAGCGGACCGGGCCGATGCCCATCCGCTACTTCCCCGTGCGCCGAGAGGACAACTATGTCTGGAGGCACTGAGTTGTGACACAAGACGGACCCACTAGGACTGTGGAGGACAGTACTCTAATAGAGACCGCTAGATACTTGCACGCCTTGGACCAGTGCTGCGAGGATGACCACACAGAGTGGAGGGCAAAGGTTGCTCGCACTCAGAACGCGGAGGCTAGAGTGAGGAGTCTGCAGGCCTAGCTGGACGAAGCCCGCACCAAGACCACGTGAGCTCATGAGGTAACCGAGGCTCTACGTGTGGAGCTCAATCATAGGAATGCAGCTCATGTCAGGGAGTTGGACTCCCTTTACCAGGTCGGAGCCCGCTCAGGAGGAGCGCGAGTCCGGATCACTGCGCGTAAGAGCACCCTGGCCGTGCAGCACGAGAGTGGCCTGCAAACCATGCGTGTGCCAGTTGTACCCCACCTGACTCCCACCGTCCGAGCCACTATAGCCAAAGGCGCTGGACGCTTCAATCAAGGCAAGAGCCTTCGACTGTTGGAGCGGCTGCGTGGAGGACGCACTAGGAGCATGGAAACGTATAGTGACTCCGACAACGACACCGGAGACGAGACAGAGGAGGATGAGCACCCGCAGGGAGGCGATGGTCAGGACTCAAGCGTCGAGATACTAGAGGAGGTTGCTAGCTGTGGAGGACCTAGCCTGGTGACCACAGGACACGGTGGTGGGCATTTCTCCTTCACTGTTGAGGAGCTGGTTGACGACAGGATCGACTTGGGGCGTGAGTGGCGCCAAGACCACGGCATGGAGGACGCCTTACCCACACCGGTTCCCCCGCAGTAGTCACAGAGACAGCAGCCCGTAGTACCATGAGTAGCCCGGCGTAGTGTGTGTTGTGTACCCCGTGTTAATGGATGACTAGCATCACGATCGTTAGGTGTGGCGTGGGTATGTTGCAAGGTCCTAGACCTGCTATGTGTTGTACCATGTGATGATTGTACTCTAGTAATGATGATGCAATTTGCTGGGATTTAATGGATGTTCAGTGTGTGATAAAACCTTGTTGAGTGATATGGGCAAGAGCCCAGATAGGGGCACCCCTCTTGGAAAGAAAATAAGTAAAATATTGATCAAATTAGCAAACCTCTACACTAGAATATAGGCAAGTAAAAAATGAAACAAGGAACAAACAACAACTAAACTTCTATAATATTATACTTCCTCTGATGGCCCCCAAGAGATCCTATAGAGTCCAGGCACGCCAGGAATGCGCTATTGGAGGGGCTCAGGCACCTGTAGTGCGTGCACCCTGTGGCATACCAGCCCAGAGGGGCAGGGGAGCAGGCGTCGTGCGCCAAACCAGGCCCCACGTGCCGCAACTATTGGGAGATATTAACCCAACAGGGCAAACAACCTTCTAGAAGAAGTTGGGAAGATCAACCTCGAAGAGGTAGCAGCCGTAGAGGAGGAAATGGTGCCTCCACCACCACTGGCTACGTTGGGCGAAGTCATGGCACTGCAGACGCGGCTTCTACAGACAATAACTTAGGCAATGCAAGGGAACGAGGACCTAGGGCATCTCCGCCCTCTAGGATGTCAGAATTCATGAGACTCTGACCCCCGATCTTTGATGGCGCCGATGAGGATTCGTTGGCAGCCGACGACTGGCTGTGCAACATAAGCAAGAAACTTGACATAACTGTAGCCGGAGACCAGGAGCGAGTTATGCTAGCCTCTCATCAGCTAGTGGGAGCTGCCGCAGAGTGGTGAGATAACTACCACGAAGCAGCAGCTGAACCTGACACAATAAGCTGGGAGGAGTTTCAGCAAGCCTTCCGGGATTACCATATACCCAAAGGGGTTATAAAAATGAAGGCGGATGAGTTCCGTGCACTACGACAGAGAGCCATGACCATCAATCAGTACATCAAGAAATTCTTGAAGTTGGGACGCTACGCCAGTAGCAAAATCAACACTGACAAGAAGAAACAAGACCGTTTACGCAAAGGGTTGAACGGTGTCATGAAAGCGCAATTTGTCACCCACATATACCCAGACTTCAACACCCTCATGAATAGGGCTATACTGTTGGAAGAGGCACGTTCCCAGCTGGATGGCACTACAGGATTCCTGTCAACATACGACGGCTAAAACCGTCGTGTATAAAGCCGAAGCCGTCGTATATAGTTTATATACGACGGCAGTTGTTTATATACGACGGTTTGCGGCCGTCGTATATAATTTGTCGTATATATAGTTATATACGACGGTCCATCGTATATAACAGTATATATACGACGGCCGCTTATATACAACGGCCGGTTTCGTGGACTTGGCCCAGTGGACCAGGGCCTTTATATACGACGGCTGGGCCCAGCGGCTGTCGTATATAAGCCTTTATATACGACAGCCGCTGGGCCCTGGCTGTCGTATATAAGGTCTTATATACGACAGCCTGGCCCCGCCGTCGTA
Source organism: Neostapfia colusana (assembly GCA_030760725.1). Classification (NCBI taxonomy): domain Eukaryota; kingdom Viridiplantae; phylum Streptophyta; class Magnoliopsida; order Poales; family Poaceae; genus Neostapfia; species Neostapfia colusana. The sequence continues at coordinate 17,022,858 of JASWHV010000017.1, read as the reverse complement.
TATAATTTAGGCTTATATACGACGGCCCTGTATAGCAGCCGTTGTATATAAATTATATAGGCCGTCGTATATAAGCTTTTCCATTTTTTTTAAAAAAATAGAAAACGGCTAACCTGGCTCGATGGCCAGCTACACATACAAAGACAACAAAAAAACAGTTTGATATATAAATTCACAACAAAGTGCAATAGTACACATCGACAATCACAAAGTCTGACACAAATGAAAACAAAATCACAAATCTATTGATTACTAGCCCCTCCACTACCTCCGGGAGCGAAGAAGTCATCCTGCCGCGGCAAACCTGGCGCCCTTAGCTGTGGCGATGGAGTCTGAGCCTCCGTCCCTGATCCCTGCGAAACAAAGTGACATGTACAAGTTTACAATTGTTTTTCTAGTTTCATTAGGATTCTTAGCGGTTGGGGCTTCCACTTAATGTAACTTTCTTTTTATACCTGTACTCCAGGAAACTGCTCCTGTGGTGGCGACGGCTCCAACACGAACGGAGGTGGCTGCCACAACGGTATCTGGATTTGCTGCCCTTGCTGTCGAGCTAGCGCCTGCCATTTCAAACATTACAATTTACAAAACTAATTGAAATGCAATGTAATTAAACTATAATTGTATGTTTCTCACTTCCATTGCCGCTTGCATCTGTGCCATATAGGACGCATGGTACGCCATGGCAGCCCTGTTGTTCTCTCGCTCTCTCGCCAAGGCCTCCTCCTGCCGAGCCAAGCTCTCCCGAAGTGCCATGACTTCGAGGTCTCTCTCGGTGACACGGTGGCTGGAGGAGCCTGCAGCCGAAGACTGCGAGGAGCTGCCTCTCGCAGGTCGTGCCTCCCTAGAGTTGACAACTCCAGAGAATATGGCAAGCCTAAAAAAACGAATCAATTCAAGGTAAAATTAAATAATCTTGAATTGAAAACAATGAAAGTAAATGAATTCACCTTCTGTGTGCTTTTCCACCTCTGCTTGCATACGCGGCTTGAGGGTCGATGTTCGGGGAGTTTTACCAGTCGAACCCTTCGCCGTGTATCCTCACAGCCTCTTGCCCATACCTAGTCTGAAAAAACAATGAAATTGTGTAAGTTCAACAACATATATAGTGTCAAATAATTTCAGAGGTCATGAAACTTACCAGGCGCTCCGCTGCGTACTGACTACACTGCTCCGTCTGAGAAGGGTCAGCGTGACCTCTCCTATAGACCGCAGTAGCACTCGGTCGCACGCCGGTCTCCTTTTCCTGTGAACATATGTTAGTACGAACAATACTACATTATGAATATAATAAAAACTACCAAGAAACTTACCATCCGTTTAGCCATTCGCACAAAACCTTGGACGCCCATACCGTGCTTCCCTGAGCTCCCTCTGGCATCTCGAGCCTTCTTGGACTTAGCGATGAACTCATCGCTAGCCCAATACCTGCAAAGGGCTCGGTAATCTTCAGTTCGTCCCTGTAACCAAGGGACACTAACCTGCACACATGCGTAGTTCATTAGGTGTTACTTAGCAATATTAATATGAACAATTTAAAGATTACGCAACCTACCTCTGCGTATTGCTCCTCCGTCAAGTACGTGTCGGAGGCGTCTCTGAACGACCCAACCTCGTGGTCGTGGAGCTTTAAGTAGTCGTTAACTACTTGAATCCGAGCGTTCGAAAGCATTTGCATAACAAGCTTCCGAGCGTTTACTTCGAACACGGAGCGGGCGTGATCCATCTGCTCAGCCGGGTCCTCAAGGCGGTACCTGAGCTGTAGGAAGCCAACACAGTTCGACATATACGCAAGTTAATATTTGAAGGAACATAAAGAATTGAAACTTCAAATATTTATGAAAGTTACTTACCCAAAAATCTGCCCACACGACTCCCTGTAGGTTGTCGTTCTCCGGGTGAGGAACGCGCGCGTAGTCGTCCCACGACGTAGCTGCACGTCCATCAATCGCACCGGGGTAGTGCAGACGCACTAAGTTCCCGATGCAACCGTTCACCGTCCTGTGGTGTTTCTGCCCGTCATACGAGAGGTCCTCCCAAGAACTAAAAAGTTGTTTGTTAAGTCATTAAGTAAGATCATAGTCTTTGAGAACAAATAGAAATGAATACTTTAGTAATGTGTTACCTGTCTCCAACCGGACGAATAATTACCGGCTCTCTAGGAATAGGTGGAGGACCAACAAAGTTACTCCTCCTCGTGCGTCTCCTCCGCTGCGGCACCACGTCTGGTGACCCAGAAGGCTGGTCATCGGACGTGTCCTCAGGCTGGGTGCCCTCGGGCTCGCTGGGCAGACTACCCTGGGGGTGGCTGCTGGAGGGCTGGCTACCAGAGGGCTCGCTGCCCGAGGGCACGCTGCGCTGCGTACCCGTCTCCTGAGGTGCCGCTCTGGCCTCGGACTCATAGTCCGAATCAGACTACAATGGTAAAGTAAGTAAGCTAAATTGAAAAAGTGATTTTAATAATTTTGTGCATTGTAGAAAAATTTACCTCTGTACGCTGCAAACTGACAACCCTGTCCCGCAACTCTGGACACGCACTTAATAGCTAAGTGCGTCTGCTCCCGCTGTAAGTGGAACCGTAGAAGTAGTCGTCCCTCTCCTGCGAGGGGAGGAAACCCCTCACACTCGGCGCCTTCTTCCCCTTGCTTGACGACATCCTAATCAGTTTAAAAAGTAACTACTCCTAATCAGTTTCAAAAGTAATGTAAGCAATAATTAATGTCACTTTCATTTAAAAGAACATTACTCGTAATCAGTTTCAAAATTCATCAACATCATGATCATCAACATTGCGATCTGTCGTCTTGAGCTGTTTACGTTTCCGCTTTCGCATTGTAGATGTCTCTACATCTGCAACATCTCCTACTAAGTTATCGAGTCCTGCACCAGACTCGACGATAAAAGAGTCTGGCAACTCTTCGTCTTGGTAAACTTCTTCAATGTCTCCACTATCATGATAACCATCATCTCCAGGAGTATACAAGCGCTCACGAGGATTCACTTTATATACCACCCACCAAGTGCTAAGCTTCTTACATGGATAAGGTAGATAATACACTTGTTCCACTAGATGTGCAAGAACGTATGTATCTAAACCTCGTAAGCGTTCGTTGTGATTCACTTCCACCATGCCAAATTGATTTTCTCGAGTTCCATGATTGTTATCAAACCAATCACAATCAAAGAATACCACTCGAAGTTCTTTATTGCCAGCGAAAGTAAATTCCAGAATTTTGTTAATGATTCCATAGTAATTGGTTTCTTTCCCTTGTGAGTCGATTGCTCTCGTCACAACTCCGCAATTTGATGTTGCTGCGAGAGGAAGAAGAGTTTCGAATTGAGTTGTACGGAATCGGAAGCCATTTACGTCATATCGACCATAGCTTCTAACTTTCACTAATCCATAAGATAGTTGTCGTAAATCTTGATGGATGTCTGTGTTCGCTAATACATAAGCTCGAAACCAGGATAAGAAATTTGGCCCTCCATTAATTCCAGCCCGTCGCATCGTTTCTACTTGCTTTCTCGTTGGTTGATGCTTATGTTTCCAGTTTTGGTTGTGGAACTCACTGTACATACAAAACACATGCCATCGACATTAGCATACATGTATTGGTAAATACAATAATCATCATAAATGTAAGAGAAACACTTACTCGAAATATTTCTCCATGCCATCGATATTAGCATACATGTAGAGTAAAGCAGCAGTCCTTTCTCCTTCAGTAAAATCGTATGATGTGCTGCTGCCAACAGTAGTTCCCCTCGATTCAAAAATAGAGAGATCACTAACTGGTGGTTCGTCATCTACATTGTATCGCATTGCCGAAGTTTGACATTGTTTTCCTCTGCAAAGTAGAAACTAGAAAAGTAACCTACTTCCTTTAGAGTAAATTCTTCGGCAATGCATCCTTCAACCCTTGCTCTGTTGCCAACCATAGTTTTCAAATATCTCAAAGCTCTTTCAATATGGTACATCCATCTATATTGCACAGGACCACCAACTTTTGCTTCGAATGGAAGATGTATAAGAAGATGCTGCATTGGATTGAAGAAACCAAGAGGAAATATTTTTTCCATCTTACATAAAAGTACAGGTATCTCCTTCTCTAACTTCTCCATCATGTCTTTCGTTATTTCTTTAGCATATAACTGCCTATAGAATAATGATAGCTCAGCTAACACCTTCCACACTGCATCATCCAGGTATCCCCGAAACATAACACGTAAGAATCTTTCCATTATTATATGATAGTCATGACTCTTCAACCCAGTGAGCTTTCCCGTTTTAACATTCACGGCTCATCTCAGACTAGCAGCATAACCATCTGAGAATTTCAAAGTTTTCAACCATTCCATAACTTGTTTCTTTTCATTAGGTCGAAGCACGAAAGAAGCACGTGGCTTACCACCGCTTTCAGAGAGCTCAAGAGTAGGTCGATTACAAATCTCGGCCAAATCCTTTCGAGCCTTTAAGTTGTCTTTCGTTTTGCCCGTGATATCCATGCACGTGCTTATGATACATTCGGCCATGTTACGCTCCTGATGCATTACATCAATATTATGCATCAGTATCAATGACTTCACATATGGTAGCTCCCAAACTCCACATACATGAGTCCAGTTGTGAACATTTCCGTAACCTACAAAGAATCCAGGGCGAGCTTCATCAGGGACTAGTGAGTCCAACACATCAGATACTTCACACCCGCTTAGGCGTTTAGGTGGTTCCTTAGTGACAACAGTATCTTTTCTGAAGACATTCCTCTGTTGCCTGAATGGGTGGTTTCGAGGAAGCCAACGCCTATGACAATCAAAGTAGCTTATCTTGCCACCGTATGTAAGTCGAAAACACTCTGTGTCAGACGCACATATGGGACACGACAAACAACCATGTGTGCTCCATCCAGAAAACATGCCGTACGCAGGGAAATCATGGACAGACCACAAATAAGCAGCTCGAAGGTTGAATTTCTGCTTCTTGTAACAGTCATACGCTTCAACTCCAATCCACAACATTTTTAATTCTTCAATCAATGGTTTCAACATCACATTGATGCGTGATCCCGGATGATCTGGTCCTGGTATAATGAGGCTAAAAAACATAAACTCGTACTTCATACAAAGAGAAGGTGGTAGGTTGTACGGAATAACAAAGACGGGCCAACAGGAGTATGGTGTGGCATTTGTACTGAAAGGTGAAAAACCATCCGTCGCTAACCCGATGCGAACATTTCTCGCATCACTAGCAAAAGCAGGATCAAAAGAGTCCAAAGACTTCCATGCATCACCGTCCGACGGATGAGTCAACACATCTTTGTTCTCACGCACACCTTCTTTGTGCCATCTCATGTGTCTGGCAGATCTTTTAGAAAGAAACAGCCGCTTCAACCGAGGTGTCACAGGCAAGTAACGCAATTGCTTATGTGCAACTTCTGTCATTACTTTATCACCATCGTCATTGACAACTTAGACAAACCTCGACTTTCCACACTTTAAACAATTCTTCTCTTTGTCATGCTCTTTCCAAAATAGCATGCAGTTATCTGGACACACGTCAATTTTTTCATATTTCATACCCAGTCCAGATAGTAATTTCTTTGAGTGATACATATCTTTGGGCAGTTTATGAGGTTGTGGAAGAGCATCGCTGATAAGTTTCATCATATCATTGTAGCAATTATTAGAGAAGAAATACTTAGATTTGATTGCCATAAATCTGGTCATGAAAGTAAGAAGAGTCATTTCAGTATGATCATGCAACACCTCTTCAGAAGCTTTCAAGAGATTAAAGAATGCGTCTGCCTCATTTGTGGGCGGATCCTCCGTTTGTATATCTTGTAACATCTCATCGATCCTGTCAACACCCGGACAATCATCATCATCTACATGAACGGCTCGAGGAGCAGACTCACCGTGGAAACTCCAGACCTCATAATATGGCATGTAACCGTTTTTGCACAAGTGTAATGACAATGTCGTTTTGTCCAAAAACTTAGTATTCCGGCATTTCGCACATGGACAACGAACTTTATCGGTCGTAGACAACGAGAACACTCGATCAATAAAGTCGTCTGTCCCGGCATAGCACTCATCTGAGTGACCAGTTGCCTTGTTCCAACCGGTATACATCCAACTACGGTCTTCACTCATGTTTAACTCTGCAGTTTTAAGTCAAAGAATTTATAGTTAGTTTATTATTTATTTATATTACGAACCTATATCTATTGGAAAGGATAGGTCCTAAACCCACCCAAGAGTGACCGAGACGAACATGCTTATAACAAGACACGAGGTCTAGATTCAAACGAAATTTCGGCAGCATAACCCCGCTGTTCTCCAACTGCACGTCCAAAAATGGAGCAGCGGAGAACATTAGGGTGACGCTGTCAAAACTACGTCCAAATCTAAACCCCCCGTCTCATTATAAGCACGCCCTCTCGGTCACTCCTAGGCTGTCCAAAAAGGGACAATTCCGAACCTACACGCCTCACATGCGTAACACGTGTGAGACGGGCTGGTTCGAAACGGGTGACGCATATTGTAAAGGTTTACGTCAATCTTTCATTTTTGAGTGATTTTAAAGAGAGAGAGGAAAGAACAATAGAGAGAAGGAAAGAACCATAGTTGTTAAGGCATCGCTTAAGCGGTAAGACGCCTGGGGATCGTAAGGCGTCCCATCGCCTTAGATCCCGGCGTAAGGCAGGTGAATACGGCGGCGGCGCTTGCACACAAGGGAGGCGGCGGCGGCGCCCGCGCACAGGATCTTGCGTTCGTATGAGGTTGAGCGCCGGCAGATCCGCGACAGCCAGTCAATGGAGGCCGACGAGTGCCGGCAGATCGACAGTCCCGCGGCGGAGGAGGCCGGGGCGGCGGCGGGCGGGCGACGGCCGAGCGCTGGCTAAGCCGCAGGGGGGGGGGATGGGGGATCGGAGGCCAAACGCCGTGGGGGGGAGGGGGGGTAGGGCGAGGCGGCCTAGGTTGTTCACATCGTGCTTTTGTAGACGTATACGTTACCACTAAATGGGTTGTATCGGGCCCTAAGCCCATTTATGTACATATAGTACTTTTAAACACTCAAACAATCGAAACAATAATCAATTAAACTATTAACTCATATGCATTAATCATCTAAGCAATTAACAACTCATCTAAACAAACATAATTACCGTAGTTAACAAACTTATCAATTCTAAGCAATTAAAAAACACCTAGCTAGCAATTCAAATAAATATGGGCAATAATTAAACCTAAGCATATCAATTCATCTAAAGCTAAGAAATTATCCACCTGTCAAGCGGGGTGGCGGCCGGGGCGCCGGCTGTCGGGGGTGGCCGGGGCGGCGGCTGGCGGCGGCGGGCGGGCGGCGGGTGGCGGCCGGGGCGCCGGCTGGCGGGCGGGGGGCGGCAGGGGCGGCGGCCGGGGGGCGGCCGGGCGGCGCCTGGCGGGCGGCGGCCGGGTGGCGGACGGGGGGCGGCCGAGCGGCGCCTGGCGGGCGGCGGCCGGGTGGCAGGCCGGGGCGCCGGCTTGCGGGGGCGGCCGGGGCGGCGACGGGCGGGCGACGGTCGAGCGCTGGCTAAGCCGCAGGGGGGGAGGGGGATGGGGGATCGGAGGCCGAACGCCGCGGGGGGGGGGAGGGGGGGGTAGGGTGAGGCGGCCTAGGTTGTTCACATCGTCCTTTTGTAGACGTATACGTTACCACTAAATGGGTCGTATCGGGCCCTTAGCCCATTTATGTACATATAGTACTTTTAAACACTCAAACAATCGAAACAATAATCAATTAAACTATTAACTCATATGCATTAATCATCTAAGCAATTAACAAATCATCTAAACAAACATAATTACCGTAGTTAACAAACTTATCAATTCTAAGCAATTAAAAAAACACCTAGCAAGCAATTCAAATAAACATGGGCAATAATTAAACCTAAGCATATCAATTCATCTAAAGCTAAGAAATTATCCACCTATCGGGCGGGTGGCGGCCGGGGCGCCGGCTGTCGTGGGCGGCCGGGGCGGCGGCGGGTGGCGGCCGGGGCGCCGGCTGGCGGGCGGGGGGCGGCCGGGGCTTCGGCCGCTGGGGCGCCGGCTGGCGGGGGTGGCCGGGGCAGCGGCCGGGGCTGCGGCCGCTGGGGCGGCCGGGGGCGGCCGGGCGGCGCCTGGCTGGCGGCGGCCGGGGTGGCGGCCGGGGGGCGGCCGGGGGGGTGGTCGGGCGGCGCCAGGCGGGCGGCGGCCGGGTGGCAGGCCGGGGCGGCGGCCGGGGGGGGGGGGGGGCGGTTGGGGCGGCAGCGGGCGGGCGGCGGCCGGGCGCGGGCGGGCGGCGGCCGGGCGCGGGCGGGCGGCGACCGGCGGCGGCGGGCGGGCGGCGGCGGGAGCCTCGGGCTCGGGTCGGCGCGGGCGTGAATGCCCGCGCCGACCCGAGCCCCCGCGGGTATATAAGCCTTATTTACGACGGCCACAACATGGGCCGTCGTAAATAAGGCTTATTTACGACAGCCTCGGTGTGGCTGTCGTATATAACTGCTATATACGACAGCCTAGGGTTGGCTGTCGTATATAACTGCTATATACGACAGCCTAGGGTTGGCTGTCGTATATAAGAACTATATACGACAGCCATATACTTATATACGACAGCTTCGGCTGACCGTCGTATGTAAGTTTATATACGACAGCTAGCCGTCGTATGTTATAATGGCTGTCGTATGTTGCCCTGTTTCCTGTAGTGTGGGGAACGAAAGAGGAAGTTCCAGGTACAGAAGTTCAAGCAGCAGGAGTGATTCCAATGGGAAAGGCCTAACTTCCCGCCAAAGCCATGACAACAACCCACAATGCAGTTCTACACCACGGGATCCAACCTACAACAGCCAATGCAGCAATACCAGCCACCAAGAACCAATGCACTGCAGCAGGGCAATGTCAACATAACCCGGACGACGAGTGCCGGCAGGGCTTGCTTCCATTGCCGCGACCCGGGACACTTGATCGCAAATTGCCAACTCATGAGAAAACCAAACAACGCCGCAGCAAGCTCAGTAGTAAGTACCATTGCGTCCAACAACGGGCGCAACCCACCGCAAGCGTCAGGGCCGCAGAACCGAGCTCAGTCCTTTGGACGCGGTCGCATGAACCACATCAACGTAAGCCAGGCTGAGGATGCTCCAGACGTCGTACTCGGTGAGTATCTGGCCAACTCAACTCTTGCCACAATACTATTTGATTCCGGGGCTTCACACTCTTTCGTTTCCTCCAACTTTGTGGCTAGAAGTGGATTGACAACGATGGCTAAAGACCCCACTAGTGACCAGATCCCCAGGGGCCACTATAAAGTGCCACCTCGGATGCCTGGGGTTAATATTCAAATAAGTGGGGTAGAATTCCTAGCGGATCTAGTCATCCTGAAGTCGGACGACATAGATGTTATCCTTGGAATGGACTGGTTGGCACGACATAAAGGGAACATATCCTGTGCCGACCACAAGGTCATGGCAACAAACCGTGACGGGATTACCGTGACATGCCAACCCCGCAAACTAGGGATGGAACCCCTAGTATGCAGCCTGGAAAATACACCCTTGGAACAAGTGCCTATTGTAAATGAATACCCGGACGTATTCCCAGAAGAACTACTCTGGATGCCCCCGGATAGGGATATCAAATTCCTGATCGACCTAATACCTGGGGCAACACCGATAGCCAAGAGACCGTATCGGATAGCAGCCAACGAGCTAGCCGAGCTAAAGGAGCAGATCGGAGAGTTATAAGAGAAAGGGTGTATCCGACCTAGCTCTTCACTCTGGGGAGCTCCCCGTGCTTTTTGTCAAAAAGAAGGACGGTAGCTTGAGGATGTGTATCGACTATCGGTCCGTTAATGAGGTCACAATTAAGAACAAGTACCCCTTGCCACGGATCGATGACTTGTTTGACCAACTAAAGGGAGCAAAGTACTTTTCCAAGATCGATCTGCGATCTGGTTATTACCAGTTGAAGATCAGAAATGCAGACATCACGAAGACGGCCTTTGTGACTCGTTACGGACAATATGAGTTCACGGTGATGCCGTTCGGGCTGACCAACGCACCGGCTTACTTCATGAACCTAATGAACAAGATATTCACGGTAGAGTTGGACAAGTTTGTCGTCATCTTCATAGATGACATACTGATCTACTCGAGAAGTCAGACATAGCATGCCAAACACCTCAGAATAGTACTGGGAAGGTTAAGGGCACACGAGTTGTACGCCAAATTCAGCAAGTGTGAAATTTGGCTGCAGCAGGTTGCATTTCTTGGGCACATCATAAAGGCCGAGGGAGTGGCTGTGGACCCAGCAAAGGTCGAGGCAGTCACCGACTGGAAGCAGCCCACTAGCATGACGGAGATACGCAGCTTCCTCGGACTATCCGGGTATTATCGGAGGTTTATAGAAGGGTTCTCCAAAATTGCAAGACCCATGACCGAGTTGACAAAGAAGAACAAGAAATTTGAGTGGACTCCCGCCTGCGAGAACAACTTTAGGGAATTAAAGAAGAGGTTGACCGCAGCCTCAGTACTGATCTTGCCAGATATACACAAAGATTTTGTCGTATACTGCGACGCCTCCCGACAAGGACTCGGGTGTGTGCATGCAAGATGACCGAGTCGTCTCCTATGCATCGAGACAACTGAAGGTCCATGAAAAGAACTACCCAATACATGACTTGGAGTTGGCAGCTGTGGTTCATGCACTAAATATCTGGAGACACTACATGATTGGAAAAAGTGTCAAATCTTTACGGACCATAAGAGCCTGAAATACATATTCACCCAGTCGGAACTAAATCTGAGGCAGCGAAGGTGGTTGGAGCTAATAAAGGACTACAACCTGGAAGTACAGTATCACCCCGGAAAGGCTAACATAGTAGCCGACGCCCTGAGCCGGAACGATCACTATAACACTATAAGGGCTGTTACCCGCAAACCAAGCCTGAAAGCGGAGATGCAGAAGTTGAACCTGCACGTAGCACCCAACGGGTACCTAGGCACCCTGTCCCTACAACCCACGTTGGAGGACCGAATTCAGCAGGACCAACGGGATGATCCAGAAATCCGTACACTAAAGGCTCAGACAGGGGTAGGCAAAGCCCCTAGGTTTTGAGTGGACAAACACGAAACCCTGTGGTACAAGAACCGGATATGTGTGCCGAAAGCGAACGGGCTAAGACGACTAATAATGGATGAGGCCCACAACTCAGCATATTCCATCCACCTGGGAACACCAAGATGTACCAGGACCTAAAGCAAAAGTACTGGTGGGTGTCTATGAAAAGAGAAATAGCAGAGTTTGTCGCCAATTGTGACGTCTGCCGCTGAGTAAAGCCCGAATATCAGATGCCAGCAAGGTTGCTACAACCGCTAACCATACCGGTGTGGAAATGGGATGAAATCGCTATGGACTTCATAACAGGGTTACCCCGGACAAAAAAGGGAAACAACTCCGTTTGGGTCATCGTAGACCGTCTGACTGTAAAAGCCCAAGAAAAGGGACTTGTAAAAAATTTTCATCACCTCACAACACCACAGCTCTTGTGATGGATATCTCATGAACACTTGTGAAGAGCAAGTAACCACCATCAAAAGAGTGATTAGAGGGGAAAGCCCTAACTTCGAAAAAGTAGGATTGCTACACATGAACATGAAAGGTTGAGCTCACCCCTAGGCCTTATATATTCTTGGGACGGCTCAGGCCAAATTTCATGCAAATCCAATACTTTTTGAGGCACGTTTGGAGGCTTTTGGAAAAGGGGCCAATTTGAATGTAAGTCCAAATTGCAGCAACTTGCATCACTTGAATTCAAAAGTTGACTTCATATTCAAACTCAGCATATTTTTCTGAATTATCCCACCAATTTTCATCCCCATTGGACTTCATCTTTTCGGGAGCTAAATTTGCATTAATTCAAAACTGAATTTGAATTTCAGTTCAATTGTGCAGCAAATTTAGCCAAACCAGTTTCAAATCTAGGAAATCAAATTCAAACAATGACTTGGAGGCTAAGTCTCTCATTCAATGGTGAGTAGCTGGGATCTTTGCAGTAAAAATTTGGAAACAAATTAGAGGGAGAGATGGGGCCCACTGGTCAGTGTCTCAGCTCCACTAAACCGAGTCAACCCGAGGGAAATCGCCACGGCGACCGTCGGGCGCTCGGAGGGCCGACAGCACGATCGGTTAACACCACCTCATGGTGAAAAATGCGGCCCAAAAGTCCAGCACACGAGCTACTCCATCCGTTCCTTTCGTTCCCGAGTGAACCCAGCTTCCACCGCGCGATAAAGACTGTTTCCGCTTGCAAGCTGTTGCCGCCGTTCTCTGATCACCGGCGATCAGCCGATCCCGGCTGCATCACGTACCACCACCAGAGAATAAAAGGTGCGCCCGCGTGTGAGGAAGCTGTAGGAGGAAACCTTTCACCATTTCATGCAGGGTAGAGCGAGAATTTCGAGTTTTCCCCCACGGTGCACCTTAGGGTTAGCAATCGGTCGTCGGCAAAATTTGTTGCACAGAAGCAACCGCCGGTCGAGCTGCAGCTCACACACGTTCTAGACACCCGTGCGCGTCTCTCCGAGCAAGAACCTGCAGGAACAACCATCCCAAACCCTAGTTCACCGGTAACAGTCCAGCGGAAGGGAGGGTCGCCGGTGAGGTCCGGGTTGCCGGCCGTTTAGGTCCCAACCAAGGTCATGCCAAGTTTTCCAAGGCTTCCCTGGACGTGGTGACACGATTAGCGCGCGAAGGGGGTGGTCAGGAGGACGGGAACACGTTGCCGATGTTGCACAGAGACATAGCGCTCGTCGCCGGCAGCTACTGCGGTTAGCCGATGGCGGCATGATGTCCAACGTGTTCAGCATCCAAAGTTATGTGGGGGCGGCAAGCCTCACCGTCGCCGGCGAGTTAGGTCGCCAGGAACGCCGACCTCCCCGGAGTTCCAGCGGCTCGGGGCGGCGGCGTCGGGAGGAAGACGAAGGTGCGGGTCCCACGTATCAGCCTCTGAGTTAAGAGTGCGCGCAAGCGCGGTTAGTTTAAATTAAACGGGCAGGCCCCGCTGTCAGCCTCCAGTTTAGCGCGGGAGACGATTTTCTGTAGGAAAATAATTCAGGGATCGGCCCAAACCTTAGAAATTCATAACTTTGGCTAGGAGTGTCCAAATTCAGTGAACGAAATTTTGCTGAACTCAGCTTTTCGAGTACTCTCCAGCAATACAAATTTCAGCTCATGAAACTTAATATTTTTCCAGAATTAAATCCCTAAAATTTAAACTGTTAGAAATTTTATCTGGAGAACTACTTTATGAAAAATTCTGAAATTTGGCTGGGAGGTTCATTGGAAAATTCTAGAGTCACAGTAAAATTTTCAGACCCATACAAGTTCATTTAGTCCTCCTAATGTTGTGATTAAGTGAACTGCCCTGAGAAAATAGAAAAATGTACAGAAACATTTTTCAGATTTTCTCAAATCTTGTTTAGGGCATAACTTCCTCTAGAATTCTTCAAATGACATGAAACCAATTCCATTAGAACCATCTCAAATTCTAGTTTCCATAAAGTAATGGTTGGAACCATGAAAACCCCTGTAATTCCTGAGAGGTTCTAATATTGACCAAATAGGCTTTTATTTGTACAAGGCTCAAATGAACTTTGTTTCAAATGAAACTTGGTCAAGACTCTGGTTAGGACCCTACCAAACCACCATAAATATTTCAAAACCAAAGGGGAGGGTTAGCTGGAGTTATAGTCTTTACATATTCAAATTTAAACATTGCATTTAAATTGACATATAGTATATCGTTTATGTGTAGTCGCTGAAGGCGAGGAGACTCTGGAAGTGCTCGATTTCCTTCTTCCGGACGAAGCCCTAACCACTGACCAGCAGCAACAAGGCAAGCCCCGGTTTGCATTAACCCATTTTACAAAAAAAAATTTGTTTACATACGTAGTATGAGGTATACATATGCGCATTAGGTGTATGATGGATGAAACCCCAACTGCATAACAAGAATTTTCCCACAAGAGTGAGGGTAGTGTCTAAGACCTCGAGTAGCCAGGCTATGCTTAATGATTCATAGAACTTTGGTACAAGTCAAGTAGTTGGAATCTACTCGCGAGTTAGGCTTGGGACACACGGGATTGGTTCGAGGGATGTGAGATCACTTTAGTCATGAAAATGAGACTAGGCAGGGGCTAGGGCGCAGCAAGAGGAAGTCTTGTGTGCACAGCCCTGTCCGTGTCGATTGAGGACCGATCTGTGTGCGGCCCTGCTGAACAAGTATTGAACGTACCGAAGGCATATCCTGATATATGGGCCCCGATAAACTGATGTAACCTAAACCTCCGGGCGTCGAGGCATAGCACACCGATTTATAGGTGCAGGTTGAGGGCAAAAAGGTGGAAATCTGCTAACGGGCATAGAGAGATGCTCTGTGTAGGGAACCTCCTGTCCGTTTCGGTGCGACCAGTTCGATGTTTGGGCTGTTGGGTGAAAGGTTGTCCCGTACGACATCGAGTGAGCGTGCTGTGCAGATCCATGGGTGGGCGCACGTGACGTGCTCTTTTGGTCTCCCTGCAGGTATATATCGAGTCGATTCGCCATCCCTCGCGGTGACGAGTACCGCTTGTTCACTGCATCGTATAAATTATGGAATGATATGATTCAATTCTGCTGATATGTATAATTGTATTGCTACATGTGTGCCACCATATATTTCTTACTAAATTTCAGATTCATGAACTGTTAACTTGAGGCTAAAAGATGAAGTAAGGATGAACTTGTAGGCGTATCCGTTTGCTGCAATTTTACCGTCCCATGTTCGTTGTACACTACATGTAGAGTTTCATGCCTTGGTGAGTCGGTTAAGTCTTGTTGAGCCATCGTGCTCATGGTTGCTGCTTAAGTGTTTTTCAGGTGAGGAGCATCCCACGGACTCGGGTTACAAGTCCACCGGCGAGGGCTACCCTCCGTCGGGGACCACGGCTGAGTGGGAGCCATACACGCCGCGCTAAGCTGAGGAGTGCATCTAGTGAGGGTTGACCTAGGGCTGGGCAACCGACTTTTGCTAGATAGACGAGCGTGAGTTGTACAAATTTAGCTTCCGCTATGTAATATAAACACTAGTTTGTAACTGGAGTAGTGTACTACTTTGTACATTTCAGTTGGTTTTCTATGTAACACATTGTATCCTTATGATGTGTGCTGTCAGGTATCGCATCATGCGGCACCACCCTCTGCGATCCTGGATGAGCGGATTCCGGTACGCCACAGGCTGGTATCAGAGCCGCATTGGGGATAGCACAATAATTAAGGACTGTATTACAGGAAAACTTAGGTTTACGGTGAGGATTCGCTAGTTTGCCCAAGTAAGGACTATATTAGCATAGTTACTTAAAGTGGCAAGACTAACATATGTGTTATAATTCTGGATTTTAATTATGTAACGACGCACCTACGTCTAGGTAAGGATGGTAAGTAACGCTACCGAAAGCGGTTCAATTTCGGTTAGCTCCCCTGACGAGGAACGTGGTTCAGGGATAGGTCTCACAGCTTGGTGTGAGACATCAATATGAAAATCTTGGGCTCTTCATGTTCCTGAGTTCATATGAAACGCTGATCCCTAGCGTGCATTAGGCAAGTAAGTGGAGACCCCATCATGTGGTCAGTAACGCGATAGTGTGTTTATCTAGAAATAGCCCAGGAGGACATACGCAGCGCTTGCCATCGGCATGCCCTGCAGGGCAGTAGGTGGTATCTGTTGGGGTAATAGAATTCCCAACCGTGACGGCCCGTTCGCGCTCTACTCGGGTTCCCCGTCGTGTGGTTTTAAAACACGATCACGTACCTTGAGACGTGGCGTAACTCAAGGACGGCCATATGGCAATGATACGGGCATTTGTATTTACATTCAAATATGGACCTGCCTGAAATGAACATAACCTTTGACTGCGTCATTGTTGGGTGTTCTTCTGCAGGTACTAACCACGTACATATCCCGTGTAGTAAACGTGTGCAAGAGACCGTTTAGTGCCACACTTGAGACGTATATGCCGGTATAATCCAGTTAAGATTTTCTTTTGGGAGGAACGTAGTACCGACATATCATAGGCATGTGCATTAAAGATAATGATAACAAGGAACTAAAATCACTAAGTTTCAACATTTAGGACCCTGGTTGGGTAGAAAAATTTAATAGTTGATCAGTGTAGTCAAAGGGATTGAAAAACAGAGTGCTCTGTTTTGAGCAGCTAGTTCGCTGAACTTTGACAGAGAATAACTCAC
Source organism: Neostapfia colusana (assembly GCA_030760725.1). NCBI lineage: Eukaryota > Viridiplantae > Streptophyta > Magnoliopsida > Poales > Poaceae > Neostapfia > Neostapfia colusana. Next base: position 17,006,547 of record JASWHV010000017.1, on the reverse strand, counting down.
ATATATTTTAGCCAATGGAGGTGTGGTATATAGTTCTGGAAAGGTGTTTAAGCACTCTACAACTTTGTTGTATAACCCCAGATCTGAATCACACCTTAAGATGGCTTAAATTCCAGAGGAGTATAAACTGCCCAGGACCAGGACAGATTTAAAATACTCTCTGGACTGTTCTGTTTTACAAGCATAACTCCCAGTAGAAAAATCTAAAATGTTCATATAATACATTTTTTAAAAGGGTAGGAGAGGTGTTGCATCTTTGTAGTTCAAAGTTTCTGTAATTTCAACACGGAATTCATTGGAATTTAGAGTTGAAAACAGCAACTTCCAAAGGAGGTGCTGTTGAAATTCTTCCAGAAATTCTGTTGACTTTGAATTACCATAACTTTTAAACCATAGCTTATCTGAGGGCAAATAAATACTCGTTGGAAAGATCCTGAAGTTAACTTTAACTTTAGTATTCAGCTTGAGTCATGAAAATGCCCAGAACCAGATCAAAATCTGGGATATGTAGAAACTGGTCATTCTGACAGAGGAATGACAATTGAACTCATGTGAGAGATTGTTGTACCCTAGGTTGTTTAAGTACTTCCCTTGGGGTAGAACATACTCATGAGTAGTTATATTCAACTAGTGAAGGATTTGAGTATATGTGTTGCTCAAGTTTCTTTTGCTAGAGACCATGTTTGTGTCGTATTGAAGATAAAAGGGTAGTATACGTGATGACAAAGCGATTTTAACGTCTCATAGTGACCAGACCTAGTTGTGATGAACTTCCAAAGAGGAAGTCCGTCAAGTTGGATTTAACTAGCTTGTACTTGGTCTGGTAATGGTGTAGCTTGTGCAAAGTTATTACATTATCTGTATACGAGATGTATCGCATGCCTTATGGTCATTATGTTTACGCCTATTTTATTGGACTGCATAAAATATGTTGCGGGACTGATGTTTATTGTCGTATGGTTGCAGATGGTTCGCACTCGGACCAGGAATGAGATTGGTGGCTCTAGCCAGAAGGGGGTGATGACTCCCAGCAACCTGCCTACGACAGCACCCCGCAGCAACAACCACCACCGCCGCCTTCGCTTACACTAGCAGATGTGATTGCGGCACTGGTGGGGAATCGTGAGGAGCAGACCGACCTGCTCCGCACGATTGTGCAGAATACGTCCCAGGCGGGGGGGGGCCTCGTGAGCCCCGTGATGTGACATACTCGGACTTCATGAGTACGCACCCTCCGGTATTCACAGAAGCAGCAGAACCCCTGGAGGCCGACAACTGGCTGCAGACAATTGAGTCCAAGTTCGGGCTGCTCCAATGTACGGAGCGGCAAAAGACTCTGTTCGCGGCGCAGCAGCTTCACGGTGCCGCTGGTGCGTGGTGGGTGAATTATGTCGCCTCACGTCCGGCTGGCCATGCCGTGGAGTGGGAAAAATTCCGGGAGGCATTCCGCGCCTACCATATCCCTCCCGGGATAATGAAGCGGAAGTTCCAAGAGTTCTTGGAGCTGAAGCAGGGCGGGAGGAGTGCCCACGACTACTCCCGTGCCTTCAACCATCTGGCGCAGTATGCGTCGGATTACGTCTCCACCGAGGAGAAGCGGGAGCACTTCTATCGGGGGTTACACCCCGAGATGAAGATGCATCTCGTCCAATGTAATCGCGGCACCTTCAACGACCTCGTTAATGCCGCGATCATGCAAGAAGACGCTCAGCGGGAGTTGGTGGCTGAGCAGTGGAAGCGCAGCACTCCACCCATCAGTGGGGGTGGAGCTCCCCAGAAATACCGCATGGTGTATCGAACACCATCCGGTCAGCAGTGGCATCCACTGGCGCGACCTCAGCAGTTCGGGGGTCGTTCGTTCCAGTCACCCCCGTTCCGACCGCCGATGCCACCACCGCGACCACAACAACAGCAGCAGCAGATGGCACCCCAGGCGTTTCCACCACCACAACGCGCCCCGGGTTTCTGTCCGACAATCAGCGGAGGACCGCCTCACTACACATGTTTTACGTGTGGCCAGGCGGGCCATTTCTCGAAGGACTGTACCCAGGGGCAGCAGAGCAGCGGGCAAGCCCAGTTCCAGGGCGGTGCTCGAGGCCGACCTCCGGTCAAGAAGGTTGGTCAGCGGACTGGGGGCGTTCGCAACCTCGACAATGAGGACGCCCCAGAGGGAGACAACGTGCTAGCGGGTACGTTCACTCTCAACGACCAAGCAATCATCATTTCATTCGATTCTGGTGCAACCCACAGTTTTATAAGTGCATCCTATGTGGCTAAGCATCAAATGCAAGTCTTCCCAACCGACTGCTCCTATATGATCTGCTCACCAGGAGGGAAGATTTCAGCAAATATGATGATTCCAAAAGCACCTCTGTGCTTAGGTGGGAAGATATATCCCACCACCTTGATAATCCTTACGGGACAAAAGATTGATGCAATCTTAGGGATGTCATGGTTATGCTACCATGGCGCTGTCCTGGACACTCGGACACGGACGATTCATTTGAATTCTCCATTCCACCGTCCGCATTCCATGGTGTTAGACAATCCTGTCCAGGAGGTTTCAGCAATAAATAATACTGAAGCTCTCAAGTTAGAGGACATCCCCATAGTCCGGGAATACCCCGACGTGTTTCCGGATGATCTTCTAGGCATGCCACCTGAGCGGGATGTCGAGTTCAAGATTGAGCTCGCACCCGGGACAACTCCCATCTCAAGGAGACCCTACAAAATGGCTCCAAACGAGCTGGATGAACTGAAAGAACAGCTCAATGATATGTTGAGCAAAGGTTTCATTAGGCCGAGTTCCTCGCCTTGGGGATGCTCAGCACTGTTTGTAAAGAAGAAAGATGAGACCTTGAGGCTGTGTGTGGACTACCGGCTGCTCAACACCGTCACCATCAAGAACAAATACCCACTGCCCCGCATTGACATCCTGTTTGATCAGCTTGTGGGTGCAAGTGTGTTCTCCAAGATGGACCTTCGCTCTGGATATCATCAAATAAAAATCCGGGCGGAGGATATCCCGAAGACGGCCTTCTCGACGAGATATGGCTTATATGAATATCTTGTTATGTCTTTTGGTCTCACTAATGCTCCATCCCATTTCATGTATCTCATGAACTCGGTGTTCATGCCGGAGCTGGACAAGTTCGTTGTGGTGTTCATTGATGATATCTTGGTTTACTCCAAGACAGAAGCAGAACACGCCGAACACTTGAGGATCGTTCTTCAACGATTGCGAGACCACAAGCTCTACGCCAAATTCAGCAAATGTGAGTTTTGGATCAGCCAAGTGCCATTTTTGGGACATATCATCTCAGCGGAAGGCATTGCGGTTGACCCAAGCAAAATCGAGCAAATACTGAAATGGAAAGCTCCCACTTCAGTCCATGAAGTCAGAAGCTTCCTCGGCTTAGCGGGATACTATCGGAGATTCATTTCAAGCTTCTCCAAGCTTGCTAAGCCAATGACAGAATTGCTGAAGAAGGGAACAAAATATGTTTGGAACACGGCGTGTGAAGGAGCGTTCCAAGCATTAGTGAAGCATCTCACAACAGCCCCGGTCTTAGCTCAACCGGATACAACCAAGCCCTTCGATGTGTATTGTGATGCGTCCGGTATTGGGCTCGGTTGCGTGTTGATGCAGGAAGGACGTGTGGTCGCATATGGCCCGCGCCAACTTTGGAACCATGAGCAGCACTATCCGACTCATGATCTTGAACTTGCTGCTGTAGTTTTGGCATTGAAAATGTGGAGGCACTATCTCCTGGGGAATTTGGTGCATCTCTACACCGACCACAAGAGCCTGAAGTATATTTTCACCCAGAAGGAGCTGAATATGAGGCAAAGGAGGTGGTTAGAACTAATAAAAGATTATGAGATTGAGATTCATTACCACCCGGCAAGGCGAATGTGGTTGCCGACGCGTTGAGTCGGAAATCACATGTCCATAACCTCACCATTACACCGGTGGAGGAGGAAGAGCCGAGTTTATACTTGGTTCCTTATGGATCGCTCTACAATCTTTCCCTCATCCCTGCCATTAGGGAGGACATCATTGCAGCTCAGAAAGTTTATAAGGGCATGGCACATCTCCGGAGACGGATAGACAATGGTGAAATCAAATGTTTCCGGAAAGATGATGAGGGGACGCTATGGTTCAATGACCGCATAGTCGTACCCTGGAATATGGAGCTGAGGAAGAAGATTCTTGATGAAGCTCACTTGTCTAAGTACTCCATTCATCCAGGCAGCAACAAAATGTACCAAGATTTGAAAAAGAAATTTTTGTGGACACGGATGAAGCGAGAAGTGGCTAAGTACGTATTTGAGTGTGATACGTGTAGACGAGTGAAAGCTGATCATATGAGGAAATCAGGGCTGTTGCAACCCCTGAAAATCCTGCATGGAAATGGGAAGATGTGAGCATGGATTTCATTGTGGGATTACCCCTGACTTCCAACAAGCATGATTCCATTTGGGTGATGGTTGACCGATTAACCAAGTCGGCTCACTTCATTCCTGTGCATACACGTTACAATGCTGGCAAGTATGCGGAGCTGTACATAGCGACAATTCTATGCTTATATGTGGTACCCAAGACCATAGTCTCAGATCGAAGTGCATTATTTGTTTCTCGCTTTTGGGAGCAGTTGCACGCTGCTTTGGGTACTAAGATGATTAGAAGCTCCGCCTATCACCCTCAGACAGATGGGCAGACAGAGAGGGTGAACCAAGTACTAGAAGACATGTTGAGAGCGTGTGTCATCCACCACGGTAGAAACTGGGATGATCATATAGGGTTGGCGGAATTCTCGTACAATAACGGCTATCAAGTGAGTATCAAGATGGGACCATATGAGGCTTTCTATGGTCGTAAATGCCGCACCCCGTTAAACTGGTGCGAGTCCGGTGAAAGGGTCACATTCGGGGTTGATGTGGTGAACGACGCCGAAGAGCGTGTTCGGATGATTCAAGCCAACTTGAAGGCCGCTCAATTCCGGCAGAAAAGCTAAGCTGATAAGAGGCGTAGACCGCTGCACTTTGACGTCGGAGAGCACGTGTACCTCCGTGTATCTCCTATGAAGGGCGTACACCGATTCGGCGTGAAGGGGAAACTCGCTCCCTGATTCATTGGACCCTATACCATCATCAAGAAGTGTGGACCATTGGCGTATAGACTGGAGCTAACGGCATCTCTTGCTGGTGTTCACGATGTTTTCCATGTTTCACAACTGCGAAAATGTCTGAAGCATACGGCTGCTGTTCCCACTGAAGACATTGGCGAGCTGCAACCGGATTTGACGTATGATGAATATCCGGTAGAAATTATTGATGAGAGGGCTCGGACCACACGTTGCCGAACGTTGTGGTTCTACAAGATACTCTGGAGTAACCACACCGCCGAAGAAGCGATGTGGGAGAGCGAGGAATTTCTTCGCTCAAACTACCCAGAGTTCATGGCATCTCAGCACGGATGAGTTTCTATTACATCGCTGCCTCTTCTTTTGTAATCTTGGGACGAGATTCTTTTAAGGGGGGAGGAATGTAAAAGCCCAAGAAAAGGGACTTGTAAAAATGTTTCATCACCTCACAACACCACAGCTCTTGTGATGGATATCTCATGAACACTTGTGAAGAGCAAGTAACCACCATCTAAAGAGTGATTAGAGGGGAAAGCCCTAACTTCCAAAAAGTAGGATTGCTACACATGAACATGAAAGGTTGAGCTCACCCCTAGCCTTATATATTCTTGGGAAGGCTCAGGCCAAATTTCATGCAAATCCAAAACTTTTTGAGGCACTTTTAGAGGCATTTGAAAAAGGGGCCAATTTGAATGTAAATAAAAATTGCAGAAACTTGCATCACTTGAATTCAAAAGTTGACTTCATATGCAAACTCAGCATATTTTTCTGAGTTATCCCACCAATTTTCATCCCCATTGGACTTCATCTTGTCGGGAGCTAAATTTGCATTAATTCAAAACTAAATTTGAATTTCAGTTCAAATGTGCAGCAAATTTATCCAAACCAGTTTCAAATTTAGGAAATCAAATTCAAACAATGACTTGGAGGCCAAGTCTCTCATTCAATGGTGAGTAGCTGGGATCTTTGCAGTAAAGATTTGGAAAAGAATTAGAGGGAGAGATGGGGCCCACTGGTCAGTGTCTCAGCTCCACTAAACCGACTCAACCCAAGGGAAATCGCCATGGCGACCGTCAGGCGCTCGGAGGGCTGACAGCACGATCAGTTGACGCCACCTCACGGTGAAAAACACGGCCCCAAATTCCAGCACACGAGCTACTCCATCCGTTTCTTTTGTTCCCGAGTGAACCCAGCTCCCACCGCGCGATAAAGACTGTTTCCACTTGCAAGCTGTTGCCGCCGTTCTCTGATCACCGGTGATCAGCCGATCCCGGCTGCATCACGCGCCACCACACTACAGAAAACAGGGCAACATACGACAGCCTGTATAACATACGACGGCTAGCTGTCGTATATAAACTTACATACGACGGTCAGCAGAGGCTGTCGTATACAAGTTTATATACGACAGTACAGCCGTCGTTTAGTATATGGCTGTCGTATATAACTGTTATATACGACAGCCAACCCTAGGCTGTCATATATAGCAGTTATATACGACAGCCAAACCGTGGCTGTCGTAAATAAGCCTTATTTACGACGGCCCATGGTGTGGCCGTCGTAAATAAGGCTTATATGCCCGCGGGCCCAGGTCGGCGCGGGCATTCACGCCCGCGCCGACCCGAGCCCGAGCACCCCTAAACGCCCCGGCCGCCGCCCGCCGCCGCCCACCCGCCGCCGCCAGTCGCCGCCCGCCGCCGCCGGCCAGCCGCCGCCCCGGCCGCCCCCCCCCCCCCACCGGCCGTCGCCCCGGCCGCCGCCCGCCAGCCGACGCCCCGGCCGCCCCAGCGGCCGCAGCCCCGGCCGCCCCCCGCCCGCCAGCCGGCGCCCCGACCGCCACCCGCCCGCCAGCCGCCGCCCGCCCGCCGCCGCCAGCCGCCACCCACCCGCCAGCTGCCGCCCGGCCGCCAGCCGCCGCCTCCCCGGAGGTCTCCGCCCCAGCCTCCACCCCGCCTGTGCGCCGCCACGCCGTGCTGGTCCGCCTCCACGCCGTCAGCTGCCCGCCTCGCCGTGTGCCGCTCGCCGCGCCGCCTCCACCGTGAGGTAAGTCGCCCGCCTCCCTCCCCATCTAGAAAGTTTGGTTTTTTAATTACCAATTGTTTAGATTATGTTTGTTTGTTTTTTATTGTTCAGTGGATAATTTCTTAGATTTAGATGAATTGATATGTGTCGAAGTGTTCAGTCGACACTTCCCCCGGGCCTGCACTGGGCAGCCCGCGGAGGTTCTTTTTTCGGTGGGGCTAGTCTCTAGCGGAGAGCTTGCGCAGATGGACGAGTTAGTAAGAGCTTGACACGGCGAGTTTTACGTGGTTCAGGCCGCCGGAGCGTAAAACCCTACGTCCACGGCGAGCTATGGAGCTCGCTGTATTGCTTGCTGCTCGGGGCCGGAGGCCTGAGCTTGGGGGTGAGCTACAGCTTGAGAGTGTATGGCTAGCGTATGAGTTGCAAAGTGCGACCCCTGCTATCGACGCCTACCCGAGCCTTTTATAGTCCAAGACTCGGGCGGCTTACAAGGGGAGCCTGGACCCGACAGGTGGTCCCGGGAAGATTGTCTATTATCTACCATATCTGCAGTTATGCCGGTAGTTGTCTCTGGTCGAAGGCTTCTGAGTCTTCATCTTGCCGCCCTGCCCATGCCGCATGCTAGTCGTAGTGGTTGATGACGGCGCAGGCGGCATGGGATGTCTTGTCGCGGTGTTTATTAGCTGGCAGGTTCTGACACCGCGCGCCAGTCTGTGATGCGACTGGGCGCAACGGCACCTGACAGAGGTGTGCTCCGCGTCTCCGCGTCTTGGGAAGACGCGGGCCTTGAATACCTTGTACGAGCAAGGTATGGGGCGTCTTTACGCCCGCTGCCTATCGCTCAGGGGCAGACAGCGCCGTTCTGCTGCCACGTGGCGGGCCCGGAGCCCTTCTCAGAGGAGAGGAGGGCCCGGTCCGCGGGGCACGTGGAACCTCCGGACCTCTCCCCGTGGAGGGGGAGGCTCGGCTTCTGTTGGCCACGTGGCAGGCCCGGAGCCCTCCTCTGAGGAGAGGGAGGTCCGGCCCCGCTGGACGCGTGGCGCCTTCGGACCTCTCTCCCACGGCGGGGGAGGTCCGGCTTCCGTATGCCACGTGGTGAGCCCGGAGCTCTCCTCTGAGGAGAGGGAGGTCCGGCCCCGCCGGACGCGTGGCGCCTTCGGAGCTCTCCCTGCGGAGAAGGGCAAGTTCCTTAGGCACTTTACCCTGTGCGCGGGGGTACCCCATATCTCAGGTACCGACAGTGGCCCCCGGGCCCATCTCGGGGGAGATAGCGAGCCCGAGGTGGGACCTCCGTCTCTTCCGATCCGCGCACTTTCTCTAAGTCCCGAATTGACCGCTGCCGGAGCATGAACGGCCGCGGGATCGTGGGAGCGTGCGCTCACTTGATGGTTGCTTTTACTGCGGCGGTTCCCAAGACTGCCACTTCTGCACGTTGTAGCGCTTTCTTCGGGAACCGCCGAAGTGCCTTGCCGGCTCATCTTCTCAGGAGACTGACTCCTTGACCCACCGCTTCAGTTGGGCGGCTTGGGTCCACCCGTCATCGGCACTCGGTCTAGGAGCCGAGGCGGTTGCCGATGCGGTGTATTCGAAGAGTTCCGAATCGCTTGGAATTGCACCCGGGAAGTTTTTAGTGGGGGTCTCACCCACATTGCGGCTTCCCTTCGCACTTCTCTGCATTTCTTCTCGGACTCTTGTGTTTCTGCTCTCTTGCCCTTGAGTTCTCCCTCGCCATGGCTTCCAACCCGCCACCAGAGAAGAAGCGCGCTCGCTCTCCTCCAGCAGCGGCGTCTGTGCCAAGTCAGGAATCTGGGGTGCCTGGCACTCCCTCCGGTGACGACTCGAAGAGGCCCCGGGCTGATGCGCTGGGGGAAGCTTCTGGGGCGTCCCCTGTTCCGCCAGTTCAAGTGACTGCGGAGCGGCCGTCAGTGACGGTAGCGGGCTCTGGGAGTCCTACCCTGGCTTGGAAGTCAGGGTTCAGAGCCCGCTGGAGTGTCCGCGCTTCCCGGCCATCCCCGACTTGCGGGGAGTCAGTGCCGTTACGCTCGGAGCCGGGGGCAACTGCCGCGGCCCCCAGGCCAGCGCGAACTTCTCCTGTTCCGGTGTGCCCGGACTCCGCGGCGGCGTCGTCTCTTCCTGCCGAGACGGCCACCGCGGCCCCCAAGCCAGCGCAGGTCGACCCTGCACCGGGCTGCCCGGCCTTTACTCCAGCGCCGCCTTCCCTGACTCGCGCCCCTCCACAGGTCAAGGAGCCAGCAGTTGAAGAGAGCCCGGCAGGTCCGGCTGCCAGAGCTTCGACTCCAGCTTCTCCTGATCGGCGTCTCGTCTCGGTTGCTGGCGCGTCGACTCCTCTTGAGGACGAGGTAATGGAGGAGGTCGGGGGGACTGTCCCGGCCTCTGTTGCTCCATTGCCCCTGGTGGATGCCTTCGCGCTTGCCGAGACTAGCGTTCGGCAGGTCTTGGCTGCACTAGGTCGCGAGCGGGAGGAGTATATGGTTGAACGGGATCGCCTCCTCACCTGGGGGAACCTTTTGCGGGAGAGGACCGCGAAGGTTAAGAGCAAGCTCGACTCCGGGCGGGAGTTGCTCGACTTCAGGGAAGTGCTCCTCGACCGGATGAAGCGGGCTGTCGACCGCATGGACACCCAATCGCGGCGGATCAACAGGGAGGCCCTGGAGGCACACGCCTGGGCCGAGGAAAGCCTCTCTGCTGCTGTGGAGATACGGCAGCAGTTGGAGCGCCGTGAACTCGCCGTTGAGGAACGGGAGCGTTCCACGGCAGCTGAGGCGGAGAGGGTCGACGCGCAGCTGGCGGCGGGCGAGGTTGACCTTCGAGCTTGGATCGAGGAGCTGGAGATCCTGATGGCAGACCTCGACTTGAGGGAGGAACAGGTCTCCCGTGATCGCCGGGCAGTCTTGGACCGGGAGTTGACCGCCAACTTCAAGGCTGCTGAGTTGGAGCGGCTCGCCAAGACTCTCCATCTTCGGGAGAGCTCCCTGGCGGCCAAGGAGAAGGAATTCTCCGAGAGGAACCTGGAGGCTCTGCAGACGGCCCGTCGCGAGGTGGAGGAGCTTTCGGCCTTGCGGTCCTCCGAGGCTCTTGCTGTCTCGAGCTTCGTGGATCGAGCGGGGTCCGCCCTGATCCCCCTTGGTTTCAGTCCGGTGAGGGCCGCGGCCCCTGCGTTGGAGGTGATCCCCGCGCTGGAGTCGATCGGCGCCAAGCTGGACAGGCTAGACTCGGTGGTCGCCAGCGAGCTTGAGGCCGAGGGACGCGGCCTAGCCTTAGAGGTCGCCTCACATGTGCTGGCATGCTTTAAGAGCCGCGACCCCTCTTTCTCGCTAGAACCAGCGAGAGAGGGCCCAGCCGCAGAGCGGGAACAAGCTGCCAGGGCAGAAGTCGAGGATGTGGCCGCCCTTGTAGCCGCAAAGTTCCGGCGGGAGCCGGGAGGTCCTTAGGACTTGTTTCTCCCTTTTTATCGAGTCTGTAGTCTAGCTCATGGAGCCTCGCTTAGTTCGACTCTTTTAGATATCTGTGTCTGTGATGCTTTTTCTCTCCTTCTTGGCTTTGCCTGACTGAGTCCTTAGCTCCGCAAGGTACTCAGAGGCCATCTCCAATCTCGGAGCTCCGCATAGACACCTTCCCCGGGTCCTAACCGTGTTAGTGGCCCCCGGGGGTTTCCGGATCTCGCCCCATGGGGAGCAAAATCTGCCTGCCATGTGGCGGGTCCGGAGCCCCTCCTTAAGAGGCGGGAGCTCCGGCCATGCTGGACACGTAGGGCTTTCGGAGCCCTCCCACAGGGGGGGAGGTCCGGTTTCCGCCTGCCACGTGGTGAGCCCGGCGCCCTCCTCAGGGAAGGCGAGGGCTCTGGGCCCGCTGGACACGTGGGGCCCTCGGGCCCCGCCCCTGCTGAAGGGGCAGGACCCAGTCCTTCCAGTCCTAGGCCGGAGTAGTTGATAGCTCCTTTCCCCCCGCTTCATGCAGTCCCTGTTGCCGTAACCTAGAGGTCCTGCACACAGGCAGAGGAAACGTAATTCTCCTCGGGGGGTCCTCCCCTCCCGTCTCCTAGTCTTATTCGTCTTATGATCCTGTTCCGTTATACAGGGCTTGGGCAATTCTGTGCTCGAGGCGCCGGAGCTCCGGCTCCCTCCGAGGTCCGGGTACGGTCGTCCGATCCCTAGTACCGGGCCATGCGCCGGGGAAGCAGAGTGCACGTGCTTTGGGTTCATGACCAGGCAAAGCGGTTGTACTCCCCTGTACCTCCGGGGGGCAGGATGCGCATGCTTCGGGCTCATGGCCTGCTAAGCTGGATACGCACCCTGGACCCCCCATGCACAACGCAGGCCTTTCCTGGAGGTGACCAACTGGCACCGCAACACCTGACTGGGGGAGGCCCGAGAGACTCACTCGGCCTTCGGCAGGTGCCTCAAGCACAGCCGCCTTCGGTAGGATAGCGAATGCCGACTATAGATGAGCGCAGGAGAGGGGGAGCTAGATGTACGATGAACATACAAAGATAGTGCGGTCATAAAAATTAATGCATAATTTAAATGAGCGCATGAGAGAGAGCTAAGTAGAACAGGTCTCTGTATTCATGCCCGTAGATGGAATTCTGGCTGTACATGGAGGCAATATTCCGCCTCGTCTACAAGGGAAGCAAGACTCTAGGCACTTAGGGTCGGAACCAGGCTAAACTGGACGTAGTCCTGTACCGTCCCTTGAGATTTAGCTGCCCCAAGCTCTGTTCGCAAATCCTATGGGATTCATTATAGAAGAGAATAACCCGGTTCTACTGATGCTCGGGAAGTAGGACTTACAGTGTTGCTTCATGGCAATAGTCTTTTGGGAACGGATCCCACACTCGGTTGAAAGGCATGTGTACCTGAGGCGGCAGCTTTCATGATTCTGAAGGGACCTTCCCTGCTGGGGGAGAGTTTATGGGTCCTTTTTTGGAATAGAGTGTGCCGCGACACCAGGTTGCCCTCCTGCAGGTCCCCGATGCGTTCGGTTCTTTGGCGGTAGTGCTTAGTGCATCAGCCGAGACCGCGCGTTGTGGGGTGTTACCTGCAGCCGAGTCTCGTCGACGAGGTTGTCATCTTCGCGCTGGATCAGGTCCTGCGCGGCTTCTCCTGGGGCCCCCGGGGAGTTCTCCCCTTCTGGCTAAGGCCTTCAAGGGGTAGGTGGACCCGGGCTCGTCTTGGATGACCCAAGGCATCTTCCCCTTCTGGCAAGGCCTTCAAGGGGTTAACAGATCTTGGGCGGCCCCCGGGAGGTGTGTCTGAAGCACGGAGGCGTGCCGCAGTTGGCTACCGCCCTAGTCCGTCACCGTCAGAGCTGGAGTCCTCGCCGTTATGCACTGTCTTTATGACGCGCTGAGGCTCCTGGAACCCCACCTGATGGGCGGCAGTGACTGGGGCATCGACCTTCTGTTTGCCATCCCTCTGAGGGTAAGCCGGTGCTTCAGCTCTCTGCTGTCTTCCTTTGCGGAAGCGCTCTGCGAGCCTCTGGATATCCCAGCACTCGGCAGCAGTATGGTTGCCGGCGCCATGCACGGGGCATAGTCCGCCCTGGTCACTATCTGGGGCCGGTGACTGCCGCTGCCTTTTGTCGGGGTGTGGCCCCCGAGCTCCACTAGCCGTCGCTGCTGCGGCGACGGGAGCCGTGAACGATGACTTCATCTTGCCACTCCCCTGGTTCTTGGCCTTCTTGCCACCCCCATAGGCAGCAGCATCAGACCCGGGTTGTCCACCTGGCTCGGAGGTCGGCAGAGAGTGCCAGTTCCGCCCTTCTGCTGCTCTGGCGCATTTGTCCGCCAGACTGAAGAGCTCAGAGACGTCGCGGACCTCTCTGGTCGCGAGCTTCTCAAGCATTTTCTCGTCCCGGACACCCTGACGGAACGCCACCACCACAGAAGCACTTTGAATATGCGGGATGGTGTTGCGTACCTGGGAGAACCGCTGGATGAAAGAGCGCAGCGACTCCCCAGGCTGTTGCTTGATGGTGTGGAGGTCAAGCTTCATGCTGGGACGGGTGTAGGAGCTGCCGAAGTTGGAGACGAAATGTCGGCAGAGCTCTCCCCAGGAAGTTATAGACCCCTGAGGTAGATTCATGAGCCAAGACCGAGCTGGGCCGGTCAAGGCGACGGGGAAGTAGTTGGCCATGACAGCCTCATCCCCTCCTGCGGCAAGTACGGCGGTGGAGTAGATCTGGAGGAACTCCGCCGGGTTGACGCTACCGTCGTACTTCTTGGGCAGGTGCGGCTGGAACTTGCGCGGCCACCTCGCGAAGTGAAGGTGGGGTGCAAGGGCCGCACATCCTGCACCTGCTGCTGCAGGTATTGGCGCTGCGAACGCTTGGTTTGCACTTGGCACCGCGTATCCCAGCATGGGCAAGGCTGCACCATAGACCGGGGGCGCTGCTTGCGGCGCATATGGTTGTGGCATATGCCTGAGGCAGGGCTCGTGTGGCGAAGGCCTGCCCTCCAGGTTGTGTCGAGGCCGACGACATGCTGTCGCCAGCCTCATGGTTGCGACGCCTTTCTCGGCGTTGCTCGAGGTACACCCGGGCGTCCTGGCCCAAGTGGCACCGTTCCAGCTCCCTTCTCAGGTCCGTCGACGGGAGCCTGGAGGAGCTGGAATCCGCCGTTTGCCCGTCAACCGTTGGCGTGCGCGTCAGCGACACAGCCGGTTGACCGGGGCGTCGCCCTCGCCGAAACCGAGGGTTCGCGGCAGCGACGATGAGGCGGTCCACTTCGCGGACCCACTGTTGGGTCGCTGAATGGGGTGCATCCCCAGCAGGTGGCTTGCGCAGCAGCGCTCTTGCTGCAGCTAGCGCACCTCCATGGTGTACCCTCAGCGCTGCAGAAGATCTCACACTGGTCGGAGCCTGCATCGCCGGAGTTGGCGTTGCCGGAGTCGGCTGCTGGCTACCAGCTTGTGCCGACACACTCCATCCCGAGTGTGTCGACATGTACTCCCCAGTGGTCACGGATCGCCGTGAACGCGGAGGGGGAGAGTTTGCCACTGAAGAAAGCTTGGTCATCTTCGTCGGCGGAAACTCATCGGGCTAGGAGAAAAGGCCCCCTACCTGGTGCGCCAAATGTCGAAGTGTTCAGTCGACACTTCCCCCGGGCCTGCACTGGGCAGCCCGCGGAGGTTCTTTTTTCGGTGGGGCTAGTCTCTAGCGGAGATCTTGCGCAGATAGACGAGTTAGTAAGAGCTTGACACGGCGAGTTTTACGTGGTTCAGGCCGCCGGAGCGTAAAACCCTACGTTCACGGCGAGCTATGGAGCTCGCTGTATTGCTTGCTGCTCGGGGCCGGAGGCCTGAGCTTGGGGGTGAGTTTTAGCTTGAGAGTGTATGGCTAGCGTATGAGTTGCAAAGTGCGAACCCCTGCTATCTACGCCTACCCGAGCCTTTTATAGTCCAAGACTCGGGCGGCTTATAAGGGGAGCCGGGACCCGACAGGTGGTCCCGGGAAGATTGTCTATTATCTACCGTATCTGCAGTTATGCCGGTAGTTGTCTCTGGTCGAAGGCTTCTGAGTCTTCATCTTGCCGCCCTGCCCATGCCGCATGCTAGTCGTAGTGGTTGATGACGGCGCAGGCGGCATGGGATGTCTTGTCACGGTGTTTATTAGCTGGCAAGTTCTGACACCGCGCGCCAGTCTGTGATGCGACTGGGCGCAACGGCACCTGACAGAGGCGTGCTCCGCGTCTCCGCATCTTGGGAAGATGCGGGCCTTGAATACCTTGTACGGGCAAGGTATGGGGCGTCTTTATGCCCGCTGCCTATCGCTCAGGGGCAGGCAGCGCCGTTCTGCTGCCACGTGGCGGGCCCGGAGCCCTTCTCAGAGGAGAGGAGGGCCCGGTCCGCGGGGCACGTGGAACCTCCGGACCTCTCCCCGCGGAGGGGGAGGCTCGGCTTCTGTTGGCCACGTGGCAGGCCCGGAGCTCTCCTCTGAGGAGGGGGAGGTGGCCTGCCACGTGGCCAACAAAAGCCGAGCCTCCCCCTCCGCGGGGAGAGGTCCGGAGGTTCCACGTGCCCCGCGGACCGGGCCCTCCTCTCCTCTGAGGAGAGGGAGGTCCGGCCCCGCTGGACGCGTGGCACCTTCGGACCTCTCTCCCACGGAAGGGGAGGTCCGGCTTCCGTATGCCACGTGGTGAGCCCGGAGCTCTCCTCTGAGGAGAGGGAGGTCCGGCCCCGCCGGACGCGTGGCGCCTTCGGAGCTCTCCCTGCGGAGAAGGGCGAGTTCCTTAGGCATTTTACCCTGTGCGCGGGGGTACCCCATATCTCAGGTACCGACAATATGCTTAGGTTTAATTATTGCCCAGGTTTATTTGAATTGCTAGCTAGGTGTTTTTTTAATTGCTTAGAATTAATAAGCTTGTTAACTACGGTAATTATGTTTGTTTAGATGAGTTGTTAATTGCTTAGATGATTAATGCATATGAGTTAATAGTGTAATTGATTATTATTTCGATTGTTTGAGTGTTTAAAAGTACTATATGTACATAAATGGGCTTAGGGCCCGATACGACCCATTTAGTGGTAACGTATACGTCTACAAAAGCACGATGTGAACATCCTAGGCCGCCTCGCTCGACCCCCCACCCCCTCCCCCCCCCCCCCCCCCCCCCCGCGGCTTAGCCAGCGCTCGGCCTCCGACACTCTGCCGTGGAACTACCAATCCTTCGGCGCTCGGCCTCCTCTGCCGCGGGACTGTCGATCTCCCGGCACTCGTCGGCCTCCATTGACCGGCTGCCGTAGATCTGCCGGCGCTCAACCTCATACGAACGCAAGAAAGTTACATTAAGTGGAAGCCCCAACCGCTAAGAATCCTAATGAACCTAGAAAAATAATTGTAAACTTGTACATATGTCACTGTGTTTCGCAGGAATCAGGGACGTAGGCTCAGACTCCATCGCCACAGCTAAGGGCGCCAGGTTCGCCGCGGCAGGATGACTTCTTCGCTCCGGGAGGTAGTGGAGGGGCTAGTAATCAATAGATTTGTGATTTTGTTTTTATTTGTTTGGATGTCAGACTTCGTGATTGTCGATGTGTACTATTGCACTTTGTTGTGAATTTATATATCAAACTGTTTTGTTGTTGTCTATTGATTTAGATGTGTAGCTGGCCATCGAGCCAGGTTAGCCATTTTCAGTTTTTAAAAATAAATGGAAAAGCTTATATACGACGGCCTGTATAGTTTATATACAACGGCCGCTATACAGGACTGTCGTAAATAAGCCTAAATTATATACGACGGTTGGGCCAGGCTGTCGTATATAAGCTCTTATATACGACAGCCAGGGTCCAGCGGCTGTCGTATATAAGCCCTTATATACGACAGCCAGGGCCCAGCCATCGTATATAAAGGCCCTGGCCCACTGGACCAAGTCTACGAAATGGGCCGTTGTATATAAGTGGTCGTCGTATATATACTGTTATATACGACGGTGCCGTCGTATATAACTATATATACGACAAAATATATACGACGGCCACAAACCATCGTATATAAACAATTGCCGTCATATATAAACTATATACGATGACTTCTGCTTTATATACGACGTTCTTAGCCGTCGTATGCTGACGGGAATCCTGTAGTGCCACCAGAGAAGAAAAGGTGTGCCTGCGTGTGAGGAAGCTGTAGGAGGAAACCTTTCACCGTTTCATGCAGGGTAGAGCGAGAATTTCGAGTTTTCCCCCATGGTGCACCTTAGGGTTAGCAATCGGTCATCGGCGAAATTCGTTGCATAGAAGCAACCGCCGGTCGAGCTGCAGCTCACACACGTTCTAGACACCCGTGCGCGGCTCTCCGAGCAAGAACCCGCAGGAACAACCATCCCAAACCCTAGTTTCACCGGTAACAGTCCAGCGGAAGGGAGGGTCGCCGGTGAGGTCCGGGTTGCTGGCCGTTTAGGTCCCAACCAAGGTCATGCCGAGTTTTCCGAGGCTTCCCTGGACGTGGTGACGCGATTAGCGCGCGAAGGGGGTGGTCAGGAGGACGGGAACACGTTGCCGATGTTGCACAGAGACATAGCACTCGTCGCCGGTGAGCTACGGCAGTTAGCCGACGGCGGCATGATGTCCAACATGTTCAGCGTCCAAAGTTATGTGGGAGCGGCAAGCCTCACCGTTGCCGGCGAGCTAGGTCGCTGGGAACACCGACCTCGCCGGAGTTCCGGCGGCTCGGGGCGGCGGCGTCAGGAGGAAGACGAAGGCGCGGGTCCCACGTGTCAGCCGCTGAGTTAAGCGCGCACGCGAGCGTGGTTAGTTTAAACTAAATGGGCGGGCCCTCCTGTCAGCCTCTGGTTTAGCGCGGGAGACGATTTTCTGTTGGAAAATAATTCGGATCGGCCCAAACTTTAGAAATTCATAACTTTGGCTAGGAGTGTCCAAATTCAGTGAACCAAATTTAGCTGAACTCAGCTTTTTGAGTACTCTCCAGCAATACAAATTTCAGCTCATGAAACTTAATAGTTTTCCAGAATTAAATCCCTAAATTTTAAACTGTTAGGAATTTTATCTGGAGAACTACTTTATGAAAAATTCTGAAATTTGGCTGGGAGGTTCATTGGAAAATTCCTGGAGTCACAGTAAAATTTTCAGAAACATCCAAGTTCATTATTCCTCCTAATGGTGTGATTAAGTGAACTGCCCTGAGAAAATAGAAAAATGTACAGAAACATTTTTCAGATTTTCTCAAATCTTGTTTAGGACATAACATCCTCTAGAATTCTTCAAATGACATGAAACCAATTCCATTAGAACCATCTCAAATTCTAGTTTCCAGAAAGTAATGGTTGGAACCATGAAAACCCCTAGAATTCCTGAGAGGTTCTAATATTGACCAAATAGGCTTTTATTTGTACAAGGCTCAAATGAACTTTGTTTCAAATGAAACTTGGTCAAGACTCTGGTTAGGACCCTACCAAACCACCATAAAAAATTTCAGAACCAAAGGGGGGGGGGGGGGGGTTATCTGGAGTCATAGTCTTTATATATTCAAGTTTAAACATTGCATTTAATTGACATATAGTATATCGTTTACGTGTAGTCGCTGAAGGCGAGGAGACTCCGGAAGTGCTCGATTTCCTTCTTCCGGACAAAGCCCTAACCACTGACCAGCAGCAACAAGGCAAGCCCCGGTTTGCATTAACCCATTTTACAAGTTTTTCTTTGTTTACATACGTAGTATGAGGTATACATATGTGCATTAGTGTAGGATGGATGAAACCCCAACTGCATAACCAGAATTTTCCCACAAGAGTGAGGGTAGTGTCTAAGACCTCGAGGAGCCAGGCTATGCTTAATGATTCAAACTTCGGTACAAGTCGAGTAGTTGGAATCTACTCGTGAGTTAGGCTTGGGACACACGGGATTGGTTCGAGGGATGTGAGATCACTTTAGTCATGAAAATGAGACTAGGCAGGGGCTAGGGCGCAGCAAGAGGAAGTCTTGTGTGCGCAGCCCTGTCCGTGCTGATTGAGGACCGATCCGTGTGCAGCCCTGCTGAACAAGTATTGAACGTACTGAAGGCATATCGGATATATGGGCTCCGATAAACCGATGTAACCTAAACCTCCGGGCGTCGAGGCATAGCAAACCGATATATAGGTGCAGGTTGAGGGCAGCAAGGTCGAAATCTGCTAATGGGCATAGAGAGATGCTCCGTGTAGGGAACCTCCTGTCCGTTTCGGTGCGACCAGTTCGACGTTTGGGCTGTTGGGTGAAAGGTTGTCCCGTACGACATCGAGTGAGCGTGCTATGCAGCTCCACGGGTGGGTGTTCGTGACGTGCTCTTTGGATCTCCCTGCAGGTCTATATCGAGTCGATTCGCTGTCCCTCGCGGTGACAAGTACCGCTTGTTCACTGTGTCGTAATGTAGATAAATTATGAAATGATATGATTCAATTCTGCTGATATGTATAATTGTATTGCTACATGTGTGCCACCAAATATTGCTTACTAAATTTCAGATTCATGAACTGTTAACTTGAGGCTAAAAGATGAACTAAGGATGAACTTGTAGGCGTGTCCGTTTGCTGCAATTTTACCGTCCCATGTTCGTTGTACACTACATGTAGAGTTTCATGCCTAGGTGAGTTGGTTATGTCTTGTTGAGCCATCATGCTCATGGTTGCTGCTTAAGTGTTTTTCAGGTGAGGAGCATCCCACGGACTCGGGTTACGAGTCCACCGGCGAGGGCTACCCTCCGTCGGGGACCACGGCTGAGTGGGAGCCGTACACGCCACGCTAAGCTGAGGAGTGCAGCTAGTGTGGGTTGCCCTAGGGCTGGGCAACCGACTTTTACTAGATAGACGGGCGTGAGTTGTACAAATTTAGCTTCCGCTTTGTAATATAAACACTAGTTTGTAACTGGAGTAGTGTACTACTTTGTACATTTCAGTTGGTTTTCTATGTAATACATTGTATCCCTATGATGTGTGTTGTCGGGTGTCGCATCGTGCGGCACCACCCTCTGCGATACTGGATGAGCGGATTCCGGTCCGCCACACTGACAAAGGTGGCCCATTCTAGTCAAAACGACCCATCATTGAGACCAACTAGCACAACTGTACATCGACCACATACTCCGATTGCACGGAGTGCCGAGCCGTATAGTGTCAGATCATGGCTCCCAATTCACGGTGCACTTCTGGAAGAGTTTGCATGCGCTTTTGGGGACCAAACTGGATTACAGTTCCACCTACCATCCGCAGACGGACGGTCAGACTGAGCGGGTGAACCAGATATTAGAAGACATGCTACGTGCATGTGCACTGACATACGGAAAGGACTGGGAAAGGAGCCTGTCATTCGTAGATTTCTCCTACAACAACAGCTACCAAGCCAGCCTGCAGATGTCACCATTCGAGGCATTGTACGGAAGAAAGTGCCGAACACCACTGATGTGGTCAGAGGTTGGAGAGCGTTCGCATTTTGGCCCTGCCATAATTAAGGACGCAGAGGAACGGGTGGCCACAATCAGAGAGAACCTCAAGGTAGCCCAGAGCAGGCAAAAGAGCTATGCAGACACCCACCAAAGGGAGCTCACTTTTGACAAGGGAGACTTCATATACCTCAAGGTGTCGCCTATCCGAGGTACGAGGAGATTTCAGATACAAGGGAAGTTGGCCCCACGATACATCAGATCATTTGAAATACTCAGAAGATTAGGATCAGTGGCCTACCGTTTGAAGTTGCCAGAGACTATGCCCGACGTACACAACGTGTTCCACGTATCGTAGCTTAAGAAATGCCTGCGAGTACTAGAGGAGCGAGTATCATGTGATGCAATGGATCTGCAGCCGGATTTAATATACCAAGAGCTGCCTACAAGGATCCTAGACGTCGTCACCCGGCAGACACGCATCAGTGCAGTGCGATTCTGCCTAATCCAATGGACTAACCATATCGAAGCGGAAGTGAATGTAGCCTCGAGGGGGGGTGAATAGGCTCTTTGAATTTTTAAGCGGTTTCCAAAAACACTTAGCGAACGGATCAATTCCAGGTGGGCCGGACTAGTCCGGTATGATGCAGACTAGTCCGGTTTGAGCGTAATTAAAATATCAAAGTTAGACTTGTTCCTACTTCAAGTATTTGTGCAGCTGAAAATAAATGACTATTCAAGTGTAATGAAGTAAGACACATTAACTAACAATTTTAACACTAGGTGTTGATGTAAATCAAATGATAACTAGCACCCCTAATTGACAATTGAAGGAAGATCAAGAATACACGAGACGAAGTTTTATCCCGAGGTTCGATTCCACCCAAGAATCTACGTCCCCGTTGAGGAGTCCACCAAGGACTGGGTCTTCACCAACCCTTTCCTCGTTGAATCGCCACAAAGGTCGATTCAAATCCACTAACCACACACAGGGGTAAACAATTGTATGTGGGGCGCTCTCACAATCTGAGTGCTCCCACAAGATTACAGAGAGTAACTCTTCCTCCCACACACAAACAGAGAACAACGATCAGAAATTGTGTGAGAGAAGACAAACCAAGAGCTCAATGTCGAGAAGAACGACTCTCTCTTTGATCCAATCTCTAATCCTCAAAGAATTAATCTTTCTAGGCTCAGAATGAGTGGAGAGAGGTAATTTTTGTGCTCTTGAGGCGTGCGCCGGCGCTGGGGTTCGAGTGTTGTGAATGTGTGGTCGTGCACCTCTATTTATATAAGGTTTCCAAAAGTCTTGGTGGCCGGACTAGTCCGCTCTGTTCACCGAACTAGTCTGGTGTGCCGTGTACAATTTTCGTGTTGCGTGCGGCATAGTGGAAACCCTAATTTAAAGTATTTATAGAAAGTTGAACGGACTAGTCCGGTCCAAGAGCGGACTAGTCTGGTGCAAGGTGAATGCCGGTTCTAGAGAGTTGAACGGACTAGTCCGGTTTCTGTGCGGACTAGTCCGATGCAAGGTGAGTGTCGGTTCTAGAGAGTTGAACGGACTAGTCCGGTTTCTGAGCAGACTAGTCTGGTGCAAGGTGAGTGCCGGTTCCAGAGAGTTGAATGGACTAGTCCGGTTTCTGAGCGGACTAGTCCGGTGCAAGGTGAGTGCTGGTTCCAGAGAGTTGAACGGACTAGTCCTGTTCACGAGAGGACTAGTCCGGTGCACCGTGTGGTGAGGCAACAAAGAGTTGAGCGGACTAGTTCGGTCCACGAGCGAACTAGTCTGGTGCACCGTGTTGTGAGTGATTAGGACCTTTATGGTGGGATGCCTAAAGAGTGTGTGAAAAAGAATGTGGCATGCCATAAGAAGATAAGAACATATTACACATAGAGGTAGTCATCACATCAATATGGAACAAGCATCACTGTTGGTACCCTCGATACGGGGTACCCCCGCGCATAGGGGGAAATGCCTAAGGACCTCGCCCTTCTCCGCAGGGAGAGCTCCGAAGGCGCCACGTGTCCAGCGGGGCCGGACCTCCCTCTCCTCAGAGGAGAGCTCCGGGCCCGCCATGTGGCCAACTGAGCCGGACCTCCCCCCTCCGTGGGGAGTGTTCTGAAGGCTCCATGTGTCCCGCGGGACCGGACCTCCGTCTCCTCAGAGGAGAGCTCCGGGCCCGCCACATGGCCAGCAGAAGTCAGACCTCCCCCCTCCGTGGGGAGAGCTCCTAGGGCTCCACGTGTCCCGCGGGGCCGGACCTCCCTCTCCTCAGAGGAGATCTCCGGGCCCACCACGTGGCCAGCAGAGCAACGCTGCCTACCCCCGTGCGGTAGGCAGCAGGAGTTAAGACGCGCCATACCTTGCCCGTACAAGGTATTCAAGGCCCGCGCCTTCCCAAGGCGCGGATACGCGGAGCACGCCTCTGACAGGTGTCGTTGTGCCCAGTCGCATCACAGACTGGCGCGCCGTGTCAGAGCTTGGCCGCCAATAAACACAGCAACAAGACATCCCCTGCCGCCCCTGCCATCATCAACCACTACGACTAGCTTGCGGCATGGGCAGGGCGGCAGAACGAAGACTCGGAAGCCTTCGCCAGAGACAACTAGCGGCATAACTGCAGATACGGTAGATGGCAGGAAATCTCCCCGGGACCACCTGTCGGGTCCCGGGCCCACCTTGTAAGCCGCTCGAGCCTTGGACTATAAAAGGCTCGGGTAGGCAACGTTAGCAAGGGTTCGATCTCTGTTGACTCGCACTCTAGCCATCTCACACCCTCAAGCTCAGGACTCCGGTTCTGAGCAGCAAACAATACAGCGAGCATCTCTGCTCACCGTGGACGTAGGGTTTTACGCTTGTAAGGGTCTCAGTTTTTGACACACATTTGCAGTGTTCATCACCACATCACACACCTCATTTGAGGAAGAATGATGAACACAAATGAAGAGCAAGTAACAATTATCAACATGCTCATTAGAGAACAAACTCACACATTGCCAAAGTGGTATTTTCCACATGAGGTATAAGGGGGGCTGGACATATGAAAACTCCTACACTTTGCTAAGGATGTCCAGGCCAAGTTTCACCCAAATTCCAAACCTTTTTGAGGTCATTTTGGGTATAGCTAGAAAGAGGGCAGTTTGAAACCATATTCAAATTCAAACTGTTTTTATCCCATGAATTTAAAGTGGGAGGCATACTCTTACTCAGCACATTTTTGTGAGCCCACACACCAAGTTTCACTCTATTTGGAGTTGATCTTGACGTGAACTAAGTGGGGCAAATTCAAACTTCATTTCAATTCAAAACTGCACTTGTGCTGAAATTCACTCAAACCAAACCCAATTCGAATCCTATGCAATTCGAATAGCTCAAGGGTGAATAATCTGAACCACCAGGGGTATTATGGGGTTCACTATTCACTACAGTGATTAGGAGTAAATTTCAGAGGTTAAAACCCCGGGTGAGACCCACATGTCATAGAGAGAAGAAGGAGAAACTTGCAACCAAAGTCAGAGTCTCGGTGGGAAATTCCACCGAGCAGCTGTCGGCTGTGCCACCGAGCAGCTACCGGCGCCACCAGCTGCTTCCCCCTCCGCGCGCTGGCGCCCAGGGCGGCTTGCTCGCGCCCCCACGCGACCGGCACCGCCTCAGCCGAGCAGGAGTCGGCCGGCTTTATCTTCTCACGGGCAAACCCGAGCAGCGGCATTGTTTCTCACCGCAGCTCTCTGCTCAATCGGGAAAAACCAGCAAAACAATCTCCTTCGTTCCTAAGCTGCTAGACAGCCACCGGAGGTTGCGCACCACCCTCCCAACGCCTGGACCACCGAGTTTCGGCCCCTGTTCCCGTGATCAACGACGACCGCCGCAGTTTAGCTGAAGGACGACGATCGGTCTCACGCGGGCAGCACACTGCAACCACTTCCACGGCCGAGCAAGGGCGGCAACAGGAGCGCACGAACTCCACGTTGCTTCCACCTGAAGCTCAAGCCACGCCGTGAACTCTCGCCGGCGAATTCTCAGTTTTTGCTCCGGCAACCTTAAACTGAGCTTCCGGTACGGTTTCTTTAAATTCTCGCTCTATGATCTTTCGGAGGTCATCAAATCTTGCACGTAGACGCTGGACTAGCCGGCGATCAAGTTCTTTTCTGCATCCGTGGCGTGAAACTGTCTAAGAGTAACGAATTTCGAGCTCGATCAAGGGCGGTCATGGCGGACACGATCGGTCACACGGTGCCGATCGACTTGCCGCCATCCCTGAACCCTTTTTACACCTTGTCGAGCTTCCTAGAGGTACGCTGATGCAATAAGGCCGTTTGTTCGAGGTGTTGGCGGGTTTAGAAACCACGGTCGACGGTGCCGAACTTCAACCGAGGCCGCGGCACGTCGCCGAGCTATTTCCGGTCACCCCCAGCCCGACCTGACACCACCGACGTGTTCCTCGACGTCGACAAACCCCTGGCGGCGAGTTTCAGACCATGGGAGGTCCGGCAGCGGCGAGCCCCAAGTCTGCTCCGGCGAGGTCGGCGGCGCGGGCGCGAGAAAACGGCGGGAGGAAGACAAAGCCGGCTGGCCCACGTGTCAGCGGCTGAAGAATTTAAATCGGGATCGGTTGTGGCCGGGGATCGGTTGTGCTGGTGCGCAAATACCCTGTGAGCTCTGGTATGCCGGACACCTCCGCGCTCGACACGTGTGGTATCCCCGGTGTGCCGGACACCTCCGCGCTCGACACGTGTCCCCGCGGGCCCCGAGAGTTTAAACTTTTTCCCCGAATTTCAGAATTCTTCCAAACTTCAAATCCTCATAACTTTGGCTAGAAAGCTCCAAATTGAGTGAACCAAATTTTGCTGGATTCAGCTCTCTAAGTACTTTCCAGCAAATCAAGTTTCACTTCATGAAATTCCTTAAGTCTCCAGAATTAAATCCTCAAAGTTTAAACTGTTAGGAATTTTAACTGGAGAATCATTTGGAGGAAAATCCTGAAATTTTGCTGGGATGTTCACCAAAATATCCCTGAACTACCATAAAAATTTCAGATCCATTTGAGCTCATTAGATCCACCTAATGGTGTGATTAGTGAAACTGTTCCAGAGAAAATAGAAAATGTGCAGAAACATTTTCAGAATTTTCTCTGAAATTGTTTAGCTCATATCTTTAGTTAGGAACTTCCAAATTAAGTGAGACCAACTCCATTAGAACCCTCTGAAAATCTAGTTTTCAGAAAGTCATAGTTTGCTTCATGAAAATTCCTAGAACACCCTAAGAGTTCCAACTAAGGTTAAGGACATAATTAATTGTGGAGGGCTCAAATGAGCTTTGCTGCAACTAAAGCTTGACCAATTCTCTATTTAGGTTGTAGCCAAGCCCCCGTAAAAGTTTCACAGTCATTGGGTCTGTCTAGCAAGGATTATAGACTTCACAACTTCAAAACTTAATACAAATGCATCTAAATTGATACATGTATTCCTTCCATCATGTAGTCGCTAAGGTCGAGGAGGAACCCGAAGTCCTAGACTTCGTAACTCCGGAGGAGCAGCTAGCCTACGACCAAGAGCAGAAAGGCAAGCTCCGGTTTGCATTAACCTTTTTACAAATTTTTATTGTTTTGAGCACATACTTGTTTCCTTTGTTCTGTGCATTAGAGTCTTGTTTGGAAATCCAACTGCATAGCCAAGAAAACCACGGGTTGGGTTTAGGATTACAAACCCCGTTAGCTACTGCAATGCTAAGGTAGAGTAGGATTCGGTACAAGTCGAGTAGTTGGAAGTACTCGCGAGAATAGGCTAGAGGCACATTGCTCGGGTAGAGATAGCACATGATACACATGGCAAGAAAATGAGACCGAGCGAAGAGTAGGGCAGCAGGACTTTGGGGCCTGTGCGCTGTAGCTCCGCTTGTGTCGATTGAGGACCGAGCCATGTGCAGGCCTGTTGAACAAGCTAGAACAGTACCAAAGACCTACCGGCTATATGGGAACCGGGAAACTGATGTAACTCGGGTAGCTGGTTATTGAGGCATTGCCCGTCGTTCAGAGGGTAGGTTGAGAGCTTGAGGTGTAAATTGGCTGGCGGCACGGAGATGCGCGTGCAGAGACCTCTTGCTTGGGACGATGGGACCGGTTCAATATTTGGCTAACGGGTGAAAGGTAGTCGCGTACGGCGTCCGTGATGGTTGTTGTAGGCAACATCGAGTACGGGCGTACGTGACGGGTTGTTCGGGTAACCCTGCAGGTGTAAATCGATTATAATCGCCGTCCCTCGCGGTCAGTGAGTACCACTTGTTCACTGTACCGTGACGTAGAAAGAACAGGCTAGTCACATGTTAAAATGTTGCTGATTGAAAGCTGGACACTGATTGTTAATGATATGCTGTAGCTTAGAGCTAACTAAAGTTCTTTTCAACTTTGGGCAAAGTACATGAGAGAAATGCGTTTCTTGTTTGATTGCGGCTCTCTCATGTGCCTTAGCGTAAAATTCTCCACAACCTGCTGCTAAAACTTGAAAATAAGATTCTACTAATTAGGCGAGTCCTTGCAAATGATTTTTACCTCATGTAACCCATTACCCTCATGTAGAAGTTCCATGTTTAGGTGAGACGGGTCAGACTTGCTGAGCCTTCGTGCTCACTGCTTGTGTTTGAAGCTTTTGCAGGGTTCTATGAGGAAGGGAATCCCGAAGAGGAGACGGAACCCCAGGAGGGGAACCCCGTCGAGTGGGAGTCGTGCACGCCGCAGAGTTAGTGTGCGTGTGTGCTAGCAAGGACACGTTCGAGGGCTGAACGTGCACTTGATGCTTAGTCTACGCCCGCGAGTGTAGACTGAACTTATTTTGATGTAAACATGTTCATAAACTTGTTTATGTAATAAAATTTCGCTTCCGCTTTGTACCTTTGACGTGTGTTATATGGTGCTGTGCAACGCAGCACCCCTCAGCGGGATCCTGGCTCGACAGGACCATTGGGGTCGTGTCAGCGCTCCGGCGGCCTGAACCACGTAAAACTCCCCGTGTCAACCATCTCCCTCAATCGTCCCTAACATTGAAGCTCTCCGTGAGTGACTAGCCCCTCCGAAAAAGAACCTCCGCAGGCTGCCCAGAGCAGGCCCGGGGGAAGTGTCGGTTACACACTTCGACAATCACATATCCAACGAAGTTTGAAATAAAAAGTACATGAAACATTAAAATACATGTCCATAATCGCTAGTCCTTAAGGTTTACATTAAGATAGATTAAGATAAATCTCAATATCTCCCCCTTTGGCATCAAGGCGCCAAAAAGGCAAAAATTGAGTGGAATCACTCATCACCGCTCTCTCCCTCGCTCTCGGTCCTATCTTCATCGTCATCTTCATCATCGTCTTCATGACCATGCTGAGGAGGAGGAGGAGTGGAGACACCTGCAAGTTCAAAAGACCTAAACTCTTGTTCAGTGAGTGGAGCCATCTCAGTGACGTTTTCTTCAGAGTCTTCAGAAATCTATGGTGATCCAACTGGCTCAATCTCTAGCTTCTCACAGATGGCTTTGATGTTGGCCTTCATGTATCTTTGATGTCTCTTTCTGGCAGAACTCTCGTTGTGTTGCTTAACTTCAATTTTGCGACAACAGCCAAAAATAGAGGAGAGCATTTTGAGCATACCACTGGAGGACTCTCTAGAAAGTGGAGGAACAAGAGTAGGTGTAGGCTCCGACGCCATTGAGCCTTCATGAGTAGAGGGCATAGTGTAGACTGTAGGCTTCTGGGGCTTGAGACCCGTGTGAGAGACATCTTTGACAAACTCAAGTCATGTCACCTTCTCAATCATGTACATGACATAAGGTGCATAGCCACAGGACCTGTTTGGAGTCATAGAGATATTCACAATGTCATTGTAGATGTACTCCAAGACATTGAAAGTCCTCTTCTTGTTTATCACTTTCATCAATATCCTTAGGGTCCCTTGGATTGTACCTGCATCACCGTCCTTTGGAGTATG
Organism: Neostapfia colusana; assembly: GCA_030760725.1. Taxonomy (NCBI): domain Eukaryota; kingdom Viridiplantae; phylum Streptophyta; class Magnoliopsida; order Poales; family Poaceae; genus Neostapfia; species Neostapfia colusana. The sequence continues at coordinate 16,978,514 of JASWHV010000017.1, read as the reverse complement.
GTCCTTCTCAAGATCCTGTTGAGCACGGCAAATAATGGCTTCAAGTACTTGGTAGTGGCAGGTACATATAGCATTCTTGTATCATACAAGAATTCAAGCTCATTCTTCTCCAAAGGCTTCAAGTTATGAATGACAAGCTCATTATCCAAGGTGTGTTCATGATGAAGTATCTTGGCAAATTCCTCATAGGTGACACTGTATCTGGACCCATGTGTCATTCAAATCATCTCATCCCCATCATCGCGGGCAAAGTAGAGAGTAGAGTAGAACTGATTAATGACCTCATTGTTCCAGTCATACTGAAAAGATAGGAGGTCCTTCAAGCCATGCCTCTCTAATGCCTATAGTACCTCATAATAGGCCTAGCATCTCTTGGATTGCAAGTAACCCGAGCCCCCGCGACCCCGGACTTTTCCCCCCGAGCGCGCGCGATCGCAACCGATCGGGAAACCCGTCCCCGCAGCCGAATTCCGGTCCCAGCGGACTCCAACTCGATCACAACAGACCCACCGCCCTCCCCCGGCTATAAAAACCCCCGATCCGATCAGTTTTCCTCACGCGATCGCCGATTTTCACTCCGGTGAGCACCGAGACTTCGCCGGTGAATTCTGGCCGATCTAAGCTCGGAAACTCTGATCTAACTCGCTGGTTTTGATCCACCGCCTCCGGGGAACTTTGCAGGTGCAGAAAACTCGGAGAGTTGCGGTGCAAACACAGCGCCGACGAGCTTCGCCGTAGTTTTGCCTCGGACCTCGCCGCCGATCACTTTCTAGGACCCCCGAGCTCGAGAAAACCCCCGAGGTGAGATCCCTGACCTCCCCTCTACCGATCTAGGCCATAAGATCACAGTTCTAGGCAGAATTCTCGAGGATCAGAAACTTTCCGGCGAGATCGCCGCTTCCCGCCGCCGTGCGCCGCCGGCAGCGCCGCCCGCGCTCGATCAGAGCGACGTGGCCGCATGTGCGCCGTTTATTTTAAATCGCACGATAGACTTTAAAACCCCGCGTACCGGTTCGATCTTATAATCTCAGCCGTCGGTTTAAAATCGGACGGTCCACGTCGACCCCGCGTTATAAAGACTGGAGTTCTTACGTGCTACCCCCTGGGGTTCTCTGGAATTGAGAGCTAGCCCCGGAAACTTCAGATCTAGCCCCTGGAACTCCAGAAAATCATATAAATCCATTTAAAAATCAGTTTTAACCCCTGGACTTAATAGAAATTAGGAAAAACACCTCTGTTAAGTGTAGCTAGACCCCTGGAAATTATGAAAATAATATTATAGACCCTGTGATGGGTGAGTTTACTTTTTAACCCTGTTTAGTATTTAATTTACAAAATTGAATATGTAACTAGTGTTTAAAAATTAAAAAGGGGACAAACATAATTGTCAAAATTTATTAAAAACTTTCTCAGTACTTAGAAAACTTTGGGGTGAGATAAAAATATATTTTTGGGCTGAAATAAATCTGTTTTATCTATTGTTCACATTTAATAGTATAGGGACACATTTTTAAGTAAAGAATAGTTAAAGAAAAATAGGGAAAATAATTATGAAATAGTATACATCATAAGCCATGGTCAAAATATGATTTTAAATTATTTAGAACCAGAACCTAATCTGTTTAGGTGATGTGTATTACTAATTTAATAATAAAATACACAATTATGCATAGGAATATAAATCTGAAAATATAGCAACTAGTAAATGATAAATGGAGTTTCTTAAATACAAAGAATTCAGTTTAGGGTTGATAGAAGTTATGAAAGCACATATGGGGAAGAATAATACTTTTCATACACACTTTGTAGTAAAAAGGTGAAGTAGTTGAATATAAGAAATTTATTGGAAACCCATATAAATAGTATGTAAGTATAAAGGTGGACACAAAAGTAGGAATCATATACACATGGTTAAAAGTGCATGCAAGCCACAACTCAACACACATAAAGTAACCACAACACATATAATGGTAAAGAACTTTTATAAATATGAATGTGTGGTTTGTATGAAGTAAGAAGTGTGAACTATGTCTTATGATTTTTGTTCTTCTTTTGCTATGTGTGATGGTATGAAGTAGAATCTGCTCAAGAGCAAGTTAACCCTTTCCAAGATCAGGACTACCAATTTCAAGAGCAGCAAGAAGGAGGCAAGTGTCCTTGACCACTTTGATCCTATGCTAGGATGTGTAGATAGAATTATTTGCATTGTCAAGTTAAATATGAAACCCATGCTAGGAAGTTTCCCTAGAATTGCATTACCTTGTTTCCTTGAAGCTTGGGTTGGGATTTATTTTGTCATGTCATTTATTTACATGCATATGCTTAGCCATGCTTAGAATGGGATATTTGGGATATGAGATCATCAGTTTATATTACCATACTCTTGAATGAGCTATTGTGAGTTATGTAGAGGTAGGGATCAAGGCAAGTTGGATGTTTTGGTTGTGTGCTGGGTGCACGAGACTTGGGTTTGCGTTTAGTACTTGCCTGGATCCTAAGGACCGGTTCATGGAGCATGTAACCCGGCTTTACAGTGCCAACCACATGCTGAGATGGGGCAGCTTAGCCAATTAATTAGGTGTATCCCCGGCGTAGTATGGGTGTGTTGGATGGTGCGGGGAATAGGTGTCAGCTGGACTACCATATGAACCGCAAGGCTCAAGAGGGGGCCACTGCAGCGGGGTTGGAGCCTCTTGTATGCTGTTAGGGGTGAAACCTCAGTGGGCCCACGCTCGTCGGGAATCCCTTTGTAAAGGCTTCGTAGTGATCTCTTGGCCGCACACCTGGGAAGTGTGAATGTGGATCGTAGCCACTGGCATAATGGAGGTTCTTTTAGTCCACCCGGCAACGGGGGATGAAATCACTACTTGTGGGTACAGTGGTACAAACTCTGCAGAGTCAAAACTGTCTTGACAGCCGTGCTCACGGTTAAGAGCGGCCTGGACTTATTCATGATTAGAGGATTGATGGTTTTGGAAGTTAAGCAGGGAGCTTAACATTGGAAATGATGGTTATGGTTATTAGATTATGATGATGGGATGGGAGATTGGGACCATTTCACCTATGTAGTAATGAAGGTGCTTAATAAGCTAAGGTGATAGGTATTAATTGCGTAGTGCTTTAACCATGAGTTCAACCTTTCCTTGTTCTAGCCATGCATGATATAATTTTCCCACACTTGCTGAGTACCATTGGTACTCAACCTTGCATATTTGTTGGTTTATATTGCTGCTCAGGTCAAGATAATGAGGTGGTGTATAATGACCAAGATTTTGGACCCGAGGAAGGCTTTTAAGTTCATGAAGACCCCTAGGCAACGCCTGTGATGGAGCCCTAAAGAATAATATTCCGCTGCTAGTTTATTTACTTGTGATGAACTTATTATTGTCCATCGAGACATTTACTATGTAAGACTTACTTATATTCGACACCTGGCTTGTGATAAATGATGCTTCACTATTTGTCATCACATGTATGAGAAAATGATCCTGGCATACATGTGATATCCACTTGGTTGTTCTTCGGAAAAACCGGGTGTGACAAGTACCTAAAGCAGGGAGCCGGAACGTGCTGGAATACTCCAGGGCATTTAACGATCTCGCGCTATATGCGTCGTATCACGTGGATGCAGACGAGAAGCGGCGAGATCATTTTTACCAGGGGCTTAACCCGCTCCTGAAGGACAAGTTGACGATGTTCAATCGCGGCAGCCTCAACGACATCATTGATGCTGCGATTGTTCAGGAGGACTCCGGTAAGGAGTTGGCGGCGGCAGAGCGAAAGCGAAGCGCGCCGCAGAGCAGCGGAGAAGGAGGCGGTCCTTCTCAGAAGTTTCGGATGGTGAATTGCCCACCATCAGGTCCACGCTGGCAGCCACCACAGCGGTCGATGCCGTTCCGCAGTCGGCCGTATTCTTCGCCGGCATTCTGGCCGGCACTGCCAGTACCACCGCAACAACAACAGCAGCAGCGGGCGATGCCACGTGCGTTTGCACCTCCGCAACGCATGCCGGGCTTTCGTCCACCAAGTACTCCACCAGCAGCGGCCACATGTTACAAGTGTGGTCGTCCAGGACACTTCGCGAGCAGTTGCCCGGAGAGGCAAGGCGGCGGAGTGGCACCACAGTTTCCGGGGAGGAATCAACCCCGGAACCCTACTAATGCGCGGCGGGCAAACCCTAGGCCCGGCACCGTCCACCAGCTTGCCATTGATTACGTGCCGGAGGGCGAGCCAATCCTTGCGGGTATATTCCAACTCCACCAGCATCCCGCTATAGTACTGTTTGATTCAGGCGCCACGCATAATTTTATTAGCCAAGCTTTCATTGCTAAACACAGTTTGCTAATACTACCCACTGATAGTCCATATTTAATTTGTTCACCGGGTGGGAAGATTTCAGCAAGCGTAATGGTCTCCAAAGCACCATTATGCTTAGCGGGTAGAGTGTACCCCACGTCTCTCATTGTCTTGGAGGGACAGAAGGTCGATGTCATCCTACAGATGTCGTGGTTAACCCGCCACGGCGCTGTTTTAGACACCGTCCTTCGAGTCGTGCACTTAAACTCAGAAGTGCACGGTTCTCACTCATTATTTCTGGACAGTCCAGAAATAAAACTTCCAAGTGTCTATCAAGCCACAACCATCAGATTGGAAGACATTCCAGTGGTCCGAGAGTTCCCTGATGTATTCCCAGACGATTTGTCGGGGATGCCACCCGATAGAGAGGTGGAGTTCAAGATTGAACTTGCACCGGGAACCATGCCAATATCCCGAAGGCCGTACAAGATGGCGCCCAAGGAGTTGGCTGAACTGAAGACTCAGCTCACGGACCTTCTGGAGAAGGGTTTTATTAGGCCGAGCTCCTCACCATGGGGCTGTTCGGCATTATTTGTCAATAAGAAGGATGAGACGTTGCGGCTTTGCATGGACTATCGTCCATTAAATGCCGTAACCATCAAGAACAAGTACCCGTTGCCACGGATCGACATGTTGTTTGATCAGTTGGTCGAAGCAAAGATCTTTTCCAAGATGGATTTAAGATTCGGGTACCATCAGATTAAGATAAGGGCTGAGGACATTCCGAAGACAGCTTTCTCGACGAGGTACGGACTCTATGAGTACCTGGTCATGTCCTTCGGCCTCACCAATGCTCCAGCCCACTTCATGTACTTAATAAACTCGGTGTTCATGCCGGAGCTGGACAAGTTTGTCGTGGTCTTCATTGACGACATCCTGGTATATTCCAAGTCGGAGGAAGATCACAAGAAACATCTGCGTATAGTCTTGCAACGGCTGCGGGATCACAAGTTATACGCAAAATTCAGAAAATGCGAGTTTTGGATATCGCAAGTGCCTTTCCTCGGGCATATCATTTCAGCGGAAGGTATCGCTGTGGACCCGAGCAAGATCACTCAAGTGCTGAATTGGAAATCCCCGAGAACTGTTCACAAGGTACGGAGTTTCCTCGGACTCGCGGGATATTATCGGAGGTTCATTCCGAACTTCTCGAAGATTGTCAAGCCAATGACAGAGCTGCTGAAGAAGGCTACCAAATATGTTTGGAGTCCAGCATGTGAAGCAGCATTCAAGGCTTTAGTCAATCACCTGACATCAGCACCGGTTTTGGCGCAGCCAGACACAACAAAACCGTTCGATGTGTACTGCGATGCATCCGGCATTAGGCTCGGATGTGTGCTGATGCAAGACCGAAGAGTGGTCGCGTATGGATCACGGCAGCTTAGGAACGATGAGCAAAATTATCCAACTCACGACTTGGAGCTCGCTGCCGTGGTACTTGCACTAAAAATGTGGAGGCACTACCTACTCGGTAACCTTGTACATTTATATACCGACCACAAAAGCCTCAAGTACATATTCACTCAGAAGGAGCTGAACATGAGGCAACAAAGATGGTTAGAATTGATAAAGGATTACGAGATAGAGATCCATTATCATCCGGGTGAGGCAAACGTAGTGGCAGATGCGCTGAGCCGCAAGTCACACGTCAATAATCTGACCATCACACCGTTGGAAGAGAGCGAACCACCACTACATGTGATTCCACACGGAGCTCTCTACAACCTAGATTTAATCCCCACCATCCGTGAAGAGATAGCGACAGCCCAGAAGAATGACAAGGGCATGTCACATTTGCGGAGACGTGTAGACAGTGGGGAGTTGAAATGTTTCCGGAAGGACGGAGACGGCGTCCTATGGTTCAAGGACCGGATCGTCGTACCCCGAAACCCGGAATTACGGAAGAAAATCTTTGATGAGGCTCACTTATCAAAGTTTTCTATTCACCCCGGCAGCAACAAGATGTATCAAGAACTCAGAAGAAAGTTTTGGTGGACACGGATGAAGCGCAAGGTTGCAAAATACGTGTCCGAGTGTGATACATGTCGAAGGGTGAAGGCAGATCATATGCGGAAACCGGGACTGCTGCAACCACTGGGCATTCCTTCCTGGAAGTGGGAGGACGTGAGCATGGATTTCATCGTCGGTTTACCCACCACCTTACAGAAACATGATTCTGTGTGGGTGATCGTCGATCGGCTCACCAAAGTTGCCCATTTCATCCCGGTCAACACCAACTACAACGCCAAGAAGTACGCTGAACTGTACATCTCACGGATCCTATGCTTATACGGCGTACCCCGTACCATCATATCGGACCGGGGCACTTTATTTGTGTCCCGTTTTTGGGAGCAGCTACACGCTGCCTTGGGGACGAAGCTGATCCGTAGTTCAGCCTACCACCCGCAGACGGATGGACAAAACGAGCGGGTAAATCAGATTCTAGAAGACATGCTACGAGCTTGCGCTATCGACCACGGCAAGAATTGGGATGATCACTTACCGTTAGCCGAGGTCTCGTACAACAATGGGTACCAAGCCAGCATCAAGATGGCGCCCTACGAGGCGCTATACGGAAGAAAATGCCGCACACCATTGAACTGGTGTGAGTCTAGTGAACGGGTTACCTTCGGGATTGACCTTGTCAACAACGCGGAAGAAAAGGTTCGACTGATTCAAGCGAACCTAAAAGCCGCCCAATCCTGTCAGAAACAGTATGCGGACCGGAGAAGGTGCCCATTACAATTCGAAGTTGGAGATCACGTATATCTACGAGTGTCTCCAATGAAGGGCGTAAACAGATTTGGGGTGAGGGGAAAGTTAGCACCCCGCTTCATCGGTCCATTCCAGATTACCGAAAGATGTGGATCGGTGGCATACCGGCTGAAATTACCAGAAGCACTTTCCGGTGTGCACGACGTCTTTCACATTTCCCAGCTGAGGAAGTGTCTCAAGCTATCAACTACCGTTCAGCTGGAAGACATTGAAGAACTGCAACCGGATCTCACCTATCGGGAGGAACCGGTGCAGATTATTGATGAAAAGGCCCGAACCACACGCAACCGTACGTTGTGGTTCTACAAGGTTCTATGGAGTAATCACTCTATGGACGAAGCGACATGGGAGAGCGAAGAATTCCTTCGCACTAACTACCCCGACTTTTTCACGTCGCATATCCGGTAATTTTCCACCGTCCTCTCTCTCATTTTCACCTTATAATCTCGGGACGAGATTCTTTTAAGGGGGGGAATGTAAGGGCCTCAGTTTTTGACACACATTTGCAGTGTTCATCACCACATCACACACCTCATTTGAGGAAGAATGATGAACACAAATGAAGAGCAAGTAACAATTATCAACATGCTCATTAGAGAACAAACTCACACATTGCCAAAGTGGTATTTTCCACATGAGGTATAAGGGGGGCTGGACATATGAAAACTCCTACACTTTGCTAAGGATGTCCAGGCCAAGTTTCACCCAAATTCCAAACCTTTTTGAGGTCATTTTGGGTATAGCTAGAAAGAGGGCAGTTTGAAACCATATTCAAATTCAAACTGTTTTTATCCCATGAATTTAAAGTGGGAGGCATACTCTTACTCAGCACATTTTTGTGAGCCCACACACCAAGTTTCACTCTATTTGGAGTTGATCTTGACGTGAACTAAGTGGGGCAAATTCAAACTTCATTTGAATTCAAAACTGCACTTGTGCTGAAATTCACTCAAACCAAACCCAATTCGAATCCTATGCAATTCGAATAGCTCAAGGGTGAATAATCTGAACCACCAGGGGTATTATGGGATTCACTGTTCACTACAGTGATTAGGAGTAAATTTCAGAGGTTAAACCCCCGGGTGGGACCCACATGTCATAGAGAGAAGAAGGAGAAACTTGCAACCAAAGTCAGAGTCTCGGTGGGAAATTCCACCGAGCAGCTGTCGGCTGTGCCACCGAGCAGCTACCGGCGCCACCAGCTGCTTCCCCCTCCGCGCGCTGGCGCCCAGGGCGGCTTGCTCGCGCCCCCACGCGACCGGCACCGCCTCAGCCGAGCAGGAGTCGGCCGGCTTTATCTTCTCGCGGGCAAACCCGAGCAGCGGCATTGTTTCTCACCGCAGCTCTCTGCTCAATCGGGAAAAACCAGCAAAACAATCTCCTTCGTTCCTAAGCTGCTAGACAGCCACCGGAGGTTGCGCACCACCCTCCCAACGCCTGGACCACCGAGTTTCGGCCCCTGTTCCCGTGATCAACGACGACAGCCGCAGTTTAGCTGAAGGACGACGATCGGTCTCACGCGGGCAGCACACTGCAACCACTTCCACGGCCGAGCAAGGGCGGCAACAGGAGCGCACGAACTCCACGTTGCTTCCACCTGAAGCTCAAGCCACGCCGTGAACTCTCGCCGGCGAATTCTCAGTTTTTGCTCCGGCAACCTTAAACTGAGCTTCCGGTACGGTTTCTTTAAATTCTCGCTCTATGATCTTTCGGAGGTCATCAAATCTTGCACGTAGACGCTGGACTAGCCGGCGATCAAGTTCTTTTCTGCATCCGTGGCGTGAAACTGTCTAAGAGTAACGAATTTCGAGCTCGATCAAGGGCGGTCATGGCGGACACGATCGGTCACACGGTGCCGATCGACTTGCCGCCATCCCTGAACCCTTTTTACACCTTGTCGAGCTTCCTAGAGGTACGCTGATGCAATAAGTCCGTTTGTTCGAGGTGTTGGCGGGTTTAGAAACCACGGTCGACGGTGCCGAACTTCAACCGAGGCCGCGGCACGTCGCCGAGCTATTTCCGGTCACCCCCAGCCCGACCTGACACCACCGACGTGTTCCTCGACGTCGACAAACCCCTGGCGGCGAGTTTCAGACCATGGGAGGTCCGGCAGCGGCGAGCCCCAAGTCTGCTCCGGCGAGGTCGGCGGAGCGGGCGCGAGAAAACGGCGGGAGGAAGACAAAGCCGGCTGGCCCACGTGTCAGCGGCTGAAGAATTTAAATCGGGATCGGTTGTGGCCGGGGATCGGTTGTGCTGGTGCGCAAATACCCTGTGAGCTCTGGTATGCCGGACACCTCCACGCTCGACACGTGTGGTATCCCCGGTGTGCCGGACACCTCCGCGCTCGACACGTGTCCCCGCGGGCCCCGAGAGTTTAAACTTTTTCCCCGAATTTCAGAATTCTTCCAAACTTCAAATCCTCATAACTTTGGCTAGAAAGCTCCAAATTGAGTGAACCAAATTTTGCTGGATTCAGCTCTCTAAGTACTTTCCAGCAAATCAAGTTTCACTTCATGAAATTCCTTAAGTCTCCAGAATTAAATCCTCAAAATTTAAACTGTTAGGAATTTTAACTGGAGAATCATTTGGAGGAAAATCCTGAAATTTTGCTGGGATGTTCACCAAAATATCCCTGAACTACCATAAAAATTTCAGATCCATTTGAGCTCATTAGATCCACCTAATGGTGTGATTAGTGAAACTGTTCCAGAGAAAATAGAAAATGTGCAGAAACATTTTCAGAATTTTCTCTGAAATTGTTTAGCTCATATCTTTAGTTAGGAACTTCCAAATTAAGTGAGACCAACTCCATTAGAACCCTCTGAAAATCTAGTTTTCAGAAAGTCATAGTTTGCTTCATGAAAATTCCTAGAACACCCTAAGAGTTCCAACTAAGGTTAAGGACATAATTAATTGTGGAGGGCTCAAATGAGCTTTGCTGCAACTAAAGCTTGACCAATTCTCTATTTAGGTTGTAGCCAAGCCCCCGTAAAAGTTTCACAGTCATTGGGTCTGTCTAGTAAGGATTATAGACTTCACAACTTCAAAACTTAATACAAATGCATCTAAATTGATACATGTATTCCTTCCATCATGTAGTCGCTAAGGTCGAGGAGGAACCCGAAGTCCTAGACTTCGTAACTCCGGAGGAGCAGCTAGCCTACGACCAAGAGCAGAAAGGCAAGCTCCGGTTTGCATTAACCTTTTTACAAATTTTTATTGTTTTGAGCACATACTTGTTTCCTTTGTTCTGTGCATTAGAGTCTTGTTTGGAAATCCAACTGCATAGCCAAGAAAACCACGGGTTGGGTTTAGGATTACAAACCCCGTTAGCTACTGCAATGCTAAGGTAGAGTAGGATTCGGTACAAGTCGAGTAGTTGGAAGTACTCGCGAGAATAGGCTAGAGGCACATTGCTCGGGTAGAGATAGCACATGATACACATGGCAAGAAAATGAGACCGAGCGAAGAGTAGGGCAGCAGGACTTTGGGGCCTGTGCGCTGTAGCTCCGCTTGTGTCGATTGAGGACCGAGCCATGTGCAGGCCTGTTGAACAAGCTAGAACAGTACCAAAGACCTACCGGCTATATGGGAACCGGGAAACTGATGTAACTCGGGTAGCTGGTTATTGAGGCATTGCCCGTCGTTCAGAGGGTAGGTTGAGAGCTTGAGGTGTAAATTGGCTGGCGGCACGGAGATGCGCGTGCAGAGACCTCTTGCTCGGGACGATGGGACCGGTTCAATATTTGGCTAACGGGTGAAAGGTAGTCGCGTACGGCGTCCGTGATGGTTGTTGTAGGCAACATCGAGTACGGGCGTACGTGACGGGTTGTTCGGGTAACCCTGCAGGTGTAAATCGATTATAATCGCCGTCCCTCGCGGTCAGTGAGTACCACTTGTTCACTGTACCGTGACGTAGAAAGAACAGGCTAGTCACATGTTAAAATGTTGCTGATTGAAAGCTGGACACTGATTGTTAATGATATGCTGTAGCTTAGAGCTAACTAAAGTTCTTTTCAACTTTGGGCAAAGTACATGAGAGAAATGCGTTTCTTGTTTGATTGCGGCTCTCTCATGTGCCTTAGCGTAAAATTCTCCACAACCTGCTGCTAAAACTTGAAAATAAGATTCTACTAATTAGGCGAGTCCTTGCAAATGATTTTTACCTCATGTAACCCATTACCCTCATGTAGAAGTTCCATGTTTAGGTGAGACGGGTCAGACTTGCTGAGCCTTCGTGCTCACTGCTTGTGTTTGAAGATTTTGTAGGGTTCTATGAGGAAGGGAATCCCGAAGAGGAGACGGAACCCCAGGAGGGGAACCCCGTCGAGTGGGAGTCGTGCACGCCGCAGAGTTAGTGTGCGTGTGTGCTAGCAAGGACACGTTCGAGGGCTGAACGTGCACTTGATGCTTAGTCTACGCCCGCGAGTGTAGACTGAACTTATTTTGATGTAAACATGTTCATAAACTTGTTTATGTAATAAAATTTCGCTTCCGCTTTGTACCTTTGACGTGTGTTATATGGTGCTGTGCAACGCAGCACCCCTCAGCGTGATCCTGGCTCGACAGGACCATTGGGGTCGTGTCAGCGCTCCGGCGGCCTGAACCACGTAAAACTCCCCGTGTCAACCATCTCCCTCAATCGTCCCTAACATTGAAGCTCTCCGTGAGTGACTAGCCCCTCCGAAAAAGAACCTCCGCAGGCTGCCCAGAGCAGGCCCGGGGGAAGTGTCGGTTACACACTTCGACAATCACATATCCAACGAAGTTTGAAATAAAAAGTACATGAAACATTAAAATACATGTCCATAATCGCTAGTCCTTAAGGTTTACATTAAGATAGATTAAGATAAATCTCAATCTCTCCCCCTTTGGCATCAAGGCGCCAAAAGGGCAAAAATTGAGTGGAATCACTCATCACCGCTCTCTCCCTCGCTCTCGGTCCTATCTTCATCGTCATCTTCATCATCGTCTTCATGACCATGCTGAGGAGGAGGAGGAGTGGAGACACCTGCAAGTTCAAAAGACCTAAACTCTTGTTCAGTGAGTGGAGCCATCTCAGTGACGTTTTCTTCAGAGTCTTCAGAAATCTATGGTGATCCAACTGGCTCAATCTCTAGCTTCTCACAGATGGCTTTGATGTTGGCCTTCATGTATCTTTGATGTCTCTTTCTGGCGGAATTCTCGTTGTGTTGCTTAACTTCAATTTTGCGACAACAGCCAAAAATAGAGGAGAGCATTTTGAGCGTACCACTGGAGGACTCTCTAGAAAGTGGAGGAACAAGAGTAGGTGTAGGCTCCGACGCCATTGAGCCTTCATGAGTAGAGGGCATAGTGTAGACTGTAGGCTTCTGGGGCTTGAGACCCGTGTGAGAGACATCTTTGACAAACTCAAGTCATGTCACCTTCTCAATCATGTACATGACATAAGGTGCATAGCCACAGGACCTGTTTGGAGTGATAGAGATATTCACAATGTCATTGTAGATGTACTCCAAGACATTGAAAGTCCTCTTCTTGTTTATCACTTTCATCAATATCCTTAGGGTCCCTTGGATTGTACCTGCATCACCGTCCTTTGGAGTATGGTCCTTCTCAAGATCCTGTTGAGCACGGCAAATAATGGCTTCAAGTACTTGGTAGTGGCAGGTACATATAGCATTCTTGTATCATACAAGAATTCAAGCTCATTCTTCTCCAAAGGCTTCAAGTTATGAATGACAAGCTCATTATCCAAGGTGTGTTCATGATGAAGTATCTTGGCAAATTCCTCATAGGTGACACTGTATCTGGACCCATGTGTCATTCAAATCATCTCATCCCCATCATCGCGGGCAAAGTAGAGAGTAGAGTAGAACTGATTAATGACCTCATTGTTCCAGTCATACTGAAAAGATAGGAGGTCCTTCAAGCCATGCCTCTCTAATGCCTATAGTACCTCATAATAGGCCTAGCATCTCTTGGATTGCAAGTAATCAATGTTGAGCAACTGACTCTCAACAACAGGATTCTTCATCTTCATGTAAACATGCTCATAGTAGTCAGCATGGAAGTTGCTCCAAAATCTTGAGTCTTGAATATAGCCTAGAGGGGGGTGAATAGGCTTTTCGACGCTTTGTTGATCCCTGAAACACTTAGTAGGTTTATCAAATACAGGGAAATTGCACTAGTCCTGTAGAGTGCGGACTAGTCCGTTTTCTACTCAGAGAAAAATCGGACTAGTCCGGTACTGTGCGGACTAGTCTGGTACTGTGCGGACTAGTCCGGTATGCGTGGACTAGAAAATCAAGATTGATCAATATGTTCACTTCTAGTACTCTATGCAGCAGAAATTAATTGATGACTTAGATGATTGCAACAGTGATATAATGAATGACAGAAATCAACTTTGATTTTAATGCTTCAACGTGAATTTCACAAGATTAATTAAACACTAGAATATGATGAACAATAAATAAACAAGAGTGAGAGACAAGTGTTTATCCCGAAGTTCGATTCCATGAAAGAAATCAACGTCCCCGTTGAGGAGTCCACTAAAGACCGGGTCTTCTCCAACCCTACCCTCGTTGAATCGCCATGAAGGCCGATTCTCTTCCACTAATCACAAAGGGGAATAAATCGTTCAAGGGGCCTTCTCACAAGTTGAGGGCTCCACAAGAGTTACAATGAATGAACACAACAAAACACACTCAAAAGATGAACAATTAACGAACAAGAGTGTGCGAGAGATCAAACCCAAGAGCTCAAGATGTGTAGAACAAGTCTCTCCTTTGATCAATTGCTAATCCCCAAAGAATTGATCCTTTTTGGGTTAGAATGTGTGGAAAGATGTGAATTTTGGGCTCTTAGGAGGTGTGACGGCGCAGGGGGTCAAAGAGTTATTGTGGTATGGATGTACACCTCTTTTTATAGTAGGGTTTCCAATGGTTACGTCAGGGTTTGCGATGTCCGGACTAGTCCGTGGTTTACTCCGGACTAGTCCGGTGTGCGGTGTGTGAAAAACCCTAAGTGGTGTGTCCTTCCATGCGCCCATGGTTGGGAAGAGAGTGGATTTCTTGGTAGTCTTCTTTATGAATACGGCGGACATCTCCTCTTCTTTTTTGGATGAGGATTCATCATTGGAGTCCCACTCCTTACCTAGATGTGCTTGACCATATTGCTTCTTCTTCTTGAACATTTTCTTTGGTTGAGGCTTGTTGTCTTTTGTCTTCTTCTTGTTTTCATCATATGGACAATCTACTATGAAGTGATCGTATTCTCCGCAGTTATAACACGTCCGTCTCATCTTGGGTCTTTGTTTGTCCCTTTGTCTTCCTTTATTTGAGCTGCTACCCTTTCTTCTTCTCATCATTTTCTTGAACTTCTTCATGAACAAGGTCATGTCTTCTTCATCGATATCACTACTTTCATCATCGTTGTCATCTTCTCCATAAGCTTCTCGAGCTTCCTTTGATATGGGTTTACAAGTTGACTTCAAAGCAACTCCTTTCTTCTTTGCAGAGGTGAGATCGGCAATTTCCTTGACGTGCTTGGCTTGCTTCTCCATCATTTCAAAGTTGATGATCTTGCCAAGAAGTTCGTCTGGGGTCATTTTCCGGTACTCGGGGCTTTCTCTAATCATAGAGCAAAGAGTTACGTTGCGAGGCATGAATGCTTTGAGAATCAACTTCACAACCTCATGATCATTCCACTTTTTGCTGCCATAAGCTCGGACTTTGTTGATAAGATTCTTCAGTCGATTGTACATATCTTGTGGTGATTCATCTTCTTCTATCGCGAATCTTCCCAATTCACCTTCAATCATTTCTATATTGGCTTCGCGTACCTGATGGTCACCTTCATGTGCGGTTTGTAGTGTGTCCCATATCTCCTTGGCATTTTCGAGACCGTCCACCTTGGTGAACTCATCTCGGCTCAGTGATGATGTGATCAAAGATGCAGCTTGAGCATTCCAATGAATAGCTTGTTCTTGGTTTGGGGTCGCTCTTCATCATCATCTGGGATATCTATCCCTATACACACTATATGCCACAAACTTGGGTTAAGAGATATAAGATGCATTTTCATATTTTGTCTCCACATTGAATAATCATTGCTATCAAAGTAAGGTGCTTTCCCTAGAGGAATTGATAAGTAATGACTATTGTTAGAATTCAAACGCTCATAATCAAAAGGATATCGGAAGTAGTCTGTGTGACTACCCCCTTTCTTCTTCTTTTCATCATCAGTGTTCTTCTTCCCTTTTGGGAAGATTGCCTTCTTCCGTAGAAGGGCCTTGAGTTGAAGTACCTCCTCATCATTGTCCTCACTGTCTTGAATGGCGTCGAGTAGCTTCTTTAGCTTTTGAGTCCTTTCATCATTACTCTTTTCGTCGTCGATATTCTTGTGTACATCCTTGACGTCCATATCATCTCTTCGAGTGGTGAGTCTCTTTTGAAGAGTTTGGCTCTGATACCAATTGGATGTAGCCTAGAGGGGGTGAATAGGCTTTTCGACGCTTCATTGATCCCTGAAACACTTAGTAGGTTTATCAAATACAGGGAAATCGGACTAGTCTGGTAGAGTGCGGACTAGCCCTTTTTCTACTCAGAGAAAAATCGGACTAGTCCGGTACTGTGTGGATTAGTCCGGTATGCGTGGACTAGAAAATCAAGATTGATCAATATGTTCACTTCTAGTACTCTATGCAGCGGAAATTAATTGATGACTTAGATGTATTGCAACAGTGATATAATGAATGACAGAAATCAACTTTGATTTCAATGCTTCAACGTGAATTTCACAAGATTAATTAAACACTAGAATATGATGAACAATAAATAAACAAGAGTGAGAGACAAGTGTTTATCCCGAGGTTCGACTCTACGAAGGAAATCTACATCCCCGTTGAGGAGTCCACTAAGGACCGGGTCTTCTCCAACCCTGCCCTCGTTGAATCGCCACGAAGGCCGATTCTCTTCCACTAATCACAAAGGGGAATAAATCATTCAAGGGGCCATCTCACAAGTTGAGGGCTCCCCAAGAGTTACAATGAATGAACACAACAAAACACACTCAAAATATGAACAATTAACGAACAAGAGTGTGCGAGAGATCAAACCCAAGAGCTCAAGATGTGTAGAACAAGTCTCTCCTTTGATCAATTGCTAATCCCCAAAGAATTGATCCTTTTTGGGTTAGGATGTGTGGAAAGATGTGAATTTTGGGCTCTTGGGAGGTGTGACGGCGCAGGGGATTGAAGAGTTATTATGGTATGGCCGTACACCTCTTTTTATAGTAGGGTTTCCAATGGTTACGTTAGGGTTTGCGATGTCCGGACTAGTCCGTGGTTGACTCCGGACTAGTCTGGTGTGCGGTGTGTGAAAAACCCTAAGTGTTGTGAGATATCGGACTAGTCCGTAGTAGTGCGCACTAGTCCGATGTCTACTCAGAGATATATCGGACTAGTCCGGTCCATATCAGACTAGTGTGTTTTGTGGTCAGAAAGAAAATCGGACTAGTCCGGTTGATATCGGACTAGTCCGCACATGCTGAATTTTTGCAGTTAGTGTGATTTCTTCCTTTTGAGCTCTTTGGGTGTGTTTCTCCAACACACTCTATACTAAGTGATCTAATCTTTTCAGCTCTTGAGCTCTTATCAATTTGGATCCTCCTTCTCCTTTCTTTTTGCGCTTTCTTCCTAATTTCTTTTAAGAACCTGCGCTCATCTCAACAATTTTGTTAGGGTCTCATTTGTTTGTCATAAATCAACCAAAACCCACAAGGGATGCCTAGATACACTTTCAATCTCCCCCTTTTTGGTGATTGATGACAACCAATTGAGATCACACAAATATGACAATAAGAATTCAGATTTTCATGAAGTGTGCACATATGAGATTTGGACAAAATAGGCAAAGTAGACATAAGACATATGTGCACTCTTTATGGTGGGGTGCAGAACTATGTGTGTGAGCAATAATTTTGATGTGAATAGCATAGTGAGCATAATCATAACATCATCAAGAGTCTCAATCCTACATAGCAGTTTTAAACATACACCATTAATCATAAGCATAACATAGTCATCTCACAAAAGGCATAATGGTAGCATAAGTCTTACAAAGTCTTAATGGTAGCATAAGTCTTACAAAATCTTAATGGTAGCATAAGTCTTACAAAAGCTCACTTCTTAAGCTATAACACAAAAGGAAAGACCTACGACCTAAGACTCCCCCTCAATCTCTCCCCCTTTGGCATCAAGGCACCAAAAAGAAGGAGAGGAGGGATCTACTTGTCCTCGCCGGCTCACTCCTTGCTGTCGGTCTTTTCTTCATCTTCATCATCAGCCTGAGGAAGAGGAGGAGAGGAACCACTCGTTGTGCCAAAGTAGAGATATGATGGAGAGAGAGGAGGAAGCTCTGTAAATCAGATGCAGAGTCCTCTGAGATGACCGGGGATCCAATGGGCTCAACCTCCAGTTTTTGGCATATTTCTTTGACATTGGCATTCATGTATCTCATTTCTTCTTTTCTTGCCTTGTTCATCTTATGAAGCTTCACCTCAGTTTTGCGGCAAGAACTGTAAATAGCAGCCAAAAACTTCATAACTCCACTAGAGGAACCTTTGTGTGGAGAGGCCCTAGTCTTGGATGAAGGCCTTGCATCTTCATGAGCTCTCTCTAGATGTTCTTTAGGTGATCCAGGTGAGGAGGCAGCTGGGAGGGAGGCATGAGGAGGCTTCTGAGGCCTTAGAGAAGTGTGCTCTACATCCTTCACAAACTCAATTCCTGTGACTTTCTCAATCATGAACATCAAGTAAGGTGCATAGTCACAGGAATGGTTTGGTGTGCAGGATATGTTTACCATGTCATTCCAGATGTAATTGAAGATATCAAATCTTCTCCTCCTGTTGATTACTTTCATCAAGGTTCTCAAGTAACCTTGGTCACTCCCGGCATCTCCATCCTTTGGAGCAACGGTCTTCCAGAGCACTCTGTTGAGAACAATGAAGAAGGGCTTCATGTTCTTGGTTGAGGGAGGATTGTATGATAGTCGAGTATCATAGAGAAACTCCATCTTGTCCTTCTCCACCACTCCCAGATTGTGAATCACAATCACATCACTGTCGGTGTCCTCAAGGTGCAGCAGTCTGGCAAACTCAGTGTAGGAGATTGTGTACTTGGATCCATGTGTCATCCAAGTCACTTTGTCTTCTCCATCATGGGCAAAGTGGCAAGTTGCATAGAACTGGGCAATGATCTCATCATTCCAGTTGTATCTGAAGGCGAGCAGGTCCTTGAGTCTGTGTCTCTCTGCAGCCTCTATGACCTCCTCAAAGGCTTCATAGCTCTTCCTTTCAAAGTATGTCCAGTTGATCCATTGACTTCGGACCACTGGAGTCTTCATTTGGAGGTACACCAAACTGTAGTAGTCCGAGTGAAAGTTGCTCCAAAATCTCTTGTCGGTTGCCTTTTTGCCGGAGCGATAGGCATCAACCTTCCTCAGGTTCCATGCCACATCACTCCCCTTGCCATTGAACTTCTGCTCCGAGGGATCCCTATTTCCCTTCCTTGGAGCTGTCATCTTGAGGGGACCAATCGGGCTGGAAGCAAGCCCCTTACCCTTGCCCTTGGTTTGGCGTTGAGCCGCCGAGCTAGAACCAGCCACATTTGCTTTTGAAACTGGTCTCTTGATTGTAACCTTTCAACGCACCCTAGGTGGGGTGAGCGAAGGCTCGGCAGCACGCTCTTGTCTCTTGTTGGAGCGAGACTCTGGAGGATGAGATATCACATCTTGATCCATCTCGGCCTCAAAGTCGGAGAGACTCTCATTCAATACCAACATGATTTCTGACAAAGAAGATATAGCGGGTATGAATAATCAAGGATGACAAGGGATTGCATTGAATTGACATAAGCTAGGATTCCCTGACAGAATCCCTGAATCAGGGCATACTGGAATAGTCCGTTGTTCAAAGTCGGACTAGTCCAGAGTATCGAACTTGTCCGCCCTAATAACGTACTAGTCCGTTATGAGGCTGCTCAAGCCCTAACTTGTCAAAATTTGAGATTATTCAATGCAAATATGATCTAGGGTACATGGAATACATCAATAGAGCATATATTGACTAGAGGAGCTAAGCTAATTGAGCAAAAGCAAGGAAAATCAAAGGTTCTAGGGTTTGGAGCGAAGTTTACCAAATCCTTTGATTTGAAGCATTGAAGGAGTTCTTGATGCGGACTAGTCCATGGTCTTTGATCCCTTTGCAATGGAGATCGATTCCCTCGGAATTTTGGGTGGTTTTGATGGAGAACTTGCAAATCCGCCTTGGGAGCACTTGAGTGAGAAGAGAGAGAGTGGGAAGGGTTGTGAGTATGAAGAAGATTAGGTTTGAGCCGGCCTTAGAGTTATGGAGTTGAAATATAGGACTAGTCCGGACCATATCGGACTAGTCCGTTTTCTGGTCAAAGAGAAAATCGGACTAGTCCGTGGTTGTCCGGACTAGTCCGGACTAACAGACCCAGTGTGGACTAGTCTGCATGTGCGGACTAGTCCGGGGTGACCACGGACTAGTCCGTGGTCCCTTGTACAGAAGTGTACAAAACATATATATGTATGTATTCAAATGTTCCTATTAAGGGATAAGGTACAAAGGCACGCAGATATTCTTGATGAATATGATCAGTAAACATACAACAATCAAGCTATGACCATCATTCACCAAGATAAAGTGACTAACATAGTTTTTAGGAGAAAAATAGAGAGAGATGATTTTTTTCAACATAATTAGCATGATTTGAGGATGGCATACAGGTATGCAAGTTCTCAAGCCACGTTCTGAGCATCAAGGATATTTAGTTCATTTTGGAGCTCACAAAAGCGTTTTTCATCCAGTGGCTTGGTAAAGATATCGGCTAGTTGTTTTTCAGTGTTGACATGGGAAATGGCTATGTCTCCTTTCATTGAGTGATCTCTCAAAAAATGATGCCGGATATCTATGTGTTTGGTTCTAGAGTGCTCAACAGGGTTATGGGCAATTTTAATTGCACTCTCATTGTCTCAAAGGAGTGGGATACGGTTCATATTGTAACCGTAATCCCTTAGAGTTTGTCGCATCCAAAGGAGTTGTGCACAGCAACTCCCGGCTGCAACATACTCCGCTTCGGCCGTGGATAAGGCAATTGAATTTTGTTTCTTGGAGGACCAAGAAACTAAGGATCTACGTAGAAATTGGTAAGTACTGGAAGTACTTTTTCTATCTACCTTGCATCCGGCATAATCTGCATCGGAGTATCCAATGAGATTGAATTTTAAACCTTTGAGATACCAAAGACCTAGGTTGGGTGTATGAACTAAATATCTCAAGATTCTTATAATGGCTGTCAAATGACATTCCTTAGGATTGGCTTGAAACCTTGCACACAAACATACACTCAACATGATATCAGGCCTAGATGCACATAAATTGAGTAAGGAGCCAATCATGGAACGATATACCTTTTGATCCACATTTGGTCCGTCTTCATTTAGATCCAAGTGTCCATTTGTCGCCATGGGAGTCTTTATGGGTTTTGCTTTGTCCATTCCAAACTTCTTAAGAATGTCTTGAGTGTACTTTGTTTGGCTTATGAACGTCACGCCTTTTTTGCTTCACTTGGAATCCCAAAAAGTACCTCAACTCTCCCATCATGGACATCTCAAATCTATCTGTCATAATCTTACTAAATTCTTGACAAAAGGATTTGTTAGTTGAACCAAATATAATATCGTCAACATAGATTTGGCAAATGAAGAGATCATCATCAAAGTGTTTAGTAAACAAAGTGTAATCAACTTTTCCAATCTTGAAGTCATTTTCAATCAAAAAAACTCTAAGGCACTCATACCAAGCTCTAGGAGCTTGTTTGAGGCCATAGAGAGCCTTACGCAGTTTGAACACATAGTCGGGGTACTCTTGATCTTCAAAACCGGGTGGTTGCTCCACGTACACCTCCTCCTTGATCGGTTCATTGAGAAAGGCGCTTTTCACGTCCATTTGATAAAGCTTTAAATCATGGTGAGTAGCATATATAAGTAATATATGAATCGATTCAAGCCTAGCTACGGGAGCGAAAGTCTCGTCGAAATCCGAACCTTCGACTTGTGAGTACCCTTTTGCCACAAGTTGTGCCTTGTTCCTTTTTACCACGCCATGTTCGTCTTGCTTGTTGCGGAAGACCCATTTAGTGCCGACGACGTTGGACTTGGGTCTTTCAACAAGCTCCCACACTTCATTCCTTTTGAAGTTGTTCAATTCTTCTTGCATCGCCATCACCCAATCCGGATCTTTTAATGCATCCTCAACCCTGTATGGTTCCAAAGAAGATACAAAAGAATAGTGTTCACAAAAATTAGCTATGCGAGATCGAGTTATTACTCCCTTTCGGATGTCACCGATTATGTTGTCGACGGGGTGATCTCTTTGGATGCTTTGGTGTACTCTTGGGTGTGGCACTTGTGGTCTTGAATCTTCATTATCATCTTCTTCTCCCCCTGGATAATTGCCCTCATTGATGTTTTGGTCTTCTTGATTTTCTTGAGGTTGATCTTGTATGGAAGCCCCCCCTTGATCATTTTCCTCCATTTGTGGTTCATTTTCTTCATTCGCATTTGAAGTTGGCACTTGTGGTCGAACATCGCCCAATGCCATTCTTCTCAATGCTTGATATGGAACTTATTCTTGATCTAGCACACACTGATCAACTTGCTATTCTTGAGAGCCGTTAGTTTCATCGAACACTACGTCACGTGCTACTTCAACAAGTCCAGAGGTTTTGTTGAAGACACGATAAGCGTAGGAGTTCGAATCATAGCCAAATAAGAAACCTTCATCGGACTTTGAAGCAAACTTCGAAGCCCTTGGCTTCTTATTTAAAATATAACATTTTGAACCAACAACTCGAAAATATGAAATGTTCGGCTTGTTACCGGTGAGTAGTTCATATGAAGTTTTCTTGAGCAACCGATGAAGATATAGTCAGTTTATGGTGCGACAAGCAGTGTTAACCGCTTCAGCCCAAAACCGGTCCAAAGTCTTGTATTCGTCGAGCATTGTCCTCGTCATCTCAATGAGAGTTCTGTTGTTCCTTTCGGCTACTCCATTTTGTTGAGGAGTATATGGTGCTGAAAATTCGTGCTTTATTCCTTCTTCATCTAGATACTCCTCAACTTGGGTGTTCTTGAATTCTGTCCCATTGTCACTTCGTATGTTCTTCATCTTCAATGAGAATTCATTTTGGGCACGCTTGATGAACTTCTTGAGGGTTCCTTGAGTTTCTGTCTTATCGTGCAAAAAGAAAACCCACGTGAAGCGTGAAAAATCATCAACAATGACTAGACCGTATTTATTACTACCGATGCTTATGTAAGAAATTGGACAAAATAGGTCCATGTGGAGGAGCTCAAGCGGTCTTGTTGTAGTCATGACATTCTTCGCGGGATGGGGTGCTCCTACTCGCTTCCCTGCTTGGCACGCTCTACACGGCCTGTCTTTCTCAAAAACAACATCCTTTAAACCTCGGATGTGATCGCCTTTAAGGAGATTTTGAAGATTCCTCATACCAACATGTGCTAGCCGTCTATGCCACAGCCAACCCATCTTGGTCTTTGCAATCAAGCATGTGTCAAGTTCGGCTTTATCTTTGTTGAAGTCAACTAGATACAGTTATCCCTTCAACACACTCTTGAATGCAATTGAGTTATCACTCCTTCTAAAGACAGTCACACCCTCATTAGTGAATAAGCAATTATAACCCTTGTCACATAATTGAGATATGGACAAAAGGTTATAATCCAAGGAGTCAATGTGTAAAACATGAGAGAGAGTATGTTGTGATGAAATTGCAATTTTACAGGTACCAAGCACTTTTCCTCGACTATTATCACCAAAGTAAATGTTTCCGCCTGGATTTTCATTTTCTTCATATTCCATGAACATTCTTCTTTCTCCGGTCATGTGATTGGTGCATCCACTATCTAGCACCCATTTTGCTCCACCGGATGAATAAGTCTGCAAAAACAATTTATGCCTTGGTCTTAGGTACCCAAGCTTGCTTGGATCCTTTGAGGTTAGTCACGAGTGATTTGGGCACCCACACATGAGACTTGGTGTTCCCATGGCGTGGCCCAACATATTTAGCATAAACTCTTCCAAGATTACTTTTCATAAGTACATATGAAGCATCAAAAGTTATAAATAGAAGTTGTTGTTCATATGTGTTCACAGTGTTAGATTTATCAACATTATTAAGTTTTCAACTTGAGAAGGGTTTCCCTTGACAAAGGCAACGCACCCCTTGTTATTCTTGTGGCTTCTAGCGTTTTGCTTTTCACCATTAGAATATCCAATGCCATATTTGACATTAGGAGGTCTTGTGACCGAGTATGCACTGCGTACATACTTGATCTTCTCCTTGTCAAATATGCCACTTTGAGAAGATTGCTTGTCCTTTGTCAAGTTTGGATTTATCTTCATGTTAGTGTCACTTTTGGCACAAGTACAAGTAATACTAGTTTCAGACTTTATGTGTTGAGAAGGTGAGCTAGAAGTTGATGAAGAACCATTTTGCTTGAGTGACTCAACTTGTACCTCAAGGATCTCGTTAACTTTGGTTAAGTTAGCAAGTTCATCCTTGATGATGGTGTTTGAGTCTTTTAACTTCAAGCAAGCTTCCTTGCTTGAAGCTAACTCAAGCTCAAGTGATTTATTTTGTTCCTTTTCAAGTTCAAGAAGCTTTTCAATCTCAAGATATTCCTCCTTTTCGGAGATGATCATATCTTCCTAACGATTGACTAACTCCTCCATATCAACAAGCTTATCAAGTAGAAATTTCATTTTAGCAGCTGTCTTTTTTTCTAAACCCCTAAGCATATATTCATTTTCATCACTGCTATCATCCTCACTAGAATTATCACTATCACTAGTAAAAGAATGCGAGAAGAAAGATTTAGTTGGTACCTTCCGTTTACCTTCCTTTGCCATTAGACAAGTGTTGTCGGTGTCCTTCCATGCGCCCATGGTTGGGAAGAGAGTGGATTTCTTGGTAGTCTTCTTTATGGCTATGGTGGTCATCTCCTCTTCCTCTTCGGATGAGGATTCATCATTGAAGTCCCACTCCTTCCCTAGATGTGCTTGACCATATTGCTTCTTCTTCTTGAACATTTTCTTTGGTTGAGGCTTGTTGTCTTTTGTCTTCTTATTGTTTTCATCATATGGACAATATACTATGAAGTGATCATATTCTCCGCAATTATAGCATGCCAGTCTCATCTTGGGTCTTTGTTTGTCCCTTTGTCTTCCTTAATTTGAGCTGCTACCCTTTCTTCTTCTCATCATTTTCTTGAACTTCTTCATGAACAAGATCATGTCTTCTTCATCGATATCACTACTTTCATCATCGCTGTCGTCTTCTCCATAAGCTTCTCGAGCTTCCTTTGATACGGGTTTACAAGTTGACTTCAAAGCAACTCCTTTCTTCTTTGCGGAGGTGAGATCGGCAATTTCCTTGACATGCTTGGCTTGCTTCGCCATCATTTCAAAGTTGATGATCTTGCCAAGAAGTTCGTCTGGGGTCATTTTTCGGTACACGGGGCTTTCTCTAATCATAGAGCAAAGAGTTACGTTGCGAGGCATGATGCTCTGAGAATCAACTTCACAACCTCATGATCATTCCACTTTTGCTGCCATAAGCTCGGACTTTGTTGATAATATTCTTTAGTCGATTGTACATATCTTGTGGTGATTCATCTTCTTCTATCGTGAATCTTCCCAATTCACCTTCAATCATTTCTATCTTGGCTTCGCGTACATGATGGTCACCTTCATGTGCGGTTTGTAGTGTGTCCCGTATCTCCTTGGCAATTTCGAGTCCGTCCACCTTGGTGAACTCATCTCGGCTCAGTGATGATGTGATCACAGATGCAGCTTGAGCATTCCGATGAATGGCTTGTTCTTGGCTTGGGGTCAGCTCTTCATCATCATCCGGGATATCTATCGCTGTACACACTATATGCCACAAACTTAGGTTAAGAGATATAAGATGCATTTTCATGTTTTGTCTCCACATTGAATAATCATTGCCATCAAAGTAAGGTGCTTTCCCTAGAGGCATTGACAAGTAATGACTATTGTTAGAATTCAAACGCTCATAATCAAAAGGATATCGGGAGTAATCTGTGTGACTACCCCCTTTCTTCTTCTTTTCATCATCGGTGTTCTTCTTCCCTTTTGGGGAGATTGCCTTCTTCCGTAGAAGGGCCTTGAGTTGAAGCACCTCCTCATCATCGTCCTCACTGTCTTGAATGGCGTCGAGTAGCTTCTTTAGCTTTCGAGTCCTTTCATCGTTACTCTTTTCGTCGTCGATATTCTTGTGTACATCCTTGACGTCCATATCGTCTCTTCGAGTGGTGAGTCTCTTTTGAAGAGTTTGGCTCTGATACCAATTGAATGTAGCCTAGAGGGGGTGAATAGGCTTTTCGACGCTTTATTGATCCCTGAAACACTTAGTAGGTTTATCAAATATTGGGAAATCGGACTAGTCCGGTAGAGTGCGGACTAGTCCGTTTTCTACTCAGAGAAAAATCGGACTAGTCCGGTACTGTGCGGACTAGTCCGGTATGCGTGGACTAGAAAACAAGATTGATCAATATGTTCACTTCTGGTACTCTATGCAGCGGAAATTAATTGATGACTTAGATGTATTGCAATAGTGATATAATGAATGACAGAAATCAACTTTGATTTCAATGCTTCAACGTGAATTTCACAAGATTAATTAAACACTAGAATATGATGAACAATAAATAAACAAGAGTGAGAGACAAGTGTTTATCCCAAGGTTTGATTCCACGAAGGAAATCTACATCCCCATTGAGGAGTCCACTAAGAACCGGGTCTTCTCGAACCCAACCCTTGTTGAATCACCACGAAGGCCGATTCTCTTCCACTAATCACAAAGGGAAATAAATCATTCAAGGGGCCTTCTCACAAGTTGAGAGCTCCCAAGAGTTACAATGAATGAACACAACAAAACACACTCAAAAGATGAACAATTAACGAACAAGAGTGTGCGAGAGATCAAACCAAGAGCTCAAGATGTGTAGAACAAGTCTCTCCTTTGATCAATTGCTAATCCCCAAAGAATTGATCCTTTTTGGGTTAGAATGTGTGGAAAGATGTGAATTTTGGGCTGTTGGGAGGTGTGATGGCGCAGGGGGTCGAAGAGTTATTGTGGTATGGCTGTATACCTCTTTTTATAGTAGGGTTTCCAATGGTTACATTAAGGTTTGCGATGTTCAGACTAGTCTGTGGTTGACTCCGGACTAGTCCGGTGTGCGGTGTGTGAAAAAACCCTAAGTGTTGTGAGATACCGGACTAGTCCGTAGTAGTGAGGACTAGTCCAATGTCTACTCAGAGAAATATCGGACTAGTCCGGTCCATATCACACTAGTCCATTTTGTGGTCAGAAAGAAAATTGGACTAGTCCGGTTGATATCGGACTAGTCCGCACATGCTGAATTTTTGCAGTTAGTGTGATTTCTTCCTTTTGAGCTCTTGGGGTGTGTTTCTCCAACACACTCTATACTAAGTGATGTAATCTTTTCAGCTCTTGAGCTCTTATCAATTTGGATCCTCCTTCTCCTTTCTTTTTGCGCTTTCTTCCTAATTTCTTTTAAGAACCTGCGCTCGTCTCAACAATTTTGTTAGGGTCTCATTTGTTTGTCATAAATCAACCAAAACCCACAAGGAATGCCTAGATGCACTTTCAAGTCTGCACATTGCTTTGGCTGCCCATAGACTTGAATTTTTCTGAAGTTGTCAGCCAGTTCACTCCCATTTCCAGTAAAGTCATACTTGATGGCTGCATGTTGCGGTGAATGGGGGTATTCTTCTTCAATGGACCAATAGGACCACTGCAAGTCCTTTGCCCTTTCCGACACTTCTTCTAGGAGCCATAGAGCTTCCAACAATATCTTTGCTCTGTGTTGTCTTACCAACCACTCTCCTCCTTTTAGGAAGAGAATCGTTGGGAGAAAAAGGTTGAGCAATGTGGTCATGTTTCTTCTTTATGGCCTCGGAGTGTGACGACATCGTGCCTGACAGGAAAATCAAGGATTGATTGACGCGATGGATTATAGATTATGTGGAAATAAGAAGTTGGATGTTCAATTGACAGGTAATTGGACTTGTTCGTTTTCAGAGTGTTGACTTCTCCGGAATACCGGACTTGTCTGCACTAGAGATCGTACTAGTCCAGACCTGCTGAAGAACCCTAACTTCGTATTTTCAACAGATCTACCGCAAATTAATGCAAAATATGGCGGGATACACTAGGAATGCATCTAGAAAGGTAGTGTATGCCCTAGGAATAAGGAAAATTGAGCAAAAGTATTAGAAAGATGAGAACTTGAGTTGAGAGGGATTTTACCAAAAAAGTGAGGATTTGAGTCGAAGCGTGAAGTCTGATCCGGATTAGTCCGGGGAGAGGAGACCACGCGTCGAGGAGAAGTTTTTCTGTGGAGAGGACTTCAACTTCATTGGCCAAAGTTGAAAATCACCTTGGGGGCTAGGGTTTGAGGAGTGAGAGGCAAAAGAGTGATTATGAGGTGAAGAGGGCTAAGGTTGGCGCGTGTATAGACTTTTAAACCTGGACATACACACTAGTCCGGTGGGATGACAGGACAAGTCCGGTATGGCAGATCTGTCCGGACTAGTCTGACAGAGCGGACTAGTCCGGTGTTGACACCGGAGTGAACTGGACAAATAAGAGTACAAATCAGGAAAATATTTGGAATTTGATTTAATAGTGATCTAAGGACATAATTTTCACAAATAGTCTTGATGAACATGCCCAGTAAGCAATCAACAATTAGACAATGGTCATTATTCATCAAGATTCGCTAAATTAAATAGTTTTCAGGAGAAAATCGAGGTAAGGGATAGTTTTTTGCAAAGTAAGTAACATTTTGAGGATTCAAGCAGGTATGCAGTGTTTCAAGCCACGTTTCGAGAGTCAAGTATATTTAGTTCATTCCTAAGCTCACAAAAGTGTTTTCATCAAGTGGCTTGGTGAAGATATCAGCTAGTTGTTTCTCGGTTTTAACATGAGAAATGGCTATATCTCCTTTGATTGAATGGTCTCTCAAAAAATGATGTCGAATGTCAATTTCTTTAGTCCTAGAGTGCTCAATAGGCTTATGTGCAATCTTAATCGCACTCTCATTATCACAAAAGAGCGGAATATGGTCCATATTTTAACCGTAGTCCCTTAGAGTTTGTCGTATCAAAAGGAGTTGTGCACGACAACTCCCGGCTGCAACATACTCCACTTCGGCTGTGGACAAGGCAATGGAGTTTTGCTTCTTGGAGGACCAGGAAACTAGGGACCTACCCAAGAATTGGCAAGTCCTGGAGGTACTTTTTCTATCCACTTTGCATCCGGCATAATCTGCATCGGAGTATCCAATGAGATTGAACTTTGAACCTTTAGGATACCAAAGGCCTAGGTTGGATGTATGGACTAAATATCGCAAGATTCACTTTACGGCTGTCAAATGACATTCCTTAGGATTGGCTTGAAATTCTGCACACATACAAACACTCAACATGATATCAGACCTAGATGCACAAAGATAAATTAGAGATCCAATCATGGAAGGGTATACCTTTTGATCCATGTTAGGTCCATCTTCATTAAGGTCTAAATGTCCATTTGTTGCCATGGGAGTCTTTATGAGCTTCGCTTTGTCCATGCCAAATTTCTTGGGAATGTCTTGGGAGTACTTTGTTTGGATTATGAACGTTCCTTCCTTTAGTTGTTTCACTTGGAATCCCAAAAAGTATCTCAATTCTCCCATCATGGACATCTCGAATCTATCTGTCATGATTTTACTAAATTCTTGACAAAAAGATTTGTTAGTTGAATCGAATATGATATCATCAATATAGATTTGACAAATAAATGGATCATCATTGAAGTGCTTGGTAAACAGGGTGTAATCAGCTTTACCAATTTGAAAGCCATTTTCAATTAGAAAATCTCTAAGACACTCATACCAAGCTCTAGGAGTTTGTTTGAGGCCATAGAGAGCCTTACGTAGTTTGAACACATGGTCGGGGTACTCTTGATCTTCAAACCCAGGGGGTTGCTCCACGTACACCTCCTCCTTGATAGGTCCGTTGAGGAAGGCGCTTTTGACGTCCATTTGATACAGCTTGAAATCATGGTGAGTATCATATGCAAGTAATATACGAATTGATTCAAACCTAGCTATGGGAGCAAAAGTCTCGTCGAAATCCAAACCTTCGACTTGTGAGTAAACTTTAGCCACAAGTCGTGCCTTGTTTCTAGTTACGACTCTGTGTTTGTCTTGCTTGTTGCGGAAGACCCATTTAGTGCCGACGATGTTGGACTTTGGTCTTTTAACAAGTTCCCATACTTCGTTCCTCTTGAAGTTATTCAATTCTTCTTGCATTGCCATCACCTAGTCCGGATCTTTTAGCGCATCTTCAACCTTGTATAGTTCTAAAGTGGATATAAAGAAATAGTATTCACAAAAATTAGCTATACGTGATCGATTTGTCACTCCCTTTTGTATATCACCAATTATGTTGTCGGCGGGGTGATCTCTTTGTATGCTTTGGTGTACTCTTGGATGTGGCACTTGTGGTGTTGTGTTATAATAATCATCATCTTATTTGGCTCCCCCTTGATCGTTGGTGTCATTAATGCTTTGATCATCTTGTTGATCTTCATGATCTTGATTTTGTGCATGGGCTCCCCCTTGATCATAGCTCTCTTATTGAGGTTCATCTTGAGCACTTGATTCTTGTGATGGTTCTTGAGGTTGAATATCACCAAGTGTCATTCTCCTCAATGCTTGACATGGGGCTTCTTCTTGATCTAGCACACACTTATCAACTTGCTCCGTTTGGGAGCCATTAGTTTCATCGAACACTACGTCACGTGCTACTTCAACAAGTTCGGAGACCTTGTTGAAGACACGATAAGCGTAGGAGTTCGAATCATAGCCGAGCAAGAAACCCTCATCGGACTTCGAAGCAAACTTTGAGGTCCTAGGCTTCTTGTTTAGAATATAACATTTTGAACCAAAAACTCGAAAGTATGAAATATTTGGATTGTTACCGGTGAGTAGTTCATGAGGTTTTCTTGAGTAGGCGATGAAGGTACAGCCGGTTGTTGCATGACATGCAGTGTTGATCGCTTCAGCCCAAAAATGTTCAGAGGTCTTGTATTCATCAAGCATTGTCCTAGCCATCTCAATGAGCGTTTGGTTCTTCCTTTTGGCTACCCCGTTTTGTTGTGGGGAGTAGGGTGCCGAAAGTTTATGCTTTATTCCTTCTTCATCTAGATATTCATCGAGTTGTGTGTTCTTGAATTCTGTTCCATTGTCACTTCTTATGTTCTTGATCGTCAATGAGAATTCATATTGGGCTTGCCTAAGAAACTTCTTGAGTGTTCCTTGAGTTTCTGACTTATCATCCAAAAAGAAAACCCACGTGAAGCGTGAAAAATCATCGACAATAACTAAACCATATTAATTACCGCCGATACTTATATAAGCAATTGGACCAAATAGGTCCATGCGGAGGAGCTCGAGTGGCCTTGTCGTAGTCATGGCATTCTTCGCGGGAAGGGGTGCTCCTACTTGCTTCCTAGCTTGGCACACACTATAAGGCCTGTTTTTCTCAAAAGCAACATCCTTCAAACCTCGGATGTGATTGCCTTTTAGAAGTTTTTGTAGATACCTCATACCAACATGCGCTAGCTGTCTATGCCACAACCAACCCATGTTGGTCTTTGCAATCAAACATTTGTCAAGTTTGGCTTTATCTTTGTTGAAATCAACTAGATAAAGTTTTCCCTTTAACACACCCTTGAAAGCAATTAAGTCATCACTCCTTCTAGAGACGGTCACACCCTCATTAGTGAACAAATAATTATAACCTTTGTCACATAGTTGAGATATGAAAAAGAGGTTATAATATAAGGAATCAACATGTAAAACATGAGAAAGTGTGTGTTGTGATGAAATAGCTATTTTACCGGTACCTAGCACCTTTCCTTGACTATTATCACCAAAACAGATGCCTTCACTTGAGTCTTCATTTTATTCGTACTCCACAAACATTTTTCTTTCTTCGGTCATATGATTGGTGCATCCACTATCTAGCACCCAATTTGTTCCACCGGATGCATATGCCTACAAGAAAGAAACTATGCTTTGGTCTTAGGTACCCAAGCTTGCTTGGGTCCTTTGAGGTTAGTGACAAGTGACTTGGGCACCCACACACGAGACTTGGTGTTCTCATGACGTGGCCCAACATATTTGGCATGAACTTTTCCAAGACTGTTTTTCATAAGCACATATGAAGCATCAAAGGTTCTAAACAAGATTTATTGTTCATATGAGTTTTCAATGTCAATTTTATCAACATTAATATGTTTTCCAACTTGGGAGGAATTTCCCTTGACAAAGACAATGCTCTTCTTGTCATCCTTGTGGCTTCTAGCGTTTTGCCTTTCACCATAAAATACCCAATGCCATGTTTAACATTAGGAGGTCTTGTGACCAAGTATGCACTACGTGCATACTTGACCTTCTCCTTGTCAAAATGCCATTTCAGGGGGATGCTTGTCTTTTGTCAAGTTTGATTTTTCTTTTAAGTTGGTGTCATTTTTAGCACATGTACAAGTTAAGAGAGTTTTGGATTCAACTGTTGAGAAGGTGAGCTTAAATGAGATGAAGAACCGCTTTGCTTGAGTGACTCAACTTGTGCCTCAAGAGTCTTGTTAACCTTGGTTAAGTTAGCAAGTTCATCCTTGAGTGCAATGTTTGAGTCTTTTAGCTTCAAACAAGTATCCTTGCTTGAAGCTAACTCAAGCTCAAGTGATTTGCTTCGCTCCTTTTCAATCTCAAGAAGCCCTTCAATCTCATGATATTTCTCCTTTTGGAGAATGATCATATCTTCTTGGCGATTGACTAGCTCCTCCTTATCAACAATCTCCTCCATTAGAATTTTCATTTTAGCTATAGTATTTTTATCTAAATCTCTAAGCATGTCTTCATCATCACTAGAATTATCAATATCACTAGTAAAAGAATGCAAGGAGAAATATTTGATTTTAACCTTTCTTTTTCCTTCCTTGGCCATTAGTCATGTGTGGTTCATGTCCTTCCATACTCCCATGGTTGGGAAGAGAGTAGACTTCATGGTAGGCTTCTTGATAGCAATAGTGGCCATCTCCTCTTCTTCTTCAGATGAGGACTCATCATTGGAGTCCCATTCCTTCCCTAGATGTGCTTGGCCATATTGCTTCTTTTTCTTGAATATTTTCTTTTGTTGAGGCTTGTTGTCTTTACCCTTCCTCTTATTGTCTTCATGTGGACAATCCACCATGAAATGATCATATTATCCACAATTGTAGCATGCACGCCTCGTCTTGGATCTTTGTGTGTCCTTGTATCTTCTTTCATTTGAGTTGCCACCCTTTCTTCTTCTCATCATTTTCTTGAAGTTTTTTATGAACAGGATCATGTCTTCATCATCGATATTAGTGCTTTCACCATCACCATCATCGTCCTCAGGAGCTTCTAGAGATTCTTTTGATGCTGGCTTGCATGTTGCCTTTAGTGCAACTCCTCTCTTCTTTGTCGAGGTAAGGTCGGCAAGCTCCTTGGCATGCTTGGCTTCCTTCTCCATCATTTCAAAGTTGATGATCTTGCCAAGAATCTCATCCGCGGTCATTTTGTGAAACCCGGGACTTTCTCTGATCATGGAGCAAAGTGTCAAGTTCCGAGGCATGAATGCTCTAAGAATTAACTTAATCACCTCATGATCCGTCCACTTCTTGCTACCATAGGCTTGGACCTTATTGATGAGATATTTCAGTCTATTGTACATCTCTTGAGGTGATTCTCCTTCTTCGATGGCAAACCTTCCCAATTCACCTTCTATCATTTCGATCTTGGCTTCACGCTGATGATTATCACCTTCATGTGTTGTTTTGAGAGTGTCCCATATTTCTTTAGCAATTTCGAGTCCATCCACCTTAGTCAACTCGTCTCGGCTCAATGATGAGGTGATTACTGTTGCGGCTTGAGCGTTCCGATGAATAGCTTGTTCTTGATCCAGGGTTAGCTCTTATCATCATCAGGTATGTCTAAACCTGTACACACTATATGCCAAAGACTTGGGTTAAGAGATATAAGATGCATTTTCATGTTTTGTTTCCACATTGTATAACCAGTTCCATCAAAGTAAGGTGGTTTGCCTAATGGAATCGACAAATAATGATTATTTCAATTTAAACACTCATAGTTAAAAGGATATCGGGAGTAGTCTTTGTGACTACCCCCTTTTTGCTTTTTGTCTTCAATTTTCTTCCCGTTGGGGGGAGATTGCCTTCTTCCGCATAAGAGCCTTTAGTTGGAGCATCTCATCATCATCATCCTCGCAGTCCTGAATGGCATTGAGGAGCTTTTCCAACTTTTAGTTCCCTTCGTCACCACCATTTTCATGATTGAAGCCCTTGGATTCATTCTTGATTTCCGACATCGTCTCTTCGAGCAGTGATTCTCTTTTGAAGAGTTTGGCTCTGATACCAATTGAATGTAGCCTAGAGGGGGTGAATTAGCTCTTTGAATTTTTAAGCGGTTTCCTGAAACACTTAGCGAACGGATCAATTCCAGATGGGCCGGACTAGTCCGGTACGGTGCGGACTAGTCCGGTTTGAGTGTAATTACATGATTAAAGTTAGACTTGTTCCTACTTCAAGTATTTGTGCAGCGGAAAATAAATGACTATTCAAGTGTAATGAAGTAAGACAAAGTAACTATCAGTTTTAACAATAGGTGTGGATGTAAATAAAAATGATAACTAGCACCCTTAATTGACAATTGAAGGAAGATCAAGAAGACACGAGACAAAGTTTTATCCTGAGGTTCAATTCCACCCAGGAATCTACGTCCCCGTTGAGGAGTCCACCAAGGACCGGGTTTTCACCAACCCTTCCCTCGTTGAATCGCCACAAAGGCCGATTCAAATCCACTAACCACACACAGGGGTAAACATATGTACGTGGGGCGTTCTCATAATCTGAGTGCTCCCACAAGATTACGGAGAGTAACTCTTCCTCCCACACACAAATAGAGAACAACGATCAGTAATTGTGTGAGAGAAGACAAACAAAGAGCTCAATGTCAGGAAGAACGACTCTCTCCTTGATCCAATCTCTAATCCTCAAAGACTTAATCTTTCTAGGCTTAGAATGAGTGGGGATAGATAATTTCTGTGCTCTTGGGGCGTGTGCCAGCGCTGGGGTTCGAGTGTTGTGAATGTATGGCTGTGCACCTCTATTTATATAGGGTTTCCAAAAGTCCTGACGGCCGGACTAGTCCGCTCTGTTCATCGGCGGACTAGTCCGGTGTGCCGTGTACAATTTTTGTGTTGCATGCGGCATAGTGAAAACCCTAATTTAATATATTTACAGAAAGTTGAATGGACTAGTCCGGTCCAAGAGCGGACTAATCCGGTACAAGGTGAATGCCGGTTCCAGAGAGTTGAACGGACTAGTCCGGTGCAAGGTGAGTGCCGGTTCTAGAGAGTTGAACGGACTAGTCCGGTTTCTGAGCGGACTAGTTCGGTGCAAGGTGAGTGTCAGTTCCAGAGAGTTGAATGGACTAGTCCGGTTTCTAAGTGGACTAGTCCGGTGCAAGGTGAGTGTCGGTTCCAGAGAGTTGAACGGACTAGTCCAGTTCACGAGCGGACTAGTCTGGTGCACCGTGTGGTGAGGCAACAGAGAGTTGAACAGACTAGTCTGGTGCACCGTGTTGTGAGTGATTAGGGTATGTTTTAATCCCTTACCCCTAGGCAGAGACTTTTGAGCTCTTGGGATGTGTCTCTCACACACATCCTATACAAGTAAGTCTACATTGCGCTTGGTTCATGGATTGTCTTTTTCCTTGTTCTTCATCACTTCATTTTTCACCTTTTTGAGTGCACCAATTCTACCTTACATGAGTTAATCTGCATTCATCTCAACAAGTTCATTAGAATCTCAATTCATTTGTCATCAATCGTCCAAAACCCACAAGGGAATGCCTAGATGCCTTTTCAGGAAGCGACCCGGAACGGGAGGACGACCTCAGGAGAGAATTTCCCCACCTATTCGAGAAAGTAACCAAATCTCGAGGATGATATTCCATTTAAGTGGGGTAGATTTGTAATAGACACAAATTCAATATATGAAAATTTGATTCAAATTCAAAATTTGGAAGTCAAAACATCAAGAAAGAGAAAAAGAAAAACAAAAAAAGGGGGAGATGGGCCGTTTTTTCCGAGCGCAGCCCACCTCCCCAGCAGCTCGACCCACCCTCTTTTTCCCCCTTGTGCAACCCGCACGCCGGCCCGCTTTTTCCCCTCGCCCAGCCCCACCCAGCACTGTTCTTCCTTCCCCCTCGCGCTCGCTGCCGAAGCCGAAATCGATATCGGGGATCCCGGCGATTGACGAGCCCCGTCGCG
This sequence comes from Neostapfia colusana, assembly GCA_030760725.1. NCBI lineage: Eukaryota > Viridiplantae > Streptophyta > Magnoliopsida > Poales > Poaceae > Neostapfia > Neostapfia colusana. The sequence continues at coordinate 16,942,820 of JASWHV010000017.1, read as the reverse complement.
TCTCCCCGCCACGCCCGAGGCCTACACCCCCTAGCACCCGTCGCCCTCCGTCGCCTCCATCAGTCCCGTCCCATGCCACGAAATCCCGGTCACTCTCATTAATGGTGCACCCGCCACCAACCCAACCACCGGAACCGCCTTTATGCCGCTATAAAAGGGGCGCCCTTCCCTCCCATTCTCTCCACACCTTCGCCGCCGAGCTCCACAGCCCCCACTTGAGCGAAGAGAGGAACCGCTAGCCGTGAATTTCACGACACGACGTCGTCTTCTCCAACTCCGACTGCCTTCTGAACCCGCTCCGGTGAGTCCCCTCTCTCCAATTCCTTGCGCAAGTAGCATCACACCCGACCCCATAGCCATTCCACGAGTTAGTTTACTTCCCCGATGACCGTAGCCTGCTAGCACCATAGAACCGAGCTCGCCGCAGCCACCGCACGTCGCCGGCCACCATTGGAGCTTCCCCGGCCTGGCCGAGCCTTGCAACACCTTCCCCGTGACCCAGTGGTCGTGTAGAAGCCCTCAAACCCCAGCAAAAGTGAGCGTACCCGAGAAACCGCGGTGCACCACTGCCAAACCATCTCTGACGAGCCGTCGGCGCCGCCCTAGTGGGTTCCATCGCTGCAAGCCACCCCCATTAGGTTCTCCTCGACGCGTAGATCACCAACGACTATTCCGTTAGGGCGCTTAGAGAGGGAAACGAGGCTCCGGTGAGCCGCCGGATGCCTCCGCCGCTCCGGCGACCGCCCTGGTCGTCCCCGCTTGTGTGGCAGCCAGGTGGCAGGCCACGCAGGCAGGGCGCCGATGTGGCTGCCGACTCGGCGCCACGCGGGCGTCAACCCACCCACGTGCCCGCCACAGCCTCTGTAGGCTCGTTCCATGTGGACCAGAGACCCGGCGGCCGTGGACCAGGTCCCGGTCCATGGAACAGTAACCTGTGGAGACCTAGGCCCGCCATTGTACGATGGAAAAATGCTAGGTACACCCGCTAAGTGTACACAAAAACTTAAAAATGGCATTTTTGGGTACAGAAAAGTTTTAGAAAAATCCCAAAAAATAGAAATTAGTCACTAAAGGATAGTAAACATGCGGGTAAGGGCTAAAAACAATTTTGGGGCATTACTAATTGCTAATAATCGTGCTAACCCAATTTAATTATGTAACGACGAAAGGAAATAGGGTGAGGCCTTCCGGCCAACGACACCACCCCCTTTAAGCCCAAGTAAGATCTGCTTGTCGTTAAGAACCCCCCTTAGAACCCCTACAACCACATTACTGTGATGTTACCTAAGTTCTTGGATTCTTTTGGGTTCAACGCTAATTCGAATAATTTACGTACTATAGCAAACGAGGAAGATAACGAGGAGTTCGATGACCCGGATTACGATGAATTCCTAGAAGCTTTTGAAGGCAAGATCTAACCTCCTTGGTCATGATTTCTCCTATGAGTTTGCAAAATTGCCCTGATAGCCTGTTTTAATATGCATGTTTTCCGTGACTACTTTTAAAACGTCGTGGTATCTAATACCCGGTTGACTAGTGGTAGCTTCTCCGTGTAAGAATTTTGGCCAACACGATGGTTTTGACGGTGGTTACTTACCCCTCAGTTAACCTAGCTCGATGACGTCGGCTAGCCGTTACACTAGCAAGTAGCATACTGCCTCTCTCCATCCAAAGCCAGAGTACTTGCTAGGTGATAGTCACATGCTTGACATGTGAAGTGCCACGAACCCCTCCTTGACTTTGTCAACTTACTTCCTTGGTGCCCTAAGGCCCCGTCGTCACACTATAATGTGATGATGTGTGTGATTCCTTGAAATTAGAATGCTTAGGATCCCTCGTGATGTTCGCATCACGACTCACTGCAAATTAATCATCGGATTTATGAAAAGTGTTGAAAGGTGTCTTGGTGGTGTGAGTTAGGAGGTGGGTTGTGGAATTGTGTTATACAACTTGTGTGGGGTGAAGTGGAGAAAAAGGAATGGTTGAGGCGGGATATGGTGAATGAGTAGTGTGTGCTTTGGTGTAGTCCACCTATCATGGACATTGATGGAGCCGTCTCACCAACTTAAGGACCGGCTCATATGACCTCGTCATAGTGATTTCGTACAACCACAGAACCTGTATGGGTAGGACTCCCTCTATCTTCTTGGTGACTTCCACATGAGCCATCTGGCAACCAGTAGGGCACGTGGGACTAGGAAAAGACACGGGGGAGTCATTACGTGTGGTCTGGCTGGGAGAGTAATTGCCCAAATAGCCCCTGGGTGCGTCCCGAGGTGTGATTGTGGGGTTACTCGAGGAAGATGAGGCGAACGTTACGCTACTCCCTTGCTAGGAGTGCTTGACCTGTGGGTAAAGTGTACAACCTCTGCAGAGTGTTAAAATCCAGATAACCGTTGTCACGGTCTTGGCACACTATGTTCTGAGCTCTTGTTGATTAGCCTTAGTATGATTCCTTGATGTGACGAGTGGCAGTGTTTGCCGTGTTTTGGAAATTTTGGTTGTGTGTCGGAACTAGTAAAGTCGTGGGCTTGAACGTTCGATTAAAACTTAGGGAACTGGCGGGATGAAGCTCAAACTCCCCCAGATCCCACCAACTAAAATCAGGATACGTTTACCTCTTTTGCTTTGCAAAAACCTTCTTTCAAGAAGACCCGGGATGAATGATTTTCGGCAACCTTAAGTCGTATGGCCCTATCTTGCTACAACCCCGTTGCATGAAACACGTCCCGCTTGCTGAGTACCTTTCGTGCTCACTCTTGCTTTCTTCACGACCCTAAGAATCAGAAGAGGAAAGGAGGGAAGAGGATGAAGCGCAATACAACGACGAGTAGGCCTAGTTCCGTGATCGTTGGGCCGACGTGGGTGCTACGTGGACATAAGTCGTCTGCGCCATGGACGACTTCTCCCTGTCGTCCACGGCGTGGACGATTTGTTGTCCACGTGGACAACTCGTCCGACCCGTGGACGACATGGTTGTTATTTCGGTAAAAAAAATTAGAGGCTATTAATATTAAATGAACAAACAGTGCTAAAATAAAAAAAATCGTACCTAGCTAGCACAACCACTACGCGTGCACGCACGTAGATTTACAAACCAACCAACAGCCCCACGTACGTACGTGCACTACAACTTGCACACGCTACGCGACGAGCGTGTACCGCATGTAAACATATCGCGGCCGCTATACGGGCGTACGGCTGCGTGTGCGGGTGCCTTTCGAGACAGAGAGCTCCGCGTCGTTGTTCCTTTCGGGTCATCGGATAGGTACGAGCAGTCCATGGATGTCGGCTTCATAGGCGTATACGTTGCAAAATTTCATCAATTTTGGCCAAAGTAAACAAATGATATTTCACATTACAACATATTCGTCTCTTAACTCCCTTGTGTCGTCCTTCACTCGAAAAGAATTCACAAACAATTTCCTTTCCAAAAGGGAAAGAAAAAACTGCAAATAGCCTGTGTCCCTCTCAACCAATTAGACACTGATCCTCTGCTTACTAATTGAAACCAGACTCTCCACGTAGGGGACAACGTGGTGCACCAGATCGCCAGAATACGGAAGCTTGCTTCTGTCCGCTGTGTCATACGCGAGCTCATCTTCCATGTCCACCACTCGCGTCACACTTCCGCGCCGCGCGTCGTAGCTGTACAGCGTCCTGTGATCCGCTACTATGAGCATCTCGTCCCCCGCGGCGGCCACCGGGAGGAGGGACTCTTCCCCGACGCTCGGGCCGAACGAGTCGAAGTCGACGCGGCAGCGCAGCGACCACTGCGGCCGCGGTCCGTCGTCGTCGGCCATCCAGAAGTCGAAGGCCGTCTCCGTGGCGGTGTGGACGTAGCACAGCTTGCCGGACTGCTCTGTCACGTGGTCGACGGAGTGGTGGAAGTCCGTGCCCGGAGGACACGGCACCACGTCGAACCCCCTGTCGCGCAGGCTGAAGCGCAGCAGCGCGTTTGGCTGTAGGTTGTCGGTGCACCAGTAGAAGGCGTCCCGCGCGCAGATCGGCCTCGCCGGGCCGATGGCGTGCGGCGGGTCGGCGGTGGCCGCCCAGGCGGAGTCGCTGCAGTCGCCGCCGAGAGTGAAGATTTCGTGGCCGATATCGTAGTCCAGCAGGTCCGCGCCGGTGACCGCGTCTTGGCACTCGTCGTACTGCCGGTAGAAGTACCGGGCCACCACGTACCTGTTCCGCCACGCGTCGTAGCCAAGAGCCACCGCCGCGGGTGCAGCTCTGCCGCCGCGGACGTCGCGGCTGCCGGGTGGCAGCGCCACGAACTCCCTGGTGGCCGGGTTGCAGACGAATATCCGGCCCGCGGCCGTGGCGATCGCGACGAGGCCGTCGCAGTGCGTGGGGAGGACGGCGTTCGTCATGCTCTGATCCGGCAACGCCTTCTCGAACATGAGGACGACATCAGCGGCGCCTGGCTTCCGCGCCGCGTCCAGCACGAGGCGGTGGAAGCTGACGCCCCCGGACTCCGAGGCGTCGTCAGGGTCATCGGCACGCGGGACGACGAGCAGGGACGGCGGCCTCGCGCGGGAGAGCTCGAGGTGGCGGCGGATGAAGCCGGGGTCCTCGACGGCGGCGCGCCACGCCCGGCAGACAGACCTGACGCGCATCAGGGTCTCGACGGGGAGGCGCACGAAGACCTGGGAGATCAGCAGGTCGTGGGGGACGGTGGCGGCGGCGGCCGGCGGTGTCACGGTGGTCCGGCGGCGTTTCGCGGACCTTGTCGTCATGGTTGAGGTTGGTGCGTTATGCGGAGAGCGGTGAGAGTGTACGTTCAGGTGCGCCTCGCAATGATCGTTTTTATAGGGGATCGGAATGTGTCCCGAGTGTCCGAGAGGATTACGTGATCAACGTAAAACTTTCGTTAATGTTGAAGACAACTACGATTAGGATTCTATTTTATTTTAGATAACTACAATTAAGATTACATTAACCTGATAAGTACAGCAAACGAAGCCATGGTCCTGCTTAATTTCGGATTCATGTCCGAGGAGTTAGTTAACGAGGCGAAAAGCTACCGGATTATGCTCCTCAGTAAGGCTCGGTCTCCGTCTGACACTCCGATGCTGGGCCTGCGTGTGCCGAAGGAGACAGGTAGAAGAGTGGGCCGAAGTGGGCTCGGTCCAGAACTGTAGTGTGATTTTCCTTTTAGTTTTTTATTATTGCTTATAAAATACAACTCCAAAAACTCAACAGTTTTTTGTTCTCCGTTGAAACGTGCCTCAGATTTTCGAGCTGTAGCTTTTTTCTTATCAAACTGTTACGAACATATTGCGCCGCAACAGGCTTGAACATATGCAGGCCCCTTAATGATGGATTTCTATTTCTGACATGGAAAATGCCTCATATATATGACTCGTTTGTAAAATCACATTGTATGACAAGATGTATAAAGATTAACAACAACCAAGTGAACCACCACCTGAACAATTAAGGTCATCGGAACTTCGGTTGTGCAACACAGTCATACAAATGGTTCGTACAGATGAGAAGAGTTTACAGTTTCAGGGCAGTAGTATACATCACAACATCAGAAGGATGGATCATGTTAGTATCTGAAGTATTACTCTTATGAAGAGGATGACACTAAGAGTTGGTAAATTTTTTGTTTCATTCAACACATAATATCATGCCCAACCTAGGGGTTGAGGTTAAATATTTATAGCTGAGACAGCCAAGCATATACCTAGAAGGTAGTCTAAGATATCAAAATGTTGTCCTATCAAAGTACTAAGATATTGTCCTAACAAGGACTGATATGTTGTCCTCTAGGTTTAGGATGATGTCCTATCAAAGGACTAAGATGTTGTCCTAACAAGGACTGATATGTTGTCCTAACAAAGACTAAGATGTTGTCCTAAATAGGGGCCACAAAGACCAAGAGTACAAGACTTATTTCATCATTCTCCCTCTAAGTCTTGTGCATTGTCTTGTGGGAGAGTTGGACCATCCCGATCCTGGAGCAAAGCTCAAGGAACTTGATCCTCCCAAGGGGCTTGGTAAGCAGGTTGGCAAGTTGGTCCTTGGTGTTGATGTAGCACGCCTTGATGCTCCCTTCCTCCAAGCAGCGTCAGAGAAAGTGGTACCTCACTCGGATGTGCTTGCTCCGTTCATGAAAGAAAGGGTTCTTTGCTAGAGCCAGAGCAGACTTGTTGTCCACCCTGAGTTCCACCGCTCCGGTATCTTTGCCGAGGAGATCACCAAGCAGTCGAACTAGCCAGAGCGCCTGAGTCGAAGCGGTAGAGGCCGCTATGTACTCGGCCTCGCAGCTAGGTAAGGCCACCACCTGCTGCTTCACCAACTGCCAGCTAACGAGGCACTTGCCAAGAAAGAAGAGAATCCCGCTCGTGCTCTTGCTAGTGTCAATGTCGCCGGCGTGGTCACTATCGTTGTACCCGACAAGGTGTGCCTCCCTAGGGCACCTCGTGTAGTAGAGGTCGTGGTCGAGAGTCCCCGTAACATAACGGATGATCCTCTTCACAGCCTGCTGGTACTCCATCGTCGGTCGCTGCATGAATCGGCTGACATAGCCGATAGAGAATGCCAAGTCTGACCGTGTGTGGGCGAGGTAGCGAAGGCTCCCCATAAGGCGCCGATACTGTGTAGCGTCCATCTCCTCCGTCGTGCTGTCGTGGCTCAGCTCCAGTCTCTCCTCCATGGGAGTTAGAGTTGGGTTGCAGTCTGTGAGCCCAGCCAGCTCAATAATGCGCTTGGCGTAGGCAGTCTGTCGAAGCATGATCTCGGAGTCGGCCCGGTGCACCTCGATCCCCAGGTAGAAGGAGAGCGATCCCAGGTCACTCATCTCGAAGGTGGCTTTCATCGCTTCCTTGAAAGCTACCACCTCCGCATCCTTGGTGCCGGTGATCACCATGTCGTCAACATAGACACCCACCAGTAGGGCATTTCCTACATCGCCCCGCCAGTAGATGGCCGCCTCGTGCGGGCTTTGCTCGAAGCCCATCCCCTTAAGCGTGGAGTCCAACTTGGCATTCCACGCCCTTGGTGCCTGCCATAGGCCATAGAGGGCCTTGCGCAGGCGCAACACCTTGCCCTCCTTGCCAGGAATCGTAAATCCCGACGGCTGGTGCATATAGACCTCCTCCTTTAAATCGCCGTTAAGAAACGCCGACTTGACAGCCATGTGCTAAACCCGCCAACCTCCCTAAGCAGCCAGCGCAAGGAGGAGTCGCACAGATTCCATCCGCACCACGAGCACGAAGGCATCGTCGAAGTCGATCCCCTCCTATTACACAAAACCGCGTGCCACCAAGCGAGCCTTGTGCTTGACGATGGCGTCGACTTCATCCCTCTTCAACTTGAACACCCACTTAAGGGTGATCGTGCGATGACCATGAGGGAGGTCAGCAAGCTCCCAGGTGCAATTTTTCTCAACCGCGTCCATCTCCGACTGCATCGCGGCACGCCATGCCGCGTGTCTCTCAGCCTCCGTGAAGGACCGAGGCTCGCCGTCGTCGCACGCAAGATGCTACTGCGCCTCCAGATCGCGAGGGACCAGTCCCGGCACCGACTGGTCACCGAGAAGATCCTCCATCGTATGATACCGCAATGGCTCGCCGTCGTGGTGTGCTTCGATGCGCTCCTCATCGTGGGAGAGTGGAGTAACGAACTCCACCGGTTTGTGCTCGACACGAGCTGATGTCGGAGTGGACGTACCCGGATGGATAGTGGTCGGTGCTGGAGTGCGTGGGGTCGCCAGCTGTGGTGGTGGAGAGGTCGTCGCAGCAGAGGTCATGACTGGGGAGCGTTGCGCTGAAGTCGGTGGTGAAGAGCTGCCTACTCCCCCAGTTCCCTTGAAGTGGACGTACTCGACAATGAAGTTGTCGTATGTCGGAGTTGAGCCGTCGTCTACCGCCTTGTCCCATGCCCATCCTCACCCTTCGTTGAACACTACATCACGTGTCGTGCGCACGCGCTGTGTTCCTGGGTCAAGAATGTGGTAGGCCTTCGAGCCCTCCGCGTAGCCGATGAACACCCCTAGAGTACTCCTGTCATCGAGCTTGCTGATGTGGCCAAGCTCTTTGGCAAACGTGAGGCAGCCGAAGACTCGTAGGTGAGAGATTGTCGTCTTGCATCCATGTCAAGCCTCGTACGGCGTCCTGCCATTGAGATCCTTGGTGGGCGAGCGGTTGAGGATGTAGACTGCCGTCACCATCGCCTATCCCCAGAAGATAGCCGACATTCCCCTCTGCTTGAGGAGGGCCCGAGCCATCCTCACAACCGTCTGGTTGCGTCGCTCGATGACGTCGTTCTGCTGTGGGCTGTACGGCGCGGAGTAGTGGCGCTGAATACCCTCATCTGCGCAGTACGACGCAAATTCAGCCGCCGTAAATTCGCCGTCGTTGTCGGTGCGCAGCACGTGCAGCTTGCGGCCGCACTCCGCCTCCGCAATAGCCTGCGCGCACCTGATGGCGTTCGCAGCCTCTCCCTTGCTGCCGAGGACCATCACCCACATGTAGTGGGAGAGGTCATCGACAAGTAGCAGGAAGTAACGTCGTCCTCCCGATGTAGCCGGTGTCACCGGGCCACACAAGTCCTCGTGCACGAGGTCGAGCCGCTCCTTGGCTCAGAAGCTCGAGTGCTGGGGAAAGGGGAGCCGCCTCTGCTTTGTCACTACGTAGACATCGCTGAACTGCTCCACATGGTCAAGGCACGGCAGGCCCCTTACCATCTCCTTGGCACTGATCCACTTTAGGGCCTTGAAGTGGAGGTGCCCAAAGCGCCACTGCCACGCCTCGTCATCCTGGCGAGTAGCAAGGCAGAGAGGTTGTGCTACCTGCATGTTAAGGATGTAGAGTCAATTGGTTCCTATGGTTACCTTGGCAAGAAGGTGAAGATGGCGATCCCAAATCCTCATGATTCCGTCCATGATCTCCACGCGCGAACCGTTCTCATCCAGCTAACCTAGGCTAATGATAGAGTTCCTCAACGCGGGGATGTAATAGACTCCAACGAGCAGCCTGTGCTCACCAGACTCGGCGGTGAAGATGATGGAGCTGACACCCTTGATCTCCACACCAGAGGCGTCCCCAAACTTGACGGAGCCTCGGACATTGGGGCCGAACTCAGTGAAGAACTCCCATCGACCAGTCATGTGATGGGTGGCGCCGGTGTTGAGGCACCACCCGTCAATCTTGTCGTTGCTGGAGCCGTCATCGGCTCATCAATGTGGAGGAGAGCCGCTACGGTCGATGCCACTGGAGGTGGCTCGATGCTTGCGTGCGCCAGGAGCAGAGCCGGCTCCTCCTCCTCCACCTGTGCAACGTGGGCCTGGTCGCGTCGTTGCTACCGACACTCCCTGGCCCAATGACCAAGCTTGCCACAGTTGTGGCAGGTGTCGTCTCGTGCTGGCTTCCGGTTGCCGTCGGCGCCGCCCTGGTCGCCTCCGTGGGCGCCACCCTCGGCACGTCTCTGCGCCCCGGCTTGGGCACCTCCGCGCCCCTTGCTTGGCTTGCCGCGCTTGCGGCCACCTTTCAAGGAGGAGGGCTCCCCCTTCTTCCCGTCACCTTGGCAGGCCTCCCACTCCTCCCGAGTGAGATGTAGCTTCCCGCCGATGGTCATAGGCCCCGAGAGAGGCTGAGATTCGTCGCTGTCGATGACCTTGAGGTGGCCTATCGCCTCTTCGATCGACATTGTGGAGAGGTGCAGCAGAGACTCGATCGAGTGTCACACCCGGTATTCCATAATACCCGAGCGTATACTCACATGTATGTCAGGATCAGTTAAGTCATACATGTGCCGACAAGAGTGAAATATAATTATATTACATGCCAAAGTCAACGGTGACATTATATTACATCATATGTCATAATAGAATAATAAAAATGTATATCACACTAATATTTACAACCAGCGAAAGTCTAAATAGTGGTCCTCCAATCCACAGGCGTTGCCCGGAGGTTACGCCAACCTAGAATAACTCTTCGGGATCGAAATCCTCCTCATCGAAGTCATTGTCTTTATTTGGACCTGAGCAGCATACGACATCCAACAAAAGCAAGTTTGAGTACCAAAGGTACTCAGCAAGTGTAGGAAAGAATGTTATGAAGGTTAATAGCAAGGAAGGCTAACATGGTTAAGCACTATGCATTAATCCTAGCCTTAGCTTTGATTAGCAACCTATCTTACTAAGTGATAATCCCACCATCATCATAATTAAGTCATTAATGTTAGGTTACACCATCCAACAACATCTTTCAACTCACATCCATGTTTCTCTAATCATGGACAAGTCCAAGTCGCTCTTGACCGTGAGCACGGCTGTCATGACAGTTTGGTTCTCTGCAGAGATTGTACCACTTTACCCACAAGTAGTGATTTCATCCCCTGTTGCCAGGTGGACTAAGAAACCTCCCTGATATTCGTGGTTGCAAGCCACATTACACACTTCCTTTGGTGTGCGATCAGGAGATCACTACATGGCCTTTACAAAGGGTCTACCGGCAAGTACAAGCCCACTGAGGTTTCACCGCTGTAGTTCCTGGGAGTAACCCTCCCCTACAGAAGCCCCCTCTTGAGCTTTGCAGTTCCCAGGGCAGTCAAAAATGGACTCCCATTCCCCGCACCATCCAAACACTCATACTATACCGGCAAACTCCTAATTAATTGGCCAAGCTGCCCCATCTCAGTCTTGTGGTGGCACTGTAAAGCCGGGTTAACTGTTCCATGAACCGGTCCTTACAATCTAAGACAGGCACTAACTCATTCCCGAGTCTCGTGCACGAAGCACCAACCAAAACAACCAGCCTGTCTAGATTCCTAATACCATGACACACTCTTGTGTCTTTCATATAATTCCACAAGACGAGTAACATCAATGTTCCATTCATTCTCTAAGTTCTAAGTATGCATGGCTAAGCACATAAAATGATAACCATCAAATATCAACTAAGTCCCTCCATGGTTCAACAAGGAATGATAAAGGAATATAACTAGGAAAACAACCTAAATTAGGTTTCATATTAATGACATCATGCAAGCATTCTAACTAAACACCCTAGAATAGGAACAAAGTGGTCAAGGAACACTTACCTTTGAATGAAGGGGGATTTACTTCAAACTCTTGCTCTTGAAGATTATGAAAGAGTTCTTGGTTTGGTTCTATCCATACACATGCACACAAAACAATGCCAAACATGCCATAAGAATTTTAGCAATGTATTACAATCATATATATTTGGATACACACATGCAACTATTTTTTTTATATCATTTCATGTGGGTTGGAATGAAAATAAATTTCAATTGGGGTACCTATATCCTTCTACTTTACTATTTCTACAGCCAAACACTCATTTTCAGTTTGTGAGATGATTTGAATAAATTTTAGAATTTTATAGGTATATATGTTAATTTTTATAATTAATTAAATCCTAAAAATCATTTAAATTATTACTATAGTGATTTTCAGAACTCATATTACTATTTTCTACTTTTCAGAACCTATTTATGTATTTGGAACAATTCCCAAAATTTCCTTCATTATATAATATTTTTATCTATATTTCAGCATTTATTTAATACTTAGAAATATTTTTCAGCCATTTAATTAATTATTCTGGACTACAGAAACTTCAAATACATAAAAGTATAAAAACAGAATAGTCTTATGCTTTTTAATGAATTTCTACAATTTTCTAATACTTTTATTGTTTTTATTTTGATTTTTCAGAATTAATTTAACACCAAATAAATATTTTCAGTTTCTGAAAGTTATTATTTTCAATTTCAGAATTTTTTTTCTGTTCAGAATGTTTCAACAGTGCTTTTAATAAATTTCCCACATTTTTCAGAGATCATTTAGCCTATTTTGATTAATTACAGAATTAAAAACAAACTTTTAAATTGATTTAGGCTAATTTGTAATAATTTCAAACTTTCTGGGGTTCAAATTGAAAATACAGAACTATTTGATTAATTTGCAAATCACACAGGGGCTATTTGGTTATTTTAAACTGAATTTTCTAATTTCTAATAAGCCTAGGGTTTATTCTGCAAAAAACAAGGGCTATTTCCTAGTTATTTAAATCTCCAAGGGCTAAAGCGTTAAAATCTCAATGGTTATAACTAAATTGAATGTGGGCCGTCGGATCTGAGATCAACGGCCCAGATTTAAAATACTCGAACCGGTACGCATGTTCTAATCCTAACCGTTCACGCAAGATGGACGCTCCTGATTGCGCCACGTCGCCCTAACTGCTTCTCCCTCGCGTCCGGTGGCCGCGCGATCGCCGGCGAGCGGCGGCGGTGGCCGGAAACTCTCGGTTTTTGCCATTTCTTCATCATTTCTTAATCTACTTACACCAGAAGAGAGAGGAGAGCATCGGGAACTCACCTAGGGGAGTTTTGGAGACCGAATTTGGCCGGAGAGCGGTGATCGACGGCGACAGTGGAGGATCTCCGGCGATCTTCGTCAGGGTGATTTTCCAGGCGATGACCTCGGTTTTTTTTCGTCGGGAATCACTCCTGGTGTCCTCGTGACGACGCAGGGGGTCTCAGAAACGAGAATTCGAGTGTATTTTCGAAGAATTGGAGAAAGGGGTGGTTTTTCCAATCGGAAGGAATTGGGGCGGTTTCTGCGGGGAAAATGACCGGGGGTCGGCTGTTTATATAGATGGGGAGGAGGCGGCGGCGTGGGGCGCGGCGGTTGCTGCAGAGGCGCCGAGTTTCGCACGTGGCCGAAGCAAATCGTTCACATGCGATAATAGAGAGAGAAATGAGAGAGGGAGAGAGGAGGGCAGCGGTTGGGGTGAAGAAAACTGACGTGTGGGCTCCTTTGGCAGCGAGAGAGAAGAGAGGGGGGGCGGTTTTGATTCATTTGTGAAGAATTCGGGTATTACATCGAGCAAGCGATGTGCTTGTACTTCTGGGGGATGCAACGGAAGAGCTTCTCGATGGCTTTCTCCTCGTTGTAGGTGTCGTCGCCGAACTGCACCATCTTCTGCAGTAGTGTGTTGAGACGGAGAGCAAAGTCATCAACATCCTCACCTGGTTTGAAGGTCAGGTTCTCCCACTCCTTGCGGAGTGCCTGCAGTGTGGTCTTGCGGACGCGGTCGCTGCCGATGCGTGCCGCAGCGATGGCGTCCCAGGCCTCCTTGGCAGTCCGCTTATTATAAAGCGAGAACTGCATCTTGGGTGGTACTGCAGCAATGGGAGCATCCAGCGCCCGTCGATCCTCGTAGTAGTCAACATCGTCGTACCAGACTGCTTCCCACATGTGCCGCACTTGGGGCCGTATCCTCATCACCGCGGCCCACTCGACGTAGTTGGTCTTGGTGAGGGTAGGCCACCCACCGCCGGGACCAACGTCCCTGACAATGTCCTGGATCCCGTGGTGACCATGGTACCTGTTCGGGAGGGAGAGTCACGCCACCTGTAAATGCCTCGATCTCCGTCGACCCAACCACCCCCACCGGGAGCGTCGCCGACGCGTCCGCGCCCATCTGGACTGCAGCCGCCGCGCTCGTGGGGGTGCGCGACTGCCCACTATGGCGTCTGTGGTCATGCTACCTCCCTCGCCAGCTTGAGATCTTTGTTGGTGCCGCCGTCGGTAGAATCATAGCCCCTGTCGCTACCTCCACGCAAAGCCTCAAGTTCTGTTGCAGCAGCTGCTGCTTCTACTTCCGCCTTCGCCGCTGCCAGTTCCGCCGCCGCCAGCCTCGTCTCCCTCGCGCCGCCCTCGCTGCAGCCTCTGCCACTGCTCGATCACGTTCTTCTGCCGCGACAACCTCGGCCTCCTGCCGATGTCGCGCGCTCGAAGCGACTGAGTGTTGAGACTGTCCTTCGGACATGGCGCGCTAGTGGGGTAGTGCTGTGTGGGGAAGAGGTTGTCTCAGACAAGCTGTTGCTCGTCTGTGCAGAAGAGGAGGAATGAGTTGAAACAACCGATGTTATTGTTGTCGGCTGAAGATGAAGTGAGACGTGGGAAGGAGATGAGCAGGAGATGTCTAGGCTACACGATAGAACGACTCTGATACCATTACTCTCATGGAGAGGATGACACTAAGAGTTGGGAAATTTTTTGTTTCATTCCACACACAATGTTATGCCCAACCTAGGGGTTGGGGTTACATATTTATAGCTAAGGCAGCCAAGAATATACCTAGATGCTAGTCTAAGATGGCAAGATGTTGTCCTATCAAAGTACTAAGATGTTGTCTTAACAAGGACTGCTATGCTGTCCTCTAGGTCTAAGATGTTGTCCTATCAAAGGACTAAGATGTTGTCCTAACAAGAACTGATATGTTGTCCTAACAAGGACTAAGATATTGTCCTAACTAGGGGCCACAAAGACCAAGAGTACACGACTTGTTCCATCAGAATACACTAGCCCATCAAACTTTCAAGAGCTAAAGAAACATTTATGTCAAAGGGAACTAATCCAAAAACAAGAAACCTTTGATTATATGTGCTTTATCTGGATTGAACAGTTGCAAAGATTTGGCATGCAGTTTTGCCATTTCTAATTTACCTTACAATGCATAGTACTCTCTTTCAGCATTTTCTCTACCTTGCGACAGGATGAACCCTGACCCAGATAACATCTGCTCTCTGAGATTCTTGATAGCTTGGTATCTCTCATCACCATGGTCGACGTTCACCATTCCTTTGCTACATCCTTCTGCCCAGTCTCCCTCCAGTTTTCCATCCATGCCTTGAAAGTTCTGCTCAAAGCCGTATGAGTTGGCACAATCCATACCCCTGTCTGAAAATGAGTCATTTCTTAATGCACTTCTCTGCCTGCCTTTTGATGGAGTGTAGCTCCAGGTGAAGGTCTTGCTGTTTCCATCGATGTTCAGTTCAACTGAGTGCATCTCACTACATTCTGAGGCGTTGTCTTTGTTAGCGTCGGTGCACTCCCCATTCCGGTTATCAACAGCATCATGTGCAGCAGCACCGTTTTCAGATGCGTGTAACAACTGTATCGGATCATTCACTGGTTCCTGCTCTTTCTTAGTGTCCAGATATGCTTGGAGCTCGTCGCGCAGCTGATTTACAGCTGCATTCTTCTCCTCAAACTGAAGTCGTGCTTCCAGAAGCTTCATCTGAACTCTTTGCTCACGCCACTCATCCGCAATCTGAAGCATCTCGCGCTCTTTGTGAAGCTCTTCTTGTGCCTTCTCGGTTTCCCTCTTCAGTGCATCCACCTCCGCCTTGTCCTCGTCAATGCCTCTGATGAGCTCGCTGCAGATCCTTTCCACCCTTCCTTTAGACTTTCTCTCCCTTTCGACTTCTTTCGTTGCGGCCTGCAATGAGGCCTCAGTATTTGCTAAGGCCGTGACTAGCTTCTTATTTATCCTCTCTGCTCTTTTCCTTGACTTCTTCTCACAGTTCAGTTCTGAAACAATGAATTGGAGAGCACTTGCTACCTTCTCCTTTTGCTTCGCTTTCCAAGATTCCATTTCTTCTGTAAGTCGTTTTTTTAAGCCCTCAATAGCATGTGCATCTGAATTTTGCTCTTTGATAAGCCTTATCACATGCGAACGAGCAACATCAAGCTCAGAATGTAGTGCAGAAAAGAGTGATGCAGTTGATGGATTTAGTTCTCCAGGTCCCCAGATGTGGGCTATTACTTTGACAAGCTCTTTAGATGCTATCAAGCTGTTATACAGATCCTGAAGATTGACTGTTTTATCTGTTGGACATCTTGAAACGTCATCTTGAGAGCAAGTGCGAACCTGAAATTCATAACAGTTGAGTAACGTCAAGTAGGTGTTATCATTCTTTGAAGAGATGGGTGTAGTCATGTAACATGAAAGAATTCGGCAGATAACCTACAAAGTAGTTCTTTTGTTTCACAATATTTAGATGACTATCAAGCATGCAGTCAAACAAAATGTCTTCCAAGGCAAACAACATTGTAATGCAAAAAGTCTTAAATAACTGAAGTAAAGATTGATCTGTGCAGGAGTCTCAAAAATATGAATCTTGTCAAGTTTGATAGTCATTTTCAAACTTCAGAAAGTTTCTCATTGTAGGAAAAGAGTGATACTGGATATTAGGTAAAACTATTATACATGTAACAGGTCTTCTTATGTAGCCCCTCCGTCCCAATTTACTTGTCGTTAGCTCCAGGCATGGGAGAAGTGTGTTGCACAGGAAACGAGGGGAGAGATGGAGATGTATTGGAAAGTGAGAATGGCAAAATTTGGAAAAACTGGAGAACGCTAGGATGACAAGCAATATGGGACAGAGGGAGTAGTATTTGTATCTAAAAAAGACCATAAATGAACTGGAAAACAGCATGCTAATCTCTCTTTTCAAAAGGCACGGCAAGGTTGGACTATGTGCAGGCCAGTCAAAGAGCTCCGTGGTTGTCTGGTGCCTACCTCCTTAAATGTCTCATTGAAAAAAAAACTTCAACCAACTTACGACTACCCAATTTGTCTTCCGATGTTTTGAATTTTGTGCAACTTCTAATAGATGTTTTTATGCCCCCATACACCTAAAAGGCTACAATTGCTCAATATCTAATCCTCCCTAACAGCTTAAACATGAAGAATGTATTAGGAAGTTTCATCAGTAGATTAAACAATCAGGGTGGTACAAGGTAGCTTGTAGCCTGTTGCAGAAGTGGACATGATGCATGTGCATATCAAAATACTTCCATGTAGACGTGCCTCCTTTCCTTTTATGCTTACAGAATCAGCTTGCCTGCACTAAGGTCCACCATGTTGAATGAGGTGTCAAAACTTTTCGCCTTTCTGAAGCAAAACATTCGTTTTTTTTTACATCAAATACTATACCTAGGTCGGCGGCTGTCTAAATTTATATGTAGCTTCAGAACTGAGCAGTCGGCACCTCTGCAATGCAATATTCAGATGGTCTAAAATGTTTCCATGGAGATCTGGAGAAGCATATAAGGTTGTGGAGACTAGAGATCCAATGCAACTTGTGCACTACTAAGTTTGAACAGTCTCAAAACTCGCCTTTCTGACGGGAGAGATTCCTCGTTCCTACAACTTGCTATAGGTTCTACTGAGTAGGATGGGCAGCTTGATAGCTCAGCGTCTATTCAGACGCTTTATTCTCCATATTTTTGGTTAGCACTATTCAAATTTGTGGCTAGTCACTTCGACCAGTGGCCAACCTTAACAAACATGGTCACCTTTGGTTAGAGGGAGGAAGCTCAGCCTTAGACACTGAGTTGAACTGAAAAAGTATAGCCTGGGAATCCGGCTACGTTGTCATTTATTTGCTGTTAAACCATGAAACATAGCAGAACCGATTTTCTGCTTGCAACTTTCATGTTTCGACTCAATAGTACTGCCAGCACAACGCTCCCATTTCTAATAGCACGACAATCAGATGCCTGAACCAAATTCATCAGATTTCAGACAAAATCAGTGCAAAAAACTAACAATTCCACATGTTAAGAGCAACCTGAACGAAATAATGACGAACAGCTAAATGCTTTAGATTGCATCCAGCATAAATTCTGATCCTTTACCTCCATTGTGCTGACGTTGCTCAGCATATCAGCAGAGAACCATCGGCCATGACCATTGCGCCGGCTTCCCTTGCCATCAGCCTCCAAAATCTTGCTCCTACTTCCTGACCTCTTGGACACCTGAGGCACAAGATGAATCGATAGCATTAACGCCACAAAATCAAACAACCAAGCTGCCAATTTGCACAGCGCAGCATGTTGCTCACCTCCGTCGACGCGCCGCTCCAAGGAAACGAACTCCGGCGCAGCGCCCCCACGTCCCCTTCAAAGAGCATGTCCTTGTCCATCTGCCAGAACGCGCCGACAAGCCTCCTCGCCGACGCCGACTGCCGCGTCCCGCTGCCGCGGCGGCAATGCCGGCTCCGGGACGACTCGGACAGGTCCCCGCCCGAACGCTGCGGCGACTCGCCACGGCCGCCCCCGCTGGTCCGCCGCCGCGGCAACAGCACTGCGGGCCGCCTGGAGCACAGCCTCCTTCTCGCCGCTGCCGGGTCCGACGCCCCGGACGATGACAGCTCCCTCCGCTTCCGGATCTTCTTGGCCAACCTCACCGCCGCCGCAGCCGCAGCAGCCTCGTCACAGGAAGCTACCTCCTCCGCGTCCCGCCGCGGCATCGCAACCTCCACTGACTCGCACCTCCTGCTCATTAATCAAGGACAAAGCAGAGCAATGCGGGCGGTGTCAGTACCCAGGCTCACCCCGCGGGAGGTGACGCGGTCAAGAAGAAGAGGAGCCGACTGTCACGTCAAGCCGATCAAAAAAAAGAACTGGAAAAGCAAAAGAGAAAAAAAAAAAGAGGATGGAATCGATGCAGCTTTAAAAGAAGGAACGAGAAGGATCAAGAACTGGGAAGCCGAAGGGAATGTGGGCGAGACCATCACACCTTTTATCAGGCACAGGAGACCCTCGGGATTTGGGAACCAAGATTCGTCACCACATCTCCTTTGAACTGTGTGTTCAAAGGAAACCCCCGTGGTAAAAACGCTCCATTAGCTAGCGAACTGGAAATGGTGAAGTCCTCAAAACAAAAGGAAAGGAGAAATCTTTCGTAGAAACCGAGGGAGGAACACACAGTTCCTAGAACCAAGAGACGGGCAAGTACAGCGATGTGCATGTACTTGCCCCCGGACAACGGCAGCAACGGCTGAGCAAGAGCCTCGAGATCGCAGAGGAAAAAAGCAAGAGAAAGAAAGAAAAGAAAAAAGGAGAAGAAGAAGATGCAGCAGCCAAGCGAGACCTGGCGTGCCTGCCGAGCCCCGAGTGTGGCGTACCCATTGATGACACAAGCGCGCCTGTCCGCCCGAGCTCGATGGATCAGCTGGCGGCCGCAGGCGGCATCATGAGTACGGCGGCTCTGGGAGCTTCTCGGCAGCGTCTGACGGCTCACACGAGCGGGGAGCAGGGGAACAGGGATGATGGGCGAGCGTTGCGTCAGTCGGTGCTGCTGCGACGGAGCGTGCGTGGCTGGGAGGCGTGGACTTGATATGTGCTCGAGTCAAGGGCAGGCCGGCGCTGGTGAGCTACCCGGGTGGTGGCCTCCATGATTGGAGCTCGTCGGTGGGGGTAGTGGATCGCGGGTGACGGGAGGCGCGGGGGTACGAAGCACGACGAGGCACGTAGGACGGCGCCGTCCGGCTGAACGCTTCCTTCGAAACCGAGGACAAGAGGGCCCCGAAAGAGAGGGTAGATGCTACTGTTAGCCAAGTTGCTGGCGTGATTAAAATCGCAGAGCGAAACAGATCGTTTTCGTGATGTTAGCATGGGCAGATGTGATGCTGTCGTCATTTTCGAAAGATTAAGACAGTTTCTTTCTTCAAAGATAAGGGTAGTTTCCTGATGCAAAAGAAGAGCTGGAGTTGTGTGCACGTTTGTGAATTCTGCCAGCGAGTACAGTGCATTGGCATGATTTTACATACTACTACTACCATCATCTAGCCACAGATGATCCCAGATCTCCGCCATTCTTCCATGTCCCCTTCTTCAACCCAATGGAACATCGCCATGTTCTATGGGGCCATCGGTGGTTGAAGCTTTGCCGATGATCCAGATGAATGAAATCATGCAGGAAGCGAATCTCTGTAGCAGACGAAGGGAACACCCCAAGGTTGTGGTTCTGGGACAGGGGTACTTGCAGCACATGGGTGCTCTGTATTCCGTAGCAGGAGCCACCAAGACAGTTGTTGCAAATAGTAACTGCGGAATGTTCAGTATCCACATGGCTTTAAAGACCAATCTGGGATAAAGCCAGGGAAGAAAATGCATACCATGGGCTAACGATGCAAACAACCAGGCACCAGAAATAAGTTACAGTAGTACATATTGATTTCGACAAAGAAAAATGTCAAGTACATATGTTGAGAGAGCTGTAGTCTAAAAACAGGTCACAAACTGTTGTAAAACCAGAAGGAAACATGATTTGTATTGTACTTCTGGTGTAGAACATCGAGGACAACATTATACATCAAAACTCAGTGCTGGAAACTGCAGCACGGTCCAAGCAACATTTATCGGAAAGCCGGAAACCCAGTATTTACAGTGTCATGTCTACAAAAATCCACAGCATCGCTAGGTAGCACAACTCGGTACAGTAGGGAAAACTTCGCTGTTCAGAACTCAGCATGCTACGATTGTCGGACCCAGAAGCACCGAACAATCAACCACCAAAGAAAGGGAAAGAACATCATGAATGCTGTACAAGGCGAAGCAATACAAGCGGTCCTTACCTATCGGCCATTCTCAGGCGGAATGGTCGTCTTGCTCACTATGCCTCTGCTAAAATAGTCAGCGATGACAGAAAACCTATCCTTTGAACCCCACAATTGCCTGAAAAACAGATCATGGTCTCTGGCATTTTGTTTGAGCTTCTGCTTCGCATCTATAACAGATCTATGTTCAGGTGCACATTCTGGGCATTCTTTCTCGTTGTCTCCAAGGCAGCGAAGGTGGAATGAGTTGCATGCACATGAAATGGACTGCGGGAAGGTCAAGGGTAAAAGTGCATGCAGTACACTTGCTAAGCTGAAAAACCTTCGCATTTGTCTTGAGATATTCTATCTCCCTTTTCATCAGCTCTGTCTCCTCCTTTAACAACAGAAAGTTATTGTTTCATCATAGATTCATTATTTCAGTTGCTAAACACTACACTCCTTTGGCTGGGTTCCAGTTTCTCAATGGAACTGTTTCTGGTCTCTCTGATCCAATGTTAAAATGAGAAGTGTCTCACTGAGAAGTGCATGCACATGTTTACCTAATTCTTGCTACCAAGTTTCAAATTTCTTCTCCAAAATCCTGAAGTGTATGAGAAAGATTACACCAAGTACTCTTTTACATAAGACTTAGCAAAAGTTGTAACTTGTGTATGCACTCGTGCCATGAGATTACTGATCTTGCCTAACATGATGCATGACTGTAAATTTATAGCTTTAAACTCCAGGCATTAGAACCAATTCATATAGTCAGCAGAAATATTTGTCAGAAATCAGCTAGATCAATAAATGGTTAAACACATACTTTTCATACGAAATGAAAAAAAAAACACTTTAGGCTGCTAGCAGCGGCGCCCTTTATCCGGCTCCGCTACGCCAAATACGGCGGCTGCGGTAGAAGTTGCCGTCCGCACCGGCCTCCGGTAGCGGGCCTGCGAAATGGAGGCGGGTACAGTGCACCTCTATTTTCAGAGCTGTCCTGTAGCGCCTGTAAGAGTAGAGAAAGAAAGAAAAGAAAAAGAAGAAAAGGAAAAAATGGAAAGAAAAAATAAAAAGGGGGAAAAGGGAGAAAGGAAAAAGAAAAAAGAAGAAGAAGAGAGGGAAAAGGAGAAAAGAGAAAAAAGAAGGAAAAAGAAAGAAAAAATAAATTTGATGTTTTTATAAGTTGTAAATGTAATATTATTAATATAAACGTGTCGATGTGTGGGAAAAAAGAGAAAAGGAAAAATAAGAAAAAAGAGAGGAAAAGAAGTAAATTTTTTTTAATGATTTTATATAAGTTATAGATATAATATTATTAACATAAGTAGTTATATGAAATAATATAAATTATGGTATAGTTGTATTATCTAATATAAAATAGTTGATAATTGATATAGAGATCTGATTTAGAGGTGAATGAGTGCGGACAAATAAACTGTAAAGGTAGGAATCTTTTAGAGTCATCTGTAAAAGGCTAAGAATATTCCTTTAGAGGCCCAATATAGAGGTCCACGAGTACGAATAGCCTTAGTACAAAAATATAGCGTTTAAGCACGTCTCATAAGTTCATCACGTGTAAATGCGCTTGGTTGTAAACTTAGGCTAGCTGCTGAACTGTGCTACCTCCAGTTAAACATCTTGGTATATCAACAGTACGGGGTATACGACAACACAAAACAATTTACGAGAACTAACTTTGACGTAGCAACATATCTCAGTAACAGCTTCAAATAGATTGTTAAACAGCCAAACACCAATTTCCAGGTGATTTTTAAATTGAGCTTTGCACTTTGAACAGAGGATCAATGAACGAAGCTACACTAATGCCTTTGTGTAAATACCATAAAATTACCAAGAATAACAATGTGAAATAAAAGCTGTGGAAGATCCCATAAATAAATCATAAACCAGGTACTTGTCAATAGATTTTCTGTCATCTTTAATTAGCTTTAATTCATGCTAAAGTTTGCGAGCAATATAATCCTTGACAACTGAGTGACAAGCATGCCTTTTTTGATAGTGTCGGTAGCACAACAATGGGAGGCACAACATCCCTCCTTCTCGATATATGTCAAAACCTCTTTAACTTCTTTAGAGCAATCCTCCCCCAGATCTCAAAAATATTCCAGTACACCCCCCCAGAGAGATGGATCCCATCCTTGAGACGAGTCCCCCAACTTCTTACAGCAAGCAATTAAGCCTTCATGATCATGAGCTTGCTTGTTGCAACATATATCTTCTTTATACTGTTTTAGTTTCTCATATAGAAAGAGTAATCTATTTTTAAATATATTTGTATTACAAAGAATAAGAGCAAGATCAACATCATATAATGGTTCTTCCATCTCAAGTGTCCAAGCAGATTTGAATAGTGCAAGCCCTTTCCTTCGCCTATCCGCAATAATCTTTGCCATTTTAGGATCTTTTCCAAGATTTGCTTTCTCCCTGGAGAATTCTTGGTATTAGAGGAGAAGGACTGAATTGATTAATGCTGAGGGTCAATGGTACATTATATAGAGGGATTAGGTGAACAGAAAAGACTAAACTGCCCCTAACCCTAATCCCACACAAATGACTAAATTACCCCTGATTAACCCACATAATTACACAGTCTAACACCCCCGTAGTCACAACATCTAGTCACTGTAGATGTTGAGACTGGACCGAAACTCGGAGAACAGCGACGACGGGAGGCCCTTCGTGAAGATGTCGGCGAACTATGTCGTCGTCAGGACATGATGTACCCGAACCTCGCCACGTGCAACCCGCTCACGAACAAAATGGAGGTCAATCTCCACATGCTTCGTGCGCTGATGTTGGACTAGGTTGGTGGGGAGGTACACGGCGCTGACGTTGTCGCAGTAGATCAGAGTGCTCCTAGCGACGGGGGTGTGGAGCTCCTGAAGCAGCTGCTGAAGCCAAGCCTCAGCCAAGCCGTTAGCCACGCGCGATACTCCGTCTCAGCACTCGAACGCGACACCATGTGTTGTCGCTTCGAGGACCAGAAGACGAGATTACTGCCCAGGAAGACGACGTAGCCAGAGGTAGACTGGCGAGTGTCCGGACAGGCTGTCCAGTCAGCATCAGTGTACACGACCAGCTCGGAGGTCGCGTCACGTTGAAGAAGGAGGCCGTAGTCGAGGGTGCCCCGCAGGTACCGAAGAATCCGCTTCACAGCGGTGAGGTGCGGCTCCCTCAAGTCATGCATGTGGAGGCACACCTGTTGAACCGCACAGGAGATATCCAGCCTGGTGAAGGTGAGGTACTGAAGAGCACCTGCAAAACTCCTGTAAGCAGTAGGGTTAGTGACGGGTGTCCCGTCTGTAGCGGAGAGCTTCGCCTGGTTATCCACTAGAGTGGAGCACGGCTTGCACTCAGTAATGCCCGCTCGCTGGAGGATGTCCAGGCAGTACTGTCGCTGGTGAAGGAACAGGCCATCTGGTCGGTCCTCGATCGCAATACCCAAGAAGTGGTGGAGGCGGCCCAAGTCCTTCATAGTGGATTCCTGCTGTAAAGCAGAGATAGTACGCCGAAGAAGATCCGGACTGGACGCTGTCAGTACAATGTCATCGACATACAGTAGAAGATATGCAGTGTCACTGCCACGTCGATAGACAAATAACAAGTGTCCAACTTGGCTTCGACGAAGCCCCGTGAGACCAAGAAGGAGGCGAACCGCCTATACTAGGCTCTCGGTGCCTGTTTCAGACCGTACATAGATTTATTCAGCTTACACACCATATCTGGATGAGCTGAGTCAACAAATCCTGTCGGCTGACCGCAATACACCGTCTTGGTCAGTGTACCGTGGAGGAAGGAATTCTTGACATCCAACTGGTGGACGGGCCAAGAACGCGAGAGAGCCAGCGACAGAACGGTACGAACCGTCGCCGACTTCACTACTGGGCTGAAGGTCTCGTCGTAGACGATGCCAGCACGCTGAGTGAAACCCCGAAGTACCCACCGAGCCTTTTACCTCTCCAAGGTACCGTACGCCATTTTCTTATGTGTGAATACCCACTTGCCCGTGACAACATTGCCACGACCGGGGCGGGGAACCAGGTCGCAGATCCAGTTGGCAAGCAAGGCCTCATACTCTTCCTCCATAGCGCGACGCCAGTGAGGGTCGGCGAGGGCGCTACAGACGTAAGTCGGTATGGGCGAGATCGAAGAAGAGTCAGGCGGTGGACACGTCGTCGACGAGAAGACAGCTCCGGAGAGGCGCTCAACCGGCCGAAGACTCCCAGACGCACGTCGAGTCACCGTTAGGTGAACATACTAGGATCCCTATGGAGCAGAGGAGGATTGTACACCGGGCACTCGGAGCGAGCGGGAGCTGGTGCACCAACCCGCTCCCGTCTTTGATACACAAGAGTGTGTCTCGTGGCCGCGTGTGGCGCGACAAATGGCGTGGAGGGCTCCGGTGCCACGCATTGCACAGCTGGAGCTGGGGCCCCATCCCGCGCTCGTCGCTGGTAGACAAGTGCGGGGTCGGCGAAGCGAGAGGTCGGGGTCACCGTCGATGTCACGCCTGGTGTGACTGCTTACGTCGGGGACGTCGGGTTCACCGTCGGTGCCGCGCCTGGTGCGACTGGTGACGTCGAGGACGTCGGGCTCGCTGCAGGTGACGTCGGGGAGGCCGAGGCCGCGCGTGGCGCAGCTGGTGACGTAGGGGTCACCCGAGGTGCACCGGACGACGCCGGAGGCGTCGATGCCGCGTGTGGCACAGCTGGTGACGTCGGGGCCACCCGAGGTGCAGCAGGTGACGTTGGAGGCGACGATGCCACACGTGGTGCAGCAGGTGACGTTGGCGGCACCAGAGGCGTAGCGCGTGTCGAACCTGCAGAAGAAAGAGGCCAAGGCAGCTCGGTAGCAGCCTCGGGGTCAGTGGGAAAAAGAGAATCCAGCTCTGTGGTGGAACCGAAAGAGGTGGTGGAGAAGGGAAAGGAGGACTCGTTGAAGACGACGAGTCGAGAAATCAAAAGGCGGTGAGTGGTGAGGTCTAAGCACCGGTAACCCTTATGATCAAGGGAATACCCGAGGAAAACACACCGTGTCGAGCGGGGCGCAAGCTTATGTGGGGCAGTGGCGAAAAGATTAGGGTAGCAAGCGCACCTGAAAATTTGAAGGTGGCCGTAAAGAGGATCGGTGCCATATAAAGCGAAATAGGGGGTGGAGGCCCGAATCGCCTTGGTAGGAAGGCGATTAATCAGAAGAGTAGCAGTGTGGAGAGCCTCCACCCACTACCGAGCAGGAACAGATGCCTGGAAAAACAAAGAGCGCATGACGTCGTTGGTGGTACGAATCATGCGCTCAGCCTTGCCGTTCTGAGGAGAGGTATACGGACAAGACATGCGTAGCTGTACCCCATGTGCGGAGAGAGAGTTACAACCCGCCGAGTTATCGAACTCGCGTCCATTATCGCACTGGACAACTCGGATGGTGCACCCAAACTGAGTGGATATCCAAATGAAGAAGTGAGAAAGAGTAACAAAAGTCTCAGACTTCAATCGTAATGGAAAAGTCCACAAAAAGTGAGAAAAATCATCAATGATCACCAGGTAATAATTAAAGTCCGATACATTGGTAATAGGTGATATCCATAAATCACAATAAATAAGATCAAAGACATGTTCAACATGGGTAACAGAAGTGGGAATAGGAAGCCGAACATGACGACCAAGCTGACAAGCATGACATAAAGAGTCATGTGTGCCCCTAGAACACGAAATAATAGAACTACTCGACAACTTTGACATAGCATCTGCACCATGGTGGCCAAGCCGGCGATGCCAAATAGTGGATGAAGCTATCGTAGTCAAAGTAAAAGGCGTTTATGCAGCGGAAGTAGGAAGTCGAAGTGTGTAGAGGGTCCCCGAGCTATCACATCGAAAAAGAAGTCGTCGGGTAGAAAAGTCCTTCACACACACAAACCAAACGGATCAAACTCAATGGAAACATTGTTGTCAGTGACCGGCTCGCCAAGGTCACGTAGAGCATCCGCCATTGCCCTTCATCACTCGACAGTAGGCGGAGACAGAGCGGTCACCTTGAACTGTGTTCTGGAACCGCGCACTGATATGGAGGGCTCAAGTCGCACGGTTTTCCAGGAAACGCTGCTCAAGGACTAGACAGGCCCGACGAGTAGTGCCGCCATCGCGCTGCCCGACGGTGTCTTGTAGCTCCTCGGAGAGGGAGCCAAGGATCCAGGACAGGACCAGGCTGTCCATACTGACCCAGGAGACATGCACTGAAGAGCCATCCTGGAGGACGTGGTCGTCGAGGCAAAAACGCCTCAGCGTGAGAAGCACCAGGTCACGCCACCGGGCGTATCACATAGACTCGAAGCTGAGGACAACCGACACGAGTGTCCGGATGTTCTGAATCCCAGGGGCCTGTGCATGAAGAGCAGCCACAAGTGAAGCCGAGTATGTACCATCGTCTGAGGGGGGCATAGGTAGTACTCATTGATCGGTGAGTACTCTCCTCGAGCTGATGCGAAAGAGCAGCCACAGAGGCATGCTCCTGCTCCAGTGCGAGAGTGAGTGCCCGCTCGCGCTCGTGAGAGGCAGCCAGGGCTGAGGCGATGCCGGAGGTGTTCGTCGTCTCGGTCCGTAGGCGGAGGTAGTAGCCGCGCTGTCAGCAGCGGCGCTAGTGGCTAGAAACAGGATCACCGATGGTATAGTGGCCGTGGTGTTCACGTCGATGTCGAGTCCGGTGGACGTAGTGACGGAATCGTGAGCCCCGAAGGTAGTCCCTGCCATGAAAACAGAGGTGGTGGCCAACCAAGGGAGGGGGCGCGAGTCGATCCCCCCCCCTAGTGCGCCTAGCAGGTTGCCCGTGTGAGACGCTGGCCGAAGCTCGGCGACGGCGGCGACCCAAACCTAGGTGGAGGCAGTGCAGATCCCCGCGGTGGATCTGTGGCGGCAGTGGCCCATGGCGGCGTCTCTGTGGCGGCAACGGCTAGGTTGGGTGGGTGTGAGGCGACGACGCCCATAGATGCATTGTTTGGGTGCGGGATTGGGCGGCGGCAGCAGCGGGGTGGGGCTGCAGTGATTGGGTGGTGTGGTGGCGCAGCACTAGGGGGCGGGCGGTGTAGTGTGGCGACAGGGTGGGGCGGTGAGGCAGCAGTGGGGCCGACTGCATGGGACGGCGGTGCGGAGGGGTGCCAACAGCAGCCCAGGGCGGCTGCGGTGTAACAGCAGGGGCAGCGGCGCGGTGGCGCTGGCGGCAGCCCAAGGCGGTGGCTGCTCAGCCATTACGGTTAGGGTTAAGCCCTAATCCTAGCAAATGAGAAGAACTGGATTGATTAATCCTGAGGGTCAAGGGTACATTATATAGAGAGATTAGGTGCGGAGAAAAGACTAGGGATCGCAATTGTACCCGCGGGTTCGAGTACCCGACGGGTATTGCACCCGACGGGTACGGGTATGGTTATATATTTTTACTCACGGGTACAACCCGTACCCGAACCGTCATTTTGCATGTATAGGTACAAGTTTTGTCTAGCAGGTACCAGTCGGGTTACCCAAATTCTTAAATTGGGCCAAGACACGGAGTCCAGCGGTCCAGCCCACCAAGAAGGAACCGTAATCCCACACAGCGCCACAGCACTCCCGATTCTTCTCCCGCACGGGCACGGCTGCACCCCAGCGCCGCAGTCCGCCGTAGGCCGCCCTCCCGCCGCCCCCTCCCGCCGCCGTAGCACCGCCATGAGCTGCAGCACCACCCCGGCCGCAGCACCACCCCACCTCCTAGAAACCTAGCCGGCCACCACCAGCTTCGCGCCTCAGATCTGGCCTCCGCCACCGCCCGTCGGCCTCGACCGTCGCCACCGCCCGTCGCAGGTGGCATGGACGACCGCACCAGGGGTCGTCTTGAAGGACATATGCGGTCTGCGCCCGCAACCCTCACGGCCACGACCTCGCCGCCAGTCCGGCCGCCCGCCGCCACTACCTCGACACCGGCACACCGCAGCACCATTGCACCAACCGTCAGCCTCAAATCTGCTGCAGACGCCTGGTATTCTTCCATCTTCCTTTCAGTCCTGATATGCTCAATATAGTGGTAGTGGCTGTACTTTTCATTCTTTGTTTATGATCATTTATTCACTTGAGTAAGAGTAACCAGCAAATCTTTTGATGCTCAATTTTATTCACTGAGTAACTGATTTATTCACTTGAGTAACCAGCTAACTTGATTTTACACTCACTCATACCCGGCGGGTATCCGAAACCCGCCGGTTTGGGTTCGGGTACCAGTTTTTACCCGCGGATTCGGGTTCGGGTGGGAAATTTTACCCGTGCATATTTCCTGTCGGGGCGGGTTTTCGCACTACCCGACCCGAACCCGACCCGTTGCCATCCCTAGAAAACACTAAAGTGCCCCTAAGCCTAATCCCACACAAATGACTAAATTACTCCTGATTAACCCACATAATTACACAGTCTAACAGTTGGGTTTCATGTCTAGCCAACACCAACATGCTTAAGATAAAAGCTTGGTTGTTGTTGTTATTGTTGTTGTTGCTTTCTCCCTAGAGCCCAATTTATATCCATTTGCTGTTTCTTTACCTTTATTTTCTTTGGTATTATGATTCTCAAAGCCATTTTCTTGTGAAATATATGGGAAGCTCAAATAATTTGAGATGTAGAGCTCAAGAAGGGTGTTATGAATTTCTATTTGAGCAGGTGAATCCCTCACTAATTTGATATAGTTTTCTAGAAACTCCGTAAGATATTGTGGGTCGTGCATAAATATATTTCACAAAATTCTTTGGAGATGATATCATAAGCATGTGCAAGCAATTTGAACCTCCTCTAGTCGAAGGATCACCAATATCAGTACAGAGCATTAGTAGTATTTCAACTGCTTCAGCAGGTCTACGTTTCACAATAACTTCCCATATTCTTTTACAGTAAGACCTGCTTGATTTGTCTCAAAACCTGGTATATACTGCAGTGCCTCATCATATCTACCAAGATCCCCAAGTAAGATTTCAAATACAACTTGCGCCTCCCAGCCTTTTTCGCCACAAACATGGCATGCTCATGGTATCCAGCTGCACGGCATACTCTTATGGCAGTTTCCACATCAAACTTTATTTCACCTACTCCATCTTCATCTTTGATGAAATGGTTAAGTTTCTCCACATCTTTTAATTTGGTATAGCAGTTCAACAGAAAGGTGGTGCGGTCTTTGGATGCTAACCCTCTATCATGTAACTTCTCTAAATAATTTGTTAGGTTGTAGATACGCTTTGCGTCAAGGAACTTCTGTATAACATATGATGGTTCAAGATGGCCAATGGTGTGGATATATTGGGACATTGCCTCATCATATTCCTGTTTCCATACAGATGGTCACCGTACTTCCTCAGCACTTCAGCAGTCGAAGCAGGATCAGCCTGCTGACTTTGCATAAGATTGATTGCAATTGTATATAGATTCTTCTTGAAAAGCATATGAAGCTTACTTTCCATGTCTTTCTCCCCAATGTACAGAATTTTTGTCACTCTTATGAGAATAATATAACCCCACTCAGTGACCAAGTGGCAAGTGTGAAACATCCCCCACAGGCATGCTATGGGAAACCAACCGGTTCTTAAGATTATACTCCCTCCGTTTCAAATTGTTTGACGCCGGCTAGTTCAACTTTAAACTAACCAACGTCAGATAATTCGAAACGGAGGGAGTAAACATTAAAGTGTTAGACTATGTAATTAGGGGGATAACCAGGGGTAATTTAGTCCTTTGGATGGGATTAGGGTTAGGGCCTTAATAGTCTTTTTCCCCCACCTAATCCCTCTATATATTGTACCCTTAACCCTCAGGATTAATCATCCAATTCAGTCCCTTCTAATATGGCATCATTAGCTAGATAATTAGGATTAGCCCTAACCATAATGGCCCCATCACAGCCGCCGCCTCCCTGGGCAGGCGTTGCCAGCGCCGCCGCCACTGCCACCCTCGCTGCCCACACTGGCGCGCCGCTGGCGCCCTACCTCGCCGCCCGCCTTCTGTTGTCACGCCACAACCAGCTGCGGGCCTCGTGACGCCATCCCTCCCCGCCGCCGCACCTGCGGGCGCCACACCGCCACACCACCCCGCCGCCGGTGCTATCACCGCCCGGCGCCCGCCCCCACGCCGCACCCTCCGCGCCCCTGCAGTCGCGTCGCCGCCACCTGCGGGCGCCACGCCGCCGTCCCTCCCCGCCGCCGCGCCCATGGGTGCTGTCGCCCCCGCCACGCCACCCAACGCACCACCTGGCCACCGCGTCGCCCCCTACTGCAGCGCGTTCGCTCCTTCGGCCCCAACCCGCACCTGCGGGCGTAGCCGCCGCCGCAACAGTGCTACCGTCCTGGGCCACCACCGCACCTGCTGCAAGGCCACCGCCACCACCTGGTTTTTGGGCGCCGCCGTCGCCGAGTCTCGGCCAGCCAGCGCCATATACGGTCGGCCTGCCAGGCGCACTATGGGTTGGGGGGGCACCGCCGGATCGACTGGCGCTTACCCCCCTTGGCCGGCCACAACATCTGTTCTCATGACAGGTACTATCTCTGGGGCTAACGATCCCGCCGTCATATCCACCGGCCTCGACGTCGACGGGAGCACCATGACCTCTGTCCTGCCGGTGATCCCGTTTCCAGCCGCCGGCGCCGTTGCTGACAGCGCGGCTACTGACATGACGGACACCTCCGGAATCGCCGCGGCCTTGGTTGCCTCTCGCGAGCGCGACCGGGCACTTGCTCTCGCACGGGAGCAGGAGCGTGCCTCTGTGGCTGTTTTTTCGCATCAACTCGAGGAGAGTACTCACCGGTCAATGAGTACTACCTACGAGTCCACCTCAGACGCTGGTACATACTCGGCTTCACTTGTGCCTGCTCTTCATGCACAGGCCGTCGGGATTCAGAACATCCGTACACTCGTGGCGGTTGTCCTCAGATCCGAGTCTACCTCATACGCTCGGTGGCATGACCTGGTGCTCCTCACGCTAGTGCGTTTCTGCCTCGTCGACCACGTCCTCCTGGACGGCTCTTCGGTGGATGTCTACTGGATCAGTATGGACAGCTTGGTCCTGTCCTGGATCCTTGGCTCCCTCTCTAAGGAGCTACAGGACATCATTGGGCAGCGCGATGGCGACACTGCTCGTCGGGCCTAGCTATTCCTTGAGCAGCGTTTTCTGGGAAACCGTGCGACTCGAGCCCTCCACGTCAGTGTGTGGTTCTAGAACACAGTTCAAGGTGACCGCTCTGTCTCCGCCTACTGTCGAGAGATGAAGGGCATGGCGGATGCTCTACGTGACCTTGGCGAGCCGGTCACTGACATCGCTCTCGTCCTTCGGGTCCTTCAGGGCCTGAATGAGCGCTACTGTCACCTATGGACGTGGCTTCTCGATCTGGAGCGACTCCCCACCTTCGAGAAGGTATGGTCTGATCTCGAGCTTTAGGGGATCACTGCAGGAGGCTCTACAAGCTCCGGGTCTGCCACAACCTTTTACGGCTCCGGGCAGTCTTCTCGTCCACCCTCGCCAGCTACGGGTGGACCACCGTTGCGACCACCTTCCACTCCAGGCACTCCTGCTAGCACTGGGGGTGGAAATCATCGCCGACGAGGCAAACGTGGCGGCCGTGATGGAGGTAGCAGTGCAGGCAACCCTCCTATTTCCAATACTCCGACTACTGGTGGTGGTGGTGGTACCGACCGGGGAGGTGCACCCTGGCCCACACCCTACAACCCGTGGACTGGCCAGATCTACATGTGGCCTGGGCCGTCTTCGGGTTCTCAGCTTCCACGGCCACCACGCCCCCAGCCGGCATTCGTAGCCCACCCTGGCTATAGTGGACCAGCCTATAGTGCTGGTGGGCCACCGACTTAGGTCTACGGTGGGTCTGGTTGTCCTCCTGGTGGACAGACGACCTCAACCTACGGGGGCACCGACTACCCTGTTGGGTACTCGAAACCGTCGACACCACACCAGGAGCCACCCTCGACGTGGGATCACCAGTCTCTGGCCTCCTCCTTCAGCACCATGCATCTTACTCCACCAAGTGCTGACTGGATAGCGGACTCCGGAGCATCATATCATACCACCTCTAATGTTGGTATACTCTCATCCACCCACCCACCCTCCCAATCCCTCTTTTCCTTTCTATTAGAAGGCTAATAGAGGACTGTATTAGATGATGATGATAATGAGAGTACATGGTCCATTATATAGAGGGATTAGGTGAGGGGAAAAGACTAAACTACCCCTAACCCTAATCCCTCACTAATGACTAATCTACCCATGCATTGCCCACACAATTACAGAGTCTAACACCACCCCCCCGCAGTCACAACATCTAGCCACTGCAGATGTTGAGACTGGACCGAAACTCGGAGAACAGCGACGACGGGAGGCCCTTCGTGAAGATGTCGGCGAACTGCATCGTCGTCGGGATATGGTGTACCCGACCGTCGCCACGTGCAACCTGCTCATGAACAAAATGGAGGTCGATCTCCACATGCTTTGCGCGCTAATGCTGGACCGGGTTGGTGGAGAGGTACACGGCGCTGACGTTGTCGCAGTAGATCAGGGTGCTCCTGGTGACGGGAGTGTGGAGCTCCTGAAGCGGCTGCTGAGGCCAGGAAGCCTCAGCCACGCCGTTAGCCACGACGCGATACTCCGCCTTAGCACTCGATCACGGCACCACGGGCTGTCGCTTTGAGGACCAGGAGACGAGGTTACTGCCCAGGAAGACGGCGTACCCAGAGGTAGACCCACGAGTGTCCGGGCAACCTTCCCAGTCAGCTTCAGTGTACGCGACCAGCTCGGAGGTCGCGTCACGTCGAAGGAGGAGGCCGTAGTCGAGGGTGCCTCGTAGGTACCTGTCGGTACCCTTAATACCAGGTACCCCCACGCACAGGAGAGACCGCCTAAGGACCTCACCCCCTCCGCAGGGGTGAGCTCTAAAGGTGCCACGTGTCCAGCAGGGTCGGGCCTCCCCTCTCCCTAGAGGTGAGCCCCGGGCCTGCCACGTGGCCAGCAGCGTCGGACCTCACCCCCTCCGCAGGGGTGAGCTCCGAAGGCACCACGTGTCCAGCGGGGCCGTGCCTCCCCTCTCCTCAGAGGTGAGCCCCGGGCCTGCCACGTGGCCAGCAGTGCCGGACCTCACCCCCTTCGCAGGGGTGAGCTCTGAAGGCGCCACGTGCCGAGCTGCCTACCCCGGCTCGGTAGGCAGCAGGAGTAAAGGCACGCCATGCCTCGTCCGATCAAGACATTCGAGACCCGCACCTTCCCAAGACGCAGCGCACACCCCTGTCAGGTGGCGCTGTGACCAGTCGCGTCACAGTCAAGACAGACACGCCATGTCAGAAGCCGTAGACCAATAAATGCGGCGACAAGACATCTCCTGCCGTCTCTGCCATCATCAACCACTACGCCTAGCTTGCGGCACGGGCAGGACGGCAGGTCGACGACCAAGAAGCCATTGCGAGACAACTACCAATATTCACTGCAAGATATGGTAGATGGAAGGAAATCACCCTGGGGCCACTTGTCGGGCCCCGGGGCCCACTTTGTAAGCCGCCCGAGCCTTGAAGTATAAAAGTCTCGGGTAGGCAACGTGGCAAAGGGTTCAGATCCCTCAGCATTCGGCCCTAGGTTAGACGGTTCGCAAGTTCGCGAGTCCGACAGTAGTTCATCAAGATCACCAAGCTTAGGACTCCGGTTCTAAGCTCCGAGCAATACAACTCCCGTGGACGTAGGGTATTACGCTCCGACGGCCCGAACCACGTAAAAATCCTGGTGTCAATCCTCTCACAACCAAAGCGACCTTCCAAGAGAACTAGCCCCTCCGAAAAAGAACCTCCGCGGGCTGCTCCCGAAGCAGGCCCGAGGGGAGTGTCGACGGAACACTTCGACAGTACCGAAGAATCCGCTTCACAGCGGTGAGGTGCGGCTTTCTCGGGTCATGCATGTGGAGGCACACCTGCTGAACCACATAGGAGATATCCGGCCTTGTGAAGGTGAGGTACTGAAGAGCACCTGAAGACTCCTGTAAGTAGTGGGGTCAGTGACGGGCACTCAGCCATGCCTGCTTGCTGGAGGATATACAGGTAGTACTATCGCTGGTGAAGGAACAAGCCGCCTGGTCGGTCCTCGACCGCAATATCCAGGAAGTGGTGAAGGCGACCCAGATCCTTCATAGCGAACTCCTGCTGTAAAGCAGAAATAGTGCGCCGAAGAAGAGCCGGACTGGACGCTGTGAGTACAATGTCATCGACGTACAGGAGAAGGTAAGCAGTGTCACTGCCACGTCGATAGACAAACAGCGAAGTGTCCGACTTAGCTTCGACGAACCCCTGTGAGACCAAGAAGGAGGCGAACCGGCTATACCAGGCTCTCGGTGCCTGCTTCAGACCATACAGGGATTTGTTCAGCTTACAGACCATGTCTGGGTGAGCTGAATCAACAAATCCTGTCGGCTGACTACAGTACATCGTCTCGGTTAGTGTACCATGGAGGAATGCATTCTTGACGTCCAACTGGTGGACGGGCCAAGAATGCGAGAGAGCCAGCGACAGAACGGTACGAACCGTCGCCGGCTTCACCACCGGGCTGAAAGTCTCATCGTAGTCGACTCTAGGGCGCTGAGTGAAGCCCCGAAGTACCCACCGAGCCTTGTACCTCTCCAAGGTACCGTCCGCCTTCTTCTTATGCGTGAACACCCACTTGCCTGTGACAACATTGCCATGACCGGGGCGGGGAACCAGGTCCTAGGTCCGGTTGGCAAGCAGGGCCTCATACTCTTCCTCCATAGCGCGACGCCAATGAGGGTCGGCGAGGGCGCTACACACAGAAGCAAGTATGGGTGAGATCGAAGAAGAGCCGGTCGGTGGAGACATCGTCGACGAAAAGGCAGCTCCGGTGAAGCGCTCAACCGGTCGGAGACTCCCGGACGCACGTCGAGTCACCATCGGGTGGACGTGACCAGGATCCATGTGGAGAAGAGGAGGGTTGTACATCGGTCGCTCGGGTACAACAACCTTCTCTCGTCGTGGGTAGACGAGAGTGGGTCTTGAGGCCACGCGTGCCGCAGCAGGAGCAGGGGTCCCATCCCGCGCTCGTCGCTGGAAGACAAGTGTGGGGTCGGCGAAGCGAGAAGTCGTCGTCAGTGCTACGCCTGGTGTGTCTGGTGACGTCGGGCTCGCTACAGGTGACGTCAGGGAAGCCGAGGCCGCGCGTGGCGCAGCTGGTGACGTAGGGGTCACCCGAGGCGCAGCAGACGATGACGGAGACGTCGATGCCGCACGTGGCACAGCTGGTGATGTCAGGGCCACCCAGGGTACAGCGGGTGATATCGCGGCCACCCGAGGTACAACAGGTGACGTCGGGGAAGCCGAGGCCGCGCGTGGCACAGCTGGTGACGTATGGGTCACCCGAGGCGCAACAGGTGACGCCGGGGGCACCTGAGGCGTAGCGTCTGTCGAACCTGCAGGATAAAAGGCCAAGGCAGCTGGGGAGCAGCCTCGGGGTCAGTGGGAAAAAGATAATCTAGCTCTGTGGTGGAACCGGAAGAGGTGGTGGAGAAAGGAAAGGAGGACTCGTCGAAGACGACATGACGAGAGATCAAAAGGCGGTGAGTAGTGAGATCTAAGCACCAATACCCCTTATGATCAAGGGAATACTCGAGAAAAACACACCGTGTCAAGAGGGGTGCAAGCTTATGTAGGGCAGTAGCGGAAAGGTTAGGGTAGCAAGTGCACTCGAAAACTCGAAGGTGATCGTAACGAGGATCGGTGCCATATAGAGCAAAGTAAGGGGTGGAGGCACGAATCGCCTTGGTAGGAAGACGATTAATCAGAAGTGTGGCGGTATGGAGAGCCTCCACCTAGTATCGGGTTGGAACAGATGCCTGGAACATTAGGGAGCGCATGACAGTATTGGTGGTGCGAATCATGCGCTCCGCCTTGCCGTTTTGAGGAGAGTTATACGGACAAGACATGCATAGCTGTACCCCATGTGCG
Organism: Neostapfia colusana; assembly: GCA_030760725.1. Taxonomy (NCBI): domain Eukaryota; kingdom Viridiplantae; phylum Streptophyta; class Magnoliopsida; order Poales; family Poaceae; genus Neostapfia; species Neostapfia colusana. Next base: position 16,906,647 of record JASWHV010000017.1, on the reverse strand, counting down.
GAGAGAAAGTTATGAAACGTGGAGTTATCGAACTCGCGTCTGTTATCACACTTGACAACTCGGATGGTGCGCCCAAACTGAGTGGAAATCCAGACGAAGAAGTGAGAAAGAGTAACGAAAGTCTCAGACTTATCGTAATGGAAAAGTCTAGGAAAAGTGAGAAAAATCATTAATAATCACTAAGTAATAATTAAAGCCCGATACACTGGTAATGGGTGATGTCCACAAATCACAATGTATAAGATCAAAAACGTGCTCAACATGAGTCACAAAAGTGGGAAAAGAAAGTGGAACATGGCGACCAAGCTGACAAGCATGACATAGGGAGTCATGTGTGCCCCTAGAACACGAGATAACAGAACTACTGGACAACTTTGACATAGCATCTGCACCAGGGTGGCCAAGCCGGCGATGTCAAATGGTGGATGAAGCTGTTGTAGTCAAAGCAAAAGGCGTTGATGCAGCGGAAGTAGGAAGCCTAAGTGTGTATAGGGGCCCCAAGCTATCACATATAAAAAGAGGTCGCCGCGTAGAAAGATCCTTCGTAGACAAACCAAACGGATCAAACACAATGGAAACATTGTTGTCAGTGGTAAAACGACGGACAAAAAGCAAGTTTTGAATGATATCCGGAGCGACAAGAATGTTTTTAAGCGGGAAAGAACCCGGAAGACCAAAATCACCTACTAAGGTGACTGGAAGAACAGACTCATTCCCAACAACGATAGATGAAGGAAAAGAGGGATTGGGAGGGTGGGTGGCAGAGAGTATACCAGCATTTGGGGTGGTATGGTATGACGCTCCAGAATCGACTCAATTCCGGCGAGGGTCGCCGGAGACCGCCGCCGCCGAGCATTTGGCGCGAGGAGGGAGACAAAGCAATGTATGCGGGGCCCACGGACAGTAGTTTAAACTTTTTCTCGATTTTCAGTTTTAGTTCAAACTTCAAACCCACATAACTTTGGCTAGGAAACTCCAAATCGAGTGAACCAAATTTTGTTGGATTCAGCTCCCTGAGTACTTTCCAGCAAATCAAGTTTCACCTCATGAAAATCCTTAATTCTCCAGAATTAATTCCTCAAAGTTTAAACTGTGTGGAATTTTAACTGGAGAATCCCTTGGAGGAAAATTCTGAAATTTTGCTGGGATGTTCACCAAAATATCCCTGAACTACCATAAAAAATTCAGATCCATTTGAGCTTATTTGATCCACCTAATGGTGTGATTAGTGAAACTGTTCTAGAGAAAATAGAAAATGTTCAGAAACATTTTAAGAATCTTCTCTGAAATTGTATAGCTCATATATTTAGCTAGGAACCTTCAAATTAAGTGAGACCAACTCCATTAGGACCCTCTGAAAATCTAGTTTTCAGAAAGTCATGGCTTGCCCCATGAAAATCCCTAGAACACCCTAAGGGTTCCAATAAAGGTCAAGAACATAATTAATTATGGAGAGCTCAAATGAGCTTTGCTGCAACTAAAACTTGACCAAGTCTCTGTTTAGGTTGTAACCAAGCCACAGTTAAAATTTCACAGTCATTGAGTTTGTCTAGTAAGACTTATAAGCTTCACAAGTGTAATTCAAATCAAATGCATTTAATTTGACACGTATACTTGTATATCATGTAGTCGCTAAGGTCGAGGAGGAACCCGAAGTCCTAGATTTCGTTACTCCGGAGGAGCAGCTAGCCTACGACCAAGAGCAGCAAGGCAAGCTCCGGTTTGCATTAACCTTTTTACAAAGTTTTATTGTTTTGAGCACTTACTTGAGTATCATTATTTCTTGCACTAGAGTCTTGTTTGGAAACACAAATGCATAGCCAAGAAAGCCATGGGTTGGGATTAGGATTGAAAACCCCGTTAGCTACTGCAAAGCTAAGTTAGGGTAGGATTCGGTACAAGTCAAGTAGTTGGAACTACTCGCGAGCATAGGCTAGAGGCACTCGACTCGGGTAGAGATAGCACATGATACACATGGCAAGAAAATGAGACCGAGCGGAGAGTAAGGGCATCAGGACTTTGGGGCCTGTGTGCTATAGCTCCGCTTGTGTCGATTGAGGACCGAGCCGTGTGCGAGCCTGTTGAACAAGCTAGAACAGTACCGAAGACCTACCGCCTATATGGGAACCGGGAAACCGATGTAATTCGGGTAGCTGGGTGTTTTGGCATAGCTGGTCGTTCAGAGGGTAGGTTGAGAGCATGAGGTGTAAATCGGCTGGCGACACTGAGATGCGCGTGCAGAGACCTCTTGCTCGGGACAATTGGACCGATTCAATATTCGGCTAACGGGTGAAAGGTGGTTGCATACGGCGTCCGTGATGGTTGCTGTAGGCAACATCGAGTACGGGCGTACGTGACGGGTTATTCGGGTAACCCTGCAGGTGTAAATCGGTTATAATCGCCGTCCCTCGCGGTCAGTGAGTACCACTTGTTCACTGTACCGTGACGTAGAAAGAACAGGCTAGTTACATGTTAAAAATGTTGCTGATTGAAAGATGGACTTTGATTGTTATTGATTTGTTGTAGTTTAGAGCTAACTAAAGTTCTTTTCAACTTTGGGCAAAGTACATGAGAGAAATGCGTTTCTTGTTTGCTTGCGGCTCTCTCGTGTGCCTTAGCGTAAGGTTCTCCACAACTTGCTGCTAAAACTTGAAAGTAAGATTCCACTAATTAGGCGAGTCCTTGCAACTTGTTTTATCTCCTGTACCTATCACCCCTCATGTAGAAGTTGCATGTTTAGGAGAGACGGGTCAGTCTTGCTGAGCCTTCGTGCTCACTACTTGTGTTTGAAGCTTTTGCAGGGTTCTATGAGGAAGGGACTCCCGAGGAGGAGACAGAACCCCAGGAGGGGAACCTCATCGAGTGGGAGTCGTGCACGCCGCCGTGTTAGTGTGCGTGTGTGCTAGCAAGGACACGTTCATGGGCTGAACGCGAACTTGATGCGTAGTCTACGCCCGTGAGTGTAGACTGGACATATTTTGATGTAAAAATGTTCATAAACCACTTTATGTAATAAGATTTCTGCTTCCGCTTTGTACCTTGGATGTGTGTTATCCGGTGCTGTGCAACGCAGTACCCCTCAGCGTGATCCTGGCTCGACAAGACCGTGGGGTCGTGTCACCGTCTTCGTGCACTTCTGCGAAATGTTCGTGGGGGTGCGCTCCTCGGTGACGCTTTTCCGCCACTTCTTCGCGCTGCGGACGACCGGGCGCAGGCCGAAGAACCAGCTGGGGTCGTACTACTTCGAACATCGCTGCAAGGACCCGAAGGCCTCTGGGTACCTTCTGCCCTTCAATGCAGCGAGATGGGAAGGCTGGAGGGAGAACTGGGTGATCGTGAAGACCGACGAGCATGATCGCCTTCAGCTGCCAACTGCCGGCCCGACCACCGAGCGTCGTTTCTGGGAGGAGATCCCAGAGCTGGAGCCGGAGTACGCGCCGGTTTTGGAGCAGATCCGATTTCTGGCCAACGAGGGGCTGACGTCCCTGATGGTGCTGACAGACTTCCTGTCACGCCGCGTTGCGCCCTTGCAACAACGCAGCCGTCCGCGCGTGGTACTACACAGGGCAACACGACTGCACCAGGTTGGAGACGGATCTCGGCTCCGACCCATCAGATTTGATGTTGTACGAGATGGTGGCAAGGGTGAGCAGCGACTTCATCAACGGTGGCGACCTCACCTTCCCGGCCTCCGGCACTCCACTCTTCTTGGAGCCACAGTGGAGGGCGGAGTTGCTGCAGAAGATGCCGAACCTGGACGACATCGGGATCGCCGTGCGTCAGGTTGGGGATGCCTTTCGAGGGATCTCGATCCCCGGGGTCGAGCGCTCCGGAGCGGAGCGCGAGGCGTCGGCTGATGCCCAACCCGCGCCGACGGTCAACGGAGCTCGGACCGTCGACAAGGGGAAGTGGAAGGAGCCGGCCTCCGGGCAGCCGGAGAAGAAGCGTGCCCGGTCCCCTCCGAGGGCGCCATTTTTGCCGAGCTAGGGGAGCAGGGTACCCCTGCGCCCATCTTCAGGAGGCGCCGGTTTGTCGGGCGGCGACTCCAAGAGGACTCGGGTCTTCCGCTCCGACGGGGCTCCTCTCGGACAGCGGTGGTCCGAGGAGTCCCGGGCGTCCCGCCCTCCTTCCTCAGGCGGAGGAGCTCCGAGGGGGGACACCGGTGCAGCGATGCCCGGGTGTGAGCCGAGGGCTCAGGCGCCTCGGCCAACGAACGTCCCGGCTGCAGGCTCGGTAGGCGGCGGCGCCAGAGAGAGCAGCGCCAGGACTCTACCAGGGACGTAGGTGCCCCGGGCCTCAGGGACTGGGTCGGCGAGCTGCACCAGAGGCGCTGCTGGTGGGAGCCCTACTTCTCCGCCTCCTAGGGGGGCTCCGGGTGCGTCTCCTGTTCCGCCGGTCCGGGTACCTGCAGCGCAGGCACAGGCGGCGGCGGTAGGCTCCGGTGGCTCTGTCCCGGCTCGGAAGGCGGGGCTCCATGCCCGTTGGAGCGTTCGCGTCCCTCGGTAAGTGTTGTTCTTTCCGGGTTTTAATATTAGTGTTATTTTCTCCCCTTCTTAGCCTGGGAGCTTCCCATGCTGGTAGGGACTCATCGGCTGCCGGGGCGAGTCTGTTCCACGGCCATCTCCGGCTAGCGGATGATCTACGCCGCAGCGTTCGGAAACTGCGGCGGCTTCGTCGGCCCCCCAAGTCGGCGCAGTCTTCCTCTGTGTCGGCGAGGTCAACTCCTGTGGCGGCGGCAGCGCCCGTTCGTCCCCCTTCGCTAGCTCGGAAGACGGCGATTGTCAAGGGCTCGATGGAGCCGTCTGGCGGCGTCCGGCCCTCCGGTGCTGAGGCAGGAGGAGCAACTGTAGGCCCCTCGGCTTCTCCAGATCGGTGCCTTATCCCTGTCACTGAGATGCCGACGTCTCCTCCACCGGACGACGACGTGATGAAGGAGGTCGGGGGCGCGGCTTCGGCCTCTGCCGCCTCGCTGCCCCTGGCGGACGCCTTGGAGCTTGCCTAGGCGAGCGTCCGGCAGGTCCTGGCCGCGCTCGAGCGCGAGCGGGAGGCGCCGACAGGGGAGAGGGATCGCCTCCTCAGCTGGGGGCACCTCCTGAAGCAGCGGACTCAGGAGGTTAGGGCGGAGCTCGACTCGAGGCGGTCGAGGCTCGATGCCATGGAGGCGCTCCTCGACGCTCAGAAGAGGGCCGTCGACCGCCTGGACTCCGAGAGCCGGCGGCACCACCAGGAGACCCGCGAGGCTCATGCCAGGGCCGAGGCGCGCTCCATGGCCATGGAGGAGCTGCGACTGCAGCTGGCGCGCCGTGAGTGCGCCGTCGCGGATCGGGAGCACGCTGTGGCGGCCGAGGAGAAGAAGGTCGTTGCACGGCTGGAGGCCAACGAGGGCGACCTGAAGGCCCGGGCTGAGGAGCTGGAGCGTCGAGAGGCAGCTTTGGCTGTGAGGGAGGAGCAGGCCTCCCGGGAGCGCCAGGCGGTGCTGGATCGTGAGTTGGCAGCCGATTTCTGGGCATCGGAGTTGGAGTGGCTCACCCAGGATCTCCAGCTTCGGGAGAGCTTTCTGGCAGCCAAGGAGAAGAGATTCTCCGAGGAGGGACTCGACACCCTGCTGGCAGCCCGCCAAGAGGTGGAGAAACTCCAGGCTTCGCGGTCCGTCGAGGCCCGAGCAGTTTGGAGCTTCGTCGGCTAGGCGGGGTCCGCCCTGGTACCCCTCGGCTTCAGCCCCGTGAGAACGGAGGCTCCGGCGCAGGAGGTGGCCGAGGCGATCCCTGCGCTCGAGTCCATCAGCTCCAAACTGGACAGGCTCGAAGCCGTGATTGCCGACGAGCTTGAGTCAGAGGGACGGGGCTTGGCGAAGGAGGTCGCCTCGCACGTGTGTGACACCCTCATTTTTCGAATCCTGCACATATTCATGTTTCATAAACATGAATATAAGTTGAATAGAGAAGAATCAAAAGATAGCCAAAAGGAGCCAATTCCAGTTTACAGAGAGCGCCGAAGACAACTCCCGCGACTCGCTGCCATGTGGCGTATTTGGAGCTCATCCCCGCAAATGGGAAGAGGTCCGCCACTAAATTGACTACGTGGCAGGCTCGGGGCTCATCCCCGCAAAAGGAGGAGGGGTCCGACCCCCGTAGGACACGTGTTGCCCCCGGAGCTAGCCTCTACGGAGAAGCGAGGCCAGTCCCACAGGACACGTGTCGGCTGCGGAGCTAGTCGCTGCGGATAAAAAGGTTTAGTTGCACGGAACACGTGGCACTCACGGAGCTCACCTTCAAAGAAAGGGAGGTCCGGAATTGACACATGGCACACCCGGAGCCACCTCCGAAAAGAGGGGAGGTCCGGTACTGACACGTGGCGTGCGTGGAGCTCATCTCTGAATAGTGATGTCCCCACCCGCCAGGATACGTGGCGTACGCGGAGCCCGCCTCTGAGGAAGAGGGAGGTCTCGCCTGCCTGACACGCGACACAACCGGAGTTGGTCTCTACGGAAAAGGGAGCCCAGGTTCCCGCAGGACACGTGGAGCTTCCGGAGCTCACCCACGCGAAGGTAACACGATTCTGAAGAGGTTTTCCTCTGTACGTGTGGAAATACCGGTATGGGAGGAAGCCGACACGATTTCCACAAGGTTACCGCACCGAATCAATCTAAGATAAAGTTGTTGGGATCTAGGAAACAATTTGAATAGGACTCTTATTCGAAATCTAATCAGATTAGGACTCTTCTCTCCCGGATTATAAATAGAACCTGAAGCAAAACCCTTGATCGTAACATCTTCTCTAAGCCGACAACTTAGAAGCCCTAGCCCCAAACTCGCCGAGTTAAACCCCTTTGCCGGAGATCAATCGCCAGAAGTCGCCGAAGATCGCCGGAAGGGAGCCCAACGATCTGTCTTGCTAGGAGAAGGACCCCGAGATCAAGAGGAACGTAAGGTAGGTCTCCAATACCACCTTACGACATCATCACTCTTTCTTTGCATCTGTTCTTCGATTCCTTTCGAACAGAAGCTTTTTCATGGACAAATCACGTATTGATCGGTTTGATCTAAAGATAAGATCATTGCCACATCCACAATTGATCCAAACACCTCTGTTTGTCATAAAAACCATGCAAGCCATGCAAGAACACGTACAAACCAAAACTGCATTATAGGAATTGCATGCATATGCATCATCGCATCTGGTTAAAGTTTGTGCATAGTATTGATTGTTATGAATCTTGTATGGGTGATCACGTAAGAAGGACAAGCTCGGGGAGCTGTCTACGACGAGCTGCAACAACAAGGTTTCGAGATCCAAGAGCGACCGGAACCGCAAGAACAAGGCAAGTGCCCCTTGACCATATTGATCCTATGTTTTGGAAAACTATTTTGTTTTGCGAAAAGGTGTGTATGCTGAGTCAAACATGAAGGAAAACGCGAAGGCCATACCTTGCCCGTACAAGGTATTCAAGGCCCACGCCTTCCCAAGACGCGGAGACGCGGAGCACGTCTCTGTCAGGTGCCGTTGCGGCCAGTCGCATCACAGACTGGCGCGCCGTGTCTGAGCCTGTCCGCCAATAAACAAAGCGACAAGACATCCCCTGCCACCCCTGCCGTCATCAACCACTACGACTAGCTTACGGCATGGGTAGGACGGTAGAACGAAGACTCGGAAGCCTTCGCCAGAGACAACTACCGGCATAACTGCAGATACAGTAGACGGCAGGCAATCTCCCCGGGACCACCTGTCGGGTCCCGGGCCCACCTTGTAAGCCACTCGAGTCTTGGACCACGTAGGGTTTTACGCTCCAGCGGCCCGAACCACGTAAAACTCGCCGTGTCAAGCTCCTCCCTCACTCGTCCCTTACGCTTAAGCTCTCTGCAAGCGACTAGCCCCTCCGAAAAAGAACCTCCGCGGGCTGCCCAAAGCAGGTCTGGGGGAAGTGTCGATCACACACTTCGACATTTAGCGCGCCAGGAAGGGAGCTTTTCCCTTGCGCGACGAGCTTCTGCCGACGAAGATGACGAAGCTTACTTCAGCGGCAAGCTCTCCACCCCCTCGTTCACGACGGACCGTGACTAGCGGGGAATACGTGTCGACACACTCTGGACGGAGTATGTCGGCGCAAGCTGGAAGCCAGCAGCCGACTCCGGCAACGCAGGCTCCAGCTAGCGTGAGGTCTTCTGTAGCGCTGAGCGTTCCCCACGGGGGCGCGCTAGCTATAGCAAGAGTGCTACTGCGCAATCCACCTGCTGGGGACGCTCCTCAGTCAGCGACCCAGCAGTGGATTTCCGAAGTAGACCGTCTCGTCGTCGCCGCCGCAAACCCTCGACTCCAGCGGGGACGACGCCCCGGCCAACCGGCTGTGTCGCTGACGCGCACGCCAACGGTTGACGGGCAGACGACGGATTCCAGCTCCACCAGGCTCCCATCGACGAGAAATACCGGTATGGGAGGAAGCCGACACGATTTCCACAAGGTTACCGCACCGAATCAATCTAAGATAAAGTTGTTGGGATCTAGGAAACAATTTGAATAGGACTCTTATTCGAAATCTAATCAGATTAGGACTCTTCTCTCCCGGATTATAAATAGAACCTGAAGCAAAACCCTTGATCGTAACATCTTCTCTAAGCCGACAACTTAGAAGCCCTAGCCCCAAACTCGCCGAGTTAAACCCCTTTGCCGGAGATCAATCGCCAGAAGTCGCCGAAGATCGCCGGAAGGGAGCCCAACGATCTGTCTTGCTAGGAGAAGGACCCCGAGATCAAGAGGAACGTAAGGTAGGTCTCCAATACCACCTTACGACATCATCACTCTTTCTTTGCATCTGTTCTTCGATTCCTTTCGAACAGAAGCTTTTTCATGGACAAATCACGTATTGATCGGTTTGATCTAAAGATAAGATCATTGCCACATCCACAATTGATCCAAACACCTCTGTTTGTCATAAAAACCATGCAAGCCATGCAAGAACACGTACAAACCAAAACTGCATTATAGGAATTGCATGCATATGCATCATCGCATCTGGTTAAAGTTTGTGCATAGTATTGATTGTTATGAATCTTGTATGGGTGATCACGTAAGAAGGACAAGCTCGGGGAGCTGTCTACGACGAGCTGCAACAACAAGGTTTCGAGATCCAAGAGCGACCGGAACCGCAAGAACAAGGCAAGTGCCCCTTGACCATATTGATCCTATGTTTTGGAAAACTATTTTGTTTTGCGAAAAGGTGTGTATGCTGAGTCAAACATGAAGGAAAACGCGAAGGCCATACCTTGCCCGTACAAGGTATTCAAGGCCCACGCCTTCCCAAGACGCGGAGACGCGGAGCACGTCTCTGTCAGGTGCCGTTGCGGCCAGTCGCATCACAGACTGGCGCGCCGTGTCTGAGCCTGTCCGCCAATAAACAAAGCGACAAGACATCCCCTGCCACCCCTGCCGTCATCAACCACTACGACTAGCTTACGGCATGGGTAGGACGGTAGAACGAAGACTCGGAAGCCTTCGCCAGAGACAACTACCGGCATAACTGCAGATACAGTAGACGGCAGGCAATCTCCCCGGGACCACCTGTCGGGTCCCGGGCCCACCTTGTAAGCCACTCGAGTCTTGGACCACGTAGGGTTTTACGCTCCAGCGGCCCGAACCACGTAAAACTCGCCGTGTCAAGCTCCTCCCTCACTCGTCCCTTACGCTTAAGCTCTCTGCAAGCGACTAGCCCCTCCGAAAAAGAACCTCCGCGGGCTGCCCAAAGCAGGTCTGGGGGAAGTGTCGATCACACACTTCGACATTTAGCGCGCCAGGAAGGGAGCTTTTCCCTTGCGCGACGAGCTTCTGCCGACGAAGATGACGAAGCTTACTTCAGCGGCAAGCTCTCCACCCCCTCGTTCACGACGGACCGTGACTAGCGGGGAATACGTGTCGACACACTCTGGACGGAGTATGTCGGCGCAAGCTGGAAGCCAGCAGCCGACTCCGGCAACGCAGGCTCCAGCTAGCGTGAGGTCTTCTGTAGCGCTGAGCGTTCCCCACGGGGGCGCGCTAGCTATAGCAAGAGTGCTACTGCGCAATCCACCTGCTGGGGACGCTCCTCAGTCAGCGACCCAGCAGTGGATTTCCGAAGTAGACCGTCTCGTCGTCGCCGCCGCAAACCCTCGACTCCAGCGGGGACGACGCCCCGGCCAACCGGCTGTGTCGCTGACGCGCACGCCAACGGTTGACGGGCAGACGACGGATTCCAGCTCCACCAGGCTCCCATCGACGGACCTGAGGACAGAGCTGGAACGATGCTACTTGGGCCAAGATGCCCGAGTGTTCCTCGACCGACGACGAGAAAGGCGTCGCAACCAAGAGGCCGGCGACTGCATGACGTCAGCCTCGACCCTGCCTGAGGCGCGGACCTTCGCCACGTGATCTCTGCCCCAGGCATACGCCACGCAGCATATGCCACAACCAAATGCCCTGCAAACGGCGCCCCCGATCTATGGCGCAGCCTTGCCCATACCGGGGTACACAACGCCAACAGCGAACCAAGCGTTCGCGGCACCAACATGTGCATCAACCGGAGCAGGATGTGCGGCCCTGGTGCCCCACCTTCGCTTTGCGAGGTGGCCGCGCAAGTTTCGGCCGCACCTGCCCGAGAAGTACGACGGCAGCGTCAACCCGGCGGAGTTCCTCCAGACCTACTCCACCGCCGTCCTTGCTGCAGGAGGGGACGAGGCCGTCATGGCCAACTACTTCCCCGTCGCCTTGACCGGCCCAACCCGGTCTTGGCTCATGAACCTCCCCCAGGGTTCCATAACCTCCTGGGGAGAGCTCTGTCGGCAGTTCACCGCCAACTTCGGCAGTTCACCGCCAACTTCGGCAGTTCCTACACCTGGCCTGGCACGGAGCTCGACCTCCACGCCATCCAGCAACAACCTGGGGAATCAGTGCGCTCCTTCATCTAGCGGTTGTCCCAGGTACGGAACACCATCCCACATATCCAAAATGCTTCTGTGGTGGTGGTGTTTCGGCAAGGCGTCCGGGACAAGAAGATGCTTGAGAAGCTCGCGACCAGAGAGGTCCGCGACGTCTCAGAGCTCTTCAGCCTGGCGGACAAGTGCGCCAGGGCAGCAGAGGGGTGGAACTGGCACTCCCTGCTAGCCTCCGAGTCAAGAGGACAACCCGGATCTAGCGCTGCTTCCTATGGAAGCAGCAAGAAGATCAAGAACCGGGGCGGTGGCAAGATGAAGCCAACGGCCGCGACTCCCGTTGCCGCGGCAGCGGCACCTAGAGGAGCTCGGGGGCCGCGCCCCGACAAAAGGCAGCGACAGTCACCAGCCCTAGATGGTGACCAAGGCGAGCTATGCCCCGTGCATGGCACGAGCAATCATACTGCTGCTGAGTGCTGGGACATCCAGAGGCTCGCAGAGCGCTTCCGCAAAGGGAGGCAGCTAAGAGCTGATGCTCCGCCCCTCCCTCAAAGGGAGGGCAAGCAGAAGGTCGACGCCTCAGTCAACGTCGGCCACCAGGTGGGGTTTCAGGAGCCTCAGCGCGTCATAAAGACGGTGCACAACGGTGAGGACTCCAGCTCCGGTGATGACGAGCCGGGGCAGTAGCCAACTATGGCCACCCCGGAAAGTCCGTGGAGACTGCACTGCTGCGATATCAACCTTGGAGAAGCTTCAAGTAGTTACAGCAACCCAAGCACCAGCCCCGAGGTGCAGAACCGGGCCAGCTCCACCCGAGTGCACGTCACTGTGCCTCGGCCGTACCTCCGGGGGGTCGCCCAGGGTCTGTCAACCTCTTGAAGGCCTTAGCCAGAAGGGGAAAGATGCCTTGGGTCTTCCAAGAAGAGTCCGGGTCCTCCTACCCCTTGAAGGCCTTAGCCAGAAGGGGAGGGTACCCCGGAGCTCCCAGGAGAAGCCGCGCAGGACGCGCTCCAGCGTGAAGATGACGACCTCGTCGACGAGGCCCGGCTGCAGGTGACACCCCACAACGCACGGCCTCGGCTGGTGCTCTAGCACTACCGCCAAAGGACCAAGCGCGTCAGGGACCTGCAAGAAGGCAACCTGGTGCCGCGGCACACACTTTTCCGCGAAGGACCTATAAACTCTCCCCTAGCCGGGAAGGTCCCTTCCAAGTCACGAAAGTTGCCGTCCCAGGTACACATGCCTTTCAACCAAGGATGTGATCCGTTCCCGAACCCTTAGCATGGAACAACACTGTAAGTCCTACCTCCTGAGCGTTAGTAAAACAGGGTAATACCCTTCTGTAAGAAATCCCATAGAGTCTAGGAACAGCGCTCGGAGGAGCTAAGTCTTAGGGGACGGTCCAGGACTACGTCCAGCTTGGCCTGGTTCCAACCCTAAGCGCGTAGAGTCTTGCTTCCCTTCTTAATGAGGCGGGTCGTTGCCTCCATGTACAACCTGACTTCCCCCTATGGGCATTTACACATAAACCTGTTCTACTTCGTTCTCTCTCATGTGCTCACTTAAATTACGCATTAGTTTTTATGACCGCACTTTCTATGTATGCTCACCGTACATTTAGCTCCCCTTTTCCCGCGCTCATCCATAGTCAGCATTTGCTATCCTACCGAAGGCGGTTGCACTTGAGGCACCTGCCGATGGCCAGGGGGGCCTCTCGGGCCTCCCCCAGTCAGGTGTTGCGGTGCCAGTTGGTCACCTCCAAGAAAGGCCGGCGCCGTGCATGGGGGGTCCAGGGTGCGTATCCCGCTTAGCCGGCTCTGTACCCAAAGCGTGTGCACCCTGCCCTTCGGAGGTCCAGGGGAGTACAGCCGCTTTGCCTGGTTCCGTACCCAAAGCCAGTGCACTCTGCTTCCCCGGCGTACGGTCCGGTACTAGGGGCCGGACGGTCGTACCCGAACCTTGGAGGGAGCCGGAGCCCCGGTGCCTTGCGCATAGAATTGCCCAAGTCCCGTATACCGGACTAGGACCATAAGCCGAATAAGACTAAGAGACGGGAAAGGGAGGACCCCCCGAGGAGAATTACGTTTCCTCTACGTGTGTGCAGGACCTCCAGGTTATAGCTACGGGGGCTGCATGAGGTGGGGGGCAAGGAGCCATCGAGAAGGTCCGGGTTTCGCCCTTCAACAGGGACGAGGCCCGAAGGCCCCACGTGTCCAGCGGGGCCGGAGCTCCCGCCTCCTTAGGAGGAGCTCCGGACCCGCCACGTGGCCGGCAGAAGCCGGACCTCCCCACCCTCCGGGGGGGGGGGGAGCTTCGAAGGCTCCACGTGTCCCACGGGGCCGGACCTCCCTCTCCTCAGAAGGGGGCTCTGGACCTGCCACGTGGCCGGCTGAAGCCGGACCTCCCCATCCTCATGGGGCGAGCTCCGAAGGCTCCACGTGTCCCACGGGGCCGGACCCCCCTCTCCTCAGAGGGGAGCTCCGGGCCCGCCACGTGGCCGGCAGATCCGGACCTACCCATCCTCATGGGGCGAGCTCCGGAGACCTCCGGGGCCCTTAATACAATAAGGACCCGGGGAGGGTGTCTGTGCAGAGCTTCGAGATTGGTTAAGGCCTCTAAGTACCTTGCGGAGCTAAGGACTCGGCCAGGCAAAGCCAAGAAGAAGACAAGCATCACAGGCACAAAGGGTCACAAGAGTCTATTTATTCATGGCTCCATGAGCTAGACTACAGACTCGAAAAAATAAAAAATAAAAATAAAGAGAAGAGTCCTAGGGTTCCCTTGGCACATCTAAAACCTAGAAGCTACAAGAGCGGCCACGTCCTTGACTTCAGCCCTTGCGGCGTCCTCCCGCTCTGCGACTAGAGCGCGGGGATCACCTCGGCCACCACCAGCGCAAGGGCCGCTGTCATCAAGGGCCGCTAGAGCCCGCCGTCGCCGCCCACAGCTGCCCCACACTTGCTTGAACTGACGGAGCAGGGGATGCTTCTGAAGCCCCCTCCGCTGCTTCAGCAGTTTCCTTGGAGACTCCACCGCCTAAAGTCCTCCTCGGCGCTTCAGCAGTTTCCTTGGAGACTCCTCCGCCTGAAGCCCTCCTCGGCGCATCAGCAGTTTTCTTAGAGACTCCACCGCTTGAAGCCTTCCTCGACGCATCAACAGTTTCCTCAGAGACTCCACCGCCTGAGGAGGAAGGACGCAACGCCTAGGAACCTTCAGCCTGTCGTCGCTCAAGATGAGTCCCGTCGGGATGATGAACCTGAGGCCTCTTGGGGTCGCCATCGGATGGGGCGCCATCTCCAGAAGCAGGGCGCGCAGTCTCCCTGGATCCCTGACTCAGCGCAGACGCCGCCGTCGGAGGAGATCGAGCGCGCCCCTCCTCCGAAGGCGGGTTAGAAGCCATGGCAGAAGACAAGGCCGCAGGGACTCAAGGAAGGTGCAAGCGCTGGGAAGTCTTATAAGGGGAGCCTACCCGCGTTGCGACTTCCCTTCGCACTTCCCAGGTGTGATTCCAAGCGATTCGAAACTCTTCGAATACGCCGCATGGGCAACCGCTTCAGCTCCAAGATCGAGCGCCGATGACAAGTGGACCCGGGTCGTCCAGCTGAAGCGGTGGGCCAAGAAGTCAGTCTCCCAAGGAGACGAGCCGGCAAGGCGCTTCGGCGGTTCCCGAAAAAAGCGCTGCAACGTGCAGAAGTGGCGGTCTTGAGAACCGCCGCAGTAAAAGCAACCATCAAGTGGGCGCACGCTCCCACGATCCCGTGACTGTTCGTGCTCTGACAACGGTCAATGCGGGACTTAGAGAAAGTGTGCGGAACGGAAGAGACGGAGGCCCCACTATCGGTACCCTCGAGACGGGGTACCCTCGCGCACAGGGGGAAATGCCTAAGGATCTCGTCCTTCTCCGCAGGGAGAGCTCCGAAGGCGCCGTGTGTCTAGCGGGGCCGGACCTCCCTCTCCTCAGAGGAGAGCTCCGGGCTCGCCACGTGGCCAACTGAGCCGGACCTCCCCCCTCCGCGGGGAGAGCTCTGAAGGCTCCACGTGTCCCGCGGGGCCGGACCTCCCTCTCCTCAGAGGAGAGCTCCGGGCCTGCCACGTGGCTAGTAGAAGCCGGACCTCCCCCCTCCGCGGGGAGAGCTCCGGAGGCTCCACGTGTCCCGCGGGGCCGGACTTCCCTCTCCTCAGAGGACGGCTCCGGGCCCGCCACGTGGCCCGCAGGACGACGCTGCCTGCCCTCGCGCGGTAGGCAGCGGGCGTAAAGGCGCACCATACCTTGCCCGTACAATGTATTCAAGGCCCGCGCCTTCCCAAGACGCGAAGCACGCCTGTGTCAGGTGCCGTTGCGACCAGTCGCATCACATACTGGTGCACCATGTCAGAGCCTGTCCGCCAATAAACACAACGATAAGACATCCCCTGCCGTCATCAACCACTACGACTAGCTTGCGGCATGGGTAGGACGACAGAACGAAGACTCGGAAGCCTTCGCCAGAGACAACTACCGGCATAACTGCAGATACGGTAGACGGCAGGCAATCTCCCCGGGACCACCTGTCGGGTCCTGGGACCACCTTGTAAGCCACTCGAGTCTTGGACTATAAAAGGCTCGGGTAGGCGATGTTAGCAAGGGTTCGAACTCGTAGAACTCGCATCCTAGACATCTCTCACCCTCAAGTTCAGGACTGCGGTTCTGAGCAACAAGTAATACAGCGAGCACCTCTGTCCACCGTGGACGTAGGGTTTTACGCTCCGGCGGCCCGAACCACGTAAAACTCGTCGTGTCAAGCTTCTCCCTCACTCGTCCCTAACGCTTAAGCTCTCTGCAAGCGACTAGCCCCTCCGAAAAAGAACCTCCACGGGCTGCCCAGAGCAGGTCCGGGAGAAGTGTCGACCACACACTTCGACACCAGCGCTTGCATCTTCCTTGAGCTCTTGCGCCCTTGTCTTCCCTGTTCTTGAGCTTTCTCCTGCCATGGCTTCCAACCTGCCTCCGTCGCGTCTTGCTCGATCGGCCGAGTTCTGGTCAGTGCGCAAGCTGCTGGGCTGGCGCACGGAGGAGCAGAAGCGCTGGCTCTGGCAGGGATCTCTCCCCCTGCTCCTGGAGAAGGGGGAAATAGTCTTCTTTACCGCCTACGCCATGGTGGGGTTTGCCCTGCCAATTTCTTCCTTCTTCGTGACGCTGCTGGAGACGTACGGTCTCCAGCTTCATCACCTCTCCCCCAACTCCTTCGCGATGGCCGCCGTCTTCGTGCACTTCTGTGAAATGTTCGTGGGGGTGCACGCTTCAGTGACACTCTTTCGCTACTTCTTCGTGTTGCGGACGACCGGGCGCAGCTCGAAGAATCAGCTAGGGGCGTACTACTTCCAGCATCGCTGCAAGGATCCGAAGGCCTCTGGGTACCTTCTGCCTTTCGGTGCGTCAAGGTGGGAAAACTGGAGGGAGAAGTGGGTGATCGTGCAGATCGACGAGCACGATCGCCTGCAGCTCCCAACTGCCGGCCCGACCACCGAGCGTCGCTTCTGGGAGGAGATCCCAGAGCTAGAGCCGGAGTACGCACCGGTCTTGGAGCGGATCCGGTTCCTGGCCAACGAGGGGCTGACGTCCCTGATGGTGCTGATAGATTTCCTGTCGCGTCGTATTGCGCACTTGCAGCAACGCAACCGCCCCGCGTGGTACTACACCGACGAGCTCGACTGCACCAGGCTAGAGAGGGGTCTCGACTCCGACCCATCTAAGGAGGAGCTAAACGAGATGGTGGCCAAAGTGAGCAGCGACTTCGTCACCGGCGGCGACCTCACCTTCCCGGCCTGTGGCACTCCCCTCTTCTTGGAGCCGCAGAGAAGGGCGGAGTTGCTGCGGAAGATGCTGAATCTTGATGACATCGGGATCGTCGTTCGTCAGGTTGGGGACGCCCTTCGGGGTATCTCGATTCCCGGGGTCGAGCGCTCCGGGGCGGAGCGCGAGGCATCTACCGCTGCCCATCCCGCACCGAGGGTCGACGGAGCTCAGACCGTCGACAAGGAAAGGGAAAGGAGCCGACCCCCGGGCAGACAGAGAAGAATCGTGCCCGGTCTCCTCCAAGAGCGTCGTTTGCGTTGAGCCAGGGGGTCGAGGTACCCTTGCGCCCATCTCCGGGAGGCGCTGGTTCGTCGGGTGGCGACCCAAAGAGACCTCGGGTCTCCAGCTCCGGCGGGTCTCTTCTCGGACAGCGACAGTCCGAGGAACTCCAGGCGTCCCGCCTCCCTTCCTCAGGCGGAGGAGCTTCAAGGAGGGATGCCGGTGGGGCGATGCCCGGGAGTGAGCCGAGGGCTCAGGCGCCGCAGCCAGCGAGCGTCCTGGCTGTAGGCCCGGCCAGCAGCGGCGTCAGAAGGAGCAGCGCTGGGACTCACCCTGGACGCAGGTGCCTCGGGCCTCAGGGGTCGGATCGGCGAGCAGCGCTAGGGGCGCCACTGACGGGGGCCCTACTGCTCTGCCTCCTACTCCGCCGGTCCGGGCGCCTGCGGCGCAGGCGCAAGCGCCGGCGGCAGGTTCTGGTGGTTCTGTCCCTGCTCAGAGGTTGGGGCTCCAAGCCCGTTGGAGCGCTCACGTCCTCCGGTAAGTGTTGCTCTTTCCGGCTTTTAGAAGTAGCGTTCCTTTCTCCTTTCTTAGCCTGAGAGCTCCTTATGTCGACAGGGACTCACCGGCTGTTGGGGGCGAGTCTGTTCCCCGGCCATCTCCAGCCAGCGGAGGCTCTGTGTCGCAGCGTCCGGGAACTGCGGCAGCTCCGACGGCCCCTAAGTCGGTAGAGGCTTCTTCTGTGTCGGCGGAACCATCCCCCGCGGTAGCGGCGGCAGCACCCGCTCGTCCTCCTTCGCCAACTTTGAAGCACGGTTGTCGAAGTGTGTGGTCGACACTTCCCCCAGACCTGCTCTGGACAGCTCGCGGAGATTCTTTTTCGGAGGGGCCAGACACTTGCGGAGAGTTTTAGCGTTAGGGACGAGTGAGGGAGAAGCTTGACACGGCGAGTTTTACGTGGTTCAGGCCGCCGGAGCGTAAAACCCTACGTCCACGTTGAGCAGTGGTGCTCGCTGTATTGCTTGTTGCTCAGAACCGGAGTCCTGAGCTTGTGGGTGAGTGATATCTAGGGTGCGAGTTCACAGAGTCCGAACCCTTGCTAACGTTGCCTACCCTAGCCTTTTATAGTCCAAGGCTCGAGTGGCTTACAAGGGGGGCCCACAGGTGGTCCCGAGGAGATTGCCTGCCGACTACTGTATCTGCAGTTATGCCGGTAGTTGTCTCTGGCGAAGGCTTCCGAGTCTTCGTTCTACCGCCCTGCCCATGCCGCAAGCTAGTCGTAGTGGTTCATGATGGCAGGGGCAGCAGGGGATGTCTTGTTGCTGTGTTTATTGGCGGGCAGGCTCTGACACGGCGCGCCAGTCTGTGATGTGACTGGGCGCAACGGCACCTGACAGAGGCGTGCTTCGCGTCTCCGCGTCTTGGGAAGGCGCGGGCCTTAAATACCTCGTACGGGCAAGGTATGGTGTGTCTTTACGCCTGCTGCCTACCGCGCGGGGGCGGGCAGCGTTGTCCTGCTGGCCACGTGGCGGGCCCGGAGCTCTCCTCCGAGGAGAGGGAGGTCCGGCCCCGCGGGACACGTGGAGCCTTCGAACCTCCCCCCACGGAGGGGGGAGGTCCAGCTTCTGCTGGCCATGTGGCGGGCCCGGAGGTCTCCTCTGAGAAGAGGGAGATCCGGCCCCGCGGGACACGTGGAGCCTTCGGAGCTCTCCCCACGGAGGGGGGAGGTCCGGCTTTTGCCGGCCACGTGGCGAGTCTGGAGCTCTCCTCTGAGGAGAGGGAGGTCCGGCCCCGCTGGATACGTGGCGCCTTCGGAGCTCTCCCTGCTGAGAAGGGCAAGGTCCTTAGGCATTTCCCTCTGTGCGCGAGGGTACCCCGTATCGAGGGTACCGACAGTGGCCCCCGGGCCCATCTCTGGGGAGATAGCGAGCCCGAGGTGGGGCCTCCGTCTCTTCTGTTCCGCGCACTTTCTCTAAGTCTCACATTGATCGCTGCCGGAGCACGAACAGTCGCGGGATCGTGGGAGCGTGCACCCACTTGATGGTTGTTTTTACTGCGGCGGTTCCCAAGGCTGCCACTTCTGCATGTTGCGGCGCTCTTTTCGGGAACCGCCAAAGCGCCTTGTCGTCTCGTCTCCTTGGGAGACTGACTTCTTGGCCCACCGCTTCAGCTGGACGACTTGGGTCCACTTGTCATCGACGCTCGGTCTTGGAGCCGAAGCGGTTGCCCATGTGGCGTATTCGAAGAGTTTCGAATCGCTTTGAATCGCAATTGGAAAGTTTTAAAAGGTGATCTTACCCACATCGCGGCTTCCCTTCGCACTTCCCGGCGCTTGCACCTTCCTTGAACTCTTGCGCCTTTGTCTTCCTGTCCTTGAGCTCTCCCCCGCCATGGCTTCCAACCTGCTCCCGTTGCGTCTCGTTCGTTCCGCCGAGCTTGGGCCAGTGTGCCGGCTGCTGGGCTGGCACACGGAGGAGCAGAAACGTCGGCTCCGCCGGGGATCTCTCCCCTGCTCCTGGAAAAGGGGGAGATGGTCTTCTTTACTGCATACGCCATGGCGGGGTTCGTCCCGCCAATTTCTTCCTTCTTCGTCACATTGCTGGAGACGTATGGTGTCCAGCTCCACCACCTTTCCCCCAACTCCTTCGCGATGGTCGCTGTCTTCGTCCATTTCCGCGAGATGTTTGTGGGGGTGCACGCTTCAGTGACGCTCTTCCGCTACTTCTTCGTGTTGCGGACGACCGGGTGCGGCTCGAAGACCCAGATGGGAGCGTACTATTTCCAGCATCGCTGCAAGGACCCAAAGGTCTCTGGGTACCTTCTACCTTTCAGTGCGTCGAGGTGGGCAAACTGGAGGGAGAGCTGGGTGATCGTGCAGACCGACGAGCACGATCGCCTGCAGCTCCCAACCACCGGCCCAACCACCGAGCGTCGTTCTGGGAGGAGGTCCCAGAGCTAGAGCAGGAGTACGCACCGGTCTTGGAGCGGATCCGGTTCTTGGTCAACGAGGGGCTAACGTCCCTGATGGTGCTAATGGATTTCTTGTCGCGCCGTATTGCGCCCTTGTAGCACCGCAACCGCCCGGCATGGTACTACACTGTTGACCAGGACTGCACCAGGTTGGAGAGGGGTCTCGGCTCTGATCCTTCCGATGAGGAGCTGTACGAGATGGTGGGCAAGGTGAGCGGTGACTTCATCCCCAGTGGCGACCCCGCCTTCCCGTCCTCTGCCACTCCCCTCTTCTTAGAGCCGCAGAGGAGGTCGGAGCTACTGCGGAAGATGCCGAACCTCGACGACATCGGGATCGCCGTCCATCAGGTTGGGGATACCCTCCGAGGCATCTCGATCCCGGGGACCGAGCGCTCCGGATCGGAGCGCGAGGCGTCTGTCGCCGCCCAACCCGCCCCGAGGGCCGGCGGAACTCAAGCCGCCGATAAGGGGAAGGGGAAGGAGCCGGCCCCCGGGCAGCCGGAGAAGAAACGTGCCCGGTCTCCTCCGAGGGCGTCGCCTGCGCCGAGTCAGGGGGCCGGTGCACCCTTGCACCCATCTCCCGGAGGCGCTGGTCCATCGAGTGGCGACCCAAAGAGACCCCGGGTGTCCCACTCCAGCGAGTCTCTTCCCTGACAGCGGCAGTCCGAAGAACCCCAAGCGTCCCGCCACCCTTCCTCAGGCGGAGGGGCTTCTAGGATGGACGCCGGTGGGGCGACGCCGGGGAGTGTGCCGGGGGTCCAGACGCCACAGCCCGCGAACGTCCCGGCCACAGGTCCTAGCGGTTCAACCGCGGCCCAGAGGCCGGGGCTACAAGCCCGTTGGAGCGCTCATGTCGCCCAGTAAGTGTTGTTCTTTCTAACTTGTAGGAGTAGTGTTCTCTTCTCCTCTCTTAGCCTGAGAGCTTTCTTTTCCTGCAGGGACCGACTGGCTGCCGGGGGCGGGCCCATTACCCGACCATCTCCAGTTGGCGGAGGCTCCGCGCCGCAGCATCTGGGAACTGCGGTGGTTCCAACGACCCCCAAGTCGGCGGGGGCTTCTTCTGTGCCGGTGGGTTCGCCCTCTGCGGTGGCTGCGGCAGCACCTGTTCGTCCTCCTTCACCAGCCCGGAAGTCCGGTGCTGATGCTGGAAGGGCCGCTGTAGGTGCAGTTGATGGCTCCCTGGCTCCCCCGGGTCAGCGTCTTGCTTCAGTTGCTAAGGCACCAGCACCTTCGCCTGTTGTAGACGGAACAGGGGAGGTTAGGGGCACGACTCCTGCCCCCGCCGTCCCGGTGCCCATGTGGGATGCCTTGGGGCGTATTCAGACTAGCGCCCGACAGTTCGAGGCCGCCTTTGAGCGGGAGCGGGGGGCGCTGGCTGGAGAGATGGAGCGCCTTCTTAGTTGGGAGCACCTCTTACTGCAGCGGACCCAGGAGGCTAAGGCAGAGCTCGACTCGAGGCAGTCAAGGCTTGAGGCCATGGGTGCTCTGCTCGACGCTCAGAAGAAAGCCGTCGACCGCCTGGACTCAGAGACCCGGCGGCTCCGCGCTTCCTTCCGCGAAGCTCTCGCCCTGGCTGAAGCCAAGGCCGAGGCGCGCTCTGCTGCCGCGGAGGAGTTGCGGCTGCAGGTAGCTCATCGAGAGTGCGCCTTCGCCGACTGGGAACGTGCCGTGGCGGCCGAGGAGGAGAAGCTTGCCGCACGGCTGAAGGCCAGAGAGGGCGAGCTGAGGGCCCGGGCCGAGGAGCTGGAGCTCCACGAGTTGGCTGCTGCTGCGAGGGACGTGCAATCCTCCCGGGAGCACCAGGTGGCGCTGGATCGCGAGCTTGCGGCTCGTCAGGAGGTAGAGAAGGTCCAGGCTTCGCGGTCTATCGAGGCCCAGGCGGTCTGGAGCTTTGTTACCGAGGCAGGGTCCGCCTTGGTTCCTCTTGATTTCAGCTCGGTGCGGACGGGGGCTCTAGCGCAGGAGGTGTCTGAGGCAATCCTGGCGCTTGAGTCCATCGGCGGCAAGCTGGGCCGGCTAGAAGCGGTGATCGCCGACGAGCTTGAGGTGGAGGGCCGAGGCCTGGTGAAGGAGGTCGCTACACATGTGTTGGCGTGTTTCCGAAGCCAAGACCCTTCCTTCTCTCTGGAGCCAATTCGTCTAGGGCCCGCCGCCGAGCGGGAGGAAGCTGCCAGGGCCGAGGTCGAGGACGTGGCCGCCCTTGTGGCCTCTAGGTTCCAACGAGAGTCCGGGGACTCTTAGGCACCCGCCCCCGTGGCCAAAAGGCCCTGTACCTTCTCCTTTTTTTGTTGAGTCTGTATCCCAGCTCATGGAGCCTCGAATGAATAGACTCTTGTTATCTTCTGTGTCTTGTGTGCTTTAGTCTTCTTCTTGGTTTTGCCTGGCCGAGCCCTTAGCTCCGCAAGGTACTCAGAGGCCTTCACCAATCTCGAAGCTCTGCACAGACACCTTCCCCGGGTCCTTTCTGTATTAAGGGTCGCGGAGGTCTCTGGAACTCGCCCCATGAGAATGGGGAGGTCCGGATCTGCTGGCCACGTGGCGGGCTCGAAGCTCCCTTCTAAGGAGAGGGAGGCCCGGGCCCGTGGGACACGTGGAGGCTTCGGAGCTCTCCCCTCGGAAGGGGAGGTCCGGCCTCTGCCGGCCACGTGGCGGGCCCTAAGCCCCCCCTGAGGGAAGGGGAGCTTCGGCCCCGCTGGACACGTGGAGCCTTCGGGGCTCGCCCCTGCGGAGGGGGCGAGATCCGGATCCTTCGGTCTTGCGCGATCCCGTAGCGGCCCCTTGGTAGGTGTGGCCCATTGGTGGGGTGCTCCTACCATACTCCTGCGGGGAGCTAGGGCCGAGAGGTCCTGCACACAAGTTAGGGAAACGTAATTCTCCTTGGGGCTCCCCTTTCCCTATATCATAGTCTTATCTGGCTTACGGTCCCTATCCATTTGTACGGTGCGTAGGAACTACCGTGCGTGAAGTGCCGGGAGCTCGGGGCCCCCTGGCCATCGGCAGGTACCTCAAACGCAACCGCCTTTGGTAGGGCAGCAAATGCCGACTAGAGGTGAGAATGAGAAAAAGGAGCTGAGTGCATGGTGAGCATACACCGGAAGTGCGGTCATAAAAAATTGATACGTAATTTAAATGAGCACAAGGGAAGGGCAAAGTTGGACAGGTTTCTTTTCATATAAATTTCCATAGGAGGAAGGCAGGCTAAACATAGAGGCAACGACCCGCCCCATTAAGAAGGGAAGCAAGACTCTACGCGCTTAGGGTCGGAACCAGGCCAAGTTGAACGTAGTCCTGGACCGTCCCCTGAGACTTAGCTGCTCCGAGCGCTGTTCCTGGACTCTATGGAATCTATTACAAAAGGAAGAGGCTGTCCTACTATTGCTCTAGGGGTAGAACTTACGGAGGTGTTCTATGTTCCAAGGGTGCGGGAGCGGATCCCCATCCTGGGTGGAAAGGCGTACGCACCTGGGACGGCACACTTTTGTGACTCGAAAAGGGCCTTCCCAGCTAGGGGAGAGTTTGTCGGTCCCTTCGCGAGAAAGTATGCGCCGCAACACCAGGTCGCCTTCCTGCAGCTCCCGGGCACGCACAGACCTTTGGTGGTAGCGTCGGAGCGTCTGTCGGTACCATGCGTTGCGGAGTGCCGCATGTAATCGAACCTCGTCGACAAGGTCGATGTCTTCACGTCGGAGGTTGTCCTGCGCGGCTTCGTCGTAAGCTCAGACACGGAGGGACTTCATGGTGATCTCTGGGGGAAGCACGGTCTCGGCCCCATACACCATGAAGAAGGATGTCTCTCCGGTGGCCTGGCTCTGGGATGTCCGGTTTGCCCATAGTGTGCTCGGAAGCTCGTCCACCCACTTGGCGCCATGTTTCTTCAAGACGGCATAGGTGCGGGTCTTGAGGCCTCGAAGAATCTCGGCATTGGCCCTCTCAACTTGTTCATTGCTCTTTGGATGAGCCACGGAGGCATAGCACACCTGGATGCTGAGGTCTTCGCAGTATTCTTGGAACGCTGCGCTAGTGAACTGGGTCCCGTTGTCAGTAATGATTCTATTCGGGACTCCGAACCGGCAGACGATCGACTTGATGAACTTTACTGCGGATTGCTTGTTGATGGTGACGATGGGTGTGGCTTCCGGCCACTTGGTGAACTTGTCGATGGCGACGTAGAGGTACCGGAATCCCCCGATGGCTCTGGGGAACGGTCCCAGGATGTCCAGCCCCCATACGGTGAACGGCCATGAGGGCGGGATCATCTGTACCGCCTGAGCCGGTGTATGGATCTGCTTGGCATGGAACTGACACGCCTTGCAGCTCTCGACCATCTTGACGACATCCTGGAGTGCTGTCGGCCAGTAGAAGCCATGCCGGAAGGCTTTACCGACAAGCGTGCGTGAGGAAGAGTGACTCCCACATTCGCCTCCATGGATCTCAGCGAGCAAGTCGCAGCCTTCCCCCTAGGTTATGCACCGCAATAGGACGTGGTTGGCGCCACGCCGGTAGAGATCCCCTTCTACCAGCGCGTACCTCTTAGCCATGCGCACGATCCGTTCAGCGGATACACGTTCATCAGGGAGGATGTTATCTTTCAAGTAGTCCCGGATCTCCGTGATCCATGCATCGGGTCTGACTTGAGCTCCTGGATCTTGAGCGCTGGGTTGCACGGAGTCTCCAGTGACGCTTACGATCCTTGGCGGCGTCCACGTGGCGGGCTCGGAGCTCTCCTCCGAGGAGAGGGAGGTCCGGCCCCGCGGGACACGTGGAGCCTTCGGAGCTCCCCCCACGGAGGGGGGAGGTCCGGCTTCTACTGGCAACGTGGCGGGCCCGGAGGTCTCCTCTGAGAAGAGGGAGGTCCGGCCCCGCGGGACACGTGGAGCCTTCTGAGCTCTCCCCACGGAGGGGGGAGGTCCGGCTTCTGCCGGCCATGTGGCGAGTCCGGAGCTCTCCTCTGAGGAGAGGGAGGTCCAGCCCCACTGGACACGTGGAGCCTTCGGAGCTCTCCCTGCGGAGAAGGGCGAGGTCCTTAGGCATTTCCCCCTATGCGCGAGGGTACCTCGTATCGAGGGTACCGACAGCGGTGCTGAGGCTGGAAGGGCAGCTGTGGGTGCAGCTGCTGGCCCCCTGGCTTCCCTAGATCGGCGCCTCGCCTCAGTTGCCGAAGCACCTGTGCCTCCACCGGCCGTGGACGTGACGGGGGAGGTCAGGGGCGTGGCTCCTGCTTTCGCCGCCCTGCTACCCCTAGCGGATGCCTAGGGGCTTGCCCAGGCTGGCGTCCAGCAGGTCCAGGCCGCCTTTGAGCGGGAGATGCTGGCTGGAGAGAGAGACCGCCTCCTTAACTGGGGGCATCTCCTGAAGCAGCAGACCCAGGAGGCTGAGGCAGAGCTCGATTCGAGGCAGTCGAGGCTTGATGCTGTGGGGGCGCTGCTTAATGCTCAGAAGAGGATCGTCGACCGCCTAGGTTCGGAGACCCGGCGACTCTGTCAGGAGGCCCGCGAAGCTCACGCCAAGGCTGAAGCGTGTTCCATTGCCGCGGAGGAGCTGCGGCTGCAGGTAGCTCGCCGCGAGTGCGCTGTCGAGGATCGGGAACGCACCGTGGCGGCCGAGAAGAAGGTTGCCGCACGTCTCGAAGCCAGCGAGGGCAAGCTGAGGGCTCGGGCCGAGGAGCTGGGGCTCCGTGATCGGCTGTTGCCGCGAGGGAGGAACAAGCCTCCCGGGAGCGCCAGGCGGTGCTGGACTGCGAGCTGGCGGCCCGCCAAGAGGTGGAGAAGCTCTAGGCTTCGCGGTCTGTCGAGGCTCGAGCGGTCTGGAGCTTTGTCACTTAGGCGTGGTCCGTCCTTGTTCCCCTCGGTTTCAGCCCGATGCGGACGGAGGCTCCAACACAGGAGGTGCTCGAGGCAATCCCCGCGCTTGAGTCCATCGGTGCCAAGCTGGGCAGGCTCGAGGCGGTGATCGCCGAGGAGCTTGAGGCGGAGGGACGAGGCCTGGCGAAGGAGGTCGCCACGCACGTGCTGGCGTGCTTTCGGAGTCAAGACTCTTCCTTCTCTCTGGAGACGGTGAGACTAGGCCCCGCCGCCGAGCGGGAGGAAGCTGTCAGGGCCGAGGTCGAGGACATGGCCGCCCTTGTGGCCTCAAGGTTCCAGCGGGAGTCCGGGGACTATTAGGCAGTCACCCCTGTGGCCAGGAGGCCCTATATCTCTCCTTTTTTGCTTTTATTGAGTCTGTAATCCAGCTCATGGAGCTTTGAATGAATGAACAAGTTCTTTGTTTTTTGCGTTCGTGCTTATCTTCCTCTTGGCATGACCTGGCCGAGTCCTTAGCTCCGCAAGGACCTCGGAGGTCTCTACCAATCTTGAAGTCTTGCACAGGCACCTTCCTCGGGTCCTTGTGTTAAGGGCCCAAGGGGTCTCCGGAGCTCGCTCCGTGAGAACGGGGAGGTCCAGATTTACCGACCACGTGGCGGGCCCGGAGCTCTCCTCTGAGAAGATGAAGGCCCGACCTCGCGGGACATGTGGAGCCTTCGGAGCTCACCCCTGTGGAGGGGGCGAGGCCCGGCTCTGCCGGCCACGTGGGGCCTTCGGAGCCCGCTCCTGCGGGGGGGGGGGGGGGGGGGTCTGGATCCTGTGGTCTTGCGTTCGAGCTCCTATCATTCCTTGCGCGGTCCCCGTAGTGGCCCCCTGGTCGGTGTGGCCAATGGATTAGGCACACCTACCATACTTCTGCAAGGGAGCTAAGGCTGGGAGGTTCTGCAGACAAGTAAGAGAAGTGTAATTCTCCTTGGGCCTCTCCCTTCCCTATCTCATAGTCTTATTTGGCTTACAACCCTGGTCCGGTATATGGGGCTTGGGCAATTCAGTGCGCCCGGCGGTGGTGGCCCGACTCCTTCCGAGGTCAGGGTACGATCGTCCGGCCCTCAGTACTGGACCAACTGGCATCGCAACACCTGACTGGGTGAGACCCGAGAGGCCCTCTGGCCATTGGCAGGTACCTCAAGCGCGACAGTGTTTGGTAGGATAGCAAATGCCGACTAGGGATGAGAATGGGAAAAGAGAGCTGAATGTATGGTGAGCATACACAGAAAGTGCGGTCATAAAAATTAATGCGTAATTTAAATGACACAAGGGCAAGAGCAAAGCAGGACATATTTCTTTTCATATAAATATCCATAGGAGGAAAGTAGGCTAAACATGGAGGCAACGACCCGCCCCATTAAAAAGGGAAGCAAGACTCTACGTGCTTAGGGTCGGAACCAGGCCAAGCTGTACGTAGTCCTGGACCGTCCCCTGAGGCTTAGCTGCTCCGACCGTTGTTCCTGGACTCTATGGAATCTATTACAAAAAGAAAAAGTACTGTCCTACTATTGCTCTAGGGATAGAACTTACGGAGGTGTTCTATGTTCCAAGGGTTGGGGAGCGGGTCCCCATCCTCGGTGGAAAGGCGTACGCACCCGGGGCAGCAAACTTTCGTGACTCGGAAGGGACCTTCCCAGGTGGGGGAGAGTTTGTCGGTCCCTTCGCGAGAAAGTATGCGCTGTAGTACCAGGTCGCCTTCTTGCAGCTCCCGGACACGCACGGACCTTTGGTGGTAGCGCCGGATCGTTTGCCGGTACCGTGCGTTGCGGAGCGCTGCGTGTAATCGAGCCTCGTCGACGAGGTTGATGTCTTCACGCCGGAGGTTGTCCTGCGCGGCTTCGTCGTAAGCTCGGACACAGAGAGACCCCATGGTGATCTTTGGGGGAAGCACAACTTCGACCCCGTATACCATGAAGAAGGGTGTCTCTCCGGTGGCCCGGCTCTGGGATGTCCGGTTAGCCCACAGTGTGCTCGGAAGCTCGTCCACCCACTTGGCGCCATGCTTCTTCAAGCCGGCATAGGTGCGAGTCTTGAGGCCTCGAAGAATCTCGGCGTTGGCCCTCTCGACTTGCCCATTGCTCTTTGCGTGAACAATGTAGGCATAGCGCACCTGGATGTCGAGGTCTTCGCAGTAGTCTTGGAACGCTGCGCTGGTGAACTGGGTCGCGTTGTCGGTGATGATTCTGTTCGGGACCCTGAACCGGCAGACGATCGACTTGATGAACTTCACTACGGATTGCTTGTTGATGGTGACGATGGGTGTAGCTTCCGGCCACTTGGTGAACTTGTCTACGGTGACGTAGAGGTACCGGAATCCCCCGACGGCTTTGAGGAATGGTCCCAGGATGTCCAACCCCCATACGGCGAACGGCCCCGAGGGTGGGATCATCTGAACCGACTGAGCCGGTGTGTGGATCTGCTTGGCGTGGAACTGGCACGCCTTGCAGCTCCCGACCAGCCTGACGGCATCCTGGAGTGCTGTCGCCAGTAGAAGCCATGCTGGAAGGCTTTACCGACGAGCGTGCGTGAGGAAGAGTGACTCCCACATTCGCCTCCATGGATCTCAGCGAGCAAGTCGCAGCCTTCCCCTTGGGTTATGCACCGCAATAGGACGTGGTTGGTGCCACAACGGTAGAAATGCCCTTCAACCAGCGCGTACCTTTTAGCCATGCGCACGATCTGTTCAGCGGATACACGTTCATCAGGGAGGATGTTGTCTTTCAAGTAGTCTCGGATCTCCGTGATCCATGCATCGGGTCTGACTTGAGCTTCTGGATCTTGAGCGCTGGGTTGCACGGAGTCTCCAGTGACGCTTACGATCCTTGGCGGCGTCCATGGCTGCAGGGCCACCGGGACCACCAGCTTCGAGGTGCTGGTTCAGCCCCCTTCGCCTGGATCGGCAGGCCGGGCTGTGGGCCGCAACAACGTCCTCTCAAAGATTCCTTCGGGCACTGGGGCTCCGGTAGAGGCCTTCGTTGAGAGGTCGTCGGCCGCGGCATTGCCAGCGCGCGGTACGTGGCGCAGGTCCAAGGCGAGGAAGTCTTTCTCCAGCATCTGCACGTGGAGCAGATAAGCAACTAGCTGTGGGTCATTGCAGGAGCATTCACCCTTAACTTGTTTGATGACTAGTTGGGAGTCGCCCTGTACCAACAACTGGCAAGCGCCCAGAGACAGGGCTATCTTTAGGCCAAAGATGAGCGCTTCATACTCAGCCATGTTGTTGGTTGCCTTGAAATTGAGACGCACCATGTACCCAAACTGCTCCCCCGATGGCATGAGTAGCAGTACGCCAGCACCGGCCCCCTGCTTTCGTGAGGAGCCGTCGAAGAAGAGCGTCCAGTGAGGCCCGGTGAAGACCGGAGCTCGGGGCTTTGGTTCACCGTCTTCGTGGCCCCCTGGGTTAGTCTTCGTTGGCGTCCATTCGGCCATGAAGTTAGCCAGTGCTTGGCTCTTGACTGCATGGCAAGGGAGGATGTCCAGCTCAAACTCTGCCAATTCCGCTGCCCACTTAGCGACATTGCCGGTCACGTTGGGGCTGTGGAGGATTGCCTTCAGCGGGTAGGAGGTGACCACCGAGATCCGGTGGGCTTGAAAGTAGTGGCGGAGCTTCCTGGATGCCACGAGTACTGCATACAGTAGCTTGTGGACCTCTAGGTATCTTGTCTTGGCGTCGTGGATGACTTCGCTCATGTAGTAGACAAACCTCTGAATGGTCCGGACCCTCCCCCCCCCCCCAGGCCTGAGATGTCCTCATCCATTGGCTCAGGCCGACAGGAGGTCGATGGGTCCGGGGGAGCCTCCGGGAGCTGGGACTCGAAGGCTCCTAGTCCGTCTTGAACCTCCGGGGGGTCCCATTGGACCTCCGGGAGGTTGTCTTGGAGCTCCGGGACGTCCTGTTGGACCTCCGGGAGGTTGTCTTGGAGGTCCGGGAGGTCGTCTCGGACCTCCGGGGTCTCCTGGTGCTTGTCTTCTGCTACCGGAGCATGCTGCGGTGACGAGGGGTCCGGTCGTTCTGCGACGAGGACCATGCTCACCACCTCAGTTGTTGCTGCGATGTAGAGCAACAAATGCTCTTTGGGCTCGGGGGCTACCATGATGGGTAGGGTCGTCAAGAGCTGCTTCAACTCATGGAAAGCTTCTTCGGCTTTGTCGGTCCAAGCAAATGGACCGGATTTGCGCAGGAGCTTAAAAAAGGGGAGCGCTCGCTCTGCTAGCCTCGGTATGAACCGATTCAGCGCGGCTAGGCATCTCGTGAGTTTCTGGACATCTTTGATGCGGGCGGGGGGCCGCATCATGTCGATGGCCATGATCTTCTCTGGGTTGGCCTCAATTCCTCGGTGTGAGACCAGGAATCCTAGGAGCTTCCTAGAGGATACACCGAACACACACTTATCGGGGTTCAGCTTAGTGCGCGTGGAGCGCAGTTTGTCAAAGACTAGGGCTAGGTTATCTAACAAGGACGAACTCTGCGTGACCTTGACAACGATGTCATCAACATACACCTCGACTAAGTCTCTTATTAGCTCTCCAAAGGTTTTGTGCATTGCACGTACAAAGGTGGGGAGAGCATTCTTTAAGCCATAAGGCATAGAGACATAACAATACAGACCGTCTACTGTGATGAAGGAAGTGTGCTCTTCATCTTCTCTAGACATAGGGATCTGATGAAAACCCAAGTAGGCGTCTAGGAAGCATAGCATATCACAGCCTGATGTCGAGTCTACTATTTGATCTATTCTAGGGAGGGGGAATGGATCTTTGGGACATGCCTTATTGAGACTGGTGTAGTCGATGCACATTCGGAGCTTCCCGCCGGCTTTCGAGACGACGACGGGGTTCGCCAACCACCGGGGGTGGTGGACTTACCGTATGAATCCAGCGTCCAGCAGCTTCTTGATTTCTTCTCGGATGAAGTTCTGCCGCTCGATGGACTGCTTGCGAGGCTTTTGTTGGACTGGTCGAGCGTCGGGGAAGATCTTCAGATGGTGCTCGATCACCTCCTTAGGGATCCCCGGCATCTGCGATGGCTGCCATGCCCGTCAACCGTTGGCGTGCGCGTCAGCGACACAGCCGGTTGACTGGGACGTCGTCCCCGCCGAAGTCGAGGGTTGGCGGCGGCGACGATGAGATGGTCTACGTCGTGAATCCACTACTGGGTCGCTGACTAAGGCACGTCCCCAGCAGGCGGATTGCGCAGTAGCGCTCGTGCTGCAGCTAGTGCACCCTCTTGGGAGACACTCAGCGCTGCAGAGGATCTCATGCTCGCTGGAGCCTACGCTGCCGGAGTCGGCGCTGCCGGAGTCGGCTGCTGGCTTCCAGCTTGCGCCGACACACTCCGTCCTGAGTGTGTCGAGACGTAGTCCCCGCTAGTCACCGTTCGTCGTGAACGCGGGCAGGGAGAGCTTGCCGCTGAAGGAAGCTTCGTCATCTTCGTCGGTAGAAGCTCGTCGCGCAAGTGAAAAGTCCCCTTCCTGGCGCGTCAAATGTCGAAATGTGTAGTCGACACTTCCCCCGGGCCTGCTCTGGGCAGCCCGCGGAGGTTCTTTTTCGGAGGGGCTAGTCACTCACGGAGAGCTTACGCGTTAGGGACGATTGAGGGAGAAGCTTGACATAGGGATTTTTACGTGGTTCGGGCCACCGGAGCGTAATAGCCTACGTCCACGGTGAGCTGAGTTGCTCGTTGTATTGCTTGTTGCTCAGTACCGGAGTCCTAAGCTTGAGGATGACCTAAGTGCCCGGATGCTGGAGCGTTAGTGTGCAAAAGAGTCGAACCGCTAGAGGGAGTCGAGCAAAAGTCGAACCCTTGCTAACGTTGCGTACCCGAGCCTTTTATAGTCCAAGGCTCGGGCGGCTTACAAGGTGGGCTCGGGACCCGACAGGTGGTCCTAGGGAGATTGCCTGCCATCAACCGTATCTGCAGTTACGCCGGTAGCTGCCTCTGGCGAGGGCTTCCGAGTCTTCGTTCTGCCGCCCTGCCCATTGCCGGCAGCTAGTCGTAGTGGTTGATGATGGCAGGGGCGGCAGGGGATGTCTTGTCGCTGTGTTTATTGGCGTGCAGCCTCTGACGCGGCGCGCCAGTCTATGATGTGACTAGGCGCAACGACACCTGACAGAGGCGTGCTCCGCGTCTCCGCGCCTTGGGAAGGCGGGGGTCTTGAATACCTTGTACGGGCAAGGTATGACGCGTCTTTACTCTTGCCGCCTACCGTGCGGGGGCAGGTAGCGCGGCACTGCTGGCCACGTGGTGGGCCTGGAGCTCTCCTCTTAGGAGAGGGAGCTCCGGCCCAGCGGGACACGCGGAGCCTTCGGAGCTCTCCCCACGGAGGGGGGAGGTCCGGCTTAGTTGGCCACGCGGCGGGCCCCGAGCTCTCCTCTGTGGAGAGGGAGGCTCGACCCCGCGGGACACGTGGAGCCATCGGAACTCTCCCTGCGGAGGGGGGAGGTCCGGCTCTACTGGCCATGTGGCGGCCCCGGAGCCTCCCTCTAAGGAGAGGGAGGTCCGGCCCTGCTGGACACGTGGGGCCTCCGGAGCTCTCCCCGCGGAGGGGGGGAGGTCCGGCTCAGTTGGCCACGTGGCGGGCCTGGGGCTTGCCTCTGAGGAGAGGGTTGTCCGGCCCCGCTGGACACATGGCGCCTTCGGAGCTCTCCCTGTGGAGAAGGGCGAGGTCCTTAGGCAGTTTCCCCTGCGCGCGGGGGTACCCCATATTGAGGGTACCGACAGCGACCATGGTGAACATCACCTCCCTCGGCGAGACTTCTCGCCCTCTCGCCTCGCCTCCAGGCGAAAGACGACGAGGCCACCTCCCGCCCCAGGGCGGGTAGGTCTAGCCGGGCCGGCGACCAGATAGTCGGCATGCTCTATGTGATGTACGGGGATCTTCTGAAGTCTCGTCCCGGTGAGCCGTCAAGGCCCTACGCCAAGCAGTAGCAGCAGTTGCTCCAACCCAGGATTGGCGCCACACTGCAAGTGGATGGAGACACCAATCAGCTTTAACGCCTCTGACTGCCCCAAGAACATGGCAGGCGCCGGACAGCTGCCGCTCCTCGTCGCTTCGACCATCTCCAACGTGAAGCTCTACCATGTTGTGATTGATGGTGGGGCGTCGCTCAGCGTCATCAGCCTTGCGGCTTTCAAGAAGCTGCAAATTCCAATGTCTCAGCTTAACCCCTCGAGACCATTCTCGGGGGTAGGTCGGGGTCCTATCTTCCCGTGTGGTAGCATCTCCCTCCCGGTGACGTTCGGGACGCTTGAGAATTACCGCACGGAGAACTCGTCTTCGACGTTGCGGAGGTCAGCCTCCCCTTCAACGCCATAATCGGCAGGCCTGCCTTGTACCGGTTTATGCAGAAGCCCACTACGGTTACCTGATCCTAAAGATACCAACCTCGGGTGGTGTCCTCAAGATCCGTGGAGACCGCAGTGCAGCTGTCTTAGCGCTGGAGAAGCTCCAGGTATTGGCAGCTGCGCAGGAGGCCGCCTCCGGTCATGCAGAAGCTAGTCGGCCGCCTCCAAGCATGCGTTAACGAGGGATGACATTTGCACCCCGTATGCAGCCCTCAGATGGCGAGAACGTGCCCGTCAAGGTCGTCCAAGTCATCTCCAATGCCGCCTAGACCATCCGAATCGTCGGGAGCCTGGGTGACAAATAGGAAGACACACTCGTCACCTTCCTCCGGGCTAATGTCGACGTGTTTGCATGGCAACCATTGGAAATGCCCGGGATCCCTAGGGAGGTGATTGAGCATCAACTGAAGATTTACCCTCATGCCAGGCCGGTCCAACAGAAGCCTCGAAAGGAATCCATCGAGCGGCAAGACTTCATTCGTGAAGAAATCAAGAAGTTGCTCGATGTTGGCTTCATCCGGGAGGTCCACCATCCTTGGTGGTTGGTCAACCCTGTTGTCGTCCCCAAGATTGACGGGAAGCTTTGGATGTGCGTCGGCTACACCACCCTCAATAAGGCATGTCCAAAGGATTTGTTTCCTCTCCCCGTATAGACTAGATAGTGGATTCTACATCCGGCTGTGATCTACTGTGCTTCTTAGACGCATATTCAGGTTTCCACTAAATACCTATGTCCAGGGAAGATGAAGAGCATACTGCCTTCATCACAGTAGATGGTCTATACTGCTATGTATCCATGCCTTATGGTCTTGATAATGCCCTTCCCACTTTTGTACGTGCCATGCATAAGACATTTGAGAATCTCATTCGCGACCTAGTACAGGTGTATGTCGACGACATCTAGTAAAGGTTAAGTTGCAAACATCTTTGCTCGACAATCTAGCCCTCGTCTTCGATAGACTGCGTTCGACACTGATGAAGTTGAACCCTGACAAATGTGTCTTCGGGGTCTCTGCCAGGAAGCTGCTCGGTTTCTTGGTGTCACACTGAGGAATTGAAGCTAACCCAGAGAATATTAAGGTGATAGAACTGATGTTGCCCTTTGCCCACATCAAGGACATGCAGAAGCTCACCGGATGCCTAGCTGAGCGCTCAGTCGGTTTATCTCTAGACTGGCTGAGCGGGCTCTTTCGTTCTTCAAGCTTCTGCGCAAATCCAGTCCACTCATATGGATCGAGGAGGCGGATGAGGCGTTCTAGGAGATGAAGAAGTTCCTCACGACGATGCCAATCATGGTGGCCCCGGAACAAGGCGAGCCTCTACTCCTCTACATCGCTGCAACAACTGAGGTCGTGAGCATGGTTCTGGTTGCGGAGTGGCTAGGACCCCATCGACCTCAAGTCCGAGACGAGGCTCCTGCTACCATTGGTCTGGAGTCCCAGGACTTAGACTCCACGGGAGACCCAACAGACGGGGAAGTAATCATGTCCCAACCAGCCGGACCTGATGATCAATGCATACCCAGGTCCGAGCTCCCAAAATGCAATCCCGGATCCGGGGGCCTGGGGGCCCCGGGTCCCGGATCTCCCCAAGAAGACCAAGTCAAGTCTCAGTCAGCTAGACCTGACGACTAGTGCATATCTGGGTCCCAACTCCTAGAGTGCATTTCCGGCCCCGGGGGCCGGGGGCTCCTGAGTCCCGGACCCTTACAAGAGAATGCATCGGACCCCTCCGAGAGGGTCTGGACCATCCAACGTCCAGTCTACTTCATCAGCGAGGTCCTCCACGATGCCAAGAAAAGATATCTTGAGGTGCACAAGCTGCTCTATGCAGTCCTCGTTGCATCAAGGAAGTTGCGCTACTACTTCCAAGCTCACAATATCTCCGTGGTCACCTCGTACCCACTGAGAACCGTCCTCTACAGCCCTAACGTAACAGGGGACATAGCCAAATGGGTTGCAGAACTGGCGGAGTTCGAGCTGGACTTCATACCACGTCATGCGGTGAAGAGTCAGGCGCTAGCTGACTTCGTGGCAGAGTGGACGCCACCACCATGCCACCCAGGCGGCAAAGACATCGGTGGACCAGAGCCTAGAGCTCCGGTATTCACTAGAACTCACTGGGCTCTCTTCTTTGATGGCTCCTCGCGCAAGCAAGGGGCCGGATAGGGGGGTTTGCTCCTCACACCAACCGACGAGCAGTTCAAGTAAATGGTGTGACTTGACTTCAAGGCAACCAACAACATGGCAGAGTATGAAGCTCTCATTTTCGGGTTAAAGACTGCGCTGTCCCTCGGCGTCTAGCAGTTGTTGGTCAAGGATGATTCTCAACTGATCATCAAGCAAGTCAAGGGAGAGTGCTACTGCAACGACCCACAGCTTGCAGCTTGTCTCCTACAAGTACAAAAGTTGGAGGACTTCTTATCCTTGGATTTGTGCCATGTTTCCTGCGCCAACAACACAATATCCGACGACCTGTCAACGAAGGCTTCCACCTAGGCTCCGGTGTCGGAGGGGGTCTTTGAAGGAAGTTGCTACGACCTACCGCTTGGCCGGCCGAACCAAGCGAAGGGGGTGAGATCAGCACCTCGAAGTTGGCGGTCTCTTCGGCCCTGCTACCATGGCGCCCGCCAAGGATCGTAAGCGTCACCGGGGACTCCGTACAACCAGGCACTCAAGATCCAAGTGCTCAAGTAGGTCCCGACACATGGATCACGGAGATCCGGGACTACTTGAAAGACAATATCCTTCCCGATGAACGTGTATCTGTGGAATGGATTGCTTAGTTGGCTAAGAGATACGCGTTGGTAGAAGGGGATGTCTACCGGCGTGGCGTTAATGACGTCCTATTGCGGTGCATAACCTGGGAGGAGGGCTGCGACTTGCTGCAGAGATCCATGGAGGCGAGTGTGGGAACCGTGCATCTTCCTGCACGCTGGTCGGTAAAGCCTTTCGGCATGGCTTTTACTAGCCGGCAACTCTCCAGGATGTCATCGACCTGGTCAAGAGATGCAAGGCGTGCCAATTCCACGCCAAGCAGATCCACACACCGGCGCAGACGCTGCAAATGATCCCGCCATCATGGCCCTTCGCTGTGTGGGGGCTGGACATCCTGGGGCCATTCCCCAGATCCATCGAAGGGTGCCGATACCTCTAAGTCGCCGTAGACAAGTTCATCAAGTGTCAGTAGTCAAGTTTATCAAGTCGATCATCTACCGGTTCGGGGTCTCAAACAGAATCATCACTGACATCGAGACCCAGTTCACCAGTGCAGTGTTTCAGGACTCCTGCGAACACCTCGACATCCAAGTTTGATATGCTTCCATTGCTCACCCGGAGAGCAACGGTCAAGTCAAGAGAGCAAACGCCGAGATACTCATGGGACTCAAGACGGGCACCTAGGACAGCTTGAAGAAGCATGGTGTCAATTGGGTCGAACAACTTCCGTGTGCACTGTGGACTAGCCGGACGTCCCTCAGTCGCGTGAAAGGGGAACACCCTTCTTCCGGGTGCATGGGGCCGAGTTCATCCCCCCAGAAATCACCATGGGCTCATCCTGTGTCCAAGCATACGACCAAGCCACGCGGGATCAACTCCGACATGAAGAATATCGACCTTGTTGATGAGTGAAGGTGGCAAGCAGCTGCTCGAAACGCGTGATACCGTTAGGCGCTCCGGCGATATCAGCTCCGGTTAGTGTGGAGTAGACAGGTCGAGGTGGGCGACCTGGTGCATCGGCGAATACTTTCTCGAGAAGGGGTGAATAAACTCTCCCCTAGCTGGGAGGGTCCCTTCCGAGTGACACAAGTATGCCGCCCCGGGTGCGTCCGTCTAGCCACGGAGGATGGGTACCTCTACCCAATCTGTCGAAGTGTTCAGTCGACACTTCCCCTGGGCCTGCACTGGCAGCCCGCGGAGGTTCTTTTTTCGGTGGGGCTAGTCCCTTGCGGAGAGCTTGCGCGGATGGACGAGTTAGTAAGAGCTTGACACAGAGAGTTTTAAGTGGTTCAGGCCGCCGGAGCGTAAAACCCTACGTCCACGGCGAGCTATGGAGCTCGCTGTATTGCTTGCTGCTCAGGGCCGGAGTCCTGAGCTTGGGGGTGAGTTACACCTTGGGAGTGAATGGCTCGCGTATGAGTTCAGGGTGCGAGTGGCTAAAGTGCGAACCCTTGCTAACGTTGCCTACCCGAGCCTTTTATAGTCCAAGACTCGGGTGACTTACAAGGGGGCCCGGGACCCGACAGGTGGTCCCGGGGAGATTGAGTGTTATCTACCGTATCTGCAGTTATGCCGGTAGTTGTCTCTGGCGAAGGCTTCTGAGTTTTCGTCTTACTGCCCTGCCCATGCCGCACGCTAGTCGTAGTGGTTGATGATGGCGCAGGCGGCATGGGATGTCTTGTCGCGGTGTTTATTGGCTGGCAGGTTCTGACACCGCGCGCCAGTCTGTGATGCGACTGGGCGCAACGGCACCTGAGAGAGGCGTGCTCCGCGTCTCCGCGTCTTGGGAAGACGCGGGCCTTGAATACCTTGTACGGGCAAGGTATGGGGCGTCTTTACGCCCGCTGCCTATCGCTCGGGGGCAGGCAGCGCCGTTCTGCTGCCACGTGGCGGGCCCGGAGCCCTTCTCAGAGGAGAGGAGGGCCCGGCCCGCGGGGCACGTGGAGCCTCCGGACCTCTCCCCGCGGAGGGGGAGGTTCGACTTCTGTCGGCCACGTGGCGGCCCCGGAGCTCCCCTCTGAGGAGAGGGAGGTCCGGCCTTGCCAGATACGTGGCACCTTCGGACCCCTCGCCCGCGGAGGGGGAGGCTCGGCTTCTGTATGCCACATGGCGGGTCCGGAGCTCTCCTCTGAGGAGATGGAGGTCCGGCCCCGTCGGACGCGTGGCGCCTTCGAAGCTCTCCCTGCGGAGAAGGGCGAGTTCCTTAGGCATTTTCCCCTGTGCGCGGGGGTACCCCATATCTCAGGTACCGACAGTGGCCCCCGGGCCCATCTCCGGGGAGATAGCGAGCCCGAGGTGGGACCTCCATCTCTTCTGATCCGCGTACTTTCTCTAAGTCCCGCATTGACCGCTGCCGGAGCACAAACGATCGTGGGAGCGTGCGCCCACTTGATGGTTGCTTTTACTGCGGCGGTTCCCAAGACTGCCACTTCTGCATGATGCGGCGCTTTCTTCGGGAACCGCCGAAGTGCCTTGCCGACTTGTCTTCTTAGGAGACTGACTCCTTGACCCACCGCTCCAGTCGGGCGGCTTGGGTCCACCTGTCATCGGCGCTTGGTCTAGGAGCCGAAGCGGTTGCCAATGCGGTGTATTCGAAGAGTTTCGAATCGCCTGGAATTGCACTTGGGAAAGTTTTTAGAGGGGATCTTACCCGCATTGCGGTTTCCCTTCGCACCTCCCAGCGTTTCTTCTCGGACTCTTGTGCTTTTGTCCTCCCTAGCCATGGCCTTCAACCCGCCACCAGAGAAGAAGCGCGCTCGATCTCCTCCAGCGGTGGCGTCTGTGCCAAGACGGGAATCTGGGGTGCCTGGCACTCCCTCCGGTGGCGACTCGAAGAGGCCCCGGGGTGATGCGTTGAGGGGAGCTTCTGGGGCGTCCCCTGCTCCGCCAGTTCAGGCGACTGCGGAGCGGCCGTCAGTGACGGCAGCGGGCTCTGGGAGTCCTACCCCGGCTCGGAAGTCGGGGTTCAGAGCCCGCTGGAGTGTCCGCGCTTCCCGGCCATCCCCGACTTGCGGGGAGTCTGTGCCGTTGCGCTCGGAGCCAGGGGCAACTGACGCGGCCCCCAGGCCAGCGCGAACTTCTCCTGTTTCGGTGTACTCGGACTCCGCGGCGACGTCGTCTCTTCCTGTCGAGACGGCCGCCGCGGCCCCCAAGCCAGCGCAGGTCGACCCTGCACCAGGCGGCCCGACCTTCACTCCAGCGCCGCCTTCCCCGGCTCACCCCTCTCCACAGGTCAAGGAGCCAGAAGTTGGAGAGAGCCTGGCAGGTCCGGCTGCCAGAGCCTCGGAGCCAACTTCTCCTGACCGAGTCTCGTCTCGGTTGCTGGTGCGTCGACTCCTCTTGAGGACGAGGTAATGGAGGAGTGCCTCGACCTCTGTTGCTCCCTTGCCCCTGGCGGATGCCTTCGCGCTTGCCGAGACGAGCGTTCGGCAGGTCTTGGCTGCACTGGGTCGCGAGCGGGAGGAGTATACGGTTCAACAGGATCGCCTCCTCACCTGGGGGAACCTTTTGCGGGAGAGGACCGCGAAGGTTAAGAGCGAGCTCGACTCCAGGCGGGAGTTGCTCGACTTCAGGGAAGTGCTCCTCGACCGGATGAAGCGGGCTGTCGACCGCATGGACGCCGAATCGCGGCGGATCAACAGGGAGGCCTTGGAGGCACACGCCCGGGCCGAGGAGAGCCTCTCTGCCGTTGTGGAGATATGGCAGCAGTTGGAGCGCCGTAAACTCGCCGTTGAGGAACGGGAGCGTTCCACGGCAGCTGAGGCGGAGAGGGTCGCCGCGCAGCTGGCGGCAGGCGAGGATGATCTTCGAGCTCGGATCGAGGAGCTGGAGATTCTGAAGGCAGACCTCGACTTGAGGGAGGAACATGTCTCTCGTGAACGCCGGGCGGTCTTGGACCGGGAGTTGGCCGCCGACTTCAAGGCTATTGAGTTGGAGCGGCTCGCCAAGACTCTCCATCTTCGGGAGAGCTCCCTGGCGGCCAAGGAGAAGGAATTCTCCGAGAGGAACCTGGAGGCTCTGCAGGCGGCCCACCGCGAGGTGGAGGAGCTTTCGGCCTTGCGGTCCTCCGAGGCTCTAGCGGTCTCGAGCTTCGTGGATCGAGCGGGGTCTGCCCTGATCCCTATTGGCTTCAGTCCGGTGAGGGCCGCGGCTCCTGCATTGAAGGTGGCGGAGGTGATTCCCGCGCTGGAGTCGATCGGCGCCAAGCTGGACAGGCTAGACTCGGTGGTCGCCAGCGAGCTTGAGGCCGAGGGACGCGACCTAGCCTTAGAGGTCGCCTCACATGTGCTGGCATGCTTTAAGAGCCGCGACCCCTCTTTCTCGCTAGAACCAGCGAGAGAGGGCCCAGCCGCGGAGCGGGAGGAAGCTGCCAGGGCTGAAGTCGAGGATGTGGCCGCCCTTGTAGCCGCAAGGTTCCGGCGGAGCCGGGAGGTCCTTAGGACTTGTTTCTCCCTTTTTATCGAGTCTGTAGTCCAGCTCATGGAGCCTCGCTTAGTTCGATTCTTTTAGATATTTGTGTCTGTGATGCTTTTTCTCTCCTTCTTGGCTTTGCCTGACTGAGTCCTTAGCTCCGCAAGGTACTCAGAGGCCATCTCCAATCTCGGAGCTTCGCATAGACACCTTCCCCGGGTCCTGACCGTGTTAGGGGCCCCCGGGGTCTCCGGATCTCGCCCTATGGGGAGCTCCAAATTTGCCTTCCACGTGGCGGGTCCGGAGCCCCTCCTTAGGAGGCGGGAGCTCCGGCCATGCTGGACACGTAGGGCTTTCAGAGCCCTCCCTCGGGGGGGGGGGGGGGGGGGGGGGGGGGGAGGTCCGGCTTCCGCCTGCCACGTGGCGAGTCCGGAGCCCCCCTCAAGGGAGGTAGGAGCTCCGGGCCCGCTGGACACGTGGGGCCTTCGGGCCTCGCCCCTGCTGAAGGGGCGGGACCCGGTCCTTCCAGTCTTAGGCCGGAGTAGTTGACAGCTCCTTTCCTCCTGCTTCTTGCAGTCCCTGTTGCCGTAGCCTGGAGGTCCTGCACACAGGTCGAGGAAACGTAATTCTCCTCGGGGGGTCCTCCCCTCCCGTCTCCTAGTCTTATTCGTCTTACGATCCTGATCCGTTATACGGAGCTTGGGCAATTGTGTGCTCGAGGCGCCGGAGCTCCGGCTCCCTCCGAGGTCCGGGTACGGTCGTCAGATCCCTAGTACCGGGCCATGCGCTGGGGAAGCAGGGTGCACGTGCTTTGGGTTCATGACCAGGCAAAGCGGTTGTACTCCCCTGTACCTCCGGTGGGCAGGATGCGCATGCTTTGGGCTCATGGCCTGCTAAGCTGGATACACACCCTGGACCCCCCATGCACAACGCAGGCCTTTCCTGGAGGTGACCAACTGACACCGCAACACCTGACTGGGGGAGGCCCGAGAGACTCACTCGGCCATCGGCAGGTGCCTCAAGCGCGGCCGCCTTCGGTAGGATAGCGAATGCCGACTATGGATGAGCGCGGGAGAGAGGGAGCTAGATGTACGATGTACATACATAGGTAGTGCGATCATAAAAATTAATGCATAATTTAAATGAGCGCATGAGAGAGAGCTAAGTAGAACAGGTTTCTGTATTCATGCCCATAGGTGGAATTCTGGCTGTACATGGAGGCAATATTCCGCCTCGTCTGCAAGGGAAGCAAGACTCTACGCGCTTAGGGTCGGAACCAGGCTAAACTGGACGTAGTCCTGTACCGTCCCTTGAGACTTAGCTGCCCCAAGCTCTGTTCCTAAATTCTATGGGATTCATTACAGAAGGGAATAACCCTGTTCTACTGATGCTCGGGAAGTAGGACTTATAGTGTTGCTTCATGGTAAGGATTTTTGGGAACGGATCGCACACTCGGTTGAAAGGCATGTGTACCTGGGGCGGTAACTTTCATGATTCGGAAGGGACCTTCCCTGCTGGGGGAGAGCTTATGGGTCCTTCTTGGAATAGAGCGTGCCGCGACACCAGGTTGCCCTCCTGCAGGTCCCCGATGCGTTCGGTTCTTTGGCGGTAGTGCTTAGAGCATCAGCCGAGACCGCGCGTTGTGGGGTGTTACCTGCAGCCGAGTCTCGTCGACGAGGTTGTCATCTTCGCGCTGGATCAGGTCCTGCGCGGCTTCTCCTGGGGGCCCCCGGGGAGTTCTCCCCTTCTGGCTAAGGCCTTCAAGGGGTAGGTGGACTCGGGCTCGTCTTGGATGACCTAAGGCGTCTTCCCCTTCTGACAAGGCCTTCAAGGGGTTGACAGACCTTGGGCGGCCCCCGGGAGGTATGTCCGAGGCACGGAGGCGTGCCGCAGTTGGCTACCGCCCTGGCCCGTCACCGTCGGAACTGGAGTCCTCACCGTTATGCACTGTCTTTATGACACGCTGAGGCTCCTGGAACCCCACCTGATGGGCGGCGGTGACTGGGGCATCGACCTTCTGTTTGCCATCCCTCTGAGGGTAGGACGGTGCTTCAGCTCTCTGCTGTCTTCCTTTGCGGAAGCGCTCTGCGAGCCTCTGGATATCCCAGCACTCGGCAGCAGTATGGTTGCCGGCGTCATGCACGGGGCATAGCCCGCCCTGGTCACTGTCTGGGGCCGGTGACTGCCGCTGCCTTTTGTCGGGGCGTGGCCCCCGAGCTCCACTAGTCGTCGTAGCTGCGGCGACGGGAGCCGTGAACGATGACTTCATCTTGCCACTCCCCCGGTTCTTGGCCTTCTTGCCACCCCCATAGGCAGCAGCGCCGGACCCGGGCTGTCCTCCTGACTCGGAGGTCGGTAGAGAGTGCCAGTTCCGCCCTTCAGCCGCTCTGGCGCATTTGTCCGCCAAGCTGAAGAGCTCAGAGACGTCGCGGACCTCTCTGGTCGCGAGCTTCTCAAGCATTTTCTCGTCCCGGACACCCTGACGGAACGCCACCACCACAGAAGCACTTTGAATATGCGGGATGGTGTTGCGTACCTGGGAGAACCGCTGGATGAAAGAGCGCAGCGACTCCCCAGGCTGTTGCTTGACGGTGTGGAGGTCAAGCTCCGTGCCGGGACGGGTGTAGGAGCTGACGAAGTTGGCGACGAACTGCCGGCAGAGCTCCCCCTTGGAGGTTATGGACCCCTGGGGGAGATTCATGAGCCAAGACCGAGCTGGGCCGGTCAAGGCGACGGGGAAGTAGTTGGCCATGACAGCCTCATCGCCTCCTGCGACAATTACGGCGGTGGAGTAGATCTGTTGGAACTCCGCCGGGTTGACGCTTCCGTCGTACTTCTCGGGCAGGTGCGGCCGAAACTTGCGCGGCCACCTCGCGAAGCGAAGGTGGGGCACAAGGGCCGCACATCCTGCTCCTGCCGCCGCAGGTATCGGCGCTGCGAACGCTTGGTTCGCAGTTGGCACCATGTACCCCGGCATGGGCAAGGCTGCACCATAAACCGGGGGCGCTGGTTGTGGGGCATACGGTTGTGGCATATGCTGCGTGGCGTATGCCTGAGGCATGACTCGTGTGGCGAAGACCTGCCCTCCAGGTTGCGTCGAGGCCGACGACATGCTGTCGCTAGCCTCATGGTTGCGATGCCTTTCTCGACGTCGCTCGAGGTACACCCGGGCATCCTGGCCCAAGTGGCACCGTTCCAGCTCCCTTCTCAGGTCCGTCAACGGGAGCCTGGAGGAGCTGGAATCCGCCGTTTGCCCGTCAACCGTTGGCGTGCGCGTCAGCGACACAACCGGTTGACCGGGGCGTCGCCCTCGCCGAAACCGAGGGTTCGCGGCGGCGACGACGAGGCGGTCCACTTCGCGGACCCACTGTTGGGTCGCTGAATGGGGTGCATCCCCAACAGGTGGGTTGCGCAGCAGTGCTCTTGCTGCAGCTAGCGCATCCCCATGGTGTACGCTCAGCGCTGCAGAATATCTCACACTGGTCGGAGCCTGCATCGCCGGAGTCGGCGTTGCCGGAGTCGGCTGCTGGCTTCCAGCTTGTGCCGACACACTCCGTCCTGAGTGCGTCGACATGTACTCCCCACTGGTCACAGTTCGTCGTGAACGCGGAGGGGGAGAGTTTGCCGCTGAAGGGAGCTTGGTCATCTTCGTCGGCGGAAACTCGTCGCACAAGGGGAAAAAACCCCTACCTGGCGCGCCAAATGTCGAAGTGTTCAGTCGACACTTCCCCCGGGCCTGCACTGGGCAGCCCACGGAGGTTCTTTTTTCGGTGGGGCTAGTCCCTTGCGGAGAGCTTGCGCGGATGGACGAGTTAGTAAGAGCTTGACACGGAGAGTTTTACGTGGTTCAGACCGCCGGAGCGTAAAACCATACGTCCACGGCGAGCTATGGAGCTCGCTGTATTGCTTGCTGCTCAGGGCCTGAGTCCTGAGCTTGGGGGTGAGTTACAGCTTGGGAGTGTATGGCTAGCGTATGAGTTGCAAAGTGCGAGTGGCTAAAGTGCGAACCCTTGCTAACGTTGCCTACCTGAGCCTTTTATAGTCC
This sequence comes from Neostapfia colusana, assembly GCA_030760725.1. NCBI lineage: Eukaryota > Viridiplantae > Streptophyta > Magnoliopsida > Poales > Poaceae > Neostapfia > Neostapfia colusana. The sequence continues at coordinate 16,862,361 of JASWHV010000017.1, read as the reverse complement.
AAGACTCGGGTGACTTACAAGGGGGGCCCGGGACCCGACAGGTGGTCCCTGGGAGATTGACTGTTATCTACCGTATCTGTAGTTATGCTGGTAGTTGTCTCTGGCGAAGGCTTCTGAGTCTTCGTCTTGTCGCCCTGCCCATGCCGCACGCTAGTCGTAGTGGTTGATGACGGCGCAGGCGGCATGGGATGTCTTGTCGCGGTGTTTATTGGCTGGCAGGTTCTGACACCGCGCGCCAGTCTGTGATGCGACTGGGCGCAACGGCACCTGACAGAGGCGTGCTCCGCGTCTCCGCGTCTTGGGAAGACGTACGGGCAAGGTATGGGGCGTCTTTACGCCCGCTGCCTATCGCTCGGGGGCAGGCAGCGCCGTTCTGCTGCCACGTGGCGGGCCCGGAGCCCTTCTCAGAGGAGAGGAGGGCCCGGCCCGCGGGGCACGTGGAGCCTCCGGACCTCTCCCCGCGGAGGGGGAGGTTCGGTTTCTGTCGGCCACGTGGCGGCCCTGGAGCTCCCCTCTGAGGAGAGGGAGGTCCGGCCCTGCCAGATACGTGGCACCTTCGGACCCCTCGCCCGCGGAGGGGGAGGCTCGGCTTCTGTATGCCACGTGGCGGGTCCGGAGCTCTCCTCTGAGGAGAGGGAGGTCCGGCCCCGCCGGACGCGTGGCGCCTTCGGAGCTCTCCCTGCGGAGAAGGGCAAGTTCCTTAGGCATTTTCCCCTGTGCGCGGGGTACCCCATATCTCAGGTACCGACAGAATCCATGAAACGTAGAACACCTCCGTAAGTTCTATCCTTAGCGTAGCGGTAGGGTTATTTTTTCTCTGTAAGGGTGTCATAGTGTCTAGGAACAACGCCTAGAACAACTAAGCTCCGGAGAAGTCTTGCTACTCTTGTCATCTGGAGCGGGTCGCTGCCTTCTTGTACGATCTATTTCCTCCTATGAATGAAGTTTGAAATGAGAAAATTTTGTCTTATCCTGCGCACTCTTTTTTTTTTTACAGTTTGTGCTCACTCATGCATATGAACTCTAAATGGCATGTCCGGATCCTGTACTACATACTTGTCCTAGGTCCCGTAGTACTAGAAGGTCTCCTCACTGAAAGGTTAACGCCCGCGTGAGGTCCAGGACGCGTAGCCTGCTTAGCCTGGTTCCGTGCCCTAAGACTACCGCATTGCCTCCCCTGCGCTACAACTGAGTACTTAGGGGTCGGAAGGTACACGCCTACGGACAAAAAAGTAACCGGACCCCACACATTGCCCCCTTCTTTTTTTGTGTTTTCTTTCCATACTGCTCCGGCTGTGTGGCCAGTCATTTTTTCCTGTACCCATCCACAGTAGGAGCTGCGCTATCCTTCTGCAGACAGGTCTGCTTGAGGTACCTGTGGTGGCATGGCGCATGGCGCACGCCTACGTCCTCCACCCGTTCGCCATTATGGTGATAAGAAAGGGCGACGAGGCGTGATAGCGGCATAGTGCCGCCCTGCAGAGCGAGAACAAGACGACGTCTTCATCATCACCTGCAGCGTGGTCAGATGCGCTCAGCGCGCTAGTAGGTCCTTAATTCCCCCGCCAACCACTCTACCATGGGATGTAAAAACACTAGATCATGTACAAGGTTCAGACAACTTAGGGGCCACCTGTCGGGCCCCAGACCCTATTGTAACCACCTCGGTCTTGAACTATAAAAGGACCGAGGTGTCCACTTGACAAAAGCTTTGCATCCATTCGCAACCCACACACTCATACGCGCAAGCAATACAACAAACACCACCGTGGATGTAGGGTATTACGTTCCGACAGCCCGAACCACGTAAATCTCAGTATTCACCCGCTCACTCGAGTTGCATCGTCTTAGAGCCGTCAAGCCCCTCCAATCAAATAACCTCCGCGGGCTGCTTCCGTAGCAGACCGGGAAAGTATCGTAGCTGCACTTCGACACCATCAAAGCTTCAACTGATAACCTTGCTCCCGATAAAAAAATAATTAGCAAGGTAAATGGCTAAATGCAAGTTTAAAAAACAACTACGTCAAATAAAAAAGAATGAACGGAGTAAACTGAAGAAATTGAGGGAAACACCTCTCAAAAGATGTAGAAAACCATATCTTAAGAAAGAAAAAAGGCCCTAAAACTTTTATTAATATATATTTTATATAATGTGTTCTCTGCTTTAAAATAAATAGGGTCGATTAGTTCTCATTTATTTTGAAATTGAGAAAGTAATAATATGATTGAAACGGTGCATCCGGTGGTGTGCAGTGCCGGGGAACGTGGGGCAGAGAAGGTTAGAGAGATTTTTATTTCCGGAAAGAGGAGAGTGGATAAGCTTAAGGCTGCCCGCAGCAGGCACCTGTATCCGGTCCGCTCCACCAAATGCGGCAGGTGTTGCTGTAGCTCGGTAAATGTAACGCTGCTCTGTGCACCTGTAACAACAGATAAAGGAAAAAAGAGAGGAGGGAAAGAAAGAAAAGAAAAAAAAGAGAAGGAAAAAGAGAAAATGGAAAGGGAAGAAAAGGGAGAAGGAAAAAAAGAAAAAATAGAAGAGACGGAAATGTGAAAAAGAGAAAAAAATAAGAATAAAAGAAAAGAAAACAAATAAAATTTGGTGTTTTTATAAATTGTAAATATATTATTATTAATAATATAAAATTAGTTATATGGAAAATATAAAATATGAGTTAGTTGTGTTATATAATATGAAATAGTTGATATAGAGATCTGATTTAGAGATGAACGAGTGTAGAGAATTGAATTGTAAAGATAAAAATCTTTTAGAGGTGACTATAAAAGACTAGAAATATTTTTTTAAGATCTGGTATAGAGATCCAGCAGTGCTAACAGTCTATCGACAGTGCAAGAAACGCGCTGATGCTGCGGGATCTCGCGGTTACCTCAACTCTCCTTGTCGGTTTTTGTAAATCTGTCTTCGGACCGCACAGGCGTTGGTCCCGCACAAACCAAATGATGCCACGGCTCATCGCAGCCAAACCAGGTAACTAACCCAGCGGATCGAGTTGGTGCCGCCGCGGTCTTGTTTCCACGCACCCGTCGTCGCGCTTGTCGAACGCCATCCGGTTTCCGCGCCACGTCATCTCGCTGACGTTCCGTGATGTCAGTGGCTGCGCCGTGTCGCCGAGGGGAGCGGCCGCTTCCCGACAGGCGGGCCCAGGATGCGCTGTACCGACCGTCGCCGCCGCCACCATCCTCTGTACCGTTGACGCGGCGCGGACCAGAACTGTAACGGAGCCAGAGCACACTCCACACTGCAGAGAGCCAGCGAGGAAGTGAGCGAGCAAGCGAGGCGGTATTGGAAGCAGCGCAGCGGGTTCGCCTGGTGGCATCGTTATCACCGTCACCCACCCGCGATTAGCTCGGAGCCGTCTGCGCCTGGTACAGATCGAGCGAGTTCTTGCTGGACGGCACGAGACGAACCCAGCCCAGGAAGGCGAGGAGCAGGCGGGAGGGGTCGACCGAGAAGGAGCTTTGGGGAGATGGAGAGCCCGCGGAGCCCCGAGGCGGAGATCGGGCACCGGGTGGAGGACCTGTGGGAGGTGGCGGAGCCGCAGCTGTCGCCGTCCGAGAAGCTCAACTCCTGCTTCGAGGACATCCCCGTCGACTCCTTCCCGCGCGCGCACCCCTCGCAAGGTACGCGCCACCTCATCGATCCGCACTGGACTCCCTCCTGACTAACTAGCGCAGGCAGGAACTTCCCAGAGAGCCAGTTCTTTTGGTGCATTCGCGTCCTTGTCTCGTGCCCTTCTTGATGTCGTGCAGTACCCCCCTGGCTCGTCTGTCGTCGGAGCTTCCTGGACGAAATTGAAGGCGTGCACTCGTGATTGGATTCCGCAGCCATGAAACTTATCATCATGTCCTATTTATCGATTGGAGGACCAGTTATGATCTTGCCTGTTGTCCTTTTTGGGGGTTTCATGTGACCAGCGCAGTGGGTTTGTCTGAACACAGCCCGTTGATAGGATTACTCAATTTCTCCGACAATAAACCGTGCTGTTTTAGTCCGTCAGCGAAACTTCCTCTCTTTTTTTTTTCTTCCAGGTTCTGTGAATCTGCTGTAGGGGTTTTATGTCCAGTGTGTATGCTCAAGCGAGGCCAGACATTGTGATTCTCCATGTGATTTTTTTGAATTGGAGATCACTCCATTTCCATTCATCCACAGAACAGAAATATTCTCCATGTGATTGAGGGGTCCCTTTCGTTCCGTGACCAAACTAATCAAGAGCCGTGGGGGACTTTCTGTGCTAGGCGTTGTCATGCAAATTGATATTGATAACTATAACTTTGCTAACGATGGGCCTACAGCCATGATGCAAGATATCTTCTGGAGCACTGAGGGCCCATATTGCCAACTCCTTTCCGTAGTTCTGGTCTTATCCGGAGAATTAATCTAGTCAATCGGCTAAAAATATCCCACCTTTTCTGTTTAAAATGAATGCGCGCTTGCTCATTGGTATCTTTAGGGTGCATCAACCTTGTATGTTTTGTGCTGATACAGAAGATGCACATGTCTAGCTGTTTTGCTAATCCCCTTTTTGCCTGCCTTGTCCCACAACTGCCTTTTCGTTGTCACTGTTAAATTATAAGTGAATTGCCCATCTTTCCCTATCGGAAGCTTTTCAGGTCAACCGGTCGGTGCATAGTATCTTAACATGGTATTAGAGCCAGAGGTCTCGAGTTCGAATCCTGACGGGTGCAATTTATTAAAATAAATTGCAGCTGACTCCTATTTCACTTTACGGCCCGAGAGAGCCTGCACGTGAAGGGATTTGTTAAAGTATAAGTGAATTGCCCACCTTTCCCTACGGTTCGCCTGGTTGGTACTGACCCTCGTCGTCGTGATTCACAGCGTCTTTGGGAGCTTGACTGACTTCGTCTTCCTTCTGCTGCGCCTACTAGTTCAGTCGGCTCCAGTTTTGTTGCTTCATCCACTTTGTCATCTGCTCAATGGCACCATCGTCTAGGTCATCTTTGTGGTTCTCGTCTATCCATCCTAGTTCGTCGTGGCCTTTTAAAATCAGTCTCTATTTCTAAGTCTTTAGCTCATTGTCAGGGTTATCAATTAGGGAAGCAGATTTAGCTTCCTTATCATTCTAGTAGCGTCATTTCGATCTTATTCATTCAGATGTATGGGGACCTATACCTTTTGCTTCAAAAGGAGGACATAAATATTATATCATTTTTATAGATGATTTTTCTCACCACACATGGGTTTACTTTATGAAACATCGTAGTGAGGCGTTATCCATCTATAAGTCCTTCTCGACTATGGTCCACACTCAGTTTGACACTCCTATTCATATTTTTTGAGCTGACTCCACTGGTGAGTATCTCTCTGATGCTCTTCGTCAGTTTCTTTCTGAGCAAGTTTTTTCTTGTGCTGGTGCCCATGCTCAGAATGGCGTTGCTGAGCCTAAGCATCGTCATCTTCTTGAGACAACTCGTACTCTACTGATTGCTTCCTCTGTTCCCCCTTATTTCTGGGCTGATGCAGTCTGTATTGCCACTTATTTAATTAACATTCAACCCTAGTACACCCTTAGAGAGGGGATTCCCTTTGAGCATCTTACGGGTAAGACGCCTGACTACACCAACCTTCGTTTTTTTGGTTGTGTGTGCTACGTGCTGCTCGCAGCTCGTGAGCGCACTACGATGACTGATCAGTCGGTCGAGTGTGTCTTCCTAGGGTACAGTGCGGAGCATAAGGGGTATCGTTGTTGGGATTCGGTTGGTCGATGGATGAGAGTTTCATAGGATGTCGTTTTTGATGAGACACGCCTTTTCTATCCTCGTCCTTTTTCTGATACTTCTTTTGTATATGTGGTCGATCCTATTTCGTTTCTATTCTTTCCAGATGCCCCTGTTGCTAGTGCCCCCCTTTCACACTCGGGGCCGCGTTCCACGATCTCTCCTTCTTCGGAGCCTTCTTCTTTGGTTCCCGATTATACTTTGAAGGCTCCTGTGATGCAGATATATACTCAGACGAGTTGTTTCTCTTTCAGATGTGCCATCTTCTTTTGATGAGCCGTCTACTCCAGTTGAGTCATCTTCGGATGTCTCATCTCCTCCAGCTCAACCTCCCTCTCCTGGTACGCCTTCTTCTCCTAAGGGATCATCTTATTTCGATGATTCTTCTCCTGAGCAGCCCCTTGGACGTGGTCATCATCCTCGCTAGCCTCCTGATCGGTACTCTTCTTCTAGCTTTGTTGCTACTGCCTTTCTGAGCCGGCTACGTATCGCGATGTTGTTCCTCATCCAGAATGGCACCATGCGATGGCCGAGGAGATTGCTGCTCTCGAGCGCCCTGACACGTGGGAACTTGTGCCCTGTCCTTCACGTGTTTGTCCTATCACTTGTAAGTGGGTTTATAAGGTTATGACCCGCTCTGATGGTTCACTTGAGTGATATAAAGCTCGACTAGTCGCCCGTGACTTCTAGCAGAAACATGATCGTGACTATGATGAGACATTTGCTCCTGACGCTCACATGACCACTGTTCGTAGTCTTCTTGTTGTAGCCTCTGTTTGTGACTGGTCCATCTCTCAGCTTGATGTGAAGAATGTCTTTTTTAATGGTGAGCCGCGTGAGGAGGTTTATATGCAGCCACCTCCTGGTATTCTGTTACGGAGGGTATGGTTTGTCGTCTTCGTCGTTCTCTTTACGGCCTTAAGCATGCTCCTCATGCTTGGTTTCAATGTTTTGTGTCTGTGGTCACCATTGCTGGTTTCTCTGCCAGTGTTCATGATCCCACACTTTTTGTGCACACTTCGTCTCGTGGTCACACTCTTCTTCTTCTTCTCTATGTTGATAACATGATCATCACCGTAGACGATTCTAAATACATAGCGTTCGTGAAGGCCCGTCTTTGTGAGCAGTTTCTTATGTCCGATTTTGGTCCTCTGCGCTATTTTGTTAGGATTGAGGTTTCCTCCTCCTCTGAGGGAATTTATCTGTCTCTGGAGAAGTACATTCAGGATCTTCTTGATCGGGGTTCTCTTACTGATCACCGGACTGTTGCGACTCCCATGGAACTCAATGTCCATTTTTGAGTCACCGATGGTGAGCCTCTTGATGATCCTACCCGTTACCGTCATATTGTAGGGAGTCTAGTGTATCTTGGTGTCACTCGTTCTGATATCTCATACTTCGTTCACATTCTGAGTCAGTTTGTTTCGACTCCCACCCAGGTCCACTATAGTCACTTGCTTCATGTCTTGCGTTATCTTCGTGGGACTATGTCTAGACGCTTGTTCTTTCCACGCACTAGCTCTCTACAGCTCGAAGCATATTCTGATGCTACTTGGGCTAGTGATTCTTCTGATCGTCGACCTCTTTCTTCTTATTGTGTTTTTCTTGGTAGTTCTCTCATTGCTTGGAAGACTAAGAAGCAGATAGCAGTTTCTCGTTCGAGTGCAGAGGTTGAGTTGCGTGTGTCGGAGTGCGTGAGCTGCGACACTCCTCCCGGTCTGCTCGGAAGCAGCCCGCGAGGTTCTTTGATCGGAGGGGGCTTGGCGCCCTACGCAACCTAGGCTTGAGGGAGCGGATGAACACCGAGATTTACGTGGTTCGGGCCGCCGGAGCGTAATACCCTACGTCCACGGGAGTGCTTGTTGTATTGCTTGCTTGTGCGTGCTTGTGAGGGTGGAATTGGGGACCGACCAACCTCTTGTCGGGTGGTCACCCCGGTCCTTTTATAGTCCAGGGCCGGGGGTGGTTACAATGTGGCTTGGGGCCCGACAGGTGACCCCGAAGCTATGTGAACCCTATACATGATTTAGGGCTTCGTCCTCTGAGTAGAGTAGTCAGAGGGGCAGTTAAGTCCGCCGCCTGGCGCACTAAGCGCCCCTGTCCGTGTGTCAGGTGATGATGAAGACGCCGTCTTGTCATTGCGTCTTGTCGTTTAGCTTGGGCAGCCCAGTGTCGTTGGGCGGCACTGTACCGTTGTCACGCCTTGTCGTACTGTCTTGTCACAATAATGGAGAATGGACAGAGGACGGTGTGCGTAGTGCGCTATGCTTCTGGGAAGGCACGAGTCTTGAATGCGCATCCTGACAGCGCACTTCCACCTTGACTTCGTCGACCCACGGCCCACGACGGATCGTGGGGCACATGGTGGCTTCGAAGCTCTTATCGACGGGTCTGGAGCCAGGAGACACGTGGCAGCTTCGGACCTCACCTCGGTGGGGAGGCTCGGCCTAGAGCCCAGGGCACGTGTCGGCTCTCGAACTCAAGCGCACGTGCCAGCCCCTGGGCTGACCTCGGGGCTAAGAACACGTGGCTACGTCGGGGCTCTCCTCAGCAGGGAGGAGTGTCAGAGCCTGGATACACGTGTCAGCTCCGGACCTCACCTCAGCGGGGAGGCTCGGACCGGAGCCCAGGGCACGTGTTCTGAGCCAACTGACACGTGACAGCTCCGGATCTCACCTCAGCGGGGAGGCTCGACCCAGAGCCCAGGGCACGTGTCGGCTCTAGAACTCAAGCGCACGTGGCAGCCCCAGGGCTGACCTCGGGGCGAAGGACACGCGACTACGTCGGGGCTCTCCTCAGCAGGGAGGAGTGTCAGAGCCCGGATACACGTGGTAACTTCGGACCTCACCTCAGCGGGGAGGCTCGGACCGGAGCCCACGGCACGTGTTCTGAGCCAACTGACACGTGGCAGCTCCGGACCTCACCTCGGCGGGGAGGCTCGGCCAAGAGCCCAGGGCACGTGTCGGCTCCGGAACTCAAGCGCACGTAGCAGCCCCAGGGCTGACCTCGGGGCCAAGGACACGTGGCTACGCCGGGGCTCTCCTCAGCAGGGAGGAGTGTCGGAGCCTGGATACATGTGGTAGCTTCGGACCTCATCTTAGCGGGGAGGCTCGGACCGGAGCCCAGGGCACGTGTTCTGAGCCAACTGACACGTGGCAGCTCTGGACCTCACCTCGGCGAGGAGGCTCGGCCCAGAGCCCAGGGCACGTGTCGGCTCTGGAACTCAAGCGCACGTGGCAGCCCTAGAGCTGACCTCGGGGCTAAGGACACGTGGCTACGCCGGGGCTCTCCTCAGCAGGGAGGAGTGTCGGAGCCCAGATACACGTGGCAGCTCCGGACCTCACCTCAGCGGGGAGGCTCGGACCGGGGCCCAGGGCACATGTTCTGAGCCAACTGACACATGGCAGCTCCGTACCTCACTTTGGCGGGGAAATTCGACCCATAGCCTAGGGCATGTGTCGGCTCTGGAACTCAAGCTCATGTGGCAGCCCCAGGGCTGACCTCGGGGCCAAGGACACGCGGCTACGCCGGGGCTCTCCTTAGCAGGGTGGAGTGTCGGAGCCCGGATACACGTGGCAGCTCTGGACCTCACCTCAGCGGGGAGGCTCGGACCGAAGCCCAGGGCACGTGTTCTAAGCCAACTAACACGTGGCAGCTCTGAACCTCACCTCGGTGGGGAGGCTCGGCCCAGAGCCCAGGGCACGTGTCGGCTCTGAAACTCAAGCGCACGTGGCATCCCCAGGGCCGACCTCCGGGCCAAGGACACGTGGCTATGCTGGGGCCCGCCTCAGCAAGGATGCGGGGCCCAGGCTGTCTTTTACCCTCCACGCGGGGGTACCTGGTCTGCAGGGTACCGACAGTGGCCCCCGGGCCCATCTCGGGGGAGTCAGCGAGCCCGCAGGTGGGGCCTCCATCTCTCCCACGTGGTGGTTTTGAACCTGCACTTGTGTTGGGGCGCACCTACCACTGGATGAGGGAGGACGTCAGCATCGGGCCTCCTAGGAGGTCTGGGACGCCAGGGACCTGTTCGGACCTGCAAGCATAGCAGAGAAGAGGAGTAGTCGTGCTCTCTTGTCACTCTACTGTTTGTTAGCTTTGCTGTGGCTTACGATCCTCAGCTGAGCTACGGGGCTTGGGTAATTCGGTGTGAGTCGTCCGGGCAATGGTTAAAGCCTTGCTCAGGGGTATGAGCTGTCCGGTTCCCCGGTACTCAACTGTAGCGCTGGAGAGGCAGGGTGTGCATGCTAGGGGTACGGAACCAGGCATAGCAGACTACACAATCTGGACCTCCCGCTAGCGTAAGCCTTTCTGGAGAGGGACCATTCGGCGCCATAGGGCCCCCAGGCAATGAGACGACCAAAGGTCCCCAAGTTACGGTTAAAACTTTGCTTAGGGGTATGAGCCGTCCGGCTCTCCGTTACTGAGTTGTAGCGCTGGAGAGGTAGGGTGTGCACGCTAGGGGTACGGAACCAAGCATAGCAGACTACACACCCCCTCCCGCTCGCGTAAGTCTTTCAGGGGAGGGACCATTCGGCGCCATAGGGCCCCCGAGCAATGAGACAACCACATGACTCTCGGGTATGCCACAGGTATCTCAAGCAGACCCGCCTACAGAAGGATTGCACAGCTCTTGCTATGGTTGAACACAGGAAAAAGTGACTGGCCACACGGTCGGAGCAGTATGGAAAGAAAGCACGAAAAGAGTGGGGGCAATGTCCGGGGTCCGGTTACTTTTCTTGTCCGTAGGCGTGTTCTTTCTGGTCCCCAAGCACTCAGTTGTAGCGCAGGGGAGGCAGTGCGGCAGGCTTAGGGTACGGAACCAGGCTAAGTAGGTTGCGCGTCCTGGACCTCCGGCGGGCGTTAACCTTTCAGCGAGGAGAAAACATGTCGTACAAGAAGGCAGCGACCCACTCCGTATGACAAGAGTAGCAGGACTCCTCCAGGGCTTAGCTGTTCTAAGCGCTGTTCGTAGACACTATGACACCTTTTTAGAGAAAATAGAACCCTACCGCTGCGCTAAGGATAGAACTTACGAATGTGCTCTATGTTCTGTGGATTGGGTAGAGGTACCCATCCTCCGTGGCTAGGTGGGCGCACCTGGGGCGGCATACTTGTGCTGCTCGGAAGGGGCCCTCCCAGCTGGGGGAGGGTTTGTCACCCCTTCTCGAGAAAGTATTAGCCGAGGCACCAGGTGGCCCTACCTTGGGCCGTCTACTCTGCGCGTACCGTTGCTGATATCGCCGGAGCGCTTAGCAGTGTAGCGCATTTCGTGCGGCCTATAGCCATGTTACCTCGTCGACGAGGTTGATATTGTTAGACTCTATAATTGTGTGTGAGGCACAGGGGTATATTAGTCATTAGTGAGGAATTATGGTTAGGGGTAGTTTAGTCTTTTCCCCTCACCTAATCCCTCTATATAATCATCCCTGTACCCTCATTATTTTCATCATCTAATACAACCACTATTACCCCTCAAATTTGGTATCAGATTGCTTTTATTCCTGGGCTTCTCTCTCTTCTCTCTAGTTGTGCCCAGCCGCCGCCGCCAGGCTCCGGCCATTGGCCGCCGCCGCGCAGCTGGCCACCGCCGGCCGTTGCCGTATCGTGCGCCGCCTCCTCGCCCCTCCTCGGCTGGCACACTGCGCTCCTCTCTTGTCGTCTCTCAGCAACCGCGCCGCCTCCTCGCTGTGCGCAGCGCCGCCCGGCCGTCGCGCCGCCTCCTCGCCGCGCGCCGCAGCCGCGCCATCTTGCCGCCGCGCCGCGCGCCTCCTTGTCGTCGCGCCACCTCCTCTCCTCATGGAGCTGCCGCCGTCGGGCCCCTGCGTATCGCCGCCGGGATGCGCGTCGCCTTCGGTCGTCCGGGCTGCGCCGCCACCGTCCGCCTGGGCCGTGCCGCCACCGCTGCTTAGGGCCCAGATCTGGCCGCCGCCTCCATCGCACAGCCGCCCGCCACCTGGTCCGCCCTGCCGCCGTCCGCCAGGGCCGCGTCGTTGCCGGACGCATGGGCCGGGCCACCGCCCTCGGCCGCCGCCGCTGTGCCACCCTCGGCCACAGCCGCCGCGCCGCCCTCGGCTGTCGCCGCCGTACCGCCGTCGGTCGCCGCTGGCTCGGCGGTGTCCCTGTGGGCTGCCGCGGCCTCGCCTCCTGACGTGCGACCGTCGTTTCCTGTTCAGATGCGGTCATCGCCGCAGGGTACTCGACCGCCATCGATTGGTGTACCTAGATCGTCTGTTGGCACGACCGTCGAGGGTCCGAGCGTGTTGTCTTCCTTCTCGGCGCCACCACCGCCGGGGCATGTCGCGACCCGTTCTATACTGTCGGTCTACCTGCGGGGTCTCACGCCGTCTGGCCTTGACTGGGTGGTGGACTCCGGTGCCTCGTACAACACCACCCGTGACGTTGGTATCCTCTCTTCTACCCGCACTTCCCGTCCCTCTGATCCTTCATCTATCGTTGTTGGGAATGGGTCGGCTCTTCCAGTCATCTCAGTAGGTGACTCGGGTTCGCCGAATTCGTTTCAGCTACGTGATGTTCCTGTTGCTCCTGACATCATTCAACACCTTCTTTTCGTTCGTCGTTTTACTACTGGCAACCATGTTTCCCTTGAGTTCGATCCTTATGGTGTAACTGTGAAGGATCTTACTACTCGACGCATTCTCTTTCGCTGTGAGACTACGGGTCCCCTATACACGATGCGTCTTCCCGCTTCCGCTCCGCCTCTTGCCCTGACTACGACAACCTCTTCAATCATTTGGTATCGTCGGCTTGGCCACCCCGGAGTTGATGCTATGTCAAAGTTGTCTGGTAGTTCAGTGATTTCGTGTACTCGGGGTACTCATAAATCTCTTTGCCATCAGTTGAGCCGCCACGTTCGACTTCCTTTTCCGCATTCTGTCACTCGTGTCGAGCATGTTAGAAATAATCTTGTTATTTGTGATTTGTGTGTTCCTCAGTTCGTGCAGATTTGTTGTGTCATCTGCATGAGGTGAGGGAGTCGTGTGTGGTGCTCGGAGTGCTCGACGCGAGAGTCCAGTGAATCTCTGGCGACCGTTTCTGGGCGGCGCTGCATGCGCTTAGCGCGTGGGCTGCATGCAGCTGAGCAGAGCGCCTGATGGGCTCGTGACTGGTTTGTTAGAAATGGTGTGCATGGAGTCTTGTGCATGCAAGAAATCTGGAGCAGGTCACCAGGAGCAAGTCAGGAGCCGTGCATGCAGCGAAAATCTCTAGTGAAAGGAGTAACGGTCGGAGTGCATGAGCATACACGACGTGCGGATCGTGGTACAGAGGTTGTTGCTCCTCTGATGTATAAATGTGGTGCCAGGCACTGCTGCTGCGGCCCGTATTTTTTACCAGTGGTGAGAGTGTTTTTGTGTCAGGAGTATTAGAGTGTGTGTGTGTTGTGCAGCGCAGCCAGCTGAGAGTGTAGTGAGGAGAAGTGAAGAAGGTGTGTGTTAGCGGGTGGACGCGATTTATTAAAATAATTTGCAGCCGACTCCTATTCCACTTTGTGGCCAAGAGAGTCTGCACGTGAGGGGGAGTGTTAAAGTATAAGTGAATTACCCACCTTTTCCTATCGGCTTAAGTTTTTCGGGTCAACCGGTCGGTGCATAGTAGCTTAACAGTCACCATCTTCTTGCATCAGCAATCCCACTTTACAAACTAAATGACGTGTTAGTATTACGATGGCTGTTGCATGTTGCTACAATTTTGCACAGATATAAGGAACTGTAGCAATGCTGTCGATCTGATTAGCAAAAAAGTCTCGCTCTACAAAATTGAAACAGAGTTGAATGACCAGTAAGATAGCATGTTTGTTTTACTCCAAAAACTGTGTCATTGTATGCAGTAATCTATAATGGTCTTTCATGCCCATGTATGCAGTAATCTGGATCCTGGACTAGTGCATGTTTATTTTCTAAATCCATGCATTTGGAGGTTTGCAGTTATAACTTCCAGTTCCTTTCATTTGTTCAGACAGTTATGCTTTCAGCATCTTCAATCATTAATGGAACCTAAAAGAATAAAATACTGAACTACAAAGCTCTTTTTATGCTACAACTGAATACTATGCCAACTGCCAAATGATGATTTTGAAGAGGCTATAGTCAATTGTACATTTTCTCGCAACAGCGATTTCTATTGTCGAACCAGCCTCTCTGCAAAAGCAGAGGTAAGGCTGTCTAGGAATAACACTTCCCCAGACCCAACATGTGTTGGAGCCTTCAGCACTGGGTACACCCTTTTTTAACAGCGATTTCTATTCAGATATAACATAATCCGTTCCAAAAGAATAAATAAATAAGGTATATCCTGATAGTAATCTCTGGTTTTTAAGTCAACTTTCACGATCTTTCTGCAGTAATTGAGATACCTTGCGATGCCAGTCTTGCTGAAGCTGTCGAAATATTGTCCAAAAACAAAATCTTGAGTGTACCCGTAAGAAATGTTGAGGCTCCAGAAGAAGCAAGTTGGATGGATAAATACATAGGTATTGTGGAATTCGCTGGAATTGCCATGTGGCTGCTCAGTCAGGTCTGTAACCTCGCCACTGCAACATACCTAAACTCTCACTCTGTTTGAAAGTAACTCTTACCAATCAGGATATCCACAGATTGATCAATTTCTGTTCGTTCATAATACTATCTCTCAAATACATGAGTCATGGTCCAAAACGAATAAAAATAAGATGGACAGTATACAAGCACCACAGTATAATCTTTGATTTAAGTGTCCCATCAAGTCATTCACAGAAGGTTAACCCTTCTGTAGTCTTGTTAATATAAAATACATCTTCAAATTATGCATAATCTTACCCATTTTTCCTTTCTATGGTAAAGCAGTAAGGGAGCCCTTTATACTGTAATTCTGAAAATTAAAAAACAGGAAATAACATTCTAATTGTAACACAAGCCAGCATGATGAAAAGATCAACATTTAACAATGGAAGCACCTTTTTTGACCATAATATCAATTACACTTTGCGCCTTGCACATATTTCTGATATGAATTGCTTCTTTTCCCCAACAACAGTCTGATCTTGCAGCTAATGGAAAGGCTGGGTCTCCAGTTGGATCACCCGTTGCCAATCTTGCAGCCCGGCTGGACTCTTTCACATTCAGAAGAACATCATCTGGCACTGTAGAAACTACTACTGATTCAGAATCAGATGAAGCAGCGTCAGTTGGTGGATGTTTCTTTGAAACACTTACTTCCTCTGAATTATACAAGAATACAAAGGTTATTTTCTTGTGCGTCACATTCAGAAGAGTTATATCAACCTGTAGTGAGGACCAATTCTTACCATGTTGTGTTGCTGTAGGTTGGAGATATCTCAGGAAGCTTCCGGTGGGCACCATTTCTTGCACTGCAGACATCTGACACATTCCTTACCATGTTGCTGCTTCTATCCAAGTACAGAATGAAGAGCCTTCCAGTCGTAGAAGTGGGAGGAGATAAGATCGAGAACATCATAACACAATCTTCAGTTGTGCACATGCTTGCGGAGTGTGTTGGACTTTCCTGGTTCGAGAGCTGGGGAACTAAGAAACTGTTGGAACTGGGACTTCCTATCATGCAGCCATCCAAACTTGTCGAGGTACCTCGAAACTAATGACCTTTGCCTTCCTCCATGAAGCTGTTGGACAACATAACCCTTTTAATCTTATCTGCACTGCAAACACACAAAAAAAAATTCAATTCTCCTTGTCTTGCTCACGGTATAATCACTTTATCTACTTGAGTAGAGGCTATCAATAGCTCTTGCAAAATAGCAAAAGTTGTATTTGATGACCAACATCGTTTAGCCAATAGCACATAGACCAGTTAAACTGATGAGTTCAAATGGCTGTGGGCGTTTGTCTGAAAACAATATTTTAGAAGGATAAAGTTCATTAAACCGTGCCGCTTTAGCAAATCTGCTTGCAAGGAATGCCTCCTGAAATTGAACCAATGACATTCATCATCTTTACAGGTAAATGAAGATCAGCCAGTCCTAAAAGCCTTCCAACTAATGAGGGAAAAGGGTGTTGGTGGTCTGCCAGTCATGGACACAAGTGGAACAAAAGCGATTGGAAACATTAGCATCAGAGATGTCCAGTATCTTCTAACTGCCCCCAAGATATATAAAGAGCACAGGTTTGTAATCCTAGTACACCTTTATTGATGAGTATTGTTAGGTTTGGTAGCCAATGCTTCACAGTTATTGTTGCACACATGCACCATTACTTCGACTGCATGTAGTAACTAGGGAAGACCGTTGCAGTAAATGGTCCTATAGCTTTATATGCGAGAGCGACTAGGATGCAATCACCGTTCTGATGCAATCGTGCAAACAACTCCAAGTCTACACAATCTTCATCCTATGATCACTGTATTTTTTTTACTTAAGCCCCTTCAGGTGTCAAGGGCGTCGAGACCTAGGGTAGCTGGCCCTCGGCTACGGAGCTCGTAGCCGCGGTCCGTCGTCGCCGGCGAGGTTTTTCCCCTCTGTCGTCGGCTTGGTTGAGGAAGAGATGGGAAACCAGGAATAATAATTTATTGCTTGCCTTCTCAATGTTCGGTTACCGAATATATGGCCTCAGACCTTCACCAACCTTTCCTAAACTTTAATGGATAAAAATAGAAACTAATCTCATAAAAATAGAAACTAATCTCTCTTTCCACTTTTAGCCACTCGTGGTGTCCTCCTCCTGTGCGCATGCGACGCGTTCTGTGGCGCGGCGCACGTCACGGCGGCGCCTGTACGTGCGCCCCCACATGACATCTCTCCCCCCCCCCTCGAGGTCCAGCTCGTCCTCGAACTGAAAGTCGGGGTACTTGATGCGGAACTCGTCGAGGTCCTCCCACGAAGCAGACTCCGCTGGCTCGCCGCGCCAGTGGACAAGGACCTGACGAACCCCACGCGCCAAGCGAGCTTTCTCGACACGCAGCGGCTCTGGAATCACCGCGCCGTTGTGGATGGCCGGCAGGGTCGGGGGCGATGCCGGAGGTGCGCCGACGAACTTCTTGAGTACGCCAACATGGAACACATCATGAAGTCGGGCACCCAGGGGCAGTTCTAGGCGGACCGCGACATCGTTGATGATCTCGGTGATGCGGTAGGGTCCCACAAATCGGGGCTTCAGCTTACCTGTGGACGTCCTAGGTAGGGAGGCTGCTGCACGCTGCCAGAGTCGAAGTAGTGCCCAATAGCTGACCTGATAAGAGACCTGCCGATGCTGCCGGTCGTAGTGGAGCTTCTGGGACGCCTGTGCCTGCTCCAGGCGGTAACGAACATCAGCCAGGAAGGCCTCCCGAGCCTCCATGTCCTGGGCGACGGCAGCCACCCTCGTCTCCCCTGGCTCATAAGAGCGGATGGACGGAGGGTCACGATCATATACCACGCGGAACGGCGTGTCCCGGAGAGAGGTCTGGTATGCGGTGTTGTAGATGTATTCGGCCCACGACAACCAGCGCAGCCACTGGCAGGGACGATCTCCGGTGAAACAACGCAGGTACATCACGATGACGCGGTTGGCAGCCTCCGTCTGACCATCCGACTGTGGGTGGAAAGCTGACGTCATGTGCAGCTTGGTGCCCATAAGCCGCATGAGCTCGCGCCAGAACGACGAAGTGAACACCGGGTCGCGGTCGGAGACGATGGATTGCGGGACGCCATGGAGGCGAACAATGTGGGCGAAGAAAGCCTGTGCCACAGATTCCGCCGTGTATGGGTGCGCGAGGGGGATAAAGTGGCAGTACTTGCTGAACCGGTCGACTACGGAGAGAATGACCGTCTTCCCATTCACCCTTGGTAACGCTTCCACGAAGTCGATACCGATGTCGGACCAGACCGCCGCTGGAACAGGCAGCGGCATAAGCAGCCCTGCTGGGTGTAGGTGCTCTGACTTGTACCTCTGACAAGTAGGGCACGACCGCACGAAGTCCTGCACCACGCGACGCATGTTAGGAAAATGAAAGTCGCGGTGGAGGCGGTGGAGCGTGCGATGGACGCCCTCGTGCCCATCCTCGTGGACGGCCTCCACGATCTCCTGCAGCAGCGGGGAGGTGGGTGGGATGTAGAGGCGCCCTCCGTAGGTGACCATGTCATCGACCACTGTCCACGGCGCGACGCGTGTACCCGCGCGAACCTCCTCGTGGATGGCCACCAGTGTCGGATCCGTGGCCTGCGCGTGACGAAGACGGCCGATGAAGTCAAAACGAGGCGTCGAAATAGCCAGCAAGGCGCCCTCCTCAGTGTCACGGCGAGAGAGGGCGTCAGCCACGACGTTCGTAGAGCCGGACTTGTATTCGACGGCGAAGTTGAAACCCAACAGCTTGCCGGCCCAATGGTGTTGCGGAATTGTGGCAAGGCGCTGGTCGAGCAGGTACTTGAGACTGTAGTGGTCTGTCTTGACGATGAAGCGTCGTCCCCACAAGTACGGCCGCCAATGCCGTACGGCCTGGACCAGACCGATGAGTTCTCGCTCGTACGCGGCGAGCGAGCGATGGTGTGGCGCCACCGGCCTGCTGAAGAACGCGACGCGGATGACACCGACACACGCGACGCGTTCGCCGTTGGCGACCAGAGCCGTGAGGCGAGGTCGGTGCTGGAGAGGCAGGCCAGTTCGAAGGGCAGCGGCCTCCGAGATGAAGTTGTGGGTGCTGCCCGAGTCGAGCAGGGCGACGAGGGATGCGGATCCCAGCCCGACCTCCAGTTGCATCATGTCGGTGAAGGCGACCCCGGCTAGGGCCTAGAGGGAGAACACGGGCGCTTCACCAGTCCCCACGTCCTCGGCAGCCTCCATGGCTGGCCCGTCGTCGTCCTCCTCAATACTGTCGAGGAGGAACAACCGTTTGCACACACGGTTGTGGCCCCTAGTGAATTTGTCGTCGCAATTGTAACAGAGTCCAAGGCGGCGGCGCTCTTCCTGTTCTGCCTGGGTGAGGCGTTTGATGGGGCGGCCCTCGACGGTGATTGTCGCGGGGGTGGCTGCTTTGGCACCCTGTGGCGCGGCCGGAGCCAGGCGGGCGGCCGGAGTCGGCAGCAAAGGACGGGGCGGCGCCCTGGCAGCCGGGGCGGTGTACTGCTCCCTCAGTTCAAACTGGCGAGCCAAACTCATGGCGGCAGCCAGGGACTGGGGGTTCTGGATCCGGACGTCGATGCTGAGCAGCGGTTGAAGACCTCCGGTGAACAGCTGAACCCGCTGCGCCTCGGTAAGCGGACCAGCACGAGGGAGGAGCGCCTGGAACCGATCTTGATACTCGGCGACCGTGCCCATGCGCCGGCATTCGGCCAATTTGGCCAGCGGGGCAGAGCGCAAAGGCGGTCCATAACGCAGATGCAACAATTCCTTGAAGGACGCCAGGACGGGGTGCCCTCGTCCGTCTGGACCTGGATGTACCACATCTGTGCGCCCTCCTCCAAATTGTAGGAGGCCATCCAGACCTTTTCCTCCTCCATGATTCGCTGCTGATGAAAATACGATTCACAGCGATTGGTGAAGATCAGCGGATCGGTTTTCCCGTCATAGCGGGGAAAGTCCATCTTCTGGAACCGTGGTGGTCGCTCGTGGTTTCGCTGCCCATCATTGCCTCCAGGACTGGTCAATGAGGCGGCGGGCCGCTCCTGCTGGAGCGCGGCCACGGACGTCTGCAGGGACGCCACCGTCGTGGTCAGGGTCTCGATCAACTTGGCCAGGTCGGCGGTGGATGGTTCAGACATGGCTGACGGGTGCGACACGGCGGCTAGAGGTGGCGCAGCGTGGGGGGCTGTTGCTGCGGCGGAGCAGATGGGGACGAGGAACGCCTGGTAGCTAATACCTGGTTGTCAAGGGTGTCGAGACCTAGGGTAGCTGGCCCTCGGCTACGGAGCTCGTAGCCGCGGTCCATTGTCGCCGGCGAGGTTTTTCCCCTCTGCCGTCGGCTTGGTTGAGGAAGAGATGGGAAACCAGGAATAATAATTTATTGCTTGCCTTCTCAATGTTCGGTTACCGAATATATGGCCTCAGGCCTTCACCAACCTTTCCTAAACTTTAATGGATAAAAATAGAAACTAATCTCATAAAAATAAAAACTAATCTCTCTTTCCACTTTTAGCCACTCGTGGTGTCCTCCTCCTGTGCGCATGCGGCGCGTTCTGTGGCGCAGCGCACGTCACGGCGGCGCCTGTACGTGCGCCCCCACATGACATCAGGAGACAACAGTGTCCACATTTTTTTTTCAATTTACGTTGAAAGGGCTTAGTGAAAATGCAATGACAGTAGGATGGAGATCGTGTAGACTTGAGTTGTTTGTATGATTGCACCAAAACTGTAATTGCATGTCAAACACTCCCTTCATATGCACCCAGTTTAACTATTGAATGCACTGCAGAACAATTACATCAAAGGATTTCCTCACCGCCGTCCGACACCATCTTCAGGAGCAACATGAGGCCTCACCCTTGCTGCATGACGTCATCACGTGCAAAAGGGACAATACAATTAAGGACATTATATTGAAGTTGGACTCTGCAAAAATCAGCAGGGTCTATGTAGTCAATGACAAAGGTAACATCGAGGGGGTTATCACATTGAGGGACATAATCTCCAAGTTGGTACACGAGCCACGCCACTATTTTGGAGATTTCTTTGATGGTGTTGTCCCTCTGCCTGCAAACAGCACTGTATGACACCGCTTGGCTTTCCAATCGCACTGATGTACCCTTGTGTAAATGTACATTCTGAACTGTTCTCTTCTGAAGGTTTCCTTGCTGTGTAATCCTTTCCACAACTTCCTCAGGTAAATAGAGCACTTGCCTATGAGGAATAAACTAAGGTGCTAATGGATCGCAATAATGTAAACAGACTCCTTGCCTTTCGTGTTTTCTTGTGATGGCTGATGATAGTCCCAGTCCTATTCTGTCTTGATAAACATTTTGTTCACTTGATTCAGAAAGAGATGTCGCTTCTTAGTGTTCCCTTCGACCACTGACAGCTGGACTCTTGTTTAGCTGCAGTTATCCGCTGTTAGCTTGCCCCAATGTGTGTTATTTCCATCTGTCAATCTCTCTTCCAGCATTCCGTGTTCCCTCCAATTGTATCTGATCGTGCCAGGGTCCACCAAACACATATCAGTGCAGCATGAGATTTGCATCTAGATATGTATTGAGAACGACAGTAGGTGCACTCTAGTTGTGCACGCTGACACTGCTCGATTTTCTTTTGTTTCCCGCGTAATGGTGACCACGAGAATTCGACATCCGCCCACGCTTGGAGACGTGTGTTGGCTAATCATTATGAATGATTTTTTTACTATCTATAATATCTATATCTCAGGTCCACTGAGTAAAATTAATCTTCCTAAAGCTAAGCGTCTACGTCTGTTAAGTCAGAAACCGAGAAGCTAACAATAAAACCATGGATGCCATTGTTGGAGTCGGTACGGGTGAATGATCATTTCTATGGACGAAAACAACTAAAATAAATAGCTGAACAGAGCGACATGTAGTTGCAGATTACGGTCATGATGGGCAATAACTGGCTGATTTGCACTCACTCAGCAATATAATCATATGAACAGTTTGGAGTCCAGTGATTTGGGGACGCTTTCTTTCAATCTTTCTCCTCTGTTTCATAATCGGAAATAACTGGCAATAAGTTCCCCGTTATCATAGCATTGACATTGGCAGTTGCTCATCTTCCTTTGTCCTAGCGTAATATACAACTGATCAAACCATACAGCATGCATAAAACTGATTTCATGTAACACCCCAAAACCTGTTAAGAGAGGAATTTAAAAAATTTTAGACGTATTGTATGTGGTGCAGAAATTCAAATTCAACTCAAAACAGAAAAGAAAAAGAAAAAATAAAACCCCCGGCCAGTGGGCCGAAACCCACCAGCCGGCCCACCCGCCCCCGCGCCAGCCCGCAGCCGCGTGCTCCTCTCTCTCTTCCTCACTGACACGCAGGGCCCGCGTGTCATCCCTCACCTCCCGCTCGCGCCAACTACCCGGACTCCCCCGCGCGCGGCCGATTGCAACTAACCCAGAAAACCGCGCTTTCCCAGCCGAATTCTGGTCCCGGACGACTCCAACACGATCACAACCGACACGCCGCCCTCCCCCGTCTATATAAACGCCGGCATCGTCCCGTTTTCCCTCACGATCGGCTGTTTTTCCTCCCGGTGAGAACCGAAGCTCCGATCACCGTTTTCTCTCGATCTCTGCTCGGATTTTCCGATCTAACGCGCCGATCGTGTTCCACCGCCTCCGGGGAATCACGCAGGTGCAGAAGACTCGGTGGTTTGCTCTAGGCACAACTCCGACGAGCACCGCAGCGATTCCATCTCGGACCTCGTCGCCGACCGCCTTCCAGGACCTCCGAGCTCAAGAAAAACCCCGAGGTGAGATCCCCGACCTCCCCTCTACCGATCTATGCCATGAAATCCCAGTTTTAGGAAGAATAGACGAAGATCCGAAGTTTTCCGGCGAGATCGCCACCTCTCGCCGCCGCGCGCCGCCGGGCAGCGCCGCCCGCGCACGGCTAGGGCGACGTGGCCGCTTGTGCGCCGTCTATTTTAAATCGCACGGTAGAATTAAAATCCGCGCGTACCGGTTCGATGATCTAATCTGAGCCGTCCACTTTAAATCGGACGGTCCACATCAGCCCCGCATTATAAAGGCCGGGATTCTTACGCGCTACCCCCTGGGGATCTCGAAAAACACGAGCTAGCTCCGGAAACTTCTGATCTAGCCCCTGGAACTTAATAAAAATTAGGAAAACCCCTCTGTTATGTGTAGTTAGACCCCTGGAAATTTATGAAATAATATAATAGACCCTGTAGTGAGGTGAGTTTACCTTTTTAACCCTATATGATATTAAATTTAGGAATTTGAATATGTGATTAGGATTTAAACTTTAAAAGGTGAGGCAAACATATTGTAAATTTAAATTTAAACTCTCCTAGCACTTGGAAAACTTTAGAATGAGTTAAAAATATATTTTAAGCTGAAATGAATCTGTCTAGTTGATTGTTCATATTTATTAGTTATAGAAACACATTTTAGGCTAGGAAATAATTCTGAAAATTGGTAAAATAAATTTAAATTAGTTCACATCAGAGGAGAAGTTTTAAAATATATTATTTAATATTTTAGATCAGAACATATTCTGTTTAGATGATATGCCCTACTATTTAATATTAAAACTCACTTTTAGGCATAGAAAATAAATCTGGAAAATATAGGAAAATAGGTATGCATAACTAGAAAATGATAAATGAAGTCTCCAAATCCAAAGACTTCAGTTTAGGATTTGGTAGAAGATCTGAAAACCCATTTGCGAGTAGGAAATTACCTTCCATGCAAACTTGGTAGCTAAAGACTGTATTAAAGAATTTGTTTAAATTAGAAATTCATATATAGTGTGCAAACAGAAATCTGAATACAAAAGTTAGAAATCATATACATATGTTTAAAAGTGCATGTAGGCTAAAAATCAACACATCTAGAGTAACCACAACACTTAGAAATATGAATGACTATCATATGTATGTATGTGTGGAGTGAAAGTGTGAACTATGTCTTATGGATTGTTGTTTTCTTTTGCTATGTGTGTTGGCATGAGTAGAACCTGCCCCAGAGCAAGTTCTTCCCTTCCAAGATCAAGACTTTCCATTCCCAGAGCAGCAGGAAGAAGGCAAGTGTCCTTGATCACTTTGATCCTATGCTAGAATGTGTAGATAGAGTTATTTGCATTGTCAATTGAAATATGAAACCCATGCTAGGAAGTTTCCCTAGAATTGCATTACCTTGTTTCCTTGTAGCCTGGGTTGGGATTTATTTTATCATGTCATTTATTCATATGCTTATGCTTAGCCATGCTTAGAATGGGATAATTGGGATATGAGATCATCAATTTGTTTACCTTACTCTTGAATGAGATATTATGAGTTATGTAGAGGTAGGGATCGAGGCAAGTTGGATGTTTTGGTTGGTGCTGGGTGCACGAGACTCGTGTTTGTGTTTAGTACTTGCCTGGATCCTAAGGACTGGTTCATGGAGCATGTAACCTGGCTTTATCGTGCCAACCACATGCTGAGATGGGGCAACTTGGCCAATTAATTAGGTGTATCCCCGACGTAGTATGGGTGTGTTGGATGGTGCGGGGGAATAGGTGTCAGCTGGACTACCGTATGAACCGCAAGGCTCAAGAGGGGGCCACTGCAGCGGGGTTGGAGCCTCTTGTATGCTGTTAGGGGTGAAACCTCAGTGGGCCCACGCTCGTCGGGAATCCCTTTGTAAAGGCTTCGTAGTGATCTCCTGGCTACACACCTGGGAAGTGTGAATGTGGTTCGTAGCCACTGGCATAATGGAGGTTCTTTTAGTCCACCCGGCAACGGGGGATGAAATCACTACATGTGGGTACAGTGGTGCAAACTCTGCAGAGTCAAAACTGTCATGACAGTCGTGCTCACGGTCAAGAGCGGCTTGGACTTATTCATGATTAGAAGATGATGACCTTGGAGGTTGTGGATGTTAAGCGGGGAGCTTAACATTGGAAATGATGTTATGGTTATTTGATTATGATGATGGGATGGGAGATTGGGACCATTTCACCTGTGTAGTAATGTAGGTGCTTAATAAGCTAAGGTGGTAGGCAATAATTGCGTAGCACTTTAACCATGAGTTCAACCTCTCCTTGTTCTAGCCATGCATGACATAACTTTCCCACACTTGCTGAGTACCAACTGTACTCAATCTTGCATATTTGTTGGTTTAAATTGCTGCTCAGGTCAAGGGGATGATGTGGTGTTTAATGACCAAGACTTCGGACCCGAAGAAGGATTCTAGGTTCATGGAGTCTCCGGGCAACGTCTGTGACGGAGCCCACAAGAATAATATTCCGCTGCTATTTTATTTACTTGTTATGAACTTATTATCGTTCATCGAGACATATGCTATGTAAGACTTATTTATATTCGACACCTGGCTTGTAATAAATGATGCTTCATTATTTGTCATCACATGTGTGAGAAAATGATCCTAGCATATATGTGATATTCACTCGGTTGTTCTTCGGAGAAACCGGGTGTGACATTTCAGGCATAAAAGAACAGCTGATGTGTATGCAGCAAACTAGTGAACTTCCTTTGACAACCTCTAGTTCTCGTTGAATTAAAAGCATACTCCAATAATCATTCCGTAGTCCGTACATTGCCAATAGCAAATTGTGAACACCAGCAAACCTATAAAGTTGTTGATGGAATAAATCTTTGAAGAAAATGGGGTGAGATAGCATCTGAAACTTGTACATACAAGGGGAGGATATGTTTGCACAAGGCTGATTCTCAACTAAGACAGGGCTGCAAACAAATATTGTTGCACAGAAGATTCAATTTTTTTTCAATATTCAGAAACCTAACCCATAGTAGGGTAATAGATTTTACTGTTACAGCAGGATCTAGCAATATAAAAAATCGACATTACCACCAAGACACATTCCAATGGAAACAGCACTAACTGCATAAGTGGTCCAGATTTGGTGTTCTGCGGTTGCTGTTTGGATGTGGCTGTTATAGGCCATACACCTGGTATAAGTTACTCCCTCCAATTGTTTATTATAGGTCATAGATCTAAAATACACTTGGTATAAGTCACTCCAATTTGTTTATAAGGCCTATGTTTTTTTCAGCTTTTCCTATATAAAGCCTGCATATGACTTTATCATGTACCTTCTTCACCTTTGTTTATCAGATGATTTCCACCTACATGCATTGGTGGTGAACAAATTATTTCTCGTATGACCCCAGGAAAAAATGAAGTGTGTTATTTATTAAACTGCACTTAGTGTTGATGATGCTTTTGCATGAGCACGTTGTATTACCAGTAGTCTATAAGTAGAACAAGACAATAAAATTAATATGTCAAACATTGCCAACGGTAGAAGTCGTCAGACAGCAGCAGCACTGCAGTAATAACAAATATTCTCATTTTGATATAACTATGAACACTCTTAGATGCTTGGAAATAAGATCCGAGACGCGAGGGAACATTTTCTGAGCTTTGTTAATAAAGTGAATGAGATAGTCATTCATGCAGGTGTACAACAACAAAGCCTTTGTTCCAAGCACGTTAGAGTAGGCTACATATGAAACCCAACAATTTTAATTCTTGCAAGTGTATAAATATCTTTTTTTTGTTGATCTTAACAAGGTTTTACTAAGCGTGTTCTTCAACGAACTTTGAAAGTTCATTTCTTTATGGCATATTTTAAAGATTATAAAGTCAAGATCCTATGAAAATTCTTTAAAATATGTTTCCACTGATACAATTGTGTCCAACTATGTTGTTGTACCAGGTTGATAAGAGATTACTAAATTCAAATCATGAAATGCATGGACACCTTATAAAAACAAAGAAAGTGGTATTTCATAAAGACCAATGTTCCTGCATAACAATAACCTACAGTCTAACAAAAACGAATTTTTTTCTTGCCAGGCTTGTGAATGCCCGCCTGGACGCCTAGGCGCTGTGTAAGGGGCTAATTTTTTGGCACATATTCAAAGTGTTCATCACACCACACAACCCTCATTTGAAAAAACTTAATGAATATATTTGAAGAGCAAATAAACACTATCAACATGGTCATTAGAGAAGAAACTCACAAAATGCAAAAGTGGCATTTCCCACATCCATCATATAGGGGCTGAGCATATGAAAAACTCTAACACCTTGTTAGGAATGCTCATGCCAAAATTCACCCAAATCTAAAACCTTTTGAGCTATTTTTGGGTGTAACTAGAAAGAGGCTAGTTTGAACTTAAATTCAAATTCAAACTACTTTTATCCCATGATTTCAAAAGTGGGATCCATATTCACACTCAACACATTTTTGTGAGCTCACACACCAATTTTCACTCTATTTGGAGTTGATCTTGACATGAGCTATTTGGCCAAATTCAAATAAAATTTTGAATTTTAAACTAAACCTTTGCTGAAAATTTGATCAAATTGAATTCCATTTTGAATTATTCAAAGTGCAGTAGTCATTTGAAAATTTGATCAAATTACCAAGGTTATTTGGGTCTCTACTGTTTAGAGCAGTGGGAAATTAAAGTTTGGAGGTTAAAATGTGAGGTGGGACCCCCTGTCAGCCACTCAAACTCGAAGAACCGCCTCTGCTCGAGTATGCCTTCGCGCAGGAGAGCGCTAGCGCGCTGATCGACCAGTTCCCGACGTGAAATCGGTGCCAGCTCCTGCTGTTCGGCGTGTGACCGGCCCTTATCAGTCCACGAGCTGCCAAAGGCGATCTTCTTCACTGATAGCCCACGCTCCCTCGCTCTCTGCTCCGTCCCCGTGAAAAGTACAGCCACCGGCTGCGCTCTCGGTGTTTTCCCTCACCACAGTCGGTTGATCATCGATTGCTCGAGGTTTACACCGCAAGCATCAGCGCCCTGACGTGCTCTAGCTATTTCTCTCGCCGTACCAAAGTTTGGTAGCTCGGGGTGAGCACAGTTCCGAGAACACCGACGAGTTACCGAGGGTTGCGGCAGCGATCGTTTCGGTTCAACGTGGACAGGATGCCACAGCCACTTTCACCTCTGCTCTCTTATACAAGAAAGGTGTGATAGCTTCTCTAGGTCGTGTAGCTTCTCTCCATTCAGCAAATGATCCATCATATAGCTAGAATTTTCCAGTTTCCCGAACCCTAGTATAAAACAACCAAGCTCGGTTGTGAGCCAAATTCGGTTCACATCTACCACTACCAGCCGAGCTCGTTTGTAAGTATCTAGTACAACCCCTAGCGCCTCTCCTTGAAGCAAAACCAAGGAAAATCATGGAGAATGGGCTCGGAGAGGGCAGTTCTTCGGGACGCCATGGAAAACGGTCCCGATTCACCGTGGAGCTCGGGGTTGCCGGCCGTTTCACCAAGGTTGGCTATCATTTCCAACTTCCTCAGAGTTCCCTGGTGCTGTAGAGCCAAAAACACGAAGTTTTGGGGAAGGACGGAGCTTACCCGACCTCGCCGAAACACTAGCTGGTGCTGTCGCCGGTGCGCGCAGGTTTCAGGCCATCGCTGGTGGCCGGCGAGCTCACAGCTGAGTTCAGAAGGTCGGAAAACAGAGAGGTGGCAAGTTTCGAGCCGTGAGGTGGCCAGGAGCTCGGTTCCGGCGCGTCTCGCCGGAGACCGCAGCCGCCGGGTGTTTGGCACGAGGAGGAAGACGAAGCACTATGTGTGGAACCCACTGGCAGAAGTTTAAACTTTTCTTCGATTTTCAATTTTAGTTCAAACTTCAAATCCACATAACTTTGGCTAGAAAACTCCAAATCGAGTGAACCAAATTTTTTTAGATTCAGCTCTCCGAGTACTTTCCAGCAAATCAAGTTTCACTCTATGAAAATCTTTATTTCTCTAGAATTAATTCTTCAAAGTTTAAACTGTTTAAAATTTTAACTGGAGAACCCCTTAAAGAAAAATTCTGAAATTTTGCTGGAATGTTCATCAAAATATCATTGAGCTAACATAAAAATTTCAGATCCATTTGAGCTCAGTTGATCAACCTAATAGTGTGATTAAGAAAACTGTTCCAGAGAAAATAGAAAATGTCCAGAAACATTTTCAGATTTTCTCTGAAATTGTTTAGCTCATGTCTTCAGCTAGGAACCTTCAAATTAAGTGAAACCAACTCCTTTAGAACCCTCTGAAAATCTAGTTTGCAGAAAGTCATGGTTTGCCCCATGAAAATCCCTAGAACACCCTAGGAGCTCCAATTAAGGTCAAGTACATAATTATTTGTGGAGAGCTCAAATTAGCTTTGCTGCAAATGAAACTTGACAAAGTCTCTGTTTAGGTTGTAACCAAACCACAGTAAAAATTTCAGAGTCATTGGGTCTGTCTAGTAAGACTTATAGTCCTCACAAGTTTAACTTCAGTTCAAATGCATTTAAATTGACACATGTTTATATTTATCATATGTAGTCGCTAAGGTTAAGGAAGAACCCGAAGTCTTAGACTTCATCATTCCAGAAGAACAACTAGCCTACGACCAAGACCAGCAATGCAAGCTTCGGTTTGCATTAACTCTTTTATAAATTTTTACTGTTGAGCACCCACTTAATTCTTGCATTAGAGTCTTGATTAAAACCCAAATGCATAGCCGAAAAAACCCTAGGTTGGGATTAGGTTTGAAAACCTCGTTAGCTACTGCAATGCTAAGATAGTGTAGGATTCGGTACAAGTCGAGTAGTTGGAACTACTCGCGAGAATAGGCTAGAGTCACATTGCTCGGGTAAAGATAGCAAATGAAACACATGGCAAGAAAAATGAGACCGAGTGGAGAGTAAGGGCAGCAGTACTTTGGGGCCTGAGTGCTATAGGTCCGCTTGTGTCGATTGACGACCGAGCCGTGTGCGGGCCTGTTGAACAAGCTAGAACAGTACCGAAGACCTACCGACTATATGTGAACCGGGAAACTGATGTAACTCGGGTAGCTGGGTGTTGAGGCATAGCTCGTCGTTTAGAGGGTAGGTTGAGAGCTCGAGGTGTAAATCGGCTGGCGGCACTGTGGATGCGCGCGCAGAGACCTCTTGCTCAGGATGATTGGACCGGTTCACCATTTGGCTGACGGGTGAAAGGTGGTTGTGTACAACGTCCGTGATGGTTGCTGTAGGCAACATCGAGTACGAGCGTACGTGACAAGTTATTCGGGTAACCCTGCAGATGTAAATCGATTATAATCATCGTCCCTCGCGGTCAGTGAGTACCACTTGTTCACCGTACAGTGACGTAGAAAGAACAGGCTAGATATATGTTAAAAATTTGCTGATTTGAAAGTTATACTTTGCTTGTTAATGTCTTGTTGTAGTTTAGAGCTAGTTAAATTTTTTCAACTTTGGGCAAAGTACATGAGAGAAATGCGTTTCTTGTTTGATTGCGGCTCTCTCATGTGCCTTAGCGTAATGTTTTCCACAACCTGCTGCTAAAACTTGAAAGTAAGTTCAAATAATTAGGCGAGTCCTTTGCAAATTATTTACCTCATGTACCCTAAACCCCTCATGTAGAAGTTTCATGTATAGGAGAGACGGGTCAGTCTTGCCGAGCCATCGGGCACACTGCTTGTGTTTGAAGCTTTTGCAGGGATTTATGAGGAAGGGACTCTCGAGGAGACGGAACCCCAAGAGGGAAATCCCGTCGACTGGGAGTCGTGCACGCCGCCGTATTAGTGTGCGTGTGTGCTAGCGGGGACACGTTCACGAGCTGAACGTGAACTCGATGCGTAGTCTACGCCCATGAGTGTAGAAGGAACATATTTTGTTGTACAAAGGTTCATAAACCTATTTATGTAATAAAACTTTGCTTCTGCTTTATATCTTTGATGTGTGTTATCCGGTGATGTGCAACGCAGCACCCCTCAGCGTGATCCTGGCTCGACGAGGTCGTGGGGCCGCGTCACGCCGACGGGTCGCCTGGACCTGGATGCTCAGACACCCGAGGCGGGTAGCGACGGCGGCTGCGGCGGCAGAGGAGGCGGGCGGCCGGACAGGCGACAGACAGAGGAGGCGGGAGGGCAGGTGGAGGCGGGCGAGCGGGCGGGCGGAGGAGGCAGACGAGCGGGCGGGTGGAGGAGGCAGACGGGCGGGCGAGTGGGCCTCACTTCGGCCCAACTATTCTTATCCGACAGTCCTCATTTTCACAGGGGTATATAAAAGTAACCCTACCCTAGTTTTCTCCTCACCCTCTCTCCTCTTTTCTCCACTGCCGGTGGCGGTGACCCTGTGAGGCGACGGCAGCACTGTGAGGCAACGGGGCTGCGGCGCTAGGGGTGGACGGCGGCGGCGACACTGACGGCGACGCCAGGCGAGGTGGCGGTGGGGGCGCTAGGCGAGGTGGCGGCGAACGGAGGCGGCGGCGACGTCCGGCCAGGCGAGGCGAGCCGCCCTGGCGTCCGCCCGCCACCGACTGGACGCCTTGAAAATGCTGCCCGGTGTATGTAACTCCCGCTTGCGTAGGGTCCGGGGAAAGGTCCAACCTTGCCATGGAATACAAGCCAATAATAAAAGCAAGTATTTTTAAGCCAATGTATGAACTGATGTTTGCTATTTTAACTTTACAAATCAAATGGGTTTAGCAACATCATGTTCGATGTGAAGAAAAAAAAAGATAAAAAGGAAGTACCTCATCCCATCTTTCTAAAGGAAGCTTGAAATCGCAAATTCCCTTGTGTCCTACTTCAGGATCTAGACAACTATTTTTTTTGCAACAAACATTTAATTCTAACGCTAAACAATCTTTTTAGTGTGGCTCTTCCAGTAATGCGAATCAACAGAACTTGAAGTCTTGGATTGGACAATGAACTTTGCAAAGGATACACTTAGAAAAATACATGTACATTTTTATCAGTACACAAACAAATAGTGAAATAAAAAGATCCTTCTCTGTAGTATAGCACTGTAACATTTAAGGCGACAAGCACCAATTCAACATGTATTCACTCCAGCAGATCAGCAATAAAATGCCCCTTGTATGAAAGGCATACCTGTAGCCAAAAAGTCAGACCTGTAGCCAAATCCCATTAAAAGGAATTACAATCTTCCTGTGGAGTGGTTGGCAGCTAAACCCTTCAAATAGATCAGATAGTGATTTTGCAACACTTTGGGTTATTTATCTTCTCCTGGAATGGTTGGCAGACCCTAGAAAACCTTCAAATAGATCGGACAGATGATTCTCCAAGTCCTCTGGGGTATACTTTACATATTTTCCTGAATTCCTGCCACTATCCACTGAACTACCGTATCTTCCTGTAAAAGCACGATATGCTGGGATGACATTTTCAGATATAGATATTTTCAGTTCTTCTCGGAGCTGTGGATCTGGTACTTTCCACAGTGTTTGACTCCTGTATATCTCATCAAAAGCCAAGTTGAAGTTTTTAAATTTTTCCTTGATTCTAGAGCTCGAGCCACTTCCACCTCCGCTGCCATGTCCATCATCCTTCAAGTAAGACAAAACTTTGGTCCATGAAATTCGAAGGTAGGTCTTTGAATACTGCCGGATTTTCCCACGGCGCCTCCGTATCCAATGATCACCTAAGATCCTCCCAAGCTCAGAATCCTTCACCTTTTGGACAATATAGAGTGTATTGTTCATGGAGAATATGCACTGCAGAGCACCATCCTCATAAAGTTTTGATTTTTCCTCCAAATTAGCCTCCAAGTAAGATATCAGCTTCACCATGCGGCACCCAAGTGGGGTCAAGCTCTCCAGATACTCTGCATCCTCATCTGTGCCACTATGATCCGCATCTCCAGAAGCATTACCATCCAAGAGTGCGTCTAGTGTATCACTGTAAACGACCAACAACCTAAGATAATTCATCACATAGCGCGTCATAGGGTGGATCTCACCAGCCATCATCGGCCGCCGTGATGATTCCTGCTGAAGGACCTTCCCAAACTCGAGAAGGGTACCTTTCACTGCATCACCAAGCCTTTCAAGAACCCCCTCCAAGTCATGGATGACATCATCCCCATAACTCCCAAAGAAGAGCTCCTTCAGCTCCGGGATCACCTCATCAAGTGCCTCATACATGTCAAGAATCCGAGAAAGCTTCTCCGGTGAGCGAGTGCACACAGCTATAGCATCGCCAAAGTTACAGATCTGCATGATGCAACCCTTGGTAGACTCAACAAAGCACTCATTCCGGAGCTCATCAGACGCAGCAAGCACCCGGTCACAGAGGCGCCGCTCACCGGTCAGCAGGGACCGGACAACTGTCTTGACCCCATGCACCCACTTCTTCATCTTGTCATTCAGATGCTTCCACTCTATGCGCTGCACCTCGTCAATGCTGAGGCGCTCTACGCCAAGCACAGAGAAGCACTCATCAAGCAGGTCACGCCGGATGGCGCAGTACACCTGTGCGAGCTCACTCTCGTATCCCGCATGCACCATCCGGTCTGCGACGGCACGCAGCTCGTCCACGGCCTCTGGGCGGACGAGATCGAACACCTGGTCGTCGAAGGGGTTCCCGGCGATGCTGGCGCTGCGTGCGGTGTCGGGCGCGCCATCCTGGCTGTGCGGCGTGGCGGGATCGAACTCCGATGAGGTGTCGAGATCGTCCATGGAGCCGAGCGAGAGGCGGCGGAGCGAGCAGAAGAGGCCGCTGGCGTCGAGCGGCACCGCGTGGCGGAGCATGAGGTGGCGGAGCTCGTCCTCGAGGCGCGCCATGGCGAGCTGGACCGCCACGCCGGCGCGGCCCGCGGCGGGGCCCCCGGCGGCGAGGTGGTCGACGGCGACGTCAACCGCCTCGAGGTAGTGCGCGGCGTCGTCCTGGGGCGCCTCGAAGACGAGCGCCTCCGGTGTGGTGTCCCAGAGTTGGATGAGCTGCTCCGCGGCGTCGAAGTCCGCGAGGGAGGGACCCTCCTCCTCTTCCGTCTCCTCCTCCGCCGCCGCCGCTGCGGCGCCCAGGTCCGCGGGCGAAGGCGACGGGAAAAGGTCGGATGTGATGGAGGAGAGGCGGTGATCGAACCCGGAGAGGATGCGGATCATGTCGTCGGCGGCGTTCTTGGACGTGGCGAGCGACTTGACGATGTGCTGCGCGGCGGCCAGGACCTTGTCGTCGCCGACCACGGGCACGGGGGGCCCGCCGCCCTCCTGCCCGTGCGGCGGGGCCGACATCACCGGGGCTAGGGTTTGGCTGTGGCGTCACGCGGCCCGGCCGGCCGGCCGGGTACAAGCACTAGGAAAAGGGAGGGAGGGCGGACAGATAGATGAGGAAGAGACGGCAGGGCACGACGATCCCAAATGGTCAGCAACCCTAATGTTATCTTTGTTGGGTGAACCCAAAAAGCAAAAATGTCAATGGAATGGCCACGTATTGTGTTTATATGACGGCCGCTTTGCTAATGTTGCATTTGTTTGCTAATCACATCGTCTAAATGAGATCATCGCGTGACTGTCGCAACCCCAAACTCCTTTTCCTCGGGTATTCGTTTCAGGGTAATCCGTGTCCTAATCCGAAGCCAAATACCAAGGCGCAATAATCAAGGACCGTGACTGATCGATTCCCTTTGCTCCCATGGCTTGGCTGATCCCACCCACTGCCAAGCTCATGCATCCACAGCGCCGCCCGTGACCACGACTGACATCAAGGAACACGAGGACGAACACAGCTGCGTCCAATCATCCAGTGTTCCAGTCTCCTCGATGAGCTGGCAAAAAAGCACGCTCGGTTCAGAGGTTCAAGATCCGGATCTTGCAGGCGTCGGCAACCATACTTTGCAACCTAAGGTGTCCGGTGCGAGTTCTGCAAGGTACTTTCGGTAAAACTTGTATGAGCAACAGCTGCAGCGCATAGACTATCAAGGCACGGGCACATCCATTGCAAGCCGATGGCATTTCTATCGCAGATCTCCAACAGAACAAGTGAGCGGGAAAAAAAAAGCGTGGTGGTAAACGAGCGTCCGACAAGTTGACAATAGGCCCTGCACCAGGGGTTTTGCAAGTGACAGAAGCCTAATTTGATTCCAAGAAAACGTGGAGAAGAAAAATTGGTCCACGAAACAGAGAAAGCGAGCAGGATAACAGGAAGGGCCCAAAAGACGCAGCAGTTGGCACTAAATTATTGATCCTTTATGAGGTACTACTAAAGACGGACAAAGACAACTCTTTCCGTTTCCCTCCAATTCCACATTCAAACACAAAAGTACACTCTACCAGCCTCCCTCCTCAAACCATTAGCTCCAGCAGTAGCAATGATGACAGACTCACTGATAAATAGGAACCAGTTCCGTAACCCACAAAGTCAGATATGTTCAGTGCGCAGACCAACTGATAGACATATATGTTCCGTTCAGCTCTTACCATTGCAACCCCATTATAGTTAGATAACATATAGAACACAACATGCAGTAACTAACCCGAAGGTCCCTTCACAACATCGGACAAATCTCATCGCTAACATCTCTAACTAATAAATAGTTTGTCTCTACACCAAAAAGGGCACCACAGCAATGCACCCCTCAAGAACCACCAGCGCCTCCACCTGGGCCTTCACTAGCTGGTTTGCGGTTCAAGTATCTTATAACTGCGTCCTCAACCCTAGTTCATCATGAATGTTCATTCAGTTAGAATGTTGACACATGACGTTAAAATAACAAAACAATGGGTAAAATCTAGGCAATGTTAGAGCCGCTTACCATGGTTGGTTATAGAAGTCCGCACGTCTTTCTTTTTCGATATTCCTATTGGCTTCACCAGCAACCAGCTTCAAATCTTTACTCTGAGAAGTTATCATCGCATTGACAAACTCCACTGGGGACTGGCTAAAACCAAGGAAGAAAGCCCTCCTCCTCCGGTGCTCATGGATCTTCTTTATTGAAGCTGATATCACCTCATCACAAGCCTCAATGTCTTTTTGCTTCTCTGTGTTGGCAAGGAATGCCATCATCTCCTTCTGCAGCGGGAAGGGAACATCCACCAGCACATCATAGCAAGCACTACCATGTGCGCCATTTCCTGATAGCTTAATCTTGTGCTCCAAATTGATGGGCGATGGAGCAGATAGATGCTGAGATATCTTCTGCGACAGCATTGCAAACTTCAACTTATCCTCCCCAAACACCTTTTTCAACTGAGGATCACACATGAAGTATGAAGGATCGCTTGGGTTCTGAAGCTTCTTCACCTTAATGTACTGCCAGAGGGCAGCAATCACCCGTGCACGAGTGTCCACCTCCACCCCAAGGACCTCCATCAGTGGTTGCGACAGCTTGAACTTCTCAGGTGTATAGTTCATCTCCAGCCGGATATTTGCTACAAACTCCCTATCCCCTTTCCTCTTCACCTCGAACCCTTCCTGTGGGGCGGCAGACCGCGCATTCTCCCAGATGATCAGCGGATTCTCTGGGTACAGAGATGGGTCCAGCGCAATTGACACCCTCTTGAAGAATTGGGAGAACTTTGGGTACACCGGGTTGTGCTTGGGCACAACGCTGGCAGGGTCCAGCTCTGCACCATCCTCGAGCACACGGCCAATGATCTTGAGGGACCAGGTGGGCGGGTCGGCGTTCTTGGGCGGCGGGATGGTGCGCGGCCCCTGGTTGGCGAAGGTGTTGAAGACGTAGATCCGGAGCGTGCGCTGGAGCGACGGCGGCATCTTGAGCGCCTCCTGGATGTCCACCTTCTTCCGCACCAGCGCGGCGTCCACGCGGGACTCGAACTCGAGCAGCTGCGTATAGAGCGCGGACTCCGGGAGCAACGCGGCGACGCGGTCGGGGAGCTCCTTCCCCGGGAGCTTGCGCTTCTTGTTCCGGCGCGCCGCGGTGAGGTCGACGCCTCCCGAGTTAGCCACCGCGGCAGCCGCGGCCGCAGCTTTGTATGCGGCGGCCGCTGACGCCGCCGCAGAAGAACCGGGAGCCTGGGGCCTCGCCGGGGGCTTCTGCGGGGGCCGCTTGGCGTTGGCAGCGGCGGCGGCCATGAGAGGGATCTGCGGGGAGGCGGAGGCTCCCATGTGGATCTGGAAGGCAGGGTTGTGGGACGGCTGGGTGTGGAAGAGGCCCTGGAACGGGGAGCCGGCGAGGGAAGGCGGGCGGAGGTGGGTGAAGGGAGTCGCCGGGGAGCCACCAGGCTGCTGCTGCTTCTGCGGATGCGGCGGGCGCGGCTGTGACGGGGTGCCGGTCGGGTTGGGGTTGCCGCCGGTGGCCATGGCGGCGGCGACGGGGAGCGAGAGATCGGATCTCGGTGGTGAAGGAATAGAGGACCTAGGGTTTGGCGAGGTTGGCGACTAGCGAGTGAACGTTCCAGGAGCGGGTGGGCCGTAGTTGTGATCTTGTGGGCCGGGCTAAGAAGTGTGATCTTGGGTTGAAATTTATTTTGTACTTTTACTCTTTATTACATGGTTCGTGCAATTTTGAAAAGATTTGTTCTACGGAATAAATAGGGTGA
Organism: Neostapfia colusana; assembly: GCA_030760725.1. NCBI lineage: Eukaryota > Viridiplantae > Streptophyta > Magnoliopsida > Poales > Poaceae > Neostapfia > Neostapfia colusana. The sequence goes on along the minus strand of JASWHV010000017.1, from coordinate 16,825,700 downwards.
AATTCTAAAATAGATCATATAAAATAAGTTAAATTATAATATGAATATGTTCATACAAATAATATTACAGAAATCCTATTTAACATATGCCTGAAATCAAAGAAAGTTTTTTTTTAAAGGCCATACGGCGATCAATTATAAGCAGAGAAAAAGATCCGGTTATGTACCAGAGGTACATTACAATGGCGGCTAGGTAAGAACACAAACACCAACAACATAAACACTCAACAGGACAATAAAAACACGTGATGTGCCCCTGCGTAAGCCGATCAAGAGTTTGAGAGCTGCTAAACACCATTATTGAATGTTCTCTTTAAGCACAGAAAATAATCCATCAACTGATTGTTCTTGCACTTGAAAAATCCTGGCATTCCTTTCCCGCCAAATTGCCCAAAGCACTGCAAAGGCTACAGACTTGATTGCTTTGGCTCGGTTTCGATTATGAACCATGGACAACCTCTCAAACCACTCAGGAAAGGTGTCTCTGTCCCTCCAGCTTTCTAGATGCAGATGTGGCTCACCTATCCACTGACTCACTTTCTCCTAAATCTGTAAAGTCAGACAACAACTAGAGAATAGGTGCTCGATAGTCTCCAAGTGTCGATAACATAGTGGACAGAAATAATTGTTGGGCCATCCACGCCGTAATAATCGATCGGCTGTCGAAACACGATACTGCAGAAGTAACCAAACGAAAATTTTGATTTTAGGCGGCGCCGAAACATGCCATACCTGATCCGGGAAAGAAGACCGCACACTTCCTTCAAACTGAAAGAGATATGCAGAGCGTGACGAATAAGTCCCTGTTGTCGTGAGGGACCACCGGATTTGGTCAGGCTGATCCGGTGACAATGTTGGCTGAAAATTCTGGATCAGTATCCACAAATGAACATACTCGACTATCAGCGGCGCTGTCATGTTAGGAAGCAGATCCCGGATCCATGTTCCCTCTCTTAGAGCCTCTGCCACGTTTCGTCTTCGTCCTCTGGTGTGCTTATATAAGGCCGGGAACAGAGACGCCGGTGCACACCCAAACAACCAACTAGACGCCTAGAAATTTGCAGTATTTCCATTCCCAATGATGACCTTTGTAGTTGCTGCAAAAAGATGCTTGTCTGAGGAGTCCAGTGGCAATTCCGATCCATGCCACAACCTACCGGGTTAAGTCCAATGCAACCAAAGCCACCGAAGTCGTAGTGCCCTGCTGAACCTCTCTAGATCAAAGATGCCTAGTCCACCAAATTCCAATGGGCGACAAACACGCCACCAATTTATCTTACATTTTACACCATGTAGCTGTTGGCTTCCGGCCCAGAAAAACCTCCGCCTCAGCTTGTCAACATCCTCAAGAAATTTTTTGGTACCTTGAGGGTAGAGAGTAGATAGATTGGGACTGAACTCAAGATGGAATGAACGAGCTCTTTCCTTCCTGCCAAGCTTAGGAGGTTCCCTTGCCACCCAGCTAGTTTGGAGCCTAACCTGTCTTGTACTGGCTGGAGGTGCAAGACGCAGAGTCGGCCCAACGTAAGTGGCATGCCCAGGTAGTTGACCGGAAAAGAAGCTCTCAAATCATTGAAGCCAGATAATATCTGATCCAAATCTATATCATCATAACTAATGGGGGCGACCATGCACTTTGCCACATTGATTTTCAAACCATTCGCCTCCCCGAATAGTCTCAAGATCTCCATGGCACAGTCCACTTCAGCTTTGATCGGGTTTAGAAAAACAATGACGTCGTCGGCGTACATCGAGATTCTCTGTCTAGCAAGTCGTGCACTGAGTGGACTGAGACAACCGTGATATGTGGCAAGAGTAAAGAGGTTCTGCAGAGTGTCGATCGCTAGTACGAACAAGTGAGGAGACAACGGGTCACCTTGGCGTAGACCACGTTGATGCTTGATCAGCCGGCCAAGTGATCCATTCAACCGCATAGATGATGAGGCTGTCGCCCAAAGCAAGGAAAGCCAGTCCCTCCAACGTCTTGGGAAGCCCCTTTGTTCTAGGAGTTCTAGGAGATAAGGCCATGCAACCGTATCGAATGCCTTTGTTATATCAAGCTTGAACATTAATGTTGGTTTTTTGTGGCTATGACAAAAGTGAGCAACATTCCTGACGTACAAGAAATTGTCATGTATACTTCTACCCCTGATGGATGCGCTCTAGGTTTTGAGAAACAAGAGCATCAATATGTTTAGTCAATCTGTTCGCCAACACTTTGCATATTAACTTAGCCACTGAATGAACTAAGCTTATGGGGCGGAAGTCCCCAGGTAATTCAACATCTTGTTTCTTCGGCAGAAGGGTTATGACGGCCCTATTTAACTTCGGTAGTGGGCCAGCATTTAATGAGTGAAAACAGCGCAGACATGACATGACATCTTCTCTGATTATGGTCCAGCACTTCTTGTAGAAGCACCTGTGAAGCCATCTGGCCCCGGCGCTTTGTCAGCTGTGTAAGGATCGAAACGCCCAAGAGGGGGGGTGAATTGGGCTTTTTCAAAATTTTAGAGCAATTTAAAACTTAATGGTTGAAGCCCAATTCCCTATTGGAACTAACTAGGCAAGCAAGAGTGTTAAGTGCGGAATAGTAAATGCGTAATAGTAAGGGGGTGAGGAGAGAGATGCAAACTCCCGCGGAGACTCGGAGACACGGCGATTTTTCCCGTGGTTCGGTAAGATCACAAAAATCTACCTACGTCCATGTTGTGGCACCCACCAAAGGGTATAGCCACTCCCAAGTCACCAAGACAAGGGAATCCACTATCTTTCTCCGTTCGCCTTCTCCGGCAAGGTGGAGCTCAAGCCTTGTACAATGGTGATCCTCCGGGCTTCCACAAACGTCTTGGTAAGCTCCGGAGCGATCTCTTCTTCCTCCAACTTTTACAAGGTGAGAGAAGTCACCAAGACACTCTCTCTCACTAGCCTAGAGATTCCAATCACCAAGAATGGACGCACACAAGCTTCTCTCTAGCTAGATATAACCTATAGTTGGAGTACAAGAGGTTTTGAAGTGTGGAAGTGGTAGCTCTTGGTCTTGAATGCTTGAGGATGTGTAGTGAGGCTCTGGTGATCAATACTTGTCGAAATGGCCGGTTGGAGGGGTATTTATAGCCAGCCCACACGAGATAGCCGTTGGAAAAGTAGGCAGACTTTTTCAGTGAACATCGGATCCTCCGATGCACCCCTTTATATGAGCATCGGTCGAATTCCAAATTAGCTGATGTCATGTGTCAGATGTGACCGTTGGATATAACCGTTGGATCTTTTAATCGACCGATGTTACTTCAACTTCATCATCGGATGATCCGGTGAGTTGATCTTCAGAATTGGTTCAGAAATAATGTCTCTGTTGAAATTGACCGATATACACTTACTTCATCATCGGATGATCCGGTGTGTACTTCTTCAGAATAACTCAGATATCATCCTTCTGTTGAAATCAACCGATGTGCCACTTCCTTCACATCGGATGATCCGGTGTGTACTGGACTCTGAGGTCTTCTTCTTCTGCCAACTCAAACTTGACCGATGTAGTCATTTTGCAAGACATCGGATGATCCGGTGAGTGCAACTTGTTTGCTTCGAGTTGTTTTGAGTTGATCTTTTGGAATCTTCTTGAGTGACCTCTTTGACACTTGTTTGAAATGATATTATGATGAAGTGTAAGCTTCTTGTGTTGCCAATTTTGATAGAATAGAGTCGTTGTATGAGTTCTTTATTTAGTCTTCATGAGTATCGAATAACCCCTTAGAATAGATCGTTGAGGGGTCTCCATTTGTATCCAATGAGCAGTAGACGGTGTGAATAGATAGTTCATTAACGTTTGATGTGATATATGTGAAACCTCGCATCCACAAACTCATTAGTAATAACGAACGGTTGTCATTAATCACCGAAACCATACCTCACGGGGGCCTAGATGCTTTCAATCTCCCCCTTTTTGGTGATTGATGACAACACAACGAGTAGAGCATAGAATTAATGGAATTAAAACGCAATGCTCAAAAAGGAAATATAACAAGTACAAATTGCAACACAAGTGGCTCGAAGGCTCAAAAAATAAACAATAAAGCGTAAGAGCACAAAGTAGCACCCGGAGTACAATAATAGCAAATAATAATAACAGACAATCTCAAATAAAGTAGCAAAAAGGATAGACACTCCCTCTAAAACCAGGAACTCCCCCTAGAACTGAGCTAACCCTCCCCCCGACTCTAACTCTTCTCCCCCTTTGGCATCAAGACACCAAAAAGGGAAGTCGAGTGCCTACGACTCAGGCGCACTTCTGGCGATGGTGAAGCGGTCGGCGTCGACGGTGCTGTCACCGGAGCTGCTGGAGGTGGAGGTCGCTGGCGCTGGAGCTGGAGCGGGGGGAGCTGGAGCTGGAGCTGCTGGGGGATCCGCTGAGACTGCTGGCGCCGGTGGAGAAGGTACTGCCGGAAGGGGTGAGGACTGGAACGACGTCGGCAGCAGTACTGGACCTGGTGCCAGTGGGGGTGCACCTGGAGCCTGACTGAGTCCCAAGTGATGAGGTGGAAGGGCGACTCCCGTCTGCTGGTAGAGGTTGGTGACCAACCCCAGGATGCCCAACAACATCTGCTGAGTCTGCTGCTGCTGGTCCAGAGTGCGTCTCGTCATCTGGTCGACAAGGTTGGTGAACCTGTCGGTGTCCTCTCGCCTCTGACGGGCGATCTCCAGCTGCATCTCCTGCTGCTGCCTCTGAAGCTGCTCCTATCGAGCTGCCTGCTGCTCCTGCTGCTGAGCCATCCGCTGAAGTAAAGCAGTAAGCTCTGACGGCTGAGTCACCTGAGCCTCTGACACTGGAGGAGGTGTAGGTGGTGGAGCTGCTGAGCCTCGTGCCTCTGCGTCGTGCTGCCTCGGTGAAGGAGGAGCAGGAGGAAAGTACTCCTCGACACTGTCGCTGGTGTCGCTGTCCGACCATATATGCTGTAGGTCTCCTCCCTGAGCCTCTGCCTGTGCCAGCTCTGCGTCCTCCTGAGTCAGCTCTGCCCAGTCCTCCTCTGACAGTCTGGCTCGAACCTCACGCTCGACGGGACGGCCAAGGCGGCGGTCTCCCGGAGTGGGGACTCGGTAGTGGCTGAACCGGGTCACGTGCATCTCCGTCAGCTGAGAAACTCCTGGAGTGTCCTCTGGAACCAGCTGGTGAAGAAGGTGACAGATCCAGTGACCGAAGACCAACTGTCGAAGCATCCCAACTCCGTCGGTGATCACGTCCTCCATCTCGCAGATCAGAATATCTACGGTGTCGAACTCCATCCCGTTCATCACATAGAACAGGATGGTCTGCTGAAGGCTCGTGAAGCCCTCCAAGTAGCCAGACCTCGGTAGTAGGGTACGCTTGAGGACGTGGTGAACTGTCCGAGCTGCTGGGGTGAGAAGCGCTGGCACCCTCGGCTGGTCAGGAGTGAACGGCTGAGTGAACAGACCTCTGATCTCCTCGAAAGGCGGTGCCACTCCTCCAGTCAGTGGCCTCCTTGGTGGGTCTGCGTCTCCGTAGACTATCTGGTGCAGGCACGTAGTAGAAAGCTCCACACCAAGCAGTCTGCCCAACAAGTCTCGAGACACGTCGTGGATCCGCCCCATGAACATGAAGTGAATCGAGCGACGGCCCTCAGAGACGTAGAGTGTCGCGTAGAACACCCTGACCCACTCCTCGACGTAGGCACTCCTCTGGTGCGAGAGCAAGTCCACAAGTCCTCTGTATCTCTCAAAAAGTGGCCTGATCCCGTGTCCTGCTGCCACTGCAAGCTGATCCCAGTCGATGCTGTTATGATGGAAGAGCTTGTGGCCCCGACGCCTGTAAGTCTCGTACAGGGACGCCTGTGTCAGGGTCCAGAAGCGGGAGTCAACTCGAGCGTCCCTAGGCCGTGGGAACCATTCCTCAAGCAACGCTGACCATCTGAGCTTCTTTAGTTGCCTTGCCTTCATCTTCCTGTAGTCGGTGAGTCTGACATCTTCGGCAACTCGGACTGCTGTGTCCATCAGGTGGATGGCCCTTTCGGCCTCTCTGTCCTCGGCGCGGTCAGCCGCAGAGGGGCGCCGACTCGCCGTAGGAGTCTGTCCACCCCCACGAGTCCTCGGGGTGCGCCGGCGGATGAGAGGCGACATCTCGGTCTCCTCCTCGTCGGAGCCCTCGGGAGGCACCGGCTGGACCGGAGGCTGCTCCTGCCTCTGCCGGGACTCGCGGATCCGTAAGGAACCGCGATGGCCGCGCTCACGCTCCTCGGCGGCGCGAGCGGCCAACTCCGCACGACGAGCGTCCTTGGACATCTTGCGCTTCTTCGCGGCGGGCTCCTCAATTGCCTTGCCCTTTCCTTTGCGATCGCGACCCATCTTGATGCAATTGAGAGCTAGGGTTAGCGACGGTGAACATGAACGACGAAAAACAACGAAGGATGTCGCGCGGCACGGAGCAAACCTTAGCGACGAACGGCGAAGCACGACGAGACCCTAGCAGAGAGGGTGATGCGAGCCGGGGGCGAGTGGTGGAGGGGAGACGGCGAGGGAGGCGCGGCGGTGCGATGGAACAGCGGCGGCACGCTCGGGAGAGGCGGCGACGCGGGCACGGACGGCGCCTAGGCGGCCGAAAGGTGGCGGTGGCGGCCCCTGGGAGGAGGCGGCGGCGGCGCCTGGGAGGAGGCGGCGGCGGCGCCTGGGAGGCGGCGGCCCCTGGGAGGCGGCGGCCCCTGGGAGGCGGCGGCCCCTGGGAGGCGGCGGCCCCTGGGAGGCGGCGGAGACTGCGCCTGGGAGGCGGCGGCCGAAGGGCGGCGACGGTGGCGCCTGGGAGGCGGCGGCCGAAGGGTGGCGGCGGCGGTGCCTGAGAGGTGGCGGCGGCGGCGCGAGGTCGACGAGAGAAGCGGGCGGCGGCGGAGAATTAGAAGCGGGTGGCGGCCGGACGCTATTTAAACCGTACGGGCAAAACCTAGCCGCGCACAAAACACCGGATGGACCGATGATCATCGGAGGATGCATCGGTCGAGTTCAACAGAGAGTTGTTCCGAAAACTCTCTTTGAACACCGGATGATCCGATGTTGAGGTGTCGATCATCGGTCGATTTCTGCAGGGCACCAGAAAACTGGACACCGGATGCTCCGATGTCTTCTGAAATGAACTCATCGGTTGATTTGTGACATCTGACTTGATCTGAGCACTGAACTGAAGCACCAATTGATCCGATGATCTGCTGGCCCTAGCATCGGATAATCCGATGACTACAAAAAAACCTAAGACTGCCCATATGTGTCCTTGGACTTAAACACACAAAGATAAGGATGGGTCCTAGGACTTTTTGGGCAACTCCTAACCTCTAATAGAAGGCTTCAAATATAGTGCCACATATTGGCTAAGCCCTTAAGCAAAGAGAACACACAAGGTTAGGAGGGAAACCATGAAAATGTAAGGCCCATGCTTTGTGAGCTAGAGTATAGAAAACTTCTATCTCTTTAAAGCATGTACCTTTAGAATTTTGCTCTATCCACATCATATGAGTTGAGATATTGCATTTTGAACAAGTCTCTTTCTCATGATGTGGTTTCCCCTTTGTGACAATCTACCGTATGCAATGCCAATCAAAATAATGCAAGATATTAAATGAGTGCAAGTCTATATGGCAGGAATCATGCAAGGCATAATGTAAATCTATCTTGCCAAGTTTAAACCTTCCAAAGGCTTCCTCAGGGAAAACTATTTCTAGCTCGCCCCTATCCTTTGGGAGTTAGACAAGACCTATTTGATATGCAACCTTACATGAACATGGCAACTTACATGACGTTAGATGCATCTAGCACATTTAATTCACTTCTAAGTCTAGAAAAAGTTTTCTCATCAAGTGGTTTAGTGAAGATATCCGCCAATTGTTCTTCGGACCTAACACCTTGCAAAGAGATGTCTCCTTTAGCCTCATGGTCCCGCAAGAAGTGATGGCGAATATCAATGTGCTTAGTGCGGGAGTGTTGAACGGGGTTTCTAGCTATCTTAACCGCACTTTCATTGTCACAAAGAAGAGGCACACAATTAAATTTAATTCCAAAGTCCAAAGGGGTTTGCTTCATATATAGAATTTGGGCACAACATGCACCGGCCGCTATATACTCTGCCTCCGCGGTGGACAAAGCCACGGAGTTTTGCTTTTTGCTTGACCAAGATACTAGGGAACGCCCAAGTAAGTGGCACCCACCGGAGGTACTCTTGCGATCCACACGGCATCCGGCAAAGTCCGAATCCGAGTAACCCAAGAGATGAAAACTAGCGTTCTTGGGGTACCACAAACCTACACTTGGGGTATGCTTGAGATACCTAAGTATCCTAAAGACCGCCTTACGATGCGATTCTTTAGGTGCCGCTTGAAAGCGAGCACACAAGCACACACTAAACATGATATCGGGCCTAGATGCGGTAAGATATAACAATGAACCAATCATGGAACGGTAATGAGATTGATCAATAGGTTTACCGTCCATGTCCGCGTCGAGATGACAATTTGTCGCCATTGGAGTACTTCTTGAGCTACAATCTTCCATTTCAAACTTCTTCAAGAGGTCCTTGGTGTACTTCTCTTGGTAGATGAAGGTCCCCTCTTGAAGTTGTTTGATTTGAAATCCTAGGAAGAAATTGAGTTCTCCAATCATTGACATCTCGAACTCCCTAGACATCATGGTGCCAAACTCAAGGCTAAGAGATTTGTTAGTTGAGCCAAAAATAATGTCATCAACGTAAATGTGACAAAGAAATAAATCCCCGTTGATGTCCTTGGTGAAAAGTGTGGTATCCACCCTCCCGATCTTGAATCCTTGCATGACTAGGAAATCCCTTAGACGTTCATACCATGCCCTAGGTGCTTGCTTGAGCCCGTAGAGCGCCTTGTGTAACCTATACACATGGTTAGGATTCCTCGGATCTTCAAACCCGGGAGGTTGCTCAACAAAAACAAGTTCGTTAATATAACCATTGAGGAAGGCACTTTTAACATCCATTTGATAAAGCATAATATTGTGATGCGAAGCAAAAGCAAGGAGTATGCGAATAGCTTCTAACCGTGCGACCGGGGCGAATGTCTCTCCAAAATCTATTCCTTCAACTTGTGAAAAACCCTTGGCCACAAGCCTTGCCTTGTTGCGGACCACCACGCCATTCTCGTCTTGCTTATTGCGGTACACCCACTTCGTTCCGATGACGTTCTTGTCCTTAGGTCGCTCCTCCAATACCCAAACTTCATTGCGGGTGAAGTTGTTGAGTTCTTCTTGCATAGCCATCACCCAATTGGGATCTTGGAGTGCTTCCTCAATATTTGTGGGTTCTACACACGAAACAAAAGAGTAGTGCTCACAAAATGAAGCAACATGGCGAGAACGAGTACTTACTCCCCGTGACGGACTTCCGATGATTTGATCCACCGGATGTGCCTTGGAGATGCGCCCATGCCTCATAAGAGGTTGTGAGGCACTTGGCGGTGGTGAGGCATCTCGCTCGTCTTGTGGTTGGACTTGACCTTGGACTTCTTCTTCTTCTTGGTGTTGTGTGGCATGTGAATCTTGCATTGGCAATGGATCATCTTTCTCTTCTTCTTCATCAATTTGAGGCGCCATGGAGGTGTTGATGTTGGAACTTGAGGCTCCCCCTTGATCATGGCTCTCCTCAACTTCGGGCTTGATGTCTCCTATGGTCATGTTCTTCATAGCTTCTCGTAGAGGCTCATCATCTATATCATCATGACCAAAACTCTCCTCTTGGGAGCCATTAGTCTCATCAAACTCAACATCACAACTTTCTTCAACTAACCCGGAGGTTTGGTTGAATACTCGATATGCTTTTGAGTTTGACGCATAACCAAGAAAGATACCAACATCACACCTTCTTTCAAACTTACCGAGCCTTTTCTTGCGGTAGATGTAGCACTTGCACCCGAAGACTCGGAAGTAGGAGATGTTGGGCTTTCTCCAAATGAGGAGCTCATATGGGGTCTTTTGAAGTAGTCGATGAAGATAGACCCTATTTGCGGCATGGCACGCCGTGTTGATTGCTTCGGCCCAAAACTTCTCCGACGTGCCATAGTCATCAAGCATTGCTCTTGCAAGGGTGATGAGAGTCTTGTTCTTCCTTTCAACGACACCATTTTGTTGAGGGGTGTATGTGGCCGAAAACTCGTGCTTCACGCCTTCACGATCACACCACTCCTCAATGTTGTAGTTCTTGAACTCGGTGCCGTTGTCACTCCGGACCTTGATGATGGGAAGTTGAAATTCCCTTTGAGCTTGTTTAGCGAAGGTCTTGAAGATTTCCGGAGTTTCACCCTTGTCACCTAGAAACAATGTCCAAGCATAGCGAGAGTAGTCATCAACAATAACAAGACAATAGAGGTTACCGCCAAGGCTTTGGTATGTGGATGGTCCGAAGAGGTCCATGTGAAGTAGTTCAAGTGGCTTGGAGGTTGACACCATTGTCTTCATCGGATGGTGTGAGGCAACTTGCTTCCCGGCTTGACATGCGCTACAAAGCTTGTTCTTCTCAAATGTGACATCCTTCACGCCGGTCACCATCCCAAGCTTGAATGACTTCTTGAGCTTGCTCATCCCAATGTGAGCAATGCGCCGATGCCATAGCCATCCCAAACTTGTCTTGGTGAAAAGACAAGTGGTCAAGCTAGCATCCTTGTTGGAGAAGTCCACCAAGTAAAGATGTCCATGCCGAAAACCTTTGAATATTAGTTCTTTGCTTGATTCACTAGTCACCACAACACCATTCTTGTCAAATGTGCACGTTAGTCCAAGATCACATAGTTGTGCAATAGAAGGTAAATTGAAACTAAGAGACTTAACGTAAAGCACATTAGAGATAGACAAATCATGAGAAATAGCGATTTTACCCAAACCAATTACCTTCCCCTTTGAGTTATCACCAAAGGTGACTTGTTCATGATTGCCGGGGTTCTCTATGGAGGTGAACATACCATCATTGCCGGTCATATGTTGAGTGCACCCAATATCGAGTACCCAATGCTTTCCTCCGGCTTTGTAGTTCACCTACACACATGAAGTTAGTTTTTGTGTTTAGGAACCCAAGCCAACTTAGGTCCTTGTATGTGTGATACAAGTGATTTTGGGACCCAAAGTTGCTTGGGGAGCTTCCCCTTCATGCCCTTGATGTCTTTGCCGATGAACCTTGCCTTCACCTTTCCACCTACTTTGCTCAATAGATAGTGATAATCATTGAAAGTAGATTTGTAGTTAGGAGGCAATTTGGGAGAAGGACGGTTGGGAAGAGGACACTCCCTCGTGTGATGTCCGGTGACCTCACAATGTTGGCAATAGGAGCCAACTTCCTTGATGAAGCTCGTCCTAAGCTCCGGTGAGGGCACCTTTCCTTTGTTGGGCACCGGGAAGGATCCAAGTCCCTTCTTGTTGAAGCTTTTAGCTTGTTGGTAGAGGATTTCCTTGTGCTTGTCCTCCCCCTTAGAGAGTCTTGCCACACTAGTGCGAAGACTTTCAATTTCGTCCATTAGCTCCTTCTCCCTAGGGCTTGCTTTCAAAGGCAAAGACTTATCCAAAATATTTGTGGCATGTGAATTAGATGATATTTTGCCATCAAGGGTTTCTTTCTTTGTGTTTTTCAATTTAAGTTCAATCGCTTCATAAGCAAGGTTAAGCACTTCATGTTCTTGAACCAACTCATTGTGCTTTGCCAAGAGTGCTAAGTTAGCTAAGTCAAGCTCATGATATTTAAGCTTGATTTGAGCATTCTCCTCCTCGATTTGCTTGACATTTGATTTGAGCGTGTCATGCTCTTTAAGTATGGTTACATACTTGTCATGCAAATCGAGGTTAGCACTTTCAAGCTTAGCACGAGCTAGCTCAAGAGCCTTAACCTTAGCCTTTTCCCTTTTTATAATGGCATGATATTCATTAATCATAGATGCTAATTCATCGGGTGAAAGCTCATCATCATCATCGCTAGAATCTTCACATACCTTTGAGTTACCTTTCGCCATTAGGCACATAGGAGGTGGACAAAGAGGTGAGTCATCATTGTTGACGATGGCGAGGCCCGCCAAGTTTTCTTCATCTTCACTATCTTCGTCGCTTGACTCTTCATCCGTGATCCACTCATTGGCTTCACACATGAAGACCTTTTGAGGCCCTCTTCTCTTCTTTGGAAAGAGCTTGGTTTTCTTGCCTTTGTCAAATTTCTTCTTTCCAAAAGAGCGCTTGGGCTTGACCTCCTCTTCATCGTCACTTTCTTCTAGCTTGTGATGCTTGCCATTGTCCTTCCTTTTGTCCGGTCTTGGAAAATCATATGATATGTGGCCTAGATCACCACAATTGTAGCACGTCTTGTTTTCATCTTTTCTTGGCAAGAAGGCTTTCTTCTTGGGATCATAAGAGTATCCCTTCTTTGCAATCTTGGAGTTGAGGCGTGAGAATTTCCTCATCATCAAAGCAAGCTCATCATCATCTTCGCTTGTTTCTTGCTCTTCTTCACTTGAGCTAGGCTCAATCACTTTCTTCTTCTTGGGAGTTGTCTTCTTGGTTGAAGCCTTCAGAGCAATGGTTTTTGATGATGACTCCTCCATTATTTCAAGTACGCTCATCTCATGAGCATGGATTTCTCCAATGAGCTCCGAAACTTCAATGTTGTCTAGTGACTCTTTTTGGAGCATTGAATTGATAATGTTGTACTTGGGCTTGGGTAGAAGCATGAGGATCTTGCGATTGATAAGTCCCTTGCCAAGAGAAGCAATGTCAAGCGCGTTAATTTCCTCAATGAGCACATTTAAATGAGAAAATATTTGGTTAACATTCTCATGAGGGAACATCTTAAATTCATCATATTTTGATTTAAGCATGTGATATTTGAGTTCTTTAACACGAGATGAGCCCTCATGTATTTCAATTAGACATGCCCAAATTTCACATGCTTTTTCCTTACTAGCAATGCTAGCAAAGACATCTTGACTAATGCATTCATATATGGCATTTCTAGCCTTAGCATCCCATTTTAATTGGTCACCAACATAGTCAAGATTTCCAAACCCCGTATGGGTCGCTTCCCACACTTCGGGAGCAATTGCCTCAAGGTAAGCGCGCATGCGTGCTTTCCAATAAGCAAAATTCTTGCCCTCGAAGGTAGGAACCGAACCCCCATTCTTGGCCATTTTCGCTCTCTAGCGGTGAAGCTAGAATGATCCAATGAGCAACCTCGCTCTGATACCAATTGTAAGGATCGAAACGTCCAAGAGGGGGGGGGGTGAATTGGGCTTTTTCAAAATTTTAGAGCAATTTAAAACTTAATGGTTGAATCCCAATTCCCTATGCGAACTAACTACGCAAGCAAGAGTGTTAAGTGCGGAATAGTAAATGCGTAATAGTAAGGGGGTGAGGAGAGAGATGCAAACTCCCGCGGAGACTCGGAGACACGGCGATTTTTCCCGTGGTTCGGTAAGATCACAAAAATCTACCTACGTCCACGTTGTGGCACCCACCAAAGGGTATAGCCACTCCCAAGTCATCAAGACAAGGGAATCCACTATCTTTCTCCGTTCGCCTTCTCCGGCAAGGTGGAGCTCAAGCCTTGTACAATGGTGATCCTCCGGGCTTCCACAAACGTCTTGGTAAGCTCCGGAGCGATCTCTTCTTTCTCCAACTTTTACAAGGTGAGAGAAGTCACCAAGACACTCTCTCTCACTAGCCTAGAGATTCCAATCACCAAGAATGGACGCACACAAGCTTCTCTCTAGCTAGATATAACCTATAGTTGGAGTACAAGAGGTTTTGAAGTGTGGAAGTGGTAGCTCTTGGTCTTGAATGCTTGAGGATGTGTAGTGAGGCTCTGGTGATCAAGACTTGTCGAAATGGCCGGTTGGAGGGGTATTTATAGCCAACCCACACGAGATAGCCGTTGGAAAAGTAGGCAGACTTTTTCAGTGAACATCGGATCCTCCGATGCACCCCTTTATATGAGCATCGGTCGAATTCCAAATTAGCTGATGTCATGTGTCAGATGTGACCGTTGGATATAACCGTTGGATCTTTTAATCGACCGATGTTACTTCAACTTCATCATCGGATGATCCGGTGAGTTGATCTTCAGAATTGGTTCAGAAATAATGTCTCTGTTGAAATTGACCGATGTACACTTACTTCATCATCGGATGATCCGGTGTGTACTTCTTCAGAATAACTCAGATATCATCCTTCTGTTGAAATCAACCGATGTGCCACTTCCTTCACATCGGATGATCCGGTGTGTACTGGACTCTGAGGTCTTCTTCTTCTGCCAACTCAAACTTGACCGATGTAGTCATTTTGCAAGACATCGGATGATCCGGTGAGTGCAACTTGTTTGCTTCGAGTTGTTTTGAGTTGATCTTTTGGAATCTTCTTGAGTGACCTCTTTGACACTTGTTTGAAATGATATTATGATGAAGTGTAAGCTTCTTGTGTTGCCAATTTTGATAGAATAGAGTCGTTGTATGAGTTCTTTATTTAGTCTTCATGAGTATCGAATAACCCCTTAGAATAGATCGTTGAGGGGTCTCCATTTGTATCCAATGAGCAGTAGACGGTGTGAATAGATAGTTCATTAACGTTTGATGTGATATACGTGAAACCTCGCATCCACAAACTCATTAGTAATAACGAACGGTTGTCATTAATCACCGAAACCATACCTCACGGGGGCCTAGATGCTTTCAAGCTGGCATTTCGCTGATCGCTATGCTAACTTCTTCATCGGTAAAATCTGTCACCAATGAGTCATCGTGCACCTGAGACAGACCTAGCAGCTGCCAATCAAGGGTTATCCGCCGCTGGTCTGCGGAACCCAGGATGTTTGAGAAGTGGTGATGAAGGATTTCTTCCTTTTCATCCTGGCCGCAACAATACTGACCATCACTATTCCGTAGGCTGGGAATAAAATTTCTCCTTGCTCTCGCAGCAGCCTTTAGATAGAAAAATTCCGTGCATGCGTCGCCCTCGCAAAGCCATGTCACACGAGAAGCTTCCGTCTTCGAGAGCGCTCGACTGCAGCAAGGCCCAATACCCTCGTCTTCAAGTCCTTGCGAAGCTGATCTTCGGTTAGAGTGAGGCGTCTCCCCTCCTGGGCCTCATCTAGCCTTAGGATTACATCTTTGGCAATATATAATTGCAACCTTGCATGCCTGAAAAGTCCATTGCTCCATCTTCTTAGTGCATTGGCCGTGTTCTGTAGCTTATTATGAAGGATTGTCATAGGTGACAGCCCCTGCGTCGGCTGGCTCCAGGCATCATTGACAACTTCCATGAAACCCGGGATCCTTACCCAAAAATTTTCAAATCTGAAGACGGTGCTTCGTTGTGGCTGCGCCTGCAACGCTAGAAGAATGGGGCAATGATCAGACATTGTGGATGATAGAGCTTGCAGGCCGAAACCGGAGTAAAGGACTCCCCATTCCTGGTTACAGAAAGATCTATCCAACCGAACCAAGGTCGGGTTTGTTCTTTCATTACTCCATGTGAATTTCCGGTTGCGCAATGTTATTTCCATTAGCTCTGCCCTGTCCAAAGTTCTGCGGAAAGATCCCATCAGGCGCCTGTTGAGGTTGGAATTATTCTTGTCTTGAGCAGCATAAATTAGATTAAAATCACCAATGGCAAGCCACGGTGTTCCTTCTTGTGGTTTGAGCCGTAGAAATTCTTGCAAAAAACGTGGTTTCTCCGCGTCTACAGCAGGTCCACATACTGTCGTTAAATAGAAACTGGTGTTGGAAAACCTGGAGGTGACTATCACTGTGAGAGAGTGCTCATGCTGTCTCGGCCCGGAGACAGTCAACAAGTCTGGGTTCCACCCAACCAAAATCCCTCCACGGGTTCCCACAGCAGGCAGTTCAATATGATTGCATAGAGCCGTGTGACACCCTCATCTCGGGTGTCAGCATATGTTTATGTTTACGAAGAAGAAGAACATTTTTAGAAAAGAGGGAACAGAAACAAGTATCAAAAGGATAGCCAGTAAAGCTTTCTGAGAGCACCGAAAGCAACTTTCACGACCAGCAGACTACGTGGTGTGTTCGGAACTCATCCCCGAAGAGATTGGAGAGGTCCGACGCTAAACTGGATACGTGGCAGGCTCGGGGGTCACCTCCGCAATTGGAAAGAGGTCCGACCCTGTGGGACACGTGCTGCCCGCGGAGATAGCCTCTGCGGAAGAAGCAAAGGCATTTTTCATAGGACACGTGTCATCCACGGAGCTAGTCCTCACGGAAATAAGAGGACCAGTCGCGGGGGATACGTGTCAATCTCGGAGCTCATCTCAGAGAAGTCCGGATCTATCGAACACGTGTCGCCACCGGATCTTATCACCGGAAGGTCCGTCGCAGCTAAACACGTGTCGACCTCGGGGCATGTCCCTGAGGAAAGGAGAGCGGATAGACCGGTACCCACACGTGGCGTGCACGGAGCTCGTCTCCGAAGAAGAGGGATGTCTTGATCGAATGACACGCGGCACAACCAGAGCTCGTCTCTGCGGATGAAGAGATACTAGGCTCGGAAGGACACGTGGAGCTTCCGGAGCTCATCATCACGGAGGTAACGAGTCTGGAGCGGTTTTTACGCGTAAAGATACCAATACGCAACGAAAACCGATCCAAACTCCGCAATGTTACCCAAGATAAGACGTCAGGATCCAACAAGATCTGAATAAAACTTTTATTCGGGATCCAATCAGATTAGGACTCTTCTCTTCCCAATTATAAATAGAACCCAAAACCTCTGGCCGAAATCACAAACTTCTCTTTTAACTCCTGAGCCGACGACTTAGCGCTCTAGCCCTAACTCGCCGAGCAAAACATCGCCGAAGCGCAACAAGGGAGATCATCGGAGAAGAACCGAGTGGTCTGAGGAGGACCTCGAAGACAAGAAGAACGTGAGGTAGGACTTCAATACCACCTTACGACATCATGTTGTTCATCTCTTTGCATCTGTTCTTCGATTCCTTTCGAACAGAAGCCTTTTCGTGGACAGATCACTCGATGATCAGTTTGAACTAAAAACAAGATCATCGCCACGACCACCTTTGATCCGAACACCTCTGACCATGCAGTCCATGCAAGAACACGTACAAATCAATCTAATCATAGGATAGCATGCATGTACATCATCGCATCTAGTTTAGGATTTTGTGAATGATATTGATTGCTGTGAATCTTGTATGCACGTAAATCCTACATAGCAGGACAGGTTCAGGAAGCTGTCTACGACAAGTTGCAGCAACAAGGTTTTGAGAATCCAGAACAACCGGAACCGCAAGAACAAGGCAAGTGCTCCTTGACCATGTTGATCCTATGTTTTGGGTAAAACTATTTTGTTTTGCGAAAAGGTGTGTGTGCTGAGTCAAACATGATGGGAAAACCCTTTTTATAGGAGTTTACTAGTTATTGATTAAACCATCCTTGTCGCCTGGGAAGTTTATGAGTCGGGTATGGTTTTTGTTTTATGCTTCGCTGAGTCCATGGGATTGGGAAGCGAGATAGATGTGTCTAGCTAACTGCACTCATAATAATAAGGGGAAACTGATGTTAATAATGAACATGGATCGGAGGGAGATCTAGGCAAGACTGGGTTTGTGAATGAGGTAGCATGAGATGGTGGTTTTGCTTGCCATAGATCTAAGGACCGGTTCATGCATGCACATGCCAGGATAACAGTGCCACCACAAGGCCAAGTATGGGTGCGGCTTAGCTGAGTAATTAGGTAAGTTGCTAGAGTGTTATGGACTGTGGAAGGCGCGGGGAATGGGAGTCGAGTGAGGACTGCCCTGGGAACTGCATGGCACAAGAGGGGGCCCGTGGGTGGGAGAATTGGAGATTCTAGCCTGCCGGTGAAACCTTAGTGAGTCCATACATCTAGTAACCCCTTTGTAAAGGCTATTTTGTAATCTCTTGACCATACACCGACGGTTGTGTATTGGTATAATGGAGGTTCTGCAGTCGCCGACGGGTGACGAAATCACAAACTTGTGGGTAAAGAGGTGCAAACTCTGCAGAGTCTAAAACTATCATGATAGCCGAGCTTACGGTCATGAGCACCTGGCTAAACTGCCATGATTAGTTGGGATGATTATTGAGATGGTTATTGGAATGGTTATTGGGAAGGTTCTCGGTTATGGTTATTGGTTTGGAACTGTTAAGTCTGGATGATGAGATGGTTGCATGACTGTTGGGTCATGACATGAGATTGGTCTCAGTGCGAGACAAGGTTGTTTTATGAGGTGAGATGGTAGCGAATACGAGGAGGTATTCGTGAGTATGAGTAAAGGATTGGTTAATGTTCGGATGGAACACGGGAAGTGATGGAGGTATGTTGGTAATTTAACACATGCTGAGACTACATTCATCTAAAGTTAAGTTGCTGTTTTATCGATGGTTTTATAAATTTGCTTTTCTGCAAATGAGCCTTTTATACCTACCTTGTTTATAAGCTGCATATCATGTGTTATTTCCGCACTTGCTGAGTACATCATTGTGCTCAAACTTGCATTTTTATTTCTTCATCAACAGCAAGAGAAGGCTACTATGAAGACCGAGTAAAGCATTATGGCGTGTGATCTGTTCTCAACCTTGCCTGTGGAGGGAATAGAGATGGAGCCACTTCTGCTTAGTTTTGCTTCCGCATTAGTTTTTGCTTCCGCATTTAAATAAGAATTCCGCTGCGTAGAAATAAAGACTTCCGCTGTGAGCATGAGTCCAAGACTCATGAGGTGTTGTAATAAACTCTATTATTCGTGGTAATATATAATCTGAATTCAGTTTGTGGAAAGTATGTGTATGTGTGATGAACATCCTGGGCACACATATGCATTAGTTCTCGGTTCCGTGGTTTTCCACAGAATTGAGGGCGTCACAAGCCGGGCTGAGAATCTCTGCTGCGATGAAATGATCCATGCCGCTGATCTTTGTTTCCTGAAGACAGACCAAGGTTGGTCTAGCACTTTGAATGAGTTTCCGAACAGTTTCCCGCCGGACGGGCGAGTTTAAACCACGAATGTTCCAGCTTAAAACTTTCAGGTCCTCAGCCATTTAGAACCATCAGTGCAACCACCACGCTCAAGCAGGACAACATGGAGGGACAAGCACTGCTGATCCACCATTGAAATTCTGAAGGCAGCGCACAATGCAACATGAAGTGAGGTGCAGCACCACCAAAGCTAACGGGAGCAGCGGTCCCAGGTCCTAAGATATATCCTCCAGATACACTCGGCCATACGCCAACCAAAGCACTGAGTCCAGAACACCACACACCAAAGCAACCACCACCATGCACACTGTAGGAGAACTCCACCATGAACCCCAAGAGAAGCCTCCCACTGCTAGTGGCCTGTACATAGGCCGAGCCACATTGCCCTGCAACAACACACAGCCCGGGGCTATATGCTAACATCGGGGACGCTGAGAGATCGACTTCCATCAGATCACGGCAACTTGAGCCACCTGTTCCTCAGCAGCCAAAGCAGACATAACTCCTTCTGTCTCGTGATTTGCCAGACCAGTGAGATAACGAATAGCCTCGATTGCCTTGGAGGACAATGGTTGTTCGTACATCGAAGAGTATTTGTTCAACGCTTCTTTGCCGATCTTGTCTTTATCTTTGACGAGACCCAGTTGGCGAATGAGGCGTTCTGTCGCCCTTTGGGTGACTGGGGTCGTAGTCTGGAACTTTGCTTGCCGCGCGCTCCGCCGAGTTGGTTCTGCAGAGGTAGAGCCTATGGGTGTTGCGCGGCGCTTCGGCACCGGCGGTGGCAGGAGGGCGGGAGCGGTGGGTTTGAAGGAGGCGGCCACTTGGGTATTTGCACCCGATGGCCTATCACCTGGTCGGTCTGCTTCGACGGGCACCGAAGGCCCACTCGGAAAACCCTCTTCAAAGGTATTAGTAACCAGTTGGCACGCTGCTGCTGGTATGGCCCCGATGGTAAGGCCCTCCGTGGCAATGCTAGGTACGGGAGGCGTGGTGGGACCTTCGGCTTGGGTGTGCAGGGTCATAGACCTGGGCGTGGTGGCGTCTAGTTGAGTCTTATGGCCGTAGTCATGCATTGAAGCTTCCAGTAGGGGGGTGTTGTGGCCATCCAGTTCAGCAGGCGGAGACAGGGGCGCACCTCCTGGAGCGGTACCCTGACCCATCTCCCTGCTAGCTATCCTGCAGCCGCCACAGTGTTGTTGCGGAGTTTGAGACGCCACTCCGAAGCCGCCCACATGGGTACACGAGGACGCATGCAGCTGTCCGGTAGGCTGCACCGCACTGTTCGGTGTAGGCAACAGTGTTGGGGCCTCAACAGCCTTACGCCCCTCTGCACGCAGACGTCCACCAGGTTTGGCTGGAGGAGAGTGGCCACCTTTCTTGGACTCCATGAGCTTTGTGTCGGACGCCATCCGAGGGCGGTCGAAGGTCCCCACAGCCTTCTCCCTATACAGGACCCGCATCCTGTCTTCTTCGGCTTGGACGTTGGGCCTAGCTCTGGTGCGGTTGGGCAGTAGCGCTTCTTTTGATTGGGGCACCTTCAGAGGACCCGTGATCTGCATGTTAAACACAGTGCAGGTTTCGTCCACCGGTGGGCACAGTGGCCGAGGATTGGTGTGAGGCGCCTCGACGGTGCCGCCGCGGCTGGTGATCAATCGGTCAGTTGCGCGCCCCCTGCACCAAACTTGGCCATCGCCCTCATGACGGGGTCCCCCATTGAAACCCGAAGGTCTTGAGGGAGGACGACGTCTATGTGCACCTCGGCTTGGGGGGGTCGCCCGCCCGAGAGAAGAAGTGAGGCATCGCTCACTTAACTGCGGACCATGCCTGTCGTCGTCATCTGGCCCTCTTCTTCCGTGGCCGGCCGGTTGTGGTGCCCCACAGGCATTGGGGTGCCGTTGGAGATGTGTTGGGGCACCGTCCGCAATGCCTCGAACCCAGGTGAAGGGCTGATAACGAGGGTATGGTGCCTCCACGGAGTTTGATGAAACGGGTGACACATGGCCGCTGCCTTCAGATGCTGACGCTGGAGGGGGCATGGGGGTGTAGTCATTATAGTGGTCCAGGTGAAAGATGAGGACCACCTTGGTACCTTCCGGCGGAGTGACCGTAGGTCGATCGTCCTGCATGCTCAGATAAGAAAGTGACAGTCTTCATCCGCGGTAGCAAGTTCGGATCCTCCATCCAACCCACAAAACCAAAGATGCCGGTATCCTCATGCACCGAAGAGGTGCGATCCATATGATCAAAAACACAAATATCACCGAGCACCTGACGAACTCCATCTTCCGACCACGCATGTAAAGGAAGATTCTCGATGAAGATCTTCACTCTGAAGAACCAACCGGCCGGTCCTTCGTGCGGCCCGATGCTCCATGGCAGGACTTGGAAGAACTCACCACCAGTGATGATTTGCCCCCTAAGGACTTCTCTGTCCTGATGCTCCTGGCGGCCAAACCGGACGAGGAAACCGGAGGGGCAATACCTTGAAACAGAGATGTTCCACTGCGAGATGCCAACTTGCTGGTGAAGAGCGGAATAGATCTTCCTTGAGCTGACCCGGCGTCTGCCCCCGATGGCCAAAAGCACTACAGCCCGACGACGCAGGCGCGCCTACTCAGCAGCCATGGCGCCATGACCAACAACAGCGCCTTGACCATTAGCAGGCCTCTGGCTAGGTGCTCCAGCAGTGCAGGGGACAGGGTACGCCATGGAAGGGGTATTTCCAAAGAGGGCGTCAAGGTGGAAAGGGTGGGAGTCGCGACTTGGGGTGGACAGTGGAGGGAAGCTTAAACGACTACGAATGTCAAGCTTGGGGGCGAGAAGGCGGGGATGAACCCGGCGACACCCACCCGGACGTTGCGGACAGCGCCAAGCGAAATGGCCAGAGTGCAAGCAGTAGTGACAGCAAGGCAGATCTCTGCACTGTGCTATGGAGTGATCAGTTGCCAGGCAGCGAAAGCATCGGTCCCTCAAGGCCATTTGCATCTCCGAGGGAAGGGAATGACGTCCGGCCCGGACTGCCTCAAGCTTGCACGGTTCTTCACAAGTTCACCTCAGAGCAGGATGGTCAGCCTGCCGGTTCCGGCGTCTCGGGCGAACAAGCTTCCGCTCCTGTGAAAAACCTTGCTGTTGGCTACCCGCACCAGTCTCCGGCTCTTTCAAAGCTTCCTCAGTGTAATGGCGTACTGGCGCGACCCCCTTCAATTCCTTTGGCGGATGCAGTGGAGCCGGCACAACCACAATTGATTTCAAACGCTGCCCAGGAGCTCCCTTCCGTGCATCCGGCGCATTCTCCGTGTTGGTGTCACTAGCCATCAGGTCTTGCGCGCTGAATGCACTCGGTGTGTATGCTGGCGGTATGGCCACGCTGTTGTGCGCTTTACTCCCATCCGAGTCTTCGGGGGCAGGTTCCATGAAATGCAGTTATGGAGCAGTTGTGCGCTTCATGGTGGCTGGGCAGGCCACCAACTTGAAAGTCTTGGTCATCTCCAGCGCACTGCTCTCCAAGGAGGGGATCACCTTCAACGCCAAGTTTTTACTTAGGCAAACAGATCCTAGGTCCAGGCCAGTAACCGCAAGTCCCCCCTCTCCTTGGTTGAGGGACATCGTTGCCAATACTGGAGTACAAAGAGATGGCGAGGTCTTCGATTCTTCCACACTGATCTTCCAAGAGCATGCTGTAAGGGCCGTACACTACAGGAAACGCCACACCTTACGACGGCCACTGTTATTTACGACGGCTAGCCGTCGTAAGTAAACTAATTTACGACGGTCGCCATGGGCCGTCGTAAGTAAACTAACTTACGACGGCTACGGGCCCATGGCCGTCGTAAGTTAATGGACCATCGTAAGATAACCGTAACTTATGACGGCCGCAACCCTAAGCCATCGTAAGTTACACCACCATCGTAAACTAAGCGTAACTTACGACGGCCGTAACCTAAGCCGTCGTAAGTTACGTGACCGTCGTAAATAGATGGTTTTAAACGCCGCCCCGGCCAAGGCTCGGGCTAATTAGCCCGAGCCCAAGCCCGCACCGCCGCACCGCCACCCCGCCGCTGATTCGCCGCCACCGCCGAGCGCCACCGCTCCACCGCTTGGCGCCGCCCCGGCCCCACCCCGAGCCGCCCGGCGCCGCCCCGAGCCGCCTCGGGCCGCCCGGCGCCGCCTCGCTGCCTCGGTCCGCCCGGCGCCGCCTCGCTGCCTCCGGCCCCAACCCCCTGCTTCCCGCGGACCGCCGCCGCCTCCGTCGCCGCAACCATCGCCGTCGTCGCCAAACCGAATCAAGTAATTTTTTTAGTTTTTGTAATTAGTTGTTAGTTAGATTAGATAAAAATTTTATTACTTAATCAATTTGTATGTATTTAGTAGATAATTAGTTTAGTTGTTAATTATTTGGTTTAAATTAGTAATTGTTTCTGATTTTAGTTATTTAATTTAGTTAATTGATTGATTAGTTGTTTAAGCACATTGTTTTTGCTTTACCGTCGTAAGTTACGTGACCGTCGTAAGTAGATGGTTTTAACCGCCGCCCCGGCCAGGGCTCGAGCTAATTAGCCCGAGCCCGAGCCCGCACCGCCGCAGCGCCGCCCCGCCGCCGAGCCGCCGCAGCGGCTCGGCCCCGCTGCCACCAGCCCCCGCCGTCGCCGACAGCGTACCGACGCCTAGGCGTCCAGTCGGTGGCGGGGGGATGCCTGGGCGGCTCGCCCCGCCTGGCCGAGCGTCGCCGATGCCGGCGCTGCCTCCGCCCGTCGCCGTCGCTGCAGGGCGCCGCCGGCCCCCGTGCTCTGGATAGGAAATAGGGAGGGGGATGAAAATGAGTGTATTAGGGTTGTGGGCCATTTTTCATGACCCTCATAGAACGTGTGGATCGTCGGATTAGATCCGACGGTCGTGGGCACTTGGGCTGCTCAGCCCGAGCCCGAGCCAGACTCTCAGCCCTGCCCCGAGCTGACCTCCGTCGCCACCTCCATCGCCGCCCGCCGCCGCCGCCTCCAGCGCCGGCTGCCAGCCTTCAACATTTTACGATGGCTGAATTTATTTACGTGGGTCAGCCGACGTAAATTAACGTACTTACGACGGCGCGTGGTAGCAGTCGTAAGTTAACTAACTTACGACGGTCGCTGGCTCTCGGTCGTCGTAAATAAAAGGACCGACAGAATTTAAGTACCATTTATGATAGCTAAAAGCTAAACCGTCGTAAGTAAAGAAGTCGTCGTAAATAAAGAACATAACTCTACATCTCACGGGCCGCGCGCGCGGCCCACTCACGCGCGCGACCAGTCGACTACCGCCGCACCGCTCCGCCTCGCCCTCGCCGAGCCGCGCCGCCTCCGCCGCCACACCCCGCCCTGCTGCCGCGCACCACCGTCCCGCACCCCGCCCCTCCACGCACCGCCGTCCCGCGCCCCGCCCCGCCGCAGCGTGGCCGCCCCGCGCCTCGCCCCGCCCTTCCGCAGCCGCCGCCGTCCCGCCCCAAGCCCCACCTGGCTGCCCCTGCTCGCGCTGAGCCCCGGCTGCGCCTCGGCCGCCGCCGCTCGCCCGGCCCCGCCTCGAGCCCCGCCCTTCTGTGCCACCCGACCCGCCTCGCTCGGCCCCTGCTCGCCGCGCCGCCTGGAGCCCCTGCTCGCCATGCTTTGAGCTCCTGCTCGCCGCGCCGCCCGGCTCCTGCTCGCCGTGCCGCCTCCCGACGCTGTGTATGTGTGACCCGACACCGTGTGTATGTGTGACCCAACACCGTGTTTATGTGTGATTACATGTTTAATTTGATCTTAGTTGATTAATTGTTTAATTAGTATTGTAATTGATTATTGTTGAATTAATACTTTGATTGATTGTGTGATTAGTTACTATATGTAAATAAATGGGTTTCGGCTCGGTCCGGCCTGACACGACCCATTTAGGGTCTGTCACAGCCCATTTAGTGGTAATGTATTAGTCGAGACAGGCACGGAGGACGGCAAGCTCCCCCGCGTGGACGGCGGGCCCCGACAGGGTAGTTTCATCTTTGACCCACTTACGACGGGGCATAACGTACGACGGCTAACCCTAAAGGCGTCGTAAGATAATGGCAGGCCCCAGCGGGGCATAACTTAGGACGGCTGACCCACTTCTTTGTCTCTCTCTCGTTCTTTCCTCTCTCTCTTAAATGACTCAAAAAGAAAGATTGACGTAAACCTATACAACATGCGTCACCCGTTTCGAACCGGCCCGTATCACATGTGTTACGCATGTGAGGCGTGTAGGTTCGGAATTGTCCCTTTTTGGACAGCCTGGGAGTGACCGAGGGGGCGTGGCTTGTGATGAGACGCGGGTTTAGATCTAGACGAGATTTCGACGGCATAACCCTGTTGTTCTCTGCTGCACCATTTTCGGGCATGCAGTGGGGAACAACGGGTTATGCTGCCGAAATTTCGTTCGGATCCAGACCACGTGTCTCGTCATGAGCACGCTCCGCTCGGTCAATCTCGGCTGGATTTAGGACCTATCCTTTCCAATAGATGTAGGGCCGTGACATAAATAAATTATAAAGTAACTATAATTTCCTTGACATTAAACTGCAGATTCAAACATGGGTGAGGACCGTAGTTGGATGTATACCGGTTGGAAGAACAGTTCTGGTGGTCACTCGGATGAGTGGTTCGCCAAGACAGATGCTTTTGTAGATCGAGCTTTTCCATTGTCAAAGATCGATAAGGTGCGGTGCCCATGTACGAAATGTCGGAATACCTAGTTTCTGGACAAAATGACGGTCTCGATACACTTGTGTCGAAATGGTTACATGCCACATTATGAAGTGTGGACCTTCCACGGCGAGACAAATTCTAAAACTGTACAAGAAGTGGAAGAGGAAAATGATGATAACACGGGGGTTGATAGGATGGATGAGATGCTTGAAGCTATACAACCAGAGTTTACGGAGGATCCTCCTACAACGGAGGTTGAAGCGTTCTTTAAGCTTCAGAAGAGCCGTTGCATGAACACACTGAAGTGACCCTCCTCATATTCATGACTAGACTTATGGCAATTAAGTCGAAGTACTTCTTTTCTAATAACTGCTACCACAACCTCATCAAATTGATCAGCGACATCCTTCCACAGCCTCATAAAGTACCTAAAGATATGTATCAGGCGAAGAAATTGCTTTTCGGTCTTGGTATGAAATATGAGAAGATTGATGAGTGTCCAGATAATTGCATGCTTTTCTAGAAAGAGCATGCAAAAGAGAAGAAATGCTTAAAATGTGGTGAATCAAGGTTTGTCGAAGTTGTTAATAACAATGGTGATAATGTGATGATAGAAGTCGCACGTAAGCAACTTCGTTACTTACCCGTGACACATCGGTTGAAGCGGTTGTTTCTATCAAAAAGAACGGCCAGACACATGAGATGGCACAAGGAAGGTGTACGTGAGAACAATGCAGTCATGATACACCCGGCCGACGGTGAGGCATGGAAGACGCTTGACCGGTTCGATCCAGACTTCAGTCGTGATGCGAGAAATGTTCGCATCGGGTTGGCGACAGATGGATTCTCGCCGTTGAGTACAAACGCCACACCATACTCCTGTTGGCCTGCCTTTGTCATTCCGTACAACCTACCACTAGCTCTTTGCATGAAGTACAAGTTCATGTTCCTTAGCCTCATTATACCTGGGTCGGATCATCCTGGGCCACGTCTCAACGTGATGTTGAAACCGCTGATCGAAGAATTGAAAATGTTGTGGACAGGAGTCGAAGTGTACGACTGTTACAAAAAGCAGAAATTCAACCTTCGAGCTACTTATTTGCGGTCCGTCCATGATTTCTCGGCATAAGGTATGTTTTCTGGATGGGGCACTCACGGTCGTTTGACTTGTCCAATATGTGCTTCTGACACGGACTGTTTTGGACTTATTCATGGAGGAAAGATATGCTACTTCGATTGTCACAGACGTTGGCTGCCTCCGAATCACATGTTTAGGCAAGAAAGGAATGTCGTTAAAAAAGACACCGTTGTCACTAAAGGACCACCGAAATGTCTAAGCGGATCTAAAATATCAGATATGCTGGACAAACTGGTGCCAAATAAAGGACATCCTGGATATTTTATCGGTCACGGAGAGGATCACAATTGGACTCATATATGTGGACTATGGGACCTACCATATGTGAAGTCGTTGATACTAATGCATAACGTTGATGTAATGCATCAAGAGCGTAATATGGCCGAATGTATTATAAGCACATGCATGGACATGACGGGCAAAACGAAAGAGAATATAAAGGCTCGAAAGGACCTGGCAGAGATTTGTAACCGTCCAACTCTTGAGCTCTCTGAAAGTGGTGATAAACCACGTGTTTTTTTTCTGTCTTCGATCTAAAGAAAAGAAAGAAGTACTCAAATGGTTGAAAAATTTGAAATTCCCAGATGGTTACGCAGCTAGTCTGAAACGAGCCGTGAATATCAAAATGGGAAAGCTGACAGGGTTGAAGAGTCATGATTATCACATAATTATGGAAAGACTTCTACCTGTTATGTTTCGGGGCTATTTTGATGATGCGGTGTGGAAGGTGCTAGCCGAGCTTAGTCACTTCTATAAACAACTCTGTGCAAAAGAAATCACGATAGAGATGATGCGTAATTGGAGAAGGAGATACCGGTACTATTATGTAAGATGGAAATTTTTTTTCCTCCAGAGTTCTTCAATCCAATGCAACATCTCCTCATCCGTCTTCCATTTGAAGCTAAAGTTGGAGGTCCCGTGCAATATAGGTGGATGTATCATATTGAAAGAGCACTAAGATATTTGAAACCAATGGTTCGTAACAGGGCAAAGGTAGAAGGATGCATCACCGAAGCATTTACTCTTAAAGAAGTAGGATACTTTTCAAGTGTTTACTTTGTAGAGGAAAACAATGTCAACACTTTGGCAATGCGGTACAATGTGGATGAGCAACCTCCTTATAGCGATCTCTCTATTTTTGCAACAAGAGGTACTACTGTTGGTAGTTCCACTTCCTACAACTCTACCGCAGAAGAAAGGAGTGTTGCTTTCCTTTACATGTACGCGAATATAGATGAGATGGACAAATATTTCGAGTAAGTGTTTGTCTTACATTTATACTAATCGGCGTATTCTGTAACACATCTATTCTAAAAAGTTTTCTTTTCGTACAGAGAATTCCACAAGCAAAATTGGACACATAGGCATCAACCTACGAGCAAACAAGTAGAAGTGATGCGACGGGAAGGAATAAACAGAGGACCTAATTTCCTATCCTGGTTTCGAGATCATGTAACATTTTCTCGTTAACTTAGCAATATTTACAAAGTATTCTTATAACTTACAAGTATTTACAAAGTTTTCTTATAACAGTGCATGAAAGATGCCGACGTCCATGAAGACTTGCGACAACTATCCTATAGATTGATTAAAGTTAGGAGCTATGATCGATATGACGTCAATGGATACCGATTCCGTACAACTCAATTTGAATCTCTTCGTCCTCTCGCGGCAACATCTAATACCGGAGTTGTGACGAGGACAGTCGACTCTCAAGGACGTGAAACTAATTATTATGGAATCATTAATAAAATCCTTGAATTTGCTTTTGCCGGGAATAAGGATCTTCGAGTAGTATTCTTTGACTGTGATTGGTTTGATATCAATTATGGAACTCGACTAAACCAACTTGGCATGGTGGAAGTCAAACACAACGAACAACTACGAGGATACGATTCATTTGTTCTTGCACACCAAGTGGAGCAAATGTATTATCTATCTTATCCATGCAAAAAACTCAAAGCTTGGTGGATTGTACATAAGGTTAATCCTCGTGAGCGGTTATACACTCCATGTAACACCCCAAAATCTGTTAAGAGAGAAATTTGAATTTTTTTAGACGTATTGCATGTGGTGCAGAAATTCAAATTCAAACTGGAATCCAAATTCAAATCAAAACAGAAAAGAAAAGGAAAAAGAAAAAAACCCAACCGGCCAGTGGGCTGAAACCCGCCAGCCGGCCCAATCCCCCGCGCCAGCCTGAACCCGCGCCCCTCTCTCTCACTCTCACTGACACGCGGGGCCCGCATGTCATCTTCTTCCCCACGCGCCCCCAACGGCCCGGACTTTTCCCTCACGCCCATCACACCCGACGCTCCCGGATTCTTCGCGCTCGACCCGACCTCGAATTCCTCGCGCCGGCCAGCTCGATCGCAACAAACCCCCGCGCCCCTGGCCCTGATAAAAATAGATGAACCCTTCGCCCTCCCCTCGCACGAGCAGTTTTCTCCCGGTGAGCGCCGCCGCCGTTGAGCTCGGAATTCCCCAAGAGCGTCGCCGTCTCCCTCTGTCAAAACCGATCTCGTGACCCCGCAGCACCGCGCACAAGCTGTAGACGCCGACCCCGGAGGGAAACACCGCCAGAAACGACCATCCCGACGCTCGCTGGTGAGTACCGCCGTCGCTCGCCGGTGAAACTTCCGAATTACACGGTTCCGATCCATCCTAATCATCGGTGTGCCATCTCTAGACCCCAGTGAAGCGTCACGACCCTAGAACTCGAAGGGATCACTGCCCCAACGGCCACTTTGACGAGCATCGCAAGCCGCCGCCGCCTGTCCTCGTCGCCGACCGGGTTCCGAGTCTTTCAGGCCTAAGAAATTAGCCAAGGTGAGCTCCCCTACCTCCCCTCTGTCATTTGCTGCCAAAAAGGGTGGGTGTTAGCGTCTGTAGATGAAGATCCGCGACCTCGCCGGTGAGATCGCGCCTCTACCGCCGCGCGCGCGGCCGAACTCCGGCCAGGAGCTACGTGGCCTCTTGTGCGCCGTCTATTTTAAATCGCACGGTAGAGATAAAACCCACACGTACCGGTTCGGCGATCTAATCTGAGCCATCTATTTTAAATCGGACGGTCCACGTCAGCCCCGCGTTATAAAAGCCGGGATTCTTACGCGCTACCCCCTGGGGATCTCGGAAAACACGAGCTAGCCCCGGAAACTTCTGATCTAGCCCGTGGAACTTCAGAAATTCGTGTAAATTCATTTAAAAATCAGTTTTAGCACCTGGACTTAATAAAAATTAGGAAAACCCCTCTGTTATGTGTAGTTAGACCCCTGGAAATTTATGAAATAGCAAATTAGACCCTGCAGTAGGATGGATTTACCTTTTTGACTCTATATGATATTAAATTCAGAAATTTGAATATGTGATTTGGATTTAAATTTAAAAGGTGAGGCACACACATGTGCAAATTCAAATCTAAACTCTCCTAGCACTTGGGAAACTTTAGAATGAGTTAAAAATAGATTTTAGACTGAATTGAAATCTGTCTAAATGTTGTTCATATTTATTAGTTCTAGAAACACATTTTAAGCTAGGAAATAATTCTAAAAACTGACAAAATAAATTTAAATTAGTTCACATCAGAGGAGAAGTTCAAAAATATATTATTTAATATTTTGGAGCCTCTTGTATGCTGTTAGGGGTGAAACCTCAGTGGGCCCACGCTCGTCGGGAATCCCTTTGTAAAGGCTTCGTAGTGATCTCCTGGCTACACACCTGGGAAGTGTGAATTGGTTCGCGGCCACTGGCATAATGGAGGTTCTTTTAGTCCACCCGGCAACGGGGGATGAAATCAGTACATGTGGGTACAGTGGTGCAAACTCTGCAGAGTCAAAACTGTCATGACAGCCGTGCGGTCAAGAGCGGCTTGGACTTATTCATGATTAGAGGATGATGGCTTTGGAAGTTGAGGATGTTAAGCGGGGAGCTTAACATTGGGATTGATGTTATGGTTATTTGATTCTAATGATGGGTTGGGAGATTAGGACCATTTCACCTGTGTAGTAATGTAGGTGCTTAATAAGCTAAGGTGATAGGTATTAATTGCGTAGTGCTTTAACCATGAGTTCAACCTCTCCTTGTTCTGGCCATGCATGACATAACTTTCCCACACTTGCTGAGTACCAAAGGTACTCAAACTTGCATATTTGTTGGTTAAATTGCTGCTCAGGTTAAGGGGATGATGTGGTGTTCAATGACCAAGACTTCGGACCCGAAGAAGGATTCTAGGTTCATGGAGTCCCCCGGGCAACTCCTGTGACGGAGCCCACAAGAATAATATTCCGCTGCTATTTTATTTACATGTTATGAACTTATTATCGTCCATCGAGACGTATGCTTTGTAAGACATATTTATATTCGTCACCTGGCTTGTAATAAATGATGCTTCACTATTTGTCATCACGTGTATGAGAAAATGATCCTGGCATACATGTGATATTCACTCGGTTGTTCTTCAGAGAAACCGGGTGTGACACTCCAGGAGATGATGGTTACCATGATGCTGATGAGGTTGACGAGGTTTACCAAAAACAAGAGTTGCCAGACTCGTTTATCATCGAGCCTGGTGTAGGACTCGATGACTTAGTTGGAGACGTTCAAGATGTCGAGACTTCTGATATGCGTAAACGGAAATGAAATCTAATTCAGACGCTCACGAAAGAAGATCGATGGTCTGGTTTAAGGAGTAGGGTACATGATCATGACGTTGATGAATTTTGAAATTGATGATGTAACGTTTTCTTCACTAACTTAACATGAATTTTGTCGTCATCAAAGGGGAGCGACAATATTTATCAATTATTCCTTGCAACAGGATGTCATCATCAAAGGGGAGCGGGAAGAAGGGGGGCATGAGGGTTCCTCAGTCGGTCACGGGACCTCTTCTCAGGTAGCTCGTCAGGTGCGAGCAGACGCTCTGAGCTGATGAGGCACCTACCACACTTTGCGGGCCGAGCTCTGGCCTTACAACGCACAGAGGTAAATTTCAGTTGTCAATCACGTTATTTTAAATTGCACTTATAAATAATTTATTCTTTTCAATCCTTTAATTTTGCAGTCTGAGTCACAGTCGTCAGATTCAGAGTCAGAGGTTAGGGCGCCGCCACAGGCTAGCCAGCCCTCGGAGCCGGCTACCCTACCTTCGGAGCCGGCGAGCGTGGAGCCTTCGGGCTCTAGTGGTGACCAGCCTTCCGGGTCACCGGACGTGGTGCCCGCGCAGAGACAACGGACGAGGAGGACCCATTTTGCGGCTCCTCCTCCTGTTCCTCGTGAGCGGGTCACTATTCGTCCAGTTGGAGACAGGTAAAAAATCATATACTTGGTACATATTTCATGATGTCTACAGATACTTACTGAGATAACAAATTTTGCAGATCTTGGTACGGCTGTTCGTTCATGGGCCAGGGATACCACAGGCAGGTTAACAGTGTCATGGGGGCTTTAGTGCGTTTGCACTATCCCGGTGTCATCGATGGTGTCCCTGCTTTGTCGTGGGACGACTACGCTCGTGTCTCGCACGAGGTGCACGACACTCTTCAGGGGGCCATGTGGAACGATTTTATGGTAAGTTTAAATGTTTACATTCTTCAACTCATTTAAATTGTTAATGCATATTGATTAAATGTTTGTTTCCTTAAAGCTGAGGTACAAATTAGAGGAAACAAACGAGAGCATGATGGAGCACGCGACACTCGTGTTTCACACAAACGCTCGGAAGCTCGTGACGCAGGCGTTGTCGTACGCCCGCATACAGGCCGTTAACGACTACCAGAA
Source organism: Neostapfia colusana (assembly GCA_030760725.1). Taxonomy (NCBI): domain Eukaryota; kingdom Viridiplantae; phylum Streptophyta; class Magnoliopsida; order Poales; family Poaceae; genus Neostapfia; species Neostapfia colusana. Next base: position 16,793,093 of record JASWHV010000017.1, on the reverse strand, counting down.
ACGGCATCAGCAGCAGCAGGAACGGGGTCCCTTTAGAAGGGACTCCGACACGTACTTGACAGAGGATCAATACGCATAGGTAAGTTCTAATTGTTAAAAAAAACTCAATAGTTACTTATGTTAACAGTTAATGATATACTAAATATGTGCAGGTTAGTATTTTCTGGTTAGAGGGTCAACCCGACGCATACCGAGCTCTCTGTCGGTATTGGGCTAGCGATGACTTCAAAGCTAAGTCCATGAGGCCTCGAGGATAAAGAGGGTCCAACGGTAAGCACACCTATGGCGTCGATGGTCATTTGCGTTTAGCTAAACGCATGGTAAGTGTATTATAAGTTTGTTTATGTATTCATAACATATTTATCCTACTAACAGGCATCTACAGGAGTAAGAGACCGGCCAGGAGCCTAGCGCGATCGAGGTTTGGAAGAGAGGTCATAGGGAAAGTGACCCGTCGCAGCCGGGGCAGTGCAGTCAGGTCGCGACCGATCGATTGGTAAGTTTACAGAATTATTCAATTTAATTATAACTAATATTATTATTGACACACCAACACCATTTCTATGTTTTTTAGGAAAAGTACGGGCAGGAAGTCATCAAAATACACGATGAAGGGTACAATTGGGAAAACGCGCCAATCGACCCTCAAGCTGTGTATGCAAGCGGCGGCGGGAAGGCCCATGGCCGGTGAGTTGGTTTCTTTGATTTAGGTTTTCCAATCTTCCTTCTTTTACTTATTGTTTTTCTTTCTTTTGTAGGTTTTCCATTTTCGATAGAGTTGTCGACTCGAGGTCGGCGCGACTTGCGAGACGCACTTCATTGATGCAGGCTTCGTCGGTTGGTCCGTCGAGTGGTCGTATCTCGCAGAGGTACATGGAGTTCCGTGCCATGCAGGAGAGGCTGACGCGGACCCAGGAGGAGCTCGACAGGACGAGGGCCATCCAGGAGTACCAGGCTAACTACATGGCCCAGATGCAGGCAGCGGTGGAGGTAAGTAATTCCAATTACTGTAGTTTACTTTCATAACATTTCAGTAATACATATGTTCTAATATTTTCCAATTATAGGCCTTAGCTCGACAGAACGACCAACAAATCACGATTCCTGCGTGGCTGCCGCCACAGGTGACCCCGTTGTAAGGACCGAAACGCCCAAGAGGGGGGGGGGTGAATTGGGCTTTTTAAAATTTTAGAGCAACTTAAAACTTTAATGGTTGAAGCCCAATTCCCTATGCAAACTAAATACGCAAGCAAGAGAGTTAAGTGCGGAATAGTAAAAGCGTAATAGTAAGGGGTGAGGAGAGAAATGCAAACTCCCGCAGAGACTCGGAGACACGGCGATTTTTCCCGTGGTTTGGTATGATCACAAAAATCTTCCTACGTCCACGTTGTGACACCCACCAAAGGGTATAGCCACTCCCAAGTCACCAAGACGAGGGAATCCACTATCTTTCTCCGTTCGCCTTCTCCGACAAGGTGGAGCTCAAGCCTTGTACAACGGTGATCCTCCGGGCTTCCACAAACACCTTGGTAAGCTCCGGAGTGATCTCTTCTTCCTCCAACGTTTACAAGGTCAGAGAAGTCACCAAGACACTCTCTCTCACTAGCCTAGAGATTCCAATCACCAAGAATGGACGCACACAAGCTTCTCTCTAGCTAGATATAACCTATAGTTGGAGTACAAGAGGTTTTGAAGTGTGGAAGTGGTAGCTCTTGGTCTTGAATGCTTGAGAATGTCTAGAGAGGCTCTGGTGATCAAGACTTGTCGAAATGGCCGGTTGGAGGGGTATTTATAGCCAGCCCACACGAGATAGCCGTTGGAAAAGTGGGCAGACTTTTTCAGTGAGCATCGGATCCTCCGATGCACCCCTTTATATGAGCATCGGTCGAATTCCAAATTAGCTGATGTCACGTGTCAGATGTGACCGTTGGATATAACCGTTGGATCTTTTAATCGACCGATGTTACTTCAATTTATCATCGGATGATCCGGTGAGTTGATCTTCAGAATTGGGTCAGAAATATTGTCTCTGTTGAATTTGACCGATGTACACTTACTTCATCATCGGATGATCCGGTGTGTACTTCTTCAGAATAACTCAGATATCATCCTTCGGGTGAAATCAACCGATGTGCCACTTCCTTCACATCGGATGATCCGGTGTGTACTGGGCTCTGAGGTCTTCTTCTTCTGCCAACTCAAACTCGACCGATGTAGTCATTTTGCAAGACATCGGATGATCCGGTGAATGCAGCTTGTTTGCTTCGAGTTGTTTTGAGTTGATCTTTTGGAATCTTCTTGAGTGACCTCTTTGACATTTGTTTGTAATGATATTATGATGAAGTGTAAGCTTCTTGTGTTGCCAATTTTGATAAAATAGAGTCGTTGTATGGGTTCTTCATTTAGTTTTCATGAGTATCGAATAACCCCTTAGAATGGATCGTTGAGGGGTCTCCATTTGTATCCAATGGGCAGTAGATGGTGTGAATAGATAGTTCATCAACGTTTGATATGTTATACGTGAAACCTCGCATCCACAAACTCATTAGTAATAGCGAACGGTTGTCATTAATCACCGAAACCATATCTCACGGGGGCCTAGATGCTTTCAATCTCCCCCTTTTTGTTGATTGATGACAACACAACGAGTAGAGTATAGAATAAATGGAATTAAAACGCAATGCTCAAAAAGAAATATAACAAGTGCAAATTGCAGCACAAGTGGCTCGAAGGCTCAAATAATAATCAATAAAGCGTAAGAGCACAGAGTAGCACCCGGAGTACAATAATCAATAAAGCGTAAGAGCACAGAGTAGCACCCGGAGTACAATAATAGCAAATAATAATAACAGGCAATCTCAAATAAAGTAACAATCTCCAATAAAGTAGCAAAAGTGATAGACAATCTTAAATATAGTAGCAAAAAGGATAGACATAGACACTCCCCCTAGAACTGAGCTAACCCTCCCCCTGACTCTAACTCTTCTCCCCCTTTGGCATCAAGACACCAAAAAGGGAAGTCGAGTGCCTACGACTCAGGCGCGCTCCTGGCGATGGTGAAGCGGTCGGCGTCGACGGTGCTGTCGCCAGAGCTGCTGGAGGTGGAGGTCGCTGGTGCTGGAGCTGGAGCGGGGGGAGTTGGAGCTGGAGCGGGAGGAGCTGGAGCTGGAGCTGAGACTGCTGGTGCCGGTGGTGGAGGTACTGCCGGAAGGGGTGAGGACTGGAACGGCGTCGGCGGCAGTACTGGAGCTGGTGCCAGTGGCGGTACACCTGGAACCTGACCGAGTCCTGAGTGCTGAGGTGGTAGAGCGACTCCTGTCTGCTGGTAGAGGTTGGTGACCAACCCCAGGATGCCCAACAGCATCTGCTGAGTCTGCTGCTGCTGGTCCAGAGTGCGTCGCGTCATCTGGTCGACAAGGTTGGTGAACCTGTCGGTGTCCTCTCGCCTCTGACGGGCGATCTCCAGCTGCAACTCCTGCTGCTGCCTCTGAAGCTCCTCCTGTCGAGCTGCCTGCTGCTCCTGCTGCTGAGCCATTCGCTGAAGTAAGGCAGTGAGCTCTGACGGCTGAGTCACCTGAGCCTCTGACACCGGAGGAGGTGTAGGTGGTGGAGCAGCTGAGCCTCCTGCCTCTGCGTCGTGCTGTCTCGGTGAGGGAGGAGCAGGAGGGAAGTACTCCTCGACACTGTCGCTGGTGTCGCTGTCCGACCATACGTGCTGTAGGTCTCCTCCCTGAGCCTCTGCCTGTGCCAGCTCTGCATCCTCCTGAGTCAGCTCTGCCCAGTCCTCCTCTGACAGTCTGGCTCGAACCTCACGCTCGACGGGGCGTCCAAGGCAGCGGTCTCCCGGAGTGGGGACTCGGTAGTGGCTGAACCGGGTCACGTGCATCTCTGTCAGCTGAGAGACTCCTGGAGTGTCCTCTGGAACCAGCTGGTGAAGAAGGTGACAAATCCAGTGACCAAAGACCAGCTGTCGTAGCATCCCAACACCTTCGGTGATCACGTCCTCCATCTCGCAGATCAGAATGTCTACTATGTCGAACTCCATCCCGTTCATCACATAGAACAGGATGGTCTGCTGAAGGCTCGTGAAACCCTCCAAGTAGTCGGATCTCGGTAGCAGGGTACGCCTGAGGACGTGGTGAACTGTCCGAGCTGCTGGGGTGAGAAGCACTGGCACCCTCGTCTGGTCAGGTGTGAACGGCTGTGTGAACAGACCTCTGATCTCCTCGAAGGGCGGTGCCACTCCTCCAGTCAGTGGCCTCCTCGGCGGATCTGCGTCTCCGTAGACTATCTGGTGCAGGCACGTAGTGGAGAGCTCCACACCAAGCAGTCTGCCCAACAGGTCTCGAGATACGTCATGGATTCGCCCCATGAGCATGAAGTGAATCGAGCGACGACCCTCAGAGACGTAGAGTGTCGCGTAGAACACCCTAACCCACTCCTCGACGTAAGCACTCCTCGGGTGTGAGAGCAAGTCCGCCAGTCCCCTGTATCTCTCAAACAGGGGCCTGATCCCGTGTCCTGCTGCTACTGCAAGCTGATCCCAGTCAATGCTGTTATGCTGAAATAGCTTGTGACCCCGACGCCTGTAAGTCTCGTACAGGGACGCCTGTGTCAGGGTCCAGAAGCGGGAGTCCACTCGAGCGTCCCTAGGCCGTGGGAACCACTCCTCGATCAACACTGACCATCTGAGCTTCTTTAGTTGCCTTGCCTTCATCTTCCTGTAGTCAGTGAGTCTGACCTCTTCGGCAACTCGGACTGCTGTGTCCATCAGGTGGATGGCCCTTTCGGCCTCTCTGTCCTCGGCGCGGTCAGCCGCAGAGGGGCGCCGACTCGCCGTAGGAGTCTGTCCACCCCCACGAGTCCTCGGGGTGCGCCGGCGGATCAGGGGCGGCACCTCGGTCTCTTCCTCGTCGGAGCCCTCGGGAGGCACCGGCTGGATCGGAGGCTGCTCCTGCCTCTGCCGGGACTCGCGGATCCGTAAGGAACCGCGATGGCCGCGCTCACGCTCCTCGGCGGCGCGAGCAGCCAACTCCGCACGACGCGCGTCCTTGGACATCTTTTGCTTCTTCGCGGCGGGCTCCTCAATAGCCTTCCCTTTTCCTCTACGATCGCGACCCATTTCAGCGACGAACGGCGAAGCTCGGCGAGGGAGACGCGGTGGAGGAGGGAACTGTGGCGGCGCGGTGGAACGGTGGCGGCGCTCGCGAGAGAGGCGGTGGCGGCGACTGGAGGTGGCGTGCGTGGGTGAGATGGCGGCGGCGGCTGCTGAGAGTCGGCGCGGCGGCTGGGAGGCGGCGCGGCGGCTGGGAGGCGGCGCGCGGGGAGAGGTGGTGGCGGCGGCGGCGCCTGAAGGTGGCGGCGGCGCTTGGAGGCGGCGGCGGCGCCTGGAGGCGGCGGCGGCGGCTGGGGCGGTGGCGAGAACGTGAGGCGGCGGCGGAGGTCGGGGAAAGAAGGAAAGAAAACGAGCGGCGGCCGACCCCCCCTTTTTAAACTGTTCGGGCAAACCCTAGCCGCGCATAACACACCGGATGGACCGATGATCATCGGAGGATGCATCGGTCGAGTTCAACAGAGAGCTGTTCCAAAAACTCTCTTTGAACACCGGATGGACCGACGTTGAGGTGGCGATCATCGGTCGATTTCTGCAGGGCACCAGGAAAACTGAACACCGGATGCTCCGATGTCTTCTGAAATGAACTCATCGGTTGATTTGTGACATCTGACTTGAACTGAAGCACCAATTGATCCGATGATCTGCTGGCCCTGGCATCGGATAATCCGATGACTACAGAAAACCTAAGACTGCCCATATGTGTCCTTGGACTTAAACACACAAAGATAAGGATGAGTCCTCGGACTTTTTGGGCAACTCCTAACCTCTAATATAAGGCTTTAAATATAGTGCCACATATTGGCTAAGCCCTTAAGCAAAGAGAACACACAAGGTTAGGAGTGAAACCATGAAAATGTAAGGCCCATGCTTTGTGAGCTAGAGTATAGAAAACTTCTATCTCTTTAAAGCATGTACCTTTAGAATTTTGCTCTATCCACATCATATGAGTTGAGATATTGCATTTTGAACAAGTCTCCTTCTCATGATGTGGGTTCCCCTTTGTGACAATCTACCGTATGCAATGGCAAACAAAATAATGCAAGATATTGAATGAGTGCAAGTCTATATGGCAGGAATCATGCAAGGCGTAATGTAAATCTATCTTGCCAAGTTTAAACCTGCCAAAGGCTTCCTCAGGAAAAGCTATTTCTAGCTTGCCCCTATCCTTTGGGAGTTAGACAAGACCTATTTGATATGCAACCTTACATGAACATGGCAACTTACATGACGTTAGATGCATCTAGCACATTTAATTCACTTCTTAGTCTAGAAAAAGTTTTCTCATCAAGTGGTTTAGTGAAGATATCCGCCAATTGTTCTTCAGACCTAACACCTTGCAAAGAGATGTCTCCTTTAGCCTCATGGTCCCGTAAGAAGTGATGGCGAATATCTATGTGCTTAGTGCGGGAGTGTTGAACGGGGTTTCTAGCTATCTTAACCGCACTTTCATTGTCACAAAGGAGAGGCACACAATCAAATTTAATTCCAAATTCCAAAAGGGTTTGCTTCATATATAGAATTTGGGCACAACATGCACCGACCGCTATATACTCTGCCTCCGCGGTGGACAAAGCCACGGAGTTTTGCTTTTTGCTCGACCAAGATACAAGGGAACGCCCAAGTAAGTGGCACCCACCGGAGGTACTCTTGCGATCCACACGGCATCCGGCAAAGTCCGAATCCGAGTAACCCAAGAGATGAAAACTAGCGTTCTTGGGGTACCACAAACCTACACTTGGGGTATGCTTGAGATACCTAAGTATCCTAAAGACCGCCTTACGATGCGATTCTTTAGGTGCCGCTTGAAAGCGAGCACACAAGCACACACTAAACATGATATCGGGCCTAGATGCGGTAAGATATAATAATGAACCAATCATGGAACGGTAATGAGATTGATCAATAGGTTTACCGTCCATGTCCGCGTCGAGATGACAATTTGTTGCCATTGGAGTACTTCTTGAGCTGCAATCTTCCATTTCAAACTTCTTCAAGAGGTCTTTGGTGTACTTTTCTTGGTAGATGAAAGTCCCCTCTTGAAGTTGCTTGATTTGAAATCCTAGGAAGAAATTGAGTTCTCCAATCATTGACATCTCGAACTCCCTAGACATCATGGTGCCAAACTCAAGGCTAAGAGATTTGTTAGTTGAGCCAAAAATAATGTCATCAACGTAAATTTGACAAAGAAATAAATCCCCGTTGATGTCCTTGGTGAAAAGTGTGGTGTCCACCCTCCCGATCTTGAATCCTTGCATGACTAGGAAATCCCTTAGACGTTCATACCATGCCCTAGGTGCTTGCTTGAGCCCGTAGAGCGCCTTGTGTAACCTATACACATGGTTAGGATTCCTCGGATCTTCAAACCCGGGAGGTTGCTCAACGAAAACAAGCTCGTTAATATAACCATTGAGAAAGGCACTTTTCACATCCATTTGATAAAGCATAACATTGTGATGTGAAGCAAAAGCAAGGAGTATGCGAATAGCTTCTAACCGTGCGACCGGGGCAAATGTCTCTCCAAAATCTAGTCCTTCAACTTGTGAAAAACCCTTGGCCACAAGCCTTGCCTTGTTGCGGACCACCACGCCATTCTCGTCTTGCTTGTTGCGGTACACCCACTTTGTTCCGATGACGTTCTTGTTCTTAGGTCGCTCCTCCAATACCCAAACTTCATTTCGGGTGAAGTTGTTGAGTTCTTCTTGCATAGCCATCACCCAATTGGGATCTTGGAGTGCTTCCTCAATATTTGTGGGTTCTACACACGAAACAAAAGAGTAGTGCTCACAAAATGCAGCAACATGGCGAGAACGAGTACTTACTCCCCGTGACGGACTTCCGATGATTTGATCCATCGGATGTGCCTTGGAGATGCGCCCATGCCTCATAAGAGGTTGTGAGGCACTTGTCACCTAGAAACAATGTCCAAGCATAGCGAGAGTAGTCATCAACAATAACAAGACAATAGAGGTTACTGCCAAGGCTTTGGTATGTGGATGGTCCGAAGAGGTCCATGTGAAGTAGTTCAAGTGGCTTGGAGGTTGACACCATTGTCTTCATCGGATGGTGTGAGGCAACTTGCTTCCCGGCTTGACATGCGCTACAAAGCTTGTTCTTTTCGAATGTGACATCCTTCACGCCGGTCACCATCCCAAGTTTGAATGACTTCTTGAGCTTGCTCATCCCAATGTGAGCAATGCGCCGATGCCATAGCCATCCCAAACTTGTCTTGGTGAAAAGACAAGTGGTCAAGCTAGCATCCTTGTTGGAGAAGTCCACCAAGTAAAGATGTCCATGCCGAAAACCTTTGAATATTAGTTCTTTGCTTAATTCACTAGTCACCACAACACCATTCTTGTCAAATGTGCACGTTAGTCCAAGATAACATAATTGTGCAATAGAAAGTAAATTAAAACTAAGAGACTTAACGTAAAGCACATTAGAGATAGACAAATCATGAGAAATAGCAATTTTACCCAAACCAATTACCTTCCCCTTTGAGTTATCACCAAAGGTGACTTGTTCATGATTGCCGGGGTTTTCTATGGAGGTGAACATACCATCATTGCCGGTCATATGTTGAGTGCACCCACTATCGAGTACCCAATGCTTTCCTCCGGCTTTGTAGTTCACCTACACACATGAAGTTAGTTTTTGAGTTTAGGAACCCAAGCCAACTTAGGTCCTTGTATGTGTGATACAAGTGTTTTTGGAACCCAAAGTTGCTTGGGGAGCTTCCCCTTCATGCCCTTGATGTCTTTGCCGATGAACCTTGCCTTCACTTTTCCACCTACTTTGCTCAATAGATAGTGATAATCATTGAACGTAGATTTGTAGTTGGGAGGCAATTTGGGAGAAGGACGGTTGGGAAGAGGACACTCCCTCGTGTGATGTCCGGTGACCTCACAATGTTGGCAATAGGAACCAACTTCCTTGATGAAGCTTGTCCTAAGCTCCGGTGAGGGCACCTTTCCTTTGTTGGGCACCGGGAAGGATCCAAGTCCCCTCTTGTGGAAGCCTTTAGCTTGTTGGTAGAGGATTTCCTTGTGCTTGTCCTCCCCCTTGGAAAGTCTTGCCACACTAGTGCGAAGACTTTCAATTTCGTCCATTAGCTCCTTCTCCCTAGGGCTTGCTTTCAAAGGCAAAGACTCATCCAAAATATTAGTGGCATGTGAATTAGGTGATATTTTGCCATCAAGGGTTTCTTTCTTTGTGTTTTCACTTTAATTTCAATCGCTTCATAAGCAAGGTTAAGCACTTCATGTTCTTGAACCAACTCATTGTGCTTTGCCAAGAGTGCTAAGTTAGCTAAGTCAAGCTCATGATACTTAAGCTTGATTTGAGCATTCTCCTCCTCGATTTGCTTAACATTTGATTTGAGCGTGTCATGCTCTTTAAGTATGGTTACATACTTGTCATGCAAATCGAGGTTGGCACTTTCAAGCTTAGCTCGAGCTAGCTCAAGAGCCTTAACCTTAGCCTTTTCCCTTTTTATAATGGCATGATATTCATTAATCATAGATGCTAATTCATCGGGTGAAAGCTCATCATCATCATCGCTAGAATCTTCACATACCTTTGAGTTACCTTTCGCCATTAGGCACATGGGAGGTGGACGAAGAGGTGAGTCATCCTTGTTGACGACGGCGAGGCCCGCCAAGTTTTCTTCATCTTCACTATCTTCGTCGCTTGACTCTTCATCCGTGATCCACTCATTGGCTTCACACATGAAGACCTTTTGAGGCCCTCTTCTCTTCTTTGGAAAGAGCTTGGTTTTCTTGCCTTTGTCAAATTTCTTCTTTCCAAAAGAACGCTTGGGCTTAACCTCCTCTTCATCATCACTTTCTTCTAGCTTGTAATGCTTCCCATTTTCCTTCCTTTTGTCCGGTCTTGGACAATCATATGATATGTGGCCTAGATCACCACAATTGTAACACGTCTTGTTTTCATCTTTTCTTGGCAAGAAGGCTTTCTTTTTAGGATCAAAAGAGTATCCCTTCTTTGCAATCTTGGAGTTGAGGCGTGAGAATTTCCTCATCATCAAAGCAAGTTCATCATCATCATCTTCGCTTGTTTCTTGCTCTTCTTCACTTGAGCTAGGCTCAACCACTTTCTTCTTCTTGGAAGTTGTCTTCTTGGTTGAAGCCTTGAGAGCAATGGTTTTTGATGATGACTCCTCCATCATTCCAAGTACGCTCATCTCATGAGCATGGATTTCTCCAATGAGCTCCGAAACTTCCATGTTGTCTAGTGACTCCTTTTGGAGCATTGAATTGATAATGTTGTACTTGGGCTTGGGTAGAAGCATGAGGATCTTGCGATTGATAAGTCCCTTGCCAAGAGAAGCAATGTCAAGTGCGTTAATTTCCTCAATGAGCACATTTAACCGAGAAAACATTTGGTTAACGTTCTCATGAGGAAACATCTTAAATTCATCATATTTTGATTTAAGCATGTGATATTTGAGTTCTTTAACCCGAGATGAGCCCTCATGTATTTCAATTAGACATGCCCAAATTTCACACGCTTTTTCTTTACTAGCAATCCTAGCAAAGACATCTTGACTAATGCATTCATATATGGCATTTCTAGCCTTAGCATCCCATTTTAGTTGGTCACCAACATAGTCAAGATTTCCAAACCCCGCATGGGTCGCTTCCCACACTTCGGGAGCAATTGACTCAAGGTAAGCGCGCATGCGTGCTTTCCAATAAGCAAAATTCTTGCCCTCGAAGGTAGGAACCGAAGCCCCATTCTTGGCCATTTTTGCTCTCTAGCGGTGAAGCTAGAATGATCCAATGAGCAACCTTGCTCTGATACCAATTGTAAGGATCGAAACGCCCAAGAGGGGGGGTGAATTGGGCTTTTTAAAATTTTAGAGCAATTTAAAACTTTAATGGTTGAAGCCCAATTCCCTATGCAAACTAACTACGCAAGCAAGAGAGTTAAGTGCGGAATAGTAAAAGCGTAATAGTAAGGGGTGAGGAGAGAAATGCAAACTCCCGCGGAGACTCGGAGACACGGCGATTTTTCCCGTGGTTCGGTATGATCACAAAAATCTTCCTACGTCCACGTTGTGACACCCACCAAAGGGTATAGCCACTCCCAAGTCACCAAGACGAGGGAATCCACTATCTTTCTCCGTTCGCCTTCTCCGGCAAGGTGGAGCTCAAGCCTTGTACAACGGTGATCCTCCGGGCTTCCACAAACACCTTGGTAAGCTCCGGAGTGATCTCTTCTTCCTCCAACGTTTACAAGGTGAGAGAATTCACCAAGACACTCTCTCTCACTAGCCTAGAGATTCCAATCACCAAGAATGGACGCACACAAGCTTCTCTCTAGCTAGATATAACCTATAGTTGGAGTACAAGAGGTTTTGAAGTGTGGAAGTGGTAGCTCTTGGTCTTGAATGCTTGAGAATGTCTAGAGAGGCTCTGGTGATCAAGACTTGTCGAAATGGCCGGTTGGAGGGGTATTTATAGCCAGCCCACACGAGATAGCCGTTGGAAAAGTGGGCAGACTTTTTCAGTGAGCATCGGATCCTCCGATGCACCCCTTTATATGAGCATCGGTCGAATTCCAAATTAGCTGATGTCACGTGTCAGATGTGACCGTTGGATCTTTTAATCGACCGATGTTACTTCAATTTATCATCGGATGATCCGGTGAGTTGATCTTCAGAATTGGGTCAGAAATATTGTCTCTGTTGAATTTGACCGATGTACACTTACTTCATCATCGGATGATCCGGTGTGTACTTCTTCAGAATAACTCAGATATCATCCTTCGGGTGAAATCAACCGATGTGCCACTTCCGTCACATCGGATGATCCGGTGTGTACTGGGCTCTGAGGTCTTCTTCTTCTGCCAACTCAAACTCGACCGATGTAGTCATTTTGCAAGACATCGGATGATCCGGTGAATGCAGCTTGTTTGCTTCGAGTTGTTTTGAGTTGATCTTTTGGAATCTTCTTGAGTGACCTCTTTGACATTTGTTTGTAATGATATTATGATGAAGTGTAAGCTTCTTGTGTTGCCAATTTTGATAAAATAGAGTCGTTGTATGGGTTCTTCATTTAGTTTTCATGAGTATCGAATAACCCCTTAGAATGGATCGTTGAGGGGTCTCCATTTGTATCCAATGGGCAGTAGATGGTGTGAATAGATAGTTCATCAACGTTTGATATGTTAAACGTGAAACCTGGCATCCACAAACTCATTAGTAATAGCGAACGGTTGTCATTAATCACCGAAACCATATCTCACGGGGGCCTAGATGCTTTCACCCGTCACAGGAGCCCGCAGCCGAGGTGCCTCCGGTACAGGTAATAAACTCTTTAATATTGTATTTTTCATCTAACATAAGGAGAGAGGGAGATGTAGAGTGGTACAGAAGGGAGAGAGGGAGTGCGAGAGAGAGTGAGAGTGAGATGGAGAGATCGAGTGTTGCAATAGAGGGAGAGAGAGAGTGCGAGAGAGGGTGTGAGTGAGAATAACATAAAGAGGGGATGAATAGTACAGAGAGAGGAAGAGAGTGAGAAAAAAGAGAAAGACATTGATATCTGAATCCAAACCGTCGTAACTACTCATGTGTTTTGTAGGGTTCGACGACGGAGGCCTCTACTCCATCGCCACAGCTACCGGTTCCAAGAGAGACGCGTGGAGATGATATCTTCGGCTCCGGAGGTAGTCGAGAGGGTAGTGTGTGGCCGTTTGTAATTTGTGTTGTTTGTGATGCATATCAACTGTTTTATGACTGTTTACTCATAACTGTTTGTTCTGTTAGCTGGCCATCGAGCCAGGTTAGTGCATTTCTGTTTTTAAAAAAGTTACAAACATAACTTACGACGGCTACTGCCCAGAAGCCGTCGTAAGTTAGCCTCTGTTACTTACAACGGTCAGTAAAACCGTCGTAAGTTAGCCTCTGTTACTTACGACGGTCACCAGAACCGTCGTAAGTAACGTGCCTTGGGCCACCACGTGGCCTGGGCCGTTACTTACGACGGATGCGCGACGCCGTCGTAAGTTAAGTTATTTACGATGGTAGCCGTCATAAGTTAGGTTATTTACGATCAGGTAATTACCTCGGCTGTATACCGTCATAAGTAAAGAAATACCGTCGTAAGTAGCTAACTTAGAACGGTTTATGACTTAATTACAACAGCCTCAGCCGTCGTAAGTTTGTCGAATCCCTGTAGTGGTAGTCCTCTTGCCACTGGATGGCGAATGGGATGCCTCCTCCTCCGAATCCGATATGTCCCCTTGCAAGATTGGGAGCAAGGATAATGCACTGTCATCTTCTTCCTTGGGTACCCGCTCGGCCAGATCTGGTGTTCGGAGAGCCGGGAAGGGCGTGCAGCTCCATCTACGTGGTTGGCGTAGCACACTGACACTGTGAAAAGCTATGGGGGTTTGAGCCTCGGGGTAGGGGGGTTGGACGGGGGGATTTGTGGAGGTGGGGGCGTTAGGGAAGGTCTTGATGATGGTGCTGGTCACCGGAGCCGGGGTGGCCGCCGACGAAGGCTGCGCCGGGGGTTGGGTTCCCGGCAGGGAAGTGGGGGCTCTCGCTCACTCATGAGATGCTTGAGAGACAAAAGAATAAGGATAGATCAAAGTATCAATGAAAATTCAAGTGATGTTATGGATCGTTGATTTTTGTCTGAGATTCGTGCTTGCTTTAAGATTTGTGCGTGCAACCTTATCTTCTCTCCCAATTTTAGTCTTCTCTCCACTCCCGCTACGTGCAATGCAGCGGCAGCCGTTGGCAGCGGTGGGCGAGCGAGGAGGAGGGCTGACGGCAGCATTGGCAGCACGAGCGGGTGAGGCGGAGGCACGACAACGTCGGGCGACACTGGTAGTGACGGGCCGGCGTGAGCGTGAGCACGGTGACAGCAGCCGCTAGTGAGGGAGAAGATGTGTTATTTTATTAATTATTACTTGCTAATTTTGTTAATTTGTAAGGATTATGTTAGTTGTAAAAATGTCAATCAAAATAATTTTGTTAATATATAGATCATAGAAAAAATTGTTAATTTTTAATGATAGTAATTAGTTGTTAGTTAATATCACCTGGAATTAAGGTAAATTTCAAGCGACTGAAACCTAGACAGGCTTATAATATTATCTCAACTCAAAATACATAGTAAGCTATCAAAATATTATTGCCATATGAATATGCTATTTGTACCATAACTCAACTGAATAGAAATGTACCCAGGGTACCCAAGAGGCTACCGGCTAGCCTGTCACGAGGGAACACGTATCTCCGCGAGGCCCAACTAAGGGCCCGGATTCAGGATGGCGCAACTGCAAGACTCGGCCCCAAGGAGTGAGCCGACCTCCAAGGGCGGAAGAGACGTCTGACCTTCAAGCCCGGCCAATAAGGCCAGAGGAAAGAGCGACCCGGGCTAGAGCCCGAACCAGAGGCACACGAGAGGCTTGAATGCCGACGTGACAGAGCAGCAGAAGGAATTCAAGACAGAGTGAGAGGTCATGTGCGACAAGACAAGCCTAACACCGGGCCATCATCACCATCCGTCCCGTTCCGCTTGGCGCGAAATGTACGAGACAGAAAGTAGACGTAGACCATAAACTAGACGGGAGTAGGTGTATTCATCACTCCTGCACGACTTTGGGCCGTCTTAGGCGCAGGCGCACCATGTAAACCCCCACCCCATTTATTAGGAGTCGGTGGGTAGGTACAGACGTTCGGCTATAAAAGGAGAGGCTCAGAACCACCCCTCGCACGGTGAAAACTGCTCACACGCACAGACGCGACACTTAGACTTTCTGCTCGCTCTCGCACGCGGGACATCCTTGCTTGCAACCACGGTTCCTCAAACCGCTTGAGCTAATACGAGGCCGACGAACACCCTAGAGTGGACTTAGGACACGTTGTATAAACCAGTATAAATCATTATCTTTATTAGCTAGCCACCCAGAAATAAAACGTGCAACATCGGATTACTTGTGGTGGTAAAAACACCGACAGTTGGCCTGCCAGGTAGGAGGGCGCTTCACATTTTCATTTTTTTCTTCTGTGATGGCTTTCGTGAGCTCAATCTTCCGCATCAGCGAGAAGCTTTCGGCAGCCTCGAGTTCATCATCGCCCACGACAACAGGCTCGAGGCTGATGTCGTTTTCACGCCCCGCTAGGCCTTCCGGTTCGAGAACCTGTAGTTTGTCACCGACGGCGGCGGCATTTTACGGTTGCTGGACGACGTGACCATTGACGTCGTCGACCATGTCCCAAAGGGAAGCTTTGTGGGCGTGGTTGAGGAGACGTCGCCGTCCTTCCTCTTGAAGGGCATGACCGGCTACGACCACGCTACCGAAGCCAGGTCCGATGAAGGCTATTACTCTTCCAGTGAGTGCTATATCGTGGAAACTAGTAACGCCTCTTCGACCGCTCCTCCCGTTGATACTTTGCTCTCACCAGTACCCATGCACCAGGAAGCATTGCATCGGAACCATGGGGAGGAGCTGATGGCTGCACAGGAGCTGGCCGAATGGCTTGAGGCGCGTCGCGCCACGCTCGAGGCGAATAGGGCACAGCTAAACACGGACAGAGTTGTGCTGGAAGCATCGCGCGGTCGCTACCCTGGTTCTAGTGAAGCGCGAGCACGCGGCTGGCAAGTATGGGCGAGCATTGTTGCCAGCCCACACGATCCGCCGCACTTTGGGCAGCCGAGCCAAAATGTGGCGGCCATAGTAGCCATGGTACGCAATCTCCCGGAGCTCGAAGAGCTGGAGGCGCGACACACGTATCGAACCTCCCTTCATGTCACACCCGGTTTTTCCGAAGAACAACCAAGTGAATATCACATGTATGCCAGGATCATTTTCTCATACATGTGATGACAAATAGTGAAGCATCATTTATTACAAGCCAGGTGTCGAATATAAATAAGTCTTACATCGCAAATGTCTCAATAGACACTAATGCTTCATCACAAGTAAATAAACTAGCAGCGGAATATTATTCTTTAGGGCTCCATCACAGGCGTTGCCCGGGGGTCTTCATGAACCTAAAAGCCTTCCTCGGGTCCAAAATCTTGGTCATTATACACCACCTCATTATCTTGACCTGAGCAGCAATATAAACCAACAAATATGCAAGGTTGAGTACCAATGGTACTCAGCAAGTGTGGGAAAATTATGTCATGCATGGCTAGAACAAGGAGAGGTTGAACTCATGGTTAAAGCACTACGCAATTAATACCTATCACCTTAGCTTATTAAGCACCTACATTACTACACAGGTGAAATGGTCCCAATCTCCCATCCCATCATCATAATCCAATAACCATAACCATTATTTCCAATGTTAAGCTCCCCGCTTAACTTCCAAAACCATCAATCCTCTAATCATGAATAAGTCCAGGCCGCTCTTAACCATGAGCACGGCTGTCAAGACAGTTTTGACTCTGCAGAGTTTGTACCACTGTACCCACAAGTAGTGATTTCATCCCCCGTTGCCGGGTGGACTAAAAGAACCTCCATTATGCCAGTGGCTACGATCCACATTCACACTTCCCAGGTGTGCGGCCAAGAGATCACTACGAAGCCTTTACAAAGGGATTCCCGACGAGCGTGGGCCCACTGAGGTTTCACCCCTAACAGCAGCATACAAGAGGCTCCAACCCCGCTGCAGTGGCCCCCTCTTGAGCCTTGCGGTTCATATGGTAGTCCAGCTGACACCTACTCCCCGCACCATCCAACACACCCATACTACGCCGGGGATACACCTAATTAATTGGCTAAGCTGCCCCATCTCAGCATGTGGTTAGCACTGTAAAGCCGGGTTACATGCTCCATGAACCGGTCCTTAGGATCCAGGCAAGTACTAAACGCAAACCCAAGTCTCGTGCACCCAGCACACAACCAAAACATCCAACTTGCCTTGATCCCTACCTCTACATAACTCACAATAGCTCATTCAAGAGTATGGTAATATAAACTGATGATCTCATATCCCAAATATCCCATTCTAAGCATGGCTAAGCATATGCATGTAAATAAATGACATGACAAAATAAATCCCAACCCAAGCTTCAAGGAAACAAGGTAATGCAATTCTAGGGAAACTTCCTAGCATGGGTTTCATATTTAACTTGACAATGCAAATAATTCTATCTACACATCCTAGCATAGGATCAAAGTGGTCAAGGACACTTGCCTCCTTCTTGCTGCTCTTGAAATTGGTAGTCCTGATCTTGGAAAGGGTTAACT
This sequence comes from Neostapfia colusana, assembly GCA_030760725.1. Taxonomy (NCBI): domain Eukaryota; kingdom Viridiplantae; phylum Streptophyta; class Magnoliopsida; order Poales; family Poaceae; genus Neostapfia; species Neostapfia colusana. The sequence goes on along the minus strand of JASWHV010000017.1, from coordinate 16,775,749 downwards.
TGCTCTTGAGCAGGTTCTACTTCATACCATCACACATAGCAAAAGAAGAACAACAATCATCAGACATAGTTCACACTTCTTACTTCATACAAACCACACATTCATATTTATAAAAGTTCTTTACCATTATATGTGTTGTGGTTACTTTATGTGTGTTGAGTTGTGGCTTGTATGCACTTTTAACCATGTGTATATGATTCCTACTTTTGTGTCCACCTTTATTACTTACATACTATTTATATGGGTTTCCAATAAATTTCTTATATTCAACTACTTCACCTTTTTACTACAAAGTGTGTATGAAAAGTATTATTCTTCCCCATATGTGCTTTCATAACTTCTATCAACCCTAAACTGAATTCTTTGTATTTTAGAAACTCCATTTATCATTTACTAGTTGCTATATTTTTAGATTTATATTCCTATGCATAATTGTGTATTTTATTATTAAATTAGTAATACACATCACCTAAACAGATTAGGTTCTGGTCCTAAATAATTTAAAATCATATTTTGACCTTGGCTTATGATGTAGACCATTTCATAATTATTTTCCCTATTTTTCTATAACTATTCTTTACTTAAAAATGTGTCCCTATACTAATAAATGTGAATAATAGATGAAACAGATTTATTTCAGCCCAAAAATATATTTCTATCTCACTCCAAAGTTTTCTAAGTACTGAGAAAGTTTTTAATTAATTTTGACAATTATGTTTGTCCCCCTTTTTAATTTTTAAACACTAGTTACATATTCAATTTTCTAAGTTAAATACTAAACAGGGCTAAAATAATGAATTCACCCCATTACAGGGTCTATAATATTATTTTCATAATTTCCAGGGGTCTAGCTACACTTATCAGAGGTGTTTTTCTTAATTTCTATTAAGTCCAGGGGCTAAAACTGATTTTTAAATGAATTTACATGATTTTCTGGAGTTCCAGGGGCTAGATCTGAAGTTTCCGGGGCTAGCTCTCAATTCCAGAGAACTCCAGGGGGTAGCACGTAAGAACTCCAGTCTTTATAACGCGGGGTCGATGTGGACCGTCCGATTTTAAACCGACGGCTGAGATTATAAGATCGAACCGGTACGCGGGGTTTTAAAGTCTACCGTGCGATTTAAAATAAACGGCGCACATGCGGCCACGTCGCTCTGATCGAACGCGGGCGGCGCTGCCGGCGGCGCACGGCGGCGGGAAGCGGCGATCTCGCCGGAAAGTTTCGGATCCTCGAGAATTCTGCCTAGAACTGTGATCTTATGGCCTAGATCGGTAGAGGGGAGGTCAGGGATCTCACCTCGGGGGTTTTCTCGAGCTCGGGGGTCCTGGAAAGTGATCGGCGGCGAGGTCCGAGGCAAAACCACGGCGAAGCTCGTCGGCGCTGAGTTTACACCGTAAGTCTTCGGGTTTTCTGCACCTGCAAAGTTCCCCGGAGGCGGTGGATCAAGACCAGCGAGTTAGATCAGAGTTTCCGAGCTTAGATCGGCCAGAATTCACCGGCGAAGTCTCGGTGCTCACCGGAGCAAAAATCGGCGATCGCGTGGGAAAAACTGATCGGAGCTGGGGTTTTTATAGCCGGGGGAGGGCGGTGGGTCTGTTGTGATCGAGTTGGAGTCCGCTGGGACCAGAATTCGGCTGCGGGGACGGGTTTCCCGATCGGTTGCGATCGCGCGCGCTCGGGGGGAAAAGTCCGGGGTCGCGGGGGCTCGGGTTAGGGATGACAGGTGGGTCCCACCCGTCAGCGAGGGGCAGCGCGGCGCGCGTGGGGGCGGGCTGGCGCGGGGGTTTGCTGGGCCGGCTGGCGGTTTCGGCCCACTGGCCAGTTTTTTTTCCCGATTTCCTTTTTCTTTTTCCATTTCTTTTCTGTTTTGGGTATAATTTGAATTCCAGTTTGAATTTGAATTTTTGCAAAACATGCAACACGTCCAAAAATTTCTAAATTCCCCTCTGAACATGGTTTAGGGTTTTGAATCAAAATTTGGGTTTTGACTAAAAATTTGGGGTGTTACACTTCACTACTAGAGAGGACCACGACCCAACACGCCGAGAGTTCTCTTGCTCGTAGGAGAGTGACATCCGTCAGCACTGGATCCCACAGGTACGCTCAGAGCACCGCGGCGACACCGCATGTCCCTGCACCAAGTCAGGCCGAGAAAACGGGCTCGTCTAACCCTTCACGTAGCTCGATGCCCGAGCGCATGGGGTTATCCAACCTGCCCAGGGTCCTCGAGGCTCGTAGAGGAGTCAGGGAGGAGCAGGCGAGGCAGAACCCCGAACACTGACATCATCCATGTTAGAGCAGGTGCTGCAATGACAGTGAGGACCGAAACCCGAGCTTTGACACTCCTGGGCCCTGGGCCTTTGGAAGAAAGATATGCAATGTACATTTCCCGTTATGCTTTCACGCCTCGACCAATGTCACCAAGTACGACGGAGAGTCAAACCCCAGCACGTGGCTAGAAGAATATGGTTTGGCATGCAGAACTGGTGGGGCGACGGATGACCACTTCATCAACCAATACCTCGCATCTACTTGGTGACTCCGCCCGGGCCTGGCTCGAATACCTCCCGATAGACAGCATCTGAAGCTGGGCAGAGCTAAAGGACACTTTCGTCAGCAACTTCTAAGGTACCTACATGCGTCTTGGAAATTCGTGGAATCTCAAGGCGTGTCGGCAGAAGCAGGGCGAAACCTTGAGACAATACATAAGGCATTTCTCCATAAATGTGATGAGCTTCCTGACGTCGTCGATGCAGACATCGTTGGGGCATTTCTTTCTGGGACGACCTGTAAGCCCCTAATGCACAAGTTCGGCTTCATCAAGCCAAGGACCACCAAGGAGTTACTCGACGTCGCCACCAACCACGCTTCACAAGAAAGAGGTGGTCGGGGCAATCTTTGACCAGGCAACACCAAGGACGCCCAACGCAAGGAAAGACGCCGCGCCTCGTCAGAAGGACGAAAGGAGGAAGAGTGTCGGAACCGACAAACGGCGACACCAAATTGAGGCAGACTGGGATCTGGTCGCAACAGCCGGATGCCGCGAAGGCAAGAGGCCGGCCCAGACGCAGGCCAACCACTTCGGAAAATTGTTGGAAAAGTCGTGCACCAAATCATGCTTTTCCGGTCAGACACGCCCTCAAGGATTACACTGTAAAATCCCCAAAAATGCTAGCAAGTAATTGAGCAAATTTCCAGTTAGGAAAAATGAGGGGAATTAAAACTTTGAATTGTAACGGTGTGAGTTCAAAGTGCTGATTCAAATTTTCCAAAACTTCCAAACATCGGGAGCTAAACTGAAACTTTAGTTCTCTATAATTCAAATATTAAACCTACCAAATTTCATATCATTTGGAGGGGGTTTATTATTTGCTTGGAATTAAGAGAGGAAGCCCTCAAATCTGAATTCAAATTTCTGTTCCAAATTCAAGCTTCTCCAAAATGGCAAATTGATTAACAAATGTGTTCTCCACATTTGAAATAGTATCCATGCTAAAATTCAGATTATTTAGGCTTAGTTTGCTAGGGTTGAGAATCAATAAAAGGGGAGAAATTCAAATGTTGGTACAAATTCAGAAACCCAGTTGCAATTTAGACTTCTCAACTGAAAATGAATTAAGTGGAATTCAAACTCAAACCCATGACTTTGAGGTGAAGCAAAGTTTTTATTTTAGAGACCAAGAGGGAAATAGCAGATGGAGATTAGGTGGGATGGGGTCCACATGTCAGCCCCACTTCAACTCAAACCGCCTCTGTTTTCTCTGCTTCGGCCGAGTGCTCGCCAGCTCCCGGCGCTGACCCCCGCCCGATGAATTCCGGCGCCAGCTCCTGCTTCATCGGTCACTTGATCGCTTTAACACGTCACAACAACAGAACCGAAGTCCTTCTTCGCTTCTCTCACTCGCTCGCAGCTCTCTCTGTTCTCTCCCGCGAAGAGCAGACGCCGGCACCGCGCTCTGTTTCTCCACCCGCACACAGCCGCCGAGCACGGGTGATCGAGCTCCAAGCAGAAAAAGGATGCGCAAAAATTTAAATTCGTGATCTGTTGTGGCCAGATCCGGTGTGCTGGCGCGCTGAAGACCTGTGGCCCGGTGTGGCCCGTTTCCTATTGGCTGAAATTTAAATAGCGGGCCCAGTTGAATTTCAGTAAGAAAAACAATTCCAAAGTGGCTTCCAATTTTGGAAACTCATATCTCTATGTAGAAACCTCCAAATTGAGTGATTCCAATTGGGTTGGATTCATTTTTCAGAGATCTATCCAATATGAACTCAAATTTGTATGAAAGTCAATATTGTATTCTGGAAAATTCTTTGAAAATTTTCTAAAAAAGAATTATTGAGGGAGTGTGGTTTATCCAAAAATTCTCAAACTTTGCCAGAATATTCTTTAGCATATTTTTGACCTGTTAGAAAAATTTCAACTCATTTGAAGATCATTTGAGTAGGAATTTGCTAAATACAAGCTGCTGTGTTCATAAGAGTCCAGAAACATTTTCAGAAAATGTTTCCTACTTGTAAAATCTATTCTGGGCAATCCATAGCTTCAAAAATCATAGGAAAATTTAGGCAAGCTCTCTGAGACATACTTGAAATTGTAGTTCACTTAATTGGGCATGAAAATGCACATTGCTTCAGAATTAATTCTTTTGAGTAGAAATGCTTAAAGAATTGTTCTCGAGGAACTACTCAAGTAAAAGGTCTGAATTTTGGACCAAATTTACTTTCATGTGACCAGGAACTCACATGTAAATTATAAGCTCAAGTCGATCCTTAGAACTCCCTGTTCTTATTCTCCATACATATGTATATGTAGAAATACATAAGTGACATTGTCAGAATTATGGAGAACACAATTTGACTCCACATTAGATGCAATTTGGCAAGCTAAATCCCTAGGTAGTATAGAACCTGATGTAAAAGTTTTGAGGCATCCTCTAGCATCCACCATTCTCAAAACCGAGGTTCCTAGCTCCTGCTATGTGCAAAGTGTGATTTGGGGCCGAAGTTCCGATGTGCCCGACGGAACCACGATCGGTTCACAATGGACAGCACGCCACGGCCGGTCTCACCTCCACCTTCCTACAAAAAAGAGGTGTGCTTGAATGCCTAGCTCGTGTAGCCAAAAGCCGTTTAGCAATTGATCAACTCTTTAGCTCAAATTTCATAGTTCATCCGAACCTAGCTCGGTTTAACTCTAAATTTCGAGTGCCGTGCAACTAGCGGTCGAATGGGTTAGCAATAAGATTCCTCACCGTAAGGAGTGGGTATGCCAGCATTTTGAACCTCCAAACTCCTCCATTTCATATTCCCCGTGCTCCACTTGTGGTCCAGGGCCAAAGAACCGAGAGTTTGGAGGTGTGTGGAGAAATCCCGACATCGTTTGAACCCTAGTCGCCGCTGTCACCGTAGAGCAAGGGTTTCCGGCCATATATGGTACAAACCGACCCCATGGGTGAGTTCCTCGTGGTCCAAAACCTAGGGGCGGCGATTCTCTGCTCGGGAGGCGTCGGGGAACCCTGTTTGGCGAACCTCGCCGGGGCACGCCGCTACCCGAGCGCTCTGGCGTGAGGAAGAAGAAGCCTGCAGTGTGGGACCCACTGTCAGCCGTTTAAACATTTCAATTTATTTTCAGAATTCCATTCAAATTTTGAAACCCCATTACTTTCATTAGTAATGTCCAAAATTTGTGAAACAAATTTTGTTGAATTACTCTCAGTCAATACTTTGCAGAAATGCAAAGAAATTAATTTTTTGGGAATTAATTCCAAGAGATCCCTGTTATGGAATTTTCTCAAATTTGGCTAGAAGATCCTTCATAACTCTAGTGATCTCCTATAGAAATTTGAGCTTCATTGTATTATATTTGCTAGGTCAAACCCTGATCCAAAGTTCAGCCTTCATTGGAAATTCTCAATCTTGAACATAAACTTTTCAGCTTTTCCTACCAACTTCAAAAATCCATTTCTCCCTGTAGGTAGGTCAGAGAAATTATGAAACAAATTTTGCTAGAACCAGAGAGACCTTCTCTAATTAGATCTTCCACTGTTAGTATGTAAAAGCTGCATATTTGAGATCAAAATTCAGAGAAGCTAAGTACTTGTGGGAATTTTAGAGACCACAAGCTTCCATAAAAATTCCTCAAATTTTTCTCAGCTCGTCCTCATAGAATCTTATATCCACTGGAAAAATCCCAAAGCCAATTAAGAAACCTTAGTGGCAGTAAAAATAATTAGAATCTTGATTCTTATAAACTACATATCACTTATAAATATTTTGTGCATATCATATAGTAACAGAAGTCGAGGACGCTCTGGAGGCTTTGGAGATCCTCCCACCAGAAGCTAACTTCCCGTTTGACTCGCAACCAAGCAAGCCCCAGTTTGCATTTAATTACTTTTGCAAAGTTTTGCTTTGTATCACTTATGTCTAGGATAAAATGTTTGCATTAGAGTTATGGTGATTGAAACCCCACTTGCATGACCTCTAAATCCTATGGAGGGTTGGGTAGTATACAGCTTGATGAGTAGATAATGTCATGCTAATGTTCTTAGGATCTCGGTAGAAGTCGAGTAGTTGGAATCTACTCGCGAGATAGGATTTTATCACACGAAATAGAAGGAAACAAAGAATGGCTTAAGAATGTGAAATTGAGACCTAGCGGGGGGGGGGGGGGGGGGGATAGGATGCAGTGAGCGGAGGTCTCACGTGCGCAGCAATGTTGGTGTTGGTTGAGGCCCGAGCCGTGTGCGGCCCTACTGGACAAGTTTGAACAGTACAGAATGCATAATGGCTATATGAGAACCAGGAAACCGATGTAATTGGTTAACCTGGGTGCCGAAGCTTACCCAACCATTTAATAGGAGTGGGTTGAGGGTAGAAAGGTGTAAATCTACCGACATACAAAGACATGCTCCGCGGGGAGACCTCCTACCCGTTACGGATGGACCAGTTCGGCATTTGGGTTTCCTTTGAAAGGTTGCTGCATACAGCAGAGTAGGAAGGTGTGAGGCACCACACTTCTGAAATGGTGTATGTGACGTGTCATCCGGGTGTCTATTGATTGCAATCACCTCCCCTCGCGGTTATTTGAGTACCGCTTGTTCACTATGTTGTGACGTAGTAAGAACTGAAAGAGGCCAGAAGAATATGATGTATTGAATTCTTATTGTATTGCAAACATGTATGTTGTAGTTGTAGAGTTCACTAAGTTTATATTCCACTTTGAGCTTAACCACTTCGGGAGGAAGCGTTTCTTGTTTGATTGTGGAATTCTGATGTGAGTGCTGCTCAAGATACATTATATTACTGCTAAAAACTGAAAGTAAGGATTAACCTTGTCGGTACCCTCGATATGGGGTACCCCTGCGCACAGGGGAAAATGCCTAAGGATCTCGCCCTTCTCCGCAGGGAGAGCTCCGAAGGCGCCACGTGTCCAGCGGGGCCGGACCTCCCTCTACTCAGAGGAGAGCTCCGGGCATGCCACGTGGCCAGCAGCAGCCAGACCTCCCGCCTCCGCGGGGAGAGCTCCGAAGGCGCCACGTGTCCCGCGGGGCCGGACCTCCCTCTCCTCAGAGGAGAGCTCCGGGCCGGCCACGTGGCCGACAGAAGCCGACCTCCCCCCTCCGCGGGGAGAGGTCCGAAGGCTCCACGTGTCCCGCAGGGCCAGACCTCCCTCTCCTCAGAGGAGAGCTCCGGCCCCGCCACGTGGCCAGCAGGACGGCGCTGCCTGCCCCCGCGCGGTAGGCAGCAGGCGTAAAGACACACCATACCTTGCCCGTACAAGGTATTCAAGGCCCGCGCCTTCCCATGACGCGAAGACGCGGAGCACGCCTCTGCAGGTGCCGTTGCGCCCAGTCGCATCGCAGACTGGCGTGCCGTGTCAGAACCTGCCAGCCAATAAACACAGCGACAAGACATCCCCTGCCGCCCCCGCCGTCATCAACCACTACGACTAGCTTGCGGCATGGGCAGGGCGGCAGAACGAAGACTCGGAAGCCTTCGCTAGAGACAACTACCGACATAACTTCAGATACGATAGTCGGCAGGCAATCTCCCCGGGACCACCTGTCGGGTCCCGGCCCCCCCTTTGTAAGCCGCTCGAGCCTTGGACTAGAAAAGGCTCGGGTAGGCGACGTTAGCAAGGGTTCGAACTCTGTGAACTCGCATCCTAGGCATCACTCACCCTCAAGCTCAGGACTTCGGTTCTGAGCAACAAGCAATACAGCGAGCACCTCTGCTCACCGTGGACGTAGGGTTTTACGCTCCGGCGGCCCGAACCACGTAAAACTCGCCGTGTCAAGCTTCTCCCTCACTCGTCCCTAACGTTGAAGCTCTCCGCAAGCGACTAGCCCCTCCGAAAAAGAACCTCCGCGGGCTGCCCAGAGGAGGTCCAGGGGAAGTGTCGACCACACACTTCGACAAACCTGTAGGCCAATCTTTATCGCAATACCATTCTCCTATATTAAGAATCCCCGCATATAGAGTCTCATGTTTTAGGAGTGACATATAAGTCTTGCTGAGTCATCGTGCTCACGGTTGCTATAATTGAGTTGCTGCAGGTGAGATTTATGAGGAAGGCTCTGAGGATGAGGCGATGCCCCGTCGGGGTACACGACCGAGTTGGAGCCCTGCACGCCGCCGTGATCTCTGGATGGTTGCTGCTACGGTGTAGCGTCCCCGGGCTGGACGACTGCACTTTTGCATAGCTAGGCTGAGAGTCTAGCTATGGATAGGACTTCCACTGTAAATAAGTTTGTAAAAGACTTCTGCTGTTTTATGTAAATAAAAGTTTGTATGTTGTTCCTAATCTTTTCTTGTGTGCTGTTGGGTGCCGCATCGCACGACACCACCCTCTGCGATCACGGAGTGGGAGGACCATGGGGTGGCCCCCACATACGTGGTATTAGAACTGCATTAGGAATAGCACTCTTGAAAAGATCATATGTTTAAAACCTAGAAGTAGTCGAGTGAGTATTAGTCACTATGCCCACATAAGGTCTATTATAGTAGTAGATATTATGGTGGAAAAGCTAACATAAGTGTTATTATTCTGTAACGACGCTCCGACATCAGGTAAGAGGTAAGGTACGCCACCGCAGGCGGATCTGAAAGTGTATCTAGGCATCCCTTGTGGGTTTTGGTTGATTTATGACAAACAAATGAGACCCTAACAAAATTGTTGAGATGAGCGCAGGTTCTTAAAGAAATTAGGAAGAAAGCGCAAAAAGAAAGGAGAAGGAGGATCCAAATTGATTAGAGCTCAGGAGCTGAAAAGATTAGATTACTTAGTATAGAGTGTGTTGGAGAAACACACCCCAAGAGCTCAAGTGAAAGAAATCACACTAACTGCACAAAATCAGCATGTGCGGACTAGTTCGATATCAACCGGACTAGTCCGATTTTCTTTCTGACTAGAAAATGGACTAGTCCAATATGGACCGGACTAGTCCGATTTTGTCTCTGGATAGACAATGGACTAGTCCGCACTCTTACGGACTAGTCCGGTTAGGGTTTTCCACACGCCGCACACCGGACTATTCCGGAGTCTACCACAGACTAGTCCGGACATCGCAAACCCTAGTGTAACCATTGGAAACCCTATTATAAAAAGGGTGTACGGCCATACCACATAAACTTTTTGACCCCCTGCGCCGTCACACCTCCCAAGAGCCCAAAATTTCACATCTCTCCACACATTCTAACCCAAAAAGGATCAAATGTTTGGGGATTAGCAATTGATCAAAGGAGAGACTTGTTCTACACATCTTGAGCTCTTGGGTTTGATCTCTCGCACACTCTTGTTCGTTAATTGTTCATCTTTGAGTGTGTTTGGTTGTGTTCATTCATTGTAATTTATCGAAGTGTAGCTGTCGACACTTCCTCAGGCCGCGACGCAGCAGTGGATTCGCGAAGTAGACCGTCTTGTCGTCGCCGCCCCAAACCCTCGACTTCGGCGGGGACGACGCCCCGGCCAACCGGCTGTGTCGCTGACGCGCACGCCAACGGTTGACGGGCAGATGGCGGACTCCAGCTCCACCAGGTTCCCATCGACGGACCCGAGGACAGACCTGGAACGATGCCACTTGGGCCAAGATGCCCGAGTGTTCCTTGAGCGACGACGAGAAAGGCGTCGCTACCAAGAGGCCGGCGACAGCATGACGTCAGCCTCGACCCTGCCTGAGGCGCAGACCTTTGCCACTTGATCTCTGCCCCAGGCATACGCCACACAGCATATGCCACAGCCATATGCCCTGCAAACGGCGCCCCCGGTCTATGGCGCAGCCTTGCCCATACCGGGGGTACACAGTGCCAGCAGCGAACCAAGCGTTCGCGGCACCAACGCCTGCAGCAACAGGAGCAGGATGTGCGGCCCTGGCGCCCCACCTTCGCTTCACGAGGTGGCCGCGCAAGTTTCGGCCGCACCTGCCCGAGAAGTACGATGGCAGCGTCAACTCGGCGGAGTTCCTCTAGATATACTCCACTGCCGTCCTTGCTGCAGGAGGGAACGAGGCCGTCATGGCCAACTACTTCCCCGTCGCCTTGACCGGCCCAGCCCGGTCTTGGCTCATGAACCTCCCCCAGGGTTCCATAACTTCCTGGGGAGAGCTCTGCCGGCAGTTCACCGCCAACTTCGGCAGTTCCTACACCCGGCCTGGCACGGAGCTCGATCTCCACGCCATCCAGCAACAACCTGGGGAATCGCTGCACTCTTTCATCTACCGGTTCTCCCAGGTACGGAACATTATCCCACATATCCAAAGTGCTTTTGTGGTGGTGTTGTTCCGGCAAGGCGTCCGGGACAAGAAGATGCTCGAGAAGCTCGCGACCAGAGAGGTCCGCGACGTCTTGGAGCTCTTCAGCCTGGCGGACAAGTGCACCAGAGCAGCAGAAGGGCGGAACTGGCACTCCCTGCCAGCCTCTGAGTCAGGAGGGCAGCCAGGATCTGGCGCCGCTTCCTATGGAAGCGGCAAGAAGATCAAGAACCGGGGCGGTGGCAAGATGAAACCGCCAGCTGCGGCTCCCGTTGCCGCAGCAGCGGCACCCAATGGGGCTCGGGGGCCGCGGCCCGACAAGAGGCAACGACAGTCACCAGCTCCAGATGGTGACCAAGGCGAGCTATGCCCCGTGCACGGCACCAGTTACCATACTGCTGCCGAGTGCCGGGAGATCCAGAAGCTCGCGGAGCGCTTCCGGAAAGGGAAGCAGCTTCAAACTGATGCCCCACCCTACCGTCAAAGGGAGGGCAAGCAGAAGGTCGACGCCCCAGACAACGTCGACCAACAGGTGGAATTCCAAGAGCCTCAGCGCGCCGTGAAGGCGGTGCACAACCATGAGGACTCCAGCTCCAGTGATGACGAGCGCCAGAAGATGCTCTACGTCATCTATGGTGGGTCCGCTGACCCCTCGTCGCAAAGCGCGGTTAAGACCCTGCGCCGAGCGGTAGCGTCGGTGGCTCCCCTCCCGAGTGCCGCGCCGCACCTCAAGTGGATGGGAACCCCCATCAGCTTCGATGCCACCGACTGCCCCAGGAACATGGCTGGGGCCGGCCAACTACCGCTCTTGGTGGCTCCCACCATCGCCAATGTGAGGATGTACCACATTTTGGTGGATGGCGGGGCTGGACTGAACCTCATCAGTCGTGCAGCTTTCCAGAAGCTGCAGATCCCGATGGCCAAGCTCACCCCATCGAGCCCGTTCTCAGGGGTAGGGCCGGGACAGGTCATTCCCTACGGCAGCATCAGCCTTCCGGTGACCTTTGGGGCACCGGATAGCTATCGGACAGAGTACATTCATTTCGATGTGGTGGAGATGGACCTCCCTTTCAACGCCATAATTGGCAGGCCAGCCCTGTACTGATTCATGGCAGTAGCCCACTACAGCTACCTCGTCTTGAAGATGCCTACACCAACAGGCGTCCTCAGGATTCGTGGTGACCGCACTGCCGCAGTGTCAGCCTTGGAAAAGCTCCAAGCGCTTGCAACAGCTAGAGCACCAGCCCCTGGCAGTGCAGAACCAGATCAGCTCCACCCGAGTGCACGCCACCGTGCCTCTACCGCAGCACCCCATGTGCAACCCCTCGACGAGGGCGACGTCCCCCTGAAGCTCGTCCAAATTGGCGCCGATGCCACCCAGACCACCCGGGTAGCCGGGGGCCTGGATAGCAAATAGGAAGGCACGCTCGTCACCTTCCTCCGGCACAACGTCGACGTGTTTGCATGGCAGCCGTCGCAGATGTCAGGGATCCCTAGGGAGGTGATCGAGCACCAATTGAAGGTCTTCCCCGACGCTCGGCCAGTCCAACAGAAGCCCTGCAAGCAGTCCATCAAGCGGCAAAACTTCATCCGGGAAGAAATCAAGAAGCTGCTGGACGCTGGCTTCATACGGGAAGTCCACCACCCCCGGTGGTTGGCGAACCCCGTTGTTGTCCCGAAGGCCGGCGGAAAGCTCCGGATATGCATCGACTACACCAGTCTCAATAAGGCATGTCCCAAAGATCCATTCCCTCTCCCTAGAATAGATCAAATAGTAGACTCGACATCGGGCTGCGATATGCTGTGCTTCCTAGACGCCTACTCGGGTTTCCACCAGATCCCTATGTCTAGAGAAGATGAAGAGCACACCTCCTTCACCACAGTAGACGGTCTGTACTGTTATGTCTCTATGCCTTATGGCCTAAAGAACGCTCTCCCCCCCCTTTGTACGTGCAATGCACAAAACCTTTGGGGAGTTGATAAGAGACTTAGTTGAGGTGTATGTCGATGACATCGTTGTTAAGGTCAGGCAGAGTTCATCCCTATTAGATAACCTGGCCTTAGTCTTTGACAAACTGCGCTCTACGCGCACCAAGCTGAACCCTGACAAGTGTGTGTTCGGCGTATCCTCTGGAAAACTCTTAGGATTCCTGGTCTCACACCGAGGAATTAAGGCTAACCCGGAGAAGATCAAGGCCATCAACTTGATGCGGCCCCCCGCCCGCATCAAAGAAGTCTAGAAACTCACGGGATGCCTAGCCGTGCTGAGTCAGTTTATACCAAGGCTAGCAGAGCGAGCGCTCCCCTTCTTTAAGCTCCTGCGCAAATCCGGCCCATTTGCTTGGACCGACGAAGCATAAGAAGCTTTCCAAGAGTTGAAGCAACTCCTGACGACCCTACCCATCATGGTAGCCCCCGAGCCCGAAGAGCATTTGTTGCTCTACATCGCGGCGACAACTGAAGTGGTGAGTATGGTCCTCGTCGCAGAGCGGGCGGACCTCTCGTCGCCACAGCCTGCTCCGGTAACAGGAGACAGGCGCCAGGAAACCCCGGAGGTCCAAGACGACCTCTCGGACCTCCAAGATAACCCCCGGAGGTCCAAGACGGACCCCCGGACCTCCATGACAACCTCCCTGAGGTCCAACGGGACCTCCCGGAGGCCCATTGGGACCTCCCGGAGGCCCAACGGGACCTCCCGGAAAATCAGCGGGACCTCCCGGAGGTCCAAGGCGGCTTGGGAGCCTTCGAGTCTCAGCTCCCGGCAGCCTCCCTGGACCCACCCACCTCCCATAGGCCTGAGCCCATGGATGAAGACATCTCTGCCCTGGGAGGGAGGGTCCGGACCATCCAGGGGCCTGTCTACTACATCAGCGAGGTTCTCCATGACGCCAAGACAAGGTACCTGGAGGTCCATAAGTTGCTGTATGCAGTGCTCGTGGCATTCAGGAAGCTCCGCCACTACTTCCAAGCCCACCGGGTCTCGGTGGTCACCTCCTATCCGCTGAAGGCTATCCTTCACAGCCCCCACGTGACTGGCAATGTCGCTAAATGGGCAGCGGAACTGGCGGAGTTTGAGCTGGATTTCCTTCCGCGCCATGCAGTCAAGAGCCAAGCACTAGCTGACTTCGTGGCTGAGTGGATGCCAACGAAGGCTGACCCAGGGGACCACGAAGACGGTGAACCAAAGCACCGAGCTCCGGTCTTCACCGGGCCTCACTGGATGCTCTTCTTCGACGGCTCCTCGCGAAAGCAGGGGGCCGGTGCCGGCGTACTGCTTCTCATGCCATCGAGCGAGCAGTTTGGGTATATGGTGCGTCCCAATTTCAAGGCAACCAACAACATGGCAGAGTATGAAGCACTCATCTTTGGCCTAACGACAGCTCTGTCTCTGGGCGCTCGCCAGTTGTTGGCACAGGGCGACTCCCAGCTAGTTATCAAGCAAGTTAAGGGTGAATGCTCCTGCAATGACCCACAACTAGCTGCTTACCTGCTCCACGTGCAGATGTTGGAGAAAGACTTCCTCGCCTTGGACCTGCGCCACGTACCACGCGCTGGCAATGCCGCAGCTGACGACCTCTCAACGAAGGCCTCCACTGGAGCCCCTGTGCTCGAAGGAGTCTTCGAGAGGACGTTGCTGTGGCCCACAGCCCGGCCCGCCGAGCCGGGCGAAGGGGGCTGGACAAGCACCTCGAAGCTGGCGGTCCCGGCAGCCCTGCAGCCATGGACACCGCCAAGGATCGTAAGCGTCACTAGGGACTCCGTGCAACCCAACCCTCAAGATCCAGAAGCTCAAGTCAGACCCGATGCATGGATCACGGAGATCCAGGACAACTTGAAAGACAACATCCTCCCTGATGAACGTGTATCCGCTGAACGGATCGTGCGCATGGCTAAGAGATACGCGCTGGTAGAAGGGGATCTCTACCGGCGTGGCGCCAACCACGTCCTATTGCGGTGCATAACCCAGGGGAAGGCTGCGACTTGCTCGCTGAGATCCATGGAGGCGAATGTGGGAGTCACTCTTCCTCAAGCACGCTTGTCGGTAAATCCTTCCGGCATGGCTTCTACTGGCCGACAACACTCCAAGATGCCGTCAAGCTGGTCGAGAGATGCAAGGCGTGCCAGTTCCATGCCAAGCAGATCCATACACCGGCTCAGGCGGTACAGATGATCCCTCCCTCATGGCCGTTTGCCGTATGGGGGTTGGACATCCTGGGACCATTCCCTAGAGCTGTCGGGGGATTCCGGTACCTCTATGTCGCCATCGACAAGTTCACCAAGTGGCCGGAAGCCACACCAGTCGTCACCATCAACAAGCAATCCACAGTAAAGTTCATCAAGTCGATTGTCTGCCGGTTCGGGGTCCCGAACAGAATCATCACCGACAATGGGACCCAGTTCACCAGCGCAGCGTTCCAAGACTACTGCGAAGACCTCGACATCCAGGTGTGCTATGCCTCTGTTGCTCACCCAAAGAGCAATGGGCAAGTCGAGATGGCCAACGCCGAGATTCTTCAGGGCCTCAAGACTCGCACCTATGCCAGCCTGAAGAAACATGGTGCCAATTGGGTGGATGAGCTTCCGAGCACACTATGGGCTAACCGGACATCCCAGAGCCGGGCCACCGGAGATACACCCTTCTTCATGGTGTATGGGGCCGAAGCTGTGCTTCCCCCAGAGATCACCATGAAGTCTCAACGTGTCCGAGCTTATGACGAAGCCGCGCAGGACAACCTCCGGCATGGAGACATCAACCTCGTCGACGAGGTTCGATTGCATGCAGCACTCCGTAACGCACGATACAGACAAGCGCTCCGCCGCTACCACCAGAGGTCTGTGCGTGTCCGGGAGCTGCAGGAAGGCGACCTGGTGCTGCGGCGCATACTTTCTCGTGAAGGGACCCACAAACTCTCCCCTAGTTGGGAAGGTCCCTTCCGAGTCACAAAAGTGTGCCGTCCCGGGTGCGTACGCCTTTCCACCGAGGACGGGGACCTGCTCCCGCACCCTTGGAACATAGAGCATATCCGTAAGTTCTATCCCTAGGGCAATAGTAGGACAGCCTCTTCATTTTGTAATAGATTCCATAGAGCCCAGGAACAGCGCTCGGAGCCGCTAAGTCTCAGGGGACGGTCTAGGACTATGTTCAGCTTTGCCTGGTTCCGACCCCAAGCGCGTAGAGTCTTGCGTCCCTTTTTAATGGGACGGGTCGTGGCCTCCATGTTTAGCCTACATTCCTCCTATGGAAATTTATGTGAAAAGAAACATGTCCTACTTTGCTTTTCCCTTGTGCTCATTTAAATTACGTATTAAATTTTTATGACCGCACTTCCGGCGTATGGTCACCATGTGTTCAGCTCCCTCTTCTCATTCTCACCTCTAGTCGGCATTTGCTGCCCTACCAAAGGCGGTTGCGTTGGAGGTACCTGCCGATGGCCAGGGGGCCCCGAGCTCCCGGCACTTTGCGCACTGTAGTCCCCAAGCACCATGCAAGTGGAAGGGGACCGTAAGCCAAATAAGACTATGAGATAGGGGAGGGGGAGCCCCCAAGGAGAATTACGTTTCCCTTACTTGTGTGCAGGACCTCTCGACCTCAGCTCCCCGCAGGAGTATGGTAGGAGCACCCAACCAATGGGACACACCTACCAGGGGCCGCTACGGGATCGTGCAAGACCGGAACTCCAAGGTAAGACCGAAGAATCCGGACCTCGCCACCTCCGCAGGGGCGAGCCCCGGAGGTCCCACGTGTTCAGCGGGGCCAGACCTCCCTCTCCTCAGGGGGGTGCTCTGGTTCCGCCACGTAGCCGGCAGAGACCGGACCTCCCCCCCCCCCCCCCCCCCCCCCCCGAGGGGAGAGCTCTGAAGGCTCTACGTGTCCCGCGGGGCTGGACCTCCCTCTCCTCAGAGGAGAGCTCCGGGCCCGCCACGTGGCTAGCAGGTCCGAACCTCCCCATTCTCATGGGGCGGGTCCTGGAGACCTCCGGGGCCCTTAATACAGTAAGGACCCGGGGAAAGTGTCTGTGCAGAGCTTCGGGATTGGTCAAGGCCTCTGAGTACCTTGCGGAGCTAAGGGCTCGGCCAGGTAAAACCAAGAAGAAGACTAAAACACACAGACGCCCAGAAGATAACAAGAGTCTATTCACACAAGGCTCCATGAGCTGGGCTATAGACTCAACAAAAATAAAAAAAAGGAGAAGGAGGTACAGGGCCTTTTAGCCACGGGGGCAGATGCCTAAGAGTCCCCGGACTCCCGTTGGAACCTATAGGCAATAAGGGCGACCACGTCCTCAACCTCGGCCCTGGCAGCTTCCTCCCGCTCGGCGACGGGCCCTAGACGGACTGGCTCCAGAGAGAAGGAAGGGTCCTGGCTCCGGAAGCACGCCAGTACGTGCGTAGCGACCTCCTTCGCCAGGCCCCGTCCCTCCACCTCAAGCTCGTCAGCGATCACCGCTTCGAGCCGGCTCAGCTTGCCGCTGATGGACTCGAGTGCCGGGATTGCCTCGGACATCTCCTGCGCTGGAGCCTCCGTCCACACCGGGATGAAACCAAGAGGAACCAAGGCGGACCCCGCCTCGGTAATAAAGCCCCAGACTGCCTGGGCCTCGGCAGACTGCAAAGACTGGAGCTTCTCTACCTCTTGGTGAGCCGCCAGCTCGTGATCCAACGCCGCCTGGCGCTCCCGGGAGGATTGCTCCTCCCTCGCAGCGGCAGCCGACCAACTCCTCGGCTCGAGCCCTCAGCTCGCCCTCTTTGGCCTTCAGCCATGCGGCGATCTTCTCCTCCTCGGCCGCTGCAGCACGTTCCCGATCGGCGACGGCGCACTCTCGACGAACTACCTGCAGCCGCAACTCCTCCGCGGCAGCAGAGCGCGCCTCGGCCTTGGCTTCAACCTGGGCCAGGGCTTCGCGGTAGGAAGCACGGAGCTGCCGGGTCTCTGAGTCCAGGCGGCTGATGGCTTTCTTCTGAGCGTCGAGCAGAGCACTCATGGCCTCAAGTCTCGACTGCCTCGAGTCAAGCTCCGCCTTAGCCTCCTGGGTCCGCTGCTGCAGGAGGTGCTCCCAGCTAAGAAGGCGTTCCCTCTCTCCGGCCAGCGCCCCCCGCTCCCGCTCAAAGGCGGCCTGTAACTGTCGGGCGCTGGTCTGGACACGCCCCAGGGCATCCTACATGGGCGCTGGGACAGCGGGGACAGGAGTCGTGCCCCTGACCTCCCCTGTCACGTCTAAGACCGGCGGAGGTGCTGGTGCCTCGGCAACCGGAGCAAGACGCTGTCCTGAGGGAGCGAGGGAGCCAGCAACTGCACCTACAGCGGCCCTTCCAGCCTCAACACCGGACTTCCGGGCTGGTGAAGGAGGGCGAACAGGTGCGGCCGCAGCCACCGCAGAGGGCGAACCCGCCGGCACAAAGGAAGCCCCCGCCGACTTGGGGGCCATTGGAACCACCGTGGTTCCCAGATGCTGTGGCGCGGAGCCTCCGCCAACTGGAGATGGCCGGGTAATAGGACCGCCCCCGGCAGCCGGTCGGTCCCTGCAGGGAAAGAAATCTCTCAGGCTAAGAGAGGAGACGAGAACGCTACTCCTACAAGCCAGAAAGAGCAACACTTACTGGGCGACATGAGCGCTCCAACGGGCTTGTAGCCCTGGCCTCTGGGCCGCAGTTGAACCGCCAGGACCTGCGGCTGGGACGGTCGTGGGCTGTGGTGTCTGGACCCCCGGCACACTCCCCGGCGTCGCCCCACCGGCGTCCATCCTAGAAGCCCCTCTGCCTGAGGAAGGATGGCGGGACACTTGGGGTTCTTCGGACTGCCGCTGTCCGAGAAGAGACCCGCTGGAGTGGGACACCCGGGATCTCTTCGGGTCGCCACTCGATGGACCAGCGCCTCCGGGAGATGGGTGCAAGGGTGCACCGGCTCCCTGACTCGGCGCAGGCGGCGCCCTCGGAGGAGACCGGGTGCGTTTCTTTTCCGGCTGCCCGGGGGCCGGCTCCTTCCCCTTCCCCTTGTTGGGCGGCTTGAGTTCCGCCGGCCCTTGGGGCGGGTTGGGCAGCGACAGACGCCTCGCGCTCCGATCCGGAGCGCTCGGTTCCCGGGATCGAGGTGCCCCAGAAGGTATCCCCAACCTAACGGACGGCGATCCCGATGTCGTCGAGGTTCAGCATCTTCCGCAGTAGCTCTGACCTCCTCTGCGGCTCTAAGAAGAGGGGAGTGGCAGAGGACGGGAAGGCGGGGTCACCACTGGGGATGAAGTCGCCGCTCACCTTGCCCACCATCTCGTACAGCTCCTCATCGGAAGGATCAGAGACGAGACCCCTTTCCAACCTAGTACAGTCCTGCTCACCAGTGTAGTACCATGCTGGGCGACTGCGCTGCTGCAAGGGCGCAATACGGCGCGACATGAAATCCATTAGCACCATCAGGGACATTAGCCCCTCGATGGCCAAGAATCGGATCCGCTCCAAGACCGGTGCGTACTCCAGCTCCAACTCTGGGACCTCCTCCCAGAAGCGACGCTCGGTGGTTGGGCCAGCGGTTGGGAGCTGCAGGCGATTGTGCTCGTCGGTCTGCACGACCACCCAGCTCTCCCTCCAGTTTTCCCACCTCAATGCACTGAAAGGTAGAAGGTACCCAGAGACCTTTGGGTCCTTGCAGCGATGCTGGAAATAGTACGATCCCATCTGGGTCTTCGAGCCGCGCCCGGTCGTCCGCAACATGAAGAAGTAGCGGAAGAGCGTCACTGAAGTGTGCACCCCCACAAACATCTCACAGAAATGGACAAAGACAGTGGCCATTGCGAAGGAGTTGGGAGAGAGGTGGTGGAGCTGGATACCATACATCTCCAGCAATGTGACGAAGAAGGAAGAAATTGGTGGGACGAACCCCACCAGGGCGTAAGCAGTAAAGAAGACCATCTCCCCCTTTTCCAGGAGAAGGGGGAGAGATCCCCGGCGGAGCTGGCGTTTCTGTTCCTCCGAGTGCCAGCCCAGCAGCCTGCACACTGGCCCAAGCTCGGCGAAACGAACGAGACGCGTCGGGAGCAGGTTGGAAGCCATGGCAGGGGAGAGCTCAAGGACAGGAAGACAAAGGCGCAAGAGTTCAAGGAAAGTGCAAGAGCTGGGAAGTGCGAAGGGAAGCCGTGATGCGGGTAAGATCCCCTTTTAAAACTTTCCAGGAACGATTTGAAGCGATTCGAAACTCTTCGAATACACCGCATGGGCAACCGCTTCGGCTCCAAGACCGAGCGCCGATGACAGGTGGCCCCAAGCCGTCCAGCTGAAGTGGTGGGACAAGGAGTCAGTCTCCCAAGAAGACGAGTCGACAAGGCGCTTTGGCGGTTCCCGAAGAAAGCGCCGCAACATGCAGAAGTGACAGCCTTGGGAACCGCCGCAGTAAAAGCAACCATCAAGTGGGCGCACGCTCCCACGATCCCGCGACTGTTCGTGCTCCGAAAGCGGTCAATGCGGGACTTAGAGAAAGTGCGTGGAACAGAAGAGACGGAGGCCCCACCTCGGGCTCACTGTTTCCCTCGAGATGGGCCCGGGGGCCACTGTCGGTACCCTCGATATGGGGTACCCCCGTGCACAGGGGAAAATGCCTAAGGATCTCGCCCTTCTCCGCAGGGAGAGCTCCGAAGGCGCCACGTGTCCAGCGGGGCCGGACCTCCGCTCCTCAGAGGAGAGCTCCGGGCCCGCCACGTGGCCAACAGCAGCCGGACCTCCCTCCTCCACGGGGAGAGCTCCGAAGGCGCCACGTATCCCGCGGGGCCGGACCTCCCTCTCCTCAGAGGAGAGCTCCGGGCCGACCACGTGGCTGAAACAGAAGCCGGACCTCCCCTCCTCCGCGGGGAGAGGTCTGAAGGCTCCACGTGTCCCGCGGGGCCGGACCTCCCTCTCCTCAGAGGAGAGCTCCGGCCCAGCCACGTGGCCAGCAGGACGGCGCTGCCTGCCCCCGCGCGGTAGGCAGCAGGCGTAAAGACGCACCATACCTTGCCCGTACAAGGTATTAGAGGCCCGCGCCTTCCCAAGACGTGAAGACGCGGAGCACGCCTCTGCCAGGTGCCGTTGCGCCCAGTCGCATCGTAGATTGGCGCGCCGTGTCAGAACCTGCCAGCCAATAAACACAGCGACAAGACATCCCCTGCCGCCCCCGTCGTCATCAACCACTACGACTAGCTTGCGGCATGGGCAGGGAGGCAGAATGAAGACTTGGAAGCCTTCGCTAGAGACAACTACCGACATAACTTCAGATACGATAGTCGGCAGGCAATCTCCCCGGGACCACCTGTCGGGTCCCGGGCCCCCCTTTGTAAGCCGCTCGAGCCTTGGACTAGAAAAGGCTCGGGTAGGCAACGTTCGCAAGGGTTCGAACTCTGTGAACTCGCATCCTAGGCATCACTCACCCTCAAGCTCAGGACTCCGGTTCTGAGCAACAAGCAATACAGCGAGCACCTCTGCTCACCGTGGACGTAGGGTTTTACGCTCCGGCGGCCTGAACCACGTAAAACTCGCCGTATCAAGCTTCTCCCTCACTCGTCCCTAACGTTGAAGCTCTCCGCAAGCGACTAGCCCCTCCGAAAAAGAACCTCCGCGGGCTGCCCAGAGCAGGTACGGGGGAAGTGTTGACCACACACTTCGACAAACCTGTAGGCCAATCTTTATCGCAATACCATTTTCCTATATTAAGAATCCCCGCTTGTAGAGTCTCATGTTTTAGGAGTGACAGATAAGTCTTGCTGAGCCATCGTGCTCACGGTTGCTATAATTGAGTTGCTGCAGGTGAGATTTATGAGGAAGGCTCCGAGGATAAGGCGATGCCCCGTCGGGGTACACGGCCGAGTTGGAGCCCTGCACGCCGCCATGATCTCTGGATGGTTGCTGCTACGGTGTAGCGTCCCCGGGCTGGACGACTGCACTTTTGCATAGCTAGGCTGAGAGTCTAGCTATGGATAAGACTTCCACTGTAAATAAGTTTGTAAAAGAATTCCGCTGTTTTATGTAAATAAAAGTTTGTATGTTGTTCCTAATCTTTTCTTGTGTGCTGTTGGGTGCCGCATCGCACAACACCACCCTCTGCGATCACGGAGTGGGAGGACCATGGGGTGGCCCCCACATACGTGGTATCAGAGCTGCATTAGGAATAGCACTCTTGAAAAGATCATATGTTTAAAACCTAGAAGTAGTCGAGTGAGTATTAGTCACTATGCCCACATAAGGTCTATTATAGTAGTAGATATTATGGTGGAAAAGCTAACATAAGTGTTATTATTCTATAACGACGCTCCGACATCAGGTAAGAGGTAAGGTACGCCACCGCAGGCGGATCTGAAAGTGCATCTAGGCATCCCTTTTTTGGTTGATTTATGACAAACAAATGAGACCCTAACAAAATTGTTGAGATGAGCGTAGGTTCTTAAAGAAATTAGGAAGAAAGCGCAAAAAGAAAGGAGAAGGAGGATCCAAATTGATAAGAGCTCAGGAGCTGAAAAGATTAGATTACTTAGTATAAAGTGTGTTGGAGAAACACACCCCAAGAGCTGTAATTTGAGTGTATTTGGTTGTGTTCATTCATTGTAATTTGTCGAAGTGTAGCTGTCGACACTTCCCCCGTGCCTGCTCTGGGCAGCCTGCGGAGGTTCTTTTACGGAGGGGCTAGTCCCCGCGGAGAGCCTAAGCGTGGTTGGACGAAGGAAAGAGATGAACACAGGGGTTTTTTACGTGGTTCAGGCCGCCGGAGCATAATACCCTACGTCCACGGTGAGCAGAGGTGCTCGTTGTATTGCTTGAGAATGAGCTGAGTGCTCTCTAGGTGTGTCAGTGTCAAACCGCTTAAGTGCGAACCCTCTAGAGTGTGAGTGTGCAAGGAGTCAAACCACTGAAGTGCGAACCCTCTAGAGTGTGAGTGTGCAAGGAGTCGAACCCTTTGAAACGTTGCCTGCCCGGGCCTTTTATAGTCCAAGGCTCGGACGGCTTACAAAGGGGGGCCTGGGACCCAACAGGTGGTCCCGGGGAGATTGCCTGCCATCTACCATATCTAGCAGTAATGCCAGTAGTTGTCACTGGTGAGGGCTTCCGAGTCTCCGCCCTGTTGCCCTGCCTACGCCGCAAGCTAGGTGTAGCGGTTGATGATGGCAGGGACGGCAGGGGATGTCTCGTCGTTGCATTTATTGGTGTACAACCTCTAACATTTGCATGCCTGTCTTCACGTCTTGGGAAGGCTCGCCATGTCTTATCCGCGACTGGCCACAGTGGCGCCTGGCAGACGTGCGCCACGTCCCCGTGTCTTGGGAAGGCACATGCCTTGAATGTCTTGTACGGTAAGGGCATGGTTCGCCTTTACTCCTGCTGCCTACCATGCCAGGTGGCCAGCGCTGCTTTGCTGCCATGTGGCAGGCCCGGAGCTCTCCTCTGAGGAGAGGGAGGTCCGGCCCCGTAGGACACGTGGAGCCTTTGGAGCTCTCCCCTCGGAGGAGGGAGGTCCGGCTCTGCTGGCCACGTGGCGGGCCCGGAGCTCTCCTCTGAGGAGAGGGAGGTCCGGCCCCGCTAGACACGTGGAGCCTTCGGAGCTCTCCCCTCGGAGGGGGGAGGTCCGACTCTGCTGGCCACGTGGCGGGCCCGGAGCTCTCCTCTGAGGAGAGGGAGGTCCGGCCCCGCAGGACACGTGGACCCTTCGGAGCTCTCCCTTCGGAGAAGGGAGGTCCGGCTTTGCCGGCCACGTGGCGGGCCCGGAGCTCTCCTCTGAGGAGAGGGAGTTCCGGCCCGACAGGACACGTGGGACCTTCGGAGCTTGCCCCTGCAGAGGGGGCAAAGTCCTTAGAGAGTTTTCCACTATGTGCGGGGGTACCCCATACTGACCGACAGTGGCCCCCGGGCCCATCTCGGCGGAGATAACGAGCCCGAGGTGGAGCCCCCGTCTCTTCTACCTTGTGCACCTTCCCGAAGACCCGCTTTGACCGTTGCTGGAGCACAAACAGTCGTGGGATCGTGGGAGCGTGAGCCCTGCTTGATGGCTGCTTTTACTGCGATGGTTCCCAAGGCTGCCACTACTGCACATCGCAGCGCCTTTTCGGGGACCGCCGAACCGTCCTGTCAGATCGACTGCCTGGGGGACTAACTTCTTGGTCCTCCGCTTCTGTTGGACGGCTTGGGTCCACTTGTCATCGAGGTCAAGGCTTGGACCTGGGGCGGCTGTTCTGAGCAGTGCATACGAAGCGTTTTGAATCGCTTCTGGGAACTTTAAAAGGGGGTCACATCTGCATCACAGGCTTCCCTTTGCAAACGCCCCTGCATCCGAGCCCTCCTTGTCTCTTCGAGCCCTTGCGCTTTCGTCTTCCAAGTCTTGTGCTTCCGCCGCCAATGGCTTCCAACTTGCCTCTACCACGCCTTACCCGGTCGGCTGAGCTTGGGTCAGTGCGCAAGCTGCTGGGCTGGCACGCAGAGGAGCAGAAGCGCTGGCTCTGGCAGGGATCTCTCCCCCTGCTCTTGGAGAAGGGGGGAGGTGGTCTTCTTCATCGCCTACGCCTTGGCGGGATTCGTCCTGCCGATCTCCTCTTTCTTCGTGACGTTGCTGGAGACGTACGGTCTCCAGCTTCATCACCTCTCCCCCAACTCCTTCGCGATGGCCGCCATCTTCGTGCACTTCTGCAAAATGTTCGTGGGAGTGCGTGCTTCAGTGACGCTCTACCGCTACTTCTTCGTGCTGCGGACGACCGGGCGCGACTCGAAGAACCAGCTGGGGGCATACTACTTCCAGCATCGCTGCAAGGATCCGAGGTGGGAAGGCTGGAGGGAGGACTGGGTGATCGTGAAGACCGACGAGCATGATCGCCTTCAGCTGCCAACTGACGGCCTGACCACCGAGCGTCGCTTCTGGGAGGAGATCCCGGAGCTGGAGACGGAGTACGCGCCAGTCTTGGAGTGGATCCAGTTTCTGGCCAACCAGGGACTGACGTCCCTGATGGTGCTGACAGATTTCGTGTCACACCGTGTTGCGCCCCTGCAGCAGCACAGTCGTCCGGCATGGTACTACACCGGCGAGCACGACTGCACCAGGTTGGAGACGGGTCTCGGCTCCGACTCGTCCGAGGAGATGCTGTACGAGATGGTGGCAAGGGTGAGCGGCAACTTCATCGACGGCGGCGTCCTCACTGTCCCAGCTTCCTGCATCCCACTCTTCTTGGAGCCACAGTGGAGGGCGGAGTTGCTGCGGAAGATGCCGAATCTGGACGACATCGGGATCACCGTGCGTCAGGTTGGGGACGCCTTCCAGGGAATCTCGATCCCCGGGGTTGAGCGCTCCGGAGGGGAGCGCGAGGCGTCGCCTGCTGCCCATCCTGCGCCGAAGGTCGACGGAGCTCGGACCGTCTACAAGGGGAAGGGGAAGGAGCCGGCCTCCGGGTTGCCGGAGAAGAAGCGCGCCCGGTCCCCTCCGAGGGCGACATTTGCACCAAGCTAGGGGACCGGGGTTCCCCTGTGCTCGCCTTCAGGAGGCGTTGGTTCATCGTGCGGTGACCCCAAGAGGCCTCGGGTCTTCCACTCCAACGGGACTCCTCTTGGACAGCGGCGGTCCGAGGAGCCCCCGGCGTCCCGCCCTCCTTCCTCAGGCGGAGGAGCTCCAAGGGGGGACACTGGTGCTGCGATGCCGGGGGGTGAGCCGAGGGCTCGGGCGCCCCGGCCAACGAGCGTCCTGGCTGCAGGCTCGGCAGGCGGTGGCACCGGAGGGAGCAGTGCCAGGACTCGACCAGGGACACAGGTGCCCCGGGCTCCAGGGGCTGGATCAGCGAGAGGTACCAGAGGTGCTGCTGGCGGGAGCCCCACTGCTCCATCTTCTAGGGGGGCTCCGGGAGCACCCCCTGTTCCGACGGTCCGGGTGCCTGCAGCGACGGCCGGCTCCGGTGGCTCTGCCCCGGCTCGGAAGCCGGGGCTTCATGCGCGTTGGAGCGTTCGCGTCCCTCGGTAAGTGCTGCTCTTACCGGATTTTAGAACTTGTGTTCTTTTCTTCTTTTCTTAACCTGAGAGCTTCCCATGCTGGCAGGGACTCATCGGCTGCCGGGAACGAGTCTGTTCCCCGGCCATCTCCGGCTAGCGGAGGATCTGCGCCGCAGCGTCCGGAAGCTGCGGCGGCTTCACCGGCCCCCAAGTCGGTGCAGGCTTCTTCTGTGCCGGTCGGACCAGCTCCTGTGGTGGCTGCGGCAGCACCGGTTCGTCCTCGTTCGCCATCTCGGAAGCCGGCGGCTGTCGAGGGCTCGGCGGGGCCGGCTGGCGGCGTCCAGCCCTCCGGTGTTGAGGCGGGAGGAGCAGCTGCAGGTCCTCCAGCGGGCGGCGAGCAGGGGCGCTCTGAGAGCGGCCCTGCTGTGGCGCCGGCTTCTTTGGATCGGCGCCTCATCGCGGCCTCCGTGGATGCTGCGGTGCCAGCGTCTCCTCCTCGGGAGGAAGACGTGATGGAGGAGGTCAGGGGCGCGGCTTCGGCCTCTACCGCCCCGCTGCCCCTGGCAGACGCCCTGGAGCTTGCCCAGGCTAGCGTCCAGCAGGTCTTGGCCACGCTCGAGCGTGAGCGGGAGGTCTTGGCTGACGAGAGGGACCACCTCCGCGGTTGGGGGCAGCTCTTGAAGTTGTGGACCTGGGAGGTCGAGGAGAAGCTCGACGCGAAGCGGGCAAGGCTCGATGCCGAGGAGGCACTCCTCGACGCTCAGAAGAGGGCCTTCGACCGCCTAGACTCTGAGACCCGGCGGCTCCTCCAGGAGACCCGCAAAGCTCATGCCAGGGCCGAGGCGCGCTCCGATGCCTTGGAGGAGCTGCGGATACAGCTGGCACATCGTGAGCGCGTCGTCGTGGATCGGGAGCGAGCTGTGGCCGCCAAGGAGAAGAAGGTCGCCGAGCGGCTGGAGGCTGGCGAGGGCGACTTGAAGGCCTGAACTGAAGAGCTGGAGCTTCGGGAGGCGTCACTGGCCGAGAGGAGGAGGAGGCCTCGCGGGAGCGTCAGGCGGCGCTGGAGCAGGAGCTGGCGGCCGACTTCCGTGCGTCAGAGCTGGAGCGGCGCATCTGGGACCTCGAGCTCCGGGAGAACTCTCTCTCGGACAAGGAGAAGAAGTTCTCCAAGGAGGGGCCCGGTGCCATGCTGGCAGCCCGCCAAGCGGTGGAGAAGCTCCAGGCTTCACCGTCCATCGAGGCCCGGGCGGTCTGGAGCTTCGTCGGCCAGGCGGGGTCTGCCCTGGTACCCCTTGGCTTCAGCCCCGTGAGGATGGGGGCTCCGGCGTGAGAGGTGGCCGAAGCGATTCCAGTGCTTGAGTCCATCGACGCGAAGTTGGATAGGCTCGAGGCTGTGGTCGCCGACGAGCTCGAGGCAGAGGGGCGGAGCTTGGCGAAGGAGGTCGCCACGCACGTGCTGTCATGTTTCCGGAGCCGGGATCCTTCCCTCTCTCTGGAGCTGGTGAGGCTGGGCCCCGTCATCGAGCGGGAGGAAGCCGCCAGGGTCGGAGTCGGGGACGTGGCCGCCCTCGTAGCGTCTATGTTCCAGCGGGAGTCTGGGGACTCTTAGGTGTCCGCCCTTGTAGCCGAAGGGCTTGTATCTTGGAGCCCCGTGATGAATGGACTCTTGTGTTTTTTGTGTCTGTGTCTTTTATCTTCTTTGTCTTGGCTTGACCTGCCCAAGCCCTTAGCTCCGCAAGGGCTTCAGGAGGTCTCCACCGAACTTGAAGTTTGCACAGACACCTTCCTCGGGTCCTTGCTGTCATAAGGACCCAAGGGATCTTCGGAGCTTGCCCCGTGAGGACGGGGGGAGGTCCGGATCTGCTGGCCATGTGGCGGGCCTAGAGCTCTCCTCTGAGGAGAGGGAGGTCTGTCCCCGCAGGACACATGGAGCCTTCAGAGCTCGCCCCTGCGGAGGGGGCGAGGTCCGGCTCTGCCGGCCATGTGGCGGGCACGGAGCTATCCTCCGAGGAGAGGGGAGCTCCGGCCCCGTCGGACACGTGGGGCCTTCGGAACCTGCCACCGCGGAGGGGGCGAGGCCCGGCTTCTCAGTCTTGTGTTGGAGTAGTCGGGAGCTCCGGTCTTTCCTCGTGCGGTCCCCGTAGTGGCCCCCTGGTAGGTGTGGCCAATGGTTTGGGCACACCTACTATACTCCTGCAGGTGATCTAAGGCTAGGAGGTCCTGCACACAAGTAGAGGAACCGTAATTCTCCTTGGGGGCTCTCCCTTCCCTATCTCATAGTCTTATTTGGCTTACGGTCCTGATCCGGTATACGGGGCTTGGGCAATTCAGTGCGCCCGGCGCCGGGGGTCCGGCTCCCTTCAAGGTCAGAGTACGACCGTCCGGCCCCTAGTACTGGACCGTAACGCTGGGGAGGCAGAGTGCACAGGCTTTCGGTACGGAACCAGGCAAAGCAGGCTGTACTCCCCTGGACCTCTGAAGGGCAGGGTGCGCATGCTTTGGGTCGGAACCTGGCAAAGGTGGCTATGGACCCTGGACCCCCCGTGCACAGCGCAGGTTTTTCCCTGGAGGTGACCAACTGGCATTGCAGTACCTGACTGGGGGAGGACCTAGAGGCCCCCTGGCCATCGGCAGGTACCTCAAGCACGCCCGTCTTTGGTAGGATAGCAAATGCCGACTAGAGATGAGAGTGGGAAAGAAGAGCTGAGTGTATGGTGAGCATACACGGTGTTTGGTATGAAAGTGTGATCATAAAAATAAATGCATAATTTAAATGAGCACAAGGGTAAGAGCGTGGTAGATCAGGATTCTTTCCATATAAATGCCCATAGGAGGAAGGCAAGCTAAACATGGAGGCAATGACCCACCCCATTAAGAAGGGAAGCAAGATCCCATGTGCTTAGGGTCGGAACCAGGCCAAGCTGAAACGTAGTCCTGGACCGTCCCCTAGGACTTAGTTGCTCCGAGCGCTGTTCCTGGACTCTATGGGATCTATTACAAAAAAAATGTGCTACCAATGCTCTAGGGATAGAACTTACGGAGATGTTCTATGTTCCAAGGGTTCGAGAGCGGATCCCCATCCTCGGTGGAAAGGCGTACGCACCTGGGGCGGCAAACTTTTGTGACTCGGAAGGGACCTTCCCAGCTGGGGGAGAGTTTGTTGGTCCCTTCGCGAGAAAGTATGCGCCGCAGCACCAGGTCACCTTGTTTGAGCTCCCGGACACGCACGGTCCTTTGGTGGTAGCGCCGGAGCGCCTGCCGGTACCGAGCGTTGCGGAGCGTTGCCTGTAATCGAGCCTCGTCGACGAGGTCGATGTCTTCACGCCGGAGCTGGTCCTGCGTGGCTTCCAGCTTGTACCGACACACTCCGTCCTGAGTGTGTCAAGAAGTAGGCCTCGCTGGTCACCGTTCATCGGGAACGTGGGCGAGGAGAGCTTGCCGCTGAAGGAAGCTTTGTCATCTTCATCGGTGTAAGCTCGTCGTGCGAGGGAAAAGCCCCTACCTGGCGTGCCAAATGTCAAAGTGTAGCTGTCGACACTTCCCCCGGGCCTGCTCTGGGCAGCCCGCGGAGGTTCTTTTTCGGAGGGGCTAGTCCCCGTGGAGAGCCTATGCGTTGTTGGATGAAGGAAAGAGATGAACACAGGGGTTTTTTATGTTGTTCGGGCCGCCGGAGCGTAATACCCTATGTCCACGGTTTGCAGAGGTTCTCGTTGTATTGCTTGAGGATGAGTTGAGTGCTCTCTAGGTGTGTCAGTGTCGAACCGCTGATGTGTGAACCCTCTAGAGTGTGAGAGTGCAAGGAGTCGAACTGCTGAAGTGCGAACCCTCTAGAGTGTGAGTGTGCAAGGAGTCGAACCCTTTGCAACGTTGCCTGCCCGGGCCTTTCATAGTCCAAGGCTCGGACGACTTACAAAGGGGGGCCCGGGATCCGACAGGTGGTCCTGGGGAGATTGCCTGCCATCTACCATATCTAGTGACACGACCCCATTGGTCCTGTCGAGCCAGGATCACGCTGAGGGGTGCTGCGTTGCACAGCACCGTATAACACACGTCAAAGGTGCAAAGCGGAAGCGGAAGTTTTATTACATAAACAAGTTTATGAACATGTTTACATCAAAATAAGTTCAGTCTACACTCGCGGGCGTAGACTAAGCATCAAGTGCACGTTCAGCCCTCGAACGTGTCCTTTCTAGCACCCACGCACACTAACTCTGCGGCGTGCACGACTCCCACTCGACGGGGTTCCCCTCCTGGGGTTCTGTCTCCTCTTCGGGAGTCCCTTCCTCATAGAACCCTGCAAAAGCTTCAAACACAAGCAGTGAGCACGAAGGCTCAGCAAGTCTGACCCGTCTCACCTAAACATGGAACTTCTACATGAGGGTAATGGGTTGCATGAGGTAAAAATCATTTGCAAGGACTCGCCTAATTAGTAGAACCTTACTTTCAAGTTTTAGCAGTAGGTTGTGGAGAACCTTACGCTAAGGCACATGAGAGAGCCGCAATCAAACAAGAAACGCATTTCTCTCATGTACTTTTCCCAAAGTTGAAAAGAACTTTAATTAGCTCTAAGCTACAGCATATCATTAACAATCAATGTCCAACTTTCAATCAGCAACATTTTAACATGTAACTAGCCTGTTCTTTCTACGTCACGGTACAGTGAACAAGTGGTACTCACTGACCGCGAGGGACGGCGATTATAATCGATTTACACCTGCAGGGTTACCCGAACAACCCGTCACGTACGCCCGTACTCGATGTTGCCTACAACAACCATCACGGATGCCGTACGCGACTACCTTTCACCCGTCAGCCAAATATTGAACCGGTCCCATCGTCCCGAGCAAGAGGTCTCTGCACGCGCATCTCCGTGCCGCCAGCCGATTTACACCTCGAGCTCTCAACCTACCCTCTGAACGACGGGCAATGCCTCAATACCCAGCTAACCGAGTTACATCAGTTTCCCGGTTCCCATATAGCCGGTAGGTCTTCGGTACTGTTCTAGCTTGTTCAACAGGCCCGCACACGGCTCGGTCCTCAATCGACACAAGCGGAGCTACAGCACACAGGCCCCAATGTCCTGCTGCCCTTACTCTCCGCTCGGTCTCATTTTCTTGCCATGTGTATCATGTGCTATCTCTACCCGAGCAATGTGCCTCTAGCCTATTCTCGCGAGTAGTTCCAACTACTCGACTTGTACCGAATCCTACTCTATCCTAGCAATGCAGTGGCTAACGGGGTTTGCAATCCTAAACCCCAACCCATGGTTTTCTTGGCTATGCAGTGGGGTTTCCAAACAAGACTCTAATGCACAGAATAAAGGAAACAAGTATGTGCTCAAAACAATAAAAATTTGTAAAAATGGTTAATGCAAACCGGAGCTTGCCTTGCTGCTCTTGGTCGTAGGCTAGCTGTTCCTCCGGAGTAACGAAGTCTAGGACTTCGGGTTCCTCCTCGACCTTAGCGACTACATGATAGAAACAATACATGTATTAATTTAATGCATTTGTATTAAGTTTGAAGTTGTGAAGTCTATAACCATTGCTAGATAGACCTAATGACTGTGAAACTTTTACTGTGGCTTGGTTACAACCTAAACAGAGACCTGGTCAAGTTTTAGTTGCAGCAAAGCTCATTTGAGCCCTCCACAAATAATTATGTCCTTGACCTTAATTGGAACTCTTAGGGTGTTCTAGGAATTTTCATGAGACAAACTATGACTTTCTGAAAACTAGATTTTCAGAGGGTTCTAATGGAGTTGGTCTCACTTAATTTGGAAGTCTCTAACTAAAGATATGAGCTAAACAATTTCAGAGAAAATTCTGAAAATGTTTCTGAACATTTTCTATTTTCTCTGGAACAGTTTCACTAATCACACCATTAGGTGGATTAAATGAGCTCAAATGGATCTAAAATTTTTATGGTAGTTCAAGGATATTTTGGTGAACATCTCAGCAAAATTTCAGGATTTTCCTCCAAAGGATTCTCCAGTTAAAATTCCTAACAGTTTAAACTTTAAGGAATTAATTCTGGAGAAATAAGGAATTTCATGAAGTGAAACTTGATTTTCTGGAACGTACTCAGAGAGCTGAATCCAGCAAAATTTGGTTCACTCAATTTGGAGCTTTCTAGCCAAAGTTATAAGGATTTGAAGTTTGAAGGAAATCTGAAAATCGGGGAAAAGTTTAAACTCGCGCGTGGGCCCAGGGGACACGCGTCGCGCGCCTAGGTGATGGCACATCGCGGCCCACAAGGATTTTGCGCACCAGCACACCCGATCCTGGCCGCAGCCAGATCCCGATTCAAAATATCGGCCGCTGACAGCTGGGGTCCACCCCTTCTTCAACCTCGCGACACCCGCGCTCCGCCGCCGAGGGATCTCGCCGGAGAGCTCGCCGCCGGCTGCTGTACAGCTCCAAACTTCTCGATTCTGGCCGCCCCTGCCTACTTTTACTCGGGGAACAGGATTCTAGGGTCAGCTGCTCATGACAATGGCCGGAGCATGGTCGGCGACGAGCCGCCACCTCGGAACGACTTCGGCCATGTCGGCTGACCACCCTAGCACCTCAGCTACTTGGGAAATCGGTCGGGGAGCATCAGTGGACCTCAGAGAAGGTCGACCTGAGCTCGAGGCAGCTCGGGGAAGGCCCGAAATAGGTCCTCACCGTGCGCCCGATGCCGCCCGTTCGCTCCGCCATTAGTAGACCTCAAATTCCGCCGGGCACAAAGGTTCTCCGGCCCAGAGTTGTGAAGGCAACTTGTGCGTTATCGTGTCTAGCTCGTGTGAGAGCGGCCTGAGGCCCTCTAATCCTTTCTAGAGCATGAATTAAACAGAATCGTACCCGAAGGTCGTTCTGCACACAGAAAGGGGCAAAGTGGAAATTCGCCGCCGGTGAGCAACCACTCGAGCTGTGGCCCGGGGATGAGCAGCACCGGTCACCCGCGCGTCCAAGGGTGCCTTGGCTCGGGCGTGACAACGCCCTGGTTGGGCTGTCCACGAGAGCCCGAGGTGCGGCGGTTCCAAGTTCCGATTTTGATCTTTCGGCACAGCCGATATCACTCGGTTTCAACCGAATTCTAACAACGGGGAGGATGGAGGAAGGTCTCTAGTACCTTGCTGGGGCTCTGGAGTGGAAGGAGGGAGCTGCGATCGGTGTTCTCCGATCAAGTCCGAGCTGCGGAAGTTTTTGGCCGGCGCTGAGTTCTTGCGGGGAAGAACGGTGGTGCCTCGGCCGAGGAGGGGGCAGGCGCCTTAAGAAGGCTCTGCACCGCCTCACACCCGCGCGTGGGCAAGCAGCTGGTGGCGCGGCGGCTGGCCTCGGTGGCGATCACCGCTGCGGCTCGGCGACCCGAGTGAGAAAGTCTCAGTCGGTTTGATCTAAGCAGTGGCTGACATGTGGGTCCCACCTCCAGTTTTAATCTCTGAAATTTACTCCTAATCACTGTTGTAAACAGTGAACCCCATACTACCCTTGGCAATTCAAATTATTCACCCATGAGCCATTTGAATTGATCAAAGTTCAACTGAGGTTTGTTTTGAATGAATTTCAGCACAAGTTCAGTTTGAAATTCAAATAAAGTTTGAATTTCTCCCACTTAGCTCATGTCAAGATCAACTCCAAATGGAGTGAAAATTGGTGTGTGAGCTCACAAAAATGTGCTGAGTAAGAATATGCCCCCCACTTTTAAATTCATTGGATAAAAACAGTTTGAATTTGAATATGGTTTCAAACTGCCCTCTTCCTAACTATACCCAAACTGACCTCAAAAAGGTTTTGAATTTGGGTGAAACTTGGCATGGACATCCTTAGTAAAGTGTAGGAGCTTTCATATGTCCAGCCCATCTATATCACATGTGGGAAATACCACTTTTGCAATGTGTAAGTTTGTTCTCTAATGAGCATGTTGATAATTGTTACTTGCTCTTCATTTGTGTTCATCATTCTTCCTCAAATGAGGTGTGTGGTGTGGTGATGAACACTGCAAATGGGTGTCAAAAACTGAGGCCCTTACATCTAGCAGTAATGCCGGTAGTTTTCACTGGCGAGGGCTTCCAAGTCTCCGCCCTGTTGCCCTGCCCACGCTGCAATCTAGGCATAGCGGTTGATGATGGCAGGGGCGGTAGGGGATGTCTCGTCGTTGCGTTTATTG
Organism: Neostapfia colusana; assembly: GCA_030760725.1. Classification (NCBI taxonomy): domain Eukaryota; kingdom Viridiplantae; phylum Streptophyta; class Magnoliopsida; order Poales; family Poaceae; genus Neostapfia; species Neostapfia colusana. Next base: position 16,741,933 of record JASWHV010000017.1, on the reverse strand, counting down.
GTGTACAGCCTCTGACATTGCGTGCCTGTCTTCATGTCTTGGGAAGGCGCGTCCTGTCTTGTCCGCGACTGGCCACAGTGGCGCCTGGCAGACGTGCGCCGCGTCCCCGTGTCTTGGGAAGGCACGGGCCTTGAATGTCTTGTATGGTAAGGGCATGGTGCGCCTTTACTCCTGCTGCCTACCATGCCAGGTGGGCAGCACTGCTTTGCTGCCACGTGGTGGGCCCGGATCTCTCCTCTGAGGAGAGGGAGGTCTGGCCCCGCAGGACACGTGGAGCCTTCGGAGCTCTCCCCTCGGAGGGGGGAGGTCCGGCTCTGCTGGCCACGTGGCGGGCCCGGAGCTCTCCTCTGAGGAGAGGGAGGTCTGGCCCCGCTAGACACGTGGAGCATTTGGAGCTCTTCCCTCGGAGGGGGGAGGTCCGACTCTGCTGTCCACGTGGCGGGCCCGGAGCTCTCCTCTGAGGAGAGGGAGGTCCGGCCCCGCAGGACACGTGGGACCTTCGGAGTTTGCCCCTGAAGAGGGGGCAAAGTCCTTAGAGGGTTTTCCCCTGTGTGTCGGGGTACCCCATACTGAGGGTACCGACATAATTCTTGGGGAGCCCTCAACTTGTGAGAAGGCCCCTTGAACGATTTATTTGCCCTTTGTGATTAATGGAAGCGAATCGACCTTTGTGGCGATTCGACGAGGGTAGGATTGGTGAAGACCCGATCCTTAGTGGACTCCTCAATGGGGACGTAGATTTCCTTCGTGGAATCGAACCTCGGGATAAAATCTTTTCTCTTACTTGTGTTCATTTATTGTTCATCATATTCTAATGTTTAATTAATCTTGTGAAATTCACGTTGAAGCATTCAAATTAAAGTTGATCTCTGTCATCCATTGTTTTACTGTTGTAATACATCTAAGTTTCAATTAATTTCCGCTGCATAGGGTACTAGAAGTGATAATATTGATCAAACTTGATCTCTCTAGTCCACGCATACCAGACTAGTCCGCATAGCACCGGACTAGTCCATTTTTTCTCTGAGTAGAAAACAGACTAGTCCGCACTCTACCGAACTAGTCCGATTTCCCTGTATTTGATAAATCTACTAAGTGTTTCAGGGATTAACAAAGCATCGAAAAGCCTATTCACCCCCCTCTAGGCTACATCAATTGATATCAGAGACAAACTCTTCAAAAGAGACTCACCGCTCGAAGAGACGATGTCGGACATTGAGGATGTACACAAGAAGATCTACGATGAAAAGGGGTAATGATGAAAGGACTCAAAAGCTAAAGAAGCTACTCGACGCCATTCAAGACAGTGAGGACGATGATGAGGAGGTGCTCCAACTCATGGATCTTCTACAGAAGAAGGCACTCTCCCTAAAAGGGAAGAAGAAGATTTATGATGAAAAGAAGATGAAAGGGGGTAGTCACATAGACTATTCCTGATATCCTTTTGACTATGAACGTTTAAATTCTAACAATAGTCATTAATTATCAATTCCTCTAGGGAAAGAACCTTACTTTGATGGCAATGACTATTTAATATGGAGACAAAACATGAAAATGCACCTTATATCTCTTAACCCAAGTTTATGGCATATAGTGTGTACAGGGATAGATATCCCGGATGATGATGAAGAGCTGACCCCGAGCCAAGAACAAGCCGTTCATCGGAATCCTCAAGCTGCAGCTGTGATCACCGTCATCACTGAGCCGAGACGAGTTCACCAAGGTGGACGGACTTGAAATTGCCAAGGAGACATGGGACACACTACAAACCGTACATGAAGGTGACCGTCATGTACGCAAAGCCAAGATAGAAATGATTGAAGGTGAATTGGGAAGATTCGGGATAGAAGAAGATGAATCACCACAAGATATGTACAATCGACTGAAGAATCTTATCAACAAAGTCCGAGCTTATGGCAGCAGAAAAGTTGAATGATCACGAGGTCGTGAAGTTGATTCTCAGAGCATTCATGCCTCGCAACGCGACTCTCTACTCTATGATTAGAGAAAGCCCCGGGTACCGGAAAATGACCCCAGACAAACTTCTTGGCAAGATCATCAACTTTGAAATGATGGAGAAGCAAGCCAAGCATGTCAAGGAAATTGCCGATCTCACCTCAGCAAATAAGAAAGTAGTTGCTTTGAAGTCAACTTGTAAACCCGTATCAAAAGAAGCTCAAGAAACTCATGGAGAAGATGACAGTGATGATGAAAGTAGTGATATCGATAAAGAAGACATGATCTTGTTCATGAAGAAGTTCAAGAAAATGATGAGAAGAAGAAACGGTAGCAGCTCAAATGAAGGAAGACAAAGAGACAAACAAAGACCCAAGATGAGACGGGCGTGCTATAACTGCGGAGTATAATCACTTCATAGTAGATTGTCCATATGAAGAAAACAAGAAGAAGACTAAAGACAACAAGCCTCAACCAAAGAAAATGTTCAAGAAGAAGAAGCAATATGGCCAAGCGCATCTAGGGAAGGAGTGGGACTCCAATGATGAATCCTCATCCGAAGAAGAAGAGGAGATGGCCACCATAGCCATAAAGAAGACTACCAAGAAATCCACTCTCTTCCCAACCATGGGCGCATGGAAGGACACCGACAACACTTGTCTAATGGCAAAATAAGGTAAAAGAAAGGTAACAACTAACTCTTCCTTCTCACATTCTTTTACTAGTGATAGTGATAATTCTAGTGAGGATGATAGCAGTAATGAAAATGGATATATGCTTAGGGGTTTAGACAAAAAGACGACTGCTAAGATGAAATTTCTATTTAATAAGCTTGTTGATATGGAGAAGTTAGTCAATCGTCAGGAAGATATGATCATCTCCCAAAAGGAGGAGTATCTTGAGATTAAAAAGCTTGGTGAAATTGAAAAGGGGCGAAGTAAATCACTAGAACTTGAGTTAGATTCAAGCAAGGAAGCTTGCTTGAAGTTAAAATACTCAAACACCACCATCAAGGATGAACTTGCTAACTTAACCAAAGTTAACAAGATCCTTGAGGTACAAGTTGAGTCTCAAGCAAAGTGGTTATTCATCCACTTCAAGCTCACCTTCTCAACATATAAAATCTGAAACTAGTATTACTTGTGCTTGTGCCAAAAGTGACACTAACTTGAAGAAAAAGCCAAACTCAACAAAGGACAAGCAATCTTCTCAAAGTGGCATATTTGACAAGGAAAAGATCAAGTATGCACGCAGTGCATACTCGGTCACAAGACCTCCTAATGTCAAATGTAGCATTGGATATTCTTATGGTGAAAAGCAAAACGCTAGAAACTACAAGAATAACAAGGGTTGCATTGCCTTTGTCAAGAAACTCTTCTCAAGTTAGAAAACTTAATAATGTTGATAAATTTAACACTGTGAACATATATGAACAACAACTTCTATTTAGAACTTTTGATGCTTCATATCTACTTATGAAAAGTAATCTTGGAAGAGTTTATGCTAAATATGTTGTGATGAGGACATCTCTCCTTTGCATACAATGCAAGGACCGATCACTAGAGCACGTGCACGACAATTGGATCTCCAGGTACGTTCTAACCTTGTCAATTGTTTTTCAGAACTTACGCTTGTTTCCATACATGTTTAATTGATTAGGAACAATGAAGAGGACCAGCAAGGGCCGGGAGGAGTCCAAGGAGTCAAGGAGGAGGAGATAGGACGTGCACACTAAGGAGGAGCCCAAGTACAACTCGACTTCGACTCCACCTCGGGTTCCAGGAGCCGCCTTCACAAAAACTGACGTCCCGGACACATACGGAGTCAGATTTGGACGTTCTATATATGGTTGGAACCGTGATTTCATAAAGCTTCCAATGGAACCAGCCCCACCTCAAAAGTCCTTCTAAGTTGACGGGAATCAGTGAAACAAGTGGGCGTCCAGAATCTGTCCGGTGCTGCGCCACCGCCTTTTGGGCTGCTGGCCCGTGTATCGTGTGGAAGCCCATTAGGGTTGCATCCAGGAGTCTTGCACGCCCCTAAACTCCTTTTTATACAGCAACCGTCACCACATTAGGGTCAGGTTTTGCTTAGTTACAATCTGTCATTGAACAGTGTCGCCAATCATCGGTTGTGAGACCCCAAATTCGTGATCAATTCAGTTTTGATTGCAACTTCTCTGTTCTTGCTTGTGTTCTTGATTGCACTTGCAGGGATAAGACTTCGTGGCAAGGTCATTTGTGTGACACGGGTGATAACCAACGGGGCTGTGGTGTAGTGATTGCGGGGTTTCGTTCGTTCGGAGCCTTGGATCATCAATGTCGAGATCTCCACCTAATCAAGTTTACCCTAACTCTCGGAAGATCGGGACTCATCCTCCTATCAATTGGTATCAGATTTCCAGGTTCACCGTGAGGTATACTTGTGTGCCCTTTAGATTTATTTTCAGTCCTATCGTCCACAAAAAGCCACAAAAAATTTTTAGTTTCCCTGACCTACAACGCCCGCTCAACCTTTTGCACAATTTAGTTTCGGAGTCCGTAGTTCTGAGTTCGTGTCCTAGGTTGAGTCTGGTTGCTGGTTTAGATTTGTTATGGTTCAGTTTTGATTCTTCCATCCGCTGCCATCTACAAAAAACCAATCTACAAAAAAATTCCATCCACCGATTCGTTTCTGTTGCAGTTTCCACCACCACCAAAAGCTGATTCGGGGTATCCTCCTTAAAACGGGCATAACTTTTCGCTCGTAACTCCGATTGAGACACATTTTTTTCCCGGAAAGGTCTCAAAAAAGTCCACATACGATACACTAGCTACACCGGTCATGGTATTTTCAAAAAAAAATAAAAAAATTAAGAAGACCCTCGTTTCAAACTCCGAAGTTCCAGCACCAGTTTTTCCAATCGCTCCTGAATTTGTGCCGATCTCATGTTTCATCTGTTTGAGCTAATACTTGGTGCTGTTTCTATTCTTGTGCCCCTGGTTGAGAAAAAAATATAAAAAAATAAAGAGAAAAAAAGATATTGATTTCTACTAGTGCTTCAAGACAAAAACAGGAGGCTAAGGGGTTTTCTAGTTGTGCTATTTCTGTGTGAGTGCTGGATACTTGCTGATATTATCCTTGTTGTTCATCATCATTCATCCTTGTCCTTGCTTGTTGCTACAACAGTTATAATACATTCTTAGGCCAGCAACTAGGTGAAATTCTTTGGACACTTATTCAGCATTGCTATCTGTTACTAACTTGTGTGCCACATACATATACTGCATTTGAGCCTTCCAAGCTCCACCTTCTCTCGAGCAGAACAGGTAACCTTTGCAATCACACCCACTCTCTGCTTGCTTCACACCGGTCACCGTTGGCCACCTGCAGTGCTGGTAAGAAACTTGTAAGAGCGGGGTAAGACGCATCTTACTGATCGATTTTCCACCCACTTCGGAGAGCGTAGTAATAGGGTTCTTCACGATCTTTTTGTCTTTGTTTCTGTTTTGTACTAACAAGGACAGGAAAGAAGCCTATGGATAAGACCGCTGGTTCTACACGTCCGGATGATGATGAGTGCGTGTCCCATATGAAACTAAGGGACATGATGCGGGCAATGACCGAAGCTTTCAACAATTACCAGACCACTACAACAGCCACCTTTCAGAGGCTCCATACAAGTGTTGCTGGTCTGACCACACGGTTGGACGAGATGGAGACTCGTCTTCCCCAACAAGCTACAGCCTCTATCATCCTTGATGGTGATGCACATGCTCACTACGACACAGAGGATGACTTCAATAACAATGAGGTTGATTCACAGCAGCGCCGTCGCCCTCGACGAAATCGTCAAGGTATGGGAGGTAGACCTCGTCCTCATGCTCCTGATCCTTATGCTAAGATTAAGTTTTCTATTCCAACATTCTATGGATCTTATGATGCTGAGACTTACTTGGATTGGGACATGACGGTAGAACAAAAATTTAGCTCTCATCTTGTTCCTGAGCGACATAGAGTTAGACAAGCCACTGGTGAGTTTAAAGATTTTGCTATAATTTGGTGGAATGAACATGTTAATACACATAATGCACCACAGACATGGGCTGCGTTAAAAGAAGAGATGCGCGCTAGGTTTGTTCCTCCTTCATATAGACGTGATCTTCTTAAGAAATTGCAACGCTTTGATCAGGGTGACATGACTGTCCAAGAGTACTACCAAGAGTTGCAGAAAGGTATGCTTCATTGTGGGGTAGTTGAGGATCAGGAAGACCAAATTGTTAGGTTTTATGGGGGCTTGCGGCGTGAGATCTAGGACATAGTTGACTACAAGGAATATCATTCTATTCAACGTTTATTTTAACTTGCTATGTTAGCAGAAAAAGAAGTGCAGGGTCGCCAACAGCAACGGAGGAACAACACCTTCACGCCACGACAATTTCTGGTGCCATCCAAAGCAGCGCCCTCCTCGAGCGTACGTTCTTCTACACCACCCTCCACGGGCGTTGTACGCAGCAGCATCGCACCTTCTACATCACGGGGACTAAATAACAGCAAGTCCCAGATGCCTCCAGGTGTTGCAGCAAAGGCGGCTGCACCCAACACTTCGACAAGTCACAGATCCGACATCAAGTGCCACCGCTGCCAGGGACTTGGCCATATGCAACGAGATTGCCCCAGCAAACGGGCGATCATTGCCACTGCTGATGGTGGGTATGTTAGTGCTTCTGATATTGAAGATGAAAATATTATTGCAACTAACATTTCAGGTTCGAATGATGGTGCTGAGGAGGTTCTTGGTACATCTGCGACAAACAACTATAGGACTTTGATTATGCAGCGAGCTTTGAGTGCCACGGTTCGAGAGGACGACAACCGCCAACGTCACAACCTTTTCAACATGTTTCTCGTCGTTAAGGACTGCCGTGTACATACCATCATTGATGGTGGTAGCTGCAACAATTTGGTGAATGTTGAGGTGGTCAAGAAGCTTGGCTTGACCACACGGGAGCATCCCCACCCTTATCACATTCAATGGTTTAACAACAATGGTAAGGTTAAGGTAACACAAACAGCAAGGATATATTTTTCCATTGGTTCTTATCATGATTTTGCTGATTTTGATGTGGTACCTATGGATGCTTGTTCTCTTTTGTTGGGACGCCCTTGGGAGTTTGATACTGATGCCATTCACCATGGTCTATCTAATAAGTATACTCTCATGCATAAGGGCAAGAAAATTGGGTTGCTTCCTATGAGTCCCACTGAAATTGTACAATTTGAGCAGGAGAAAAAGAATAATGCTAAGCAAAAGGGTGTTTTCAATTCTGAAATTCAGCAACCTATTAAGTTGAAAAATCCTATTTTGCTTGCAACTAAATCTGATCTTGATGATTTATATGCCTCTAATGGAACTTGCTATGCTTTAGTGTGCAAACATGCTTTATATTCCATTGAGGATACATCCATTGTCTTGCCACATGCTGTTGCTAACCTTTTGCAGGAATATATTGATGTTTTTCCATCAGAGATACCCCCTGGATTACCACCTGTGCGAGACATTGAGCAAAAGATTGATTTGGTTCCAGGGGCGACCTTGCCAAACCGTGCTGCCTACAGGACCAACCCTGATGAGACTAAGGAAATTCAGTGACAAGTCCAAGATCTTCTGGACCGCGGGTACGTTCGTGAGAGCCTTAGTCCTTGATCTGTTCCTGTTCTTTTGGTTCCAAAAAAAGATGGGACTTGGCGCATGTGTGTTGATTGTAGAGCCATCAATAACATTACCATTCGTTATCGCTATCCTATTCCTAGATTGGATGACATGCTTGATGAGTTGAGTGGTTATGTTATTTTCTCCAAGATTGATTTGCGTAGTGGGTATCATCAGATTCGTATGGCTTTAGGTGATGAATGGAAAACTGCTTTTAAAACTAAATTGGGACTTTATGAATGGTTAGTCATACCATTTGGTTTAACTAATGCGCCCAACACTTTCATGAGGTTGATGAATGAGGTTTTACGTGCTTTCATTGGTAAATTTGTGGTGGTTTACTTTGATGATATCCTTATTTACAGCAAGTCATATGATGAGCATCTTGAACATTTGCGTGCTGTTTTTAATGTCTTGCACGATGCATGTTTATATGGTAACCTTGAGAAGTGCACCTTTTGCACCGATCGTGTGTCTTTTCTTAGGTATGTTGTTACTTCGCAGGGCATTGAGGTGGACGAGGCAAAGATTGTTGCCATCACGAGCTGGCCACTTCCGACTACGGTCACACAAGTTCGGAGTTTTCTTGGTCTCGCAGGTTTCTACCGGCGTTTCCTGCGGGATTTCAGCACCATTCCGGCACCTCTCCACGAGTTGACAAAGCATGGAGTGCCGTTTCAATGGGGACCAGCACAACAACAATCTTTTGATGTTCTCAAGTCGAAGCTCACACAAGCACCATTGCTGCAACTTCCTGATTTTGAGAAGACCTTCGAGCTTAAATGTGACACGAGCGGCATTGGCATTGGAGGAGTGCTAATTCAAGGAGGTAAACCTGTTGCCTTCTTTAGTGAAAAATTGCATGGGCCTTCGCTGAATTATTCTACATATGACAAAAAACTTTATGCTTTAGTGCGTGTCTTACAAACTTGGCAACATTACCTATGGTCTAAAGAATTTGTCATACATTCAGATCATGAGTCTTTGAAGTATCTTAAAGGACAAGCTAATCTGAACAAACGTCATGCTAAATGGATTGAGTTCATAGAATCATTTCCTTACATCATTAAACATAAGAAAGGGAAATACAATGTGATTGCCGATGCTTTATCTAGACGTTATACCATGCTGTCCCAACTTTCTCATAAAATCTTTGGTTTAGAAACCATAAAGAGGTTATATGCTACTGATTTGGACTTCAAAGATGCCTTTGAAAATTGTAGAGAGGGAAGAACGTGGCAAAAATTCCTGCTGCGTGAAGGCCTTCTCTACCGTGCTAACAAGCTGTGTGTTCCAGCTAGCTTCGTTCGTCTATTGTTGTTGCAGGAAGCGCATGGAGGTGGTTTGATGGGACATTTTGGTGTTAAAAAGACAGAGGATGTGCTGGCCGCTCACTTCTTTTGGCCACGAATGAGGCGTGATGTGGAACGCTACGTTTCACGTTGCACGACATGCAACAAAGCTAAGTCTCGACTTAACCCACATGGTCTTTATATGCCTCTTCCGGTTCCTAGTGCACCTTGGGAGGATATTTCTATTGACTTTGTTTTAGGATTGCCTAGAACAAAGAGGGGGAGGGATAGTCTTTGTGGTTGTTGATCGTTTCTCTAAAATGGCTCATTTTGTACCCTGCCACAAGACCGATAATGCTTCACATGTTGCTGATTTGTTCTTTAATGAGGTTGTGCGTTTGCATGGTGTTCCCAATACTATTGTTTCTAATAGGGATGCTAAGTTTTTGAGTCACTTTTGGAGAACTTTATGGTATAAATTGGGAACAAAGTTGTTGTTTTCTACTACTTGTCATCCACAAACTGATGGGCAAACGGAGGTAGTTAATCGTACCTTATCTACTATGTTGCGGGCTGTTTTGAAAGACAATTTGAGGTTGTGGGAGGAGTGTTTGCCACATATTGAGTTTGCTTATAACAGGTCTATTCACTCCACAACCAAGTTAAGTCCGTTTATGGTAGTCTATGGTTTCAATCCTCGTGCTCCAATTGATTTGCTACCTTTACCACATACTGAAATTGTGAACTTAGATGCTACACAACGTTCTGAATTTATTCTTAAGTTGCATGAAACTACTAAGTTACAAATTGAAAAAATGAATGAAAAGTATCGCATTGCTGCTAGTAAAGGTAGGAAGGAGGTAAAATTGGAACCCGGTGATTTGGTGTGGGTTCATTTGAGAAAAGATAGGTTCCTAGATTTGAGAAAGTCCAAACTCATGCCACGTGCTGCTGGACCTTTTAAGGTTCTTGAGAAGATAAATGACAATGCATATAAACTTGAGTTGCCTCCTGAATTTGGGGTTAGTCCCACATTTAACATTTCAGATTTGAAGCCATACTTGGGTGAGGAAGATGAGCTTGAGTCAAGGACGACTCCAATTCAAGAGGGGGAGAATGATGAGTACATCTCTCCTTTGCATACAATGCAAGGACCGATCACTAGAGCACGTGCACGACAATTGGATCTCCAGGTACATTCTAACCTTGTCAATTGTTTTTCAGAACTTACGCTTGTTTCCATGCATGTTTTATTGATTAGGAACAATGAAGAGACCAGCAAGGGCTGGGAGGAGTCCAAGGAGTCAAGGAGGAGGAGATAGGACGTGCACACCAAGGAGGAGCCCAAGTACAACTCGACTTACGACTCCACCTCGGGTTCCAGGAGCCGCCTTCACCAAAACTGACGTCCCGGACACATACGGAGTCTGATTTGGACGTTCTATATATGGTTGGGACCGTGATTTCATAAAGCTTCCAATGGAACCAGCCCCACCTCAAAATTCATTCTGAGTTGACGGGAATCAGCGAAACAAGTGGGCGTCCAGAATCTGTCCGGTGCTGCGCCACCGCCTTTTGGGCTGCTGGCCCGTGTATCGTGTGGAAGCCCATTAGGGTTGCGTCCAGGGTCTTGCACGCCCCTAAACTCCTTTTTATACAGAAGCCGTCACCACATTAGGGTCGGGTTTTGCTTAGTTACAATCTGTCATTGAACAGTGTCGCTGATCATCGGTTGTGAGACCCCAAATTCGTGATCAATTCAGTTTTGATTGCAACTTCTCTGTTCTTGCTTGTGTTCTTGATTGCGCTTGCAGGGATAAGCCTTCGTGGCGAGGTCACTCGTGTGACACGGGTGATAACCAATGGAGCTGTGGTGTAGTGATCGCGGGGTTTCGTTCGTTCGGAGCCTTGGATCATCAACGTCGAGATCTCCACCCAATCAAGTTTACCCTACCTCTCGGAAGATCGGGACTCATCCTCCTATCATGTTGGGCCACGCCATGGGAACACCAAGTCTTATGTGTGGGTGCCCAAATCACTTGTGACTAACCTCAAAGGACCCAAGCAAGCTTGGGTACCTAAGACCAAGGCATAAATTATTTTTGCAGACTTATTCATCCAGTGGAGCAAAATGGGTGCTAGATAGTGGATGCACCAATCATATGACCGGAGAAAGAAGAATATTCATGGAATATGAAGAAAATGAAGATCCAAACGAAGGCATTTACTTTGGTGATAATAGTCAAGGAAGAGTGCTTGGTACCGCTAAAATTGCAATTTCATCACAACATACTCTCTCTCATGTTTTACACGTTGACTCCTTGGATTATAACCTTTTGTCCATATCTCAATTATGTGACAAGGGTTATAATTGCTTATTCACTAATGAGGGTGTGGATGTCTTTAGAAGGAGTGATAAATCAATTGCATTCAAGGGTGTGTTGAAGGGAAAACTTTATCTAGTTGACTTCAACAAAGATAAAGCCAAACTTGACACATGCTTGATTGCAAATACCAACATGGGTTGGCTGTGGCATAGATGGCTAGCACATGTTGGTATGAGGAATCTTCAAAAACTCCTCAAAGGCGATCACATCTGAGGTTTAAAGGATGTTGTTTTTGAGAAAGACAGGCTGTGTAGAGCGTGCCAAGCAGGGAAGCAAGTAGGAGCACCCCATCCCGCGAAGAATGTCATGACTACAACAAGACCGCTTGAGCTCCTCCACATGGATCTATTTGGTCCAATTGCTTACATAAGCATCAGTGGTAATAAATACGGTCTAGTCATTGTTGATAATTTTTCACGCTTCACGTGGGTCTTCTTTTTGCATGATAAGATAGAAACTCAAGGAACCCTTAAGAAGTTCATCAAGCATGCCCAAAATGAATTCTCATTGAAGATCGAGAACATACAAAGTGACAATGGGACAGAATTCAACAACACCCAAGTTGAGGAGTATTTAGACAAAGAAGGGATAAAGCACAAATTCTCAGCACCATATACTCCTCAACAAAACGGAGTAGCCAAAAGGAAGAACAAAACTCTCATTGAGATGACGAGGACAATGCTCGATGAATACAAGACTTCGGACAGGTTTTGGGCTGAAGCGGTTAACACCGCTTGTCACGCCATAAACCGACTATATCTTCATTGGTTGCTCAAGAAAACTTCATATGAACTACTCACGGGTAACAAGCCAAATATTTCATATTTTCGAGTTTTTTGGTTCAAAATGTTATATTTTAAACAAGAAGCCAAGGGCTTCGAAGTTTACTTCGAAGTTCGATGAAGGTTTCTTACTTGGCTATGATTTGAACTCCTACGCTTATCGTGTCTTCAACAAAACCTCCGGACTTGTTGAAGTAGCACGTGACATAGTGTTTGATGAAACTAACGGTTCTCAAGAAGAGCAAGTTGATCAATGTGTGCTAGATCAAGAAGAATCTCGATGTCAAGCATTGAGAAGAATGGCATTGGGCGATGTTCGACCACAAGTGCCACCTTCAAATGCGAATGAAGAAAATGAACCACAGGTGGAGGAAAATTATCAAGGGGGAGCTTCCATACAAGATCAACCTCAAGAAAATCAAGAAGATCAAAACATCAATGAGGGCAACTATCCAGGGGGAGAAGAAGATGATAATGAAGACTCAAGACAACAAGTGCCACATCCAAGGGTACACCAAAGCATCCAAAGGGATCACCCCGTCGACAACATAATCGGTGACATCCGAAAGGGAGTAATAACTCAATCTCGCATGGCTAATTTTTGTGAACACTATTCTTTTGTATCCTCTTTGGAACCATACAGGGTTGAGGATGCATTAAAAGATCCAGATTGGGTGATGGCGATGCAAGAAGAATTGAACAACTTCAAAAGGAACGAAGTGTGGGAGCTTGTTGAAAGACCCAAGTCCAACGTCGTCGGCACTAAATGGGTCTTCCGCAACAAGCAAGACGAACATGGAGTGGTAACAAGGAACAAGGCACGACTTGTGGCAAAAGGGTACTCACAAGTCGAAGGTTTGGATTTCAACGAGACTTTTGCTCCCGTAGCTAGGCTTGAATCGATTCGTATATTACTTGCATATGCTAGTCACCATGATTTCAAGCTTTATCAAATGGACGTAAAAAGCGCCTTTCTCAAAGGACCGATCAAGGAGGAGGTGTACGTGGAGCAACCACCTGGTTTTGAAGATCAAGAGCACCCCGACTATGTGTTCAAACTGCGTAACGCTCTCTATGGCCTCAAACAAGCTCCTAGAGCTTGGTATGAGTGCCTTAGAGATTTTTTGGTTGAAAATGACTTCAAGATTGGAAAAGCTGATTACACCTTGTTCACTAAACACTTTGACGATGATATCTTCATTTGCCAAATCTATGTTGATGATATTATGTTTGGTTCAACTAACAAATTCTTTTGTCAAGAATTTAGTAAGATTATGACAGATAGATTCAAGATGTCCATGATGGGAGAGTTGAGGTATTTTTTGGGATTCCAAGTGAAGCAACAAATGGACGGGAAGTTCATAAGCCAAACAAAGTACACTCAAGGCATTCTCAAGAAGTTTGGAATGGACAAAGCAAAGCCCATAAAGACTCCCATGACGACTAATGGGCACTTGGATCTCAATGAAGACGGACCAAATGTGGATCAAAAGGTATATCGTTCCATGATTGGCTCCTTACTCTATTTATGTGCATCTAGGCCTGATATCATGTTGAGTGTATGTTTGTGTGCAAGGTTTCAAGCCAATCCTAAGGAATGTCATTTGACAGCCGTTAAAAGGATCTTGAGATATTTAGTTCATACACCCAACCTAGTCCTTTGGTATCCCAAAGGTTCAAAATTCAATCTCATTGGATACTCCGATGCAGACTATGCCGGATGCAAGGTAGATAGAAAAAGTACTTCTGGTACTTGCCAATTCCTAGGTAGATCCTTAGTTTCTTGGTCCTTCAAGAAACAAAATTCAATTGCCTTATCCACGGCCGAAGCGGAGTATGTTGCAGCCGGGAGTTGTTGTGCACAACTCCTTTAGATGCGACAAACTCTAAGGGATTACGGTTACAATATGAGTCGTATTCCACTCCTTTGCGACAATGAGAGTGCAATTAAAATTGCCCATAACCCTGTTGAGCACTCTAGAACCAAACACGTAGATATCTGGCATCATTTTTTTGAGAGATCACTCAATGAAAGGAGATATAGCCATTTCCCATGTCAACACTGAAAAACAACTAGCCGATATCTTTACCAAGCCACTTGATGAAAAACGCTTTTGTGAGCTCCGAAATGAACTAAATATCCTTGATGCTCGAAACGTGTCTTGAAAACTTGCATACCTATATGCCATCCTCAAAATCATGTTAATTGTGTTGAAAAATTATCTCTCTCCATTTTTCTCCTAAAAAATATGTTAGTTACTTGATCTTAGTGAATCATGGTCATAGCTTGATTGTTGTATGTTTACTGATCATATTCATCAAGAATATCTGTGTGCCTTTGTCCCCTATTTCTTAATAGGAACCTTTGAATATATATATATATATATCTATATATATGTTTTGTATATTTCTGTACAAGGGACCACAGACTAGTCTGTGGTCACCCCGGACTAGTCTGCACTTGGCCCGCTAGTCCGGACTAGTCCGGACAACCACGGACTAGTCCGATATTTCGACTCCATAACCCTAGGGCCGGCTCAGACCTAATCCTCTTCATCCTCACAACACCTGCCATGCTCTCTCTCCTCACTCAAGTGCTCCCAAGGCGGATTTGAGATTTCTCCATCAAAACCATCCAAATCTCCGTCGGAATTGATCTCCACTGCAAAGGGATCAAAAACACCGGACTAGTACGCATCAAGAACTCCTTCAACGTCTCGAATCGAAGGATTTGGTAAACTTCTCTCCAAACCCTAGAACCTTCGATTTTCTTTGTTCTTGCTCAATTAGCTTAGCCCCTCTAGTCAATACATGCTCTATTGATGTATTCCATGTACCCTAGATCATATTTGCATTGAATAACATCAAATTTAAACAAGTTAGGGCTTGAGCAGCCTCATAACGGACTAGTCAGTTATTAGGACGGACAAGTTTGGTACTCCGAACTAGTCCGTCCCTGAACACCGGACTAGTCCGGTAAGCCTTGATCAGAATCTTAGCTTATGTCAATTCAATGCAATCCCTTGTCATCCTTGATTATTCATATCCTTTATATCTTCCTTGTTAGAAATCATGTCGGGATCAAATGAAAATCTCTCCGACTTTGAAGCCGAGATGGATAAAGATCAAGATGTGATGTCTCATCTTTCGGAGTCTCGCTCCAAAAGGAGACAAGATCGTGCTGTTGAGCCTTCGCTCATCCCACCTAGGGTTCGCCAAAAGGTTACAATCAAGAGACCAACTTCAAGAGCAAATATGGCTGATTCTAGCTCGGTGGCTCAATGCCAAACCAAGGGCAAGGGAAAGGGGCTTGCTTCTGACCCGATTGGCCCCCTTAAGATGACAGCTCCAAGGCAGGGAAATAGGGATCTCTCAGAGGAGAAGTTCAATGGCAAGGGGAGTGATGTGGCATGGAACCTGAGGAAGGTTGATGCCTATAGTACTGCCAAAAGGGCAGCTGACAAGAGATTTTGGAGCAACTTTCACTCGGACTACTACAGTTCGGTGTACCTCTAAATGAAGACTCCAGTGGTCCGCAGTCAATGGATCGACTGGACATATTTTGAAAGGAAGAGCTCTGAAGCCTTTGAGGAGGTAATAGAGGCTGCAGAGAGACACGGTCTCAAGGACTTGCTCTCCTTCAGATACAACTGGAATGATGAGATCATTGCCCAGTTCTATGCAACTTGCTACTTTTCCCACGATGGAGAAGACAAAGTGACTTGGATGACACATGGATCCAAGTACACAATTTCTTATACTGAGTTTGCCAGACTACTGCACCTTGAGGACACCGGCAATGATGAGATTTTGATTCACAATCTTGGAGTTGTGGAGAAGGACAAGATGGAATTCCTCTATAATACTCGACTCCCATTCGATCCTCCCTCAACTGAGAACATGAAGCCCTTCTTCATTGTTCTCAACAGAGTACTCCGGAAGACCATTGCTCCAAAGGATGGAGATGCCGGGAGTGTCCAAGGTTACTTGAGAACCTTGATGAAAGTAATCAGCAGGAGGAGAAGATTTGATATCTTCGATTACATTTTGAATGACATGGTGAACATATCCTGCACACCAAACCGTTCCTGTGGCTATGCACCATACTTGATGTTCATGATTGAAAAAGTCACAGGAATTGAGTTTGTGAAGGATGTGGAGCACACTGCTCTAAGGCCTCAGAAGCCTCCTCAAGCCTCTCTCCCAGCTGCTCCCTCACCTGGCTCACCTGAAGAACATCCAGAGAGAGCACAAGAAGATGCAAGGCCTTCATCCAAGACTAGGGCCTCTCCACACAAAGGGTCCTCTAGTGGAATTATGAAGTATTTGGCTGCTATTTTTTGTTCTTGCCGCAAAACTGAGGTGAAGCTTCATAAGATGAACAAGGCAAGCAAATAAGAAATGAGATACATGAAGGCCAATGTCAAAGAAATATGCCAAAAACTAGAGATTGAGCCCATTAGATCTCCAGTCATCTCAGAGGACTCTGCATCTGACTTCACAGAGCTTCCTCCTCTCTCTCCATCAGAGCATGCCTACTTTGGCATGACGAGTGGTCCTCCTCCTCCTCCTACTCCTCAGCCTGATTATGAAGACGAAGAAAGGACCGACAGCGAGGAGTGAGCCGGCGACGATAAGTAGATCCCTCCTCTCCTTCTTTTTGGTGCCTTGATGCCAAAGGGGGAGAGATTGAGGGGGAGTCTTAGGTCGTAGGGGAGTCTTAGGTCGTAGGCTCTTCTTTTTATGTCCTAGTTTAAGAAATGAACTTTTGTAAGAGTTATGCTATCATTATGCTTTTGGACATGTAATGTGATATGATGACTATGTTATGATTTTAATTAATGATGCATCTTCAAAACTGCTATGTAGGCTTGAGACTCTTGATGATTTTATGATTATGCTCATTATGATATTCACATCAAAATTATTGCTCACACATGTAGTTTTGCACCCCACCATAAAGAGTGCACATATGTCTTATGTCTACATTGCCTATTGTGCTCAAAACTCATATGTGCACACGTTATGAAAATCTGAATTTTTCTTATCATATTTGTGTGATCTCAATTGGTTGTCATCAATCACCAAAAAGGGGGAGATTGAAAGTGCATCTAGGCATCCCTTGTGGGTTTTGGTTCATTTATGACAAACAAATGAGACCCTAACAAAATTGTTGAGATGAGCGCAGGTTCTTAAAGAAATTAGGAAGAAAGCGAAAAAGAAAGGAGAAGAAGGATCCAAATTGATAAGAGCTCAGGAGCTGAAAAGATTAGATTATTTAGTATAGAGTGTGTTGGAGAAACACACCCCAAGAGCTCAAGTGAAAGAAATCACACTAACTGCGCAAAATCAGCATGTGCGGACTAGTCCGATATCAACCGGACTAGTCCGATTTTCTTTTTGACTAGAAAACGGACTAGTCCGATATGGACCGGACTAGTCCGATTTTGTCTCTGGATAGACAACGGACTAGTCCACACTCTTACAGACTAGTCCGGTATCTCACAACACTTAGGGTTTTCCACACGCCGCACACCAAACTAGTCCGGAGTCTACCACGGACAAGTCCGGACATCGCAAACCCTAACGTAACCATTGGAAACCCTATTATAAAATGAGGTGTACGGCCATACCACAATAAATTTTCAACCCCCTGCACCGTTACACATCCCAAGAGCCCAAAATTCACATCTCTCCACACATTCTAACCCAAAAAGGATCAAATCTTTGGGGATTAGCAATTGATCAAAGGAGAGACTTGTTCTACATATCTTGAGCTCTTGGATTTGATCTCTCGCACACTCTTGTTCATTAATTGTTCATATTTTGAGTGTGTTTGGTTGTGTTCATTCATTGTAATTCTTGGGGAGCCCTCAAGTTGTGAGAAGGCCCCTTGAACAATTTATTTGCCCTTTGTGATTAGTCCGCACAGTACCGGAGTAGTCCAATTTTTCTATGAGTAGAAAACGGACTAGTCCGCACTTTACCGGACTAGTCTGATTTCCCTGTATTTGATAAATCTACTAAGTGTTTCAGGGATTAACAAAGCATCGAAAAGCCTATTCACCCCCCTCTAGGCTACATTCAGGATCAATTGTGGTAAGCTCGCCATACGAGTAGTGGTATGGAATGGTTTACCGTGGTTTGGCACGATAGTGAATATGAGTCTCTGAACCTTCTCATGGTTCCGAGAACATATGAAAACGTTGATCCCCAGCGTGCTTTAGGCAAAATCAAGGATACCCTATCATGTGGTAAGAAACACGATAGTGTGCAACTCTTGAACGTCCAATGTTCAAAGGGCCATACGCAGCGCTCGCCATCGGCATGCCTCAACGGTCATGAGGCAGTAGGTGGTATCCATTGGGTTGATACAAATCCCAACCGTGACGATCCATTCACACTCTAGTCGGGTTCCCCGTTGTGTAGCGTGAAAACGCGACCATGTACCTTGAGACGTGGCTTGACTCAAGGACGATCCGTATGAAAATGATACAGACCGTATGCTTTTACTTTGATATGGACTTGCCTGTAATGTTAAACCATTTGTGTGCCCCATTATTAAGTGGTTTTTTGCAGGTACATTGACCACGTTAGAGTATGACGCTTAGAAATTATTTGTGAGCGACATTTCTAATTACACCATTTGACACATATATGCCGGAGTGGGCGTAGTACCGACATTGCATTCCAGTTTCCTCGGGCACGTTGACAATCAAATCCGTGCCGGAGGTGGTAACAAAATTTTTCCAGAATATTGTCAACTTATAAAAACCATAACTCCTAAAGCAGAAAGGCTGTGGAGGCAAATGAATACATTCTGGATCCCTCTTTGAGTTTACTACAACTTTGTTGTTGAACTCTAGTCCAGATTCTGCCTCCAAATTGGTCAAAACATTTAATTTTCCCAGACTGGTCAGCTGGACCAGAATCTAGACAGTGAACCGGTGTTTGAATTTTCAAATTCAAACAACTTGGTTTCCCGTCTTGCTATTCAGCAGCTGTTTTTTTAAACAGTGGGTTGGATTCGAGTCTACGATGCATTCGACACCCCACATCGAGAAATAACATGTTTGGGTCTTGTATAATAGCGAGGATATACGCATGCTAACGCACTTAACATCCCGTGGCGACCCAATATGGTCGAAATGAACTTTCAATCCATGAAGTTCATTGCTTTGGAAATCGATTTTGGTCACATGGTCCAGGGATGTATATGTTGTATAAAAATGGTGCGTACACGTTCGACCCACGAGGAGGGAGACCCAAGTCAGGTTCATGGTGATGAGTCTCCATCCCCGGAGCAAACCACGACGCAGCAACAACCACCTCCTCCACCGCCAGAACTTCCAAGATCTCTCACGGAGGTTCTCGCTGCAGTACTCGGCTCACGCGACGAGCAAACCGAGTCGCTGCGGATGCTAGTGCAGCAGAATGCGTCCCGTCAAGGAGGACGCCAAGATAATGGGCAACGCCAGCCCCAACAAAGTTCGTATTCAGACTTTTTCGTGACCCATCAACCGCTCTTCACGGAGGCCGAGGAGCCTCTGGAGGCGTAAAGCTTTATCCGCACCCTCAAGGCGAAGTTCGGTCTACTTCTGTGCACCGAACATCAGAAGGCGCTGTTTGCAGCGCAACAGCTTCAAGGAGATGCCGGTACATGGTGGGAGAACTACATCGCCTCATTACCGGCTGGCCATGCCGTCACTTGGGTGAAGTTCCAGGAGGCGTTCCGCGCCTACCATATACCTCCCGGAATTATACAGAGGAAGCTTCAGGAGTTCCTAGAGCTAAAACAAGGCGAAAGGAGTGCCCACAAGTACTCCCGAGCATTCAACCAGCTGGCGCAGTATGCGCCAGAATATGTGGCAACGGAGGACCAGAAGCAGAACATGTTCTTCCGGGGTCTAAACCCTAAATGAAGGTGCACCTCGCCCAAAGCAACCGTGGCGCATTCAATGATCTTGTTAATGCCGCAATTGTGCAAGAAGATGCTCAGCGCGAGCGCGCTTCTGATAAGAGGAAACGCAGCACGCTGTCGAGCAGAAGTGATGGGGCTCCACAGAAATACCATGTGGTGTATCGCTCACCATCCGGTTAGAGATGGCAGCCACCGGCGCGACCGTCGTAGTTTCGTGGTCGTCAATTTAATGCATCTAGCTTCCGACAGCCGTATCCATCACAGCAACAGCAGCAGAAACGGATGGTCCCGCTTTCGCCTCCATTTCCACCGTGTGCACCGGGATTCCGTCCCCAGTTTGGAGGGAACCCGACATAATACATGTGCTTCACGTGTGGCCGTGTCGGGCATTTTGCCAAGGACTGCCCCGAGCAGCGACAGGGCAGGGGTCCAGCACCATATCAGGGTGCAAATCAGCCCCGCAACCAGCCCAAGAAACCAGCACCGAAACCCGGCAATGTCCACCACCTAGCTATCGAAGACGTGCCAGAAGGCGAACCCGTCCTCACAGGTACATTTTCTTTATTAGATCATCCCATAGTCATACTTTTTTACTCCGGTGCCACCCATAATTTTATAAGTCAATATTATGTTATTAGATACCAATTTCCTATCATTCCCACAAAAAGTTCAGATTTGATTTGCTCTCCGGGTGAGAAAATAACAGCTGATAGGATGGTCTATAGAGCACCATTGCAATTGGGTGGAAATCTATATCCGACTGCTCTAATTATATCAGAAAGTTAAAAACTTGATGTCATGGCTACACTGCCGTGGTGCTGTTCTTGACATTGTTCCACGCGTGGTTCATTTAAACTCTCCACTTCATGAACCACATATTCTCATTCTTGACCGGTTGGTCCAAGAAATTCCAGCCACATATAACACGAAAGCAACAAAACTTGAGGACATTCGTGTGATCCATGGATATCCGAACGTGTTCCCAGATGATTTTCCGGTCATGCCACCCGAGAGGGATGTCGAGTTCAAGATCAAACTTGCCCCTGGGACAACACCAATACCACGGAGACTGTACAAAATGATTCCGAATGAGCTAGCTGAATTGAAGGAGCAGATCAATGATTTGATGAGTAAGGGTTTCATTCGACAGAGTTCCTCACCATGGGGATGCTCGGCGGTGAAGAAGAAGGATGAAACCTTGAGGTTGCGTGTGGATTACCGACCTCTCAACGCCATCACCATCAAAAGTAAATATCCACTGCCCTGCATCGATATCTTATTCGATCAACTTATGGGTGCGGGTGTATTTTCAAAGATGGATCTTCGCTTCGGATATCACCAGATAAAGATACAAGTGGAGGATATTCCAAAGACGACCTTCTCGATGAGATATGAGCTGCCTATGGCCTTTGAACATTGAACGTTCAAGAGTTGCATACTATCGTGTTTCTTACCACATGATGGGATATCCTCGCTTTCACTCGAAGCACACTGGAGAACAGCGTTTTCATATGTTCCCAGAACCATGAGAAGTTTCAGAGACTCATATTCACTACCATGCCAAGGCATGGGAAACCATCCCATACCTCTACTCGTATGGTGAGCTTACCGCAATTGATCCACCTGCGGTGGCGTACCTTACCTCTTACCTGACGTCGGAGCGTCATTACAGAATAATAGCACATATGTCGGAGTGTGAACTACGACACTCCTCCTGGCCTGCTCGGAGCAGCCCGTGAGGTTAATTTTTCTGGAGGGGGCTTGGCGCCCTACGTGACCTGGGCTCGAGGGAGCTGATGAACACCAAGATTTACGTGGTTCTGGCCGCCGGAGCATAATACCATACGTCCACGGGAGTGCTTGCTGTATTGTTTGCTTGTATGTGCGTGAGAGGGTGCTGGGTGCGAACCCCTTTTTAGGATGGTCACCCCGGTCCTTTTATAGCTCAAGGCCGGGGTGGTTACAATGGGGCCCGAAGCCCAACAGGTGGCCCCAGAGCTAAGTGAACCCTATACACGATCTAGGGCTTCGTCCTCTGAGTAGAGAGGCCGACGGGAGAGTTAAGTCCCGTCGTCCGGTGCGCTGAGCGCCCCCTGACTGCGTGTCAGGTGATGATGAAGACACTGTCATGTTGCCGTTCTTCTCACCCTGCTTGGGCAGCTTCATGCCGTTGGGCGGCATTGTAGTGCTGTTACGCCTTGCCGTCCTGTCTTGTCACCGTAATGGTGAACAGGCAAGGGACGGAGGCAGATGCAGTGCGCCATGCTTCTGGGGAAGGCGCGAGCCTTGAATGCGAAGCTTGACATTGCACTTCCTTCTTGACTTCGTCAACCCATGGCCCATGATGTATTGTGGGGCACGTGGCTGCTCTGGAGCTCTTATCGATGGGTTTGGTGCCATGGGACACGTGGCAACTCCGGACCTTACCTTAGCGGGGAGGCTCGGGCCGGAGTCCAGGGCACACCTCAGCGGGGGTACCCGGTTTGCAGGGTACCAACAGTGGCCCCCGGGCCCATCTCGGGGGAGGCATCGAGCCCGGAGGTGGGGCCCCCATCTCTACCACGTGGTGGTTTTGAACCTGTGGTTTGGAAACCGAAGCGGTGGCGAGATTTTCGTGTAGTGGACGAGTGGTTGTACCTAGGAGACGAAAAGGATGCATGTCCCGAGGGGTTTCCTCAGGGTAGTTACTGCGGTAGCCCATGGGTTGCAGGCCTACCGCGCTGCACGACTTGGGAACCGCCGAACATTCCTGAGATGTTACTAGCCTGACCTCAGTGTCTTACCGGTGGACCTTGGCCCTACCCGTCTTTGGGAGGGGGCGAATGCCAAGGCGACATGCTCGAGGGATTGTCTCAGGGCACTTACTGCCGCAACCAATGGGTTGGTTGCCACAGTTCCACCGCACCGCTATCCTCGGGAACCGCCGGACGTTCTCGTGACGTTACTCGCCCGGCCCCCAGTGTCTGACGGGTGGACCTGGGTCATACCCATCGTTGGGAGAGGAGAATAACTCGCGACGACATGCTTGAGGGGTTTCCTCGGGGCATTTACTGTGGCATCCAATGGGTTGGTTGCCACAGTTCCACCACGTGGCGCTTCTCGGGAACCGCCGGACGTTCTCGAGATGTTACCCGCTCGGCCCCCAGTGTCTGACGGGTGGACCTGGGTCTAACCTGTCGTTGGGGGAGGCGAATAACCCATGGCGTGCGAAGCTGGAAGCCCAACCGTCGCACCTGTTGCCCTGCCAGAGGTCACAGTCGTGTATAAGAGGGGGTCTTCTGATGTTAGATGGCACCCTCCCTCACAATGTGGCCTTTTTTCTCCTCTTGCACGCTAGAAGCTCCTGCTTCCCAGCACTCCCGCCCACCAAATGCTCTTACATTGGCACCCGTCTTCGTTAACTTTTGTGAGATGTTTGTGTGTGTGCGGCCTTCGGTGTGGCTCACTAAGGCGTCCCAGTTCTTGACGGTCCCGGATAGAAGCACAAGCCATCCTGATGGCTTGCCAATGGAATGGGAAGCCGTCGAGGATAGGATCCTTGACTCGCAGAGGGTCCTTAAGCCAGTGTCGTGTGGGACATGTCCTCTAGGCACCTTGCCAAAGAAGGGCTACCTGCCGGTACCGGAGGAAGGTTAAGTCCAGAGCGACTAAGCCTTCCCCCAGGTACTGCTGCGGACAACCAAACCCTCCATAGATGGCGTTTGGCCCACGCGACACTGGATTTCACTGTTGCCTCGATCCAGTATGAGTTGCTGCCGTCCTCGGTCTTATAGCAGGTGACCGTCTTTCCGCGCAGAGATTGGCTTGGGGGACAACCAAGTATGCCACGGAGCAGGGGATTGCTCGACCTATAGCTGTTGAGTTCCTTAGTCGGCTTGTATCCCCTTTTGTATGCCAGGACTCTGTCATTAATGAAAGCTTCTTTGTTTCAAGTCTTTCTTTGTCTTGTATTGTCGATGTAGACTTCGGACCCTTAGCAGCGCAAGGGTCCAGAATAACTTTAACCATCGTGGATAACTCTTTGCCGATGTCTCTAGCTTGTTCATCTAGGTTCTTAGCAGCGTAAGGACCCAGGGTACCCGGGCAGTGCAGCTACTCGTTCCGGGTCCTCGGCGGCGTAAGGACCTAAGGGAAGATCATTCCTTATCTTCAGCGTGTCCCAGGGGGACACATGGCAGCTCCGGACCTCACCTCAGTGGGGAGGCTCGGGCCGGAGCCCAGAGCACGTGTCTGCACCGGAGCTGTCCTCAGCGGGAAGGCAGCTCAGGGCCAGGGGACATGTGGTAGCCCCGGACCTCACCTCAGCGGGGAGGCTCGGGCCGGAGCCCAAGGCACGTGTGAGCTCCGGAACTCAAGCGCACGTGGCAGCACCAGGGCTGACCTTTGGGCCAAGGGCACGTGGCTTTCCCGTTAACAGTTGATATGCCTGAGGAAGCACAAACTGTAAAGGGAGGATGCACTGGGCATGTGTGAGCTCCGGAGCTATCCTCAGCAGGGAGGAGGCTTTGAGCCAGGCGATGCGTGGCAGCCCCGGGTTTCGCCTCGGCTGGGAGGCTTCGCACCGGAGCTCTGGGCACACGTCGGCTCCGGAACTCAAGCACACGTGGCAGCCCCAGGGCTGACCTCTGGGCCAAGGGTACGTGGCTTGTATGATTATAGTTGGTATGCTTAAGGAAGCACAAACTGTAAAGTGAGGAAGCACAGGGCAAGGCAAAACTATCTCACTCTAGGCTCTTTCTCATAGGAGGAAACAGGCTGTACTAGAAGGTAGGGACCCATCCCAGATGTTGAGAGTAACAGGACTCCTCCGGGACTTAGTTGTTCTAAGCGCTATTCCTAGACACTATGAAACCCTTTCAGAGAAAATAAAACCCTACTGCTGCGCTAAGGATAGAACTTACGGAGGTGTTCTATGTTCCATGGATTGGGTAGAGGTACCCCATCCTCTGTGGCTGGGCACACGCACCCAGGATGGGATACATGTGTTACGGGGAAGGGGCCCTCCCAGCCGGGGGAGAGTTTATTCCCTCCTTCTTGAGAAAGTATTCGACGTAGCACCAGGTCGCCCACCTCAAACTGTCTACTCCACATGGACCGCTGTTGATTACGCCGGAGCGCTTAATGGTGTCGCGTGTTTTGGATAGTTGTCTGCCACCTTTGCTCATCGATAAGGTCGATATCTTCATGCCGGAGGTGGTCCTGCGTGGCTTCATCGTACGCTCGGACACGGGATGAGCCCATGGTGATTTCAGTGGGGAGGACGGCCTCAGCCCCATACACCAGGAAGAAGGGTGTTTCCCCTGTCGAGCGATTGAGGGACGTCTAGCTAGCCCACAGTGTACACAAAAGCTCTTTAACCCAATTGGCACCGTGCTTCTTCAAGCTGTTGTAGGTGCATGTCTTGAGTCCCCTGAGTATCTTGGATTTTGCTCTTTTGGCTTGACCGTTACTCTCTGGGTGAGCAACAGAAGCATAGCAAACTTGGATGCCAAGGTCTTCGCAGCAGTCTTGGAATACTGCACTGGTGAATTAGGTCCCATTGTTAGTGATGATTCTGTTCGAAACCCCGAATCGGCAGACGATTGACTTGATGAAGTTGACTGCTTGTTGATAGTTACTACAGGGGTAGCTTCCTCCCACTTGGTGAACTTGTCTACGACGACGTAGAGGTACCGGTACCCTCCGACGGATCTGGGGAATGGTCCCAGGATGTCCAGCCCCCACACAACGAAGGGCCATGAGGGCTGGATCATCTGCAACATCTGAGCTGGTATGTGGATCTTCTTAGCGTGGAACTGGCACGCCTTGCATCTCTTGACCAGGTCGATGACATCTTGGAGAGCTGTCGGCCAGTAAAAGCCATGCCGAAAGGCTTTAATGACCATCATGCGGAAACATGCATGGTTCCCACACTCGCCTCCATGGATCTCTGCGAGCAGGTCGCAACCCTCCTCTCAGGTTATGCACCGCAATAGGACGCCATTAGTGCCATGCCGGTAGATATCCCCTCCTACCAGCATGTATCTCTTAGCCAACCGAGCGATCTGTTCAGCGGATACACATTCATCAGAAATTGTCTTTCAAGTTGTCATGGATCTCCGTGATCCATTCATCGGGACCTACTTGAGCACTTAGATCTTGAGCGCCGGGTTGCAAGGAGTCCCCGCTGACGCTTACGATCCTTGGCGGGCGCCATGGTAACATGGCCGCCGGGACCACCAGCTTCAAGGTGTTGGTCCCGCCCCCTTCGCTTGGTTCGACCGGCCAGACAATAGGTTGCAGCAACTTCCTTTTATAGACCCCCTCAGGTACCAGAGCCCAAGTGGAAGCCTTCGTTGACAGGTCGTCGGATATTGTAATATTGGCACGGGGAACATGGCACAAGTCCAAGGATAAGAAGTCCTTCTCCAACTTCTGTACTTGGAGGAGATATGCTGCAAGCTGTGGGTCGTTGCAGCAACACTCTCTCTTGACTTGCTTGATGATCAATTGAGAATCACCCTTGACCAACAACTGCTGGACGCAGAGGGACAGCATGGTCTTCAACCCGAAGATGAGACCCTCATACTCCGCCATGTTGTTGGTCGCCTTGAAGTCAAGTCGCACCATGTACTTGAACTGCTCTCCGGTTGGTGTAACGAGCAGGACCCCCGCTCCGGCACCCTGCTTTCGCGAGGAGCCATTGAAGTATAGAGTCCAGTAGGGCCTAGTGAAGACCGGAGCTCTGGGCTCTGGTTCACCGATGTCCTAGCCCCCTGGCTGGCATGGTGGTGGAGTCCACTCTGCCACGAAGTCAGCTAACGCATGGCTTTTCACAGCATGGCGCGGGAAGAAGTCCAGCTCAAACTCTGCCAACTCAGCAGCCCATTTAGCTATGTTTCAATTGCTGTTGGGATTGTGGAGGACGGTTCTCAGTGGGTATGAGGCAACCACCGAGATCTTGTGAGCCTGGAAGTAATGGCGCAACTTCCTTGATGTAACGAGGACTGCATAGAGAAGTTTGTGCACCTCCAGATATCTTGTCTTGGCATCGTGGAGGACCTTGCTGATGATGTAGACCGGACGCTGGATGGTTTGAACCCTCCCGGAGGGGTCCAAAGCGTCTTCTTGCAGAGGTCCGGGACCCGGGGACCCCTGGCCCCATGGCCCGGGACTGCATCCTGGGAGCTCGGACCCAGATGCACACCTGTTGCCGGGTCTAGATGGCTGACACCCGACTGGTTCTTCTTGGGGAGGTCCGGGACCCTGGGCCCCTGGCCCCCTTGATGCGCACACGCCTATGCAATGCGTGTAGCAAGTTGTGTGGCCCGATCTTCTCGTAGGATCCACGAACTTGATAACTAGTCGCTGAGTGACCTGGTGAAGAGACAGTGCACCGCGAGGCTGACCATGCGACGAACTACCGAGACAACCACCCTTCCACGTACAGACGAACAGCCCACACAATCATGCTGTATAGACGTGAAGGCAGAAACTGGATGAAGTGCAGTTCGGCGTTCTACAACTCCCTCAGGAATTGAAAGAACAAGTTTGCAAGCCTCTCGAGACTCACGCAGGAATAAGAATTCCAAGAGTTGGTATTTCTGAAAGTTACAATCATTCCTCCTCCTTCATGTCCTCCTCTACAGGGATATATAGCACTAGTGGAGTTTCAGTTTGGTGAAAAATAATTGAGAACATGTAGTGGGAAGTTGCAACACTATTTCTATTAACAACCAAGCCTAGTGGGACGCCGGGCTGGTTGGTATTCTCTGTATGCATGCTCGAGCGTGTGTGGACAGCAACTCAGTTGCTAGTTGCATGCATTCCTAACTCCCGATTTATTTGCTTGCACTTCAATGGCCCTAACTCCCAATTTATTTGCTTGCACTTCAATAGCCCTAACTCCCGATTTATTTGCTTGCACTTCAATGGCTGATATTCATGGTAGCTTAATGGCCTTTCCTCTCTCGTCCAGGTTCCTTGCATATATTTGGCGGGCAGAATCTATCATCATCCCATACTTGTTCGTGCACTCCATCATTCCTAAGAACATTGAAACAAGTACTCAAAAGCATAGGTTCATTCAATGTAATCTTATTATTAAACATTAGCTTAGCGTTCACCTGAGAATGAATTTCCTTCTCCAATTGTTTAGCTCTGCTCCTTGTAATTGGACCAGCTATATCAAGTGTAGTTTCATTTGGATATGAGTGAATGCTAGGAATGTCCTCATTAGCCTCCCCCTCCTGAGAAGTAGTCCTCGACTCAGGCTTACCAGCAAATGGAAGCAAGTCTTTGACATTGAATGTGGTATCACATTGGAATATTCAGGTGGCAGTTCTAGTTTGTAAGCATTATCATTTATTTGTTGGAGAACCTTGAACGGACCATCACCCCGAGGATATAACTTACTCTTACGCTGTTGGGGAAAGCGTTCCTTGCATATATGCAACCATACAAGATCTCCTGGCTGAAATGTAACCTTCTTCTTACCTTTGTTTGCTTGCTTTGCATATTGTGCTGATTTCTTCTAAATATTCTTTCTTGTCTCCGCATGTAACCGCTTGATAAAATCCGATCTTTTCATGTCATCCAAGTTAACTTGTTCTTGTAATGGTAAAGGCAAAAGATCCATGGGAGTATGCGGTTTAAACCCATAAACAATTTCAAATGGACAAGAGTCTGTTGTAGAGTGGACTGCCCTGTTATAAGCAAATTCAACATGTGGAAGGCAGTCTTCCCAGAGGTTCAAATTATTTTTCAACATAGCATGCAACATGGTTGACAAGATACGGTTGACAAATTCAGTTTGCCCATCCGTTTATGGATGAAAAGTGGTTGAAAATAAAAAATTTGTTCCAAGTTTAGCCCACAATGTCTTCCAAAAGTAGCTGAGAAATTTTGTATCCCGGTCTGAAACAATAGTCTTTGGAACTCCATGTAAACGAATGATCTCCCTGAAAAACAAATCAGCAACGTGTGAATCATCATCGCTCTTGTGACACGGGATAAAATGTGCCATTTTAGAAAAATCAATCTACAAAAAATAGAATCTCTCCCCCTCGGATATCGAGGTAACCCAGAACAAAGTCCATAGACATATATTCCCAAGGTACATGTGGAATAGGTAATGGAGTATATAAACCATGGGGATTGAGGCGGGACTTAGCTTTCAAGCAAACGATGCAGCACCCAACGTGCCGCTGGACATCACGTCGCATATGTGGCCAAAAGAAATGATCAGAGAGCATGTCCAATGTCTTTTTTACACCAAAATGACCAGAGAGTCCACCTGCATGTGCTTCCTGCAAAAGAATGTGACGAAACGAACAAGCTGGAATGCATATTTTGTTATTCTGAAACAAGAAACCATCATGCACATAATATTTATCCCAACCTTTGCCATCAATGCAATGAGAGAAATGTTCTTTAAAATCAGTATCAACAGCATAAAGTGTTTTAATGGACTCCAAACCAAGTACTTTTGCATCTAGTTGTGTAATCAATGTACATCTTCTAGACAAGGCATCGACAACAATGTTATCTTTACCACGCTTATGTTTGACAGCATAGGGAAACATTTCAATAAACTCAATCCATTTAGCATGTCGATGGTTCAGCTTGCCTTGGCTTTTAAGATATTTCAAAGCTTCATGATCACAATGGATTACAAATTCTTTAGGTAACAAGTATTGGTGCCAAACTTCCAAAACGCGAACTAAGGCATAAAGCTCTTTGTCATAAACCGAGTAATTCAGATGTGGACCCTTTAGCTTTTCAGAAAAATAGGCAACAGATTTACCTTCTTGCAGCGGTACACCTCCTATGCCAATACCACTTGCATCACATTCGATCTCAAATGTCTTACCAAAATCAGCAAGTTGTAGCAGCGGTGCTTCACAAAGCTTTGTTTTCAGCGTATGAAATGCTTGGTCTTTGTCATGTCCCTACTTGAATGGAACATCCTTCTTTGTGAGATTGTTAAGGGGTGCAGCGAGAGTGCTGAAATCTTTAACAAAACGCCTATAGAAACTTGCAAGACCATGAAAGCTTCGAACTTGGCTCACATTTACCGGTGTAGGACAATCCTTTATTGCTTTAACCTTCTCTTCATCAACCTGAATACCATCTGTGGAAACAACAAAGCCAAGGAAAACAACACGGTCTATGTAAAAGGTGCACTTAGCAATATTGCCATATAATTTCTCTTCCCTCAAAACAGCAAGTACTTGACGGATATCCGGATGTTCATCAAATTATTTGCTATAGATCAGAATATCATCAAAATAAACAACTACAAACTTGCCAATGAAAGCTCGTAAAACATGATTCATTAAGCGCATAAAAGTTGAAGGAGCATTTGTCAAGTCAAATGGCATCACCAGCCATTCATAGAGACCAATTTTAGTTTTAAACGCTGTTTTCCATTCATCACCAAGTTTCATGCGGATTTGATGATTGCCACTATGCAAATAAATCTTGGTAAAAATGATGGAACCACTCAATTCATCTAACATGTCATCAAGTCGGGGAATGGGATGGCGATATTGAACAGTTATAGCATTGATAGCACGACAGTCAACAGACATGCGTCAAGAGCCATCTTTCTTTGAAACTAAAAGAACGGGAACAGCACAAGGTGATAAGGATTCACGAACATACCCTTTGTCCAAAAGCTCTTTTACCTGTCGCTGAATTTCCTTGGTCTCTTTGGGATTGGTGTGGTAGACTAGACGATTTGGAAGAGAAGCACTTGGTACCAAATCAATTTGATGCTCAATTCCATAGAGTGGAGGAAGTACATCTGGTAGCTCATCGGGAAAAACATCTTCGAAATCCTGTAAGAGATCAAGAACAACACTAGGCAGTGATGAAGGTAAATCATTAGTTGAAAGTAGGACCTCCTTGTGCAAGAGCACAAAGAATGGAGCTATGGTGTTTCTCACTTCTCTCAAATTACTCTTGCTCACAAAGAGACACTCGGTGTTGCGTAACTGTTTAGGGGTGGTATGAGGCTTTATGTGTTTGTATGGGTTAGAACTCTCTCCCTTACTAGGGTTGGGGATCTCACTCAATTTTCTTTTGTTAGATTCCTCTCTTTTCTTGCGAGCCATATCTGAAGTATCTATCTTCTCTGGAGATAATGGAACAAGAACCACCTTCTTGTCATTGTGAATGAAAGTGTATTTGTTAGACCATCCAAAATGCACCGAGTCCACATCAAATTGCCAGGGCCGACCCAGCAGCAAATGGTATGCTTGCATGGGGACAATATGACGGGACCCCGCCGCCCCGATCACGTTCACGGGGACGGGGCACCTTGCCCGGGAATCGCATTGGGTGGTGCCGTGTTATGCGGCACCCAACAGCACACATATAAGGAACAATGTATTACATAAATCAAAGCGGAAGCTTACAACTGTTCTTTGTAAATACTTTACATAAAATAGCTACAGCGGAAGTCTATAACCAGCTCACATTTAATATCTAAGAAGCACTCGAGAAGAGGTCCAGCCCGCAGACTCCTCTCGCTAGCAACACGAAGACATGGCAGCGGCTAGGTTCTCCAAGTGTGACATGACTCGGAAGTTCCCGAGTCTCACCGGATAACCTTCTTTATAGCATCGAGGTTTACCTGCAAAACCACTTATATAGCAAGAGTGAGCACAAAGGCTCAGCAAGACTTAACCGTCTCTCCTACGACATGAAACTCTAAATGAAAGTAACCTAAGACTTAAGCCTGTCATTTGCGAAAAGACTCGCCTACGAGTTCATCCTTAACTTTCAGATTTTAGCCATAATAATAGTGACCTTGCGCCCAGCAACATTGGAACTCCACAATCAAACAAGAAATGCTTCATTCCAATGTCACTTGTCCCAAGGTGGAAATTAACTTTAATTTGCTCTATTCTCTACTTCAAACAAGGTTTTCATGCAACTTAACATAATCATAGCAGCAATTATACTTTTGCAAACTGTTACCACACAAGTTAATTACTACGTCACAACATGGGAGCAAGCGGTACTCAATAACCGCGAGGGACAGTGATTCGAATCAAACACTACCCGGATAACTCGACACATACGCCCGCCTCTGAAGACCCAACTCTGGCGTCCTTCATTACGTCGTATGTGGCAACCTTTCTCAGGACACTAAACTGTAAAATCGGTCGCGCCGTCTCAGGCTCATAGGTCTAACGAGACGATGTGGTATGCTTCTACAATCCAGTGAACCTGGTACATCGGTTTCCTGGTTCCCATATATCAGTAAGCATCCGGTACACAACTCAATACTTGCTCCTGGACGCGGCACACGCATCGGTCCTTAACTGACACAGGCAGAGCTACTCGACCAAGACCTCGTCTTGTCGCTGCCTAACCCCTCTTCCCGGTCTCATCT
The DNA here is from genome assembly GCA_030760725.1 of Neostapfia colusana. Classification (NCBI taxonomy): domain Eukaryota; kingdom Viridiplantae; phylum Streptophyta; class Magnoliopsida; order Poales; family Poaceae; genus Neostapfia; species Neostapfia colusana. The sequence goes on along the minus strand of JASWHV010000017.1, from coordinate 16,709,521 downwards.
TTAGAAATGTAAATTTTAGTTTGCTTTCTTTCCCAACCACACTTATGATATTCTAAACATCTCACGAGTAGATTCCAACTACTCGTCTTCTACCGGATGCCCTAGTCTATTTAGCATGGCCTTATTCTACAGCGATGACATAATGCTACCCTTGACCTCAGGGTTCATGTTTGGTTATGCAAGTGGAGTATAAAACATCCTTGACCTAATGCACATACAAACTTTGACCCATAGTAGTGAACAAATGAAAAACTTTATAAAATAGCTTAAATGCAAACCGGGGCTTGCCTTGGTTTTACAGGTGACTAAAGTCAGATAATATGAGGTTAGTTGCTGATGTCTTGAAGTTCAACTCCTGCCCTTCTTGCTCCTTGATCCAAGGTCAACTTCTCCTTCTTCACTTTCCACGTTTTATCACTACACGTAATGAATATGCATACATGTTTAATTGTAAAACTTTTGCTAACAAGTGCTAAAGACAAGTTTAAAACTGGAACTATGTTTAAGAATTTAAAATGACACTGGGGCTGGTGGTTTGGGTGTGTGTTTAAGCACTATGATCAAGTGATGAGTGGGGTTTCATCACTTGGGTGAGGATCAACTAATGAGGTTGAACATGACATAATGATCCAGGGTTCCAATGGAGCTGAAAATTTTCTTGTGAGTTCCTTGTCACAAGAAAGTCATCTGGACAAAAATGCAGAATATTTCGATGTGTAGATCACTCAGAACAATTCCCTAAGCATTTAGGTAAAAAGGAATTAATTCTGAATAAATTTGCACTTCCATGCAAATTCAAGTGAACTATAATTTCATACATAGCTCAGGGAGTATGCAAGAATTTTCCTAGGATTTTTGGAGCTAAGGAATGCCTAGAGCTGAATTTCCAAGTTCTGGAAATTCTCTGAAAATATTTCTGTATTCATTTGAATACAGAAACTTGAAATCAGAATTACCCTAACTAAATCAACTCCAAAAGAGCTGAAACTTTTATAGGGTTTTCCTAATAGCCTAAAGAATATCCTGGCAAAATTTGGGGATTTTTGGATGAACCAAACTCCCTCACAAATTCTTTTGCTGAAAATCTTTAAAGAATTTTCAAGAATGTTCTATTGGTTTTCATGCAAATTAGGTTGCATATTTGGATGGATCTTGTCAAGATGAATCTAACGGAATTTGAATCACCCAATTTGGAGTTTCCTAGCACATGTTATGAATTTCCAAACTTTGCTTGAAATCTGGAATTAATTTCCTACAGCAAATCTAACTGGACCCACTGTTTAAAGGCGGCAAATGGAATGCGAGGACACACGGGTTTACACAGTTATTCGCCCATAGCCACAAACGATCCGCAGCCACAGGGGACCCCGTTTAAATTCTCAGCAGCTGACAGGTGGGGCCACCACCTTCTTCAACCTCCGGCTCCCCCTCTTTCCCGCGCCCGTGCTCCCTCGCCGGCAGGAAATCCCCCACTCGGTTCCCCCTGTTCCCCGGCCGTCTCCCGGCCCGAAGTCCGCCGCCTGGGGGTTTTGGAAGGCGGGAAAACCATTTCCGGGGTCGGTGTGGGCTGTGGAGGACCGCAAGGGGTCGGGCGACGAGCGGGGGCCTCGGTCCATGTCCGGCGACGTCGGCCGGATTCCCTACCGACCCAAATTCGCAGCTTTCTTGCTCTAGAGCACCAGTGACTCATGGCAAAGGTCGTCATGCAAGCAACAGAGCTCGGAAACGCCCCCAACTACCAAGTCACCGTGCGCCCTTGCTCGAAAACTTGCGGTCGAAGCTAAAACTCGAATAACACCATTGAGACTCTATGATTCTTCAGGGTTTTTGATCTCAGCGACGCAGAAGGATGTCTCTAGCCTATCCCGTGATCAGAATGAGCAAAGAAGTGCTATCGGTCACGAATTTTGGGAAATTCCCCAACCACGGCTTATGGAGACCTCGTCGGTTTTCTAGAAATTCCCGGGGCTACCGTGGATGAATTCGCCCAGGGTCTTTGGCAGTGTGAAGAGGAGGGAGCGGCACATCTTTTTGCTGTTCAGGCCTTGGTGTGACACGCTCTGTATCACCGGGGTGTTGAGGAGGCACAGTGGCGGCTTGAACAGAAGCTTCACGGCAAGTCCTTGCTGTGTACCGCGCACAAGGGCTGGTGGGATGGTTTGGGTAGCTCGAGGACGATCAGTGGGTTCTTGCGCACGTCTCCACGAGCTCAGATGGCCGTTCGAAGGACGAGCAGCGCCGAGCAAGGATCGGCGCTGAGGTTTGGTCGAGCGGCGGTTCTCGGTGTTCGGCGCGGGACTAATAGGCCCGAGTGGGGGTCGGCTGGGGCAAAAGATCACGCCGAGACGTGATGACCGACTCTAGGAGGTCGCCAGCGCGAGGGGAAGGGTGAGGCGGTGGCCTCGGTGGCGCCCTGGTGTCGTCGGGGAAACGTCTCGGCCGCTCGAGTGAAACAGGAAGTTTTCTTCGAGGGTAAGTTTAAAGATTACTATGACATGTGGGGTCCACCCCCTTTCTTATCCCCCAAACTTTCACAAATATCTCCAAGTCTTGGCACATGGCAAATTCAGCTATGAAGAGCTCAAATTCAAAGGCCAATTGGAAATTTGGAAATTTTTACTTCAGTTTCAAATTCAAATTCAAATTTCAATGACAATTCACAAGTATCTTTGATACACATATCAAAGCACCTCCAAATTTTCTCAAAATTTGCCTTCTTCATAATTTGAACCTGGAGAGTTTGAATATGCCCTCTGATCTTTGAGTTGGCCACTGCAAATACAAATTTTCAAACAACAGTTTGAATTTCCTCTTTGGAAATGGTCTTCTTCTCTTTGAAGTAAATCCTTTGATTCAAACTGAATTTTTAAGTCCTCTTTTGTGATGACCCATCTGAATTTGGGTGAAACACTTTGGTTTGCTCCTAGCCCATGCTTGATCAAACTTGGTCCCAAGCTGAACCTCACAAGTTCAGCTTGACCATGCCCCTTCAATTTGAATTTGAAGGTGATCTTAAACAATGCTTTGAACAAATGGTATATGAGCTTAACATCCCTCAAATTTTGGAACTTAAGCTCTTTAATACCTGAGGACTGCAATGGTCATCTCACATATATGCTTTTGGACCATCTGAACATGAATGCTTTGCAAGGGTTCAAAAATGGGGTTTAAACTTCCCTCCCCTCTAGTCATAGAGAATGTGCATATGAGTTAGATTTTTGGGAGTGAAATCCTTTCCCGGGTTAACATGTGTTCAGCAGGAGTTAAAGAAGATTTTTGCTCTTCCCACATGTCCATGTTTGAGTTTATCATTTTATGTGACATAACTCAAGTCATTCCCTTGTCTTAACATGTCTGAATTCAGCATGAACTCAACACGATCATAGTCCATTTCCTTTTGGATCACCCTCAAATCAGAAAGTTGCCACCATATTCTCCTCAATTTCAAATGTATGAGGCTCCATGTGTGTTCAAAAGTTTGGTGGCAATCTGAGCTGAGGCTTTGAGTCTAAAGACCTTATCTTCATTCTTTCTCATCCACATGCATGATTACACATGAGTTTAACTTCACCTTGGTCCAACACGTTCAAAGGAATGCATGAACCCGTTGCCACCATATTCTCCTCAATTTCAAATGTATGAGGCTCCATGTGTGTTCAAAAGTTTGGTGGCAATCTGAGCTGAGGCTTTGAGTCTAAAGACCTTATCTTCATTCTTTCTCATCCACATGCATTATTACACAGAGTTTAACTTCACCTTGGTCCAACACGTTCAAAGGCATGCTTGAACCCGTGTGGTTGCACCTCATGAATACCATCCCAAGTAAGAAAATTTTTGTAAGTCCCATTTTTCATGAACCAGAAACACGATGACGATCAATCACCCGTTTCTTTGCATTCACGTTTCTGGGACTTTTACACAATATCACAATCAACTTCTACATCATAATCACCAACGGAAAAAGACAAATGAATCATGGCTGAAACCTTAACTGTCCCAGAATTATTTAACCATTGGATATGGCATGGATGTGGATGGCGACGTGGCTGCAAACCAAGCTTCTGAACAAGCAAAGCACTAATAATATTATTGCAGCTCCCACCATCTATGATGAAACGGCACACTTGTCCTCTCACTTTGCATCGAGATTGAAACAAATTATGGCGTTGTCCTTGTTCAGCAGCAACAAATTGAGTGGAAAGAACTCGCCTAACCACCCAAGAAGGAGATGGTGTGTTCATTATAGAAGGCTTCAAATCAGGAAAATCAGCAAGCAACTTATCAAAATCAGCACTAGTAATCTCGTCAGAGGATGGAGAAACTACATCATGTGATATGTTATTGTGAGCAAAAGTTGGAATAAGTTGAATGGCTAAACAATTCAGACCTAGCTCCAATGTACCATCCTCTGCTGAATACTCACAAGTTTCAAGATTAAGATTTGCAATTTTATTGATAAACTCATACTCCTCTGCACTTTGTGAGTCATAAGAACCATCAGCAAGTGCAATAATAGTACGACGGTTAGGACATTCAGCTTGCTTATGCCCATGACCACCACACTTAAAACACTCAATCTTGCTTGTCTTGCATTGGATGGCTGCAGTAGAAGAAGTGGGCTGATTTGAACTCAGAGCTCTACCTTTAGCATCCAATTGTTTGGAAGAAGTTGGAATAGATCTATTTGCTCCACGAGATGAGGATTTGGGCGTTGCAGCTCCTTGCTGTTCGAATTGAGGCGTGTCATCCCCTTGCTGTTGGGAATGACGCCAGGAACCATTGTATTTGTAAGACGTAGCAATTTGCCTTTCAGCCCTGTTTGCAAAATGAACCAACTCGGTGAGACAGGTGTAATTTGTCATATCCACTTTATCAGCAATGGGTTTATTGAGGTCCACCAGAAACCGAGCCATTGTTATACGGTCATTCCCAACTCTATGATATTCAGTATAGGATCTGATTCCACCAAGTTATGGCATAGCCTTTGAACTCAATGGCTGCAAGCTTTGCCTTCTTTTCAGCAGGGTATTCATACAAATCAAATATTTGCTCCACTTTGGTTTCCCATTCAAAATAATCATCAGCATTCTCCTTGCCGCTGAATGGGGGAATGCAAACTTTAACCTTGCTCAAACCATCATCATTGTGACGTCATTCAGGATGATGCCGACGGTGATCACCATAATGATCACGGGCTCCAAAACAGCCAAAGTTGTCATTGCCATGATCAGCACTATAATTTGAAAGCGTTTCAGCATCAAAATCAGTAGGATCACCAACAGGAACACGTCGTGCACGACCAAAACCAGTAGCCAATCCTCGGCCACGGCCGTCTGCAAAGTTATCAAAACCAACAGCAAATCCTCGGCCACGGCCACCACCACGGCCACCACTATGGTGATCATCATCCTCATTATCAGGAGGTGGAGGTTCCCCACGCTGTTGCTGAAAGGCTTGCTGAAGTTGTTGCATTCCTTGCATCAGTTGACGCGTTTGTTCACGCACCTCCTGAATCTTTTGAGCAGAAACAGTATGTGAAGAAGAGTCTTCAGCACCAGCCATGTTAGTAGTAAGGAGACAAAAATAATAGGACAATGAATATGTGGAATCACTCCCTCACCACTTACAAAACAAGTTCTTTCTCTCCCTGAAAAGAGGAAGAACCGTGGCTGCAATCTGTAGTGGAAGAGTGATTATAACAGCAACGACAGTGTAATAACTCACAGTGCTTGTAAGTGGAGCTTGGTGGGATAGTATGTAAGTGGAATGCGCTGAAATGTAGTGATACAAAACCGAATAATAATCCAAGAACACAAGTCTAGGCTGCTGAATATAAAGGAAAAGATGCACAAAGATGTAGAGAAAAAAATGAAGGATGTGGAGAGATGAACACCAATTGCACCAACCGAATCTTGTTGCTGCCCGAACCCCTTTGGGTGTGCTGAACACAGTTTTCTCTCTTTTTTTGAACAAGAAATCGTTGTTTTCAGTCTTTCTTTTGACCCATATACATCTTTTCTTTTAACCTTTGTGACAAACATGGCACAACTTTCAACAAAATATGGATGCCACAGCAAAACAAGAAACCCGGGTGGGGAAATTGTGGCGGGTAGAAAACAAAGGTGGGATGGGTGGGTACTTGCAGCAAGCGATTTGATGATTAGAACAAAGATAAAAACTAAAATGATGTGGAAAAAGTTCAGCAATTAGAACAATGTTAAAGGATTAAAACTCGATAAAGCAAACTACAAAATCAGTAGCACGTATGAATTTGGGTTGTAGGCTTTCTTTTTGGCTATTGGTGGACAGTAGGTATATAAACTCTATACTACCAAAAACAAGAATAATCCTACTGAGGAAACGGAGGCTGTGATACCAGATGATGCGCACACGCCTATGCAATGCGTGTAGCAAGTTGTGTGGCCCGATCTTGTGACGCCCCTGTTCCGAGAGAACCTCGGAACCGGACTGATGCATATGTGTGCCCAGGATGTTCATCACACATACACATATAATCTACAAACTGAATTCAGAATATAACCACGAATAATGGGTTCAATTATTACATTATTTCTAATATGTTCTTGCAGCGGAAGTCTCTAACTAAATCTAGCAGCGGAAGCCTTTAACTTATTCTAGCAGCGGAAGTCTTCTAACGATAGCGGAAGCATCTAAACAGTAGCAGCGGCTCCATCTCCTACTCCACAGGCAAGTTGACGGTAGACCACACGCCTAGTACTCCACATGCTCTTCGAAGTACTCCTCTCCTGTTGCTGATGATGTATGATAATGCAAGGGTGAGTACATGTCGTACTCAGCAAGTGCGGGAAATATGACATGTAGCTTACAACAAGGTAGGTATAAAAAGGCTCATTGCAGAAAGCAAAATTTATTTTACAAAACATGATAAAAACATCAACTAGCTTTAAGTGAATTTAATCCCAACATATATCCAATTAAAACACCAGCATACCTCCATCATGATTCACCACTTCCCATGTCTCATCCAGACATTAATCTTTCTCATCTTTCATCTCATGCTCATGAATACAATCTCATATTCATGACCATCTCATCTCATATTAAATTCCATCTCATAACCGAGACCAAAGCTTATTGTTTTGACTCAACAGTCCGAAAACCATTCTCATTACCAGGACTCAACAGTCCCGAAACCAATTCTAAAGACCAAACCAATAACCAAACAAAATACCATCCCAAAAACCATCCCAAACCTCCCATCTAATCATGGAAGTTGGCCAGGCGCTTGTGACCGTAAGCTCGGCTATCATGATAGTTTTACACTCTGCAGAGCTGGCACCACTTTACCCACAAGTTTGTGATTTCGTCACCCGTCGGTGACTGCAGAACCTCCATTATACCAGTACACAACCGTCAGTGTATGGCCAAGAGATCACAAAATAGCCTTTACAAAGGGGCTACTAGATGTATGGACTCACTAAGGTTACATCAGCAGGCTACGGATCACCATTCTTCCACCTACGGGCCCCCTCTTGTGCCATGCAGTTCCCAGGGCAGTCCTCTCTCGACTCCCATTCCCCGCGTCTTCCACGGTCCATAACAATCTAGCAACTTACCTAATTAGTCAGGTAAGCCGCACCCATATTTGGCCTTGTGGTGGCACTATTTTCCTGGCATGGCTGGCATGAACCGGTACTTAGATCTACGACAAGTAAACCACCATATCATTCTACCACTTCCACGAACCAAGCTTGCCTAGATCTCCCCCGATTCATGTTCATCAAGTTTTCATTATCATTATGAGTGCAGTAGCTAGACACATTCTATCGCTTCCCATATCCCGTAGATTAGCGAAGCAAAAACGACCATACCCGAATCATAAACTTCCCTGGCGACAAGGGTGGTTAACAAAACTTTAAACTCCTATAAAAGGGTTTTCCATCAAGTTGACTCAAGCATACACAGTTTTCATAAACAAAACAGCTTCAAAACATGGGATCAATATGGTCAAGGGGCAGTTGCCTTGTTCTTGTGGCTTCTGTTGCTCACGTATCTCAAAGTCTTGATGTTGTAGTCCTTCGTAGATAGCTCCCTGAGCTTGTCCTTCTACTCATGATCACGCGCATACAAGATTCACAGCAATCAACATTATGTACAAACTTTACTCAAGATGCAATGGTGCATATGCATGTTAATCCTATGGTGCTGTTTCATTAGATCAGTTTGTACGTGTTCTTGCATGTTTTAATGACTTGCATGGGGTTTTATGATGAACAAAGGTGCAAAGATCAAGTGCAGACGTGGTGATGTCCTGGACTCAAGATCTAGATCAACACATGATCTGTCCACACACGAAAAAGCTTCTGTTCGAAGGGATCGAAGAAACAGATGCAAAGAAACCGTGATGATGTCGTAAGGTGGTAATGGAGACCTACCTTACTTCCTTAGGGGCCTTCCTCCTAGCAATGGCAGCAGGTCAACTCGTCGGCTCTCCTCCGGCGACGGCGATCTCACCGGTGGTTGAACTCCGGAGAAAGGGGTTAGCTCAGTGAGTTTGGGCTAGGGCTTCCAAGTCGTCGACTTGACAAGGTGTTACGACCAAGGGGGTGTTTCGGGTTCTATTTATAAGAGGAAAACTAAGAGTCCTACTCTGATTGGATTTTAAATAAGAGTCCTATTCAATTTGTTTTTGAATCGTAACAACTTATCTTCAATTGATTTGGTGCGGTAGCAACGTGGAAATCGTGTCGATTTCCTCAGTACCGGGTATTCCCGTGCGTACAAGAGATAAAGAGCCTAAGATGTCATCACCTTTGCGGTGATGAGCTCCGGAGGCTCCACGTGTCCAGCAGAGGTCGGGCCTCCCTTTTTCGCAGAGGCGGGCTCCGGTTGTGCCGCGTGTCAGGCGGGCGAGACCTCCCTCTCCTCGAAGGCGAGCTCCGCGTGCGCCATGTGTCTTGGCGGATGGGACCTCCCTCTCCCTCAGAGGCGAGCTCCGCGTGCGCCACATGTCTGGTGGGTCGGGACCTCCCCTCTCTCTAGAGGCGAGTTCCGCGTACACCACGTGTCAGTGCCGGACCTCCCCTCTCTTCGGAGGTAAGCTCCGAGAGTGCCACGCGTCAATGCCGGACCTCCTTTTCTTCGGAGGTGAGCTCCGAGAGTGCCACGTGTCAAGCAGCACCAAACTTCCTTTCTCCTCAGAGACGAGCTCCGAGGTCGACACGTGTCCAACAGTGTCGAACCTCCCTTCTTCCTGGTGGTGTGCTCCGAGAATGACACGTGTCTAACAGTGTCAGACCTCCCTTCATCTCAGAGGTGGGCTCTGAGGATGACACGTGTCAAGCAGGGCGGGACCTCTCGGAGGCGAGCTCCGAGGCTGACACGTGTCCGGCAGTGTCGTCTCCTCAGAAGTGAGCTCCGAGGATGACACGCGTCTCGCTGGGTTGGGCCATGCTTTTCCACAGTGACTAGCTCCGGTGGCGACACGTGTCCTGCAGGGCTGGACCTTGGTTCTCTGTAGAGACAAGCCCCGGAGGCGACACGCGTCCAGCTGGTCGGACCTCGCCCCTTCCACAGAGGCTAGCTCCGAGTCTGCCACGTGTATGGTGGTGCAGGACCTCTGCCCAATCCGCAGGGATGAGCTCCGAATGCGTCACGTGGCCAGCAGGTCGCAGGAAGTGTCTACAGCGCTCCTCGGCGAACTGGAACTGGCTCTTTTTAGTTATCTTTCTGATTCTTTCTTCGTTTCTACTTCTTTTAAAATGTTTCTTTATATGAAATATGAATGCATGCATGATTACGAAATTGAGGGTGTCACAAACCTACCCCCCTTAAATTGAATCTGCCCTCGAGATTCGATAGAGTGGAGAATAGATGAGGGAATTCTGCCTTGAGGTCTTCTTCACGTTCCCATGTATCTTCGGCTTCCGTGTGATGGTTCTTTTGTACCTTGCACCAACGGATCACTTTGTTCCTCGTGACCTTTTCTTTCACGTCCAAAATTTGGACAGGTTGCTCTACATAGGTTAGATCTTCATGAAGCTCGAGATCTTCCATGGGTAGTTGCTTCTAGTACTCTCAAGCACTTCTTGAGCTGGGATACGTGAAACACATCATGCACGTCGGAGAGGTGCATTGAGAGCTCTAGTTGATAGGCTACCTCTCCTCGCTTTCCCAAAATCTTGAAGGGTCCGATGTAGCGAGGTGCTAGCTTGCCTTTAACGTTGAAACGTCGTTGGCCTCGGATAGGCGATACCTTAAGGTACACGAAGTCTCCTACTTCGAAAGTCAACTTCCTTCGCCTATTGTCAGCATAGCCTTTGTGTCATGACTGGGTGGCCTTCAAGTTCTCCCGTATTGTTTGGACTTGCTTCTCAGCCTCTTGTAGCACTTTGGGTCCAAACACTTGGTTCTCTCCGGTTTCGTTCCAAAACAGCGGCGTTCTACACCGTCTACCACCATACAATGCTTCAAAAGGTAACATCTTGAAGCTGGCTTGGTAGCTGTTATTGTATGAGAACTCGGCATACGGCAAGCTCCTATCCCAACCACGTCCATGTTTCAAAGCACAGGCTCTCAACATGTCTTCCAAAATTTGGTTGGTCCTCTCAGTTTGCCCGTCGGTTTGCGGGTGATAAGCGGAGCTAAAATCCAGTCGTGTACCCATGGCTTCAAGCAGTTTCCTCCAAAACCTAGAGGTAAACTGAGTACCCGATCTGAGACGATCCTCTTCGGGACTCCATGGCGGCACACGATTTGCTCCATGTACAGCTCGGCTAGATCTGCCACGCGGTACGTGGTTCTAACGGGAAGAAAATGAGCTGTTTTCATCAATCAGTCCACGATAATCCAGATGGAGTCGTAACCCGACCGAGTACATGGTAATCCGATGATGAAATCCATACTGATGTCCTCCCAGTTCCACTCGGGTACTTTCAATGGTTGCAACAGTCCAGCGGGTCTTTGATGTTCGGCCTTCACCCGTTTGCATGTGTCGCATAGGGCAACATACTCAGCTATGTCCCTCTTCATACCATCCCACCAATAACAAGTCTTCAAGTCCTTGTACATCTTTGTACTGCCGGGATGTATGGAATAAGGTGAGTCATGTGCCTCCTTTAATATTGTGTCACGGATATGCTTCACGTTAGGCACACAAATCCTTTTTCCTAACCAAAGCGTACCCTCCTCGTCTTCCTTGAAGTCCTTTTCTATGCCTTGTCGGATCCTTTCCTTGATCTCCTTGATTTCCTCATCCGTAGCTTGGCCATCTCTTATCTCTTGTTCCAATGAAGAGTGGAGTTCCATTACTTCCATCTCGTTCAAGAACCCGAGATGTAACCGTTCGAACTCCTTGCGCACCTCGGGCGGTAGCTCCCGAACCGTGAGTTGGTGACATGCTCCCTTTTGGCTCAATGCATCAGCTACTACATTGGCCTTTCCAGGGTGATAGTTGATTCCAACATCATAATCCTTGATAAGTTTCAACCATCGACATTGCCTCAGATTCAAATCCGTTTGGGTGAATATGTACTTGAGGCTTTTATGATCCGTATAGATCTCACATCGGTGGCCCAAGGATATAATGTCTCCAAATCTTCAAGGCATGTACCACGGCTGCGAGCTCCAAGTCATGTGTGGGGTAATTCAACTCGTGCTTCTTTAGTTGCCTTGACGCATAGGCTACCACTTGTCTTTCTTGCATGAGCACGCATCCGGGCCCTTGTCTTGATGCGTCATAATATATGTCAAAGCTCTTCCTTACGTCCGGCAATACAAGAACTGGTGTTGTAGTTAGCCTTTTCTTGAGCTCCTCAAAGCTTTCTTGACACGCTTGTGTCCACTGAAATGCTTTTCCTTTCATTAGCAATTCAGTCATAGGCTTTGCTATCTTGGAGAATCCTTGATGAACCGGCGGTAGTATCCAGCCATCCCAAGGAAACTCCGAATATCCTTCATGTTCTGCGGTTGGTTTCACTTCAGAACATCACCCACTTTCCGAGGTCAACCGATGCTCCTTCCTTGGAGATGATGTGGCCTAGGAACGATATCTCCTTTAGCCAAAATTGACACTTGCTGAGCTTGGCATATAATTGATGCTCTCGTAACTTCTGCAATGTCAATATTAAATGTTCTTCATGTTCTTCCTCACTTTTCGAATACACCATAATATCGTCGATTAAAACCACGACGAACTTGTCCAAGTACTCCATGAAAACCTTTTTCATGAGGTACATGAAGTATGCGGGTACATTCGTTAACCCAAAAGACATAAGGGTATATTCATACGAAGCATACCGTGTTCGAAAGGCAGTCTTGGGTATATCGGAGAGCTTAATCTTCAGCTGGAAGTACCCCGACCGAAGATCAATCTTGGAGAAGACTCGGGCTCCCTTCATTTGGTCGAATAGATCCTCTATACGGGGCAACAGGTATTTGTTCTTGATTGTCACCTCATTGAGAGACCTATAATCCACACACATCCTTTGGGTCCCATACTTCTTGTCTATGAAGAGCATGGGGGCTCCCCATGGTGATGAGCTTGGGCGTATAAAACCCTTTTCTAACTGCTCCTGAATTTGCTTCTTGAGTTCCACTAATTCATTAACTGGCATCCTATTGGGCCTCTTTGCTATAGGTGCAGTTCTAGGTACCAGATCAATGGAAAACTCAATGTCCCGGTCAGGTGGCATACCTGGAAGTTCTTTCGGGAACACGTCCAAGAACTCTCGAACAACCGGAATGCTTTCCAATGTTGCTTCTTCGACGTGGTTCAACGTTGCCTTCTCGGTTGTAGGTTGGGCTGACTCGAACTCAATACGAGTACCATGCTTGTTTGTCAACTGCACGTTCCTCTTAGCACATTGGATCACTCCGTTGTGCTTTCTTAACCAATCCATTCCGAGTATTATGTCGAGCCCTTTGGAATCCAATACAATAAGGTTGGCAAGGAAGTCTACCCCCCTTATTTTAAGGTTCACTTTTGGACATACTATATTAGTCCTCATCTCTCCACCGGGAGAATTAACTAACATAGTATATCTCATATGTGATATGGGTAGATTATACTTGGCAACATACTTGGATGATATGAATGAATTTGATGTTCCGGAATCAAATAAAATGGTGGCTGGGTTGGAGTTGGCAAGGAACATACCAATCACGACGTCCTCAGCCTGTTGCGCTTCCTCAGCAGAAACATGATTCACGTTGCCACGAGCGTAGTTCTGCTTCCATGGTTGCCTTGCGTAACTTCTCCATTCGGCCGTGGGTTCTGCTTTGGCTGTCCTCAGCCTGTTGCGCTTCCTCAGCAGAAACATGATTCACGTTGCCACGAGCGTAGTTCTGCTTCCATGGTTGTCTTGCGTAACTTCTCCGTTCGGCCGTGGGTTCTGCTTTGGCACATTGCTTGGCTGTCCAGGACCTTTCCTCGGGCACTGGCTCGCAAAGTGTCCCGTCTCTCCGCATGCAAAGCATGCCTTGTTGCCCAAGACAGCAGGTATGCTGGGGCGGGAGTTTTGAACGTAGGCGCCCATGTTAGGACAAGGCACAGTAGGCAAAGGCACACGAGGTGCTTGCATGACAGGACGCTGCTGTGGTGGTTGATTAGGGCGAAAAGTAGAAGCAGTCGATCCATACTGTGGTGCAGCTGGGGGCATGTACCGAGGGCGTACGTTGCTCCCTTGTGGCTGGTATGGCATCTTTCTTTTGCCCTCTTGCTCGATATCTCGGATCTTTCTCTCGACCACTATGGCTTTGTCAACTAGCTTCTGGAAGCTCGAATAGTCATTGTTGAGGAGCTGAACCTGGATCTCATTGTTCAACCCTCTCGTGAACAAGTACTGCTTCCGTTGGTCTGAGTTAACATCTTCGGGGGCATACCGTGATAGTTGCATGAACTTGTTGAGGTACTCATTCACGCTCTTCCTGCCCTGCCGGAGACCTTCAAACTCGTGTCTTTTGAGCATCATGACTCCAACAGGGACGTAGTGAGAGCAGAAACTCTCCTTGAACTCAGCCCAAGTTATAGTCTCCTGGTTGACATGAGCGTTGCATAGAGCGTCCCACCAGTCAGCGGCTGCTCCCATAAGTTGGTGCGATGCAAAGAGAACCTTCTCTCAATCATTGCACTGAACTATGGCAAGCTTCTTCTCCATGGACTTCAACCAATCATCGGCCTCCATGGGATCATTAACTTGTGCAAAAGTGGGCGGTCGAGTCCTCATGGACTCTCCCAATCTGTTGTGAGCCAGAGGTGGTGGTGGCCGTGGTGCGGGAACAGGGTTGTTGTTCTTGTTGGCTTGCAGCTGACCCAAAGTTTGGATCATAGTTTGCATAAGCTGGTTCTGCATAGCCATAAACCGTTCCAGGTTGTTTGCACCGGCCCCGGGGTTAACATTCTCAGGAACCTCAACGTGGTCATCCCCTTGGTTGCCACGGACGTTCCTCCTTTGACGGCCGGCATTTTCCCTCACCATCTGTGAGAGAGAGTTGGGTAGAATAGAAGTTAGAAGTTTAGATGGATTCCCTTAACTATATGCATCAAGGTGGATGGACTAAATATATCAACCTATACGAGGATGTGAACACATGCCGAAGCATCTCACATCTCTCTACTTATGTGTGGATATGGACAACGCTGAAACGTCTCACAATCTCACACTAAGCACTCAAGCACAAACAATCATCACAAAAGTTCACACAACTCCTATTCAAGCTCATTCAATGGAAGTCCCATGTGGTTTGGGGTGATACCAATCTGTAATTTCGTCCTACGGTCAATGGGGTTCTAATGCCAATCTGTAACTTCTACCTAGTCTTGCGTCCTACGGTCAAGGTGGTTCCGATGTCAATCTATGCATTCTACCTAGGCTTGCATCCTACGGTCAGCGTGGCTTCTAATGCCAATCTGTGACTAGGCATGCGTCCTACAGTCAACGTGGCAGCTCTGATACCAATCTGTGGCGCCCCTGTTCCAAGAAAACCTCGGAACCGGACTGATGCATATGTGTGCCCAAGATGTTCATCACACATACACATATAATCCACAAACTGAATTCAGAATATAACCACGAATAATGGGTTCAAGTATTACATCATTTCTAATATGTTCTTGCAGCGGAAGTCTCTAACTAAATCTAGCAGCGGAAGTCTTTAACTTATTCTAGCAGCGGAAGTCTTCTAACGATAGCGGAAGCATCTAAACAGCAGCAGCGGCTCCATCTCGTACTCCACAGTCAAGTTAACGGTAGACAACACGCCTAGTACTCCACATGCTCTTCGAAGTACTCCTCTCCTGTTGCCGATGATGTATGAAAATGGAAGTGTGAGTATATGTCGTACTCAGCAAGTGCGGGAAATATGACATGTAGCTTACAACAAGGTAGGTATAAAAAGGCTCATTGCAGAAAGCAAAGTTTATTTCACAAAACATGATAAAAACAACAACTAGCTTTAAGTGAATTTAATCCCAACATATATCCAATTAAAACACCAACATACCTCCATCATGATTCACCACTTCCCATGTCTCATCCAGACATTAATCTTTCTCATCTTTCATCTCATGCTCATGAATACCATCTCATATTCATGACCATCTCATCTCATATTCAATTCCATCTCATAACCGATACCAAAGCTTATTGTTTCGACTCAACAATCCGAAAACCATTCTCATTACCAGGACTCAACAGTCCCGAAACCAATTCCAAAGACCAAACCAATAACCAAACCAAATACCATCCCAAAAACCATCCCAAACCTCCCATCTAATCATGGAAGTTGGCTAGGCGCTTGTGACCGTAAGCTCGACTATCATGATAGTTTTACACTCCACAGAGGTGGCAACACTTTACCCACAAGTTTGTGATTTCATCACCCATCGGCGATTGCAGAACCTCCATTATACCAGTACACAACCGTCGGTGTATGGCCAAGAGATCACAAAATAGCCTTTACAAAGGGGCTACTAGATGTATGGACTCACTAAGGTTTCACCAGCATGATCGAATCACCATTCTCCCACCTACGGGCCCCCTCTTGTGTCCTGCAGTTCCCAGGGCAGTCCTCTCTATACTCCCATTCCCCGCGCCTTCCACGGTCCATAACAATCTAGCAACTTACATAATTAGTTAGCTAAGCCGCACCCATATTTGCCCTTGTGGTGGCACTGTTTCCTGGCATGGCTGGCATGAATCGGTCCTTAGATCTACGGCAAGTAAACCACCATCTGATTCTACCACTTCCACGAACCAAGCTTGCCTAGATCTCCCCTGATTCATGTTCATCAAGTTTTCATTATCATTATGAGTGCAGTAGCTAGACACATTCTATCGCTTCCCATATCTCGTAGATTAGTGAAGCAAAAAGCAAAAACGACCATACCCGACTCATAAACTTCCCTGGCGACAAGGGTGGTTAACAAAACTAGTAAACTCCTATAAAAGGGTTTTCCATCAAGTTGACTTAAGCATACAGTGTTTTTGCAAACAAAACAGCTTCAAAACATTTGATCAATATGGTCAAGGGGCACTTGCCTTGTTCGTGTGGCTTCTGTTGCTCACGGATCTTGA
The DNA here is from genome assembly GCA_030760725.1 of Neostapfia colusana. Lineage (NCBI taxonomy): Eukaryota > Viridiplantae > Streptophyta > Magnoliopsida > Poales > Poaceae > Neostapfia > Neostapfia colusana. Next base: position 16,692,965 of record JASWHV010000017.1, on the reverse strand, counting down.
AGTCTTGATGTTGTAGTCCTTCGTAGATAGCTCCCTGAGCTTGTCCTTCTACTCATGATCACGCACATACAAGATTCACAGCAATCAACATCATGCACAAACTTTACTCAAGATGCAATGGTGCATATGCATGTTAATCCTATGGTGCTGTTTCATTAGATCAGTTTGTACGTGTTCTTGCATGTTTTAATAACTTGCATGGCATTTTACGATCAAGTGCGGTTGTGGTGATGATCTGGACTCAAGATCTAGATCAACACGTGATCTGTCCACACACGAAAAAGCTTCTGTTCGAAGGGATCGAAGAAACAGATGCAAAGAAACCGCGATGATGTCATAAGGTGGTAATGGAGACCTACCTTACTTCCTTCGGGGCCTTCCTCCTAGCAATGGCAGCAGGTCAACTCGTAGGCTCTCCTCCGGCGACGGCGATCTCACCGGTGGTTGAACTCCGGCGAAAGGGGTTAGCTCGGCGAGCTGGGGCTAGGGCTTCCAAGTCATCGATTTGACAAGGTGTTACGACCAAGGGGGTGTTTCAGGTTCTATTTATAAGAGGAAAACGAAGAGTCCTACTCTGATTAGATTTTAAATAAGAGTCCTATTCAATTTGTTTTTAAATCTTAACAACTTATCTTCAATTGATTTGGTGCGGTAGCAACGTGGAAATCATGTCGGTTTCCTCAGTACCGGGTATTACCGCACGTACAGGAGATAAACCGCCTAAGATCTCATCACCTCCGCGGTGATGAGCTCCGGAGGCTCCACGTGTCCAGCAGAGGTCGGACCTCCCTTTTCCGCAGAGGTGGGCTCCAGTTGTGCCACGTGTCAGGCGGGCGAGACCTCCCTCTCCTCAGAGGCGAGCTTCGCGTGTGCCACGTGTCTTGGCGGGCGGGACCTCCCTCTCCCTCAGAGGCGAGCTCCGCATGCGCCACGTGTCTGGTGGGTCGAGACCTCCCCTCTCCCCCGAGGCAAGTTCCGCGTACGCCATGTGTTAGTGCCGGACCTCCCCTCTCTTCGGAGGTGAGCTCCGAGAGTGCCACGTGTCAGTGCCGGACCTCCCTTTCTTCGGAGGTGAGCTCCGAGAGTGCCACGTGTCAAGCAGCGCCAAACTTCCTTTCTCCTTAGAGACGAGCTCCGAGGTTGACACGTGTCCGACAGTGTCAGACCTCCCTTCTTCTCGGAGGTGTGCTCCGAGAATGACAAGTGTCTAACATTGTCAGACCTCCCTTCATCTCGGAGGTGGAGGCGAGCTCCGAGGCTGACACGTGTCCTGCAGTGTCGTCTCCTCGGGAGTGAGCTCCGATGGAGACACGTGTCCCACGGGGTTGGGCCTTGCTTTTCCGCTGCGACTAGCTCCGGTGGCGACACGTGTCCTGCGGGGCTAGACCTCGCTTCTCCGCAGAGACAAGCCCCGGAGGCGACACATGTCCAGCTGGTCGGACCTCGCCCCTTCCACATAGGCTAGCTCTGAGCCTGCCACATGTCTGGCGGTGCCAGACCTCTCCCCACTCCGCAGGGATGAGCTCCGAACGTGCCACGTGGCTAGCAGGCCGCGGGAAGTGTCTACAACGCTCCTCGGTGAACTGGAACTGGCTCTTTTAAGTTATCTTTCTGATTCTTTTTTCGTTTCTACTTCTTTTAAATTGTTTCTTTATATGAAATATGAACGCATGGATGATTACGAAATTGAGGGTGTCACAGATCTTCTCGTAGAATCCGTGAACTTGATAACTTATCGCTGAGTGACCTGGTGAAGAGACAGTGCAGCGCGAGGCTGACCATGCGACGAACTACCGAGACAATCACCCTTCCACGTACGGACAAACAACCCACGCAATCATGCCGTATAGACGTGAAGGCAGAAACTGGATGAAGCGCAGTTCGGCGTTCTACAACTCCCTCGGGAATTGAAAGAACTAGTTTGCAAGCCTCTCGAGACTCACGCAGGAATAAGAATTCCAAGAGTTGGTATTTCTGAAAATTACAATCATTCATTCTCCTTCACGTCCTCCTCTACAGGGATATATAGCACTAGTGGAGTTTCAGTTTGGTGAAAAACAATTGAGAACATGTAGTGGGAAGTTGCAACACTATTTCTATTAACAACCAAGCCTAGTGGGACACCGGGCTGGTTGGTATTCTCTGCATGCATGCTGGAGCGTCTGTGGACAGCAACTCAGTTGCTAGTTGCATGCATTCCTAACTCCCGATTTATTTGCTTGCACTTCAATGGCCCTAACTCCTAATTTATTTGCTTGCACTTCAATGGCCCTAACTCCCGATTTATTTGCTTGCACTTCAATGACCCTAACTCCCGATTTATTTGCTTGCACTTCAATGGCTGATATTCATGGTAGCTGAATGGCCTTTCCTCTCTCATGCACGTCCAGGTTCCTTACATATATTTGGCTCACAAAATCCATTATCATCCCATACTTGTTCGTGCACTCCATCATTCCTAAGAACATTGAAACAAGTACTCAAAAGCATAGGTTCATTCAATGTAATTTGATTATTAAACATAAGGTTAGCATTCACCTGAGAACTAATTTCCTTCTCCAATTGTTTAGCTCTACTCCTTGTAATTGGACTAGCTATATCAAGTGTAGTTTCATTTGGAGATGAGTGAATGCTAGGAACGTCCTCATTACCCCTGGTCCAGGAATGTACTCTGTGAGCTCGGACCTAGATGCACGCCTGTTGTCGGGTCTAGATGTCTGAGACCCCACTGGTCCTTCTTGGGAATGTCCTGGACTCGGGGCCCCCAGGCCCCCGGGTCCGGAACTGCATTCTGGGAACTCGGACCCAGATATGCATCGATCATGAGGTCTATGTATCTGGGACCCGATTGCTTCCCCATCCCAAGGATTTCCTGCCGAGTCAGAGCCCTGGAGCTTTAGACCAACGGCAGCAAGAGCTTCTTCTGGGACTTGAGGGCGACAGAGTTCTGGTCGCTTCACGACCAGAACCATGCTCACGACCTCGGTTGTGGCAGCGATGTATAGGAGCAGTGGCTCGCCTTGTTCAAGAGCCACCATAACTTGTACCGTTGTTAGGAACTTCTTCAGCTCCTGGAACGCCTCATCTGTCTCCTCAGTCCATACGAATGGACAAGACTTGCGTAGAAGTTTGAAGAACGGAAGAGCCCACTCAGCCAGTCTAGAGATAAACCGACGAGCGTAGCCAAGGATCCGGTAAGCTTCTGCACATCCTTGATGCGGGCAGGGGGCCACATCAGTTCTATCGCTTTAATCTCCTATGGATTAGCTTTGATCCCTCGGTGTGAGACCAATAAACCGAGGAGCTTCTCGACAGAGACCCCGAAGACACATTTGTATGGGTTCAACTTCGTGTGTGTGGAACGCAGTCTGTCAAAGACTAGGGGTAGGTTGTCGAGTAGAGATGCTTGCGACTTAACCTTCACTACGATGTCATCGACATAAACCTCGACCCGGTGCCGAATGAGGTTCTCGAACGTCTTGTGCATTGCACGCACAAAAGTGGGAAGAGCATTCTTAAGACCATATGGCATGGACATATAGCAGTATAGATCATCTACTGTGATGAAGGCAGTATGTTCTTCATCTTCCCTAGACATAGGTATCGGGTGGAAACCCGAGTATGCATCTAGGAAACACAGTAGATCACAGCCGGATGTGGAATCGACTATTTGGTCTATACGGGGGAGAGGGAACGGATCCTTCGGACATGCCTTATTGAGGTGTGTAGACGATGCACATGCGTAGCTTCCCGCCAGCTTTGGGGACAACAATAGGGTTGACCAACCGTCGTGGATGATGGACCTCTCGGATGAAGCCAGCATCGAGCAGCTTATGGATTTCTTCAAGGATGAAGTCTTGCCACTTGATGGATTGCTTCCGAGGCTTCTGTTAGATCGGCCAGGCGTTGGGATGGATCTTCAGTTGGTGCTTAATCACCTACCTGGGGATCCCGTGTATTTCCTACGGTTGCCAGGAAAACACATCGACATTGGTCCGGAGGAAGGTAACGAGCGCGTCTTCCTATTTTCCTCCCAGGCCCCCAGCAATTCGAGTGGTCTGGGCGACATCAGGACCGACTTGGACGACCTTGACTGGTACATCCTCGCCATCCCAGGGCTGCACACAGGGTGCAGATGTCACCCCTCGCTGACGCATGCTTGGAGGCGGCTGGTTAGCTTCAGTGTGACCGGAAGCAACCTCCTGCGCTGCTGCCAGCGCTTGGAACTTTTCCAACGCCGAGGCAGCTGCGGTGTGGTCACCGCGGATCTTGAGGATGCCACTCGGGGTTGGCATCTTTAGAACTAAGTAGCCGTAGTGGGCTACTGCCATGAACCGGTACAGAGCTGGTCTGCCGATTGTGGCATTGAAGGGGAGGCTGACCTCCGCAACGTCGAAGACGATACTCTCCGCACGGTAGTTCTCAGGCGTCCTGAATGTCACCGGGAGGGAGATTCTACCGCACGGGAAGATTGGGTCCCGTCCTACCACCGAGAATGGTCTCAAGGGGGTAAGCTGGGACATAGGGATCTGCAGCTTCCTGAAAGCGGGGAGGCTGATAACGCTGAGGGCCGCCCCACCATCGATTAACACATGGTAGAGCTTCACGTTGGAGATGGTCTGGTTGACAAGGAGAGGCAGCTGCCCAGCGCCTGCCATGTTCTTGGGACAGTCGGAGGCGTCAAAGCTAATCGGCGTCTCCATCCATTTGCGATATGGCGTCGGCCCCGGGACTGGGCGGCTGCTGCCACTGCTCGACGAAGGGTCTTGATGACTCATCTGGATGAGATATCGGAAGACCCCTCGTACATCACACAGAGTGTGTCGGCCGCTTGGCTACCGGTTTGGCTAGACTTGCCCGCTCAAGAGCGGGGGGGGGGGGGGGGGGGGGGGGGGTAGCCTCGTCGTCTCCTGCTTGGGGACGACGGTGAGCTGGGCAAGAAGGCTCGCCATGAGAAGTGATGTTCACCATGGTCGCGTGGTGAGCGTGGAAAGACCCCCTACCCAGCGCGCCAAATGACGGAGTGTGAGCTGCGACACTCCTCCCGGCCTGCTCGGAAGCAGCCCGCGAGGTTCTTTTTTCCGGAGGGGCTTGGCGCCCTACGCGACCTGGGCTCGAGGGAGCATATGAACACCTAGATTTACGTGGTTCAGGTCGCCAGGGCGTAATACCTTACATCCACGGGAGTGCTTGCTGTATTGTTTGCTTGTATGTGCATGGAGGGTGCTGAGTGCGAACCCCTTTTTAGGGTGGTCACCCCGTGATGAGTGGTTTAGGCCCGATCTTCCGAAAGGTAGGTCGATTGAGGTGGAGAACTCGACGTTGATGATACACTGCAATCGAGCAGTTCGAACACCCCTGCAATCACTACACCACTGCTCCGTTGGTTATCAACCATGCAGCACATGCTTGACCTCACCAAGAAGGCTAATCCCTGCAGGTGCAACCGAGAACACGAGCAAGAATGTAGAAGACGTGATCTGAAAATCACAAAGTTGGGGTTTCACAAAAACCATAGAACGGCGGCTGTTTATCTAAGCAAAACCCACCGAATATGGCCGGCGGCTGCAGTATTTAAAGTCTAGGGTTTGTCCATAAGACCCTTAGACGCGTCCCTAATGGACTCATATGGGATACAAGGCCCAAAAGCCCAATACGGTGGTGCAACACCGGACAGAACTCTGAATTCGACTTGTTTCTACAACTCCCAACCACTCCTGGCGAATTTTAATGTGGGACCAGAACCATTGGAAATTTTATCTTCTCATCTTTCCATTCTTATGTAGAACATCGAAAACGGAGTCCGTATGCATCCTGGGCGTCCGTTTTAAGATGGACTGCTCCTGGACTCCAAGTTGAACTCGAGTCCGAGTTGGTGACTGTTTCCATCAACTTGTGAACGTCCCATCTGGTTCTCCACGTCCCCAAATCCTCCTCCCTTTACTTGTTGATCATGTCCATGGTTCCTAATAACAATTAAATCATTCAATAGCAATCCATTCTCAAAATCACATGGGTAGGAAGTTAGGAATGAGTTCACCTACTGATTTAGTAACCGTGCTCGTGCTCTTGTGATTGGTTCTTGTATATCAATGTGAGTATCCACTGTTGTGATGTCCTCATCATCCTCCCCCTCTTGAATCGGAGTCGTCCTCGACTCTAGATCATCTTCTTCCCCCAAGTATGGTCGTAAATCTGAAATGTTAAATGTGGGACTAACCCCAAAATCGGGAGGCAACTCAAGCTTATATGCATTGTCATTGATCTTTTCAAAAATCTTAAAAGGACCAGCAGCTCGTGGCATAAGTTTAGATTTTCTCAAGTGAGGGAATTGTTCTTTTCTTAAATGTAGGCATACCAAGTCACCTGGTTCAAGTTTTACTTCTTTTCTACCTTTACTACCAGAAATTCTATACTTCTCATTCATCCTTTCAATATTTTTCTTTGTAGTTTCATGCATCTTAAGAATGAATTCAGATCGTTGTGTAGCATCCAAATTTATAGTTTCAGAAGGAGGCAAAGGTAATAAATCAATAGGAGCACGGGGATTGAAACCATACACTACCTGGAATGGGCTTACCTTTGTAGTAGAGTGAACTGACCTGTTGTAAGCAAATTTTATATGTGGTAAACAATCCTCCCAACCCTTTAAATTTGTTTTTAAAACAGCCCGCAACATAGTGGATAGAGTACGATTTACTACCTCAGTTTGTCCATCGGTTTGTGGGTGACATGTGGTTGAAAACAACAGCTTGGTTCCCAATTTATACCACAAAGTTCTCCAAAAATGACTTAAAAATTTTGCATCACGATCAGAAACAATGGTATTTGGTATACCATGTAAACGAATAATTTCCGTCATAAACAAATCAGCAATATGTGAGGCATTATCATTCTTATGACAAGGTATAAAATGTGCCATTTTGGAGAAACGATCAACAACCACAAAAATACTATCCCTCCCCCTCTTAGTCCTAGACAATCCCAAAACAAAATCCATTGAAATATCCTGCCAAGGTACACTAGGAACAGGAAGAGGCATATAAAGACCATGTGGGTTAAGTCGAGATTTAGCTTTATTGAAAGTAGTGCATCGTGACACGTAGCGCTCGACATCACGTCTCATCTTTGGCCAAAAGAAGTGTGTGGCCAGCACGTCCTCCATTTTCTTCACTCCAAAATGTACAATCAAACCTCCTCCATGTGCTTCCTGCAAAAGTAATAGGCGAACGGAACTAGCAGGAACACATAGCTTGTTAGCATGATAGAGGAGGCCCTCCCGTAGTACATATTTATTCCATGTTCTTCCTTCTCTACAATTTTCAAAGGCATCTTTGAAGTCAAATCAGTAGGATATAATCCTTTTATTATTTCTAACCCAAATATTTTATGATCAAGTTGGGACAGCATGGTGTAACGTCTAGATAATGCATCTGCAATAACATTCTCCTTCCCTTTCTTATGCTTAATGATGTATGGAAATGATCCTATGAACTCAATCCATTTAGCATGTCGTTTATTCATATTGTTTTGGCACTTAAGATACTTCAAAGATTCATGATCGGAATGTATGGCGAACTCCTTAGACCAAAGGTAATGTTGTCAAGTTTGTAGAACTCGCACTAAGGCATACAATTCCTTATCATAAGTAGAATAATTCAGAGAAGGACCATGCAATTTTTCACTAAAGAATGCAACGGGTTTACCTCCTTGTATGAGAACACCTCCAATACCAATGCCGCTTGCATCACATTCTAGCTCAAATGTCTTGTCAAAATCAGGAAGTTGTAGCAATGGTGCTTGTGTAAGCTTTGATTTGAGAACATCAAAAGCTTGTTTCTGCTGTTCGTCCCATTGAAACTGCACTCACTTCTTCGTCAGTTCATGGAGAGGTGCTGCAATGGTGCTGAAATCCTGCACAAAGCATCGATAAAAAACCTGCAAGACCAAGAAAACTACGCACATGCATGACGGTCGATGGAGTTGGCCAGCTAGTGATCGCCACAATTTTTGCCTCATCCATCTCAATTCCCTGCGATGAGACGACATATCCAAGAAATGAAACTCGATTGGTGCAAAAGACGCACTTTTCGAGGTTACCAAAAAACGTGCATCTCTCAAGACACTGAAAACAGCACATAAATGATTAAGATGTTCGTCATATGACTTGCTGTAAATGAGGATATCATCAAAGTAAACCACCACAATTTTTTCAATAAAAGCACGTAAAACCTCGTTCATTAATCGCATAAAAGTGCTAGGTGCATTTGTTAAACCAAAAGGCATTACTAACCACTCATAAAGTCCAAACTTGGTTTTAAATGCAGTTTTCCATTCATCTCCTAGTACCATTCTAATTTGGTGGTAACCACTACGCAAGTCAATTTTTGTAAAAATAATAGCACCACTCAATTCATCAGGCATGTCATCTAAGTGAGGAATAGGATAACGATATCGAATGGTGATGTTATTAATCGCTCTACAATCAACACACATGCGCCATCTACCATCTTTCTTAGGAACCAAAAGAACAGGAACAGAACAAGGACTAAGGCTTTCACGAATATACCCACGGTTCAAAAGATCTGAACTTGTCGCTGAATTTCCCTTGTCTCTTCCGGATTCGCCCTGTATGTCGCACGATTTGGCAAACTTGCCCCTGGAATCAAGTCGATATTATATTCAATGCGCCTCATAGGTGGTAATCCAGGGGGTATGTCGGGGGGAAACACATCCATAAAATCCTGCAAAAGGTTAGCAACAGCAGGGGGCAATGCAATGGACACTTCATGAATTGAAAACATGGCTTCTTTGCATACTAAAGCATAGTGCATCCCCTTGGTATTAAATAAATCAGCAAGGTCAGATTTAGTTGTGAGCAACGAAGGTGATTTAACTTAATTACTTGCTGTTTTTCAGAGTCTAGTGATTTTGTTGCCTTATCATCACGTGTTTTACTTTTCTCAAAATGTAGAATTTCAGCAGGAGTCATAGGAAGCAAAGTGATTTTCTTTCCTTTATGCATCAGAGTATATTTATTAGTTCTACCATGATGAATAGCATCCGTATCAAATTCCCAAGGACGTTCCAATAAAAGAGAACAAGCATCCATAGGTACGACATCAAAATTGACAAAATCATCGTAAGAACCAATCGAAAAATGTACCCTCGCTGTTTGTGTTACCCTAACCTTACCGCTGTTGTTGAACCACTGAATGTGGTATGGATGAGGGTGTGCTCTTGTTGTCAACCCAAGTTTCTTGACCACATCCATGTTCACCAAGTTGTTGCAGCTGCCTCCATCAATTATAGTGTGCACACGGCAGTCCTTGACGATGAGAAACATGTGAAAAAGATTGTGTCGTTGTAGCTTGTCATCCGCCTCAACTTTGGAGCTCAAAGCACGCTGCACAATTATGCTTCTATAATTTTCCGTTGCTGCAGTACCAAGTATCTCTTCATCTGTGCTATAGTGGTCATCTTTTGGTCCTGCAACGTTAGTAGCAAGAGAATATTCATCTTCAACATCCGAAGTACTATCATACCCGCCATCATCTCGTGCTATGTATGCTCGTTCGCTAGGGCAATATTTCATCACATGACCAACTCCCTGGCAGCGGTGACACTTAATGTTGGAAGTTCGACTTGTGGAAGGAGTGGAAGACGTAGGATTGAATGGTGTCGTCTTGCTGCCCTCCGGCGTGCAAGGAAATGGAGCAGTAGATGAAGTTCGTTGGCCACCATTGGATGGTGTAGTGGCAGTAGGAAAACTTGAAGATGGTGCTATTTTGGATGGTGTAGATGTCGAATGCGGTGTGAAGGTGCTCCTCGTGCGTTGGTGCTGCTGCTGTTGGCGGCCCTGCAATTCTTTTTCTGCCAACATAGCCAGCTGAAATAATCTGTTAACAGTGTCATATTCCTTATAATCAACAATGTCCTGAATTTCACGCCTCAACCCCCCATAAAAATGAGCTATTTTATCATCCATGTCCTCTACTACCCCACAGCGCAACATACCCTTTTGTAACTCTTGATAATACTCCTCTACGGACATGTTACATTGGTCTAAGCGCTGCAATTTTTTGCGAAGGTCCCGCTGAAAAGAAGGAGGAACAAAACGAACACACATAGCTTCCTTTAATCTATCCCATGCTGGAGTATCAGTTCTAGTTTTAACAAGTTCATTCCACCATATGATAGCAAAATCCTTAAACTCACTAGTGGCTTGACGAACTCTATGTTGTTCAGGAACAAGGTGGGCATTAAATTTCTGCTCTACTGTCATCTCCCAATCAAGATATGCCTCAACATCATAAGCACTAGAAAAAGAGGGTATAGAAAATTTGACTTTAGCAAAAGGATCATCAAGAGGGCGATTAATATTGTTATGACGATCATTGTAATTATAACGATTATTACCTCCCATACCTCGTAGATAACGTGGAAGTAGTGGTTTATTGTTATGATCTTACATATTATAAGCACCGTCTTCACGATCTTCAGCGAGAGGCAGCCGCACCTCAAGAGTATCCATCCGAACAACAAGATCAGCAAGTTGGCGATTCAAGGTCATCAATGACGCCTCTATCGATGCTTGGGTTTTTGTGAACATATCTGTCATTTACCTCATCATGTCACGCAACTCAGCATGTTGAACACATTCATCATCTCTTTTATCTTCTGCCATTGTTAGTAGTAAACAAAAGACAACAAAAAGATGTTATCCCTATCAACTACAAAGTATAGTGGCAATGTGAAAAGTGGAAGGAAGGAAACAATCTCTCTCTCTCAAGCGTCTTACCACATTCTTACAAGTGTTCTTACCGACACAGCAGGTGGTAAACGTGGACGGTGAGAACCAATGAAGCGTGGAGTGATTGCAAAGGTACCTGTTCTGCTCAAGAGGAAAAGTGGAGCTTGGATGGCACAATATGGTGGCTAATAAGCAAAAATAGTTAACAGCAAAAACAAAGTTGAATAAGTATTCAATGCAGGAACTGTTGCTGGTTAACAAGTGTTCTAGGCCTAGCACAACACAAGGCAGTAGAAAGGCAAATAGAAAATCAGGAAGATATAACCCAACAAGTACAACACAAGTGTATAGGCCAACTGTTTTCAAGGGTATGTTGTCAATGCTTTAATATCTGTGCTCTCTTCACTATTTTTTTCTTTTTTATATTTTTTCTTATATTTTTTGTTTACTCAAGAGCACGAATCAAAAAGTACACAACTTTGCAGCTCAATTGGATGTAAGATGTGGCCTATAGAAAATCAATAAGATTCTTTAAAATCCGGGCTGAAACTTCGGATGCCGGATAGTTTATCTTCCGAGGGGAATTTGGCCAAACAAATTTCGCTAAACACGGTGAAGCTGTGGAAAATCGGTTGCGAAATTTCAAGTAGATCAATTTGAAAAAAATTCGCCCAATTTCGAGTTCGTATGCAAAAGTTATGGCCATTTTAAGGTAGGCTACCCGAGTTACTGTTTTTTATGTTGATTCAAACTCGGTTGTGAAGAAGATCTAGCAATAGGATGTGAGAAACAATCAGAATTTAGCAACGGCGACTGATGAGATGTTGTGTGATGAATCAAGGAGGACTTGCACAATGGTTTGTCACCTGTTCTAGGGCTGGCAATGCGGGAGTTCACGCAAGGCGGCTAGCTAGGGCAAACCGATGATCTTGGTGGCTCGGTTTGTTGTTTAGGGATTGTGGAATAGGTGAGCAGCAAGAAAAACAATGAAGAAAAACCGATAACTACGGCCCAAAAAACATAAAGCTAAACCAGCAACAAGACTCGACCACACGAATGCAAACTCAACAATGCGAACTCAAAACGAAAATTGCAGGCACTATGGTCTAGGAATCGGTAAACACGATATGTTTTTTTGTGGTTTTTTCTGTGGAATCTAGATATGAAAAACAAAAAGTAATCTAATGGGAAATCAAAGTACCTCACGGGCAACCTGAAATCTGATACCAATTGATGAGTGGTTTAGGCTCGATCTTCCGAAAGGTAGGTCGATTGAGGTGGAGAACTCGACGTTGATGATCCGCGGCACTCGAGCAGTTCGAACACCCCTGCAATCACTACACCACTGCTCCGTTGGTTATCAACTGTGCAGAACATGCTTGACCTCGCCAAGAAGGCTAATCCCTGCAGGTGCAACCGAGAACACGAGCAAGAACGTAGAAGACGTGATCTGAAAATCACAAAGTTGGGGTTTCACAAAAACCGTAGAAAGGCGGCTATTTATCTAAGCAAAACCCACCAAATATGGCCGGCGTCTGCAGTACTTAAAGGCTAGGGTTCGTCCATAAGACCCTTAGATGCGTCCCTAATGGACTCATATGGGATACAAGGCCCAAAATCCCAATACGGTGGTGCAACACCGGACAGAACTCTGAATTCGACTTGTTTCGAAAACTCGCAACGACTCCTGGCGAATTTTAATGTGGGACCAGAACCATTGGAAATTTTATCTTCTCTTCTTTCCATGCATATGTAGAACGTCAAAAATGGAGTCCGTATGCATCCTGGGCGTCCGTTTTAAGATGGACTGCTCCTAGACTCCGAGTTGAACTCGAGTCCGAGTTGGTGACTGTTTCCATCAACTTGTGGACGTCCCATCTGGTTCTCCACGTCCCCAAATCCTCCTCCCTTTACTTGTTGATCATGTCCATAGTTCCTAATAACAATTAAATCATTCAATAGCAACCCATTCTCGAAATCACATGGGTAGGAAGTTAGGAACGAGTTCACCTGCTGATTTAGTAACCGTGCTCGTGCTCTTGTGATTGGTCCTTGTATATCAATGTGAGTATCCACTGTTGTGATGTCCTCATCACCCCGGTCCTTTTATAGCTCAAGGCCGGGGTGGTTACAATGGGGCCTGGGGCCCGAAAGGTGGTCCCATAGCTAAGTGAACCCTATACACGATCTAGTGCTTCTTCCTCTGAGTAGAGTGGCCAATGGGAGAGTTAAGTCCCGCCGTCCGGCGCACTGAGCGCCCCTGACTGCGTGTCAGGTGATGATGAAGACGTCGTCTTGTCGCCGCGTCTTCTCACCCTACTTGGGCGGGTTCATGCCGTTGGATGGTACTGTACTGCCGTCACGCCTTGCCGTCCTGTCTTGTCACTGTAATGGTGAATGGGCAAGGGACGAAGGCGTGTGCAGTGTGCCATGCTTCTGGGGAAGGCGCGAGCCTTGAATGCGAAGCGTGACAGCGCACTTCCTTCTTTACTTCGTCGACCCACGACCCATGATGGATCGCGGGGCACGTGGCGGCTCTGGAGCTCTTATTGACGGGCTTGTGCCATGGGACACGTGGGAGCTCCGGACCTTACCTCAGCGGGGAGGCTCGGGTCAGAGCCCAGGGCACATGTTAGCACCGGAGCTGTCTTCAGCAGGCAGGTGGCTCGGAGCCAGGGGACACGTGGCTGCCCCAGACCTCACCTCAGTCGGGAGGCTCGGATCGGAGCCCAGGGCACGTGTCAGCACCAGATCTGTCCTCAGCGGGGAGGTGGCTTGGAGCCAGGGGACACGTGGCTGCCTCGGACCTCGCCTCACACGGGGAGGCTCGGACCGGAACCTAGGGCACGTGTCAGCTCCGGAGCTCAAGCACACATGGCAGCCCCAGGGATGACCATGGGGCAAAGGGCACGTGGCTACGCTGGGACCTGCCTCAGCGGGGAGGCGGGGCCCAGGCTGTCTTTTCACCCACTACGCGGGGGTACCCGGTTTGCAGGGTATCAACAACATAGGTTAGCTTTTCCACCTTAAGTAGCTACTACTATAATAGACCTTATATGGGCATAGTAACTAATCCTCACTTGACTACTTCTAAAATTTCAAAATAGACTCTTTTTTATTGTGCTATTGCCAATGCAGCTCTGATACTAGGCTATGGGGACCGGGTCCACGCGTTCCAGGATCGCAGAGGGTGGTGTCGTGCGATGCGGCACGCAACAGCACACACAAAAAGAATACGAGGAACGTACAAACTTTTATTGATTTAAAACAGTGGAAGTCTTTTACAATAATTAATATACAGCGGAAGTTATATTCATAGCAAAACTCAGCCTAGCTATGTAAAAGTGTAGTCGTCCAGCCTGGGGACACTACACACTAGCAGCACACAGACGAAGAATCACGGCGGCGTGCAAGGATCTCCCTCGGCCGTGTACCCCGATGGGGGCATCGCATCATCCTCAGACCCTTCTTTGTAGATCTCACCTACAACTTAATATAGCAACCATGAGCACGATGGCTCAGCAAGACTTATCTGACACACCTAAACATGAAACTCTACATGTAGGGATACTTCATATAGAAAACGAGATTGCGATAAAGAACTCGCCTACAGGTTAATCCTTACTTTCATGATTATATGCATTAGATTAAGGGCTCATAAAGAGTAACTTTAGCGAGCACAATCTATAGCAATCATGGTTGCAACACAATAATAATTCAATGCACCATATTCTTCTGGCCTCTCTCAGTAATTACTACGTCACAGCACAGTGAACCAGAGGTGCTCAAATAACCGCGAGGGACAGTGATTGCAATCAATAGACACCCATATAATACGCCACATACACCCATTTCAGAAGTGCAGCGAATCACAACTTCCTACTCTGTTGTATGCAACAACCTTTCAAAGGAAACCGAAATGTCGAACCGGTCCATCCGTAACGGGCAGGACATCCCCGCGCGGAGCGTGTTTGTGCCGCCGGCAAATTTACATCTTGCTAACCTCAACTCACTTCTATAAAATGGTTAGGTAATCCTCGGCACCCAGGTTAACCAATTACATTGGTTTCCTGGTTCCCATGTAGCCAGTATGCATCCGATACTGTTTAAACTTGTCCAGAAGGGTCGCAGAAGGCTCGGTACTCAACCGACACCAGCAGGGCTATGCACGTGAGACCTCGTCTCGCTGCATCTATCCCCGTGCTGGGTCTCGATTTCATATTCTTAAGCCATTCTTTGATTCATTCTATCCCGTGTGATAAAATCCAATATCGTGAGTAGATTAAACCTACTCGACTTCTACCGAGATACTAAGAACATTAGCACGACATGTCCTACTCATCAAGCTGTAGACTACCCAATACTCCATAAGATTTGGAGGTCATGCAAGTGGAGTTTCAATCACCTTAACTCCAATGCAAGCATCTCATTCTAGACATAAGTAATACAAAACGAAACTTTGTAAAAGTAATTAAATGCAAACCGGGGCTTGACTGGTTGTGAGTCAGAGGGGAAGTTAACGTCTGGAGGTATGATGTCCAAGGCCTCCGGCGCTTCCTCGATCTCGGTCACTGTAACACCCCAAATTTTTAGTCAAGATTCAAATTTTGGATTTAGAACCATAAACCATGTTCAGAGGGGGATTTAAAAATTTTTGGATGTGTTGCATGTTTTGCAAAAATTCAAATTCAAACTGGAATTCAAATTAGACTCAAAACAGAAAAGAAATGGAAAAAAGAAAAAGGAAAACCGGAAAAAAACTGGCCAGTGGGCCGAAACCTCAGCCGGCCCAGCTAACCCCCGCGCAGCCCGCCCCCGCGCGCGCCGCGCTGCCCCTCGCTGACATGTGGGACCCGCCTGTCATCCCTAACCCCGCGACCCCGGACTTCTCCCCGCGCGCGCGCGATCGCAACCGATCGGGAAACCGCGTCCCGCAGCCGAATTCTGGAACCTGAGGACTCTAACTCGATCACAACAGAACCACCGCCCTCCCCCGGCTATAAAAACAACCGATCCGATCAGTTTTTCGCACGCGATCGCCAATTTTCACTCCGGTGAGCACCGAGACTTCGCCGGTGAATTCTGGCCGATCTAAGCTCGGAAACTCTGATCTAACTCGTTGGTCTTGATCCACCGCCTCCGGGGAACTTTGCAGGTGCAGAAAACCCGAAGATATACGGTGCAAATCCAGCTCCGACGAGCTTCGCCGTGGTTTTGCCTCGGACCTCGCCGCAGAGCACTTTCCAGGACCCCCGAGCTCGAGAAAACCCCCGGGGTGAGATCCCTGACCTCCCCTCTACCGATCTAGGCCATAAGATCACAGTTCTAGGCAGAATTCTCGAGGATCCGAAAGTTTCCGGCGAGATCGCCGCTTCCCGCCGCCGTGCGCCGCCGGCAGCGCCGCCCGCGCTCGATCAGAGCGACGTGGCCGCTTGTGCGCCGTTTATTTTAAATCGCACGGTAGACTTTAAAACCCCGCGTACCGGTTCGATGTTATAATCTCAGCCGTCGGTTTAAAATCAGACGGTCCACGTCAGCCCCGCGTTATAAAGACTGGAATTCTTACGTGCTACCCCCTGGGGTTCTCTGGAATTGAGAGCTAGCCCCGGAAACTTCAGATCTAGCCCCTGGAACTCCAGAAAATCATGTAAATTCATTTAAAAATCAGTTTTAGCCCTGGACTTAATAGAAATTAGGAAAAACACCTCTGACAAGTGTAGCTAGACCCCTGGAAATTATGAAAATAATATTATAGACCCTGTAATGAGGTGAATTCATTATTTTAGCTCTGTTTAGTATTTAATTTAGAAAATTGAATATGTAACTAGTGTTTAAATATTAAAAAGGGGGACAAACATAATTGTCAAATTTATTAAAAACTTTCTCAGTACTTAGAAAACTTTGGAGTGAGATAAAAATATATTTTTAGGCTGAAATAAATCTGTTTCATCTATTATTCACATTTAATAGTATAGGGACACATTTTTAAGTAAAGAATAGTTAAAGAAAAATAGGGAAAATAATTATGAAATAGTATACATCAGAAGCCAAGGTCAAAATATGATCTTAAATTATTTAGGACCAGAACCTAATCTGTTTAGGTAGTGTGTATTACTAATTTAATAATAAAATGCACAATTATGCATAAGAATATAAATCTGAAAATATAGAAACTAGTAAAGGATAAATGGAGTTTCTAAAATATAAAGAATTCAGTTTAGGGTTGATAGAAATTATGAAGGCATATATGGAGAAGAAAAATACTTTTCATACATACTTGGTAGTTTAATATATAAGGAATTTATTTAAAACTGAAACACACATATATACATATATGTATATATATATATATATATAGTATGTGAGTATAAATATGAACACCAAAGTAGGAATCATACACATATAAATAAAAGTGTATGTAAGCCCCAAATCAACACACATAAAGTAACCACAACACATATAATGGTAAAGAACTTTCATAAATATGAATGTGTGGTTTGTATGAAGTAGAAGTGTGAACTATGTCTTATGATTGTTGTTTTTCTTTTGCTATGTGTGATGGTATGAAGTAGAACCTGCTCAAGAACAAGTTATTCAATTCCAAGACCAAGACTACCCATTTCAAGAGCAGCAAGAAGGAGGCAAGTGTCCTTGACCACTTTGATCCTATGCTAGGATGTGTAGATAGAATTATTTGCATTGTCAAGTTAAATATGAAACCCATGCTAGGAAAGTTTCCCTAGAATTGCATTACCTTATTTCCTTGAAGCTTGGGTTGGGATTTATTTTGTCATGTCATTTATATACATGCATATGCTTAGCCATGCTTAGAATGGGATATTTGGGACATGAGATCATCAGTTTATATTACCATACTCTTGAATGAGCTATTATGAGTTATGTAGAGGTAGGGATCAAGGCAAGTTGGATGTTTTGGTTGTGTGCTGGGTGCACGAGACTTGGGTTTGTGTTTAGTACTTGCCTGGATCCTAAGGACCGGTTCATGGAGCATGTAACCCGGCTTTACAGTGCCAACCACATGCTGAGATGGGGCAGCTTAGCCAAATAATTAGGTGTATCCCCGACGTAGTATGGGTGTGTTGGATGGTGCGGGGAATAGGAGTCAGCTGGACTGCCATATGAACCGCAAGGCTCAAGAGGGGGCCACTGCAGCGGGGTTGGAGCCTCTTGTATGCTGTTAGGGGTGAAACCTCAGTGGGCCCACGCTCGACGGGAATCCCTTTGTAAAGGCTTCGTAGTGATCTCTTGGCCACACACCTGGGAAGTGTGAATGTGGTTCGTAGCCACTGGCATAATGGAGGTTCTTTTAGTCCACCCGGCAACGGGGGATGAAATCACTACTTGTGGGTACAGTGGTACAAACTCTGCAGAGTCAAAACTGTCTTGACAGCCGTGCTCACGGTTAAGAGCGGCCTGGACTTATTCATGATTAGAGAATTGATGGTTTTGGAAGTTAAGCGGGGAGCTTAACATTGGAAATGATGATTATGGTTATTGGTTTATGATGATGGGATGGGAGATTTGGATCATTTCACCTGTGTAGTAATGTAGGTGCTTAATAAGCTAAGGTGATAGGTATTAATTGCGTAGTGCTTTAACCATGAGTTCAACCTCTCCTTGTTCTAGCCATGCATGATATAATTTTCCCACACTTGCTGAGTACCATTGGTACTCAACCTTGCATATTTGTTGGTTTATATTGCTGCTCAGGTCAAGATAATGAGATGGTGTATAATGACCAAGATTTTGGACCCGAGGAAGGTTTCTAGGTTCATGAAGACCCCGGGCAACACCTGTGATGGAGCCCTAAAGAATAATATTCCGCTGCTAGTTTATTTACTTGTGATGAAGCATTAGTGTCCATTGAGACATTTGTGATGTAAGACTTACTTATATTCGACACCTGGCTTGTAATAAATGATGCTTCACTATTTGTCATCACATGTATGAGAAAATGATCCTGGCATACATGTGATATTCACTTGGTTGTTCTTCGGAAAAACCGGGTGTGACAGAGGTGGTATCAGAGCCAAGGTTGCCCGTAGGAACGTGGACCTAGGTAGGAATGGACGTATTTAAGTGCCCTATTTTCTTAAAAACTATTTTCCAAGGTGTGGGTAAAAGAGTGTTATTAAAAGAGTCATTTTCTTCATCTTACCCCAACTTCCATTCAAAAATAGGATTTTTGTTTGAAATTTTATCTAACCTAATTTTAAATTCTTTTGTTTTAGATGGTTCGCATGATTCGCACCGCTCGTAAGTCCACAGGAGGGAGAGTTCCCGTAGTTGCCCTTGCCGAAAGAGAGGAGAGTCGTCCAGTGACGTACCTTTCCTACGGATTGGCAGTAGGAGATTTGTTGCGCCGTCTTCGACGTATGCTCGAAGCCGCCGGCAATACGGGCAAGCTCATCATCCACTATAACTCCACCAGGACCATCCGTGAGAAGAGGGAAGAATGGAGTTCGGAGATGAGGATTATACACGAGAATCAACTGCTTAAGATCCACCACTCTCCAGCTTGTCGAGCAACACAAGTTGACGCGGAGAGAGATGTCACTTGGGAGGCCATCACCTGCCAGAGCCACATCTATCGTCGCCACTTGGACAAAACTGAGTACATGTATGTCCTCCAACGTGAGAGTGGTACCACGGAGTACAAGTACCCACCGGTGCAGCAAGGGACTTCCCATGAGCACATGGACTTGTGCTTGGAGGATGCTGCTATGCTCAGCACTCGACTGCAGGAGTGTCAACAAGAGCTTCAGGATGTTCGAGATACTCTGAAGGAGACGGAGGCATTGCTGCGAGCTTGCTTAAAGGCGAGAGAAAGAGGAGATGGGAATGAACTGTGTGTCACCGTAAGTGATCCATGGACCCCTGACTCCCCGGATCGCCGAGCAATCAGGCGTCGTCGCACTTCTCCACCAGCAGCCTCCCCACCCAAAGCAGAGTCAGAAGGTAGCCGAAATGAGGAGGAAGATCCCGAGGAGCCAGCTCAAGAGGATGAGTAGTGTAGAGTCTTTCCCCTAGCTAGCAAGAGGTCGAGTAGTCGAGTCGTTACGTAGTTAATGGTGTGATAATGCTTGGTGTGTGACGTGAGTTGTGGAAGCCATGAGCAAGTGTCCACAGCCTCGTCTTCAGATTGTTTTGCTTTGGTGTGTGAACCCACAGGGAATGATAGTGCATTTATTGGGTGTGAGATATAAAACCCTCGTAAGATTTTAACAAAACTTCAACACTTCAAAGTACAAACAAGTGAAAGTAGTAAGATGATACTAAATGCTTTCAAATTAACATTTGTTGATTCTGCCAGATGGCCGGAAGAGGAAAAGGACGTGCTGCCAACCCCGCCAACAACAATGATGAGGCATGCAACTCTCATCTTTCTGGAGGCCAGAACCGGGGTGGTCGCCGTGAAGAAGTTGATCCTCTCCACCAAATGCTGGAGAATCAAAATCAGCTCATCCAGAACTTGACTCAAGTAGTGGCCAACTTGCATCAAGTTCCACCTCCACAAGCTGCACCACGCCAACCAAGGTTGAGTGAGTTTCTAGGAACTCAACCTCCAAAGTTTGCAAGTGCTGCTGAACCTCTGGAGGCAGATGATTGGCTGAAGACCATTGAAAGTAAGATGAGAATCATACAATGCCAAGGGTATGAGAGGGTGCTGTTTGCCTCTCATCAATTGCAGGGACCTGCTGCTGATTGGTGGACCGCCTACGTGGCCGCCCATCATGACCCTGAGAGCATCACTTGGGAAGAGTTCAAGCGTAGCTTCCGCAACCATTACATCCCAAGAGGTGAACTCAAAAACAAGAGGAAAGAGTTTTTGGGACTGCAGCAGGGAAACATGACGGTGAGGGAATACCTCACTAAATTCACTCAACTATCCCGTTATGCTCCACGAGACATAGAGACAGATGAGCAGAAACAAGATTGTTTCGTGGAAGGACTTACCGCAGAGATGCAGTGTGCAATGTCCTCCAATGAGTATGAAAGCTTTCAAAAGATGGTGGACAGAGCATTTGTTGTGGAAAGGAAGCTGAAGGCCCTGGAAAATGAGAATAAGAGGAAGGCTGGGTGGTCACATCAAGCCTCAGGGAGCAACACCCGCCCACGTATGATGCAGCAACCTACGGGGCAGACGAGCCGTGCTGCGGTACCCTATTCAGCACCAAGAGGGTACAACCCAAACTACAGGCCTCCCGCAGCACCAGCACAGCCGCAACGTCAGTTTGTACAACAGCCTCGCCCCGCATATCCCCATCGACCAGCAGTGCAAGGACCCCCAAACCAACCCCAAGACAACAAGGGCCAAGCATCTAAGATTGGGGTGCAATGTTTCAGCTGTGGTGAAGTGGGGCACTACGCCCATAAGTGTCCAAAGAAGAAGCCCACTCAGCCACAGCAGCAGAACGTAATGAGAGGACGGGTGAACCACGTCACTATGGAGGAAGCACAAGAGGCACCCGACGTGGTAGTTGGTAAGTTTCCTGCCAATTTACACCTTGCAACTCTGCTGTTTGATTCTGGTGCTACCCATTCGTTCATTGCTCAAGGGTTTGTTAAGAAGCATGACCTAGCAACCACACAAATGAACCATATGCCAGCGGTAAATTCTCCAGGTGGAGAAATAAGGACAAGACAAGTGTGTCCCAAAGTGAACCTAGACATTAATGGGGTAGTATTTACCGCTAACCTCATAGTGATCGATTCACAAGGGATAGATATTATTTTGGGTATGGATTGGTTGACCAAACATAAAGGAATCATCCATTGTTCGACCAGAACGGTGGAACTAACTCACCCTAGTGGCACAAGAGTAAAGTTCATAACGATACACGAGCCTAGGAGGGACATTAAATTAAATCAAGTGGAGGTGAAAGTTGAGGAAATCAGGACTATCAGGGAATATCCAGATGTTTTTCCGGAGGAGTTGCCAGGAATGCCTCCCGACCGTGACGTGGAATTCGCAATCGAGCTAGTACCGGGAACATCCCCGATATACAAGAGACCTTATCGAATGGACTCCAAGCAGCTAGAAGAGCTCAAGGATCATTTGAGAGAATTGACGGAAAAGGGGTATGTTCGCCCTAGTTCCTCACCATGGGGAGCTCCGGTAATATTCGTGCCTAAGAAAGATGGAACTCAAAGGTTATGCGTGGATTACCGTGCCTTGAATGAGGTGACCATCAAGAACAAGTATCCATTACCCCGCATTGAAGACTTGTTTGATCAGTTGAGGGGAGCTTGCGTGTTCTCGAAAATTGATCTCAGGTCGGGATACCACCAACTCAAGATAAGGCAATCTGATATTCCCAAGACAGCTTTCGTATCTCGGTACGGACTGTATGAATACACTGTCATGCCTTTCGGGCTAACCAATGCCCCGGCATATTTCATGTACCTCATGAACAAGGTATTCATGGAATATCTGGACAAATTTGTGGTGGTTTTCATAGATGATATTCTCGTCTTCTCCAAAGATGAAGAAGAACATGAGAAACATCTAAGGTTGGTGTTACAGAGGCTGAGAGAACACCAACTATATGCCAAGTTGAGCAAGTGTGAGTTTTGGCTAAAGAGAGTTCCCTTTTTAGGGCATATAATCTCGGAGGGAGGAATCTCCGTAGATCCCGCCAAAATCGAAGATATCCAGAAATGGAAAACCCCTGAAAATGTCGGAGAAGTTCGAAGCTTTTTGGGATTGGCTGGATACTATCGACGGTTTATTGAGGGATTCTCCAAGATCTCGAGACCTCTCACCAAACTGTTGGAAAAGGGAATCACATTCACCTGGACGCCACAGTGCGATACGAGCTTTCAGGAGCTAAAGAAGAGATTGACAACAGCCCCCGTGTTGGTTATGCCAGATATGCAGAAGAATTTCACGGTGTACTGCGATGCCTCTGGAAACGGGTTGGGATGTGTTCTCATGCAAGAGGGACATGTCGTGGCATATGCATCCCGGCAGCTTCGGAAGCACGAGAAGAACTATCCTACACATGACTTAGAACTAGCTGTAGTGGTACACGCGTTGAAAATTTGGCGGCACTATTTGATGGGGAAGAGGACAGAGATATATACGGATCATAAGAGTTTGAAGTACATATTCACACAGCCAGATCTCAACCTTAGACAAAGGAGATGGTTAGAGCTAATCAATGACTTTGATGTAGGCATCAACTATCATCCCGGGAAAGCAAACGTCGTGGCCGATGCCTTGAGTCGGAAAGTGCAGGTCAATAAGTTGAGCTTGAAGGATATGCCTGCAGAATTGAAGGACGAGGTTATAAGGCTCAATCTATGTCTAGTAAATAGTGGTGAAGCCATCGCCATGGAAGTGGACTCCACACTCGAGCAAGACATACGCGAGGGCCAAAAGAATGATGAGAAGATACAAGAGATCAGACAGCTCATCAAGGAAAATAAAGCTCCTAGTTTTAGAGAGGATGAACAAGGAACGGTGTGGCACGGGAAAAGGATCTGTGTGCCAGAAGTAAAGGAGATTCGTAAATTAATTTTGAAGGAGGCTCACGATTCCGACTATTCCATTCATCCTGGGAGTACGAAGATGTATCAGGACCTCAAAAGCAGGTATTGGTGGTATGGCATGAAGCGAGATGTCGCGGAACATGTTGCCCTATGTGACACATGTCAGTTGGCGAAAGCAGAACATCAACGACCCGCGGGATTGCTGCAACCACTCAAAGTGCCTGAATGGAAGTGGGAAGAAATCAGCATGGATTTTGTCGTGGGATTGCCTAGGACCCAATCCGGGTATGATTCAATATGGGTCATTATTGATAGGCTAACCAAGGTAGCTCATTTCATTCCTGTGAAAGAAAGCTACAGCGGATCCAAATTGGCAGAACTGTACATGTCAAGGATTGTGTGTTACCATGGAGTGCCAAAGAAGATAGTGTCGGACCGAGGGACACAGTTCACTTCGAGGTTTTGGCAAAAGTTGCATGAAACCATGGGAACCCATCTGAATTTCAGTTCTGCCTATCATCCCCAAACTGACGGGCAGACGGAGAGAACCAATCAGATCCTTGAAGATATGTTAAGGGCGTGTGCACTCAGAAACAATAGGAGTTGGGACAAGAACTTACCGTATGCGGAGTTTTCCTATAACAACAGTTATCAAGCTAGTATGAAGATGTCACCGTTTGAAGCTTTGTATGGAAGGAAGTGCAGAACTCCCCTATTTTGGAACCAAACAGGAGAAAGTAAAGTGTTTGGTCCCGAAGTATTACAAGAAGCCGAGGCGAAGGTGAGGGAGATTCGCAACAATTTGAGGATAGCACAAACACGCCAAAAGAGCTATGCCGATGTACGAAGAAGAGAACTCGTTTTCAACGTGGGAGACTATGTTTATCTCAAGGTGTCCCCTATCAGAGGACTTCGTCGGTTCAAGGTGAAAGGGAAGTTGTCACCTCGATACATCGGACCCTTTCAAGTTTTGGAAAGAAAAGGCGAAGTGGCGTACCAACTAGAGTTGCCGGTTCATCTGTCGGATGTGCACGATGTGTTCCATGTGTCGCAACTCAAGAAATGTCTGAGGACGCCTGAGGAGGTGTTACCCATGAACGAAGTGGATGTAGCTGAGGATTTGTCTTATGCCGAGCAACCATACAAGATTTTGGAGACAATGGAACGCCTCACCAGAAATAAGAGAATCAGGATGTGCAAGGTGCAGTGGAAGCATCACTCAGAAGAGGAAGCCACCTGGGAACGGGAAGATGAGCTTAAGGCACAATTTCCGGAATTATTTTCTTAGAAACACCAATCTCGAGGACGAGATTTCTTTTAAGGGGGGTAGAGCTGTAACACCCCAAATTTTTAGTCAAGATTCAAATTTTGGATTTAGAACCATAAACCATGTTCAGAGGGGGATTTAAAAATTTTTGGACGTGTTGCATGTTTTGCAAAAATTCAAATTCAAACTGGAATTCAAATTAGACTCAAAACAGAAAAGAAATGGAAAAAAGAAAAAGGAAAACCGGAAAAAAACTGGCCAGTGGGCCGAAACCTCAGCCGGCCCAGCTAACCCCCGCGCAGCCCGCCCCCGCGCGCGCCGCGCTGCCCCTCGCTGACATGTGGGACCCGCCTATCATCCCTAACCCCGCGACCCCGGACTTCTCCCCGCGCGCGCGCGATCGCAACCGATCGGGAAACCGCGTCCCGCAGCCGAATTCTGGAACCTGAGGACTCTAACTCGATCACAACAGAACCACCGCCCTCCCCCGGCTATAAAAACAACCGATCCGATCAGTTTTTCGCACGCGATCGCCGATTTTCACTCCGGTGAGCACCGAGACTTCGCCGGTGAATTCTGGCCGATCTAAGCTCGGAAACTCTGATCTAACTCGTTGGTCTTGATCCACCGCCTCCGGGGAACTTTGCAGGTGCAGAAAACCCGAAGATATACGGTGCAAATCCAGCTCCGACGAGCTTCGCCGTGGTTTTGCCTCGGACCTCGCCGCAGAGCACTTTCCAGGACCCCCGAGCTCGAGAAAACCCCCGGGGTGAGATCCCTGACCTCCCCTCTACCGATCTAGGCCATAAGATCACAGTTCTAGGCAGAATTCTCGAGGATCCGAAAGTTTCCGGCGAGATCGCCGCTTCCCGCCGCCGTGCGCCGCCGGCAGCGCCGCCCGCGCTCGATCAGAGCGACGTGGCCGCTTGTGCGCCGTTTATTTTAAATCGCACGGTAGACTTTAAAACCCCGCGTACCGGTTCGATGTTATAATCTCAGCCGTCGGTTTAAAATCAGACGGTCCACGTCAGCCCCGCGTTATAAAGACTGGAATTCTTACGTGCTACCCCCTGGGGTTCTCTGGAATTGAGAGCTAGCCCCGGAAACTTCAGATCTAGCCCCTGGAACTCCAGAAAATCATGTAAATTCATTTAAAAATCAGTTTTAGCCCTGGACTTAATAGAAATTAGGAAAAACACCTCTGACAAGTGTAGCTAGACCCCTGGAAATTATGAAAATAATATTATAGACCCTGTAATGAGGTGAATTCATTATTTTAGCTCTGTTTAGTATTTAATTTAGAAAATTGAATATGTAACTAGTGTTTAAATATTAAAAAGGGGGACAAACATAATTGTCAAATTTATTAAAAACTTTCTCAGTACTTAGAAAACTTTGGAGTGAGATAAAAATATATTTTTAGGCTGAAATAAATCTGTTTCATCTATTATTCACATTTAATAGTATAGGGACACATTTTTAAGTAAAGAATAGTTAAAGAAAAATAGGGAAAATAATTATGAAATAGTATACATCAGAAGCCAAGGTCAAAATATGATCTTAAATTATTTAGGACCAGAACCTAATCTGTTTAGGTAGTGTGTATTACTAATTTAATAATAAAATGCACAATTATGCATAAGAATATAAATCCGAAAATATAGAAACTAGTAAAGGATAAATGGAGTTTCTAAAATATAAAGAATTCAGTTTAGGGTTGATAGAAATTATGAAGGCATATATGGAGAAGAAAAATACTTTTCATACATACTTGGTAGTTTAATATATAAGGAATTTATTTAAAACTGAAACACACA
The DNA here is from genome assembly GCA_030760725.1 of Neostapfia colusana. Lineage (NCBI taxonomy): Eukaryota > Viridiplantae > Streptophyta > Magnoliopsida > Poales > Poaceae > Neostapfia > Neostapfia colusana. Next base: position 16,666,612 of record JASWHV010000017.1, on the reverse strand, counting down.
TATATACATATATGTATATATATATATATAGTATGTGAGTATAAATATGAACACCAAAGTAGGAATCATACACATATAAATAAAAGTGTATGTAAGCCCCAAATCAACACACATAAAGTAACCACAACACATATAATGGTAAAGAACTTTCATAAATATGAATGTGTGGTTTGTATGAAGTAGAAGTGTGAACTATGTCTTATGATTGTTGTTTTTCTTTTGCTATGTGTGATGGTATGAAGTAGAACCTGCTCAAGAACAAGTTATTCAATTCCAAGACCAAGACTACCCATTTCAAGAGCAGCAAGAAGGAGGCAAGTGTCCTTGACCACTTTGATCCTATGCTAGGATGTGTAGATAGAATTATTTGCATTGTCAAGTTAAATATGAAACCCATGCTAGGAAAGTTTCCCTAGAATTGCATTACCTTATTTCCTTGAAGCTTGGGTTGGGATTTATTTTGTCATGTCATTTATATACATGCATATGCTTAGCCATGCTTAGAATGGGATATTTGGGACATGAGATCATCAGTTTATATTACCATACTCTTGAATGAGCTATTATGAGTTATGTAGAGGTAGGGATCAAGGCAAGTTGGATGTTTTGGTTGTGTGCTGGGTGCACGAGACTTGGGTTTGTGTTTAGTACTTGCCTGGATCCTAAGGACCGGTTCATGGAGCATGTAACCCGGCTTTACAGTGCCAACCACATGCTGAGATGGGGCAGCTTAGCCAAATAATTAGGTGTATCCCCGACGTAGTATGGGTGTGTTGGATGGTGCGGGGAATAGGAGTCAGCTGGACTGCCATATGAACCGCAAGGCTCAAGAGGGGGCCACTGCAGCGGGGTTGGAGCCTCTTGTATGCTGTTAGGGGTGAAACCTCAGTGGGCCCACGCTCGTCGGGAATCCCTTTGTAAAGGCTTCGTAGTGATCTCTTGGCCACACACCTGGGAAGTGTGAATGTGGTTCGTAGCCACTGGCATAATGGAGGTTCTTTTAGTCCACCCGGCAACGGGGGATGAAATCACTACTTGTGGGTACAGTGGTACAAACTCTGCAGAGTCAAAACTGTCTTGACAGCCGTGCTCACGGTTAAGAGCGGCCTGGACTTATTCATGATTAGAGAATTGATGGTTTTGGAAGTTAAGCGGGGAGCTTAACATTGGAAATGATGATTATGGTTATTGGTTTATGATGATGGGATGGGAGATTTGGATCATTTCACCTGTGTAGTAATGTAGGTGCTTAATAAGCTAAGGTGATAGGTATTAATTGCGTAGTGCTTTAACCATGAGTTCAACCTCTCCTTGTTCTAGCCATGCATGATATAATTTTCCCACACTTGCTGAGTACCATTGGTACTCAACCTTGCATATTTGTTGGTTTATATTGCTGCTCAGGTCAAGATAATGAGATGGTGTATAATGACCAAGATTTTGGACCCGAGGAAGGTTTCTAGGTTCATGAAGACCCCGGGCAACACCTGTGATGGAGCCCTAAAGAATAATATTCCGCTGCTAGTTTATTTACTTGTGATGAAGCATTAGTGTCCATTGAGACATTTGTGATGTAAGACTTACTTATATTCGACACCTGGCTTGTAATAAATGATGCTTCACTATTTGTCATCACATGTATGAGAAAATGATCCTGGCATACATGTGATATTCACTTGGTTGTTCTTCGGAAAAACCGGGTGTGACAGTCACTATATGATATGCAACAAAATAGGTATACAAGTGATGTTTAATTTATAAGAAGCAAACATATAATTACAGTTACTGCTCCTAATTATTCTTAATTGGCTTTAAAATTTTTCCAGTGGAGACTAGAGGTCATGAGGAGGGTCTGAGCAAAAATGGAGAAAGTATCATGTAAGCTTGTTGGTTCTAACCCTCCAACATGTAATTGGCTTCTCTGAATTTTTATCCTAAATCCGTATCTTTGACATAGCTAACAGTAGAAAATATAAATATAGGAGGTCTCTCTAATTCTAGCAAAATTTGTTTCATAATTTTTCGGCTGTCTACAGGGAGAAATTGGTTTTACAAGTTTGTGGGAAATTCTGAAATGGTTTCTGTTTATTTTGGAATTTTTAATGAAGGCTGAAAATTGGAACACAGTTTCACCTAGTAAATGGAGTCCAATGCTGCTCAAATGTTTACCGGAGATCACTAGATTCATGAAGGATCTTCTGCCCAAAATTGAGCAGATTCCATAACAGGGATCTCCTGGAATTAATTCCCAAAATTTTAAATTTGAAGAATTTTGGAGAAATTCCAAGGATTTTAAGACCAATTTCTTTGCATTGGTACAAAGTACTGGTTGAGAGGAATCCAATAAAATTTGTTTCACAAATTTTGGACAATCGTACTGAAAGTTAAGGGGTTTCAAAGTACAGCTCAAATATGAAATTCTAGAAAAAGTTTAAATCCCAGACATGGGCTGCACCCATGGCGCTCTCCACGGAGATGGCGGCAACACCGAGGCCGCAGGGTTATTTCCATATTGTCCCAAAAGATCCCCACGCCACAACGGATCCTCCCGTGGTATCCCACCCGCTGACAGCCGGGACCCACCCTTTCTTCAACCTCTCGACGACCGCGCTCCCACTACAGGAAAAAGCACCATTTACGATGGCTTATAATTACGACCGTCTTAGGATTAGCCTTCATAAGTTGAGACTAACTTACGACGGCCAGGTCACAGCCGTCGTAAGTTAGTCTTAACTTATGACGGCGAACCCTAGGGCCATCGTAATTAAACCGGCCATCGTAAGTAACTTGTTATTTACGACGGCTAAGGCCCTGGCCATCGTAAATAACAAGTTACTTACGACGGCCGATTTAATTACGAAGGCCCTAGGGTTGGCCGTCATAAGTTATACCCGCCCGGGCCGGGGTTGGTGCTGGCGAGCCAAACCCGCCGCCGCCGCCGCACCCATGTCGAGCACCACCGCCGCCCGTGCGTCGCCTGGACTCCCTCGCCGCCGCTGCCCGAGAGCCGCCGCCGTCCGCGCGCCCATGCGCCCGCCACCGCCCGGTCTCCCCCGCCACTGCCGCGCGCCACCCCCGGGCTCCGCCTCTCGGCCTCCCCAGCCGCTTCTCAGCCTCCCCCGCCAAGCGCTGCCTACGCACCGCCCCCGAGCGCCGCCTCTCGGCCCCCCTGCCCGCACCGAGCCACCCCGGCGGGCCATCACCGCCGCTCGGCCCCGTACCCGCCCCGCGCTTGCCACAGCTTCGAGGTAAGTGTAATATAATTTTGTATTAGTTGTATTATTATTTAATTAGTTCATTTATTAATTAATCTAATTACTTTACTAATTAGTTTAGCTAATAAGTTATTTTTTGCTTAATTTAGTTACTTAATTATATTGTAGGTTACAATTAAGTTAGTTTAGTATTTATTTAGTTTAATATTAAATTAGTTTATTATTTATTTAGTTTATTATTAAGTTAGTTCATTATTTAGTTTAGTTGAATAATCTTGATGATTGTTTATTTGTTTAATTAGTTAGTTGTATGGTTATTTGGTTAGTTAAATTACTTAGTTAATTAATTAGTTTAGTTATTTGATTATGTAGTTGTAAATTGTCTTTCTTTATTATTTAGTGTGTTCATTTGTTAATTATTTGTTTAATATTATTATTTAGTTGAAAATTATCATGGAATTGATTGTAATTATTTGCTTCATGACGTTGAATTAGTTATATACACTGTTATGAGAGCACGCACAATATGTTATTTAGGCTAGTAATTAGTATAACAACCGTCGAGACGAGCACGTAGATGAACAAGACTGATGAGGACGCCAAGCACTCGTTGGCGTTGCCGCTACGCGCGCCCCCTGTTCGGATGCTAAGCCGCGCTCCTCGCGCCCCCGCTGGGATGCTAAGTCGCGATTAGTGGTCCATATCGGTCACTGACGGTCGATCAGGGACAACGACGCGATCAGGGCGACTAGAAAACTTTTCGTCCGACTAGTCGGCCGATGAGGCCTAACAAAACCTGGACAACTAGGAGCTCGACTAGGGATCGACTAGGGTCGACTAGTCGCCCTTGTCAAAGACTAGTCGACCTAGTCGCCCCTATGGCGACTAGGGTCGATTAGTCGACTTAAAAACCTTGGCATAGACGCAGACCCGCGCGTTGACGGTCACCCCTAATTTTCTCCTCCTCCTCCTCCTCTCTCTCTTTCTTCTTTCCTATCTCTCTCTCTCATAAATTACTAAAAAATGAATGAGTAACGTAAACCTTTAGAATATGCATCACCCGTTTCGAACTAGCCCATCTCACATGCGTTACACATGTGAGCCAGGTAGCTTCGGAATTCTCCCTTTTTGGGCAGTCTGGGAGTGACCGAGGGTGCGTGACTATGATGAGATGCGGGTCTGAATCCGGATGAGATTTTGACAGTGTAACCATGATGTTCTCTGGTGCACCATTATCGGGCATGCAGTCCGAGAACAACGGTGTTATGCTGCCAAAATTTCTTCTGGATTCGGACCTGGCGTCTCGTTAGAAACACGTTCCTTTCGGTCACTCTTGGGTGGTTTTAGGACCTAGCCATCTCAATAGAAGTATGGTCGTGAGATATAGTGAAGTATAAATTAACGATATTTTCCGTGTCTTTAATCTGTAGCCTCAAACATGGGTGAAGACCGTAGTTGGATGTACACTGGTTGGAACAAGAAAGGTAGCCACTCAGATGAATGGTTCGCAAAGACATATGCTTTTGTTGATTGACCCTTTTCATTGTCGATGATCGATATGGTGCAATTCCCATGTACGAAATGCCGAAACACAAAGTGGCTTGATAAAATGACTCTTTCGATACACTTGTTTCGAAAAGGTTACACGTCACATTTTGAGTTGTGGAGTTTTCACGGCGAGATAACTTCTAAAGCCGTACAAGAAGTGCAAGAGAATGATGAAACACAGGGGTTGATCAGATCGATGAGATGCTACAACCTATTGACCAGAGGCTACGGAGGATCCTCAACCAACAGCGGTAGCATCGTTCTTCAAGCTTCTTAAAGCTTCAGAACAACCGCTTCATGAATACACAGAAGTGACCCTCCTTACGTTCATCACTAGACTTTTGACAATTAAGTCCAAGTACTTCTTTTCCAACAACTGTTACAATGACCTAATCAAATTGATCGGCGATATCCTTCCACAACCCTCACAAAGTGCCTAAAGATATGTATTAGTCAAAGAAATTGTTGTCTGGTCTCGGTATAAAATATGAGAAGATTGATGTGTGTCCAGACAATTGTATGATTTTTTGGAAATACCATGCGAAAGAGAACAAGTGTTAAAATGTGGTAAATCAAGGTTTGTCGAAGTTGTTAACAATGATGGTGATAATGTGATGACAGAAGTCGCACATAAGCAACTTCATTACTTACCACTGACACTTTGATTGAAGCGGTTGTTTATTTCAAAAAGAACAGCTAGACACATGAGATGGCACACAGAATGTGTACGTCAGAACAATAGAGTCATGACGCACCCGTCCGATGGTGAGGCATGGAAGGCGCTGGACCTCTTCGATCCAGACTTTGCCAGTGATGCGAGAAATGTTCGCATGGGCTTGGCGACGGATAGCTTCTCGCCGTTTAGTACAAATGCCACGCCATACTCGTGTTGGCCCGTTTTTGTTATTCCATACAAACCTGCAACCATCTCTTTGTATGAAGTATGAATTCATGTTTCTTTGCCTCATCATACCTGGACCGGATCATCCTAGGCCATGTATAAATGTGATGTTGGAACCGTTGATTGGAGAACTAAAAAATTTGTGGACAGGAATCGAATCTTACAACTGTTACAAGAAGCAGAGATTCTACCTACAGGATGCTTACTTATGGTCCGTCCATGATTTTTCAGTATACGGTATGTTTTCTGGATGGAGCACTCACAATCGTTTGACGTGCCTGATATGTGGTTCGGACACGGATTGCTTTCGACTTGCCCATGGAGGCAAAATATGCTACTTCGATTGTCATAGGCGTTGGTTGCCTCAAAATCACGTGTTTCGACAATGGAAGAATGTCTTCAGAAAGGACACTGTTGTAACAAAAGGACCACCGAAACATCAAAATGGGTCAAAATTTTCTGATATGTTGAACAAACTGGTGGCAGATTAAAGTCGTCCTGGATATTTTGTAGGTTACGGAGAGGAACACAATTGGACTCATATACGTGGAATTTGGGAGCTCCCTTATGTGAAGTCCATGATTTTAATGCACAACATTGATGTTATGCATCAGGAGCGTAACATGGGCGAATGTATAATAAGCACATGCAGGGATATGAAGGGCAAAAGGAAAGACAATATAATGGCTCGAAACGATGTGGCAGAGCTTTGTAACTGTCCAACTCTTGAGCTCTCCGAAAGCGGTGGTAAGGCATGTGCTTCTTTCTGCCTTCGATCTAAAGAAAGAAATAAGTCATGAAATGGTGGAAAAGTTTGAAATTCCCAGATGTTTATGCAGCTAGTCTGAAACAGCCGTGAAGTGAAGACGAGAAAGCTCAATGGATTGAAAAGTCATGATTATCACATAATTACGGAAAGACTCCTACCTTTTTATGTTTCCCAGCTATTTTGATGATGCAGTGCGGAAGGTGCTAGCTGAGCTTAGCTACTTCTATAGACAGCTATGTGCTAAACAAATCACGGTAGAGATGATGAATAAGTTGGAGAAGGAAATACCGGTACTATTATGTAAGATGGAAATAAATTCCTCCAGGTTTCTTCAATCCAATGCAACATCTCCTTATCTATCTTCCATTTTATGCTAAAGTGGGCGGCTCTGTGCAATATAGATGGATGTATCACATTGAAAGAGTACTTAGATATCTGAAGCCAATGGTTGGCAACCAAGCAAGGGTGGAAGGGTGCATCACCGAAGCTTTTACCCTTAAGAAAGTGGGATACTTTTCAAGTTTTTACTTTGCAGAGCACACAATGTAAATACTTCGACGATGCCATACAATATGGATGAACATCCACCTTGCAGCGATCTCTATTTTTGCAATGAAGGGCACTACCGTTGATGGTAGTCGAAGCTACAATTGTACAGCAGATGAAACAACGGCCGCTTTCCTCTACATGTATGCTAATATAGATGGGATGGATAAATATTTCGAGTAAGTTTTTGTCCTAACATTGATGCTTATCGGCATATTATGCATCTTGTATATTCATGAATGTTTTTTCCGTCCAGTGAGTTCCACAAGCAAAATTGGACACATAGGTATCAACCTACGAGCAAACAAGTAGAAATGATGCGACGGGACGGAATAAATGTGTAGGATCGAAGAGCACGTGAAAAGCTACCAGAGGGGGGTGAATGGTAGATTAAAACTTTTCGCAGCGGAAACAACAAAAACCCCTCAGCAAAAATTCAATCGGTTAAAGAAACCGTGTGTGCAAGTGTTTTCAAACGTGTTCAACCGTGAAAAATCAAGTAGAGAGGTAGAGAATCAAGTTATGGATCTAATGCAACAAGAATCACTTTAAAACACGAAGTAAAACTTGAAATACGATCAAAACATTAAACGAAAATCAATCTGTTCTACCCGATATAAAACAGATCTGCAACGCTGCAAAGAAACTCGTGTATCTCAAAAACTACAGATCCGAAGCTCGTGAAAATTTCACAGATGATAGATAATTCAGTTTTAAAGACAACCCAAAAAGAATCACGTCAATCGGATCTGTAAAACTCGAGTTATGAACAAAACACCGAAGCAACGTCGTTCTGTCCAGAAACTCGGCGAGAAAGACTTGACGAAAAACAAGTCGGACGAACAAGGCACAAAAGCTCCTCGAAACTATGAATTTTTTTTCAGAAACACAAGAGGAACAGCCCAAAGTTCTCTCTCCACGAGAGCTCTGGCCTCCCTTGCTTTTATAGCCAGCCCTCAGGCTAAACAATCCAATCTAGGACTCCTACTCCTAATTGGACTCGTATCCTAACTTACCATAACTGCTCAGGACTCTCCTATTCGCAGATAGAAGCAATCGTGAGACTTCCAAACACCTTAGGAACGTCCTAAACATTCCTAAAACAACTCAACTTCGTGCCTAGCACGAAATCCTATCATAACCAACTCAAATCTTCCATATTTGAGCCATATCGGACTCAGCCTCAGCCTGAGTACGCAATCCAGCCGGTTGGACCTTTCCGACCAATTCTTTACGTCCACTTCTCTTCATCACGCCTTGGAACAATGTTGCCACGTCCATACACTCCTTGCACACGTGCAAACACCTTCCAACGACGTACACGCAACCTTCATATTGTCACACCCGGTTTTTCCGAAGAAACAACCAAGTGAATATCACATGTATGCCAGGATCATTTTCTCATACATGTGATGACAAATAGTGAAGCATCATTTATTACAAGCCAGGTGTCGAATATAAATAAGTCTTACATAATAAATGTCTCGATGGACAATAATAAGTTCATCACAAGTAAATAAACTAGCAGCGGAATATTATTCTTTAGGGCTCCATCACAGGCGTTGCCCGGGGGTCTTCATGAACCTAAAAACCTTCTTCAGGTCCAAAGTCTTGGTCATTATACACCACCTCATTATCTTGACCTGAGCAGCAATATAAACCAACAAATATGCAAGGTTGAGTACCAATGGTACTCAGCAAGTGTGGGAAAATTATATCATGCATGGCTAGAACAAGGAGAGGTTGAACTCATGGTTAAAGCACTACGCAATTAATACCTATCACCTTAGCTTATTAAGCACCTACATTACTACACAGGTGAAATAGTCCAAATCTCCCATCCCATCATCATAAACCAATAACCATAATCATCATTTCCAATGTTAAGCTCCCCGCTTAACTTCCAAAACCATCAATTCTCTAATCATGAATAAGTCCAGGCCGCTCTTAACCGTGAGCACGGCTGTCAAGACAGTTTTGACTCTGCAGAGTTTGTACCACTGTACCCACAAGTAGTGATTTCATCCCCCGTTGCCGGGTGGACTAAAAGAACCTCCATTATGCCAGTGGCTACGATCCACATTCACACTTCCCAGGTGTGTGGCCAAGAGATCACTACGAAGCTTTTACAAAGGGATTCCCGACGAGCGTGGGCCCACTGAGGTTTCACCCCTAACAGCATACAAGAGGCTCCAACCCCGCTGCAGTGGCCCCCTCTTGAGCCTTGCGGTTCATATGGCAGTCCAGCTGACTCCTATTCCCCGCACCATCCAACACACCCATACTACGCCGGGGATACACCTAATTAATTGGCCAAGCTGCCCCATCTCAGCATGTGGTTGGCACTGTAAAGCCGGGTTACATGCTCCATGAACCGGTCCTTAGGATCCAGGCAAGTACTAAACACAAACCCAAATCTCGTGCACCCAGCACACAACCAAAACATCCAACTTGCCTTGATCCCTACCTCTACATATCTCACAATATCTCATTCAAGAGTATGGTAGCATAAACTGATGATTTCATGTCCCAAATACCCCATTCTAAGCATGGCTAAGCATATGCATGGAAATAAATGACATGGTAAAATAAATCCCAACCCAAGCTACAAGGAAACAAGGTAATGCAATTCTAGGAAAACTTTCCTAGCATGGGTTTCATATTTCATTTGACAATGCAAATAATTCTATCTACACATCCTAGCATAGGATCAAAGTGGTCAAGGACACTTGCCTCCTTCTTGCTGCTCTTGAAATGGGTAGTCTTGGTCTTGGAATTGAATAATTTGTTCTTGAGCAGGTTCTACTTCATACCATCACACATAGCAAAAGAAAAACAACAATCATAAGACATAGTTCACACTTCTACTTCATACAAACTACACATTCACATTTATGAAAGTTCTTTACCATTATATGTGTGGTGGATACTCTATGTGTGTTGATTTGTGGCTTGCATACACTTTTATGCATATGTGTATGATTCCTACTTTGGTGTTTATATTTATACTCACATACTATATATATATATATGTGTATATGTGTGTTTCAGTTTTAAATAAATTCCTTATATTAAACTACCAAGTATGTATGAAAAGTATTTTTCTGCTCCATATGTGCCTTCATAATTTCTATCAACCCTAAACTGAATTCTTTGTATTTTAGAAACTCCATTTATCATTTACTAGTTTCTATATCTTCAGATTCATATTCTCATGCATAATTGTGCATTTTATTATTAAATTAGTAATACACACTACCTAAACAGATTAGGTTCTGGTCCTAAATAATTTAAGATCATATTTTGACCTTGGCTTCTGATGTATACTATTTCATAATTATTTTCCCTATTTTTCTTTAACTATTCTTTACTTAAAAATGTGTCCCTATACTATTAAATGTGAATAATAGATGAAACAGATTTATTTCAGCCCAAAAATATATTTTTATCTCACTCCAAAGTTTTCTAAGTACTGAGAAAGTTTTTAATAAATTTGACAATTATTTTTGTCCCCCTTTTTAATATTTAAACACTAGTTACATATTCAATTTTCTAAATTAAATACTAAACAGGGCTAAAATAATGAATTCACCCCATTACAGGGTCTATAATATCATTTTCATAATTTCCAGGGGTCTAGCTACACTTTTCAGAGGTGTTTTTCTTAATTTCTATTAAGTCCAGGGGCTAAAACTGATTTTTAAATGAATTTACATGATTTTCTGGAGTTCCAGGGGCTAGATCTGAAGTTTCCGGGGCTAGCTCTCAATTCCAGAGAACCCCAGGGGGTAGCACGTAAGAATTCCAGTCTTTATAATGCGGGGCTGACGTGGACCGTCTGATTTTAAACCGACGGCTGAGATTATAACATCGAACCGGTACGCGGGGTTTTAAAGTCTACCGTGCGATTTAAAATAAACGGCGCACAAGCGGCCACGTCGCTCTGATCGAGCGCGGGCGGCGCTGCCGGCGGCGCACGGCGGCGGGAAGCGGCGATCTCGCCGGAAACTTTCGGATCCTCGAGAATTCTGCCTAGAACTGTGATCTTATGGCTTAGATCGGTAGAGGGGAGGTCAGGGATCTCACCTCGGGGGTTTTCTCGAGCTCGGGGGTCCTGGAAAGTGCTCTGCGGCGAGGTCCGAGGCAAAACCACGGCGAAGCTCGTCGGAGCTGGATTTGCACCGTATATCTTCGGGTTTTCTGCACCTGCAAAGTTCCCCGGAGGCGGTGGATCAAGACCAACGAGTTAGATCAGAGTTTCCGAGCTTAGATCGGCCAGAATTCACCGGCGAAGTCTCGGTGCTCACCGGAGTGAAAATCGGCGATCGCGTGAGCAAAACTGATCGGATCGGTTGTTTTTATAGCCGGGGGAGGGCGGTGGTTCTGTTGTGATCGAGTTAGAGTCCTCAGGTTCCAGAATTCGGCTGCGGGACGCGGTTTCCCGATCGGTTGCGATCGAGCGCGCGCGCGGGGAAAGAAGTCCGGGGTCGCGGGGCTCGGGTTAGGGATGACAGGCGGGTCCCACATGTCAGCGAGGGGCAGCGCGGCGCGCGCGGGGGCGGGCTGCGCGGGGGTTTGCTGGGCCGGCTGGGGTTTCGGCCCACTGGCCAGTTTTTTTCTGGTTTTCCTTTTTCTTTTTCATTTCTTTTCTGTTTTGAGTATAATTTGAATTCCAGTTTGAATTTGAATTTTTGCAAAACATGCAATACGTCCAAAAATTTCTAAATTCCCCTCTGAACATGGTTTATGGTTCTAAATAAAAAAATTTGAGTCTTTGACTAAAAATTTGGGGTGTTACAGCTCTACCCCCCTTAAAAGAAATCTCGTCCTCGAGATTGGTGTTTCTAAGAAAATAATTCCGGAAATTGTGCCTTAAGCTCATCTTCCCGTTCCCAGGTGGCTTCCTCTTCTGAGTGATGCTTCCACTGCACCTTGCACATCCTGATTCTCTTATTTCTGGTGAGGCGTTCCATTGTCTCCAAAATCTTGTATGGTTGCTCGGCATAAGACAAATCCTCAGCTACATCCACTTCATTCATGGGTAACACCTCCTCAGGCGTCCTCAGACATTTCTTGAGTTGTGACACATGAAACACATCGTGCACGTCCGACAGATGAACCGGCAACTCTAGTTGGTATGCCACTTCGCCTTTTCTTTCCAAAACTTGAAAGGGTCCGATGTATCGAGGTGACAACTTCCCTTTCACCTTGAACCGACGAAGTCCTCTGATAGGGGACACCTTGAGATAAACATAGTCTCCCACGTTGAAAACTAGCTCTCTTCTTCGTACATCAGCATAACTCTTCTGGCGTGTCTGTGCTATCCTCAAGTTGTTGCGAATCTCCCTCACCTTTGCCTCGGCTTCTTGTAGCACTTCTGGACCAAACACTTTACTTTCTCCTGTTTGGTTCCAAAATAGGGGAGTTCTGCATTTCCTTCCATACAAAGCTTCAAACGGTGACATCTTCATACTAGCTTGATAACTGTTGTTATAGGAAAACTCCGCATACGGTAGGTTCTTGTCCCAACTCCTATTGTTTTTGAGTGCACATGCCCTTAACATATCTTCAAGGATCTGATTGGTTCTTTCCGTCTGCCCGTCAGTTTGGGGATGATAGGCAGAGCTGAAGTTCAGATGGGTTCCCATGGTTTCATGCAACTTTTGCCAAAACCTCGAGGTGAACTGTGTCCCTCGATCCGACACTATCTTCTTCGGCACTCCATGGTAACACACAATCCTTGACATGTACAATTCTGCCAACTTGGATCCGCTGTAGCTTTCTTTCACAGGGATGAAATGAGCTACCTTGGTTAGCCTATCAATAATAACCCATATTGAATCATACCCGGATTGGGTCCTAGGCAATCCCACGACAAAATCCATGCTGATCTCTTCCCATTTCCATTCAGGCACTTTGAGTGGTTGCAGCAATCCCGCGGGTCGTTGATGTTCTGCTTTCACCAACTGACATGTGTCACATAGGGCAACATGTTCCGCGACATCTCGCTTCATGCCATACCACCAATACCTGCTCTTGAGGTCCTGGTACATCTTCGTACTCCCAGGATGAATGGAATAGTCGGAATCGTGAGCCTCCTTCAAAATTAATTTACGAATCTCCTTTACTTCTGGCACACAGATCCTTTTCCCGTGCCACACCGTTCCTTGTTCATCCTCTCTAAAACCAGGAGCTTTATTTTCCTTGATGAGCTGTCTGATCTCTTGTATCTTCTCATCATTCTTTTGTCCCTCGCGTATGTCTCGCTCAAGTGTGGAGTCCACTTCCATGGCGATGGCTTTACCACTATTTACTAGACATAGATTGAGCCTTATAACCTCGTCCTTCAATTCTGCAGGCATATCCTTCAAGCTCAACTTATTGACCTGCACTTTCCGACTCAAGGCATCGGCCACGACGTTTGCTTTCCCGGGATGATAGTTGATGCCTACATCAAAGTCATTGATTAGCTCTAACCATCTCCTTTGTCTAAGGTTGAGATCTGGCTGTGTGAATATGTACTTCAAACTCTTATGATCCGTATATATCTCTGTCCTCTTCCCCATCAAATAGTGCCGCCAAATTTTCAACGCGTGTACCACTGCAGCTAGTTCTAGGTCATGTGTAGGATAGTTCTTCTCGTGCTTCCGAAGCTGCCGGGATGCATATGCCACGACATGTCCCTCTTGCATGAGAACACATCCCAACCCGTTTCCAGAGGCATCGCAGTATACCGTGAAATTCTTCTGCATATCTGGCATAACCAACACTGGGGCTGTTGTCAATCTCTTCTTTAGCTCCTGAAAGCTCGTATCGCACTGTGGCGTCCAGGTGAATGTGATTCCCTTTTCCAACAGTTTGGTGAGAGGTCTCGAGATCTTGGAGAATCCCTCAATAAATCGTCGATAGTATCCAGCCAATCCCAAAAAGCTTCGAACTTCCCCGACATTTTCAGGGGTTTTCCACTTCTGGATATCTTCGATTTTGGCGGGATCTACGGAGATTCCTCCCTCCGAGATTATATGTCCTAAAAAGGGAACTCTCTTCAGCCAAAACTCACACTTGCTCAACTTGGCATATAGTTGGTGTTCTCTCAGCCTCTGTAACACCAACCTTAGATGTTTCTCATGTTCTTCTTCATCTTTGGAGAAGACGAGAATATCATCTATGAAAACCACCACAAATTTGTCCAGATATTCCATGAATACCTTGTTCATGAGGTACATGAAATATGCCGGGGCATTGGTTAGCCCGAAAGGCATGACAGTGTATTCATACAGTCCGTACCGAGATACGAAAGCTGTCTTGGGAATATCAGATTGCCTTATCTTGAGTTGGTGGTATCCCGACCTGAGATCAATTTTCGAGAACACACAAGCTCCCCTCAACTGATCAAACAAGTCTTCAATGCGGGGTAATGGGTACTTGTTCTTGATGGTTACCTCATTCAAGGCACGGTAATCCACGCATAACCTTTGAGTTCCATCTTTCTTAGGCACAAATATTACCGGAGCTCCCCATGGTGAGGAACTAGGGCGAACATACCCCTTTTCCGTCAATTCTCTCAAATGATCCTTGAGCTCTTCTAGCTGCTTGGAGTCCATTCGATAAGGTCTCTTGTATATCGGGGCTGTTCCCGGTACTAGCTCGATTGCGAATTCCACGTCACGGTCGGGAGGCATTCCTGGCAACTCCTCCAGAAAAACATCTGGATATTCCCTGATAGTCCTGATTTCCTCAACTTTCACCTCCACTTGATTTAATTTAATGTCCCTCCTAGGCTCGTGTATCGTTATGAACTTTACTCTTGTGCCACTAGGGTGAGTTAGTTCCACCGTTCTGGTCGAACAATGGATGATTCCTTTATGTTTGGCCAACCAATCCATACCCAAAATAATATCTATCCCTTGTGAATCGATCACTATGAGGTTAGCGGTAAATACTACCCCATTAATGTCTAGGTTCACTTTGGGACACACTTGTCTTGTCCTTATTTCTCCACCTGGAGAATTTACCGCTAGCATATGGTTCATTTGTGTGGTTGCTAGGTCATGCTTCTTAACAAACCCTTGAGCAATGAACGAATGGGTAGCACCAGAATCAAACAGCAGAGTTGCAAGGTGTAAATTGGCAGGAAACTTACCAACTACCACGTCGGGTGCCTCTTGTGCTTCCTCCATAGTGACGTGGTTCACCCGTCCTCTCATTACGTTCTGCTGCTGTGGCTGCGTGGGCTTCTTCTTTGGACACTTATGGGCGTAGTGCCCCACTTCACCACAGCTGAAACATTGCACCCCAATCTTAGATGCTTGGCCCTTGTTGTCTTGGGGTTGGTTTGGGGGTCCTTGCACTGCTGGTCGAGGTGGATATGCGGGGCGAGGCTGTTGTACAAACTGACGTTGCGGCTGTGCTGGTGCTGCGGGAGGCCTGTAGTTTGGGTTGTACCCTCTTGGTGCTGAATAGGATACCGCAGCACGGCTCGTCTGCCCCGTAGGTGGCTGCATCATACGTGGGCGGGTGTTGCTCCCTGAGGCTTGATGTGACCACCCAGCCTTCCTCTTATTCTCATTTTCCAGGGCCTTCAGCTTCCTTTCCACCACAAACGCTCTGTCCACCATCTTTTGAAAGCTTTCATACTCATTTGAGGACATTGCACACTGCATCTCTGCGGTAAGTCCTTCCACGAAACAATCTTGTTTCTGCTCATCTGTCTCTATGTCTCGTGGAGCATAACGGGATAGTTGAGTGAATTTAGTGAGGTATTCCCTCACCGTCATGTTTCCCTGCTGCAGTCCCAAAAACTCTTTCCTCTTGTTCTTGAGTTCACCTCTTGGGATGTAATGGTTGCGGAAGCTACGCTTGAACTCTTCCCAAGTGATGCTCTCAGGGTCATGATGGGCGGCCACGTAGGCGGTCCACCAATCAGCAGCAGGTCCCTGCAATTGATGAGAGGCAAACAGCACCCTCTCATACCCTTGGCATTGTATGATTCTCATCTTACTTTCAATGGTCTTCAGCCAATCATCTGCCTCCAGAGGTTCAGCAGCACTTGCAAACTTTGGAGGTTGAGTTCCTAGAAACTCACTCAACCTTGGTTGGCGTGGTGCAGCTTGTGGAGGTGGAACTTGATGCAAGTTGGCCACTACTTGAGTCAAGTTCTGGATGAGCTGATTTTGATTCTCCAGCATTTGGTGGAGAGGATCAACTTCTTCACGGCGACCACCCCGGTTCTGGCCTCCAGAAAGATGAGAGTTGCATGCCTCATCATTGTTGTTGGCGGGGTTGGCAGCACGTCCTTTTCCTCTTCCGGCCATCTGGCAGAATCAACAAATGTTAATTTGAAAGCATTTAGTATCATCTTACTACTTTCACTTGTTTGTACTTTGAAGTGTTGAAGTTTTGTTAAAATCTTACGAGGGTTTTATATCTCACACCCAATAAATGCACTATTATTTCCTGTGGGTTCACACACCAAAGCAAAACAATCTGAAGACGAGGCTGTGGACACTTGCTCATGGCTTCCACAACTCACGTCACACACCAAGCATTATCACACCATTAACTACGTAACGACTCGACTACTCGTCCTCTTGCTAGCTAGGGGAAAGACTCTACACTACTCATCCTCTTGAGCTGGCTCCTCGGGATCTTCCTCCTCATTTCGGCTACCTTCTGACTCTGCTTTGGGTGGGGAGGCTGCTGGTGGAGAAGTGCGACGACGCCTGATCGCTCGGCGATCCGGGGAGTCAGGGGTCCATGGATCACTTACGGTGACACACAGTTCATTCCCATCTCCTCTTTCTCTCGCCTTTAAACAAGCTCGCAGCAATGCTTCCGTCTCCTTCAGAGTATCTCGGACATCCTGAAGCTCTTGTTGACACTCCTGCAGTCGAGTGCTGAGCATAGCAGCATCCTCCAAGCACAAGTCCATGTGCTCATGGGAAGTCCCTTGCTGCACCGGTGGGTACTTGTACTCCGTGGTACCACTCTCACGTTGGAGGACATACATGTACTCAGTTTTGTCCAAGTGGCGACGATAGATGTGGCTCTGGCAGGTGATGGCCTCCCAGGTGACATCCCTTTCTGCTTACACTTGTGTTGCTCGACAAGCTGGAGAATGGTGGATCTTCAGCAGTTGATTCTCGTGTATAATCCTCATCTCCGAACTCCATTCTTCCCTCTTCTCACGGATGGTCCTGGTGGAGTTATAGTGGATGATGAGCTTGCCCGTATTGCCGGCGGCTTCGAGCATACGTCGAAGACGGCGCAACAAATCTC
Source organism: Neostapfia colusana (assembly GCA_030760725.1). Classification (NCBI taxonomy): domain Eukaryota; kingdom Viridiplantae; phylum Streptophyta; class Magnoliopsida; order Poales; family Poaceae; genus Neostapfia; species Neostapfia colusana. The sequence continues at coordinate 16,649,355 of JASWHV010000017.1, read as the reverse complement.
CTACTGCCAGTCCGTAGGAAAGGTACGTCACTGGACGACTCTCCTCTCTTTCAGCAAGGGCAACTACGGGAACTCTCCCTCCCGTGGATTTACGAGCGGTGCGAATCATGCGAACCATCTAAAACAAAAGAATTTAAAATTAGGTTAGATAAAATTTCAAACAAAAATCCTATTTTTGAATGGAAGTTGGGGTAAGATGAAGAAAATGACTCTTTTAATAACACTTTTTCACCCACACCTTGGAAAATAGTTTTTAAGAAAATAGAGCCCTTAAATACGTCCATTTTTACCTAGGTCCACGTTCCTACGGGCAACCTTGGCTCTGATACCACCTCTGTCACACCCGGTTTTTCCGAAGAAACAACCAAGTGAATATCACATGTATGCCAGGATCATTTTCTCATACATGTGATGACAAATAGTGAAGCATCATTTATTACAAGCCAGGTGTCGAATATAAATAAGTCTTACATAATAAATGTCTCGATGGACAATAATAAGTTCATCACAAGTAAATAAACTAGCAGCGGAATATTATTCTTTAGGGCTCCATCACAGGCGTTGCCCGGGGGTCTTCATGAACCTAAAAACCTTCTTCAGGTCCAAAGTCTTGGTCATTATACACCACCTCATTATCTTGACCTGAGCAGCAATATAAACCAACAAATATGCAAGGTTGAGTACTAATGGTACTCAGCAAGTGTGGGAAAATTATATTATGCATGGCTAGAACAAGGAGAGGTTGAACTCATGGTTAAAGCACTACGCAATTAATACCTATCACCTTAGCTTATTAAGCACCTACATTACTACACAGGTGAAATAGTCCAAATCTCCCATCCCATCATCATAAACCAATAACCATAATCATCATTTCCAATGTTAAGCTCCCCGCTTAACTTCCAAAACCATCAATTCTCTAATCATGAATAAGTCCAGGCCGCTCTTAACCGTGAGCACGGCTGTCAAGACAGTTTTGACTCTGCAGAGTTTGTACCACTGTACCCACAAGTAGTGATTTCATCCCCCGTTGCCGGGTGGACTAAAAGAACCTCCATTATGCCAGTGGCTACGATCCACATTCACACTTCCCAGGTGTGTGGCCAAGAGATCACTACGAAGCCTTTACAAAGGGATTCCCGACGAGCGTGGGCCCACTGAGGTTTCACCCCTAACAGCATACAAGAGGCTCCAACCCCGCTGCAGTGGCCCCATCTTGAGCCTTGCGGTTCATATGGCAGTCCAGCTGACTCCTATTCCCCGCACCATCCAACACACCCATACTACGCCGGGGATACACCTAATTAATTGGCCAAGCTGCCCCATCTCAGCATGTGGTTGGCACTGTAAAGCCGGGTTACATGCTCCATGAACCGGTCCTTAGGATCCAGGCAAGTACTAAACACAAACCCAAATCTCGTGCACCCAGCACACAACCAAAACATCCAACTTGCCTTGATCCCTACCTCTACATATCTCACAATATCTCATTCAAGAGTATGGTAGCATAAACTGATGATTTCATGTCCCAAATACCCCATTCTAAGCATGGCTAAGCATATGCATGGAAATAAATGACATGGTAAAATAAATCCCAACCCAAGCTACAAGGAAACAAGGTAATGCAATTCTAGGAAAACTTTCCTAGCATGGGTTTCATATTTCATTTGACAATGCAAATAATTCTATCTACACATCCTAGCATAGGATCAAAGTGGTCAAGGACACTTGCCTCCTTCTTGCTGCTCTTGAAATGGGTAGTCTTGGTCTTGGAATTGAATAATTTGTTCTTGAGCAGGTTCTACTTCATACCATCACACATAGCAAAAGAAAAACAACAATCATAAGACATAGTTCACACTTCTACTTCATACAAACTACACATTCACATTTATGAAAGTTCTTTACCATTATATGTGTGGTGGATACTCTATGTGTGTTGATTTGTGGCTTGCATACACTTTTATGCATATGTGTATGATTCCTACTTTGGTGTTTATATTTATACTCACATACTATATATATATATGTGTATATGTGTGTTTCAGTTTTAAATAAATTCCTTATATTAAACTACCAAGTATGTATGAAAAGTATTTTTCTGCTCCATATGTGCCTTCATAATTTCTATCAACCCTAAACTGAATTCTTTGTATTTTAGAAACTCCATTTATCATTTACTAGTTTCTATATCTTCAGATTCATATTCTCATGCATAATTGTGCATTTTATTATTAAATTAGTAATACACACTACCTAAACAGATTAGGTTCTGGTCCTAAATAATTTAAGATCATATTTTGACCTTGGCTTCTGATGTATACTATTTCATAATTATTTTCCCTATTTTTCTTTAACTATTCTTTACTTAAAAATGTGTCCCTATACTATTAAATGTGAATAATAGATGAAACAGATTTATTTCAGCCCAAAAATATATTTTTATCTCACTCCAAAGTTTTCTAAGTACTGAGAAAGTTTTTAATAAATTTGACAATTATTTTTGTCCCCCTTTTTAATATTTAAACACTAGTTACATATTCAATTTTCTAAATTAAATACTAAACAGGGCTAAAATAATGAATTCACCCCATTACAGGGTCTATAATATCATTTTCATAATTTCCAGGGGTCTAGCTACACTTTTCAGAGGTGTTTTTCTTAATTTCTATTAAGTCCAGGGGCTAAAACTGATTTTTAAATGAATTTACATGATTTTCTGGAGTTCCAGGGGCTAGATCTGAAGTTTCCGGGGCTAGCTCTCAATTCCAGAGAACCCCAGGGGGTAGCACGTAAGAATTCCAGTCTTTATAATGCGGGGCTGACGTGGACCGTCTGATTTTAAACCGACGGCTGAGATTATAACATCGAACCGGTACGCGGGGTTTTAAAGTCTACCGTGCGATTTAAAATAAACGGCGCACAAGCGGCCACGTCGCTCTGATCGAGCGCGGGCGGCGCTGCCGGCGGCGCACGGCCGCGGGAAGCGGCGATCTCGCCGGAAACTTTCGGATCCTCGAGAATTCTGCCTAGAACTGTGATCTTATGGCTTAGATCGGTAGAGGGGAGGTCAGGGATCTCACCTCGGGGGTTTTCTCGAGCTCGGGGGTCCTGGAAAGTGCTCTGCGGCGAGGTCCGAGGCAAAACCACGGCGAAGCTCGTCGGAGCTGGATTTGCACCGTATATCTTCGGGTTTTCTGCACCTGCAAAGTTCCCCGGAGGCGGTGGATCAAGACCAACGAGTTAGATCAGAGTTTCCGAGCTTAGATCGGCCAGAATTCACCGGCGAAGTCTCGGTGCTCACCGGAGTGAAAATCGGCGATCGCGTGAGCAAAACTGATCGGATCGGTTGTTTTTATAGCCGGGGGAGGGCGGTGGTTCTGTTGTGATCGAGTTAGAGTCCTCAGGTTCCAGAATTCGGCTGCGGGACGCGGTTTCCCGATCGGTTGCGATCGAGCGCGCGCGCGGGGAAAGAAGTCCGGGGTCGCGGGGCTCGGGTTAGGGATGACAGGCGGGTCCCACATGTCAGCGAGGGGCAGCGCGGCGCGCGCGGGGGCGGGCTGCGCGGGGGTTTGCTGGGCCGGCTGGGGTTTCGGCCCACTGGCCAGTTTTTTTCTGGTTTTCCTTTTTCTTTTTCATTTCTTTTCTGTTTTGAGTATAATTTGAATTCCAGTTTGAATTTGAATTTTTGCAAAACATGCAATACGTCCAAAAATTTCTAAATTCCCCTCTGAACATGGTTTATGGTTCTAAATAAAAAAAATTTGAGTCTTTGACTAAAAATTTGGGGTGTTACACATATGCACTGCCCTTGATCCAAACATGCTGCACGACCTCCCGATCAACTCAACCACAGCTCCTCCCGAACTTGGTTGTTGGAACCTCATCTCCTCCCTGAGACTAGTCCAAGGATCCCGTCACCAGCCATGTCTTGAACTCAAGCAACACCTGCACATGAATAAACAACCAATTCTTCCGAGCACAAGTCCTTGACTTGACTCATGTTAGTTTGAAAACCACAACGCCTTACATGAGCACGTCACATAAGCATGTTGCAAACCATATCAAATGATAACAACCATAACCACCAAAACACACAAAAAACTTAGCAAATTAATACTAAGCAAACCTTCCCATAAAGCAAGTTTGAAACATTGCGAGTTAAAAGCAAAAACAAGACGCTGCAGTTCTACGAGTTGAACTTCACGGGAGCTCCCTAAAAACAAGCTCCGGACCTCACAGAAGCTCTCCGGACCTTGCAGGAGCTCTCCGGACCTTGCGTCGTACCTTGCCAACACTTGGCGGACCTAACAAAGAACTTGTCGGACCTTGCCACAGAAGAATGTTTTGGCAATATTCAAAACTTTGAATGTTAATGCTAACTTTTATCCTAATTGCCAATGTATCAGCACACATAGGTCTCAGAATCTCCCCCTTGATGAATGCATTGGCAACACCAATTAAAATCCGAACATTGGCTTATGAAAAGTTTTGAAAAGCTTTGAAAACTCATTTCTCCCCCTTTATTAATTTCTCCCCATTTTTTAAAATCAGAGAAGGAAGAAAGTGTATAACATATGCAAAGTGTAAAAAAATCTCTCCTTATACATATTTCTCCCCCTTTGACAATGTATTCAGCAAGGTTCAAAAGAGAAATTTTTAAATGTTATGAGTATATTATAACATATACATACAAAACAAAGCTCATCCAATTCATGCTATCAGGTTACTTACACTATCACATCAATGAGATACATAAAGTAGTGTAAGCCATGCTAGAGATCAAATGTATTTTTCAGTTTAAGCAAGTCATGATCTCCCTTACTCAACTATTTCAAAACCTGAAAACATGACACTTGTTGCTGCATTTTTATTATTCATAATCATTTAAGGCACAAAGTTGATCATATGATATTTGCAAGAGATTATATGCCGCATCAGCCTTATTCTAACCAACCAAGCCAAGCCTATGTCATTTGACAATCAGAAGCTTAAGGACATGGTTTTAGTCATACACAATTCCTTCCAAGTTCATATCTTAGTGCAATGATAAGCAATCTCAAAAGAAGAAGTGCGATGCATGCATATTCTCTTGATCTTTTCTCAATTTTTTATTTGAAAACTCAACATGTGAGCTGATCACTTGATTACTTTTTTGTTATGATTAAAAGCACTTGTGAGCACGCAACAAGTTCAAAACAGCAAGAAAGTTCGATCAGGACCAGATTTAGTGTAAGTAATTATTCCAATTACTAGTCATGGCAAAAACTACAAAATGTATAACATGAGTAATGTAGTAAGAACTTTCAGCCTGTAAAAGGAATCACAAAGTCATATATGTTTGAAATACTATGCTCATAATATTTTAGTTTCAAATTCACACATAGACTTTCAAAGTTTCAAAAACTCCCCCTCAATTTAAGCCATGAGGATGCATAACCCCTATTTCACTACGAATGAAACAAAAACGAGTGAAATCCAAAGGTTTTGTAAAAATATCAGCCAATTGTTGTTCGGTATCGACATGGTGAAGTACAATGTTTCCTTTTTCAACATTATCACGAAGAAAGTGATACCTAATGTCAATGTGCTTAGTTCTAGAGTGTTTCACGTTGTTTTTAGCAACACAAATTGCACTAGTGTTATCACAAAACGGTAGAACACTATCTAAATCAACCCCATAGTCCTTAAGTGTTTGAACAATCTAAAGAATTTGTGAGCAAGCGCTAGCCGCAGCTACATATTCAGATTCGGCCGTGGATTGTGCAACTGAACTTTGTTTTCTAGAGGACCAAGTAATAAGTGAATTACCAAGAAAATAACAAGCACCCGAAGTACTTTTCCTATCAATCCTACAACTACCAAAATCAGCATCCGAAAAAGCTTTCAAAGAAACGGTTGAGGAAGAAGGAAGAAAAATGCCAAATTCTTGAGTTCCATGTAGGTACCTGAGAATCCTTTTGATGGCTTGGCGATGTGAAGCACGTGGAGAAGCTTGAAAACGTGCACAAAGACATACGCTGAATTGTATGTCCGGTCTTGACGCCGTGAGATACAAAAGTGATCAATCATACTTTTGTATTCTTTTTTATCGACCGGGTCACCATCTTCGTCAAGTTCAAGTGTTGTTGCTGTTCCCATTGGTGTCCGAAGAGGCTTGCATTTGTCCATGTTGAAGCGCTTAAGAAGGTCCTTTGTTTACTTAGTTTGATGCACAAAAGTTCCTTTTGTTTGCTTGATTTGCAGCCCCAAAAAGTATGTGAGTTCTCCCATCATACTCATCTCAAATTCTGAACTCATCATAGCTGAAAACTTGGACACGAGATCATGAGAAGCACAACCAAAGATAATATCATCCACATACACTTGAACGAATAATGAGTCATTGCCATGCTTAAGTACAAAAAGAGTTTTATCAACCTTGCCCATGGTAAACCCCTTTTCAAGTAAGAATGTTTTTAACCTATCATACCATGCTCTAGGGGCTTGTTTTAGACCGTACAAGACTTTGGACAGTTTGTAAACATGATTAGGAAAATTTGGATTTTCAAAACCCGGTGGCTGCTTAACATAAACCTCCTCCTCTATGTAGCCATTAAGAAAAGCACTTTTAACATCCATTTGATATAACTTGAAACCTTTATATGCAGCAAATGCTAATAAAATTCTTATAGCTTCTAATCTAGCAACAGGAGCAAATGTTTCATCAAAATCTAGACCTTCAATTTGAGTGAAACCTTGAGCAACCAACCTAGCTTTATTCCTAACCACAACCCCATCCTCACTTTGCTTATTTTTTAAATACCCATTTAGTTCCAATTAATGTGTGACCTTGAGGTGGAGGTACAAGTTTCCAAACATTATTTCTTTCAAAATTTTCTAACTCCTCTTGCATGGCATTAATCCAAGATTCATTAGTGAGTGCGTGTGATATATCCTTGGGTTCAAAAGAAGCAACAAAAGCAGAATGAGCATGAGAGTTTGGATCGCAAAACCTGGACCGAGTGACTCGTTCATGCAAGCTTCCAATGATTTGTTGTGGAGGATGACTTTTGAGTACTCGGAGGGGAGTAGACACTTCACAAGCACCTTCTTCTTCATGTTCGGACCTTTGATTAGGAGAGTTTGTTGATTGAGGAAGGTCCGAACCAGCAGTAGTGACTGTTGGTGCTGGTTGTGGTGCAAAATCAGCAGCTTGATCGTTATTTACTTCCGAGTTTTTGGGCAGCAGCACCACTTCTTCATCTTCTTCAATAAAAATACTCTCCTCCTGCGGATATGGATCCGGACCTGCAATATCAAAGCTAGTACTTGGGCTAGCTTCATCAAAAGAAACCTCGCAAGTCTCCACAATTTTGTTAGTGTCAAGTAAAAGCACACGGTAGCCTCTAGTATGAGATGGATAACCAAGAAACATGCCATCAACAGATCTAGCTTCAAATTTATCAAGATTACCATGTTTCTTAACAAAGATTTGCAATCAAAAACCCTAAAGTGTGTAACACTAGGCCTATGTCCAAACCGGAGCTCATATGGGGTTTTTCCAAGCTTAGCACGCAAGAAAACACGATTTGAGACATAACAAGCGGTTGCAATTGCATCAGCCCAAAATTACCTAGGAGTTTGATATTCATCAAGCATAGTCCTAGCCATCTCAACTAAGGTCCTGTTCTTTCTTTCTACGACACCATTTTGTTGTGGTACATAGGGTGAAGAGTATTGATGATCTATTCCATTTTCAGCACAAAAGTGATCAAAGGATTGGTTTTTAAATTCAGTTCCGTTATCACTTCTAATTGCTTTTAATGATCCTGGGTGATCAATAGATAATCTAAGAAATAAAGTTCTAAAATGACTAAAATCTTCATTCTTAGATGCCATAAAATAAAACCAAGAATATCTGGAATAATCATCAACAATCACAAGCACATACCATTTACCTCCGAAGGATTGAACACGTGTCAGACCTACTGTGTCAAGATGTAGAAGTTGTCCTGGTTCAGCTGTCATGGTCATTGTGAGAGGAGCATGTGAACCTGCAACAAACTTAGCATGTATACAAGAAGAGCACACAATATCATTGTCCTTTTTAAGCTTCGGCAGCCCACGTATGCGATCGAGAGCACTAACATGAGTGAGATGATCAAAGCCTATGTGACCAAGTCTACGATGCCAAAAATATAGATCCTTTGTATCATTAGCAACTAGACACCGATGCTTAGAAGTTGACAAATTAAAATCAGCTTTAAAAACTCTTCCAAACCTAGACATGTTAAACAAAAGCTCACCTTTTGAATCTACAACCTTGCAGCAATTTTTAGCAAAGCTAACCTCTAGATTTTCATCAAGCAATTGTGAAACCGAAAGCAAGTTGTATTTCAAATTTTTAACAAGTGCCACATCTTTCAAAGTGTAGAGATTGTTTACTCTAACCGAACCTTTAGCAATTATGGGAGTAGAAGAGTTATCGGCGAAAGTAACATTTTCTACACGTGACACAAGAGAGAGAGAGGAGAACCATTCTTTGTTTCCGGTCATGTGGCGTGAGCAACCTGAATCCACAATCCAAATGTTCTCCTTCCTCAAACGTGAAACCTACACAGCAGCACAATACGTCGATGACTCAATACTGGGGTTAGTTAAAAGACTTTTAGGAATCTAGTACTGAGTCACACGACATCCAGCAGGAATAACACGCGGAAGCTGAGAAGGTACAGCAGGTTTATGAGCCAAACATCGAAAATTTTTGTTCCCAACTACTGACTTAGAAGATGTGTTATATGTAGCACAAAAAACAGTAGGTCCGGGAGCAAGTTTTTGACTCATTACAGCAGGTTGCAAGCTCCGAACATTCGGTCTAGCAGATTTTGCTTGGTTGTTATGTGATCTAGCAAGTATTCTTTGTTTCTTATCGTGTTTAGCTAGTCTATAACAAAAATCCATGACATGACCATCTCTACCACAGTAGGTACAATGAAAAATAACCTTATTATCATGTCTAGATGAGCAAGCAACACGTTTATTAGAACCCGAATGGGACAGTACTCCTGCAGATTTGAAAATCACCTCTTTTTGTCTAGGAGCTGTTTGAATCAAACCGCTTCCTAATGACTTTACAACTTTAGGTGGGTGTGCCTTAGCATGAGCATGAGAATTAAAACCTAAACCAGTTTTATCATTACAAGACTTGGAAGAATTCAGCAGCAAGTTTAGGTTCTTATTTGCATTAGAAAACCGATCTAGTGTCCTATGCATGTCATCAAGTTTATTGGACAGATCAAAGCAGTTTTCACATGAAGTTTTTCCTTTTAGTTTGCAATTTGAACAATATTTAACTTCATGCACACGTAAAGCATTGTTCAAAATAGAAATCTCATTCGTAGCATCATTTAGTTTCTTATTCAGATCATCACATGAAGAACAATGCAAATCAATTGTAGAACAACAAGCATCTTTCAAATTTTTATCATTAAGTGCAGCAAGCTCTTTGTTCTTTTCAATTTCAAGTTCAAGTTTATCAAGTGTAGATGCGTGTACACTTCTTAAAGAGGATAATTGTTCATAAATCAAATCACACGAGGAACAAGAATCATCACTAGGAATCAAAGTTTTTAAACGATTAATTTCAGATTCTAGTGATTCAATTTTAACAGCATTGTTCCTAAGTTTTTTATCCTTTTTCTTTAATATAACAGTGGCACGAGAAATAGCATCACACATTTCTTCGCAAGTGGGACATACCTCTTCATTTTCGCTGTTGTGTTCTGCCTCCTCGGAGCTTGAACTTGACTTGCTCGCCATGCAGCACATATTTGCCATAGCTTCTTCATCTTCATCACTACCGGTGTCCACATCACTTGAGCCGAAATCTTGAAGTGCAGAGATCATACTATGCACTATGTTGCGCATTGATAAATCTTTCTTCTTCTTATTCTTTGTGAACGATTTCTTCGGCCTTGTTTGCTTTTCTTCACGTGAAGTCGGACCTGAAAGGTTAGGGCACTCCGTACGAAAATGTCCTGTCTTACCACATTCGAAACATCGTTGAGGTCCGGAGCTTCCTCTCCTTCTAGTTCTCACATTTTGCAATGCTTTTGAGAACCGAGTAGAGATGAGTGCAAGCTCCTCCTCTGGAAACTCTTCAATCTGTTCAAGGGTCAGAGAGGACAGCAAAGAGAGTGCATCACTAGATGATGATTGACTAGAACTAGACATGTCACGTTGTGAAACAAATGTAATAGACTTGTTGGGGTTTTTACGTGAGATGATGTCAATTTCATGAGTTTTCAATTTAGAATAAAGCACGTCTAAAGTAAGAGAACTCATGACAGTAGATTCACGAATAGATGTAACTTTCATCTCCCAAATTGACATATCTAATGCTCCTAACAATTGTCTAGCATTTTCAGCATCTGAAAAGTTAACATTGACACTACGCAAGTTGCTGAGAATTTTATTAAAGCGAGCAAAAAGGTCGTCAATTGACTCACCGGGTTGCATCTCAAAACGCATGTATTCTTTCTTGAACATATCTTGCCTTACCTCCTTGATCGTATTGGATCCTTCATGGTAGTCACAAAGAGCTTTCCAAACATCATATGCAGATCGGAGGTGTGCAACACGGTCAAAGTCGCTTTGAGTCAATCCTTGGATGATCAAGTTGCGAGCCTTGTTGTTGTTGTCAAAATCTCTCATGTTCGCAGCCGTAACTTGATCGTTGGGTGGTACATCGAAGTTCCGGTAGACCTTTTCCCATATGGCGAAGCCTTGCGCCTGTATGTAGGCCTCCATCCGCGCCTTCCAAACCTGAAAATCGATGCCATTGAACACACAAGGTTTTGCGGAGTACTTCTCCATGATGGTTAGTCAAAACACGTGCAAATCACAAAGATTATAGCACCTTGGCTCTTATACCAATTGTAGGATCGAAGAGCACGTGAAAAACTACCAAAGGGGGGGTGAATGGTAGATTAAAACTTTTCGCAGCGGAAACAACAAAAACCCCTCAGCAAAAATTCAATCGGTAAAAGAAACCATGTGTGCAAGTGTTTTCAAACGTGTTCAACCATGAAAAATCAAGTAGAGAGATAGAGAATCAAGTTACGGATCTAATGCAACAAGAATCACTTGAAAACACGAAGTAAAACTTGAGATACGATCAAAACATTAAACGAAGATCAATCTGTTCTACCCGATATAAAATAGATCTGCAACGCTGCAAAGAAACTCGTGTATCTCAAAAACTACAGATTCGAAGCTCGTGAAAATTTCACAGATGAAAGATAATTGAGTTGTGAAGACAACCCAAAAAGAATCACGTCAATCGGATCTGTAAAACTCGAGTTATGAACGAAACACCAAAGCAACGTCGGTCTGTCCAGAAACTCGACGAGAAAGACTTGACGAAAAACAAGTCGGACGAACAAGGCACAAAAGCTCCTTGAAACTATGAACTTTATTCAATAGAAACACAAGAGGAACAGCCCAAAGTTCTCTCCCCACGAGAGCTCTGGCCTCCCTTGCTTTTATAGCCAGCCCTCAGGCTAAACAATCCAATCTAGGACTCCTACTCCTAATTGGACTCGTATCCTAACTTACCATAACTGCTCAGGACTCTCCTATGCGCAGATAGAAGCAATCGTGAGACTTCCAAATACCTTAGGAACGTCCTAAACATTCCTAAAACAACTCAACTTCGTGCCTAGGACGAAATCCTATCATAACCAACTCAAATATTCCATATTTGAGCCATATCCGACTCAGCCTCAGCCTGAGCACGCAATCCAGCCGGTTGGACCTTTCCGACCAATTCTTTACGTCCACTTCTCTTCATCACGCCTTGGAACAATGTTGCCACGTCCATGCACTCCTTGCACACGTGCAAACACCTTCCAACGACATACATGCAACCTTCATATGCACTGCCCTTGATCCAAACATGCTGCGCGACCTCCCGATCAACTCAACCACAGCTCCTACCGAATTTGGTTGTTGGAACCTCATCTCCTCCCTGAGACTAGTCCAAGGATCCCGTCACCAGCCATGTCTTGAACTCAAGCAACACCTGCACATGAATAAACAACCAATTCTTCCGAGCACAAGTCCTCGACTTGACTCATGTTAGTTCGAAAACCACAACACCTTACATGAGCACGTCACATAAGCATGTTGCAAACCATATCAAATGATAACAGCCATAACCACCAAAACACACAAAAAACTTAGCAAATTAATACTAAGCAAACCTTCCCATAAAGCAAGTTTGAAACATTGCGAGTTAAAAGCAAAAACAAGACGCTGCAGTTCTACGAGTTGAACTTCACGGGAGCTCCCTAAAAACAAGCTCCGGACCTCACAGAAGCTCTCCGGACCTTGCAGGAGCTCTCCGGACCTTGCGTCGTACCTTGCCAACACTTGGCGGACCTAACAAAGAACTTGTCGGACCTTGCCACAGAAGAATGTTTTGGCAATATTCAAAACTTTGAATGTTAATGCTAACTTTTATCCTAATTGCCATCGTATTCAGCACACATAGGTCTCACAATCTCCCCCTTGATGAATGCATTGGCAACACCAATTAAAATCCGAACATTGGCTTATGAAAAGTTTTGAAAAGCTTTGAAAACTCATTTCTCCCCCTTTATTAATTTCTCCCCATTTTTTAAAATCAGAGAAGGAAGAAAGTGTATAACATATGCAAAGTGTAAAAAAATCTCTCCTTATACATATTTCTCCCCCTTTGACAATGTATTCAGCAAGGTTCAAAAGAGAAATTTTTAAATGTTATGAGTATATTATAACATATACATACAAAACAAAGCTCATCCAATTCATGCTATCAGGTTACTTACACTATCACATCAATGAGATACATAAAGTAGTGTAAGCCATGCTAGAGATCAAATGTATTTTTCAGTTTAAGCAAGTCATGATCTCCCTTACTCAACTATTTCAAAACCTGAAAACATGACACTTGTTGCTGCATTTTTATTATTCATAATCATTTAAGGCACAAAGTTGATCATATGATATTTGCAAGAGATTATATGCCGCATCAGCCTTATTCTAACCAACCAAGCCAAGCCTATGTCATTTGACAATCAGAAGCTTAAGGACATGGTTTTAGTCATACACAATTCCTTCCAAGTTCATATCTTAGTGCAATCATAAGCAATCTCAAAAGAAGAAGTGCGATGCATGCATATTCTCTTGATCTTTTCTCAATTTTTTATTTGAAAACTCAACATGTGAGCTGATCACTTGATTACTTTTTTATGATTAAAAGCACTTGTCAGCACGCAACAAGTTCAAAACAGCAAGAAAGTTCGATCATGACCAGATTTAGTGTAAGTAATTATTTCAATTACTAGTCATGGCAAAAACTACAAAATGTATAACATGAGTAATGTAGTAAGAACTTTCAGCCTGTAAAAGGAATCACAAAGTCATATATGTATGAAATACTATACTCATATTATTTTAGTTTCAGATTCACACATAGACTTTCAAAGTTTCAAAAACTCCCCCTCAATTTAAGTCATGAGGATGCATAACCCCTATTTCACTACGAATGAAACAAAAACGAGTGAAATCCAAAGGTTTTGTAAAAATATCAGCCAATTGTTGTTCGGTATCGACATGGTGAAGCACAATGTTTCCTTTTTCAACATTATCACGAAGAAAGTGATACCTAATGTCAATGTGCTTAGTTCTAGAGTGTTTCACGGGATTTTTAGCAATACAAATTGCACTAGTGTTATCACAAAATGGTGGAACACTATCTAAATCAACCCCATAGTCCTTAAGTGTTTGAACAATCTAAAGAATTTGTGAGCAAGCGCTAGCCGCAGCTACATATTCAGATTCGGCCGTGGATTGTGCAACTGAACTTTGTTTTCTAGAGGACCAAGCAACAAGTAAATTACCAAGAAAATGACAAGCACCCGAAGTACTTTTCCTATCAATCCTACAACTCCCAAAATCAGCATCCGAAAAAGCTTTCAAAGAAACGGTTGAGGAAGAAGGAAGAAAAATACCAAATTCTTGAGTTCCATGTAGGTACCTGAGAATCCTTTTGATGGCTTGGCGATGTGAAGCACGTGGAGAAGCTTGAAAACGTGCACAAAGACATACGCTGAATTGTATGTCCGGTCTTGACGCCGTGAGATACAAAAGTGATCCAATCATACTTCTGTATTCTTTTTTATCGACCGGGTCACCATCTTCGTCAAGTTCAAGTGTTGTTGCTGTTCCCATTGGTGTCCGAAGAGGCTTGCATTTGTCTATGTTGAAGCGCTTAAGAAGGTCCTTTGTTTACTTAGTTTGATGCACAAAAGTTCCTTCTTTTGTTTGCTTGATTTGCAGCCCCAAAAAGTATGTGAGTTCTCCCATCATACTCATCTCAAATTCTGAACTCATCATAGCTGAAAACTTGGACACGAGATCATGAGAAGCACAACCAAAGATAATATCATCCACATACACTTGAACGAATAATGAGTCATTGCCATGCTTAAGTACAAAAAGAGTTTTATCAACCTTGCCCATGGTAAACCCCTTTTCAAGTAAGAATGTTTTTAACCTATCATACCATGCTCTAGGGGCTTGTTTTAGACCGTACAAGGCTTTGGACAGTTTGTAAACATGATTAGGAAAATTTGGATTTTCAAAACCCGGTGGCTGCTTAACATAAACCTCCTCCTCTATGTAGCCATTAAGAAAAGCACTTTTAACATCCATTTGATATAACTTGAAACCTTTAGATGCAGCAAATGCTAATAAAATTCTTATAGCTTCTAATCTAGCAACAGGAGCAAATGTTTCATCAAAATCTAGACCTTCAATTTGAGTGAAACCTTGAGCAACCAACCTAGCTTTATTCCTAACCACAACCCCATCCTCACGTTGCTTATTTTTTAAATACCCATTTAGTTCCAATTAATGTGTGACCTTGAGGTGGAGGTACAAGTTTTCAAACATTATTTCTTTCAAAATTTTCTAACTCTTCTTGCATGGCATTAATCCAAGATTCATTAGTGAGTGCGTGTGATATATCCTTGGGTTCAAAAGAAGCAACAAAAGCAGAATGAGCATGAGAGTTTGGATCGCAAAACCTGGACCGAGTGACTCGTTCATGCAAGCTTCCAATGATTTGTTGTGGAGGATGACTTTTGCGTACTCGGAGGGGAGTAGACACTTCACAAGCACCTTCTTCTTCATGTTCGGACCTTTGATTAGGAGAGCTTGTTGATTGAGGAAGGTCCGAACCAGCAGTAGTGACTGTTGGTGCTGGTTGTGGTGCAAAATCAGCAGCTTGATCGTTATTTACTTCCGAGTTTTCAGGCAGAAGCACCACTTCTTCATCTTCTTCAATAAAAATACTCTCCACCTGCGGATATGGATCCGGACCTGCAATATCGGAGCTAGTACTTGGGCTAGCTTCATCAAAAGAGATGATGTCAATTTCATGAGTTTTCAATTTAGAATAAAGCACGTCTAAAGTAAGAGAACTCATGACAGTAGATTCACGAATAGATGTAACTTTCATCTCCCAAATTGACATATCTAATGCTCCTAACAATTGTCTAGCATTTTCAGCATCTGAAAAGTTAACATTGACACTACGCAAGTTGCTGAGAATTTTATTAAAGCGAGCAAAAAGGTCATCAATTGACTCACCGGGTTGCATCTCAAAACGCATGTATTCTTTCTTGAACATATCTTGCCTTACCTCCTTGATCGTATTGGATCCTTCATGGTAGTCACAAAGAGCTTTCCAAACATCATATGCAGATCGGAGGTGTGCAACACGGTCGAAGTCGCTTTGAGTCAATCCTTGGATGATCAAGTTGCGAGTCTTGTTGTTGTTGTCAACATCTCTCATGTTCGCAGCCGTAACTTGATCGTTGGGTGGTACATCGAAGTTCTAGTAGACCTTTTCCCATATGGCGAAGCCTTGCGCCTGAATGTAGGCCTCCATCCGCGCCTTCCAAACCTGAAAATCGATGCCATTGAACACACAAGGTTTTGCGGAGTACTTCTCCATAATGGTTAGTCAAAACACGTGCAAATCACAAAGATTAGAGCACCTTGGCTCTGATACCAATTGTAGGATCGAAGAGCACGTGAAAAGCTACCAAAGGGGGGTGAATGGTAGATTAAAACTTTTCGCAGCGGAAACAACAAAAACCCCTCAGCAAAAATTCAATCGGTTAAAGAAACCATGTGTGCAAGTGTTTTCAAACGTGTTCAACCGTGAAAAATCAAGTAGAGAGATAGAGAATCAAGTTACGGATCTAATGCAACAAGAATCACTTGAAAACACGAAGTAAAACTTGAGATACGATCAAAACATTAAACGAAGATCAATCTGTTCTACCCGATATAAAATAGATCTGCAACGCTGCAAAGAAACTCGTGTATCTCAAAAAATACAGATCCGAAGCTCGTGAAAATTTTACAGATGAAATATAATTGAGTTGTGAATACAACCCAAAAAGAATCATGCCAATCGGATCTGTAAAACTCGAGTTATGAACGAAACACTGAAGCAACGTCGGTCTGTCCAAAAACTCGACGAGAAAGACTTGACGAAAAACAAGTTGGACGAACAAGGCACAAAAGCTCCTCGAAACTATGAACTTTATTCAATAGAAACACAAGAGGAACAGCCCAAAGTTCTCTCCCCATGAGAGCTCTGGCCTCCCTTGCTTTTATAGCCAGCCCTCAGGCTAAACAATCCAATCTAGGACTCCTACTCCTAATTGGACTCGTATCCTAACTTACCATAACTGCTCAGGACTCTCCTATTCGCAGATAGAAGCAATCGTGAGACTTCCAAACACATTAGGAACATCCTAAATATTCCTAAAACAACTCAACTTCGTGTCTAGCATGAAATCCTATCATAACCAACTCAAATCTTCCATATTTGAGCCATATCCGACTCAGCCTCAGCCTGAGTACGCAATCCAACCGATTGGACCTTTCCGACCAATTCTTTACGTCCACTTCTCTTCATCACGCCTTGGAACAATATTGCCACGTCCATGCACTCCTTGCACACGTGCAAACACCTTCTAACGACGTACACGCAACCTTCATATGCACTGCCCTTGATCCAAACATGCTGCGCGACCTCCCGATCAACTCAACCACAGCTCCTCCCGAACTTGGTTGTTGGAACCTCATCTCCTCCCTGAGACTAGTTCAAGGATCCCGTCACCAGCCATGTCTTGAACTTAAGCAACACCTGCACATGAATAAACAACCAATTCTTCCGAGCACAAGTCCTTGACTTGACTCACGTTAGTTCGAAAACCACAACACCTTACATGAGCACGTCACATAAGCATGTTGCAAACCATATCAAATGATAACAGCCATAACCACCAAAACACACCAAAAACTTAGCAAATTAATACTAAGCAAACCGTCCCATAAAGCAAGTTTGAAACATTGCGAGTTGAAAGCAAAAACAAGACGCTGAAGTTCTACGAGTTGAACTTCACGGGAGCTCCCTAAAAACAAGCTCCGGACCTCACAGAAGCTCTCCGGACCTTGCGTCGGACCTTGCCAACACTTGGCAGACCTAACAAAGAACTTGTCGGACCTTGCCACAGAAGAATGTTTTGGCAATATTCAAAACTTTGAATGTCAATGCTAACTTTTATCCTAATTGCCAATGTATTCAGCACACATAGGTCTCACAAAATGGATGACCTAATTTCCTTTCCTGGTTCTGAGAATATGTAACGTTTTCTTGTTAACTTATGAGTATTTATAAAGTATTATTATAACTTTTAGGTATTATAAAGTATTCTTATAACCTCATAATTTGGACAGTGCGCGAAAGAGCCCGACGTCCATGAAGACTTGCGACAACTGTCCTATGGACTGGTTAAAGTTAGAAGCTATAGCCGATATGGCGTCAACGGGTTTCAATTTCGTACAACTTAATTTGAAGCTCTTCGTCCTCTCGCAACAACATGTAATATTAGAGTTTTGATGAGCGCAATCGACTCTCAAGGCCGCAAAACTAAGTACTATGGGATCATTAACAAAATCCTTGAATTTAATTTTGCCGGAAATAAGGAACTTCAAGTCGTCTTCTTTGATTGTGATTGGTTTGACAACAATCATTGAACACGACAAAACGAATTTTGCATGGTGGAAGTCAAACACAATGAACGACTACGAGGCTACAATACATTTGTCCTTGTACGCCAAGTGGAGCAAGTGTATTATTTATCTTATCCGTGTCAAAATCTTAATGCTTGGTGGGTGGTACATAAGGTGAATCCTCGTGAGCGGTTATATACCACAAGAGATGATGATAACCAGGATATCAATGACGTTGACGAGGTTTATCAAGAACAAGAGTTGTCAGACTCATTTTCTGTCGAGCCTGGTGTCGAACTCGATCACTTGGTTGGCGACGCTGACGATGTAGAGACTTCTAATATGCGCAAATGAAAACGGAAACAAATTACGAAACAAGATCGATGGTATGGTTTAAGGAGTTGGGTTCGTGATGTCGATAAATTCTGAAACTGACTCCAAGTAACTTTTTTCACTAAATTATCATAACTTTGTATATTTTCTTAGCATATTTATCAATCACTCCTTACAACAGGATGTCGTCGGAGAAGGGAAAAGGGAAGGGGGCTAGGGGCTTCCTCAGGGAGGCACGGGATACCCTTTTTAGGGGTAGTTCATCAAGTGAGAGCAGACGCTCTCAGCTGTTGAGACACGTCCCGGACCTAGCGGGCAGACCTTTGGCCTTACAGCGCACGGAATTACATTTTCATTGGAAATTGCGTTATCTTATATATCACTTAGCAATTAATTATTCTTATCAATCCTTCTATTTTGCAGTCTGACTCAGAGTCATCTGAGTCAGAGTCAAAGGCTAGGGTGCCGCCACAGCCTTCGGGGTCGCCTATGGCTTCTACGGAGGCGCCTAGCATGGAACCTTCGGGCTCCAGTGGTGAACAGCCTTCCGGGTCACTAGACGTGGTCCTAGAGCAGAGGCGGCGGATGAGGAGGACGCACTTTGTGTCTCTCTGTCCAGTTCCTACAAAGCGGGTCACTATTCGCCCGGTCGGAGACACGTAAGCAAACTATCACGTAATATTCAACTTTCAAATTCTTTTGTTTGTGGGTACATTAATAATTTCACTAAATCCTTGCAACTCCTGGTACGACTGCTTGTTCATGGGTCAGGGGCACCATAGACAGGTGTCCGGTTGCATCGGGTCTTTAGTGCGTTTGATCCCGGTGTGATCGACGGGGTCCCTACGACGTTGTGGGACGACTACGCTTGTGTCTCTTACGAGGAGCACAACAACCTTCAGGAGGCTGTGTGGACGGATTTTATGGCAAGTATGCTTAATAAAATTTTGTAAATTATTAATCTTCAACTTGATTCAATTGTTAATGCATATCTCTTCAATATTTGTTTTCTTATAGATGAGGTACCATTTAGAGGACACAAGCCAGAGCATGTTGGACCATGCTAGAGCCGTGTTCAACAGGAACGCACGGAAGCTTGTAACACAAGCGTTATCGTATGCTCGTATTCAAGACGTGAACGAGTACCTCAAGCGGCACCAGGAGTACCAGTCAAGGCCGTTTAGGAGGGCCTCAGATACTTACTTGACTGAGGAGCAGTACGGGGAGGTAAGTTGTTTGTGTTCAATCATTTCAATACTTAGTTATATAAATAGTATTTCAATGACATAATAAATATCTGTAGGTCAGTATTTCCTGGCTAGAGGGTCGACCCGAAGCATACCGAGCTCTCTGCCAGATATGGGCTAGCGATGCTTTCATCGCTAAGCCTAGGAGGGCTCGTGGATGCAGAGCTTCAGACTCCAAGCACTCCTATGGCCCCGATGGCCATGTGCGTTTGGCTAAACGCATGTAAAGAATAATAACTCTTCTTTGTATGTCTTCATAATATAATCAGCATACTAACAAATATCTACAGGAGCCGGTGCGCGAGACCGGTCAGGTACCAACCGACACTCAAGTCTTGAAGCGGGGTCGTAAGGACCCATCCCAGCCTGTGAGTGTAGTCAGGTTGCGACCGATCGACTAGTAAGTTATCAAAACTTATCAATTGAATTGTTACTAATTTATCTTTACTAATGCACAATTTCATTCCTTTTATGATAAGTATGGGCGAGAGTAAGTGAGGATACATGGCCAAGGATAAGATTGGAAAAACACGCCAATCGACCCTCAAGCCATTTACGCTAGCGGAGGCGGGAAGGCACATGGACGGTTAGTTGGTCATTTTCTTTATTTTTTTAAAAACTTGCTTCTTCTAATTATTATTCTTTTATTCCTTTGTAGGTTAGCCATTTTCGATGGAGTTGTCGACTCGAGGGTCGCGTGACCTTTGATCGTCACTCCATCGACCGAGGGTTCCTCCATCGGGCATACAAGTCGTCCCTCACAGAGCCAAATAGAGGAGCTCCTTAGGGAGAGAGATGAGATCCGGAGAGAGAGGGAGGAGCTCCAGAGGGAGAGAGATCTAGCCCGGGCCGCACAGGAGCAGCAGACCGCTTACATGGCAAACTACATGGCTCAGATGCAGGCGGCGATGGAGGTAAGTAGTTGAATACAAATTAATTTAAATTCATATCATTGCATTAGTTTATTTGTTTTAATATTTTGCAATTACAGGCCTTAGCTCGATAGAGTGGGCAGCAGATCCCGATCCTGACATGGCAGCTGTCAGAGTTGGCCCCGCCACAAATGCCACCACCACATGGACATTTAGATATCTAGGTAATGTGTTTTTATTTGCTATTTTCTAATCTAAGAAAAACTTAGTGTAGTTGACGGGAGAGAGGGAGAGTGAGAGGGGGGAGAGGGAGGGAGTGAGAATAAGAGATAGTGGTTGAGAGGGGGAGGGAGAGGGAGAGAAATTGAGAGTGAAAAGGGAAAGAGGGAGGGAGAGAGAGACGGAGTGGTAGAGAGAGGGGGTGAGAGAGAGAGGGAGTCGTAGAGAGAGGGGGAGAGAGAGGGCGAGGGAGAAAGTGAGAGTGCGGGGGAGGGAGAGAGAGAGTGAGAGTAAGAGATAGTGGTAGAGAGGGGGAGGGATAGGGAGAGAGGGTGAGAATGAAAAGGGAAAGAGGGAGGGAGAGAGAGACGGAGTGGTAGATTGTGGGGGGTGAGAGAGTGTAACACCCTCAAATTTATTTCCATGCATTGCATACATTTATCATGTAGAGAAGCATTATGAAAGAAGTAGAAATGGAAAAAGAACTATAGAAATGGAGAAAGAACCATAGAAATGGAGAAAGAACCCTAGAAATGGAGGAAGGAACCATAGAAATGGAGGAAAAACCACAGATATGGAGAAGGGAAATATAGAAAAGGAGAATGGGGCATAGAAATGAAGAAGGGAAATATAGAAATGGAGAATGGGGCATAGAAATGGAGAGGGGAATGTAGAAATGGAGAATGGGACATAGAAATGGAGAGGGGAATGTAGAAATGGAACAAGTGACATAGAAATGGTGAGGAATGGGAAAAAGATAGTTGAAATGATCCATCCCCAAATTTCCCCAAAATTTCTCCAAAATTTCCAAATTCCCCAATTCCACAAAAGGGGAATTTTCCCCACATTTGGGGGGACAAAATCCCCAAGGCTGCCGCACCCAACTAAAGGGATAAGTTGGGTGAGTTCCAAATTGAGTAGGACTCTTGGTTGAGTTCCAATTGGAGTAGGACTCCTCCCTCCCCCCCCCTTATAAATAAAACCCCAGCCCCCCACCTTTTGGCCGCAGCCTCCCCCTCCCCCTCCCCCTCCATGTCACCGACTTAGAGCACCTGCCCGCCCCCCAACTCGCCGAGTTGGCAACCCCCCTCGCTGGAGATCGGTCGCTGGTGAGCCCCGCCGACGAGCCCCGCCGTCGAGCCCCGTCATCGAGCCCCGTTGTCGAGCCCCAGTCGTTGATCCCCGTCGTCAAGACCCGCCGACGAGCCCCATCACGCCTCGCCGTCGCCGGAAAAGAAGCCGACGATCTGTCCTACCATAATCTTCCATAGAAAAATTCCCCGCTGCTGCCATTGCTAGGAGGAAGGCCCTGCCACCAAAAGGAAGTGAGGTAGGTCTTTATTACCCATTTTACGACGTCACCGCTGTTTCTACGCATCCGTTTTCTTCGCCCAGCAGAAACTTTTACGTGTGGACAGATTGTGTTTTGATCGGTTTCTGACGGTGGAATTGATCTAGATCTTGAGTCAAGATCATCACCACGTCCACACTTGATCCCAGCATCCTTGTTCATCATAAAACCCCATGAAAGCCCGTTAAAACATGCAAGAACACGTACAAACTGGTTTAATAAAACAGCACCATAGGATTTGCATTCATCTACCCCATTGAATCTTGAGTAAAGTTTGTGCATGATGATTGATTGCTGTGAATTTTGTATGTGCGTGGTCGTGAGTAGAAGTACAAGCTCAAGAGGCCATCTACGAGGATCTACAGCACCAAGACTTCGAGACTCTTGAGCAACAAGAACCACGGGAGCAAGGCAAGTGCCCCTTGACCATATTGATCCCATGTTTTGAAACTGTTTTGTTTGCGAAAATGTGTATGCTTGAGTCAACTTGATGGGACACCCTTTTTATAGGAGTTTACTAGTTTTGTTAACCATCCTTGTCGCCCGAAAAGTTGATGAGTCGGGTATGGTCGTTTTTCCTTTTTGCTTCGCTTAACTTACGGGATACGGAAGCTGAATTAAAACATGTTTAGCTACTGCACTCATATGAATAATGTCAATGAGAACTTGATGATGTTAATCAGTATGGATCAGGGAGATCTAGGCAAGCTTGGTTCATGGATGTTGCTGAATTAGATGGTGGTTTGCTTGCCGTAGATCTAAGGACCGATTCATGCGAGAATATGCGAGGAAAACAGTGCCACCACAAGGCCAAGTATGGGTGCGCCTTAGCTGATTAAAGATTAGGTGTGTTGCTAGCTTGTTATGGACCGTTGGATGGCACGGGGAATGGTAGTCGAGGAGGATTGCCCTGGGAACTGCATGGCACAAGAGGGGGTTCGTGGGTGGGAGAATGGTGATTGGAGCCTGCCGGTGAAACCTCAGTGGGTCCATACATCTAGTAGCCCCTTTGTAAAGGCTATTTTGTGTTCTCTTAGCCATACCCCGACGGTTGTGTACTTGTATAATGGAGGTTCTGCAGTCGCCGAAGGGTGACGAAATCACGAACTTGTGGGTGAAGTGGTGCCACCTCTGCAGAGTGTAAAAGTATCATGATAGCCATGCTTTCGGTCACAAGCACCTGGCCAACTTCCATGATTAGAGGGAATACTTGGGATGGTTATTCAGTATGGTTATGGTATGGTTTTTGGGATTGGTTTTGAGACTATTTGACTCATGATAATGAGTTTGGTTTCGGTTATATGAATATGAGATGATTATGAATATTTATGAGTATGAGATGAACTTGAGAAAGATTAATGACTAGTTGAGACTTGATAAATGGTGATGTATGATGAAAGAATGTTGCTGATTTACTTGGTTATATTGGGAATTAATTTATCTAGACTTAGTTGCTGTTTTACCATGTTTGTTGTCACACCCGGTTTTTCCGAAGAAACAACCAAGTGAATATCACATGTATGCCAGGATCATTTTCTCATACATGTGATGACAAATAGTGAAGCATCATTTATTACAAGCCAGGTGTCGAATATAAATAAGTCTTACATCGCAAATGTCTCAATGGACACTAATGCTTCATCACAAGTAAATAAACTAGCAGCGGAATATTATTCTTTAGGGCTCCATCACAGGCGTTGCCCGGGGGTCTTCATGAACCTAAAAGCCTTCCTCGGGTCCAAAATCTTGGTCATTATACACCACCTCATTATCTTGACCTGAGCAGCAATATAAACCAACAAATATGCAAGGTTGAGTACCAATGGTACTCAGCAAGTGTGGGAAAATTATGTCATGCATGGCTAGAACAAGGAGAGGTTGAACTCATGGTTAAAGCACTACGCAATTAATACCTATCACCTTAGCTTATTAAGCACCTACATTACTACACAGGTGAAATGGTCCCAATCTCCCATCCCATCATCATAATCCAATAACCATAACCATTATTTCCAATGTTAAGCTCCCCGCTTAACTTCCAAAACCATCAATCCTCTAATCATGAATAAGTCCAGGCCGCTCTTAACCGTGAGCACGGCTGTCAAGACAGTTTTGACTCTGCAGAGTTTGTACCACTGTACCCACAAGTAGTGATTTCATCCCCCGTTGCCGGGTGGACTAAAAGAACCTCCATTATGCCAGTGGCTACGATCCACATTCACAATTCCCAGGTGTGCGGCCAAGAGATCACTACGAAGCCTTTACAAAGGGATTCCCGACGAGCGTGGGCCCACTGAGGTTTCACCCCTAACAGCATACAAGAGGCTCCAACCCCGCTGCAGTGGCCCCCTCTTGAGCCTTGCGGTTCATATGGTAGTCCAGCTGACACCTACTCCCCGCACCATCCAACACACCCATACTACGCCGGGGATACACCTAATTAATTGGCTAAGCTGCCCCATCTCAGCATGTGGTTGGCACTGTAAAGCCGGGTTACATGCTCCATGAACCGGTCCTTAGGATCCAGGCAAGTACTAAACGCAAACCCAAGTCTCGTGCACCCAGCACACAACCAAAACATCCAACTTGCCTTGATCCCTACCTCTACAATACTCACAATGTCTCAGTCAAGAGTATGGTAATATAAACTGATGATTTCATGTCCCAAACATCCCATTCTAAGCATGGCTAAGCATATGCATGGAAATAAATGACATGGTAAAATAAATCCCAACCCAAGCTTCAAGGAAACAAGGTAATGCAATTCTAGGGAAACTTCCTAGCATGGGTTTCATATTTAACTTGACAATGCAAATAATTCTATCTACACATCCTAGCATAGGATCAAAGTGGTCAAGGACACTTGCCTCCTTCTTGCTGCTCTTGAAATGGGTAGTCCTGATCTTGGAAAGGGTTAACTTGCTCTTGAACAGGTTCTACTTCATACCATCACACATAGCAAAAGAAAAACAACAATCATAAGACATAGTTCACACTTCTACTTCATACAAACCACACATTCATATTTATGAAATCCATTCACCATTATATGTGTTGTGGTTACTTTATGTGTGTTAAGTTGTGGCTTGCATGCACTTTTAACCATGTATATATGATTCCTACTTTTGTGTCCACATTTATACTTGCATACAATGTGCCTTCACAATTTCTATCAACCCTAAACTGAATTCTTTGTATTTTGGAAACTCCATTTATCATTTACTAGTTTCTATATTTTCAGATTTATATTCCTATGCATAATTGTGTATTTTATTATTAAATTAGTAATACACATCACCTAAACAGATTAGGTTCTGGTCCTAAATAATTTAAAATCATATTTTGACCATGGCTTATGATGTATACTATTTCATAATTATTTTCCCTATTTTTCTTTAACTATTCTTTACTTAAAAATGTGTCCCTATACTATTAAATGTGAATAATAGATAAAACAGATTTATTTCAGCTCAAAAATATATTTTTATCTCACTCCAAAGTTTTCTAAGTACTGAGAAAGTTTTTAATTAATTTTGACAATTATGTTTGTCCCCCTTTTTAATTTTTAAACACTAGTTACATATTCAATTTTCTAAGTTAAATACTAAACAGGGCTAAAATAATGAATTCACCCCATTACAGGGTCTATAATATTATTTTCATAATTTCCAGGGGTCTAGCTACACTTATCAGAGGTGTTTTTCTTAATTTCTATTAAGTCCAGGGGCTAAAACTGATTTTTAAATGAATTTACATGATTTTCTGGAGTTCCAGGGGCTAGATCTGAAGTTTCCGGGGCTAGCTCTCAATTCCAGAGAACCCCAGGGGGTAGCACGTAAGAACTCCAGTCTTTATAACGCGGGGTCGATGTGGACCGTCCGATTTTAAACCGACGGCTGAGATTATAAGATCGAACCGGTACGCGGGGTTTTAAAGTCTACCGTGCGATTTAAAATAAACGGCGCACATGCGGCCACGTCGCTCTGATCGAACGCGGGCGGCGCTGCCGGCGGCGCACGGCGGCGGGAAGCGGCGATCTCGCCGGAAAGTTTCGGATCCTCGAGAATTCTGCCTAGAACTGTGATCTTATGGCCTAGATCGGTAGAGGGGAGGTCAGGGATCTCACCTCGGGGGTTTTCTCGAGCTCGGGGGTCCTGGAAAGTGATCGGCGGCGAGGTCCGAGGCAAAACCACGGCGAAGCTCGTCGGCGCTGAGTTTACACCGTAAGCCTTCGGGTTTTCTGCACCTGCAAAGTTCCCCGGAGGCGGTGGATCAAGACCAGCGAGTTAGATCAGAGTTTCCGAGCTTAGATCGGCCAGAATTCACCGGCGAAGTCTCGGTGCTCACCGGAGTAAAAATCGGCGATCGCGTGGGAAAAACTGATCGGAGCTGGGGTTTTTATAGCCGGGGGAGGGTGGTGGGTCTGTTGTGATCGAGTTGGAGTCCGCTGGGACCAGAATTCGGCTGCGGGGACGGGTTTCCCGATCGGTTGCGATCGCGCGCGCTCGGGTGGAAAAGTCCGGGGTCGCGGGGGCTCGGGTTAGGGATGACAGGTGGGTCCCACCCGTCAGCGAGGGCAGCGCGGCGCGCGCGGGGGCGGGCTGGCGCGGGGGTTTGCTGGGCCGGCTGGCGGTTTCGGCCCACTGGCCAGTTTTTTTTCCCGATTTCCTTTTTCTTTTTCCATTTCTTTTCTGTTTTGGGTATAATTTGAATTCCAGTTTGAATTTGAATTTTTGCAAAACATGCAACACGTCCAAAAATTTCTAAATTCCCCTCTGAACATGGTTTAGGGTTTTAAATCAAAATTTGGGTTTTGACTAAAAATTTGGGGTGTTACAGCT
Source organism: Neostapfia colusana (assembly GCA_030760725.1). NCBI lineage: Eukaryota > Viridiplantae > Streptophyta > Magnoliopsida > Poales > Poaceae > Neostapfia > Neostapfia colusana. The sequence goes on along the minus strand of JASWHV010000017.1, from coordinate 16,622,372 downwards.
CTACCCCCCTTAAAAGAAATCTCGTCCTCGAGATTGGTGTTTCTAAGAAAACAATTCCGGAAATTGTGCCTTAAGCTCATCTTCCCGTTCCCAGGTAGCTTCCTCTTCTGAGTGATGCTTCCACTGCACCTTGCACATCCGGATTCTCTTGTTTCTGGTGAGGCGTTCCATCGTCTCCAAAATCTTGTATGGTTGCTCGGCATAAGACAAATCTTCAGCTACATCCACTTCATTCATGGGTAACACCTCTTCAGGCATCCTCAGACATTTCTTGAGTTGTGACACATGGAATACATCGTGCACGTCCGATAGATGAACCGGTAACTCTAGTCGGTACGCCACTTCGCCTTTTCTTTCCAAAACTTGAAAGGGTCCGATGTATCGAGGTGACAACTTCCCTTTCACCTTGAACCGACGAAGCCCTCTGATAGGGGACACCTTGAGATAAACATAGTCTCCCACGTTGAAAACGAGCTCTCTTCTTCGTACATCAGCATAACTCTTCTGACGTGTTTGTGCTATCCTCAAGTTGTTGCGAATCTCCCTCACCTTCGCTTCGGCTTCTTGTAGCACTTCTGGACCAAACACTTTACTTTCTCCTGTTTGGTTCCAAAATAGGGGAGTTCTGCACTTCCTTCCATACAAAGCTTCAAACGGTGACATTTTCATACTAGCTTGATAGCTGTTGTTATAGGAAAACTCCGCATACGGTAAGTTCTTGTCCCAACTCCTATTGTTTTTGAGTGCACATGCCCTTAACATATCTTCAAGGATCTGATTGGTTCTCTCCGTCTGCCCGTCAGTTTGGGGATGATAGGCAGAGCTGAAGTTCAGATGGGTTCCCATGGTTTCATGCAACTTTTGCCAAAACCTCAAGGTGAACTGTGTCCCTCGGTCCGACACTATCTTCTTTGGCACTCCATGGTAACACACAATCCTTGACATGTACAATTCTGCCAATTTGGATCCGCTGTAGCTTTCTTTCACAGGGATGAAATGAGCTACTTTGGTTAGCCTATCAATAATGACCCATATTGAATCATATCCGGATTGGGTCCTAGTCAATCCCACGACAAAATCCATGCTGATTTCTTCCCATTTCCATTCAGGCACTTTGAGTGGTTGCAACAATCCCGCGGGTCGTTGATGTTCTGCTTTCACCAACTGACATGTGTCACATAGGGCAACATGTTCCGCGACATCTCGCTTCATGCCATACCACCAATACCTGCTTTTGAGGTCCTGGTACATCTTCGTACTCCCAGGATGAATGGAATAGTCAGAATCGTGAGCCTCCTTCAAAATTAATTCACGGATCTCCTTTACTTCTGGCACACAGATCCTTTTCCCGTGCCACACCGTTCCTTGTTCATCCTCTCTAAAACCAGGAGCTTTATTTTCCTTGATGAGCTGTCTGATCTCTTGTATCTTCTCATCATTCTTTTGGCCCTCGCGTATGTCTTGCTCGAGTGTGGAGTCCACTTCCATGGCGATGGCTTCACCACTATTTACCAGACATAGATTGAGCCTTATAACTTCGTCCTTCAATTCTGCGGGCATGTCCTTCAAACTCAACTTATTGACCTGCACTTTCCGACTCAAAGCATCGGCCACGACGTTTGCTTTCCCGGGATGATAGTTGATGCCCACATCAAAGTCATTGATTAGCTCTAACCATCTCCTTTGTCTGAGGTTGAGATCTGGTTGTGTGAATATGTACTTCAAACTCTTATGATCCGTATATATCTCTGTCCTCTTCCCCATCAAATAGTGCCGCCAAATTTTCAACGCGTGTACCACTGCGGCTAGTTCTAGGTCATGTGTAGGATAGTTCTTCTCGTGCTTCCGAAGCTGCCGGGATGCATAAACCACGACATGTCCTTCTTGCATGAGAACACATCCCAACCCATTTCCAGAGGCATCGCAGTACACTGTGAAATTCTTCTGCATATCTGGCATAACCAGCACTGGGGCTGTTGTCAATCTCTTCTTTAGCTCCTGAAACTCGTATCGCACTGTGGCGTCCAGGTGAATGTGATTCCCTTTTCCAACAGTTTGGTGAGAGGTCTCGAGATCTTGGAGAATCCCTCAATAAACCGTCGATAGTATCCCGCCAATCCCAAAAAGCTTCGAACTTCCCCGACATTTTCAGGGGTTTTCCACTTCTGGATATCTTCGATTTTGGCGGGATCTACGGAGATTCCTCCCTCCGAGATTATATGTCCTAAAAAAGGAACTCTCTTCAGCCAAAACTCACACTTGCTCAACTTGGCATATAGTTGGTGTTCTCTCAGCTTCTGCAACACCAACCTTAGATGTTTCTCATGTTCTTCTTCATCTTTGGAGAAGACGAGAATATCATCTATGAAAACCACCACAAATTTGTCCAGATATCCCATGAATACCTTGTTCATGAGGTACATGAAATATGCCGGGGCATTGGTTAGCCCGAAAGGCATGACAGTGTATTCATACAGTCCGTACCGAGATACAAAAGCTGTCTTGGGAATATCAGATTGCCTTATCTTGAGCTGGTGGTATCCCGACCTGAGATCAATTTTCGAGAACACACAAGCTCCCCTCAACTGATCAAACAAGTCTTCAATGCGAGGCAATGGGTACTTGTTTTTGATGGTTACCTCATTCAAGGCATGGTAATCCACGCATAACCTTTGGGTTCCGTCTTTCTTGGGCACAAATATCACCGGAGCTCCCCATGGTGAGGAACTAGGGCGAATATACCCCTTCTCCGTCAATTCTCTCAAATGATCCTTGAGCTCTCCTAGCTGCTTGGAGTCCATTCGATAAGGTCTCTTGTATATCGAGGCTGTTCCCGGTACTAGCTCAATTGCGAATTCCACATCACGGTCGGGAGGCATACCTGGCAACTCCTCCGGAAAAACATCCGGATATTCCCTGATAGTCCTGATTTCCTCAACTTTCACCTCCACTTGATTTAATTTAATGTCCCTCCTAGGCTCGTGTATTGTTATGAACTTTACTCTTGTGCCATTGGGGTGAGTTAGTTCCACCGTTCTGGTCGAACAATGGATGATTCCTTTATGTTTGGTCAACCAATCCATACCCAAAATAATATCTATCCCTTGTGAATCTATCACTATGAGGTTAGCAGTGAACACTACCCCATTAATGTCTAGGCTCACTTTGGGACACACTTGTCTTGTCCTTATTTCTCCACCTGGAGAGTTTACCGCTAGCATATGGTTCATTTGTGTGGTTGCTAGGTCATGCTTCTTAACAAACCCTTGAGCAATGAACGAGTGGGTAGCACCAGAATCAAACAGCAGAGTTACAAGGTGTAAATTGGCAGGAAACTTACCAACTACCACGTCGGGCGCCTCTTGTGCTTCCTCCATAGTGACGTGGTTCACCCGTCCTCTCATTACATTCTGCTGTTGTGGCGGCGCAGGCTTCTTCTTTGGGCATTTATGAGCGTAGTGCCCCACTTCACCACAGCTGAAACATTGCACCCCAACCTTTGGTGCTTGGCCTTTGTTGTCTTGGGGTTGGTTTGGGGGTCCTTGCACTGCTGGTCGAGGTGGATATGCGGGGCGAGGCTGCTGCACAAACTGACGTTGCGGCTGTGCTGGGGCTGCGGGAGGCCTGTAGTTTGGGTTGTACCCTCTTGGTGCTGAATAGGGTACCGCAGCACGGCTTGTCTGCCCCGTAGGTTGCTGCATCATACGTGGGCGGGTGTTGCTCCCTGAGGCTTGATGTGACCACCCAGCCTTCCTCTTATTCTCATTTTCCAGGGCTTTTAGCTTCCTTTCCACCACAAAGGCTCTGTCCACCATCTTTTGAAAGCTTTCATACTCGTTGGAGGACATTGCACACTGCATCTCTGCGGTAAGTCCTTCCACGAAACAATCTTGTTTCTGCTCATCAGTCTCTATGTCTCGTGGAGCATAACGGGATAGTTGAGTAAATTTAGTGAGGTATTCCCTCACAGTCATGTTTCCCTGCTGCAGTCCCAAAAATTCCTTCCTCTTGTTTTTGAGTTCACCTCTTGGGATGTAATGGTTGCGGAAGCTACGCTTGAACTCTTCGCAAGTGATGTTCTCAGGGTCATGATGGGCAGCCACGTAGGCGGTCCACCAATCAGCAGCAGGTCCTTGCAATTGATGAGAGGCAAACAGCACCCTTTCATATCCTTGGCACTGTATGATCCTCATCTTACTTTCAATGGTCTTCAGCCAATCATCTGCCTCCAGAGGTTCAGCAGCACTTGCAAACTTTGGAGGTTGAGTTCCTAGAAACTCACTCAACCTTGGTTGGCGTGGTGCAGCTTGTGGAGGTGGAACTTGATGCAAGTTAGCCACCACTTGAGTCACGTTCTGGATAAGCTGATTTTGATTCTCCAGCATTTGGTGGAGAGGATCAACTTCTTCACGGCGACCACCCCGGTCCTGGCCTCCAGAAAGATGAGGGTTGCATGCCTCATCATTGTTGTTGGCGGGGTTGGCAGCACGTCCTTTTCCTCTTCCTGCCATCTGGCAGAATCAACTAATGTTAATTTGATATCATTTAGTATCATCTTACTACTTTCATTTGTTGGTGCTTTGAGGTGTTGAGGCTTTGTTAAAATTTTACGAGGGTTTATATCCCACACCAAATAAATGCACTATTATTTCCTGTGGTTTCACACACCAAAGCAAAACAATCTGAAGACGAGGTTGTGGACAATTGCTCATGGCTTCCACAACTCACGTCACACACCAAGCATTATCACACCATTAACTACGTAATGACTCGACTACTTGACCTCTTGCTAGCTAAGGGAAAGACTCTACACTACTCGTCCTCTTGAGCTGGCTCCTCGGGATCTTCCTCCTCATTTCGGCTACTTTCTGACTCTGCTTTGGGTGGGGAGGCTGCTGGTGGAGAGGTGCGACGACGCCTGATCGCTCGGCGATCCGGGGAGTCAGGAGTCCATGGATCACTCACAGTGACACACAGTTCATTCCCATCTCCTCTTTCTCTCGCCTTTAAGCAAGCTCGCAGCAACGCCTCCGTCTCCTTCAGGGTGTCTCGAACATCCTGAAGCTCTTGTTGACACTCCTGCAGTCGAGTGCTGAGCATAGCAGCATCCTCCAAGCACAAGTCCATGTGCTCATGGGAAGTCCCTTGCTGCACCGGTGGGTACTTGTACTCCGTGGTACCACTCTCACGTTGGAGGACATACATGTACTCAGTTTTGTCCAAGTGGCGACGATAGATGTGACTCTGGCAGGTGATGGCCTCCCAGGTGACATCTCTCTCCGCGTCAACTTGTGTTGCTCGACAAGCTGGAGAGTGGTGAATCTTAAGCAGCTGATTCTCGTGTATAATCCTCATCTCCGAACTCCATTCTTCCCTCTTCTCACGGATGGTCCTGGTGGAGTTATAGTGGATGATGAGCTTGCCCGTGTTGCCTGCGGCTTCGAGCATACGTCGAAGACGGCGCAACAAATCTCCTACTGTCAATCCGTAGGAAAGGTACGTCACTGGACGACTCTCCTCTCTTTCGGCAAGGGCAACTACGGGAACTCTCCCTCCTGTGGACTTACGAGCGGTGCGAATCATGCGAACCATCTAAAACAAAAGAATTTAAAATTAGGTTAGATAAATTCTCAAACAAAACCCTGTTTTGAATGAAAGTTGGGGTAAGATGAAGAAAATGACTCCTTTAATAACACTTTTCCACCCACACCTTGGAAAATAGTTTTTAAGAAAATAGGGCCCTTAAATACGTCCATTTCTACCTAGGTCCACGTTCCTACGGGCAACCTTGGCTCTGATACCACCTCTGTCACACCCGGTTTTTCCGAAGAAACAACCAAGTGAATATCACATGTATGCCAGGATCATTTTCTCATACATGTGATGACAAATAGTGAAGCATCATTTATTACAAGCCAGGTGTCGAATATAAATAAGTCTTACATCGCAAATGTCTCAATGGACACTAATGCTTCATCACAAGTAAATAAACTAGCAGCGGAATATTATTCTTTAGGGCTCCATCACAGGCGTTGCCCGGGGGTCTTCATGAACCTAAAAGCCTTCCTCGGGTCCAAAATCTTGGTCATTATACACCACCTCATTATCTTGACCTGAGCAGCAATATAAACCAACAAATATGCAAGGTTGAGTACCAATGGTACTCAGCAAGTGTGGGAAAATTATGTCATGCATGGCTAGAACAAGGAGAGGTTGAACTCATGGTTAAAGCACTACGCAATTAATACCTATCACCTTAGCTTATTAAGCACCTACATTACTACACAGGTGAAATGGTCCCAATCTCCCATCCCATCATCATAATCCAATAACCATAACCATTATTTCCAATGTTAAGCTCCCCGCTTAACTTCCAAAACCATCAATCCTCTAATCATGAATAAGTCCAGGCCGCTCTTAACCGTGAGCACGGCTGTCAAGACAGTTTTGACTCTGCAGAGTTTGTACCACTGTACCCACAAGTAGTGATTTCATCCCCCGTTGCCGGGTGGACTAAAAGAACCTCCATTATGCCAGTGGCTACGATCCACATTCACACTTCCCAGGTGTGCGGCCAAGAGATCACTACGAAGCCTTTACAAAGGGATTCCCGACGAGCGTGGGCCCACTGAGGTTTCACCCCTAACAGCATACAAGAGGCTCCAACCCCGCTGCAGTGGCCCCCTCTTGAGCCTTGCGGTTCATATGGTAGTCCAGCTGACACCTACTCCCCGCACCATCCAACACACCCATACTACGCCGGGGATACACCTAATTAATTGGCTAAGCTGCCCCATCTCAGCATGTGGTTGGCACTGTAAAGCCGGGTTACATGCTCCATGAACCGGTCCTTAGGATCCAGGCAAGTACTAAACGCAAACCCAAGTCTCGTGCACCCAGCACACAACCAAAACATCCAACTTGCCTTGATCCCTACCTCTACAATACTCACAATGTCTCAGTCAAGAGTATGGTAATATAAACTGATGATATCATGTCCCAAACATCCCATTCTAAGCATGGCTAAGCATATGCATGGAAATAAATGACATGGTAAAATAAATCCCAACCCAAGTTTCAAGGAAACAAGGTAATGCAATTCTAGGGAAACTTCCTAGCATGGGTTTCATATTTAACTTGACAATGCAAATAATTCTATCTACACATCCTAGCATAGGATCAAAGTGGTCAAGGACACTTGCCTCCTTCTTGCTGCTCTTGAAATGGGTAGTCCTGATCTTGGAAAGGGTTAACTTGCTCTTGAACAGGTTCTACTTCATACCATCACACATAGCAAAAGAAAAACAACAAGCATAAGACATAGTTCACACTTCTACTTCATACAAACCACACATTCATATTTATGAAATCCATTCACCATTATATGTGTTGTGGTTACTTTATGTGTGTTAAGTTGTGGCTTGCATGCACTTTTAACCATGTATATATGATTCCTACTTTTGTGTCCACATTTATACTTGCATACAATGTGCCTTCACAATTTCTATCAACCCTAAACTGAATTCTTTGTATTTTGGAAACTCCATTTATCATTTACTAGTTTCTATATTTTCAGATTTATATTCCTATGCATAATTGTGTATTTTATTATTAAATTAGTAATACACATCACCTAAACAGATTAGGTTCTGGTCCTAAATAATTTAAAATCATATTTTGACCATGGCTTATGATGTATACTATTTCATAATTATTTTCCCTATTTTTTCTTTAACTATTCTTTACTTAAAAATGTGTCCCTATACTATTAAATGTGAATAATAGATAAAACAGATTTATTTCAGCCCAAAAATATATTTTTATCTCACTCCAAAGTTTTCTAAGTACTGAGAAAGTTTTTAATTAATTTTGACAATTATGTTTGTCCCCCTTTTTAATTTTTAAACACTAGTTACATATTCAATTTTCTAAGTTAAATACTAAACAGGGCTAAAATAATGAATTCACCCCATTACAGGGTCTATAATATTATTTTCATAATTTCCAGGGGTCTAGCTACACTTATCAGAGGTGTTTTTCTTAATTTCTATTAAGTCCAGGGGCTAAAACTGATTTTTAAATGAATTTACATGATTTTCTGGAGTTCCAGGGGCTAGATCTGAAGTTTCCGGGGCTAGCTCTCAATTCCAGAGAACCCCAGGGGGTAGCACGTAAGAACTCCAGTCTTTATAACGCGGGGTCGATGTGGACCGTCCGATTTTAAACCGACGGCTGAGATTATAAGATCGAACCGGTACGCGGGGTTTTAAAGTCTACCGTGCGATTTAAAATAAACGGCGCACATGCGGCCACGTCGCTCTGATCGAACGCGGGCGGCGCTGCCGGCGGCGCACGGCGGCGGGAAGCGGCGATCTCGCCGGAAAGTTTCGGATCCTCGAGAATTCTGCCTAGAACTGTGATCTTATGGCCTAGATCGGTAGAGGGGAGGTCAGGGATCTCACCTCGGGGGTTTTCTCGAGCTCGGGGGTCCTGGAAAGTGATCGGCGGCGAGGTCCGAGGCAAAACCACGGCGAAGCTCGTCGGCGCTGAGTTTACACCGTAAGTGTTCGGGTTTTCTGCACCTGCAAAGTTCCCCGGAGGCGGTGGATCAAGACCAGCGAGTTAGATCAGAGTTTCCGAGCTTAGATCGGCCAGAATTCACCGGCGAAGTCTCGGTGCTCACCGGAGTAAAAATCGGCGATCGCGTGGGAAAAACTGATCGGAGCTGGGGTTTTTATAGCCGGGGGAGGGCGGTGGGTCTGTTGTGATCGAGTTGGAGTCCGCTGGGACCAGAATTCGGCTGCGGGGACGGGTTTCCCGATCGGTTGCGATCGCGCGCGCTCGGGGGGAAAAGTCCGGGGTCGCGGGGGCTCGGGTTAGGGATGACAGGTGGGTCCCACCCGTCAGCGAGGGGCAGCGCGGCGCGCGCGGGGGCGGGCTGGCGTGGGGGTTTGCTGGGCCGGCTGGTGGTTTCGGCCCACTGGCCAGTTTTTTTTCCCGATTTCCTTTTTCTTTTTCCATTTCTTTTCTGTTTTGGGTATAATTTGAATTCCAGTTTGAATTTGAATTTTTGCAAAACATGCAACACATCCAAAAATTTCTAAATTCCCCTCTGAACATGGTTTAGGGTTTTAAATCAAAATTTGGGTTTTGACTAAAAATTTAGGGTGTTACATTTGTGAAATAAAATTTATTTGCTGCAATGAGCCTTTTTATTTCCTGCCTTGTTGAAAGCTACATGTCATACTTTCCCCGCACTTGCTGAGTACGATAGGTACTCACCTTTGCATTACCACATAAACATCAGCTACAGGAGATGAGTACTTCGAGGACCATGTGGAGTACTAGGCGTGCGAACTACCGTCAACATGCCTGTGGAGTTGAAGATTGGAGCCTGCTGTTTTAGTCACTTTCCGCTGTCATTTAGAGACTTCCGCTGCAAGAATAAGATAGACATTCATGAGTGAGACAATGAGTCGATGTAATAAAGTACTTATACATTATTCGTACATGGTTATATTCTGAATTCAGTTTGTGGAATACATGTGTATGTGTGATGAACATCCTGGGCACACATATGCATTCACTTGGTTCAATTTTTGGAACCGGGTGTCACAGAGAGAGAGAGAGAGAGAGGGAGTTGTAGAGAGAGGGGGAGGGAGAGGGCGAGGTAGAAAGTGAGAGTGTGGGGGAGGGAGGGAGAGAGGGAGTGGGAGTATGGAGGAGAGAGTAGTACAAGCTCGTACTCACTTTATCTATTTATTTGAATTGCAGAGATCGGCAACGGAGGTTCAAACTCCATCGCCATAGCTACCGACACCGGGAGAAGGTCGCAGAGATGGATTCTTGGGCTCCAGAGCGAGTCGATCCGCAAGTGGAAGGGGTAGTGTTTAGCAAGCGGAACTCTTTTTTGTTTAATTCTTTGGGTGTCTTATATTTTGGATGTGTATATAAACTGTTCTGTGAGCTGACCATTGTGTCAGGTAATCCTACTTCTGTTTTTTTTTAAAAATAAAAATATTATTTATGACTGCCAGTTATACAGGGCCGTTGTAAGTTAACCTAACTAACTTACGACGGCCGTGGTCCCAGCCGTCGTAAGTTAACCAACTTAACTTACGACGGCCAGGGTCCCAGCCATCATAAGTAAGGCGCCTAATCCGCCACGTGGCGTGGCCATGGGCGACGGCCCTTTATTTACAACGGCTGGGAATGACCATCGTAAGTTAGTTATTTACGACGGTGACAGTCGTAAATAATGTTATTTATGACCAATAACTGGAAATGGCCAGAAAACATCGTAAATAACCAAAAACCACCGTAAATTACTTATTTATGACGGTTTTTCCTTATGTACGATGTTTTCTGGCCGTCATAAGCTTGCTGCATTTCTGTAGTGTCCCCCGCAGCGGAGCACTCCGGCAAGGCTCACTGCCCGTCGTTCCCCAGCTCAGAACTTGCTAAGTCTCACCGCCTGGGCCTAAGTTCGACGGGGAATACGCTGAGGGGGTAGGCGATGGCCGGAAACCTCCTCGCGGCGGTGACAGTGGGAAATGGAACTCCGGCGAGTTCAGGTTTTGCCGGAGGTCCATCTTTTTGCCAACGGATTGCGCCAAAAGCTCCTCACGAACATGCTGACCAAGGATCAGAACGGCCGCTGCGATGAAAGACCCTTCAACATGGACTTCATCGTGCGACCGAGGAGCTTTTTAGTGGCAGCGGGGAAAAACTCGAAGAACACACTCGATCCTTGATGGTTTCAATCGCTGTTTGATTGAGAAGGACCGTAGCGACCTAGCAAAGCTTCTTCTAGACCAGAATGACACCTAACTACTGATGCGCGACAAATTTGCAATTTCCCTCACCTCGGTACAAAGAAACTGCCATGGGAAATCCTCAAATTCCGGCCGGCCTAGACTAGGGCATAGCTCCAAACTTGGAGTACAGCAATAAGGGTTGACGACAAACCTAGGATGCCGGTTGGTCGAGCGTGAACGCGTATGAGTCGGCCGGTCGACGGTGCGGCGTCGTGGCGGCAACTTAGGGTGCAGGAGACAAATGGTGCTCGGTTCTCAAGATCGGTTTGGAGGGACGTCGTTGGCTGGCGTTGGGAAGGAAGAAGAGACCCTTGAGTGCCTTCTTACGGGCTCAACCGGGCGTGATAACGCCGGGGTGGCGTCAGCGACGGTGGAACGACACTGTGCAACCGAGCGGCATCAACAGCAGCTCGAGCGGAGCATAGGGTCGAGCGAGCGATTGAGAAGTTTGTTCACGTGTGTGGGAACTCGGGGGAATATCTACCTCGTCGCTCTAATAAGCTGAGCAGGAGCTGGCGTGGTGGACATCCTCGGGGCGGGGTTGCGCGGGGAGCTGGCGTGCTCTCAGTGGAAGAAAGAACAGAGTCAGTTTGGAGTCTAAGTGTGGCTCACTTGTGGGTCCCACCCCACCTAATAGCTGCTTATATTTCCCTCTTTGTCTCCAAATTAAAAGATTTGCTTCCTCTCAAAGTCATGGATTTAAATTTAAATTCAACTGAATTCAGTTTCAGGTATAGAGTTTGAATTGCTTTTTGATATTTTAATTTGAATTTGGATTTGAATCCCTGCTCTTCCATTGATTCAAATACACAGCAAGCCAAGCCCAAATTAAATGAATTTTGGCCGGGGTGCTATTTCAAATGTGGTGAACTCATTTGTGCAACCCAATCTGCATTTTGACAACTTTGGAGAAAAATTCAGATTTGAATTTGCACTAGTATCTTATGTGTATGGCTAGTGGCAAAAGAGTTTAAAATTTTGAATTTCCTCCACCTTTTGCTGCTAAACCAACCATGTAACTCTGGGCTTTCACAGCACTGCCCTCTTGTGTTCTTCCAGCCTCCTCTGGCGACGAAGATGGCTGGCCTTGCAGTCGTCTTTTTTCTTCTTCAGGGCTGCATCGCGTGCAGCCCTCCCCTCCCTCTCTGTCTTGTCCTCGGGCAGCTTCAGCAGACTGACTATGCCTATGACGTCAGGTCGGGCCGGAGTGCCAGAAAGAGCAGTGACAATATCATGGCACGAGGATCGGACGCTTACCCGAGTAGAAGGATGACCCGCAGAGAGAGGACGCAGATGACGCCCATCGTCCTCCACTTCCTTCATAGTAAGGTCGCGAAACCTCCGCCGAACTTCGGATTCAGGGGCCTCTTTCACCGACCCAGGTGTAGGGTCGTCGAGCCCGGTGTACTGCCACATCTCATGGGCGGGGACGCGAAGAGGTTGGATTCTTCGCTCGAGGAAGGTCCACAAGATGACCTCGTCGGTCAGCCCCTCTGCCTGTAACGCCTCGACTTGCTCCAGGATGACAGCGACCTGCCACTTCTTCATCAATAAAATCCCACATGTTGTCATGCTGTGTAAACTGAACTTGGGCTGTTTAGGTCATTACCCCAAGTGATCAAGCGTGTTATGCAAGTAAATGAAATTGTTCACTCAAATTCAAAAAGAGGAGGCAAACTGTTGGTTCAGCTTTTTCATTTGCAGCATCCAAATTTAAAATTTTAATTCCATATTTGAAATCCTCAGCTCCAAATTTGTGAGAATGCAAATTTTGATAAATTTGGATGTGTTTGACTAAGTATTTAAAAGGGGATAATGAATAGCATTTCAATTCAAATTCAAATCTGAATTTAGTTGAAACTTTGTCGAATGTCGAAATGGATTCGGTGAGACCTATGTGTGCTGAATACATTGGATTTGACGATAAAAGTTTTGAATACTACCAAAACACCTTTTTAACAAGGTCCGACTCTAGGGCCGAGCTCCTGCAAGGTCCGACAATCGTCCCGACTTGTTTTGGGTAGCTCCGGCAAGGTCCGATGTAAGGTCCGACTTGCTTTGTCTAGGTCTGACTTATTTTGGCTAGGTCCGACTTGTTTTTGCTAGCTCCGGTGCTAGGTCCGACTAGCTTTGGTAAGTTCCGTGCTAGGTCTGACTAAGATTTAGTAAGCTCCGGCGCTGGGTCCGACTAGCTTTGTTAAGCTCCGGTTCAAGGTCCGGTTAGCTTTGGTAAGGTTTGGAGCTTGATTGCAATGGTTCTGCTTTTAACTTGCAATGTTTCGAATTTGCTTTACTCTTATGGAAAGTTTGGTTAGTATTATTTTACTAAGTTTTTGGTGTGTTTTGGTGGTTATGGCTGATATCATTTTGCTATGGTTTACAACATGCTTATGTGAGGTGCTCACGTAAGATGTTGTAGTTTCAGAACTAACGAGAGTCAAGTCGAGGTATTGTGCTCGAAAGTATTGGTTGTTTATTCATGTGCAGGTGTTGCTTGATTTCAAGACATGGCTGGTGACGGGATCCATTGAACTATTCTTAGGAAGAAGATGAGGTTCAACAACAAAGTTCGGGAGGAATTGTGGTTGAGTTGATCGGGAGGTTGCGCCAGTATGTTTGAATCAAGAACAATGCATATGAAGGTATCTTGGACGTCGTTGGAAGATGTTTGCACGTGTGCAAGGAGTGCATGGACGTGGCTTCATGGTTCCAAGGCGTGATGAAGATATGTGGACGTAAAGAATTGTTCGGAAAGGTCCAACCGACTAGGTTATGGACTCAGGCTGCGGCTGAGTCGTGTTTGACTCAAATATGGAAAGTTTTGAGTTGGTTATGATAGGATTTCGTGTGGGTCACGAATTTGAGTTATTTTAGGGATGTGGGATACATTTCTAAGGTGTTTGGAAGTCTTAAGATTGCTTCTATCTGCGTATAGAAGAGTCCTAAGCAGTATTGGAAAGTTACAGTTTGAATCCAAGTAGGAGTAGGAGTCCTAGTTTGAGTTGAGTTGGCCTTCGGGCTGGTTATATAAGCAAGGGAGGCCAGAGCTCGTGGTGCACGACTTTGGGGCTGTTCCTCTTGTGTTTTGATAAATAAAATTCGTATTCTAAAGGAACTTTTGTGCCGTATTCGTCCGACTTGTTTCAGACAAGTTTTTCTCGTCGAGTTTCTGTTCAGCACTACCTTGCTTCGGTGGTTTTATCATAACTCGAGTTTTACAGATCCAATTGATGTGATTTTTTTGGGTTGTCTTCACAACTTGATTATATATCATCTGTGAAAATTTCACGGTCATTAAATTTGTGGTTTATGTTCTACACGAGTTTCTTTGCAGTATTCTAGAACTGTTTTTCTCGCGTGGGACAGATTGACCTTTGTTCGATCTTTCGATCGTAACTTGAGTTTCTCTCAACGGATTTTCATGATTATTGTTGTGACATCTTCGTGACTTGATTCTCTACAATATATAATAGTTTTGTCACAGTTGAACATGTTTAGATTAGTCGCACACACGGTTTCTTTAACAGATCGGTTTTCTGCTGAGGGGTGTTTTGTTGCTTCCGCTGAAAAGTTCTTATCTACCATTCACCCCCCCCTCTGGTAGCTTTACACGTGTACTTCGATCCTACAATTGGTAGAAGAGCCAGGTTGCCCTAATCTTTGTGATTTGCACGTGTTTTGACTAATCATCATGGAGAAATACTCCGCCAAACCTTGTGTGTTTAGTGGTCTTGATTTTCAGGTTTGGAAGGCACGCATGGAAGCTTTCATCCAGGCGAAAGGCTTTGCAATATGGGAAAAGGTGTACAAGACTTACGATGTGCCTTCAAACGATCAAGTCACTGCTACAAACATGAGAGATGTCGACAACAACAACAAGGCTCGGAACTTGATCATACAAGGACTAACTCAGAGTGACTTCGACCGTATTGCACACCTCCGATCGGCGTACGATGTGTGGAGAGCACTTTGTGACTACCACGAAGGATCCAACACGATCAAGGAGGTAAGACAGGATATGTTCAAGAAAGAATACATGCGCTTTGAGATGCAACCCGGTGAGTCCATTGATGACCTCTTTGCTCGCTTTAATAAAATTCTCTGCAACTTGCGTAGCGTCAATGTTAATTTTTCAGATGCTGAAAATGCTAGGCAATTACTAAGTGTATTAGACATGTCAATTTGGGAGATGAAAGTAACATCCATACGTGAATCCACTGTCATGAGTACTCTTACATTAGTTGTGCTTTATTCTAAGCTAAAAACTCATGAAATTGACATTATATCACGTAAGAACCCAAATAAGACTATTGCATTTGTCTCACAACGTGATATGCCTAGCTCCGGCCAATCATCTAGCAATACACTTGCTTTGCTGTCTTCACTAACCCTGGAACAGATTGAGGAGTTTCCATAGGAGGAGCTAGTACTTCTTTCTACTAGGTTCTCAAAAGCATTGCAAAATGTGAGAACTAGAAGGAGAAGAAGCTCCGGACCTCAACGATGCTTTGAATGTGGTAAGACAGGACACTTTCGTACAGATTGCCCTAACCTTTTGGGTCCTTCTAACCGTGATGAAAAGCAGAATAAAGTCAAGTCCTCTTTTGGCAACACCAACAAGAAAAAGAAGGGTTTTACAGGACGCAAACTGATAAATTGTTTCATCACAGCACTTCAAGAACTTGACTCAAGTGATGTAGACATTGGAAGTGATGAAGATGAAGATGATCTGGCAAACTTGTGCTTCATGGCGGACAAATCAAAATCAAGTATGGAGGATGCAGAACACAACAGTGACAACAAAGAGGTATGTCCTACTTGCGAAGAAATGTGTGATGCTATTTCTCGTGCCACTATTATTGTTAAGAAAAAGGACAAAAAGCTTAGGGACAATGCTGTTAAAATTGAGTCACTAGAATCTGAAATTAATCAATTAAAATCCTTGATTCCTAGTGATAATTCTTGTTCCTCATGTGATTTAATATATGAACAATTGTCCCCTCTAAGAAGTGCACACACCTCCACACTTGATAAACTTGAACTTGAAATCGAAAAGAACAAAAAGCTGCTGCACTTAAAGATAAAAACTTGAAAGATGCTTGTTGTTCTACAATTGATTTGCATTGTTCTACTTGCGATGATCTTGATAAGAAACTACAAGATGCTATGAAAGAAATTTCTATATTGAACAATGCTTTACGTTCTCATGAAGTTAAAAATTGTCCCGATTGCAAATTAAAAGGAAAAACTTCATGTGAAAATTGCCTTGATCTATCAAATAAACTTGATAACATGCATAGGACATTAGATCGGTTTTGTAATGGGAATAAAAACCTAAACTTGCTGCTGAATTCTTCCAAGTCTTGCAATGATAAAACTGGTTTAGGTTTTGATTCACATGCTCATGCTAAGGAACATCCACCTAAAATTGTAAAATCATTAGCAAGTGGTTTGATTCAAACAGTTCCTAAACAAAAAGAAGTGGTTTTTAAATCTGCAGGAGTGTTGTCACATTCGGGTTCAAATAAGCATACTGCATGCTCATCTAGACATGAACACAAAGTTAAATTTCATTGTACCTATTGTGGTAGAGATGGTCATGTCATAGATTTTTGTTATAGACTATCTAAACAACATAAAAAGGAAAGAATGCAAGCTAGATCTTATAACTCTCATGCAAAATTTGCTGCACATACTAAACCCAATGTCAGGAACATGCAACCTGCTGTTATGAGTCAGAAATATTCAAAGTTTACCTCCGGAGCTTCACTTTTTGCCTCCGGACCTTCTGTTTTTGCCTCCGGAGCTACTGATTTTCGTGCTACACAAGTAACACCTCATAGGTCAGTAGTTAAGAACAAAAAATCTCAAACTTTGACTCATAAACCTGCTGTTTTATCTCAGCTTTCGCATGTTATTCCTGCTGGACATCGTGTGACTCAGTACTGGATTCCTAAATGCCTTTTAACTAACCCCAGTATTGAGTCATCGATGTATTGTGCTTCTATGTAGGTTACACGCTTAAGGAAGGAGAACATTTGGATTATGGATTCAGGTTGCTCACGCCACATGACCGGTAACAAAGAATGGTTCTCCTCTCTCTCTTTTGTGTCACGTGTAGAGAATGTTACTTTTGCCGATAATTCTTCAACTCCTATAATTGCTAAGGGTTCGGTTAGAGTAAATGATCACTACACTTTGAAGGATGTGACACTTGTCAAAAATTTCAAATACAACTTGCTTTCTGTTTCACAATTGCTAGATGAAAATCTAGAAATTATTTTTAATAAAAACTGCTGCAAAGTTGTAGGTTCAAATAGTGAGCTTATTTTTAACATGTCTCGGTTTGGAAGAGTTTTTAAAGCTGATTTTGATATATCTTCCTCTAAGCATAGATGTCTAGTTGCAAATGATCCCAAAGATTTATATTTTTCGCATCGTAGACTTGGTCACGTAGTCTTTGATCATCTCACGCGTGTTAGTGCTCTTGATCGCATACGTGGGCTGCCTAAGCTTAAAGGGGGCAAATAAATTGTGTGCTCTTCTTGTAGACATGCTAAGATGGTTGCAGGTTCACATGCTCCTCTCACAATGACCATGACAACTGAACCGGGTCAACTTTTACACCTTGACACTGTAGGACCTTCACGTGTTCAATCCTTCGGAGGTAAATGGTATGTTCTTGTGATTATTGACGACTATTCTAGATACTATTGGGTTTACTTTATGGCATCTAAGAATGAAGCTTTTAGTCACTTTAGAACTTTATTTCTTAGATTATCAATTGATCACCCAGGATCTTTAAGAGCAATTAGAAGTGATAATGGAACCGGATTTAAAAATCAATCATTTGATCACTTTTGTGCTGAAAATGCAATAGATCATCAATTTTCTTCACCATATGTACCTCAACAAAACGGTGTTGTAGAGAGAAAGAACATAACCTTAGTTGAGATGGCTAGGACTATGCTTGATGAATATCAAACTCCTAGGAAATTTTGGCTGATGCAATTGCAACCGCTTGTTATGTCTCAAATCGTGTTTTCTTGCGTGCTAAGCTAGGTAAAACACCATATGAGCTCAGGTTTGGACATAGGCCTAGTGTCACACACTTTAGGGTCTTTGGTTGCAAAAGCTTTGTTAAGAAACATGGTAATCTTGATAAATTTGAAGCTAGATCTGTTGATGGCATGTTTCTTGGTTATCCATCTCATACTAGAGGCTACCGTGTGCTTTTACATGATACTAACAAAATTGTGGAGACTTGTGAGGTTTCTTTTGATGAAGCTAACCCAGGTACTAGTTCAAATATTGCAGGTCCGGATCCATATCCGCAGGGGAAGAGTATTTTCGTTGAAGAAGAGGAAGAAGTGGTGCTGCTGCCTGAAAATTCAGCAGCTAATGACATTGTTCCAGCTCCTGATCTTGATTCACAGCCAGCGCCGACGACCACCATTGCTGGTCCAGATCCTCCTCACGTCACAAGCTCATCTATTTGTGATGAACATGAAGAAGAAGAAGCTTGTGAAGTGTCCACTCCCCTCTGGATTCTCAAAAGTCATCCTCCACAACAAATTATTGGAAGCTTGCATGAACGAGTTACAAGATCCAGGTTTTTCGACCCCAATTCTCATGCTCATTCTGCTTTTGTTGCTTCTTTTGAACCCAAAGATATATCACACGCACTCACTAATGAATCTTGGATTATTGCCATGCAAGAAGAGTTAGAAAATTTTGAAAGAAATAATGTTTGGAAATTTGTACCTCCACCTCAAGGTCACACTTTAATTGGAACTAAATGGGTGTTTAAAAATAAACAAAGTGAGGATGGGGTTGTGGTTAGGAATAACGCTAGGTTGGTGGCTTAAGGTTTCACAAAAGTTGAAGGTCTAGATTTTGATGAAACTTTTGCTCCTGTTGCTAGATTAGAAGCCATAAGAATTTTGTTAGCTTTTGCTGCATCTAAAGGTTTTAAGCTATATCAAATGGATGTTAAAAGTGCTTTTCTTAATGGCTACATAGATGAGGAGGTTTATGTCAAACAACCACCTGGTTTTGAAAATCCAAATTTTCCTAATCATGTTTACAAGCTGTCCAAAGCCTTGTACGGTCTCAAACAAGCCCCTACAGAATGGTATGATAGGTTAAAAACATTATTACTTGTAAAGGGGTTTACCATGGGCAAGGTTGATAAAACTCTTTTTGTGCTTAAGCATGGCAATGACTCATTATTCGTTCAAGTGTATGTGGATGATATTATCTTTGGTTGTGCTTCTCTTGATCTTGTGTCCACGTTTTCAGCTATGATGAGTTCAGAATTTGAGATGAGTATGATGGGAGAACTCACGTACTTTTTGGGGCTGCAAATCAAGCAAACCAAGGAGGGTACCTTTGTGCATCAAACAAAGTATACAAAAGATCTCCTAAGGTTCTTCAACATGGACAAAAGCAAGCCTCTTTGGACACCAATGGGAACAGCAACAACACTTGAACTTGATGAAGATTGTGATCCTGTTGATCAAAAAGAATATAGAATCATGATCGGATCACTTTTGTATCTCACGGCATCAAGACCGGACATACAATTCAGCGTATATCTTTATGCACGGTTTCAAGCCTCCCCACGTGCTTCACATCGTCAAGCCGTCAAAAGGATTCTCAGGTACTTACATGGAACTAAAGAATCTGGCATTTTTCTTCCTTCTTCCTCAACCGTTACTTTGAAAGCTTTTTCCGTTGCTGATTTTGGGGGTTGTAGGATTGATAGGAAAAGTACTTCTGGTGCTTGTCATTTTCTTGGCAATTCACTTGTTGCCTGGTCCTCTAGAAAACAAAGTTCAGTTGCACAATCCACAGCCGAATCTGAATATGTAGCTGCTGCTAGTGCTTGCTCACAAATTCTTTGGATTGTTCAAACACTTAAGGACTATGGGGTTGATCTAGATAGTGTTCCACTGTTTTGTGATAACACTAGTGCCATTTGCATTGCTAAGAACCCCGTGCAACATTTGAGAACTAAGCACATTGACATTAGGTATCACTTTCTCCGTGATAATGTCAAAAAAGGGAACATTGTGCTTCACCATGTAGATACCGAACAACAATTGGCATCTTCGTGAATTGATTCTATACAATCTATACTAGTTTTGTCACAGTTGAACACGTTTATATTAGTCGCACACACGGTTTCTTTAATAGATCGGTTTTCTGCTGAGGGGGGTTTTGTTGCTTCCGCTGAAAAGTTTTTTATCTACCATTCACCCCCCCTCTGGTAGCTTTACACGTGTACTTCGATCCTACAGATTCCAAATTTGAACTCTACAAGCTTGAATTGGATCGCTCCCAAAAATTGAGATCTTTTTCAAGGATTAGAGGATAAGGAGATGGAAGAAGTGGGACCCGGTTGTCAGCCACACAAACAAAAAGGAGTCGGTTCCCTCTGTTTCTGTTCCTCGCGAGAACAACCCGAGGCTCCTCAGCATGCCACCGA
This sequence comes from Neostapfia colusana, assembly GCA_030760725.1. Classification (NCBI taxonomy): domain Eukaryota; kingdom Viridiplantae; phylum Streptophyta; class Magnoliopsida; order Poales; family Poaceae; genus Neostapfia; species Neostapfia colusana. The sequence continues at coordinate 16,602,065 of JASWHV010000017.1, read as the reverse complement.
GGGAGAGAAAACAGCCACCTCCAGCTTCATGCATCGAGCTGGTGACCAGCTCGTGCCCTTATCAGATCATGAAGTGCTCTGTTCGCCCACAAACCGAAACACCAGAGCTGTGCTTCGTTCTCGCGCTAACAGAGCCGCACCACCAACGCGGCTTCTGTTGATCAATCGGAAACCTGTGAAGACTCGCGTGCAGAGCCCCAGTTAGCAGCAAAACTGCACCGTAGATTCGTCCTCTACCTCCTCGGCACGAAGTTGATCAATTTTCGGCCTTCCAAACCCTAGCCCGACGGTTCTTCGCGGCGACCGAACCTCACCGCCGCTCGGGGCTCATTGGACAGCCGAACCAAGAGGTTTTCATGCTTGAGCAAGGACACCCATAGGAGTGCCGTAGAACCTAGTTGATCCTACCCAAAACGCTGCTCAAGCCGTGGATCATCAAGCTCCAATTCGAAGATTTTCTTCCGGCGCATGCAAGCGACCCTCCGGTACTTGTTTGTCAAATTCGTTTGCAGTTCTCGTTCTTAGGTCACCAAATCATGCACACGTGAGCTAGATTGACTAGTGGCCATTTCCTCTTCACAACCCTAGCTTGAAATCGTATGTAGGCGACCCATTTCAAGGTTTTACAAACCCAAACGTGGAGGCACACTACGGACGCATGGTGAAACCTTAGTAGGAGACCTCCCCGAGCTAGTTGGAATTCATGTCGATCTTTCCTAGGATCCACTGGTGCTGTAGAACAGAAAACCTAATCGTTTGGAGGGCTATAGAGGCTGGCCGACGTCGCTGAAGGCTTCCCGGAGCCGCCGCACGTCGCCCAACTACTTCCGGCCACCGGCAGTCCAAGACGACCTCACAAACGGTTTCCCCGTCCCCAAAAACCCACATGCGGTGAGTCTTAGGTCGGGAGGCGGCGGGGAACCCTACTCCGGCGAGGTGCCGCCTCTATCCGGCGTAGGGGGAGGGGGGCTGCACGCGCGGGAAGAAGTCGGGAGGTAGAAGAAAGGGGGGCTGGCCCACCCGTCAGCGACTGTAATTTAAAACTGGGATTGGCTGTGGCTGTGGATCGTTTGTGGCTACACGCTTAAGAACCTAGTGGCCCAATGTGGCTTGCACCTCATTGGCTGCAGTTTAACCAGTGGGCCCAGCTCGATTTTCAGTAGAAAAATTCCAGTTTTAGCTCCAACTTTAGAGATTCGTAACTTTGTGTAGGAAACACCAAATTGGGTGATTCAAACTGTATTAGATTCATCTTGGAAAGATCTATCCAAATTTGCAACCCGATTAGTACGAAAATCAATAATAAATTCTGGATAGTTCCTTGAACTTTTTCTATAAAAGAATTATTGAGGGAGTTTGGTTCATCCAAAATTTCTCAAATTTTGCCAGAATATTCTTTAGGATATTATTGAACATCTAGCAAAGTTTCAGCTCATTTGGAGTTGATTTGAGTAGAAAGTTTCAGAGTACAAACTACTGTACTCAAAATTGTTCAGAATTTTTTTCAGAAAATGATTCCACTTTGAAAAATCAGTTCTGTGCTATTATTATCTCCAAAAATCCTAGGAAAATTCACTCATGCTCTATGAGATATGATTGAAATTGTAGGTCACATGGTTTTGCATGAAGATGCAAATTACCTCAGAATTAATTCCTTTTATCTTAAATGCTTAGGGAATTGTTATGGATGAACTACTCAATGAAAAGTTCTGAATTTTGGATAAAAATACTTTATTGTGACCAGGAACTCACATGCAAAGTTTCAGCTCAAGCTGAGCCTTATATCTTCCTGTACTTGTTCTTCATTCTTATGTACATGAGAAAGCATAGGAATAGTGTGGGAATTAATGGAGACACAATTTCTATCCACTTTACCTACAATTTGGCAAGCTAAGTCCCTGGTTAATATAGGAATTTCTGTAAAAATTTTGAAGTAATTGGAGTTCATGTTCTTCAGTTTCTTCCAAATCATTTCAGCCATCTCATATATCCATTAGGAACCATAGCACATGTTATAACTGAACTCCTAGGTGCAGATTGGTTTTTCTCTTTAATTCCTCTGCACAACAGGGACAACAAATTCATTCTTAGAACTCCAACACCTTCCTCTGTTCTTAACAAGTTCAAGTCATTAATTTCCTAAGTTGCAATGTAAAAACTTGTTCATGTGCATGTCGATAGTGCTCACGATGAAGGCGATCAGTGAAGGAGTTTGGTGGAGTTAATCACTTGAAGTGTGGATCAACCTCAGTAGGATCAAGTGATTAAGCGTCAAGTGACAAGCAAGCTAACTGAAACATATATATTATTCACCTGCAAAACAAGGCAAACCCCGGTTTTTGCATTTAAGAGCTATTAAGTGTTTATTTTGTATACACTATGTTGGTTAGGATTTAATTGTGCATAACATCTAGATGATCTGATACTCCACTTGCACGACTAAAGAACCCGATGGAGTATTTGGGCAGTTGTCATTTCATCATGTAGAAACTTCCATGTTTAAGTATGATTCGGTAGAAGTCGAGTGGTTGGACGCTACTCGCATGAATAGGAAATTGGGGCACATGGGATTGGTCAAGAATTTGTTAGCAAGCTGAAGTTAAGAACGGGCAGGTTGTAGGAGCAGCAGGACATAAGGGCCTGGGTGCGTTAGACCTGTCCATGTCGGTCAAGGACCGATCCGTGTGTGGCCCAGTTGGACAAGTTTGAGTTGTGTATCGAACGCATGCTGGCTATATGGGACCCAGTAAACCGATATACCTCAGGAAGATTGCGTTGAGACTTTTTCGGTCTTCTCAGGCGTCCGGCCGGTGCGCGGTAGTGGGTAACTTGCTCATGACATCTTCACGTCGAAAGGTGCAACATGAGGTGAGACTACTGTCCGGGATGATCAAATCATTTTTACGTTGATTAAACTTGGGAAAGGTTGCCACGTATGACGTCCGTGGAGTGCACAGAGGTGGCTTCCAGTACGGGTGTACGTGTCCTGTAGTCCGGACGTCTTTTGATTTGAATCACCGTCGCTCGCGGTTATTTGAGCATACTTGTTCTCACAGTCGTGACGTAGTAATTACTTGCACATTAGATAAGAATTAAATCCCTGCTGTTTTGAAGTTTATACTAGCATTGTCTTGATTAGCTTGTAGGGATTATATTAAGTGCAAACTCGATTCATTTCCACCTTGAGCAATTTACATCTGGAGGAAGCATTTCTTGTTTAATTGTGGACTTCCGATGTGAGGTGCCCACAGTTATTCTTAATCTGCTGCTAATAATACGTGAGAATAAGGATCCACATTTAGGCAAGTTCATTATGTCATTTGCTATCCTATGTTATGTCTTTACTGTGAGACCTATGTGTGCTGAATACATTGGCTTTGACGATAAAAGTTTTAAATACTACCAAAACACCTTTTTAACAAGGTCCGACTCTAGGTCCGAACTCCTGCAAGGTCCGACGATAGGTCCGACTCTAGGTCCGAACTCCTGCAAGGTCCGACGAAAGGTCCGACGTAAGGTCCGACTTGCTTTGTCTAGGTCTGACTTATTTTGGCTAGGTCCGACTTGTTTTTGCTAGCTCCGGTGCTAGGTCCGACTAGCTTTGGTAAGTTCCGTGCTAGGTCCGACTAAGCTTTAGTAAGCTCCGGCGCTAGGTCCGACTAGCTTTGGTAAGCTCCGGTTCAAGGTCCGGTTAGCTTTAGTAAGGTTCGGAGCTTGATTGCAATGGTTCTGCTTTTAACTTGCAATGTTTCTAACTTGCTTTACTCTTATGGAAAGTTTGCTTAGTATTATTTTACTAAGTTTTGGTGTGTTTTGGTGGTTATGGCTGATATCATTTTGCTATGGTTTACAACATGCTTATGTGAGGTGCTCACGTAAGATGTTGTAGTTTCGGAACTAACGAGAGTCAAGTCGAGGACTTGTGCTCGGAAGTATTGGTTGTTTATTCATGTGCAGGTGTTGCTTGATTTCAAGACATGGCTGGTGACGGGATCCATTGAACTAGTCTTAGGGAGAAGATGAGGTTCAACAACCAAGTTCGGGAGGAATTGTGGTTAAGTTGATCGGGAGGTTGCGCAGTATGTTTGAATCAAGAACAATGCATATGAAGATATCTTGGACGTCGTTGGAAGATGTTTGTACGTGTGTAAGGAGTGCATGGACGTGGCTGCATGGTTCCAAGGCGTGATGAAGAGATGTGGACGTAAAAAGAATTGGTCGGAAAGGTCCAACCGACTAGGTTATGGACTCAGGCTGCGGCTGAGTCGTGTTTGACTCAAATATGGAAAGTTTTGAGTTGGTTATGATAGGATTTCGTGTGGGTCACGAATTTGAGTTGTTTTAAGAATGTTTGGGACGTTACTAAGGTGTTTGTAAGTCTTAAGATTGCTTCTATCTGCGTGTAGAAGAGTCTTGAGCAGTATTGGAAAGTTACAGTTTGAATCCAAGTAGGAGTAGGAGTTCTAGTTTGAATTGAGTTGGCCTTAGGGCTTGTTATATAAGCAAGGGAGGCCAAGGCTCATGTGTACACGACTTTGGGGCTGTTCCTCTTGTGTTTTGATAAATAAAATTCATATTCTAAAGAAACTTTTGTGCCTTGTTCGTCCGACTTGTTTCAGACAGGTTTTTCTCGTTGAGTTTCTGTTCAGCACTATCTTGCTTCGGTGGTTTTATCATAACTCGAGTTTTACAAATCCAACTGATGTGATTCTTTTTGGGTTGTTTCCACAACTTGATTATCTATCATCTGTGAAAAATTCACGGTCATTAAATTTGTGGTTTCTGATCTACACGAGTTTATTTGCAGTATTCCAGAACTGTTTTTCTCGCGTAGGACAGATTGACCTTTGTTCGATCTTTCGATCGTAACTTGAGTTTCTCTCAACGGATTTTCATGATTCTTGTTGTGAAGTCTTCATGACTTGATTATATACAATCTATACTAGTTTTGTCACAGTTGAACACGTTTAGATTAGTCGCACACACGGTTTCTTTAATAGATCGGTTTTCTGCTGAGGGGTGTTTTGTTGCTTCCGCTGAAAAGTTCTTAGTTACCATTCACCCCCCTCTGGTAGCTTTAAATGTGTACTTCGATCCTACAATTGGTATCAGAGCAAGGTTGCTCTAATTTTTGTGATTTGCACGTGTTTTGACTAATCATCATGGAGAAATACTCCGCCAAACCTTGTGTGTTTAGTGGTATTGATTTTCAGGTTTGGAAGGCACGCATGGAAGCTTTCATCTAGGCGCAAGGCTTTGCAATATGGGAAAAGGTGTACAAGCCTTACGATGTGCCTTCAAACGATCAAGTCACGGCTACAAACATGAGAGATGTCGAAAACAACAACAAGGCTTGGAACTTGATCATACAAGGACTAACTCAACGCGACTTCGACCGTGTTGCACACCTCCGATCGGCGTACGATGTGTGGAGAGCACTTTGCGACTACCACGAATGATCCAACACGATCAAGGAGGTAAGACAGGATATGTTCAAGAAAGAATACATGCGCTTTGAGATGCAACCCGGTGAGTCCATTGATGACCTCTTTGCTCGCTTTAATAAAATTCTCAGCAACTTGCATAGCGTCAATGTTAATTTTTCAGATGCTGAAAATGCTAGGCAATTACTAAGTGCATTAGACATGTCAATTTGGGAGATGAAAGTAACATCCATACGTGAATCCACTGTCATGAGTACTCTTACATTAGATGTGCTTTATTCTAAGCTAAAAACTCATGAAATTGACATTATATCACGCATGAACCCAAATAAGACTATTGCATTTGTCTCACAACGTGATATGCCTAGCTCCGGCCAATCATATAGCAATACACTTGCTTTGCTGTCTTCACTAACCCTGGAACAGATTGAGGAGTTTCCAGAGGAGGAGCTAGTACTTCTTTCTACTAGCTTCTCAAAAGCATTGCAAAATGTGAGAACTAGAAGGAGAGGAAGCTCCGGACCTCAACGATGCTTTGAATGTGGTAAGACAGGACACTTTCGTACAGATTGCCCTAACCTTTCAGGTCCTTCTAACCGTGATGAAAAGCAGAATAAAGTCAAGTCCTCTTTTGGCAACACCAACAAGAAAAAGAAGGCTTTTACAGGACGCAAACTGATACAGTTTCATCACCGCACTTCAAGAACTTAGCTCGAGTGATGTAGACACTGGAAGTGATGAAGATGAAGATGATCTGGCAAACTTGTGCTTCATGGCGGCCAAATCAAAATCAAGTATGGAGGATGCAGAACACAACAGTGACAATGAAGAGGTATGTCCTACTTGCGAAGAAATGTGTGATGCTATTTCTCGTGCCACTATTATTGTTAAGAAAAAGGACAAAAAGCTTAGGGACAATGCTGTTAAAATTGAGTCACTAGAATCTCAAATTAATCGTTTAAAATCCTTGATTCCTAGTGATGATTCTTGTCCTCATGTGATTTAATATATGAACAGTTGTCCTCTCTAAGAAGTGCACACACCTCCACACTTGATAAACTTGAACTTGAAATCGAAAAGAACAAAAAGTTTGCTGCACTTAATGATAAAAACTTGAAAGATGCTTTTTGTTCTACAATTGATTTGCATTGTTCTACTTGCGATGATCCTTATAAGAAACTACAAGATGCTATGAAAGAAATTCCTATATTGAACAATCCTTTACGTTCTCATGAAGTTAAAAATTGTCCCAATTGCAAATTAAAAGGAAAAGCTTCATGTGAAAATTGCCTTGATCTATCAAATAAACTTGATAACATGCATAGGACATTAGATCGGTTTTGTAATAGGAATAAGAACCTAAACTTGCTGCTGAATTCTTCCAAGTCTTGCAATGATAAAACTGGTTTAGGTTTTGATTCACATGCTCATGCTAAGGAACATCCACCTAAAATTGTAAAATCATTAGGAAGTGGTTTGATTCAAACAGTTCCTAAACAAAAAGAAGTGGTTTTTAAATCTGCAGGAGTGTTGTCACATTCGGGTTCAAATAAGCATACTGCATGCTCATCTAGACATGAACGCAAAGTTAAATTTCATTGTACCTATTGTGGTAGAGATGGTCATGTCATAGATTTTTGTTATAGACTAGCTAAACAACATAAAAAGGAAAGAATGCAAGCTAGATCTTATAACTCTCATGCAAAATTTTCTGCACATATTAAACCGAATGTCAGGAACATGCAACCTGCTGTTATGAGTCAGAAATATTCAAAGTTTAGCTCCGGAGCTTCAGTTTTTGCCTCCGGAGCTTCAGTTTTTGCCTCCGGACCTTCTGTTTTTGCCTCCGGAGCTACTGATTTTTGTGCTACACAAGTAACACCTCATAGGTCAGTAGTTAAGAACAAAAAATATAGAACTTTGACTCATAAACCTGATGTTTTATCTCAGCTTTCGCATGTTATTCCTGCTCGACATCGTGTGACTCAGTACTGGATTCCTAAATGTCTTTTAACTAACCCAAGTATTGAGTCATCGACGTATTGTGCTTCTATGTAGGTTACATGCTTGAGGAAGGAGAACATTTGGATTGTGGATTCAGGTTGCTCATGCCACATGACCGGTAACAAAGAATAGTTCTCCTCTCTCTCTTTTGTGTCACGTGTAGAGAATGTTACTTTTGCCGATAATTCTTCAACTCCTATAATTGCTAAGGGTTCGATTAGAGTAAATGATCACTACACTTCGAAGGATGTGGCACTTGTCAAAAATTTGAAATACAACTTGCTTTCTATTTCACAATTGCTAGATGAAAATCTGGAAATTATTTTCAATAAAAACTGCTGCAAAGTTGTAGGTTGAAATAGTGAGCTTATTTTTAACATGTCTCGGTTTGGAAGAGTTTTTAAAGCTGATTTTGATATGTCTTCCTCCAAGCATAGATGTCTAGTTGCAAATGATTCCAAAGATTTATATTTTTGGCATTGTAGACCTGGTCACGTAGGCTTTGATCATCTCACGCGTGTTAGTGCTCTTGATCGCATACGTGGGCTGCCTAAGTTTAAAGGGGACAAAGAAATTGTGTGCTCTTCTTGTAGACATGCTAAGATAGTTGCAGGTTCACATGCTCCTCTCACAATGACCATGACAACTGAACCGGGTCAACTTTTACACCTTGACACCGTAGGACCTTCACGTGTTCAATCCTTCGGAGGTAAATGGTATGTTCTTGTGATTCTTGATGACAATTCTAGATACTCTTGGGTTTACTTTATGGCATCTAAGAATGAAGCTTTTAGTCACTTTAGAACTTTATTTCTTAGATTATCAATTGATCACCCAGGATCTTTAAGAGCAATTAGAAGTGATAATGGAACCGCATTTAAAAATCAATCGTTTGATCACTTTTGTGCTGAAAATGCAATAGATCATCAATTTTCTTCACCATATGTACCTCAATAAAACGGTGTTGTAGAGAGAAAGAACAGAACCTTAGTTGAGATGGCTAGGACAATGCTTGATGAATATCAAACTCCTAGGAAATTTTTGGCTGATGCAATTGCAACCGCTTGTTATGTCTCAAATCGTGTTTTCTTGCGTGCTAAGCTAGGTAAAACACCATATGAGCTCAGGTTTGGACATAGGCCTAGTGTCACACACTTTAGGGTCTTTGATTGCAAATGCTTTGTTCAGAAACATGGTAATATTGATAAATTTGAAGCTAGATCTGTTGATGGCATGTTTCTTGGTTATCCATCTCATACTAGAGGCTACCGTGTGCTTTTCCTTGATACTAACAAAATTGTAGAGACTTGTGAGGATTCTTTTGATGAAGCTAGCCCAGGTACTAGTTCAAATATTGCAGGTCCGGATCCATATCTGCAGGGGGAGAGTATTTTCGTTGAAGAAGAGGAAGAAGTGGTGCTGCTGCCCGAAAATTCAGCAGCTAATGTCATTGTTCCAGCTCCTGATCTTGATTCACAGCCAGCACCAACGACCACCATTGCTGGTCCAGATCCTCCTCACGTCACAAGCTCATCTATTTGTGATGAACATGAAGAAGAACAAACTTGTGAAGTGTCCACTCCCCTCCGGATTCTCAAAAGTCATCCTCCACAACAAATTATTGGAAGCTTGCATGAACGAGTTACAAGATCCAGGTTTTTCGACCCCAATTCTCATGGTCATTCTGCTTTTGTTGCTTCTTTTGATCCCAAAGATATATCACATGCACTCACTAATGAATCTTGGATTATTGCCATGCAAGAAGAGTTAGAAAATTTTGAAAGAAATAATGTTTGAAAACTTGTACCTCCACCTCAAGGTCACACTTTAATTGGAACTAAATGGGTGTTTAAAAATAAACAAAGTGAGGATGGGGTTGTGGTTAGGAATAAGGCTAGGTTGGTTGCTCAAGGTTTCACACAAGTTGAAGGTCTAGATTTTGATGAAACTTTTGCTCCTGTTGCTAGATTAGAAGCCATAAGAATTTTGTTATCTTTTGCTGCATCTAAAGGTTTTAAGCTATATCAAATGGATGTTAAAAGTGCTTTTCCTAATGGCTACATAGATGAGGAGGTTTATGTCAAACAACCACCTGGTTTTGAAAATCCAAATTTTCCTAATCATGTTTACAAACTGTCCAAAGCCTTGTACGGTCTCAAACAAGCCCCTAGAGCATGGTATGATAGGTTAAAAACATTCTTACTTGAAAAGGGGTTTACCATGGGCAAGGTTGATAAAACTCTTTTTGTGCTTAAGCATGGCAATGACTCATTATTCGTTCAAGTGTATGTGGATGATATTATCTTTGGTTGTGCTTCTCTTGATCTTGTGTCCAAGTTTTCAGCTATGATGAGTTCAGAATTTGAGATGAGTATGATGGGAGAACTCACGTACTTTTTGGGGCTGCAAATCAAGCAAACCAAGGAGGGTACCTTCGTGCATCAAACAAAGTATACAAAAGATCTCCTAAGGCGCTTCAACATGGACAAAAGAAAGCCTCTTCCGACACCAATGGGAACAGCAACAACACTTGAACTTGATGAAAATTGTGATCCCCTTAATCAAAAAGAATATAGAAGCATGATCGGATCACTTTTGTATCTCACGGCATCAAGACCGGACATACAATTCAACGTATGTCTTTGTGCACGGTTTCAAGCCTCCCACGTGCTTCACATCGTCAAGCCGTCAAAAGGATCCTCAGTTACTTACATGGAACTCAAGAATTTGGCATTTTTCTTCCTTCTTCCTCAACCGTTACTTTGAAAGCTTTTCCCGATGCTGATTTTGGGGGTTGTAGGATTGATAGGAAAAGTACTTCTCGTGCTTCTCATTTTCTTGGTAATTCACTTGTTGCCTGGTCCTCTAGAAAACAAAGTTCAGTTGCACAATCCACAGTCGAATCTGAATATGTAGCCGCTGCTAGTGCTTTCTCACAAATTCTTTGGATTGTTCATACACTTAAGGACTATGGGGTTGATCTAGATAGTGTTCCACTGTTTTATGATAACACTAGTGCCATTTGCATTGCTAAAAACCCCGTGCAACATTCGAGAACTAAGCACATTGACATTAGGTATCACTTTCTCCATGATAATGTCGAAAAAGGGAACATTGTGCTTCACCATGTAGATACCGAACAACAATTGGCTGACATTTTTACAAAACCTTTGGATTTCACTTGTTTTTGTTACATTCGTAGTGAAATAGAGGTTATGCATCCTCATGGGTTAAATTGAGGGAGAATTTTGAAACTTGGGAAGTCTATGTGTGAATCTGAAATTAAAATAATGTGAGCATAGTATTTCATGCATATATGAATTTGTGATTCCTTTTTCATGATGAAAGTTCTTACTACATTACTCGTGTTATACATTTTGTAGTTTTTACCATGTCTAGTAATTGGAATAATTACTTCCACTAAATCTGATCATGGTCGAACTTTCTTGCTGTTTTGAAGTTGTTGCATGCTCACAAGTGCTTTTAATCATAAAGAATTAATCAAGTAATCAACTCACATGTTGAGTTTTTATGTTCAAATAAAAAAATGAGAAAAGATCAAGAGAATATGCATGCATCACACTTCTTCTTTTGAGATGGTTTATCATTGCACTTAGATATGAACTTGAAAAGAGTTGTGTATGACTAAAACTATGTCCTTAAGCTTCTGACTGTCAAATGACATAGGCTTGGCTTGGTTGGTTAGAATAAGGCTGATACTGCATATAATCTCTTGCAAATGTCATAAGATCAAAATTTGTGCTTTAAATTATAAATAAAATGCAGCAACAAGTGTCATGCTTTCAGGTCTTGAAATAGTTAAGTTTGTGACATCATGACTTGCTTAAATTGAAAATTACACTTGATCTCTAGCATGGCTTACACTACTTTATGTATCTCATTGATGCGATAGTGTAAGTTACTTGATAGTATGATTTGGATGAGCTTTGTTTTATATGTATATGTTATAATGTGCTCATAACAAATTAAAATTTCTCTTTTGTACCTTGCTGAATACATTGTCAAAGGGGGAGAAATTGATCACACATTGCACACATTCACAAGTGTTTTGGCACGATTCTTCTCAGGGGGAGAATTTTCGGTATTTTTGTTTTTCTTCTCATTTTATTTCTGATTTACAAAGGGGGGGGAATTGTTTTCAAAACTTTTCATGTGAATAAGCCAATGTTCGGATTTTAAGTGGTGTTGCCAATGCACTCATCAAGGGAGAGATTGTGAGACCTATGTGTGCTGAATACATTGGCTTTGACGATAAAAGTTTTGAATACTACCAAAACACCTTTTTAACAAGGTCCGACTCTAGGTCCGAACTCCTGCAAGGTCCGACGATAGGTCCGACGTAAGGTCCGACTTGCTTTGTCTAGGTCTGACTTATTTTGGCTAGGTCCGACTTGTTTTTCCTAGCTCCGGTGCTAGGTCCGACTAGCTTTGGTAAGTTCCGTGCTAGGTCCGACTAAGCTTTAGTAAGCTCTGGCGCTAGGTCCGACTAGCTTTGGTAAGCTCTGGTTCAAGGTCCGGTTAGCTTTGGTAAGGTTCGGAGCTTAATTGCAATGGTTCTGCTTTTAACTTGCAATGTTTTGAACTTGCTTTACTCTTATGGAAAGTTTGGTTATTATTATTTTACTAAGTTTTTGGTGTGTTTTGGTGGTTATGGCTGATATCATTTTGCTATGGTTTACAACATGCTTATGTGAGGTGCTCACGTAAGATGTTGTAGTTTCGGAACTAACGAGAGTTAAGTCGAGGACTTGTGCTCGGAAGTATTGGTTGTTTGTTCATGTGCAAGTGTTGCTTGAGTTAAAGACATGGCTGGTGACGGGATCCATTGAACTAGTCTTAGGGAGAAGATGAGGTTCAACAACCAAGTTCGGGAGGAATTGTGGTTGAGTTGATCGGGAGGTTGCGCAGTATGTTTGAATCAAGAACAATGCATATGAAGGTATCTTGGACGTCGTTGGAAGATGTTTACACGTGTGCAAGGAGTGCATGGACGTGGCTGCATAGTTCCAAGCGTGATGAAGAGATGTGGACGTAAAGAATTGGTCAGAAACGTCCAACCGACTAGGTTATGGACTCAGGCTGCGGCTGAGTCGTGTTTGACTCAAATATGGAAAGTTTTGAGTTGGTTATGATAGGATTTCGTGTGGGTCACGAATTTGAGTTGTTTTAGGAATGTTTGGGACGTTACTGAGGTGTTTGGAAGTCTTAAGATTGCTTCTATCTGCGTGTAGAAGAGTCTTGAGCAGTATTGGAAAGTTATAGTTTGAATCCAAGTAGGAGTAGGAGTCCTAGTTTGAATTGGGTTGGCCTTAGGGCTGGTTATATAAGCAAGGGAGGCCAAGGCTCGTGTGTACACGACTTTGGGGCTATTCCTCGTGTGTTTTGATAAATAAAATTCGTATTCTAAAGGAACTTTTATGCCTTGTTCGTCCGACTCGTTTCAGACAAGTTTTTCTCGTCGAGTTTCTGTTCAGCACTACCTTGCTTCGGTGGTTTTATCATAACTCGAGTTTTACAGATCCAATTGATGTGATTCTTTTTGGGTTGTCTTCACAACTTGATTATCTATCATCTGTGAAAATTTGACGGTCATTGAATTTGTGGTTTCCGATCTACACGAGGTTCTTTGCAGTATTCCAGAACTATTTTTCTCGCGTAGGACAGATTGACCTTTGTTCGATCTTTCGATCGTAAATTGAGTTTGTCTCTACAGATTTTCATGATTCTTGTTGTGACGTCTTCATGACTTGATTCTCTACAATCTATACAAGTTTTGTCACAGTTGAATACGTTTAGATTAGTCCCACACATGGTTTCTTTAACAGATCGGTTTTCTGCTGAGGGGTGTTTTGTTGCTTCCGCTGAAAAGTTTTTATCTACCATTCACCCCCCCTCTGGTAGCTTTACACGTGTACTTCGATCCTACATTTACCCTCATGTACAGTTTTATGATTAGGTTCGATGATTATGCTCACGGATACTATACTACTTGTTTTGCAGGTAATAACCACTACACTTATGAGTATGGTTGTACGGTGAGACTCGGAAACCTCCGAGTGGTTTACTCATGAGCCACCCTACCACCGCATTATGTATTCGTGTTGCTAGTGAGGAGCATCTGCGGGCTGGACGGCTTCTCTGTGGCTTAGTATATGAGATGTGAGTTGTATATGCCTTCCGCTGTAGTGTACTTTGAAGTAAGGTATTTGTAAACTTAAGACTTTGTAAGCTTCCGCAAATGAGTTATGTAATATGATGCTTTATTATGTGTGCTGTTGGGTGCCGCATCGTACGGCACCATCCAATGTGATTCCCGGGTAGTGTGGATCCCGATAGGGTCCCCACATCATCTCCGCGACCTCCCATTGCCGTTGCTCCTGGTGTGGCGGACGGCTGACCCGTGAAGTATGGAAGCATCGGGTCATCGTTGCGGATATAGAACCAGTCCTGGAGCCGTTTGTTCACGGACTTTGGGAGTGGGAAGTCGAAGAATCGCAGATGGGCCCATCAAAGCTGAATGTAGGCGCCACCGACCGCCGGAATCGTAGAATCCATACAAGACAACCGCACCCAAAAGAAATGCCTCAACAACTCGAAGTGGGTTTTGATTCCTAGGAACGCCTCGCACAACGCGTAGAATACGGCGGCGTGGAGGATCCCGTTCAGCGTCAAGTGGTGAAGCTCCAAGCCATAGTAGAAGAGGGTGGCATGGAGGATCTTGTGCACCGGAAGCCCCATCCCGCTAAGATGGAAGTCAACGAAGCTGATGACCTCGACTCCGCGCGCCGCCCGCACCATCTCCCCGGACAGAATACGGGTCCGATGGTGCTCTGACGCCGAGAGGATCCCCCGTTCATCCAGGTAGGAGAGGCGGTCGACGGTTCATGGGATCTCATCCAGTCTGACATGATCGAACTCTTCCTCAGCCTTCTCATTTTCTCTAAACTTACGCTAGAAAAACTTGCAGGAGAGCAGGAGCGCGAGAGGAGTGGGGAACGAGGGCGCAATGGTAAAAGAAAGGCCTTATGCCCCAGGGACGGTTTATGTAGTACGCCCGTGATGGTAACGAGGAAAGGCACCGGGGCCCATGGACGCGTCCGCCCCGCAGTATCACTGCCCACTTGCGAGATAAGCGCACGTCTCCCAAAATTTCACAGACGTGATGCCCGCCATAACTTCGCAGATCGACCCGCCTCTTCAGTGTTCGTGGTGACTTGAAAAGTCGCGCGCCGTTTTCCCTTCTCCCAACTGCCTCTCTATCGCACCCCCTCGCCTACCCTTCGATGCGATGTCGACGGGCTGTACGAATCAAAGGCCAAGGTAAGTAGGTAAATTTTTATGACTCACTTTTGGGATCCAATCAAGGTTTCAGGTTCTAAGGTATACCTGTCATGCAGGTCGAAAGGATCACCCGGAACGAACCCAACCGAGGGAGAAGCGATGCGAGATGGCCATCAATGGCACACTCGGGGGCTCTAATGCTCCCGACATCTCTGTCTGATATGCAGTCTTATCTTGGTGACTACCGGTAACGCACTGAAGGGTCGGCATCGAGCCGCCCGGGTCCACAAATGGCCCGGGATCCGCACGAGTGTACCAAGAGGGATCTTATGGAACGGGGGCATCGAGCCTCGATCAGGTCAACCAGATTCCCCAGTCCTTGCGGAGAGGCAGTGAGGTTCCACCTGGATTTACTCGTTAGGTAGCTCACCGAGTCCGTGAATTCAGCCATCGAGGTGAATTCCCGTTTGGCTCAACCCCTCCAAACCCACGAACGGTTTGCGGACGGGGAGCGAAGCGGATTCGGTAAACGAACCAAGCCCAACCCACGAAGGGAGGGCTCGGGGGCTATCGAACGACTCGAAGTCACGATGGGCTCAACGTCCAAGGCTTTGAGCTCGGACGTAGCCACGAACCAAAACGAAACAATGATCTCACACAACTTTCATTTTCTCTCATGCTTTTCAGGCCCTCCGACGTACACGGGAACATGCCTCCAACTGATTCAGAAGGAAGTCAGCCAAAGGCCCAGGGGCTACTGACGGGGAAACGTACCTAGGATACCCAAGAGGCTACTGGCTAGCTAGTCATTAGAGGACACATAGCTCCGCGGGACCCAACCAAGGGCCCGGATTCAGGATGGCGCAGCCGCAAGACTCGGCCCCGAGGAGTGAGGCGACCTCCACGGGCGGAAGAGACGTCCGACCTTCAAGGCCGGCCAACAAGGCTGGAGGGAAAGAGCGACCCAGGCTAGAGCCCGGACCGGAGGCAGACGATAGGCTTAAATGCCGGCCGGACAAAGTGGCAGAAGGAGCTCAGGACAGAGTGAGAGGCCATGGGCGACAAGACAAGCACGACACCGGGCCATTATCACCATCCGTCCCGTCCCGCTCGGCGCGGGTGTACAGTGACAGAAAGTAGACGTAGACCATAGACTAGACGGGAGCAGGTGTACTGATCGCTCCTACACCACTTTGGGCCGTCTTAGGTGCTAACACACCATGTTATAAAAAGGGAAGGCTCGGAACCTCCCCTCGCACGGCGAAAACAACTCACACACGACACTTAAGCTTTCTCTTCGCTCTCGCACGCGGGACAGCCTCGCTTGTAACCACGGTTACTTGAGCCGCCTGGGCTAATATAAGGCCGACGAACATCCCAGACTGGACGTACGTAGGACACGTGTGGCGGACCGGAATCCGCTCATCCAGGATCGCAGAGGGTGGTGCCGCGCGATGTGACACCCGACAGCACACGTCATAAGAACATCATATATTACATGGGAAAAACAACTGAAACTGTACAAACAGGTACAAACTTCAGTTACAACTATTGTTTATATTACACAGCGGAAGTCTACACTATACAACTCACGCCCGCCTATCTAGCAAAAGTTGGTTGCCCAGCCCTAGGGCAACCCACACTAGCTGCACTCCTCAGCTCAGCGCGGCATGTACGGCTCCCACTCAGCCGTGGTCCCCGACGGAGGGTAACCCTCGCCGGTGGACTCGTACTCCGAGTCCGTGGGTGGCTCCTCACCTGAAAAACACTTAAGCAGCAACCGTGAGCACGAAGGCTCAGCAAGGCTTAACCGACTCACCTAAGCATGAAACTCTACATGAGGGGTACAATGGACATAGGATAGTAACATTTCAGCAAAAGGACACGCCTACAAGTTCATCCTTAGTTCATCTTTTAGCAATAAGTTAACAATTCATGAAATCTGAAATTTAGTAAGCAATATTTGGTGGAACACATGTAGCAATACAATTATATCAACCAGCAATATTGAATCAACATGTTTCATCCATTAATCTACGTCACGACTCAGTGACCAAGTGGTACTCTTCACCGCGAGGGACGGCGAATCGACTCGATATACACCTGCAGGGAAACCCAAAGAGCACGTCACGTACGCCCACCCGTGGAGCTGCACAGCACGCTCACTCGATGTCGTACGGGACAACCTTTCACCCAACAGCCCAACGTCGAACCGGTCGCACCGAAACGAACAGGAGGTTCCCCACACGGAGCATCTCTCTATGCCCGTTGGCAGATTTCCACCTTGCTGCCCTCAGCCTACACCTATAAATCGGTGCGTTATGCCTCGACGCCCGGAGGTTTAGGCTACATCGGTTTATCGGGGCCCATATATCCGATATGCCTTCGGTTCGTTCAAACTTGATCAGCGTGGGCCGCACACGGCTCGGTCCTCAATCGACACGGACAGGGCTGCGCACACAAGACTCCCTCTTGCTGCGCCCTAGCCCCCTGCCCATTCTCATTTTCATTACTAATGTGATCTCACATCACTCAACCGACCCCGTGTGTCCCAAGCCTATCTCGCGAGTAGATTCCAACTACTCGACTTGTACCGAAAACCCTATGAATCTTTAAGCCCAGCCTTTCTACTCGAGGTCTTAGACACTACCCTCACTCTTAGGGAAAAATTCTGGTTATGCAAGTGGGGTTTCATTCATCCTATACCTAATGCACATACATACTTCAGATGACACATGTAAACAAAATAAAACTTATTAAAAAGGTTAATGCAAACCGGGGCTTGCCTTGTTGCTGCTGGTAAGGGGTTAGTTCCTCTTCCGGAAGGAGGAAGTCCAGCACTTCCGGAGTCTCTTCTTCAATGGCTACACGTTGAATACAATACTACATGTAAATTTAAATGCAAAGTGTAAACTTGAATACTTATTTACTAATAACTCTAGCTAGCCCCCCCCTGTGGTTCTGCAATTTTTATTGTGGCTTGGTAGGGTCCTCACCAGAGTCTTGACCAAGTTTCAATTGAAACAAAGTTCATTTGAACCTTGTACAAATAAAAGCCTCTTTGGTCAATAATTGAGCCTCTAAGTAATTCCAGGGTTTTTTTTCATGGCTCCCACCATTACTTTCTGGAAACTAGAATTTAGGATGGTTCTAATGGAGTTGGTTTCATGTCATTTGAAGAATTCTACAGAAAGTTATGTCCTAATTAAGATTGGAGAAAATCTGAAAAATGTTTCTGTACATTTTTCTAATTTTTTTCTGGGCAGTTCCCTTAATCACTAGGGTAACTAAATGAACTTGGATGAGTCTGAAAACTTTACTGGGATTCAGGGATTTTCCATTGAACCTCTCAGCCAAATTTTAGAATTTTTCATAAAGTAGTTCTCCAGATAAAATTCCCAACACTTTAAACTTTAGGGATTTAATTCTGGAAAACTATTCACTTTCATGAGCTGAATTTGGTATTGCTGGAAAGTGCTCAGAGAGCTGAATCCAACAAAATTTGGTTCAATGAATTTGGAGTTCTCTAGCCAAAGTTCTGAGGATTTGAAGTTTGGAAGAATTCTGAAAATCGGGGGAAAAGTTTAAACTCTCGAGGCCCGCGGGGACACGTGTCGAGCGCGGAGGTGTCCGGCACACCGGGGATACCACACGTGTCGAGCGCGGAGGTGTCCGGCACACCGGAGCTCACAGGGTATTCGCGCCCCAGCACAGCCGATCCCTGGCCTCACCCGATCCCGATTTAAATTCTTCAGCCGCTGACACGTGGGCCAGCCGGCTTCGTCTTCCTCCCGCCGTTCTCTCGCGCCCGCGCCGCCGACCTCGCCAGAGCAGACTCGGGGCTCGCCGGCTCGCCGCTGCTGGACCTCACATGGTCTGAAAATCGCCGCCAGGGGGTTGTCGACGTCGAGGAACACGTCGGTGGTGACAGGTCGGGCTGGGGGTGACCGGAAATAGCTCGGCGACGTGCCGCGGCCTCGGTTGAGGTTCGACACCGTCGGTGGTTTCTAAACCCGCCAACACCTCGAACAAACGGCCCTACAGCATCAGTGTACCTCTAGGAAGCTCGACAAGGTGTCAAAAGGGTTCAGGGATGGCGGCAAGTCGGTCGGCACCGTGTGACCGACCGTGCCTGCCCTGACCGCCCTCGATCGAGCTCGAAATTCGTCACTCCTAGACAGTTTCACGCTATGGATGCAGAAAAGAACTTGATCGCCGGCTAGTCCAGCGTCTATGTGCAAGATTTGATGATCTCCGAAAGATCATAGAGCGAGAATTTAAAGAAACCGTACCGGAAGCTCGGTTTACGGTTGCCGGAGCAAAAACTGGAAATTCTCTGCGGATTCTTCACGGTTGGCTTCCAAACTTGGAGGAGAGCAGCACAGTGGTCGCGCGCTCCTGTTGCCTCTCTCGCTGGACCATGAAAACGCCTGTGGAACGCTGCCCACGGGCGCCTGACTCCCGGCTGAGGCTAGGTCGCCGCGGTGGCGATCGTTTTTGGGCAAAGGAGGTCGGAGCTCGAGGTTTCTGGCGTTGGAGAGGTGGAGTGCGACCTCAGGTGGCTGTCTAGCAGCTCAGGGACGAAGGAGGAGATGGTTTTGCTGGTTTTACCGATTGAGCAGAGAGCTGCGGCGAGAAACAATGCCGCTGCTCGGGTTTGCCCGCGAGAAGATAAAGCCGGCCGACTCCTGCTCGGCTGAGGCGGTGCCGGTCGCGTGGGGGCGCGAGCCAGCCACCCTGGGCGCCAGCGCGCGGAGAGGGAAGCAGCTGGTGGCGCCGGTAGCTGCTCGGTGGCACAGCCGACAGCTGCTCGGTGGAATTTCCCACCGAGACTCTGACTTTGGGTGCAAGTTTCTCCTTCTCCCCTCTATGACATGTGGGTCCCACCCGGGGTTTTAATCTCTGAAATTTACTCCTAATCACTGTTGTAAACAGTGAGCCCCATAATACCCCTGGTGATTCGAATTATTCACCCATGAGCCATTTGAATTGAATAGAATTCAAATTGGGTTTGGTTTGAGTGAATTTCATCACAAGTTCAGTTTTGAATTCAAATAAAGTTTGAATTCGTCCCACTTAGCTCATGTCAAGATCAACTCCAAATGGAGTGAAAATCGGTGTGTGAGCTCACAAAAATGTGCTGAATAAGAATATGCCTCCCATTTTTAAATTCATGGGATAAAAACAGTTTGAATTTGAATGTGGTTTCAAACTGTCCTCTTTCTATTTATACCCAAAATGACCTCAAAAAGGTTTTGAATTTGGGTGAAACTAGGCATGGACATCCTTAGCAAAGTGTAGGAGTTTTCCTAAGTCCAGCCCACCTATATCACATGTGGGAAATACCACTTTTGCAATATGTGAGTTTGTTCTCTAATGAGCATGTTGATGGTGGTTACATGCTCTTCATTTGTGTTCATCATCTTTCCTCACATGAGGTGTGTGGTGTGGTGATGAACACGTCAAATGTGTGCCAAAACTGAGGCCCTTACATTCCTCCCCCCTTAAAAGAATCTCGTCCCGAGATTATAAAAGAGGAGATAGCGATGTAGTAGGGACTTACCCGTGTTGAGAAGCCATGAACTCCGGGTAATTTGAGCGAAGGAATTCCTCGCTCTCCCACGTCGCTTCTTCCACAGTATGGTTACTCCAGAGGATATTGTAGAACCACAACGTTCTGTTACGCGTGGTTCGGGCTTTCTCATCAAGAATTTCCACCGGATACTCATCATATGTTAAATCCGGTTTCAGCTCGCTGATGTCTTCGGTAGGAACAGCAGTTGTATGCTTCAAACATTTTCGCAGTTGCGAAACATGGAAAACATCATGGACACCAGCCAGGGATGCCGGTAGCTCCAATCTATACGCTGCTGGTCCACACTTTTCGGTGATAGCGTAGGGTCCAATAAAACAGGGAGCGAGCTTCCCCTTCACACCGAACCGGTGCACGCCCTTCATCGGAGACACGCGGAGATACACGTGTTCACCGACGTCGAAGTGCAACGGTCTACGCCTCTTATCAGCGTAGCTCTTCTGCCGGGATTGAGCGGCCTTCAAGTTAGCTTGAATCGTCCGAACGTGCTCTTCGGCGTCGTTCACCACATCAACCCCGAATGTGACCCTTTCACCGGACTCGCACCAGTTTAATGGGGTGCGGCATTTACGGCCGTAGAGAGCTTCGTAGGGTGCCATCTTGATACTCGCCTGATAGCCATTATTGTACGAGGATTCCGCCAAGGGTAGGTGATCATCCCAGTTCCTACCATGGTGGATGGCACATGCTCTCAACATGTCTTCTAATACTTGATTCACCCTCTCCGTCTGCCCATCTGTCTGAGGGTGGTAAGCGGAGCTTCTAATCAGTTTAGTACCCAAAGCAGCATGTAACTGCTCCCAAAAGCGAGATACAAACAATGCACCTCGGTCTGAGACTATGGTTTTGGGTACGCCATGCAAACATAGGATCCTGGCGATATATAACTACGCATATCTGTTGGCATGGAAATGTGTATGTACGGGGATGAAGTGAGCTGACTTGGTCAGTCGGTCAACGATTACCCAAATGGAATCATGTTTGTTGGATGTTAAGGGTAATCCCACAATGAAATCCATGCTCACATCTTCCCATTTCCATGCTGGAATTTTCAGGGGTTGCAGCAGCCCTGATTTCCTCATATGATCAGCCTTCACTCGTCTACACGTATCACACTCGGATACGTACTTAGCTACCTCCCACTTCATCCGTGTCCACCAAAATTTCTTTTTCAAATCTTGGTACATTTTGTTGCTGCCCGGATAAATGGAGTACTTGGACAAGTGAGCTTCATCGAGGATCTTCTTTCTCAACTCCATATCCCGGGGTACGACTATGCGGTCATTGAACCACAGCGTCCCCTCATCATCTTTCCAAAAACATTTGATCTCCCCATTGTCAATCCGTCTCCGGAGATGTGCCATGCCTTTATCATTTTTCTGAGCTGCGATGATGTCCTCCCTAATAGTAGGGATGAGGGCAAGGTTGTACAGCGATCCATAAGGAACCAAGTATAAACTTGGCTCTTCCTCCTCCACCGGTGTAATGGTGAGGTGATGGACATGTGATTTCCGACTCAGCGCGTCGGCAACCACATTCGCCTTGCCGGGGTGGTAGTGAATCTCAATCTCATAGTCCTTTATTAATTCTAACCACCTCCGTTGCCTCATGTTCAGCTCCTTCTGGGTGAAAATGTATTTCAAGCTCTTGTGGTCGGTGTAGAGATGCACCACGTTCCCCAGGAGATAGTGCCTCCACATTTTTAGCGCCAACACAACGGCAGCAAGCTCAAGATCATGAGTCGGATAATGCTGCTCATGGTTTCGAAGTTGGCGTGAGCCATAGGCGACCACACGCCCTTCCTGCATCAACACGCAGCCAAGCCCAATACCGGACGCGTCACAATACACGTCGAAGGGCTTTGTGGTATCCGGCTGAGCTAAGACCGGGGCTGTGGTGAGATGCTTCACCAATGTTTGGAATGCTCCTTCACACGCCGTGTTCCAAACATATTTCGTCCCTTTCTTCAGCAACTCCGTCATCGGCTTGGCGAGCATGGAGAAACTTGGAATAAATCTCCTATAGTATCCCGCTAACCTGAGGAAGCTTCTGACTTCATGGACTGAAGTGGGAGCTTTCCATTTCAGCACTTGCTCTATTTTGCTTGGGTCAACCGCAATGCCTTCAGCTGAGATGATATGTCCCAAGAATGGCACTTGGCTGATCCAAAACTCGCATTTAACTGAACTTGGCGTAGAGTTTATGGTCTCGCAATCGTTGAAGAACGATCCGCAAGTGTTCGGCATGTTCGGCTTCTGTCTTGGAGTAAACCAAGATATCGTCGATGAACACTACCACGAACTTGTCCAGCTCCGGCATGAACACCGAGTTCATGAGATACATGAAATGGGCTGAAGCATTTGTGAGACCAAAGAACATGACGAGATATTCATATAATCCATATCTCGTCGAGAAGGCCGTGTTTGGGATATCCTTCGCCCGGATCTTTATCTGGTGATATCCAGAGCGAAGGTCCATCTTGGAGAATACACTTGCACCCACAAGTTGATCAAACAATATGTCGATGCGGGGCAGTGGGTACTTATTCTTGATGGTGACGGCGTTGAGCGGCCGGTAATCCACACACAGCCTCAGGGTTTCGTCCTTCTTCTTTACAAACAGCGCCGAGCATCCCCAAGGCGAGGAACTCGGCCTAATGAAACGCTTGCTCAACAGATCATTGAGCTGTTCTTTCAGTTCCACCAGCTCATTTGGAGCCATCTTGTATGGTCTCCGTGATATGGGCGTAGTCCTGGGTGCAAGTTCAATCTTGAACTCGACATCCCGCTCAGGTGGCATGCCCGGAAGATCATCCGGGAACACGTCGGGATACTCCCAGACTACGGGGATGTCTTCTAACTTGAGAGCCTCAGCACTATTGATCGCTGAAACCTCTCTGACTGGATTATCTAATAGGAGGGACTGCGGACGGTGTAATGGGGAGTTGAGGTGAACCGTCCGTGTTAAAGTTTCCAGGACAGCGCCATGGTAGCTTAGCCATGACATTCCCAAAATTGCATCAATCTTCTGCCCCTCAAGGATAATCATAGTGGTGGGATATATCTTCCCACCTAAGCAAAGTGGTGCTTTCGGAACCATCATCGTCGCTGAAATCTTTCCTCCCGGTGAGCAGATCATATACGAACACTCAGTTGGAAAGGTTTCCAGCTGATGCTTAACCACATATGATGCGCTTATAAAGTTGTGGGTTGCACCAGAATCGAACAATATTATGATGGCTTGATGGTTGAGAGTGAACGTACCCGCCAGCACATTGTCTCCCTCTGGGGCGTCCTCATTGTCGAGGTTGCGGACGCCTCCAGTCCGCTGACCAACCTTCTTCACCGGAGGTCGGCCTCGAGCACCGCCCTGGAGCTGGGCTTGCCCGCTGCTCTGCTGTCCCTGGGGACAGTCCTTCGCGAAGTGGCCCGCCTGGCCACACGTGAAACAGGTGAAACGGGGCGGTCCCCCGCTGATCGGTGGACGAAATCCCGGGGCGCGTTGTGGTGGTGGAAACGCCCGGGGTGCCGTCTGCTGCTGCTGCTGCTGTCTTGGTGGTGGTATCGGCGGTCAGAACGGGGGTGCTTGGAACGAACGTCCCCCTAACTGTTGAGGCCGCGCCGATGGTCGCCACTGCTGCCCGGATGGTGTCCGATACACCATACGGTACTTCTGGGGGGCGCCACTACCACCGCTGGATGGAGCGCTGCGCTTCCGCTGCTCAGCTGCCAACTCCCGCTGAGCATCCTCTTGCATGATCGCGGCATTGACTAAGTCGTTGAATGTGCCGCGATTCCACTGAACGAGATGTGTCTTCATTTCGGGGTGTAACCCCCGATAGAAGTGTTCCCACTTCTTCTCCTCAGTGGAGATATAGTCTGACGCATATTGCGCCAGATGGTTGAAGGCACGGGAGTAGTCATGGGCACTCCTCCCGCCCTGCTTCAGCTCCAAGAATTCTTGGAACTCCCTCTTCATGATTCCGGGAGGAATGTGGTAGGCGTGGAACGCCTCCCGGAACTCTTGCCATTCCACGGCATGGCCAGCCGGACGTGAGGCGACATAGTTCGCCCACCACGCACCAGCGGCACCGTGGAGCTGCTGTGCTGTGAACAAGGTCTTTTGCCGCTCCGTGCATTGGAGCAGCCCGAACTTGGACTCGATGGTCCGCAGCCAGTTGTCCGCCTCCAATGGTTCTTCGGCTTCGGTGAACACTGGAGGGTGCGTACTCATGAAATCCGAGTACGACACTTCGCGGGGCTCACGAGGCCCTCTGTCTTGACGTCCCCCCGCCTGGGACGTATTCTGCACGATCGTGCGGAGCAGGTCGGTCTGCTCCTCACGACCTCCCACCAGTGCCGCTATCACATCCGCTAGAGTAAGCGGAGGCGGCGGTGGTGGCTGCTGCTGCGGGGTGCTGTCGTAGGCCGGTGGTTGGGAGTCGTCACCTCCCTGTTGGCTAGAGCCACCAACCTCGTGCGTGGTCCTTGTACGAACCATCTGCAACCACACGACAATAACCATCAGTCCCGCAACATTTTGCATGCCGTCCAATATAAATGGGCGTAACAACATTATGACAACAAAACATGTGATATATCTCGTAAGTAGATAATGTAATAACTTTGCACAAGCTACACCATTATCAGACCAAATACAATCTAGTTACATCCAACTTGATGAACCTCCACTTTGGAAGCTCACCATAACTAGGTTTGGTCACCACGAGGTATTACTATCGCTTTGTCATCACGTATACCACCCTTAGGGTACAACACCCTTTCCAATGAGTTCAACTGTCATTCTTCTGTCAGAATGACCGGTTTCTACCTATTCCAAGTTTTGATCTGGTTCTGGGCATTTTCATGACCCAAGTTGAATACCAAAGTTAAAGTTAACTTCAGTATCTTCCCAACGAGTATTCAATTGCCCCCAGATCAGCTTTGGTTAAAAAGTTATGTTAATTCAAAGTCAGCAGAATTTCTGGAAGAATTTTAACAGCACCTCCGTTGGAAGTGGCTGTTTTCAACCCTGGTTTCCACTGAAATCTGTGCTGAAATTTCAGAAACTTTGAATTGCAAAGATGTCACACATCTTCTACTCTTTCTAAGGATATATTATATACTAATTTTGATTTTTCACCTGGGAGTTATGTCTGAAAAACAGAACAGTTCAGAGAATGTTTTACTCTGTCCTGGTTCTGGACAGTTACATGCCTCTGGGATTTAAGACATCTTAAGGTGAGTTTCAGTTCTGGAAGTCTACAACAAAGTTGTAGAGTACGTAAATACCTTTCTAGAAATATATAGCACACCTCTCTGGGCTAAAAGACCTGTGAGTAATGCCCTGTGGAAGATCAGCAAACTTGCTGTCCAAAACAGAGCACTCTGTTTTTCAGTCTTTTTGGAACTACCCTTACCACTATCCCATTCTTATACCTAACCAGGGTCCTAAATGTTGAACCTATAGATTTCAATTCCTTGTTATCATCATTTTCATGCATATGCCTACAGTATCTCGGTACTACGTTCCTCACAAAAGAAAATCCTAACCGGATCATACCGGCATATACGTCTCAAGTGTGGCACTAAACGGTCTCTCGCACACGTTTACTACACGGATACATACGTGGTTAGTACCTGCAGAAAACCACACAATAGTGATGCACTCAAAGGTTGTTCATTGCAGGCAGTTCCATATTTAAAGGTAAATCCAAACGCCCGTATCATTGCCATACGGCCGTCCTTGAGCTAAGTCACGTCTCAAGGTACGTGATCGTGTTTCAACACCACACGACGGGGAACCCGAGTATGTCATGAACGGGTCGTCACGGTTGGGAATGTTATCAACCCAACAGATACCACCTACTGCCCTGCAGGGCACGCCGATGGCAAGCGCTGCGTATGTCCTCCTGGGCTATTTCCAGACGAACACACTCTCGTGTTACTGACCACGCGATGGGGTCTCCACTTACTTGCCTAATGCACGCTAGGGATCAGCGTTTCATATGAACTCAGGAACATGAAGAGTCCAAGAGTTTCATATTGACGTCTCACACCAAGCTGTGAGATCAATCCACGAACCACGTTCCTCGTCAGGGAGAGCTAACCGAAATTGAACCGCTTTCGGTGGCGTTCCTTACCAAACTTACCAGAGCGTAGGTGCGTCGTTACATAATTGAAATTCAGAATTATAACACATAGGTTAGTCTTTGCCACTTTAAGTAACTATGCTAATATAGTCCTTACTTGGGTAACTACCGAATCCTCACCGTATACCTAAATTTTTCCCATAATGCAGTCCTTAAGTACTGTGCTATCCCCACTGCAGCTCTGATACCAGGCTGTGGCGGACCGGAATCCGCTCATCCAGGATCGCAGAGGGTGGTGCCGCGCGATGCGACACCCGACAGCACACGTCACAAGAACATCATATATTACATGGGAAAAACAACTGAAACTGTACAAACAGGTACAAACTTCAGTTACAACTATTGTTTATATTACACAGCGGAAGTCTACACTATACAACTCACGCCCGCCTATCTAGCAAAAGTTGGTTGCCCAGCCCTAGGACAACCCACACTAGCTGCACTCCTCAGCTCAGCACGGCGTGTACGGCTCCCACTCAGCCGTGGTCCCCGATGGAGGGTAACCCTCGCCGGTGGACTCGTACTCCGAGTCCGTGGGTGGCTCCTCACCTGAAAAACACTTAAGCAGCAACTGTGAGCACGAAGGCTCAGCAAGGCTTAACCGACTCACCTAAGCATGAAACTCTACATGAGGGGTACAATGGACATAGGATAGTAACATTTCAGCAAAAGGACACGCCTACAAGTTCATCCTTAGTTCATCTTTTAGCAACAAGTTAACAGTTCATGAAATCTGAAATTTAGTAAGCAGTATTTGGTGGCACACATGTAGCAATACAATTATATCAACCAGCAATATTGAATCAACATGTTTCATCCATTAATCTACGTCACGACTCAGTGACCAAGTGGTACTCTTCACCGCGAGGGACGGCGAATCGACTCGATATACACCTGCAGGGAAACCCAAAGAGCACGTCACGTACGCCCACCCGTGGAGCTGCACAGCATGCTCACTCGATGTCGTACGGGACAACCTTTCACCCAACAGCCCAACGTCGAACCGGTCGCACCGAAACGAACACGAGGTTCCCCACACGTTGCATCTATCTATGCCCGTTGGCAGATTTCCACCTTGCTGCCCTCAGCCTACACCTATAAATCGGTGCGTTATGCCTCGACGCCCGGAGGTTTAGGCTACATCGGTTTATCGGGGCCCATATATCCGATATGCCTTCGGTACGTTCAAACTTGATCAGCGTGGGCCGCACACGGCTCGGTCCTCAATCGACACGGACAGGGCTGCGCACACAAGACTCCCTCTTGCTGCGCCCTAGCCCCCTGCCCATTCTCATTTTCATTACTAATGTGATCTCACATCACTCAACCGACCCCGTGTGTCCCAAGCCTATCTCGCGAGTAGATTCCAACTACTCGACTTGTACCGAAACCCTATGAATCTTTAAGCCCAGCCTTTCTACTCGAGGTCTTAGACACTACCCTCACTCTTAGGGAAAAATTCTGGTTATGCAAGTGGGGTTTCATTCATCCTATACCTAATGCACATACATACTTCAGATGACACATGTAAACAAAATAAAACTTATTAAAAAGGTTAATGCAAACCGGGGCTTGCCTTGTTGCTGCTGGTCAGGGGTTAGTTCCTCTTCCGGAAGGAGGAAGTCCAGCACTTCCGGAGTCTCTTCTTCAATGGCTACACGTTGAATACAATACTACATGTAAATTTAAATGCAAAGTGTAAACTTGAATACTTATTTACTAATAACTCTAGCTAGCCCTCCCCTGTGGTTCTGCAATTTTTATTGTGGCTTGGTAGGGTCCTAACCAGAGTCTTGACCAAGTTTCAATTGAAACAAAGTTCATTTGAACCTTGTACAAATAAAAGCCTCTTTGGTCAATAATTGAGCCTCTAAGTAATTCCAGGGTTTTTTTCCATGGCTCCCACCATTACTTTCTGGAAACTAGAATTTAGGATGGTTCTAATGGAGTTGGTTTCATGTCATTTGAAGAATTCTACAGAAAGTTATGTCCTAATTAAGATTGGAGAAAATCTGAAAAATGTTTCTGTACATTTTTCTAATTTTTTTCTGGGCAGTTCCTTTAATCACCCAATTAGGGTAACTAAATGAACTTGGATGAGTCTGAAAACTTTACTGGGATTCAGGGATTTTCCATTGAACCCCTCAGCCAAATTTCAGAATTTTTCATAAAGTAGTTCTCCAGATAAAATTCCCAACAGTTTAAACTTTAGGGATTTAATTCTGGAAAACTATTCACTTTCATGAGCTGAATTTGGTATTGCTGGAAAGTGCTCAGAGAGCTGAATCCAACAAAATTTGGTTCAATGAATTTGGAGCTCTCTAGCCAAAGTTCTGAGGATTTGAAGTTTGGAAGAATTCTGAAAATCGGGGGAAAAGTTTAAACTCTCGGGGCCCGCGGGGACACGTGTCGAGCGCGGAGGTGTCCGGCACACCGGGGATACCACACGTGTCGAGCGCGGAGGTGTCCGGCACACCGGAGCTCACAGGGTATTCGCGCGCCAGCACAGCCGATCCCTGGCCTCACCCCATCCCGATTTAAATTCTTCAGCTGCTGACACGTGGGCCAGCCGGCTTCGTCTTCCTCCCGCCGTTCTCTCGCGCCCGCGCCGCCGACCTCGCCGGAGCAGACTCGGGGCTCGCCGGCTCGCTGCTGCCGGACCTCCCATGGTCTGAAAATTGCCACCAGGGGGTTGTCGACGTCGAGGAACACGTCGGTGGTGACAGGTCGGGCTGGGGGTGGCCGGAAATAGCTCGGCGACGTGCCGCGGCCTCGGTTGAGGTTCGACACCGTCGACCGTGGTTTCTAAACCCGTCAACACCTCGAACAAACGGCCCTACAGCATCAGTGTACCTCTAGGAAGCTCGACAAGGTGTCAAAAGGGTTCAGGGATGCGGCAAGTCAGTCGGCACCGTGTGACCGACCGTGCCTGCCCTGACCGCCCTCGATCGAGCTCGAAATTCGTCACTCCTAGACAGTTTCACGCTATGGATGCAGAAAAGAACTTGATCGCCGGCTAGTCCAGCGTCTATGTGCAAGATTTGATGATCTCCGAAAGATCATAGAGCGAAAATTTAAAGAAACCGTACCGGAAGCTCGGTTTACGGTTGCCGGAGCAAAAACTGGAAATTCTCTGCGGATTCTTCACGGTTGGCTTCCAAACTTGGAGGAGAGCAGCACGGTGGTCACGCGCTCCTGTTGCCTCTCTCGCTGGACCGTGAAAACGCCTGCGAAACGCTGCCCACGGGCGCCTGACTCTCGGCTGAGGCTAGGTCGCCGCGGTGGCGATCGTCTTTGGGCAAAGGAGGTCGGAGCTCGAGGTTTCTGGCGTTGGAGAGGTGGAGTGCGACCTCAGGTGGCTGTCTAGCAGCTCAGGGACGAAGGAGGAGATGGTTTTGCTGGTTTTCCCGATTGAGCAGAGAGCTGCGGCGAGAAACAATGCCGCTGCTCGGGTTTGCCCGCGAGAAGATAAAGCCGGCCGACTCCTGCTCGGCTGAGGCGGTGCCGGTCGCGTGGGGGCGCGAGCCAGCCACCCTGGGTGCCAGCGCGCGGAGAGGGAAGCAGCTGGTGGCGCCGGTAGCTGCTCGGTGGCACAGCCGACAGCTGCTCGGTGGAATTTCCCACCGAGACTCTGACTTTGGGTGCAAGTTTCTCCTTCTCCCCTCTATGACATGTGGGTCCCACCCGGGGTTTTAACCTCTGAAATTTACTCCTAATCACTGTTGTAAACAGTGAGCCCCATAATACCCCTGGTGATTCGAATTATTCACCCCTGAGCCATTTGAATTGAATAGAATTCAAATTGGGTTTGGTTTGAGTGAATTTCATCACAAGTTCAGTTTTGAATTCAAATAAAGTTTGAATTCGTCCCACTTAGCTCATGTCAAGATCAACTCCAAATGGAGTGAAAATCGGTGTGTGAGCTCACAAAAATGTGCTGAATAAGAATATGCCTCCCATTTTTAAATTCATGGGATAAAAACAGTTTGAATTTGACTGTGGTTTCAAACTGTCCTCTTTCTATTTATACCTAAAATGACCTCAAAAAGGTTTTGAATTTGGGTGAAACTTGGCATGGACATCCTTAGCAAAGTGTAGGAGTTTTCCTAAGTCCAGCCCACCTATATCACATGTGGGAAATACCACTTTTGCAATATGTGAGTTTGTTCTCTAATGAGCATGTTGATGGTGGTTACATGCTCTTCATTTGTGTTCATCATCTTTCCTCAAATGAGGTGTGTGGTGTGGTGATGAACACGTCAAATGTGTGCCAAAACTGAGGCCCTTACAACACGTTGTCCGAACCAGTATAAATCATTGTCTTTATTAGCTAGGCATCCAGACATAAAACGCGCAGCATTCAATTACTTGCCGGTGGTAAAAACACCGACAAATACTATTTATACAAACTAACATAATTTAGAAATGAATCAAGCCCCACAATATCATTGACAATTAGTGCATCTTTACTGTATAGGTGAGCCGTAGACTCATGGAAAGAGAACTCCCAATTCTTAACGAAGTTACCTCATCATGTAATCGGTAGTGTGTGCATGATTGGAAAGTTGTCTACGCAATTTGTTATTAGCAGTCCGATGGCTGTTCATGGACACTTATCGTTCCTGCTGCAGGCTAGGGTCAACAGTGTCAGCAACTGTCCCGGCCTTTTAGACTGTGTTTGATAGGCTGCACCGCTGCAGCCTCCTGGCTAGGGGTCGACCATGTAAAACGCCTTTATCGGGCTAGATTTATTCCTATGCAAAAGAAACAATACATAATCTGGCCCAACAAAGCAGAGTGAGAACTGGAAAGTGATATACGTCTTTACAGAGACAGGTTTGCTAATGCAGTCTTTGCTTATATTGCCCATGAGCACCAGCCCATATGCTTCAGACCGTAACATAAAACCTTCTAACTGTAATCCTCACTCATGATATACTCTCTCTATTCATATTTATTTGATGTTTGGAGAATTGAAATTAGCTCTCCCAATGTATGAACGGGAGGGAGTTGAAGTATCTAACCTATGTGTAGTTAAAAGGTAAAACTGTCAGCCACGTTGATGGTTATCCATTGCACCAAACCTATTGTTTGTAGTGTACATTAGCATCAAATGTGGAGCCCTCTATTTCAATAAGAACGAGCGTATATATAGTGTTAGGACAACACTCCAACACATAAATCTAAAAGACTAAAAGTGAGAGCTACGGGGATTTAGTCTTTTTATTGAAAGCTATATTGAATGATGATGATGGATTCATGCCCAAATTGGTCAAAGTCGAAGTCAATTGGTCTCATGACGTGAGTTGAAGATGTACTTGTAGGTGAGGGTTCAAGCTTCGTATATTGGAAGGACAAAGGTGAAGACGACCCAAGGCCCCCTTGCATGTGCAGGTTGAGGTATTCAAAGTCGAAGGTACAGACTTCACTTCTTGGAAGGTCGAGTGTGATTACGATATGAGATTCTCTCGCAGGTGTATGTCGAACTAGTCGAAGCTGAAGGTACGAATTTCACGTCTTGGAAGGCCAAAGGTGAAGATGATCTAAGCCCTTTTGCAGGTGCATCAAAGTAGTAGAAGTCGAAGATGCTTGTTTCACGTCTTAGAAGGTTGAATGTGAAGGCAAAGATTGAAGCCTTGTTTTGGGCATTGGCATTGAAAACGTAGTCGAAGCCAATTTGTGCTAGCTCCTCTGACGCGTTCGAGGCAAGAATGTGGCTCTAGATTTCATACTTGGATTAAATCAGAAGATGTAGTCAATGCTGTTGGTGATGAAGCATCGATGACGAGGATGCACTTGTTGAAGTTGAAAATATCATCAATGTATTCAACGACGAAGGGGTGGATGACTCTAACTTGAGTCATGGCTGAAGTTGATGACGAAGGGGCCGATGACTCTAGAGTCAGGGATAAACTTGTACTCTTTGAAGTGGTTGATGACTCTCGCTTGAGCCAAAGTTGATCATACTCGAAGATGTGCTTGTTGATGTGGTTGACGGTGAAGGGTCAATGGCTCTTGTTCGAGTCAAAGACGAGGATGTTGATGGTGAAAGCAAGGTTGTAACAGCCACAAATTCAAACAAATGGAAAAACTCGATTCAAATGGAAGTTTGAAAGCAACACAAAAAGAAAGAGAAAAAGAAAAACAAAAAAAGGAGAGATGGGCCGTTTCTCCCGGGCGCAGCCCACCTCCCCAGAAGCTCGGCCCACATTTTTCTCCCCCTCGCACAGCCCGCACGCCAGCCCACCCTCTCCCCCTCGCCCGACCCAGCTCAGCACTGTGCATCTTCCTTCTCTCCCCGCCCTCGCTGCCGAAGTCGAGCCGCGATCCCGGGGATCACAGCGAGTGACGCGCCCCCGTCGCATCGCGCCGCCCAAGGCCCTCCGCCCCCTGGCACCCATCGCCCTCCATCAGTCCTGCCCCATACCAAGAAAACCCGGCCGCCTCCATCAATGGCTCACCCGCCATCAAACCCGACCACCGGAACCGCCTCCTCCCGACTATAAAAGGTCGTCCCCTCCACCAAATCTCCCTCACACATTCGCCGTCGAGCTCCACAGCACCCCCTGGAGCAAGAAGAGGGACCGCTGGCCACGAATTTCGCAAAACAGCGCCGTCTTCCCCAACTCCGGCCGCCTCCCGAACCCACTCCAGTGAGTCCCCTCTCCCCAATTCCTTGCGCGAGTAGCATCATAGACGACCCTGCTAACCATCCCACAGGTTTGTTTGCTTCCCCGATCGCCGTAGCTCGCTAGCGCCATGGAACCAAGCTCGTCGCCGCCACCGCACGTCGCCGGCCACTGTTGGAGCTTCCCCGGCCCGACTGAGCCTTGTAACATTTTCCCCGTGACTCAGCGGTCGTGTAGGAGCACTAAACCCCGGCGAAAGTGAGTATACTCGAGAAACCACGGAGCACCGCCGCCGGACAACCTCCGGAGAGCCTTGGCCACCGCTCGGGTAACCTCTTCGATCTAGGGACACCTTCACTTGCTCTCCACGACGCGTAGACCACCGGCGAATATCCCGTTAGGGCAGAAAGAGAGAAAAACACGGCTCCGGTGAGCCGTCGGCCGCCTCCGCCGCGCCGGCAACCGCCCTGGCCGGCCGCTCATGTGGCAGCCAAGTGGTGGGCCACGTAGGCAGAGCCGCAGACGTGGCTGCTGACTGAGCGCCACGTGGGCGCCAGCCAATCTGCGCGCCCGCCAGAGCCCTTGTGGGCTCGGTCCACGTGGACCAGGGGCCCAGCGGCCGTGAACCGAGTCCAGGCCTACAGAACAGTGGCTCGCGATTCCGGGCCCGCCTGCCAGCCACTGCACACAAGAAAAACATTAGACACACTCGCTAAGTGTACACAGAAACTCAAAAAAGGCATTTTCGGGTACAGAAAAATTCTAGAAAAATTTCTAAAAGTAGGAATTAGTCACTTGAGGAAAGTAACATGCGGGTAAGGGCTAAAAATAATTTTAGGGCACTACTAATTGCCGGTAATCACGCTAATTCAATTAAGTAAAGAATGACGAATGGAAAGAGGGTGAGGCTCTCCGACCAAAGATACACCCCATCCAAGCCCAAACAAAACATGATTGTTGTCAAGAACCCCCCTAAGAACCCTACAGTCACATTACTGTGATTTTACCCGAGTCTCTTGGATTCTTATGGGTTTGACGCTAATACGAGAAATTTACGTACTATAGCAAACGAGGAAGCTGACGAGGAACTCGAAGACCCGAATTATGAGGAATTCCTAGAAGCTTTTGAAGGCAAGCTCTAACCTCCTTGATCATAATTGATCCTACGAATTTGCAAAATTGCCCTGATAGATTGTTTTAATATATGCATGTTTTCCGTGATTACTTTTAAACGTTGAGGTAGCTAAGACCCGCTGGACTAGTGGTAGCTTCTCCGTGTAAGTAGTTTAGCCGATCCGATGGTTTCCTAATATTGCGATGATGCACGGATAGTGACGGTGGTTACATGATCTTCACTTAACCTAGCTCGATGACATCGGCTAGCCATTACACTAGCAAGTCGCATACTGTCTCTCGCCATCCAAGGCCAGAATACTTGCAAGGTGATAGTCACGTGCTTGACATGTGAAGTGCCACGAACACCTCCTTGAACTTGTCAACTTACCTCCTTGATGCCCTAAGGACCCGTCATCACACTATAATGTGATGATGTGTGTGATTCCTTGAAAGTAGAATGCTTAGGGACCCTGCGATGTTCGCATCGCAACTTACTGTAACTA
Organism: Neostapfia colusana; assembly: GCA_030760725.1. NCBI lineage: Eukaryota > Viridiplantae > Streptophyta > Magnoliopsida > Poales > Poaceae > Neostapfia > Neostapfia colusana. The sequence goes on along the minus strand of JASWHV010000017.1, from coordinate 16,567,323 downwards.
TACATTGAATTTGCGAAAAGTGTTGAAAGGTGTCTTGGTGGTGTGCGTTAGGAGGCGGGTTGGGGAATTGTGTCGTACAACTAGTGTGGGGTGAAGTGGGGAAAAGGAACGGTTGAGGCGGGATATGGTGAATGAGTAGTGTGTGCTTCGGTGTAGTCCACGTATCGTGTACATTGATGGAGCCGCCTCACCAACTTAAGGACCGACTCATATGACCTCGTCATAGTGATTTCGTACAAGCACAAAACCTGTATGGTCAGGACTCCCTCTCTCTTCTTGGTGACTTCCACATGAGCCATCTAGCGGCCAGTAGGGCAAGGGAGACCAGGAAAAGATACGGGGGAGTCATTACCTGTGATTTGGCTCGGAGAGTAATTGCCCAAATAGTACCTGTGTGCGTCCCGAGGTGTGATTGTGGGGTTACTCGAGGAATATGAGGTGAACGTTACCCTACTCCCTTGCTAGGAGAGCATGACCTGTGGGTAAAGTGTACAACCTCTGCAGAGTGTTAAAAATCCAGATAACCTCTAAGCTCTTGTTGATTAGCCTTAGTATGATTCCTTGATGTGGAAGGGTGGCAGTGCTTGCCATGTTTTGGATATTACAGTTGTGTGCCGGGACCAGTAAAGTTGTGGGCTTGAATGTTCGATTAAAACTTAGGGAACTGGTGGGATGGAGCTCAACTCCCCCAAGTCCCACCAACTAAAATCTGGATACGATTACCCCTGTTTGCTTTGCAAAACCTTCTTTCAAAGAGACCCTGAATGAATGCTTTACAGCAACTCTAAGCTATATAGCCCTGCATTGCTATGACCCCCTTGCATGAAACACATCCCCCTGAGTAGTGTTAGGGCTTGATGAGTACCTTCCGTACTCACTCTTGCTTTCTTCATGACCCTCAGAAGCAGAAGAGGAAAGGGATTGGTACGGAATGCACAAGTGAGCCCCCAAAAGGTGGGTCCTGACAGAGTGGTATCATTTCCATACTTGGCTGTAGGGCGAAGCCTTAGAGACAAAGCACCGACGGAACACGTATTTTCCATAATTATGTGCGAAAATCTACCTTTACTAGACTTACCTCGTTCTTATGTTAAACTTATCTTTGTTAAAAATGACACTAACCCCATAGTTTTCCTTGAAAGATGGATGGCTGGTCTGAGGGTACTTGCCAGGACCTGACTGGGTTCCTGTAGGTGCTGATCCGCACCTTGGAGGGACTCGGGTACACCAGGTTCCCGTGCTACCGCTGGAGGGAGTACGAGGAAGATGGTGCACCTCGCTGCGAGGCAGAGGTCCACATCACTGAGGCGTCGGGACCTTATGGAGTGCAGCATTACGCACCCAGCTTCACTGGAGCCCGCTACGCGGGCTCCATTAGGGATGCTACACAAGAGGCACTGTTGGAGCTCAAAGACAGGTGCACATGGAGCGGACCGGGCCAATGCCCATCTGCTACTTCCCTGTGCGCCGAGAAGACAGCTACGTCTAGAGGCACCGAGTTGCGACACTGGAGGGACCCACCAGGACTGTGGAGGACACTACCCTGACAGAGATCGCCATATACCTACACGCCTTGGACTAGTGCTGCGAGGATGCCCACACGGAGCGGAGTGAGGAGTCTGCAGGCCCAGCTGGATGTGGCCCGCACCGAGACCATGAGGGCTCGCGAGGTGACCAAGGCCCTGCGGGTGGAGCTTAACCAGAGGACTACAGCCCATGTCAGGGAGCTGGACTCCCTCTACCAGGCCGGAGCCCGCTCAGGAGGAGCGCGGGTCCGGATCACTGCTCGTAAGAGCACTTTGGCAGTGCAGCACGAGAGTGGCCCGCAGACCATGCGTGTGCCAGTTGTACCCCACCTGACTCCCACTGTCCAAGCCACTATGGCCAGAGGCGCTGGATGCTTCGGTCGAGGCAAGGACCTTCGGCTGTTGGAGCGGCTGCGTGGAGGACGCACTGGGGGCACGGAGACGTACAACGACTCTGACGATGACACCGGAGACGAGCCAGAGGAGGACGAGTACCCACAGGGAGGTGACGGTCCTGAATCGAGTGTCAAGAACTAGAGGAGGTTGCTAGCTGTGGAGGACCTAGCCAGGAGACCGCAGGACACGGCGGTGGACAGTTCCCCTTCACTGTTGAGGAGCTGGTTGATGACGGGATCGACTTGGGTCGCGAGTGGCACCAAGACCATGGCATGGAGGACGTAGTGCCCCCACCATTTCCCCCACAGTTCTCATAGAGACAGCAGCCTGTAGTACCATGAGTAGCCCGACGTAGTGTGAGTTGTGTACCCCATGATAGTGGATGATTAGCATCACGACCGTTAGGTGTGGCGTGAGTGTGTAGCAAGGTCCTACACCTGCTATGTGTTGTACCATGTGATGATTGTACTCTAGTAATGATGATGTGATTTGCCGGGATTTAATGGATTTTCAGTGTCTGATAAAACATTGTTGAGTGATATGGGCAAGAGACCAAATAGGAGCACCCCTCTTGGACAAAAATAAGTGAGACCAGTTTGACCAAATTAGCAAACATATACACTAGAATATAGGCGAGTAAAGCATGAAACAAAGAACAAACAACAACTAAACTTCCATAATATTGTACTACCCCAGATGGCCCCCAAGAGATCCGCCAGAGTCCAGGCATGCCGGGAGCGCGCTACTGAAGGGGCTCAGGCACATGTAGTGCGTGCACCTCGAGGCATACCGCCTAGAGGGGCAGGGTAGCAGGGCGCCACACGCCAATTCAGGCCCCAAGGGCAGCAGCTGTTGGGAGAGATGAACACAATGTGACAGCTCTCTAGGATCATAGACTAGCTCTCTAGGATCATAGACTTGGGTCGCGAGTGGCACCAAGACCATGGCATGGAGGACGTAGTGCCCCCACCATTTCCCCCACAGTTGTCATAGAGACAGCAGCCTGTAGTACCATGAGTAGCCCGACGTAGTGTGAGTTGTGTACCCCATGATAGTGGATGATTAGCATCACGACCGTTAGGTGTGGCGTGAGTGTGTAGCAAGGTCCTACACCTCACTACAGGAATACGATATATTTTCGTGGGCCTACGGCCCACGAAACTAACCCGTCGAAAATAAATTTAATTTCGTCGGCGGCTCACGAAAATAAGTTTATTTTCGTCGGCCTTAGAGGGCCCACGAAGATACATATTTTCGTGGGCCAATATAGCCCACGAAAATGAGTTACTGTTATTTTCGTGGGCCACCTTCGGGCCCACGAAAATCAATCTGTTATTTTCGTGGGCCCCGTTCAGGCCCACGAAAATGTGGACCTGTAATTTTCGTGGGCTAGTGTGCAGCCCACGAAAATAATGTCCTGCTATTTTCGTGGGCTGGAGTTGGGCCCACGAAAATACTGCCTGATTGTTTTCGTGGGCCTTCTTCCTGGGCCCACGAAAATAATATTGTCTTATTTTCGTGGGCTTTTCTGTAGCCCACGAAAATAATATTGCAATATTTTCGTGGGCCACTTCTGGCTCACGAAAATACATTTGAGATATAATAAAATGCTACATATTATTTAGTTCCAAGCACATAAAATAACAGACACATAAAATAACAAATCAAACACAGAACACATAACACGTAATAACAAATGCAACAAACTCAACATTATGAAATGCATTACGTCGTCGAAACAATATTGTCCATTATTACATTGTACACATAATATAGCATAAACGAACATATGTCACATTATTCATACAACCATTTTGTCAAAGCAACTCATATCACATGGCCACATTTGCTTTCCGACAAACCAACAAAATTGCTCCGACACCAAATTAGCAAACATATACACTAGAATATAGGCGAGTAAAGCATGAAACAAAGAACAAACAACAACTAAACTTCCATAATATTGTACTACCCCAGATGGCCCCCAAGAGATCCCCTAGAGTCCAGGCACGCCGGGAGCGCGCTACTGAAGGGGCTCAGGCACATGTAGTGCGTGCACCTCGAGGCATACCGCCTAGAGGGGCAGGGTAGCAGGGCGCCACACGCCAATTCAGGCCCCACGGGCAGCAGCTGTTGGGAGAGATGAACACAATGTGACAGCTCTCTAGGATCATAGACTAGCCCCACATACCAACACTAATCTTTTCTACGCACTTTGTCCTCACTCGTGCACCACCCAGGAAGACATCCCGGTCAGTCACCCATCCCCAAATTTCTTCGGGCCAAGCACGCTTAACCCTGGAGTCCTTTGCAGGTGGGCTTCCAGAAAAGAAGGTATACCTTGATGGTATGAGTACTCTATCAATCCTATAAAGCCGGGAGCTAGGATGTCACAATCCACCCCCCTTAGAAGACCAACGTCCTAGTCGATGAACGCCAAGACAGGACATCCCCTCTTAGCCACGTCCATATGTTCAGTACTGGCATACGCATACCGTACGTCCTGTTAGTAGCATACGTACCATACTGTGTCTCTCACAGAGGACCCATGCGTCATGTGTTCATACCCACGTCCCTGACCCGTATGCTACCGTATCCTTCTCATTGACCCGTACGCACCCGTGAAACTGCGAGGGTCGGCTCTGATACCATTTGTGACAGCTCTCTAGGATCATAGATTAGCCCCACAGACCAACACTAGTCTTTTCTGCGTACTTTGTCCTCGCTCGTGTGCACTCGGGAAGATTTCACAGTCGGTCACCCACCCCCAAATTTCTCCGGGCCAAGCACGCTTAACCGTGGAGTCCTTTGCAGGTGGGCTTCCAGAAAAGAATGTATACCTTGATGGAATGAGTACTCTAACAATCCTATTAAGTCGGGAGCTAGGATGTCACACCCAACAGAGCAAACAACCCTCTAGAGGAAGTTGAGGAAATCAACCCCGAATAAGTAGCAGCCGCAGAGGAGGAAGTGGTGCCTCCATCGCCACTTACTACGTTGGCCAAAGTCATGGCCATACAGACGCAGGTACTGCAGAAAATATCCCAGGCAATGCAGGGGCAGCGAGGCCCTGGGGCGCCTCCGCCCTCTAGAATGTCAGAGTTCATGAGACTCCGACCCCCGGTCTTTGATGACGCCGACAAGGATCCGTTGGAAGCCGATGACTGGCTGCGCAACATAAGCAAGAAACTCGACATAACCGCGGCTGAAGACCAGGAGCGAGTTATGCTAGCCTCCCATCAGCTAGTGGGAACTGCCGCGGAATGGTGGGATAACTACCGTGAAGCAGCGGCTGAACCTGACACAATAAGCTAGGAGGAGTTCCAGCAAGCCTTCCAGGATTACCATATACCCGAAGGGGTTATAGAAATGAAGGAGGATGAGTTCCGTGCATTACGATAGGGAACCATGATCGTCAATCAATACATCAAGAAATTCTTGAAGTTGGGACGCTATGCCATTAGCGAAATCAACACCGATATGAAGAAACAAGACCGTTTTTGCAAAGGGTTGAACGACGTCATGAAGGTGCAACTTGTCACCAACATATACCCAGACCTCAATACCCTCTTGAATAGGGCTATACTGTTGGAAGAGGCACATTCCCAACTAGATGGGGAACGAAAGAGGAAGTTCCTGGTGCAGAAGTTCAAGCAGCAGAAACGATTCCAACGGGCAAGGCCTAACTTCCCAGCAAGGCCACGACAACAACCCACAATGCAGTTCCGCACCACGGGGTCCAACCTGCAGCAGCCCATGCAGCAATATCGGCCACCAAGTAATAATGCACCGCAGCAGGGCAATGCTAACACAACCCGGACAACGAGTGCCGGCAGGGCTTTCGTCCATTGCCGCGACCCGGGACACTTAATTGCAAATTTCCCACTCATGAGGAAACCAAATGACGCCCCGGTAAACTCAGGAGTAAGGACCGTTGCGTCCAACAACAGGCACAACCCACCGCAAACGTCAGGGTCGTATAACCGAGCTCAGTCTTTCGGACGCGGTCGCGTGAACCATATTGGCACAAGCCAGGCTAAGGATGCTCCACTCGTCATACTCGATGAGTACCTGGTCCACTCAACCATTGCCACAGTATTATTTGATTCCGGGGCTTCTCACTCTTTCATTTCCTCCAACTTTGTGGCTAGAAGTGGATTGCCAACGGTGTGGCTAAAGACCCCACTAGTGACCAGATCCCCAAAGGCCACTATAAAGTGCCACCTCGGATGCCTGGGGGTTAAGATCCAAATAAGTGGAGTAGAATTCCTAGTGGGCCTAGTCGTCCAGAAGTCAAACGGCATAGATGTTATCCTTGGAATGGACTGGTTGGCACGATATAAAGGGAATGTATTCTGTGCCGACCGTAAGGTCATAACGACAAATTGTGATGGGATTACAGTGACATGCCAACCCCTCAAACTCGGGATGGAACCCCTAGTATGCAGCCTGGAAACGACACCCATGGAACAAGTGCCCGTAGTAAGTGAATACCTGGACGTATTCCCAATCGAGCTACCCGGAATGCCCCCGAATAGGGATATCGAATTCCTGATCGACCTAATACCGGGGCGGCACCGATAGCCAAGAGACCATATCGGATGGCAGCCAACGAGCTAGATGAGTTAAAGTAGCAGATCGGAGAGTTACAAGAGAAAGGATTTATCCAACCTAGCTCTTTACCCTAGGGAGCTCCCGTGCTTTTTTTCAAAAAGAAGGACGGTAGCTTGAGGATGTGTATTGACTACCAGTCCCTAAATGAGGTCACAATTAAGAACAAGTACCCTTTGCCGTGGATTGATGACTTGTTCGACCAACTAAAGGGAGCAAAGTACTTTTCCAAGATCGACCTGTAGTCTGGTTACTACCAGTTGAAAATTAGAAATGCAGACATCATGAAGACGGCCTTTGTAACTTGTTACGAACAATACGGGTTCAGGTGATGCCATTCGGGCTGACCAACGCACCGGCTTACTTCATGATCCTAATGAACAAGATATTCATGGAAGAGTTGGACAAGTTTGTTGTCGTCTTCATATACGACATATTGATCTACTCAAAAAGTCAGGCGGAGTGTGGCGGACCGGGATCCACTCATCCAGGATCGCAGAGGGTGGTGCCGCACGATGCGACACCCGACAGCACACATCATAAGGATACATTGTATTACATAGAAAACAAACTGAAACTGTATAAACTAGTACAATACTCAGTTACAAACTAGTGTCTTTATTACACAGCGGAAGTCTAATTTGTACAACTCACGCCCGCCTATCTAGCAAAAGTCGGTTGCCCAGCCCTAGGGCAACCCACACTAGCTGCACTCCTCAGCTCAGCGCGGCGTGTACGGCTGCCACTCAGCCGTGGTCCCCGATGGAGGGTAACCCTCGCCGGTAGAATCGTAACCCGAGTCCGTGGGTGCCTCCTCACCTGAAAAACACTTAAGCAGCAACCGTGTGCACAATGGCTCAACAAGACTTAACCGACTCACCTAAGCATGAAACTCTACATGCAGTGAACAATGAACATGGGACGGTCAAATTTCAGCAAACGGACACGCCTACAAGTTCATACTTATCTTTTAGGCATAAGTTAACAGTTCATGAATCTGAAATTTAGTAAGCAATATTTGGTGGCACACATGTAGCAATACAATATTATATCATAACAGCAATATTGAATCATCACATTTCATACATTAACCTACGTCACGACTCAGTGACCAAGTGGTACTCTTCACCACGAGGGACGGCGAATCGACTCGATATACACCTGCAGGGATACCCAAAGAGCACGTCACGTACGCCCACCCGTGGAGCTGCACAGCACGCTCACTCGATGTCGTACGGGACAACCTTTCACCCAACAGCCCAAACGTCGAACCGGTCGCACCGAAACGAGCAGGAGGTTCCCTACACGGAGCACCTCTCTATGCCCGTTAGCAGATTTTGACCTTGCTGCCCTCAGTCTACACCTATAAATCGGTGCGTTATGCCTCGACGCCCGGAGGTTTAGGTTACATCAGTTTATCGGGGCCCATATATCCGATATGCCTTTAGTACGTTCAAACTTGATCAGCGTGGGCCGCACACGGATCGGTCCTCAATCGACACGGACAGGGCTGCGCACACAAGACTTCCTCTTGCTCCGCCCTAGACCCTGCCTAGTCTCATTTTCATTACTAAAGTGATCTCACATCACTCGACCCAATCCCGTGTGTCCGAAGCCTAACTCGCGAGTAGATTCCAACTACTCGACTTGTACCGAAGGTCTATAAATTATTAAGCATAGCCTGTCTACTCGAGGACTTAGATACTACCCTCACTCTTTTAGGAACCATCTGGTTATGCATTTGGGTTTCATTCATCCTACACCTAATGCACATCCATACTTCAGACTAGACATGTAAACAAGGCGAAACTTTATAAAAGGGGTTAATGCAAACCGGGGTTTGCCTTGTTGCTGCTGGTCAGTGGTTAGGTCTTCGTCCGGAAGAAGGAAGTCAAGTACTTCCGGAGTCTCCTCGCCTTCAGTGACTACACGTAAACGATATACTATATGTCAATTTAAATGCAATGTTACAAATTGAATAAGTAATTGCTATAATTCTAGCTAACCCTCCCCTTTGGTTCTGAAATTTTTATGGTGGCTTGGTAGTGTCCTAACCAGAGTCTTGACCAAGTTTCATTTGAAACAAAGTTAATTTGAGCTTTGTACAAATAAAAGCCTATTGGTCAATATTAGAGTCTCTAAGTAACTTCAGGGTTTTTCATGGCCCCAACCATTACTTTCTGGAAACTAGAAATTGGCATGGTTCTAGTGGAATTGGTTTCATGTCATTTGAAGAATTCTACAGGAAGTTATGCCCTAAATAAGATTTGAGAAAATCTGAAAAATGTTTCTGTACATTTTTCTATTTTCTCAGGGCAGTTCACTTAATCACCCCATTAGGGAACTAAATGAACTTGGATGAGTCTGAAAATTTTACTGTGACTCAGGAATTTTCCCATGAACCTCTCAGCCAAATTTCAGAATTTTTCATAAAGTAATCCTCCAGATAAAATTCCTAACAGTTTTATTTTTAGGGATTTAATTCTGGAAAACTATTAAGTTTCATGAGCTGAAATTTGTGTTGCTGGAAAGTACTCAAAATTCTGAGTTCAGCAAAATTTGGTTCACTGAATTTGGAGCTTCCTGCACAAAGTTATGAATTTACAAAGTTTGAGCTGAAACTGGAATTATTTTGCTATTGGAAAAGAACCTGGGCCCACGTTTTAAATCTCAGCCAGTGAAAACCGAGAACACACGGGCTACAGGGTTACCCCGCTCGCAGCCACACGTGATCCCGAGCCACACCCGATCCGCGTTTGAAATTCACTCACTGACCGGTGGGCCAGTCCCACCCTTCTTCTTCCTCCGACCTCTTCTTCCCGCGCGCGCGCTTACCTCGTCGGACCGAGGCAGCGCCTCACCGGCTGCGCGTTCCCGGCCGCCTCCCTGCCGGAGACTCGCCGCCCAGGGGTTTTTGGGGTCGGGGAACTTGGTTGTGGGCTCGGGTTGGGCGCTAGGGGATCGGAACTGTGCCGGCGGCGTGCGGCGGCCTCGGGAGGTGTTCAACACCGTCGCCCGGCGGTCCTAGCCCACCAACAACTCAGCCAATCCGCTCTAAAGCACCAGTGGGTGCTAGGGAGGCACGGCAAGTATGGACCGGCGCATGAAAACACCTCCAAATGGGTTCTCACCGTGCGCCCAATTCATGCCGCCATGGTTGAGCTCGGGAAGACAGGAAATACCTCGCACCTCGTCTGCTTTCTAGCTAGGGTTGTGAAGGGAAATTGACCGCTAGCCAGTCTAGTTCATGTGTGCACGGTTTGGTGGCCTACAAACAAGAATGTTGATCGAATTTTGAGGATTTCTCACCCGGGGTCACTTTGCACGAGCCGAGAGTAAATCGCCAAATTCTTGCTCGAACGATCACGGCTTGAGTTGAGGTTCGGCGAGGAGTAGCAGGGGGCTCCGATGCTCCTCTGGGTGTCCTAGCTCGGGCGTGAAAGCCCCTCGGTTGGGCTGTCACCGTGAGCCGAGCTACGGCAGTATTCTCGGTCGTTGCCAAGACCCGCTGAGCTAGGGTTGGGAGGGCTGAACTCGGACGTTTTTGCGCCGAGGATGTAGAGGATGAGCGACCGGTGTGGTTTTGCTGCTCGGAAGGCGCTGTGCACGGTGGTTTTGCCGGGTTCTTGATCGAGTGCAAGCGGCGGCGTGAGCGTGGTTCTCTCCTCGTGCGGATAGGAACCGAGCCTCGGTGTTGCGGTGCTGTGATCGGCCAACTGCCTCGGGGGTGCTCAAGTCGGGAGCAGCTCGCCAGCTCGAGGGGGAAAGCAGGAGGTGTGCTCTGTGGCTCACGCGGTGGCACCCGGAGGTGCATCGGTTGCTTTGAGTCAGACCCGAGAGAAGAGCCCCGGTGACTTTAGTTGCAAGATTAAGTGACTCACTGACCAGTGGGCCCTCTTCTCCCCTCTAATTCTTTCTCCCCCTTCTGCTGCAAATATCTCAGCTACTCTCCATTGAATGAGTGACTTAATCACCAAGTCACAGTTTGAATTTGGTTTCCCAAATTTGAAATTTGTTTGGCTAAATTTGCTTCACATTTGACTGAAATTCAAATTCAGTTTTGAATTATTGCAAATTTAGCTCTCGACAACATGAACTCTAATGGGGATGAAAATTGGGGGACTAACTCAGAAAAATGTGCTGAGTTTGAATATGAATCCAACTTTTGAATTTAATTAATAGAAGTTGCTGCAATTTGAATTTACATTCAAATTGGCCTCTTTTTCAAATGCCTCCAAAAGTGCCTCAAAAAGTGTTGGATTTGCATGAAACTTAGCCTGAACCTTCCCAAGCCTTTTTAAGTTCTAGGGGTGAGCTCAGCCTCTCATGTTCATATGTAGAAATCCTACTTTGTGAAAGTTAGGGCTTTCCCCACTAATCATCCTTTTGATGGAGGTTACTTGCTCTTCACAAGTCTTCACAAGATATCCACAACAAAAGCTGTGGTGTTGTGAGATGATAAAAAAATTTTGCAAGTCCCTTTTCTTGGGATTTTACACGGAGCATGCCGAGCACCTCAGAATAGTACTAGGAAAGTTAAGAGCACACCAGCTATACGCCAAATTCAGCAAGTGTGACAGCGGGTTGCATTCCTCGGGCACATCATAAAGGTTGAGAGAGTGGTAGTGGACCCAACAAAAGTTGAGGCAGCCACTGACTGGAAGCAGCCCACTAGCGTGATGGAAATACGCAGCTTCCTCAGACTAGCTGGGTACTATCGGAGGTTTATAGCAGGATTCTCCAAAATTGCGAGACCCATGACCGAGTTTACAAAGAAGGACAGGAAATTTGAATGGACTCCTGCCTGTGAAAACAGTTTCAGGGAATTAAAGAAGAGGTTGACCGCAGCCCCAGTACTAGTCTTGCCAGATATACACAAAGATTTCGTAGTATACTACGACGCCTCCCGATAAGGACTCGGGTGTGTGCTACTGTAGAATGACCGGGTTCTCAACTATGCATCCAGGCATCTGAAGGTCCATGAGAAGAACTACCCAACTCATGATCTGGAGTTAGCAGCTGTGGTTCACGCACTAAAGATTTGGAGACACTACCTGGTCAGAAATAAGTGCCAGAACTTTACGGACCACAAGAGCCTGAAATACATATTCACCCAGTCGGAATTAAATCTGAGGCAGCAAAGGTGGTTGGATCTAATAAAGGAATACAATCTGGAAGTACAGTATCACCCGGGGAAGTCTAACGTGGTAGCCGACACACTGAGCCGGAAGGTTCACTGTAACACTATAAGGGTTGTTACCCGCCAACCAAGCCTGAAAGCAGAGATGCGGAAGTTGAACCTGCACCTAGCACCGAACGGATACCTGGACACTCTGTGCCTACAACCCACGTTGGAAGACCGAATTCGGCAAGCCAAACAGGAGGATCTAGAAATCCTTACACTAAAGGCTCAGACAGGGGTAGGCAAAGCCCCCGAGTCTCGAGTGAAGGAACATGAAACCGTACGGTATGAGAACCGGATATGCGTGCCGAAAGCGAGCGAACTGAGGCCACTAATAATGGATGAGGCCCACAACTCAACTTCCATCCACCCGAGAACCACCAAGATGTACTAGGACCTAAAGCAAAAGTACTGGTGGGTGGCTATGAAAAGGGAAATAGCAGAGTTCGTCACCTATTGCAACGTTTGCCGCCGAGTAAAGGCCGAGCATCAGAGGCCAGGAGAGTTGCTACAACCACTAACCATACCAGTGTGGAAATGGGAATAAATTGCTATGGACTTCATAACAGGGTTACTCTGGACAAAAAAGGGAAACAACTCCGTTTGGGTCATAGTAGACCGTCAAACAAACGTGGCCTATTTTATACCGGTCAAAACAACCCACCGTGGAGATCAACTCGCGCAACTATACATAGACCACATACTTCGACTACACGGAGTACCGAGCCGGATCGTGTCAGATCGTGGCTCCCAGTTCACGGCGCACTTCTAGAAGAGTTTGCATGCGATTCTAGGAACCAAACTGGATTACAGTTCTGCCAACCATCCGCAGACGGACGGTCAGACTGAGCGGGTGAACCAGATATTAGAAGACATGCTACATGCACGTACACTGACATACGGAAAGGACTAGGAAAAGAGTCTATCATTCGCAGAGTTCTCCTACAACAACAGCTACCAGGTCAGCCTGTAGATGTCACCGTTCGAGGCATTGTATGGTAGAAAGTGTCAAACCCCACTGATGTTGTCCGAGGTTGGAGAGCGCTCGTATTTTGGCCCTTCCATAATTAAGGACGCAGAAGAACGGGTGGCCATAATCAGGGAGAACCTCAAGGTAGCTCAGAGCAGGCAATAGAGCTATGCATACACCCACCAAAGGGAGCTCACTTTTGACAAGGGAGACTTCATATACCTCAAGGTGTCACCTATCCGAGGTACGAGAAGATTCCAGATACGGGGGAAGTTGGCCCCCATGATACATCAGACCATTTGAAATACTCGGAAGAATAGGAGCAGTAGCCTACCGTTTGAAGTTTCCAAAGACTATGTCCAATGTCCACAACGTGTTTCACGTATCGCAGCTTAAGAAATGTCTGAGAGTACCAGAGAAGCAAGTATCGTGTGAGGCGATGGATCTACAACCGGACTTAAGATACCAAGAGCTGCCTACAAGGATCGTAGATGTCGTCACTCGCTGGACACGCAGGAGTGCAGAGTGATTCTGTCGAGTCCAATGGAATAACCATATCGAAGCAGAAGCCACCTGGGAGCGGGAGGATGACCTCAGGAGAGAGTTTCCCCACCTATCTGAAGAAGTAACTGAATGTCAAGTACGAGATTCCATTTAAGTGGGTTAGATCTGTGGCAATCACAAATTCAAACAAATGGAAAAACTCAATTCAAATGGAAGTTTGAAAGCAACACAAAAAGAAAGAGAAAAAGAAAAAGAAAAAAGGGGAGATGGGTCATTTCTCACGGGCGCAGCCCACCTCCCCAGCAGCTCGGCCTGCCTTTTTCTCCCCCTCGCGCATCCCGCATGCCAGCCCACCCTCTCCCCCTCGCCTGGCCTGGCCCAGCACTGTGCATCTTCCTTCTCTCCCCCGCCCCCGCTGCCGAAGCCGAGCCGTAATCCCGAGGATCCCGGCGAGTGACGCGCCCCCGTCGCGCCGCCCTGCCCGAGGCCCTCCACCCCCTGGCACCCGTCGCCCTCCATCAGTCCTGCCCCATACCCTGAAAACCCGGCCGCCTCCATCAATGGCGCACTCGCCACCGAACCCGACCACCAAAACTGCCTCCACCCGGCTATAAAAGGTCGTCCCCTCCCCCCAAAATCTCCCTCACACCTTCGTCGTTGAGCTCCACAGTGCCCCTGGAACAAGAAGAAGAACCGCCGGCCACGAATTTTGCAAAACAGCACCGTCTTCCCCAACTCCGTCCGCCTATAGAACCCGCTCCGGTGAGTCCCCTCTCCCCAATTCCTTGCGCGAGTAACATTATAGCCGACCCCTTATCCATTCCATGGGTTTGTTTTCTTCCCCGATCGTCGTAGCTCGCTAACGCCATGGAACCAAGCTCACCGCCGCCACCGCACGCCGCCGGCCACCGTGGGAGCTTCCTTGGCCCGCCCGAGCCTTGTAACATTTTCCCCGTGACCCAGCGGTCGTGTAGGAGCACTCAAACCCCGGTGAAAGTGAGTGTATACAAGAAACCACGGAGCACCGCCACCGGACCACCTCCGGCGAGCCATGGCCGCCGCTCCGGTAACCTCCTCAGCCTAGGGACACCTTCACTTGGCTCTCCACGACGCGTAGACCACCGACGAATATCCCGTTAGGGCAGACAGAGAGAAAAATGCGGCTCCAGCGAGCCGCCGACCGCCTCTGCCGCGCCGGCAACTGCCCTGGCCGACCGCTCAGGTGGCAGCCAGGTGGCATGCCATGCAGGCATAGCCGCGGGCATGGCTGCTGACTCAGCGCCACGCGGGCGCCAGCCCACCCATGAGCCCGCTAGAGCCCCTGTGGGCTCAATCCACGTGGACCATAGGCCCAGCGGCCGTGAACCAAGTCCAGGCCCACAAAACAGTGCCTCGGGATTCCGGGCCTGCCTGCCAGCCACTGAACACAAGAAAAATGTTCGACATACCCGCTAAGTGTACACAGAAACATGTAAAAGGCATTTTCGGGTACAGAAAAATTCCTAAAAATAGGGATTAGTCACTAGAGGATAGTAACATGCGGATAAGGGCTAAAAATAATTTTAGGGCATTACTAATTGCCGGTAATCACGCTAATTCAATTAAGTAAGGAACGACGAAAGGAAAGAGGGTGAGGCCCTCCAACCGAAGATACACCCCATCCAAGCCCAAATAAAACATGATTGTCATCAAGAACCCCCCTAAGAACTCTACAGCCACATTACTGTGATTTTACCCGAGTCTCTTGGATTCTCATGGGTTTGACGCTAAGACGAGCAATTTACGTACTATAGCAAACGAGGAAGCTGACGAGGAACTCAAAGACCCAGATTACGCGGAATTTCTACAAGCTTTTGAAGGCAAGATCTAACCTCCTTGATCATGATGGCTCCTATGAATTTGCAAAATTGCCCTCATAGCCTGTTTTAATATATGCATGTTTTCCGTGATTACTTTTAAACGTTGAGGTAGCTAAGACCCGCTTGCTTAGTGATAGCTTCTCCGTGTAAGTATTCTAGCCAACCCGATGGTTTCATAACATCGAGATGATGCACGGATAGTGACGGTGGTTACTTTCTCTTCAGTAAACCTAGATCGATATCGGCTAGCCGTTACACTAGCAAGTAGCATACTGTCTCTCGCCATCCAAGGCCAGAATACTTGCAAGGTGATAGTCACGTGCTTGACATGTGAAGTGCCACGAACCCCTCCTTGACCTTGTCATCTTACCTCCTTGATGCCCTAAAGCCCCGTCATCACACTATAATGTGATGACGTGTGTGATTCCTTGAAAGTAGAATGCTTAGGGACCCTGCAATGTTCGCATCGCAACTCACTGCAACTATACATCGAATTTGCAAAAAGTGTTGAAAGGTGTCTTGGTGGTGTGCGTTAGGAGGTGGGTTGGGGAATTGTGTCGTACAACTAGTTGGCTTGAAGTGGGGAAAAGGAACGGTTGAGACGGGATATGGTGAATGAGTAGTGTGTGCTTTGGTGTAGTCCACCTGTCGTGGACATTGATGGAGCCGCCTCACCAACTTAAGGACCGGTTCATATGACCTCGTCATAGTGATTTCGTACAACCACATAACCTGTATGGGCAGGATTCACTCTACCTTCTTGGTGACTTCCACATGAGCCATCTAGCGGCCTATAGGGCACGTGAGACCAGGAAAAGACATGGGGGGGGGTCATTACCCGTGATCCGGCTAGAAGAGTAATTGCCCAAATAGCCCCTGGGTGCGTCCTGAGGTGTGATTGTGGGGTTACTCGGGGAAGATAAGGTGAACGTTACGCTACTCCCTTGCTAGGAGAGCATGACCTATCAGTAAAGTGTACAACCTCTGCGGAGTGTTAAAAATTCGGATAACCGTTGTCATGGTCTTGACACACTATGTGTCGATCTCTTTTTGATTAGCCTTAGTATGATTCCTTGATGTGGATGGGTGGCAGTGCTTGCCGTGTTTTGGATATTACGACTGTGTGTCGAGACTAGTAAAGCCGTGAGCTTGAATGTTGGATTAAAACTTAGGGAATTGGCGGGATGGAGCTCAACTCCCCAGGTCCCACCAACTAAAATCAGGATACGATTACCCTTGTTCGCTTTGCAAAACCTTCTTTCAAAGAGACCATGCATGAATGCTTTTCAGAAACTCTAAGCCGTATAGCCCTGCCTTGCTACGACCTCCTTACATGAAACACATCCCCTTGAGTAGTGTTAGCGCTTGCTGAGTACCTTCCGTACTCACTCTTGCTTTCTTCACGACACTCAGAAGCAGAAGAGGAAAGGGATTGTACGGAATGCAAAGTGGGCCCCAAGAAAGGTAGGTCCTGACAAAGGTAAAGAAGGATAACTTCTTTGAGTTATGTACTTTAAGTCGATTGAAAATCTTAATGCCTGCGAGGTGAACTTAATGTATCATAAGTGATTTTCCCTCTTACCTTGAGGCAATATGTGTGTTCTCTTACTATATGTTCTATGTTTTTGTATCGCCAACTTCCGTGACCTACAAATAAAGTATCTTAATTACTAGTGTACTGCTGCAATGACTTGCGCTACATAATTACATATGAAAAGGAAGTGTACATGAATCATAGGAGAGGGATATGGTTACTTTGGCTATGACAAAGATTAGTGCTCTCGGAGGTAAATCACCCTGGCTAAATTTATGCTAAATGATATGTTCACACTCTCATTTGGCCACTATCTGAATGCTTGAACTAGGTCGTGGAAGCTCTTTCCGCAATGAAATACACCTAGTTTGACTCTATATAGTACATATAGTCAACAACTAGTTGACCCTTCAACCTGATGAGTGGTTTAGGCCCGATCTTCCGAAAGGTAGGTCGATTAAGGTGGAGAACTCGATGTTGATGATCTGCGGCACTCGAGCAGTTCGAACACCCCTGCAATCACTACACCACTGCTCCGTTGGTTATCAACCGTGCAGCACACGATTGACCTCGCCAAGAAGGTTAATCCCTGCAGGTGCAACCGAGAACACGAGCAAGAACGTAGAAGATGTGATCTGAAAATTACGAAGTTGGTGTTTCACACAAACCGTAGAACGGCAGCTGTTTATCTAAGCAAAACCCACCAAATATGGCCGGCGGCTGCAGTATTTAAAGGCTAGGATTCGACCATAAGACCTTTAGACGCGTCCCTAATGGACTCATACGGGATATAAGGCCCAAAAGCCCAATACGGTGGTGCAACACCGAACAGAACTCCGAATTCAACTTGTTTCGACAACTCCCAACGACTCCCGTCGAATTTTAATGCGGGACCAGAACCATTGGAAAGCTTATCTTCTCATCTTTCCATGCATATGTAGAACATCAAAACGGAGTCTGTATGCATCCTGGGTGTCTGTTTTAAGATGTACTGCTCCTGGACTTCGAGTTGAACTCGAGTCCGAGTTGGTGACTGTTTCCATCAACTTGTGGACGCCCCATATGATTCCCCACGTCCCCAAATCCTCCTCCCTTTACTTGTTGATCATGTCCATGGTTCCTAATAACAATTAAATCATTCAATAGCAATCCATTCTCAAAATCACATGGGTAGGAAGTTAGGAACGAGTTCACCTGCTGATTTAGTAACCGTGCTCGTCCTCTTGTGATTGGTCCTTGTATATCAATATGAGTATCCACTGTTGTGATGTCCTCATCATCCTCCCCCTCTTGAATCGGAGTCGTCCTCGACTCAAGATCATCTTCTTTCCCCAAGTATGGTCATAAATCTGAAATGTTAAATGTGGGACTAACCCCAAAATTGGGAGGCAACTCAACCTTATATGCATTGTCATTGATCTTTTCAACAATCTTAAAAGGGCCAGCAGCTCGTGGCATAAGTTTAGATTTTCTCAAGTGAGGGAATCATTCTTTTCTTAAATGTAGCCATACCAAGTCCCCTGGTTCAAGTTTTACTTCTTCTCTACCTTTACTACCAGAAATTCTATACTTCTCATTCATCCTTTCAATATTTTTCTTTGTAGTTTCATGCATCTTAAGAATGAATTCAGATCGTTGTGTAGCATCTAAATTTATAGTTTCAGAAGGAGTCAAAGGTAATATATCAATAGGAGCACGGGGATTGAAACCATACACTACCTGGAATGGGCTTACCTTTGTACTAGAGTGAACTGACCTGTTGTAAGCAAATTCTATATGTGGTAAACAATCCTCCCAACCCTTTAAATTTGTTTTTAAAACAGCCCGCAACATAGCGGATAGAGTATGATTTACTACCTCAGTTTGTCCATCGGTTTGTGGGTGACATGTGGTTGAAAACAGCAGCTTGGTTCCCAATTTATACTACAAAGTTCTCCAAAAATGACTTAAAAATTTGCATCACGATCAGAAACAATGGTATTTGGTACACCATGTAAATGAATAATTTCCGTCATAAACAAATCAGCAATGTGTGAGGCATTATCATTCTTATAACAAGGTATAAAATGTGCCATTTTGGAGAAACGATCAACAACCACAAAAATACTATCCCTCCCCCTCTTAGTCCTAGGCAATCCCAAAACAAAATCCATGGAAATATCCTGCCAAGGTAAACTAGGAACAGTTTGAGGCATATAAAGACCATGTGGGTTAAGTCGAGACTTAGCTTTATTGCAAGTAGTGCATCGTGACACGTAGCGCTCGACATCACGTCTCATCTTTGGCTAAAAGAAGTGTGTGGCCAGCAGGTCCTCCGTTTTCTTCACTCCAAAATGTCCCATCAAACCTCCTCCATGTGCTTCCTGCAAAAGTAATAGGCGAACGGAACTAGCAGGAACACATAGCTTGTTAGCACGATAGAGGAGGCCCTCCCGTAGTACATATTTATTTCATGTTCTTCCTTCTCTACAATTTTCAAAGGCATCTTTGAAGTCCAAATCAGTAGGATATAATCCTTTTATTGTTTCTAAACCAAATATTTTATGATCAAGTTGGGACAACATGGTGTAACGTCTAGATAATGCATCTGCAATAACATTCTCCTTCCCTTTCCTATGCTTAATGATGTATGGAAATGATTCTATGAACTCAATCCATTTAGCATGTCGTTTATTCAGATTGTTTTGGCACTTAAGATACTTCAAAGATTCATGATCGGAATGTATGACAAACTGCTTAGACCAAAGGTAATGTTGCCAAGTTTGTAGAACTCGCACTAAGGCATACAATTTCTTATCATAAGCAGAATAATTCAGAGAAGGACCATGCAATTTTTCACTAAAAATGCAACGGGTTTACCTCCTTATATGAGAACACCTCTAATATCAATGCCGATTTTATCACATTCTAGCTCAAATGTCTTGTCAAAATCAGGAAGTTGTAGCAATGGTGCTTGTGATGTGGACATCACTCCTGCAGATATACACAACACTCACATGGTAGACATGCAAGGTCCAATTACTAGAGCTCGAGCACGACAATTGAATTTAGAGGTGAGCTCGTTCCTGAACAATTCTTTATATGTGAATTTTGAGAGTATGTTGCTACCTAATGGATTAATTATGATTAGGAACCATGGAGAGGACATGGAGATACATGGAGAGGGGTTTGGAGGCGTGGAGGACCAGAAAATACGCCAACAAGAAGTTAGAGACCGAGCCCAACTCAAACTCGAGTCCAACTCGAGCCCAGGAGCAGTCCACCTTAAAATGGATGCACAGGAGGCATACGGACTCCGTTTTTGACGTTCTACATATGCACATAAAGCTGAGAGAATAAACTTTCCAATGGAACTAGCCCCACGTCAAAATTCCCGCGGAGTCGATGGGAAAATTCAAAACAATATAAAGATTAGAGTCTGTCAGGGTGTTGCATCACCTAGTTGGGCCATTGGGCCTTGTATCAAGTCCAAGTTCATTATGTACGTGTCTTAGGGTTAGGTCACGACCCCAGAACCCCCCTGGTCGTCCTCCACCTCCTTTATACCCCCTAGCCGCTGTCACAAACAGTTGGGTTTTGCTTAGATTATTCTGTCAAGAACAGTTTCGCCGTTCATCGATTTGTGAGACCCCAACTTGAGTGCTTCGTATCTTTCAGCAATTTGGTTGCATTCTTTCTTGTTCTTGCTTGTGTTCTTCGATTCGCAGGCAAGGATTAGCCTTCTTGGCGAGGTCAACCGCGCAATATCGGTTGATAACCTGAGGAGACGTGGTGCTGCGATTGCAGGGTTCAGAACATGTTGTTCGGAAGACGGATCGATTTGTGTCAAGTCTCCACCAAATCGAGAGTTATCAGAACCTTTCAGAAGGTCGGGACCCCTGTACACATCAAGTGGTAATCAGAGCTTTAGGTGCACCATCAGGTTCGCCTTCCCCTAGTTTTGTTTATCTTGAACTCGTCCTATCGTCCACGAAAAAGCCAAAAAAATTATAGTCATAGGTTTCCCCATCCCAGACCAGGTTTAGCCTTTTGCACAATTCTGTTTTGGAGTTCGTAGTGTTAAATTTGTGTCCTAGTTCATGTTTTGTTGCTGGTTTAATCGTGTTTTGTTCCTACTTTGTTATTCCATCCGCTGCATTCCATCAAAACCCTAGCTGCCACAATCGTTATCAAATCGATCACCATAACTATTCATTATGCTAGGGTTATCCTTGTTCTTCAGTTTTCATCACATATTACGTGAGTTTATCCTCCTTGATATACGCACACCATCACACACGTTGTCACCATCATATCCAATTTTTTTCTCACCACCGTTTCCAATTCAGCTCCACCAAAAACATAATCCTGTGGTGCTGTCTTAAAACAGTCATAACCTTGGCATTGGGTTAAATTACATTGCCCAGATTCACTTTGGAAGATTGATTATTTGGCATCTAAAGGTTCAAAAATAATCATAAAGAAACATATTGAATTTATGTTGTCCACATCTTCTTTTTTCAAGTGAGCTGAAAATTTGTGCGACGTGTATATTAGTGCTCCTGATTTCATGACAGATATAAAAAAATCAAATAAAAAATATAGAAAAGAAAATTTGTGAAGAGGAGCACAAATATCAAAACTTGGGTGTGTTATTTTGCCTTGTGGTGCAATTGTTCCTGCTCAATTATTGTCCTTATCATTCATACTTCTTGCTGCCTTGTTCATAACATCCGGTATAAGACACGAGTAGGCCAGCAACTAGGACAAGTGTTTGGACATCTATTCAGCATTACTATCTGTTATTGAATTGTGTGCTACTCACATATATTTGGCCGTCCAAACTCCACATTCATCCTTTCGAACAGCACAAGTTTTTGACTCTTGCAATCGTTGAATCACGTCGTCCAGGTATCATTTGCCTTGTTGTGGTAAGAAACTTGAAAGAGCTTGGTAAGACTCGACCCATTGCTTTGTGAGTTCCACCATCATTGCGTAGTAGTTGATAGGGATAATCTTGTTGTTTTCAATATTATTCTTGCTAACAATGTCAGATCATGTTGATCCTATGGAGTGTGTTTTGAAAAGTGAGATGAAGGGTTACATAGAACAAATGATGAAGTCTATCAAGGAAGCAATCGCACAAGGGGTAAAAGATTATCTTACTGAACAGAGAATACCCCACACCCTTGAGAGGTTGGACAAACGCTTAAGATCGCTAGTTGGAAGGATTGATGATATGGAGACCCACCTACCATTCAGCCATGATGCTACCCACCACAACAACTTTGAAGAAGAAGAAGAAGAAGAAGAAGACGTGTTGTGTGATGTCAATGGAGAGGTGGATACACGTGCTGCGCAGAATGTACATCTACGTCAACGCCTTCATCAAAACACTCATGGTATGGTAGGAAACAACATGCGTGGTAACAATAACCGCCCTCTTGATGACCCTTTTGCTAAAGTTAAATTTTCCATACTTTCATTTTCTGGTGCTTATGATGCTGAGGCATATCTTGATTGGGAAATGACGGTTGAGCAGAAATTTAATTCCCACCTTGTTCCTGAACAACATAGAGTTCGACAAGCCACTAGTGAGTTTAAGGATTTTGCTATAATATGGTGTAATGAACTAGGTACCACACGCTTACAACCTGATACATGGGAACGTTTAAAAGAAGCTATGCGTAATTGTTTTGTTCCTCCATCCTACCAACATGATTTACGAAAAAAATTGCAGCGCTTAGAGTAGGGAAATAATTCTGTCCAAGATTATTATGTGGAGCTTCAAAAGGGTATGATACGATGTGGGGTAGTAGAGGACACTGAAGATAAATTTGTCATTTCTATGGGGGGTTGAGACGTGAGATACATGATATTGTTGATTATAAGGAATTTAATACTGTCAACCAGCTGTTCCAGCTTGCTATGCTTGCAGAAAAGGAGTTACAGGGTCGTCAACAAAAGAACAAGAGCAGCAGCGGTGCCTCCTACACTCCACGCATGACAACATCTTCAGGGGCGTCCAAGTCATTCCGTTTTGATGCCCTTTCACCAAAACCAGCAGCCAAGCTTCCTTCTGGTAGCAACAATGTTTCAGCAGCACCGAAACCACCACCTGCACGACCTGCGGATTCGGGTAAAAATTCCATGCAGGTACCCGCCAAAAGTGCTTCATCCGTTGCTTCAACAGGACGCACTTCCGGCATTCAGTGCCACCGCTGCCATGGTCTTGGTCATGTGCAAAAAGATTGTCCTAGTCAGCGGGCATACGTGGCTACAGAAGAGGGAGGATACATCAGCACCTCCAATGTCGAAGACAACAATGATGATGAAGCTGCTACGTACAATGATGAGGGACATGTTTTTGGGAGTGAAGACACATCAGCCTACATGAACATCATTGTGCAGCGGGTGCTGAACACACAAGTACAACAACTTGATAGATTACAACGCCATAATTTGTTTCAGATTTTCTTTGTCATCAAGAACCGGCGAGCACGTGTCATCATTGATGGAGGAAGCTGCAACAACTTGGTGAGTTCTGAATTGGTCAAGAAGCTTAGCTTGAATACACGACCACACCCACATCCGTACTATATTCAATGGTTGAATGATTCTGGAAGAGCTAAGGTAACACAAACTTGCAGAATTCCGTTTTCTATTGGTACATATGTTGATTCCATTGATTGTGATGTGGTACCCATGCAAGCGTGTTCACTTTTATTGGGTCGACCTTGGGAACATGATAAGGATGCTTTGCACCATGGTATAAGTAATAAATATACTTTTATGCATAAAGGAAAGAAAATTACTTTGCTACCTTTGACTCCTGCTGAAATTGTACAAGCTGATAGGGAGAGAGCTGGAATTTCTAGTAGTTCTAAATCAGAAAATCAACAAGTCATTAATTCTGTGACACCACCAAATAATGAGAGATCTACACCTAGTTCTAAGACTGAGGGAATTAAATTGAAGGATCGTGTAATGCTTGCTACAAAATCAGACCTTGCTGAAATTTCTGATCATGATATTTGCTGTGCATTGGTGTGCAAACAAGTTTTGTTCTCCATTGATGATATTGCTAGGTCTTTGCCTCCAGCAGTTACTAACTTGTTGAAAGAGTATGAGGATATTTTTCCAGCTGAGATACCCCCGGGACTTCCACCTTTGAGAGGGATTGAACATCAAATTGATTTGATTCTAGGTGCAACTTTGCCAAACCGTGCTGCATATAGGGTCAACCCTGAAGAGACTAAGGAAATTCAGCGGCAGGTCCAAGACCTTTTGAACCGTGGGTATGTACGTGAAAGCCTTAGTCCTTGTGCTGTTCCTGTACTTTTGGTTCCTAAGAAAGATGGTACTTGGCGTATGTGTGTTGATTGTAGAGCCATTAACAATATTACTATAAGGTATCATCATCCTATTCCTAGGCTAGACGACATGCTTGATGAGTTGTGTGGTTCTATAATTTTCACTAAGATTGACTTGCGTAGTGGTTACCACCAAATAAGAATGAAATTGGGAGATGAATGGAAAACAGCTTTCAAAACCAAATTTGGGTTGTATGAGTGGTTAGTAATGTCTTTTGGTTTAACTAATGCACCAAGTACATTCATGCGTTTGATGAATGAGGTTTTGAGAGCTTTTATTGGAAAATTTATGGTGGTTTACTTTGATGATATCTTGATTTATAGCAAGTCATTGGATGAACATATGGATCATTTACGTGTTGTTTTTAATGCTTTGAGAGATGCACGTTTATTTGGTAACCTTGAGAAGTGCATCTTTTGTATGAATCGAGTTTCCTTTCTTGGATATGTTGTGACTCCACAGGGAATTGAGGTGGATGAGATGAAAATTCAAGCGATCAAGAGCTGGCCAATACCTCAAGCCATCACACAGGTAAGGAGTTTTCTTGGTCTTGCAGGTTTCTACTGACGTTTCGTCAAGCATTTTAGCACTATTGCTGCCCCATTGCATGAGTTGAGTAAGAAAGGTGTGGTGTTCCATTGGGGGAAAGCACAAGAGGAGTCCTTTGACATCTTGAAGGACAAGCTTACACACGCACCATTGCTGCAACTTCCTGATTTTAGTAAGACTTTTGAACTTGAATGTGATGCTAGTGGAGTTGGCATTGGTAGTGTCGTACTACAAGGTGGTAAACTGGTTGCATACTTTAGTGAAAAACTTAATGGTCCTGTCCTGAATTACTCCACATATGATAAAGAATTTTATGCTCTCGTACGATGCTTAGAGACATGACATCATTATTTATGGCCTAAAGAATTTGTTATTCATTCTGATCATGAATCACTAAAGCATATTCGTTCTCAAAATAATCTGAATCGTAGACATGCAAAATGGATTGAATTTATTGAGTCTTTTCCTTATGTCATTAAACATAAGAAAGGGAAGGATAATTTGATCGCTGATGCATTGTCTAGACGATATAATATGCTGTCCCAACTTGATTGTCGAATTTTTGGACTTGAATCAATTAAAGAACAATATGCTCTTGATGCTGATTTTAAAGATGTGTTGCTGCATTGTAGAAAAGGTCATACCTGGAATAAATTTGTACTGGATGACGGATTCTTGTTTAGAGCTAACCGCCTATGCGTTCCAGTTGGTTCCATTCGTCTTTTGTTATTATAGGAGGCACATGGTGGAGGTTTGATGGGCCATTTTGTCGCAAAGAAGACGGAGGATGTTCTGGCCACACATTTCTTTTGGCCAGAGATGAGGAGACATGTAGAACGGTTTGTGGCTCGCTGCACCACATGTCAGAAAGCTAAGTCCCATTTGAATCCACATGGTTTATACATGCCTCTTCCCACTCCTTCCATTCCTTGGACGGATATCTCTATGGACTTTGTTTTGGGATTGCCTACGACTAAGAGGGGGAGGGACATCATTTTTGTTGTGGTGGATCGTTTTTCTAAGATGGCACATTTTATACCGTGTCAGAAAAGTGATGATGCTGTACATATTGCCGACCTTTTTTTCAAAGAGATTGTTCGCTTGCATGGTATGCCTTCTACTATTGTTTCAGACCGTGATGCTAAATTTTTGAGTCACTTTTGGCGCACCCTATGGAATAAGTTGGGCACAAAACTGTTGTTCTCTACAACATGTCACCCACAAACTGATGGGCAAACAGAAGTAGTGAACCGCACTTTGGGCACCATGTTGAGAGCTGTTTTGAAGAAAAATTTAAAGATGTGAGAAGAATGTTTGCCACATGTGGAGTTTGCATATAATCGGGCAACACATTCTACCATCAAGGTAAGTCCTTTTCGGGTAGTGTATGGATTCAATCCTCGTGCTCCTATTGATATCTTGCCTTTACCTACTAGTGAGAGAACCATAATGATGCAAAGGAACGTGCTGATTTTATTTTAAAAATTCATGAGACCACTAAACACAATATTGAAAAGAAGAATAAAAAATATAGAATTGCTGGTAGTAAAGGTAGGCAGGAAGTTAGACTTGAACCGGGTGATTTAGTTTGGTTACACTTGAGAAAGGATAGATTTCCAGAACTGAGAAAGTCTAAATTGATGCCTAGAGCTGATGGTCCTTTTAAAATACTTGAGAAGATTAATGATAATGCATATAAACTTGAGTTGCCTCCCGAGTTTGGGGTTAGTCCCACCTTTAACATTTCAGATTTGAGGCCATATTTGGGAGAAGAAGATGAGCTTGAGCCGAGGACGACTCCAATGCAAGAGGGGGAGGATGATGTGGACATCACTCCTGTAGGTATACACAACACTCACATGGTAGACATGCAAGGTCCAATTACTAGAGCTCGAGCACGACAATTGAATTTAGAGGTGAGCTCGTTCCTGAACAATTCTTTATATGTGAATTTTGAGAGTATGTTGCTACCTAATGGATTAATTATGATTAGGAACCATGGAGAGGACATGGAGATACATGGATAGGGGTTTGGAGGCGTGGAGGACCAGAAAATACGCCAACAAGAAGTTAGAGACCGAGCCCAACTCAAACTCGAATCCAACTCGGGCCCAGGAGCAGTCCACCTTAAAATGGATGCACAGGAGGCATACAGACTCCATTTTTGACGTTCTACATATGCACGGAGAGCTGAGAGAATAAACTTTCCAATGGAACTAGCCCCACATCAAAATTCTCTATGAGTCGACGGGAAACTTCAAAACAATATAAAGTTTAGAGTCTGTCAGGGTGTTGCATCACCTAGTTGGCCATTGGGCCTTGTATCGAGTCCAAGTCCATTATGTACGTGTCTTAGGGTTAGGTCACGACCCCAGCACCCCCCTGGTCATCCTCCACCTCCTTTATACCCCCTAGCCGCCGTCACATATATTTGGGTTTTGCTTAGATTATTCTGTCAAGAACAGTTTCGCCGTTCATCGGTTTGTGAGACCCCAACTTGAGTGTTTCATATCTTTCAGCAATTTGGTTGCATTCTTTCTTGTTCTTACTTGTGTTCTTCGATTCGCAGGCAAGGATTAGCCTTCTTGGCGAGGTCAACCGCGCAATATCGGTTGAAAACCTGAGGAGACGTGGTGCTGCGATTGCAGGGTTCAGAACGTGTTGTTCGGAAGCCGGATCGATTTGTGTCAAGTCTCCACCAAATCGAGAGTTATCAGAACCTTTCGGAAGATCGGGACCCCTATACACATCAGCTTGTGTAACCTTTGATTTGAGAACATCAAAAACTTGTTGCTGCTGTTCACCCCCATCGAAACTGCACTCCCTTCTTCGTCAGTTCATGGAGAGGTGCTGCAATGGTGCTGAAATCCCGCACAAAGCGTCGATAAAAACCTGCAAGACCAAGAAAACTACGCACCTGCGTGACGGTCGATGGAGTTGGCCAGCTAGTGATCGCCACAATTTTTGCCTCATCCATCTCAATTCCCTGCGATGAAACGACATATCCAAGAAACGAAACTCGATTGGTGCAAAAGACGCACTTTTCGAGGTTACCAAACAAATGTGCATCTCTCAAGACACTAAAAACAGCACGTAAATGATTAAAATTTTCATCATATGACTTGCTGTAAATGAGGATATCATCGAAGTAAACCACCACAAATTTTCCAATAAAAGCACGTAAAACCTCGTTCATTAATCGCATAAAAGTGCTAGGTGCATTAGTTAAACCAAAAGGCATTACTAACCACTCATAAAGTCCAAACTTTGTTTTAAATACAATTTTTCATTCATCTCCTAGAGCCATTCTAATTTGGTGGTAACCACTACGCAAGTCAATTTTTGTGAAAATAATAGCACCACTCAATTCATCAAGCATGTCATCTAATCGAGGAATAGGATAACGATATCGAATGGTGATGTTATTAATAGCTCTACAATCAACACACATGCGCCAGCTACCATCTTTCTTAGGAACCAAAAGAACAGGAACAGAACAAGGACTAAGGCTTTCATGAATATACCCACGATTCAAAAGATCTTGAACTTGTCGCTGAATTTCCCTTGTCTCTTCCGGATTCGCCCTGTACGCCGCACGATTTGGCAAACTTGCCCCTGGAATCAAGTTGATCTTATGTTCAGTTCCCCTCATAGGTGGTAATCCAAGGGGTATCTTGGGGGGAAACACGTCCGCAAAATCCTGCAAAAGGTTACAACAGCAGGGGGCAATGCAATGGACACTTCATGAATTGAAAACATGGCTTCTTTGCATACTAAAGCGTAGTACATCCTTGGTATTAAATAAATCAGCAAGGTCAGATTTAGTTGTGAGCAACGAAGGTGATTTTCACTTAATTACTTGCTGTTTTTCAGAGTCTAGTGATTTTGTTGCCTTATCATCACGTGTTTTACTTTTCTCAAAATGTACAATTTCAGCAGGAGTCAAAGGAAGCAAAGTGATTTTCTTTCCTTTATGCGTCAGAGTATATTTATTAGTTGTACCATGATGAATAGCATCCGTATCAAATTCCCAAGGACGTCCCAACAAAAGAGAACAAGCATCCATAGGTACGACATCAAAATCAGCAAAATCATGATAAGAACCCATCGAAAAATGTACCCTCGCTGTTTGTGTTACCCTAACCTTACCGCTGTTGTTGAACCACTGAATGTGGTATGGATGAGGGTGTGCTCTTGTTGTCAACCCAAGTTTCTTGACCACATCCGTGTTCACCAAGTTGTTGCAGCTGTCTCCATCAATTATAGTGTGCACACGGCAGTCCTTGACGATGAGAAACATGTGAAAAAGATTGTGTCGTTGTAGCTTGTCATCCGCCTCAACTTTGGAGCTCAAAGCACGCTGCAGTACCAAGTACCTCTTCATCTGTGCTATAGTGGTCATCTTTTGGTCCTGCAACGTTAGTAGCAAGAGAATATTCATCTTCAACATCCGAAATACTATCATACCCGCCATCATCTCGTGCTATGTATGCTCGTTTGCTAGGGCAATCTTTCATCACATGACCAACTCCCTGGCAGTGGTGACACTTAATTTTGGAAGTTTGACTTGTGGAAGGAGTGGAAGACGTAGGCTTGAATGGTGTCGTCTTGCTATCCTCCGGCGCGCGAGGAAATGGAGCAGTAGGTGAAGTTCGTTGGCCACCATTGGATGGTGTAGTGGCAGTAGGAAAACTCAAAGATGGTGCTGTTTTGGATGGTGTAGATGTCAAACGCGGTGTAAGCTGTTGGCGGCCCTGCAATTCTTTTTCTGCGAACATAGCCAGCTGAAATAATCTGTTAACAGTATCATATTCCTTATAATCAACAATGTACTGAATTTCACGCCTCAACCCCCCATAAAAACAAGCTATTTTATCATCCATGTCCTCTACTACTCCACAGCGCAACATACCCTTTTATAACTCTTGATAATACTCCTCTACGGACATGTTACCTTGGTCTAAGCGCTGCAATTTTTGCGAAGGTCCCGCTGAAAAGAAGGAGGAACAAAACGAATGCGCATAGCTTCCTTTAATCTATCCCATGATAGCAAAATCCTTAAACTCACTAGTGGCTTGACGAACTCTATGTTGTTTAGGAACAAGGTGGGCATTAAGTTTCTACTCTACTGTCATCTCCCAATCAAGATATGCCTCAGCATCATAAGCACCAGAAAAAGAGGGTATAGTAAATTTGACTTTAGCAAAAGGATCATCAAGAGTGCGATTAAAATTGTTATGACGATCATTGTAATTATAACGATTATTACCTCCCATACCTCGTAGATAACGTGGAAGTCGTGGTTGATTGTTATGATCTTCCATATTATAAGCATCGTCTTCACGATCTTCAGCGAGAGGCAGCCGCGCCTCAAGAGTATCCATCCGAACAACAAGATCAGCAAGTTGGCGATTCAAGGTTGTCAATGACACCTCTGTGGATGCTTGGATTTTGGTGAACATATCTGTCATTTCCCTCATCATGTCACGCAACTCAGCATGTTGAACACATTCATCAGCTCTTTTATCTTTTGCCATTGTTAGTAGTAAACAAAAGACAACAAAAAGATGTTATCCCTATCAAGTACGAAGGATAGTGGCAATGTGAAAAGTCAAAGGAAGGAAACAATCTCTCTCTCAAGCGTCTTACCACATTCTTACAAGTGTTCTTACCGACATAGCAGGTGGTAAACGGTGGATGGTGAGAACCAATGAAGCGCGGAGTGATTGCAAAGGTACATGTTCTGCTCAAGAGGAAAAGTGGAGCTTGGATGGCACAATATAGTGGCTAATAAGCAAAGAAAATCGTTAACAACAAAACAAAGTTGAATAAGTATTCAATGTAGGAACTGTTGCTGGTTAACAAGTGTTCTAGGCCTAGCACAACACAAGGCGGTAGAGAGGTAAATAGAAGATCAGGAAGATATAAGCAATAAGTACAGCACAAGTGTATAGGCCAACTGTTTCAAGTGTGTGTTGTCAATGCTTTAATATTTGTGCTCTCTTCACTATTTTTTTCTTTTTTTAATATTTTTATGATATTTTTTGTTTACTTGAGAGCACAAAAATAGGAAGCACACAACTTTGCAGCTCAATTGGATGTAAGATGTGGCCTATAGAAAATCAGGAAGATTCTTTAAAGTTTGTGCTGAAACTTCGGAGGCCGTATAGTCTATCTTCCAAGGGGAATTTGGCCAAACAAATTTCACCGAACACGGCAAAGCGGTGGAGAATCGGTTGCGAAATTTTGAGTAGATCAGTTTGAAAAAAAATCGCCCGATTTCGAGTTCGTATGCAAAAGTTATGGCCGTTTTAAGGTAGGCTACCCGAGTTACTGTTTTTTATGTTGA
Source organism: Neostapfia colusana (assembly GCA_030760725.1). Taxonomy (NCBI): domain Eukaryota; kingdom Viridiplantae; phylum Streptophyta; class Magnoliopsida; order Poales; family Poaceae; genus Neostapfia; species Neostapfia colusana. The sequence continues at coordinate 16,536,490 of JASWHV010000017.1, read as the reverse complement.
TTCAAACTCGGTTTTGAAAAAGATCTCGCAATAGGATGTGAAAAACAATCGGAATTTAGCAACGACGGCTGATGGGATGTTGTGTGGTGATCAAGGAGGACTGGCACAATGGTTTGTCACCTGTTCTAGGGCTGGCGATGCGGGAGTTTACGCAAGGCGGCTAGCTAGGGCAAACCGATGATCTTGGTGGCTCGGTTTGTTGTTTAGGGATTGTGGAATAGGTGAGCAGCAAGAAAAACAAGGAAGAAAAACGATAACTACGACCCAAAAACACAAAGCTAAACCAGCAACAAGACTCGATCACATGAATGCAAACTCAACAATGCAAAACTGAAAAACGAAAACTTGCAGGCACAATAGTCTAGGAATCGGTAACACGATATGTTTTTTTGTGGCTTTTTCTATGGACTCTAGGTATGAAAAACAAAAACTAATCTAGTGGGAAATCAAAGTACCTCACGGGCAACCTGAAATCTAATACCAAATGATGAGTGGTTTAGGCCCGATCTTCCGAAAGGTAGGTCGATTGAGGTGGAGAACTCGACGTTGATGATCCGCGGCACTCGAGCAGTTCGAACACCCCTGCAATCACTACACCACTGCTACGTTGATTATCAACCGTGCAGCACACACTTGAACTCGCCAAGAAGGCTAATCCCTGCAGGTGCAACCGAGAACACGAGCAAGAACGTAGAAGATGTGATATGAAAATCACGAAGTTGGGGTTTCACACAAACCGTAGAACGGCGGCTGTTTATCTAAGCAAAACCCACCAAATATGACTGGCAGCTGCAGTATTTAAAGGCTAGGGTTCGACCATAAGACCTTTAGATGCGTCCCTAATGGACTCATACGGGATACAAGGCCCAAAAGCCCAATACGGTGGTGCAACACCGGACAGAACTCTGAATTCAACTTGTTTTGACAACTCCCAACGAATCCCGACTAATTTTAATGTGGGACCAGAACCATTGGAAAGCTTATCTTCTCATCTTTCCATGCATGTGTAGAACATCAAAAACGGAGTCCGTATGCATCCTGGGCGTCCGTTTTAAGATGTACTGCTCCTGGACTCCGAGTTGAACTCGAGCCCGAGTTGGTGATTGTTTCCATCAACTTGTGGACGCCCCATATGATTCTCCTCATCCCCAAATTCTCCTCCCTTTATTTGTTGATCATGTCCATGGTTCATAATAACAATTAAATCATTCAATAGCAATCCATTCTCAAAATCACATGGGTAGGAAGTTAGGAATGAGTTCACCTGCTAATTTAGTAACCGTGCTCGTCCTCTTGTGATTGATCCTTATATATCAATATGAGTATCCACTGTTGTGATGTCCTCATCACAATCTTATGTTAGTACACCAGCATTTATATCTGAAAGTTCAGTAGAGTTGAAGCTTTGATTTTGAATTTAAAATGGAGCTTAAAGTTTCTGAAAGATCAGAATTGATTTGTATTTAAAAATAAAGTTGAATTTCATCTTAACCTTTAATGCAGTTAAAGTTCATGTTTTGTACCGGTTTGTGTAATTGCATTCAGCCAGCAGAAGTCGAACTAAAAATACATGTAGAGATTAAATTATACTCACTTTGTTTCGAATTATTTGACGATGGTTAGTTTAATACTAAAACATATACTCCCTCCATTCTGAAAATCATGTTGTTATGATTGGAAAAAAAGAGTTGCTACCAGTACAAATCTCATGTCCTAAAAGACATCAATATCTGAATGGAGGGAATATGTGTGTCGGGTGTAATAATGCGTGTGTATATATATATATATATATATATATATATATATATATATATATATATATACACACGAGTCCGACTTTGTATGAATCGTCGTTCCCCAAACATATGCTGTAAAAAACAGTGATATCCTTCTCTTAGAGGTTAGAAGTCTGATTTCTTCTCACTAGATCAGGTTACCTGGAATCGGGTGGAATCCAACTCGTCCATGAGTTACAAGACGACTTGCCCCCGCTGGATCGTTAGGATGACCTTTCAAATTAACGAACCTACTAACTGCATCGATCACCAGTATTATGTTCTAATCTGATAAAATTCCATGTCAACATCGCACTGCTACTGCTACAACACAAGCGTCATCTCAGACGGTTACAGACCGTTACATAAGTAACTCATGTTCCAATCACACAGATTTATATTTACTTATCTGTTACAGACCGTTACATCATATTTACCCTGCTTATTACTTCTACTCTCATTCTTGTCCATCAGGAAGGCGATAAGAACAGTGTTTTAACCTTTGAGCGCGATTGATGCTGATCTGACAGACCCCCTACAACCACGTATCAGTCTGCAAATTAAAGTCACAAAAAGTGCAATTCCCCTTGCATGGTACTCTACCACCGGCTCAAACGTGTCATGACTAGTGACAAGTGTGATATTGGACAGGATGGACTGGAACTATCCACTTTCATTTGTGTGTAATTAACCTCCATTTGACGTTATCACTATATTTACTGTTCTAAAGAAAAAACGACATCACTAAGGAGATACTCCTTCCGTTCCGTTTTATTTGACGCTAGTTAGTTTAATTTTAAACTAATCACCGAGCATATAGTTCTCAGGCTTCAATTTCGTAGGGTTGACGCTGTTGCCTGAGTGCGGCAGCCTGCGCCAGGCCATGATCCAAACAGCCCCTTGCAGACACGAGACTAACTACATCAGAGCCTGATTTGGAACACAGAAATCTATGAGCCTGATTTGGAATACAGAAACCTAGTAAACGGATATTAAATGAACCCATATCCAACAAATTTCTGTGTCCCAATGGGAGCTTGAACAGTAGCCCCCGGTTGGATCATTAGATCTGGACCGTCGCCTCCGGTTGGAACCCCTCCTTTAGAAGGGCCGCCATCATCCAAAGCTTCACCGTGCCCTCGCTGATCGCTGCGTCCCCGAGTTGATCGCTAGCCTGCACGATCAAACCACGAACCAGTACAATCAATGCACGTTGATTAACTAATGCATACGTGCATTAATTACTTGGCGCCAACGAAGGGAAAAAAACAAGTTCCATGCGTGCGTGCGTGCCTACCTTGAGAACGTGCGTTGATACGACGCGGTCCGAACCCGACCGGCCGAGGCTGGAGCTCTCCACCCGGAAGCACGCCGCCGCCAGCGACTCGACGGCGGCACAGAGCGGCGCCGCCACGCCGTCCCGCCGCTCGCACTCCACTGCGACGAAGAACCTGCCGTCGCCGACCTGCGTCGCGCCCACGCGCGTCACCCGCGCGCCGGCGGGCCGGCCAGTGCTCCCCTCGTCGTGACCGCCATCCGCGGGCGGCCCGCCGCCACGGCCCTGCTCCCTGCGACCCGCCGCCGCGCTCTGCCTCTGCTGGCGGGAAGGCGAACCCGACCGCGCCTCGAGCAAAGCGACCTCCTCCTTGAGCTTCCTGGCGTGCGACTGCAGGTTCTTGACGTACACCACCGCGTCGGCGATGATGGAGGCCTTGTCCATCTACACGGAGGGATGAAGTCATTGCAAGTGACGATCAGCACGCGAGCGAGAATAGTTTCGCATGAATATCTATGGAAAAAAGTAACCACTCTTGTATGCCCACCTTCGTAATTTTTGGGACGAGCGCCCTGAGCTCGTACAGCTTCTCCTTCATCCGGACCCTCCGCTTCCGCTCCGACACGATCGTCTTGGATCGGTCCCGCCTCTTCCGCGTCGCCGCCGACACGTCGTCTTGCTGCACCGAAGGAGGGCTCCCGTTGCCGTCCATGGAGATCATGCTTGGCAGCGGGTCCTCCGAACAGCCGCCTCCGCACAGCGACGACGGCTGGCGATTGCCTGCTCCAGCGGCATTACCGTCGCCGGCAAACGGCTCGTCGCCGAGGTGCATGAGGTCCTCCATCCACCCACAGTCGTCGAGGCCCGCCAGGGTGGTGGCCGGCACGACAGAACCGGCCTCGCTGCTCGGGACATGCACGACCCCGCCGCCGGCGACGCCGAAGAAGGCCGAGTTGACCATGGCGTGGTGGTCCTGCGGCGGTAGGTGCAGCAGCTGGAGTAGGTCGTGCTCCATGAGCGGCGAGTTTGGTGGTGGCGGTGGTCAGGTGGTGGTCCTGCCGGCAATCGATGTATCGATCCAGAGCTCTCAGATGGTGGGCTCCTTATATATACCAACCAGAAGCTGATGAGGATAGCAGGATTGGTGAAAAAGCTACCAATACGCATCTGCCACCACAGTTCAAAATAACACACTATGATATGAAATTCACTAGTAAACTATAAACGGGCTTTTATTATAAAGAACAACTAAAAAGCAAACAACCTCTGATCCAATCGTGCAAAAATCACTTTTAGACCACACGATCTCATCCTACTATGAGTGCATTTTAATACTTAAACTCTTCCACCTAACAACATAAGTTAAAAAACTAAAATGTCAAAGGTAGCAGCAATTAAGTGTAAAATGCACTCACTATAGGATGAAAATCATGTGGTGTGTAGGAGGGATTTTTGCACGATTACACTATAGGACTGTTTGCATTCTAGTCGTTCTCTTTAATTAGTAAAACGTTGCCAGAATATGTCAGATGCGAAAGCTAGAGGCACGCGAATATGCAATGGAGCATTTCGACAGTTAGGATGGGAGAAACAGGAAAAACGCCCCTGCTCTAGATTGTGGATATGCATGGAAATTCTTATTGCAGTTGACCCTGATTAATTTGCTTGTTTATTTTGTTTCAGTGCTCTTTTCAATTGTTGCCAAGCCAATCAAGCATGCATGCAAGAGAAGTGGCTTCAACTTCCAAATGAGGGCTCAGCGGACTAATTAGGTTCCCCTGTTTTTCTCCATTTCCGTGGGACTGTTGTTTTACTTTAATTCTGAAACAATGTGCTTTAGTTTTTCTTCACTTACCTTCCACCCCACGTAGAAAATCTTGCGAATTTCACGAACATACGCCAGTGAACAAAAATAATTTAAAATCTTAGCTCTTTGAATTCCAAATGTTTGACGTGTCCCTAGCTTGCTTAACTCTGTATTGCATCAGCTGTCCTAACAGCAAACAAATTCTCCAATTTACTTTTCTCAAATTATTTGTCATTCTCATTTTTAGTGCCTCTGTTTTGGAATATTTGACGTTGGTTGGTTTAATTTTAATCTAAACAGTGTCAAATATTTCAAAACGGAGAGAGTATATTTCTATCACTATTCTCCACATTTCCTGTGTATTGCACATTTCCATCTCTCCTTAACTCTTATGCCTAGAGCCAAAATGACAAGTAAACTATAACAGTGTGAGAGTATATAGGTGGACTATATGTATATGCCAGAAGCCATCTAGTGGTTAGGCTAGGCAACCCTTTAGTTAAACTGATAAAGTGGTCGAGCTAGCAGGGACCATATTGATATCAACTAAGGGCCACTACAACCGGTCAAAATTCAAAAACTAATAGTAATTTAACAGTACAAACAATATTTCTATTTGCCACCACCTGAGTAGTTTTTCTAATAAACCCATTCATATATATATATATATATATATATATGTACCTCTACATCATATGCAATGTTTATATTGCCCTTTTGCATGTAAATGCGTAGTAACTTTCCGGAGTGCTATAACCAGTCCATTAAGAATATGGTATATAGGTTTATTTGACATGGGCTCTTGATATTGTCGATACTTTCAGAGATGTTTTAGTTATTCTTGCACCTTTCACAGTTAGGTGTTGTTATCCGTCCATTGGTCATGTACTCACATTCACTACAGGAAGCTGATCAATTTACAACGGCCAGAAACCATCATCAATAAAATAAAACCGTCGTAAATACTTATTTACGACGTTTTTTGTTAATTACAACGATTTCTAGTCATTTGAATTAATTGGTCGCAAATAAATAAGGGTCGTCGCCCAGGTCCGTGCCACGTGGCGGGCTGGGCACCTAACTTACGACGGCTTGGACCACAGGCCATCGTAAGTTAAGTAGGTTAACTTACGATGGTCTCGACCTCAGGCCGTTGTAAGTTATGTAGGTTAACTTACGATGGCCGTCGTAATTAAGGTTTATAATTTATTTTTAAAAACTGAAAACCCTGGCACGATGGCCAGCATATTCATATACACATCAGATAATCATCCAAAATATAAAACAACGAGGGGCTAAACACTAACCCTTCCACTCGCTCCTCCACTCGCTCCATAGCCGAAGAATCCATCTCCGCGTCCTCCTCCCGGTGTCGGTAGTTGTGACGGTGGAGTTCGAGCCTCCGTCGCTGATCCCTGTAATGCAAATAAATAGTTAGAGTGAGTTTGAGATTCCAACTCACTCTCACTTTATCCCTACCGCTCACTCCTCCTCTCTCTACCACTCCCTCTCTCCCTCACTCCCCCTCTCTCTACAACTCTCTCTCCCTCCCTCCCCCCTCACTCTCACTCTCTCTCCCACTCCCTCCTCCGCCCTCTCACTTTCTCCCTCGCCCTCTCCCTCCCCCTCTCTCTACCACTATCTCTCACTCTAACTCCCTCCCTCTCCCCCTCACTCTCACTCTCTCCCCTCTACCAGACTAAGTTTTTCTTAGATTAGAAAATAGAAAATAAAAAACACATTACCTGGATATCTAAATGTCCATGTGCTAGGGGTACCTATGGCGGGGCCAACTCTAACGGTTGCCACGTAGGGATAGGGATCTGCTGCCCACTGTCGAGTTAAGGCCTGTAATTGTAAAATATTAGAACATAGATACTAATGGAATGATATAAATTTAAATTAAATTACATTTAATTACTTACCCTCCATCGCCGCCTGCATCTGAGCCATGTAGTTTGCCATATAGGCGACATGTTGCTCCTATGTGGCCTGGGCTATCTCCCTCTCTCTCTAGAGCTCCTCTCTCTCCATCCAGATCTTGTCTCTCTTCCTATGGAGCTCCTATATCTTGCTCTGGGAGAGACAATGACTTGTCTGGCCGACGAAGGAACCCTCGGTCGATGGAGTGACGATCAAAGGTCACGCTATCCTCGAGTCGACAACTCCATCGAATATGGCAAACCTACAAAATAATAATCAAAAGAAGCAAGATTGTAAAGAAACAAACAAAATGACCAACTAACCGTCCATGTGCCTTCCTACCTCCGCTAGTGTACACAGCTTGAGGGTCGACTGGCGCGTTTTGCCAATCGTACCCTTACTCATGTATCCTCATGGCCTCCCGCCCATACTTTTCCTAAAAGCAGTAAAGTTGCGTATTAGTAACAACAATTGTATTAGTAACAATTGAATTGATGAGTTTTGATAACTTACCAGTCGATCGGCAGCGACCTGACTGCAATGCCCAGACTGGGATGAGTCCTTATGACCCCACCTCCAGACTTGAGTGGCGGTCGGTACCTAACCGGTCTCACGATCCTATAGATATGTGTTAGTATGCTAATTATATTATTAAGACATACAATGAAGGGTTATTACTCTTACCATACGTTTAGCCAAACGCACATGACCATCGGGGCCATAGGAGTGCTTCCCATCGGAACCTCTGCATCCACGAGCCCTCCTGAACTTAGCGATGAAATCATCGCTAGCCCACATCTGGCAGAGAGCTCGGTATGCTTTGGGCCGCCCCTTTAGCTAGAAAATACTGACCTGCACATATTTGTTATGTCATTGAAATATCATTTATATAACTAAGTATTTAAATAACTGAACACAAACAACTTAACTCTGCGAACTGCTCCTCCGTCAAGTACGTGTCCGAGGCTCTCCTAAACGGCCCCGACTTTTGCTCCTGATGCCGTATTAGGTACTCGTTCACGTCTTGAATACGAGCGTAGGACAACACTTGCGTTACAAGCTTCCGCGCGTTCCTGTTGAACACGGGTCTAGCATGGTCCAACATGCTCTGGCTCGTGTCCTCTAGACGACACCGCATCTATAAGAAAATGAATATTAAAGATATACGTATTAACAATATAAGCGAGTTGAAGAATACTAATTTACAAAATTTTATTAAGCGGACTTATCATAAAATCCGCCCACACAACCCCTTGAAGGTTGTTGTGCGCCTCGTGATAGACACGAGCGTTTAGTCATCCCACGACGTCGCAGGGACCCTGTCGATCACACTGGGATAGTGTAGACGCACTAAATACACGATGCAACCGGACACCTGTCTGTGGTGCCCCTGACCCCTGAACGAGCAGTCGTACCAACAACTGCAAGAATTAGTAAAGTCATTAATGTACCCACAAACAAAAGAACCCAAAAGTTGAATACTGTGTGATAGTTTGCTTACGTGTCCCCGATCGGGCGAATAGTAACCCGCTCTGTAGGAACTGAAGGAGGAGACACAAAGTGCGTTCTCCTCGTCTGTCGTCTCTGCTTCGGGACCACGTCTGGTGACTCGGAAGGCTGGTCACCAGCCCAAAGGCTCCACGCTAGGCGGCTCCAAAAAAGCCGCCTCCGCGCCAGCCACGTCGACCCCGAAGGCTGTGGTGGCGCCCTAGCCTCTGACTCTGACTCATATGATTCTGAGTCATACTGCAAAATTGAAGGATTGTAAGGAGTAATTGATCAATATGCTAACGAAATATACAAATTTATTATAATTTAGTGAACAAAACGTTACTTGTAGTTAGTTTCATAATTCATCGACATCACGAAACCATCGATCTTGTTTCGTAGTTTGTTTCTGTCTTCGTTTACGCATATCAAAAGTCTCTACATCATGAGCGTCTCCAACTAAGTGATCGAGTTCAAAACCAGGCTCGAGTAAAAACGAGTCTGGCAACTCTTGTTCTTGGTAAACCTCATCAACGTCATTGATATCATGGTAACCATCATCTCTTGAAGTATATAACCACTCACGAGGATTCACCTTATGTACCACCCACCAAGCATTAAGATTTTGACATGGATAAGGTAAATAATACACTTGCTACACTTGGTGTGCAAGAACAAATGTATCGTAGCCTCATAGTCGTTCATTTTGTTACACTTTCACCATGCCAAATTTGTTATTGTGTTCCATGATTGCTGCCAAACCAATCATAGTCAAAGAAGATGACTTGAAGTTCCTTATTCCTCGCGTCCTCGAGAGTCGATTACCCTCATCACAACTGCGGTATTACATGTTACCGCGAGAGGAAGAAGAGCTTTAAATTGAGTTGTACAAAATTGAAACCCCTTGACGTCATATCGATCATAGATTCTAACTTTAACCAATCCATAGGATAGTTCTCGCAAGTCTTCATGGACATTGGGCTCTTTCACGCACTGTCCAAAATGTGAAGTTATAAGAATACTTTATAATACTTATAAGTGATAAGAATACTTTATAAATACTCGTAAGTTAATGAGAAAATGTTACATATTCTCAGAACCAGGAAAGAAAATTAGGTCGTCCATTTATTTTGTCCTGCCGCATCGTTTCTACTTGTTTGCTCGTAGGTTGATGCTTATGTGTCCAATTTTGCTTGTGGAACTCACTGGACGAAAAAAATTCATGAATATGAATGTTGCATAATATGCTGGTAAGCATCAATGTTAGGATAAAAACTTACTCGAAATATTTTTCTATCCCATCTATATTGGCATACATGTAGAGTAAAGCAGTCATTCTTTCATCTGCGATACAATTGTAGCTCCGGCTACCACCAACAGTAGTGCACCTCATTGCAAATTTAAAGAGATCGTTGCAAGATGAATATTGATCCATATTGTATCACATCGCCGAAGTATTTACATTGTGTTCCTCTGCAAAGTAAACACTTAAAAAGTGTCTTACTTCCTTAAGGTAAATACTTCGGCGATGCACCCTTCCACCCTTACCCGGTTGCCAACCATTGGCTCCAGATATCTAAGTGCTCTTTCAATATGATGCATCCATCTATATCGCACAGTACCGCCCACTTTAGCGTTAAATGGAAGATGTATAAGGAGATGTTGCATTGGATTGAAGAAACCTGGAGGAAATTTTTTCCATCTTACATAGTAGTACCGTTGTCTCCTCCAACTTATTCATCATCTCTACCGTGATTTCCTTGGCACAGAGTTGTCTATAGAAGTAGCTAAGCTCGTCTAACACCTTCCAAACCGCATCATTAAATAGCCATAAAACATAACAGGTAGGAGTTTTTCCATGATTATGTGATAATCATGACTTTTTAACCCAGTGAGCTTTCCCGTCTTCACATTCACGGATCATTTTAGACTAGCCGCGTAACCATCTGGGAATTTCAAACTTTTTAACAATTTATGACTTCTTTTCTTTAGATCGAAGACAGAAAGAAGCACATGACATACCACCAATTTTGGAGAGCTCAAAAGCTAGATGGTCACAAAGCTCTACTAGATCCTTTCGTGCCTTTATATTGTCTTTCGTTTTTCCCGTCATATCCGTGCATGTGCTTTTTAAACATTCGCCCATGTTACGCTCCTGATGCATGACATCAATGTTGTGCATTAAAATTAAGGGCTTCACATACAGTAGCCCCCATATTCCACAAATATGAGTCCAATTATGTTCCTCTCCGTAACCTACAAAATATCTAGGACGCCTTTCATCTGCCGCCAGTTTATCCAACATATCAAAAATCTCTGACCCATTTTGACGTTTCTGTGGTCCTTTTTTTACAACCGTGTCCTTCTTCTGTTGTCTAAACACGTGATTTCAAGGCAACCAACGTCTATGACAATCGAAGTAGCATATCTTTCCTTCATGAGTAAGTTGAAAGCAATCCGTGTCCGAAGCACATATCGAACACGTCAAACGACCGTGAGAGTTCCATCCAGAATACATAGTGTATGCTGGAAAATCATAGACGGACCACAAGTAAGCAACACGTAGTTTGAATTTCTGCTTCTTATAACAGTCGTACGCTTCGACTCCTGTCCACAACATTTTCAATTCTTCAATCAACGGTTTCAACATCATGTTTAGACGTGGGCCAGGATGATATGGTCCAGGTACGATGAGGAAAAGAAACATGAATTCATACTTCATACAAAGAATGGTGGTAGGTTGTATGAAATAAAAAAATGGGCAAACAGTAGTATGGCGTGGCTTTTGTACTAAACAACGAGAAGCCATCTGTCGCCAATCCGATGTGAACATTTCTCACATCACTGGCAAAGTCTAGATCGAAGCGGTCCAGTGACTTCCATGCCTCAGCATCGGACAGGTGCTTCATGACTCCGTTGTTCTGATGTACACTTTCTTTGTGCCATCTCATGTGTGTGGCTGTTCCTTTTGAAATAAACAACCACTTTAATAGGTGTGTCAGAGGTAAGTAACGAAGTTACTTATGTGCGACTTTCGTCATCACATTATCACCATCGTCGTTAACAACTTCGACAAACCTTGATTTACGACATTTTAAGCACTTGTTCTATTTCGCATGCTCTTTCCAAAAAAGCATACATTTGTTTGGACACACATCAATCTTCTCATATTTCATATCGAGACCTGAGAGCAATTTCTTCGACTGATACATATCTTTAGAAACTTTGTGGGGTTCTAGAAGGATATCACTGATCAATTTGATTAGGTCGTTGTAACAGTTGTTGGAGAAGATGTACTTAGACTTAATTGTCATAAGTATGGTGATGAACGTAAGGAGAGTCACTTTTGTGTGTTCATGAAGCGGCTCTTCTGAAGCTTTGAGAAGCTTGAAGAACACTTCTACCTCCGTTGTTGGAGGATCCTTCGAGCCTCTGGTTCAATAGCTTCTAGCATCTCATCCATACGATCAACCCCCGTGTTTTCATCATCCTCTTGCACTTCTTGTATGGCTTGAGAAGCTGTCTCGCCGTGAAAGCTCCACACCTCATAATGTGACATGTAACATTTCAACACAAGTGTATCGAAATAGTCATTTTATCAAACCACTTTATGTTTCGGCATTTCGTACATGGGCACCGAACCTTATCAACCATCGACAACGAAAAAGCTCGATCTACAAAAGCATCTGTCTTTGCGAACCATTCATCTGAGTTACCACCTTTCTTGTTCCAATCAGTATACATGCAACTACGGTCTTCATCCATGTTTTAGGCTATAAATTAAAGACAGAGAACATATCATTAATTTATACTTTACTATATGTCACGGCCCTACTTCCATTAGTACTGATAGCTCCTAAACCCATCCAAGAGTGACCGAGAGGAACGTGCTTCTGACGAGACATCAGGTCCGAATCCGGATGAAATTTCGGTAGCATAACTCCGCTATTCTCTAACTGCATGCCCGATAATGGTGCAACGGAGAACATCAGGGTTACACGGTCGAAATATCGTGTAAAAGCCCAAGAAAATGGACTTGCAAAAATTTTTCATCACCTCACAACACCACAGTTTTTGTTGTGGATATTTTGTGAAGACTTGTGAAGAGCAAGTAACCTCCATCAACAGGGTGATTAGAGGGGAAAGCCCTAACTTTCACAAAGTAGGATTTCTACACATGAACATGAGAGGTTGAGCTCACCCTAGAACTTAAATAGTCTTGGGAAGGTTCAGGCCAAATTTCATGCAAATCCAACACTTTTTGAGGCACTTTTAGAGGCATTTTGAAAAATAGGCCAATTTGAATGTAAATTTAAATTGCAGCAACTTTCATCACTTGGATTCAAAAGTTGGCTTCATATTCAAACTCAGCACATTTTTCTGAGTTATTCCACCAATTTTCATCCCCATTGAAGTTCATATTGTTGGGAGCTAAATTTGCACTTATTCAAAACTGAATTTGAATTTCAGTTCAAATGTGAAGCAAATTTAGTCAAACAAATTTCACATTCGGGAAACCAAATTCAAATTGTGACTTGGGGATTAAGTCTCACAGTTAATGGTGAGTAGCTGGGATCTTTGCAGTAGAAATTTGGAAGAATTTGAGGGAGGGATGGGGCCCACTGGTCAGTGTCCCAGCTTCACTGAACCGACTCAACCCGAGGCCACGGCGACCTTCGGGCGCTCGGAGAGCCGACAGCGCGATCGATTACCGCCACCTCATGGTGAAAAACGCGGCTACAAAGTCCAGCACACGAGCTACCCCATCCATTCTCTTCGTTTCCGAGTAAACCCAGCTCCCACTGCGCGAGAAGAACTGGTTCCGCTCATGAGCTGTTGCCACCGTTCTCTGATCACCGGCGACCGGCCGATCCCGGCGGTATCACGCGCCACCACCAGAGAAGAAAAGGTGTGCCCGCGTGTGAGGAAGCTGTGGGAGGAAACCGTTCACCGTGTCATGCAGGGTAGAGTGAGAATTCCGAGTTTTCCCCCACGGTGCACCTTAGGGTTAGCAATCGGTCATCGGCAAAATTCGCCGCACAGGAGCAACCGCCGGTCGAGCTGCAGCTCACACACGTTCTAGACACCCGTGCGCGTCTCTCCTTGCAGAAAACCGCAGGAGCAACCGTTCCAAACCCTAGTTTCACCGGTAACAGTCCAGCGGAAGGGAGGGTCGCCGGTGAGGTCTAGGTTACCGGCCGTTTAGGTCCGAACCGAGGTCATGCCAAGCTTCTCGAGGTCTCCCTGAGCGTGGTGACGCGATTAGCGCGCGAAGGAGGTGGTCAGGAGGGCGGGAACGCGTTGCCGAGGTAGCACAGAGGCATAGAGCTCGTCGCTGGTGAGCTACGGCGGTTAGCCGGCGGCGGCATGGTGTCCAGCATGTTCAGCGTCCGAAATTATGTGGGGGCGGCGAGTCTCACCGTTGCCGGCGAGCTAGAACGCCGACCTCGCCGGAGCTTCGGCGGCTCGGGCGGCCGCGTTGGGAGGTAGACAAAGGCGCGGGCCCCACGTGTCAGCCGCTGAGTTAAGCGCGCGTGAGTGCGGTTAGTTTAAATTAAACAGGGCGGGCCCCGCTGTCAGCCTCGGATTAAGCGCGGGAAATGATTTTCTGTAGGAAAATAATTCAGGGATCAGCCCAAACTTTAGAAATTCATAACTTTGGCTAGGAAGCTCCAAATTCAGTGAACCAAATTTTTCTGAACTCAGAATTTTGATTACTTTCCAGCAATACTAATTTCAGCTCATGAAACTAAATATTTTTCCAGTATTAATTCCCTAAATTTTAAACTGTAAGGAATTTTATCTGGAGAATTAATTTATGAAAAATTCTGGAATTTGGCTGAGAGATTCATTGGAAAATCCTGGAGTCACAGTAAAGTTTCCAGAACCATCCGAGTTCATTAGTCCCCCTAATAGTGTGATTAAGTGAACTGCCCTGAGAAAATAGAAAAATATACAGAAACATTTTTTAGATTTTCTGAAATCTTGTTTAGTGCATAACTTCCTCTAGGATTCTTCAAATGATATGAAACCAATTCCATTAGAACCATCTCCAATTCTAGTTTCCAGAAAGTAATGGTTGGAACTATGAAAACCCCTGGAATTCCTTAGAAGCTCTAACATTGACCAAATAGGCTTTTATTTGTACAAAGCTCAAATGAACTTTGTTTCAAATGAGACTTGGTCAAGACTCTGGTTAGGACCCTACCAAACCAGAGGGAGGGCTGGCTAGAGTTATGGTAGTTACTTATTCATGTTCAAACATTGCATTTAAATTGACATATAGTATATCGTTAACGTGTAGTCGCTGAAGGCGAGGAGACTCCGGAAGTGCTCGACATCCTTCTTCCGGACGAAGCCCTAACCCCTGACCAGCAGCAACAAGGCAAGCCTCGGTTTGCATTAACCCTTTTATAAAGTTTTACTTTGTTTACATGTCTAGTGTGAAGTATGAATGTGCATCAGGTGTAGGATGGATGGAACCCCACTTGCATAACCAGAATTTTCCTATAAGAGTGAGGGTAGTGTCTAAGACCTCGAGTAGACAGGCTATGATTAATGATTCATAGGACTTCGGTACAAGTCGAGTAGTTGGAATCTACTCGTGAGTTAGGCTTGGGACACACGAGATTGGTTCGAGTGATGTGAGATCACTTTAATAATGAAAATGAGACTAGACAGGGGCTAGGGTGCAGCAAGAGGAAGTCTTGTGTGCGCGGCCCTGTCCGTGTCGATTGAGGACCGATCCGTGTGCGGCCCACGCTGATCAAGTTTGAACTTACCGAAGTCATATCGGATATATGCGCCCCGGTAAACCGATGTATCCTAAACCTCCGGGCGTCGAGGCATAACGCACCGATTTATAGGTGTAGGCTGAGGGCAGCAAGGTGGAAATCTGCTAACGGGCATAGAGAGATGCTCCGTGTAGGTAACCTCCTGCTCGTTTTGGTGCGACCGGTTCGACGTTTGGGTTGTTGGGTGAAAGGTTGTCCCGTACGGCATCGAGTGAGCGTGCTGTGCAGCTCCACGGGTGGGCGTACGTGACATGCTCTTCGGGTATCCCTGCAGGTGTATATCGAGTCGATTCGCCGTCCCTCACGGTGAAGAGTACCACTTGGTCACTGAGTCGTGACATAGGCTAATGTATGAAATGTGATGATTCAATATTGCTGTTATGATATAATTGTATTGCTACATGTGTGCCACCAAATATTGCTTACTAAATTTCAGATTCATGAACTGTTAACTTGTGGCTAAAAGATGAACTAAGGATGAACTTGTAGGCATGTCCGTTTGCTGCAATTTTACCATCCCACGTTCATTGTACACTACATGTAGAGTTTCATGCCTAGGTGAGTCGGTTAAGTCTTGTTGAGCCATTGTACTCATGGTTGCTGCTTAAGTGTTTTTCAGGTGAGGAGCCACCCACGGACTCGGGTTACGAGTCCACCAGCGAGGGTTACCCTCCGTCGGGGACCACGGCTGAGTGGGAGCCGTACACGCCGCACTGAGCTGAGGAGTGCAGCTAGTGTGGGTTGCCCTAGCGCTGGGCAACCGACTTTTGCTAGATAGGCGGGTGTGAGTTGTACAAATTAGACTTCCGCTGTGTAATAAAGACACTAGTTTGTAACTGAGTATTGTACCAGTTTGTACAGTTTCAGATTGTTTTCTATGTAATACAATGTACCCTTATGATGTGTGTTGTCGGGTGTCGCATCGTGCGGCACCACCCTCTGCGATCATGGATGAGCGGATTCCGGTCCGCCACAGCCTGGTATCAGAGCCGCATTGGGGATAGCACGCTAATTAAGGACTGTATTACGGGAAAACTTAAGTTTACGGTGAGGATTCGGTAGTTTGCCCAAGTAAGGACTATATTAGCATAGTTACTTAAAGTGGCAAGACTAACATATGTGTTATAATCTGAATTTTCATTACGTAATGACGCACCTACGCTCTGGTAAGACTGGTAAGGAACACCACTGAAAGCGGTTCAATTTCGGTTAGCTCCCCTGACGAGGAACGTGGTTCAGGGATAGGTCTCACAGCTTGGTGTGAGACGTCAATATGAAACTTTTGGACTCTTCATGTTCCTGAGTTCATATGAAACGATGATCCCTAGCGTGCATTAGGCAAGTAAGTGGAGACCCCATCACGTGTTCCGTAACGCGAGAGTGTGTTCGTCTGGAAATAGCCCAGGAGGACATGCGCAGCGCTTGCCATCGGCGTGCCCTACAGGGAAGTAGATGGTATCCGTTGGGTTGATAACATTCCCAACCGGGACGACCCGTTCATGATATACTCGGGTTCCCCGTCGTGTGGTGTTGAAACATGATCATGTACCTTGAGACATGACTTAACTCAAGGACGGCCGTATGGCAATGATACGGGCGTTTGTATTTACTTTCAAATATGGTCCTGCCTGAAATGGAAACAACCATTGAGTGCACCATTATCGTGTGGTCTTCTGCAGGTACTAACCATGTACGTATTTCGTGTAGTATACGTGTGCGAGAGCTCGTTTAGTGCCACACTTGAGACGTATATGCCGGTATAATCCGGTTAGGATTTTCTTTTGTGAGGAACGTAGTACCGACATATTATAGGCATGTGCATGAAAAATAATGATAACAAGGAATTAGAAATCACTAAGTTTGTACATTTAGGACTCTGGTTGGGTACAAAAGTTCAATAGTTGATTAGTGTAGTAAAA
Source organism: Neostapfia colusana (assembly GCA_030760725.1). Classification (NCBI taxonomy): domain Eukaryota; kingdom Viridiplantae; phylum Streptophyta; class Magnoliopsida; order Poales; family Poaceae; genus Neostapfia; species Neostapfia colusana. Next base: position 16,519,508 of record JASWHV010000017.1, on the reverse strand, counting down.
AGGGATTGAAAAACACAGTGCTCTGTTTTAGGCAGCAAGTTTGCTGAACTTTGACAGGGCATAACTCACAGATTATTTAGCCAATAGAGAAGTGGGATATAGTTCTGAAAAGGTGTTTAAGTACTCTACAACTTAGTTGTAGACTTCCAGAGCTTAATCACATCTTAAGATGGTCTAAATTCCAGAGGGATGTAAACTGTCCGGAACCAGGACAGAGTCAAAAACACTCCCTGGACTGTTCTGTTTTTCAAGCATAACTTCCAGTAGAAAAATCTAAAATTGTATATAATATATCTTTAGAAGGGATAGGAGATGTGTTACATCTTTGTAATTCAAAGTTTCTGTATTTTCAGCACAGAGTTCAGTGGAAAACAGAGTTGGAAACAGCAACTTCCCAAAGGAGGTGCTGTTGAAATTCTTCCAGAAATTCTGCTGACTTTGAATTACCATAACTTTTAAACCAGAGGTGATCTGAGGGCAAATAAATACTCGTTGGAAATATACTGAAGTTAACTTTAACTTTGGTATTCAAGTTGAGTCATGAAAATGCCCGTAACCAGATCAAAATCTTGGGTATATAGAAACTGGTCGTTCTGACAGAGGAATGACAGTTGAACTCATTTGAGGGATTGTTGTGCCCTAGGAGGTTTAAGTACTTCCAATGGGGTAGAACATACTCATGAGAGGTTATCTTCAACTAGTGAAAGATTTGAGTACATGTCTTACTCAAGTTTCTTTTGCTAGAGACCATGTTTGTGTCGTAGTGAAGATAAAAGGGTAGTATACGTGATGACAAAGCGATATTAATGTCTCGTAGTGACCAAATCTAGTTGTGATGAACTTCCAAAGAGGAAGTCCGTCAAGTTGGATTTAACTAGCTTGTATTTGGTCTGGTAATGGTGTAGCCTGTGCAAAGTTATTACATTATCTACATACGAGATGTATCGCATGTTTTACTGTCATTATGTTTATGCCATATCATTGGGCTGCATGAAATATGTTGTGGGACTGATGTTTATTGTCGTATGATTGCAGATGGTTCGCACTCGGACCACACATGAGATTGGTGGCACTAGCCAGCAGGGAGGCGATGACTCCCAGCCACCTGCCTACGACAGCACCCCGCAGCAACAACCACCACCGCCGCCTCCGCTTACCCTATCGGATGTGATAGCGGCACTGGTGGGGAATCGTGAGGAGCAGACCGACCTGCTCCGCACGATTGTGCAGAATACATCCCAGGTGGGGGGCGTCAAGAGAGGGGGCCTCGTGAGCCTCGTGATGTGACGTACTTGGATTCATGAGTACGCACCCTCCGGTGTTCACAGAAGCCGCAGAACCACTGGAGGCCGACAACTGGCTGCGGACAATCGAGTCCAAATTCGGGCTGCTCCAATGTACGGAGCGGCAAAAGACTCTGTTAGCGGCACAGCAGCTTCACGGTGCCGCTGGTGCATGGTGGGCGAACTATGTCGCCTCACGTCCGGCTGGCCATGCCGTGGAGTGGGAGGAATTCCGGGAGGCGTTCCGCGCCTATCATATCCCTCCCGGGATAATGAAGAGGAAGTTCCAAGAATTCTTGGAACTGAAGCAGGGCGAGAGGAGTGCCCATGACTACTCCCATGCATTCAACCATCTGGCGCAATATGCGTCGGACTACGTCTCCACCGAGGAGAAGAAACGGGAGCACTTCTATCGGGGGTTACACCCTGAGATGAAGACGCATCTCGTTCAATGGAATCGCGGCACCTTCAATGACCTCGTCAATGCCGCGATCATGCAAGAAGACGCTCAGCGAGAACTGGCGGCTGAGCAGCGGAAGCGCAGCACTCCACCCAGCAGTTGGGGTGGCGCTCTCCAGAAGTACCGCATGGTGTATCGGACACCATCCGGACAGCAGTGGCATCCACCGGCGCGACCTCAACAGTTCGGGGGTCGTTCTTTCCAGTAACCCCCGTTCCGACCGCCGATGCGACCACCGAGACCGCAACAGCAGCAGTAGACGACACCCCGGGCGTTTCCACCGCCACAACGCGCCCCGGGTTTCCGTCCGCCGATCAGCGGAGGACTGCCCCGCTACACTTATTTCACGTGTGGCCAGGCGGGCCATTTCGCGAAGGACTGTCCCCAGGGGCAGCAGAGCAGCGGGCAAGCCCAGTTCCAAGGCGGTGCTCGAGGCCGACCTCCAGTCAAGAAGGTTGGTCAGCGGACTGGGGGCGTTCGCAACCTCGACAATGAGGACACCCCAGAGGGAGACAACGTGCTGGCGGGTACGTTCACTCTCAAAGATCAAGCCATCATCATATTATTTGATTCTGGTGCAACCCACAACTTTATAAGTGCATCATATGTGGTTAAGCATCAACTAGAAGCCTTTCCAACCGAGTGTTCTTATATGATCTGCTCACCGGGAGGAAAGATTTCAGCAACTATGATGATTCCGAAAGCACCACTGTGCTTAGGTGGGGAGATATATCCCACCACTATGATTATTCTTGAGGGGCAAAAGATTGATGCAATCTAAGGAATGTCATGGCTAAGCTACCATGGCGCTGTCCTGGAAATTTTATCACGGACTGTTCACCTCAACTCCCCACTACACCGTCCACAGTCCCTCATATTAGATAATCAAGTCCGGGAGGTTTCAGCAATCAATAATACTGGAGCTCTCAAGTTAGAGGACATCCCCGTAGTCCGGGAATACCCCGACGTGTTTCCGGATGATCTTCCGGGCATGCCACCCGGGGATGTCGAGTTCAAGATTGAGCTTGCAACCGGGACTACTCCTATCTCCCGGAGACCATACAAGATGGTTCCGAACAAGCTGGCTGAACTGAAAGAACAGCTCAATGATATGTTGAGAAAGGGTTTCATTAGGCCGAGTTCCTCGCCTTGGGGATGCTCGGCGCTGTTCGTGAAGAAGAAGGATGAAACCTTGAGGCTGTGTGTGGACTTCCGGCCGCTCAACGCCTTCACCATCAAGAATAAGTACCCACTGCCCCGCATTGGCATCTTGTTTGATCAACTTGTGGGTGCAAGTGTGTTTCTCCAAGATGGACCTTCGCTCTGGATATCATCAGATAAAAATCCGGGCAGAGAATATCCCGAAGACGGCCTTCTCGATGAGATATGGCTTATATGAATATCTCATCATGTCTTTTGGTCTCACTAATGCTCCAGAACATTTCATGTATCTCATGAACTCAGTGTTCATGCCGGAGCTGGACAAGTTCGTGGTAGTATTCATTGATGATATCTTGGTTTACTCCAAGACGGAAGCAGAACACGCCGAACACTTGAGGGTCGTTCTTCAATGATTGCGAGACCACAAGCTCTACGCTAAATTCAGCAAATGTGAGTTTTGGATCAGCCAAGTGCCATTTTTGGGACATATCATCTCAGCGGAAGACATTGCGGTTGACCCAAGCAAAATCGATCAAGTGCTGAAATGGAAAGCTCCCACTTCAGTCCATGAAGTCAGAAGCTTCCTCGGCTTAGCGGGATACTATCGGAGATTCATTCCAAGCTTCTCCAAGCTTGCTAAGCCGATGACAGAGTTGCTGAAAAAGGGAACAAAATATGTTTGGAACACGGCGTGTGAAGGAGCGTTCCAAGCATTAGTGAAGCATCTCACAACAGCCCCGGTTTTAGCTCAACCGGATACAACCAAGCCCTTCGACGTGTATTGTGATGCGTCCGGTATTGGGCTCGGCTGCGTGTTGATGCAAGAAGGACGTGTGGTCACATATGGCTCACGCCAACTTCGGCATGAGCAGCACTATCCGACTCATGATCTTGAGCTTGCTGCTGTGGTGTTGGCGCTGAAAATGTGGAGGCACTATCTCCTGGGAAATTTGGTGCATCTCTACACTGACCACAAGAGCTTGAAATATATTTTCACCCAGAAGGAGCTGAATATGAGGCAAAGGAGGTGGTTAGAACTAATCAAAGATTATGAGATTGAGATTCATTACCACCCCGGCAAGGCGAATGTGGTTGCCGACGCGCTGAATCGGAAATCACACGTCCATAACCTCACCATTACACCGGTGGAGGAGGAAGAGCCGAGTTTATACTTGGTTCCTTATGGATCGCTCTACAACCTTGCTCTCATCCCTACTATTAGGGAGGACATCATTGCAGCTCAGAAGGTTGACAAGGGTATGGCACATCTCCGGAGACGGATAGACAACGGGGAAATCAAATGTTTCTGGAAAGATGATGAGGGGACGCTGTGGTTCAATGACCGCATAGTCGTACCCCGGAACATGGAGCTGAGGAAGAAAATCCTTGATGAAGCTCACTTGTCCAAATACTCCATTCATCCGGGAAGCAATAAAATGTACCAAGATTCGAAAAAGAAATTTTGGTTGACACGCATGAAGCGGGAAGTGGCTAAGTACGTATCTGAGTGTGATACGTGTAGACGAGCGAAAGCTGATCATATGAGGAAATCAGGGCTGCTGCAACCCCTGAAAATCCCAGCATGGAAGTGGGAATATGTGAGCAAGGATTTCATTGTGGGATTACCCCTGACTTCCAACAAGCATGATTCCATTTGGGTGACCGTTGACTGGTTAACCAAGTCGGCTCAGTTCATTCCTGTGCATACACATTTCCATGCCAATAGATATGTGGAGTTATATATCGCAAGAATCCTATGCTTGCATGGAGTACCCAAGACCATAGTCTCGGACCGAGGTGCATTATTTGTATCTCGCTTTTGGGAGCAGTTGCACGCTGCTTTGGGTACGAAGCTGATTAGAAGCTCCACCTATCACCCTCAGACAGATGGACAAACAGAAAGGGTGAACCAAGTACTAGAGGACATGTTGAGGGCGTGTGCCATCCACCACGGTAGGAACTGGAATGATCACCTACCGTTGGCGGAATTCTCGTACAATAACAGTTATCTGGCGAGTATCAAGATGGCACCATATGAAGCTCTCTACGGTCGTAAATGCCACACCCCATTAAACTGGTGCGAGTCCGGTGAAAGGGTCACATTCGGGGTTGATGTGGTGAACGACGCCGAAGAGCGCGTTCGGATAATTCAAGCCAACTTGAAGGCCGCTCAATCCCGGTAGAAAAGCTACGCTGATAAGAGGCGTAGGCCGTTGCACTTTGACGTCAGTGAACACGTGTATCTCCGTGTGTCTCCGATGAAGGGCGTGCACCGGTTCGGCGTGAAGGGAAAACTCGCTCCTCGATTCATTGGACCCTATGCTATCACCGAGAAGTGTGGACCAGCGGCGTATAGGCTGGAGCTATCGACATCTCTTGCTGGTGTTCACGATGTTTTCCATGTTTCACAACTGCGAAAACGTCTGAAGCATACGGCTGCTGTTCCCACAGAAGACATCAGCGAGCTGCAACCGGACTTGATGTATGATGAGTATCCGGTGGCAATTATTGATGAGAAGGCCCAGACCACGCGTAGCCGAATGTTGTGGTTCTACAAGATACTCTGGAGCAACCACACCGCCGAAGAAGCGATGTGGGAGAGCGAGGAATTCCTTCGCTCAAATTACCCGGAGTTCATGGCGCCTCAGCACGGGTGAGTTCCTATTACATCGCTGTCTCTTCTTTTGTAATCTCGGGACGAGATTCTTTTAAGGGGAGGATGTAAAAGCCCAAGAAAAGGGACTTGCAAAATTTTTTCATCACCTCACAACACCACAGCTTTTGTTCTGGATATTTGTGAAGACTTGTGAAGAGCAAGTAACCTCCATCAAAAGGGTGATTAGAGGGGAAAGCCCTAACTTTCACAAAGTTGGATTTCCACACATGAACATGAGGGGTTGAGCTCACCCCTAGAACTTAAATAGTCTTGGGAAGGTTCAGGCCAAATTTCATGCAAATCCAACACTTTTTGAGGCACTTTTGGAGGCATTTGAAAAAGAAGCCAATTTGAATGTAAATTCAAATTGCAGCAACTTTCATCACTTGGATTCAAACGTTGGCTTCATATTCAAACTCAGCGCATTTTTCTGAGTTAGTCCACCAATTTTCATCCCCATTGGAGTTCATCTTGTCGGGAGCTAAATTTGCACTAATTCAAAACTGAATTTGAATTTCAGTTCAAATGTGAAGCAAATTTAGCCAAACAAATTTCACATTTGGGAAACCAAATTCAAACTGTGACTTGGGGATTAAGTCTCACAGTTAATGGTGAGTAACTGGGATCTTTGCAGTAGAAATTTGGAAAAAGAATTTGAGGGAGGGATGGGGCCCACTGGTCAGTGTCCCAGCTTCACTGAACCGACTCAACCCGAGGCCACAGCGACCGTCGGGCGCTCGGAGAGCCGACAGCGCGATCTATTACTGCCACCTCACAGTGAAAAACGCGGCTACAAAGTCCAGCACACGAGCTACCCCATCCATTCTCTTCGTTTCCGAGTAAACCCAGCTCCCACTGCGTGAGAAGAACTGGTTCCGCTCACGAGCTGTTGCCGCCGTTCTCTGATCACCGGCGACCGGCCGATCCCGGCGGTATCACGCGCCACCACTAGAGAAGAAAAGGTGTGCCCGTGTGTGTGGAAGCTGTGGGAGGAAACCGTTCACCGTGTCATGCAGGGTAGAGGGAGAGTTCCGAGTTTTCCCCACGGTGCACCTTAGGGTTAGCAATTGGTCGTCGGCAAAATTCGTCGCACCGGAGCAACCGCCGGTCGAGCTGCAGCTCACACACGTTCTAGACACCCGTGCTCGTCTCTCCGAGCAGAAAACCGCAGGAGCAACCGTTCCAAACCCTAGTTTCACCGGTAACAGTCCAGCGGAAGGGAGGGTCACCGGTGAGGTCTAGGTTGCCGGCCGTTTAGGCCCCAACCGAGGTCATGCCGAGCTTCCCGAGGTCTCCCTGAGCGTGGTGACGCGATTAGCGCGCGAAGGAGGTGGTCAGGAGGGCGGGAACGCGTTGCCGAGGTAGCAAAGAGGCATAGAGCTCGTCGCCGGTGAGCTACGGCGGTTACCCGGCGGCGGCATGGTGTCCAGCGTGTTTAGCGTCCGAAATTATGTGGGGGCAGCGAGTCTCACCGTCGCCGGCGAGCTAGATTGCCGGGAACTCGGGCGGCGGTGTCGGGAGGTAGACGAAGGCACGGGCCCCACGTGTCAGCCACTGAGTTAAGCACGCGCGAGCGCGGTTAGTTTAAATTAAACAGGGCAGGCCCCGCTTTCAGCCTCGGATTAAGCGCGGGAAATGATTTTTTGTAGGAAAATAATTCAAGAATCAGCCCAAACTTTAGAAATTCATAACTTTGGCTAGGAAGCTCCAAATCCAGTGAACCAGATTTCGCTGAACTCAGAATTTTGAGTACTTTCCAGCAATACCAATTTCAGCTCATGACACTAAATAGTTTTCCAGAATTAATTCTCTAAAGTTTAAACTGTTAGGAATTTTATCTGGAGAATTACTCTATGAAAAATTCTGGAATTTGGCTGAGAGGTTCATTGGAAAATCCTGGAGTCATAGTAGAATTTTCAGACCCATACGAGTTCATTTAGTCCCCCTAATAGTGTGATTAAGTGAACTGCCCTGAGAAAATAGAAAAATATACAGAAATATTTTTCAGATTTTCTCAAATCTTGTTTTGGGCATAACTTCCTCTAGGATTCTTCAAAGGACATGAAACCAATTCCATTAGAACCATCTCCAATTCTAGTTTCCAGAAAGTAATGGTTAGAACCATGAAAACCCCTGAAATTCCTTAGAGGCTCTAACATTGACCAAAGAGGCTTTTATTTGTACAAAGCTCAAATGAACTTTGTTTCAAATGAGACTTGGTCAAGACTCTGGTTAGGACCCTACCAAGCCACCATAAAAATTTCAGAGCAAAAGGGGAGGGCTGGCTAGAGTTATGGTAGTTACTTATTCAAGTTCAAACATTGCATTTAGATTGACATATAGTATATCGTTAACGTGTAGTCGCTGAAGGCGAGGAGACTCCGGAAGTGCTCGACTTCCTTCTTCCGGACGAAGCCCTAACCCCTGACCAGAAGCAACAAGGCAAGCCTCGGTTTGCATTAACCCTTTTATAAAGTTTTACTTTGTTTACATGTCTAGTGTGAAGTATGAATGTGCATCAGGTGTAGGATGGATGGAACCCCACTTGCATAACCAGAATTTTCGTATAAGAGTGAGGGTAGTGTCTAAGACCTCGAGTAGACAGGCTATGCTTAATGATTCATAGGACTTCGGTACAAGTCGAGTAGTTGGAATCTACTCGCGAGTTAGGCTTGGGACACACGGGATTGGTTCGAGTTATGTGAGATCACTTTAATAATGAAAATGAGACTAGGCAGCGGCTAGGGCGCAGCAAGAGGAAGTCTTGTGTGTGCAGCCCTGTCCGTGTCGATTGAGGACCGATCCGTGTGCGGCCTACGCTGATCAAGTTTGAACTTACCGAAGGCATATCGGATATATGGGTCCCGGTAAACCGATGTATCCTAAACCTCCGGGCGTCGAGGCATAACGCACTGATTTATAGGTGTAGGCTGAGGGCAGCAAGGTGGAAATCTGCTAACGGGCATAGAGAGATGCTCCGTGTAGGGAACCTCCTGCTCGTTTCGGTGCGACCGGTTTGACGTTTGGGCTGTTGGGTGAAAGGTTGTCCCGTACGGCATCGAGTGAGGTGCTGTGCAGCTCCACGGGTGGGCGCACATGACGTGCTCTTCGGGTATCCCTGCAGGTGTATATCGAGTCGATTCGCCGTCCCTCACGGTGAAGAGTACCACTTGTTCACTGAGTCGTGACGTAGGCTAATGTATGAAATGTGATGATTCAATATTGCTGTTATGATATAATTGTATTGCTATATGTGTGCCACCAAATATTGCTTACTAAATTTCAGATTCATGAACTGTTAACTTGTGGATAAAAGATGAACTAAGGATGAACTTGTAGGCGTGTCCGTTTGCTGCAATTTTACCGTCCCACGTTCATTGTACACTACATGTAGAGTTTCATGCCTAGGTGAGTCGGTTAAGTCTTGTTGAGCCATCGTGCTCATGGTTGCTGCTTAAGTGTTTTTCAGGTGAGGAGATACCCACGGACTCGGGTTACGAGTCCACCGACGAGGGTTACCCTCCGTCGGGGACCACGGCTGAGTGGGAGTCGTACACACCGCACTGAGCTGAGGAGTGCAGCTAGTGTGGGTTGCCCTAGGGCTGGGCAACCGACTTTTGCTAGATAGGCGGGCGTGAGTTGTACAAATTAGACTTCCGCTGTGTAATAAAGACACTAGTTTGTAACTGAGTATTGTACCCGTTTGTACAGTTTTCAGGTTGTTTTCTATGTAATACAATGTACCCTTATGATGTGTGCTGTCGGGTGTCGCATCGTGCGGCACCACCCTCTACGGTCCTGGATGAGCGGATTCCGGTCCGCCACATATCGTCCAGATTCAGACCCGCATCTTGTCATAGGCATGCCCCCTCGTTCACTCCCAGGCTGTCCAAAAAGGGGCAATTTCAAACCTACCCGGCTCACATGCGTAACGCATGTGATACAGGCCGGTTCGAAACGGGTGATGCATATTCTAAAGGTTTATGTTACTCATTCATTTCTTAGTCATTTACGAGAGAGAGAGAGAGAGAGGGGGGGAACGAAAGAGAGAGAGAGGGGGAGGAAAGAATAGGGGTGACCGTCAACGCGCGGGGCCGAGGGCGCTCGGGGCTGGTCGACGGCATATGTGAGTGGCGTTGGGCGGCAGGCGGTGGCGGGCGGTAACAGCGGCTGCCTTAGCGCAAGTGACACGTGTCGGTTCCAACGAGTGATTGGCGTCCTCACCAGCACTGTTAATCGCCTCCGTGCCCGCCTCGACGGTTGTCCTACTAATTACTGTCCTACTACCGTCCTAAATAACATAATATACATGCTCTCACGATGGTGTATATAGCTAAATAACCGTCGTGAAGCAAATAATTAACAATTACTTTTTTGATAAATCACTTAATCAAATAAACTGATGCAATTATTTAATTAATCATATATTTGTACAATTTAATCTATATTTCTAACTAATTCTAGTACATCATGTAACAATATAGGTAACTTAATAATAAACTGAATATAATCTAACTACATTTTCATATTAAATAACTAAACAAACAACTAAAGAAAAAACTAACAATAATACTAACTAAAAACTAAATTAACTATAATGTACTCTAATTATCAACTAAATTAGGAAAGTAAAATTCTTAAAATCTAAATTAGTAACTAAACTAGCTAAATTAAGCTAGTTGACAATTTTCAACTAAATTTATACCTACAAACAACTAATCAACAAGTTTGTATCTATAATTTTCAACTAAATTTATACCTACAAACAACTAATCAACAAGTTTGTATCTACAATTTTCAACTAATTTCAACAAGAAAAAAATACTCGATGGCAGGCGGCGGTGGTCGGGTGAAGGCGGCGGCGCAACTCGGATCCGGGCTCCGGGGGCCGGGGGCACCGGAGGAGGCCGGGACCTCCGAGGGGGCGCGGTCGGGACGGGATTGGCGGCGCCGAGCTGGGGGGGGGGCACGACCGGGGCAGGTTTGGCGGCGTCGGGGCCACGGCCGGGGTGGGGGCGGTGGTGGGGCGACGGCGCTGGGGTCAGGGAGCGCGCGGCTGGGCGGGGTTTGGCGGTGCTGGGGCAGGGGCGCGAGGCGGCGGGGCGGTGGTGGGGCGGCGGGGAGGCGGCGCCGGGGCCAGGGAGCATGCGGAGGGGCGGGGCAGCGGCGCACTCTGGCGGAGGCGGCGTGGTCCGGCGATGGTGCAATGCGGGAGCAGTGGCACGGGGCGGGCGCTTAGAGTTCGGCGGTGGCGGGGCAGAGATTGGCCGCGGGGCCTCGGGCCCGGGTATAAGAGGTCCATTTACGACGACCGGTGCTTGGCCATCGTAAATAAGCGTTATTTACGATGGTCAAGCACTGACCGTCGTAAATAAGACCTTACTTACGATGGTCAACATCGGTCGTATACAAACTTAATTAAATGTTGCGCTTTATTGTAGTGATTACCATCCATGCATGCGCTACAGTATTGGCGAATCGAGCATGATGACAATTAAATAGCACAGTAAATAAAATACATGCTGAGCATATGAAAATCATTCCGAATCAGCAACATGTTTAAAGTAAGCGTCTAATTCAAATTAGTTGTGCCGATCCACGGCACGTTCTTGTAGCTGTCAAGCTACAGAGACCTGAAGCAAATGTATTTCACAAACCCACCGTGATTGTGTTTGTACGTTTCAGCCTCATTAACTTGCGATGACACCTGAAGCAAATACTGTGACAATCGAGACACTTCATATGATCAATCCCACCTGTTTCATGTATGCGGCAAACCGTAAAACCAAAGGTTACCTTAATTGACAAACTATGCGGTACCCTGTGTGACATCAAAGCTAATTACCTAAAAAATCAGCATAGGTCCTGCCAAACGGATAAAAATAATCAAAGCGATATGATTTGCATCACATGTGTGTGTTAAAGACCAGCAAGTTGGTAAGAGCTAGCGGTTAAGGTTCAAAGCTACTGGTAGTTAACTGCTAGAGAAAACTACTCTTTGCGCTTTTCAGTAGGCAGTTGTTCCAAGCTAGGTCCCATTGGTTTAATTAGTGTATATATCTGGACAGGATGCTAGGATTAGACAAAGCTTCAACAAATAAACTAAAAACACGTATCGTCACCGCTACTTTGGTCAGAAGTTGGTTTCAATCGTAAAAAATATGAAATACGTGACGCCACTAGAGGGAATCTTGTGCTGTCTTTCTTAACCTTTTTAATTTCACTGTCAGCAGTACTAGTTCTATATATCCTATTTATCTTATTTGAGTTGTAGAAAAGTGGTTGAGACCTTGAGGGTGCAGGTCTGCGTTGAACAAAAACAAAAGCAAATAGACCAATGAACTAGCCCTTGGAGACGTCCTCAGTTAATACAAGGCATCTCTATTATGTGCAAAGTATATCGTTTATTCTCTATTGAAGTTTTGTGTGCTGTGTTTATACAAGGCAAGAGGCCTTCCCTCAACCCTTGGTTTTCTTTGTCTAAGAAATGGTTAACCTTCCTGTTGTACTTCTGAGTCAGAGTACTATGATTATATGAATCATATAACGCTCATAGAGGATGGCTGTTAGTTGTTCTCAGAGCGAAAAGGTCAGTGTCATCTGTGTATGGTTCTCTGGTTATACATTTCTCTTTTATAAGTCTGGGTTGTAATGATTGTTGAACCATTAGATTTGAGTGCAAATTTACCTGGATCCAGTGACGGATTCAACGATGGAATACCAATGCCTTAGAGGACCTCATCCAAGATGGCTCGGAACTTCCCATCCCAGATGGTTCATGAATCGTTTCAAATTCAGTGTCAGAAACAAAAGCCTGACCCTATCCAGATGGATCGAAATAGCGAACCATGTGTGGTAGGTAACAAGGGGTCCTATATGTAGAGCCTTCTCCTACAGTGATGGATCAATTCAATAGCTGGATATATAAAGAGCATAAAAAAACACCAAATGAACTAACTGAAGTTTCTAAAGGCTTGCTTGGAATGTAGGAATTTCACACGAATCGTACAGAAAATTCACAGGAAAAAGTTCAAAATTACAGGAAAACATGGGATTCGTGACTTTTTTCCCCACAATCCAAAGGAGGCCTAAAAATTTGCACATTGTTATATATATCCTACCTGTAAAGTGTTCACTAATGGTGGAAGCAGCTTTACCCTTATCGTGTTTGTTATGTTGTTACTCTCAAGACGCTATATTGTTCCTATTCTAAAAGGTTAGAGTCTGCATTTATCAAATCGGCCATTTGACGATCATGCCCCCTGTTCATGTAGTGATGCTCCATATTGTTCTTTTACCAACTAAAAGGACATACATTCTGGAATATAAAACATTTCAATGCTGAGTGACACCATTCGTTTTGAGGCTGTGATTATTGTTCTCATACTAAAAACAATAGATTTTCCGTTGCTGGGTCACTTTATTGTCTAACGTTTTTTGACAAATTTATTTATTGTGGAATTAAGGTGCATGATCCTTCGTGTTGTATTAGTTAGAACACGTTTTTTTATTAAGGAAGTGAGGGGCTCACACTCGATCATCAGCATCTAATCATAAATTATCTAAACACGGAGCTACAAAAAACCCCAAAATACAAAAAAGGTCAATGAAAGCTGAGTAGATTTCAAAAATTTAAACAAAGAGAACTAACACAAAATCTTACCTTCTGGAACTAGTTTTGTGAAACTGCATTTTTATCAGTTTTTCCACCAAATTGGCACTATATTGCAAACTTATTGCCATTATATATATATATATATGTATATATATGGAACTATATAAATGTGTAAGTCTGCCAAACGAGATTTGACAACTTGTGAAACTGATTCTTAAAAGGTGCAGTTTTTTATACTGATGTCAAGTAGTAAAATGTAATCTTGAACAACCCATTTGTGAAATGTGATATTTGTGTGAACTGTAGCATATCTTAGCGAGATTACTCACAAAACTCGTATGAGCGCCCTGAAAATGCTTGAGCTGTTTTACTATGTTACTTTCATGCTACCATTCGTGCAACATGCAGATTAACTGAAATTCAGATTTCGAGCTGCTGAATCTCATGCGATCAAATACTGCGTTTATTATATATAACAAATGTGATCGAATACCAAATACAAGCTTGTGGTAACATTGCCTGGACACATTGCAGTACTGAAGCTCCAATAGTAACTACTAGTACTAATAACTGTGGTAATGTCTAGCTAAACCAATGTTGGTCCTGTGGTACGAGATGGATATTTTTTCCCCTTATGGGCATGTTTGGTAGCCCAGAATCCCAAAGGGATCCTAGCTAAATCCCGGGCCCAAAAATTCACGGGCCAAAATTCCCTCCAGGTGCATTTGGGAGGCCGATTTACCGGTCCGATCCGCAGGGAAGCACTGGGCTTTCCGCCCCGGCCGCGTGAGGTCGGGCAGGAAAACCTGGCATCGCTCGTGGTCTCCCCCCACCCACGACGCTACTGCTCACGCCCCCCTCGCACCGCTCGCCTCCCCCACGTCACCGCTCGCGTCCCCCCGTTCGCTTTCGCGCCGGTCGCCTCCCCCGACGCCGCTGCAGCTCGCGCCCCCCTCGCACCGCTCGCCCCGCCGTGCTCGCCTCCCCCGCGTCGCCGCTTGTGTCCCCCCCCCTCCGCGTTCGCGCTGCTCGCTTCCCCAAGGCCGCTGGATCCCCCCCCCCATCGGTCGACTTGACGCCGTGGTGCTCGCCTCCCACGGGCCGCAGCTCGCATCCTCCCCCCCCCCCGGCGCTGCCGCACTCAACACAACTCGCGTCCTGGTGCTCAACGAGAAGCTTCTCGCGTCCTGAACTCCGATCCAGCCCGGCTGCACTTACGAACTCTGATCCAGCGATCCAGCTAGCCTCACCCGCCCACAGGTCGCCCCCCGCCCCCCCCCCCCCCCCCCCCCGCCGGCCCCCGACTTCAATCCTACATGCATTTTCATTTTTTTCTTGATTTTTTTCTCATTTTTTGTGACTGTTTTTTTTTCGGGAATTTTTGTCCTGGGTTACCAAATGAATAGTCACAAAGGAAATGGCACACCGTGGGAACGGGAGTTGATAGGGAATATCTGGGAAGGGATTTCCTCCCATGGGTTATTCTCCCCTTGCTGCCAAATTAGGCCTATAAGAAGTTTGGCATGTTGGATAAAGTGTGCGTTGAAGTAGTACCTGCGTCCAACACTAGCAACAATAAAGCCAAACAGGAAAAAGACGACATACATAAAGATTGAACTCTCAGCACGTCTTTTGTAGGGATCTGAAGTGATTTCAGGTGTGAGTCATCAGCCTATCGTATATTGCCACCTTCCCTTCTTTTAACTCCCTCCAGCCACTTTGAACAGTCATGGTGTGACATGCATGAGCAGAGCTAGCAACCTGTCTTGGGGTTCTGGAATCACAAGTACTACATCATTACACTATAAATTAAAGTAAAACACAGAGGAGAAAAGAACATCAAATGGTGCCTGACCTCATAAGCATTTCAATAAAATGGAGGGCAGGCAAACTTGAGCCACGAATTAGGGCTGCGCACTGTCACAAAAGAGAAAGGGGGAAGAAAGAGAAGGGAATAAAGAAAGAGGACAAAAGAAACTAGCCGGTAGCTGTCATGTCATTACAGGATTGGAGCCATTCAATGGCCACCATATTGCTTGCGAACCCCCAGCGTCCCAAGGGTAGGCGGGGCAAACCCCATCCACTGTACTATTTAATCGAGCCGTCGTGTTCGTGTGAGGCTCGTGCCACTGCGCCCGAGGCACGAGCTCGCACGAGCGCGTCCGCGCGCGGCGGCAGGCGGCAAGCCGCGGTGGGCAGCGTCGGGTTGACCTGGCGGCGAAGCGAACAGGCCGGCGGCCAGGGGAGGCGCCACCTGCCGGCCCCTGCGTTGCGTTGATCTCTTCGCCCTCAATTCGTTTTCTTCTTCTAACGGCAGATGGCCAGACGGAGACGGGGCATATATGTTAGATGAAATAGGTAACTTACTAATTAATTTCGAAAAAAATATGACATCTAATTGCAAGAAACACCAGCAAAATAGAAGTCTGATTATGCGTACCGATCTAAAATTGGAGTGATCGCTGCAAACACAGATTTGACGACAGTCGGTCGGTGCAGACGTTGGTGACGATGCTGGACAACAGCGCCCGATCTAAGCGGTAAGCGACCCGTGATGAGAACTCGAGCAGTCACGCAGAGCGCTTCCCAAAAACCTTATTCGCCCTCTTTCGGTGCAGGATCGTAAGGGCGAGCGGTTCCGGAGAGCTGCTCTCCCGTGTCGTGTTAATCCTTGCATGGGTGTGTTAGTGTCATATTTGTTTTTCCTTATCAGCGTGTAACTCAAGTATGTTGCATTTGCAATATGTGGAGCTGCGCCAGGATCCACGATCGTTGGCGAGTGCGTCGTTCGGCATGCAAGGTGCATGGCGCACAAGTCGGGCCGAGTGCCCACGTTATATCGTTCTGTTATTTCCCCTTATGTTATGCATGACGTGAAGAGATGAGGCAGTTGCATCTCTCGCAAAACCAGGACCTATCGAGTCCTTTTCACCGCTCCTCGCGTGTGTGCGTTTCTCTCTCAGATTATCGATGTTATCGCTCAACCAGCTAATCAGGTGTCGAATTCCCGACAATCGGCATCAGAGCCTCGGTTGCGAGCCAGGCGACGATCGTGACGAGGAGTGTCGTCACCGGAGTATCGGCGAGGTGATCTGAAGATTAACCAATGGTAGGCGACGGAAGAGCTGGAGGAAAGGAGATCGTCACTGGTGAGGGGGGCGGTGTAGTTCAGAAGGTGATCCACGAGGAGGGAGGAGGCACCGGCTATCCCATGCTCACGAAGGCAAACTACTCCGACTGGGCTCTCCTCATGAAGGTGAAACTCCGAGCTCGGCTTCTCTGGAGTGCCATTGAGACCGGGAAGGCGGGGCCACACGAAGACATGCAGGCACTCGACGCGCTCTGCAGTGTCGTGCCGCCGGAGATGTGGTCGGTCATCGCTTACAAAGCCACGGCGAGAGATGCGTGGGACGCCATAGCCACCATGCGTGTGGGCGACGATAGGGTGAAGAAGACGTCGGCGCAAAACCTACGTCGGAAGTTTTATTCTGCCACGTTCAAGGATGGGGGGTCAGTAGAGAACTTCGCGTTGCGCCTCAGTGGCATGGTGGCGATGCTCAACACCCTGGGTGACAAGATTGACGAGACCCAAGTGGTTGAGAAGATGATTCGCAGCGTTCCTCAACGTTTCAGACAGATTGTGGTAGCCATTACCACACTTCTGGACGTGTCAACATTGACGGTCGCTGATCTGACCGGCATACTGAAGGCAGCGGAAGACGCGTTTGAGGATTCTCCATCTATGATGCACCATGACGGCAAGTTGTATCTGATGGAGGAGGAGTGGGATGCTCGGCGCAAGTTGAAAAAAGATGGGGAAAAACAAGCTGCTGATGGAGGGGCTGGTGGTTCTGGTGGCCGTGGAGGAGGAAGACGCGGGCGTGGGCGAGGACGTGGTGGTGACAAAGGGTCCTCGTCAAGCGGATCAAAAGGAAGTTCCAATCGTCGGAGCAATGATGAGTGTCAACGGTGTGGGAAGTTGGGTCACTGGGCACGTGATTGTCGATCAAAACCAAAGCAAGAACAGGCACATGCAGTTAAAGAGGAGGAGGAAGCCTCGTTACTCTTGGTGAAACCATCTACCGGTGAGTCTGTTGCATCAGTAACAGATAATGGATATGAGCTTGTACTGCATGAGGGAAAAGTCCTGGCGAAGTTGGGTGGTAATGGTGCCTGTGATGAAGAATCCTGGATTATGGATGCAGGGGCTACAAACCACATGATCGGCTCTCGCAAAGCATTTGTGAAGCTGGACAGTGTAGTGCAAGGATCTGTGCGTTTCGGCGATGACTCTGTGGCAGGGATAGAAGGAAGAGGCACTGTTATTTTCATGTGCAAGAATGGTGAACAGAGGACCTTTAATGGAGTATATTACATCCCTCAATTGACTACCAACATCATCAGCCTTGGGCAACTTGATGAAGCGGGATATCACATAGATATACAGGAAGGGTCTTTGAAGGTGCGTGAACCAACCGGAAAGCTACTGGCAAGGGTGTTACGTGGGGAGAACAGGCTGTATGTTCTGAAACTAAAACTAGCTCAGGCGAAATGTCTCACAGTGAAGGAGAATAAGGAAGCTCAGAGGTGGCATGGGCGGCTTGGACATGTTAACGTGGCAACACTGAGAAAATGGCTAGAGAGGAACTTGTACATGGCATGCCTGGCGTGGGCCATCTTGATCATTGTGTGAGGCATGTCTTGCCGGCAAGCAAAGGAGGACAACTTTTCCAGAAGAGGCTGAACACCATGTGAGCAGGGTGTTGGAGTTAGTTCATGGAGATTTGTGCGGGCCTATCATGCCTATGACCCCAAGAGGGAGCAAATATTTTCTGTTGCTGGTTGATGATCGTAGCCGTTACATGTAGGTAACGCCACTGTCATCCAAGGACGGGGCAGTAGAAGCTTTGAAGGAGTTCAAGGCAAAAACAGAAGCTGAATCAGGAAAGAAACTTGAAGCTCTTCGAACTGATAGAGGGGGTGAGTTTACATCTCATGAATTTGCTCAATATTGTGTAAGACAAGGTGTACATCGGTAACTCACGGCACCCTATAGTCCACAGCAAAACGGTGCTGTGGAAAGAAGAAACGGGACAGTAGTTTCGACAGCTAGAAGCATGTTGAAAGCTAAGAATCTTCCAGGATGGCTCTGGGGAGAGGCTGTGACCACTGCGGTTTATATAATAAACCGTTGTCCCACAAGAAGTGTTGAAGGTATGACACCTTATCAAGCTTGGCATGGGAGAAAACCATGTGTACACCATCTGAGAGTCTTCGGATGTATAGTCTATGTGAGAAACATCGCTCCTCATCTCAGGAAGCTCGATGACAGAGGGAAAAAGATGGTGTTTGTGGGATATGAACAGGGTTCCAACGCATATCGTGTGTTTGATCCAATTACAGGCCGTGTCCATGTAACAAGGGTTGCAGTGTTGGATGAAGAAGGGCAGTGGAACTGGGAAACTGCAGTGGAGCAGGAAGATTCAGTTGGGAATGATGTCTTCACGGCTGAATATGCAGTTAATGGTCCAGGTCCACACATGACTGATGAAGTTGTTGACAAGGCTGAGTATCCGGTGTTAGAGGAAGAAGCTGGATCACCACAGGCTATTCCTTATGGGGGGAACCAGCACTAGATGAAGGTAACGGAGGGTATGTCACACCTCCTATCGAGTATGAAACACACTTGGATGCGGACTGTGATGAAGATGCGCCACTGAGATTCAGAAGGCTGGAGAGTGTTTTACAGAAAGGACCACGACTTGGAGTGTTAACAGATGATGCAGACTCAGGGGGTATCATTGTCACAAGCTCTGATGAATCCTCATCTTTTGAGGAAGCCAACAGACAACCTGGTTGGAGGAGGGCAATGAGGGAAGAGCTGAATCCAGTCGAGGATAACAATACATGGTGACTGGTGGATCTTACACAAGGTAGAAGAGCCATCTGATTAAAGTGGGTCCTTAAAGTGAAGAGAGATGAGAAAGGTACAGTGGCTAAGTTAAAGGCACGACTTGTCGTAAAGAGCTATGCACAGCGGCAAGGCATAGACTACGATGAAGTTTTTGCTCCTGTGGCAAGACTGGATACAGTGCGCTTGATCATCGCAGTAGCTGCTCACAAAGGCTGGAAGATGCATCATCTAGATGTCGAATCGGCATTCTTGAATGGTGATATTCAGGAGGAGGTATTTGTTCAGCAACCCCCGGGGTTTGTGTGTGCAGGAAAGGACCACAAGGTGTATAAACTAAAGAAAGCTCTTTATGGGTTACATCAAGCCCCATGTGCATGGAATGAAAAATTGGATGACACTTTTCTGTCATTTGGGTTCAGAAAAAGCCAAGCTGAACATGCTATTTACACAAGGAAGACTGGAAAGAACCAGCTAGTTGTAGGAGTTTATGTGGATGATCTGGTGATAACTGGTGGCTGCGCTACTGACATCAAGAAGTTCAAGATGGAGATGGCTAACACATTCAAGATGAGTGACCTCGGCCTTCTTCATTATTATCTCGGCATTGAGGTTCAGCAAGGTCCGAAGGGAGTGTCCATCAGTCAAAGTGCATATGCCACTAAGCTTCTGGAGAAAAGTGGTATGTTAAACTGCAACCCCTGTCAAGTTTCGATGGAAAATCAAACTAAGTTGAGCAAAGACAGCCAGGCCAAGCTGGTGGATGCCACCCTATATCACAGTCTTGTTGGAAGTCTGAGATATCTTGTAAATAGCCGTCTGGATCTCGGTTTTTCTGTTGGATATGTCAGCAGGTTCCTAGAAGAGCCAAGAGAGGATCATCTAGCTGCCGTTAAACAGATACTTTGCTATGTGAAAGGAACTAAAGGCTGGGGACTTTGGTCTGGAAGAAGGGAGGTGGAAATTCATCTGACAGGGTATAGCGACAGCGACTTTGCTGGGGATGTGGATACTAGGAAAAGTACTTCTGGTGTGATATTTTTCCTGGGAGATGGACCAATCACTTGGCAGTCCATGAAGCAGAAAATGGTGGCAAGCCAAGTATATTGCTGCGGCAAATGCCACTTGCCAAGGTGTGTGGTTAGCCCGAGTACTAGCAGAGATACAGGGATCTGAACTGTGTGTGACGAAGCTGATGGTGGACAACAAGTCAGCGATAGCATTAGCCAAGAATCCAGTTTTACATGGACGCAGTAAGCACATAGAAGTTAAGTACCACAAAGTCATGGAATGTGTTGAAGAAGGACTAATCATTGTTGATTATGTTCGAAGTGAAGATCAGTTAGGTGACATTCCCCAAAGCCTCTGGGAAAGGTTCAGTTCAAGGAATTACGTTCAAAGATCCGACTTCATGAGGTTAGCTGCAAACCCGGCAAGGATTCGGAGGAGAAATGTTGTGTTAATCCTTGCACGGGTATGTTAGTGTCATATATGTTTTTTTTTATCAGCGTGTAACTCAAGTCTGTTGCATTTGCATATGTGGAGCTGTGCCCGGATCCACGATCGCTGGCGAGCGTGTCATTCGGCATGCAAGGTGCATGGCGCACAAGTCAGGCCGAGTGCCCACGTTGTATCGTTCTGTTATTTCCCCTTATGTTATGCATGATGTGAAGAGATGAGGCAGTTGCATCTCTCGCAAAACCAGGAGCTATTGAGTCCTTTCCACCGGTCATCGCGTATGTGCGTTTCTCTCTCGGATTATCGCTGTTATCGCTCAACCAGCTAATCAGGTGTTGGATTCCCGACATCCCGATTGTCGGTGCACGCCGACGCTCGGGATGGAGTTAGGGCTAAAAACGGTCAGAAACGGTCGGAAAAATAGTCAAATCGTTTTCATTTTCGTATTTTGAATTCGGAATCAGAGTCGGAAACGATACTTTCGGAATTAGTCACGGTATCGGAAATTTAAGAAATATCAGAAACGGGTACATCGGAACGGAAACATAACGATATCGGTCGGATTCAGATGTTTTTATTTCGAAAATAGTGCTTCAAAATACTATGTTAGCATTATTTCAAATGATATAAATAAACTATGATAAATGTTTTCACATGACTACTTATAATAAACTAAATAATACATACGTGTACTCTAATAAAGTAGTTGTATAAGGAGATAAGACACACCCAGATGAGTAAGGCGCGTCAATACCACACTAATGAACGTGCAATTAACAAATGGATGGCCTATCTATTATGCCGGGTAGGAGAGAGGAGTATCAACAATGGGTTTTAGAGTAGAGAGGTTTTCAAGTGTTGTTATTTCTTTAGTACTTGAGCGAAGCTGACATGTTTTTTGCTCCCACTATAATTGCAAAAAATTAGGCATCATATCTATCCGTGCGATCCATTTGGCCGGTTCACCTGGTTGAGTTCGTGAGTGAGCCTATGGGCCAAGATAACCTAGATAATAGTTCTGCTGTTGATCGCAATCATGCTATCTTATAATTTCCGAACAAACTTCCGAATAAATTGCCGAATAGATATCTGAATAAATTTCCAAACAAATACGGAATTCCAATAATTCTGTCAGAAATCTGTCCAGATCGCTCATCTGGTTGAGTTCGTGAGTGAGTCTATGGGCCAAGATAAGCTAGATAATAGTTCTGCTGCTGATCGCAATCATGCTGTTTTATAATTTCCGAATAAATTTCCGAACAAACTTCCGAATAAATTTCTGAATAAATTACCGAATAGATTTCCGAATAGATATCTGAATAAATTTCCAAACAAATACAGAATTCTGATAATTCGGTCAGAAATCTGTCCAGATCGTTTCCGATCTGATTTCCAAATACGCATTTCTGATTTCCGACCGATTTCTGAGAATTTCCGATAAAAACGGAAATCGGTACAGAAATTTCCAAAATCGGTATCGGATGATCCGGAAAATTTCTGTCCGAATTTCACCCCTAGATGGAGTAGACAATGGTGGTGCAAGAAACTGGAACCTGGGAATAATTTGTTTCGGGTATATCTCCTCTGCCGCGCACACCGCAATATATAGAGTCCCTGTTAGAGATTGATTCGATTGCGGATCCGTTTTATCTGCAACGTGCACTACTACAACAAGCTTCATCTCAGGTGACTCTAAACGTATTATCACAGGCGGAAACTCAAATCTCCTGTGATAATTGCGCCTTTATGAATCCGCCTGTGAAGACTCTTTATCACAGGCGGTTTTTGTAGTACAATCCGTCTCTAACTGACTCACCCAACCAAATTTTTTTGCAACAAAAATAAAAGTTGGGCTCGGCTCGAATTCACACGAACACGCGCGCGCGTGTGCGAGGCGAGGCGTGGTGAGGTGAGCGACCGAGGAGGAGCCGCGTGGGCAACCCCTCTCCTCTCTTCTTACCTCTCACTTAGTGAGCGGAAGAACAACCTCCCTTATATGTAGGAGTTGCTTCCCTCAAACTTCCCATGTGGTACTAGACCACTAGCACCACCCTCTCTTGCACTAATGGGCCTTTGAGATTTATTTGGAATTATTGTTATTTCCTGCACGGACGTTGGGCAAAAATTCCAACAATCCCCCACAGATCTCAAAGTCATTAGAAGAGAGGTCATTCTTGTTCCTTGTTTGATATACCAGTGTTTCAGCAGAGACTGTTAAGTTAATTTCCTGCCTAGATCTTTAAGTTACATCAGTTCACAACTTGAACAATGGACTAAGCCTTGAATTGCAAGTTTTGTGTGAACCAAACCACGTAAATCTCGGTGTTTAAATGTCGAAGTGTGTGAGCTGCGACACTCCTCACGGCCTGCTCGGAAGCAGCCTACGAGGTTCTTTGATCGGAGGGGGCTTGACGCCCTACGTGACCTAGGCTCGAGGGATCATATGAACACCAAGATTTATGTGGTTTGGACTACCAGAGCGTAATACCTTACGTCCACGAGAGTGTTTGTTCTATGGCTTGCTTGCGCGTGCATGTTCTTGTGCGTTGCGGGATCTAGGATGCGAACCCTTTGTTGGATGGTCACCCTGGTCCTTTTATAGTCTAAGGCTGGAGTGGTTACAATGAGGCTTGGGGCCTGACAGGTGGCCCCAAAGCTATGTGAACCCTATGCATGATCTAGGGCTTTGTCCTCTGAGTAGAGTGGTTGACGGGGGAGTTAAGCCCCTCTGCCTGGCGCGCTGAGTGCCCCTGTTTGTGTATCAGGTGATGATGAAGATGCCATCTTGTCGCCGCGTCTTTTCGCCTTGCTCGGGCGGCATCGTGCCGTTGGGCAGCACTATACCGCTGTCACGCCTCGCCGTCTTGTCTTGTCACCGTTATGGCAAACGGGCAGGGGATGGAGGCGTGTGTAGTGCGCCATGCTTCTGGAGAAGGCGCGAGCCTTTAATGCGAAGTCTGACAGCGCACTCCCTCCCTGACTTCGTCGACCCACGGCCCACGATGGATCGCGGGGCATGTGGCGGCTTCGGAGCTCTTATCGACGGGTTTGGAGTCAGGGGACACGTGTCAGCTCCGGACCTCACCTTAGCGGGGAGGCTCGGACAGGAGCCTAGGGCACGTGTTAGCTCCGGAGCCTTCCTCAGCAGGGAGGTGGCTTTAAGCCAAGAGACACGTGGCAGCCCTGGACCTCACCTCAGCGGGGAGGCTCAGACCGGAGCCTAGGGCACGTGTCAGCTCCGGAGCTGTGCTCAGTAGGGAGGTGGCTCTGTGCCAAGAGACACGTGGCAGCTTCGGACCTCACCTTAGCGGGGAGGCTCGGACCGGAGCCCAAGACACGTGTCTGCTCTGGAGCTGTCCCCAGCAGGGAGGTGGCTCTGAGCAAAGAGACACGTGGCAGCTCTAGACCTCACCTCAGCGGGGAGGCTCGGACCGGAGCCCAAGGCACGTGTCTTCCCCGGAGCCGTCCTCAGGGAGGGAGGTGGCTCTGAGCCAAGAGACACGTGGCAGCCCCAGACCTCACCTCAGCCGGGAGGCTCGAACCGGAGCCCAGGGCATGTGTCGGCTCTGGAACTTAAGCGACATGGCAGCCCCAGGGCTGACCTAAGGGCTAAGGGCACGTGGCTATGCCAGGGCCTGCCTCAGCAGGGAAACGAAGCCTATGCCATATTTTATCCTCTACGCGGGGGTACTTGGTCTGTAGGGTACCGATAGAGGCCCTCGGGCCCATCTCGGGGGATGCAGCGAGCCTGTAGGTGGAGCCTCCATCTCTCTCGCGTGGTGGTTTTGAACCTGCACTTTGCAAGCCGATGTGGTGGCGAGATTTCCACGTAGTGGTCAAGCGGTTGTACCTGGGAGACGAAAAGGTTGCACGTCCTTGGCGCAGTGGGCGTATTCGTCAGTCAAAGCAGCAGCATGTCGTCGTGTCTACTCTTGATTGACGTGTCAAAACGACACACTTGAGGAGTTGCCTTGGGGTAATCACTGCGGCAGCCCATGGGTCGTAGGTCTACCGCACTGCTCTCCCCAGGAACTGCCGGATTTCCCGAGATGTTACTCGCCTAGACCCCAGTGCCTGACCGGTAGACCTGGGTCCTACCCGTCATTGGGGGGCGAGTGTCAAGGCAACGTGCTTGAGGGGTTGCCTCGAGGCACTTACTGCGGCAACCAACGGATTGGTCGCTACAGCTCCACCGCGCCGCTCTTCTTGGGAACCGCCAAATGTTCCCGAGATGTTACTCACCTAGCCCCCTAGGTCCTACCCATCAAAAGGGGAGGTGAGTGTCGAGGCGTCGTGCTTGAGGGATTGCCTCAGGGCACTTAGTGCGGCAACCAACGGGTTGGTTGCACCACTCTCCTCGAGAACCGCCAGACGTTTCCGAGAGGTTATCGGCCCAGCCCCCAGTGTCTGATGGGTAGACTTGGATTCTACCCATCGTTTGGGGAGGCGAATAACCCGTGGCATGCAGAGGTGGAAGCCCAATCGTCACACCTATTCCCCTGCTAGAGGTTGTGAATGTGTATAGAAGGAGGCCTTTCGGTGTTGGGTGGTACCCTCCTTCATAATGTGGCATTTGTTCTCCTTTTGCGCGCTGAAAGCCTCTGCTTCCCAGCACTCTCTCCCACCTGATGCTCTTACGCCGGTAGCCGTCTTCGTCCACCTTTGCGAGATGTTCATGTGTGTGCGGCCTTCGGTGCGGCTCTCTGAGGCGTCCTTCTCCTTAACGGTCCTAGATAGAAGCACAAGCCATCCGAATGGCATACCGATGGTAAGGGAAGCCGTCGGGGACAGGTTCCTCGATTCGCAGGGTGTCTCTATGCTGGTGTCATGTGGGACATGTCCTATAGGCGCCTTTCCGGAGAAGGGCGATCTGCCGACACTGGAAGAAGGTTAAGTTTAGAGTGGTCAAGCCTTCCTCCACCAGGTATTGTTGTGGACAACCAAATCTGCCATAGATGGCGTTTGGCCCACACAACATTGGACTTCAACGTTGCCTCGATGCAGTAGATCGGTGATGTCTGACGAGAACTGAGGCGTCAGACTGATATGTTTTCTGCCGTCCTTGGTCTTATAGTGGGTGACCATCTCCCTGCGCAGAGATTGGCTTGGGGAACAACCAAGTATGCCATGGAGCAAAAGATTGCTCGACTTCTAGCTGCTAAGTTCCTTAGTTATCTTGTATCCCCTTTTGTATGCCGGAACTCTGTCATTAATGAAATCTCTATGTTTCAAGTCTTGTATTGCCCTGAGTTGTCGATGTAGACTTTGGACCCTTGGCAGCGCAAGGGCACGAAATGACTTAGCCGACGTGGATAGCTCTTTGCCGATTTCCTGAGCTTTTCCCCCCAAGTCCTTAGCAGCATAAGGACCCAGGGCGCCCCGACAGTGTGGCTACCACTCCTTCCAGGTTCTTGGCGGTCAAGGACTTGAGGGAAGTTTGGCCCTTGTCTTCAGCTTGTCCTAGGGAGACATGCCAAAGCTCCGGACCTTACCTCAACAGGGAGACTTAGTCCGGAGCCCAGGGCACATGTCAGCCTCGGAACTCTTCTTAGCAGTGTGAAGGCTCTGGAGCCAGGTGACACGTGGCAGCTCTAGACCTGACCTCAGTGGGGAGGCTCGTACCGGAGCCCAGGGCATGTGTGAGCTCCGGAGCTATCCTCGGCGAGGAGGTGGCTTTGATCCTATTGACACGTGGCAGCCCTGGACCTTACCTCAGTGGGGAGGCTCGGACCGGAGCCTAGGGCACGTGTCAGCTTTGGAGCCATCCTCAGCAGGGAGGTGGCTCTGAGCCAAAAGACACGTGGCAGCCCCGGACCTCACCTCAGCGGGGAGGCTCGGATCGGAGCCTAGGGTACGCGTCAGCTTAGAAGCTATCCTTAGCAGGGAGGAGGCCCTGATCCTGGTGACACGTGGCAGCCCCGGACCTTACCTCAGTGGGGAGACTCAGACTGGAGCCCAGGGCACGCGTCGGCTCAGAAGCAATCCTCAGCAGGGAGGAGGCTCTGATCCTGGTGACACGTGGCAGCCCCGGACCTTACCTGAGGACGGAGGTGGCTCTGAGCCAAGAGATACGTGGCAGCCCCGGACCTCACCTCATCGGGAAGGATTGGACCGGAGCACAGGGCATGTCTGAGCTCCGGAGCTTCCCTCAGCAGGGAGGAGGCTCTGAGCCAGGACACACGTGGCAGCTCTGGGTTCCACCTCAGCAGGGAGGCTTCGGACCGAAGCCCAGGGCACGCGTCGGCTCCGGAACTCAAGCACACGTGGCAGCCCCAGGGCTGACCTCAGGGCCAAGGACACGTGGTTTGCCTGTTTACATTTGATATGCACAGGGTAAGACAAAACTTTCTTACTTCAGGCTCCCCTCATAGGAGGAAAAGGCAGTACAAGAAGGCAGCGACCCGCTCTGGATGACGAGAGTAGCAGTACTCCTCTAGGGCTTAGCTGTTCTAAGCGTTGTTCCTAGACACTATGCCACCTTTTTAGAAAAATAAAGTCCTACCGCTGTGTTAAGGATAGAACTTACAGAAGTGTTATATGTTCCATGGATTGGGTAGAGGTGCCCCATCCTCTGTGGCTAGGCGGACGCACCCGGGGCCGCTTACTTGCGTCACTCGGTAGGGACCCTCCCAGCTGGAGGAGAGTTTGTTCCCCCCTTCTCGAGAAAGTATTCCCCGAAGCACCAGGTCACCCACCTCGAGCTGTCTACTCCGCACGAATCGCTGCTGATAACGCCAGAGCGCTTGACGGTATCGCGCATTTCGAACAACTACTTGCCACCTTCGCTCATCGATAAGGTCGATATCTTCACGCCGGAGCTGATCCTGTGTGTCTTCGTCGTACGCTCGAACACAGGATGAGCCCATGGTGATATCCTGGGGGGGAAGACGGCCTCAGCCCCATACACCAGGAAGAAGGGCGTTTCCCTTGTCGAGCGATTGAGGGACGTCCGGCTAGCCCACAGTGTACATGGAAGCTCTTCAACCCAATCGACACCGTGCTTCTTCAAGCTGTTGTAGGTCTGCATTTTGAGTCCCCTGAGTATCTTGGTGTTTGCTCTTTCGACTTGACCGTTACTCTCTGGGCGAGCAATAGAAGCATAGCAAACTTGGATGCCGAGGTCTTCGCAGCAGTCTTGGAGCACTGCACTGGTGAACAGGGTCCCGTTGTCGGTGATGATTCTGTTTGGGACCCTGAATTGGCAGATGATTGACTTGATGAACTTGACTGTTGACTACTTGTTGATAGTTACTACAGGGGTAGCTTCCGGCCACTTGGTGAACTTGTGTAAGGTGATGTAGAGGCACCGGTACCATCCGACAGATCTGGGGAATGGTCCCAGGATGTCGAGCCCCCACACAATGAAGGACCATGAGGGCGGGATCATCTGCAGCGTCTGCGCTGGTGTGTGGATCTTCTTAGCGTGGAACTAGCACGCCTTGCATATCTTAACCAGGTCAACGACATCCTGGAGAGCTGTCGGCTAGTAAAAGCCATGCCGAAAGGCTTTACCGACCAGCGTGCGGGAAGATGCATGGTTCCCACACTCACCTCCATGGATCTCTGCGAGCAGGTCGCAGCCCTCCTCCCGAGTAATGCACCACAATAGGATGCCTCTAGCGCCGCGCCGGTAGAGATCCCCTTCTACCAGTGTGTATCTTTTAGCCAACCGAATTCAGCGGATACACGTTCACTGGGAAGGAATTGTCTTTCAAGTAGTCTTGGATCTCCATGATCCATGCGTCAGGACCTACTTGAGCACTTGGATATTGAGCGCCGGGTTACACAGAGTCCCCGGTGACGCTTACAATCCTTGGCGAGTGCCATGGTAACATGGCCGCCGAGAGCGCCAGCTTCGAGGTGCTGGTCCCGCCCCCTTCGCCTGGTTCGGCAGGTCAGAGGGTAGGTCGCAGCAACATTCTTTCAAAGACCCCCTCAGGCACCGGAGCCTAAGTGGAAGCCTTTATTGACAGGTCATGGGCTATTATATTATTAGCACGGGGAACATGGCACAAGTCCAAGGATGAGAAGTCCTTCTCCAACTTCTGTACATGGAGGAGATAGGCTGCAAGCTATGGGTCGTTGCAGCAGCACTCTCCCTCGACTTGCTTGATGATCAACTGAGAATCACCCTTGACCAAAAACTGTTGGACGCCGAGGGACAGCGCGATCTTTAACCTGAAGATGAGAGCTGTGAGGGCCCGTCGACAGGGCCTCGTTGGGTGGTGCCGTGATATACGGCACCCAACAGCACACGGGTCGATAAAACACATCACATTACACAAATTATTTGCGGAAGCGTACAAGAGTATTTTACAAATACTTATCTCAAGATAAGCTAGAACGGAAAACTATAATTCTCATGACTCATCTCTAACTTAGCAACAAAGAAACAGTCCTGCCCGCGGACGTTTCTTACTAGCAACACGAAGACAATCTGCAGCGGTGAGGATGCTCTTTGAGTAAGCACTCGGAGGTTCCTGAGTCTCATCGGCATCCCTTCATAAGCATGAAGTCAACCTGCAAAATAACTCGGATAGCATCTGTGAGCACAACGCTCAGCAAGACTTAACCGTCACCCTAAACATGAAACTCTATGTGAGGTTATGAACCTAAAGTAGGATGGAATAATGCATAATAAACTCGCCTAAAAGTGAAACCTTACTTTCAGGTATTATTTACAGCAATTTTAAGTAACCTTGGGCACGCCACATCAGGAGTTCACAATCAAACAAGAAACGCTTTCCCCCGATGTAAATTGCTCATGGCATAAAAGAATCGAGTTTGCACTAACTAAGCATCAAAGATACAGCACCAAGGTAGTATAAATTTCAAACCAATGTGATTAGTTCCTTTCTCATGCAAGTTCTTACTACGTCACGACTGTGAGAACAAGTATGCTTGGTCCATTCCGCGAGCGACGGTGATTCGAATCAATAACACCCGGACTACACGACACGTACACCCGTACTTGACGTTGCCTACAACAACCATCACTGACATTGTACGTTGCAGCATTTCCCCCGTTTCTCCCCGTTGAATCGATCAAGTCGCCCCGTACAGTAGCCACTCTCATGGTGCACCTGCCGACATGAGATGTCATGAGAATGTTCCCCACATACTGCACACCGGCCGTCTCGCCTGAGGCGACCCGGAAAGGCTCAACGACAGCTTCCCGAGGTACATCGGTTTACTGGGTCCCATAATACCAGCATGAGTCCGGTACACAACTCAAACTTGTGCAACAGGGCCGCATACGGATCGGTCCTTGAACAACACAGACAGGTCTATAGCACCCAGGCCCCTATGTCCTGCTGCCCCTACAACCTTCCGGTCTCAACTTTAACTTGCTAATTCATTTATGAACCAATCACGTATGCCCCTGTTGTTCCTGAACGTGCGAGTAGAATCTCACCGCTCGACTTCTACCGAACCTTACTTAAGCATGGCAGTTCTACACGGTGGAAGACACCTACCCAATACTTCATGGGTCATTTGGTTATGCAAGAGGAGTATCAAACACTAGACCTAATGCACAGTTCATATCTTAACCAAAAGTAAATACAAAATAAAAACTTAACAGCTGTTAAATGCAAACCGGAGCTTGCCTGTTTTTGCAGGGTAGTCGTATATAATCAGTTAGTATCTTTGCTGCTCAACCCTTGATTCTCCGGAGCTTAATCCACTTCAATGAATCGCTCCTTTGAATCCCCTTCGTCGTGATTCCTATTAAAATGTATATGCACATGTTTTATGGAAGGTAATGGAAAGAATTATAGAATGAAGTTCTTAGGAACAGAGGTGGTGTGGAAAAACCAAGAATGGCTTGGTTTGCCTCTGTTGTGCAAAGAAAACAAAAATGAACTAAATTGATCTTAGTATTTTAGCTAGATCCTAACTACTTTCCCTAATTAACATAATAGATGAGCTGAAAAGAATTGGAGGCAACTGAAGAACAAGAACTCCAATGGCATCAAAACTTTTACAGCAGGTTCTATACTACCTAGGAACTTAGCTTGCCAAATTGCAGCTAAAGTGGAGTCAAATTGGGTTTTCTATAATTCTCACAATGTCTCACATGTATTTCCACCTGTACATAAGTATGGAGAATAAGAACAGGAAGTTTAAGGGCTCAACTTGAGCTTATAATTTACATGTGAGTTCCTGGTCACTTGAGAGTCAATTGAACCAAAATTCAGCCCTTCTACTTGAGTAGTTCTTGCAGAATAATTCTGTAAGCATTTCTACTCAAAAGAACTAATTCTGAAGTAATGTGCATTTTCATGCCCAATTAAGTGAACTACAGTATCAAGTATGTCTCAGAGAGCTTGCCTAAATTTTCCTATGATTTTTTGGAGCTATGGATTGCCCAGAATAGATTTTACAAGTGGGAAACATATTCTGAAAATGTTTCTGGATCCTTATGCATACAGTAGATTGTATTTAGCAAATTCCTACACAAATGATATTCAAATGAGCTGAAAATTTGCTAGAAGGTCAACAATATGCTAAGTAATATTCTGGTAAAATTTGATGATTTTTGGATAATCCAAATTCCCTCAATAATTCTTTTTCAGAAAACCTCCAAAGAAATTTCCAGAATTATATATTGACTTTCATACAAATCTGAGTTCATATTTGGATAGACCATTGAAAAATGAATCCAACCCAATTGTAATCACTCAAATTGGTGGTTTCTACACAGAGATATGAATTTCCAAACTTGTAGCCATCTCTGGAATTGTTTTTCTACTGAAAAGTCAGCTGGACCCACTGTTTAAATCCCAGCCACTCAGAAGTCAGCCACACCGGGTTCACAGGACTTTCGTGCACCAGCACACCGGATCCGGGCAACAGTTGATCCCAGTTTAAAATTTTCCACCGCTGGCAGCCAGGGCCCACAGCTTTCTTCTTCCTCCGGCCGGCCCTTCGCGCGCCCGCGCGTTCCCCCTCGCTGGAGTAAACAGGTGCTCGCCGGATCGCCGCTGCCTGCCAGCATACGAGCTGAATCTCGCCGCCAGGGCGTTATTGACATCGAGGAACACGGCTGTGGGGTTATCTAGGGCTGCCGGTGACCGGAGATACCTCGGCGACGTGCGGCGGCCTCGGTTGAAGTTCGGCGCCGTCACCCGAGGTTCCTAGCCCGCCAAAAGCTCGACCACTTAGCTCTGAAGCACCAGTGGATGATCGCAAATAGGTTCGGTTGAAGTGGATGGCGGCAAATAGGTTGGCACCGTGTGCCCGACCGGTCCCGCCAAAAACGTGTTTGGTAGACCTCGAAATACATCGCTCCAAAGGATTTTCATGCGACGGTTGCTAAACCAAAGATGATCGCCAGATAGTCCAGCACCTAGGTGCAAGATTTGATGACCTATGGATGATCAAAGAGGGGGAATTTGCAGAATTCATACCGGCTGCTCGGGTTGAACTCGCCGGAGCAAAATTCCAAAATTCGTCGTCGATGCTTCACGGTTTGGCTTGATATTTGGGTGAGAGCAGCACCACAGTAGCGCACTCCCGTAGCTGTGATTGCCCGGCCGTGAAAACCCCTGTGGAGGGCTGTCCATGAGCGCCCAATCGTCGGCTTGAGCTAGGTCGCCGCTGTGGAGGCTGTTCTTGGGCAGAGGAGGCCGGAGCTCCGTGGTTTAGGTGTCAGGGGAGTGGAGGCTGAGCTCGTGGTGCTGTCTAGCAGCTCGGGGAGGAGAGGGGTGCGAGCTTCTGTCAATTTCCCGATCAAGCCGAGGAGCGAAGGGCAGAGGAGAAGCTTTGTGCGGTGTTCACGCGAGGAGGAGGAGGCAAGTGAGCCTTTGCTCGGTCTGAGGGAAGGATTACGTCGAGCGCACGAGGGAACCGCCTCTGGCGCCAGTGCGTGAGAGAAGGCAGCAGGAGGTGGCGGTAGCCGACCTCTCGGTGGCTCACGGTGAACCTTCGGTGGAGTTGAAACCAGAGCCAAGTCAATTGTTTGCTTCATGTGCAAGTTTTGATCTTCAACTCAATGACATGTGCGTCCTACCCCACATTTTCCTCCCAAATATCTCCTCATGTTGATCTTCCCAAATTCCACAATTCTGAGTTTGAAAGGTGGCTAGAATTTGAATCCTCCAAATTCAGTTTGAGTTTGCATGACAAATTTGAATTTGGTTGTAGTTTGGAAAAATGCTTCCATAATTCCTTTTTGGAGCCCACCCTAAAAATGAAAAGTTTGTCATCCACTTTTTCCCACATTTCCAACTCTAGGGCTGCATGGTTATTCTAAATTTTGGCCACCATTTGTGTAAACTTTGAAGTTAAAATCTGATTTTTAAACTTGCATGTAAAGGGTAATTAACTCCTTATTGGTTCAACACTTTCAAATAAAAATGTGGGCCTCATTTTTGGATGATCATGCAAGTATTACTTTGCATGAAGAAAAGTTTTAGCAAGTCCCATTTTTCATGCCTTTGCCACACCTATGAATTCAAACCTTAGTTTCATTCATATACAGGTTTTGGGACTTTTACATTCCTCCCCCCTTAAAAGAATTTCGTCCCGAGATTACAAAAGAGGAACGAGACAGAGGAGGTAATTTACAAACTGTACACAGCTAAAAGTTATGGATAGTTGGTGCGGAGGTAATCTTCACTTTCCCACGTCGCCTCTTCCGTGGTATGATTACTCCATAGCACCTTGAAAATTTTGATCCTCCGGTTCCGGGTTACCCGGGTCTTTTCATCCAAAATCTGAACCGGTCGCTTAGTGTAGGTAAGGTCCAGTTTCAATTCATCGATTTCCTCGGTGCGGACAGCAGCGGTGAATTTGAGGCACTTCCGCAGCTGTGACACATGAAATACATCATGAACACCCGCAAGACTTTCCGGTAGTTCCAGCCGGTAGTCTACGGGTCTGCACTTCTCCATGAAAGCAAAAGGACCTGTAAAGCGGGGAGCGAGTTTCCCCATTACACCGAACCGGTGAATTCCCCTCATCGGAGATACACGAAGATACACGTGCTCTCCGATGTCAAAATGCAATGACCTACGCCTTTGATCGGCGTAGCTCTTCTATCGGCATTTTGAAGCCTTCAAGTTCTCTTGTATCAACCGAACTCGGTCTTCGGCTTCGTTCACAAGATCAACCCCAAACAGAACTCTTTCGCCGGACTCACACCAATTCAACGGTGTGCGACATTTCTGGCCGTAGAGAACTTCATACGGTGCCATTTTAATACTCGCTTGATAACCGTTGTTGTATGAAAACTCCGCCAACGGTAAGTGATCATCCCAATTCTTACCGTGGTGGATGGCACACACTCTCAACATATCTTCCAGCACCTGATTCACCCTCTCAGTTTGTCCATCGGTTTGAGGGTGATATGCGGAGCTCCTAATCAGCTTGGTGCCCAACGAGGCGTGCAGCTGCTCCTAAAACCGAGCAACGAACAGCGCACCTCGATCTGAAATGATGGTCTTCGGGACACCATGTGAGCATATAATCCTCAAGATATATAGCTCCACATATTTCCTTGCTCGATAATGAGTGTTCACCGGTATGAAATGAGCTGATTTTGTCAACCGGTCGACTATCACCCATATCGAGTCATGCTTCCGGGATTGAGCGGTAATCCGACGATGAAATCCATACTCACATCCTCCCATTTCCATGCCGGTATCTTCAGAGGTTGTAGCGGTCCGGATTTTCGCATATGATCAGCCTTGACCCGTCTACACGTATCATACTCGGATACGTACTTAGCAATTTCCCTCTTCATCCTCGTCCACCAAAATTTCTGTTTCAAATCCTGGTACATATTGTTAGTCCTGGGATGAATGGAAAACTAGACAGGCGGGCCTCATCCAAGATCTTCTTCCAGAGTTTCATATTGAGCGGTACTACTATACGGTCGTTAAACCATATTATACCGTTCTCATCCTTCCGGAAACGTTTCACTTCTCCGTTGTCTAGTCTTCTCCGTATGTGAGATATACCTCTGTCTCTGAAAGTGCATCTAGGCATTCCTTGTGGGTTTTGGTTGATTTATCACAAACAAATGAGACCCTAACAAAATCGTTGAGATGAGCGCAGGTTTTTAACGAAATTAGGAAGAAAGCGCAAAAAGAAAGGAGAATGAGGATTTAAAATGATAAGAGCTCAGGAGCTGAAAAGATTAGATGGAGTGTGTTGGAGAAACACACCCCAAGAGCTCAAGTGAAAGAAATCACACTAACTGCACAAAAATCAGCATGTGCGGACTAGTCCGATATCAACCGGACTAGTCTGATTTCTCTCTGACTAGAAAACGGACAAGTCCTCCAAGTGCGGACTTGTCCTAAGTCCTCACTTTCTCCACACAGCGGACTAGTCCGATATGGACCGGACTAGTCCGATATGTCTCTGACTAGAGAACGGACAAGTCCGCCAAGTCCGGACTTGTCCATAATCTACAAAGTTCTCACCACAGCGGACTAGTCCGATATGGACCGGACTAGTCCGATTTGTCTCTGAGTAGACAACGGACTAGTCCGCACTCTTACGGACTAGTCCGGTATCTCAAAACACTTAGGGTTTTCCACACGCCGCACACCGGACTAGTCCGGAGTCCACCACGGACTAGTTCGGACATCGCAAACCCTAACGGTAACCTTTGGAAACCCTAGTATAAATAGAGGTGTACGGCCATACTACAATCACTCTCGACCCCCTGCGCCGTCACACCTTCCAAGAGCCCAAAATTTACATCTCTCCACACATTCTAACCCTAAAAGGATCAAATCTTTGAGGATTAGCAATTGATCAAAGGAGAGACTTGTTCCACACATCTTGAGCTCTTGGGTTTGATCTCTCACACACTCTTGTTCACTTATTGTACATATTTTGAGTGTGCTTGGTGGTATTCATTCATTGTAATTCTTGGGGAGCCCTCAACTTGTGAGAAGGCCCCTTGAACAATTTATTTGCCCTTTGTGATTAGTGGAAGAGAATCGGCCTCCGTGGCGATTCGATGAGGGTAGGGTTGGCGAAGACCCGGTCCTTCGTGGACTCCTTAACGAGGACGTAGATTTCCTTCGTGGAATCGAACCTTGGGATAAAATCTTGTCTATTGCTCTTGTGTTTTATTGTTTATCATATTCTAGGGTTTACTTAATCTTGTGTACTTCATGTTGAAACATTGAAAATAAAGTTGATCTCTGTCATTCATTGTTTCACTGTTGTGATACATCTAAGTTCCCAATTAATTTCCGCTGCATAGGGTACTAGAAGTGAAAATATTGATCAACCTTGATATGTCTAGTCCACGCATACTGGACTAGTCCGCAAAGTACCGGACTAGTCCGATTTACCTATATTTGATAAATCTATTAAGTGTTTTAGGGATTAACAAAGAATCGAAAAGCCTATTCACCCCCTCTAGGCTACATTCAATTGGTATCAGAGCCAAACTCTTCAAAAGAGACTCACCGCTCGAAGAGACGATGTCAGACATCAAGGATGTACACAAGAAGATCGTCGATGAAAAGGATGATGATGAAAGGACTCAAAATCTAAAGAAGCTACTCGACGCCATTCAAGACAGTGAGGACGATGATGAGGAGGTGCTCCAACTCAAGGCTCTTCTATGGAAGAAGGCACTCTCCCCAAAAGGGAAGAAGAAGATCGATGACGAAAAGAAGAAGAAAGGGGGTAGTCACACAAACTACTCCCGATATCCTTTTGACTATGAACGTTTGAATTCTAACAATAGTCATTACTTATCAATTCCTCTAGGGAAAACACCTTACTTTGATGGCAATGACTATTTGAATGTGGCCTAGAGGGGGGTGAATAGGCCTTTAAAGAATTCCTGCACACTTAATAAAGTTGTCAGAAATTTGACTGACCGGACTAGTCCGGTTGTGTGGGCGGACTAGTCCGGTGTGCTGAATTATTTGAGTTGATTAAGTGTGTCTCACAAGTTTTATCTTATAGCAGCGGAATAAGAACAACAGTTTTTATAACTTAAATTTATTGTATGGATGCACGTGCAAACTTGTAAAGAACTCAAACGATGACTAGCAAACTAGTGATCTAATGTGTCAAGATGTAAAACAAATGAGAGACAAAAGACACGAATTTTTACCGAGGTTCGATCTCACCAAGAGATCTACGTCCTCGTTGAGGAAGCTCACACAGAGCCGGGTTCCCAACCCTTTCCCTCTTCAAGTCACCACACAGGCCGACTTGACTTCACTATCAAGTATAATCACCGTTTTTATGGGGCAACCTCACACGTTGAGGGCTCCCACAAGAATTACAATGAGAAGTTGATCAAATACACTCAAAAAGATTACAATGTAGAATATGAGTGTAGAGAGATCAAACCCCAAGAGCTCACAATGAAGGAACGACGATCTCCCAATCCCAAATCCAAGTATTTTATTGATCTTCACCTTTTTGCACCTTAGATGTGTGGGGAGACGTGTTTTTGGGCTCTTGGGACAGGTGGCAGCGCTAGGGTTTCAGTTTTTGACAGTATGAGTCGAGTCTTCTTGGGGAAAAGACGAAGGACCTCTTTTTATAGGCTTTCCCAAAAAGTTACCGTTGTTAAACCTACTACCGGACTAGTCCGGTATATGATCAGACTTGTCCGTCCTACTTCCAGTGGGTTAACCGGACTAGTCCGGTCCACAAACCGGACTTGTCCGGTGCTATGTGAGATGAGGTTTCAGAAACTTTAGCGGACTAGTCCTGTCGCTTGGATGGACTAGTCCGTAGTCCTCTAAAGAGGACAACAGAGACATGACCGGACTAGTCCGGTCTAAAACCAGACTTGTCCGGTTGCGTTCCAGTGAGCTGACCGGACTAGTCCGGTTCACAAGGCGGACTAGTCCGGTGCACTATGTTTGCGTCTTTCAGAAAGTTAAACGGACTAGTCCGGTCCATGAACGGACTAGTCCGGTTTTCAGTGGATTTTAGTTGATTTTTAAACCCCTTACCCTTACGCAAAGTCATGAGCTCTTGGGATGTGTCTCTCTCACACACAACCTATACATTTATATCTACTTTGCTTCTCTAAATTCCACTAACTTCTTCCTTTTCGGGCACCACTCTATTTTTTACCTTTTTGTGTGTGTGCCGAGCCAGTTCACTTTGTTTATCCTGCAATCATCTTAATAGTTTCATTAGGATCTCATATGTTCATCATCAATTAGCCAAAACCCACAAGGGATATCCTAGATGCACTTACAATCTCCCCCTTTTTGGTGATTGATGACAACCATTTGAGATATCACAATTGAGAATAAAAGGTTGATTTTCATAAGGTGCGTACACATGAGAACAATAAAGAATTCACAAAAAACGTCTCACATATGTACACACCTTATGGTGGGGTGCCTCACAGGTGTGTGATAAACAAAATGTGCTAAATTAAAGACAAACAGTAGTGAACATGTAAGTGGCCATTAGAGCATAGTACATCACACATAAGAAAAGAAATAGTGCATTACAAGATTTTAAAAATAGGTACATGTCCTTGATCACAAGAGATCTGAATGACTAATACTAGATAGAAAAGGTCCAAGTCTAATCTCAATCTTCCATCTCAATCTCTCCCCCTTTGGCATCAAGACACCAAAAAGGGAAAAATTGAGGGAAATCACTCATCGTTGTCTCCTCCGTCAGTTTCAGTCTGATCTTCATCTTTATCATCCACGGGAGCAGGATCTTCCTCTGAGTCCTCGGAGGCGGGCGGTGATCCAACAGACTCAATCTCAAGCTTTGCACAGATAGACTTGATATTTGCATTAACGTACCGTTGATGTCTCTTTCTTGCAAGTTTTTCTTTGTGTTGCATGTCTTCGATCTTACGGCAGCAGGCAAAGATAGAGGAGAGCATCTTGAGGATGCCGCTAGATGATTCTTGGGCAGGTGGAGAACCAGGAGGAGCAGCTGCAGACCTAGTGTCATCATGAGCTTGCTTTGATCTCCTCTCCACTGGTGGAGAGGACGGGGCAGCTGGAGCCGGAGGGAGAGTGTACTCGGTGGGTTTTTGCGGCTTCAACCCCGCATGCTTGACATCCTTGACAAACTCGAGTCCCGTCACTTTCTCAATCATGTACATGATATACGGTGCGTATCCACAGGACCTATTGGGGGTAATTGAGATGTTCACAATGTCGTTGTAGATATACTCAAAGACATTGAATGGTCTCCTCCCACTAATGACCTTCATGAGAGTCCTCAAGGTTCCTTGTATAGTTCCTGCATCTCCATCCTTCGGAGCTATCGCTTTCTCAAGACTCTATTTAGGACCACAAAGAAAGGCTTTAGATATTTGACCGTGGGAGGAATATATGGCATCCTTGTGTCATAGAGAAACTCAAGCTCTTCCTTCTCCAGGGGTTTCAAATTATGGATGACCAGTTCATGATCCAAAGTGT
The DNA here is from genome assembly GCA_030760725.1 of Neostapfia colusana. Classification (NCBI taxonomy): domain Eukaryota; kingdom Viridiplantae; phylum Streptophyta; class Magnoliopsida; order Poales; family Poaceae; genus Neostapfia; species Neostapfia colusana. The sequence goes on along the minus strand of JASWHV010000017.1, from coordinate 16,480,569 downwards.
TTTGGAGGTGAAGAATCCTAGCAAATTCATCATACGTGACACTATACCTTGAACCATGAGTCATCCAAGTGAGACTGTCTCCATCATCCCAAGCAAAGTAGAGAGTGGAGTAAAATTGGGTAATGACTTCATTGTTCCAGTCATACTCAAAGGATAGCAGGTCCGTCAGACCGTGCCTCTCTAAGGCCTCCACCATCTCACGAAAGGCGGGATACTTCTTCGACTTCAGGTAGTCAACATTCAGCCATTGACTCTCTACTACGGGATTCTTCATCTTCATGTACACGTGCTCGTAGTAGTCTGCATGGAAGTTGCTCCAGAACCTAGGATCAGAACATTGTTTAGGTCGGCCATACACTTCAATCTTCCTGAAGTTATCAGCTAGCTCATTCCCTTTTCCAGTGAAATCCTCACTTGAAGGCTGCCTGTTGCGATGAACGGGATTTTTCAATTTTAGAGGCCCAATGGGGCCACTAGCAAGTCCCTTCCCTTTATTGAGAACTCTTCTTGGCCCTGACGAGCCCTCAGCAGCATCTTTCCTTTGAGGCCTTCTGATAATGACTTTCCTCTTCTTAGGTAGATTGTCGTCAGAGGGTGGAGAGTGAGCATTGACATCATGTCTCTTCTTCATCACTCCCTCCTTAGCTTTCCTCACTCTTTCACGTTGAACTTCTTCGTCAATGTGAAAAGAGCCGTCATATGATCCTGAAGACATGATGCCTGATAAGGAGTTTAAGGATTAGATGCAAACGGACGCATTATCTACTTCAAATGGGAATGTAGGAGTTCAGCTGTCAGAGACCGGACTTGTCCGGTTTCAGAGTGCGGACTAGTCCGGTGGACCGGACTTGTCCGCATCTGGACGCCGGACTAGTCCGGCCTAGCATAAGAACCCTAACTTTAGTGTTTCATTTGAAGCAAATCTCCTATCTAAGGACACAAGGGTAGGAAAGTGGTAAGAATACATCTATTTATGCAATGTACATCCTTTTGAAATCAAAGGAAACTAGCTAGAGCTAGAAAAATTGTGATTTTGGTTTTGGGGGGATTTACCAAGATTTGAAGATTCGCGTTGAAGGAGTGGAAATCAGTCCGGATGAGTCCGGAAAGTAGGATCCCCTCGTCGAGAAGAGGCTTTTTCACGGAGAAAACTTCGAGTTTGAGGGCTCAACTCGAAAATCACTTTGAGAGGTAGGGTTTAGGAGAGAGGGTGAGACAAAATGCTTATGAGTGGAGAGGGAGGCGTTTGGTCCGGCTGACTGCTTCTATATCCGACTGACCGGACTAGTCCGGTCCTGGTAGCGGACTAGTCCGGTACCCCTGAGTTAACCTAATTGTTGTCTGTCCGGACTAGTCCGGTTGGAAATCGGACTAGTCCGTTTCCAACAGACTTGATATATATATAGATAACTAATAGTGATCCAAGGACAACAATTTTGCAAGTAGTCTTGGTGATTATGACCAGTAGGCAATCAACAATCAAACAATGGTCATAATCCACAAGATTTATTCATTAAGAATAGTTTTCTGAGTACACAGGAGAGGAGGAGCATTTTTGACAATACGGAGGAACAATTTAAGTTGCAACCAGGTATGCAATGTTTCAAGCCACATTTCGAGAGTCAAGAATGTTTAGCTCATTTCTTAGTTCACAGAACCTTTTCTCATCTAATGGTTTGGTAAAAATATCTGCAAGTTGTTTTTCAGTCCTAACATGTGAAATAGCTATGTCACCTTTTAATGAATGATCTCTAAGAAAGTGATGACGGATGTCTATGTGCTTAGTTCTTGAGTGCTCTACCGGGTTGTGTGCAATCTTTATAGCACTTTCATTATCGCATAGAAGCGGGATATGACTTAGATTGTAGCCGTAGTCCCTAAGAGTTTGTTGCATCCAAAGCAGTTGCGCACAGCAACTACCGGCTGCAACATACTCTGCTTCCGCTGTGGAAAGAGCAATGGAGTTTTGCTTTTTAGATGACCAAGAAACTAGGGACCTACCAAGAAATTGACAAGTCCCTGACGTGCTCTTTTTATCGACTTTGCATCCTGCATAGTCAGCGTCGGAGTACCCTATCAAGTTAAACTTGGATCCTTTGGGATACCAAATGCCCAAGTTGGGTGTGTGCACAAGATACCTTAGAATTCTTTTTACAGAAATTAAGTGACACTCTTTGGGTGCGGCTTGAAACCTTGCACACATGCAAACACTAAGCATAATATCTGGCCTAGATGCACATAAGTATAGTAAGGAACCAATCATGGACCGATATACCTTTTGGTCCACATTTGGACCGTCTTCATTGAGTTCTAGATGTCCGTTGATGGCCATGGGTGTCTTGATGGGCTTGGCTTTGTCCATATTGAATTTCTTGAGAATGTCTTGTGTATATTTAGTTTGGCTTATAAATGTACCTTCTCTCAGTTGCTTCACTTGAAATCCCAAGAAGAACTTCAATTCACCCATTATTGACATCTCAAACCTGTCTGTCATTATTTTGCTAAATTCTTCACAGAAGAACTTGTTAGTGGATCCAAAGATAATGTCATCAACATAAATTTGACATACGAATAAATGATCATCAAAATGTTTAGTAAAGAGTGTATAGTCTGCTTTACCAATTTTGAATCTATTTTGAATCAGAAAATCTCTAAGGCACTCATACCAGGCTCGAGGAGCCTGTTTGAGGCCATAGAGAGCCTTACGCAGTTTATAGACATGGTTGGGATACTTCTGATCTTCGAACCCCGGTGGCTGCTCTACATAGACTTCCTCCTTTATCGGACCATTCAGAAAGGCACTCTTGACGTCCATTTGATACAACTTAAAATTATGGTGAGTAGCATATGCCAATAAAATGCGAATGGACTCAAGTCTAGCTACAGGAGCGAAGGTTTCATCGAAATCCAAACCTTCCACTTGAGAATAACCTTTGGCCACCAACCTTGCTTTATTTCTTGTCACTACTCCATGTTCATCTTGCTTATTCCGAAAGACCCATTTGGTTCCAACGATGTTCGCCCTTGGTCTTTCCACCAGCTCCCACACTTCATTTCTTTTGAAGTTGTTCAGCTCCTCTTGCATCGCAATCACCCAGTCTGGATCCCTTAAGGCTTCTTCTACCCTGTATGGCTCCAGAAAAGACACAAAAGAATAATGTTCACAAAAATTTGCAATTTGAGATCGAGTAGTTACTCCCTTAGCAATATCTCCAATGATATTGTTGACAGGATGGTCCCTTTGCACACACTGATGTACTCTAGGGTGTGGAATTTGTATAGTTGTTTGTTCTTCATTGTCTTCATGTGTCATGTCTCCCCCTAGATCATTGCTTCCATGATCATCTTGATTTTCTTGATCTTCCTCAACTTGATCTTGTGTAGGAGCTCCCCTTTGATCATTGCTTCCTTGTTGAAATTCATCTTGTGTCTCCTCTCGTGGTAGGATATCACCAAGTGCCATTTTCTTCAGCGCTTCACATGGAGCTTCCTCCTTATCTAGCATAGACTTATCGACTTGCTCCACTTGTGAGCCGTTAGTTTCATCGAACACTACGTCACGCGCTACTTCGACAAGGCCGGACACCTTGTTGAAGACACGATAGGCGTAGGCGTTCGATTCATATCCGAGCAAGAATCCTTCATCGGACTTCGAAGCAAACTTCGAAGCCCTTGGTTTCTTGTTCAGAATAAAACATTTGCAACCAAAAAATTTGAAATAGGAAACGTTAGGCTTTTTACCCGTGAGAAGCTCATATGGAGTTTTCTTCAGAAGTCGATGAAGGTACAACCGATTTGTGGCATGACAAGCGGTATTCACCGCTTCTGCCCAAAACCGGTCTGACGTCTTGTATTCATCCAACATTGTTCTCGCCATTTCGATCAATGTTCTGTTCTTACTTTCGGCCACCCCGTTCTGTTGAGGAGAATAGGGTGCCGAGAATTCATGCTTTATACCTTCTTCATTGAGATATTCTTCAACTTGGGTGTTCTTGAATTCTGTCCCATTGTCACTTCTGATATTCTTTACGGTTGATGAGAATTCATTTTGAGCTCTTTTCAAGAACTTCTTGAGGATTCCTTGAGTTTCTAATTTATCATACAAGAAAAATACCCAGGTAAATCTTGAAAAATCATCAACAATTACTAAACCGTATTTGTTACCGTCGATGCTGATGTACGCAATTGGACCAAAGAGATCCATGTGGAGAAGTTCCAGCGGTTTAGCGGTGGTCATCACATTCTTGGCAGGGTGTGGTGCTCCAACCTGTTTTCCTGCTTGACAAGCGCTGCATGGCCTGTCTTTTTCAAAAACCACATCCTTAAGACCACGGATGTGACCACCTTTTAGAAGTTTCTGCAGATTTCTCATTCCAACATGGGCTAGCCGTCTATGCCACAGCCATCCCATGTTGGTCTTAGCAACCAAGCAAGCGTTGAGTTCGGCTTTATCTTTGTTGAAGTCAACAAGATAAAGCTTTCCCTTCAACAATCCCTTGAATGCAATCGAGCCATCGCTTCTTCTAAAGACGGTCACACCCTCATTAGTGAATAAACAGTTGTAACCTTTGTCGCATAGTTGAGATATTGATAAAAGATTATAATCTAGAGAGTCTACATGTAAGACATTAGATAGGGTGTGTTGAGAGGATATTTCAATGTTACCACTACCAAGGACCTTTCCTTGGCTGTTATCTCCAAAGTATATACCTTCACTTGGATCCTTGTTGCACTCGTATTCCACAAACATACTTCTCTCTCCGGTCATATGATTTGTGCATCCGCTGTCTAGCACCCACTTAGATCCACCGGAGGAGTAAGCCTGCAAAATAGAATTATTTCTGGGTTTTAGGTACCCAAGCTTGCTTGGGTCCTCTCAGGTTAGTCACAAGAGTCTTGGGCACCCACACACAAGTTTTTAAGTTCTTGTGGCGTGGCCCTGTATATTTAGCAATGACTTTTCCATACTTGTTTTTCATGAGAACATAAGAAGCATCAAATGTATGGAATAGTGTTTGTAGCTCAGATTCATGAGATTTTTCTTTAACAAAAATGATTCTATTCTTAGCATGATTAGAGGTAGACATGTGTCTATTCCTGTCGAAGCCAAGTCCATCTTTGACATTGGAAGGTCTAGTGATCATATATGCACTTCTTGCATATTTGATCTTCTCCTTATCAAAGATGCCGTTTTGAGAAGAATGCATGTCATGTGGGGTTAAAGCATTAGAAATTACATTCTTCTTACTAGAGCAAGTGCAGGTTCTTACTGTTGTCGAGCGCATATCTTTGGAGGAAGAGCTCTTGGAGGAAGAGGAGTCACTTTGTTTGAGTGACTCAACTTGCACCTCAAGGATTTTGTTAACTTTTGACAAGTTAGCAAGTTCTTCCTTGATTGCAATGTGCGAGTCCTCTAACTTTGAGTAAGTTTCCTTACTCAAGGTTAGCTCTAACTCAAGTGACTCATTCTTCTCTCTTTTAAGCTCAAGAAGCTTTTCAACTTCTTGATATCTCTTCTTCTCACGGATGAGCATATCTTCTTGTCGGTTGACAAGTTCTTCCTTTTCAAAGATTTCGTTCGACAACATTTCCATTTTCTTTAAAGCAATTTTACTTAGCCCTCTAAATAATTCTTCATTATCACTAGAGCTATCAAAGTCATCAATGGAGGAATTTAGTATAAGAGGAGTAATTCTAACCTTTTTCTTGCCTTCCTTAGCCATAAGACAAGTGTGAATGTTCATGTCCCGTCCTCCCATGTTCGGAAAGAGTGTGGCTCTCATAGTTGGTTTCTTGACTGCGATAGTGGCCATCTCTTCTTCTTCATCGGAGGAGGACTCGTCGTTTGAGTCCCACTCCTTCCCAATGTGAGCTTGATGGGCTTGTCTTCTTTTTCTGAAATTTTTTTTTTCTTGAGATCTTGTTTCCTTCTTCTTTTTGTTTTCCTCATAAGTACAGTCCACCATGAAGTGACCATACTCTCCGCAGTTGTAGCAAGTGCGTCGAGCCTTGGATTTTCCTTTATCCTTGCTTTTGCCTTCATGTGAATTGTTGCCGTGTCTTCTCTTCATCATGCGTTTGAACTTTTTGATGAAGAGTACCATTTCTTCGTCATCAAGATCGGTGCTTTCATCGCTTGTATCTCCATCGTCTTGGTCTTCACGAGTTTCTTTGAGTTTGGGTCTGCACGTTGCTTTGAGGGCAACTTCTTTCTTTTTAGAAGAGGTGAGCTCGGCTAAGTCTTTGACGTATTGAGCCTCTTTCTCCATCATTTCATGATTTATGATCTTTCCCAATAACTCATCGGGAGTCATTTTGTGAAACCCGGGGCTTTCTCTAATCATTGAGCAAAGTGTGACGTTTCTTGGCATGAAGGCTCTAATCATTCTTTTGACCACTTCGTGATCTGTCCATTTCTTACTTCCATAAGCACGAATTCTGTTGATGAGTGCTTTCATCCGGTTGTACATGTCTTGAGGTGATTCGCCTTCTTCAATAGCAAATCTTCCCAACTCTCCTTCAAGCATTTCGATTTTAACTTCACGAACTGACCTATTTCCTTCGTGAGCTGTCTTGAGGGTATCCCAGATTTCTTTTGCACTTTCTAACCCATCGATCTTGGTGAATTCCTCTCTGCTTAGTGATGATGTGATCACGGCGACGGCTTGTGCGTTTCTGTGAATCTCCTGTTCTTGTTCTGGAGTGAGTTCATCATCCGTGTCCGGAATATCGATGCCTGTGCAAACAATGTGCCACAGACTAGGGTTCAGTGATATCAGATGCATCTTCATGTTGTACTTCCACATGGTGTAGTCACTTCCATCAAACTGTGGAGGCCTTCCCATAGGAATAGAGAGATAATGATTATTTGAATTGAGTCGGTTGTAGTTGTAAGGATACCAGGAGTAGTCATGATGACCACTCCCCATCGTCTTTTCTTCCTCTTTTCCTTTTTGTGCCAGCAGTTTCTTTCTCAGGAGTGCTTTTAGCTGCCTCACTTCTTCATCGTCATGTGGGTTTTCTTTCAGCACATCGAAGGCTTTGGCTTCTTGCTCCTCATCGTTGTTGCTCGTCTTCGGGATATCGTTGTTCTTCTCAGAGGCCATTGATCTCTCCGAGATGTGAGTCTCGTTGATGGAGAACTTGGCTCTGATACCAATTGAATGTGGCCTAGAGGGGGGTGAATAGGCCTTTAAAGAATTCCTGCACACTTAATAAAGTTGTCAGAAATTTGACTGACCGGACTAGTCCGGTTGTGTGGGCGGACTAGTCCGGTGTGCTGAATTATTTGAGTTGATTAAGTGTGTCTCACAAGTTTTATCTTATAGCAGCGGAATAAGAACAACAGTTTTTATAACTTAAATTTATTGTATGGATGCACGTGCAAACTTGTAAAGAACTCAAACGATGACTAGCAAACTAGTGATCTAATGTGTCAAGATGTAAAACAAATGAGAGACAAAAGACACGAATTTTTACCGAGGTTCGATCTCACCAAGAGATCTACGTCCTCGTTGAGGAAGCTCACACAGAGCCGGATTCCCAACCCTTTCCCTCTTCATGTCACCACACAGGCCGACTTGACTTCACTATCAAGTATAATCACCGTTTTTATGGGGCAACCTCACACGTTGAGGGCTCCCACAAGAATTACAATGAGAAGTTGATCAAATACACTCAAAAAGATTACAATGCAGAATATGAGTGTAGAGAGATCAAACCCCAAGAGCTCACAATGAAGGAACGACGATCTCCCAATCCCAAATCCAAGTATTTTATTGATCTTCACCTTTTTGCACCTTAGATGTGTGGGGAGACGTGTTTTTGGGCTCTTGGGACAGGTGGCGGCGCTAGAGTTTCAGTTTTTGACAGTATAAGTCGTGTCTTCTTGGGGAAAAGACGAAGGACCTCTTTTTATAGGCTTTCCCAAAAAGTGACCATTGTTAAACCTACTACCGGACTAGTCCGGTATATGATCAGACTTGTCCGGCCTACTTCCAGTGGGTTAACCGGACTAGTCCGGTCCACAAACCAGACTTGTCCGGTGCTATGTGAGATGAGGTTTCAGAAACTTTAGCGGACTAGTCCTGTCGCTTGGATGGACTAGTCCGTAGTCCTCTAAAGAGGACAACAGAGACATGACCGGACTAGTCCGGTCTAAAACCGGACTTGTCCGGTTGCGTTCCAGTGAGCTGACCGGACTAGTCCGATTCACAAGGCGGACTAGTCCGGTGTACTATGTTTGCGTCTTTCAGAAAGTTAAACGGACTAGTCCGGTCCATGAACGGACTAGTCCGGTTTTCAGTGGATTTTAGTTGATTTTTAAACCCCTTACCCTTACGCAAAGTCATGAGCTCTTGGGATGTGTCTCTCTCACACACGACCTATACATTTATATCTACTTTGCTTCTCTAAATTCCACTAACTTCTTCCTTTTCGGGCACCACTCTATTTTTCACCTTTTTGTGTGTGTGCCGAGCCAGTTCACTTTGTTTATCCTGCAATCATCTTAATAGTTTCATTAGGATCTCATATGTTCGTCATCAATTAGACAAAACCCACAAGGGATATCCTAGATTCACTTACACTATTCAATGTGGAGACAAAACATGAAAATGCACCTTATATCTCTTAACCCAAGTTTGTGGCACATAGTGTGTACAGGGATAGATATCCCAGATGATGATGAAGAGCTGACTCCAAGCCAAGAACAAGCCGTTCAATGGAATGCTCAAGCTGTAGCTGTGATCATGTCATCACTGAGCCGAGACGAGTTCACCAAGGTGGATGGACTCGAAATTGCCAAGGAGATATGGGACACACTACAAACCGCACATGAAGGTGACCGTCATGTACGCGAAGCCAAGATAGAAATGATTGAAGGTGAATTGGGAAGATTCGTGATAGAAGAATATGAATCACCACATGATATGTACAATCGACTAAAGAATCTTATCAACAAAGTCCGAGCTTATGGCAGCAAAAAGTGGAATGATCATGAGGTCGTGAAGTTGATTCTCAGAGCATTCATGCCTCACAACGTGATCTTTGCTCTATCATTAGAGAAAGCCCCAGGTATCAGAAAATGACCCCAGACAAACTTCTTGGTAAGATCATCAACTTTAAAATGATTTAGAAGCAAGCGAAGCATCTCAAGGAAATTGCCGATCGCACCTCAACAAAGAAGAAAGGAGTTGCTTTTGAAGTCAACTTGTAAACCCGTATCAAAAGAAGCTCGAGAAGCTCATGGAGAAGATGATAGTGATGATGAAAGTAGTGATACCGATGAAGAAGACATGATCTTGTTCATGAAGAAGTTCAAGAAAATGATGAGAAGAAGAAAGGGAAGCAGCTCAAACGAAGGAAGACAAAGGGACAAACAAAGACCCAAGATGAGACGGACGTGCTACAACTACGGAGAATATGATCACTTCATAGTAGACTGTCCATATGAAGAAAATAAGAAGACTAAAGACAACAAGCCTCAACCAAAGAAAATGTTCAAGAAGAAGAAGTAATATGGCCAAGCGCATCTAGGGAAGGAGTGGGACTCCCATGATGAATCCTCATCCGAAGAAGAAGAGGAGATGGCCACCATAGCCATAAAGAAGACTACCAAGAAACCCACTCTCTTCCCAACCATGGGCGCATGGAAGGACACCGACAACACTTATCTAATGGCAAAGGAAGGTAAAAGAAAGATAACAACTAAATCTTCCTTCTCGCATTCTTTTACTAGTGATAGTGATAATTCTAGTGAGGATGACAGCAGTGATGAAAATGAATATATGCTTAGGGGTTTAGACAAAAATACAGCTGCTAAGATGAAATTTCTATTTGATAAGCTTGTTGATATGGAGAAGTTAGTCAATAGTCAGGAAGATATGATCATCTCCCAAAAGGAGGAATATCTTGAGATTGAAAAGCTTCTTGAACTTGAAAAGGGGCGAAGTAAATCACTAGAACTTGAGTTAGCTTCAAGCAAGGAAGCTTGCTTGAAGTTAAAAGACTCAAACACCACCATCAAGGATGAACTTGCTAACTTAACCAAAGTTAACAAGATCCTTGAGGTATAAGTTGAGTCACTCAAGCAAAGTGGTTCTTCATCCACTTCAAGCTCACCTTCTCAACATATAAAATCTGAAACTAGTATTACTTGTGCTTGTGCCAAAAGTGACACTAACTTGAAGAAAAAGCCAAACTCGACAAAGGACAAGCAATCTTCTCAAAGTGGCATACTTGACAAGGAGAAGATCAAGTATGCACGCAGTGCATACTCGGTCACAAGACCTCCTAATGTCAAATATGGCATTGGATATTCTTATGGTGAAAAGCAAAACGCTAGAAGCCACAAGAATAACAAGGGTTGCATTGCCTTTGTCAAGGGAAACTCTTCTCAAGTTAGAAAACTTAATAATGTTGATAAATTTAACACTGTGAACACATATGAACAACTTATATTTAGAACTTTTGATGCTTCATATGTACTTATGAAAAGTAATCTTGGAAGAGTTTATGCTAAATATGTTGGGTCACGCCATGGGAACACCAAGTCTCATGTGTGGGTGCCCAAATCACTTGTGACTAACCTCAAAGGACCCAAGCAAGCTTGGGTACCTAAGACCCAGGCATAATTTGTCTTTTGCAGACTTATTAATCCGGTGGAGCAAAATGGGTGCTAGATAGTGTATGCACCAATCACATGACCGGAGAAAGAAGAATGTTCGTAGAATATGAAGAAAATGAAGATCCAAGCGAAGGCATTTACTTTGGGGATAATAGTCAAGGAAGAGTGCTTGGTGCCGAAGGAGTGATAACTCAATTGCATTCAAGGGTGTGTTAAAGGAAAAACTTTATCTAGTTGACTTCAACAAAGATAAAGCCGAACTTGACACATGCTTGATTGCAAAGACCAACATGGGTTGGCTGTGGCATAGATGGCTAGCACATGTTGACAGGCCGTGTAGAGCGTGCCAAGTAGGGAAGCAAGTAGGAGCACCCCATCCCACGAAGAATGTCATGACTACAACAATACCGCTTGAGCTCCTCCACATGGATCTATTCGGTCCAATTGCTTACATAAGCATCGGCGGCAATAAATGCGGTCTAGTCATTGTTGATGATTTTTCACGCTTCACGTGGGTTTTCTTTTTGCATGATAAGACAGAAACTCAAGGAACTCTCAGAAGTTCATCAAGCGTGCCCAAAATGAATTCTCATTGAAGATCAAGAACATACGAAGTGACAATGGGACAGAATTCAAGAACACCCAAGTTGAGGAGTATCTAGACGAAGAAGGGATAAAACATGAATTTTCGGCACCATATACTCCTCAACAAAATGGAGTAGCCGAAAGGAAGAACAGAACTCTCATTGAGATGATCAGGACAATGCTCGATGAATACAAGATTTCAGATAGGTTTTGAGCTGAAGCGATTAACACCGCTTGTCACGTCATAAACCGACTATATCTTCATCGGTTGCTCAAGAAAACTTCATATGAACTACTCACGGGTAACAAGCCGATTTTTTTTCATATTTTCAAGTTTTTGGTTCAAAATGTTATATTTTAAACAAGAAGTCAAGGGCTTCGACATTTGCTTTGAAGTCCGATGAAGGTTTCTTACTTGGCTGTGATTCGAACTCCTACGCTTATCGTGTCTTCAACAAAACCTCCGGACTTGTTGAAGTAGCACGTGACGTAGTGTTCGATGAAACTAACAGCTCTCAAGGAGAGCAAGTTGATCAATGTGTGCTAGATCAAGAAGAAGCTCCATGTCAAGCATTGAGAAGAATGGCATTGGGCGATGTTCGACCACAAGTGCCACCTTCAAATGCGATTGAAGAAAATGAACCACAGGTGGAGGAAAATGATCAAGGGGGAGCTTCCATACAAGATCAACCTCAAGAAAATCAAGAAGATCAAAACATCAATGAGGGCAACTATCCAGGGGAGAAGAAGATGACAATGAAGATTCAAGACCACAAGTGCCACATCCAAGAGTACACCAAAGCATCGAAAGAGATCACCCCGTCGACGATATAATCGGTGACATCCAAAAAGGAGTAATAACTCGATCTTGCATAGCTAATTTTTGTGAACACTATTCTTTTGTATCTTCTTTGGAACCATACAGGGTCGAGGAGGCATTAAAAGATCCGGATTGGGTGATGGCGATGCAAGAAGAATTGAACAACTTCAAAAGGAATGAAGTGTGGGAGCTTGTTGAAAGACCCAAGTCCAACGTCGTCGGCACTAAATGGGTCTTCCGCAACAAGCAAGATGAACATTGAGTGATAACAAGGAAAAGGGCACGACTTGTGGCAAAAGGGTACTCACAAGTCGAAGGTTTGGATTTTGACGAGACTTTTGCTCCCGTAGCTAAGCTTGAATCGATTCGTATATTACTTGCATATGCTACTCACCATGATTTCAAGCTTTATCAAATGGATGTGAAAAGCACCTTTCTCAATGGACCGATCAAGGAGGAGGTGTACGTGGAGCAACCACTCGGTTTTGAAGATCAAGAGTACCCCGACTATGTGTTCAAACTGCGTAAGGCTCTCTATGGCCTCAAACAAGCTCCTAGAGCTTGGTATGAGTGCCTTAGAGATTTTTTGATTGAAAATGACTTCAAGATTGGAAAAAAGCTGATTACACTTTGTTTACTAAACACTTTGATGATGATCTCTTCATTTGCCAAATCTATGTTGACGATATTATATTTGGTTCAACTAACAAATCCTTTTGTCAAGAATTTAGTAAGATTATGACAGATAGATTTGAGATGTCCATGATGGGAGAGTTGAGGTACTTTTTGGGATTCCAAGTGAAGCAACAAAATGACGGGACGTACATAAGCCAAACAAAGTACACTCAAGACATTCTCAAGAAGTTTAGAATGGACAAAGAAAAGCCCATAAAGACTCCCATGGTGACAAATGGACACTTGGATCTCAATGAAGATGGACCAAATGTGGATCAAAAGGTATATCGTTCCATGATTGGCTCCTTACTTTATTTATGTGCATCTAGGCATGCTATCATGTTGAGTGTATGTTTGTGTGCAAGGTTTCAAGCCAATCCTAAGGAATGTCATTTGAAAGCCGTTAAAAGGATCTTGAGATATTTAGTTCATACGCCCAACCTAGGCCTTTGGTATCCCAAAGGTTCAAAATTTAATCTCATTGGATACTCCAATGCAGATTATGCCGGATGCAAGGTATATAGAAAAAGTACTTCTGGTACTTGCCAATTCCTAGTTAGATCCTTAGTTTCTTGGTCCTCCAAGAAACAAAATTCAATTGCCTCATCCACGGCCGAAGCGAAGTATATTGCAGCCGGGAGTTGTTGTGCACAACTCCTTTGAATGCGACAAACTCTAAGGTATTACGGTTACAATATAAGCCGTATTCCACTTCTTTGTGACAATGAGTGTGCAATTAAAATTGCCCATAACCCTGTTGAGAACTCTAGAAACAAACACATAGATATCCGATATCATTTTTTAAGAGATCACTCAATGAAAGTAGACATAGCCATTTCCCATGTCAACACTGAAAAACAATTAGCCGATATCTTTACCAAGCCACTTGATGAAAAACGCTTTTGTGAGCTCCGAAATGAACTAAATATCCTTGATGCTCGGAACGTGGCTTGAAAACTTGCATACCTGTATGCCATCCTCAAAATCATGTTAATTGTGTTGAAAAATCATCTCTCTCTATTTTTCTCCTAAAAACTATGTTAGTTACTTGATCTTGATGAATTATGGTCATAGCTTGATTGTTGTATGTTTACTGATCACATTTATCAAGAATATTTGTGTGTCTTTGTCCCCTATTCCTTTTAGGAACCATTGAAATATATATATATATAAGTGTTTTGTACTTTTCTGTACAAGTGACCACGGACTAGTCTGATATTTCGACTCCATAACCCTAGGACTGGCTCAGACCTAATCTCCTTCAACCTCACAACTCCTCCCACGTTCTTTCTCCTCCTCCACCTCAGCCTGATGATGAAGACGAAGAAAGGACCGACAGCGAGGAGTGAGCCGGTGACGACTAGTAGATCCCTCCTCTCCTTCTTTTTGGTGCCTTGATGCCAAAGGGGGGGAGATTGAGGGGGAGTCTTGGGTCGTAGGTTCTTCTTTTCGTGTCCTAGTTTAAGAAGTGGGCTTTTGTAAGACTTATGTTATAATTATGCTTTTGGACATGTGCTGTGAAATTGTGACTATGTTATGCTTATGATTAATGGTGTATGTTTATGTAAAAGTCCCAAAACTTGTAAATAGAAAACTTGAGCTATGAATAAAAGTTGAGTTTATATACAAGAAATGGGACTTAAAAAAACTTTTATGTTACTCATGAAAGTGTTGGCGTGTGCAATAAAACTTTGAATTCAGTTCGAATTAAGAGAGTCACTTCAAAAGGAAGAAGGGCATTTTCAAAAGAGGAAATTCAAACTGTTGTTTAAAAAGTTGTATTTGCAATGGCCAACTCAAAGATCAGAAGACATATTTGAATTCCTCAGGTCCAAATTATGAGGGGGCCAAGTTTTGAGCAAATTTGGAGGTGCTTTGATTTGAATATCAAAGGAACTTGTAAATTTCATCCAAATTTGAATTTAAATTCGAAACTGAGGCACAACTGGTCAAATTTCCAAATAACTTTTGAATTTGGATCCTTCATATGTGAATTTACACTGTGCCAAAGTTTAGAAGATCTTTTGGGGAGGAGCAGGGGTGGACCCACTTGCCATTGAGACATATAGACTTGCCCCTTAAGTCTTCTGTTCAGTGGGGCCCAATTGTCTGTGAGAAGGAAATGGGTCTCTGTTTCTCCTCTGCCGAGCGCTCGACAGCAGCAGCTCAGCGGCAACAGCGCACGCACCGTGGCTTCCCGGCTGTCTCCACGAGCGAACCGCCTCGGTGGAGATCGATTCACATATCCCTGCCGACCACAGCACCGGTCATACGCTCCTCGCATCGATAGCGCTCTCTCTCACTCGAGTACTGCCCCCCCAACCTCCCGGGCGATTTTTCCTCCGACGGCGTGCACCCGAGCGATTCCCCGCTGGCCGGCTGCTCCACGCCGCTGCACACCATGCTGAACCTCTCCACAGCATCGCCAGACACCACTGAACGTGGCCGACGCAAGAAACTGACGCTAACCCCGCGGGAACCTCGGCGTCGAGCTCGGTTTGTATCCACGGCACCGGGTGAACCTGCCGGGACAAGAATCCATCGCCCAGCCACCCCAGAGCCTCTCCTCTCCAGTTGCAAAAGCAAAAAGATTCGCCTATACCTCTGCTCACTTCACCGCAACCCCGGCTGCCTGTCTTGGACGGTGCTCGCCGGAATTTCATTTCTTCCGACGACATACGATAATAACCGAGGGGAGAAACTTGGCAAATTCGTCTCACACGTCGAACTACTCATCACACAATGTAGCATACACCTTCCAGACCTCTGTGCGCGTTCATAGGATCAAGAACCACCGAGGACCATCGAGCAAAGCCGCTGTTCATCGAATTTTTCGATTTTCGCCGGATTTTGACCTAGCCCGATGGTGAGGTCATACTACTGGCGAGTTTCAGTGATATCGGCAGTTGGTTCCGTGTTCTCCTCGGTGCGGTGGTGCTGTACGCGAAAACGGCTACGTGTTTAGTGCAGTATAACGCCCTAGCGACATCGCCGGAGTTGCCACAGCCGCTGTCGCCGTCGCACCTAGGTTTCTGGCCGTTGTCGAGCTAAGATAAGCCCGGCAACGTGTTCCTCGCACGAGAATACGTGGGGGCGGCGAGATCCAGCAAGTTCCGAGCACCGGAACCCAATCCCGGCGAGAGCTCCGGCGAGCTCGGCGGCGCGGGCGGCTGGAGGAAGACGACGACGGGGGCTGGCCCACGCGTCAGTCTTGGTTGCGAGGGAATAGATCTTCTGTCGCCTTGAATCTGCCTGTGACAATGCGGGAAATACTCTGTGGCCCGTGTGGCTCGTGTTTCAGCGGTCGACACGTGGCCCTGTGGCCCGCAGTCAGGGTTTAAACAATTCTCGGTTTAATTTGAATTCCAAATTCGGTTCTAACTTTAGAACCTCATAACTTTTCTAGAAAGCTCCAAATTTAGTGATTCAAATTGGGTTGGATTCAGGGTGAAAAGAACTATCCAAATATGAAACCCAATTTGCATGAAAACCAATAGAAAATTCTGGGGAATTCTTTAAATATTTTCAGAAAAAGAATTTTAGAGGGAGTTTAGTTCATCCAAAATTCCCCAAATTTTGCCAGGATATTATTTGGATATTAGTAGGCTCCTGTAAAAGTTTCAGCTCATTTGGAGTCGATTTAGTTAGGGTAATTCTAATTTCAAATTTCTGTATTCAAATGAATACAGAAACATTTTCAGAGAATTTCCAAAACTTGGAAATTCAGTTCTGGGTATTCCTTAGCTCCAAAAATCCTAGAAAAATTCAGGCATACTCCCTGAGCTATGAATGAAATTATAGTTCACTTGAATTTGCATGAAAGTGCAAATTTATTCAAAATTAATTCCTTTTTGCCTAAATTCTTAGGGAATTGTTCTGGGTGATCCACTTAGTGAAATATTCTGAATTTTGGTCCAGAGGACTTTCTTGTGACAAGGAACTCACAAGAAAATTTCCAGATCCATTGGAGCCCTGGATCAGTAGTGTTCTGTTCAACCAATTAGGTGATCACCACCCAAGTGATGAACCTCACTTCTCACTTGATGATAGTGCTTAGACACACACCCAAACCACCACCCTGAAAGTTGCCTAGAGGGGGGGGGTGAATAAGCTAATAAAACCTGAAATTCAAATAAACAGCGGATAAAACCAGAGCAGACCCGACTAGTCCGGTCTAAGGTCGGACTAGTCCGGTCTAAGCCTAATTTGTGTTTTAGGTTTCCTTTTAAGTTTGTTTGAGAGGAAAATATGTGGTAGTCAAATGATATCACTAATTAGTTGAGAATGATTAGATTGCAAAATAATAGAACAATTTGCGGGAAATAACACAATGAAAGCTTGACAAGTAATTCTAGTGAGCAATTTAAATAATAGAGAGACCAAGAGACACGATTTATCCCGAGGTTTGATTCCACACATGAATCTACGTCCTCGTTGAGTAGTCCACCAAGGACCGGGTCTTTTCCAACCCTTCCCTCACCGAGCAATCACCAAGATCAAGCCCGGGCTTTCTCACTATCAATCGAATGTGAATACAATGATCTTAGGGGCTACTCACACTTTGAGGCTCCCTACACCAACAAAGTAGTTCTAGAATTTAAAGTACAACTATTAAGAACTCAAAATAACAGTTAGAGTGCAAAGGAATCAAACCGAGAGCTCAACGTCGATCACCATGTCTTTCCTCTCACAAAAACCACTAACACCTTAAGATCCAATCTTAGGGGTCTAGAAGGTGAGGAAAGAGGCTTAGAAGAGCTCTAGGAATGAGTTTTCAGCACTTGGGTTCGTGTCTTGTCAATTCTCAGCCGAGGGGTCTCCTTTTATAGAAATCCTGGCATTTAGCCGTTACCAACTAAAGTCCGGACTAGTCCGGTTCCAACCCCGGACTAGTCCGATCTTGAGGGACCACTCACGTCACAACTTACCAAATAAAGTTTTAGTGACCGTTGGATTCAAATGGTCATGAAACCCTGGACTAGTCCGGCCAAGAGCGGACTAGTCCGATCTCAATCAGGAACCTTTGTTCCGTATGAGAACGGACTAGTCTAGTAAGGGCGGACTAGTCCGACCCAAAGGGCGGACTAGTCCGGTCTTACCAGACTTAGTCTAGAAACTCTCTAAATTGGAGCTGCAGACTAGTCCAGCCAATCTCGGACTAGTCCGAGCTCACACAGGAACCTTTGTTCTGTCCTAATTCGGACTAGTCTGAAATGATCGGACTAGTCCGGCCTGTGGAACGGACTAGTCCGATGGCACTCAGAGACTTCTTCTCCGGACATAAGCGGCTTAGTCCGCTTAGCGGACTAGTCCGACCTCTTGGGCGGACTAGTCCGACCTTCTGAGACTTAGTCTCATAACGGCTCAGACTCATACAACAACGGACTAGTCCAGCCTTGAACGGACAAGTCCGAACTAGCTCAAAGACTTTTTACCCGGTCCAAAACAGATTAGTCCAGATCTGAACGGACTAGTCCGGCCAGTTGTCCGGACAGGTCCGGTCTCCCCTTTTCTTCATGTCTATGACTCCTTCGTCTTATGATTCTAACTTTCTACCCTTCGTTTGAGCTCTCTAATGATTCTCAAGCACTCTAAAAGAGAAGACCTTGTACATAACTAGAAAATGTGAAAATTAGTAGAAAATTCTATTTTCTACTCTTCCAAGTCTTCTTCTTTTCCTTTTGCTTCTTGAGAGACTCCATAAGTATTTCTTTGATAAATACCTATGCTCATACTCAGTAGAAACTTATTAGTATATTAATTATCATCATCAATCAACCAAAACCCACGGGAATTACCTAGATGCACTTTCAATCTCCCCCTTTTTGGTGATTGATGACAGCTCATTAAGATTTTCGAAAAGTAGATATAGTAGATTGTTTTCATAATGATTTACTCCTCCTAGATGTGTGCATAATGGATTATCAAGAAAAAATATGCACAAGAGTGAGTTCTTGGGGAATTTCATGCTTACATGTGTTATGGTGGTGTGACTAAGTGTAAGCAGTAACCACATTAAAAAAGATATAACATTTACGAGCAAGCATGTGGGGACCACCCCGTGGTTCACCCACTCCAGGATCGCATAGGGTGGTGCCGTGCGATGCGGCACCCAACAGCACACACGAAAAGAATAAAGGATAACATACAAACTTTTATTTGATATAAAACAGCGGAAGTCTTTTTACAAAACCGATTCATACAGCGGAAGTAATATACATATAAGGCCTCTCATCCTAGCTATGCAAAACTGCAGCCGTCCAGCCCGGGGACGCTACACACTAGCAGCATGGAACCGGAGAATCACGGCGGCGTGCAGGGCTCCAGCTCGGCCATGTACCCCGACGGGGGCATCGCCTCGTCCTCGGAACCTTCCTCATAACTCTCACCTGCACACAGCTCAAATATTGCAACCGTGAGCACGAAGGCTCAGCAAGTCTTAACCGTCAACCCTAGGCATGGAACTCTACGTGCAAGGATGTATAAGGTAGGAAAGGTTTTTGCAAGAAAGACACGCCTATAAGTTGATCCTTACTTTCAGTTTTATAGCAGCAGATTCATGTGCCTTAGACAGCTCTCACATCGGAAGTCCACAATCAAACAAGAAACGCTTTCCCCCGATGTGGAGATGCCCAAAGTGGAATATAAACTTAATTAGCTCTATATCTACAACAATCAAGGTATTCAAGACATTAAGATCAATACAGCATTTTCAGTTGGCTTATTTCACTTCTTACTACGTCACAGCACAGTGAACAAGCAGGTACTCAAATAACCGCGAGGGACGGTGATTGCAATCAAGACACACCCGGATAACACGTCACATACACCCACTTTCAGAAGCGTGATTCCACACCCCTTCCTACTCTGTTGTATGCAACAACCTTTCAAAGGCAACCCAAATGCCGAACCAGTCCATCCGTAACGGGTAGGAGGTCCCCGCGTGGAGCGTGACTATGCCCACCGGCAGATTTACACCTTGCTACCCTCAACCCACTTCTATTTACGGTTGGGTAAGCCTCGACACCCAGGTTAACCAATTACATCGGTTTCCTGGTTCCCATATGCCAGTATGCATCCGGTACTGTTCGATACTTGTCCAGCAGGGCCGCACACGGACGGTCCTCAACCGACACCAACAGGGCTACGCACGTGAGACCTCTGCTCACTGCTTCCTATCCCCCCCTGCTGGGTCTCATTTTCATAACTCAAGCCATTATCTACCTCTTTTCTTCCCGTGTGATAAGTACTATCTCGCGAGTAGCTTCCAACCAGTCGACTTCTACCGAGTTCCTATACATTAGCATGGCAATCTCTACTCATCGGTTTGTAAACTACCCAACCCTTTATAGGATTTAAAGAGTCTATGCAAGTGGGGTTTCAATCACCCTAACTATAATGCAAACATTCACCCTAGACATAAATGATACAAATAAAAACTTTATAAAAGGTACTTAAGTGCAAACCGGGGCTTGCCTTGTTGCGAGTTAAAGGGAAAGTCAGCTTCTGGTGGGAGGACGTCCAACGGCTCCGGCGTATCCTCAACTTCGGTCACTATTATGAAATGTAATAAAATATATGTATAAGTATTAAGGATTTATAAGAATTAGACTTCTACTCATAGCTACTGCTATTTAAAATCCTTAATTGGCTTTGGGATTTTTACAGTGGATACTAGACTCTCTAAGGATGATTTGAGCCAAATTTGGAGATATGTCATTGCACAATGTAGTATTTAAAATTCCTACAAGTACAATGCTTCTCTAAATTTTGAGCCCAAATCAGGAGCTTTGACATAGCTAATGGTGGAAGATCTGATTAGGGTAAGTCTCCATGGTTCCAACAAAATTTGTTCCACCATTTTTGGAGCTACCATCAGAGAGATATGAATTTTCGAACTTAGACAGGAGTTCTGAAAAAGCTTCTGTTTAAATTTGGATTTTCAAATAAAGGCTGAACTTGAGAAGGTAATCTGACCTAGCAAATGACCTCCAATGAAGCCCAAATTTTTACTGGAGATCAGTATCTATGAATAGGATTTGCTACCCAAATTTGGGAATATTTCATAAAGAATTGCTCCTGTAATAAATCCCTAAAGGATTTACTAAAAACAATTCTACAGAAATTCCTGGGCATTTTCATAGTCAAAATTTGGTTTCTCTGTGAAGTACTCCTCATGAGGAACCCAACAAAATTGGTCTCACTCTTTTTGGAGTTTTCTACACAAGGTTATGGCCTTGTAAAGATCAGCTAATTCCTGGAATTATTTCTCTAATAGAAACTTCAAATAATTGGGCTGGGCCCACTGTTTTAAATCGGACCAGTGAGATTTTGGCAACACCGGGGGCTACGGGGTTATTCCCGCGCAGCCGCACCAGATCCGGCGCCACAAACCGATCCTCGCGCGAACCCGGAGGCTGACTGGTGGGACCGGCCCTCCTTCGTCTTCCTCGCGCTGCCCGCGCCTTCCGCGGCGGCGCACGCCGGCGAGGCTCGCCGGGACGGGATTCCTGTGGTCCAAACTTCGTCAAACTCGCCGCCTGTGAGTTCTACACCGTGCTGAACACGATGGTGGGGTCGGGAGCCGATGACAATGGCCGGAAAGGTGCTTGCACCGGCGACCATGTCGAATCTTACTTCGGCGACCTCGCTCTCCCTCAACAGTGGGTCTTTCGGGCTAGGGTTGGCTCCAAAAGCACCAGTGTCCCATGGACATCCTCGACCCATAGCTCGCTTTCCCTGAAACCCACCGGGGAGGGGACCTCACCGGCGACCCGAGCCCGCAAAACTCCGGCGGTGACAAAAACTCGATACCTGGCATCTCTACTCGATCGTTTGAGCTGCTAGGACTTCGGGGAGATGCGCAAGCATGTACTGGAGCTACTCTAAGCTCATCTAGCGTGGAGCTACCCCGAGCACAACAAATTTTTGGTTAGACCCGGCTCTATCCATCGGTGTACAGTTTGAGAAAACGGTGAAATTCACGCCACCGTTTCTAGCAATCGCTAAACGGTTTCTGGCTACACGATCAGGACATGTGAACGCACCTTTATTGTATAGGAAGTCGGGGGAGAGGGCGGCCGGTTGCTGCTGTCGACGGAGAGCCGAAACGGCGAGGTTCGGGCACCTTGAAGCTTTGGCACCAATCCGCGTTTCTCGAGCAGTTCGGACCGGCAAACCTCGAAGGGGCTTTGGCAAGGGCTAGAGCACGTCCAGGCGATGCTCTTTGCTGTGGAGCGCTCGAGCAATCGAGCTTGGAGGGCTGTGGTCGATCAGAGAGAGCTGAGCAGCGGTGGTCAGCGGAAATGAGACGGTCGCGGCGCTGCACGAGCTGAGGAGGAGGAGAAGTAGCGCTGGGGTACTCAGGCGGCCGTTCTTATCGCCCACGCGCGCGCGCCGACGTCGGCCAGCGAGAACCAGCTCGGTGGCTCGGTGAGGGGTCGGGGGGAGCGCTTTTCCGAGAGCTGTCGCGCCGCGATCAACCGGGAACAGAGAGAGAGGGAAAACAGTCGGTTGTTTGCTTTAGGTGGCTGACAATTGGGCCCCACTTCCCCCTTTGTTTAGTAAAACTTTTCTGATATTTTTCCCTCCAGCAACTCAACATTAAAAGCTTTACTTCATCCCAAAGTTATGTTTGAATTTGCAGAATTCAAATGGTTTGAATTCTGGTGTAGAATTTGAATGGGGTTTGATCATTTGAATTTGAAAAGGAGTTTGAATTCTCCACTTTGTATTGCCTAAAAAATATAGCAACCCAGCTCCAAAATTTCCAATTTTTGGCATGGCTGCTTATTAAAAGGTGGAGAACACATTTGTGAAACCCAATTTTCAAATTGAGGGAATTGGAATTTGAAACTGAATTTGAAATTCAGATTAGAGGGTTTCTCCTTTTAATCCCAAACAAATATTAAAACTCCTCCAAATGAGCTGAAATTTGGAAGGTTGAATATTTGGACTATAAAGATCCAAGTTGTGCATTTAGATCTCCATGTTTGGAAGTTTTGGGAAGTCTAAACTCTCACTTTGAACTTACCCCATTATAATTCAAAGTTTTAATTCTCCTCATTTTTCATAAGTGCACATGAGCAGAATTTTCTTGCTACCACTTTTGGGGATTTTACAAAGCATTTTTCATTATGGCATAATATGAAGAGATAAAATAGCATAGTCATTACAAAAATAACATAACGTGGCATAATGTAGCATAGTTATTACAAACCAGCATGAAATGAGTTTAAAGAGCAAGACTATGACTATGACTAGACTACTCCCCCTTATTCTCTCCCCCTTTGGCATCAAGGCACCAAAAAAGGGAAATAAAAAGGAGGAAACCTAATCACTATCATCTTGATATTCGTCGTGGTCACTCTGAGTCTCCCCGTCCTCATCCTCATCTTCATCTTCATTGTCATCCTCGTCATGAGTAGGAGGAGCAGCTGAGGAGGACCCAAAATAGGCAAGCTCATCCTCCGTGAGAGTGGGAAACTCTGTCATGTCGTCATCATCTGATGACGGTGGAGACATAGGTATCTCCATCTTGTCGCACATGGCCTTGAGATACTTCTCTTGGTGTTGCTTCATCTTCTGCTTGCAAACTTCCACCTTCCGGCACGAGGAGAATATGGCCTTGAAGATCTTGAGCAGTCCACTAGAGGAGCCACTCGATGTTCCAGTCATATTGAAAAGCCATCAAGTCTTTGATCCCATGGCGTTCTGTTGCTTCAATTACTGCATCAAAGGCTTGATGTTTCTTGTTGGCCATGTATGGACAATCCACCCACTGAGCATCAACTACCGGTGTCTTCATTGGGAGATAGACAAGCCGGTAGTAGTCACAATGGGAGTCACACCAGAAGCGAGGGTCTGGTGTGGACTTCTCGTACTTGTAAACTTCCTCCTCCCGGAACCTTCTGGCCTTGTCGGCTCCTTTCCCCTTGAAGGTTGCACTTGCCAAATTGGGTTGGCGGTTTGGGTTGTGCATGGGAGGTGCCCTTTCAAGAGGCCCAACAGGTCCCTGTGGGGGATTTTCCCTTCCCCATCTAGGGTTGTCACGAATGACGAGTCCCCTGTTGGCTAGAGCCTTTTTCCTGGAAGGATCAGCTGCTCTGCCTTTACCTTTGTCTTGCGTCGATTTTTGTGGTTCGACAGGCTGTTTGTCCTTCAGGGTGACTAGTCTCTCCCTCCTTGGAGGATCAATGGACTGGGAGGCTTGTGCTTCCCTGTCAGCCCGTTTCTTCGTTCGAGCCTCCCTTGCAGCAGCCTCTACTGCCTCTGCCTCGGCTGCCGCACGATAAGCGGCTTGACGAGCCGCTTCGGCCTCGAGATTTGGAAGAGGGCTGTCGTTGGGTCCTGACATGTTCTTGGAGTGAAGGAATGTGATGAAATCCGTGGTTTGAAGGAGCAGAGATGGTCGGAGAAGAGTTCCCCGCACTCCACAAGCCTTGAATCGAGGATGCATTCGAGGGATTTGAGGGAAAACTCCAAAATCGCCAATGGGGGCGAGTTTTGGAGGAGAGAAGTGGAGTGGAGGTGAATGAGGGAGAGGGAGGGGTGTCAGCCCGATCCTTGGAGGTTAAGTCTCCCGGGGCCGGACTAGTCCGGTCCTCAGTTCGGACTAGTCCGGTCTGTTGGACTAGGTCCGGACTAGTCTCTAGTCCGGACTTGTCCGGGTGCCAGGTGGACTAGTCCGTTGTGGACTTGTCCGCTGCATCTCGGACTTCTTAGAATGCCCGGACTTGTTCGGCATCTAGGTCGGACTAGTCCGACTCTTAAAGTCTAAAAATTCTTATAAATATCAGAATTTTGCCTTTGTTTGCAGTGGATTTAATTTCACCTGCTATATGGTCCATATATATATCGAACAAATAATTACATGATGACCACAATATAGCCAAAAATAATATGAGAGAAGAAAATAGAGGAGGAACAAGTTTTTCGCAATCGTGCACATTTTTGAAAGTTGTGGAAGAATTTTGGAGAACTTCTATTTGCACAATTTTTCAACTCACATTCCTAGAGTCTAGTATGTTCAGCTCATTTCGAAGTTCACAAAATCGTTTTTCATCTAGTGGTTTGGTAAAAATATCCGCTAGTTGTTTTTCAGTTCTTACATGTGAGATAGCTATGTCCCCCTTTATAGAATGATCTCTCAAAAAGTGATGCCAGATGTCTATATGTTTGGTCCTAGAGTGCTCAACAGGATTGTGGGCTATCTTAATGGCACTCTCATTGTCACAAAGGAGTGGAATGTTGTTCATATTGTGACCATAATCCCTTAGAGTTTGTCGCATCCAAAGAAGTTGAGCACAGCAACTCCCGGCTGCAACGTACACCGCCTCAGCTGTGGAGAGAGCAATGGAGTTTTGTTTCTTGGATGACCATGATACTAGGGACCTACCAAAAAATTGACAAGTCCCTGAGGTGCTTTTTCTATCTATTTTACATCCGGCGTAATCCGCATCGGAGTATCCGATGAGATTAAATTTAGATCCCTTTGGATACCATAATCCTAGGTTAGGTGTGTGAACTAGATATCTTAGGATCCTTTTAACGGCTGTTAAATGACATTCTTTAGGTGATGCTTGAAATCTTGCACATAAACATACACTAAGCATGATATCGGGTCTAGATGCACAAAGATAAAGTAATGAGCCAATCATGGAGCGATATACCTTTTGATCCACGCTTGGTCCATCTTCATTGAGGTCAAGGTGCCCATTTGTTGCCATTGGTGTCTTGATAGGTTTTGCTTTGTCCATGTCAAACTTCTTGAGTATGCCTTGTGTGTATTTGGTTTGACTGATGAACGCGCCTTCCTTGAGTTGCTTGACTTGAAATCCGAGGAAGAACTTCAACTCTCCCATCATGGACATCTCAAACCTATCTGTCATTATCTTACTAAACTCATTACAAAAAGACTTGTTAGTAGAGTCAAATATAATGTCATCGACATATATTTGGCACACAAAGAGATCGTTGTCTATATTTTTTATGAATAGTGTATAATCTGCTTTGCCTATCTTAAAACCATTATCAATGAGAAAGTCTCTAAGACATTCATACCAAGCTCTAGGAGCTTGTTTGAGGCCATAGAGAGCTTTATGAAATTTAAACACATGGTCAAGATATTCTTGGTCTTCAAAGCCGGGTGGTTGCTCCACGTACACCTCCTCCTTGATTGGCCCGTTTAGAAAGGCACTTTTCACATCCATTTAATAGAGTTTAAAATCATGATGAGTAGCATAGGCTAATAGAATACGAATATATTCAAGCCTAGCTACGGGAGCAAAAGTTTCATCGAAATCCAAACCTTCGACTTGAGCATATCCCTTTGCTACAAGTCTGGCCTTATTTCTCGTCACCACTCTGTGTTCGTCTTGCTTGTTGCGGAACACCCATTTGGTGCCTACCACGTTTGCATTTGGTCTTTTCACTAGCTCCCACACTTGATTTCTTGTAAAGTTGTTTAATTCTTCTTGTATAGCTACCACCCAATCCGGATCCTTGAGTGCATCTTCCACCCTAAATGGTTCAAAGGACGACACAAAAGAGTAATGTGCACAAAAGTTAGCTATTCGAGAACGTGTTGTTACCCCTTTTGTGATATCTCCAAGGATGTTATCAACGGGGCGATCTCGTTCGTTGAATGCTTTGATGAACCCTTGGGTGAGGCACTTGATTTCTTGAATGGTCTTCTTCTTCTTCTTCTTCTTCTTCTTCTTCTTCTTCTTCTTCTTCTTCTTCTTCTTCTTCTTCTTCTTCTTCTTCTTCTTTTCCTTTTGCTTCTTGAGAGACTCCATAAGTATTTCTTTGATAAATACCTGTGCTCATACTCAGTAGAAACTTATTAGTATATTAATTGTCGTCATCAATCAACCAAAACCCACGGGAATTACCTGGATGCACTTTCACACCCCCAGTTTCATTTTAAATTCTTGAACAGAGTTCCAGTTTTAAAACTTGTCTTTAGCACTTGTTAGCAAGAGTTTTGCAATTAAACATGTATGCACATTCCTAACTTGTAGTGATTAAACAGGGAAAGTGAAGAAGGAAAAGGTGAACTTGGATCAAGGAACAATAAGGGCAGGAGTTGAACTTCAAGACATCAGCAACTAACCCCATATTACCTGACTTTAGTCACCTGCAAAACCAAGGCAAGCCCCGGTTTGCATTTAAGTTGTTTTCTAAAGTTTTTACTTTTTTCACTATTATGGGTCTCTGTTTGTATGTGCATTAGGTCAAGGATGTTTTATACCCCACTTGCATAACCAAAAATGAACCCTGAGGTCGAGGGTAGAATTGTGTCATCGCTGTAGAATAAGGCCATGCTAAATAGACTAGGGCATCCGGTAGAAGACGAGTAGTTGGAATCTACTCGCGAGCTATAATTCAGAATATCATAAGTATGGTTGGGGATGGAAGCAAACTAAAATTTACATTTCTAAAGATGAGACCGGGCAGAGAGGTTAGGCAGCGACAAGACGAAGTCTTGGTCGAGTAGCTCTGCCTGTGTCGGTTAAGGACCGATGCGTGTGCCGCGTCCAGGAGCAAGTATTGAGTTGTGTACCGGATGCTTACTGATATATGGGAACCAGGAAACCGATGTACCAGGTTCACTGGATTGTAGAGGCATACCACATTGTCTCATTATACCTATGAGCCCGAGACGGCGCGACCGGTTCTACAGTCTAGTGTCCTGAGAAAGGTTGCCACATACGACGTAATGAAGGACGCCCGAGTTGGGTCTTCAGAGGCGGGCGTATGTGTCGAGTTATCCGGGTAGTGTTTGATTCGAATCACCGTCCCTCGCGGTTATTGAGTATCGCTTGCTCCCATGTTGTGACGTAGTAATCAACTTGTGTGGAAACAGTTTGCAAAAAGTATAATTGCTGTTATGATTATGTTAAGTTGCATGAAAACCATGTTTGAAGTAGAAATAGAGCAAACTAAAGTTATTTTTCCACCTTGGGACAAGTAACATTGGAATGAAGCATTTCTTGTTTGATTGTGGAGTTCCAATGTTGCTGGGCGCAAGGTCACTACTATTATGGCTAAAACCTGAAAGTTAAGGATGAACTTGTAGGCGAGTCTTTTCGCAAAAGACAGGCTTAAGTCTTAGGTTACTTTCAGAGAGAGTTTCATGTCTTAGGAGAGACGGTTAACTCTTGCTGAGCCTTTGTGCTCACTCTTGCTATATAAGTGGTTTTGCAGGTAAACCTCGACGCTATAAAGAAGATTGTCCGGTGAGACACGGGAACTTCCGAGTCATGTCACACTTGGAGACCCTAGCCGCTGCCATGTCTTCATGTTGCTAGCGAGAGGAGTCCGCGGGCTGGACCTCTTCTCGAGTGCTTCATAGATACTCGACGTGAGCTGTTATAGACTTCTGCTGTAGCTATTTTATGTAAATTATTTACAAAGAACAATTTGTAAAGCTTCCGCTTTTGATTTATGTAATACATTGTTCCTTATATGTGTGCTGTTCGGTGCCGCATAACACGGCACCACCCAATGCGATTCCCAGGCAAGGTACCCCGTCCCCGTGAACGTGATCGGGGCGGCGGGGTCCCGTCAGCGTGGTATCAGAGCCGCATTGGTAATAGCGCATGGAATAAGGATGGTATTACGATAAAAACTTAGGATACGGTGTGGAAACGATATTAGGCCCACATAAGGACTATAGTAGTGTAGTTACTTAATGTGGCAAGACTAACATATGTGTTTTAATTCTGAATTTTCATTATGTGGTGGCGCACCTACGCTCAGGTAAGAATGGTAAGGAACGCCACCGAAAGCGGTTCAATTTTGGTTAGCTCCCCTGACGAGGAAAGTGGTTCAGGGCTAGGTCTCACAGCTTGGTGTGGGACGTCAATATGAAACTCTTGGACTCTTCATGTTTCTGAGTTCATATGAAACGCTGATCCCTAGCGTGCATTAGGCAAGTAACTGGAGACCCCATCGTGTGGTCAGTAACGCGATAGTGTGGCCTTCTGGAAATAGCCCCGGAGGACATATGCAGCGCTTGCCATCGGCGTGCCCTGCAGGGCAGTAGGTGGTATCCGTTGGACTGATAACATTCCCAACCGTGACGAACCGTTCATGATCTACTCGGGTTCCCCGTCATGTGGTGTTGAAACACGATCACGTGCCTTGAGACGTGGCTTAACTCAAGGACGGCCGTATGACAATGATACGGGCGTTTTTATTTACTTTCAATATGGAACTGCCTGAGATGAATCAACCTTTGAGTGCACCACTATCGAGTGTTTTTATGCAGGTATTAACCACGTACGTATCCCGTGTAGAACACGTGTGCGAGAGACCGTCTTAGTGCCACTGATAAAACGGATATGCCGGTGTAATCCGGTTAGGATTTTTCTTTGGTGAGGTAACGTAGTACCGACAGGATTCGTACGGTGCATCGACACCGTACTAAACTTATAATCCTCTTCCCTATGAAGAAATGATTCATGAATTAACTTTCAACTAAAAATGGAAGTTTGAAACAAATATTAGTTACTGAACTCTTATTTTGAGCTAAGATTCAAATGAGAGTATAACTAGGTGTCAAAGTTTTCAAAAATAGAGTGCTCTGTTTCTGGCAGGAATTCTTGCTGGACTTTAATGGAGCATAACTCTGAGTAGATTTAACTAATTAAGGTGTATGGTACAGTTCTGGAAAGATTTTCAAGTTCTCTACAACTTCTTTGCAGACCTCCAGAGCCAAAGCATAATTTAAGTTGGTGAAAAGTCCAGTTGAAGGCAAACTGTTCAAAACCAGGACAGTAGCAAAAACCTCTCTGGACCCTTCTGTTTTTAAGTCATAACTTCCTATAGAAAAATCTGTAAGGAGCCTATGAGTACTTGTTGGAAAGCTACTTAAGTTTAATAAAACTTTGGTATTGAACTCAAGTCAGGAATCTGTTGATAACTTGAGTAAAATTTGGAGTTTGTGTGAACTGGTCAGGGTAGTCCTGCTGATTAGTTTAGCATACTTAAGATTTGTTTAAACATGAATGTGGTTATGATTTCATAAAGTACATGACATGTTCATGTTTTACTTATCTTTACTTACTACTGAGATAGAATTTTGATTGACTCAAAATTTTATTTCGTGCAGTATGGTACACACACATTCTCAAATGGAGCTTGGAGATTCAAGTCGAGGTGGGAATGACTCGACTTCATCACAAGAGCCATCACCAACCGGATTGTCTGAAATTATGGCAAAGATGAATAAAACTCTCCAAACTCTAGTTCAGCAAGGAATAAATCGAGAAGCTCAACGTCATATGCCAACCCAGAGCACGTATCTGGATTTCTTGGCGACACAACCGCCGGTATTCTCTGAGGCGGCTGACCATTGTGAAGCAAATCACTGGTTACGTGTCATTGAGTCCAAGTTCGGATTGATCCAACGTGATGAATTCTCGAAGACTCTATTTGCCGCTCAGCAGCTTCACGGCTTTGCTGGAGCATGGTGGGCAGAGTACCTTGCTGTCCAACCAGCAGGGCATCGTGTCACACGGGCGGAGTTCCAGGCTGCATTTCGTGCTCGTTTCATCCCTGCGGGCATAATGCAAACAAGCCATGATGAATTCTGGAACCTAAAGCAAGGTGACATGAGCGTTATTGAGTATGCGAAGGAATTCAATCGCTTAGCTCAATATGTCCCTGACTATGTGAAGTCACCAGCCATGAAGGGTTATTACTTTTACCGAGGGCTGACCGCTAGGCTGCGATGCGAATTGGCTCAAGTTAGCCAAGAGAATTTTGATGAGTTTGTGAGCTGTGCTATCACTCAGGAATATTATTCCAATCTCTACCTCAAAGAAAAGAGGGAGAGGGACTCATCACAGGAGGAATGCAATCATCTACCTCAGAAGTATCGGTTGGTGATCCGTTCACCTTCCGGTCGAGAGATTCCACAAGAGGTGCAATCATTCTGGGAGTGTGACGACTCTTCTACTCCACAGAGGTCTTGTTCACCTCCACCGCAGCAGCAAATTATTTCTTATGCACCTCAGTATCAACAAGGTGCACCAGAATACTATTTCCCTCAAGAGGTTGAAGATGAACAAGGTGATTTCTCAGCTGAACCAAGTGCTGTTCCACTTCATGTTGACAATGAGCTTAATGTCAATGAAGCAACTGAACCGAGCAACAACAATGTGTCTGCGGGTCCAGTTCCACAGAGCGATATTGGGCAGCAAAGAAAAGCTATGTCCAAAGTGGGACAGTTAATTATGTGTCAGTCGATGATCTGCCAAAGGGAGGACCTGTTCTTGCCGGCAGGTTCACCTTAAATCACAAGCCGGTTGTCATTTTATTCGACTCTGGCGCAACACATAATTTCATTAGCAGGGCAACGGTAATCCGGGATCAGATCTCCACCATTGTCACAAAAGGTTCTTACCTTATTCATTCGCCAGGTGGAGACATATCAACTAATGAAGTCGTCTCTCGAGCACCACTTTGCTTGGGTGGAAAAATCTATCCTAACACCCTTATCATTCTCGAAGACCAAGGAATCAATGCCATATTGGGAATATCATGGTTGACCTTCCATAAGGCTGTTCTGGACATCGAGAACAGGAGTGTTCACTTGGACTCTCCACTTCACGGACGTCAAACATTGTATCTCGGCAAAGCGGTTTCCAAGGACCCAGAAGTATGTAATGCCGAGGCCTGCAAGCTAGAAGACATTCCGGTAGTCCGGGAATATTCGGACGTGTTTTCCGAAGATCTTCCAGGCTTACCACCTGAGCGCGAGGTGGAATTCAAAATAGAGTTGATACCGGGAACCACGCCGATCTCTTGGAGACCATACAAAATGGCTCCGAGTGAGTTAGCAGAATTGAAGGAGCAACTCAATGATCTGATGGACAAGGGGTTTATTCGCCCAAGTTCATCACCATGGGGTTGCTCGGCTTTATTTGTGAAAAAGAAGGATGAGACGCTGAGGCTATGCGTCGATTATCATCCTTTAAATGCTATGACAATAAAGAACAAGTATCCACTACCAAAAATTGACATCCTCTTCGATCAGCTAGTGGGTGCTAAAGTCTTCTCTAAGATGGACTTAGGGTCGGGGTATCATCAAATCAAGATTCGCGCGGAAGATGTCCCGAAAACAGCATTCTCGACAAGATATGGGCTCTATGAGTATCTTGTCATGTCATTTGGGTTGACCAATGCTCCGGCTCATTTTATGTATCTTATGAACTCGGTGTTCATGCCAGAGCTGGATCAGTTTGTCGTGGTATTCATTGACGACATCTTGGTCTATTCCAAATCTGAAGAGGAACATGCTAAACATTTGCATATTGTGCTCCAACGACTGAGAGATCACAAGCTCTATGCAAAGTTTAGTAAATGTGAATTCTGGATCAACCAAGTGCCATTTCTTGGACATATTATTTCAGCGGAAGGCATTGCTGTTGATCCAAGCAAGATTGAGAAAGTGCTGAAGTGGAAGTCTCCAACATCAGTCCATGAAGTTCGTAGCTTCTTGGGTTTGGCGGGATATTATCGGAGGTTCATCCCGGGCTTCTCAAAGATCTCCAAACCTATGACAGACCTACTGAAAAAGGGCATCAAATATGATTGGAGCAATCCATGTGAGGAAGTTTTTCAAGCGTTGGTGAAACACCTCACAACAGCCCCGGTTTTAGCTCAACCGGATACGACCAAGCCTTTTGATGTTTATTGTGATGCGTCTGACATCGGGCTTGGTTGTGTACTCATGCAAGGAGGACGTGTGGTCGCATATGGATCATGGCAGTTACGGAATCATGAGCAACATTATCCAACTCATGATCTCGAGCTTGCTGCCGTGGTATTAGCTTTGAAGATGTGGAGACATTACCTATTGGGAAATCTGGTTCATCTCTACACCGATCACAAAAGTTTGAAGTACATATTCACTCAGAAAGAGTTGAATATGCGACAACGGCGATGTTTGGAGCTGATCAAGGACTATGAGATTGAAATTCATTATCATCCGGGCAAGGCAAATGTGGTTGCCGATGCACTCAGCCGGAACTCTCATATTCATAACCTGACCATTGCGCCGATAGAAGAGGAAGAACCAAGTCTCTACTTGGTTCCATATGGAGCTCTACATAATCTAGCTCTCATACCCACAATAAGAGAGGAGGTCATGGAAGCTCAAAAGAAATACAAGGGCATGGCTCATATCAGAAGGAGATTGAAGAACGGGGAGATGAAATGTTTCCGGGTAGATGATGAAGACACCCTATGGTTCAAGGACCGGATAGTCATACCCCGTGATATGAGGCTGCGGAAGAAAATTTTGGATGAGGCTCACTTATCCAAATTTTCTATTCACCCGGGCAGCAATAAAATGTACCAAGACTCCGGAACAAGTTTTGGTGGACACGTATAAAACGCGAAGTTGCAAAATACGTTTCAGAATGTGATACGTGTCGAAGAATTAAGGCCGACCACGTGAAGAAGTCGGGCCTGTTGCAACCGCTACAAATACCGGCATGGAAGTGGGAAGACTTGAGTATGGATTTCATCGTTGGGTTGCCGATGACCTCCCACCACCATGATTCGATTTGAGTAATCGTGGACTGGTTAACCAAATCAGCACGTTTCATTCCGGTGCATACCAACTACAGCACCAAGCAGTATGCGGAGTTATACATAGCACGAATCTTATGCCTGCATGGAATTCCCCGTACCATTGTCTCCGACAGAGGATCGCTGTTCGTATCCTGTTTCTGGGAACTACTACACGCATCCTTGGGAACTAAATTGATTCGAAGCTCCGCGTGTCACCCTCAAACCGATGGGCAAACTGAGAGGGTGAATCAAATCCTTGAAGATATGCTAAGGGCGTGTGCCATCGACCATGGTAAGAGCTGGGATGATCACTTACTGTTAGCGGAGTTCTCGTATAACAATGTTATCAAACGAGCATAAAAATGGCACCTTATGAAGCTCTCTACGGCCGGAAGTGCCGCACACCCTTGAACTGGTGTGAATCTGGCGAGAGGGTAACTTACGGGATTGATCTCGTAAATGAAGCAAAAGAGCGGGTAAGGCTTATTCAAGCAAATCTGAAAGCCGCTCAGTCCAGGCAAAAGAGCTATGTGGATAAGAGACGTCGTCCTCTGAATTTTCAAGTTGGAGACCACGTATACCTCCGCGTATCTCCTATAAAGGGCATTCACCGTTTCGGAGTGAAAAGGAAATTAGCTCCGCGTTTCATCGGTCCCTTCGTCATCATTGAAAGGTGTGGACCCGTGGCATACCGTTTGGAACTACCGGTAGCCTTAGCCGGAGTTCATAACGTATTCCACATATCTCAGTTGCGGAAGTGTTTGAAAGTTCCAACGGAGGTTCTCACGGGAGACATAGAAGATTTGAAGCCGGACCTCACTTATGTTGAGAGACCAACCCGGATAATTGATGAGAAGACTCGCGAAACAAGAAATCGTACGTTGCGATTTTTCAAAGTGCTATGGGAAAATCACACGTCTGACGAAGCTACATGGGAAAGCGAGGAGTATTTGCAACGCAATCATCCGGAGTTGTTAGAGGCTTATGCTTAGTAGTTGTCCTCTCCACTTTGTCCTTAATCATGAATCTCGGGACGAGATTCTTTTTAAGGGGGGAGGAATGTAAAAGTCCCAAAACTTGTAAATAGAAAACTTGAGCTATGAATAAAAGTTGAGTTTATATACAAGAAATGGGACTTACAAAAACTTTTGTGTTACTCATGAAAGTGTTGGCGTGTGCAATAAAACTCTGAATTCAGTTTGAATTAAGAGAGTCACTTCAAAAGGAAGAAGGGCATTTTCAAAAGAGGAATTCAAACTGTTGTTTAAAAAGTTGTATTTGCAATGGCCAACTCAAAGATCAGAAGACATATTTGAATTCCTCAGGTCCAAATTATGAGGGGGCCAAGTTTTGAGCAAATTTGGAGGTGCTTTGATTTGAATATCAAAGGAACTTGTAAATTTCATGCAAATTTGAATTTAAATTCGAAACTGAGGCACAACTGGTCAAATTTCCAAATAACTTTTGAATTTGGATCCTGTATAGGTGAATTTACACTGTGCCAAAGTTTAGAAGATCTTTTGGGGAGGAGCAGGGGTGGACCCACTTGCCATTGAGACATATAGACTTGCCCCTTAAGTCTTCTGTTTAGTGGGGCCCAATTGTCTGTGAGAAGGAAATGGGTCTCTGTTTCTCCTCTGCCGAGCGCTCGACAGCAGCAGCTCAGCGGCGACAGCGCACGCGCCGTGGCTTCCCGGCTGTCTCCACGAGCGAACCGCCTCGGTGGAGATTGATTCACATATCCCTGCCAACCACAGCACCGGTCATACGCTCCTCGCATCGATAGCTCTCTCTCTCACTTGAGTACTGCCCCCCCCCCCCCCCCCCCCCCCGGGCGATTTTTCCTCCGACGGCGTGCACCCGAGCGACTCCCCACCGGCCGGCTGCTCCACGCCGCTGCACACCACGCTGAACCTCTCCACAGCATCGCCAGACACTACTGAACGTGGCCGACGCAAGAAACTGGCGCTAACCCCGCGGGAACCTCGGCGTCGAGCTCGGTTTGTCTCCACGGCACCGGGTGAAGCTGCCAGGACAAGAATCCGTCGCCCAGCCACCCCAGAGCCTCTCCTCTCCAGTTGCAAAAACAAAAAGGTTCGCCTATACCTCTGCTCACTTCACCGCAACCCCGGCTGCCTGTCTTGGACGCTCATTTCTTCCGACAACATACGATAATAACCGAGGGGAGAAACTCAGCAAATTCATCTCACACGTCGAACTACTCATCACACAACGTAGCATACACCTTCCAGACCTCCGTGCGCGTTCATAGGATCAAGAACCACCGAGGACCATCGAGCAAAGCCGCTGTTCATCGAATTTTTTGATTTTCGCTGGATTTTGACCTAGCCCGACGGTGAGGTCATACTTCCGGCGAGTTTCAGCGAGATCGGCAGTTGGTTCCGTGTTCTCCTCGGTGCAGTGGTGCTGTACGCGAAAACGGCTACGTGTTTAGTGCAGTATAACGCCCTAGCGACATCGCCGGAGTTGCCACAGCCGCTGTCACCGTCGCACCTAGGTTTCCGGCCGTCGTCGAGCTGAGATAAGCCCGGCAACGTGTTCCTCGCACGAGAATACGTGGGGACGGCGAGATCTAGCAAGTTCCGAGCACCGGAACCCAATCCCGGCGAGAGCTCCGGCGAGCTCGGCGGCGCGGGCGGCTGGAGGAAGACGAAGACGGGGGCTGGCCCACGTGTCAGTCTCGGTTGCGAGGGAATAGATCTTTTGTGGCCTCGGATCTGCCTGTGACAATGCGGGAAATACTCTGTGGCCCGTGTGGCTCGTGTTTCAGCGCTCGACACGTGGCCCTGTGGCCCGCAGTCAGGGTTTAAACAATTCTCGGTTTAATTTGAATTCCAAATTTGGTTCAAACTTTAGAACCTCATAACTTTTGCTAGGAAGCTCCAAATTTAGTGATTCAAATTGAGTTGGATTCAGGGTGAAAAGAACTATCCAAATATGCAACCCAATTTGCATGAGAACCAATAGAAAATTCTGGAGAATTCTTTAAAGCTTTTCAGCAAAAGAATTTCAGAGGGAGTTTAGTTCATCCAAAAATCCCCAAATTTTGCCAGGATATTCTTTTGGATATTAGGAGGCTCCTTAAAAGTTTCAGCTCATTTGGAGTCGATTTAGTTATGGTAATTCTAATTTCAAATTTCTGTATTCAAATGAATACAGAAACATTTTCAGAGAATTTCCAAAACTTGGAAATTCAGTTCTGGGTATTCCTTAGCTCCAAAAATCCTAGAAAAATTCAGGCATATTCCCTGAGCTATGAATGAAATTATAGTTCACTTGAATTTGCATGAAAGTTCAAATTTATTCAAAATTAATTCATTTTTCCCTAAATGCTTAGGGAATTGTTCTGGGTGATCCACTTAGTGAAATAATCTGAATTTTGGTCCAGAGGACTTTCTTGTGACAAGGAACTCACAAGAAAATTTCCAGCTCCATTGGAGCCCTGGATCAGTAGTGTTCTGTTCAACCAATTAGGTGATCATCACCCAAGTGATGAACCTCACTTCTCACTTGATGATAGTGCTTAGACACACACCCAAACCACCACCCCCAGTTTCATTTTAAATTCTTAAACAGAGTTCCAGTTTTAAAACTTGTCTTTAGCACTTGTTAGCAAGAGTTTTGCAATTAAACATGTATGCACATTCCTAACGTGTAGTGATTAAACGTGGAAAGTGAAGAAGGAGAAGGTGAACTTGGATCAAGGAACAAGAAGGGCAGGAGTTGAACTTCAAGACATCAGCAACTAACCCCATATTACCTTACTTTAGTCACCTGCAAAACCAAGGCAAGCCCCGGTTTGCATTTAAGTTGTTTTCTAAAGTTTTTACTTTGTTCACTATTATGAGTCTCCGTTTGTATGTGCATTAGGTCAAGGATGTTTTATACCCCACTTGCATAACCAAAAATGAACCCTGAGGTCGAGGGTAGAATTGTGTCATCGCTGTAGAATAAGGCCATGCTAAATAGACTGGGGTATCCAGTAGAAGACGAGTAGTTGGAATCTACTCGCGAGCTATAATTCAGAATATCATAAGTATGGTTGGGGAAGGAAGCAAACTAAAATTTACATTTCTAAAGATGAGACCGGGCAGAGAGGTTAGGCAGCGACAAGACAAAGTCTTGGTCGAGTAGCTCTGCCTGTGTCGGTTAAGGACCGATGCGTATGCCGCGTCCAGGAGCAAGTATTGAGTTGTGTACCGGATGCTTACTGATATATGGGAACCAGGAAACCGATGTACCAGGTTCACTGGATTGTAGAGGCATACCACATCGTCTCGTTAGACCTATGAGCCCGAGACGGCGCGACCGGTTCTACATTCTAGTGTCCTGAGAAAGGTTGCCACATACGACGTAATGAAGGACGCCAGAGTTGGGTCTTCAGAGGCGGGCATATGTGTCAAGTTATCCGGGTAGTGTTTGATTCAAATCACCGTCCCTCGCGGTTATTGAGTACCGCTTGCTCCCATGTTGTGACGTAGTAATCAACTTGTGTGGAAACAGTTTGCAAAAAGTATAATTGCTGTTATGATTATGTTAAGTTGCATGAAAACCATGTTTGAAGTATAAATAGAGCAAACTAAAGTTATTTTTCCACCTTGGTACAAGTAACATTGGAATGAAGCGTTTCTTGTTTGATTGTGGAGTTCCAATGTTGCTGGGCCCAAGGTCACTACTATTATGGCTAAAACCTGAAAGTGAAGGATGAACTCGTAGGCGAGTCTTTTCGCAAAAGACAGGCTTAAGTCTTAGGTTACTTTCAGATAGAGTTTCATGTCTTAGGAGAGACGGTTAAGTCTTGCTGAGCCTTTGTGCTCACTCTTGCTATATAAGTGGTTTGGCAGGTAAACCTCGACGCTATAAAGAAGGTTGTCCGGTGAGACACGGGAACTTCCGAGTCATGTCACACTTGGAGAACCTAGCCGCTGCCATGTCTTCGTGTTGCTAGCGAGAGGAGTCCGCGGGCTGGACCTCTTCTCGAGTGCTTCATAGATACTCGACGTGAGTTGTTATAGACTTCCGCTGTAGCTATTTTATGTAAATTATTTACAAAGAATAATTTGTAAAGCTTCCGCTTTTGATTTATGTAATACATTGTTCCTTATATGTGTGCTGTTCGGTGCCGCATAACACGGCACCACCCAATGCGATTCCCGGGCAAGGTACCCCGTCCCCGTGAACGTGATCGGGGCGGCGGGGTCCCGTCAGTTTAAAACCGCTATGTAGGCTTGAGACTCTTGATGATATTATGATTATGCTTATCATGATATTCAGATCAAAATTATTGCTCACACACATAGTTTTCTACCCCACCATAAAGAGGGCACATATATCTTATGTCTACATTGCCTATTTTGCTCAAAGCTCATATGTGCACACTTTATGAAAATCTGAATTTTTTATCATATTTGTGTGATCTCAATTGGTTGTCATCAATCACCAAAAAGGGGGAGATTGAAAGTGCATCTAGGCATCCCTTGTGGGTTTTGGTTGATTCATGACAAACAAATGAGACCCTAACAAAATCGTTGAGATGAGCGCAATTTTTAAAGAAATTAGGAAGAAAGCACAAACAGGAAGGAGAATGAGGATCTAAAATGATAAGAGATCAGGAGATGAAAATATTAGATTACTTAGTATGGAGTGTGTTGGAGAAACACACCCCAATAACTCAAGTGAAAGAAATCACACTAACTGCACAAAAATCAGCATGTGTGGACTAGTCCGGTATCAACCGGACTAGTACGATTTCTCTCTGACTAGAAAACGGACAAGTCCTCCATGTGCGGACTTGTCCTTAGTCCTCACTTTCTCCACACAGAGGACTAGTCCGATATGGAACGGACTAGTCCGATATGTCTCTGACTAGAGAACGGTTCCATAATCTACAAAGTTCTCACCACAGCGGACTAGTCCGATATGGACCGGACTAGTCCGATTTGTCTTTGAGTAGACAACGGACTAGTCCGCACTCTTACGGACTAGTGTGATATTCACAACCCTTAGGGTTTTCCATACGCCACACACCGGACTAGTCCGGAGTCCACCACGGACTAGTCCGGACATCGCAAACCCTAACGGTAACCTTTGGAAATCCTAGTATGAATAGAGGTGTACGGCCATACTACAATCACTCATGACCCACTGCGCCGTCACACCTTCCAAGAGTCCAAAATTCACATCTTTCCACACAATTTAACCCTAAAAGGATCAAATCTTTGAGGATTAGCAATTGATCAAAGGAGAGACTTGTTCTACACATCTTGAGCTCTTGGGTTTGATCTCTCGCACACTCTTGTTCATTTATTGTACATCTTTTGAGTGTGCTTGGTGGTATTCATTCATTGTAATTCTTGGGGAGCCCTCAACTTGTGAGAAGGCCCCTTGAACAATTTATTTGCCCTTTGCGATTAGTGGAAGAGAATCGGCCTCCGTGGCGATTCGACGAGGGTAGGGTTGGTGAAGACCCGGTCCTTCGGGGACTCCTCAATGGGGACGTAGATTTCCTTCGTGGAATCGAACCTCAGGATAAAATCTTGTCTCTTGCTCTTGTGTTTTATTGTTCATCATATTCTAGGGTTTACTTAATCTTGTGTAATTCACGTTAAAACATTGAAACTAAAGTTGATCTCTGTCATTCATCGTTTCACTATTGTAATACATCTAAATTCCCAATTAATTTCCGCTGCATAGGGTACTAGAAGTGAAAATATTGTTCAACCTTGATCTTTCTAGTCCACACATACCGGACTAGTCCGCAGAGTACCTGACTAGTCCGATTTCCCTGTATTTGATAAATCTATTAAGTGTTTCATGGATTAACAAAGAATCGAAAAGCCTATTCACCCCCCTCTAGGCTACATTCAATCTCTTCTTTGAGTTTCAACAATCTCTTCACGGATCGTTGGAATGAGCATGAGATGTAAAGCGCGCCATACGTACTGACACGGAGACTTGGTTCTTCATCTTCCAACTCAGCAATCGCCAAGTTGTGAACGTGGGCTTTCCGACTAAGCGCGTCGGCAACCACGTTTGCTTTGTCCGAATGGTAGTGGATCTCAATTTCATAATCTTTGATGAGCTCCAACCATCTCCGTTGTCTCATATTCAAGATATACTTTAAGCTTTCATGGTCCGTGTAGAGGTGAACAAGATTACCAAGTAGATAATGCCTCCACATCTTTAACGCCAACACCATAGCAGCAAGCTCGAGATCATGAGTTGGATAATGCTGCTCGTGGTTTCGGAGTTGACGAGACCCATAGGCGACTACACGCCCTTCTTGCATAAGCACACAGCCGAGACAGATGCCAAATGCATCACAATATACATCAAATGGCTTCGTCATGTCTGGCTGAGCAAGAACTGGAGCTGTTGTGAGATGTTTCACCAAAGCCTTGAATGCGGCTTCACATGCTGCATTCCACATGTATTTAGTGCCCTTCTTCAACAGCTCCGTCATTTGTTTAGCAATTTTTGAGAAGCTTGGAATGAACCTCCGATAATACCCCACTAAACCTAGGAAACTTGGGACCTCGTGGACTGACTTGGGAGATTCCCACTTCAGCACTTGTTCAATTTTACTGGGATCCATGGCAATGCCCTCTGCTGAAATAATGTGGCCTAGGAAAGGCACGTGATCAATCCAGAACTCGCACTTGCTGAACTTGTCATATAATTTGTGCTCCCTTAACTGTTGTAGCACAATACGCAGATGTTCGGCGTGCTCTTTTTCTGACTTGGAGTAAACCAATATGTCGTCGATGAATACCACGACAAACTTGTCTAACTCTGGCATGAATACAGAATTCAAGTACATGAAGTGTGCCGGAGCGTTGGTTAACCCAAATGACATGACGAGGTACTCATAGAGTCCGTATCTCGTCGAGAAAGATGTCTTCGGTATGTCCTCGGGTCGGATCTTGATTTGATGATAGCCCGACCGAAGATCCATCTTCAAAAATACCTTTGCACCCACAAGTTGATCGAACAAGATGTCGATGCGGGGCAAAGGATACTTGTTCTTTATCGTGACAGCATTTAGAGGACGGTAATCAACACATAGCCGCAGTGTTTCGTCCTTCTTCTGAATGAATAGCGCAGAGCAACCCCAAGGTGAAGAACTTGGTCGTATGAAACCCTTGCTCATGAGTTCATTTAGTTGCTCCTTCAACTCCGCTAGCTCGTTAGGTTCCATCTTGTAAGGCCTTCAGAAGATAGGTGTCGTTCCCAGTGCCAGTTCAATCTTGAACTCGACGTCCCGTTCGGGCGGCATGCCCGGTAAATCATCGGGAAAGACATCGGGATAATCACGTACCACCGGAATATCTTCAAGTTTAAGCGCTTCTGTGTGGTAGGACTCTAGCATATCTGGGTCTTCGCTGTCTAAAAACAGTGTGTGCTGTCCATGAATCGGTGAGTCAATCTGGACAGTCCGGTTACCGATATTGAGAACGGCCCCTGTGACGATTTAACCAAGACATCCTGTCTATATTATGCCTATCCAACATAATCAGCGATGTTGGGTATATTTTTCCGCCCAAACACAAAGCTGCTCGGGACACAATCTGATTAGCAGACATATTTCCTCCCGGTGAACGTATAAGTATAAGATAACTCGTTGTGGGAGTATTGGTGGATAATTGGTGCTGATCCACACATGTTTTGCTGATGAAATTGTGGGTTGCACCGGAATCAAAAAGTATGATCACGGGCATGCCTTTGAGAGTAAGCATGCCTTTGAGAGTAAACATGCCCGTTAACACCGGTGCTCCCTTCGGGACATCCTCAATAGCAAGATGTCGCACACTCCCGGATTGCAATGCTGTAATGTTGACTTGAGCAGGTGGCGGCATACCACCTGATGATGATGGCTGTCTGGTTTTCAACAACTTCTCCCGGCATTCTTGCCTAAAATGCCCAGAACGCTGGCAATAAGAACACGGAGGTTTCCCCGGTTCTTCGTTGACTTGTGGTTGAGAAGTTGATGTACTTGGCTGCAGCAATGATGCAACATGTGTCATTCGTTGCTGCGGCAATGGTGTTGCTTCAAGACATGATTTTTGAGCAGGAAATCTGTGCTGAGTTGATCTTACTGGCGCTTGCCATAGTCCATCGGATGGTGTGTGATACACCACACGGTATTTGCGAGGAACAACTGGTGTGTTTTCTTGCATATCATCTCGGTCCCTCTTCTCTGCTTGACACTCAAGTGTCGCTTGTTCTTGCAGCAGAGCAGCGCTGATCAACTCGGTGTAATTGCCTTGATTGAACAAAGCTAACTTATCTTTTAACATGGCACTCAGGCCATAGAAGAAGTAGACACACCTTGCAGCTTCGCTCGTCACATAGACAGGAGCATATTGTGCCAAAAGGTTGAACCGTTTGACATAATCGAGGACACTCATGTCCCCCTGCTTCAAGTTCCTAAATTCTTGCTGCTGGGACTTGATAAAACCCATAGGAATGTGACGAGCACGGAATGCTTCACGAAATTCTGTCCATTCCACTTGATGGCCTTCCGGAACGGTGGCGATATAAGTGAACCACCAATTTCCGGCGGCTCCATGGAGCTGTTGAGCTGCAAACAAAGTCTTCTGATATTCATCGCACTCAAACACTCCAAACTTGGACTCCATGACCCAAAGCCACTGATCAGCTTCCACTGGTTCATTAGCTTCTGTGAAATTTGGCGGTTGAGTCGCCAAGAAGTCCAAATAGGCGTCCCAAGGTGGAACGACCTGTTGTGTATGTTGGAGTAAGCCCTGTTGTACCAAGGCTTGGAGTAGTCTTGTGTTCTCTTGACTTGACTCGACCATTTGATCCATGACATCCACCCATACCGTTGATGATGGTTTCCGTGGTGGAGTCGAGTCATCACCGCCTCGGCGAGAACTTTCAGCCCTACTCGGAGAGTGAGTACGCACCATACTGCAAAAGAATAATTTTGAGGGGAGTCAAAACTTGATATCAGCAGTATGTGAAAGTATGTAAAACATGAACATGCTAAAACTTTATGAAAGCATAACAACATTTCATGTTTACACATCTTCCTAAAGCCAACATAATCTGTACCCTATTCTGTCCAGAATCGACCTTTCTATACTTAACCCAGATTTTGATCCGGTTATCAGCATTTTCATAACTCAAGTTGAATACCAAAGTTAAATTTAACTTCAGTATATCTTCAATGAGTACTCATATGCCCCTATATCATTTCTGGATCAAAAGTTATGATTGTTCAAAGTTGACAGAATTTCTGGATAAAATTTGCCAGCATCTCCTTTGTATGTGTCTGTTTTCATCACAGTTTTACATACAATTGGAGTACAATTCTGAACAAACTATGAACTACAAAATCGTTGCAAATTTCATAACCTTTTCA
Organism: Neostapfia colusana; assembly: GCA_030760725.1. Taxonomy (NCBI): domain Eukaryota; kingdom Viridiplantae; phylum Streptophyta; class Magnoliopsida; order Poales; family Poaceae; genus Neostapfia; species Neostapfia colusana. The sequence goes on along the minus strand of JASWHV010000017.1, from coordinate 16,436,868 downwards.
ATGGTGTATCATATGACCCTTAGGAATTTTTCTACAGATAGTTATGGCCAATTTACAGAAACAACCAGAGAAAGTAGCAGCAGTTCTGTTTTCTGGACAGTTTGCATTCATCTGGACATTTAACCAGTTGGCGTCTGATTTTGCTCTGGAGTTCTACAGAAAAGTTGTATAGAACTTAAAAAACTTTCCAGAACTGTATCATACACCTCCATTGGGTCAATCTACTCAGATTATGCTCTGTCAAAGTCCAGCAAAATTTCTGCCAGAACAGAGCACTCTGTTTTTGAGATCAAAAGAAACCTAGCAATTCTTTTCTTTGAAACTTAGTTCAAATGAAGAGCTCAGTAACTAATATGTGCTTTACAACATCCATTTTTAGCTTGAAAGTTAGTCATGAACGATTTCTTCATAGGAAAGAAGACTATCAAGTGTAGTACGGTGGCGATGCACCGTAAGACATATGACGGTACTACGTTGCCTCGCAAAAGAAAAACCTAACCGGATTACACCGGCATATACGTATCCTTAGGTGGCACTAAAACGGTCACTCGCAAACATGTTCTACACACACTAAGGTTTTCATGGTTAGTACCTACATAAAACACACTCAATCATTAGGTTCGGTTGCACACCGAATCCGGTATCCATACAGTTCATACACCTGGCCGTCATCGCTCGCCCGGATGTTCTCAAGCCAAACATGCCTTGAGCTATGTGTTCACGTTACTGACCACGTGATGGGGTCTCCCATACTTGCCTTTAGCACACCAAGGAATGACGTTGCTCGAATACCCCAAACGACATGAAGAGTCGTAGAGGATACTAAAGCGGGTCGGGTTACCTACCACTCGTGGGGCTCCACCCTTCAGCTTGTGTGCACTGGTGGACAGCGCTTACGTGCACCCCCCAAGACATAGAACGTCCCAAGATGCACGATTTTCCGACATAAAAAATAGGTTAGGTTACCACCTTCATAATATGCTAATAGTAGTCCTTATGTGGGCCTAATACCGTTATCTCACCGTATCCTAAGTTTTTATCGTAATATAATGCTCAATCCATGCTCTGTTCCCAACGCAGCTCTGATACCACGCTGTGAGGGCCCATCGACAGGACCTCGTTGGGTGGTGCCGTGATATGCGGCACCCAACAGCACATGGGTCGATAAAACACATCACATTACACAAATTATTTGCGGAAGCGTACAAGAGTATTTTATAAATACTTATCTCAAGATAAGCTACAGTGGAAGACTATAAGTCTCACGACTCATTTCTAACTTAGCACCAAAGAAACAGTCCAGCCCACGGACGTTTCTTACTAGCAACACGAAGATAATCTGCAGCGGCGAGGATGCTCTTTGAGTAAGCACTCGGAGGTTCCCGAGTCTCATCGGCATCCCTTCATAAGCATGAAGTCAACCTGCAAAACAACTCGGATAGCAGCCGTGAGCACAACGCTCAGCAAGACTTAACCGTCACCCTAAACATGAAACTCTATGTGAGGTTATGAACCTAAAGTAGAATGGCATAATGCATAATAAACTCGCCTAAAAGTGAATCCTTACTTTCAGGTATTATTTACAGCAATTTTAAGTAACCTTGGGCACGCCACATCGGGAGTCCACAATCAAACAAGAAATGTTTTCCCCCGATGTAAATTGCTCATGGCATAAAAGAATTGAGTTTGCACTAACTAAGCATCAAAGATACAACACCAAGGTAGTATAAATTTCAAACCAATGTGATTAGTTCCTTTCTCATGCAAGTTCTTACTACATCACGACTGTGAGAACAAGTATGCTCGGTCCATTCGCAAGCGACGGTGATTCGCATCAATAACACCCGGACTACACGACACGTACGCCCGTACTTGATGTTGCCTACAACAACCATCATTGACGTCGTACGTGGCAGCCTTTCCCCCGTTTCACCCCCGTTGAATCGATCAAGTCACCCCGTACAGTAGCCACTCTCATGGTTCACCTGCCGACATGAGATGTCATGAGAATGTTCCCCACATACTACACACCGGCCGTCTCGCCTGAGGCGACCCGAAAAGGCTCAACGACAGCTTCCTGAGGGGACATCGGTTTACTGGGTCCCATAATACCAGCATGAGTCCGGTACACAACTCAAACTTGTTCAACAGGGCCGCATACGTATTGGTCCTTGAACAACACAGACAGGTCTATAGCACCCAGGCCCCTATGTCCTGCTGCCCCTACATCCTTCCGGTCTCAACTTTAACTTGCTAATTCATTTATGAACCAATCTCGTATGCCCCTGTTGTTCCTGAACGTGCGAGTAGCATCTCACCACTCGACTTCTACCGAACCTTACTTAAGCATGGCAGTTCTACACGATGGAAGACATCTACCCAATACTCCATGGGTCATTTGGTTATGCAAGAGGAGTATCAAACACTAGACCTAATGCACAGTTCATATCTTAACCGAAAGTGAAAACAAAATAAAAACTTAACAGCTGTTAAATGCAAACTGGAGCTTGCCTGTTTTGTAGGGTAGTCGTATATAATCAGTTAGTATTCTTGCTGCTCAACCCTTGATTCTCCGGAGCTTAATCCACTTCAATGAATTGCTCCTTTGAATCCCCTTCGTCGTGATGCCTATTGAAATGTATATGCACATGTTTTATAGAAGGTAATGGAAAGAATTATAGAATGGAGGAACAGAGGTGGTGTGGAAATACCAAGAATGGCTTGGTTTGCCTCTGTTGTGCAAAGAAAACAGAAATGAACTAAATTGATCTTAGTATTTTAGCTAGACCCTAACTACTTTCCCTAATGAACATAATAGATGAGCTGAAAAGAATTGGAGGCAACTGAAGAACAAAAACTCCAATGGCATCAAAACTTTTACAGCAGGTTCTATACTACCTAGGAATTTAGCTTGCCAAATTGCAGCTAAAGTGAAGTCAAATTGGGTTTTCTATAATTCTCACAATGTCTCTCATGTATTTCCACCTCTACATAAGTATGGAGAATAAGAACAGGGAGTTCAAGGGCTCAACTTGATCTTATAATTTACATGTGAGTTCCTGGTCACCTAACAGTCAATTGGTCCAAAATTCAGCCCTTTTACTTGAGTAGTTCTTGCAGAACAATTCTGTAAGCATTTCTAATCAAAAGAATTAATTCTGAAGTAATGTGCATTTTCATGCCCAATTAAGTGAACTACAATATCAAGTATGTCTCAGAGAGCTTGCCTAAATTTTCCTATGATTTTTTGGAGCTATGGATTGCCCAGAATAGATTTTACAAGTGGGAAACATTTTCTGAAAATGTTTCTGGATCCTTATGAACACAGTAGATTGTATTTAGCAAATTCCTACTCAAATTATCTTCAAATGAGCTGAAAATTTGCTAGAAGGTATACAATATGCTAAATAATATTCTGGTAAAATTTTAGGATTTTTGGATTACCCAAACTACCTCAATAATTATTTTTCAGAAAACTTCCAAAGAATTTTCCAGAATTAAATATTGACTTTCATACAAATCTGAGTTCATATTTGGATAGATCATTGAAAAATGAATCCAATGCAATTGGAATCACTAATCACTCAAATTTGAGGTTTCTACACAGAGATATGAATTTCCAAACTTGTGGCCATCTCTGGAATTGTTTTTCTACTGAAAAGTCTGCTGGACCCACTGTTTAAATCCCAGCCACTCAGAAGTCAGCCACACCGGGTTCACAGGACTTCCGTGCGCCAGCACACCGGATCCGGGCCACAGCTGATCCCAGTTTAAAATTTTCCACCGCTGGCAGCCGGGGCCCACGGCTTTCTTCTTCCTCTGGCCGGCCCTTCGCGCGCCCGCGCATTCCCCCTCGCCGGAGTAAACCGGTGCTCGCCAAATCGCCGCTGCCGGCCACCGCACGAGCTGAATCTTGCCGCCAGGGCATTATTGACATCGAGGAACACGGCTGTGGGGTTATCTAGGGCTGCCGGTGAACGGAGATGCCTCGGCGACGTGCGGCGGCCTGGGTTGAAGTTCGGCGTCGTCGCCCAAGGTTCCTAGCCCGCCAAAAGCTCGACCACTTAGCTCTGAAGTACCAGTGGATGATTGCAAAGCTCGGCAAGGCCGTGGATTAGCTCGGAAATGGCGGCAAATAGGTTGGCACCGTGTGCCCGACCGGTCCCGCCGAAAACTTGTTTGGTCGACCTCGAAATACGTCGCTCCAAAGGGTTTTCATGCGACGGTTGCTAAAGCAAAGATGATCGCCGGCTAGTCCAGCACCTAGGTGCAAGATTTGATGACCTATGGATGATGAGAGAGGGAAAATTTGCAGAATTTGTACCGGCTGCTCAGGTTGAACTCGCCGGAGCAAAATTCCAAAATTCATCGTCGATGCTTCATGGTTTGGCTTGAGATTTGGGTGAGAGCAGCACCACAGTAGCACGCTCCCGTAGCCATGATCGCCCGGCCGTGAAAACCCCTGTGAAGGGCTGTCCATGTGCGCCCAATCTTCGGCTTGATCTAGGTCGCCGCTGTGGAGGCTGTTCTCGAGCAGAGGAGGCCGGAGCTCAGTGGTTTAGGTGTAGGGGGAGTGGAGGCTGAGCTCGTGGTGCTGTCTAGCAGCTTGGGGAGGAGAGGGGCGCGAGCTTCTGCCGATTTCCCGATCAAGCCGAGGAGCGGAGGGCAGAGGAGAAGCTTTGTGCGGTGTTCACGCGAGGATAAGGAGGCAAGTGTGCCTTTGCTCGGTCTGAGGGAAGGATTACGTTGAGCGAACGAGGGAACCGCCTCTGGCGCCAGTGCGTGGGAGAAGGCAGCAGGAGGTGGCGGTAACCGACCTCTCGGTGGCTCACAGTGAACCTTCAGTGGATTTGAAAACAGAGCCAAGTCAATTGTTTGCTTCATGTGCAAGTTTTGATCTTCAACTCAATGACATGTGGGTCCTACCCCACATTTTCCTCCCAAAATATCTCCTCATGTTGACCTTCCCAAATTCCACAATTCTGAGTTTGAAAGGTGGCTATAATTTGAATCCTCCAAATTCAGTTTGAATTTGCATGACAAATTTGAATTTGGTTGTAGTTTGGAAAATGCTTCCATAATTCCTTTTTGGAGCCCACCCTAAAAATGAAAAGTTTGTCATCCAATTTTTCCCACATTTCCAACTCTAGGGCTGCATGGTTATTCAAAGTTTTGGCCACCATTTGTGTAAACATGGAATTTAAAATCTGATTTTTCAACTTGCATGCAAAGGGTAATTAACTCCTTATTGTTTCAACACTTTCAAATAAAAATGTGAGCCTCATTTTTGGATGATCATCCATGTATTACTTTGCATGAAGAAAAGTTTTAGCAAGTCCCATTTTTCATGCCTTTGCCACACCTATGAATCCAAACCTTAGTTTTATTCATGTACATGTTTTGGGACTTTTACAAGAGCCTCATACCCCGCCACGCCATGTTGTTGGTTGCTTTGAAGTCAAGTTGCACCATGTATTTGAACTGCTCTCTGGTTGGTGTTATGAGCAGAACCCCCGCTCTGGCACCTTGCTTCCGCGAGGAGCCATCAAAGAAGAGAGTCCAGTAGGGCCCACTGAAGACCGGAGCTCTGGGCCCTGGTTCACCGATGTCCTGGCACCCTGGCTGGCATGGTGGTGGAGTCCACTCTGCCACAAAGTCAACTAACACCTGAATTTTCACCGCATGGCGCGATAAGAAGTCCAGCTCGAACTCCGTCAAATCTGCAGCCCATTAAGCTATGTTTCCGGTGGCGTTGGGGCTATGGAGGACGGTTCTCGGTGGGTATGAGGTAACCACCGAGATCTTGTGAGCTTGGAAGTAGTGGCACAGCTTTCTTGATGCAACGAGGACTGCATAGAGCAGCTTGTGCACCTCCAGATATCTTGTCTTGGCGTCATGGAGGACCTTGCTGATGAAGTAGACCGGACACTGGATGGTTCGGACCCTCCCGAAGGGGTTCAAAGCGCCTTCTTGTAGTGGTCCAGGACTCAGGGGCCCCCGGGTCCAGGACTGCACTTCGGGAGGTCGGACCTAGATGCACACCGGTTGTCACACCTAGATGGCTGAGACCCAACTAGTTCTTCTTGGGGAGATACGAGATTCGAGGCCCCCAGGCCCCTAGGTACGGGATTGCATTCTGGGAGCTTGGACCTGGATATGCATTGATCATCAGGTCCGCTTGTTTGGACCTAATTATCTAGATCTCGAGGTTGACATTGGAGAAACTGCGAGAGCATGAATTGTATGCCAAGTTCAGCAATGTGACACCCGGTTCCGAAAATTGAACCAAGTGAATGCATATGTTTGCCCAGGATGTTCATCACACATACACATGTATTCCACAAACTGAATTCAGAATATAACCACGAATAAATAGTGTTGAAGTACTTTATTATATCGACTCATTGTCTAACTCATAAATCTCTAACTTATTCTTTCAGCGGAAGACTCTAACGACAGCGGAAATAACTAAACAGCAGGCTCCAATCTTCATCTCCACAAGCATGTTGATGGTAGTCCGCACGCCTAGTACTCCACATGTTTCTCGAAGTACTCTTCTCCTGTGGCTGATGTATATGTGGGAATGCAAGGGTGAGTACATGTTGTACTCAGCAAGTGCGGGAAAAGTATGACATGTAGCTTATAACAAGGTATGAAATAAAAAGGCTCATTACAACAAGTAAATTTTATTCCGCAAACATGGTAAAAACAGCAACTAAGTCTAGATGAATTAAATCCCAATATAACCAAGTAATCAGCAACATTTTTTCATCATAAATCACCATTTATCAAGTCTCAACCAGCCAATAATCTTTCTCAAGTTCATCTCATACTCATAAGTATTCATAACCATCTCATATTTATATAACCGAAACCAAACTCATTGTCATGACTCAATACAGTTCCAAAACCAATCCCAATGACCATACCATAACCATACCGAATATCCATCCCAAGTTTTCCCTCTAATCATGGAAGATGGCCAGGTGCTTGTAACTGGAAGCACGGATATCATGATAGTTTTACACTCTGTAGAGGTGGCACCACTTTACCCACAAGTTCGTGATTTCGTCACCCGTCGGTGACTGCAGAACCTCCATTGTACCAGTACACAACCTTCGATGTATGGCCATGTGATCACAAAATAGCCTTTACAAAGGGGCAACTAGATGTATGGACTCACTAAGGTTTCACCGGCAGGCTCGAATCACCATTCTCCCATCCACGGGCCCCCTCTTGTGCCATGCAGTTCCCAGGGCAGTCCTCCTCAACTCCCATTCCCCGCGCCATCCACGGTCCATAACAAGCTAGCAACACACCTAATTAATCAGCTAAGCCGCACCCATACTTGGCCTTGTGGTGGCACTGTCTTCCTGGCATATTCTTGCATGAACCAGTCCATAGATCTACGGCAAGTACCACCATCTCATTCAGCAACATCCACGAACCAAGCTTGCCTAGATCTCCCTGATTCCATGCCCATTAACATCACCAAGTTCTCATCATCATTATTCATATGAGTGCAGTAGCTAACCATGTTTTAATTCAGCTTACCGTATCCCATAAATTAAGTGAAGCAGAAAGAAAAAACGACCATACCCGACTCATCAACTTTCCAGGCGACAAGGATGGTTAACAAAACTAGTAAACTCCTATAAAAGGGTGTCCCATCAAGTTGACTCAAGCATACAAGTTTTCGCAAACAAAACAGTTTCGAAACATAGGATCAATATGGTCAAGGGGTACTTGCCTTGCTCCTGTGGTTCTTGCTGTTCGAGCGTCTCGAAGTCTTGGTGCTGTAGATCCTCGTAGATGGCTTCTTCAGCTTGTCCTTCTACTCACGACCACACACATATAAAATTTACAACAATCAAGCGTCATGCACAAACTTTACTCAAGATGCAATGGGGTAGATGAATGCAAATCCTATGGTGCTGTTTTATTAAACCAGTTTGTATGTGTTCTTGCATATTTTAACGGGCTTTCATGGGGTTTTATGATGAACAAGGGTGTAGGGATCAAGTGTTGATGTGGTGATGATCTTGACTCAAGATCTAGATCAATTCCACCATCAAAACCGATCAAAACGCGATTTGTCCACACGTAAAAGTTTCTGCTCGAAGGGGGCGAAGAAAACGGATGCGTAGAAACAGCGGCGACATCGTAAGATGGGTAATGAAGACCTACCTCACTTCCTTTTGGTGGCAGGGCCTTCCTCCTAGCAATGGCAGTCGCGGAGAATTTTTCTATGGAAGATTAGGGCAGGACAGATCATTGGGCTTCTTCTCCGGCGACGGCGGGGCATGACGGGGCTCGACGGCGGCCAAATTCCGGCAGGGGGGGGGGCTTGGCGAATTGGCAGAAGGGAAGGGGGCTTGGCAGCAGGGGGACGTCCAAAACAGAGAGGATTTCGGCCAGGGGGTGGGGGTTATATTTATAAGGTGGAAAAAGGGAGAGTCCTACTCCAATTGGAGCTCAAATAAGAGTCCTATTCAATTTTTTTGGATCTTAACAAACTTATGTCTTGTGGTGTGGCAGCCTTGGGGATTTTATCCCAAAAATGTGGGGAAAATTCCCCTTTTTGGGAATTGGAGAATTTAGAAATTTTGGGGGAAATTTGGGGAAATTTGGGAATGGCTCATTTAAGCTATCTTTTTCCCATTCCTTACCATTTCTATGTCACTTGTTCCATTTCTCCATTCCCCTCTCCATTTCTATGTCCCATTCTCCATTTCTACATTCCCCTATCCATTTCTATGTCCCATTCTCCATTTCTATGTCCCATTCTCCATTTCTGCATTGCCCTTCTCCATTTCTATGCCCCATTCTGCATTTCTATATTCCCTTCTCCATTTCTGTGGTTTTTCCTCCATTTGTATGGTTCCTTACTCCATTTGTATGGTTCTTTCTCCATTTCTATAGTTCTTTCTCCATTTCTATAGTTCTTTCTCCATTTCTACTTCTTTTATAATGTTTCTCTACATGAAAAATGTATGCAATGCATGGAAATGAAATTGAGGGTGTTACAAGCAAGTGTCAATTTTGGCTAAAGGAGATATCATTCCTAGGCCACATCATATCCGAAGGAGGAGTATCGGTTGATCCCGGAAAAGTGGGAGATGTTCTGAAGTGGAACCAACCGCAGAATGTGAGATATATCCGGAGTTTCCTTGGGATGGCTGGATACCGCCGGTTCATCAAGGATTTCTCCAAAATAGCGAAGCCTATGACTGAATTGCAAATGAAGGGGAAGGCATTTCAGTGGACACCAGCGTGTCAAGAAAGCTTTGAAGAACTAAAGAAGAGGTTAACAACAACGCCAGTTTTGGTATAGCCGGACATGAGCAAGAGCTTCGACATATATTATGACGCATCAAGACAAGGTCTTGGATGTGTGCTCATGCAAGAAGGACAAGTCGTAGCCTATGCATCGAGACAACTAAAGAAACATGAGCTGAATTACCCCACACATGACTTGGAACTTGCAGCCGTGGTACATGCCTTGAAGATTTGGAGACATTATATCCTTGGCCACCGATGTGACATCTATACGGATAACAAAAGCCTCAAGTATATATTCACGCAAACGGATCTGAATTTGAAGCAACGTCGATGGTTGGAACTAATCAAGGATTATGATGTTGGAACCAATTATCACCCCGGAAAGGCCAATGTAGTAGCTGATGCGTTGAGCCGAAAGGGAGCATGTCACCAACTCATGGTTCGGGAGCTGCCACCAGAGCTGTGCAAGGAGTTCGAACGGCTACATCTCGGGTTCTTGAACGAGATGGAAGTGATAGAACTGAACTCATCGCTGGAACAAGAGATACGAGATGGCCAAGCAATGGATGAGGAAATCAAGGAAAAAATCCGACAAGGCATAGAAACAGATTTCAAGGAAGACGAGAAAGGCACGCTTTGGTTAGGGAAAAGGATTTGTGTGCCTAACGTGAAGCACATCCGCGACACGATGTTAAAGGAGGCACATGACTCACCTTATTCCCTACACCCCGGCTGTACAAAGATGTACAAGGACCTGAAAACTTGCTATTGGTGGGATGGTATGAAAAGGGACATGGCTGAATATGTTGCCTTATGCGATATGTGCCAACGGGTGAAGGCCGAACATCAAAGATCCGCTGGACTGTTGCAGCCATTGAAAGTACCCGAGTGGAAGTGGGAAGATATCAGCATGGATTTCATCGTAGGATTGCCACGTACTCAATCAGATTATGACCCTATTTGGGTTATTATGGACCGATTGACGAAAACAGCCCATTTCTTCCTGTTAGAACCAAGTACAGTGTTGCACAACTAGCCGAGCTGTATATCGAGCAAATCGTGTGTCGCCATGAAGTTCCAAAGAGGATAGTTTCAGATCGGCGTTCTCAATTTACCTCTAGGTTCTGGAAGAAGCTGCATGAAGCCATGGGTACACGACTGAATTTCAGCTCCGCTTATCACCCGCAAACCGACGGGCAAACTGAGAGGACAAACCAAATTTTGGAAGACATGTTAAGAGCTTGCGCTTTGAAACATGGGCGTAGTTGGGATAATAGCTTGCTGTATGCTGAATTATCATACAACAACAGCTATCAAGCCAGCATGAAGATGTCACCCTTTGAAGCATTGTATGGTAGACGGTGTAGAATGATGAGGACATCACAACAGTGGATACTCACATTGATATACAAGGACCAATCACAAGAGGACGAGCACGATTACTAAATCAGCAGGTGAACTCGTTCCTAACTTCCTACGCATGTAATTTTGAGAATGGATTGCTATTGAATGATTTAATTGTTATTAGGAACCATGGACATGATCAACAAGTAAAGGGAGGAGGATTTGGGGACGTGGAGAATCAGATGGGACGTCCACAAGTTGATGGAAACAGTCACCAACTCGGACTCGAGTTCAACTCGGAGTCCAGGAGCAGTACATCTTAAAACGGACGCCCAGGATGCATACGGACTCCGTTTTCTATGTTCCACATATGCATGGAAAGATGAGAATATAAAATTTGCAATGGTTCTGGTCCCACAATAAAATTGGCCCGGAGTCGTTGGGAGTTGTCGAAACAAGTTGAATTCGGAGTTCTGTCCGGTGTTGCACCACCGTATTGGGCTTTTAGGCCTTGTATCCCGTATGAGTCCATTAGGGACGCATCTAAGGGTCTTATGGTCGAACCCTAGCCTTTAAATACTGCAGCCGCCGGCCATATTTTGTGGGTTTTGCTTAGATTAAACACTTTTGCCGTTCTACGGTTTGTGAGACCCCAATTTCGCAATTTCAGATTGCATCTTCGTCGTTCTTGCTTGTGTTCTCGGTTGCACCTGCAGGGATAGCCTTCTTGGCGAGGTCAAGCGTGTGAAGAACGGTTGATAACCAACGGAGCAGTGGTGTAGTGATTGCAGGGGTTCGGGTCTGCTCGAGTTCCTCGGATCATCAACGTCGAGATCTCCACGTCAATCGACCTACCTTTCGGAAGATCGGGCCTAAACTACTCATCATTTGGTATCAGATTTAAGGTTGCCCGTGAGGTACTTTGATTTCCCACTAGATTAGTTTTTATTTTTCATACCTAGAGTCCACAGAAAAAGCCACAAAAAAACATATCATGTTACCGATTCCTAGACTATAGTGCCTGCAAGTTTTCGTTTTTCAGTTTGCATTCCTATGGTCGAGTCTTGTTGCTGGTTTAGCTTTGTGTTTTTGGGTCATAGTTATCGTTTTTCTTCCTTGTTTTTCTTGCTGCTCACCTATTCCACAATCCCTAAACAACAAACCGAGCCACCAAGATCATCGGTTTGCCCTAGCTAGCCGCCTTGCGTGAACTCCCGCATCGCCAGCCCTAGAACAGGTGACAAACCATTGTGCCAGTCTCCTTGATTCATCACACAACATCCCATCAGCTGTCGTTGCTAAATTCCGATTGTTTTTCACATCCTATTGTGAGATCTTTTTCAAAACCGAGTTTGAATCAATATAAAAAAACAGTAAATCAGGTAGCCTACCTTAAAACGGTCATAACTTTTGCATACGAACTCGAAATCGGGCGATTTTTTTTCAAAATTGATCTACTCAAAATTTTGCAACCGATTTTCCACCGCTTCGCCGTGTTCGGCGAAATTTGTTTGGCCAAATTCCCCTCGGAAGATAGACTATCCAGCCTCTGAAGTTTCAGCACAAATTTTAAAGAATCTTCCTGATTTTCTATAGGCCACATCTTACATCCAATTGAGCTGCAAAGTTGTGTGCTTCCTATTTTTGTGCTCTCAAGTAAACAAAAAATATCATAAAAATATTAAAAAAAGAAAAAAAAAATAGTGAAGAGATCACATATATTAAAGCATTGACAGCACACACTTGAAACAGTTGGCCTATACACTTGTGCTGTACTTGTTGCTTATATCTTCCTGATCTTCTATTTGCCTCTCTACCACCTTGTGTTGTGCTAGGCCTAGAACACTTGTTAACCAGCAACAGTTCCTACATTGAATACTTATTCAACTTTTTTTTGCTGTTAACGATTTTCTTTGCCTATTAGCCACTATATTGTGCAATCCAAGCTCCACTCTTCCTCTTGAGCAGAACAGGTACCATTGCAATCACTCCACACTTTATTAGTTTTCACCGTCCACCGTTTACCACCTGCTGTGTCGGTAAGAACACTTGTAAGAACGTGGTAAGACGCTTGAGAGAGAGAGATTGTTTCCTTCCTTCCACTTTTCACATTGCCACTATCCTTTGTAGTTGATAGGGATAACATCTTTTTGTTGTCTTTTGTTTACTACTAACAATGGCAGAAGATAAAAGGGATGATGAATGTGTTCAACATGCTGAGTTGCGTGACATGATGAGGGAAATGACAGATATGTTCATCAAAACCCAAGCATCGACAGAGGCGTCATTGATGACCTTGAATCACCAACTTGCTGATCTTGTTGTTCGGATGGATACTCTTGAGGCGCGGCTGCCTCTCGCTGAAGATCATGAAGACGATGCTTATAATATGGAAGATCATAACAATCAACCACAACTTCCACGTTATCTACGAGGTATGGGAGGTAATTGTAAGGGCCTCAGTTTTGGCACACATTTGAAGTGTTCATCACCACACCACACACCTCATTTGAGGAAAGATGATGAACATAAATGAAGAGCATGTAACCACCATCAACATGCTCATTAGAGAACAAACTCACATATTGCAAAAGTGGTATTTCCCACATGTGATATAGGTGGGCTGGACTTATGAAAACTCCTACACATTGCTAAGGATGTCCATGCCAAGTTTCACCCAAATTCAAAACCTTTTTGAGGTCATTCTGGGTATAGATAGAAAGAGGACAGTTTGAAACCACATTCAAATTCAAACTGTTTTATCCCATGAATTTAAAAATGTGAGGCATATTCTTATTCAGCACATTTTTGTGATCTCACACACCAATTTTCACTCCATTTGGAGTTGATCTTGACATGAGCTAAGTTGGACGAATTCAAACTTTATTTGAATTCAAAACTGAACTTGTGCTGAAATTCACTCAAACCGAACCCAATTTGAATTCTATTCAATTCAAATGGCTCAGGGGTGAATAATTTGAATCACCAGGGGTATTATGGGGCTCACTGTTTACAACAGTGATTAGGAGTAAATTTCAGAGGTTAAAACCCCGGGTGGGACCCACATGTCATAGAGGGAAGAAGGAGAAACTTGCACCCAAAGTCAGAGTCTCGGTGGGAAATTCCGCTGAGCAGCTGTCGGCTGTGCCACCGAGCAGCTACCGGCGCCACCAGCTGCTTCCCTCTCCGTGCGTTGGCGCACAGGGCGGCTGGCTCGCGCCCCCGCGCGACCGGCACCGCCTCAGCCGAACAGGAGTCGGCCGGCTTTATCTTCTCGCGGGCAAACCCGAGCAGCGGCATCGTTTCTCGCCGCAGCTCTCTGCTCAATCGGGAAAACCAGCAAAACCATCTCCTCCTTCGTCCCTGAGCTGCTAGACGGACACCTGAGCTCGCACTCCACCTCTCCAACGCCAGAAACCTCGAGCTCCGACCTCCTTTGCCCAAAGATGATCGCCACCGCGGCGACCTAGCCTCAGCCGAGAGTCAGGCGCCCGTGGGTAGCGTTCCACAGGCATTTTCACGGTCCAGCGAGAGAGGCAACAGGAGAGCGCGACCACCGTGCTGCTCTCCTCCAAGTTTGGAAGCCAACCGTGAAGAATCCGCAGAGAATTTCCAGTTTTTGCTCCGGCGACCGTAAATCGAGCTTCCGGTACGGTTTCTTTAAATTCTCGCTCTATGATCTTTCGGAGGTCATCAAATCTTGCACATAGACGCTGGACTAGCCGGTGATCAAGTTCTTTTCTGCATCCGTAGCGTGAAACTGTCTAGGAGTGACGAATTTCGAGCTCGATCGAGGGTGGTCATGGCGGGCACGATCGGTCACACGGTGCCGACCGACTTGCCGCCATCCCTGAACCCTTTTGACACCTTGTCGAGCTTCCTAGAGGTACACTGATGCTGTAGGGCCGTTTGTTCGAGGTGTTGGCGGGTTTAGAAACCACGGTCGACGGTGTCGAACCTCAACCGAGGCCGCGGCACGTCGCCGAGCTACTTCCGGTCACCCCCAGCCCGACCTGTCACCCCCGACGTGTTCCTCGACGTCGACAACCCCCTGGCGGCGAGTTTCAGACCATGGGAGGTCCTGCAGCGGCAAGCCGGCGTGCCCCGAGTCTGCTCCGGCGAGGTCGGCGGCACGGGCGCGAGAGAACGGCGGGCGGAAGACGAAGCCGGTTGGCCCACGTGTCAGCGGCTGAAGAATTTAAATCGGGATCGGGTGTGGCCAGGGATCGGCTGTGCTGGCGCGCAAATACCCTGTGAGCTCCGGTGTGCCGGACACCTCCGCGCTCGACACGTGTGGTATCCCCGGTGTGCCGGACACCTCCGCGCTCAACACGTGTCCCCGCGGGCCCCGAGAGTTTAAACTTCTCCCCCGATTTTCAGAATTCTTCCAAACTTCAAATCCTCATAACTTTGGCTAGAAAGCTCCAAATCAGGTGAAGAAAATTTTTTTGGATTCAGCTCTCTGAGCACTTTCCAGCAATACCAAATTCAGCTCATGAAAGTGAATAGTTTCCAAGAATTAAATCCCTAAAGTTTAAACTGTTGGGAATTTTATCTGGAGAACTACTTTATGAAAAATTCTGAAATTTGGCTGAAAGGTTCATTGGAGAATCCCTGAATCCCAGTAAAATTTTCAGACTCATCCAAGTTTATTTAGTTACCCTAATTGGGTGATTAAGGGAACTGCCCAGAGAAAATAGAAAAATGTACAGAAACATTTTTCAGATTTTCTCGAATCTTAATTAGGACATAACTTTCTGTAGAATTCTTCAAATGACATGAAACCAATTCCATTAGAACCATCCTAAATTCTAGTTTCCAGAAAGTAGTGGTGGGAGCCATGAAAAACCTTGGAATTACTTAGAGGCTCAATTATTGACCAAAGAGGCTTTCATTTGTACAAGGTTCAATTGAACTTTGTTTCAAATAAAACTTGGTCACAACTCTGGTTAGGCCCCTACCAATCCACCATAAAAATTTCAGAACCAAAGGGGAGGGCTAGCTATAGTTATTAGCAATTATGTATTTAAGTTCACACATTGCATTTAAATTTACATGTAGTATTGTATTTAACGTGTAGCCATTGAAGAAGAGACCCCGGAAGTGCTGGATTTCCTTCTTCCGGACGAAGAACTAACTACTGACCAGCAGCAACAAGGCAAGCCCCGGTTTGCATTAACCTTGTTATAAGTTTTTACTTTGTTTACATGTGTCATATGAAGTATGTATGTGCATTAGGTATAGGATGAATGAAACCCCACTTGCATAACCAAAGGTTCCTAAAAGAGTGAGGGTAGTGTCAAGGACCTCGAGTAGACAGGCTATGCTTAATGATCCATAGGACTTCGGTACAAGTCGAGTAGTTGGAATCTACTCGCGAGATAGGCTTGGGACACACAGGTTCGGTTGAGTGATGTGAGATCACTTTAGTAATGAAAATGAGACTAGGTAGGGGCTAGGGCGTAGCAAGAGGAAGTCTTGTGTGCGCAGCCCTTCCCATGTCGATTGAGGACCGATCCGTGTGCGGCCCTGCTGAACAAGTATTGAACGTACCGAAGGCATATCGGATATATGGGCCCCGATAAACCGATGTAGCCTAAACCTCCGGGCGTCGAGGCATAACGCACCGATTTATAGGTGTAGGCTGAGCGCAGCAAGGTGGAAATCTGCCAACGGACATAGAGAGATGCTCCGTGTGGGGAACCTCCTGCTCGTTTCGGTGCGACCAGTTCGACGTTTGGGCTGTTGGGTGAAAGGTTGTCCCGTACGACATCGAGTGAGCGTGCTGTGCAGCTCCACGGGTGGGCGTACGTGACGTGCTCTTTGGGTTTCCCTGCAGGTGTATATTGAGTCGATTCGCCGTCCCTCGCGGTGACGAGTACCGCTTGTTCACTGCGTCGTAACGTAGATTAATGAATGAAGGGTTATGATTCAATATTGCTGATATGATATAACTTTGTATTGCTACATGTTTGCCACCAAATATTGCTTACTAAATTTCAGCTTCATGAACTGTTAACTTGTTGCTAAAAGATGAATTAAGGATGATCTTGTAGGCATGTCCATTTGCTGCAACAATGCTATCCTATGTCATTGTACACCTCATGTAGAGTTTCATCCTTAGGTGAGTCGGTTAAGCCTTGCTGAGCCTTCGTGCTCACGGTTGCTGCTTAAGTGTTTTTCAGGTGAGGAGCCACCCACGGACTCGGAGTACGAGTCCACCGGCGAGGGTTACTCTCCGTCGGGGACCACGGCTGAGTGGGAGCCGTACACGCCGCGCTGAGCTGAGGAGTGCAGCTAGTGTGGGTTGCCCTAGGGCTGGGCAACCACTTTTGCTAGATAGGCGGGCGTGAGTTGTATAAAAAAAACTTCTGCTGTGTAATAAAGACCCTAGTTTGTAACTGAGAAGTGTACTACTTTGTACATTCAGTTCGTTTTTCCCATGTAATATAATGTGTTCTTATGACGTGTGCTGTCGGGTGTCGCATCGCGCGGCACCACCCTCTGCGATCCTGGATGAGCGGATTCCGGTCCGCCACAGCCTGGTATCAGAGCTGCATTGGGGATAGCACAGTACTTAAGGACTGCATTACGGGAAAAATTAGGTATACGGTGAGGATTCGGTAGTTGCCCAAGTAAGGACTATATTAGCTTAGTTACTTAAAGTGGCAAAGACTAACTTATGTGTTATAATTCTGAATTTCAATTATGTAATGACGCACCTACGCTCTAGTAAGTATGGTAAGGAACGCCACCGAAAGCGGTTCAATTTCAGTTAGCTCCCTCTGACGAGGAACGTGGTTCAGGGAGTGATCTCATAGCTTGGTGTGATATCTCAATATGAAACTCTTGGACTCGTCATGTCCCTGAGTTCATATGAAACGCTGATCCCTAGCGTGCATTAGGCAAGTAAGTGGAGACCCCATCGCGTGATCAGTAACGCGAGAGTGTGTTTGTCTGGAAATAGCCCAGGAGGACATACGCAGCGCTTGCCATCGGCGTGCCCTGCAGGGCAGTAGGTGGTATCTGTTGGGTTGATAACATTCCCAACCGTGACGACCCGTTCATGACCTACTCGGGTTCCCTGTCGTGTGGTGTTGAAACACGATCACGTACCTTGAGACGTGACCTAACTCAAGGACGGCCGTATGACAATGATACGGGCGTTTGTTTTTACTTTCAAATATGAAACTGCCTGAAATGAATAACCTTTGAGTGCATCATTATTGTGTGGTTTTCTTCAGGTACTAACCACGTTGTATTCGTGTAGTAAACGTGTGCGAGAGATCGTTTAGTGCCACACTTGAGACGTATATGCTGGTATAATCCGGTTAGGATTTTCTTTTGTGAGGAACGTAGTACCGAGATATCATAGGTATATGCATGCAAAATAATGATAATAAAGAATTAAAATCTATAGGTTCAACATTTAGGACCTGGTTGGGTATAAGAATGGGATAGTGGAGCAGGATAGCCAAAGGGATGAAAAGCAGAGTGCTCTGTTTTGGGCAGCAAGGTTGCTGATCTTCAACAGGGCATAACTCGCAGGTCTTTTAGCCCAGGGAGGTGTGCTATATAGTTCTGGAAAGGTATTTAAGTACTCTACAACTTTGTTGTAGACTTCCAGAGCTGAAACACACCTTAAGATGGCTTATTTCCCATAGGAATGTAAACTGTCCAGAACCAGGACAAAGTGAAACATTCCCTGGACTGTTCTGTTTTTCGATGATAACTCCCAGCAGCAAAACCAAAAATTTTCATATGATACCTCCTTAGAAAGAGTAGAAGATGTGTGACATCTTTGCAATTCAAAGTTCCTGAAATTTCAGCACAGATTTCAGTAGAAACTTGGATGGAAAACAGCAACTTCCAAAGGAGGTGCTGTTAAAATTCTTCCAGAAATTCTGCTGACTTTGATTTAGCATAACTTTTTAACCAAAGCTGATCTGGGGGCAAATGAATACTCGTTGGAAAGATACTGAAGTTAAATTTAAATTTGGTATTCAACTTGAATCATGAAAATGCCCAGAACCAGATCAAAATTTGGAATAGGTAGAAACTGGTCATTCTGACAGAAGAATGACAGTTGAACTCATTGGAGAGGGTGTGGTACCCTAAGGGTGGTATACGTGATGACAAAGCGATAGTAATATCTCGTAGTGACCAAACCTAGTTGTGGTGAGCTTCCAAAGTGGAGGTTCATCAAGTTGGGTTAAACTAACTTGTGTTTGGTCTGGTAATGGTGTAACTTGTGCAAAGTTATTACATTATCTACTTACGAGATGTATCGCATGTTTTTATTGTCATTAGATTGTTACGTCTATTGTTTGGACTGCATGCAATCTGTTGCGGGACTGATGTTATTGTCGTATGGTTGCAGATGGTTCGCACTAGGACCACGCACGAGGTTGGTGGCTCTAGCCAAGGGGGAGGCGATGACTCCCAGCCACCGACCTACGACAGCACCCCGCAGCAGCAGCCACCACCGCCGCCTCCGCTTACTCTAGCGGATGTGATAGCGGCATTGGTGGGAGGTCGTGAGGAGCAGACCGACCTGCTCCGCACGATCGTGCAGAATACGTCTCAGGCGGGGGACGTCAAGACAGAGGGCCTCGTGAGCCCCGGGAAGTGTCGTACTCGGATTCCATGAGTATGCACCCTCCAGTGTTCACCGAAGCCGAAGAACCACTGGAGGCGGACAACTGGCTGCGGACTATCGAGTCCAAGTTCGGGCTGCTCCAATGTACGGAGCGGCAGAAGACCCTGTTCGCAGCACAGCAGCTCCACGGTGCCGCTGGTGCGTGGTGGGCGAATTATGTCGCCTCACGTCCGGCTGGCCATGCCGTGGAATGGCAAGAGTTCCGGGAGGCGTTCCGCGCCTATCACATTCCTCCCGGAATCATGAAGAGGAAGTTCCAAGAATTCTTGGAGCTGAAGCAGGGCGGGAGGAGTGCCCACGGATACTCCCGTGCCTTCAACCATCTGGCGCAGTATGCGTCAGACTATATCTCCACGGAGGAGAAGAAGAGGGAGCATTTCTATCGGGGGTTACACCCCGAAATGAAGACGCACCTCGTTCAGTGGAATCGTGGCACATTCAACGACTTAGTCAATGTCGCGATCATGCAAGAGGATGCTCAGCGGGAGTTGGCAGCTGAGCAGAGGAAGCGCAGCGCTCCACCTAGCAGCGGTGGTGGCGCGCCTCAGAAGTACCGTATGGTGTATCGGACACCATCCGGGCAGCAGTGGCGTCCACCGGCGCGACCTCAACAGTTCGGGGGACGTTCGTTCCAAGCACCCCCGTTCCGTCCGCCGATGCCACCACCAAGACAGCAGCAGCAGCAGCAGACGGTACCCCGGGCGTTTCCACCGCCACAACGCGCCCCGGGATTCCGTCCACCGATCAGCGGGGGACCGCCCCGTTTCACCTGCTTCACGTGTGGCCAGGCGGGCCACTTCGCGAAGGACTGTCCCCAGGGGCAGCAGAGCAGCGGGCAAGCCCAGCTCCAGGGCGGTGCTCGAGGCCGACCTCCGGTGAAGAAGGTTGGTCAGCGGACTGGAGGCGTCCGCAACCTCGACAATGAGGACGCCCCAGAAGGAGACAACGTGCTGGCGGGTACGTTCACTCTCAACCATCAAGCCATCGTCATATTGTTTGATTCTGGTGCGACCCACAACTTTATAAGTGCATCATATGTGGTTAAGCATCAGCTGGAAGTCTTTCCAACCGAGTGTTCGTATATGATCTGCTCACCGGGAGGAAAGATTTCAGCAACGATGATGGTTCCAAAAGCACCACTGTGCTTAGGTGGGAAGATATATCCCACCACTATGATTATCCTTGAGGGACAGAAGATTGATGCAATCTTGGGAATGTCATGGCTAGGTTACCATGGCGCTGTCCTGGAAACCCTATCACGGACGGTTCACCTCAACTCCCCATTACATCGTCCGCAGTCCCTCCCATTAGATAATCCAGTCCGGGAAGTTTCGGTGATCCACAATACTGAAGCTCTCAAGTTGGAGGACATCCCCATAGTCCGTGAGTATCCTGACATGTTTCCGGATGATCTTCCGGGCATGCCACCTGAGCGGGATGTCGAGTTCAAGATTGAGCTCGCACCCGGGACTACGCCCATATCACGGAGACCATACAAGATGGCTCCAAATGAGCTGGCGGAACTGAAAGAACAGCTCAATGATCTGTTGAGCAAGGGTTTCATTAGGCTGAGTTCCTCGCCTTGGGGATGCTCGGCGTTGTTCGTGAAGAAGAAAGATGAAACCTTGAGGCTGTGTGTGGATTACCGGCCGCTCAACGCCGTCACCATCAAGAATAAGTACCCACTGCCCCGCATCGACATATTGTTTGATCAACTTGTGGGTGCAAGTGTGTTCTCAAAGATGGACCTTCGCTCTGGATATCACCAGATCAAGATCTGGGCAGAGGATATCCCGAAGACGGCCTTCTCGACAAGATACGGATTGTATGAATATCTCGTCATGTCCTTTGGTCTCACAAATGCTCAAGCCCATTTCATGTATCTCATGAACTCGGTGTTCATGCCGGAGCTGGACAAGTTCGTGGTAGTGTTCATCGACGATATCTTGGTTTATTCCAAGACAGAAGCCGAACATGCCGAACACTTGTGGATCGTTCTTCAACGATTGCGAGACCACAAGCTTTACGCCAAGTTCAGTAAATGCGAGTTTTGGATCAGCCAAGTGCCATTCTTGGGACATATCATCTCAGCAGAAGGCATTGCGGTTGACCCAAGCAAAATAGAGCAAGTGCTGAAATGGAAAGCTCCCACTTCAGTTCATGAAGTCAGAAGCTTCCTCGGGTTAGCAGGATACTATAGGAGATTCATTCCAAGCTTCTCCAAGCTCGCTAAGACGATGACAGAATTGCTGAAGAAAGGGATGAAGTATGTTTGGAACACGGCGTGTGAAGGAGCGTTCCAAGCATTGGTGAAGCATCTCACAACAGCCCCGGTCTTAGCTCAGCCGGATACAACAAAGCCCTTCGACGTGTATTGTGACGCGTCCGGTATTGGGCTTGGCTGCGTGTTGATGCAGGAAGGACGTGTGGTCGCCTATGGCTCACGCCAACTTCGGAACCATGAGCAGCATTATCCTACTCATGATCTTGAGCTTGCTGCCGTGGTGTTGGCGCTAAAAATGTGGAGGCACTATCTCCTGGGGAATCTGGTGCACCTCTACACCGACCACAAGAGCTTGAAATACATTTTCACCCAGAAGGAGCTGAATATGAGGCAAAGGAGGTGGTTAGAATTAATCAAGGACTATGAAATTGAGATTCACTACCAACCCGGCAAGGCGAATGTGGTTGCCGACACGCTGAGTCAGAAATCACATGTCCATCACCTCACCATTACACCGGTGGAGGAGGAAGAGCCAAGTTTATACTTGGTTCCTTATGGATCGCTGTACAACCTTGCCCTCATCCCTACTATTAGGGAGGACATCATTGCAGCTCAGAAAGATGATAAAGGCATGGCACATCTCCGGAGACGGATAGACAACGGGGAAATCAAATGTTTCCGGAAGGATTATGAGGCGAAGCTGTGGTTCAATGACCGCATAGTCGTACCCCGGGATATGGAGTTGAGAAAGAAGATCCTCGATGAAGCTCACTTGTACAAGTACTCCATTCATCCGGGCAGCAACAAAATGTACCAAGATTTGAAAAAGAAGTTTTGGTGGACACGGATGAAGCGGGAGGTAGCTAAGTACGTATCCGAGTGCGATACGTGCCGACGAGTGAAAGCTGATCACATGAAGAAATCAGGGCTGCTGCAACCCCTGAAGATCCCGGCATGGAAATGGGAAGATGTGAGCATGGATTTTATTGTGGGATTACCCCTAACATCCAACAAGCATGATTCCATATGGGTAATCATTGATCGGTTAACCAAGACGGCTCACTTCATTCTGGTGAATACACGTTACAATGCCGGCAAATATGCGGAGCTATACATAGTGAAGATTATATGCCTATACGGGGTACCCAAGACCATTGTCTCAGATCGAGGTGCATTATTTGTATCTCGCTTTTGGGAGCAGCTACACGCTGCATTGGGTACTAAGTTGATCAGGAGCTCCGCTTATCACCCTCAGACAGATGGGCAAACAGAGAGGGTGAATCAAGTCCTGGAAGACATGTTGAGAGCATGTGCCATCCACCATGGTAGGAACTGGGATGATCACCTACCATTGGCGGAATTCTCGTACAACAACGGCTATCAGGCGAGTATCAAAATGGCACCTTACGAAGCTCTCTACGGTCGTAAATGCCGCACCCCATTAAATTGGTGCGAGTCCGGTGAAAGGGTCATATTCGGGGTTGATGTGGTGAACGACACCGAAGAGCGCGTTCGGACAATTCAAGCCAATTTGAAGGCCGCTCAATCCCGGCAGAATAGCTACGCTGATAAGAGGCGTAGACCGTTGCATTTTGACGTTGGGGAACATGTGTACCTCTGCGTGTCTCCGATGAAGGGCGTGCACCGGTTCGGTGTGAAGGGGAAGCTCGCTCCCCGTTTTATTGGACCCTATGCTATCACCGAGAAGTGTGGACCAGCAGCGTATAGATTGGAGCTACCGGCATCCCTGGCTGGTGTCCATGATGTTTTCCATGTTTCGCAACTGCGAAAATGTTTGAAGCATACAGCTGCTGTTCCTACCGAAGACATCAGCGAGCTCAAACCGGATTTAACATATGATGAGTATCCGGTGGAAATTCTTGATGAGAAAGCCCGAACCACGCGTAGCAGAACGTTGTGGTTCTACAAGATCCTCTGGAGTAACCACACCGTGGAAGAAGCGACGTGGGAGAGCGAGGAATTCCTTCGCTCAAATTACCCGGAGTTCATGGCTTCTCAACACGGGTAAGTCCCTACTACATCGCTATCTCTTCTTTTGTAATCTCGGGACGAGATTCTTTTAAGGGGGGAGGAATGTAAGGGCCTCAGTTTTGGCACACATTTGAAGTGTTCATCACCACACCACACACCTCATTTGAGGAAAGATGATGAACACAAATGAAGAGCATGTAACCACCATCAACATGCTCATTAGAGAACAAACTCACATATTGCAAAAGTGGTATTTCCCACATGTGATATAGGTGGGCTGGACTTATGAAAACTCCTACACATTGCTAAGGATGTCCATGCCAAGTTTCACCCAAATTCAAAACCTTTTTGAGGTCATTTTGGGTATAGATAGAAAGAGGACAGTTTGAAACCACATTCAAATTCAAACTGTTTTATCCCATGAATTTAAAAATGTGAGGCATATTCTTATTCAGCACATTTTTGTGAGCTCACACACCAATTTTCACTCCATTTGGAGTTGATCTTGACATGAGCTAAGTGGGACGAATTCAAACTTTATTTGAATTCAAAACTGAACTTGTGCTGAAATTCACTCAAACCGAACCCAATTTGAATTCTATTCAATTCAAATGGCTCAGGGGTGAATAATTTGAATCACCAGGGGTATTATGGGGCTCACTGTTTACAACAGTGATTAGGAGTAAATTTCAGAGGTTAAAACCCCGGGTGGGACCCACATGTCATAGAGGGAAGAAGGAGAAACTTGCACCCAAAGTCAGAGTCTCGGTGGGAAATTCCGCCGAGCAGCTGTCGGCTGTGCCACAGAGCAGCTACCGGCGCCACCAGCTGCTTCCCTCTCCACGTGTTGGCGCCCAGGGCGGCTGGTTCGCGCCCCCGCGCGACCGGCACCGCCTCAGCCGAACAGGAGTCGGCCGGCTTTATCTTCTCGCGGGCAAACCTGAGCAGCAGCATCGTTTCTCGCCGCAGCTCTCTTCTCAATCGGGAAAACCAGCAAAACCATCTCCTCCTTCGTCCCTGAGCTGCTAGACAGCCACCTGAGCTCGCACTCCACCTCTCCAACGCCAGAAACCTCGAGCTCCGACCTCCTTTGCCCAAAGATCGCCACCGCGGCGACCTAGCCTCAGCCGAGAGTTTAGGCGCCCGTGGGCAGCGTTTCACAGGCGTTTTCACGGTCCAGCGAGAGAGGCAACAGAAGCGCGCGACCACCGTGCTGCTCTCCTCCAAGTTTGGAAGCCAACCATGAAGAATCCGCAGAGAATTTCCAGTTTTTGCTCTGGCGACCGTAAACCGAGCTTCCGGTACGGTTTCTTTAAATTCTCGCTCTATGATCTTTCGGAGGTCATCAAATCTTGCACATAGACGCTGGACTAGCCGGCGATCAAGTTCTTTTCTGCATCCGTAGCGTGAAACTGTCTAGGAGTGACGAATTTTGAGCTCGATCGAGGGCGGTCATGGCGGGCACGATCAGTCACACGGTGCCGACCGACTTGCCGCCATCCCTGAACCCTTTTGACACCTTGTCGAGCTTCCTAGAGGTACACTGATGCTGTAGGGCCGTTTGTTCGAGGTGTTGGCGGATTTAGAAACCACGGTCGACGGTGTCGAACCTCAACTGAGGCCGCGGCACGTCGCCGAGCTACTTCCGGTCACCCCCAGCCCGACCTGTCACCCCCGACGTGTTCCTCGACGTCGAGAACCCCCTGGCGGCGAGTTTCAGACCATGGGAGGTCCGGCAGCGGCGAGCCGGCGAGCCCCGAGTCTGCTCCGGCGAGGTCGGCGGCGCGGGCGCGAGAGAACAGCGGGCGGAAGACGAAGCCGGCTGGCCCACGTGTCAGCGGCTGAAGAATTTAAATCGAGATCGGGTGTGGCCAGGGATCGGCTGTGCTGGCGCGCAAATACCCTGTGAGCTCCGGTGTGCCGGACACCTCCGCGCTCGACACGTGTGGTATCCCCGGTGTGCCGGACACCTCCGCGCTCAACACGTGTCCCCGCGGGCCCCGAGAGTTTAAACTTCTCCCCCGATTTTCAGAATTCTTCCAAACTTCAAATCCTCATAACTTTGGCTAGAAAGCTCCAAATCGGGTGAACCAAATTTTGTTGGATTCAGCTCTCTGAGCACTTTCCAGAAATACTAAATTCAGCTCATGAAAGTGAATAGTTTCCCAGAATTAAATCCCTAAAATTTAAACTGTTGGGAATTTTATCTGGAGAATTACTTTATGAAAAATTCTGAAATTTGGCTGAAAGGTTCATTGGAGAATCCCTGAATCCCAGTAAAATTTTCAGACTCATCCAAGTTCATTTAGTTACCCTAATTGGGTGATTAAAGGAACTGCCCAGAGAAAATAGAAAAATGTACAGAAACATTTTTCAGATTTTCTCCAATCTTAATTAGGACATAACTTTCTGTAGAATTATTCAAATGACATGAAACCAATTCCATTAGAACCATCCTAAATTCTAGTTTCCAGAAAGTAGTGGTGGGAGCCATGAAAAACCCTGGAATTACTTAGAGGCTCAATTATTGACCAAAGAGGCTTTTATTTGTACAAGGTTCAATTGAACTTTGTTTCAAATAAAACTTGGTCACAACTCTGGTTAGGCCCCTACCAATCGACCATAAAAATTTCAGAACCAAAGGGGAGGGATAGCTAGAGTTATTAGCAATTATATATTTAAGTTCACACATTGCATTTAAATTTACATGTAGTATTGTATTCAACGTGTAGCCATTGAACAAGAGACCCCAGAAGTGCTGGATTTCTTTCTTCCGGACGAAGAACTAACTACTGACCAGCAGCAACAAGGCAAGCCCCGGTTTGCATTAACCTTGTTATAAGTTTTTACTTTGTTTACATGTGTCATATGAAGTATGTATGTGCATTAGGTATAGGATGAATGAAACCCCACTTGCATAACCAAATGTTCCTAAAAGAGTGAGGGTAGTGTCAAGGACCTCGAGTAGACAGGCTATGCTTAATGATCCATAGGACTTCGGTACAAGTCGAGTAGTTGGAATCTACTCGCGAGATAGGCTTGGGACACACGGGTTCGGTTGAGTGATGTGAGATCACTTTAGTAATGAAAATGAGACTAGGTAGGGGCTAGGGCGTAGCAAGAGGAAGTCTTGTGTGCGCAGCCCTGCCCATGTCGATTGAGGACCGATCCGTGTGCGGCCCTGCTGAACAAGTATTGAACGTACCAAAGGCATATCGGATATATGGGCCCCGATAAACCGATGTAGCCTAAACCTCCGGGCGTCGAGGCATAACACACCGATTTATAGGTGTAGGCTGAGGGCAGCAAGGTGGAAATCTGCCAACGGACATAGAGAGATGCTCCGTGTGGGGAACCTCCTGCTCGTTTCGGTGCGACCGGTTCGATGTTTGGGCTGTTGGGTGAAAGGTTGTCCCGTACGACATCGAGTGAGCGTGCTGTGCAGCTCCACGGGTGGGCGTACGTGACGTGCTCTTTGGGTTTCCCTGCAGGTGTATATTGAGTCGATTCGCCGTCCCTCGCGGTGATGAGTACCGCTTGTTCACTGCGTCGTAACGTAGATTAATGAATGAAGGGTTATGATTCAATATTGCTGATATGATATAACTTTGTATTGCTACATGTTTGCCACCAAATATTGCTTACTAAATTTCAGCTTCATGAACTGTTAACTTGTTGCTAAAAGATGAATTAAGGATGATCTTGTAGGCGTGTCCATTTGCTGCAACAATGCTATCCTATGTCATTGTACACCTCATGTAGAGTTTCATGCTTAGTTGAGTCGGTTAAGCCTTGCTGAGCCTTCGTGCTCACGGTTGCTGCTTAAGTTTTTTTTAGGTGAGGAGCCACCCACGGACTGGGAGTACGAGTCCACCGGCGAGGGTTACCCTCCGTCGGTGACCACGGCTGAGTGGGAGCCGTACACGCCGCGCTGAGCTGAGGAGTGCAGCTAGTGTGGGTTGCCCTAGGGCTGGGCAACCACTTTTGCTAGATAGGCGGGCGTGAGTTGTATAAAAGAAACTTCCGCTGTGTAATAAAGACCCTAGTTTGTAACTGAGAAGTGTACTACTTTGTACATTCAGTTTGTTTTTCCCATGTAATATAATGTGTTCTTATGACGTGTGCTGTCGGGTGTCGCATCGCGCGGCACCACCCTCTGCGATCCTGGATGAGCGGATTCCGGTCCGCCACAGCCTGGTATCAGAGCTGCATTGGGGATAGCACAGTACTTAAGGACTGCATTACGGGAAAAATTAGGTATACGGTGAGGATTCGGTAGTTGCCCAAGTAAGGACTATATTAGCTTAGTTACTTAAAGTGGCAAAGACTAACTTATGTGTTATAATTCTGAATTTCAATTATGTAACGACGCACCTACGCTCTGGTAAGTATGGTAAGGAACGCCACCGAAAGCGGTTCAATTTCGGTTAGCTCCCTCTGACGAGGAACGTGGTTCAGGGATTGATCTCATAGCTTGGTGTGAGACGTCAATATGAAACTCTTGGACTCGTCATGTCCCTGAGTTCATATGAAATGCTGATCCCTAGTGTGCATTAGGCAAGTAAGTGGAGACCCCATCGCATGGTCAGTAACGCGAGAGTGTGTTCGTCTGGAAATAGCCCAGGAGGACATACGCAGCGCTTGCCATCGGCGTGCCCTGCAGGGCAGTAGGTGGTATCTGTTGGGTTGATAACATTCCCAACCGTGACGACCCGTTCATGACCTACTCGGGTTCCCTGTCGTGTGGTGTTGAAACACGATCACGTACCTTGAGACGTGACCTAACTCAAGGACGGCCGTATGACAATGATACGGGCGTTTGTATTTACTTTCAAATATGGAACTGCCTGAAATGAATAACCTTTGAGTGCATCATTATTGTGTGGTCTTCTGCAGGTACTAACCACGTTGTATTCGTGTAGTAAACGTGTGCGAGAGATCGTTTAGTGCCACACTTGAGACGTATATGCTGGTATAATCCGGTTAGGATTTTCTTTTGTGAGGAACGTAGTACCGAGATATCATAGGCATATGCATGCAAAATAATGAGAATAAAGAATTAAAATCTATAGGTTGAACATTTAGGACCTGGTTGGGTATAAGAATGGGATAGTGGAGCAGGATAGCCAAAGGGATGAAAAGCAGAGTGCTCTGTTTTGGGCAGCAAGGTTGCTGATCTTCAACAGGGCATAACTCGCAGGTCTTTTAGCCCAGGGAGGTGTGCTATATAGTTCTGGAAAGGTATTTAAGTACTCTACAACTTTGTTGTAGACTTCCAGAGCTGAAACACACCTTAAGATGGCTTATTTCCCATAGGAATGTAAACTGTCAAGAACCAGGACAAAGTGAAACATTCCCTGGACTGTTCTGTTTTTCGATGATAACTCCCAGCAGCAAAACCAAAAATTTTCATATGATACCTCCTTAGAAAGAGTAGAAGATGTGTGACATCTTTGCAATTCAAAGTTCCTGAAATTTCAGCACAGATTTCAGTAGAAACTTGGATGGAAAACAGCAACTTCCAAAGGAGGTGCTGTTAAAATTCTTCCAGAAATTCTGCTGACTTTGATTTAGCATAACTTTTTAACCAAAGCTGATCTGGGGGCAAATGAATACTCGTTGGAAAGATACTGAAGTTAAATTTAAATTTGGTATTCAACTTGAATCATGAAAATGCCCAGAACCAGATCAAAATTTGGAATAGGTAGAAACTGGTCATTCTGACAGAAGAATGACAGTTGAACTCATTGGAGAGGGTGTGGTACCCTAAGGGTGGTATACGTGATGACAAAGTGATAGTAATATCTCGTAGTGACCAAACCTAGTTGTGGTGAGCTTCCAAAGTGGAGGTTCATCAAGTTGGGTTAAACTAACTTGTGTTTGGTCTGGTAATGGTGTAACTTGTGCAAAGTTATTACATTATCTACTTACGAGATGTATCGCATGTTTTTATTGTCATTAGGTTGTTACGTCTATTGTTTGGACTGCATGCAATCTGTTGCGGGACTGATGTTATTGTCGTATGGTTGCAGATGGTTCGCACTAGGACCACGCACGAGGTTGGTGGCTCTAGCCAAGGGGGAGGCGATGACTCCCAGCCACCGACCTACGACAGCACCCCGCAGCAGCAGCCACCACCGCCGCCTCCGCTTACTCTAGCGGATGTGATAGCGGCATTGGTGGGAGGTCGTGAGGAGCAGACCGACCTGCTCCGCACGATCGTGCAGAATACGTCTCAGGCGGGGGGACGTCAAGACAGAGGGCCTCGTGAGCCCCGGGAAGTGTCGTACTCGGATTCCATGAGTACGCACCCTCCAGTGTTCACCGAAGCCGAAGAACCACTGGAGGCGGACAACTGGCTGCGGACTATCGAGTCCAAGTTCGGGCTGCTCCAATGTACGGAGCGGCAGAAGACCCTGTTCGCAGCACAGCAGCTCCACGGTGCCGCTGGTGCGTGGTGGGCGAATTATGTCGCCTCACGTCCGGCTGGCCATGCCGTGGAATGGAAAGAGTTCCGGGAGGCGTTCCGCGCCTATCACATTCCTCCCGGAATCATGAAGAGGAAGTTCCAAGAATTATTGGAGCTGAAGCAGGGCGGGAGGAGTGCTCACGGCTACTCCCGTGCCTTCAACCATCTGGCGCAGTATGCGTCAGACTATATCTCCACGGAGGAGAAGAAGAGGGAGCATTTCTATCGGGGGTTACACCCCGAAATGAAGACGCACCTCGTTCAGTGGAATCGTGGCACATTCAACGACTTAGTCAATGCCGCGATCATGCAAGAGGATGCTCAGCGGGAGTTGGCAGCTGAGCAGAGGAAGCGCAGCGCTCCACCTAGCAGCGGTGGTGGCGCGCCTCAGAAGTACCGTATGGTGTATCGGACACCATCCGGGCAGCAGTGGCGTCCACCGGCGCGACCTCAACAGTTCGGGGGACGTTCGTTCCAAGCACCCCCGTTCCGTCCGCCGATGCCACCACCAAGACAGCAGCAGCAGAAGCAGCAGACGGTACCCCGGGCGTTTCCACCGCCACAACGCGCCCCGGGATTCCGTCCACCGATCAGCGGGGGACCGCCCCGTTTCACCTGCTTCACGTGTGGCCAGGCGGGCCACTTCGCGAAGGACTGTCCCCAGGGGCAGCAGAGCAGCGGGCAAGCCCAGCTCCAGGGCGGTGCTCGAGGCCGACCTCCGGTGAAGAAGGTTGGTCAGCGGACTGGAGGCGTCCGCAACCTCGACAATGAGGACGCCCCAGAAGGAGACAACGTGCTGGCGGGTACGTTCACTCTCAACCATCAAGCCATCGTCATATTGTTTAATTCTGGTGCGACCCACAACTTTATAAGTGCATCATATGTGGTTAAGCATCAGCTGGAAGTCTTTCCAACCGAGTGTTCGTATATGATCTGCTCACCGGGAGGAAAGATTTCAGCAACGATGATGGTTCCAAAAGCACCACTGTGCTTAGGTGGGAAGATATATCCCACCACTATGATTATCCTTGAGGGACAGAAGATTGATGCAATCTTGGGAATGTCATGGCTAAGTTACCATGGCGCTGTCCTGGAAACCCTATCACGGACGGTTCACCTCAACTCCCCATTACATCGTCCGCAGTCCCTCCCATTAGATAATCCAGTCCGGGAAGTTTCGGTGATCCACAATACTGAAGCTCTCAAGTTGGAAGACATCCCTGTTGTCCGTGAGTATCCTGACGTGTTTCCGGATGATCTTCCGGGCATGCCACCTGAGCGGGAT
Organism: Neostapfia colusana; assembly: GCA_030760725.1. Lineage (NCBI taxonomy): Eukaryota > Viridiplantae > Streptophyta > Magnoliopsida > Poales > Poaceae > Neostapfia > Neostapfia colusana. The sequence goes on along the minus strand of JASWHV010000017.1, from coordinate 16,405,613 downwards.
GTCGAGTTCAAGATTGAGCTCGCACCCGGGACTACGCCCATATCACGGAGACCATACAAGATGGCTCCAAATGAGCTGGCGGAACTGAAAGAACAGCTCAATGATCTGTTGAGAAAGGGTTTCATTAGGCCGAGTTCCTCGCCTTGGGGATGCTCGGCGTTGTTCGTGAAGAAGAAAGATGAAACCTTGAGGCTGTGTGTGGATTACCGGCCGCTCAACGCCGTCACCATCAAGAATAAGTACCCACTGCCCCGCATCGACATATTGTTTGATCAACTTGTGGGTGCAAGTGTGTTCTCAAAGATGGACCTTCGCTCTGGATATCACCAGATCAAGATCCGGGCGGAGGATACCCCGAAGACGGCCTTCTCGACGAGATACGGATTGTATGAATATCTCGTCATGTCCTTTGGTCTCACAAATGCTCTAGCCCATTTCATGTATCTCATGAACTCGGTGTTCATGCCGGAGCTGGACAAGTTTGTGGTAGTGTTCATCAACGATATCTTGGTTTATTCCAAGACAGAAGCCGAACATGCCGAACACTTGTGGATCGTTCTTCAACGATTGCGAGACCACAAGCTTTATGCCAAGTTCAGTAAATGCGAGTTTTGGATCAGCCAAGTGCCATTCTTGGGACATATCATCTCAGCAGAAGGCATTGCGGTTGACCCAAGCAAAATAGAGCAAGTGCTGAAATGGAAAGCTCCCACTTCAGTTCATGAAGTCAGAAGCTTCCTCGGGTTAGCGGGATACTATAGGAGATTCATTCCAAGCTTCTCCAAGCTCGCTAAGACGATGATAGAATTGCTGAAGAAAGGGATGAAGTATGTTTGGAACACGGCGTGTGAAGGAGCGTTCCAAGCATTGGTGAAGCATCTCACAACAGCCCCGGTCTTAGCTCAGCCGGATACAACAAAGCCCTTCGACGTGTATTGTGACGCGTCCGGTATTGGGCTTGGCTGCGGGTTGATGCAGGAAGGACGTGTGGTCGCCTATGGCTCATGCCAACTTCGGAACCATGAGCAGCATTATCCGACTCATGATCTTGAGCTTGCTGCCGTGGTGTTGGCGCTAAAAATGTGGAGGCACTATCTCCTGGGGAATCTGGTGCACCTCTACACCGACCACAAGAGCTTGAAATACATTTTCACCCAGAAGGAGCTGAATATGAGGCAAAGGAGGTGGTTAGAATTAATCAAGGACTATGAAATTGAGATTCACTACCACCCCGGCAAGGCGAATGTGGTTGCCGACGCGCTGAGTCAGAAATCACATGTCCATCACCTCACCATTACACCGGTGGAGGAGGAAGAGCCAAGTTTATACTTGGTTCCTTATGGATCGCTGTACAACCTTGCCCTCATCCCTACTATTAGGGAGGACATCATTGCAGCTCAGAAAGATGATAAAGGCATGGCACATCTCCGGAGACGGATAGACAACGGGGAAATCAAATGTTTCCGGAAGGATTATGAGGCGACGCTGTGGTTCAATGACCGCATAGTCGTACCCCGGGATATGGAGTTGAGAAACAAGATCCTCGATGAAGCTCACTTGTCCAAGTACTCCATTCATCCGGGCAGCAACAAAATGTACCAAGATTTGAAAAAGAAGTTTTGGTGGACACGGATGAAGCGGGAGGTAGCTAAGTACGTATCCGAGTGCGATACGTGCCGACGAGTGAAAGCTGATCACATGAAGAAATCAGGGCTGCTGCAACCCCTGAAGATCCCGGCATGGAAATGGGAAGATGTGAGCATGGATTTCATTGTGGGATTACCCCTAACATCCAACAAGCATGATTCCATATGGGTAATCGTTGATCGGTTAACCAAGACGGCTCACTTCATTCTGGTGAATACACGTTACAATGCCGGCAAATATGCGGAGCTATACATAGCGAAGATTCTATGCATATACGGGGTACCCAAGACCATTGTCTCAGATCGAGGTGCATTATTTGTATCTCGCTTTTGGGAGCAGCTACACGCTGCATTGGGTACTAAGTTGATCAGGAGCTCCGCTTATCACCCTCAGACAGATGGGCAAACAGAGAGGGTGAATCAAGTCCTGGAAGACATGTTGAGAGCATGTGCCATCCACCATGGTAGGAACTGGGATGATCACCTACCATTGGCGGAATTCTTGTACAACAACGGCTATCAGGCGAGTATCAAAATGGCACCTTACGAAGCTCTCTACGGTCGTAAATGCCGCACCCCATTAAATTGGTGTGAGTCCGGTGAAAGGGTCATATTCGGGGTTGATGTGGTGAACGACGCCGAAGAGCGCGTTCGGACAATTCAAGCCAATTTGAAGGCCGCTCAATCCCGGCAGAAGAGCTACGCTGATAAGAGGCGTAGACCGTTGCATTTTGACGTTGGGGAACACGTGTACCTCCGCGTATCTCCGATGAAGTGCGTGCACCGGTTCGGTGTGAAGGGGAAGCTCGCTCCCCGTTTTATTGGACCCTATGCTATCACCGAGAAGTGTGGACCAGCAGCGTATAGATTGGAGCTACCGGCATCATAACAATTTTAATCGCCCTCTTGATGATCTTTTTGCTAAAGTCAAATTTACTATACCCTCTTTTTCTGGTGCTTATGATGCTGAGTCATATCTTGATTGGGAGATGACAGTAGAGCAGAAATTTAATGCCCACCTTGTTCCTGAACAACATAGAGTTCGTCAAGCCACTAGTGAGTTTAAAGATTTTGCTATCATATGGTGGAATGAACTTGTTAAAACTAGAACTGATCCTCCAACATGGGATAGATTAAAGGAAGCTATGCGTATTCGTTTTGTTCCTCCTTCTTTTCAGCGGGACCTTCGCAAAAAATTGCAGCGCTTAGACCAAGGTAACATGTCCGTAGAGGAGTATTATCAAGAGTTACAAAAGGGTATGTTGCGCTGTGGGGTAGTAGAGGACATGGATGATAAAATAGCTCGTTTTTATGGGGGGTTGAGGCGTGAAATTCAGGACATTGTTGATTATAAGGAATATGATACTGTTAACAGATTATTTCAGATGGCTATGTTGGCAGAAAAAGAATTGCAGGGCCGCCAACAGCAGCAACACCAACGCATGAGGAGCACATTTACATCGCGTTCGACATCTACACCATCCAAAACAGCACCATCTTCGAGTTTTCCTACTGCCACTACACCATCCAATGGTGGCCAATGAACTTCATCTACTGCTCCATTTCCTCACGCGCCGGAGGGCAGCAAGACGACATCATTAAAGCCTACGTCTTCCACTCCTTCCACAAGTTGTACTTCCAACATTAAGTGTCACCGCTGCCAGGGAGTTGGTCATGTGATGAAAGATTGCCCTAGCAAACGAGCATACATAGCACGAGATGATGACGGGTATGATAGTACTTCGGATGTTGAAGATGAATATTCTCTTACTACTAACGTTGCATGACCAAAAGATGACCACTATAGCACAGATAAAGAGGTACTTGGTACTGCAGCAACGGAAAATTATAGAAGCATAATTGTGCAGCGTGCTTTGAGCTCCAAAGTTGAGGCGGATGACACGCTACAACGACACAATCTTTTTCACATGTTTCTCATCGTCAAGGACTGCCGCGTGCACACTATAATTGATGGAGGCAGCTGCAACAACTTGGTGAACACGGATGTGGTCAAGAAACTTGGGTTGACAACAAGAGCACACCCTCATCCATACCACATTCAGTGGTTTAACAACAGCGGTAAGGTTAGGGTAACACAAACAGCGAGGGTACATTTTTCGATTGGTTCTTACCATGATTTTGCTGATTTTGATGGCGTACCTATGGATGCTTGTTCTCTTTTGTTGGGACGTCCTTGGGAATTTGATACAGATGCTATTCATCATGGTAGCTAATAAATATACTCTGATGCATAAAGGAAAGAAAATTACTTTGCTTCCTATGACTCCTGCTGAAATTGTACATTTTGAGAAAAGTAAAACACGTGATGATAAGGCAACAAAATCACTAGACTCTGAAAAACAGCAAGTAATTAAGTTAAAATCATCTTCGTTGCTCACAACTAAATCTGACCTTGCTGATTTATTTAATACAAGGGGATGTACTACGCTTTAGTATGCAAAGAAGCCATGCTTTCAATTCATGAAGTGTCCATTGCATTGCCCCCTGCTGTTGCTAACCTTTTGCAGGATTTTGCGGATGTGTTTCCCCCCGAGATACCCCCTGGATTACCACCTATGAGGGGCATTGAACATAAGATCGACTTGATTCCAGGGGCAAGTTTGCCAAATCGTGCAGCGTACAGGGCGAATCCGGAAGAGACAAAGGAAATTCAGCGACAAGTTCAAGATCTTTTGAACCGTGGGTATATTCGTGAAAGCCTTAGTCCTTGTTCTGTTCCTGTTCTTTTGGTTCCTAAGAAAGATGGTAGCTGGCGCATGTGTGTTGATTGTAGAGCGATTAATAACATCACTATTCGATATCGTTATCCTATTCCTCGCTTAGATGACATGCTTGATGAATTGAGTGGTGCTATTATTTTCACAAAAATTGACTTGCTTAGTGATTACCACCTAATTAGAATGGCACTAGGAGATGAAAGGAAAACTGCATTTAAAACCAAGTTTGGACTTTATGAGTGGTTAGTAATGCCTTTTGGTTCAACTAATGCACCGAGCACTTTATGCGATTAATGAACGAGGTTTTACGTCCTTTTATTGGAAAATTTGTGGTGGTTTACTTCGATGATATCCTCATTTACAACAAGTCATATGACGAACATCTTGATCACTTACGTGCTGTTTTCAGTGTCTTGAGAGATGCACGTTTGTTTGGTAACATCGAAAAGTGTGTCTTTTGCACCAATCGAGTTTCGTTTCTTGGATATGTCGTTTCATCGCAGAGAATTGAGATGGATGAGGCAAAAATTGTGGAGATCACTAGCTGGCCAACTCCATCGACCGTCATGCAGGTGCGTAGTTTTCTTGGTCTTACAGGTTTTTATCGACGCTTTATGCGGGATTTCAGCACCATTGCAGCACCTCTCCATGAACTGACGAAGAAGGGAGTGCAGTTTCGATGGGGCGAACAGCAGCAACAAGCTTTTGATGTTCTCAAATCAAAGCTTACACAAGCACCATTGCTACAACTTCCTGATTTCGACAAGACATTTGAGCTAGAATGTGATGCAAGCGGCATTGGTATTGGAGGTGTTCTCATACAAGGAGGTAAACCCATTGCATTCTTTAGTGAAAAATTGCATGGTCCTTCTCCGAATTATTCTACTTATGATAAGGAATTGTATGCCTTAGTGCGAGTTCTACAAACTTGGCAACATTACCTGTGGTCTAAGGAGTTCGTCATACATTCCGATCATGAATCTTTGAAGTATCTTAAGTGTCAAAACAATCTGAATAAACGACATGCTAAATGGATTGAGTTCATATAATCATTTCCATACATTATTAAGCATAAGAAAGGGAAGGAGAATGTTATTGCAGATGCATTATCTAGACGTTACACCATGCTGTCCAAACTTGATCATAAAATATTTGGTTTAGAAACAATAAAAGGATTATATCCTACAGATTTGGACTTCAAAGATGCCCTTGAAAACTGTAGAGAAGGAAGAACATGGAATAAATATGTACTACGGGAGGGCCTCCTGTATCGTTCTAACAAGCTATGTGTTCCTGCTAGTTCCGTCCGCCTATTACTTTTGCAGGAAGCACATGGAGGAGGTTCGATGGGACATTTTGGAGTGAAGAAAACGGAGGACGTGCTGGCCACACACTTCTTTTGGCCAAAGATGAGACGTGATGTCGAGCGCTATGTGTCACGATGCACTATTTGCAATAAAGCTAAGTCTCGACTTAACCCACATGGTCTTTATATGCCTCTTCCTGTTCCTAGTGTACCTTGGCAGGATATTTCCATGGATTTTGTTTTGGGATTGCCTAGGACTAAGAGGGGGAGGGATAGTATTTTTGTGGTTGTTGATCGTTTCTTCAAAATGGCACATTTCATACCTTGTCATAAGAATGATAATGCCTCACACATTGCTGATTTGTTTATGACGGAAATTATTCGTTTACATGGTGTGCCAAATACCATTATTTCTGATCGTGATGCAAAATTTTTAAGTCATTTTTGGAGAACTTTGTGGTATAAATTGGGAACCAAGCTGCTGTTTTCAACCACATGTCACCCACAAACCGATGGACAAACTGAGGTAGTAAATTGTACTCTATCCACTATGTTGCGGGCTGTTTTAAAAACAAATTTAAAGGGTTGGGAGGATTGTTTACCACATATAGAATTTGTTTACAACAGGTCAGTTCACTCTACTACAAAGGTAAGCCCATTCCAGGTAGTGTATGGTTTCAATCCCCGTGCTCCTATTGATTTATTACCTTTGCCTCCTTCTGAAACTATAAATTTGGATGCTACACAACGATCTAAGTTCATTCTTAAGATGCATGACACTACAAAGAAAAATATTGAAAGGATGAATGAGAAGTATAGAATTTCTGGTAGTAAAGGTAGAAAAGAAGTAAAACTTGAACCAAGGGACTTGGTATGGCTACATTTGAGAAAAGAATGATTCCCTCACTTGAAAAAATCTAAACTTATGCCACAAGCTGCTGGTCCTTCTAAGATTGTTGAAAAGATCAATGACAATGCATATAACACTACAGGAAAACGTATTATTTTCGTCGGCTAAACGTATTTTCTTGGGCCCTCACGAAAATAAAATTATTTTCATGAGTCAGAACCTAGCTTACGACAATAACACCCAATTTCGTGGGCCTGAGTGCAAGCACACGAAAGTAACATAAAATTTCGTGGGTTAGCGCCAGACACACGAAAATAAAAGGGAATTTACGTCGGCCAGGAGAAAACTCACGACAATAGTTGCATGTATTTTCGTCGGCCGGAACAAAGCACACGAAAGTAAGGTTACGGCTCGAGGAGACTCCGTTTATCTGCACGTAATGTCGTCGGCCCGAAACCGGCACACGATAACAGCTCCCTATTATCGTCGGATGGAAACCAGCACACGAAAATATGTCATTTGATGTCGTGGGTCTGCGTGGAACACGAAAATAAACGGCGTATGGCACACAAAACTAGGCCTGTTGTCGTGGGTTCGAGCAGACACACGGAAATAAAAGGGGCATGGCACACAAAACTAGACCTATTGTCATGGGTTCCTGTCAGCACACAAAAATAGGTACGGAAGGCACACAAATCAATGACCTGTTGTCGTGGGTTTGAGAGGCACACGACAATATATGCATGTAATTTCATGGGCGCAATGTGGCACACGAAAATAAAGGGTATCCGGCACTAAAACCTAGGCATGTTGCCATCGGCTTCGGTCGGCACATGACAATATATGCACATATGTTCGTGGGTTTGCGGTGGCACACGAAAACACTTGGCGTACGGCTCACAACCCTAGGCTTTTTGTCGTCGGCTTTCCTGTGGCTCACGACTTTACAGCTATTGTCGTCGGCCTGCTATTGGCTCACGAAATTACCTGATAGTTTCCTGTCCGGATGCCGCATCAATCGCATCTCGCTAGTCAGTTATCGCGCGCGCCGCCAATCGCTGGTCTGCCACGCCGCCCGCCGTCCGCAGCTCGAAAATCCCAAGCCGCCACCGTCCCCAACTGTCTCCGTCCGTGCTCAGCCCGCCCGTGCCCGTCGCTGCACTTCGGCCGTGCTCGGCTCGTTCTGAGCCCGGCGCACGCCGCTGCCGCAGCGTTTGTCCGGAGACCGGCTGCCGGCTGTCTCTGCTGCGCGTTCCCAGGCCGCTGCCTGTCCCAACACGACTTCGCCGTCCCCAGCACACCTCAGCCCGTCCGCAGCCCCTGGCCGTGCACAACGCAGCTGCTCAGTTTCTGCTGCCGTCCACAGCGCCGCTGCACAGCTCCGGTCGTGCCCAGCGCATCTACTGAGCCTCTGTCCCGCTCCGGCCGTGGCCCAGCGCAGCTGCTCAGACCCTGTCCCGCCCCGGCCGTGCACAACGCATCTGCTCAGCCCCTATCCCGCTCCGTCGGTGTGCTGATCAGCTCCGGCCCCTCCACTGCGGAGTTGCTCAGCCCCGGCGACGCCCTGCGCCTCTGCCTCGCCGGTCGACCTGGGTGGTATGCATATTTTTTGATGCGGATTGTGCCTTTTATTGTTATGTCGGTATAAGATATGAATCACAACAATTGCGGACTAGGAGGTTTTAGATACATGAGTAATGTGAGTTTGAGCTTAGCGGAATATTCATTGTTTGTTGATTATGTTTACTGGTCATGTGATAATTTTTTTCTATTTCATGATGACACTAGTATATCCGTGCGCTCGTAGGTCGGTCCCTAGCCAGCAGCTCGCTCTCCCTCTCAGCTTAACGTGCAGCCGCATGCTAGGCACAGAGGCATATAAAGTGACTTAGGAAGTCTGCTGTTATAGATTCAACTTTGTAACTCTCAGCTCAACGTGCGGTCGCAAGCAATAGTATGTAGTGCATAATGGCAGGCATGTAAGGACTTGAGTGTATGATCGATATAGTGTTTGTTACTCACTCTCTATTTAGTGAAGGCTTCAGGGTTCTCTCTCCTTTACGAAATACAGGTGAACTTTGACTTTACTACTTTCCAGCCAACGCACTCTAGTCAAATTGAAGGAAATTGTGCTAGGCAGCTTAGGACTCGGTATTGCATGCATGAGATTAAAAAAGCAAAGTGTGTACCAAGTAACTTGATAGTTGCATGCATCTGTCATAGATTCAACTTTGCAAGCTCTCATCTTTTGTATTATAGTAGTTTTAGTATGGTATGGTACAATTCTCTTTAAAATTGTTCTCTGCAGCTTGTTTTGAGTTTCTTTGCCGACTGCCCCATCTCAGGCTTGACGTCGCTCGCCTCTGCCACCACCTCTGTGGACGCTCCGACTGTTGTCTTGCCGCCTCTGCACCGTACAGGTAACCACACGTTGCCCTTTTCACGGTTTCTTTAAGTATGTATGTTGCGAGTATTAGCTTTGAGCTGTTATGTTAGAATCTGTATTGCCCTTAGCACTCGGTATTGAGAATGCTGTACGAAAATGATAGTTACATCAAATTATATTTTTGTTTCATAAAAACCTAGTGAGCTTGCATAACCTTTTGATATAGTATAAGCATTTCAATTTCTTAGTTTTTTGTTCTTGCATTTTATTATGGAGACCATGAGTAATAATAGACGATGGACGTATGAGGGTTGGCGGAAGAATGTTGCACCTTCTAATGAATGGGCCATTAATACTAAGGCTTTTATCAGTCGTGCTTTCTTGTTATCGGCCAACCGTTTTGTAAAATGTCCGTGCAACAAGTGTCGTAACTCTTTATACAAGGGAAAGTTGGGGATGGAACGAGACCTTTGTAGATTCGGTTTTATGCCAGGTTATGAAACATGGTATGAGCATGTTGAGTTGTACCATAGCAATGCTACTATTGAGGTGAGGGAAGATGGAAACATGGACAGAATATGTGACATGGTCGAAGCACTAGATCATGAATGTGGTGCTGATGAATCTGTGGAAATTCTTGGACCCGGAGTTGTAGAGTTTTATAGAATTCTCTCAGCATCGCATGAAGAGTTGCATGAGCACACTAAAGTGTTTGTACTTGCGATCGTGACTCGGCTCATGTCTATAAAATCAAAGTATAATTTATCAAACAAGTGTTATGATGAGATAAGAGATTTGATATCGGACATTCTTCCGATAAATCATAAGTTGCCGAGAGACATGTACCAGTCGAAGAAATTATTGGCAGGGCTTGGTATGAAATATGAAAATATTGATTGTTGTCGTAACAATTGTATGCTTTTTTAGAAGGAGAATGCAAATGTGACACATTGCTCAATTTGTAAACAATCATGATACATTAAGGTCACAAATGAGGACGGTGAATTAGTACCGACAAGAGTGGCAGTGAAACAACTTAGTTACATGCCTCTTGCACCTAGGCTAAAGCGGTTGTTTCTATCTAAATCAACTGCAAAACACATGCGGTGGCATAAGAATGGTTTGCGTGAAACAGATGGAGTAATGACACACCCATCTGATGCTCAGACTTGGAAGACACTGGACTCTTTTGATAAAGATTTTGCAAAAGATGCTAGAAATGTTCGTATTGGTTTGGCTACCGATGGTTTCACACGGTTCAACACTTCTGCAGCCTCATACTCATGTTGGCCAGTGTTTGCTATTCCATACAACCTTCCACCTGCTATGTGTATGAAATATGATTACATGTTTTGTCTCTAATAATTTACGGTCGTAAACATCCAGGAAAACGATTAGGTGTATTTCTTCAACCATTGATCGAGGAATTAAAAGAATTATGGACTGGAGTAGAAGCATATGATAGCTACAAAAAACAGAACTTCAACTTACGAGCTGCATACTTGTGGTCAGTTCATGATTTTCCTGCATATGGAGTTTTCTCAGGATGGAGCACACATGACAAACTCTGTTGTCCAATCTGTGGGTCAGACTCTGATTGCTTTAGACTTACTCATGGTGGCAAAGTGTGTTTTTTTATTGCCACAGACGTTTTCTTCCAGCAAATCATCCATTCAGGAGGCAAGCTAATACATTCCGGAAGGATACTGTTGTAACAAACGGTCCCCCAAAACGACTGTCTAGTTGTGAGATTGTTGAATGGCTTAATAAACTTGTCCCTACGGATGATGGATTTGTTGGATTTGGTCAGGAGCACAACTGGACTCATATATGCGGCTTGTGGGATCTCCCTTATGCTAAGTCGTTGTTACTCCTGCACAACATTGATGTCATGCACCAGGAACGCAATGTCGCCGAAAGCATCATCAACACATGCTTTAATTTGAAAAAGACAAAAGATAATTTGAAGGCTCGAAAAGATTTAGCAGAAATTTGTAATCGTCCGAGCCTAGAAATCAGTCAAGATGGTATTGGTAAGCATAGAGTGCCCCGTGCTCCGTTTTGCCTTAAAGTTAAAGAAAAAAAAGAGGTATTGAACTGGTTGCAACAACTGAAGTTTCCAGACGGTTATTGTGCTGGGTTGAGACGCACAATAAATCTTGAAAATTGGGTATTAAATAATCTTAAAAGCCATGATTATCATATAATAATGGAAAGACTTCTTCCTGTAATGTTTCGTAGATATGTGCATCAGGATGTGTGGAGAGTACTTGCGGAGCTTAGCTTTTTTTATAGATAATTATGTGCTAGGGAAATTACAGTTAAAATGATGGAGAAATTGAAAAAAGAAATACATGCACTCATATGCAAAATGGAGAAGATATTCCCGCCATGATTTATGAATGTAATGCAACATCTACTTGTACATTTGTCGTATGAAGATAAAGTTTATGGGCCCATGCAATATCGATGGATGTATCACATTGAAAGGACACTAAAAAAACTTAGAGCAATGTTTTTGAATAAAGCAAGAGTAGAAGGGTGTATTGCAGAAGCATTTGCTCTAAAAGAGGTAGCATACTTCTCAAGTACCTTTTTTTTTAGACGAACATAATGTGTACGCTCCCACAATACGGTACAACATAGATGAAGAAATTCCTTCCAGTAATTTAAATATTTTTGGATGGAAGGGGAAAACAGTTGGTGGCAGCAGTAGACATGTGGTTTTAGAAGAAGAATGGAATTCATGTATGTTATACATGTACACAAATATCGAAGATATGGATTAATATTTTGTGTAAGTTTTTTTTCAAGTATAGCAAGACTACAAACCTCAAACTGTAGTAGGTGATATTCTAATGTAGGCATACTTTTCTTTATACAGCAAGTTTGACAAACAATATTGGAAGTCCACGCGTCAACCAACAAGCAAACAATTAGATAAAATGCGACGTGATGGTCTTCATGGAGGGCCTAACTTCGTCAATTTGTTTCGGAAGCATGTAACAATCTCTTCTTATATGTTACTTGTACTTTTCCTATGTTAATATGATTAATACAACTAATATTTTATTAAATATCAAGTGCATGGTCGATGCAAACGTTCATGAGGACCTACGACAACTTTCTCAAGGTACAATAACAGCAAAGAGTTTCGGTCGTTACGACGTAAATGAGTTCTGATTTAGTTCAGCCAAATTTGAAGCAAAACACCCTCTTGCGGCCACGACAAATAGTGGGATTGTGACTAGAGCATGTGATGCAGAGGGACAAGAAATGAACTACATGGGATTATTCAAAACATTGTGGAGTTTAAATTTGGCGGTTCTAAAGATCTTAGAGTTACTTTCTTCCACTGTGAATGGTTTGATAATAACAGAGGAACACGATAAGATGAATTTGGTATAGTCGAGGTGAAACATGATGAAAAGACTTCGTGGATGTGATAATTATGTTCTCGCTCATCAAGTTGATTTGGTTTACTATCTACCATATCCTTGTCCAAAGTTAAATGCTTGGTGGGTCGTTTATAAAGTTAATCCACGAGATCGTTTATATGCCCCAAGTGACGCTGGTTACCGAGATGAACAGGATGAAGTGTATCAAGAAGATGATGTTCCACTATCTTTTAATATTGATGATGGTATAGGATTCGATACATTAGTAGGTGATGTTGAAGATAATGAAGCGGCGGAGGTTCTAATGGCTAAAAGAAAGCGACCAAGAACTAAAAAAGTAAAGGTTCGACAGAAGAAGAAAGTTGGTCGACGAAACGCTACCGAAGAAACTTCGGATCATGATGAATTTTAATCGTGTAATATTTTTATGCAACAGTTATTATTGCTTTTGTTACTTTATGTTTGTTGTATTTTTTCTTACCGATTTTTCAGGGTAGTGCCTCAAATAATAGCAGAGGAGAAGCATTTAGAAGATGCATGGAAGAAACTAATGAACATGTTTGTGTCTCTCTATTTCTATTGTATCAATCTAATTTTAATATGTGAAACCTAATTTCTCTAACGATAGGTGCAATAGGATATTCAAGATCTGGATGGTCACGTGGAAAGTCAAGAAAATGTAGGAGAATATGTTTCTGCACGGGAAGAACAACAAACAGCAGTAAGAGACTATATTCATGAGGAAGTTGAGAATGATGATGAGGGGGATGACGAGGAGGATGACAGAGATATGGGAGACTTGGCACCATCATTTAGATATCGTTCTACAAACTCTTTCCCACTTGATGTGCCTCAACAACAGAGAATAAGGATCACTCCCATCGGTGACTGGTTAGTAATATATTATTTAGTAATAATTAGTGATATGAATTATTTGATAAATATAATATGTTGTTATATGACTTGCAGGCAATGGGATGACTTGGATTGGGATGGCAAACGACACCATAGGCAGCCTAATACGGTGTTGGGTGCCATTTGTCGTCACCATTATCCTGGTCTTGTTACTATCAAAGGCGAAGGAAAACCTACAACAAATTGGGAGCACTACAAGATTGCTCCACATCCTGTGCATGAAAATGTGGCAGGAGCCGTCTGGCATGACTTTTGGGTATAATTTTCTAATAATCCATTATGTTTACTCGATAATATTATTCTAATACATTAAATATTATACTTAAAAGAACGATATCGTTTGCCCGATGATCATGACGCTGCACTTGAGTCACAAACACATAAAGTCTTTCATAAAGCAGCGCGCAAAGTGGTAAATGACATGATATCTAATGCACGAATCACAGCTGTGTGCATGTATTACAAGGAGAAGATTGGACAAATGATGAACAAGCATCTAGGAGCTTCAAAAATTTACCTAGAAGAGGATCAATACCGCCAGGTAATTATTCCTTGGATGGTTAAGTGTTCTGACGCTTATTATGCTTTCTGTTCTTATTGGGCATCGAAGGAGTATAAAGATAAATCTATCTCGAAAAGAATGAACCGTGAAGCCGGTGGTCAAGTTCTTCACCGTTACGGTGGAGATGGTCATATTCGCCTTTCAAAACGAATGGTGAGTTAGTATATTTACATTTTGTTGATAGTTTATATGCTTTAAAACATTCATATTTTTTAATATGTGTGTGTAGGCTGCAGGAAGTGGCGAGGAGCCATCTTTCATTGATACTTATATAAAGGGCATAGAGGCACCGACGAAAATCAACTTTGCACTCCGACAGCCACTCAAAACTTGGTGCGTCATATTACTTATGCTAATGATTTAACAAAATAATTATAGTATAGTTGGTTCACAATTATTTTTTCATACAGGAGAAATATGCTAAAGAGGTGGTGCGTTGTCACGGAGATGACTATGATTGGAGAAAGCAAGATGTTGACGTCGTTGCTTTGTACCAATCTAGTGGAGGAAAGCGTCACGGGAGGTGACTTGTACATCTCTTATTTCTTTATTCTCATATATAAATTGGTTTTCAATTGTGAATTTTATAATTATTACTGTAGGTATTCGATGTTCAATGGTATTATGAACTCTGATGTGGTTCTCTCGGAGTCACGGTCATTACAGAGTGGACAGAGTTCTACACAGCGATTGCGTTCACAAGATGACCCTCGGTTAAGAATAGTGGAGGAACGCATGCGACAACAAGAAGAGTTTATAAAATCACAAAATGAATACTTCTCAAGTCTTGCAACATGGCAACAACAGATGCAGGTACGTTATTAAGAGTTGAAGTATTTATATAATCAATTTAGAGAGGTTGTGCTAAACAGTTTAAAAAAATTAGGGATATTTTTCTCAACTTGGATTGCCTATCGCCATGCCACCGTTGCCGCCACCTCCACAGTTTTCGGCGTATCCTCCGCAACTGATGTCTACACCCCCTTTTACCGCAGGAACACAGGTATATATACTCGTTAGATTTTATTTTTTATTATAAAATAATAGTAATATTGTAACATGTCTCATTTTTAATTTTAAGGGATCATCGTCAATGCCAGTTAGAAATTTGCAAACTCCGTCTCCAGCGGAATATTGCGGAGAAGACAACTCTATCGATCAATACTTTGCTCCTGGCGGTAGCAACTAGGTTAGTTGTTTGAATGAGATAAACATCTTGGCTAAGTGATTACTATTTGGTGTGAGTAAATGGGATAGCATTATTATCTAATATATTATATTTTCACACTTGCAGTCTCGCTAGAGATAATACTACATGTTGCTGAAGGCAAGAGGCTGACGGGCGATTAATTTACTTTGTTTGTAATGTGTGTTATGGTGAAAAATGAGGGTACCAAACGATTGTAATAAAGCGCTTGTAACAATTGTGATGTTTAATATTTTATATTAAATGTGTGTTGAATGTTTTCTATATTACACATGTGTTAAATATTTTCTTTATTAAATGTGTGTATATATGTTTATTAAATATGTAAAATGTGTCAATAAATAGATGGTTTAGGCAATATGGGCACAATATTTTCGTGGGTCTCAAAATAGCCTATGACAATATGGCCAAAATATTTTCGTGGGCCAACACTGAACCACGAAAATATAGCCAAAATATTTTCGTGGGCTAGGCCAGGCCCATGAAAATATTATTTTCATGGGCCTGTCTGGCGCACGAAAATAATATTTTCATGGGCCGGTTCTAGCCCACGAAAATAACCTTATTTTCGTGGGCAACCCACGAAAATAAGTTTATTTTCTACACTTTAATTTCATGAGCCAGAGACACACGAAAATAATCAAAAAACCAATGAAAATAAATATCATCGTGAGCTTCACTACTATTGTCGTGGGTTTCTGGCCGACGAAAATAATACGTTTTCCTGTAGTGTAAGCTTGAGTTGCCTCCCGATTTTGGGGTTAGTCCCACATTTAACATTTCAGATTTACGACCATACTTGGGGGAAGAAGATGATCTTGAGTCGAGGACGACTCCGATTCGAGAGGGAGAGGATGATGAGGACATCACAACAGTGGATACTCACATTGATATACAAGGACCAATCACAAGAGGACGAGCATGGTTACTAAATCAGCAGGTGAACTCGTTCCTAACTTCCTACCCATGTGATTTTGAGAATGGATTGCTATTGAATGATTTAATTGTTATTAGGAACCATGGACATGATCAACAAGTAAAGGTAGGAGGATTTGGGGACGTGGAGAATCAGATGGGACGTCCACAAGTTGATGGAAACAGTAACCAACTCCGACTCGAGTTCAACTCGGAGTCCAGGAGCAGTACATCTTAAAATTGACGCCCAGGATGCATACGGACTCCGTTTTTGACGTTCCACATATGCATGGAAAGATGAGAAGATAAACTTTGCAATGGTTCTGGTCCCACATTAAAATTCGCCCGGAGTCGTTGGAAGTTGTCAAAACAATTTGAATTCGGAGTTCTGTCCGGTGTTGCACCACCGTATTGGGCTTTTGGGCCTTGTATCCCGTATGAGTCCATTAGGGACGCGTCTAAGGGTCTTATGGTCGAACCCTAGCCTTTAAATACTGCAGCCGCCGGCCATATTTGGTGGGTTTTGCTTAGATTAAACACTTTCGCCGTTCTACGGTTTGTGAGACCCCAATTTCGCAATTTCAGATTGCATCTTGGTCGTTCTTGCTTGTGTTCTCGGTTGCACCTGCAGGGATAGCCTTTTTGGCGAGGTCAAACGTGTGAAGCACGGTTGATAACCAACGGAGCAGTGGTGTAGTGATTGCAGGGGTGTTCGGGTCTGCTCGAGTTCCTCGGATCATCAACGTCGAGATCTCCACTTCAATCGACCTACCTTTCGGAAGATCGGGCCTAAACAACTCATCATAGAACACCACTGTTTTAGAATGAGACCAGAGAAAGCCAAGTATTTGGACTCGAAGTGCTACAAGACGCTGAAAAGCAAGTCCAAACGATCCAAGAAAACTTGAAGGTCGCTCAGTCACGACAAAAGGGTTATGCGGACAATAGGCGAAGAAGATTGACCTTCAAAGTGGGAGACTTCGTGTATCTTAAAGTATCGCCTATCCGAGGCCAACGACGTTTCAACGTCAAAGGCAAGTTAGCACCTCGCTACGTTGGGGCATTCAAGATTTTGGGCAAGTGAGGAGAGGTAGGCTATCAACTAGAGCTGCCAACGCACCTCTCCAACGTGCACGACGTGTTTCACGTATCCCAACTCAAGAAGTGCTTGAGAGTGCCGGAAGAACAAGTACCGATGGATGAGCTCGAGCTTCAAGAGGATCTGACCTACGCGGAGCACCCCGTCAAAATTTTGGACGTGAAGGAAAGGGTCACGAGGAACAAAGTGATCCGTTGGTGCAAGGTACAGTGGAACCATCACACGGAAGCCGAAACTACATGGGAGCGTGAGGAAAATCTCAAGGCAGAATTCCCTCATCTATTCTCCAGTCTATTGAATCTCGAGGGCGAGATTCAGTTTAAGGGGGTAGGTTTGTAACACCCTCAAATTCATTACCATGCATTGCATACATTTTTCATGTAGAAAAGCATTGTAAAAGAACTAGAAATGGAGAAAGAACCTTAGAAATGGAGAAAGAACCATAAAAATGGATAAAAGAACCAAAGAAATGGAGAAAGAACCTTAGAAATGGAGGAAAAACCACAGAAATGGAGAGGGGAATATAGAAATGGAGAATGGGGCATAGAAATGGAAAAGTGAAGTATAGAAACGGAGAATGGGACATAGAAATGGAGAGGGGAATGTAGACATGGAGAATGAGACATAGAAATGGAGAGGGGAATGTAGAAATGGAACAAGTGGCAAAGAAATGGTGAGGAATGGGAAAATTATAGCTGAAATAAGCCATTCCCAAATTTGCCCCCAAATTTCCAAATTCCCCTAATCCCAAAAAGGGGAATTTTCCCCATATTTGGGGATTAAATCCCCAAGGCTGCCGCACCCAACAAGAGGATAAGTTTGTTAAGATCCAAAATTTAGTAGGAATCTATTTTTAGTTCCAATTGGAGTAGGACTCCTCCCCCCTTCCAAGTCGGCGACTTGGAGCCCCTGCCCCCCAACTCGCCGAGTTGGCACCCCCCCACCGGAGTTTGGTCGCCGGTGAGCTCTGCCGGTGAGCCCCGCTGTCGAGCCCCGCCGTCGAGCCCCGTTGTCGAGCCCCGCCGTCGAGCCCAGCCGTCGAGCCCCGTTGTCGAGCCCCATCGTCGAGATCTGCCGACGAGCCCCGTCACGCCTCGCCATCACCGGAAAAGAAGCCGATGATCTGTCCTACTATAATCTTCCATAGAAAAATTCCCCGTTGCTGCCATTGCTAGGAGGAAGGCCCTGCCTCCAAAACGAAGTGAGGTAGGTCCCCATTACCCATCTTACGACGTCGCCGTTGTTTCTACGCATCCGTTTTCTTCGCCCCTTTCGAACAGAAACTTTTCATGTGGACAGATCGCGTTTTGATCAATTTTTGATGGTGGAAATGATCTAGATCTTGAGTCAAGATCATCACCACGTCCACACTTGATCCCTATACCCTTGTTCATCATAAAACCCCATGAAATCCCATTGAAACATGCAAGAACACGTACAAACTGGTTTAATAAAACAGCACCATAGGATTTGCATCCATCTACTCCATTACATCTTGAGTAAAGTTTGTGCATGATGATTGATTGCTGTGAATTTTGTATGTGCATGATCTTGAGTAGAAGAACAATCTCAAGAGGCCATCTACGAGGAACTACAGGACCAAGACTTTGAGGCGCTTGAACCACAAGAATCACGGGAGCAAGGCAAGTGCCCCTTGACCATATTGATCCCATATTTTGAAACGGTTTTGTTTGTGAAAACTCATATGCTTGAGTCAACTTGATGGGACACCCTTTTTATAGTAGTTTACTAGTTTTGTTAACCATCCTTGTCACCGAGAAAGTTGATGAGTCAGGTATGGTCGTTTTTCCTTTTTGCATCGCTTAATTCACGGGATACGGGAAGCTGAAATAAAACATGTCTAGCTATTGCACTCATATGAATAATGATGATGAGATCTTGATGATGTTAATGGGCATGGAATCGGGGAGATCTAGGCAAGCTTGGTTCGTGAATGTTGTTGGATGAGATGGTGGTACTTGCCTTAGATCTAAGGACTGGTTCATGCGAGAATATGTCAGGAAAATAGTGCCATCACAAGGCCAAGTATGGGTATGGCTTAGCTGATTAATTAGGTGTGGTTCTAGCTTGTTATGGACCGTGGATGGCGCGGGGAATGGGAGTCGAGGAGGATTGCTCTGGGAACTGCATGGCACAAGAGGGGGCCCGTGGGTGGGAGAATGGTGATTCGAGCTTGCCGGTGAAACCTCAGTGAGTCGATACATCTAGTAGCCCCTTTGTAAAGGCTATTTTGTGATCTCTTGGCCATACACTGACGGTTGTGTACTTGTATAATGGAGGTTCTGCAGTCGCCGATGGGTGACAAAATCACGAACTTGTGGGTAAAGTGGTGCCACCTCTGCAGAGTGTAAAACTATCATGATAGCCGTGCTTCCGGTCACAAGCACCTGGCCAACTTCTATGATTATAGGGAAAACTTGGGATGATTATTCGGTATGGTTATGGTATGGTCATTGGGATTGGTTTTGGGACTGTTTTGAGTCATGACAATGAGTTTGGTTTTGACTATATGAATATGAGATGGTTATGAATATTTATGAGCATGAGATGAACTTGAGAAAGATTAATAGTTGGATGAGACTTGATAAATAATGAATTATGATGAAAGAATGTTGCTGTTTTACTTGGTTATATTGGGATTAGATTCATCTAGAAGTAGTTGCTATTTTTATCATGTTTGTGAAATAAAATAAGCTACATGTCATACTTTTTCTCGCACTTGCTGAGTTCGACATGTACTCACCATTGCATTTCCACATATACATCAGCTATAGGAGATGAGTATTTCGAGGACCATGTGGAGTACTAGGCGTGCGAACTACCGTCAACATGCCTGTGGAGTTGAAGTTGGAGCCTGCTATTTAGTAATTTTCGTTGTCGTTTAGAGACTTCCGCTACAAGAATAAGTTAGAGATTCGTGAGTGAGACATTAAGTTATTGTAATGAAGTATTTAAACACTATTTATTTATAGTTATATTCTGAATTCAGTTTGTGGATTATATGTGTATGTGTGGTGAACATATTGGACACACATATGCATTCACTTGATTCTATTTTCGGAAGCTGAGTGTGACAGAAGGACACACCAAGCTCCGTGCCCAGCTTCGCGTTGCAGGACATGATCAGTGCATCGTCGAGGCCAGTTCAGTTCGCAGCTTGGTGTGTCCTGCGGCGCAGGGGAAGAGGCCGCGTGGCTGCTGACAGATCCTCTCGTTTACCAATCAACGTCATCGCAGGGTTTAGCATCTTGGCATGTTCAGACAATATCGTTGCTGAGCCATGACGTCGTTAGCAAGCAAGCTAGCCTAGCAGCAACACACAGAAGGATGGAAACCACAAGAACAGCCATCCACAAATCTGAACACAAGTAGCTAGAGGACATCATCACTGTGTTGCCCACACCTGGCCGATTTTATTAGTTTCCCTGGTACATACAAAGACTATCGGACCGCACATTAATTTCGCACCATGACTCCCTCCACAGGCTCGATCGTCGCTGCGTGCAGCGAAAAGAAGGGAATCCGGCGATTACCCGGAAGAGCACACGAAGCAGTAGCACCTGCCGTGCAAGAACGACCCCCCGCAGTGGCCGCCGTTGTGGAACTGCATCGTGCACGCGGACATGCACACCACCTCCAGGCACGGCCCGTGGAACAGCTTGACCATCCTGCATTCGCCTGACGGAGCCACGGCGACGGGGCCGCCGCCGCCGTCGGCGCTGAGCACCTGACCTTTGCGCCCGATGAACGCGTCGCCTTGGGTTTGGTCTGCTGCCCAAACGGAATCCGAATTAAGAGTAATTCTATTCTACAGCATATGCTAGAGCAGAACATGTAATACTTTTAGCTATAGGTTTGTACCTGCAAAGACGGGGGAGACCACCAGCAAGATGACGAGCGCGACTGCCCTTCCTGGAGCCATTTTGTGCTGCTATGAAGCGCACCACTTAGGACTCGTCAGGAAGGCAGGGACGACCCTGCACGTTTTATAGGTGCCTGAACACGACGGATGAGGGCTATCTAGGAGGCCATGGCGTGTATCCTGCTATCATGCATGGGTTTGCATGGTCACTGGACAGGATTCATGTCATTCACGACGGTGTTGGAACCTTCGTGCCAATTAATTCATAAATGGAAATAAGAGAACTCGACATATCTGCTCTCCACGTTCAGTTCAGGATATGCAACTATAATTGCACGTACCGAATTATTATTTTTTATTTCCTCTCGTGGATATCAGTCATTAATTCTCCTGTAAGAAGCGATTCAGTCTGCACAAACAAGCCAATCCTCTGCAAGGTAATTAAGGGCGTAGAAGAAAGATGAATGAACAACGACACCTCTGTTACGTGTCATATTTTTACCACGACTGCCTTTGGAGTCCTTTTCGCTAGTTAATATACAATTGTATATCTCATATCTACCCACGAGAGGCACAAGCGAATACATCCATGCGTCACCTCTTAATACCATACCCCATTCGTTCTTTGATTGTTGTCGTTAGAATGGCAAATTTAGTTTTATTTCTGAAATTAAAATTTGTATCCTAATGATGATAATTTAAGGGCACTCTTACAAAAACCATTATCACAGGCGGCTCGTTTTTCAGACCCAGACGGCCTGTATAAAAATGCGTTTGTGATGTCGAATGATTTAATAGCCGTTTGTGATGTAATTTAATAGCCGTCTGTGATGAATAAACATCACAGACGGCTCGCAACGGCAAACCGCCTGTGTAAAAATATCAATTTTCACAGACGGACCATGGAGTAGGAGCCGCCTGCAACATGAGTCATTAATACAGGCGGCTAAATCGACCGGGAGTAGGAACTGCCTGCAATATTGCCATTAATACCGAGTGGAACACGCCTTTGAATTCAATTCAAAGTCGCATTAATACAGGCGGCTGAAACGACCGGAAGTAGCGAGCCGCTTGCAATATTGGCCATTAATACCGAGAGGATCGGAACGCACCTTTAACGCCAATTCGAAGCCACCAAATGTCGCGGCGCGGTATACATCAACCATATTTAGCATCAAACAAAAAGATAATAAACTATTCGATAATCGATAACAAACATTCATCATCAAACACACATTCATTAAAAAATAAATTTTTACAAACAACAAAAGAAAATAACAGACGGTCGCCTAGTCCTCCGGTGACGGAGAAACCCTACACTTGTCGGCGATCGCCTCCACCAACCTTCTGCTGCCTTCATTCCACCCCAAGCACCACACCGACCGTCTCCCGCATCGCATCAAGACGACCGACCACTATGCCTAACCCGAAGAGGTAGTGGGCTATGGTGCCCATTCTAGTACATTCTGGAAGGCGACCAAGAACCAAAAGAACCATGGCATCAGATGTACTGTTAAATACATCCTTCGCCATCTGCCAGCGCAACGGTGATACGTCGTCATCGTCCGCCTGTGCCCTGAGGGCAACCAAACTATGCTCTAGGAAATCGACTTTCCTAAGCAGGTGCACTCTCTGTTCCGCCCAGGAAGGCGGCGGAGGTGTGGTTGGAGCCAGGGACGGAGGCGCGGTTGGAGCCGGGGACGGAGGTGCGGTTGGAGCCTAGGACGGAGGTGCGGTTGGAGCCGGGGACGGAGGCGCGGCGAGTGGAGAGTGTGACACCCTCAATTCTGTGGAAAATCACGGAACTGAGAACTGATGCATATGTGTGCCCAGGATGTTCATCACACATACACATATGTTCCACAAACTGAATTCAGATTATATATTACCACGAATAACAGGGTTTTATTACAATGTCTCATGAGTCTTAGACTCATACTAACATCGGAAGTCTTAACCTAACAACGGAAGTCTTTATTCTAGCAGCGGAAGTCTTTATTCTAGCGGCGGAAGTCTTTATTCTAGCAGCGGAAGTCTTCTAACTAATGCGAAAGCAATCTAAGCAGCAGCAGCAGCTCCATCTCTGCTCTATCCCCACAAGCAAGGTTGAGGACAGATTACACGCCTAATGCTCCACTTGGTCTTCATAGTAATCTCCTCCTGTTGCTGATGATGAAATAATAATGTAAGTTTGAGTACAATGATGTACTCAGCAAGTGCGAGAAAATATGATATGTAGCTCACAACAAGGTAGTTATAAAAAGGCTCATTGCAGAAAGCAAAGTTATTTATCAAAACCATGATAAAACAATAACTTATCTTAAAGCGAATGTAATCCCAACATGTATTAAAATACCAAGCATACCTCCGATATGTTCATTACCTTCCATGTCCCAACCAGACATTAATCAACCTCATTCTTCCTCACGAATACCTTCTCGTATTCGCTACCATTTCATCTCATAAACAATTCCGTCTCACACCGAGACCAACCTCGTTGCGATGACTCAACAGTCATGCAACCCATCTTATCACCCGGACTCATCAGTCCCGAAAACCAAACCAAAAACCAAACCATCCAAAACCATCCCAAAATATCCATCTAACTAATCATGGAAGTTGGCCAGGCGCTCATGACCGTAAGCTCGACTATCATGATAGTTTTAGACTCTACAGAGTTTGCACCTCTTTACCCACAAGTTTGTGATTTTGTCACCCGTCGGCGACTTCAGAACCTCCATTATACTAGTACACAACCGTCGGTGTATGGCCAAGAGATCACAAAATAGCCTTTACAAGGGGGCTACTAGATGTATGGAATCACTAAGGTTTCACCGGCAGGCTAGAATCTCCAATTCTCCCACCCACGGGCCCCCTCTTGTGTCATGCAGTTCCCAGGGCAGTCCTCACTCGACTCCCATTCCCCTCGCCTTCCACGGTCCATCAAAATCTAACAAATTACCTAATTAGTCAGCTAAGCCGCACCCATACTTGGCCTTGTGGTGGCACTGTTATCCTGGCATGTGCTCGCATGAACCGGTCCTTAGGTATACGGCAAGTAAACAACCATCTCATTCTACCTCATTCAAAAACCCAGGCTTGCCTAGATCTCCCTCCGATCCATGTCCATTAACAACATCAGTTTCTCATTATCATTACGAGTGCAGTTAGCTAGACACATCTATCTCGCTTCCCGTAATCCCGTGGACTCAGCGAAGCATAAAAGTAAAAATCATACCCGACTCATAAACTTCCCTGGCGACAAGGGTGGTTTAACCAAAACTAGTAAACTCCTGTAAAAGGGTTTCCCTTCATGTTTGACTCAGCACACACACCTTTTCGCAAAAACAAAATAGTTTCCCCAAAACATAGGATCAATATGGTCAAGGGGCACTTGCCTTGTTCTGGCTGTTCCGGTTGCTCAAAATCTTGTTGTTGTAGCCCGTCGTAGGTAGATCCTTGTGCTTGTCCTTCTATGCACGATCACGCACATACAAGATCCACAACAATCAATATCATGCACAAACTTTAACTAGATGCGATGATGCACATGCATGCTATCCTATGATCAGTTTGTACGTGTTCTTGCATGGATTGCATAGTTCTACAGAGGTGTTTGGATCAAATGTGGATGTGGCGGTGATCTTGTCTTTAGATCTAGATCAACAAGTGACCTGTCCATGAAAAAGCTTCTGTTCGAAAAGAATCGAAGAACAGATGCAAAGAAAATGCGACGATGTCGTAAAGTGGTATTGGAGACCTACCTTATGTTTTCTTAGTCTTGAGGTCCTTCTCTTAGCAAGACAGATCATTGGGGCTCTCTTCCGGCGATCTTCCTCGACTGAACTCCGGCGAAGGGTTTACTCGGCGAGCTGGGGCTAGAGCTTTAAGTCTTCGGCTGAGGAGTTGGAAAAGAAGTTCATGGTTTCGGCCAAAGTATCTGGGTTCTATTTATAATCGGGAAGAAAGAGTTCTAATCTGATTGGACTTCGAATAAGAGTCCTATTCAAATTGTCATTGAATCTTAACAACTTACCTTTAGTTGATTTGGTGCGGTCTGGTCTCCCCCTTTTCGCAGAGACGAGCTCCGGTTGTGCTGCGTGTCAAGCGAGCGAGACCTCCCTCTTTCTCAGAGGCAGGCTCCGCGTGCGCCACGTATCTTGGCGGTCGAGACCTCCTCTTTATTCGGAGGTGGCTCCGCGAACGCCACGTGTCAATGTCGGACCTCCCCTCTCTTCGGAGGTAGTTCCGAGTGTGCCACGTGTCCTAACAGTGCCAAACTTCCTTTCTTCTCAGAGACGAGCTCTCGAGGTTGACACGTGTCCAACAGTGACGGACCTCTCGGAGATGAGCTCCGGTGACGACACGTGTCCAATAGAACCGGACCTCTCGGAGGTGAGCTCCGAGATCGACACGTATCCCGCGCGACTCGTCCTCTGATTTCCGTGGTGACTAGCTCCGAAGGTGACACGTGTCCCACGGGGTCGGACCTCTCCCCCTATGCGGGGATGAGCCCCGAGCCTGCCACGTAGCCAGTTAGCGGTGGACCTCTCCTTATTTGTGGAGATGAGCTCCGAAGGCGCCACGTGGCCAGTAGGCCACGGGAATTGTCTTCGGCGCTCTTGGTGAACTGGATTTTGCTCTTTTTGGCCATCTTTTTGATTCTTTCTCTATTCCCACTTCTTTTAAAATGTTTTCTCTACATGAAACATGAATACATGCAGAAACCAAAAATGAGGGTGTCACAAATCTACCCCCCTTAAATTGAATCTCGCCCTCGAGATTCGTTAGTAGAGAATAGATGAGGGAATTCTGTCTTGAGGTCTTCTTCACGCTCCCATGTGGCTTCAGCTTTGGTGTGACGGCTCCATTGTACCTTGCACCATCGGATCACTTTGTTCCTCGTGACCCTTTCCTTTACATCCAAAATTCGGATGGGGTGCTCCGCATAGGTGAGGTCCTCTTGAAGTTCAAGCTCTTTCGTTAGTACTTGCTCCTCTGGTACCCTCAAGCACTTCTTAAGCTGGGATACATGAAACACATCATGTACGTCGGAGAGGTATGTTGGGAGCTCTAGTTGATAGGCTATTTCTCCTCGCTTGTCCCAAATCTTAAATGGTCCGATGTAGCGAGGTGCTAGCTTGGCTTTGACGTTGAAACGTCGTTGGCCTCGGATAGGCGATACCTTAAGGTATATGAAGTCTCCTACTTCAAAAGTTAACTTCCTTCGCCTATTGTCCGCATAGCCTTTCTATTGTGACTGAGCAGCCTTTAAGTTCTCCCGTATCGTTTGGACTTGCTTTTCAGCTTCTTGTAGTACTTCGGGTCCAAACACCTGGTTCTCTCCGGTTTCGTTCCAAAACAGCGGTATTCTACACCGTCTACCGTACAATGCTTCGAAAGGCGACATCTTCAAGCTAGCTTGATAGCTGTTGTTATAGGAGAATTCAGCGTACGATAAACTCCTATCCCAACTACGCCCACGTTTCAAGACGCAAGCTCTCAACATGTCCTCTAAAATTCGGTTTGTCCTTTCGGTTTGTCCATCGGTTTGTGGGTGATAGGCGGAGCTAAAATCCAGTCGTGTACCCATAGCTTTCTGCAGCTTCCTCCAAAATCTAGAGGTAAACTGAGAACCTCGATCTGAGACTATCCTCCTCGGGACTCCATGACGGCACACGATCTGCTCCATGTACAACTTGGCTAATTGTGCAACGTTGTACTTGGCCCTTACAGGGAGAAAATGGGATGTTTTCGTCAATCGGTCCACGATAACCCAGATGGAGTCATAACCCGACTGAGTATGTGGCAATCCGACGATGAAATCCATACTGATGTCTTTCCACTTCCACTCGGATACCTTCAAGGGTTGCAACAATCCAGCGGGTCTTTGATGTTCGGCCTTCACCCGTTGGCATGTGTCGCATAGGGCAACGTATTCGGCTATGTCCCTTTTCATACCATCCCACCAATAACAAGTCTTCAAGTCCCTGTACATTTTGGTACTTCCGGAATGTATGGAATAGGGTGAATCATGTGCCTCTTTTAATATCATGTCGCGGACGTGCTTCACGTTAGGCACACAAATCCTTTTTTCTAGCCAAAGCGTACCCTTCTCATCTTGCTTGAAATCCTTCTCTATTCCTTGTCGGATCCTTTCTTCGATTTCCTTGATCTCTTCATCCGTTGCTTGGCCATTTCTTATCTCTTGCTCCAATGAAGAGTGGAGTTCCATCACTTCCATGTTGTTCAAGAATCCGAGATGTAACCGTTCGAACTCCTTGCGTAGTTCGGGTGGCAGCTCCCGAACCGTGAGTTGGTGACATGCTCCCTTCCGGCTCAATGCATCGGCTACTACATTGGCCCTCCCAGGGTGGTAGTTGATTCCAACATCGTAATACTTGATGAGTTCCAACCATCGACGTTGCCTTAAATTCAAGTCCATTTATGTAAATATGTACTTGAGACTTTTATGATCCGTATAGATCTCGCATCGATGACCAAGGATATAATGTCTCCAAATCTTCAATGCATGCACTACTGCTGCTAGCTCCAAGTCATGTGTAGGATAATTAAGCTCGTGCTTTTTCAATTGTCGTGAGGCATAGGCTACCACTTGTCCTTCTTGCATGAGCACACATCCGAGCCCTTGTCTGGATGCGTCACAATATATGTTGAAGCTCTTGCTCACGTCCAGCAATACCAAAACTGGCGTTGTGGTTAGCCTTTTCTTGAGCTCCTCAAAACTTTCTTGGCATGCTGATGTCCATTGGAAGGCCTTTCCCTTCGTTAGCAACTCCGTCATAGGCTTTGCTATCTTAGAGAAGTCCTTGATGAAGCGTCGGTAGTATCCAACCATCCCAAGAAAACTCTGAATATCCCTCACGTTTCGCGGTTGGTTCCATTTCAGAACATCTCCCACTTTCCCGGGATCAAGCGATACCCCTTCCTCGGAGATAATGTGGCCTAGGAACGATATCTCCTTTAGCCAAAATTGACACTTGTTAAGCTTGGCATACAATTGATGCTCGCGCATTTTTTACAAGGTCAATCTCAAACGTTCTTCATGCTCCTCCTCACTTTTTGAATACACCATAATGTCGTCGATGAAGACCACGATGAACTTATCCAAGTAATCCATGAAAACCTTGTTCATAAGGTACATGAAGTATGCGGGTGCATTTGTTAACCCAAAAGACATGACGATATATTTATATGAACCATACCGTGTTCGAAAGGAAGTCTTGGGTATATCGGAGGGCTTAATCTTCAGCTGGAAGTATCCCGATCGAAGATCAATCTTGGAGAACACTCAGGCTCCTTTCATTTGGTCGAATAGGTCCTCTATACGGGGCAGAAGGTATTTGTTCTTGATTGTCACCTCGTTGAGAGACCTATAGTCCACGCACATCCTTTGGGTCCCATCCTTCTTGTCTACGAAGAGCACGGGGGCTCCCCATGGTGACGAGCTTGGACGTATAAAACCCTTCTCCAACCGCACCTGAATTTGCTTCTTGAGTTCCACTAGTTCATTGGTGGGCATCCTATAGGGTCTCTTTGCTATGGGTGCAGTTCCGGGTACCGAATCAATGGCAAACTCAATGTCCCGGTCAGGTGGTATACCTGGAAGCTCTTCTGGAAACACGTCCGAGAACCCCTGAACCACTGTAATGCTGTACAATGTTGCTCCTTCGACGTGGTTCAAAATTGCCCTTTCGGTTGTTTGTTGGGCTGACTCAAATTTGATGCGAATATCGTGCTCGTTTGTCAACTGCATGCTCCTCTCAGCACATTGGATTACTCCGTTGTGCTTGCTTAACCAATCCATCCCGAGTATTATGTCAAGCCCTTGGGAATCCAAGACAATGAGGTTGGCAAGGAAGTCTACCCCCCTTATTTTAAGGCTTACTTTCGGACATACTATATTAGTCCTCATCTCTCCACCGGGAAAATTAACTAACATAGCACATTTTAAGTGTGATATGGGTAGATTATGCTTGGCAACATACTTGGATGATATGAAGGAATGCGATGCTCCAGAATCAAATAAAATGGTGGCTGGGTTGGAATTGGCAAGGAACATACCAATTACGACATCCTCAGCCTGTTGTGCTTCCTCAGCAGAGACATGGTTCACATTGCCGCGAGCATAGTACTGCTGTCCACGGTTTCCTTGATTGTCCCCTCCGTTCGGTCGCGGGTTCTGCTTGGGCACGTTGCCTTGCTGTCCAGGACCTCTCCTCGGGCACTGGCTCACGAAATGTCCTGTTTCCCCGCAAGCAAAGCATGCCCTGTTGTCCACGGCAGCAGGTACGTTGGGGCGGGGGTTTTGAACAGGAGCGCCCATGTTGGGTTGGGGCACAGGAGGCAAGGGCACACGAGGTGCTTGTGCAATGAGTCGTTGCTGTGGTGGCTGACTAGGTCGGTATGCAGGAGCGGTCGATCCATACTGTGGTGCGGTTGGGGGCATGTACGAGGTCGTACGTTGCTCCCTTGGGGCTGGTATGGCATCTTCCTCTTGCACTCTCGCTCGATCTCTCGGATCTTGCTTTCAACCACTATAGCCTTGTCAACCAGCTTCTGGAAGCTCGCGTAGTCATTGTTGAGGAGCTGAACCTGGATCTCATTGTTCAACCCTCTCATGAACAGGTATTGCTTCCGTTGGTCCGAGTTGACATCTTCGGGGGCATTACCGGGACAGTTGTGTGAACTTGTTGAGATACTCATTCAAGCTTCTCTGTCCTTGGCAGAGACCTTCGAACTCCTGTCTATTGAGCATCATTACACGAGCAGGGATGTAATGAGAGCGGAAACTCTCCTTGAACTCAGTCCAAGTGATCGTCTCCGGGTCGACATGAGCATTGCATAGGGCATCCCACCAGTCAGCGGCAGCTCCCATGAGTTGGTGCAACGCAAAAAGAACCTTCTCTCGGTCATTGCACTGCACTATGGCAAGCTTCTTATCCATGGATTTCAACCAGTCGTCGGCCTCCATGGGGTCGTTAGCTTGAGCAAAGGTGAGTGGTCGAGTCCTCATGAACTCTGCCAGTCTGTTATGAGCCGGCGGTGGTGGTGGCGGTGGTGCCGGAGCGGGGTTGTTGTTGTTGGCCTGCAATTGACCCAAAGTTTGGATCATGGTTTGCATAAGTTGATTCTGCATGGCCATCAACCTTTCCAGGTTGTTCTCACCAGCTCCAGGGTTAACAGGAACTTCATCGTGGCCATCCTCTTGGTTGTCATGGATGTTCCTTCGGCTGGCGTTTCCTCTCACCATCTGTGAGAGAGAACGAAATAGAATAGAAGGTTAGAAGGTTAGATGGATCCCCCTAACTATATGCATCAAGGTGGATTGGACTATATATATTAGCCCATATGAGGATGTGAACAAGTGTCAAGGCATCTCACACCTCTTTCTACTTATGTGTGGATATGGACAACGCTTTGAGACGTCCCACAACTCACACTAAGCACACAATCACAAACAATCATCACAAGGGCTCACACAACTCCTATTCAAGGCTTGTACAATGGGGGTCCTATATGGCTTAGGGTGTTGCCAATCTGTGATCCAACTATGGCCTTTCCTAGGCTTGTATCCTATGTCAAGGTAGTTTCAAGGCCAATCTATGCATCCTAGGCTTGAATCCTATGGTCAGCGTGGCTTAGCTATCAATTTGTGTCTGATACCAATCTGTGATCTTTCTAAGAGTGTAACCTACCATCAACCCGTGGCTCTGATACCAATCTGTGACGCCCTCAATTCTGTGGAAAACCACGGAACCGAGAACTGATGCATATGTGTGCCCAGGGTGTTCATCACACATACACATATGTTCCACAAACTGAATTCAGATTATATATTACCATGAATAACAGGGTTTTATTACAATGTCTCATGAGTCTTGGACTCATACTAACAGCGGAAGTCTTAACCTAACAGCGGGAGTCTTTATTCTAGCAGCGAAGTCTTTATTCTAGCAGCGGAAGTCTTTATTATAGTGGCGGAAGTCTTTATTCTAGCAGCGGAAGTCTTCTAACTAATGCGGAAGCAATCTAAGCAGCAGCAGCAGCTCCATCTCTGCTCTATCCCCACAGGCAAGGTTGAGGACAGATTACACGCCTAATGCTCCACCTGGTCTTCATAGTAATCTCCTCCTGTTGCTGATGATGAAATAATAATGTAAGTTTGAGTACAATGATGTACTCAACAAGTGTGGGAAAATATGATATGTAGCTCACAACAAGGTACTTATAAAAAGGCACATTGCAGAAAGCAAAGTTATTTATCAAAACCATGATAAAACAACAACTTATCTTTAAGCGAATGTAATCCCAACATGTATTAATATACCAATCATACCTTATGTTCATTACCTTCCATGTCCTAACCAGACATTAATCAACCTCATTCTTGCTCACGAATACCTTCTCGTATTCGCTACCATTTCATCTCATAAACAATTCCGTCTCACACCGAGACCAACCTCGTTGCCATGACTCAACAGTCATGCAACCCATCTTATCACCCGGACTCATCAGTCCCAAAAACCAAACCATCCAAAACCATCCCAAAATATCCATCCAACTAATCATGGAAGTTGGCCAGGCGCTCGTGACCGTAAGCTCGGCTATCATGATAGTTTTAGACTCTGCAGAGTTTGCACCTCTTTACCCACAAGTTTGTGATTTCGTCACCCGTCGGCGACTGCAGAACCTCCATTATACCAGTACACAACCGTCGGTGTATGGCCAAGAGATCACAAAATAGCCTTTACAAAGGGGCTACTAGATGTATGGACTCACTAAGGTTTCACCGACAGGCTAGAATCTCCAATTCTCCCACCCACGGGCCCCCTCTTATGCTATGTAGTTCCCAGGGCAGTCCTCACTCGACTCCCATTCCCCGCGCCTTCCACGACCCATAACAATCTAGCAACTTGCCTAATTAGTCAGCTACGCCGCAGCCATACCTGGCCTTGTGGTGGCACTGTTATCCTGGCATGTGCTCGCATGAACTGGACCTTAGATCTATGGCAAGTAAACCACCATCTCATTCTACCTCATTCACAAACCCAGGCTTGCCTAGGTCTCCCTCCGATCCGTGTTCATTAACAACATCAGCTTCTCATTATCATTACGAGTGCAGTTAGCTAGACACATCTATCTCGCTTCCCGTAATCCCGTGGACTCAGCGAAGCATAAAAGTAAAAACCATACCTGACTCATAAATTTCCCTGGCGACAAGGGTGGTTTAACCAAAACTAGTAAACTCCTATAAAAGGGTTTCCCGTCATGTTTGACTCAACACACACACCTTTTCGCAAAAACAAAATAGTTTCCCCAAAACATAGGATCAATATGGTCAAGGGGCACTTGCCTTGTTCTGGCTGTTTTGGTTGCTCAAAATCTTGTTGTTGTAGCCCGTCGTAGGTAGCTCCTTGTGCTTATCCTTCTATACACGATCACGCACATACAAGATCCACAGAAATCAATATCATGCACAAACTTTAACTAGATGCGATGATGCACATGCATGCTATCCTATGATCAGTTTCTATTAGATCAATTTGTACGTGTTCTTGCATGGATTGTATGGTTCTACAGAGATGTTTGGATCAAATGTGAACGTGGCGATGATCTTGTCTTTAGATCTAGATCAACAAGTGATCTGTCCACGAAAAAGCTTCTATTCGAAAAGAATCGAATAATAGATGCAAAGAAAATGTGACGATGTCGTAAGGTGGTATTGGAGACCTACCTTATGTTCTTCTTAGTCTTGAGGTCCTTCTCTTAGCAAGACAGATCGTTGGGGCTCTCTTCCGACGATCTTCCTCGACTGGACTCCGACGAAGGGTTTACTCGGCGAGCTGGGGCTAGGGCTTTAAGTCGTCGGCTCAGGAGTTGGAAAAGAAGTCCGTGTATTCGGACAAAGGTTCTGGGTTCTATTTATAATCGGGAAGAAAGAGTTCTAATCTGATTGGACTTCGAATAAGAATCCTATTCAAATTGTCATTGAATCTTAACAACTTATCTTTAGTTGATTTGGTGCGGTAACATTGTAGAATTCATGTCGGCTTCCTCCCGTACCGGTATTTCCACGCGTACAGAAGCAAAAACCGCTCCAGAATTTGTTACCTCCGTGATGATGAGCTCCGGAAGCTCCACGTGTCCACCGGGGTCTGGTCTCCCCCTTTTCGCATAGACGAGCTCCGGTTGTGCCGCGTGTCAAGCGAGCGAGACCTCCCTCTTTCTCAGAGGCGGGCTCCGCGTGCGCCACGTATCCTGGCAGTCGAGACCTCCTCTTTATTCGGAGGTGGCTCCACGAACGCCACGTGTCAATGTCGGACCTCCCCTCTCTTCGGAGGTGGTTCCGGGTGTGCCACGTGTCCTAACAGTGTCAGACTTCCTTTCTTCTCAGAGACGAGCTCTCGAGGTTGACACGTGTCCAACAGTGACGGACCTCCCGGAGATGAGCTCCGGTGGCGACACGTGTCCTATAGAACCGAACCTCTCGGAGGTGAGCTCCGAGATCGACACGTATCCCGCGCGACTGGTCTTGTGATTTCCGCGGTGAATAGCTCCAAAGGTGACATGTGTCCCACAGGGTCGGACCGCTCCCCCATGCGGGGATGAGCCCCCGAGCCTGCCACGCAGCCAGTTTAGCGGTGGACCTCTCCTTATTTGCGGAGATGAGCTCCAAAGGCACCACGTGGCCAGCGGGCCGCGGGAATTGTCTTCGGCGCTCTTGGTGAACTGGATTTTGCTCTTTTTGGCCATCTTTTTTATTCTTTCTATGTTCCCACTTCTTTTAAAATGTTTTCTCTACATGAAACATGAATACATGCAGAAACCAAAAATGAGGGTGTCACAGAGAGCATGGTCGGGAGCGCTTCGTCGATGGTTCCATTGAGACTAGAGCTACGGTGCGGCGAGGAAGACTAAGACTTGAGGGAAGAGGAAGAGTGTGATGGTGGTGCAGACTGCAGAGAAGGGGAAGGTGCGAGTTATAATGGTGCGGAGAAGGATAGGCCGGATCGATTCGAATTCTGCACACGAATGGCAACGACTGCACAATACAGGCGGACCGTGGAGTAGGAGCCGCTTGCAATATTGGCCATTAATACAGGCGGCTCAAACAACCGAGCATGCGCGCTTTACCTTTTTGGTTACCACGCGCGCGAGTGGAACGCGCCACGCGCGCAATACATGCGTCCTTAGAGTTACATGGGCGGATAATCTTACATTACAAACCGTATGTGATAAACATTCTTCACAAGCGGACATCCATAGATAAAGAACCGCCTGCGATAAAGATTCTTCACAGGCGGATACTCTTTACATTACAATCCGCCCATGATAAAGATTCTTGACAGGCGGCTAGTTGTACGTATAGAACCGACTGCGAAAATTGTAGCGAACAGAGAAAAAACAGAGCTCACACGTACACAGGCGAACAGCCATAGATAAAGAACCACGTGCGATAAAGATTCTTCAATGGCAGATACTCTTTGCAATACAAACCGCCTGTGATAAATATTCTTCACAGGCAGCTAGTCGTATGTATAGAACCGTGTGCGAAAATTGTAGCGAACAGAGGAAAAATAGAGCTCACACGTACACAGGCGGACATCAGTAGATAAAGAACCGCCTACGATAAATCTTCTTCACAGGCGAATACTCTTTACATTATAAACCGCCTGTGATAAAGATTCTTCACAGGTGGCTAGTCGTAGGTATAGAACCGCCTGTGAAAATTGTAGCGAACAGAGGAAAAATAGAGCTCGCACGTACACATAGAGATGAAGCAACACTCAGCCGGCCATGGCTTCAAGCGCAATGTATTTCACTATATGAATTTTGTTAATTTTTTAAAGCAGAACAACATGTCAAAATTCAAATATTAAAAGAGAAAAATTGCAAAATTAAAATATTAAAGCTTCATTACAATATTACAAATATATAAAATATATATCATACATTTTTTCCAGCATTGACATCTTCTCGCATATAGGGTTTCAAATCCTTTTTAATGCTTCTTTCTACGCGCTTGATGTTGTCTGGATCGGTGAAAAGGTACATATCTTCATATTGATTATCTCCCACATTCTTAACCCCAACAATATTTTGCTTTTCAGAAACAACTACATGCATCATTCAGTTCCTGGATCCTATACATAAAAAACTTGTGCAACATGATCGGTGAGAACCCACAGATCATCTTTTTGACCCACTTTGTTCAAGTCTACCAGTATCAGCCCATAGTGGTCCACTTTCACACCATCTGGATGTTTGACCCATCTGCGCTTAAACACGGGCATTTGCATTCTTTCGCCATAATCGAGTTCCCATATTCCCTCTATGAACCCGAAGTATGTGGTCTTCTGCCCTTGTGGATTATAAGCCTCTATACGAACACCACTATTTTGTGCAACACTCTTACCGTCTTTCTTCTTAGTGTAAAATGTGTAAACCTTGATGTCATATGCTTACCATGATGTCACCAAAGCAGATGGGCTAGAAGCTATCTTCATTGTTGCCTCTTCATCAGAGTCTCCGTACGGTATATTTTTGTCCATTAACCATTCAGTGAAACGTCCTCTATGCTCTTTCATGATCCAGTCCTCTGTGCGGGCTTGGTTTTTTTTTGTGAAGCTCAATTTCGTGTTCCTTGATGTACGACTCAGCTATTACGAGCTATTGTAGTACACCAAAATGTGCACAATGTACTAATTGTAATCCTGAACGATAAAAGTTTTCTTACCCACTTTGCCTCTCCTACATAATCTACCCTCATGTACTGGTATAGGCACACCTATCGGCTTTCCATATTTGATGTAATCAGCGCAACCCTCAATCACTTCTTCAGTAGTGTATCCTTCCATAATTGAACCCTTTAGATGAGAACGGTTCCACACAAAACCCTTTAATACTCCTAAATATCTCTCCAACGGAAACATATGATGTAAATATAGTGGCTCCAATGCTTTTATCTAATCAACAAGATGTATGATTAGGTGTACTTGCATATCGAAAAAGGATGGTGGGAAACACATCTCATGTTTCACATAGTTTCGACGATGTACGTTTTCAAATAGTCTAAGTCTTCCCAGGCTATCACCTTTTGCGATATTGCATTGAAGAAGTAACACAAACGTGTGATGACAACTTTTACATGCTCGGGTTTGATGACCCTTATTGCAATGGCAAGGAACACTGTTATCATCATGTGACAGTCATGAGAATTATAGCCGAATAAAGACAAGTCTTTCATCGAGACTAGTTTGCGGATAATGGATGAGAAACTCGTGGGCACTCTGATCCCATACAACCATTCTCAAATTGCCTTTTTCTCCTGTAGTGTCAAGTTGTAGCTGGCTGGGGAAGGTAATGCTTCCCGTTGGCCTTTTCTACCGGGTGAAGCTCTGGTGTCATATCAAGATTTACTAGGTCCATACGTAATTTTAATCCGTCCTTTGCTTTCATCGGCATGTCCAGCAAGGTTCCAATGATGCTGTCAAATACATTCTTTGTAACGTGCATCAAATCAATACTATGGCAAATTTCCAGATTCTTCCAGCACGGAAGATACTTGAAAAAAATCGATTGTTTCTTGAAAGCCGTGTCAGTTGTATCACCCAAAAATATAGTTTTGTTTCTCTTTGTTCCTTTACATTTTTTGCCCTTACTGAAAGCAACCTGAATGTTCTTGACCATTTCGAACACGAGTTTTCCACTGTAAGGTTTTGGTGCAGTATCTTTTTTCGATTACGTTATGAAATTTGTTTTTCATCTTCCTGTATTTGTGTGTATCTGACAAGAAACGCCGTGTCTCATGTATACCGTCTTTCTAGATGAAGTGAGGTACAAAAATTCAGTTCCATCCATGCACCTTACACAACTTTTCTTCCCTTTCATTTGTCCCGATAATGTAAACAGTCCAGGATAATCATGCACGATAACGAATATCATTGCTCTTAGTGTGAAATACTCCCGCTTGTACTCATCTCATGTACGTACCCCTTCATTCCACAGTTTCACCATATCTTCTATTAGAGGTTCCAAGAACACATCAATTTCGATGCCGGGTTGTTTCGGACCTTGTATAAAAATAGATAACAAAATATATTTCCTTTTATGACACAACCACGTCGGTAGGTTGTACATCGTTAATACCACGGGCCATGTGCTGTATATGCTCCTTTTTTCACCAAACAGATTCATTCCGTCTGTACCCAAGGCAAACCTTACATTTATGATTTCCTTTGCAAACTCTGGATACTGAATATCAAAATATTTCCACCGGGTTGCATCACCAGGGTGTCGAATATGTTTTTCATTCTTCTTGCGCTGTTCGGAATGCCAACGCATAAGTTCAGCCTCCCTAGGGTTTGAGAACAAACGCTTCAAGCGATCAATTACTCGAAGGTACCACCT
Source organism: Neostapfia colusana (assembly GCA_030760725.1). Taxonomy (NCBI): domain Eukaryota; kingdom Viridiplantae; phylum Streptophyta; class Magnoliopsida; order Poales; family Poaceae; genus Neostapfia; species Neostapfia colusana. The sequence continues at coordinate 16,368,274 of JASWHV010000017.1, read as the reverse complement.
CAGCAAGGCAGGAATTTTTCTCGTATTCTTCCCGCGTGCATCGTCAGAAGTATTGTCATCATCACCTTCAGGGCCAATAATATTCTTCTTATTCTTCAAGGTCTAATTCATGTTGGTAACATACTAGTGATGGTAGTCCTTCTTGTATCTACTGACACCGCAGATGGGGCATCTAGTTGCGAGCTCCTTCTATTTGCGATACAGAATACAATGTTCACACAAGCATGTGTTTTTGTCACACCTAGTGACATCGTGCAAAGAAGTTTATTCGCTTTATAAGTGCTTCTGGGTAGGTTCTTGGGATTTGGAAGAATTTCTACCAAAAGATTTAAAAGATCAGAGAAACTACAATCGGACCATCCGTGTGTGGCTTTCAACATTAGTAGTTCTAGGACTGCATGCAATGTAGTAAACTCATTATCACAACCCTTTGATTCATCATATAAGAGCTCCGTCGCCGCATTCTGCAATGTCTCCATTTTACTTTTGCTCCCGTAGAAATCAATATATGTGGTTCGATGTGAAGCAACATCTCCTCACAGTCAAACTCATCATCCTGATTGTCACTACCATAATCGATATGAGCATTGTTGTCATCAGAACCTCTCTCATCATTTTTATCCACCTCATTCGTATCTAACTCACCATGCTCTGTCCATATTGTGTAGTTGTCGGTACCTTGTGAACCGGGTACCCCTGCGTAGTGGATGCAAAGCACCTGGGCCCCCGCCTTCCCAGCTTAGGCGGGCCCAACATAAGCCACTTGCTCTGGGCCCCATGGGCAGTCCTAGGGTTGCCACGTGTCTTGAGGCCCTAATCCTGACTACCGGTCGAGGATGGCTCAGGATCCGTTACGTGTCTAGTGGTGCCGGTCCCCATCTTCGGCCAAGGAGGGCTCCCGCGCTACCACGTGCCCGGAGCCTCCGAGCCACACCCTCCGTCAGAGAGAGTCCTGGAGGTGCCACATGTCCTGCAGCACTGTGTCCAACCTCCAGCATGGGAGGGCTCCGGTGCTGCCACGTGGGCAACGACTTCAGGTGTACCTCCCGCCCGAGTAAGGCCCCGAATGTGCCACGTGCCCCGCGGACCCGGGCCCGACCTCCAGCATGGGAGGGCTCCGGTGCTGCCACGTGCCCAACAACTCCGAACCACCTGCTACTCCGTAAGACACCTCTGGTGGAGACGCGTGTCTCGGGGACCACCCGCCTGGACAACGCTCCGACGAGCAACGGGCACATGGCCAAGGAGTAAAGAGGAAGGTATGCTGTCAGGCCGAGCATTCAAGGCTCGTGCCTTCCCCAGAAGTATGGTGCACGGTGCACGCCTCCGTCCTCTATCTGTTCGCCATTACGGTGAAAGACAGGGCGGTGAGGCGTGATGGTGCTACAGTGCCTCCCAACGGCGCTGAGCCGTGCTGCAGAGCAAGAGGACGCGGTGACAAGACAGGTAATTCATCATCACCTGCTACCCGGACAGAGGCGCCCGGAGGGACAGGCGCCACACCGTAACTCCACCAACAGCGACAATGCATATAGCTGTCGGGCCCCGGGCCACATTGTAACTGCCCCGGCCTTGAGCTATAAAAGGACCGGGGCACCCTTCGGGCAAAGGGTTCGCAACCCAGCTAACTCACACACTCATATGCGCAAACAATACAGCAGACACTCTCGTGGACGTAGGGTATTACGCTCCGGCGGCCCGACTTCGAGATCCACTAACCCCCACCGAAAAAAGAACCTCTGCGGGCTGCTTTTGAGCAGACCGGGGGAAGTGTCGTAGCAAACACTTTGACATTTAGCGCGCCAGAAAGGAGGCTTTTAGTTCTTGAAGCTGTTCGTGAAGCCCTCAATGGTGAACATCCAGTCTTTCGGAGGTTCTTCCCGCCAGTCGCGTCGCCAGCAGCAGAGCGAGCAAGAAGCATCCTCTGGTCCTAGAACGGGACCTTCTGCACCAGCACCGGCTCCTATGGCGATGGTGCCCGTTGCCTCCTGGCAGCCTTTGGCAGCGACGGCGACAGCGTCGCAAGTGCCGACTGAAACCAGTCCAGAAAGCATGCTGTTGGTAGCCCACATGCTCCTGCACAACCCCCCCCCCCGAGCGGGGGAGCTTCCCCATCCGCTGCTGAACAATGGCGCAACGACGTCGACCACCTGGTTGTCGCCACACTCAACTCGTCGTGTCACCAGAGACGGCGGCCATGGACGGGACAGCTGCCGCCCCGTAACCTAACAAGGGATTACAAGACGGTGACAACCCACTCAATGGCGACGTCCATGCTCCCCACCACAGACCTCAGGGGAGAGGTAGACCTCTGTCGCCATTAGAAGGAAGATAGCCGCGTAACCATCGAGCGAAAGCGCGAGTGGTGTCATAGCCTCGAGGAGGAGTATGGTACCCCAGTACCATGCGCCCCACTTATGCGGGCTAGAACCCCGTCTCCCCAAGCTCAGTAGGAGGTTGCATGGCTCTGGCCCCACACCTTCGTATGGTGGTGTGGCCACGCAAGTTCTGGCTACACATGTCGGAGAAGTTCGACGGGACAGTCAACCCCGTTGAGTTCCTGCAGATTTGCTCTACCGCCATCCTAGCTGCAAGAGGGGATGAGGCCATCATGGCCAACTACTTCCCAGTAGCCTTGACCGGGTCAGCCCGGTCATGGCAACTGAACTTGCCCCAGGAGTCTGTGACCTCTTGGGAAGAGTTGTGCCATCAGTTCACGGCTAACTTTGGGAGTTCCTACGTCTGGCCGGGCTCGGAGGCCGACCTCCACACCATACAATAGCAACCGGGAGAGTTGTTGCGCTCTTTCATCCAGTGCTTCTCCTAGGTCAGGAACACCATCCCCCGCATCTCCAACGCATCCGTCGTCCTCACCTTCTGACGCGGCGTCCGCGACAAGAAGATGCTCGAGAAGTTGGCCACGCATGATGTGCAGGACGTCTCCGAGCTCTTCGGCTTGGCAGACAAGTGTGCCAGGGACGTAGAGGGCCGTAACTGGCACACGCCGCCCAGCAAAGGGGGTGAGTCCGCCAGGGAGGGCCCTGGTGGCAGGTAGAAGAAGGCTGGTGGCAAGGACAAGCCTCTGGCCAGAGCCCATACTGCAGCAGCAGTAGCGGCCACAGGGGGCCAGGGGTCGCGCACCGACAAGCGCCCGCAACAGCCGTCCGGCAACCACGATGGCGCCCAGAGGTGCCCAGTCCAAGACACCAACCGGCACAGCGCCAGCGAGTGCCAGGAGATCCAGAGGCTGGTGGAGCGCTTCCGAGAGCTCCGACAGCAGTGCCAGGACGGCGCGCCCTACCGCCAGTGGGAGGGCAAACAGAAGGCTGATCCGAAGGACGGCGACGACCAGGGGGATGGAGTTCCAAGATGCCAAGTAGGCGTTAAAGGTCCTCTATGACCAAGAAGAGAGCTCTGGCTCCGACCACAGCGAGCGACGCAAGACACTCCAGCCTAACCAGGTGGTCCCTCTTCCGTCGTGAAGAGTAGGCGGCCCAATGTAGGGCTACCTGGTGCCTCGGACAGAGCTTTCTCGAGGAGGAGTGACAAGCCTGTCCTCCGACCAGTACGAGCATGCCGCCCAGGTTCGTCCGCCTTACTGCAGGGGATGGGTACCTCTACCCAGACCACAGGCCATAGGACACCCCTGTAAGTCTACCCCCAAGTAGTGGTAGAATATTTTTTCTTTTTCTCGTTCTTGTAAGGGTAACATAGAGACTGGGAACAGAGCTTAGAACAACTAAAGTCCCGGAAGGGTCCAGTCACTCTCGGTACCCAGGGCGAATCGCTACCTTCTTGCACGGCCTGTTGCCCCTATTTCCTGAAGGAAGCTAGAAATAAGAAATAAAAGTATCTTGCCTGGTGCACTCCATTACAATCTATGTTGGATCATGCATAGCAGTTGTAAATAATGGCATGTTCAGAGCCATCCTACACGCTAGACCTACACATTTGTGGCGGAATTGATTCTGTCTCCATACCACCTAGGGGGTCGAGACGACGGTGGCCTGGAGCGAGAGCCCCGGTTTTCACCGGACCCCACTAGACACTCTGCTGTGACGGCCCTTGCGCGAGCAAGGTGCCAAAGCGGGGGTCCTGCTCACCTCACAGTCAGGAGAGCAGTTCCAGTACATGGTGCATCTTGACTCCAAAGCTACTAATAGTATAGCAAAGTATGAAGCCCTCATATTCGGCCTGAGTACTGCCCTTTCTCTAGAAATATGGCAGGTGCTAGCTAAAAGGAGACTCCCAACTCGCCATCAAACAAGGCGAGCCAGAGTATTCCTGTATTGATCCACAACCAGCTGCCTACCTCATCCGTGTGTGAGAGGTGGAGAAGGGATTTCATTCTTTGGAGTAGCGCCATATCCCCCGCGCCAACAACGCGGTGGCAGACAACCTTTCAATAAAAGCCGCTGCATGGGTTTCGGTCCTTGAAGGCACCTTTGAAAGGAAGCTACTGTGACATACAGCCTAGCCTGCCAAACTAGGCGAAGGGGGCAAGCCCAGCACCTCAAAGCTGGCAGTCCCGGCGGCCCTGCAACCATGGCGTTCGCCAAGGATCGTATGCGTCACCAGGGGCTCCATGCAACCCAACACCCAAGATCCAAAAATCTCAAGTAGGTCCTGATGCATGGATCACGGAGGTCTGGACCTACTTGAAGGACAATATCCTTCCCGATGAACGTGTATCCGTTGAACCGATCGTTCGTATGGCTAGAAGATACACACTGGTAGACGGAGATCTCTACCGGTGTGGCACCGACAGCGTTCTATTGCGGTGCATTACCCGGGAGGAGGGCTGCGAGCTATTCGCAGAGATCCACGAGGGCGAGTGCGGCAACCGCTTCGTTCCGCACGCTGGCCGGTAAAGCCTTCCGGCATGGCTTTTACTGGCCGATAGCCCTCCTGGATGCCGTCGAGCAGGTCAAGAGATGCAAGGCGTATCAGTTCCATGCCAAGCAGATCCACACACAGGCGCAGACACTACAAATGACCCTGCCCTCATGACCATTCGAGGCATGATGGCTGGGCATCCCGGCGATGTGACTCAGCGTAGGGGAACCAGGTGGCACATGCCCCTGGGCAAGGCCACAACCACGTCGCCCAAGCCCGGACCGTCTCAATAGGTCCATGGTAACCCGGACCCCCCTACTTCCCTCGGGAACCGACCCCCGGGAGGCCCGATGCTAACAACCTGCCTCATCCAGTCTATTTGGTAGGTGCCCCCCCACTAAGTGGCCACACCTATCGGGGGGCCATCACAGTAAACCACGTGGGAAGGGCATTGGACCATTCCAGCAACGAGCAGAAGACTCAGAGTGCCGGCTACGACAAGCTGAATACAAGGCCTGAACTCTCCTTGGCTCTTTGTGTTACCAGGGGCCCAGAAAGAATGGTAGCCACATCGCCAGAGCGCCCTGAGTCCTTACGCCACTAATGGCCCGGAGGAACAAGCTTGGGACATTGGCAAAGTGTTGCCCATGTCAGCTAAGTCGTTCTGGACCTTTGCTCTCCCTTACCAATACAACTTTCCTTTCAAGCTTGCGTATATTTTTGCGTACCCCTCGATATGTACATAGTTGTATTTATCTGTCTCGGCCTTGGCCAAAGTCCTTCTACAAGGCGGAAACGCCTTAGGCACCTGTATTGCCTCCGGACAGCCTAGCTACCTTCCTGATCGGGCACGGTGATGCCAGAAGGACGCCCCCCTCTTCGGAGTGTCTGGTCAGCGGGAGGTCCAGGGTGTGTAGCCTGCTTAGATTGGTCCTGCGCCATAAGCATGTGTGTCCTGCCTCTATCAGCACAGCACCCGAATGTGGGGTACCCGGACAGCACACCACCCCGGGAAGGAGGGTAACCGAGGTCCAGAGGAAACACACCGAATTGCCCAGGCCCCGTAGCATAGCAGAGGACCATAAGCCTTAATAGGGTCATCGAGCAGAGAAAATGCAACTACACGACATGGATTATCCTTTTCTTTTAGTGTCTATGCAAGCCGCAGAGCTCCGGCCCATGGGGCCGTAACTCCAACCCTTCCAAGGGGTCCACTCTCGGATCCCCAAAAGCTGGCGCCACCCGAAGGCCCCGGAGCTTGTGTCTTAGACTGGCACCCGTTTGCCAGAGGGGTCATCGCGACTGGTCAAACTAAGAAAGTCGCTCAGACCCCGACAACTCGCAAAAGGAAGCGGATACACATCTACGGCAAGCAACAAGGAAACGACGACTACTTTGGCGAGTTATGGGACCCTGCAATCTTTGCAGCATCAAGGGTCAGGGGGCCTCACGGAAGCTAAAAATGGTTCTGCCTACCGGACCCAACACCGAGCGATTGATATAAGGAAGATCAACAGAACCACTTTTTCATTGATATTGGGGTCCCGGCATATAAAAGGGGATACGAGACAACTAAGGAACTCAACAGCTACAAGTCGAGTAGTCTTCTGCTCCGTGGACTGATTGGTTGTCCCCCGAGCCAATCTCTGTGCAGTGATACGACCACCTGCTATTAGACCGAGGTCGGCGGCAGTGCATGCTGGACTGAGACAATGATGACATCCAAGTGTTGTATCAGGCGATGTATGCTGGACCGCAGCAACAGTAACATCCAGTACCGGGTGGGCAAAATCGCTGTCCCTGGCAGATTTTGTTATCTACAACAGTACCAGGAGGAAGGCTTAATCACTCTGGACTTAGCCTTCCTCCGGTACCGGCAGACAACCCTCTTGCGGCAAAGCGCCTAGAGGACATTATCCACCCGGCACTGGTGTCGGGGCTCACTGCGGGTCAAAGACCCTGTCCCCGACGGCATCCCTGACCGTCGGCATGCCATCAGGATGGCTTGTGCCTCTATCCAGGCCCGTCAGGGAGAGGGATTGTACCAGAGAACCTGACCGAAGGCCGCACACATACGAACATCTCGCAGAAGTGGATGAAAATGGCTACCGGTGAGGAGGCATCTCGTGGGCGAGAGCGCCTGGAAGCAGAGCCTTCCAGCGCGCAAGGAACGAAGGCCACATGGTGAGGAGTGCCATTCTACACCATAAAGCCCTCCTTTTATACCCGTCCTCGGCCTCAGGCAGCGCAATAGGCGCAGCGATTGGGTCGCCACCGCTGCACGTCGAGGGACTATTCGCCTCCACCAGCGATGGGCTGGACTCAGGTCCACCCGTCAGCCACTAGGGGTCAGGAGGATAACCCCTCAGGAACGTCCGGCGGGTTCCGAGGGAAGCGGTGCGACCGGCTCATCGGCTGCCGCAAGAAAGTAGCCCGAGGCGACCCCTTGAGCACATCGCCCTAGCACGTGCCAATGACGGGTAGGGCCCGGGCCCACCAGACAGGCTAGGGATGGCAACGGGTGCCCATTACCTGTTTACCCACGGATATCCGACCCGATGGGTACGGGTTCGGGTATAAATTTAGATCCACGGGTATGGGTTCGGGTAATTGGTAGAATCCAATGGATATTTCTTATCGGGTAAAAAAATTCCATACCCATATCTGTATACCCAAACTCGTTCTCTAACATGTGGTCCAATACAACATCATGTAAATACATCTAGTTTTAGGGTTTTCTCCTCTTCTTTCTAGCTCTCTGGCTCCCTGCACAGCGCCGCATCCCGAGTCCTCCCGATGCTTTGTATTTTATTTAAGCTGCAATTGTTCTGTTGTCAGGAGTTTGTCATTTGTGCTAATTTATGTTTGTGTTATGTGTTGAACATGTTCTTTTATGTGTATATGTTTGTATTATGTGTTGAACATGTTTTGTTATGTGTTAAAGTGTTGCAGAAATCTATATGTGATGTACCTTTTTATTAAAGGTTTTCGGGTAACGGATATACCCGCGGATAAAAAATATCCGTGGGTAACGGATACGGATAATCTTTTATACCTGCTGCGGGTAACTGGTACGGGTTCAGGTACGGATTTTATCCAGCGGGCACAGCTAACCCAGAGTAATATCTGCGGGTTTTTTACCAGTTGCCATCCCTAAGACAGGCACTAGTGGGACAGGCGAGTATAAACTCGGGAACGACCGGTGGTTTCCGAGGGAAGCGGTGCGGTGCTTCTGCGATCACAGGCGGTCGCAGTAATAGCCCTGAGGCAACCCCTCGGCTGCCACGCCGTGATCGGTCAAGTCAGAGTGAACACGCCAAAAATGAACAACCTCCATCTCCCAAGTACGGCCGCTCACCCACTACGCGAAAATTTTTCCGCCACTTCCTATCCCCTGCCCCCCCACCTTCCTAGCTTAGGCGGGCCCCAGCGTAAGCCACATGCTCTGTGCCCCATGGGCAGTCCTAGGGTTGCAACGTGTCTTGAGGCCCTGAGCCTGGCTACTGGCCGAGGATGGCTCGGAAGCCGAAACGTGTCTAGTGGTGTCGGATCCCATCTTCTGCCAAGGAGGGCTCTGGTGCTGCCACGTGCCCGGAGCCTCCGGGCCACTCCCTCCACCAGAGAGAGTTTCAGAGGTGCCACGTGTCCTGCAGCTCCGGGTCCGACCTCCAGCATGGGAGGGCTCCGGTGCTGCCACGTGGGCAACGACTCCGGGTGTACCTTCCCCCCGAGGAAGGCCCCGTATGTGCCACGTGCCCTGCGGCCCCAGGCCCGACATCCAGCATGGGAGGGCTTCGGTGCTGCTGCATGCCCAACAACTCCAGACCACCCGCTACTCTGCAAGACAACTTCGGTGGAGACGCGTGTCTCGGGGGCCACCCGCCCAGACAGCACTCCGACGAGCAACGGGCAGATGGCCAAGGAGTAAAGAGGATGGTACGCTGTCAGGCCGAGCATTCAAGGCTCGCGCCTTCCCCAGAAGCATTGTGCACGGCGCACGCCTCCATCCTCTGTCTGTTCGCAATTACGGTGAAAGACAGGGCAACGACGTGTGATGGCGCAACAGTGCCTCCCAACGGCGCTGAGCCGCCCTGCAGAGCAAGAGGACGCGGCGACAAGACCGGTACTTCATCATCACCTGCTATCCGGACAGAGGCGCCCGGCGGGACAGGCGGCGCACCGTAACGCCACCGACAGCGACAATGCATATAGCTGTAATGCCTATAGCTTATGTATAGGATGCAGATAGCCGTGGGGCCACCTTTCGGGTCCGGGGCCACCTTGTAACTGCCCCGGCCTTAAGCTATAAAAGGACCGGGGCAGCATTCGGGCAAAGGGTTCGCAACCCAGCCAACTCACACACTCATACTCGTGAACAATACAGCAGACACTCCCGTAGACGTAGGGTATTACGCTCCGGCGGCCCGAACCACGTAAATCCTCGTGTCCCTCTCGCCGTAGTGCTCTGACCTTCGAAATCCACTAACTCCCACCAAAAAAGGAATCTCCACGGGCTGCTTCTGATCAGATCGGGAGGAAGTGTCGTAGCGAACACTTCGACAGTAGTCTTTTTTGAAACCCCTTTTCACCAAATGAGATTGGATTACTATAGTATCTATCCAAGCAATCTTATTTTCACAGTCGATACATAGACATAGTATGCCATCTATCTTTTACATCTTCGCATGTCTCTTGGATGCTTCAATAAAGTTTGCAACATTTTGAATGTACATAGGATCAGGTCTTGGCATGTTGTACATCCACGCTCGGCGGTCCATCTTCTATGTCAAACTGTAAAAATAAAAATATGATAGTAACCATTTCTTGAATGCAAGTGAAGGCTCAAAGTTAAACACAAGGTTCATAAAGCTAGCGTACAGTGATGGTACATGGAGGCGAGGACGACGACGTGCGTGCGCTTGAAGGCGAGGGCGAGGACAGCGACGTGGGCTCGGATGTGAGGGAGAGGACGGCGGCGGCGACGACGACCAGGATGGTGGCGGCGGCGAGGGGCAAATGTATTTTTGGCAGCCTGACGGCGTTGATGTGAAATCTACCGAGTTAGGTTTTGGCGGTGCCTAAGCGGTGCTTTATATATCGTCCATTCACTATATGAATTCATCAATAGGACGTCGGCCATATGAGCGTCGGTTGGCTACAGAAACCGACACACATAAGATAAAGGCGTCGGTCAACCGACGCACTTAGCCAACGAAATATATTGGACACCTTTACCATCTAAGTGCATCGGGGTCGACGCATTTAGGGAGTATGTGCGTCGGTTTCTCTCAGCCGACGCACTTAGGATTAAATGCGTCGGCCCAGAAAACCGACCCACTTAAGTCACTTATATATGTTGGTTTCTAAAGGACCGACGCACATAAAGCGACACGTGGCGAATGCACCGAGCGCGTTTGTGTGCGTCGGTCCTGTAGGAACCGACGCATATAATCCACTTAAGTGGGTCGGTTTTGTGGAGACCGACGCACATAACGTGTTTTTTTTAAAAAAAAACTGCTTAATTTCTCTCCCTCCCCGGATGGGGGGCCTCCATTTTACACACAAAACAGCAATATATACAGCAGAACAGATATAATTCAACAACATTTCAAACATAGCATCATACACAAGTTTTCAAACGTTTCAAACACAAGCACAACAGTACAAAAATGAGTAAATGAAATTCAAATGTCGTCGTGGGAGCCTCCACTCGCACGTCCTACGCTCCCATCTCCTCCACTCGCACCTCCGTCGTTAATGTTAAAGAAAGCATCGACACCTTCGGGAGTTCCATGACGAGATCCCTGTGATAAACAAATAAAATAGAAACTTAATAATGTAACATGTTAACTTCAACTAACTTAATAACATAACTTTAAAAAAGAAAAGCATGTTGGTTTGAACTAAAACTTATCAACACTCTCGTATTTCCTCTCACTTTCCCTAACTCCCTCGCCCTCACTCGCTCTCCCACTCTCTCTATCTCTTCCCCTCTCCCTCTATCTCTTTATCTCTAGCTCCCTCTCTATCTATCTCTTCTTTTCTCTCTATCTCTTCCTCTCTCTCCCTCTATATATTTCTGTTCCTCTCTATCTATCACTTCTTTTCTCTCTCTATGTACCCCCCTCTCTCTATGTCTTCCTCTCCCTCTCTATCTATCTCTGCCTCTCTCGCTCTCTCACTTGTTCCCTCTTTCACTTCATATCTCTGCTAGTATTTCCCTTTTCTTCTTAATATTGTGCTAATTAATATATGATGTTATAATGAAAATATTGTAACAAGTATACAAGTCATACATACCGCTGCGTCTCCAACTTGTGATGGGTGAGTCTGCACCGGAGGGAAAGGCATCGGTGGGAAAACTGCTTTAAGTTGTTAGATTATAATTAGAATCATTTTGGAATCGAATAAAGTGGTCAAATGCGAAAATTACAGTTTACCTGGATTATTTAGCTGCAATCCAGAAGCCAACAGTGACATGAATCCATAAGGTTGTGGAACACATGGTTGACCACTCTCGGAACCGTGCAACACAAATGGTTACGATATTGCATTATATAACCAAGTCAATAAGATAAGTAGTTTTACCTGTGAGGAGGAGCCAATCTGTAGTGTTGGCTGCATTGGTCGACGCATCATGCCGAGGTAAGGTTGCTGCGGCGGACCAAACTGAGAACTAGAGCTACCTTGACCTATGAACTGCATCAAGTAAATTAGTTGTGATATCTTGAGTAGAAACATTTGTAAATCAAATAATATTTTTAAATATGAAATTACATGTTACCTGAGACATATTCAAATAATGCATCTGTTGCTGCAGCATCTGTGTCTGTTGCTGTTGTTGTTTCAGTAACATCTGTGTTTGTTACTGTTGTTGTTGCATCTCCTCCTTTGTGCGTCTCAATTCTTCTTGTAATTCAGCCTCTGTAGAAGATTGAAATCGACTACCACTAACATTGGACGGCCGTCGTCTAGCATAAGCCTCACGCTCTACGTACCCGTCGCCCAACCCAAGTCTACAAAAAATACAAGTGTGAATAATCGACATTCATTAACATACAAATCATCATTATCTTTGCACATACCTCCCATGCGGTAGACCTCCGCCGGCATTGTGCGCCGCAGCGACATCCAACGGCTCTCTCAATTAGTCTGAATCAGGTCCATGGTTCTTCTTAAAACTCTCAACATACTTTTGCTGTGATACATTCAGTTAACGGATTAATGTAAAACAAGATAAATTGAGTTGATGGATAAAAGCAACAAAGAATCAACATACGTACCAATTTCTGCGTTGATGCCTCGTCACACAACACCTCCGGGCGATTCGGGTCTGGACCTTTGTGCCCCTTAAGATAAACCTCGAAAAACGTAGGAGGCGTACCAGTTTCAGCTGTCTGCAATATCAAAATTCAACAATTTAATCAATACAACTAATTGAAGCAATCTAAGTATGAATGTAAGAATTCATACCATCCTTTGTTCCATCCGAACATAACCATCTGGCCCGAAGAAGTGCTTTCCTGGCTTGCTCTTCCTGTTTCTTCGGTGTCTATCAGAAATATTTCTGAACTCAGCTGAACCCCAATACCCGCATAACCACTCCCAAGCCTCCATATTGGCACAAATCCAATCCACATGACTCTGCAAGTACTCCTCCCTAGTGAGGTGGATTTTGGCTGCTTCTTTGATTGTCATACGCTGGAACATCACCGTCTTGTAGTTGACGGTCATGACTTTGATCCGTGCCTTAGAGAAGGAGTCCTTGACACGTCTTTTTCCTGCATTATGAAAAACTGAACAAGCATATGCTTGACTCACACACTCCTCCAAATGAAACATCATTCAAAACCTTTGTACTTATTTCCTCTCCATCATCATTCAATACCTTCACATGTCTAGATGCTTTGCAATGCATACAATGAGTATCGTTCTGGTGTTCCTTCCAAAACAACATGCAATTATTTTTGCACGCGTCAATTTTCTCATAACTCATGCCCAGACCTTCCAAAATCTTCTTTGAGTGATATATGTCTTTCGGCATCTTATGTTTTAATGGAAGGAGATCATTGATCAACTTCAGGATACCATTGTAGCAATTGTTTGCAAAATTGAACTTAGACTTCAACCCCATAAGTCGTGTGACCGCCTGCAGAACGGTCACATTGGTGCCCTCATATACTTTTTCATCCGCGGCGGCAAGAAGCTTGTAAAACTTACTTCACCTCCTCTGGCAGTGACTGCTCTTCGTACTCTTGACCAACATCCGCTATCATCTCATCCATACGATTTTCATTCTCGTTTCCGTCCGACTCACTAGCATGATCCATCTCTCCATGCTCATGCCACACTACATAGTCTAGCATAAATCCGTGCTTACAAAGGTGAAGCATCATTTCAGACCTCTCCAAACGTCGACGATTCTGACACCTGCTACACGGACACTTCATAAAACGAGCACCACTAGGAAATGCTTGGTTCATGAACACATTTGCGATTTGTGCCCATTCCAAAGTGTACACACCATCTGAACTCCATCCATCATACATCACCTTGCGGTCGTCACCCATTTTTCAGCTTATACCTTCAAAGCAGAAAATTCATTGTAATTAGTTTATTTTCATATTATGTGATGGTCACTACAATTAGGCAGATAGGTCCTAAACCCACCCAAAAGTGGTCGAGTGGGGTGTGCTTATGACGACACGCATGGTCCGGATCCAGACGAAATTTCGGCAGCATAACCCCGCTGTTCTCCCCTGCACTCCTGAAAATGGTGCAGCAGAGAACATCAGGATTATACCGTCGATATCTCGTCTAGATCCAGACTCGCGTCTCGTCACAAGCCACGCCCCCCCCCCGATCCACTCCCAGGCTGTCCAAAAAGGGACAATTCCGAACCTTCACGTCTCACATGCCAATAGCATGTGATACGTGCCGATTCGAAACGGGTACTCAAATTCTATAGGTTACGTTGCTCATTTTCATTTTTCAATCATTTACGAGAGAGGAAAGAACAAGACAGAGGAGGAAAGTTGGTCAGAGTTGAAAGTTCTAACTCCGGATCCACCGTGTAGGCGCGGTTAATTGGTCGTCCTCATTGTCGCCGTACGCATCTGTGCTCATCTTAACGCATACTTCACAACTACAATCATCTTTCACTACAGTCCTCTAAAGCTACCAAAATTATAAAAATATTTACTATATTACAAACATATAATTAGTCATCATATCGCAAATGCCAAAAAGAAGCAATCACATGCATGATACAAACTTTTAATCCATTTAGATGAAAAAACTATAAGCCTTTTTAATTCATATCTAAAAGAAGTAATCACATAATATAAGCTTGAACATTCAACTTCACACAATATGACATGATATGAATCACATTCAATTCATATAGAATAATGGATATGAATCACATTCACGAGTTAGCAACTATATAATATGAATCACATACACGAGTTAACTCTAATCACATGATATGATAAAGCATTACTTTCACGAGTTAGCAACTATATAATATAACATTTAACTCTAATCACATTCAACTCTAATCACGTATTTGCAATACACCTAATATTTTACCTTCACTTAGAGTTCAACCGGATGAAAGTGGCCGGGATGATGGGGGCGCCGGCCGCAAGGAGGCGCCGATGCAGGGGTGGACGGGGGCGCCGGGGCGCCAAATGACTGCCGGAACGGGCGAGGCGGACGGGGGCACCGTGGGCGCCGGCGGCCGAGGCGGACTGTAACACCCCAAATTTTTAGTCAAAACCCAAATTTTGATTCAAAACCCTAAACCATGTTCAGAGGGGAATTTAGAAATTTTTGGACGTGTTGCATGTTTTGCAAAAATTCAAATTCAAACTGGAATTCAAATTATACCCAAAACAGAAAAGAAATGGAAAAAGAAAAAGGAAATCGGGAAAAAAACTGGCCAGTGGGCCGAAACCGCCAGCCGGCCCAGCAAACCCCCGCGCCAGCCCGCCCCCGCGCGCGCCGCGCTGCCCCTCGCTGACGGGTGGGACCCACCTGTCATCCCTAACACGAGCCCCCGCGACCCCGGACTTTTCCCCCCGAGCGCGCGCGATCGCAACCGATCGGGAAACCCGTCCCCGCAGCCGAATTCTGGTCCCAGCGGACTCCAACTCGATCACAACAGACCCACCGCCCTCCCCCGGCTATAAAAACCCCAGCTCCGATCAGTTTTCCGCACGCGATCGCCGATTTTCACTCCGGTGAGCACCGAGACTTCGCCGGCTAATTCTGGCCGATCTAAGCTCGGAAACTCTGATCTAACTCGCTGGTCTTGATCCACCGCCTCCGGGGAACTTTGCAGGTGCCGAAAACCCGAAGACTTACGGTGTAAACACAGCGCCGACGAGCTTCGCCGTGGTTTTGCCTCGGACCTCGCCGCCGATCACTTTCCAGGACCCCCGAGCTCGAGAAAACCCCCGAGGTGAGATCCCTGACCTCCCCTCTACCGATCTAGGCCATAAGATCACAGTTCTAGGCAGAATTCTCGAGGATCCGAAACTTTCCGGCGAGATCGCCGCTTCCCGCCGCCGTGCGCCGCCGGCAGCGCCGCCCGCGTTCGATCAGAGCGACGTGGCCGCATGTGCGCCGTTTATTTTAAATCGCACGGTAGACTTTAAAACCCCGCGTACCGGTTCGATCTTATAATCTCAGCCGTCGGTTTAAAATCGGACGGTCCACGTCGACCCCGCGTTATAAAGACTGGAGTTCTTACGTGCTACCCCCTGGGGTTCTCTGGAATTGAGAGCTAGCCCCGGAAACTTCAGATCTAGCCCCTGGAACTCCAGAAAATCATGTAAATTCATTTAAAAATCAGTTTTAACCCCTGGACTTAATAGAAATTAGGAAAAACACCTCTGATAAGTGTAGATAGACCCCTGGAAATTATGAAAATAATATTATAGACCCTGTAATGGGGTGAATTCATTATTTTAACCTTGTTTAGTATTTAATTTGGAAAATTGAATATGTAACTAGTGTTTAAAAATTAAAAAGTGGGACAAACATAATTGTCAAAATTAATTAAAAACTTTCTCAGTACTTAGAAAACTTTGGAGTGAGATAAAAATATATTTTTGGGCTGAAATAAATCTGTTTTATCTATTATTCATATTTTATTAGTATAGGGACACATTTTTAAGTAAAGAATAGTTAAAGAAAAATAGGGAAAATAATTATGAAATAGTATACATCATAAGCCATGGTCAAAATATGATTTTAAATTATTTAGGACCAGAACCTAATCTGTTTAGGAGATGTGTATTACTAATTTAATAATAAAATACACAATTATGCATAGGAATATAAAATCTGAAAATATAGCAACTAGTAAATGATAAATGGAGTTTCTAAAATACAAAGAATTCAGTTTAGGGTTGATAGAAATTGTGAAGGCACATTGTATGCAAGTATAAATGTGGACACCAAAAATAGGAATCATATATATACATGGTTAAAAGTGCATGCAAGCCACAACTTAACACACATAAAGTAACCACAACACATATAATGGTAAAGAACTTTTATAAATATGAATGTGTGGTTTGTATGAAGTGTAAGTGTGAATTATGTCTTATGGATTGTTGTTTTTCTTTTGCTATGTGTGATGGTATGAAGTAGAACCTGTTCAAGAACAAGTTATTCATTTCCAAGACCAGGAATACCTGTTTCAAGAGCAGCAAGAAGGAGGCAAGTGTCCTTGACCACTTTGATCCTATGCTAGGATGTGTAGATAGAATTATTTGCATTGTCAAATGAAATATGAAACCCATGCTAGGAAAGTTTCCCTAGAATTGCATTACCTTGTTTCCTTGTAGCTTGGGTTGGGATTTATTTTGTCATGTCATTTATTTACATGCATATGCTTAGCCATGCTTAGAATGGGATATTTGGGATATGAAAGCATCAGTTTATTATACCATACTCTTGAATGAGCTATTGTGAGTTATGTAGAGGTAGGGATCAAGGCAAGTTGGATGTTTTGGTTGTGTGCTGGGTGCACGAGACTTGGGTTTGTGTTTAGTACTTGCCTGGATCCTAAGGACCGGTTCATGGAGCATGTAACCTGGCTTTACAGTGCCAACCACATGCTGAGATGGGGCAGCTTGGCCAATTAATTAGGTGTATCCCCGGCGTAGTATGGGTGTGTTGGATGGTGCGGGGAATAGGTGTCAGCTGGACTACCATATGAACCGCAAGGCTCAAGAGGGGGCCACTGCAGCGGGGTTGGAGCCTCTTGTATGCTGTTAGGGGTGAAACCTCAGTGGGCCCACGCTCGTCGAGAATCCCTTTGTAAAGGCTTCGTAGTGATCTCTTGGCCGCACACCTGGGAAGTGTGAATGTGGATCGTAGCCACTGGCATAATGGAGGTTCTTTTAGTCCACCCGGCAACGGGGGATGAAATCACTACTTGTGGGTACAGTGGTACAAACTCTGCAGAGTCAAAACTGTCTTGACAGCCGTGCTCACGGTTAAGAGCGGCCTGGACTTATTCATGATTAGATGATTGATGGTTTTGGAAGTTAAGTGGGGAGCTTAACATTGGTAATGATGTTATGGTTATTGGATTATAATGATGGGATGGGAGATTGGGACCATTTCACCTGTGTAGTAATGTAGGTGCTTAATAAGCTAAGGTGATAGGTATTAATTGCGTAGTGCTTTAACCATGAGTTCAACCTCTCCTTGTTCTAGCCATGCATGATATAATTTTCCCACACTTGCTGAGTACCATTGGTACTCAACCTTGCATATTTGTTGGTTTATATTGCTGCTCAGGTCAAGATAATGAGGTGGTGTATAATGACCAAGATTTTGGACCCGAGGAAGGCTTTTAGGTTCATGAAGACCCCCGGGCAACGCCTGTGATGGAGCCCTAAAGAATAATATTCCGCTGCTAGTTTATTTACTTGTGATGAAGCATTAGTGTCCATTGAGACATTTACGATGTAAGACTTATTTATATTCGACACCTGGCTTGTAATAAATGATGCTTCACTATTTGTCATCACATACATGTGATATTCACTTGGTTGTTTCTTCGGAAAAACCGGGTGTGACAGAGGTGGTATCAGAGCCAAGGTTGCCCGTAGGAACGTGGACCTAGGTAGAAATGGACGTATTTAAGGGCCCTATTTTCTTAAAAACTATTTTCCAAGGTGTGGGTGGAAAAGTGTTATTAAAGGAGTCATTTTCTTCATCTTACCCCAACTTTCATTCAAAATAGGATTTTTGTTTGAGAATTTATCTAACCTAATTTTAAATTCTTTTGTTTTTAGATGGTTCGTATGATTCGCACCGTTCGTAAGTCCACAGGAGGGAGAGTTCCCGTAGTTGCCCTTGCCGAAAGAGAGGAGAGTCGTCCAGTGACGTACCTTTCCTACGGATTGGCAGTAGGAGATTTGTTGCGTCGTCTTCGACGTATGCTCGAAGCCGCCGACAATACGGGCAAGCTCATCATCCACTATAACTCCACCAGGACCATCCGTGAGAAGAGGGAAGAATGGAGTTCGGAGATGAGGATTATACACGAGAGTCAGCTGCTGAAGATCCACCATTCTCCAGCTTGTCGAGCAACACAAGTTGACGCAGAGAGAGATGTCACCTGGGAGGCCATCACCTGCTAGAGTCACATCTATCGTCACCACTTGGACAAAACTGAGTACATGTATGTCCTCCAACGTGAGAGTGGTACCACGGAGTATAAGTACCCACCGGTGCAGCAAGGGACTTCCCATGAGCACATGGACTTGTGCTTGGAGGATGCTGCTATGCTCAGCACTCGACTGCAGGAGTGTCAACAAGAGCTTCAGGATGTCCGAGACACCCTGAAGGAAACGGAGGCGTTGCTGCGAGCTTGCTTAAAGGCGAGAGAAAGAGGAGATGGGAATGAACTGTGTGTCACTGTGAGTGATCCATGGACTCCTGACTCCCCGGATCGCCGAGCGATCAGGCGTCGTCGCACCTCTCCACCAGCCGCCTCCCCACCCAAAGCAGAGTCAGAAGGTAGCCGAAATGAGGAGGAAGATCCCGAGGAGCCAGCTCAAGAGGACGAGTAGTGTAGAGTCTTTCCCCTAGCTAGCAAGAGGTCGAGTAGTCGAGTCGTTACGTAGTTAATGGTGTGATAATGCTTGGTGTGTGACGTGAGTTGTGGAAGCCATGAGCAATTGTCCACAGCCTCGTCTTCAGATTGTTTTGCTTTGGTGTGTAAACCCACAGGAAATAATAGTACATTTATTTGGTGTGAGATATGAACCCTCGTAAAAGTATAACAAAGCCTCAATACTTCAAAGTATAAACAAATGAAAGTAGTAAGATGATACTAAATGATTTCAAATTGACATTGGTTGATTCTGCCAGATGGCCGGAAGAGAAAAAGGACGTGCTGCCAACCCCGCCAACAACAACGATGAGGCATGCAACCCTCATCTTTCTGAAGGCCAGGACCGGGGTGGTCGCCGTGAAGAAGTTGATCCTCTCCACCAAATGCTGGAGAATCAAAATCAGCTCATCCAGAACTTGACTCAAGTGGTGGCCAACTTGCATCAAGTTCCACCTCCACAAGCTGCACCACGCCAACCAAGGTTGAGTGAGTTTCTAGGAACTCAACCTCCAAAGTTTGCAAGTGCTGCTGAACCTCTGGAGGCAGATGATTGGCTGAAGACTATTGAAAGTAGGATGAGGATCATACAGTGCCAAGGGTATGAGAGGGTGCTGTTTGCCTCTCATCAATTGCAGGGACCTGCTGCTGATTGGTGGACCGCCTACGTGGCCGCCCATCATGACCCTGAGAACATCACTTGGGAAGAGTTCAAGCGTAGCTTCCACAACCACTACATCCCAAGAGGTGAACTCAAAAACAAGAGAAAGGAGTTTTTGGGACTGCAGCAGGGAAACATGACTGTGAGGGAATACCTCACTAAATTTACTCAACTGTCCCGTTATGCTCCACGAGACATAGAGACGGATGAGCAGAAACAAGATTGTTTCGTGGAAGGACTTACCGCAGAGATGCAGTGTGCCATGTCCTCCAATGAGTATGAAAGTTTTCAAAAGATGGTGGACAGAGCGTTTGTGGTGGAAAGGAAGCTAAAGGCCCTGGAAAATGAGAATAAGAGGAAGGCGGGATGGTCACATCAGGCCTCAGGAAGCAACACCCGCCCACGTATGATGCAGCAACTTACGGGGCAGACAAGCCGTGCTGCGGTACCCTATTCACCACCAAGAGGGTACAACCCAAACTACAGGCCACCCGCAGCCCCAGCACAGCCGCAACGTCAGTTTGTGCAACAGCCTCACCCCGCATATCCACCTCGACCAGCAGTGCAAGGACCCCCGAACCAACCCCAAGACAACAAAGGCCAAGCATCTAAGATTGGGGTGCAATGTTTCAGTTGTGGGGAAATGGGGCACTACGCCCATAAATGCCCAAAGAAGAAGCCTGCGCAGCCACAACAGCAGAATGTAATGAGAGGACGGGTGAACCACGTCACTATGGAGGAAGCACAAGAGGCGCCCGACGTGGTAGTTGGTAAGTTTCCTGCCAATTTACACCTTGCAACTCTGCTGTTTGATTCTGGTGCTACCCACTCGTTCATTGCTCAAGGGTTTGTTAAGAAGCATGACCTAGCAACCACACAAATGAACCATATGCTAGCGGTAAACTCTCCAGGTGGAGAAATAAGGACAAGACAAGTGTGTCCCAAAGTGAGCCTAGACATTAATGGGGTAGTATTCACGGCTAACCTCATAGTGATAGATTCACAAGGGATAGATATTATTTTGGGTATGGATTGGTTGACCAAACATAAAGGAATCATCCATTGTTCGACCATAACGGTGGAACTAACTCACCCCAATGGCACAAGAGTAAAGTTCATAACGATACACGAGCCTAGGAGGGACATTAAATTAAATCAAGTGGAGGTGAAAGTTGAGGAAAACAGGACTATCAGAGAATATCCAGATGTTTTTCCGGAGGAATTGCCAGGTATGCCTCCCGACCGCGACGTGGAATTCGCAATTGAGCTAGTACCGGGAACAGCCCCGATATACAAGAGACCTTATCGAATGGACTCCAAGCAGCTAGAAGAGCTCAAGGATCATTTGAGAGAATTGACGGAGAAGGGGTATGTTCGCCCTAGTTCCTCACCATGGGGAGCTCCGGTGATATTTGTGCCCAAGAAAGACGGAACCCAAAGGTTATGCGTGGATTACCGTGCCTTGAATGAGGTAACCATCAAAAACAAGTACCCATTGCCTCGCATTGAAGACTTGTTTGATCAGTTGAGGGGAGCTTGTGTGTTCTCGAAAATTGATCTCAGGTCGGGGTACCACCAACTCAAGATAAGGCAATCAGATATTCCCAAGACAGCTTTCGTATCTCGGTATGGACTGTATGAATACACTGTCATGCCTTTCGGGCTAACCAATGCCCCGACATATTTCATGTACCTCATGAACAAGGTATTCATGGAATATTTGGACAAGTTTGTGGTGGTTTTCATAGATGATATTCTCGTCTTCTCCAAAGATGAAGAAGAACATGAGAAACATCTAAGGTTGGTGTTACAGAGGCTGAGAGAACACCAACTATATGCCAAGTTGAGCAAGTGTGAGTTTTGGCTGAAGAGAGTTCCCTTTTTAGGACATATAATCTCGGAGGGAGGAATCTCCGTAGATCCCGCCAAAATCGAGGATATCCAGAAGTGGAAAACCCCTGAAAATGTCGGGGAAGTTCGAAGCTTTTTGGGATTGGCTGGATACTATCGACGGTTTATTGAGGGATTCTCCAAGATCTCGAGACCTCTCACCAAACTGTTGGAAAAGGGAATCACATTCACCTGGACACCACAGTGCGATACGAGCTTTCAGGAGCTAAAGAAGAGATTGACAACAGCCCCAGTGTTGGTTATGCCAGATATGCAGAAGAATTTCACAGTGTACTGCGATGCCTCTGGAAATGGGTTGGGATGTGTTCTCATGCAAGAAGGACATGTCGTGGCATATGCATCCCGGCAGCTTCGGAAGCACGAGAAGAACTATCCTACACATGACCTAGAACTAGCTGCAGTGGTACACGCGTTGAAAATTTGGCGTCACTATTTGATGGGGAAGAGGACAGAGATATATACGGATCATAAGAGTTTGAAGTACATATTCACACAGCCAGATCTCAATCTCCGACAAAGGAGATGGTTAGAGCTAATCAATGACTTTGATGTGGGCATCAACTATCATCCCGGGAAAGCAAACGTCGTGGCCGATGCTTTGAGTCGGAAAGTGCAGGTCAATAAGTTGAGTTTGAAGGACATGCCCGCAGAATTGAAGGACGAAGTTATAAGGCTCAATCTATGTCTGGTAAATAGTGGTGAAGCCATCGCCATGGAAGTGGACTCCACACTCGAGCAAGACATACGCGAGGGCCAAAAGAATGATGAGAAGATACAAGAGATCAGACAGCTCATCAAGGAAAATAAAGCTCCTGGTTTTAGAGAGGATGAACAAGGAACGGTGTGGCACGGGAAAAGGATCTGTGTGCCAGAAGTAAAGGAGATCCGTGAATTAATTTTGAAGGAGGCTCACGATTCTGACTATTCCATTCATCCTGGGAGTACGAAGATGTACCAGGACCTCAAAAGCAGGTATTGGTGGTATGGCATGAAGCGAGATGTCGCGGAACATGTTGCCCTATGTGACACATGTCAGTTGGTGAAAGCAGAACATCAACGACCCGCGGGATTGTTGCAACCACTCAAAGTGCCTGAATGGAAATGGGAAGAAATCAGCATGGATTTTGTCGTGGGATTGCCTAGGACCCAATCCGGATATGATTCAATATGGGTCATTATTGATAGGCTAACCAAAGTAGCTCATTTCATCCCTGTGAAAGAAAGCTACAGCGGATCCAAATTGGCAGAATTGTACATGTCAAGGATTGTGTGTTACCATGGAGTGCCAAAGAAGATAGTGTCGGACCGAGGGACACAGTTCACCTCGAGGTTTTGGCAGAAGTTGCATGAAACCATGGGAACCCATTTGAACTTCAGTTCTGCCTATCATCCCCAAACTGACGGGCAGACGGAGAGAACCAATCAGATCCTTGAAGATATGTTAAGGGCATGTGCACTCAAAAACAATAGGAGTTGGGACAAGAACTTACCGTATGCGGAGTTTTCTTATAACAACAGTTATCAAGCTAGTATGAAGATGTCACCGTTTGAAGCTTTGTATGGAAGGAAGTGCAGAACTCCCCTATTTTGGAACCAGACAGGAGAAAGCAAAGTGTTTGGTCCAGAAGTGCTACAAGAAGCCGAGGCGAAGGTGAGGGAGATTCGCAACAACTTGAGGATAGCACAAACACGCCAGAAGAGTTATGCTGATGTACGAAGAAGAGAACTCGTTTTCAACGTGGGAGACTATGTTTATCTCAAGGTGTCCCCTATCAGAGGACTTTGTCGGTTCAAGGTGAAAGGGAAGTTGTCACCTCGATACATCGGACCCTTTCAAGTTTTGGAAAGAAAAGGCGAAGTGGCGTATCAACTAGAGTTACCGGTTCATCTATCGGACGTGCACGATGTATTTCATGTGTCACAACTCAAGAAATGTCTGAGGACGCCTGAGGAGGTGTTACCCATGAATGAAGTGGATGTAGCTGAAGATTTGTCTTATGCCGAGCAACCATACAAGATTTTGGAGACAATGGAATGCCTCACCAGAAACAAGAGAATCCGGATGTGCAAGGTGCAGTGGAAGCATCACTCAGAAGAGGAAGCTACTTGGGAACGGGAAGATGAGCTCAAGGCACAATTTCCGGAATTGTTTTCTTAGAAACACCAATCTCGAGGACGAGATTTCTTTTAAGGGGGGTAGAGCTGTAACACCCCAAATTTTTAGTCAAAACCCAAATTTTGATTCAAAACCCTAAACCATGTTCAGAGGGGAATTTAGAAATTTTTGGACGTGTTGCATGTTTTGCAAAAATTCAAATTCAAACTGGAATTCAAATTATACCCAAAATAGAAAAGAAATGGAAAAAGAAAAAGGAAATCGGGAAAAAAACTGGTCAGTGGGCCGAAACCGCCAGCCGGCCCAGCAAACCCCCGCGCCAGCCCGCCCCCGCGCACGCCGCGCTGCCCCTCGCTGACGGGTGGGACCCACCTATCATCCCTAACCCGAGCCCCCGCGACCCCGGACTTTTCCCCCCGAGCGCGCGCGATCGCAACCGATCGGGAAACCCGTCCCCGCAGCCGAATTCTGGTCCCAGCGGACTCCAACTCGATCACAACAGACCCACCGCCCTCCCCCGGCTATAAAAACCCCAGCTCCGATCAGTTTTCCACACGCGATCGCCGATTTTCACTCCGGTGAGCACCGAGACTTCGCCGGCGAATTCTGGCCGATCTAAGCTCGGAAACTCTGATCTAACTCGCTGGTCTTGATCCACCGCCTCCGGGGAACTTTGCAGGTGCCGAAAACCCGAAGACTTACGGTGTAAACACAGCGCCGACGAGCTTCGCCGTGGTTTTGCCTCGGACCTCGCCGCCGATCACTTTCCAGGACCCCCGAGCTCGAGAAAACCCCCGAGGTGAGATCCCTGACCTCCCCTCTACCGATCTAGGCCATAAGATCACAGTTCTAGGCAGAATTCTCGAGGATCCGAAACTTTCCGGCGAGATCGCCGCTTCCCGCCGCCGTGCGCCGCCGGCAGCGCCGCCCGCGTTCGATCAGAGCGACGTGGCTGCATGTGCGCCGTTTATTTTAAATCGCACGGTAGACTTTAAAACCCCGCGTACCGGTTCGATCTTATAATCTCAGCCGTCGGTTTAAAATCGGACGGTCCACGTCGACCCCGCGTTATAAAGACTGGAGTTCTTACGTGCTACCCCCTGGGGTTCTCTGGAATTGAGAGCTAGCCCCAGAAACTTCAGATCTAGCCCCTAGAACTCCAGAAAATCATGTAAATTCATTTAAAAATCAGTTTTAACCCCTGGACATAATAGAAATTAGGAAAAACACCTCTGATAATGTAGATAGACCCCTGGAAATTATGAAAATAATATTATAGACCCTGTAATGGGGTGAATTCATTATTTTAACCTTGTTTAGTATTTAATTTGGAAAATTGAATATGTAACTAGTGTTTAAAAATTAAAAAGTGGGACAAACATAATTGTCAAAATTAATTAAAAACTTTCTCAGTACTTAGAAAACTTTGGAGTGAGATAAAAATATATTTTTGGGCTGAAATAAATCTGTTTGATCTATTATTCACATTTTATTAGTATAGGGACACATTTTTAAGTAAAGAATAGTTAAAGAAAAATAGGGAAAATAATTATGAAATAGTATACATCATAAGCCATGGTCAAAATATGATTTTAAATTATTTAGGACCAGAACCTAATCTGTTTAGGAGATGTGTATTACTAATTTAATAATAAAATACACAATTATGCATAGGAATATAAAATCTGAAAATATAGCAACTAGTAAATGATAAATGGAGTTTCTAAAATACAAAGAATTCAGTTTAGGGTTGATAGAAATTGTGAAGGCACATTGTATGCAAGTATAAATGTGGACACCAAAAATAGGAATCATATATATACATGGTTAAAAGTGCATGCAAGCCACAACTTAACACACATAAAGTAACCACAACACATATAATGGTAAAGAACTTTTATAAATATGAATGTGTGGTTTGTATGAAGTGTAAGTGTGAATTATGTCTTATGGATTGTTGTTTTTCTTTTGCTATGTGTGATGGTATGAAGTAGAACCTGTTCAAGAACAAGTTATTCATTTCCAAGACCAGGAATACCTGTTTCAAGAGCAGCAAGAAGGAGGCAAGTGTCCTTGACCACTTTGATCCTATGCTAGGATGTGTAGATAGAATTATTTGCATTGTCAAATGAAATATGAAACCCATGCTAGGAAAGTTTCCCTAGAATTGCATTACCTTGTTTCCTTGTAGCTTGGGTTGGGATTTATTTTGTCATGTCATTTATTTACATGCATATGCTTAGCCATGCTTAGAATGGGATATTTGGGATATGAAAGCATCAGTTTATTATACCATACTCTTGAATGAGCTATTGTGAGTTATGTAGAGGTAGGGATCAAGGCAAGTTGGATGTTTTGGTTGTGTGCTGGGTGCACGAGACTTGGGTTTGTGTTTAGTACTTGCCTGGATCCTAAGGACCGGTTCATGGAGCATGTAACCCGGCTTTACAGTGCCAACCACATGCTGAGATGGGGCAGCTTGGCCAATTAATTAGGTGTATCCCCGGCGTAGTATGGGTGTGTTGGATGGTGCGGGGAATAGGTGTCAGCTGGACTACCATATGAACCGCAAGGCTCAAGAGGGGGCCACTGCAGCGGGGTTGGAGCCTCTTGTATGCTGTTAGGGGTGAAACCTCAGTGGGCCCACGCTCGTCGAGAATCCCTTTGTAAAGGCTTCGTAGTGATCTCTTGGCCGCACACCTGGGAAGTGTGAATGTGGATCGTAGCCACTGGCATAATGGAGGTTCTTTTAGTCCACCCGGCAACGGGGGATGAAATCACTACTTGTGGGTACAGTGGTACAAACTCTGCAGAGTCAAAACTGTCTTGACAGCCGTGCTCACGGTTAAGAGCGGCCTGGACTTATTCATGATTAGAGGATTGATGGTTTTGGAAGTTAAGCGGGGAGCTTAACATTGGTAATGATGTTATGGTTATTGGATTATAATGATGGGATGGGAGATTGGGACCATTTCACCTGTGTAGTAATGTAGGTGCTTAATAAGCTAAGGTGATAGGTATTAATTGCGTAGTGCTTTAACCATGAGTTCAACCTCTCCTTGTTCTAGCCATGCATGATATAATTTTCCCACACTTGCTGAGTACCATTGGTACTCAACCTTGCATATTTGTTGGTTTATATTGCTGCTCAGGTCAAGATAATGAGGTGGTGTATAATGACCAAGATTTTGGACCCGAGGAAGGCTTTTAGGTTCATGAAGACCCCCGGGCAACGCCTGTGATGGAGCCCTAAAGAATAATATTCCGCTGCTAGTTTATTTACTTGTGATGAAGCATTAGTGTCCATTGAGACATTTGCGGTGTAAGACTTATTTATATTCGACACCTGGCTTGTAATAAATGATGCTTCACTATTTGTCTCACATGTATGAGAAAATGATCCTGGCATACATGTGATATTCACTTGGTTGTTTCTTCGGAAAAACCGGGTGTGACACGGACGGGGGCGCCAGACAGGGGGCGAACGGGGGGCCGGACGGGGGAGGCGGAGGGGACACCGGCGAGGCAGCGGGCTGGTGGCGGACGAGGCGGACGGGGGCGCCGGACAGAGGGGCGGACGGGGGGCCGGACGGGGAGGCAGAGGCGATGCCGATGGGCAGGAGCGCCGGCGAGGCGGCGGGCTGGCGGCGGCGGCGGGCGGGGGCGACACGGAGAATGAGGAGAAGAGAAGAGGCGAAGGGATTAGGTTTCGAGTGGGGCCCGCTTAAGAGCGTCGGTTTTGCCAGGGCCGACGCTCTTGGAGCCTGAGCCAGCCGGGCCCGCCGTATGAGCGTCGGTTTAGCCGACACATTTCACATAAACGTCGGTTTGGCTGACGCATTTAATATGTGCGTCGGTTGGATCCAGAAAAACAGACGCCTCTAACTTATGGGTGTCGATTTGCTTAAACCGACACCCATAGACGTGTTAAATGCGTCGGGGCCGACGCATATAGATAAACCGACACCCTATTCGTCGTTTCCTGTAGTGATTATTGCAGTCGGGTATTAAGGAGGTTCTATATTAAAAACCGCCTGCGATAATTGCCTCTTCATAGGTCTGCTCTTTAGTTTCTTCTTCCTTTGCTTCATTTTTTTATTAAGATTCCAATGTAAATACTCAAACATATATAGATTCTACAAATTAAGTACAAACTCGATGATTCTTTTTTCTATATTCTTCGAATATTAATATATACCAGATGGAACAAAAAGTTTAAAACTTATATAGATAATATTATTATATTTTGGTAAATATAGCATTAATTTACATGCACATATTATTCAGATTGCCATATCTCTTAAAAATGGATCTTTCACTGAAAGTCGGTTTTTATGAACATATTGTCTTATTTATACATGTATGAATTTTGTTACATTTTAAAGCAATCCAACATGGCAAAATTCAAATTATCCCTCATTCTAATGAAATGCTCATATACATATGAGGCATTCTTCAAATTTTGAACACATCTTGATTCAAACAATTTTGTAAAAATCTAAAAAAAATCATAGAGGTTGGTATAATGACTAAAAAGTCCCATAGAAAAATGCACTCACAAAATAAATGTATTATGCAAGATACGAAAATAACAAATATCCTATTTATTTGTTTTCCATGTTCTGACCAATTTGAGAGGTTTTTCCAAGTGAAATTTAATTGGAAACTGTAATACTAAATCATATTACACGAAATTAGAATTTGGGCTTTTACAAGCCCCCTTATTTTAATCAAGGATATTAATTAATCCTAAACTTAACAAACTTTTTTCACAGGCAGTTCTATATTTAAAACCGCCTGGCGATAATTGTCTCTCCATAGATCTGTTCTTCAGTTTCTTCGTCCTTTGGTTCATTTTTTATTTAGATTTCAATATAAATACTCAAACATGTATAGATTATGCAAATTAAGTCCAAACTCGATGATTCTTTTTCTATATTCTTCAAAAATTAATATATACCGGATGGAATAAAAATTTTAAAACTTATATAGGTAACATTGTTATGTTTTGGTAAATATAGCATTAGTTTATTTGCACACATTATTCAGATTGTCATATGTCCTAAAAAATGGATCTTCCCATGAAAGTCGGTTTTTTATGAACATATTGTCTTATTTATACATGTATGAATTTTGTTATTTTTTAAAGCAATCCAACATAGCAAAACTCAAATTATCCCTCATTCTAATAAAATGCTCATATACATATGAGACATTCTTGAAATTTTGAACACACATTGATTCAAACAATTTTGTAAAAATCTAAAGAAAAGAGGTTGGTATGATGACTAAAAAGTCCCATAGAAAAATGCACTCACAAAATTATTGTATTATGCAAGATACAAAAATGAGAAATTTCCTATTTATTTGTTTTCCATGTTCTAGCCAATTTCAGAGGTTTTTTCAAGTGAAATTCAATTGGCACCTGTAATACTAAATCATATTACAAGAAATTGGAATTTGGGCTTTTACAGGCCCCCTTATTTTGATCAAGGATATTAATTAATCCTAAACTTAGTAAACTTATTTCACAGGCGGTTCTATATTAAAAATTGCCTGCGATAATTGCCTCTCCAATGGCTGCTCTTCAGTTTCTTCTTCCTTTGCTTCATTTTTTATCTAGATTATAATGTAAATACTCAAACATGTATAGATTCTACAAATTAAGTCCAAACTCGATGATTCTTTTTCCATATTCTTCAAAAATTAATATATACCAGATGGAACAAAAAGTTTAAAACTTATATAGGTAACATTGTTATTTTTTAGTAAATATAGCATTAATTTATATGCACATATTATTCAGATTGTCATATCTTCTAAAAAATGAATCTTCCACTGAAAGTTGGTTTGTATGAACATATTGTCTTATTTATACAGGTATGAATTTTGTTAATTTTTTAAAGCAATCCAACACGGCAAAATTCAAATTATCTATCATTCAGTTATGGCGCCTCGTAGACTGTGTTGCAACTGCTAGATTCTGAAAAGCATTTATAATAAGCAGTTGTCGCGCCCTTCCTCATCTTCCTCGCAGCGCCCTTCCTCATCTTCCTCGCAGCGCCCTTCCATCTTCCTCGCTCTTCACAACCATGGCGTCTGCAGGATCCTCGTCTCGCCTCCCCGCTGGTGATCACGATCAAGGTGGAAAATGCAAGCAGCTGTGTCGCTGGTGCCCCCGGAGTCAAGCGCTGGAGCCAAGCGGCAACCCTTTGGTGGCCCGCCAGCGAACAACCAGGTAGCCAAGCTGCAACATTCTGGTGGCCCACTGGTAAACCGCTCCCGATGGTCGTCGTCTCTGGTCCCGGCGGCTCCGCCAACACCGTTGGCGACCTATACCACCAAGGTCATGTTTAACGACACCGTGATCAAGACCAACATCACGTCCTCCGGCGCTGATGTCGAGCGCTTCCTTTTGCAGGTTCGCGGGAACAACCCGGAGCCCCTCATCGTTGGCCTGGACACAAAGTGGTACGACTTCAAGAACCCGGATGGGCGCAAGTCGTACAAGACGACCGTCCTGCAGCTCTGCGTGGGCCGCCACTGCCTTGTCTTCCAGATCATTCACGCGGACTATGTCCTGGAGAGTGCCCTGAAAAACTTCTTTGCCTATCCGCACAACAAATTTTCTGGCGTCAGTATCAGTAGCGACATAAAGTGGCTGCGCGAGGACTACGGCTTTGACATAGCAAATGTGGTTGAGCTCCGGGACCTCGCCGTGAAGGTGTTGTACTGTTCGGAACTCATGTCGGCGTCACTCAAGACCTAGGCGCTCGAGGTGATGAATGTGCACATCGATAAGGCAAAGGACATCAAGTGTGATAAGTGGGATAAGCTGATCCTATCGCCACAGCAGGTGGAGAATGCCTGCATCGATGCGTTTACCTCTTACGACATTTGCGTGCTGCTGCTCTCCCGTCAGGCTTCCTCGCCATCTCCGGTCAGGGAGCACTGCCCCTCGCAATGGTACGTCAGCATGGATTCCGATGATGATAGGTATCATGGCTACAAATTGCCAGTACCACGCGGCGACGATCTACGCGTCATCGAGCACCCCAGCGGCTACCTGATATGCCCAGTCTGTCCCAACTTGAAGTGCAAATGGAAATGGGAAGACATCAACTCCATCCAACGTCATGTTGTGGAAGTTGGTCTCTCCAATTCTGAAAGGCACAGTGATAAGAATAAGAGCCGGCACCGTCGAATGGCGAGGAACCATGGCTGGATGTGATAACTCCTCGACGTGCTTTCATATTAGTTATTCTGTTCTGAACAATGTATGTGGACAATGCATGTGGACTGGATGTTTGTGCAGTACCCTTAATAGCCTCTTCTGAAATACTTTCTCAGATGGATGTGCCCATGGTAATCCTACGTTGTTTTCCTCTTACTTAACTATGATCCTGATGCAACATTTACCTGTTGTTTTTTTTTGCTGGTATAATTATTGGTATGCTCTATCCAAGATTAAAGAAAAAAGTAAAAACACTTGTACGTATGTTATCCTTGATGTGTCCCGTGTTACTCTGGTCATGATATTACCGTATGTTTGTTCCCTGTTACTCTTCTAACCAGACGTTACTGTTCTCATTAATCCTAAACTTAGTAAACTTAGTAAACTTTTTCATAGCGAATACATCTTCGCAGGTGGTGTTTAATTCACCTTTGAGGAGGGAGGAAATTAAGTTCTCTGCGGCTCTTTTTCCTCGGGTGGCTCATCTCCCTGTGTCAACAATGGAAAGACGCGCTTTTATCTCACCCGTCTCTTCACCACCGGCCGAAATTAAGTTCTCCGCATCTCCTCCTCCTCGGGCCGCGCATTTCCCTTCCATCCAACTCCATCCACTCTCTCTTTTTTCACAGGCAGTTCTATATTAAAAACCGCATGTGATAATATATCTTCGTAGGCGGTGTTTAATTCATCATCGAGGAGGGAGGAGGGTCTCGCACGCTGGTCACACTTCTCTGCACCACTGTAACGGCTGAAATTAAGTTCTTCACAGCTCTTCCTCCGCGTGCCGCTCGTCTCCCTTTGTCAACAATGGAAGACGCGCTTTTATCTCGCTCATCTCTTCACCACCAGCTGGAATTATGTTCTCTGCACCTCCTCCTCCTCAGGCCGCGCGTTTCCCTTCCATCCAACTCCAGCCGCTCTCTCTTTGAACCCATTAGCGATCGACCAACTCCAGTGTGACCTCCACCTGCCATCTACTGTTCGCCATCGCCTTCGTCGTCGTCGTTGTCACTACTCCCCTCCTATTCTACATCGTCATCATCGTTCATGGCTGGGAACTTTGTTAACGACTTGGCCATGGACGACTCAAGGAGGAGCGCTTCATTAGTTTCTTTGAACCCATTAGTTTTACTTTTCCCGTTAGTCGTCGTCGTTGTCACTACGCCCCTCCTATTTCTTTGAACCCATTAGTTTTACTTTTCCATATTGTTTGTTTTTGGTATTTTCAATTTTATGGCTCGCCATTTGCTTCACTTGTTGTCGATTTCTCTGCGTAGGGTTTCTTTGTGAAGCCTGAGTCGAGAGACTTAATGAAGTGGCAGTGTATCGTCCCCGGTAAAGAAGGGGTAAGTCATGAAGAATAAGCACAATTCAGTATGACCATCGTCCCCTTATTAATGAATTTCCTTTGTAGACTAACTGGGAAGGTGGTTACTACCCACTAACAATCTCCTTCTCGGATTACTATCCCTTGGTACCTCCGAGATGCGCCTTTCCACTTGGTTTCTTCCACCCGAATGTCCATCGCTCAGGATTTCAAGAGATTATAAGATAGACTTATTTTGCTCAAGTATTTAGTAATTGTTGCCGAACTTATTTGAAGTGGTTTCTTATGTTGCTTAAATTGATATTTTGTAGGGGTGGTGTCCTAGTATTAATGTCAGAATTTTACTACTTAAAGTTCAGCGTTTGCTTCATCAGCCAAATGCGCCCGATGTTGAAAATGATTGCTATAATCTACTTATCAAGGTTATTAACTTTATGTTAGTGAGCAACCTAGGTTATATATCATTCCTCATTCCGCATTTATCAATTTTAAAGAATGTCAATGTTATTTTCAGTATCCAGAAGAATATAAGAGACGTGTTTGGGAGCAAACTCGAAGGTACAGTTTAGATCGATTGATGGGAGCTTCATATGAATACAAGTCTGAAATGTATAGTTTAGATGGCACGCAATATGTATAAACTATGAAATGTTAATGTTTACCTCTAAATTGCAATGTGATTGCGGTTTTATATGTTAATTGTGGCAACGATGCACATTTATTATCTCTCCACGCGAAGTGGCAACGGACAAATATAATTTAAATATTTTTCATAGACGGTGTGTAACTAAGAGCCACCTATGAAATATGCGCCTATATAAGACCGCATAGAAATAACATAATTTAAACGATTTTCACAGGCGGTATTTAACTAAGAGCCGCCTATGAAATCGCGCCTATATTTGGCCGCTCAAGCGGTTCTAAATTACAATTTACAAACCGCCTGCACTAATACATTTTCACAGGCGGTGTTTAACTAAGAGCCGCTTGTGAAAATCTGCGCTTATATAAGGCCGCTCGGTCTCCTAAAAAACCCAACCCTGGAGATTTCACTTAGACCCCATCAGGCTGCCAAAATTTTCCTTTGCCGCCAAAACCCTCACCGCCGTGCTTCGTCCTCGCCGCCGAGCTTCGTCGCCGTTGCCATCTATGTATGTCCACCTCTTTCCTCCCTTCCCTCCCTCCTCCCTTCTCTGTACCCCGCGCCGCCTCCTTGCCTCCCCTTCCCCGTGCCGCCTCCCTCCTCGTCGTCGGCCGAGTGTCGTCCTCACCCTCATCGCCGCCTCCCTCCCCCTTTTCTGCCCCCCTCCAGCACCATCGCCCGGCATCTACCCCCACCGTGCGCTGCCCCCTCCCCACTGTCCCACACCGCCGGCGCTCTTCCACTGCGCCGAGCCCCCCCCCTTTTACATTGTTTAGATTGTTTAGATTACTTGTTTACAGACCTTGACAATTGTTTAGATTAATTGTTTAGATTTTGTTTGAAGGTGGACCAGAGAGCAAATTAATTATTTACATCAGAAAGCAAAGCAAATTTAGCTCAATTGTTTCTTCTACATTTTCTGTGTATGTTCATACCTGCACCAATTAGTTGTTTAGAATAGTTGTGTTAAAAGTGATAGTCTTGTTGTGCTAACAGGTAGTCCATGTTGTCTTTGTAATCACTGAGTACTATAATAGGGATACATGTTGTATTTGTAAATCCACCATGTCCACTCTATTTTATATATTAGGATGTCTTTGTAATCACTGAGTACTATAACAAGAAACCCCTTCTGTTGGTTTTCAAGTTCTAATATGGAAAGCCCTAAAAAGACTGGTGCTGGTAGTAACAATGAAGCCAACGATGTTGAGTTTAGTGACTCCAGCAGTTCAGGCTCGTATCACAATCCATCGGATCCTTTTCCAAATATAAAAATTAAAAAGACTTCAGAGGATCTCAACTCGGAATATGATCCTGCCGACGAGGTATGAATCACGAATCTTAACTCCAACTGTTTAAGTTAATGTTGGTAGTCAAGTATATGAATCCTTATGATTCTTTTCTACCTAGCTTAATTGCCAAGACAACGACGAGGTGACTTCGGCTCCTAAAATCGCGGAAGGTTCTCCAATGGTTGAATCCTCAAATTCAGTCAAGCGAAAACAATGGCAACAAGGTCCCAATAAGGGTCCATTGAACCTCATCATATACATAACAAGTGTCGGTCCAGGTGGGCTTCCCCAAGAACCACTGGATTTAGTTACAAATTACCGAAATGCATGCAGTTGTCTTGTTAGAGAGCTCGTGATGATCACAACCGAGAATTGGAGAAAATTC
This sequence comes from Neostapfia colusana, assembly GCA_030760725.1. NCBI lineage: Eukaryota > Viridiplantae > Streptophyta > Magnoliopsida > Poales > Poaceae > Neostapfia > Neostapfia colusana. The sequence continues at coordinate 16,333,729 of JASWHV010000017.1, read as the reverse complement.
CCTGAGGCGGACAAGAATGAGTTGTGGGAGAAGTTAAAGAAACAATTCAAGTTCCCAAAAGGCACGGAAGAAGCTGTAAAGAAAGAAACATTGGTCTCTAGCGGCATTAACTTTCGTGGTTGGAAGAGTGAAATGAATGCTTATGTTAAGGACAATAAGGTACCTAGCCCAAAAAAGATGGGAAAAATCACACAAGCTCAGTGGCAAGAATTTATTCATCAAAAGACCACACCTAAGGCTAAATCCCTAAGTGAATCTAGGTTAGAGCTTGCCAAAAAGAACAAATACCATCATCGCTTGGGGTCTGCTGGATATGCCCTCAAAGTTGAGAAATGGAATAAAATATTAGAGGAAATTGTCAGTAAGGGCAATCCTGACCCGCTACAAGGCTGCGATGAGAGAACTAAGTGGTGGGTCTTAGCTCGGTCAGGTTTGACCAACGAGGGCAAACTTGAAAAGCCCGACTCTATGAACCAAGTAGAGCAAAAAATGAAAGAAGTAATTGAAAAGCAACAGGAGGGTCTCTTCAAGCCAAAGAGGGAGAATGACCAACTTACCGCTATCCTAGGCAACCCTAAACACGGTGGACGGGTTTGAGCAATCTCTTCTCAGATGTCCAGGAGAGATGGTTTCGCGAACGATAAAGAGTTATATAGAAGACGTGACAAGTTCAAGAAAACAATTGAAGATATGATTGATCAAAAGGTCAAGGTATCTGTGAAAGAAAGAATAGATGGACTTATAAAATCAGAACAGTTAACGCCACAGAATAGAGCGATGGTTCCCGTGACAATGGAGCATTTGATATCTCCAACTTCCTATCCTAGCAGCGTAGGTTCTGTGCCAGGCTCAGGGTCAACCCATAAGTTTCCTGTCGATGATATTGTTAAGGACATATCTTGTCGTCTTCTTGTCCCAATCGGCAGAGCATGGAACAAAACAAAACAGGTTGCCGCTGCTATGGCAAAGCTAGACCTTGTCTTCAACGGCAATCCACTTCCGCTGTATTATGCCGTGGTGCAAATTCTTCAGATCATTGATAATGATTATGAAGATCATGAAATAGACCACATCACACCTGAGGGGATCACAACTCTGGGGCAGGCCGTCAACCAGTTAATCCTTTGGCACCGACGCGATATCGAGTTGTTGGACGATGAGCCGAGGTCCAGCCCTGTTGCATCTTGAAAGACTGCAGTCCTGTCTTCTTTGCCGAAAGTACAGGAAGATCCACTCCTGCTATGTCCTAGCAAGGATGATAGTAACCTTGCTAGTAAAGATAAACAAGAGCAATTTGTTGCATCAGCTTGAAGCAGTACAAGAGCAAGCTGCTGGTAGTAAAGAGCAATTAGTGGAACAACAGGTTCAACAACAGGCCAATGTCCAACTTTCGACAACTACTCCTCGGCCAATGCCTGTGAAAGTTAGCTCATATGAAAATAAGAAACCTTCTACACAAGTGTCAGAATATTTGGAAAAAATGAAGAAAAATATTTTAAAATCTAATGCATCTCGTGCTTCACATGAGCCAGATTAGAAAATATTGAGGAGTGGGAAGAAAACGGCGTGAAATATACTCGGGAAACGGTTTTAGTTAAACTAGAAGTTCCAGTATACAAGATTTCGGACGTTCCTCCTGAATATGAGAATGGGAAGCCGTTCATGACATCGGCACAACTTAGCAAACAACATTTCCCGCTCAGAAGAATGCACGAGTGGTACATCACTGCCAGCACAAAATATGACATTTGTTACGTCATATTTCGTGTGCCAAAAGAAGCATTCTAGAACGTTGGAGAAGATAAACGAGCCCTTCTCTTTGAAGATATGCGGAGCCTTTTCTATTGAGCCATGCTCGAAATCAACCTGCTACTCGTCTGGTGCTTGTAAGTGCCTCTAATATTTCATATTTATTTTTCTTATTACACGCATACACATGTCATGAGATTATAACAATTCCGTACTTATTCAATAGAATGCAATACATGGATATTGAAAAGCTGAAGTCTAAGACATGTAGCCTTGACCCTACAGTGATTGCAAAGTCGAATTTCAACTTTCAGTTGCAACGGGATTCAAAACAGTACAAGCGCATGACAAAAAAACAATTTGAAAAATCAATCACAAGCCAAAAGAGGGATAAAAAGAAAAAGGTTGTAGCCTGCATAGGACATGCCATATTTAACTTTGTCAGAGATGACAAGGACCTCGTAAAGGCTCTGTACCACTTCGAGTAAGTTCGACACATAGCATGGAAATAGCAATTGTTGCTAATTTTTAACTTAACACCTGTGTTTGCACGTGTGCAGTAAATACTAATAATGATCTTCATCAAGGCAATGCAAGGTTTGGCAACAGTTTTGGACTCAGCCGATTACTCGCAAGATACTTACAAAGGTTTTCTTGATATTTTGAGAAAGTACGGTTATTCGATACTTTTACTATACACGCATATATATAGGTTGACAACACTTATGTGACATTCCTTTTATGACAGTACGCGGAAAAACTTGGCGGTCAGAGACCTGCTAATAAGGATGCATTGCATATATCAACATATTATTCTTGTCCCAAGCAGCCTTCTGGGAGCGTCTTATGCGGGTATTATGTATGTGATGTGAGCATCTTCGGACCGCTTGTGAATATAAAGTGAATCGTGAGGATGTAAGCTATCCTTAATGTTAATATTGTATTTTCCTTACTTTTGAGTTTCATTTTCATTGTAACTAGCTTATTTTAATACTATTAAGTCATCGTTGTCATCAACACATTCTAAACCTTGTTATGTGTTTTATTGCAGCACACGAAGAATGTGGACGAAGAATGGCCGGTTTCTAGAGATATGCGTAGTGGAGGAGCCGAGAAGATTGCAAATGAATTGTGTACCTTCATGCATCGTGAAATTTTCTACCGAAAAGGGCAGTTCTTTGATGACGTAGGTGTAATAGCTGATGTGCCAGAACTTTGCCAGTATACTGATCATCAATTTGGTATATGAATTGAGATGTATTATACTTACATATATATATATATATGAGATGACTTTTTGGTGATATTGTGTCGATAATGCTTGTCAGAATATATTGTTTCTACTGTGTGTGAATCTGCATATGAAATTGACATGGAAATTAGAAATAACAGCATGTAGTATCTAACAAACCGCCTGTTATAATATAATTTCATAGACGGCTTATCGTAGGTAACAAACCGCCTATGATAATATAGTTTCACATGCGGCTAGTCGTAGGTAAAGAAATGCCTGCGATAATAGAGTTACACAGGTGGATAGTCTTACGTTACAAACCGCCTGTGATAAAGATTCACAGGCGGCTAGTCGTAGGTAAAGAACTGCCTGTGATAAAAGAGTTACACAAGCGGATACTCTTACGTTACAAATCACCTGTGATAAAGATTCTTCACAGAAAGCTAGTCGTAGGTAAAGAACCGCCTGCGATAATAGAGTTACACAGACGGATACGCTTACGTTACAAACCGCATGTGATAAGGATTCTTCACAGACGGCTAGTCATAGTTAAAGAACCGTCTGCGATAATAGAGTTACATAGGCGGATACTCTTTACGTTACAAACCACCTGTGATAAAAATTCTTCACAGGCGGCTAGTAGTAGGTATTGAACCACCTGCGATAATTGAGTAATCATAGGCGGATACTCTTACGTTACAAACCGTCTCTGATAAAGAGTCTTTACAGGCGGCTAGTCATAGGTATAGAACCACCTGTGATAAATCTTTTCACGGGCGGTTTAAGTTTTCGCCTGTGAAAATTGCTGATTATTATAGACTCTTCAATTCAGGCGGTTTTGAAAACCGCGTGTGATATTACGTTTAGAGCCGCGTGAGATGAAGTTTGTCGTAGTAGTCGGATAGGAGTATTGATTAAATTATGAGTGGTTCAACCTCTATTTCAGAGGTTGCAATAGTGTGATAATGTTTCCAACTTGTTTTGACTAGAACTCGATGTGTGGACACCACGGTGTCCGTATCATGATAGATCGAATCAGTTTTATTCTTCTGTGGCCTCCTTACGTAGGGGTAGAAACTGGCATCACTTATCTTAGGTCTTGATTTAGAATCTACCAGTTTCTTACATTTCAAGTTGTGGGCAGGTAGTCAGCCGACGCATGGAGCTAGTTGTAAGGTCAACTGGACAAAAGTTTGTCGGCCATTGAGATGTGGTGGTCTGGGCATCAAGGATCTGGAGAGGTTCATCAGTAGATCGCTATGATTTGTTGGCTATGGTTGGCTTGGGCACAACCTCAGCGCCCCTGGCAGGGGATGGAATTACCGGTTGATCAGTCTGATCTTCGTCTGTTTTCTGCAGCAACCAAAGTCACAATAGAATAAGTAGACGAAAGACAAGAACAGTGGCACAGGCCCTCCAACAAGTCAAATGGATTATGGATCTGCAAAGAAATTTGATAGTCGAAAAACTTTTAGATTTCTTGAGGCTGTGGACAATCATTGGTGAGATGCAGTTGACCTTGCAACATAACGTAGTGGATGTCATCAAGTGGACACGTTCATCCAATGGTGAGTACTCGGCAAAATCGGCATACTCCATGCAATTTGAGGGAGCAATCCAATCGACCTTATCTATCAATGTTTGGAAGGTATAGGCGCCTCCACGGTACAAGACCTTCATCTGGCTCCTATTACAGAATATCTGTACTGCAGATAGATTGCAGCAGAGACAGTGGCCCAACAATTATTTTTGCGTACTCTGTTATTGCAATTTGGAGAGTGTGCAACATCTCTTTCGTGACTTCCAGGTAGCTCAACAAATATAGATAGAAATGAGTGAATGATTGGTGAACCAAGGATGCACCCAATTTCCTGGGCACTGAACAACTCGATACCTTTATGGTTCGATGACCTATCTCAAAATTTTGAGGTGTCATGAGCAAAAGATATCCAATCAGTGGTGATCGCCGTCGTATGGGCAATTCGGCGAGAGCGGACAGATTTTACAAACCAAGGAAAAAACTGTCCACGAGATTATATCGGCGACGAAGGAAGAGCTTCAACTTTAGAGTTTTGTGGGCTGTAAACACCTCTCATCTATACTACCTCACTCTAATCAGGATGTTTCAGTGGGTTGAGCTCGGATGTGAGCTTAAACTGTGCTACTCTTTACTCCTGTACATGTAATTCTATCTTCTTTTAATACAAGCCCAAACCATCTGCCTGTTTGTTCAAAAAAAATATGTTTCAAGTTGTACTCGTGTCTGGATGGACTCAAGAATTCTCGTATCTTATATAGGGTGTAAAAGCCCAAGAAAGTGACTTGCGAAAAAATGTTCATCACCTCACAACACCACAGCTCATGTGGTGGATATCTCATGAACACTTGTGAAGAGCAAGTAAACACCACCAAAAGGGTGATTAGAGGGGAAAGCCCTAACTTCAAAAGTAGGAGTCATACACATAAACATGAAAGGTTGATCTCACCCCTAGACCTTAAATAGTCTTGGAAAGGCTCAGGCCAAATTTCATGCAAATCCAATACTTTTTGAGGCACTTTTGGAGACATTTGAAAAAGGGGACAATTTGAATGCAAATTCAATTGCAGCCACTTTCATCACTTGAATTCAAAAGTTGACTTCATATTCAAACTCAGCACATTTTTCTGAGTTAGTCCACAAATTTTCATCCTCATTGGAGTTCATCTTGTCGGGAGCTAAATTTGCATTAATTCAAACTGAATTTGAATTTCAAATTCAAATGGGCAGCAAATTTAGCCAAACCAATTTCAAATTGAGGAAATCAAATTCAAACCCTGACTTGGTGGCTAAGGTTACCATTTAAGTGTGAGTAGCTGGGATATTTACAGTGGAAATTGGATAAGTATTAGGGGGGGAGATGGGGCCACAGGTCAGTGGGAGAGCTAATTCAACCCAGAGCCATGCTCTGTTTCTCACTGAGGCGATCGAGCGCAGCGCGCCACTGGGGCAATTCCTGAATGCCACCAACCGAGCAGCCCAGGGCGCGGTATGCGTCGGCTTTATCGGCAACCGGTGTTATTTCTCACCTCATAAACCGACTCTCTGTGCTGCTCTGCCCGTTCCCGAGCTCCTCGACGAAAAACACCGCCGCACACTCGACAACTTTCGGGTCTCCGGCGTCCGGACGTCTTCGAGGTTGGCACGCTGATCTGAGCTCACCCAGAGCTTCGCCGAAGCCTCCTCGACGTGGTCGACGCAAAAACCCGGCGCCACACCCACGGTAAATCGACCACGAGCTCCCTGTTTCCCTTTTGGCGCCGTGTAAAGCCGCCTCCACCAAAAACTCATCGTCCGGCCGCTAGGTTTGATCTTACACCGAGTTGGGCACGCCAAGAGGTTCGCCTAGGAGTGCACTTTCTGTCCGGCAACCCTGGCCTTATGCTATAGAGTGTGCTCGCCGGAATTCCAGTTCTTGCTGATAGCATGTGATATAGCCTGTGTTCGGTTAAACTGAAAATTCGGACTAGCCGGCCAAGCAATCGCTCCCCAGCTTTGACAACCAGCTACAAATGTCCGTGCAAATCCATACGGTCAAGAATAATGGGAAACCAACGAGAAACCCCCCGAGTTCCTTGGGTTTTTCGTTCATCGTCGGGTTTAGACCTAGGTCGCACGGTGAAGTCCGGTTTGCCGCAACCTTGAGCAAGATCAGAGGTCGGGTCGTTGCTCCGTAGGTCATGGCGGTGCTGTAGGAGCCAACAGAAGGGACTTTTAGGCATGACAGCGCTACACTGACATCGACGAACTCACCCTGTGGACTGTCGCCGTCGCACAACCAATTCCGGTGATCACCGGCCGGCGATGAGGTCAGCAACGGGTTCCCAGAGCAATTTCAGGTGGGAGGGTCCAGTTTGGTCGAGTTCCGGTCACGGGAACAGCCTCCCGGCGAATACTCCGGCGAGGGGGGCGGCGGGGAGCCACGGGAGCGCGAGGTAGACGAAGCTCCACGGGCCCCACATGTCGGCCTCTGTTAAAACAGAGCTGGATCTATTGTGGCGCCGGGATTTCATGTGACTACGCGGGAGACTCTGCGGACCCCCGTGTGGTTTGGCTGTGGTGCTGACACGTAGCCCGGGGACCCCACCAGCTGGTTTAAACTTTTATTTGAATTTCAGAATTTGGTTCAAACTTCAACTAGCTATAACTTTTGCTAGGAAGCTCCAAATTTAGTGAACTATATTTTGCTGAATTCATCTTTTTGAGTACTTTCCAGAAAAACAATTTCAGCTCATGAAACTTAATAGTCTTCCAGAATTAATTCCCTAAAGTTTAAACTGTTGGGAATTTTATCTAGAGAATCTTTTTATAGAAAATTCTGAAATTTGTCTAGGATATTCCTTTGAAAATCCTTGAGTCACAGTACAAATTTCAGATCCATTCAAGTTCATTTAGTCCCCCTAATGGTGTGATTAAGTGAACTGCCCTGAGAAAATGGAAAAATGTACAGAAACATTTTTCAGATTTTCTCAAGTCTTGTTTAGGGCATAACTTCATCTAGAATGCTTCAAATGACATGAAACCAATTCCATTAGATCCATCTCAAACTCTAGTTTCCAGAAAGTAATTGTTGGAGCCCTGAAAATCCCTGGAAATCCTTAGAGGCCCTACTAATTACTAAGTAGGCTTTTATTTGTGCAGAGCTCAAATGAACTTCGTTTCAAATGAAACTTGGTCAAGACTCTGGTTAGGACCCTACCAAGTCACCATAAAAATTTCAGAGGCAAAGGGAAGGGCTAGCTAGAGTTATGGTCTTTACATATTCAATTTAAAACATTACATTGAAATTTACATATAGTATATGGCTTACGTGTAGTCGCTGAAGGCGAGGAAACCCCAGAGGTGCTTGACTTTCTCCTTCCGGAAGAAGCCCTATCCTCTGACCAGCACCAACCAGGCAAGCCCTGGTTTACATTAACAAATTTTACAAAATTTTGCTTTATGAATACTTAGTATGAAGTATGTGTGTGCATTAGGTGTAGGATGGATGAAACCCCAAGTGCATAACCAGAATTTTCCTACAAGAGTGAGGGTAGTGTCTAAGACCTCGAGTAGAAAGTCTATGCTTAATGATTCATAGAACTTCGGTACAAGTCGAGTAGTTGGAATCTACTCGCGAGTTTAGGCTTTGGGACACACGGGATTGGTTCGAGTGATGTGAGATCACTTTAGTAAGAAAATGAGATTAGGCAGGGGCTAGGGCGCAGCAAGAGGAAGTCTTGTGTGCGCAGCCCTGTCCGTGTCGATTGAGGACCGATCTGTGTGCGGCCCACGCTGATCAAGTTTGAACGTACCGAAGGCATATCGGATATATGGGCCCCAGTAAACCGATGTAACCTAAACCTCCAGGCGTCGAGGCATAACACATCGAAAGGTGGAAATCTGCTAACGGGCATAGAAAGATGCTCTGTGTAGGGAACCTTCTATCCGTTTTGGTGCGACCGGTTCAACGTTTGGGCTGTTAGGGTGAAAGGTTGTCCCGTACGACATCGAGTGAGCGTGCTATGCAGCTCCACAGGTGGGCGTACGTGACGTGCTCTTCGGGTATCCCTGCAGGTGTATATCGAGTTGATTCGCTGTCCCTCGCGGTGATGAGTACCACTTGGTCACTGAGTCGTGACGTAGGTCAATATATGAAATGATATGATTCAGTATTGCTGTTATGATTAGTTTGTATTGCCACATGTGTGCCATCAAATATTGCTCACTAAATTTTAGATTCATGAACTGTTAACTTGTGGCTAAAAGATGAAGTAAGGATGAACTTGTAGGTGTGTCCTTTACTGCAATGTGCCATCCTATGTTCATATAATCTGCATGTAGAGTTTCATGTGTAGGTGAGTCGGTTAAGCCTTGCTGAGCCATCACGCTTACAGTTGCTGCTATGAGTGTTTTTCAGGTGAGGACTACCCCACCGACTCGGGTTACGAGTCCACCGGCGAGGGCTACCCTCCATCGGGACACGGCTGAGTGGGAGCCGTACACGCCGCGCTGAGCCGAGGAGTGCAGCTAGTGTGGGTTGCCTATAGGGCTGGGCAACCGAATTTTGCTAGATAGATAGGTGTGAGTTGTATAAACATAGTTTCCGCTTGTGTAATCCAAATACTAGTTGTAATCCAAATACTAGTTTGTAACTGAAGTCTTGTACTAGTTTGTACATATTCAGTTGGTTTTCTATGTAATACAATATTGTTCTTATGATATGTGCTGTCGGGTGTCGCATCGTGCGGCACCACCCTCTGAGACCCTGGATGAGCGGATTTCGGTCCGCCACATAGGGGCTATCTAACCAGCAGCAACTTAGAAAGCTCCTCCCATATAGACACTGCTACTCATGTAAAAAATTATACGTCAATATAGGGATTCTTATAAGGACACCTCTAATATTGTCTGGTGTGCGTAGGATATACAGCAGCAACCCCTTGTTTTATTTCCTTATTATATCAAGAAAATTAATTCAGTATAGTCAAGTCAATTTTAGCAGAATTAGATTTATACTCTGTAGTTAAATAGTAGAGAAGAAGCTCTTAAACTTCTTCGTTGGACCTGATCTTGCATGAAAATCACATATGAAATATAATGGTGAGAAACTCGCATATAAAAATTTAAGTCCGAACATAAATTCATTTGGAAGATATAGATTCTATAAAAAAAATTATGAAACAAATAGAGACATACATACATAACATGCATAATTTTATCTTTATCCTTCCTTTTTCATAAATAATTCACTCGTGTTTTAACACCATGTCATATTCACCACACCAACAAACATAAGATATGCAGCGTTAAGGTGGTTAGTGAAGATGTCCTGGTCACCGCGTGTAGAACATGCTGCTCGCGTCGGGGTTCGATCACCGACGTGAGCTTGGGTGGGAAAGAAATCACCCGTTTCAAAAAGAAAAAGATGCGCAGCGTTGATCCGGAAAGTAGCCCCCGCCGTCACACGGCCACGCATAACACATGCACCTTTTTGTTCTGGTAGCAGATGAATGGAAAGAGAAATGATCGAGTGACATTTCCCGCGTCACTGGCGGGTAGACGAGGTCATCAGTAACGGCCGGCCATCGCTATCCGCGGACGACGGGCAGACGAAGCAGTAGCAATGGCCGTGCGCGGAGAGGCGACCCGCCCTTGCAGGCTCACGCACGGCCCCCTGTACAACAGCTGGTTCTCGTTGTCGCAGCCCGGTCGGGACCTCGGGAGCGAGAGCCGTTTCTGCCATGCCAACGCCGCCGGGGCCGAGCGCTCGCAAACTCTCAACGCGTGCAACCGGCGGCAGGTCTCCTTTGGTACTGCCTGTTGTTAAATCAGGTGAGATAAGCGTTTACTATTAGTACTAGCCATCTAGCTGGATAAAAGATGACAGCAGGAAAGCTAAGGGTGGCGTGGTCGAATAGGAAAAAACTCCCTACGATGGTATTGCAAATTCTTTTTTCTATGCAACACCTCACTATTTGGGTCTAAGACCCATTTATAAATAATTTAGTCAAGTTAATTCTAAGGCATATGTGAAATATTAGGAGTATATTTTATGAAAAGAGGATTAAACTAATTTATACATTAGAATATTGTCTATCTATTGTGAAGGCGTGAGAGGGTAAATGTTGTTCGAAACACGCGCGTGTCGTTTTAAACTATATCACACAGTGTCGCGCTGGTGTGACACCATATCTTGATGTTTTTCGAAGATCAATTCAGCCAAACTAATGACTAGTAATGGACACGTTAATGATTATCATAACGGACCGAATAATGACTAGTAACGGAAACGTTAATGACTGTCATAACGGATCGAATAATGACTATAATGGACGCGTTAATGGTTGAGTCATGACGGACCAAATAATGACTAGTAACGGACGTGTTAATGACTGAATCATAATCATTGAATTGATAAAAGTCATAACTTGGATTGATGATATTCATTCTCTCATTTCTTGACTCCTATATAAGAAGACCAATCTTTCATGTGATAGACACAAGAAACAAATCTTCTTTCTTGCTCCTCCACACGTCCTCTGCTGCGTTGCCTCCAAGCATTCCCAATACTACTTTCTACGCGCACAGAAAATAGAGTGAGCAGGCCTCCAAAATCGACGCTCTCTCGAGATTTTGCCGCGGGATAGGGAGTGAAAATGATTTTTGGGGAACGCACTTGCATGTCTGCTCGATCTTCCGTTCGTGTCCTTACACTTGTGTACGACTACTTCGGGTGTTCGTGCACGTGATCTGCAATACACCGTGACTGCACTGCTTCGACGATCTTCCTGCACCAAATGAGATCGACTACTTCAAGCAGCACAACATGTCAACTGTTGGGAACGGCGCCACCGGTGCCTTCGACACTGGTCCCGCCTATGGGTACTTCTCTAAACTCATATTTTAGCTGAGAGCATAAAATTAATCATAATCGTCATGTTTATGATTTATTTGCAATTTATGTTTTATGATTTAATATGGATTAATCAAAACCATAAAATTCCTAATTCTCCAATAATCTAAAAATTATATTCTAGGAATTTTTCGGCTTCTGGTTTTACTGCTGCACTAAGACCCAATGTGTTCGATGGATCAAACTATAAGCATTGGCGTGCAAAGATGATACTTTGGTTGACTGCCATGAACGTTATTCACGTCACAGAAGGCAAACCTACGCCTCAAGGGGGGCTCTTAGATGATGAGGAGAGATCTTTTGAGGCTGCAGATAATTTGTTTAGAGGTGCTGTGATTAGCGTTCTAAGCGATCAGTTAGTGGATGTCTACATGGTTATGTCTAGTGAAAAGGAAATATGGGATGCAATTAAGGCTAAATTTGCACTCTCTGATGCAGGCAGTGAAATGTATGTCATGTAGCAGTTTCATGACTATAGAATGGTCGATAACCGCTCTGTAGTAGAACAGGTTCATAAGATTCAGTCGCTTGCTAAAGAGCTTGAGCACTTTCCATGTCTATTGCGTGACAAGTTTATGGCAGGCTGCATTATTGCTAAGTTGCCATTTCTTGGCGGGACTTTGCTACTTCCTTAAAACACAAGAGACGAGAATTCAGTGTTGTTGATTTAATTGGGTCTCTAGATGTTGGAGAGAACGCAAAAGCAAAAGATATCAGAGGAAAATGGCTTGAGGAAAACTCAAATGCTAATTTAGTGCAAAATAAAAAGAAAATATCTGAAATCAAATTCAATATAGAAATTGGAATAGATTCTATTAGAAAAATGGATTTGCGAGTTAGAGAAATAAAAAGAAAGTTCAATAAATTCTATAATCCTATTATTTTGATCCAATAAGAAAAACAAGAATAAGTCTAACAACAAGAACAAAGTCAATCAAACATCTAGCTTTAAAAGAAGACGAAGAATAAAGTGAAGGGCGATTGCTTTGTCTGTGGCAAATCTAGCCATTGGACTAAGGATTGTCCAGAGCGCAAGGACAAGCATAAAAGATCAGCAAATATTGTTATTGGCAATACTGAAGAAGGAACATCCGGAAATTTTTGAATACCATATGTTCTTTTAGTATGTCACTCGCCAGATTGGTGGGTTGACACTAGGGCAAATATACATGTGTGTGCTGACATGTCCCTATTTTCTTCTTATCATACCACAAGGAATTCTTCTGTGCTGATGGGGAATGGATCTCAAGAATTTGTATATGGAGTTGGTACGGTTGATCTGAAGTTTACTTCAGGAAAGATCGTGCGACTGAAGAACGTACAACACGTCCCCGCGATCAAGAAGAACCTTGTCAGTAGATCTCTATTATGTAGAGATGGTTATAAGCTAGTGTTTGAGTCTAATAAATGTGTTGTATCCAGACTTGGATCATTTATTGGAAAAGGCTATGAGTGTGAAGGCTTGTTTCGCTTATCGCTGTCAGATATTACTTTTAACGTGGTAAACCATGTATGTGATAATGAATCAAATATTTGGCATTCACGACTATGTAACATTAATTTTGGGTGCATGACGCGGCTAGCCAGAATGAGTTTAATCTCTAAATTCACCACTGTCAAAAGTTCAAGGTGTCAAGTATGTGTGCAGTAAAAGAAAACTCGCAAGCCTCATAAGACGGCAGAGGCGAGAAACATGGCACCATTAGAACTAGTTCACTGAGATTTTTGTGAGATGAATGGTGTGTTGACAAAAGGTGGAAAGAAATATTTCATGACTTTGATAGATGATTCAACTAGATTTTGCTATCTGTATTTATTAAAGTCAAAAGATAAGGCGTTTCACTATTTTAAGCTATATAAAGCTGAAGCGGAAAACCAATTTGAGAGAAATATTAAATGGCTTATATCCGATCGAGGTGGAGAGTATTTTTCAAATGAGTTTAAATTATTATGCGAGGAACATGGTATAATTCATGAGAGGACACCTCCCTACTTACCACAATCAAATGGGATTGCAGAAAGAAAGAATCACACTCTAACTGAGATGGTTAATGCCATGTTAGAAGAAACGGAACTTTTTGAGCAATGATGGGGGGCTATATTGACTGTCTGACATGTTTTAAATAATGTTCCTGTCGGTACCCTGCAGACCGGTTACCCCGCGTGGAGGGAAGAAGATAGCCTAGGCCTCGCCTCCCCGCTGAGGCGGGTGCCAACCCAGCAACGTGTTCTTGGCCCCGAGGTCAGCCCCGGGGCTGCCACGTGCGCTTGGGCTATGAAGCCCACATGTGCCCCTGGTTCCGGTCCGAGCCTCCCCGCTGAGGTGAGGTCCAGAGCTGCCATGTGTCGGTGGGCTCCAATCCTCCTCCCTGATGAGGAGGGCTGCGGAGCCGAAACGTTCCCTTGGCCCCGGACCAAGCCTCCCCGCTGAGGTGAGGTCCAAAGCTGCCATGTGTAGGTGGGCTCCGAACCTCCTCCCTGCTGAGGAGGGCTCCCGAGCCGACACGTGCCCTTGATACCGGTCCGAGCCTCCCTGCTGAGGCGAGGTCCAGAGCTGCCACATGTATCCCGGCTTCGAATCCGCCAAGGAGAGCTCTAGAGCCACCACATGCCCCACGATCCATCGTGGGACATGGGTCGACAAAGTCAAGGAGGAAGTGCATTGTCAGGCCGTGCATTCAAGGATCGTGCCATCCCCAGAAACATGGCACACAGAGCATGCCTCCGTCCTCCGCCCGATCATCATTATGCTGACAAGACAGGGCGGCAAGGCGTGACAGAGGTACAGTGCCGCCCAACGACACACAGCCACCTAGCAGAGCAAGGAGACACGGCGATAAGATGGCGTCTTGATCATCACGTGCCACGTGGACAAGGGCGCTCGGTGCACCAGGCAGCGAGACTTAACTCCCCACCGACTACTCTACTGAGGGTACCGAAAACCCTAGATCATGTATTGGGTTCATACAGCTCTGGGGTCACCTGTCAGGCCCCAAGCCTCACTGTAACCACCTCGGCCTTGGGCTATAAAAGGATCGGTTCATCCAACCGACAAAGGGTTCGCAACCGTGCGACTCCCACACTCACACGCACAAGCAATAAACCAAACACTCCCGTGGACATAGGATATCACGCTCCGTCGGCCCGAACCATGTAAATCTCCGTGTTCACCCGCTCTCTCGAGTCGTATCGCGCTAGGGACGCCAAACCCCTCCAAACAAAGAACCTCCGCGGGCTGCTCTTGTAGCAGGTCGGGAGGAGTGTCGCAGGTCACACTCTGACATCTGGCACGCCAGGTAGGGGGGTTTCGTGCCCTGCTCCACAACCCTCCGTATGAGGGCGCCACCCTCGAGGCGGCAGAGCATTGGCGACACAATGTCGACCACCTAGTTGCCAGAACCATGAACTCTCCTGCCTACAGAAGACATCAGACTGAACCCTCGCTGGCCTAGTCATGTACGCCGACAGTGGCCCATGGGACGGCAGCTACACGTGTGATGGCCACAGGTGACCTCAGGGTTGAGCTAAACCATCACTATGCAAGGAGTATGGTCGTATCACCATTGAGCGGCGTCGAGAGAGGCGTCGCAACCTTGCAGTAGAGTACGGCTCCCCAAGTGCCGTACTAGCGGGACGCGCCCCGCAAGCCCCTGCCTCCCCAGGAGCAGTCGGAGCTTGCATGGTGCTTGCCCCACACCTTCGCATGGTGGTCTGGCCACCCAAGTAACGGCCCCTCTTGCCAGAGAAATACGACGGGATGGTCAACCCCACCGAGTTCCTGCAGATCTACTCCACCTCCATCCTTGCTGCAGGAGGGGATGAGGCCATCACGGCCAACTACTTCCCCGTGGCCCTGACCGGCACTGCCCGGTCATGGCTCATGAACCTTCCACCAGGCTCCATCACGTCCTGGGAGGAGTTGTGCTGGAGATTCACAGCTAACTTTGAGAGTTCCTACACGTGCCCCGACACCGAGCTTAACCTCCATGCCATGCGTCAGCGAGATGGAGAGTCGCTGCGATCCTTCATCCAGCGGTTCTCCCAGGTTAGGGCGTCCCCGACAAGAAGATGCTCGAGAAGTTAGCCACGCACGACTTGCAAGACGTCTCCGAGCATTTCAGCTTAGCCGACAAGTGTGCCAGGGCGGCGGAAGGCCGGGACTGGCACTCTCGACCTGCCTCCGCACCAGGGAGTGCCGGGGAAGCCGTTGCTTTGTGCAGTGGCAAGAAGAACAATACCGGAGGCAAGAACCAGCCTCTGGTTGGGGCACCCAGTGCCGCCCTCGCAGTGGCCGGTGGGGGTCGAGCCCCGCGCACAGAAAAATTTCCACGACCGTCATCTGCCAGTGACAACGGCTAGTGGTGCCCGGTGCACAATTCCAACAGTCATGATGCCAGTGACTGCCGTGAGATCAAGAAGCTCGCGGAGCGCTTCCGTGAGCTGCAACAACAGCGGTCGTGTCAAGACGGCACACCCTCCTGCCAGCAGGAGGGCAAACAAAAGGCCAAACCTGAGGCCAGCGTAGAGCATGAGATGGAGTATCAAGATACCGAACGGGCGTTGAAAGCCGTCTACGGCCACTCAGACTCTGACTCCAGCGCCGACAACGAGCGACGCGAGGCGCTCCACGTCTAACCAGACGTCTCCCCCCATCGTGCGACAAGGGAAACGCCCTCTTACACTCGTGTTGGGGTCGAGGCTGCCCTCCCCCAGGAAACCACCTTGGACTCATCCCACGTCCGAGCATACGATGAAGCCATGCAGGACCAGCTCTGACATGAATATATCAACCTCATCGATGAGAAAACGTGGCTAGCGGCTGCTCGAAATGCGCTACACCGTCAAACGCTCCGGTGATATCAGCAGCGGTACGCGTGAAGTAGACAACCCAAGGTGGGGCCACCTAGTGCTTCATCGAATACTTTCTTGAGAAGGGATGACAAACCCTCCCTCAGCTGGGAGGTCCCTTCTGAGCAACACAAGTACGCTGCCCCAGGTGCATCCTCCAAACCACATAGGTACCTCTACACAATCCAAGAACATAGAACGCCCCCGTAAGTTCTACCCTTAGCGCAGCAGTAGGATTCTTTTTTCTCTCAAAGGGTGTCATAGACTCTAGGAATAGCGCTTAGAACAGCTAAGCTCTGCAGGAGTCCTGCTACTCTTGTCATCCGGAGTGGGTCGCTGCCTTCTTGTATGGTCTGTCTCCTCCTATGAAGGAAGCTTGAAATGAGAAAAATTTGTCTTACCCTGCGTACTCTTTACAGTTCGTGCTCACTCATGCATATCAACTGTAAATGGCATGACCGGAGACTGTCCTGCACACTTGTCCTAGGTCCTATGGCACCAGAATGTCTCCACGCTGAAAGTTTAACGCTCGTGGGAGGTCCAGGACACGCAGCCTGCTTAGCCTGGTTCCGTACCCTAAACCTGACAGTCTGCCGCTACAACTGAGTACTTGGGGGCCGAAAGGTACACGCCTACGGACAAAAAAGTAACTGGATCCCAGACATCGTCCCCTTTCTTTTTTGTGCTTTCTTTCCATACTGCTCCGGCCGTATGGCCATGTGACACCCTCATTTTTGGTTTCAGCATATATTCATGTTTTATGAAGAGAAAACATTTTAAGAGAAGTAGGAACACCATCAAAAGGATAGCCAATACGAGCCGAATCCAGTTTCCAGAAAGCACCAAAGACAATTTCCGTGGCCCGCTGGCCACGTGGCGCGTCCGGAGCTCATCCTTGCAAAGTGGGGAGAGGTCCGCCGCTAAACTGGCTACGTGGCAGGCTCGGGGCTCATCTCCGCAAAGGGGGAGAGGTCCGACCCTGCAGGACACATGTTGCCTCCGGAGCTAGCCTCCACGGAAGAAGCAAAGGCATTTTTACAGGACACATGTCACCTTCGGAGCTAGTCACCGCGGAAATCAGAGGACCAGTCACGCGGGATACGTGTCGCCATCGAAGCTTATCTCCGGGAGGTCCATCACTATTGGACACGTGTTAACCTCGGAGCTCGTCTCGGAGAAGAAAGGAAGTCTGGCGCTGTTAGGACATGTGGCACACCCGGAGCCACCTCTGAGAGAGGGAAGGTCCGGCACTGACACGTAGCATGCGCGGAGCCCATCTCCAAAGGAGAAGGAGGTCTTGCTCGCTTGATACGCGGCACAACCGGAGCTCGTCCCTGTGGAAAGGGAGAGACTAGGACCTGGTACGTGGAGCTTCCGGAGCTCATCACCGAGGAGGTAACGAGTTCTGGAGCGGTTTTTGGGATTCTGTACGTGTAGAAATACCGGAACAGAAACCGACCTGAATTCCACAATGATACCGTACCAAATCGACTAAAGATAAGATGGTAAGATTCAACGAAAATCTGAATAGAACTTTTATTCGAAGTCCAATCAGATTAGGACTCTTCTTTTCCCGATTATAAATAGAACCCAAAACCTCTGGCCGAAACCACAAACTTCTTTTCTAACTCCTGAGCCGACGACTTAGAGCCCTAGCTCTTTTCTAACTCCTGAGCCGACGACTTAGAGCCCTAGCCCTAACTCGCCGAGTAAGCCCATCGCCGGAGAGGAAGATCGACGGAAGAGAGCCCCAACGATCTGTCTGGTCAGAGGAGGACCTCGAGACCGAGGAGAACGAAAGGTAGGACTCCAATATCACCTTGCGACATCGCCATGTTTTCCTTGCATCTGTTCTTCGATTCCTTTTGAACAGAAGCTTTCTCGTGGACAGATCACTTGATGATCAGGAGACAAGATCATCGCCACGTCCACCTTTGATCCGAACACCTCTGTTCATCATAAAATCCATGCAAGCCATGAAAGAACACGTACAAACTAATCTAATAAAACTAATCATAGGATAGCATGCATATGCATCATCGCATCTAGTTAAAGGTTGTGCATGATATTGATTACTGTGGATCTTGTATGTGCGTGATCCTGTATAGCAGGACAAGCTCAGGGAACTGTTTACGATGAGCTGCAACAACAAGGTTTCGAGATCCAAGAGCAACCAGAACCGCAAGAACAAGGCAAGTGCTCCATGACCATGTTGATCCTATGTTTTGGGTAAAACTGTTTTGATTTGAGAAAATGTGTGTGTGCTGAGTCAAACATGATGGGAAACCCTTCTATAGGAGTTTACTAGTTTTGGTTAAACCACCCTTGTCGCCAGGGAAGTTTATGAGTCGGGTATGGTTTTTGCTTTATGCTTCGCTGAGTCCATGGGATTGGGAAGCGAGATAGATGTGTCTAGCTAACTGCACTCATAATGATAATGAGAAAACTGATGTTGTTAATGAACATGGATCGGAGGGAGATCTAGGCAAGACTGGGTTTGTGCATGAGGTAGCATGAGATGGTGGTTTACTTGCCGTAGATCTAAGGACCGGTTCATGCATGCACATGCCAGGATAACAGTGCCACCACAAGGCCAAGTATGGGTGCGGCTTAGCTGACTAATTAGGTAAGTTGCTAGATTGTTGTGGACTGTGGAAGGCGTGGAGAATGGGAGTCGAGTGAGGACTGTCCTGGGAACTGCATGGCACAAGAGGGGGCCCGTGGGTGGGAGAATTGGAGATTCTAGCCTACCGGTGAAACCTTAGTGAGTCCATACATCTAGTAGCCCCTTTGTAAAGGCTATTTTGTGACCTCTTGGCCATACACCGATGGTTGTGTACTGGTATAATGGAGGTTCTGCAGTCGCCGACGGGTGACGAAATCACAAACTTGTGGGTGAAGTGGTACAAACTCTGCAGAGTTCTTAAAACTATCATGATAGCGGAGCTTACGGTCACGAGCGCCTGGCCAACTGCCATGATTAGTTGGGATGGTTATTGGGATGGTTCTTGGTTATGGTTATTGGTTATGGTTTTGATTATGGTTTTGGTTTTCGGAACTGTTGAGTCTGGGTAAAAGATGGGTTGCATGACTGTTGAGTCATGGCAACGAGATTGGTCTCAGTGTGAGACGAAGTTGTTTATGAGATGGGATGGTAGCGAATACGAGAAGGTATTCGTGAGATGGTAGCGAATACGAGGAGGTATTCGTGAGCAAGAATGAAGTTGGTTAATGTTCGGGTGGAACGTGGAAAGTGATGGAGGTATGTTGGTAATTTAATACATGTTGGGATTACATTCACCTAAAGTTAAGTTGTTGTTTTATCGTGGTTTTATGAACTTTGCTTTCTGCAATGAACCATTTATACCTACCTTGTTATGAGCTGCATATCATGTTTTCCCGCACTTGCTGAGTACATCATTGTACTCAAACTTGCATTATTATTTCATCATCAGCAGCAGAAGGAGATTTCTATGGAGACCAAGTGGAGCATTAAGCGCGTAATCTGTTCTCAACCTTGCCTGTGGAGGGAGTAGAGATGGAGCCACTTCTGCTTAGATTTGCTTCCGCATTAGTTAAATCGCTTCCGCATTAGAATAAAGACTTCCGCTGCATAAAAATAAGACTTCCGCTGTGAGCATGAGTCCAAGACTCATGAAACATTGTAATAAACTCTGCTATTCGTGGTAATATATATTCTGAATTCAGTTTGTGGATCATATGTGTATGTGTGATGAACATCCTGGGAACACATATGCATCAGTTCTCGGTTTCGTGGTTTTCCACAGAATTGAGGGCGTCACAGGCCAGCTGCTTTTTCTTGTGCTATAATTAGTAGGAGCTGCGCAATCCTTCTGGAGGCGGGTCTGCTTGAGGTTCCTGTGGTGTACACAGGGGTCCTGTGATTGACTCATTACTCTGGGGCCCTACGGCGCCGAATGGTCCCTCCCCCAAAAGGCTTACTCAAATGGAAGGTCCAGGGTGTGTAGCCTGCTTTCCTGGTTCCGTACCCCAAGCGTGCACACCCTGCCTCTTCAGCGCTACAGCTCAGTACCAGGGAACCGGATGACCCGTAAACATGAGTAAAGTTTTAACCATAAATTGGGACCCTTTGGTTGTCTCATTGCCTGGGGGCCCTATGGTGCCGAATGGTCCCTCCACCGAAAGGCTACGCCAGCGGGATGTCCAGGGTGTGTAGCCTATTTGCCTGGTTCCGTACCCCAAGCATGCACACCCTGCCTCTCCAGCGCTACAACTCAGTACCTGCAAACTGGATGGCTCATACCCCTAGGCAAGGCTTTAACCATAGCCCGGTCAACCCACATCAAATTACCCAAGCCCAGCAGCTCAGCTGAGGACCGTAAGACGCAGCAAAACTAACAATAGAAAAGGCTGGCCAGAGAGCACAAACTACTCCCTTTCTTCTGCCATGTCTGCAGGTCCAAACAGGTCTTTGGCATCCCAAAACACCCAGGAGGACCGATCGTGACTTCCTGCCTCCTCCGGTGTACTTGGTTGGAGCGCCCCAACTCAAGGGCCACACCTACATAAGCAGAAGACTCGAGGCTCCGGCTACGACAAGCTAAAGATGCTGGCCGAGGTTCCCTAGGGTCCTTGCGCTGCCATGGATCCGAGAGGTGTGTTAGCCACACTACCAAAGCGCTCTAGGTCCTTACGCTTCTAAGGACCCGTAGGAACAAGCTCGGGACATAGGCAAAGAGCTATCCACCTCGGCTAAGTCATTATAGGCCTTTGCGCTGCCAAGGGTCCGAAGTCTAGCAAAAGACTTCACGCAAAAGAGTCTTTATTTAATGGCGGATCTCCGGCACACAAAGGAGGATACAAGGCGAGCGGAAGACCTAGGAGCTATCCATGCTGGAACCTAACAGCTATGAGTCGGGCGACCTCCTCCATGGCAGACTTTTCCGTCCCCGACAGCTCTGTGTTGTGGCCCTGCACCACGGGTTCCAGGGAGATGCTGGGATCGCAGCTCCGAAGGCAAGAGAGCACATGCTCTGCCACCTTCTGGGACAGAGCCTTGCCTTCGGCCTTCGGTTGCTCCCCCATGACGTTCTTCAGCGTCAAGAGCTTCTCCCCGACAGAGTCTAGGGCAGGGAGCACCTGGCTCACCTCCTGGGCCGGACCACCGGAGTGCAAGGGGCCGAAGATGAAGGGTTCCAGTGCCGCTTCCTGGCACGAGAAGCCTGGAGGTTTTCGACCACCTTGGCGAAAGAAGCTAGCTCCCCCGCTGAACTCCTCCTCGCCAGCTCCTGCTCCCGGGCGGCCAGATCCTGCTCCATAGCAGCCATGGTCTGCTCCTTGGAGGTCAGCCATGTGGTTCGCTCGTCCAAGTCAGTCTCCCTGGTTTAAGCAGCAAGCCCCTGGTCGTAGACGCCTTGAAGTTGTTTCTTCAGGCGCCCCCGCTCCTCCTCATGAGCGTCTCCTGGAGCTCTATCAGACCCGCGAGACGTGCATAGGAGGTAGCATGGAGGTACTTGCTGGCCTCATCTAGGAGGCTCACCACATTCTTACTGAGGTCGGCAACTCGCTCAGCAGCAGCCGCGACGCTACCAGAGGCGTCCGCGCCTTCTGGTTGGCTGACCTCGGGGGCCCGGGTGCCGACATCCAGAGCCGCCCCAGACGCAGGCTCGGGCATTGCCGCCGGTGTTGGAGCTTCGGCGAAGAAGGAGATCCAGCTCCCAGACTGTGGAGGAGGAGGAGGAGGAGGAGGAGGAGGAGGAGGAGGAGGAGGAGGAGGAGGAGGAGGAGGAGGAGGAGGAGGAGGAGGGTTGCTCTGCTGAGGAGCACTGCAAGAATAAACATCAAGAGTCAACTACGCCATCCAGAGGCTCAGTACACAGCCTAGACAGAAAGGTTGAGGAGGAGGAGGAGGAGGGGTGCTCTACTGAGGAGCACTGCAAGAAAAACATCAAGATTCAACTACGCCATCCAGAGGCTCAGTACACAACCTGGACAGAAAGGTTGAGCCGTACCTGGATGTATGGAGGTTCCACCCCACGCGGAGCTTCTTATGCGGAGGGATCGAGCCACTCGCCCCTGCCGCCATTGAGGTCGACTCTGTCGGCTTCGGAGCCTGCGGAACCTCAGAGGTCTTCATCGCCGAAGAAGGCGTAGCAAGAGCCTTCCCTGCTGAGGACCTTGATGCTGTAGATGCGCCCTATGTTGGGACTACCCTCGACGACTGAGGAGCCGACGGTGCTGCTTGAACCCTCGTCGTCGTTGACTCCACTTCAGGAGCCTTCCCTGACGACGGCTTCCAAGCTGAGGACACGCCTGAGGGCTTATTTTGCAATGATGGTGTGTCGGGAGCTCTCCTTGAAGATCCAGCAACGCCAGCCACCCTTCTTGCGGCCTCCCAAGCTAGATGCCGATCCCGGTGTGGGACCGCAGGAAGCCTGTCAGAACGGACCAGCTTCCACTACGCCGATGACGTGCTGCCGCTTCGACTGTCGAGTACGCCCTCTACGCCAAGGACGTGCAACCTTTTCGTCTCCCACATACAAAATACACCTACTACGCTGGAATCTCGCCACCACTTCGGCTTCCAAAGTGCAGGCTCAAAAACCACCACGTGGGACAGATGGAAGCCCCACCTACGGGCTTGTTGCCTCCCCCGACATGGGCCCGGGGGCCACGGTCGGTACCTTGCAGACCGGGTACCCCTGCATGGAGGGGATAAGACAGCCCAGGCCCCGCCTCCCTGCTGAGGTGGGCTCTAGCATAGTTGCTTGTCCTTGGCCCCAAGGTCAGCCCTGGGGCTTCCACGTGCGCTTGGGCTCCGGAGCCGACACGAGCCTCCAGCTCCGGCCCGAGCCTCCCCGCTGAGGTGAGGTCCAAGGCTGCCACGTGTCGTTGGGCTCCGAACCTCCTCACTGCTGAGAAGGGCTCCGGAGCCAACACGTGCCCCTGGCTCTAGCCCGAGCCTCACCGAGGTGAGGTCCGGGGCTGCCACGTGTCGGTGGGCTCCGAACCTCCTCCCTGCTAAGGAGGGCTCCGGAGCCGACACGTGCCCTTGGCTCCGGCCCGAGCCTCTCTGCTGAGGCGAGGTCCGGGGCTGCCACATGTCGGTGGGCTCCAAACCTCCTCCCTGCTGAGGAGGGCTCCGGAGCCGACAAATGCCCTTGGCTCCGACCCGATTCTCTCGGTTGAGGCGAGGTCCGGGGCTGCCACATGTCGGTGGGATCCAAACCTCCTCCCTGCTAAGAAGGGCTCCGGAGTCGACACGTGCCCTTGGTTTTGGCCTGAGCCTCCCCACCGAGTTGAGGTCCGGGGCTGCCACTTGTCAGTGGGATCTGAACCTCCTCCTTGCTGAGGAGGGCTCTGGAGCCACCATGTGCCCCACGATCTGTCATAGGTCGTGGGTCGACGAAGTCAAGGAGGAAGTGCGCTGTCAGACCATGCTTTCAAGGCTCACACCTTCCCCAGAAGCATAGTGCATGGCGCATGCCTCCGTCCTCCGTTGGATCGTCTTTATGGTGACAAGACAGGGCGGCGAGGCGTGACAGTGGTACAGCGCCGCCCAATGGCACAGAGCTGCCCAGCAGAGCGAGATAACGCAACGACAATACGACGTCTTCATCATCACCTGCCACACAGATAGGGGCACTCAGCGCGCCAAGCGACGAGACTTAACTCCCCACCGACTACTCTACTCAGCATAGTGAAAACCCTAGATCATGTATAGGGTTCATACGGCTTCTGGGCCCCCTGTTGGGCCCCAAGACTCACTGTAACCACCCCGTCCTGGGGCTATAAAAGAACCAGGGTGTCCACCCGACAAAGGGTTTACAACCCTGCGACTCCCACACTCATACGCACAAGAAATATGGCAAATACCCCCGTGGACGTAGGGTATTATGCTCTGGCAGCCTGAACCACATAAATCTCGGTGTTCACCTGCCCTCCCTAGCCGGATCATGCTAGGGACGCCAAGACCCTCCAAACAAAGAACCTCCACGGGCTGCTCCTGTAGCAGGTCGGGAGGAGTGTCGCAGCTCACACTCCGACACATGGTATGTTTCAGTGCACATTATTGTTGTTGTAATAACCAACAACTATAAGTTTTTATTGTGTGGTATGCATTTTTTGGGACATATCTACTTATAGTGTAAATGGTTTTTGTGATACTAACATATATTTGTGATCATCAGATCCATCATCAGAGACTGTGGTTAGGTGTTTTTTAAGTCAACTACAGTTAGGGTTGTTGGTAAGACTCATATATCACTTAAATGAAATGTGATGGGGCACGATTAGAGAGTAGAGTCTTCCATTTAAATGATAAGTGCATCTCCCACCATCGCTAATGGTGAGCTTCTGTGGTGTATTTGATGGTTAAGGATGATTGATGGTCACGGACTATTCTATTCCTCATGTCACTTTGTCGCGCGCCATATTGCGGCATCTCCCCGCTGCACGACCACCGAGGCCTGCGATTCGCCTCCCTGCCATGCGGCCGCCGGGCCCAAGCTGTCCGCCTCCCAGCCGGCAGTTCACCTTCCCTGGTGCACATGCACCAGGGTCAAAATGAAATGAATAGTACATAATTTGTTGGGTTTTACATGAAAATTTGGACATGAAAGAAGTGAGGCACCCCTGGGGAACCAGATGACCCATAACCCTTGGTCAAGGCCTTAACCATAGCTCAAACGACCCACATCAAATTACCTAGGCCCCGTAGATCAGTTGAGGACCGTAAGCCACAGCAAAACTAACAAATAGGAAAGAGTGATCAGAGAGCACGACTACTCCTTTTTTCTGCCATGCGTGTAGGTCCGAACAGGTCCTTGGCATCCCGGACCTCCCAGGAGGCCCGATGCTGACGTCCTACCTCATCCAGTGGTTGGTGCGCCCCAATTCAAGGGCCACACCTACCAGGGGGCCATCAGGTGAACCATGCGGGCAGGATGTCGGACCGCTGCAGCAGCAAGCAAAAGACTCGGAGCTCCAGCTACGACAAGCTGAAGACACTGGCCGAGATTCTCTTGGGTCCTTGCGCTGCCAAGGACCTCGAAGAAGTGTTAGCCACACTGCCAGAGCGCCACGGGTCCTTACGCTGCTAAGGACACGGAGGAACAAGCTCGAGACATCGGCAAAGAGCTATCCATATCGGCAGAGTCATTCCGGACCTTTCCACTGCCAAGGGTCCAAAGTCTACATCAATGACGCAAGATACACAAGACTTGAAATAAAAAAGTCTTTATTAATGGCAGAGCTACAGCATACAAAGGAGGATACAAGGCGAAAGGGAAACCTAGAAGCTACCCGTGCTTACAAGTTGGGCGACCTCGTGCTCTATGCAGACTTGGTTGTCCCCGACAGCTATGCACTGGGGGCCAGATGCGCTGCGAGAGAAGGGCGATCCGGCAGGACCAGAAGAAGGTCAAGACCTTCAGAGAGGTCAAGCCTTCCTCCGCCAAGTAAATGATCCTCCCCAACACCGGCGTGAAGGAACCCTACGAGTCAGAGATCTTATCCCCGATGGCTTCCTTTGCCATCGGCAAGCCATCCGGATGGTTGTGCTTCTATCCGAGACAGTCAAAGAGAAGGACACCTTGAAGAGCCACACCGAAGGCCACACGCACACGAACATCTTGCAAAAGTGGACGAAGACGGACGCAGGTGCGAGGGCATGAGGCATGAGGTGGATGAAAGTGCTGGAAAGCGGAGGCTTCTAGCGCGCAAGAGGAAGACGAAGACCACAAGGGGCATGAAGGTACCGCCCTTCTCCGGAAGGCCTAATTTTATACGACCGTGACCTCTGGCAAGGCAACAGGCGCGACATTTGTGTTTCCACCGCTGCACGCCGCAGGCTATTTGCTTCCCCCAATGATGGGTAGGACCCAGGTCAACCCGTCAGACGCTGGTGGCCAGGCGGGTAACCTCTCGGGAACATCTGGTGGTTCCCGAGAAAAGCGGCATGGTGGAACTGCAGCGGCCAATCCAAGGGCTGCCGCACTAAATACCTCGGGGCAACCCCTCGAGCACATCGCCATTACCCGCCGGTTAAGGGAAGACACGCATCCACTACACCGACGACGTGCTATCACTTTGACTGCAGAGTTCGCCCATTACGACAAGGACGTGCGACCTTTTTGTCTCCCACGTACAACCATACACCTACTACACTAGAATTTCACCACCACTTCGGCTTCCAAAGTGAAGGCTCAAAAACCACCACGCGGGAAAAATGGAGGCCCCACCTGCAGACTCGTTGCCTCCCCCGAGATGGGTCCGAGGTCCACTGTCGGTACCCTGCAAACCGGGTACCCCCACGTGGAGGGAAAAAGACAGCCCAGGCCTCGCCTCCCCGCCGAGGCGTGTGCCAACGCAGCCACGTGTCCTTCGCCCCCGAGGTCAGCCCCGGGGCTGCCACGGCGCTTGGGCTATGAAGCCCACACGTGCCCCTGGTTCCGGTCTGAGCCTCCCCGCTGAGGTGAGGTCCGGATCTGCCACATGTCGGTTTGCTCTGAACCTCCTCCCTACTGAGGAGGGTCCGGAGCTGATACGTTCCCTTGGCCCCGGACCAAGCCTCCCCGCTGAGGTGAGGTCCAAAGCTGCCACGTGTCGGTGGGTTCCAAACCTCCTCCCTGCTGAGGAGGACTCTGGAGCCGACACGTGCCCTTGGTTCCGGTCCGAGCCTCTCTGCTAAGGCGAGGTCCGGAGCTGCCACGGGTATCCTGGCTCTGAATCCGTCAAGGAGAGCTCCAGAGCCGCCACGTGCCCCATGATCCGTTGCGGGGCGTGGATTGATGAAGTCAAGGAGAAAGTGCGTTGTCAGGCCGTGCATTCAAGGCTCGCGCCTTCCTCGGAAGCATGGCGCACGGCGCACGCCTCTGTCCTTCGCTCAATCATCATTACGGTGACAAGACAGGGCGGCGAGGTGTGACAGCGGTACAGTGCCGCCCAACAACACAGAGCCGCCCAGCAGAGGGAGAAGACGCGAGAACAAGACCATCTTCATCATCACCTGCCACATGGACAGAGGCGCTCTGTGCGTCAGATGGCGAGACTTAATTCCCCACTGACTACTCTACTCAGGGTAGTGAAAACCCTAGATCATGTATTGGGTTCATACAGCTTCGGGGCCACCTGTCGGGTCCCAAGCCTCACTATAACCACCCCGTCCTTGGGCTAAAAGGACCGGGGTGTCCACCCGACAAAGGGTTAGCAAACACTCCCATGGATGGAGGGTATTGCGCTCCGTCGGCCCAAACCATGTAAATCTCAGTGTTCACCCGCTCTCTCGAGTAGTATCGCGCTAGGGACACCAAGCCCCTCCAAACAAAGAACCTCCCCGGGCTGCTCCTGTAGCAGGTCAGGAGAAGTGTCGCAGCTCACACTCTGACAGTTCCTACAAAAAATAAAGAGATAACTCCATTTGATGAATGGGAAAAGAAAAGATTAAATCTCTCCTACCTGAGAACTTGGGGTTGTCTGGCTAAGGTCAGTGTGCCAATCCCTAAGAAGCGAAAGCTTGGACCGAACACCGTAGACTGTGTTTTTCTTGGTTATTCTTTTCACAACGTTGGATATAGATTTTAATAGTGAAATCCGATGTTCCCGATATGCATGAGGACACAATTATAGAATCTAGAGACGCCACATTCCTTGAAGATATATTTCCAATGAAAGAGACATACAGATCATCTAGCGAGAACTCTATCTTCTCTTCTGCGTCTATCATTCCAACAATATACACTAAATCTTCACTAGAGGAGAGTCCAACAGATGAAGATAATGAAGTAACTCGTAAGGGTAAAAGACAAAGTATTGTAAAGTCTTTGGTGATGACTTCATTATATATCTGGTGGATGATACTCCAGGAACCATTACAGAGGCATATTCGTCTCAGGACGCTGACTTTTGGAAGGAAGCAGTCCGAAGTGAGATGGATTCCATCATGTCTAATGAAACTTGGGAGATAGTGGATCGTCCTTATGGATGCAAACCTATAGGATGTAAGTGGGTGTTTAAGAAAAAGCTTAGGTCTAATGGTACTATTAAAAAGTACAAGGCAAGACTTGTTGCAAAGGGTTACACCCAAAAAGAAGGCGAAGATTTCTTTGACACTTACTCACCAGTGGCCAGATTGAAACTATATGAGTACTACTATCATTGGCTGCCTCTCACGGTCTACGTGCCCATCAAATGGATGCTAAGAAGGCTTTCCTAAAGGGAAAGCTAGAAGAGGAAATCTATATGGATCAGCCTGTTGGATTTGTAGTAAGTGGTACTGAAAGAAAGGTGTGTAAGTTGTTAAAATCTTTGTACGGCCTAAAACAAGCGCCTAAGCAATGGCATGACAAGTTTGACAAAACACTAACATCCGCGGGATTTGTTGTTAATGAAGCATACAAATGTGTGTATTACCGCTATGGTGGGGGAGAGGGAGTGATCTTATGCTTGTATGTTGACGACATACTAATTTTTGGGACCAACCTTAATGTGATTAATATGGTCAATGATTTTTTATCCAAAAGTTTCGAAATGAAATATTTGGGAGAAGCAAATGTCATCTGAAACATTAAATTGCTACGAGAAGATGACGGGATTACACTGTACAATTCCATTACGTGGAAAAGGTTTTGAGTCGCTTTGGATTTAATGATTGTAAGTGTGCTTCAACTCCTTATGATTCTAGTGTACTATTAAGAAATAATTATGATACACCTGGGAAGTAACTGAGATATTCGCAAATCATAGGCTCGTTGACGTACTTAGCTAGCGCAACGAGAACGGATATCTTGTTTGCTGTGATCAAACTAAGCCGGTTTGTTTCAAACCCGAGAGATGGTCAATGTCAGGCTCTAGAAAGAGTAATGCGCTATCTAAAGGGTACATCAAGTTACGGAATCCACTATACTGGATACCCTAGGGTGCTAGAATGGAAAAAACTCTCTACAATGGTATTGCAAATTCTTTTCTATGCAACACCTCACAGATTGTTGTCATGCCCTCCTCGCATGAATTTTATGTTAGATATTTGGGTCCAAGACCCATTTATTTAAATAATTTAGTCAAGTTAATTCCAAGGCATATGTGAAAATTTGGAGTATATTTTATGAAGAGAGGATTAAACCAATATATAAATTGGAATGTTGTATTATGAAGTTGTGAGAGGGTAAATGTTGTCCGACACACGCGCGCGTGTCGTGTCAAACCATATCACACAGTGTCATGCTGGTGTGACGTAATGTCTTGACATTTTTCGAATATCAATTCAGCCAAACTAATGACTAGTAACGGACACGTTAATGGTTGTCATAACCAACCGAATAATGACTAGTAACAGACACATTAATGGTTGTCATAACGGACCAAACAATGACTAGTAACGGACACGTTAATGGTTGAGTCATGACGGACCAAATAATGATTAGTAACGGACGTGTTAATGGTTGAATCATAATCGCTGAATTGATAAACGTTATAACTTAGATTGATGGTATTTATTCTCTCTCATTTCTTGACTCCTATATAAGGAGGTCAACCCTTCATGTGATAGACACAAGAAGCAAATCTTCTTTTTTGCTCCTCCACATGTCCTCTGCTGCGCTACCTCCAAGCATTCCCAACTCTGTTTTCTATGCGCACAGAAAATAGAGTGAGCAGACCTCCGAAATCGACGCTCTCTCGAGATCCTGTCGCGGGATAAAGAGCGAATACGATTTTTGGGGAACGCACTTGCGTGACTGCTCGATCTTCCGTTCGTGTCCTTACGCTCGTGTACGACTACTTTAGGTGTTCATGCACGTGATCTGCACTGCAACGTGCCTGCACTGCTTCGACGATCTTCCAGCACCAAACGAGATCAACTACTTCGAGCAGCCCAACATATTGAATGTTAGGAACGGCGCCGCTGGTGCATTCGACACTGGTCCCGCCTATGGGTACTTTTCTAAAACTCATATTTTAGCTTTAGTAATTGTGTGTATTACTATTGCTAAAACTGAGAGCATAAGATCAATCATAATCGTTATGTTTATAATTTATTTGCAAGTCATGTTTTATGATTTAATATAGATTAAACAAAACCATAAAATTCCTAATTCTCCAACATTTTAAAGCAGTTAAGAGAAGTATATGAGAGGAGGGAAGCCTTGTTCGGTATGGAGAGACTATGAACACATGACGATGCATGTCAAAATTGAAGCGATTTCACGTACCCCTTCCGTTTAAATCTGTTATTGTTAGGGTAATATTTTTTAGATTATAACAAATTAAAGTTATTATCCTAAAGAAAAAGTGAGTATTTTTTATCTGTACCTGCAAAAAAAGAGGAGCGGAACCATCACAAGGATCACGAGAACAGTCCCCGTCCTTCGTGGAGCCATTTCGTGTCTCTGTATGAAGATCAGTACCTCGGACTTTTGCAAGGTAACTCGTGCGTTTCTGAGACAACGGACTTCTGTGAATGAATATCTACATGCTGTTTTGGATGCCTGGTTTTCCGGAATCGTTACCTTTTGCAACGGTGTTGGATTCCCAAACAATTAATATTAGAAGATCAGATGCCCAGACAACAATTAATATTAGAAGATCAGATGCCCAGACAACATCAATAGCGCTAGCTCTTTTGTCGGGCCCAGCTCAGGATATGCAACGATTGCACCTACAGTTTTCCTGCCAATGTAAGGATTTCATTCATTTGAAAAAGAAGCTCTGTTTCAGTATTAAAGAGAGCGTATCCTCTACAAGGAGGATTGACAAAAGAAGAAGAACGAACCAACACAGAAAATATGGAAATGGATCATTTAAGATATTCTTTTATCAAGAAAATTTAACATTGACAAATATTCAGAACATGTGGGCTTTCAAAAAAAAGGTTCAGAATACGAGACCATTTAGATATATTATCTTACTCAAAAAAGTAAGATATATTATTCAATGCTAAAGTGGCTTGCTTCGAAATTTACGTGAAAATACTGTTTTATATACTGGTGTTGTTTATTAATTGAAATTGGCGAGATTGGATAGGTCAATGGCATTAGCCAGTGGTCTGGAGCTTGCTGCCTTTTCGATGCCATGCCACAAGGCAGCATCGATATTGATCTCTTACCAACAGCAAGCTTGAAACCGGCAGCAAGTAATTCTTCCTTCTTACCGATTTCCACAATGTTTGCTACAGATCATTTATTGTTATAGGAATGAGAATCGATGATGTTTCATTCATCAGTGCCGATACTTATACAGGTGAGCCCGTGCACAGGAGAGGGCGAGTGGATATCTATGAGCCTAACAAACTATTGCCTGGCGCAGCTGAACGTGTGCATGGCGTAAGACCCGGTTGGGTATGGGCGTGTGTAACAAACCAGAGAGATTATTCTCTACACCCCCCTGTCAGTTCAAGCATTGGTGGCCATGATGCTTAAACTGGATCTAAAGTCTTCAAATAACTTGGTCGGCAATCCTTTGTCATGATATCAGTGAATTGAAGGTTTGTTGGCACATGTAGAACCCGAATTTCGCCGAGTGCCACCTTCTCCCTGACGAAGTGTATATCAAGCTCAATGTGCTTTGTCCTTTTGTGATGAACAGGATTTTCACCGAGGTAGACTGCCGATATGTTGTCACAATAGATGATTGTCGCCGATGGAACTTGGAGTGTAGTTCACCCAGTAGCTGTCGGAGCCAGCAGCACTCCGCTGTCGCGTTGGCTACGGCTCGGTATTCAGCCTCAGCGCTGGATCGTGACACCGTGGATTGCCTCTTAGATGACCAGGAGATGAGAGTGTCGCTGAAGAACATGCAATATCCTGAATTAGAACGTCGCGTGTCGGGGCAGCCGACCCAGTCGGCGTCGGAGTAGGCAGTCAGTCGTGTGCTGGACGAAGCACGCAGGAGAATACCATGGTCAAGTGTCCCACGTATGTAACGCAGAACCCTTTTGACCAATGCCCAGTGAGTGTCGCGGGGTGCGTGCATATGCAAGCACACTTGATGCACTGCATACGCAATATCCGGTCTTGTCAATGTAAGGTATAGTAGCGCACATGTTATACTTCTGTAGAAGCTTGCGTCATTGGCAAGGGTACCATCTTCGGCCGAAGCTTTTGGCTTCGTGTCGATCAGAGTGCTCACTGGTTTGCAGTTAAGCATTCCAGCCCGATCGAGGATATCTTCTGCATATTTTCTTTGTCTGAGAAAGAAACCCGCTTCAGATAGGTGCACCTGAATACAAAGGAAGAAATGCAGTGGTCCTAGGTCCTTCATGGCAAACTTTTTCTTGAGTTGCTGGACAGTGTCTTGTAGAAGATGTTTCGAAGATGCCGTAAGGACTATGTCATCAACGTACAACAGCAGGAAGACCAGATCATTGCCATGCTTGGAAATGAACAAGGAAGAAACTGACCTGGTACACTGAAATCCCATGGATCCTAATTCAGTGCCGAATGTGTGAAACCAGGCCCTAGGTGCCTGCTTTAATCCGTACAGGGATTTTGATAGCATGCAGACGTAGTCCGGGCAAGACTTGTCCACAAAGCCAACAGGTTGTAGGCAGTATACTCGTTCGGCCAATGCACCGTGAAGAAATGCATTCTTCACATTCAATTGATGAACAGGCCAGCTTCTGGAAGCTGCGAGTTGTAGGACCACTCGAATAGTTGCTGGCTTCACAACCAGCGAGAACGTCTGATCAAAATCCACGCCATGCTGTTGCTTGAAGCCATGGACCACCCATCTAGCTTTCCTTCTCTCCAAGCTGCCATCAGCGTTGAGTTTATTCTTGAATAACCACTTGCCTGATATAACACTGACATTTGGTGGTTTTGGAACCAATGTCCATGTTTTGTTGTCTTGTAAAGCTTGAAACTCTTCTCGCATAGCCTCGTACCAGGCTGGGTCACGTAGAGCTGCCCGCACAGATGTAGGTGGTGGAGACGGTTGGACCGCAGAGATGTGCGCGTAGGAGGATTCGGAAGATGAATACCGGCACACGCCCGTGTAATCATATGATGACGAGATGCCTGCTGAAGTTGAGGTGGATCACATGTACCAGAAGGAGTCCTGGATGCAGCTGGTTCTGTTGGAGGCGAGACAACGTCGTGCTGCATGGACCCCCCAGGTCAGTTGAGGAAGATCCGCGTTGCACGAAGATACGGCCAAGTCCTGGGCCCCACCAGCGTATCGTGGTTGTTGATCGTTGGTCGACGCACCACGTCCCATGCAGACGTGATCCCAGAGCGTGGAAACTCTGGAGCCGGTACTGGATCCGCATTACGTGCAGATATCGCTGACGCACCAGCAGGATGTGGAGGTTGTTGATTGGCTGGCGCTCCACGTTCACATGCCGACGCAATTCCTGGGCGCGGAATGGTTTGCGTCGGCATGAAAATAGGATCTGACACCGGCTGCTGGACGTTGCATCCAGCACAACATGACGGCGACTTAGTTTGCTGGTCCCTGAAAGGAAAAATACCCTCATCAAAAGTAACATGCCTCGATGTAATCACTTTTCTCGTTTCAGGGTTATAGCATCTATAGCCCTTTGTTTCCATTGGATAGCCGATGAAGATGCATGGGCTAGCGCGAGGAGCAAGATTGTGAGGGGAAGTGGATGAAATGTTTGGGTAACATAAGCACCCGAAGGTCCGTAAGTGATCATATGTGGGTGGATGTCCGAAAAGGATTTTGAAGGGTGTGATATTTTGTCGGACGCGACAGGGATGTCTATTGAAGAGGTATGTGGATGTAGCAAGCGCGTCTGGCCAGAAAGAGTTAGGGGCATTGGCATGTAGGAGTAAGGTGCGCATACTGTCATTTAGGGAACGAAGAATGCGCTCGGCACAACCATTTTATTGAGACGTGTATGGGCAACTTAGGCGAAGTGAAATGCCGTGTAGTAGAAAGGAACGAAGTGCATGATTGTCAAATTCCCTTCCGTTATCTGTTTGGATGCTCATGATGGGTCTTTGGAATTGTGTATGGACAAACGCATGAAAAGAAATTATAGTTGGTAGAACATCCGATTTATGGCGCAGCGGAAAAGTCCATACATGATGCGAAAAATCATCAAGAATTGCAAGATAAAACTTGAATCCGGAGTTGCTAAGAATAGGGGATGTCCATACGCCACAATGAAGCAATTGGAAGGGAAACAATGAAATGCTCGAAGAGGTAGGGAAAGATAGGCGAACTTGCTTTCCTTGCTGGCACGCTGGACACATGTGCTAGGAAAATGTAGATAGAACTCGCCGGAGTTGCCCATGCCCTGGATGCCCGAGTCGTGCATGCCATAACTCGGTGTTATTCGTGGCGAGAAAGGTGTGGTGATTCTAGCTGGTCGTGGAGGCTTGGCTGAGAGTGTAGAGGCTCCCAGTAGAATCACATCGGAGAAGAGTCGTCCCTGTGCGGAAGTCCTTTATGGAAAAGCCAAAAGGATCAAAAGTTATTGAGACATTGTTGTCACGAGTGAGGGAACGAACAGATATTAGATTCCTAATCAAATGTGGGAGATTAAGACATTGTTCAAATGGAGTGGAGATGCATCGGTGTTGATAGTGGTGTGACCCACTGTACGAACAGGAAGGGATGCTTCATTGCCAACAACAATGACAGGGGGAGATGTGGGAGAGAAGGAGGAGGAGAGTATACCAGGTGTATTAGCCATGTGAGAACTTGCTCCGGTGTCAAGCACCAAATCTCCACCACCATTGTACTGGCTGGGCAGTGGAACACTATGAAGTGCAGTAAGGAGGCCCGCGGGAGCCGGCATCTGGTGCACTCCAGAGTAGTTGTCGAAGCTTGGTGCAGAGGTGGCATGGAGTGCCTGTTGCTGCGTGTTCCCTGACCGAGGACCTAGTATGCCTGGTCCGGATGGATGCCAGATTGGCATAGGCCAGGCTTGGACAACTCCTGTCCATGGATTGAACGTGGTTCCCCATGGTGCTGTGGAACACCACCATGAACAGGCTGTGCACCTGAGGAACCAGAGCTGTTGCCGCTGTTGTTTTTCTTGCCGTTGCCTTGCTTTCGAGGATGACGACGGTCATTCCCGTTTTTGTTTTGTGAGGTGGGCTTGTGGTGGAGCAGTATGTTGGGCAGTTGGTGTGGGCGTGGTTGTGCTGCTGGAGGAGCTGGCTGCGAGCAGGGCGGTGTGTGCCTCCATCTTGGCCGTATGCTGCTGCCGCTTTTCATCCTGCAGGAGGTAATCACGAACAAATAGAAAGTGTGGCAGAGGTTTGTGGGCTGTTAGCACAGATATGGCATGGCTAAATTTGGAGCTCAAGCCGCACAAGGCATTAATGACCATGGCGGATTCAGAAACGAGATGACCAACGTCTCGAAGAAGTTCAGACAGCTCCTTGAGACGTGCAAAATATTTAGAGATAGAGAGCTCCCCCCTTGAAAGAGGTTGTGAAATTCTTGCAACGCGTACACGGCTCGCTGATCCGCGTTGTCAAGAAAAAGACCCTAAATCGCTCTCCAAAGAACGTATGCATTGGGATTTGGTAGCTGAATTATTTTCATCAGATTAGGGGTAATAGAATTGTAGAGCCAAGAGACAATACAATGATCTATTTGAAGCCATTCCGGGTTGTGGCACTGATTTTGTGCATCAACCGAGCCATCTACATGATCTTGGAGGCCAAACTTCCGAAAGGTGACATCGAAGAAGGAGCACCAAATCAAAAAGTTTGTTTCGCCATAATCAAGTACAATAGGTACATGATTGTGGATATTAACATGTTGGTTGGTGGTGACTGGAATTGGAGAAGGATTAGAAGCACTGGAGGCAGAGGAACCGGCGAGTGAGGGCGCCGGACTAGAAGGCATGGTGGCCAGAGGATCGAACTATACTGATACCATATAGGAATGAGGATCGATGATGTTTCACTCATCAGTGCCGATACTTATACAGGTGAGTACAAAGGAGCCCGTGCACAGGAGAGGGCGAGTGGATAGCTACGAGCCTAACAAACTATTGCATGGCGCAGCTGAACGTGTGCATGGCGTAAGACCCGGTTGGGTATCGGCATGTGTAACAAACCAGAGAGATTATTCTCTACAATTGTTAACAACCTACTTTTGGGAACCGATCATTTATTGCTAACAACCTACTTTTGGGGACCACCTGCATTTTTACCGTGGCCCCCCTTTTTTTTTGAAACATACCGGTTTTCCGGTTTATACTATAAGTGGATGGAAAGTGTTTTACATACACGAGTTGTGCATAGAATTACAAACAGTAGAGGAAAGAATGAGATAGAGAGAGGGGGCTAGTTTGGAAGCACCGGCGATACACCATTGTCGTATATCTTCTCTTAGAACCCCATACCAAGCCTCTCCATAGAATACCCGTAGATTCCGCTCCTCCCATATGGCCCAAAATGTTGCCATGATTATCGAGTGCAGTCCTTGAGCCGGGTCCTGCGGTCGTAGATATATGATCACATGCAAACATTCGGTGAGGGGGTGAGATGCTCGCCAGCAACTCCGGAAGATCTAACTCGGAGCTGATGTGCTGCTATAGCAGGCAAGTAGCAGGGCACTCAAACATCAGATGTACAGAGGTCTCTAAATTCTGAAAGCTAAAGACACAGAAATAGTGATTAGGTCAACCATGCCGTTGTAAGCGATCTGCAGTCCAGACCTTGTCTTGCAAGATTAGCCAGGTAAAATTTTTTGCATTTAGGCGGCGCCCAAACTCACCAAATCATTGTTGGGTTCAGTGAAAGGTGAGACCCCTAAAACTTCAGCCGATAAGCCGAGCGGGCTGAGTATATCCCGGTTGATGATTCCCATTGAATGGTGTCTTCAATCTCCTCTCTCACAACGAAGCCCTCTTCTGTGATAAGTGCTACCAAATTGAGAAACTGAGCCTGCAGATTAATAGAAAGTAATGGGCGGAAGGTGTGAATCTGTCGAAGTGTGTTGCCGACACTTCCCCCGGGCCTGCTCTGGGCAGCCCGCGGAGGTTCTTTTTCGGAGGGGTTAGTCACTCACGGAGAGCTCACGCGTTAGGGACGATGGAGGGAGAAGCTTGACACAGGGATTTTTACGTGGTTCAGGCCGCCGGAGCGTAAAACCCTACGTCCACGGTGAGCGGAGATGCTCGTTGTATTGCTTGGTGCTCAGAACCAGAGCTCTGAGCTTGGGGATGACCTAAGCGCTCGGATGCTAGAGCGTAAGTGTGCAAAGAGTCGAACCCTCAGGTGCGAATGGCTGAGGTGCGAACCCTTGCTAACGTCGCCTACCCGAGCCTTTAATAGTCCAAGGCTCGGGTGGCTTACAAGGTGGGCCCGGGACCCGACAGGTGGTCCCGGGGAGATTGCCTGCCATCTACCGTATCCGCAGTTACACCAGCAGTTGTCTCTGGCGAGGGCTTCTAAGTCTTCGTTCTGCCGCCCTGCCCATGCTGCAAGCTAGTCGTATTGGTTGATGATGGCAGGGACGGCAGGGGATGTCTTGTCGCTGTTTTTATTGGCGTACAACCTGTGACGCGGCCAGTCTTCACTGCAATGTGATCGGGCGCAACGGCACCTGTCAGAGGCGTGCTCCGCGTCTCCGCGCCTTGGGAAGGCGCGGGTCTTGAATACCTTGTATGGGCAAGGTATGGCGCGTCTTTACTCTTGTTGCCTACCGTGCCGGGGCAGGTAGCGCTGTTCTGCTGGCCACATGGCGGGCCTGGAGCCCTCCTCTGAGGAGAAGGGGGTCCGGCCCTGCTAGACACGTGGAGCCTTCGGAGCTCTCCCCACGTCGGGAGGAGGTCCGGCTCTGCTGACCACGTGGCGGGCCCGGAGCCCTCCTCTGAGGAGAGGGGGGTTCGGCCCCACTGGACACGTGGAGCCTTCGGAGCTCTCCCCACAGAGGGGGGAGGTCCGGCTCTGCTGACCACGTGGCGGGCCCGGAGCCCTCCTATGAGGAGAGGGGGGTCCGGCCCCGCTGGACATGTGGAGCCTTCGGAGCTCTCCCCACGGCGGGGGGAGGTCTGGCTCTATTGGCCACATGGCGGGCCGGGAGCTTTCCTCTGAGGAGAGGGACGTCAGGCCCCGCTGGACACGTGGCGCCTTTGGAGCTATCCCTGCGGAGAAGGGCGAGGTCCTTAGGCATTTTCTCCTATGCGCGGGGGTACCCCATATTGAGGGTACCGACGGTGGCCCTCGGGCCCATTCTGGGAGAGATAACGAGCCCGAGGTGGGGCCCCCTTCTCTTCCACTCTGCGCACCTTCTCGAGACCTGCATTGACCGTTGCCGGAGCACGAACAGTCGCGGGATCGTGGGAGCGTGTGTCCCACTTGATGGCAGCTTTTACTATGGCGGTTCCCAAGGCTGCCACTTCTACATGTCGCAGCGCCTTTTCGGGAACCGCCAAAGCGTCCTGCCGGCTCGTCTCCTTGGGAGACTGACTTCTTGGCCCACCGCTTCAGCTGGACGGCTTGGGTCCACTTGTCATCGACGCTTGGTCTTGGAGATGAAGCGGTTGTCCAAGCAACGTATTCGAAGAGTTTCGAATCGCTTTGAATCGCGCCTGGGGAGTTTAAAAGGGGATCTCACCCACATCGCAGCTTCCCTTCGCACTTCCCTGTGCTTGGATCTTTGTTGTTTCTTCGAGCTCTTGCGCCCTTGTCTTTCTTGTTCTTGAGCTTCCATCTGCCATGGCTTCCAACTTGCCTCCGGAGAAAAAACGCGCCCAGTCTCCTCCGGCGGCGGCGTTCACGCCAAGTGAGGGAACCAGGGCGCCTCCGTGTCCTTCTCCTAGAGACGTCAGCTCGTCTAGTGGCGACTCCAAGAGACCTCGGGCTCTTCATCCCGACGGAACTCCTCTCGAGCGGCGACGACCCGAGGGTCCCCGGGCGTCGCGTCCTGTTTCCCCAGGAGGTGGAGCCC
The DNA here is from genome assembly GCA_030760725.1 of Neostapfia colusana. Lineage (NCBI taxonomy): Eukaryota > Viridiplantae > Streptophyta > Magnoliopsida > Poales > Poaceae > Neostapfia > Neostapfia colusana. The sequence goes on along the minus strand of JASWHV010000017.1, from coordinate 16,294,612 downwards.
TGAGGGGGAGCACTGGCGCTTCGATGCCCAGGGGCGAGCCTAAGGCTCAGGCGCCCCGGTCTGCGATCATCCCTGCTGCTGGCTCAGCAGAAGGCGGTTCTGGGCGGAGCAGCTCTCGATCTCATGCGGGGGTGCAACGGCGGGCTCTAGTGGACCTACCCCGGCTCAGAAGCCGGGGTTCAGAGCCCATTGAAGCGCTCGTGTCCCCCGGTAAGTGTCGTCTACCGGGTTCCAGAGCCTGCATTCTTTTCTTCTCTTAACCCAAGAGCCTCTCATGTTTGCAGGGACTCATCGAGTACCAGTAACGTTTCCATTTCCCGGCCATCCCCAACTGACGTGGGATCTGCGCCGCAGCGCCCGGAAGTTGAAGTGGCTCCGGCGGCTCCCAAACCGGCACAGGATCCTCCTGCGTCGGTTGGTCCGGCTCCTGCGGCAGCGGCGACAACACCCGCTCATCCCCCTTCGCCAGCTCGGGAGCCAGCAGTTGCTGAAGGTTCGGTGGGACCGGCTAGTGGCGTCCCGCCCTCTAGTGTCGAAGCGGGAGAGGTAGCCACGGGCCCTACGGTGGGCAGCGAACCGGGGTGCGTCGGGAGCGGCCTCACTCTAGTGCCGGCTTTTCCTGATCAGCGCCTCATCCCGGTCGCCGAAGCGCCAACTCCTCCTGATGACGACGTGATGGAGGAAGTCAGGGGCGCGGCTTCGGCCTCTGCCGCCCCGCTGCCCCTGGCGGACACCTTTGAGCTTGCCCGGACGAGCGTCCGGTAGGTTCTGGCCGCGCTCGGTGGCGAGTGAGAGGAGCAGGCAGGAGAGAGGGATTGCCTCCTCCGTTGGGGGCGCCTCTTGAAGGAGCGGACCGAAGAGGTCAGGGCGGAGCTTGACTCGAGGCGGATGTCGCTCGATGTCATGGAGGCGCTCCTTGACCGTCAGAAGAAGGTCGTCGACCGCCTGGACTTTGAGACTCGGCGGCTCCACCAGGAGACCCGCGAGGCACATGACCGGGTCGAGGCGAACTTCTCTGCTTTGGAGGAAGTGCGGCTGAAGCTAGCGCGCCGCGAGTGCGTCCTCGCAGACCGGGAGCACACTGTGGCGGCTGAGGCGAGGAAGGTCACCGCGCGACTGGCGGCTGGCGAGGGCGACCTGAGGGCCCGAGCTAAGGAGCTGGAGACCCGGGAGGTAGATCCGGTCGCAAGGGAGGAGCAGGTCTCCCGGGAGCGCCAGGTGGTGCTGGATCGGGAGCTAGCAGTGGACCTCCAGGCTTCGGAGTTGGAGCAGCTCGCCCAGGGTCTCCATCTTTGTGAAGGCTCTCTGGCAGCCAAGGAGAAGAAATTCTCTGAGGAAGGTCGCGACGCCTTGTTGGCAGCCTGCCGCGAGATGGAGGAGCTCCAGGCCTCGCGGTCCGCCGATGCCCGAGCGGTTTGAAGCTTCGTCGACCAGGCAGGGTCCGCCATGGTCCCCCTTGGCTTCAGCCCGGTGAGGGCAGTGGCTCCGGCGCAGAAGGTGGCCGAGGTGATCCCCGCGCTCGAGTCTATTGGCGCCAAGCTGGACAGGCTTGAAGCGGTGGTCGCCGGTGAGCTCGAGGCGGAGGGATGGGGCATGGCGATGGAGGTTGCTACGCACGTGCTGGCGTGCTTCTGGAGCCGAGATCCCTCCCTCTCTCTGGAGCCAGTGAGGCGGGGCCCCGCCGTGGAGCGGGAGGAAGCTGCCAGGGCTGAAGTCGGGGATGTGGCCGCCCTTGTAGCCTCTAGGTTCCGGTGCGAGCCAGGAGAATCCTATGACTTGTATCTTTTCTTTTTCTTTTTGCTTTTGTTGAGTCTGTAGTCCAGCTCATGGAGCCTTGAATGAATAGACCCTTGTTGTTTTCTGTGTCTGTCTTCTTTTATCTTCTTTTTGGCTTGGCCTGCCCGAGTCCTTAGTTCCGCAAGGTACTCAGAGGTCTCAACCAATCTTGAAGTCTTACACAGACACCTTCCTAGGGTCCTTATTGTGCTAAGGGCCCAAGGGGTCTTTGGAGCTCGCCCCGTGAGGACGGGGGAGGCCCTGATCTGCTGACCACGTGCCGAGCCCGGAGCTCTTCTGGGAAGAGGGTGGCCCGGCCCCGTGGGACACGTGGAGCCTTCGGAGCCCGTCCCATCGGAGGGAGCGGGGTCCGGCTCTGCCGGCCATGCAGCGGGCCCGGGACTATTCCCTGAGGAGAGGAGAGCTCCGGTCTCGCTGGTACACGTGGGGCCTTCGGGGCTCGCCCCTGCGGAAGGGGCGAGACCCGGATCCTCTGGTCTTGTGCTGGAGTAGTCGATAGCTCCGGCCCTTCCCTGTGCGGTTCCCATAGCTAAAACCTGAAGGCCCTGCACACAGGTAGAGGAAGCGTAATTTTCCTCATGGGCTTTCCCTTCCCCGTCTCCTAGTCTTATTTGGCTTACGGTCCTGGTCTGGTATACGGGGCTTAGGCAATTCTGTGCGCGAGGCGCCGAGGGTCTGGCTCCCTCCGAGGTCAGGGTATGACCGTCTAGCCCCTAGTACCGGACCTAACGCCGGGGAGGCAGAGTGTACAGGCTTTCGGTACGGAACTAGGCAAAGCGGCTGTACTACCCTGGACCTCCGAAGGACAGGGCGCGCACGCTTTGGGTTGGAACCAGGCAAAGCAGGCTACGCACCCTGGACCCCCCATGCAAAGCGCAGGCCTTTCCTGGAGGTGACCAACTAGCACCGCAACACCTGACTGGGGGAGGCCCGAAAGGCCCCCTGGCCATCGGCAGGTGCCTCAAGCGCAAACGCCTTTGGTAGGATAGCAAATGCTGACTATGGATGAGAGCGGGAAAGGGGATCTAAATGTACGGTGAGCATACATGGAAAGTGTGGTCATAGAAATTAATGCGTAATTTAAATGAGCATATAAGTAAGAGCGTGGTAGAACAGGTTTCTGTGTAGATGCCCATAGGAGGAAGGCAGGCTGAACATGGAGGCAACGACCCGCCCCATTAAGAAGGGAAGCAAGACTCTACGCGCTTGGGGTCGGAACCAGGCCAAGCTGAACATAGCCCTAGACTGTCCCCTGAGGCTTAGCTGCTCCGAGCGCTGTTCCTGGAGCCTATGGGATGTACTTACAGAAAGGAAATGGCCTGTACTACTAATGCTCTGGGGATAGAACTTACTGTGATGTTCCATGTTCCAAGGGTTCGGGAGCGGATCCCATCCTTGGTGGAGAGGCATATGTACCTGGGACAGCAACCTTCGTGACTCGGAAGGGACCTTCCCGGCTGGGGGAGAGTTTATAGGTCCTTCACGAGAAAGTGTGCGCCGTGGCACCAGGTCACCTTCTTGTAGCTCCCAGACACGCTTGGTCCTTTGGCGGTAGCGCCGGAGCACCATCCGGGGCCGTGCGTTGTGGAGTGTTGCTTGTAATCGTGCCTCGTTGACGAGGTACCTTCACGCTGGAGCTGGTCCTGCGCGGCTTCTTCCGGGAGCCCTGGGTTACCTTCCTCTATTGGACCAAGCCGACAAGAGGCAGGCGAACCCGGACTCTTCTTGGGGGGGCCCAGGTTGTCTTCCTCCATTGGCTCAGGCCGACAGGAGGTAGGTGGACCCGGACCCTCCTTGGGGGACCCAGGGTGTCTTCTTCCCTTGGCTCAGGCCGACAGGAGGTTGAAGGATCCTCGGCGGCCCCCGGGAGGTGAGGCCGAGGCACGGAGGCGTGCGCTCGGGTGGAGCTGACCGGTTCTGCACCGCCGGGGGCTGGTGCTTGGGCTGCTGCAATTGCTTGGAGCTTTTCCAAGGCTGATACCGCAGCAGTGCAGTCTCCACAGATCTTGAGGACGCCCGTTGGTGTGGGCATCATCAAGACGAGGTAGCCGTAGTGGGCTACCGCCATGATTCATCGTCGCTGGAGCTGGAGTCCTCATGGTTGTGTACCGCCTTCACGGCGCGCTGAGGCTCCTGGAACTCTGCCTGGTGGTCGACGTTGTCTTGCGTGTCGACCTTCTGCTTGCCCTCCCTTTGACGGAAGGGAGGGGCATCAGCACGCAGTTGCTTCCCCTTGCGGAAGCGCTCCACGAGCTTCCTAATCTCCCGGCACTCAGCAGCAGTATGGCTGCTGGTGTTGTGCACGGGGCACGGCTCGCCTTGGTCACCATCTGGAGCTGGTGACTGTCGCTGCCTCTGGTCGGGGCGTGGCCCCCGAGCTCCACTGGGTGCTGCTGCTGCAGCAACGGGAGCTGCGGTCGGTGGCTTCATCTTACCACCGCCCCGGTTCTTGATCTTCTTGCTGCTCCCATGGGAAGCAGCGCCAGATCCGGGCTGTCCTCCTGACTCGGAGGCTGGCTGTGAGTGCAAGTTCCGCCCCTCTGCTTCCCTGGCGCACTTGTCCGCCAGGCTGAAGAGCTCTGAGACGTCGTGAACCTCTCTGGTCGTGAGCTTCTTGAGCATCTTCTTGTCCTGTACACCCTGCCGGAGCGCCACCACCACAGAAGCATTTTGGATATGCGGGATGGTGTTCCGCACCTGGGAGAACCGCTGGATGAAGGAGCGCAGCGTCTCTCCATGTTGTTGTTGGATGGCGTGGAGGTCGAGCTCCGTGCCAGACCGGGTGTAGGAGCTGCCGAAGTTCGCAGTGAACTGCCGGCAGAGCTCTCCCCAGGAGGTTATGGAACCCTGGGGGAGATTCATGAGCCTAGACCGAGATGGGCTGGCCAAGGCGACGGGGAAGTAGTTGGCCATGATGGCCTCATCCCCTCCTGCAGCAAGTATGGCGGTGGAGTAGATCTGGAGGAACTCCGCCGGGTTGACGCTGCCGTCGTACTTCTTGCGCAGGTGCGTCCGGAACTTGCGCGGCCACTTCGCGAAGCGAAGGTGTGGCGCCAGGGCCGCACATCCTGCTCCTGTTGCTGCAGGTGTTGGTGCCACAAATGCTTGGTTCGCTGTCGTTACTGTGTACCCCGGTATGGGAAAGGCTGCGCCATAGACCGGGGGCACCATTTGCAGGGCATATGGCTGGGCCATATGCTGCGTGGCGTATGCCTGGGGCAGAGATCCCGTGGCGAACGTCTGCGGCTCAGGCTGGGTCGAGGCGGTTGACAAGCTTTTGCCGGCCTCTTGGTTGCGACGCCTTTCTCGCCGTCGCTCGATGACCACTTGGGCATCCTTGCCCAGGTGGCGTCGTTCCAGCTCCGACCTCAGGCCCGCTGATGGGAGCCTGGTGGAGCGGGAGTCTGCCGTCTGCCCGTCAACCATTGGCGTGCGCGTCAGCGACACAGCCGGCTGACTGGGACGTCGTCCCCGCCGAAGTTGAGGGTTGGCGGCGGCGACGACGAGACGGTCTACGTCACGAATCCACTGCTGGATCGCTGACTGAGGCGCGTCCCCAGCAGGTGGATTGCAATGTAGTGCCCGTGCTGCAGCTAGTGCACTCCCGTGGGAGACGCTCAGCGCTGCAGTGGATCTTGGGCTCGCTGGAGTCGGCGCTGCCGGAGTCGGCTGCTGGCTTCCAGCTTGCACCGACACACTCCGTCCTGAGTGTGTCGAGACGTAGTCCCTGCTGGTCACCGTTTGTCGTGAACGTGGGCGGGGAGAGCTTGCCGCTGAAGGAAGCTTCGTCATCTTCGTCGGTGAAAGCTCGTCGCGCAAGGGAAATGCCCCCTTCCTGGCGCGCCAAATGTCGAAGTGTGTTGCCGACACTTCCCCCGGGCCTGCTCTGGGCAGCCCGCGGAGGTTTTTTTTCGGAGGGGCTAGTCACTCACGGAGAGCTCACGCGTTAGGGATGATGGAGGGAGAAGCTTGACACAGGGATTTTTACGTGGTTCAGGCCGCTGGAGCGTAAAACCCTACATCCACGGTGAGCGGAGATGCTCGTTGTATTGCTTGGTGATCAGAACCGGAGTTCTGAGCTTGGGGATGACCTAAGCGCTCAGATGCTGGAGCGTAAGTGTGCAAAGAGTCAAACCTCAGGTGCAAATGGCTGAGGTGTGAACCCTTGCTAACGTCGCCTACCCGAGCCTTTTATAGTCCAAGGCTCGGGTGGCTTACAAGGTGGGCCCAGGACCCGACAGGTGGTCCCGGGGAGATTGCCTGCCATCTACCGCATCCGCAGTTACGCCGGCAGTTGTCTCTGGCGAGGGCTTCTGCCGCAAGCTAGTCGTAGTGGTTGATGATGGCAGGGGCGGTAGGGGATGTCTTGTCGCTGTGTTTATTGGCGTACAGCCTCTGACGCGGCGCGCCAGTCTTCACTGCAATATGATCGGGCGCAATGACACCTGTCAGAGGCGTGCTCCGCGTCTCCGCGCCTTGGGAAGGCGCGGGTCTTGAATACCTTGTATGGGCAAGGTATGGCGCGTCTTTACTCTTGTTGCCTACCGTGCCGGGGCAGGTAGCGCTGTTCTTCTAGCCACATGGCGGGCCCAGAGCCCTCCTCTGAGGAGAAGGGGGTCCAGCCCTGCTAGACACGTGGAGCCTTCGGAGCTCTCCCCGCGGAGGGATGAGGTCCGGCTCTGCTGACCACGTGGCGGGCCCGGAGCCCTCCTCTGAGGAGAGGGGGGTCCGGCCCCACTGGACACGTGGAGCCTTTGGAGCTCTCCCCACGGAGGGGGGAGGTCCGGCTCTGCTGACCACGTGGCGGGCCCGGAGCCCTCCTCTGAGGAGAGGGGGGGTCCGGCCCCGCTAGACATGTAGAGCCTTCGGAGCTCTCCCCACGGAGGGGGAGGTCCGGCTCTGTTGGCCACGTGGCGAGCCCGGAGCTTTCCTCTGAGGAGAGGGACGTCCGGCCCCGCTGGACATGTGGCGCCTTTGGAGCTCTCCCTGCGGAGAAGGGCGAGGTCCTTAGGCAGTTTCTCCTGTGCGCGGGGGTACCCCATATTGAGGGTACCGACGGGATCCAAGCCTCATTCCGAAGGGCCTGCACCACGGTCAACTTATTCTTTCTACAACACCGGAAGAGCTCCGAGAACAAGGTCGTGGGCACAATGCCCTTGTCGAAGTGTGTGGTCGACACTTCCCTCGGACCTGCTCTAGGCAGCCCGCGGAGGTTCTTTTTCTGAGGGGCTAGTCGATTGTGGAGAGCTTAAGCGTTAGGGACGAGTGAGGGAGAAGCTTGACACGGCAAGTTTTACGTGGTTCGGGCCGCCGGAGCGTAAAACCCTACGTCCATGGTGAGCAGAGGTGCTCGCTGTATTGCTTGTTGCTCAGAACCGGAGTCCTGAGCTTGAGGGTGAGTATTGCCTAGGATGCGAGTTCACAGAGTTCGAACCCAAGGGTGTGGATGGCTGGAGTGCCAACCCTTGCTAACGTTCCCTACTCGAGCCTTTTATAGTCCAAGGCTCGAGCGGCTTACAAGGTGGGCCCGGGACCCGACAGGTAGCCCTGGGGTGATTTCCTACCAGCTATTATGTCTTGGCCCTGGCGTCGAAGTCCTCGTCCTGCCGCCCTGCCCATGCCGCAGGCTAAGTGTAGCGTGTAGTCGTTGGCGATGGCAGGGGCGGCAGGGCATGTCTTGTCCGGTCTTGTCGCTGCCTTCAATGGCCCGTAGTTTCAGACACTGTACGCCTGTCCTGACTGTGACTGGTCACAGCGCCTCCTGACAGGCGTGCGCTGCGCCTCTTCATCTCGGGAAGGCGCGGGTCTTGAATGCTTTGTACGGTAAAGGCATGGCGCACCTTTACTCCCGCTGCCTACCACGCCGTGCGGCAGCACTGCTCTGCTGGCCACGTGTCGGACCTAGAGCTTTCCTCTGAGGAGAGGGGAAGCTCCGGCTCCGCTGGACACGTGGAGCCTTCGGAGCTCACCCCCGCGGAGGGGGCGAGGTCCGGTCTTCCGGGCCATGTGGCAGGCTCGAAGCTATCCTTTGAGGAGAGGAGAGCCCCGGCCCTGCCGGACACGTGGCAGCTTCGGAGCTCGCCCATGCGGAGGGGGCGAGGTCCGGCCTCCTTGGCCACGTGGCAGGCCCGGAGCTATCCTCCGAGGGGAGGAGAGCTCCGGCCCCGCTGAACACGTGGCGCCTTCGGAGCTCGCCCTGCACAGGGGGTGAGGTCCGGCCTCCTGGGCCACGTGGCAGGCTCAGAGCTATCCTCCGTGGGGAGGGGAGCTCCGGCCCCGCTGGACACGTGGCGCCTTCAAACCTCGGCCCTGTAGAGGGAGCAAGGTCCTTAGGAAGTTTTACCCTGTGCGCGGGGGTACCCGATATTGAGGGTACCGACAGTGGCCCCTGGGCTCTCCTCGGGGGAGGTAACGAGCCCGAGGTGGGGCCTTCTCCTACCCGCACACTTTCTTGTCTTGAGTACCCCCTGTGCTGGCAGGGTCTTGATGGCTTCGGAGTTCAGCCTCTGAGGAGAGGGTGAAGCCTGGCATCGGAGCTCAGCCCTTGTGAAAGGGGGAGGTCCGGCTTCGGAGCTCGCCTCTGAGAAGAGGGGTGGTCCGGGAAGTCATCGGAGCTCAGGCCCACGAAGGCCGTGAGGTCTGGCATCAGGGCTCGCCTCTGAAAGGAGGGTGAGGGCTGGCATCGGAGCTCGGCCCAGCTGTGGGGGCGGAGGTCCGGAAGTCATCGGAGCTCAGGCCCACGAAGGGCGTGAGGTTCGGCATCAGTGCTCGCCTCTGAGAGGAGGGCGAGGGCTGGCATCGGAGCTCGGCCTAGCTGTGGGGGCGAAGGTCCGGAAGTCATCGGAGCTCAGGCCCACGAAGGGCGTGAGGTCCGGCATCAGGGCTCGCCTCTGAAAGGAGGGTGAGGGCTGGCATCGGAGCTTGGCCCAGCTGTGGGGGCGGAGGTCCGGAAGTCATCGGAGCTCAGGCCCACGAAGGGCGTGAGGTTCGGCATCAGTGCTCGCTTCTGAGAGGAGGGCGAGGACTGGCATCGGAGCTCGGCCCAGCTGTGGGGGCGAAGGTCCGGAAGTCATCGGAGCTCAGGCCCACGAAGGGCGTGAGGTCCGGCATCAGGGCTCGCCTCTGAAAGGAGGGCGAGGGCTGGCATCGGAGCTCGGCCCAGCTGTGGGGGCGGAGGTCCGGAAGTCATCAGAGCTCAGGCCCACGAAGGGCGTGAGGTCCGGCATCAGGGCTCGCCTTTGAAAGGAGGGCGAGGGCTGGCATCGGAGCTCGGCCCAGCTGTGGGGGCGGAGGTCCGGAAGTCATCGGAGCTCAGGCCCACGAAGGGCGTGAGGTCCGGCATCAGGGCTCGCCTCTGAAAGGAGGGCGAGGGCTGGCATCGGAGCTCGGCCCAGCTGTGGTGGTGAAGGTACGGAAGTCATCGGAGCTCAAGCCCACGAAGGGCGTGAGGTCCAACATCAGGGCTCGCCTCTGAAAGGAGGGCGAGGGCTGGCATCGGAGCTCGGCCCGGCTGTGGGGGCGGAGGTCCGGAAGTCATCGGAGCTCAGGCCCATGAAGGGCGTGAGGTCCGGCATCAGGGCTCGCCTCTAAAAGGAGGGCGAGGGCTGGCATCGGAGCTCGGCCCGGCTGTGGGGGCGGAGGTCCGGAAGTCATCGGAGCTCAGGCCCACGAAGGGCGTGAGGTCCGGAAGTCATCGGAGCTCAGGCCCACGAAGGGCGTGAGGTCCGGCATCAGGGCTCGCCTCTGAAAGGAGGGCGAGGGCTGGCATCGGAGCTCGGCCCAGCTGTGGGGGCAGAGGTCCGGAAGTCATCGGAGCTCAGGCCCACGAAGGGCGTGAGGTCCGGCATCAGGGCTCGCCTCTGAAAGGAGGGCGAGGGCTGGCATCGGAGCTTGGCCCAGCTGTGGGGGCGGAGGTCTGAAAGTCATCGGAGCTCAGGCCCATGAAGGGCGTGAGGTCCGGCATCAGGGCTCGCCTCTGAAACGAGGGCGAGGGCTGGCATCGGAGCTCAGCCCGACTGTGGGGGCGGAGGTCTGGAAGTCATCGGAGCTCAGGCCCACGAAGGGCGTGAGGTCCGGCATCAGGGCTCGCCTCTGAAAGGAGGGCGAGGGCTGGCATCGGAGCTCAGCCCAGCTGTGGGGGCGGAGGTCCGGAAGGCATCGGAGCTCAGGCCCACGGAGGGCGTGAGGTCCGCAGGTCATCGAAGCTCGTCTCTAAGAAGAGGGAGACGAGGTCCGGCTTCGGAGCTCACCCCTGCTGAGGGGGTGGGGTCCAGTACTGCTCAGAGGTCCTCCCTTTCCTGTCCCTTAGTCTCATTTGGCTTACTGTCCCGGGTCGGAATACGGGGCTTGGGTAATTCAGTGCACTTGGTCCCGGAGGTCTGGCCCCCAGCCCTAGTCAGGGTGTAACCGTCCGGCCCCCTAGTACTCAGACCGTAGCGCTGGGGGGCAGAGTGTGCATGCTTTGGGTGCAGGACCGGGCAAAGCAAGGCTCCTGACCCCCCGGTCTAGCGTAGGTCTTTTCTTGGAGGAGACCAACTGGCGGTACAGTACCCTTACAGAGGGAGGTCCAAAAGGCCCCCGGGCCTCTGGCAGGTACCCCAAGCACTACCGCCTTCGGCAGGATGGCAAATATCGACTATGCATGAGAGCAGGAAAGAGGAACCGAGTGTACAATGGATGTACACTGTCTAGAGCGTGGGGAGGTGATCATATAAATTGATGCGTAATTTAAATAAACACCTAAGTAAGCATGGTAAACTTACCGGGGTAGCGTTGGAGCGCCTGTCCTGGGCTCCCATGCATGGAACGGCGGTGGTAGCGCTGGGGCCCGACGATTCCGTGCGATCCGGAGTGTGGCTTGCCATCTTGCCTCGACGACGAGGTAGATGTCCTCACGCAGAGCGGGTCATGCGTGTCTTCGTCGTATGCTCGGACACGGGGGAACCCCCATGGCGATCTCAGGGGAAAGCATGGCTTCGGCCTCACATACCATGTAGAAGGGTAATTCCCATGACCCGGCCCTGGGAAGTCCGGCTGGCCCTCGACATAGAGGAGCCGGTATCCCCCGACGGCTCTGGGTGCGGCATCTGCACCGGTTGTGTGGGTCTGCTCGGCGTGGACCTGACACGCATTGCATCTCCTAACCGGTTTGACGGCGTCCAGGTGGCTCTTGGTCAGTAGGAGCCATGCCGGATGGCTTAACCGACCAGCGTGCGGGACGATGACCGTTCCCAGCACTCGCCTCTGTGGACTACTGCGAGCTGGTCGCAGCCTTCCTCCTGGGTTATGCACCGCAATAGGATGCCGTGGCGCCACGCCAGTAAAGATACCAGCGCGTAACACTTAGCCATCCGCACAATCCGTTCAGCGAATGCACATTCATCAGGAAGGATGTCCTTCAAGGAGTCCCGAACCTCCGTGGTCCACGCATCGGGACTACTTGAGCTTCTGGATCTTGGGCGCTGGGTAGCACGGAGTCCCCAAGGCGCATACGATCGTTTGGCTGGCTCCATGGCTGCATGGCCGCCGGGACCGCCAGCTTCGAGGTGCTGGTCTCGCCCCCTTCGCCCGGTCGGCACTCTGGGCTGTGAGTCGCAGCAACATCCCTTCGAAGGCTCCTTGGAGCTCCGGGGCTCCGGTGGAGACCTTCGCTGTCAGGTTGTTGGCGACAGTGTCGTCGGCGCGCGGTACATGGCACAGGTCCAGGGTACCCAAACCGCTCCCCCGTTGGCATGAGGAGCAGCACGCCGTCGAGGTAGAACGTTCAGTGGGGCTCGGTGAAGCAGGGCCCCCCTGGGATGCTTGGTGGTGGCGTCCACCTGACCACGAAGTCAGTCGGTGCTTGGCTCTTGACTGTCTGACGTGGTCGGGAGCTCAGCTTGAACTCCACCGTCTTCGGGCTGTCTTCCGGCTTCGGAGACTGGCAGTGAGTGCCAATGATGCCCGTCTTCTGCTCTGGCACACTTGTCCGCCAGGCTGAAGAGCTCCGAGATGTCTTGCACCTCCCTGGTGGCCAACTTCTCGAGCATCTTCTTGTTCCTCACACCTTGTCGGAACGCGACCACCGCTGATGCATTCGGGATGTGGGGGATGGTGTTGCGTACTTGGGAGAACCGCTGGATGAAGGAGCGCAGAGATTCTCTCGGTTGTTGCTGCACGGCGTGGAGGTCCAGCTCCGTGCTGGGCCGAGTGTAGGAGCTACCGAAGTTGGCGGTGAACTGCCGGCAGAGCTCTCCCCAGGAGGTTATGGAACCCTGGGGGAGGTTCATGAGCCAAGACTGGGCTGGGCCGGTCAAGGCGATGGGGAAGTAGTTGGCCATGACGGCCTCGTCCCCTCCTGCAGCAAGGACGGCGGTAGAGTAGATCTGGAGGAACTCCACCGGGTTGACGCTGCCGTCGTACTTCTCGGGCAGGTGCGGCCGAAACTTGCGCGGCCACCTCGCGAAGCGAAGGTGGGGCGCCAGGGCCGCACATCCTGCTCCTGTCGCTGCAGGCGTTGGTGCCGCGAACGCTTGGTTCGCTGCTGGCACTGTGTACCCCGGTATGGGCAAGGCTGCGCCATAGACCGGGGGCGCCGTCTGCAGGGCATATGGCTGTGGCATATGCTGCGTGGCGTATGCCTAGGGCAGAGATCGCGTGGAGAAAGTCTGCGCCTCAGGCAGGGTCGAGGCAGACGTCATGCTGTCGCCGGCCTCTTGGTTGCGATGTCTCTCTCGTCGTCGCTCGAGGAACACTCGGGCATCTTGGCCCAAGTGGCATCGTTCCAGCTCTGTCCACAGGTCCGTCGATGGGAGCCTGGTGGAGCTGGAATCCACCATCTGTCCGTCAACCGTTGGCGTGCGCGTCAGCGACACAGCCGGTTGGCCGGAACGTCGTCCCCGCCGAAGTCGAGGGTTTGTGGTGGCGACGACAAGACGGTCTACTTCACGAATCCACTGCTGGGTCGCTGACTGGGGCGCGTCCCCAGCAGGTGGATTGTGCAGTAGCGCTCTTGCTGCAGCTAGCGCGCCCCCGTAGGGGCCGCTCAGCGCTGCAGAAGATATGACGCTCGCTGGAGCCTGCGTTGCCGGAGTCGGCTGCTGGCTTCCAGCTTGCGCCGACACACTCCGTCCAGAGTGTGTCAACACGTATTCCCCGCTAGTCACGGTCCGTCGTGAACGCGGGGGAGGAGAGCTTGCCGCTGAAGGAAGCTTCGTCATCTTCGTCGGCAGAAGCTCGTCGCGCAAGGGAAAAGCCCCCCTACCTGGCACGCCAAATGTCGAAGTGTGTGGTCGACACTTCCCCCGGACCTGCTCTGGGCAGCCCGCGGAGGTTCTTTCGGAGGGGCTAGTCGCTTGCGGAGAGCTTAAGCGTTAGGGACGAGTGAGGGAGAAGCTTGACACGGTGAGTTTTACGTGGTTCGGGCCACCGGAGCATAAAACCCTACGTCCACGGTGAGCAGAGGTGCTCGATGTATTGCTTGTTGCTCAGAACCGGAGTCCTGAGCTTGAGGGTGAGTAGTGCCTAGGATGCGAGTTCACAGAGTTCGAACCCAAGGATGTGGATGGCTGGAGTGCCAACCCTTGCTAACGTTGCCTACCCGATCCTTTTATAGTCCAAGGCTCGAGCGGCTTACAAGGTGGGCCCGGGACCCGACAGGTGGCCCCAGGGTGATTTCCTACCAGCTATTATGTCTTGGCGCTGGCGTCGAAGTCCTCGTCCTGCCGCCCTGCCCATGCCGCAGGCTAAGTGTAGCGTGTAGTCGTTGGCGATGGCAGGGGCGGCAGGGCATGTCTTGTCCGGTCTTGTCGCTGCCTTCAATGGCCCGTAGCTTCAGACATTGTACGTCTGTCCTGACTGTGACTGGTCACAGCGCCTCCTGATAGGCGTGCGCTGCGCCTCTTCGTCTTGGGAAGGCGCGGGTCTTGAATGCTTTGTACGGTAAAGGCATGGCGCGTCTTTACTCCCGCTGCCCACCGCGCCGGGCGGCAGCACTGCTCTGCTGGCCACGTGTCGGACCCGGAGCTCTCTTGTGAGGAGAGGGGGAGCTCCGGCTCCGCTGGACACGTGGAGCCTTCGGAGCTCACCCCCGCGGAGGGGGCGAGGTCCGGTCTTCCAGGCCACGTGGCAGGCTCGGAGCTACCCTTTGAGGAGAGGGGAGCCCTGGCCCTGCCGGACACGTGGCGCCTTTGGAGCTCGCCCTTGCGGAGGGGGCGAGGTCCGGCCTCCTGGGTCACGTGGCAGGCCCGGAGCTATCCTCCGAGGGGAGGGGAGCTCCGGCCCCGCTGGACACGTGGCGCCTTCGGAGCTCGCCCCTTCAGAGGGGGTGAGGTCCGGCCTCCTGGGCCACGTGGCAGGCTCAGAGCTATCCTCCTTGGGGAGGGGAGCTCCGGCCCCGCTGGACACGTGGCGCCATCAAACCTCGCTCCTGCAGAGGGAGCGAGGTCCTTAGGAAGTTTTACCCTGTGCACGGGGGTACCCGGTATTGAGGGTACCGACAACCCTGTAGCCAGCTGGACCACCAGAACGATGCCGTATATCCATTTCCCAGCATAACCAAAGTGGCTGCCGCAAACAAGGTTCGATCAATGTCGTCGACAGGGAGCTCCATGTAGTGCCAAGGCAGATGCGGACGCTTCCAGAATTGCCAGAGCCATCAAAGGTGGAGAGCACAACTGAACCGATGTAGGTCAAGAATACCCTCTTTATATCGGTGAGCATACTCGCTCTCAGGCCACTTTGCATTTACCTCCAGTAAGCTGTTGTAATCCAGCCCATAAAAACCGGCGGCGAGCTTTATCTACATATTGAATGAACTTCTTTGGGGCGCATGGAGCTCAGGAAATAAACTGGCAATGACGTGAGGACTGTCTTCTCTAATTCTTTTCGGCATGCAAGTGATAATAGATGTGCTTGCCATCCTGCCAGCTTGGCTTGGATCCTATCATGGATTGACTGTAGGTGCTCAAGACATAATCTTCCCAAGGATATCGGCAGTCCAAGGTAATTCACAGTGTCGGTACCATCGATATGGGGTACCCCCGCGCACAGGGGAAATCGCCTAAGGACTTTGCCCCTTCCTCAGGGGCAAACTCCGAGAGCCCCACGTGTCCCGCGGAGCTGGACCTCCCTCTCCTCAGAGGAGGGCTCCGGTTCCGCCACGTGGCCGGCAGCACCGGACTTCCCTTCTCCGCATGGAGAGCTCCGAAGGCTCCACGTGTCCAGCGGGGCCGGACCACCCTCTCCTAAGAGGAGAGGTCCGGGCCCGCCATGTGGCCAGCAGAGCCGGACCTCCCCCCTCCGCGGGGAGAGCTCCGAAGGCTCCACGTGTCCAGTGGGGCCGGACCTCCCTCTCCTCAGAGGGGGGCTCCGGGCCCGCCATGTGGCCAGCAGAGCCGGACCTCCCCTCTCCGCGGGGAGAGCTCCGAAGGCTCAATGTGTCTAGTGGGGCCGGACCTCCCTCTCCTTAGAGGAGGGCTCCGGGCCCGCCACGTGGCAGCACAGCAGCGCTACCTGCCCCCACGCGGTAGGCAGCAAGAGTAAAGACACGTTATACCTTGTCCGTACAAGGTATTCAAGACCCGCGCCTTCCCAAGACGCGGAGACGCGGAGCACGCCACTGTCAGGTGCCGTGGTGCCCAGTTGCATCGCAGTGAAGACTGACACGCCGCGTCAGAAGCTGTACACCAATAAACGCAGCGACAAGACATCCCCTGCCGCCCCTGCCGTCATCAACCACTACGCCTAGCTTGCTGCGTGGGCAGGGCGCCAAGACAAAGACTCAGAAGCCCTCGCCGAAGACAACTACCTGTGTAACTGCAGGATACGGTAGATGGCAGGCAATCTCCCCGGGACCACCTGTCGGGTTCCGGGCCCACCTTGTAAGCCGCCCGAGCCTTGGACTATAAAAGGCTCGGGTAGGCAACGTTAGCAAAGGGTTGGTTCATTCGCCCCTCAGCCATTCACACCTTAGGGTTCACTCTCCAGCGATTCAACACCCAAGCAATACAACAAGCACCTCTGCTCACCGTGGACGTACGGTTTTACGCTCCGGCGGCCTAAACCACATAAAAAACCTCGGTGTCAACCTTTCTCCTTCCATCGTCCCTAACGCTTAAGCTCTCCATGAGTGACTAGCCCCTCCGAAAAAGAACCTCCGCGGGCTGCCCAGAGCAGGCCCGGGGGAAGTGTCGACGGCACACTTCGACATTTGGTGCGCCAGGTAGGCGGCTTTTCCCTTGCGCGACGAGCTTACGCCAGCGAAGATGACGAAGCTTCCTTCAGCGGCAAGCTCTCCTCACACACGTTCACGACGAACGGTGACCAGCGAGGACTACGTCTCAACACACTCAGGAAGGAGTGTGTCGGTACGAGCTGGAAGCCAGCAGCCGACTCCGGCAACACGGACTCCCACAAGCCCAAGATCTGCTGCAGCGCCAAGTGTCTCTCATGGGAGCACATTGGCTGCAGAACGAGCGCTTCTGCGCAATCCATCCGCTAGGGACGCACCTCAGGCAGCGACCCAGCAGTGGATTCTTGACGTCGACTGTCTCATCGTCGCCACCGCCAACCCTCAGCTTTGGCGGGGACGACGTTCCGGTCAACCAGGTGTGTCGCTGACGCGCACGCCAACGGTTGATGGGCAGATGGCAGACTCCCGCTCCACCAGGCTCCCATCTGCGGACCTGAGGTCGGAGCTGGAGCGATGTCACCTGCGCGAAGATGCCCGCGTGACCATCGAGCGACGCCGAGAAAGGCGTCGCAACCACGAGGTCGGCGACAGCATGTCGACTCAGCCTGGCCTGCAGACGTTCGCTACGTGATCTCTGCCCCAGGCATACGCCACGCAGCATATGCCTCAGCCATATGCCCTGCAAATGGCGCCCCCGGTCTATGGCGCAGCTTTGCCCATGCCGGGGTACACGGTGCCGACAGCGGACCAAGCGTTCGCGGCACCAGCACCTGCAGCAACAGGAGCAGGATGTGCGGCCCTGGCGCCACACCTTCACTTCGCGAAGTGGCCGCGTAAGTTCCGGCCACACCTGCCCGAGAAGTACGATGGCAGCGTCAACCCGGCGGATTTCCTCCAGATCTACTTCACCACCATCCTTGCTGCATGAGGGGATGAGGCCGTCATGGCCAACTACTTCCCCATTGCATTGAGCGACCCAGCCCGGCCTTGGCTCATGAATCTCCCCCAGGGTTCTATAACCTCCTGGGGAGAGCTCTGCCGGCAGTTTACTGCAAACTTCGGCAGCTCCTACACCCGGCCTGGCATGGAGCTGGATCTCCACGCCATCCAACAACAACCTGGAGAGTCGCTGTGCTACTTCATCCAGCGGTTCTCCCAGATACGGAACACCATCCCCCATATCCAAAATGATTTAGTGGTGGTGGCGTTCCGACAGGGTGTTAGGGACAAGAAGATGCTCGAGAAGCTCGCGACCAGAGAAGTGTGCAACGTCTGAGAGCTCTTCAGCCTGGCGGACAAGTGCGCCAGGGCAGCAGAAGGGCGGAACTGGCACTCACAGCCAGCCTCCAAAGCCGGAGGACAGCCCGGATCTGACGCTTCTTCCCATTGAAGCAGCAAGAAGATCAAGAACAGGGGTGGTGGCAAGATGAAGCCGCCGACCGCAGCTCCCGTTGCTGCAGCTGCAGCACCCACTGGAGCTCGGGGGCCACGCCCCGACAAGAGTCCGCGACAGTCACCAGCCCCAGACGGTGATCAAGGCGGGCCGTGCCCCGTGCACAACACCAGCAGCCATACTACTGCTGAGTGCCGGGAGATCCAGAAGTTCGCGGAGCACTTCCGCAGGAGGAAGCAGCCGCGTGCTGACGCCTCTCCCTTCCGTCAAAGGGAGGGCAAACAGAAGGTCGACGCCCAGGACAACGTCGATCAGCAGATGGAGTTCCAGGAGCCCCAGCGCGCCATGAAGGCGGTGCACAACCATGAGGACTCCAGCTCCAGAGACGACGAGCGCCGGAAGGCGCTCTACGTCATCTTCGGCGGGTTCTCTGACCCCTCGTCTCGGAGTGCAGTCAAGACTCTGCGCCGAGCAGTGGCGTCCGTGGCCCCTGTCCCAAGTGCAGCGCCGCACCTCAAGTGGATAGGGACCCCCATCATCTTCGACGCCACCGACTGCCCCAAGAACATGGCTGGGGCTGGGCAGCTATCGCTCTTGGTAGCTCCCACCATCGCCAACGTGAAGATGTACCACGTTCTGGTAGATGGCGGGTTCGGCCTGAACCTCATCAGCCGAGCAGCTTTCCAGAAGCTGCAAATCCCGATGGCCAAGCTCACCCCCTCGAGCCCGTTCTCAGGGGTAGGGCCAGGACAAGTCGTCCCCTATGGCAACATCAGCCTACCGGTGACCTTCGGGGCACCGGACAGCTACCGGACAGAATACATTCTGTTCGATGTGGCAGAGATCGACCTCCGCTTCAACGCCATCATCAGCAGGCCAGCCCTGTACCGATTCATGGCGGTAGCCCACTACGGCTACCTCGTCTTGAAGATGCCTACACCAACAGGCGTCCTCAAGGTCCATGGAGACCGCACTGCTGCAGTATCAGCCTTGGAGAAGCTCCAAGCACTTGCAGCAGCCCGAGCACCAGCCCATGGCGGTGCAGAACCGGGCCGGCTCCACCCGAGTGCACGCCTCCGTGCCTCGGCCTTACCTCCCGAGGGCTGCCCTGGCTCTGTCAACCTCTTGTCGGCCTGAGCCAATGGAGGAAGACATCCCGGGTATCCCAGGGAGAAGCCGCGCAGGACAAGCTCCGGCGTGAAGACATCGACCTTGTCGATGAGGCTCGATTACATGCAGCGATCCGCAATGCACGGTACCGACAGGCGCTCCGGTGCTATCACCAAAGGGCCGATTGCGTGTCCAGGAGCTCCAAGAAGGTGACCTGGTGCCGTGACACATACCTTCTCGCGAAGGGACCGACAAACTCTCCCCCAGCTGGGAATGTCCCTTCCGAGTCACAAAAGTTTGCCACCCCGGGTGCATACGCCTCTCCACCAAGGATGGGATCCGCTCCCGAACACTTGGAACATGGAACACCTCTGTAAGTCCTATCCCCAGAGCATCGGTAGCACATGACTTTTCCTTTCTGTAATAGATCCCATAGAGTCCAGGAACAGCGCTCGGAGCAGCTAAGCCTCAGGGGACGGTCTAGGACTACGTTCAGCTTGGCCTGGTTCCGACCCCTAGCGCGTAGAGTCTTGCTTCCCTTCTTAATGGGGCGGGTTGTTGCCTCCATGTTTAGCCTGCCTCCCTCCTATGGGCATTTATACAGAATCCTGTTCTACCTCGCTCTTACTCATGTGCTCATTTAAATTATGCATTGATTTTTATGATCGCACTTTCCGTGTATGCTCACCGTACACTTAGCTCTCCTTTCCCATTCTCATCCCTAGTCGGCATTTGCTATCCTACCAAAGACGAACGCGCTTGAGGCACCTGCCGATGGCCAGGGGGCCTCTCGGGCCTCCCCCAGTCAGATGCTGCGATGCTAGTTGGTCACCTCTAGGAAAAACCTACGCTGTGCAAGGGGGGTCCAGGGTGCATAGCCTGCTTTGCCTGGTTCCGACCCAAAGCGTGTGCGCCCTGCCCTTCGGAGGTCAGGGGAGTACAACCTACTTTGCCTAGTTCCCTACCGAAAGCCTGTGCACTCTGCCTCCCCAGCGTTACAGTCCAGTACTAGGGGCCGGACGGTCATACCCTGACCTCGGAGGGAGTCGGACCCCCGGCACCGGGCGCACAGAATTGCCCAAGCCCCGTATACTAGACCAGGACCGTAAGCCAAATAAGACTAAGAGACAGGGAAGGAAGGGCCCCCAAGGAGAATTACGTTTCCTCTACTTGTGTGCAGGACCTCCAGGCTTTAGCTGCAGGGACCGCGCAAGGAAAGACTGGAGCTCCCGACTACTCCAATGCAAGACCGGAAGATCCGGGCCTCGCCCCCTTCGCAGGGGCGAGTTCCAAAGGCCCCACGTGTCCAGCGGGGCCGAGGCCCTCCTCTCCTTAGAGGAGCTCCGGGCCCGCCACATGGCCAGCAGAGCCGGACCTCCTCCCGTTCTCACGGGGCGAGTTCTGAAGACCCCTTGGGCCCGTAACACAACAACGACCCGAGGAAGGTGTCTGTGCAAGACTTCAAGATTGGTGAAGACCTCCGAGTTCCTTGCGGAGCTAAGGACTCAGGCAGGCCAAGCCAAGAAGAAGATAAGGAACATACACAATAATCAAGAGTCTATTCATTTCAAAGCTCCATGAGCTGGACTACAGACTCAACAGAAACAAAAAAGAAAAAGATACAAGGCCTTCCGACCGCGGGGTCGACTACCTAGGAGTCCCCGGACTTCCGCTGGAACCTAGAGGCCACGAGGGTGGCCACGTCTCCGACTTCAGCCTTAGCAGCTTCTTCCCGCTCGACGACGGGGCCCAGTCTCACCGGCTCCAGAGAGAGGGAAGGATCCCGACTCCGGAAGCATGCCAGCACGTGTGTGGCGACCTCCTTCGCCAAGCTCCATCCCTCTGCCTCGAGCTCGTTGGCGATCACAGCCTTAAGCCTGCCCAGCCTAGCACCGATGGACTCGAGCGCCAGGATCGCCTCGGCCACCTTCTGCGCCAGAGCCCCCGTCCTCACGGGGCTGCAGCCGAGGGGTACCAGGGCGGACCCTGCCTGGCCGACGAAGCTCCAGACCACCTCGGCCTCGACGGACCGCGAAGCCTTGAGCTTCTCCACCTCCTGGCAGGCCGCCAGCAGGGCGCCAGGCCCTTCCTCAGAGAATCTCTTCTCCTTGGCCGCAAGAGCTGCCTCCCGAAGCCCCAGCTCTCTGTCCCGGGCTTTCAGGTCGCCCTCGCAGGTCTCCAGCCATTTGGTGACCTTCTTCTCCTCGGCGGCCATGGCTCGCTCCCGATCTGCCACGGCGCGTTCACGACACGCCAATTGCAGCCCTAGCTCCTCCATGGCATCGGCAGCCGTCGCAGAATCCTGCTCAGCTGGCACGGAAGGTGGAGGCACCCGCACCGGCCCAGGGGCCGGGGAAGCCGTTGCAGCCTCTGAACACTGCGGTCCAGGGCCTCCGCTAGCCAAGGAAGGCCGGACACTCCAGCAGGCATGGAGCCCCGGTTTCCGAACTAGGGTAGGCCTCTTGGGGTCACCGCCCGACGGATCAACGCCTTCTGAAGGCGAGCGCGGGGGAACCTCGGTCCCCTGGTTTGGCGCAAATGGCGCCCTCAAAGGGGACCCGGCATGCTTCTTCTCTGGCACAGGATGGGCAACAGGCGACGCCTCGCGCTCCCCTTCGGAGCGTTCAACCCCGGAGTTCGAGACCCTCTGGAAGGCGCCCCTGACCTGACGCATGACGATCCCAATGTCGTCCAAGGGCGGCATCTCCCGCAACAGTCTCGATCTCAGCAACGGCTCCATGGAGAGAGGGGAGCAGGAAGCTGGCAACAAGAGGGAGTTATCATCAAGGAGGTTTCTCTGACATACGACAATAACTTCCTCAGCTGTTCCTCGGTAGGAACTGAGTCCGGGCCTCTCTCCACCCTGGTACAGTCATGAATACCGGTGAAATACCATGCCGGGCGGCTGCGCTGCTGCAGCGGAGCAAGGCGCCGTGACAAGAAACTTGCCAGCACCATCAGAGCTGTCAATCCCTGCTCCGCCAGGGACCGGATCCGTGCCAAGATTGGCGCATATTCGGGCTCCAACACCGGGCTCTCCTCCTAGAAGCGACGATCGGTGGTCGGAGCACCGGTTGGCAACTGGAGGCAATCGTGCTCATCAGTCTCCATGATCACCCAGTGGATCCTCCAGTTTTCCCACCTTGCTGCACCGAAGGGCAGAAGGTACCGGGAGACCTTTGGGTCCTTGCAGCGGTGCTGGAAATAGTATGCCCCCAGCTGGTTCCTCGATTCGTGCCCGGTCGCCCGCAGCACGAAGAAGTGGCGAAAGAGCGTCACCGAGGCGCGCACTCCCACAAACATTTTACAGAAGTGCACGAAGACGGCTACCATGGTGACGGAGTTGGGGGAGAGGTGATGAAGCTGGAGACCGTACGTCTCCAGCAACATCATGAAGAATGAAGAGATTGGCGGGATGAACCCCGCCAAGCCATAGGCGGTGAAGAAGACAATCTCCCCCGCCCGCAGGCGCAGAGGGAGAGTCCCTCGCCGGAGCCAGCGTTTCTGCTCCGCCGAAAGCCACCCCAACAACCTGCACACCGGTCTAAGGTCTTCTGATCGGGCAAAACTCGGTGGAGGCAGGTTGGAAGCCATTGGTGGCGGAAGAACAAGGCTTGGGAGACAAGGGCGCAAGAGCTCGAAGGAACAAGGAGGGCTCAGGCGTAGGGAAGTACGAAGGGAAGCCCGTGATGCGGGTGAGATCCCCTTTTAAACTTCCCAGACGCGATTCAAAGCGATTCGAAACTCTTCGAATACGCTGCTTGGGACAACCGCTTCAACTTCAAGACCAAGCGTCGATGACAAGTGGACCCAGGCCGTCCAGCAGAAGCGGTGGACCAAGAAATCAGTCCCCCAGGAAGTCGATCCGGCGGGACGCTTCGGCGGTCCCCGAAAAGGCGCTGTGACGTGCAGAAGTGGCAGCCTTGGGAACCGCTGCAGTAAAAGAAGCCATCAAGCAGGGCCCACGCTCCCACGATCCCGTGACTGTTCATGCTCCGGCAACGGTCAAAGCGGGTCTTCGAGAAGGTGCGCGGAGTAGAAGAGACGGGGGCCCCACCTCGGGCTCGTTATATCCACCGAGATGGGCCTGGGGGCTAGTGTCGATACCCTCGATATGGGGTACCCCCGCGCACAGGGGAAATCACCTAAGTACTTTGCCCCTTCCGCGGGGGCAAACTCCGAGAGCCCCACGTGTGCCGCGGGGACGGACCTCCCTCTCCTCAGAGGAGGGCTCCGGGCCCGCCACATGGCCGGCAGCACCGGACCTCCCTTCTCCACAGGGAGAGCTCCAAAGGCTCCATGTGTCCAGCGGGGCCGGACCTCCCTCTCCTCAGAGGAGAGCTCTGGGCCCGCCACGTGGCTAGCAAAGCCGGACCTCCCCCCTCCGCGTGTAGAGCTCCGAAGGCTCCACGTGTCCAGTGGGGCCGGATCTCCCTCTCCTCAGAGGGGGGCTCCGGGCCCGCCACGTGGCCAGCAGAGCCGGACCTCCCCTTCTCCTTCCATCGTCCCTAACGTTTAAGCTCTCCGCGAGTGACTAGCCCCTCCGAAAAAGAACCTCCTCGGGCTGCCCAGAGCAGGCCCGGGGGAAGTGTCGACGGCACACTTCGACAGACAGGGAAGGATACAAGCTGCCCATCAAATTCATGTAAGATAGTAGACAGATCAATATCTTGACACCGGATGGGTGCAATGGAACTTTTGGCATGTTGATTGCCAACTCTGAAGCTAGCCCAAAAAGTCGTAAGATTTCCAAAAGTGTCCTCATTGGTCACCAGATGGGAGACAAAATTCATCTTTGCGCGTGCACTGGCCTTCGCATGAAAAAATCAAGTGCATGCGTCTCCTGAGTGTAGCCAGGTGAGCCTAGATGCTTGGTGACGTCTGGATCTTTCAATGGCAGCTAGCCCCAGTAAGCGCAGCTTCAGCTCTTTTCTGAACTCTACTTCCACACTGGAGAGGGCTCTAGTCTCTTGGGCCATTTCCATTCTTTGGATAATATTCGAGATCATGTACAGATGCATTATAGCTTTGCCAAAGAGGCTGGCGCTCCACCGTCGCAACTCCTTGGCAGTTTTTGGGAGCTTATGATGTAGTGTATTTATTGGAGAGGAATTTTGTATTAGGCTTGGCCTTGTCCAAGCCGCCTGCACCACATCTGAGAACCCAGGAATCTGCAGCCAAAAATGCTGAAATCGAAAGACAGAAGGTCTGATAGGTTTCTCCTGTGGCAAGAAGTATGGGGCAATGGTCTGATATTGATAAAGATAGGGCCACAAGTCCAAGATCTTCGAAGGCCACATCCCAATCCCGGTCGTAGAATACCCTGTCAAGGCGTACCAATGTTGGGTTGGCCCGCTCATTACTCCAAGTGTATTTTGTATTCAGTAGTCGATACTCAATTAGCTCAGCCATGTTTAGAGTATTCTGAAAAGCACTCATCCACCGTCTGTTCAGGTTCCCATTGTTTTTATCCTGAACTTCATAGATGAGGTCGAAGTCTCCCAGGCAGACGCACGGAGTACCAGATACCGGTTTTGCAGTTCTGAGTTCTAACAGGAAGCTTGGCTTGTCCTCATCTGTTGAAGGCCCATACACTGCAGTCAATAGCGAGTTGGTATGTGAAGGGATATGGGTGAAGGTCAAAGATATAGAGTAAACTCCAAGCACGTGTGCAGACACAGATATGGTTGATGGATGCCAAGCCACCCGAATGCCTCCTCTTGTGCCTATCGCAGGTAGATGAAGGAACTGAAGGTTGGGCCCAACACAATCTGCGACTAAACGATCATCCAGTTGCTGCAACTTTGTTTCTTGGATGCAGGCAATCGAGGGACGTGCCGATGAGACCATAGATTTTAGAATCTCACGTCGAGCCGGCATGTTGAGTCCTCTAACATTCCAGCTCAGAATAGATAATTTGTCATCCATAAGACACACAAAATTTGACTTGATCCCCCTTGGTACACAGCAGAGAGAGGACCCATACAAAGCCAAGACATAGCATCACATAGTACCGTACGCTGTGGAGACAGGATTTGCTGACCCAAACAGTTCTCCGTGCGTATACTTCTACCACTAAACCAGGAAGTGCTAACCACAAACAACACAAAGGTGACGAACACATAGTTGATGGAGACTTCTGAGAGTTGGAGCAGCCCTTGATAAACAAGCCGCCACTTGTGCCGCCAGCTCATTGGGCATCATAGCAGAGGAGGCTTCAGTTATATCCGCTCATGCAAGGCCAATGATCTCCTTCATTTTGTCTATGATCGAGGGTGGGAGCGGCTGCTTGTAGAGGGCAGCATAGCGCTGTATGGCCGCATCGTCAATGGGCTCTCCCGGACCTGAGAAATAAAGCTGCCGAATGAGTCAAAAAGTGGCACGAAGGGACACTGGTATGTGCGATCCTTTCATGGCCTGACGTGCACTGTGTCTCCCCGCCGTCACCGGGACCGACTGACCCCTTACAGTGGGGCGACGTCTGGTCGGGATAAGGAGTAGGCCTGTCAGGGGGTGGGGCAAAGACTCTCCTTGAAACAGAGATCAGGAATTGGAGATGGCAGAGGTGCAGCGGTCTCATTTGGTGGTGACGGAGGTAATGAAGGAATCACCTCATCCCTCTCCAGTCCGGCCTCACATCCCAGCTCCGATGGCACCCTACCTTGAGACAAGGACTTCGTGATCACTGGTGAAGGGTGGTCGGTGACGCTTCCTCTTCGAGTTGCATTGCGGGTGGCCGACGGAAGTTGTGCCCCTTCGAGCACCATTGGGTCATGACACCTGGCCGGGGGAGAGCGGCGTGCTGGGAAGATGTTTGGGGATACCATCAAATGGCTGTTGAGGGAAGGCGTCTGAGAACGGTGATGACCATGCAGAGAGCTTCCAACACGCTCACAGGCACAATCCCCTTGTAGTGTAGCTTCTGAGCCCTTGCTTCTCCTCTCCTCGAGTAGGCGCTAAGTCATGGCGGAGGAAGCGAGGCACGGGGTTGAAGCCCGGTGGTCTACTCTGAGACACATCATCCAGAACCCCACGGTACCACATGAAGCGCCTGGTGCGGGGGAAGGAGCCTGCAGACGAGTTGGACGACCCACAGGATTGACCACCGCCTTCCGGGTGATCGTCCGAAGAGGATGACGACGAGACATCCGGGTCAACAGGAGTGTAGTTGTGATAATGATCAAGATGGAAGATGAGAATAATGCGACGGCCGCCAGGGATCTGAACATTGGAGTGGTCAATGTCATTTTGTGGCGGCCTGTCGTCATTACCAGTTCTACCCGAGCCTCCTGGGAACAAGGTAATGTCTTTAGCCAGAGGAAGGAGGTTGGGATCCGGCATCCACCCCACCACACGGCAGATGTCGGTATCCTCCTGATGGAAGGTAGTGGAGTCAAAGTAATCGAACAACACAGTATCCCCCAGTACCTGGCGCAAGGCCTCAGCATTCCATGCATGCAGGTGTAGGTTTTCGATGCATATCTTGACGTGGAAGAACCAGCCTTCGAGGGAGTTTTGAGCGGGGAAACCCCATGGCCGGAAGATAAGGCTGGACCTGGGTAACGCAAGTGAGCCAGCGAACAAGGCTTGGTCACGAAGCTGGGGACTTTGGAAGGACGCCAGGAAACCTGGACGATGAGTGACCACTTTGCATGCCCAGTGTGGAATACTGAGTTGGTTGTGGATGGCAGACGATATCTCGGACGAAGACGCTCTAGTGCGCCCCTGCAATGGGACAAGGAATAGGGCCTGCCGACAGAGGCGTCGGAGTTCAGATATCATAACTTCCCCAGATAGAACTGCAGCTTGGCCATATGAGGGGCGACGTTCCGGAGCACCCGGGGTTTGACTTGCCCTAGGCATGGCTTCTTTGTGGCTAGTGGAGGTGACGGCTGAGGCGTACGAGCAGCCTGGGCGGGTGAGGGTGGCTGTATGAGTAGGGGGGAGGGTGGAGGGAATCTGAGCCTGCTATGTAGAGGGCGACGTCCGTCGGGCCCTCTTGGCAGGTGGCAGCGATTTGAGCGGTGGCCCGGCTAGAAGAAGACCAGCACCGGGGGGTCTCTGCTGTTCGTGGCAACGTGCCTGCGTGCGAGGCAGCAAAAGCATCGCCCCCGCAGGATAACCCTGCGATCAAAGGAGGTGACAGGAGCCTGCCTTAATGCAGAATCCCTAAGCACCGGGCGGAGGAGGGGCTTCTTTGCCCGGCGGACCGTAGTCCACCCATCCTCGGAAACCGGGGGCAGCGCAGTGGGAGCCGGGCGGTGCCGTGACAAAGTGGGGGGAGCAGGCAAGAGAGCAGTGGACAAGGCTTGACGGGGAGGCACTGCAAGATTCTGTATAGGCAACGGTGACTTCGCCGTGAGAGAAGGAGGTGGGGTCCTAGTATGGAGGGTAGGTTCACTTGTCCTGTCGGGTGAAGTGTACTTGGCAGACTGCCCGGATTCGGTGCAGACCCAATCAGGGACGGCGACAGGCAGTCGGGATAGCAGGGGTAGGGGTATGGGTAGAGGTAGCTTGCGGCGATGTTATGATGGCCCGCAGCGGGTGTGTTGCAACCTCGATCACCGAGCCACGGCGCTGCAGTGGCGGAGCCACCGCACCGGCGCGCTCACAGCGGGCCAGTGAGTCCTTGTCGCCCTGCAACAAGGACATTGTGGCCATATCCGGAGAGAGCAGGGATGGTACGTCGGTTTGGGACTGTGACCGGTGAGGAGGGATTGGCAGGACCCACTGCGGCGGTGAGGATGGATCGTCTCCGTTAGAGTCAGATGGATCCATTGCAAGAATCGGTATCAGGAAATAGGTCTCCTCATCAGAGAGCTCAGCATTGTGATTATTGCATTGTGGCTATTCGAATGTAGACAGGGGGAGTGGAGCTCGGAGAATGGCGTACATGGGAGGGCGATAATATCCTCCCTGCAGTGGACAAGGGGACCGGGCATGACTGTGGAGGCTCTCGATGGGGCGGTAAGCAGTGGCGCTGGAAAAGAGGATAGCAAAGGGGGTTCTTCGGCACTACCATTGACTCAATGGAACGAGGGAGTGGGGAACTACCTCTGGTGAGGATCCTCACAGCCTTGTTAGAACCTTGTCGGAGAGACAACGCACACGTTGCCGGCAAGATCAGGAGCCAAAACACCACAATTAAAACTCACGCGAATACTCTGGACACGTTCTTGTTTTTGGTGCTGCCAAATGGCTACTCTTTCCAGGGTCTATTGCCTTGTTTCAATAGAAGATTACATGGAAAGTAAATTACTGCTACGATCAAGCTGTATCAACCACACAGCGGATAATTGTCTACCTACCAAAACAAAGAGATACTAAACATGGCACCCAAGGATTATCTTCAACAATCTCCTCCTAAGCCTTGCGGTGCAAGCTTTCAAGTTTCAATCAGGCCGATCTTTGAACGCAGCTCAAGGAACTTGGTCTTACCCAGCGGATTCATTAGAATGTCGCTCAGCTGTTCTTCCCTCCTGATGAACTTCATATCGATCAGGCCATCATTATCAGACTCCCGGAGGAAATGGTATTTCACTTGAATGTGCTTACTCTGTCCATGGAGTGCTGGATTCTTGATTAAGGAAATGGCAGACTTGTTGTCCACCCACAGTACTGGTGCTCTCGGTGCTGACCCCTGCACCTCTGTCAGCACTCTAGCCAGCCACAGTGCTTGACAAGCAGCATTTGCGGCCGCTATGTATTCCGCCTCGCAGCTTGACTGCACCACAACCTTCTGCTTCATCGATGGCCAAGTGATTGGGCTGCTGCCGAGAAAGAACAACACCCATGTTGTGCTCTTCCTAGCATCGACATCGCCAGTGTAGTCGCTGTCACTGTACCCCATCAAGTGTGCTTCCTTCTCCTCCTTCCTGCCGAACCAAAGTCCCCAGTTCTGGGTTCCCACCACGTAGCGCGAGATGTGTTTCACGGCAGTGAAGTGGCCCTCACACGGATCTTCCAAGAACCTGCTGACGTACCCAACAGCGAAAGCTATGTCGGGATGAGTGTTAACCAAGTACCTCAAGCTTCCAATGATGCTTCTATACATGGTTGCGTCCACCGGCGGCTCCGTGCTGAGCTTGCTGAGTTTCAGCCGTGCCTCCATGGGCACTTTACAGGAATTGCACCCTGTCATGCCGCTCCTCTCCAAGACCTTGCCGGCATAGGCACCTTGGCTGAGCGAGACTCCCCTCGCGCTCTGCTTCACCTCAATGCCGGGGTAGTAGTGAAGCAGCCCGAGGTCGCTCATCTTGAATGCGGCCGCCATCTCCTTCTTGAAGGCCTTGAGGTCGTCGGTCCTCGAGCCAGTGATCACAAGGTCATCGACGTAGACCCCGACCACAAGCCACGCGTTGCCGTTCTGCCTGATGTAGATGGCGTGCTCTGATGGGCTCCTCCTGAACCCGAGCGACAGCAGCGTGTCATCCAACTTCGCGTTCCAGGTGCGCGGAGCTTGGTGCAGCCCGTACAGTGCCTTCAGAAGTTTGAGCACCTTGTGCTTCTTTCCGGTGATGAAGAAACCGACTGGTTGCTGGACGTAGACCTCCTCCTTCAGGTCGCCGTTCAGGAACGCTGATCTGACATCCATG
Source organism: Neostapfia colusana (assembly GCA_030760725.1). Classification (NCBI taxonomy): domain Eukaryota; kingdom Viridiplantae; phylum Streptophyta; class Magnoliopsida; order Poales; family Poaceae; genus Neostapfia; species Neostapfia colusana. The sequence goes on along the minus strand of JASWHV010000017.1, from coordinate 16,265,547 downwards.
TGGTGCGACTCCCAGTACTCATGCGCTGCGAGGGCGATGAGCAGGCGCACCGAGTCCAGCCTGGCCACCGGCGCGAATACCTCGTCGTAGTCGATGCCGTGCCGCTGCGCGTAGCCCTTCACCATGAGGCATGCCTTGTGCTTGGATACCGCCCCGTGTTCGTCCCTTCACCTTGAACACCCATTTTACCACGATCGCCTTGCGGCCGGGTGGGAGGTCGGCGAGGCACCACGTGCCATTCTCCTCGATGGATTGCATCTCCTCCATCATCGCCTTCCTCCAGCAGGGACTGCGCTCTGCCTTGGCGAAAGAGGCAGGCTCATCGTCGCTCACCGCGTTCAGCTCCTCCATCACCAGCGTGTGTGGCTCACCGTACAGCTCACTGATGCTGTGGAAGCGGAGAGGCACCATCTCGTCGTGGTCGGCATCCAGGTTGTCATCCTGTGACCCGGCCTCCGATTTGCCACCAGCCTCAGCGAGAGGCGGCAAGAGTTCCCCTGGTGAGTGTTCTCCCGGCTCACCTCCTATGGATGCCTCGACAACACCATCACCTGTTGGTGCGGAGCTGATGGTGATATACTCCACCGTGAACCCGTCATCGCCGCAGACAGGTTCGTTGTTGCTGCTGTTGCCCCAGTCCCACTTGTAAAAGCCCAAGAAAAGGGACTTGCAAAAACTTTTCTGCACCTCACAACACCACAGTCTTGTTGTGGATAGATTGTGAAATATTGTGAACAGCAATTAACCTCCATCAGAAGAGTGATTAGAGGGGAAAGTCTTCACTTTCACAAAGTAGGGTTTATACACATATGATCACACATGAGAGGGTGATTCAAAACTGTTGCATTCTAATTCATGATTGCAGCAGCTAAAACAAGGATCAAAGTGCATAATTGGATTCCTCAGGTCCAAATTAGTGGGGAGGCAAAGTTTCAAAATTTTTTGGAAAGATTTGCTACACATTTTTCCAAAAAGGATCCAAATATGCCAAGAATTGAAATATACATTTGAATTTGAGGTAAAATTGCCAAACCATACCAATGTAGCTCAGTTTGAGATTTCCAACATTTGAATTCATCTTTTGTCAAGTTTTGGAGATCTTTTGAGAGGTGGTAGAGCACTGACCAGTGGGGCCCACATGTCATTGGGTGAAATAGACTTAGCCCCCAAGTCTTCTCTCTGTTTCCCAGTCAACCGAGCGCAGCCAGCTGCCGCGCGCGCACCGCCGGCCGAACGGCCACCTCCTGGTTCCCGTCGCTCGCGCTGGCAGCCGGGAAACGGCGCACCCTCTCCTCTACGTGACCCCCTCGCCAAGCCACCGAAGACGTACGCGTGCTTCTTTGCAAAACAGCGAGCCCCCGCTCTGCTCGGTCACCGACGCCGCTCCCCCGATCCTCCCCTGCACGCCGACGTCCGCTCGGCCTTTGCCCGAGCTCCCAACACAGAAAGGGAGCGCCGGTGTGTGCTCTAGCTAGCCATCTCACCACCCCGCGGTGTTAGCACCGCACTCGACCACAAATCAACGATCGCCACTGAGAGCTCAGGCCACCGGCGGAAAGGCGAGGACTGCTCCCCGTGGACAGCACGCCACGGCCAGTTTCACCGCCGGACTCCTACACGAAAAAGGTGCGCCGTGCTCTATAGATCGTGTAGATGCAAGCCGAATAGCGGTTGAACCACCGGATGAAGAGTATTTCCAGTTCTTCCGAAACGTAGTGCATTCGGGTAGAGCGCGGTCTACCCCAAAATTCCTGCTACTCGTTTAGCTATTGGCCGCGCAGGCTTGCCAACACCTTCCTCACTCCCTAGCGGCCCTCCTCGACCAAGAATCAAGGGAAATGAACCAGAAATGGCCGGGTTTAGGTTGTTTTTCGGGCTGCCATAGAATAACAGCTCGGTTCACCGTGGAGCTCTAGGTTGCCGACCTTTTCATGGGGTTTGGCGGCCATTTCCATCACCCTCGAGCTCCCGTGGTGTTCTCTGACCCTTTGCCAATCATTTTGATGCGTTGTAACGCATTCCCGACCACGCCGGAACCCTAACCGCCACTGTCACCGTCGGGAGCCCTGTTCTGGTGAGCTACGGCCGCCGGCGACGCCACCGACGAGTTCAGCGACGCGAGTTAGGGCGGGGCGGCAAGTTTGGGGCCGGGAGACGGCCGGGAAAGAAGTTCCGGCGACACTCGCCGGAGTGCGCCGCCGCGGGCCCCTGTTTGGCGCGAGGAAGGAGAAGACTGCCGGGTGGGACCCACCGGCAGACATTTAAACATTTTGAAATGTCCAGTTTGTAGTTCAAACTTTGGAGGACCACAGCTTGGGTTAGGAGAATCCAAAAATTATGAAACAAATTTTGTTGAATTCCTCTAACAGAGTACAATCCAAATCTGAAACCCAATTTTTATGAAACCCATTAATTAATTCTGGAAAATTCTTTAAAGCTTTTCAGCAAAAGAATTATAGAGGGGGTTTGGTTCATCCAAAAATCCCCAAATTTTGCCAGAATGTTCTTTAGGGCATTAGTAAACCCCTGTAAAAGTTTCATACCATTTGGAGTTGATTTGGTCAGAGGAATGCAAATTGGAAGGTGCTGTGTTCATTTGAATGCAGAAACATTTTCAGAGAATTTCCAAAACTTGGAAATTCAATTCTGGGCAAACCTTAACTCCAAAAATGCTAGGAAAATTCATGCAAACTCTAGGAGCTATAATTGAAATTGTAGTTCACTAAGTTGGGTATGAACAGAGGTCTGACCTCAGAATTAATTCCTCCTTGCTTATTTGCTAAGAAAATTATTCTGAGCAAACCAATCCATGAAAAGTGCTAATGTTTGGTCCAGGGAGTTTTGTTGTGACAAGGAACTCACACAAAAATTCTCAGCTCCATTGGAGCTCTAGATCACCCCTGTCCTGTTTAACCAATTAAGGGATTAATATGGAAAGGGGGGAAAAACCACTTAGCATTTAACCATGTGACTAAGTCCAAGCCAAACCACCAACACCAGTTCATATTTAAATTCTTAAACAAAGTTCCAGGTGTTAGAGGCTGGTTATTATAACTAATAGTAGAAGTCTTACTCTAAAACTCACATTTGCATCTAAATTAACATGTAGTATTTCATTAACGTGTAGCCGTTGAAGAAGAGACTCCGGAGGTGCTGGACTTCCTCCTTCCGGACGAAGACTTAACTCCTGACCAGCAGCAACAAGGCAAGCCCCGGTTTGCATTAACCCTTTTATAAGTTTGCTTTTGTTTACATGAGTCATATGAAGTATGTATGTGCATTAGGTGTAGGATGAATGGAACCCCACTTGCATAACTAAAGGCTCCTAAAAGAGTGAGGGTAGTGTCTAAGACCTCGAGTAGACAGGCTATGCTTAATGATTCATAGGACTTCGGTACAAGTCGAGTAGTTGGAATCTACTCGCGAGATAGGCTTGGGACACACGGGTTCGGTTGAGTGATGTGAGATCATCTTAGTAATGAAAATGAGACTAGGCAGGGGCTAGGGCGCAGCAAGAGGGAGTCTTGTGTGCGCAGCCCTGTCCGTGTCGCTTGAGGACCGAGCCGTGTGCGGCCCATGCTGATCAAGTTTGAACGTACCGAAGGCATATCGGATATATGGGCCCCGATAAACCGATGTAGCCTAAACCTCCGGCGTCGAGGCATAGCACACCGATTTATAGGTGTAGGTTGAGGGCAGCAAGGTGGAAATCTGCCAACGGGCATAGAGAGATGCTCCGTGTGGGGAACCTCCTGCTCGTTTCGGTGCGACCGGTTCGACGTTTGGGCTGTTGGGTGAAAGGTTGTCCCGTACGACGTCGAGTGAGCGTGCTGTGCAGCTCCACGGATGGGCGTACGTGACGTGCTCTTTGGGTTTCCCTGCAGGTGTATATCGAGTCGATTCGCCGTCCCTCGCGGTGAAGAGTACCACTTGGTCACTGAGTCGTGACATAGATTAATGGATGAAATATGTTGATTCCATGATGCTGATTGATATAATTGTATTGCTACATGTGTGCCACCAAATACTGCTTACTAAATTTCAGATTTCATGAACTGTTAACTTGTTGCTAAAAGATGAACTAAGGATGAACTTGTAGGCGCGTCCGTTTGCTGCAACATTGCTATCCCATGTCTTGGTATACCTCATGTAGAGTTCCATGCTTAGGTGAGTCGGTTAAGCCTTGCTGAGCCTTCGTGCTCACGGTTGCTGCTTAAGTGTTTTTCAGGTGAGGAGCCACCCACGGACTCGGAGTACGAGTCCACCGGCGAGGGTTACCCTCCGTCGGGGACCACGGCTGAGTGGGAGCCGTACACGCCGCGCTGAGCTGAGGAGTGCAGCTAGTGTGGGTTGCCCTAGGGCTGGGCAACCAACTTTTGCTAAATAGGCGGACGTGAGTTGTATAGTGTAGACTTCCGCTGTGTAAGATAAACAATAGTTGTAACTGAAGTTTGTACCTGTTTGTACAGTTTCAGTTGTTTTTCCCATGTAATATATTATGTTCTTATGACGTGTGCTGTCGGGTGTCGCATCGCGTGGCACCACCCTCTGCGATCCTGGATGAGCGGATTCCGGTCCGCCACAGCCTGGTATCAGAGCTGCAGTGGGGATAGCACAGTACTAAAGGACTGCATTATGGGAAAAACTTAGGTATACGGTGAGGATTCGGTAGTTGCCCAAGTAAGGACTATATTAGCATAGTTACTTAAAGTGGCAAAGACTAACTTATGTGTTATAATTCTGAATTTCAATTAGGTAACGACGCACCTACGCTCTGGTAAGTATGGTAAGGAACGCCACCGAAAGCGGTTCAATTTCGGTTAGCTCCCCCTGACGAGGAACGTGGCTCAGGGATAGAGTCTCACAGCTTGGTGTGAGATGTCAATATGAATCTCTTGGACTCTTCATGTCCCTGAGTTCATATGAAACGCTGATCCCTAGCGTGCATTAGGCAAGTAAGCGGAGACCCCATCGCGTGGTCAGTAACGCGAGAGTGTGTTCGTCTGGAAATAGCCCAGGAGGACATACGCAGCGCTTGCCATCGGCGTGCCCTGCAGGGCAGTAGGTGGTATCTGTTGGGTTGATAACATTCCCAACCGTGACGACCCGTTCATGACATACTCGGGTTCCCCGTCGTGTGGTGTTGAAACACGATCACGTACCTTGAGACGTGACCTAACTCAGGGACGGCCGTATGACAATGATACGGGCGTTTGTATTTACTTTTAAATATGGAACTGCCTGAAATGAACAACCTCTGAGTGCACCATCATTGTGTGATCTTCTGCAGGTACTAACCACGTATGTATTCGTGTAGTAAACGTGTGCGAGAGACCGTTTAGTGCCACTCTTGAGACGTATATGCCGGTATGATCCGGTTAGGATTTTCTTTTGTGAGGAACGTAGTACCGAGTTATTGTAGGCATATGCATGCAAAATAATGAGAACAAAGAGTAAAAATCTATAGGTTCAACATTTAGGACCCTGGTTGGGTATAAAAATGGGATAGTGAAGTAGGATAGCCAAATGGATGAAAAACAGAGTGCTCTGTTTTGGACAGCAAGTTTGCTGATCTTCAACAGGGCATAACTCACGGGTCCTTTAGCCCAAAGAGGTGTGCTATATGGTTCTGGGAAGGTATTGAAGTACTCTACAACATTGTTGTAGCCTTCCAGAGCTGAAACTCACCGTAAGATGGCTTAAATCCCCGAGGAATGTAAACTGTCCAGAACCAGGGCAGAGTTAAACATTCTCTGGACTGTTCGGTTTTCTTCAAACATAATTCCCAGTAGAAAAATTTAAAAGTGGCACATAATACATCCTTAGAAAGAGTAGAAGATGTGTGACATCATTGCAATTCAAAGTTTCTGAAATTTCAGCACGGATTTCAGTGGAAACCAGGGTTGAGAACCGCCACTTCCAAGGGAGGTGCTGTTAAAATTCTTCCAGAAATTCTGCTAACTTTGAATTAGCATAACTTTTTAACCAAAGTTGATCTAGGGGCAAATGAGTACTCATTGGAAAGATACTGAAGTTAACTTTAACTTTAGTATGCAACGTAAGTCGTGAAAATGCCCAGAATCAGATCAAAACTTGGAATAGGTAGAAACTGGTCATTCGGACAGAAGAATGACAGTTGAGCTTATTGGAGAGGGTGTTATACCCTAAGGGTGGTATGCATGATGACAACGCGATAGTAATGTCTCGTAGTGACCAAACCTAGTTATGTTGGGCTTCCAAAGTAGAGGTTCATCAAGTTTGAGTAAACTAGCTTGTGTTTGGTCTGGTAATGGTGTAGCTTGTGCAAAGTTATTACATTATCTACTTACGAGATATATCGAATGTTTTTGTTGTCATAATGTTTTACACCTATTTCATTTAGACTGCATGCAAAATGTTGCGGGACTGATGTTTAATGTCGTGTGGTTGCAGATGGTTCGTACTAGGACCACGCACGAGGTTGGTGGCTCTAGCCAACAGGGAGGTGATGACTCCCAGCCACCGGCCTACGACAGCACCCCGCAGCAGCAGCCACCACCGCCGCCTCCTCTTACTCTAGCGGATGTGATAGCGGCACTGGTGGGGGGTCGTGAGGAGCAGACCGACCTGCTCCGCACGATCGTGCAGAATACGTCCCAGGCGGGGGGACGTCAAGAGCGAGGGCCTCGTGAGCCCCGCGAAGTGTCGTACTTGGATTTCATGAGTACGCACCCTCTAGTGTTCACCGAAGCTGAAGAACCACTGGAGGCTGACAACTGGCTGCGGACCATCGAGTCCAAGTTTGGGCTGCTCCAGTGTACGGAGCGGCAGAAGACCCTGTTCGCAGCACAGCAGCTCCACGGTGCCGCTGGTGCGTGGTGGGCGAATTATGTCGCCTCACGTCCGGCTGGCCATGCCGTGGAATGGCAAGAGTTCCGGGAGGCGTTCCGCGCCTATCACATCCCTCCCGGAATAATGAAGAGGAAGTTCCAAGAATTTTTGGAACTGAAGCAGGGCGGGAGGAGTGCCCACGACTACTCCCGTGCCTTCAACCATCTGGCGCAGTATGCGTCAGACTACGTCTCCACGGAGGAGAAGAAGAGGGAGCACTTCTATCGGGGGTTGCACCCCGAAATGAAGACCCATCTCGTACAGTGGAACCGCGGCACATTCAACGACCTAGTCAATGCCGCCATCATGCAAGAGGATGCTCAGCGGGAGTTGACAGCTGAGCAGCGGAAGCGCAGCGCTCCACCCAGTGGTGGGAGTGGCGCTCCCCAGAAGTACCGTATGGTGTATCGGACACCATCCGGGCAGCAGTGGCAACCACCGGCGCGACCGCAACGGTTCGGGGGACGTCCCTTTCAGGCACCTCCGTTCCATCCGCCGATGCCACCACCAAGACAGCAACAGCAGACGGTACCCCGGGCGTTTCCACCGCCACAACGCGCCCCGGGTTTCCGTCCACCGATCAGCGGGGGACCGCCCCGTTTCACCTGCTTCACGTGTGGCCAGGCGGGCCACTTCGCGAAGGACTGTCCCCAGGGGCAGCAGAGCAGCGGGCAAGCTCAGTTCCAGGGCGGTGCTCGAGGCCGACCTCCGGTGAAGAAGGTTGGTCAGCGGACTGGGGGCGTCCGCAACCTCGACAATGGGGACGCCCCAGAGGGAGACAACGTGCTGGCGGGTACGTTTACTCTCAACAATCAAGCCATCGTCATATTATTTGATTCTGGTGCAACCCACAGCTTTATAAGTGCATCCTATGTGGCTAAACATCAATTGCAAGTCTTCCCAACCGACTGCACTTATATGATATGCTCACCGGGAGGGAAGATTTCAGCTAATATGATGATTCCAAAGGCACCTCTGTGCTTAGGTGGGAAACTATATCCCACCACCTTGATAATCCTTATTGGACAAAAGATTGATGCAATCTTAGGGATGTCATGGCTACAATACCATGGCGCTGTCCTAGAGGCTCGGACACGGACGGTTCACTTAAATTCTCCATTCCACCGTCCGCATTCCATGGTGTTAGACACGCCAGTCCGGGAAGTTTTAGCAATTAATAATGCTGAAGCTCTCAAGTTAGAAGACATCCCCGTAGTCCGGGAGTATCCTGATGTGTTCCCGGATGATCTTTCGGGCATGCCACCTGAGCGGGATGTCGAGTTCAAGATTGAACTTGCACCCGGGACTACGCCCATCTCACGGAGACCATACAAGATGGCTCCGAATGAGCTGGCTGAACTGAAAGAACAGCTCAATGATCTGTTGGGCAAGGGTTTCATTAGGCCGAGTTCATCGCCTTGGGGATGCTCGGCGCTATTCGTGAAGAAGAAGGATGAGACCCTGAGGCTGTGTGTGGATTACCGGCCGCTCAACGCCGTCACCATCAAGAATAAGTACCTACTGCCCCGCATCGACATATTGTTTGACCAACTTGTGGGTGCCATTGTGTTCTCCAAGATGGACCTTCGCTCTGGATATCACCAGATAAAAATCCGGGCGGAGGATATTCCGAAGACGGCATTCTCGACGAGATATGGACTATATGAATATCTCGTCATGTCATTTGGTCTCACAAATGCTCCAGCCCATTTCATGTATCTCATGAACTCGGTGTTCATGCCGGAGCTGGACAAGTTCGTGGTAGTGTTCATCGACGATATCTTGGTTTACTCCAAGACGGAAGCCGAGCATGCCGAACACTTACGGATCGTCCTTCAACGATTGCGAGACCACAAGCTCTACGCCAAGTTCAGCAAATGCGAATTTTGGATCAGCCAAGTGCCATTCTTGGGACATATCATCTCAGCTGAAGGCATTGCGGTTGACCCAAGTAAAATAGAGCAAGTGTTGAAATGGAAAGCTCCCACTTCAGTTCATGAAGTCAGAAGTTTCCTCGGGTTAGCGGGATACTACCGGAGATTCATTCCAAGCTTCTTCAAGCTCGCTAAGCCGATGACAGAGTTGCTGAAGAAAGGGACAAAATATGTTTGGAACACGGCGTGTGAAGGAGCGTTCCGAACACTGGTGAAGCATCTCACAACAGCCCCGGTATTAGCTCAGCCGGATACAACAAGCCCTTCGACGTGTATTGTGACGAGTCCGGTATTGGGCTCGGCTGCGTGTTGATGCAGGAAGGACGTGTGGTCGCTTATGGCTCACGCCAACTTCGGAACCATGAGCAGCACTACCCGACTCATGATCTTGAACTTGCTGCCGTGGTGTTGGCGCTGAAAATGTGGAGGCACTATCTCCTGGGGAACTTGGTGCATCTCTACACCGACCACAAGAGTTTGAAATACATTTTCACCCAGAAGGAGCTGAACATGAGGCAGAGGAGGTGGTTAGAACTGATCAAAGATTATGAGATTAAGATCCATTACCACCCTGGCAAGGCGAATGTGGTTGCCGACGCGCTGAGTCGGAAGTCACATGTCCATCACCTCACCATTACACCGGTGGAGGAGGAAGAGCCAAGTTTATACTTGGTTCCTTATGGATCGCTGTATAACCTTGCCCTCATCCCTACCATTAGGGAGGACATCATTGCAGCTCAGAAGACGGATAAAGGCATGGCACATCTCCGGAGACGGATAGACAACGGGGAAATCAAATGTTTTCGGAAGGATGATGAGGGGACGCTATGGTTCAACGACCGCATAGTCGTACCCCGGGATATGGAGTTGAGAAAGAAGATCCTCGATGAAGCTCACTTGTCCAAGTACTCCATTCATCCGGGCAGCAACAAAATGTACCAAGATTTGAAAAAGAAATTTTGGTGGACACGGATGAAGCGGGAGGTAGCCAAGTACGTATCCGAGTGCGATACGTGTAGACGAGTGAAGGCTGATCATATGAGGAAATCAGGGCTGCTGCAACCCCTGAAAATTCCAGCATGGAAATGGGAAGATGTGAGCATGGATTTCATCGTGGGATTACCCTTAACATCCAACAAACATGATTCCATTTGGGTGATTGTTGACCGACTGACCAAGTCAGCTCACTTCATCCCCGTACATACACATTTCCATGCCAACCGATATGCGGAGTTATACATTGCTAGGATTTTATGCCTGCATGGTGTACCCAAGACCATAGTCTCAGACCGAGGTGCATTATTTGTATCTCGCTTTTGGGAGCAGCTACACGCTGCATTGGGTACTAAGTTGATCAGGAGCTCCTCTTATCACCCTCAAACAGATGGCCAGACAGAGAGGGTGAATCAAGTTCTGGAAGACATGTTGAGAGCATGTGCCATCCACCATGGTAGGAACTGGGATAATCACCTACCATTGGCGGAATTCTCGTACAATAATGGCTATCAGGCGAGTATCAAGATGGCACCCTACGAAGCTCTCTACGGTCGTAAATGCCGTACCCCATTAAATTGGTGCGAGTCCGGTGAAAGGGTCACATTCGGGGTTGATGTGGTGAACGACGCCGAGGAGCGCGTTCGGACAATTCAAGCCAATTTGAAGGCCGCTCAATCCCGACAGACGAGCTACGCTGATAAGAGGCGTAGACCGTTGCACTTTGACGTCGGGGAACACGTGTACCTCCGCGTGTCTCCGATGAAGGGCGTGCACCGGTTCGGTGTGAAGGGGAAGCTCGCTCCCCGTTTTATTGGACCCTATGCTATCACCGAAAAGTGTGGACCAGCAGCGTATAGATTGGGGCTACCGGCATCCCTGGCTGGTGTCCATGATGTTTTCCATGTTTCGCAGCTGCGAAAATGTTTGAAGCATACGGCTGCTGTTCCTACCGAAGACATCGGCGAGCTGAAACCGGATTTAACATATGATGAGTATCCGGTGGGAATTCTTGATGAGAAAGCCCGAACCACGCGTAGTAGAACGTTGTGGTTCTACAAAATACTCTGGAGTAACCACACCGCCGAAGAAGCGACGTGGGAGAGCGAGGAGTTCCTTCGCTCGAATTACCCGGAGTTTATGGCTTCTCAACACGGGTAAGTCCCTACTACATCGCTATCTCTTCTTTTGTAATCTCGGGACGAGATTCTTTTAAGGGGGGAGGGATGTAAAAGCCCAAGAAAAGGGACTTGCAAAAACTTTTCTGCACCTCACAACACCACAGTCTTGTTGTGGATAGATTGTGAAATATTGTGAAGAGCAAGTAACCTCCATCAGAAGAGTGATTAGAGGGGAAAGTCTTCACTTTCACAAAGTAGGGTTTATACACATATGATCACACATGAGAGGGTGATTCAAAACTGTTGCATTCTAATTCATGATTGCAGCAGCTAAAACAAGGATCAAAGTGCATAATTGGATTCCTCAGGTCCAAATTAGTGGGGAGGCAAAGTTTCAAAATTTTTTGGAAAGATTTGCTACACATTTTTCCAAAAAGGATCCAAATATGCCAAGAATTCAAATATACATTTGAATTTGAGGTAAAATTGCCAAACCATACCAATGTAGCTCAGTTTGAGATTTCCAACATTTGAATTCATCTTTTGTCAAGTTTTGGAGATCTTTTGAGAGGTGGTAGAGCACTGACCAGTGGGGCCCACATGTCATTGGGTGAAATAGACTTAGCCCCCAAGTCTTCTCTCTGTTTCCCAGTCAACCGAGCGCAGCCAGCTGCCGCGCGCGCACCGCCGGCCGAACGGCCACCTCCTGGTTCCCGTTGCTCGCGCTGGCAGCCGGGAAACGGCGCACCCTCTCCTCTACGTGACCTCCTCGCCAAGCCACCGAAGACGTACGCGTGCTTCTTTGCAAAACAGCGAGCCCCCGCTCTGCTCGGTCACCGACGCCGCTCCCCCGATCCTCCCCTGCACGCCGACGTCCGCTCGGCCTTTGCCCGAGCTCCCAACACAGAAAGGGAGCGCCGGTGTGTGCTCTAGCTAGCCATCTCACCACCCCGCGGTGTTAGCACCGCACTCGACCACAAATCAACGATCACCACTGAGAGCTCAGGCCACCGGCGGAAAGGCGAGGACTGCTCCCCGTGGACAGCACGCCACGGCCAGTTTCACCGCCGGACTCCTACACGAAAAAGGTGCGCCGTGCTCTCTAGATCGTGTAGATGCAAGCCGAATAGCGGTTGAACCACCGGATGAAGAGTATTTCCAGTTCTTCCGAAACGTAGTGCATTCGGGTAGAGCGCGGTCTACCCCAAAATTCCTGCTACTCGTTTAGCTATTGGCCGCGCAGGCTTGCCAACACCTTCCTCACTCCCTAGCGGCCCTCCTCGACCAAGAATCAAGGGAAATGAACCAGAAATGGCCGGGTTTAGGTTGTTTTTCGGGCCGCCATAGAATAACAGCTCGGTTCACCGTGGAGCTCTAGGTTGCCGACCTTTTCATGGGGTTTGGCGGCCATTTCCATCACCCTCGAGCTCCCGTGGTGCTCTCTGACCCTTTTCCAATCATTTTGATGCGTTGTAACGCATTCCCGACCACGCCGGAACCCTAACCGCCACTGTCACCGTCGGGAGCCCTGTTCCGGTGAGCTACGGCCGCCGGCGACGCCACCGACGAGTTCAGCGACGTGAGTTAGGGGGGGCGGCAAGTTTGGGGCCGGGAGACGGCCGGGAAAGCAGTTCCGGCGACACTCGCCGGAGTGCGCCGCCGCGGGCCCCTGTTTGGCGCGAGGAAGGAGAAGACTGCCGGGTGGGACCCACCGGCAGACATTTAAACATTTTGAAATGTCCAGTTTGTAGTTCAAACTTTGGAGGACCACAGCTTGGGTTAGGAGAATCCAAAAATTATGAAACAAATTCTGTTGAATTCCTCTAACAGAGTACAATCCAAATCTGAAACCCAATTTTTATGAAACCCATTAATTAATTCTGGAAATTTTTTAAAGCTTTTCAGCAAAAGAATTATAGAGGGGGTTTGGTTCATCCAAAAATCCCCAAATTTTGCCAGAATGTTCTTTAGGGCATTAGTAAACCCCTGTAAAAGTTTCATACCATTTGGAGTTGATTTGGTCAGAGGAATGCAAATTGGAAGGTGCTGTGTTCATTTGAATGCAGAAACATTTTCAGAGAATTTCCAAAACTTGGAAATTCAATTCTGGGCAAACCTTAACTCCAAAAATGCTAGGAAAATTCATGCAAACTCTAGGAGCTATAATTGAAATTTTAGTTCACTAAGTTGGGTATGAACAGAGGTCTGACCTCAGAATTAATTCCTCCTTGCTTATTTGCTAAGAAAATTATTCTGAGCAAACCACTCCATGAAAAGTGCTAATGTTTGGTCCAGGGAGTTTTGTTGTGACAAGGAACTCACACAAAAATTCTCAGCTCCATTGGAGCTCTAGATCACCCCTGTCCTGTTTAACCAATTAAGGGATTAATATGGAAAGGGGGGAAAAACCACTTAGCATTTAACCATGTGACTAAGTCCAAGCCAAACCACCAACACCAGTTCATATTTAAATTCTTAAACAAAGTTCCAGGTGTTAGAGGCTGGTTATTATAACTAATAGTAGAAGTCTTACTCTAAAACTCACATTTGTATCTAAATTAACATGTAGTATTTCATTAACGTGTAGCCGTTGAAGAAGAGACTCCGGAGGTGCTGGACTTCCTCCTTCCGGACGAAGACTTAACTCCTGACCAGCAGCAACAAGGCAAGCCCCGGTTTGCATTAACCCTTTTATAAGTTTGCTTTTGTTTACATGAGTCATATGAAGTATGTATGTGCATTAGGTGTAGGATGAATGGAACCCCACTTGCATAACTAAAGGCTCCTAAAAGAGTGAGGGTAGTGTCTAAGACCTCGAGTAGACAGGCTATGCTTAATGATTCATAGGACTTCGGTACAAGTCGAGTAGTTGGAATCTACTCGCGAGATAGGCTTGGGACACACGGGTTCGGTTGAGTGATGTGAGATCATCTTAGTAATGAAAATGAGACTAGGCAGGGGCTAGGGCGCAGCAAGAGGGAGTCTTGTGTGCGCAGCCCTGTCCATGTCGCTTGAGGACCAAGCCGTGTGCGGCCCACGCTGATCAAGTTTGAACGTACCGAAGGCATATCGGATATATGGGCCCCGATAAACCGATGTAGCCTAAACCTCCGGGCGTCGAGGCATAGCACACCGATTTATAGGTGTAGGTTGAGGGCAGCAAGGTGGAAATCTGCCAACGGGCATAGAGAGATGCTCCGTGTGGGGAACCTCCTGCTCGTTTCGGTGCGACCGGTTCGACGTTTGGGCTGTTGGGTGAAAGGTTGTCCCGTACGACGTCGAGTGAGCGTGCTGTGCAGCTCCACGGATGGGCGTACGTGACGTGCTCTTTGGGTTTCCCTGCAGGTGTATATCGAGTCGATTCGCCGTCCCTCGCGGTGAAGAGTACCACTTGGTCACTGAGTCGTGACGTAGATTAATGGATGAAATATGTTGATTCCATGATGCTGATTGATATAATTGTATTGCTACATGTGTGCCACCAAATACTGCTTACTAAATTTCAGATTTCATGAACTGTTAACTTGTTGCTAAAAGATGAACTAAGGATGAACTTGTAGGCGCGTCCGTTTGCTGCAACATTGCTATCCCATGTCTTGGTATACCTCATGTAGAGTTCCATGCTTAGGTGAGTCGGTTAAGCCTTGCTGAGCCTTCGTGCTCACGGTTGCTGCTTAAGTGTTTTTCAGGTGAGGAGCCACCCACGGACTCGGAGTACGAGTCCACCGGCGAGGGTTACCCTCCGTCGGGGACCACGGCTGAGTGGGAGCCGTACACGCCGCGCTGAGCTGAGGAGTGCAGCTAGTGTGGGTTGCCCTAGGGCTGGGCAACCAACTTTTGCTAAATAGGCGGGCGTGAGTTGTATAGTGTAGACTTCCGCTGTGTAAGATAAACAATAGTTGTAACTGAAGTTTGTACCTGTTTGTACAGTTTCAGTTGTTTTTCCCATGTAATATATTATGTTCTCATGACGTGTGCTGTCGGGTGTCGCATCGCGTGGCACCACCCTCTGCGATCCTGGATGAGCGGATTCCGGTCCGCCACACCACTGGGCTTCCTCGCCGAACACCATGTCGCGTGTCACGTGAACATGTTTCGTGATGGGGTCGTAGGCACGGTACGCCTTGGAACCACGCTCGTAGCCGATGAAAATCATCTTGCGGCCATGGTCATCGAGCTTCTTCAGGTGCGGCGCTATGTTCCGGACATAGACGATGCAGCCAAATGTCCTGAAATGATGCATCGCCGGCTTCTTCCGATACCAAGCTTCGAACGGTGTCATCCCGTCCACGCTCTTGGTCGGGCACCTGTTCAGCACGTACACGGCGGTGATCACCGCCTCGCCCAAAAGCCAGCCAGGAAGGCCTTTGGCCTTGAGCATGCTCCTGGCCGTTGACACCACCGTTCCATTCCAGCGTTCGACGACGCCATTATGCTGCGGGTTGTAAGGCGCAGTGTGTTGACGATGCACGTCCTCAGCCGCACAGTGCTGAGCGAACTCGGCCGCAGTGAACTCGCCCCCATGGTCAGTGCGGAGCACCTTCAGAGTTGGTGCCTGACTCACCTTCCGCCTGGGCCTGGATCTCCTTGATGGCAGCCATTGCATGATCATTTGAAGGAATCGCGGCTACCCACATATATCTGCTGAGGTCGTCCACCATCAACAAAAAATACTTGTTACCTCTGGGAGTCGCCGGCGTGATGGGGCCGCACAAGTCAGTGTGTGCCAGCTCGAGGCGCTGCCGTGCACGATACTCTGACTGTGCCGGAAACGAAGTCCACCTCTGCTTGCCGGCCTGGCATGCCTTGCACAGCTGGCCGACCTGCCCGATCTCCAGCAGGCCACGCGCCATCTTCTTCCGAGCCAGCTTCCTTAGTGCCGCCATGTTGACATGGCCGAACCGCTCATGCCAGCGCCACACCACCTCGTCGCCGCGTCTGCGCACTGCACACCACGATGGCTGTGCGAGCTTAATGTGAAGCAAGTACAGGTGATTCACCTCGCGTGTCACCGTCACAAGCAGCCGACCACCAGGTTCCCGAATCCGCATCACCCCGGTGCTGATGTCGACCTTGTACCCGTCCTCGTCGAGCTGACCAACGCTCACGATGTTAGTCGTCAGCCAGGGGATGAAGTAGACTCCGTCCAGCGACCGGAGTTCACCATTCTTGCATGTGAAGACGACCGGCCCACGTCCCTCGATCTGCGCCACCGAGTCATCGCCGAACCGCACTAGGCCGAGTGCCATCTCGTCAAGCTTCATGAATGCGGCCCTGGACCCGGACATGTGGTTCGTCGCCCCTGTGTCCAGGACCCATGTCCTAGCGTCACGATCCTTCTCGTAGTCAAGGTGGGCGAACATCTCCTCCAGATCTAGATTTGGGCACTGGATCCCTTCTTCCCCGCCTTGGATCCGTCGGCTGGCTCTCGTTCCCCTCCCTGCGGCACTAGTGCAGCCTGCAGGAGTGGAACGCCCTTCGACAACGGAGGCGCCGGCGACGCGGTCGACTCCGCTTGCAGCGGCGGCCGAGTAGATAGGCTCGAGGAGGCTTCCAGGAAGTGAAATAAAGCTTCCTCCTCATCCTCCGCGACATGGGACTGCTCTTGTTTGGGCTTCAAGCGGCAATCACGGGCCTAGTGGCCCATCTTCCCACAGCGCTAGCATTCATCGCTGGTCTTGTTTGACAGCCCATCCGACGAACCTGCGCGCCCACGGCCACGCAGACGGCGGCCTCCACTGCGGCCATGCGCGCCGCCACTTGTGAAATCCCAAAACTCAAGCAAGTGGAGCTACAAGTCACACCGAGAAAACGAGAGGGAATTTAAACTTTTGAATTTAAAGGTGGGAGCTCCAAGTCGAAACTTTAACTTGCGAAAATCCCCGAACACGGAGATCTAAATCTATCATTTGGTTCTCCACACATCCAATAATAGCCCGGCAAATTTTTAGAGCATTTGAAAAGGCTTTCCTATTTGTTGGAATTTAAATGGGAGAAAATTCAAATTTGAATTTAAATCTCAGTTTCAAATTCCGACTTCACCGAAATCCAAATTTGAGTGTACCATTGTGTTCCTCATATTTCTTTTGACCTATCCTCTAAATTTTATCAAATTTGGAGCTCGTTTGCTATTTTAAACCAAATTGGGGATAAGGAGGAAGAGGTGGACCCCACATGTCATACGGTAGAGGGAGTGAACCGACTCAGTTCACGGGAGAGCCGACACGTCCTGCTCCCCGGCGCCCACCGCCTTGCCAGCTCCTGCTCTGTGGATGAGGATGCCGAGTGAAGCCACCCCGTGCCTCTGCCGTGAACCGTTCCTCTCCCTCTCCCTCCACAGCCCTTGCACAGACCGAAGGAAGTTCACCGCAGCTGACGACCTTCTCTGTTCTCCAGTAACCGAGCTCCACGAGCCTCTTCGTGGCTGACGGTCTACACGAAAAAGGAGCGCCCTCAGGTGTGCAAACCGACGGTGCAAACCCCTCCTCCTCTCATGCATCACAGTGGATGAATTTTGCAATTCTTTGCTTTGGTGTGCATAGAACCGAGCCCCACCAATCTTCAAAATTCGTCGTAATCACTCAACCAAAGATTGTGCCGAGCTGGAAACATGTTATAGACTCTCCTACGCTCCTCTAGGATCAAAAACCATCGAAAATCATCAAGAATTGGGGCTGTTCTTTGAGAATTTCGGGCCGGCACCGATTTTCGCCCTAGTCCGCCGATGAGTCCTTATTTGCACCCATTCTTGGGCTGATTTGAGCTCATGCCGATGATGAGGGATCCCCACGGTGCTATAGAGCTCAAGAACCGACCATTTGGTGGAGAAATCACCGCGCACGACCTCGCCGGAGCCCTAGGTTTGCTGTTGCCGGTGCGCCCCATTTTCCTGCGAGTTTCAGCCGCCGGCGACCTCACCAACGAGTTCAGCGTGGGGAAAAATGGCGGGGGGGGGGGCAGAAGGGGGTCCGGAGGTGGCTGGGAAGTGCTTTTCCGGCGACCTCGCCGAAGGGAGCCGCCACTGCTCTGTTTGGCACGAGGCTGGAGGTTAGGGATGACGAGTGGGACCCACTGTCAGCAATTAAACATTTTGCAGATTTTCCCATTTCAGTTCAAACTTTGGAGAGCCATAACTTTGTGTAGGAGTGTCCAAAAATTGTGAAATAAATTTTGTTGGATTCCTCTCAAATAGTACTATCCATAGGTGCAGTCCAATATGTATGAAAATCTCTGGATTTGGCTCATTAATGCATTTAAGGAAAAATTTGTAGGAATTTTTACAGAAGTTTTGTTAATTGGAAAATTCCCAAATTTGGGCAGGAAATTCTTCCAATATTCCTTGAACTCCAGTAAAATTTTCATAGGCATTGGACTCCATTTACTTGGCCAAATGTTGTTTGAATCCTCTATGTCTCTGAAAATGGGAAAATGAACAGAGACATTTTCAGACTTTTAACCAAGTTCGGAAAATTCATATCTCTGTGTAGGAAGCTAGAAAAATGGTGAAACCAAGTCCTATGGACTCATGAGACTCTCAAGTCTCTAAAAAACCAAATTTGGAGCATGACAAGACACTATAATTGCCATAGGATTTCAGAGAAGCCAAATAGTAAGAAAATTCCCTAGGCCACATCTTCCATCAACTTTGTCGGAAATTTTGCAAGCCGTACCTCTGTATGATCTATGGATCACTGTAAAAATTTCGGAGCAAGTTGAGATCATCTTCTCCAGTTTTCTGCCAATTATGTCCAGCTTCATATTTATGTCCAATAGCTATTTCTTTGAACTTTATTCCAAAGACCTCCATTGATCCAAAATGATTCTTTCTCCGTCCAACACATAACCAGAACCCAAATCTCGAGTCTTAGTTAGTTTAAATCATTCTTAAGTCATAACACACATTTGTTTTATAATTCATATACTCGCAACATAAAACTGTGCATATTCATGTCGGTAGGAAATACGACGATGGAGTTCGACGAAGAACTCAACTCGGAGCAACAAGTTGAAGCCTTACTCGTCGCAAAGATACTGACTTAAAAGTAAAAATAAACCTGCAGCAACATAAGGCAAGCCCCAGTTTGCATTTAACAACTTTGTAGTTATATTTTGCTTTGTATCACTTTTATGGGTCTAGTATGTATTGTGCATTAGGTCAAGGTGATTGATACTCCAAATGCATAACCCACAAATCTTTGGAGTACAGGGTAGAATAGGTTACCTTCGTGTAGTTTCCGCTAGGCTAAAGTTGTATAGGATCCGGTACAAGTCGGGTAGTTGGAAGCTACCCGCGAGTTTAGGATGTGAGCACAGCGGGGCATAATTCTAGAAAATGAAAGTTCTGAAGTGGAAAATGAGACCGAGCAGAGAGTAGGAGCAGCAGGACGTTGGGCCTGTGTGGCTGTAGCTCTGTTTGTGTCGGTTAAAGACCGATGCGTATGCCGCCCTGCTGAGCAAGTTTGAACAGTACCGGATGCATATCGGTTATATGGGACCCGATAAACCAATGTAACTCGGGTACTCTCGTGTTGAAACTTATACGGCCGTCCTTTGGGGGTTGGTGTCAGAGGTGTAAACCCGCTAGCGGAGCAACTTCGACGTGTTCCGTGTAGTGGCCCTTCTGATGGGTCGGTGGAACTGGTTCGGCATTGGAGTGACGGGTGAAAGGTTGCTGCATACAATGTAAGAAAGAGCTCGCATGAGTCTTTCGAGGCGGGTGTATGTGTCGTGTATTCCGGGTGTGTCCTGATTGCAATCACCGTCCCTCGCGGTTATATGAGTACCACTTGTTCACTGAGTTGTGACGTAGTAATAAATTACAGATAAAGTGTGATGAATCATTGCTGATGTGAAGTTCTTAAATTCATTATATTGCCAACCATGTATGCTGTAGTTGTAGAGCTCACTAAGTTTATTTTCCTCTTTGGGCATCACCACATCGGAGGAAAGCGTTTCTTGTTTGATTGTGGACTTCCGATGTGAGGGATGCCTAAGGCATAATAATCTGCTGCTATTAAACTGAAAGTAAGGATTAACATGTAGGCTATCGTTATTGCATCATACCTTTCCTATGTTAGTAATCCCTGCACGTAGAGTTCCATGTTTAGGAGTGTCCGTTAAGTCTTGCTGAGCCATCGTGCTCACGGTTGCATTATTAGTGTTTTGCAGGTTATAAAATTTGCTATGAAGATGGTTGTTCGGTGAGCCATCAGAGACTCACCGGAAACCATGCCACCGCACTCATATTTGTGGAAGCTAGTAAGAAGCGTTTGCGGACTGGACGTCTTCTCTTTTGCATAGTTAGGACTGAGAGTAAGTGTGTATGTATATTCCGCTGTGTGTACCTTCGTGGTACATTATTTTGTGAATGACATTATCTCGAGAAATAAAAGACTTTGTACTTTATGGTTCTTTTCGTGTATGCTGTTGGGTGCCGCATCGCACGGCACCATGCAATGTGTATCCTGGAGTGTGGATCCCAGAAGGGGTTCCCCACTGTCCCTTCCGCCGCCAGAGCGGTGCTCCTTCTCGCGCTTCTTCCATCGCGCGTCCCATTCTTCCTCCATGAGGTACAGCCTCCCATCTTGCTGAAGCGACGCCGGTGGTTCCTCATTCGCCTCCTCCGCCGCCCTAAGACGCCCCGTGAGACCCTCGATGGTGAGCGTCGAGACATCAAGCAGGGTCGTGATCGCCACCACGATCTGCTTCAGATGCCTCGGCACGCTGCGAATGATCTTATTGACCACTGTCACCTCCTCCAGCTTTTCGCCCAAGGTAGCCAGAGTTGCAACCATCCCCTTGAGACACAACACGAAATCTTCGACATTCTCACCTTCTTTGAATGGCACAACATCGAATTGGCGTCGAAGATTCTGTGCCGCCGTCTTCTTCACGCGATCATCACCGACGCGCATCTCAGCGATGGCGTCCCATGCATGTTTTGTCGTCTCCTTCTCGGTGACAACGGACACCATCTCCGCTAGCACCGCACTACAGAGAGTGTCGAGCGCCATCATCTCCTCCTGTCGATCGTAGCTACCCTTCTTTACGACTATCCACAGGGCCCTTGCCTTCAACTTCACCTTCATCAGGAGCGCCCGACCCGAGTAGTTGGTCTTGGTGAGGACGGGGTAGCTACTTGAAAGTGCATCTAGGCTAATTCCCCGTGGGTTTTGATGATTAATGACAACACTTAAGGGACTAATGAGCATTGCAAGTGTGAGTACATGTGATTAAGAGATCTACGAAGATGGACACTCAAAAAGGAAAGAGAGGAGAAAAAGGCAAATGCACAAGAAGAATATAATTTAGGGTTTTTGATTTTTTTTGTGTTGAGTTTAGCCTTTGAGCATGAGTATGATCATAGAGTAGAGTGTTGAGAATCATCTAAGAGCTCATAGTCCGAGTTTAGGTTGAGTAGAGTGAAGAATTGAGATAGCTGTCGAAGTGTTCAGTCGACACTTCCCCCGGGCCTGCACTGGGCAGCCCGCGGAGGTTCTTTTTTCGGTGGGGTAGACTCTAGCGGAGAGCTTGCGCAGATGGACGAGTTAGTAAGAGCTTGACACGGCGAGTTTTACGTGGTTCAGGCTGCCGGAGCGTAAAACCCTACGTCCACGGCGAGCTATGGAGCTCGCTGTATTGCTTGCTGCTCGGGGCCGGAGGCCTGAGCTTGGGGGTGAGTTACAGCTTGAGAGTGTATGGCTAGCATATGAGTTGCAAAGTGCGAACCCTTGCAAACGTTGCCTACCCGAGCCTTTTATAGTCCAAGGCTCGGGTGGCTTACAAGGGGGCCCGGGACCCGACAGGTGGTCCCGGGGAGATTGCCTGCAGACTATCGTATCCGCAGTTATGTCGGTAGTTGTCTCTGGCGAAGGCTTCTGAGTCTTCGTCTTGCCGCCCTGCCCATGCCGCATGCTAGTCGTAGTGGTTGATGACGGCGGGGGCGGCAGGGGATGTCTTGTCGCTGTATTTATTGGCTGGCAGGTTCTGACACTGCGCGCCAGTCTGCGATGCGACTGGGCGCAACGGCACCTGACAGAGGTGTGCTCCGCGTCTTCGCTTGTTGGGAAGGCGCGGGTCTTGCATGATTTGTACGGTAAAGGCATGGCGCGCCTTTACTCCTGCTGCCTACCGCGCCGGGCGGCAGCACTGCTCTGCTGGCCACGTGTCGGACCCGGAGCTCTCCTCTGAGGAGAGGGGGGCTCCGGCTCCGCTGGACACGTGGAGTCTTCGGAGCTCACCACCGCGGAGGGGGTGTGGTCCGGCCTCCGGGGCCACGTGGCAGGCTCCGAGCTATCCTCCGTGGGGAGGGCTGCTCCGGCCCCGCTGGACACGTGGCGCCTTCAAACCTTGCCCTGCAGAGGGAGCGAGGTCCTTAGGAAGTTTTATGCTGTGCGCGGGGGTACCCGGTATTGAGGGTACCGACAGTGGCCCCCGGGCTCACCTTGGGGGAGGTAACGAGCCCGAGGTGGGGCCTTCTCCTACCCGCACACTTTCTTGTATTGAGTATTCCCTGTGCTGGCAGGGTCTTGACGGGTTCAGAGTTCAACCTCTGAGGAGAGGGTGAAGCCTGGCATCGGAGCTCTGCCCAGCTGCGGGGGCGGAGGTCCGGAAGTCATCGGAGCTCACGCTAGCGAAGGGCGTGAGGTCCGGAGGTCATCGGAGCTCAGGCCAGCGAAGGGCGTGAGGTCCGGCATCAGCGCTCGCCTCTGAAAGGAGGGCGAGGGCTGGCCTCGGAGCTCGGCCCAGTTGTGGGGGGCGGAGGCCCGGAAGTCCTCGGAGCTCAGGCCAGCGAAGGGCGTGAGGTCCGGCATCAGCGCTCGCCTCTGAAAGGAGAGCGAGGGCTGGCCTCAGAGCTCGGCCCAGCTGTGGGGGGCGGAGGTCTGGAAGTCATCGGAGCTCAGGCCAGCGAAGGGCGTGAGGTCCGGAGGTCATCGGAGCTCAGGCCAGCGAAGGGCATGAGGTCCGGAGGTCATCGGAGCTCAGGCCAGCGAAGGGCGTGAGGCCCGGCATCAGCGCTCGCATCTGAAAGGAGGGCGAGGGCTGGCCTCGGAGCTCGGCCCAGCTATGGGGGGCGGAGGTCCGGAAGTCATCGGAGCTCAGGCCAGCGAAGGGCGTGAGGACCGGAGGTCATCGGAGCTCAGGCCAGCGAGGGCGTGAGGTCCAGAGGTCATCGGAGCTCAAACCAGCGAAGGGCGTGAGGTCCGGCATCAGCGCTCGCCTCTGAAAGGAGGGCGAGGGCTGGCCTCGGAGCTCGGCCCAGCTATGGGGGGCGGAGGTCCGGAAGTCATCGGAGCTCAGGCCAGCGAAGGGCGTGAGGTCCGGCATCAGCGCTCGCCTCTGAAAGGAGGGTGAGGGCTGGCATCGGAGCTCGGCCCAGCTGCGGGGGCGGAGGTCCGGAAGTCATCGGAGCTCAGGCCAGCGAAGGGCGTGAGGTCCGGCATCAGCGCTCGCCTCTGAAAGGAGGGCGAGGGATGGCCTCGGAGCTCGACCCAGCTGTGGGGGGCGGAGGTCCGGAAGTCATAGGAGCTCGGGCCAGCGAAGGGCGTGAGGTCCGGAAGTCATCGGAGCTCAGGCGAGCGAAGGGCGTGAGGTCCGGAGGTCATCGGAGCTCAGGCCAGCGAAAGGCGTGAGGTCCGGAAGCCATCGGAGCTCAAGCCAGCGAAGGGCGTGAGGTCAGGCATCAGCGCTCGCCTCTGAAAAGAAGGCGAGGGATGGCCTCGGAGCTCGGCCCAGCTGTGGGGGCGGAGTCCGGAAGTCATCGGAGCTCAGGCCAACGAAGGGCGTGAGGTCCGGCATCAGCGCTCGCCTCTGAAAGGAGGGCGAGGGCTGGCCTCGGAGCAAGGCCTGGCTGTGGAGGCGGAGTCCGGAAGTCATCGGAGCTCAGGCCAACGAAGGGCGTGAGGTCCGGCATCAGCGCTCGCCTCTGAAAGGAGGGCGAGGGCTGGCCTTGGAGCTCAGTCTGGCTGTGGAGGCGGAGTCCGGCACTGCTCAGTGGTCCCCCCTTTCCTGTCCCTTAGTCTCATTTGGCTTACTGTCCCAGGCCGGAATACGGGGCTTGGGTAATCCAGTGCACTTGGTCCCAGAGGTCTGGCCCCAGCCCCAGTCAGGGTGTAACCGTTCGGCCCCCTGGTACTCAGACCGTAGCGCTGGGGGGCAGAGTGCGCATGCTTTGGGTGCAAGACCGGGCAAAGCAAGGCTCCTGACCCCCCGGTCTAGCGTAGGTCTTTTCTCGGAGGAGACCAACTGGCGGTACAGTACCCTTACAGGGGGAGATCCAAAAGGCCACCGGGCCTCTGGCAGGTACCCCAAACACTACCGCCTTCGGCAGGACGGCAAATATCGACTATGCATGAGAGCAGGAAAGAGGAACCGAGTGTACAATGGACGCACACTGTCTAGAGCGTGGGGAGCTGTTCATATAAATTAATGCGTAATTTTAAATAAACACCTAAGTAAGCATGGTGAACTTACTGGGGTAGCGTCGGAGCGCCTGTCTTCATGCAGAGCGGGTCATGCGTGGCTTCGTCGTACGCCAGACACGGGGGGACCCCCATGGCGATCTCAGGGGGAAGCATGGCTTTGACCCCGCATACCATGTGGAAGGGTAGTTCCCGTGACCCGGCCCTGGGAAGTCCGGCTGGCCCTCGACATGGAGGAGCCGGTATCCCCCGACGGCTCTGGGTGCGCGTCTGCACCGGTTGTGTGGGTCTGCTTGGCGTGGACCTGGCACGCATTGCATCCCTAACCGGTTTGACGGCGTCCAGGTGGCTCTCGGTCAGTAGGAGCCATGCCGGGTGGCTTAACCGACCAGCGTGCGGGACGATGAGCGTTCCCAGCACTCGCCTCCATGGACTACTGCGAGCTAGTCGCAGCCTTCCTCCTGGGTTATGCACCGCAATAGGATGTCGTGGCGCCACGCCAGTAAAGATACCAGCGCGTAGCACTTAGCCAACCGCACCACCCGTTCAGCGAATGCACGTTCATCAGGAAGGATGTCCTTCAAGGAGTCCCGGACCTCCGTGGTCCATGCATCGGGACTACTTGAGCTTCTGGATCTTGAGCACTGGGTTGCACGGAGTCCCCAGTGACGCTTATGATCCTTTGGCGGCATCCATGGTTGCAGGGCCGCCGGGACCGCCTAGCTTCGAGGCACTGGTTCAGCCCCCTTCGCCCGGCTCGGCGGACCGGGCTGTGGGCCGCGGCAACGTCCTCTCGAAGACTCCTTCGGGCATAGGGGCTCCGGTGGAGGCCTTCGTCGAGAGGTCGTCAGCTGCGGCCGTGCCAGCGCCCGGTACATGGCGCAGGTCCAAGGCGAGGAAGTCTTTCTCCAACATCTGCACGTGGAGCAGATAAGCAGCTAGCTACAGGTCACTGCAGGGGCATTCGCCCTTAACTTGCTTGATAATCAGCTGGGAGTCGCCCTGTGCCAACAACTGGCAAGCGCCCAGAGACAGGGCTGTCTGTAGGCCAAAGATGAGTGCTTCATACTCTATCATGTTGTTGGTTGCCTTGAAATTGAGATGCACCATGTACCCAGACTGCTCCCCCGATGGCATGAGAAACAGTACGCCGGCACCAGCCCCCTGCTTTCGCGAGGAGCCGTCGAAGAAGAGCGTCCAGTGAGGCCCGGTGAAGACCGAAGCTCGGTGCTTTGGTTCACCGTCTTCGTGGCCCCCTGGGTCAGCCTTCGTTGGCGTCCACTCCGCCACAAAGTCAGCCAGTGCTTGGCTCTTGGCTGTCTGACGTGGCCGGGAGCTCAGCTTGAACTCCGCCGTCTTCGGGCTGTCTTCCGGCTTTGGAAGCTGGCAGTGAGTGCCAATGACGCCCGTCTTCTGCCCCAGCGCACTTGTCCGCCAGGCTAAAGAGCCCCGAGATGTCTTGCACCTTCCTGGTGGCCAACTTCTGGAGCATCTTCTTGTCCCTCACACCTTGTCGGAATGCGACCACCGCTGATGCATTCGGGATGTGGGGGATGGTGTTGCGTACCTGGGAGAACCGCTGGATGAAGGAGCGCAGCGACTCCCCAGGTTGTTGCTGGATGGCATGGAGGTCGAGCTCCGTGCCAGGCCGGGTGTAGAAACTGCCGAAGTTGGCGGTGAACTGCCGGCAGAGCTCTCCCCAGGAAGTTATGGAACCCTGGGGGAGGTTCATGAGCCAAGACTGAGCTGGGCCGGTCAAGGCGACGGGGAAGTAGTTGGCCATGACAGCCTCGTCCCCTCCTGCGGCAAGTACGGCGGTGGAGTAGATCTGGAGGAACTCCGCCGGGTTGACGCTGCCGTCGTACTTCTCGGGCAGGTGCGGGCGAAACTTGCGTGGCCATCTCGCGAAGCAAAGGTGGGGTGCAAGAGCTGCACATCCTGCTCCTGCTGCCGCAGGTATTGGCAGTGCGAACGCTTGGTTCACACTTGGCACCGTGTATCCCGGCATGGGCAAGGCTGCACCATAGACCGGGGGCGCTGCTTGCGGCGCACATGGTTGTGGCATATGCAGCGCGGCGTATGCCCGAGGCAGGGCTCGCGTGGCGAAGACCTGCCCTTCAGGTTGTGTCGAGGCCGACGACATGCTGTCGCCAGCCTCATGGTTGCGACGCCTTTCTCGGCGTCGCTCGAGGTACACTCAGGCGTCCTGGCCCAAGTGGCACCGTTCCAGCTCCCTTCTCAGGTCCGTCGACAGGAGCCTGGAGGAGCTGGAATCCGCCGTTAGCCCGTCAACCGTGGGCGTGCGTGTCAGCGACACAGCCGGTTGTCCTGGGCGCCGTCCTCGCCGAAACCGAGGATTCGCGGTGGCGACGACGAGGCGGTCCACCTCGCGGACCCATTGCTGGGTCGCTGAATGGGGTGCATCCCCCGCAGGTGGGTTGTGCAGCAGCGCTCTTGCTGCAGCTAGCGCACCTCCATGGTGTACGCTCAGCGCTGCTGAAGATCTCACACTGACCGGGGCCTGCATAGCCGGAGTCGGCGTTGCCGGAGTCGGCTGCTGGCTACCAGCTTGTGCCGACACACTCCGTCCTGAGTGTGTCGACATGTACTCCCCAGTGGTCACGGTTCGCCGTGAACGCGGAGGGGGAGAGTTTGCCGCTAAAGGAAGCTTGGTCATCTTCGTCGGCGGAAACTCATCGCGCTAGGAGAAAAGCCCCCTACCTGGCGCGCCAAATGTCGAAGTGTTCAGTCGACACTTCCCCCGGGCCTGCACTGAGCAGCCCGCGGAGGTTCTTTTTTCGGTGGGGCTAGACTCTAGCGGAGAGCTTGCGCAGATGGACGAGTTAGTAAGAGCTTGACACGGCGAGTTTTACGTGGTTCAGGCCGCTGGAGCGTAAAACCCTACGTCCACGGCGAGCTATGGAGCTCGCTGTATTGCTTGCTGCTCGGGGCCGGAGGCCTGAGCTTGGGGGTGAGTTACAGCTTGAGAGTGTATGGCTAGCGTATGAGTTGCAAAGTGCGAACCCTTGCTAACGTTGCCTACCCGAGCCTTTTATAGTCCAAGGCTCGGGTGGCTTACAAGGGGGGCCCGGGACCCGACAGGTGGTCCCGGGGAGATTGCCTGCAGACTATCGTATCCGCAGTTATGTCGGTAGTTGTCTCTGGCGAAGGCTTCTGAGTCTTCGTCTTGCCACCCTGCCCATGCCGCATGCTAGTCGTAGTGGTTGATGACGGCGGGGGCGGCAGGGGATGTCTTATCGCTGTATTTATTGGCTGGCAGGTTCTGACACTGCGCGCCAGTCTGCGATGCGACTGGGCGCAACGGCACCTGACAGAGGTGTGCTCCGCGTCTTCGCATCTTGGGAAGGCGCGGGTCTTGAATGCTTTGTACGGTAAAGGCATGGCGCGCCTTTACTCCTGCTGCCTACCGCGCCGGGCAGCAGCACTGCTCTGCTGGCCACGTGTCGGACCCGGAGCTCTCCTCTGAGGAGAGGGGGGGCTCCGGCTCCGTTGGACACATGGAGCCTTCGGAGCTCACCCCCGCGGAGGGGGTGTGGTCCGGCCTCCGGGGCCACGTGGCAGGCTCCGAGCTATTCTCCGTGGGGAGGGGTGCTCCGGCCCCGCTGGACACGTGGCGCCTTCAAACCTCGTCCCTGCAGAGGGAGCGAGGTCCTTAGGAAGTTTTATGCTGTGCGCGGGGGTACCCCGTATTGAGGGTACCGACAATAGCCCTGGGAATAGGGTCAGACTTGTCTGAGTTGGAGGGCCGGACTAGTCCGGTACATCGGACTGATCTGATGTAGAATGGAACAAGAGGGTCTGTGTGAGTTTGGACTTGTCCGGAGTGGAAGGCCGGACTAGTCCAAAGAATCAGACTAATCCGATATAGAATGGAACAAGAGTTTCTGTGTGAGTTTGGACTTGTCTGTCTGGGGACAGACTAGTCTCTGGAGAAAGTGTCTGAGCTCTTCAGGAGCTAAGTCCTGAAGGTTTAGACTAGTCCATTTGCAACCAGAACAGGAGTTTCTGTATGAGATCAGACTAGTCCTCTGTTGTCGGACTAGTCTGTTTGGAACTAGGAAGTAGCTGCAGGGACTAAGTCTTGGATGGCCGGACTTGTCCACCCATGGAGGTCGGACTAGTCCGGTGGACCAGACTTGTCCGTTCTTGTCGAAGTGTTCGGTCGACACTTCCCCCGGGCCTGCACTGGGTAGCCCGCGGAGGTTCTTTTTTCGGTGGGGCTAGTTCCTTGCGGAGAGCTTGCGCGGATGGACGAGTTAGTAAGAGCTTGACACGGTGAGTTTTACGTGGTTCAGGCCGCCGGAGCGTAAAACCCTACGTCCACGGCGAGCTATGGAGCTCGCTGTATTGCTTGCTGCTCAGAACCAGAGTCCTGAGCTTGGGGGTGAGCTACAGCTTGGGTGTGAATGGCTAGCGTATGAGTTGCACAGATGTGAACCCTTGCTATCGTCGCCTACCCGAGCCTTTTATAGTCCAAGACTCGGGTGGCTTACAAGGGGGCCCGGGACCCGACAGGTGGTCCCGGGGAGATTGTCTATCATCTACCGTATCTGCAGTTATGCCGGTAGTTGTCTCTGGCGAAGGCTTCTGAGTCTTTGTCTTGCAGCCCTGCCCATGCCGCATGCTAGTCGTAGTGGATGATGATGGCGGGGGCGGCATGGGATGTCTTGTCGCTGCGTTTATTGGCTGGCAGGCTCTGACACCGCGCGCCAGTCTATGATGCGATTGGGTGCAACGGCACATGACAGAGGCGTGCTCCGCGTCTTGGGAAGACGCGGGCCTTGAATACCTTGTACGGGCAAGGTATGGGGCGTCTTTACGCCCGCTGCCTATCGCTCGGGGGCAGGCAGCGCCGTTCTGCTGGCCACGTGGCGGGCCCGGAGCCCTCCTCAGAGGAGAGGGGGGTCCGGCTCCGCAGGACACATGGAGCCTTCGTACCTCTCACCGCAGAGGGGGAGGTTCAGCTTCTGTTGGCCACGTGGCGAGCCCAGAGCTCTTCTCTGAGGAGAGGGAGGTCCGGCCCCGCCGGATACGTGGCACCCTCGGACCTCTCCCCCGCGGAGGGGGAGGTCCGGCTTCTGTATGCCACATGGCGGGCCCGGAGCTCTCCTCTGAGGAGAGGGAGGTCCGGCCCCGCCGGACGCGTGGCGCCTTCAGAGCTCTCCCTGCGGAGAAGGGCGAGTTCCTTAGACATTTTCCCCTGTGCGCGGGGGTACCCCATATCGCGGGTACCGACAGTGGCCCCCGGGCCCATCTCGGGAGAGATAGCGAGCCTGAGGTGGGACCTCCGTCTCTTTCGATCCGCGCACTTTCTCTAAGTCCCGAATTGACCGCTGCCGGAGCACGAATGGCTGCGGGATCGTGGGAGCGTGCACCCACTTGATGGTTGCTTTTACTGCTGCGGTTCCCAAGACTGCCACTTCCGCATGTTGCGGCGCTTTCTCCCGGAACCGCCGAAGCGCCCTGCCGGCTTGTCTTCTGGGGCGACTGACTCCCCGACCCACCGTTTCAGTTGGCGGCTTGGGTCCACCTGTCATCGGCGCCCGGTCTTGGAGCCAACGCGGTCGCCGATGCAATGTTCTTGGAGGTTTTTGAATCACCTCGAACCATTCCTGGAAAGTTTTAAAAGGGGATCTCACCCGCATCACGACTTCCCTTCGCATTTCCTAGCGCTCGTACTTCCCTTGAACTCTTGCGCCCCGGCTTTCCTGCCCTTGTGCCCTCTTTCGCCATGGCTTCCAACTTGCTCCCGACGCGCCTCGTTCGTTCTTCCGAGCTTGGGCCAGTGCGCAGGCTGCTGGGCTGGCGCTCAGAAGAACAAAAACACCGACTTCGCCGAGGATCTCTACCCCTGGTCCTGGAAAAGGGGGAGATAGTCTTTGTCGAAGTGTTCTGTCGACACTTCCCTCGGGCCTGCACTGGGCAGCCCGCGGAGGTTCTTTTTTCGGTGGGGCTAGTCTCTAGCGGAGAGCTTGCGCAGATGGACGAGTTAGTAAGAGCTTGACACGGCGAGTTTTACGTGGTTCCGGCCGCCGGAGCGTAAAACCCTACGTCCACGGCGAGCTATGGAGCTCGCTGTATTGCTTGCTGCTCAGGACCGGAGTCCTGAGCTTGGGGGTGAGTTACAGCTTGAGAGTGTATGGCTAGCGTATGAGTTGCAGAGTGCGAACCCTTGCTATCGTCGCCTACCCGAGCCTTTTATAGTCCAAGACTCATGCAGCTTACAAGGGGGGCCAGGACCCGACAGGTGGTCCCGGGAAGATTGTCTATTATCTACCGTATCTGCAGTTATGCCGGTAGTTGCCTCTGGTCGAAGGCTTCTGAGTCTTCATCTTGCCGCCCTGCCCATGCCGCATGCTAGTCGTAGTGGTTGATGACGGCGCAGGCGGCACGGGATGTCTTGTCGTGGTGTTTATTGGCAGACAGGTTCTGACACCGCGCGCCAGTCTGTGATGCGACTGGGCGCAACGGCACCTGACAGAAGCGTGCTCCGCGTCTCCACGTCTTGGGAAGATGCGGGCCTTGAATACCTTGTACGGGTAAGGTATGGGGCGTCTTTACGCCCGCTGCCTATCGCTCGGGGGCAGGCAGCGCCGCTCTGCTGCCACGTGGCGGGCCCGGAGCTCTCCTCTGAGGAGAGGGAGGTCCGGCCCCGCTGGACGCGTGGCGCCTTCGGACCTCTCTCCCGCGGAGGGGGAGGTCCGGCTTCTGAATGCCACGTGGCGGGCCCGGAGCTCTCCTCTGAGGAGAGGGAGGTCCGGCCCCGCCGGATGCGTGGCGCCTTCGGAGCTCTCCCTGCGGAGAAGGGCGAGTTCCTTAGGCATTTTCCCCTGTGCGAGGGGTACCCCATATCTCAGGTACCGACAGTGGCCCCCGGGCCCATCTTGGGGGAGATAGCGAGCCCGAGGTGGGACCTCCGTCTCTTCCAATCCGCGCACTTTCTCTAAGTCTCGAATTGACCGCTGCCGGAGCACGAACGATCGCGGGATCGTGGGAGCGTGCGCCCACTTGATGGCTGCTTTTACTGCGGCGGTTCCCAAGACTGCCACTTCTGCACGTTGCAGCGCTTTCTTCGGGAACCGCCGAAGTGCCTTGCCGGCTCATCTTCTCAGGAGACTGACTCCTTGACCCACCGCTTCAGTTAGGTGGCTTGGGTCCACCCGTCATCGGCACTTGGTCTAGGAACCGAAGCGATTGCCGATGCGGGGTATTCGAAGAGTTCCGAATCGGTTGGAATTGCACCCGGGGAGGTGTGAAACGAAACCCCCATGTGGGTACACCCCCCTTATAAGGCTTCCTACCCCTGCGCCTCCCTCGAGTCTCTGCAGTCTTGTCTTCTTCCATGGCTCTTAACTCGCTTTATGGGGGGAGATTCGCTCTCGGTCCCCTGCAGCGATGGCGTCCGCACCGAGCCTGGGACTCAGGGAGCCTGCCTGCCCTGCCTCTGAGGGTGGCGCCACCAAGGGGTCTCTGGTTTGTCCTCCCGACGGTGCCCTTCCTTGGTGACGGCAGGCAGAAAGCTTCTTGGCGTTGCGTCCCTTCCCAGGTGGTGGAGTCTTCAAAGAAACCGCTGAAGCACCGAGGAGAATCCCAGGCGGCAGAGTCTCCGGGAAGACCGCTGAAGCTGCGGAGGGGGGGGCCTCAGGAGCACCCTTGATGACACCAGCTTTTGCGCAGGTGATGAGGGAAGGAGGCTCCAGGGGCAGCCTTGATGACACCGGCTTTTGCGCCGATGATGAGGGAACTTCAGGAGAAGGAAACCGCCGATGCACCATGGAGGATCCCAGACGGCAGAGTCTCCAGGAAGACC
Source organism: Neostapfia colusana (assembly GCA_030760725.1). NCBI lineage: Eukaryota > Viridiplantae > Streptophyta > Magnoliopsida > Poales > Poaceae > Neostapfia > Neostapfia colusana. The sequence continues at coordinate 16,233,377 of JASWHV010000017.1, read as the reverse complement.
GCTGAATACTGTGGACGGGGCCTCAGGTGCTCCCTTGGTGTCACCGGCTTTTGCGCCGGTGATGAGGGAGGCGATTCCTGCGCTCGGGTCATAGAGCGAGAGAGAGTTCCGCCAGGGCTGAAGCCTGGTGATGCGGCCGTTCTTGCAACTTCTGGATTCTGGTCTTGTCAGGAGACCCTTGGGACTTGTTTCTTTCTTTTTATCGAGTCTGTAGTCCAGCTCATGGAGCCTCGCATAGTTTGACTCTTTAAGATATTTGCGTCTGTGACGCTCCTTCTCGGCTTTGCCTGACTGAGTCCTTAGCTCCGCAAGGTATTCAGAGGCCATTTCCAATCTCGGAGCTCTGCATAGACACCCTCCCCGGGTCCTAACCGTGTTAGGGGCCCCCGGGGGTCTCCGGATCCCGCCCTTTGGGGAGCTCCAAATCTGCCTGCCACGTGGCGGGTCTGGACCCCCTCCTTAAGAGGCGGGAGCTCCGGCCATGTTGGACACGTAGAGCTTTCGGAGCCCTCCCACCGAGGGGGGAGGTCCTGTTTCTGCCTGCCACGTGGCGAGCCCGGAGCCCTCCTCAGGGGAGGCGAGAGCTTCGGACCCGCTGGACACGTGGGGCCTTCGGGCCTCGCCCCTGCTGAAGGGGCGGGGCCCGGTCCTTCCAGTCCTGGGCCGGTGCTGCTGATAGCTCCTTTCCCCCCGCTTTATGTAGTCCCTGTCACCATAGCCTGGAGGCCATGCACAAAGGTAGAGGAAACGTAATTCTCCTTGGGGGCCCCCCCTCCCTTATCTCATAGTCTTATTTGACTTATAGCCCCTAACCATATGCTTGGTGCTTGGGGACTGTAGAGAGGGGGAGCCGAGCACATGGCAACCATGCACTGCAAGGGTGGTTAAAAAACTTAATACACAATTTAAATGAGTACGAGGAAAGAGCAAAGTAGAGCAGATTTCTTTTCGCACAACTTTCCATAGGAGGAAGGCAGGCTAAACATGGAGGCCACGACCCGCCCCATTAAGAGGGGAAGCAAGACTCTACGCGCTTGGAGTCGGAACCAGGCAAAGCTGAACGTAGTCCTGTACCGTCCCCTGGGGCTTAGCTGCTCCGAGCGCTGCTCCTGGACTCTATGGAGTTTATTACGAAAAGAAAGTACTGTTATATTTTTGCTCTACGGGTAGAACTTACGGAGGTGTTCTATGTTCCAAGGGTTCGGGAGCAGGTCCCCATCCACGGTGGAAAGGCGCACACACCCGGGGAGGCATACTTTTGTGACTCGGAAGGGGCCTTCCCAACTAGGGTAGAGTTTGTGGGCCCCTTCGCGAGAAAGTATGCGCCGCAACACCAGGTCACCTTCTGCAGCTCCTGGGCACGCACAGACCTCTGGTGGTAGCGCAGAAGCGCTTGTCTGTACCGCGCGTTACGGAGTGCTGCATGTAATCGGACCTCGTCGACGAGGTCGATTTCTCCACGCCGGAGGTTGTCCTGCGCGGTTTCGTCGTAAGCCCAGACACGGTGAGACTTCATGGTGATTTCTGGGGGAAGTACAGCTTCGGCCCCATACACCATGAAGAAGGGTGTCTCCCCGGTGGCCCGGCTCTGGAATGTCCGGTTAGCCCATAGTGTGCTCGGAAGCTCATCTACCCAATTGGCACCATGTTTCTTCAGGCTGGCGAAGGTGCGAGTCTTAAGGCCCCGGAGAATCTCAGCGTTGGCCCTCTCAACTTGCCCATTGCTCCTTGGGTGGGCGACAGAGGCATAGCATACCTGAATACCAAGGCCCTCGCAGTAGTCTTGGAATGCTGCGCTGGTGAACTGGGTCCCGTTGTCGGTGATGATTCTGTTCGGGACCCCGAACCGGCAGACAATAGACTTGATGAACTTTACTGTGGATTGTTTGTTGATGGTGACAACTAGTGTAGCTTCCATCCACTTGGTGAACTTGTCGATGGCGACATAGAGGTATCGGAATCCCCCGACGGTTCTGGGAAATGGTCCCAGGATGTCCAGCCCCCATACGGCAAATGTCCATGAGGGCGGGATCATCTGTACCGCCTGAGCCGGTGTATGGATCTGTTTGGCGTGGAACTGGCACGCCTTGCAGCTCTCGACCAGCTTGACGGCATCCTGGAGTGCTGTCGGCCAGTAGAAGCCATGCCGGAAGGCTTTACCGACAAGCGTGCGTGAGGAAGAGTGGCTTCCACATTCGCCTCCATGGATCTCAGCGAGCAAGTCGCAGCCTTCCCCCTGGGTTATGCACCGCAATAGGATGTGGTTGGCGCCACGCCGGTAGAGATCCCCCTCTACCAGCGCGTACCTCTTAGCCATACGCACAATCCGTTCAGCGGTTGCATGTTCATCAGGGAGGATATTGTCCTTCAAGTAGTCCCGGATCTCCGTGATCCATGCATCGGGTCTGACTTGAGCTTCTGGATCTTGAGCACTGGGTTGCACGGAGTCCCCAGTGACGCTTATGATCCTTGGCGGCATCCATGGCTGTAGGGCCGCCGGGACCGCCAGCTTCGATGTGCTGGTCAAGCCCCCTTCGCCCGGCTCGGCGGGCTGGGCTGTAGTCCGCAGCAACGTCCTCTTGAAAACTCCTTCGGGCGCGGGGGCTCCGGTGGAAGCCTTCGTTGAAAGGTTGTCAGCTGCGGCATTACCGGCGCGCGGTACGTGATGCAGGTCCAAGGCGAGGAATTCTTTCTCCAACATCTGCACGTGAAGCAGATACGCAGCTAGCTGCGGGTCATTGCAGGAGCATTCGCCATTGACTTGCTTGATGACCAGTTGGGAGTCGCCCTGTGCCAACAACTGGCGAGCGCCTAAAGACAGGGCTGTCTGCAGGCCAAAGATGAGTGCTTCATACTCCGCCATGTTGTTGGTTGCCTTGAAATTTAGACGCACCATATACCCAAACTGTTCCCCCGATGGCATGAGGAGCAGTACACCGGCACCGGCCCCCTGCTTTCGTGAGGAGCCGTCGAAGAAAAGTGTCCAGTGGGGTTCGGTGAAGACCGGAGCTTGGTGCTATGGCTCACCGCCTTCATGGCCCCCTGGGTCAGTCTTCGTTGGTGTCCACTCCGCCACAAAGTCAGCCAATGCTTGGCTCTTGACTGCATGGCGTGGGAGGAAGTCCAGCTCAAACTCCGCCAGCTCCGCCGCCCATTTAGCAACGTTGCCAGTCACGTGGGGGCTGTGAAGAATTGTCTTCAGCGGATACGAGGTGACTACCGAGACCTGGTGGGCCTGGAAGTAATGGCGGAGCTTCCTGGAGGCCACGAGCACCGCATACAGCAGCTTGTGGACTTCTAGGTACCTTGTCTTGGCATCATGAAGTACTTCGCTGATGTAGTAGACAGGCCTCTGTATAATGGTTCGAGCCCTCTCTCTTAGGCTTGGGAGGTCCTCGTCCGTTGGCCCTGGCCCGTCGGAGGTGAGTGGACCCACGAGGGCCTCCGGGAACTGGGACCCGGAGGCCCTTAAGCTATCTTGACTATCCGGGAGCTCCAGGGGGTCTTGAGGGACCTCCGGGAGGTCCCAATTGGCCCCCGGGGATTTATCTCGGGGGTCCGGGAGACCGCCCTGGACCTCCGGGGGGTCCGAGAGACCGCCTTGGCCCTGCGGGGCCTCCTAGCGTCTATCTTCTGCTACCGGAGCATGTTGCGAAGGTGAGGGGTCTGGCCGCTCTGCGATGAGGACCATACTCACCACTTCTGTTGTTGCCGCAATGTAGAGCAGCAGGTGCTCCCCGGGCTCAGGGGCTACCATGATAGGTAGGGTCGTCAGGAGTCGCTTCAACTCCTGGAAAGCCTCTTCTGCTTTGTCAGTCCAGGCAAAAGGGCCTGACTTGCGCAGGAGCTTAAAGAAAGGGAGTGCCCGCTCTGCTAGCCTCGGTATAAACCGACTCAGCGCGGCTAGACATCCCGTGAGTCTCTGAACAACCTTGACGCGGGCAGGGGGCCGCATCAAGTCGATGGCCTTGATCTTCTCTGGGTTGGCCTCAATCCCTCGGTGCGAGACCAGGAACCCTAAGAGCTTCCCAGAGGACACGCCGAACACACATTTATCTGGGTTCAGCTTGGTGCGCGTAGAGCGCAACTTGTCAAAGACTAAGGCTAGGTTATCTAGCAAAGATGAACCCTGCTTGACCTTGACAACTATGTCATCGACGTACACCTCAACTAGGTCTCTTATTAACTCCCCAAAGGTTTTGTGCATCGCCCACACAAAGGTGGGGAGTGCATTCTTTAGGCCGTAAGGCATAGACACATAGCAATAAAGGCCGTCTACTGTGATGAAGGAGGTGTGCTCCTCGTCCTCTCTAGACATGGGGATCTGATGGAAACCCGAGTAGGCGTCTAGGAAGCACAGCATATCACAGCCTGACGTTGAGTCTACTATTTGATCTATTCTAGGGAGAGGGAATGGATCTTTGGGACATGTCTTATTGAGACTGGCGTAGTCGATGCACATCCGGAGCTTCCCGCCGGCCTTCGGGACAACGACGGGGTTCGCCAACCACCGGGGGTGGTGGACCTCCCGTATGAAGCCAGCGTCCAGCAGCTTCTCGATGGACTGCTTATGGGGCTTCTGTTGAACCGGCCGGGCGTCGGGGAAGACTTTCAAGTGGTGCTCGATCACCTCCCTGGGGATCCCCGGCATCTGTGACGGCTACCATGCAAACACGTCGACGTTGTGCCGGAGGAAGGTGACGAGCGTGCCTTCCTATTTGCTATCCAGGCCCCCGGCTACCCGGGTGGTCTGGGTAGCTTCGGTGCCGACTTGGACGACCTTTAAGGGGACGCCGCCCTCGTCGAGAGGTTGCACGCGGGGTGCTGTGGCGGAAGCACGGTGACGTGCGCTCGGTCCGGCTCCGTATTGCCGGGGGCTGATGCCCCAGCTGTTGCGAGCGCTTGGAGCTTCTCTAGGGCCGACACTGCAGCAGTGCGGTCCCCACGAATCCTGAGGACGCCCGTCGGTGTTGGCATCTTCAGGACGAGGTAGCCGTAGTGGGCTACAGCCATGAACCGGTACAGGGCTGGCCTGCCGATTATGGTGTTGAAGGGGAGGTCTATCTCCGCTACGTCGAACAGAATGTACTCTGTCCGATAGCTGTCCGGAGCCCCGAAGGTCACCGGGAGGCTAATGTTGCCGCAGGGGATGACCTGTCCCGGCCCTACCCCTGAGAACGGGCTCGACGGGGTGAGCTTGGCCATCGGGACCTGCAGCTTCTGGAAGGCTGCACGGCTGATGAGGTTCAGCCCAGCTCCTCCATCTACCAAAACGTGGTACATTCTCACGTTGGCGATGGTAGGGGCTACCAGGAGCGGTAGTTGGCCGGCCCCAGCCATGTTCCTGGGGCAGTCGGTGGCGTCAAAGCTGATGGGGGTCCCCATCCACTTAAGGTGCGGTGCAGCACTTGGGAGTGGCGCCACCGACGCTACCGCTCGGCGCAGAGTCTTGACTGCGCTTCGGGACGAGGGGTCGGCAGACCCGCCGTATATGACGTAGAGCTTCTTCCGACGCTCATCATCACTGGAGCTGGAGTCCTCATGATTGCGTGCCGCCTTCACAACACACTGAGGCTCCTGGATCTCCTCTAGGTGGTCGATATTGTCTGGAACATCCACCCTCTGTTCGTCTTCCTTTGGACGGAAGGGCAGGGCATCAGCCCGCTGCCGCTTCCCCTTGCGGAAGCGCTCTGCGAGCCTTCGGATCTCCCGACACTCGGAAGTAGTGTGGCGACAGCTGCCGTGCACGGGGCACATATTGTCTTGATTACCTTCTGGGATTGGTGACCTTCGCTGCCTCTTGTCGGGGCGCGGCCCCCGAGCCCCACTGAGAGTCGCTGCAGTGACGACTGGGGCTGCGGCCAGTGATCTTATCTTGCTTCTGCCTCGACCCTCGGTCTTCCTGCTGCCTCCATAGGGAGTAGGACCAGATCCGGGCAGTCCTCCTGTCTCGGAGGATGGTTGTGAGTGCCAGTTCCGTCCTTCAGCTGCTCTGGCGCACTTGTCCGCCAAGCTGAAGAGCTCTGAGGCATCGCGGACCTCCCTGGTCGCGAGTTTCTCAAGCATCTTCTTGTCTCGGACACCTTGCCGGAACGCCACCACCACAGAAGCATTTTGAATGCGTGGGATGGTGTTCCGCACCTGGGAGAACCGCTGGATGAAAGAGCGCAGCGACTCCCCAGGTTGTTGCTGGATGGCGTGGAGGTCGAGCTCCGTGCCAGGCCGGGTGTAGGAACTGCCGAAGTTGGCTATGAACTGCAGGCAAAGCTCTCCCCAGAAAGTTACGGAACCCTGGGGGAGGTTCATGAGCCAAGACCGGGCTGGGCCAGTCAAGGCGACAGGGAAGTAATTGGCCATGACGGCTTCATTCCCTCTTGCGGCAAGTACGGCGGTGGAGTAGATCTGGAGGAACTCCGCCGGGTTGACGCTGCCGTCGTACTTCTCGGGCAGGGGTGGCCGAAACTTGCGCGGCCACTTTGCGAAGCGAAGGTGGGGCGCGAGGGCCGCACACCCTGCTTCTGTCGCCGCAGGTTCTGGTGCCGCGAACGCTTGGTTCGCACTGAGCACCGCGTGCCCCGGTATGGGCAAGGCTGCACCATAGGCCGGGGGTGCCATCTGCAGGACATATGACTGTGGCATATTCTGCACGGCGTAGGCCTGGGGCAGAGATCGCGTGACGAAGGTCTGCTCTTCAGACTGGGTCGAGGCCGACGTCATGCTGTCGTCAGCCTCTTGGTAGCGGCGCCTTTCTCAGCGCTGCTCGAGGTATGCCCGGGCATCTTGACCCAGGCGACACCGCTCCAGCTCTGTCCTCAGATCTGTCGATTGGGGCTTGGTAGAGCTGGAGTCTGCCGTCTGCTCGTCAACCAATGGTGCGCGCATCAGAGACATGACCGGTTGGCCAGAGCGTCGTCCCCGCCGAAGTCGAGGGTTTGCGGCGGCGACGACGAGACGGTCTACCTCGCGGATCCACTGCCGGGTCGCTGCCTGAGGCGCGTCCCCAGCGGGCGGATTGTACAGTAGCGCTCTCGCTGCAGCTAGGTCACCCCCACTGGGTACGCCCAGCGCTACTGAAGACTTGATGCTGGTTGGAGCCTGCATTGCCGGGGTCGGCGCTGCCAGAGCCGGTTGCTGGCTCCCAGCTTGTACCGACACACTCCGTCCCGAGTGTGTCGACATGTACTCCCCCCTGGTCGCGGTTGGCCGCAGAGGCGAGGGGGGAGAGTTCGCCGCTGAAGGAAGCTTGGTCATCTTCGTCAGCGGAAACTCGTCGCGCAAGGGAAAAGCCCCCTTCCTGGCGCACCAAATGTCAAAGTGTTCTGTCGACACTTCCCTCAGGCCTGCACTGGGCAGCCCGCGGAGGTTCTTTTTTCGGTGGGGCTAGTCTCTAGCGGAGAGCTTGCGCAGATGGACGAGTTAGTAAGAGCTTGACACGGCGAGTTTTACGTGGTTCAGGCCGCCGGAGCGTAAAACCCTACGTCCACAGCGAGCTATGGAGCTCGCTGTATTGCTTGCTGCTCAGGGCCGGAGTCCTGAGCTTGGGGGTGAGTTACAGCTTGAGAGTGTATGGCTAGCGTATGAGTTGCAAAGTGCGAACCCTTGCTATCGTCGCCTACCCGAGCCTTTTATAGTCCAAGACTCGGGCAGCTTACAAGGGGGGCCGGGACCCGACAGGTGGTCCCAGGAAGATTGTCTATTATCTACCGTATCTGCAGTTATGCCGGTAGTTGCCTCTGGTCGAAGGCTTCTGAGTCTTCATCTTGCCGCCCTGCCCATGCCGCATGCTAGTCGTAGTGGTTGATGACGGCGCAGGCGGCACGGGATGTCTTGTCGCGGTGTTTATTGGCTGACAGGTTCTGACACCGCGCGCCAGTCTGTGATGTGACTGGGCGCAACGGCACCTGACAGAAGCGTGCTCCGCGTCTCCGCATCTTGGGAAGACGCGGGCCTTGAATACCTTGTACGGGTAAGGTATGGGGCGTCTTTACGCCCGCTGCCTATCGCTCGGGGGCAGGCAGCGCCGCTCTGCTGCCACGTGGCGGGCCCGGAGCTCTCCTCTGAGGAGAGGGAGGTCCGACCCCGCTGGACGCGTGGCGCCTTTGGACCTCTCTCCTGCGGAGGGGGAGGTCCGGCTTCTGAATGCCACGTGGCGGGCCCGGAGCTCTCCTCTGAGGAGAGGGAGGTCCGGCCCCGCCGGACGGGTGGCGCCTTTGGAGCTCTCCCTGCGGAGAAGGGCGAGTTTCTTAGGCATTTTCCCCTGTGCGCGGGGGTACCCCATATCTCAGATACCGACAGTCTTCTTCACTGCTTATGCTCTGGGTGGGTTTGTTCCACCGATTTCTTCCTTCTTTGTCACCCTGCTGGAGACATATGGTCTCCAGCTCCACCATCTTTTCCCCAACTCTTTCGCAATGGCTGCTGTTTTTGTCCACTTCTGCAAGATGTTCGTGGGGGTGCATGCTTCCGTGACGCTCTTCCGCTACTTCTTTGTGTTGCGGACGACTGGGCGCGGCTCGAAGACTCAGATGGGGGCATACTACTTTCAGCATCGCTGCAAGGACCCCAGGGTCTCTGGATACCTCTTGCCCTTCAGCGCATCAAGGTGGGAAAACTGGAGGGAGAGCTGCGTGGTAGTGCAGACCGATGAGCACGATCGCCTACAACTCCCAACCGCCAGCCCAACCACCGACCGTCGCTTCTGGGAGGAGATCCCTGAGCTGGAGCAGGAGTACTTCCCGGTCTTGGAGCGGATCCGGTTCTTGGCCAACGAGGGGCTGACGTCTCTGATGGTGCTGATGGACTTTATGTCGCGCCGTATTGCACCCCTGCAGCAGCGTAGCCGCCCAGCATGGTACTACACCGGCGAGCAGGACTGTACCAGGCTGGAGAGGGGCCCCGGCTCTGACCCTTCCGACGAGGAGCTGAACGAGATGGTGGGCAAGGTGAGCGGTGACTATATTCCCAGTGGCGACCCCACCCTTCCGCCCTCTGCCACCCCCCTCTTCTTGGAGCCACAGAGGAGGTCAGAGCTCCTGCGGAAGATGCCAAACCTTGACGACATCGGGATCGCCGTCCGGCAGGTCGGGGATGCCTTCCGGGGTATCACCATTCCAGGAGCCGAGCACTCCGGGTCAGGGCATGAGGCATCTGCTGCTGTCAAACCCTCCCCCAGAGCCGACCGAACTCAAGCCGCTGACAAAGGGAAGGGAAAGGAGCCGGCCCCCGGGCATCCGGAGAAGAAACGCGCCCGATCTCCTCTGAGGGCGCCGCCTGCGCCGAGTCAGGGTGCCGGAGCTACTTTGCTCCCATCTCCCGGGGGTGCTGGTCCATCGGGTGGCGACCCGAAGAGGCCCCGGGTGTCCCTCCCCGGCGTGTCTCTCCACAAACAGCGGTCGTCCGAGTCAGCCCAAGTACCTCGCCATCCTTCCTCAAGCGGAGGGGTTTCCAGGACGGATGCTGGTGGGGCGATGCCGGCAAGCGTGCCAGGGATCTAGGCGTCACGTTCCGCGACCGTTCCAGCCGCTGGTCCCGGCGGTTCAGCTACAGCCCAGAGGCCAGTGCTGCAAGCCCGTTGGAGCGCTCATGCCGCCCAGTAAGTGTTGCTCTCTCTGGCTTGTAGGAGCAGAGCTCTTGTCTCCTCTCTTAGCCTGAGGGCTTTCTCTTCTTGCAGGGACCGACCAGCTGCCGGGGGCGGGCCTCTTACCCAGCCGCCTTCAACCGACGGAGGCTCCGCACCTCAGCTCCTGGGGACCTTGGTGGCTCCCACGGTCCCCAAATCGACGGGGGCTCCCTCTGCGCCGGCGAGTTCACTCTCCGCGGTGGCCACTTCTGCTCCTATCCGCCCTCCTTCACCAGTCCAGAAGTCCGGTCCTGAGACTGGGAGGGCCACTGTAGGTGCGCCTGCTGGCCCCCTGGCCTCCTTAGGACAGCGCCCCACCCTGGTTGCTGAGGCGCCGGCGCCTCCGCCGATCTTAGACTCGACAGGGGGGTCCAATGGCGTGACTCCTGTCCCCCCTGCTCCGGCGCCCGTGTGGGACGCCCTGGAGCGTGTTCAGACCAGCGCCCGGCAGCTCCAATCCGCCTTTGAGCAGGAGCGGGGGGCACTGGCCGGCGAGAGGGAACACCTTCTCAGCTGGCAGCAGCGGGCCCAGGAGGCTAAGGCGGACCTTGACTCGAGGCAGTCAAGGCTTGAGGCCATGAGTGCTCTGCTTGGCACTCAGAAGAAGGCCATTAGCTGCTTGGAGTCAGAGGCCCGGCGGGTTCGTGCCACCTACCGCGAGGCTCTGGCCCACGTTGAAGCCAAAGCCAAGGAGCGTTCCACCGCCACGGAGGAGTTGCATCTGCAGGTAGCCCGTCAAGAGTGCGTCGTCGCCGATCGGGAACGTGCTGCCGCGGCCGCGGAGGAGAAGACCACCGCCCGACTGAGGGCCAAAGTGGAGGAGCTAAGGGCTCGGTCCGAGGAGCTGGAGCTCCGTGAGTCGGCTGTTGCCGCGAGGGAGGAGCAGGTCTCCCAGGAGCGCCAGGCGGCGATGGATCGCGAGCTGGCGGCTCGCCAAGAGGTAGAGAAGCTCCAGTCCTTGCGGTCTGCCGAGGCCCAGGCAATCTGGGGCTTTATTGCCAAGGCGGGGTCCGCCTTGGCTCCTCTTGGTTTCAGCCCTGTGCAGGTGGAGGCTCCGGCGCGGCTGATGTCCGAGGCGATCCCGGCACTTGAGTCCATCGGCGACGAGCTGGGTCGGCTCGAAGCAGTGATTGCCGACGAGCTTGAAGCGGAAGGTCGGGGCCTTGCGAAGGAGGTTGCTATGCACGTTATGTCGTGCTTCCTGAGCCGAGACCCTTCCTTTTCTCTGGGGCCAGTCCGTCAAGGACCCGTCGTCAATCGGGAGGAAGCTGCCAGGGCCGAGGTCGAGGACTTGGCTGCCCTCGTGGCCTCTAGGTTCCATCGGGAGTCCGGGGACTCTTAGGCATCTGCCCCCGTGGCCACAAGGCCCTGTACTTCCTTTTTTATTTTTGTTGAGTCTGTAGCCCAGCTCGTGGAGCCTTTGTATGAACAGACTCCTGTTTCTTTCTGTGTCTGCATGTCCTAGTCTTCTTCCTGGCTTTTCCTGGCCGAGTCCTTATCTCCGCAAGGTACTCGGAGGCCTTGACCAATCTCGAAGCTCTGCATAGACACTTTCTCCGGGTCCTCACTGTATACTAAGGGTCCCGGAGGTCTCCAGGACCCGTCTCACGAGATTGGGGGGGTCCGGGCCTGTTGGCCACGTGGCGCGCCCGGAGCTCCCGTCTGAGGGGAGGTCCAGGCATGCGGGGCACGTGGAGTCCTCGGACCTCTCCCCGCGGAGGAGGGGGGAGGTCCGTCTTCTGTAGACCACGCGGCGGGCCCGGAGCTCCCCCTCAAGGAGGTGGAAGGTCTGGCCCCGCTGGACACGTGGGACCTTCGGGCCTTGCCCCTGTGAGGTCTAGTTCTTTGGTCTTACCTTGGGGTTTCAGTCTTGCGCAATCCCGTAGCGGCCCCTGGTAGGTGCGCTCCATTGGATGGATGTGCCTACCACACTCCTGCGGGGAGCTGAGGCCGAGAGGTCCTTGGGGGCTCCCCCCCTCTATCTCATAGTCTTATTTGGCTTACGGTCCCCGTGCACCTATACGGTGCTTAGGAACTACCGTGCGCGAAGTGCCGGGGGCTCGGGCCCCCCTGGCTATCGGCCGGTACCTCCGACGCAACCGCCTTTGGTAGGGCAGCAAATGCCGACTAAAGATGAGAATGAGGAGAGGGAGCTGAGCGCATGGTGAGCACGCGCTAGCAGTGCAATCATAAAAATTTTATAAGTAAATTAAATGAGCACCAAAGAAGAGCAACGTAGGACAGGTTTCTTTTCGTATAAATTTTCATAGGGGAAGGCAGGCTGAGTATGGAGGCCACGACCTGCCTCAGGGGAAGCAAGACTCTACGTGCTTGGGGTCGGAACCAGGCGAAGCTGAACGTAGTCCTGGACCGTCCCCTGAGGCTTAGCTGCACCAAGCACTGTTCCTGGACTTTATGGAATTTATTATAAAAAGAAGAGTTTGTCCTATTGTTGCTCTAGGGGTAGAACTTACAGGGGTGTTCTGTGTCCCGGAGGTTCGGGAGCGGGTCCCCATCCTCGGTTCTGGGGAATTGTCCCAGGCCTAGGACGTCCAGCCCCCGTATGGCAAATGGCCATGCGGGCTGGATCATCTGTGCCGCCCAAGCCGGTGTATGGATCTGCTTGGCGTGGAACAGGCACGCCTCGCAACTCTCGACCAGCTTGACGGCATCCTGGAGTGCTGCCGGCTAGCAGAAGCCATGCCGAAAGGCTTTACCGACAAGCGTGCGTGAGGAAGAGTGACTCCCACATTCGCCTCCATGGATCTCAGCGAGCAAGTCGCAGCCTTCCCCCTGGGTTATGCACCGCAATAGGATGTGGTTGGCGCCGCGTCGGTAGAGATCCCCCTCTACCGCCATGTGTCTCTTAGCCATACGCATGATCCGTTTAGCGGATACACGTTCATCAGGGAGGATATTGTCTTTCAAGTAGTCCCGGACCTCCGTGATCCATGCATCGGGTCTGACTTGAGCATCTGGATCTTGAGCGCTGGGTTGCACGAAGTCCCCAGTGACGCTTACGATCCTTGGCGGCGTCCATGGCCGCCGGGACCGCCAGCTTCGAGGTGCTGGTCTGGCCCCCTTCGCCCGGCTTGGCGGGCCGGGCTGTGGGCCGCGGCAACGTCCTCTCGAAGCCCCCTTCGGGCACAGGGGCTGCGGTGGGGGTCTTCGCTGAGAGGTCGTCAGCTGCGGCCTTGCTAGCGCGCGGTACGTGGTGCAGGTCCAAGGCGGGGAGGTCTGTCTCCACCATCTTGTTTGATAATCAGTTGGGAGTCGCCCTGTGCCAACGACTGGCGAGCGCCTAGAGACAGGGCTGTCTTTAGGCCAAGGATGAGTGCTTCATACTATGCCATGTTGTTGGTTGCCTTGGAATTGAGACGCACCACATACCCAGACTGCTCCCCCGATGGCATGAGGAACAGTACGCTAGCACCGGCCCCCTGCTTTCGCAAGGAGCCGTCGAAGAAGAGCATCCAGTAAGGCCCGGTGAAGGCCAGGGCTCAGGGTCCTGGTTCTCCGTCTCCATGGCCCCCTGAGTCGGCCTGCGTTGGCGTCTACTTCGGCCACGAAGTCAGCTAGTGCTTGGCTGCTGCCTGCGTGACGAGGAAGGAAGCCTAGCTCAAACCCCAGTAGCTCCGCCGCCCATTTGGCGGCATTGTCCGTCACGTAGGGGCTGTGGAGGATAGCTTTCAGCCTGGGGGGCCGCCGGGAGCTGATACTCTGAGGTCCCCCAGGCTGTCTTGGACCTCCGGGAGGTCCCGCTGATTTCCCGGGAGATCTGGGGAGTCCCGTTGGACGTCCGGGAGGTTCTGTTGGGCCTCCCGGGGGGGGGGGGTGGTGTCCCGCTGCACCTCCGGGAGGTCCTGCTGATCCTCCAGGAGGTTGTGTCAGGGATCCGGGGTCCGTTTTGGACCTCCAGGGGGTTGCTTCGGAGACCCGGGGGGTCGTCTCGGACCTCCGGGGTTTCCTGGCACTTGTTTCTCGATAGCGAAGCAGGTTGCGGTGGTATGGGGTCCGGCCGCTCTGCGGCGAGGGCCATACTCACCTCTACAGCCGTCGCCGCGATGTAGAGCAGCAGATGCTCTTCGGGCTCGGGGACCTCACATTTGTCGGACGGACGAAGACTCAGGCCAGGTCATCTAGTAGGGACGAACCAAGCCTGATCTTAACAACAATGTCTTCGACACACACCTTGACTGAGTCTCTCATTAGCTCTCCTAAGATCTTGTGCATTGCACGTACGAGGGTAGGGAGAGCGTTCCTTAGGCCATAAGGCATAGAGGCATAACAGTACAGGCCGACTACTGTGGTGAAGGGGGTGTGCTCTTCAACTTCTCTAGACGTAGGGGTCTGGTGGAAACCCGAGCAAGCATCTAGGAAGCACAGTATATCGCAGCCTGACGTTGAGCCTACTATTTGATCTATCATAGGGAGAGAAAATAGATCTTTAGGACATGCCTTATTGAGACTGGTGTAGTCGACGCACTTCTGGAGCTTCCCGCTGGCCTTTGGAACAATCAACGGGGTTCGCCAAGCACCGGGGGTGCCGGACTTTCCGTATGGAGCCAGCGCCCAGCAGCTTCTTGGTTTCTTCCCGAATGAAGCTTTTTACTGCTCGGTGGGCTGCTTGAGGGGCTCCTGTCGGACTGTACAGGCGTTGGGGGAGACCTTTAGATAGTGCCCAATCACCTCCCTAGGGATCTCTGGCATCCGCGACGGCTGTCATGCAGCACATCGGCATTGTGCCGGAGGGAGGTAACGAGCACGCCCTCCTATCTGCTATCCAGGCCCCCGGCTACCCGGGTGGTCTCGGTGGCATCGGCGCTGATTCGGACGAGCCTCAAGGGGACATTGTCCTCGTCGAGGGGTTGCACATGGGGTGCTGTGGTAGAGGCACGGTGGCGTGCACTCGGGTGGAGCCGGCCTGGTTCTGCACTGCCTGGGGTTGGTGCTCTAGCTGTTGTAAGCGCTTGGAGCTTTTCCAAGGCTAACACTGTGGCAGTACGGTCTCCACGAACCTTGAGGACGCCTGTTGGTGTAGTCATCTTCAAGACAAGGTAGCCGTAGTGGGCTACTGCCATGAACCGGTACAGGGCTGGCCTGCCAATTATGACGTTGAAGGGGAGTTCGATCTCGGCCACGTCGAACAGAATGTACTCTGTCCGATAGCTGTCCGGTGCCCCAAAGGTCACCGGGAGGCTGATGTGGCCGTAGGGAACGACCTGTCCCGGCCCTACCCCTGAGAACGGGCTCGATGGGGTGAGCTTGGCCATTGGGACCTGCAGCTTCTGGAAAGCTGCGCGACTGATGAGGTTCAGTCCAGCCCCGCCATCCACCAAAACGTGGTACATCCTCATGTTGGCGATGGTGGGGGCCACCAAGAGCAGTAGTTGGCCGGCCCCAGCCATGTTCCTGGGGCAGTCGGTGGCATCGAAGCTGATGGGGGTTCCCATCCACCTGAGGTGCGGTGCTGCACTCGGGAGGGGAGCCACCGACGCTACCGCTCGGTGCAAGGCCTTAGCCGCTGTCAAGACGGGGGGTCAGCGGACCCGCCGAAGATGACGTAGAGCATCTTCCGGTGCTCGTCATCACTGGAGCTGGAGCTCTCATGATTGCGCACTGCCTTCACGGCGCGCTGAAGCTCCTGGAACTCCACCTGGCGGTCGACGCCGTCTAGGGCTTCGACCTTCTGCTTGCCCACCCCACTTGGCAGCGGTATGATAACTGGTGCCATGCACGGGGCATAACTCATCCTGGCCCCCGTCTGGGGCCGGTGATTGTCGCGGCCTCTTGTCGGGGTGCGGCCCCCGAGCTCCACTGGGCGCCGCCGTTGTGGCAACGGGGGTCGCGGCTGACGGCTTTATCTTGCTTCCGCCTCCGTTCTTGATCTTCCTGCCGCTTTTATATGAAGCGGCGCCAGATCCTGGTTGACCCCCTGGCTCGGAGGCTGGCAGGAAGTGCCAGCTCCGCCCTTCGGCTGCTCTGGCACACTTATCCGCCAGGCTGAAGAAACATCGCGGACCTCCCTAGTCGCGAGCTTCTCGAGCATCTTATTGTCCTGAACGCCTTGCCGGAACGCCACTACCACAGAAGCGTTCTGGATGTGTGGGATGATGTTCCGCACCTGGGAGAACCGCTGGATGAAGGAGCGCAGAGACTCCCCTGGTTGTTGCTGGATGGCGTGGAGGTCGAGCTCCGTGCCAGGACGGGTGTAGGAACTGCCGAAGTTGGCGACGAACTGCCGACTGAGCTCTCCCCAGGAGGTCACGGAATCCTGGGGTAGGTTCATGAGCCAAGACCGGGCTGGGCCGGTTAAGGCGACGGGGAAATAGTTGGCCATGACAGCCTCATCCCCTCCTGCGGCGAGTACGGCGGTGGAGTAGATCTGGAGGAACTCTGCCGGGTTGACACTGCCGTCGTACTTTTTGGGCAGGTGCGGCCGAAACTTGCGCGGCCACTTCGCGAAGCGAAGGTGGGGTGCGAGAGCCACACATCCTGCTCCTGTTGCCGCAGGTATCGGTGCCACGAACGCTTGATTCGCACTTGGCACTGTACACCCTGGTATGGGCAAGGCTGCACCATAGACCGGGGACGCCATTTGCTGGGCAAATGGTTGCGGCATATGCTGTGCGGCGTACGCCTGGGGCAGAGCTCGCGTGGCGAAGATCTGCCCTTCAGGCTGGGTTGAGGCCGACATCATGTTGTCGCCAGTCTCTTATATGCGATACCTCTCTCGACGTCGCTCGAGGAACACTCGAGCATCTTGGCCCAAGTGGCATCGCTCCAGCTCTGCCCTCAGGTCCGTCGTCGGAGGCCTGGCGGAGCTGAAGTCCGCCGTCTGCCCATCAACCGTGGGCGTGCGCGTCAGCGACACTGCCGGTTGACTGGAGCGTCGTCTCCGCCGAAGTCGAGGGTTTGCGGCGGCGACGACGAGACGGTCTACCTCGCGAATCCACTGCTGGGTCGCTGCCTGAGGCGCGTCCCCAGCAGGCGGATTGTGCAGTAGTGCTCTTGCTGCGGCTAGCGCACCCCCGCTGGGTACGCCCAGCGCTACTGAATGCCTGACGCTGGTTGGAGCCTGCATTGCCGGGGTCGGCGCTGCCAGAGCCGGTTGCTGGCTCCCAGCTTGTTCCGACACACTCTGTCCTGAGCGTGTCGACATGTACTCCCCCCTGGTCGCAGTTCGCCGTGGACGCGGGGGGGGGGGGGGGGGAGTTTGCCGCTGAGGGAAGCTTGGTCATCTTTGTCGGCGGAAACTCGTCGCGCAAGGGGAAAAGGCCCCTACCTGGCGCGCCAAATGTCGAAGTGTTCGGTCGACACTTCCCCCGGGCCTGCACTGGGCAGCCCGCGGAGGTTCTTTTTTCGGTGGGGCTAGTCCCTTGCGGAGAGCTTGCGCGGATGGACGAGTTAGTAAGAGCTTGACACGGTGAGTTTTACGTGGTTCAGGCCGCCGGAGCGTAAAACCCTACGTCCACGGCGAGCTATGGAGCTCGCTGTATTGCTTGCTGCTCAGAACCGGAGTCCTGAGCTTGGGGGTGAGCTACAGCTTGGGTGTGAATGGCTAGCGTATGAGTTGCAGAGATGCAAACCCTTGCTATCGTCGCCTACCCGAGCCTTTTATAGTCCAAGACTCGGGTGGCTTACAAGGGGGCCCGGGACCCGACAGATGGTCCCGGGGAGATTGTCTATCATCTACCGTATCTGCAGTTATGCCGGTAGTTGTCTCTGGCGAAGGCTTCTGAGTCTTCGTCTTGCAGCCCTGCCCATGCCGCATGCTAGTCGTAGTGGATGATGACGGCGGGGGCGGCATGGGATGTCTTGTCACTGCGTTTATTGGCTGGCAGGCTCTGACACCGCGCGCCAGTCTGTGATGCGACCGGGCGCAACGGCACCTGACAGAGGCGTGCTCCGCGTCTCCGCGTCTTGGGAAGACGCGGGCCTTGAATACCTTGTACGGGCAAGGTATGGGGCGTCTTTACGCCCGCTGCCTATCGCTCGGGGGCAGGCAGCGCCGTTCTGCTGGCCACGTGGCGGGCCCGGAGCCCTCCTCAGAGGAGAGGGGGGTCCGGCTCCGCAGGACACGTGGAGCCTTCGGACCTCTCCCCGCGGAGGGGGAGGTTTAGCTTCTGTTGGCCACGTGGCGAGCCCGAAGCTCTTCTCTGAGGAGAGGGAGGTCCGGCCGCGCCGGATACGTGGCACCCTCGGACCTCTCTCCCGCGGAGGGGGAGGTCCGGCTTCTGTATGCCACGTGGCGGGCCCGGAGCTCTCCTCTGAGGAGAGGGAGGTCCGGCCCCGCCGGACGCGTGGCGCCTTCAGAGCTCTCCCTGCGGAGAAGGGCGAGTTCCTTAGGCATTTTCCCCTGTGTGCGGGGGTACCCCATATCGCAGGTACCGACAGTTCTCAATCGGAACAATGGTTTCTGTGTGAGATCAGGCTAGTCCGTTGTGGACCGGACTAGTCCATGGTATGTGATCGTTTAGTTGGTAGAATCTGTCTGTTTAGTTGGTAGAATCCGATCGTTTAGCAGGTGAAGAGTGAGGTCACTGGTCCCCGCAGGCTGGACTAGTCCATGGTGAAAGGGCGGACTAGTCCGGACTTTAGTTGTTGGCTATGGCTAGTTCCCGGAACCTCTATAAAAAGGGATTGCCCAGGCCTCAAAGACAAGAACAAGCACCCTAACAACGAATAGCCTTCCTAGAGCTTTTCTAGTCCCCTCTCTTCAAATTCTTGGAACCCTAAGTGTGATTCTTGAGGGTTTGTGAGTTTTGGGAAGAGGAGAAGAAGGGGAGTGTGCACCATAGAGCTCTTGGTTGATTTTCTAGCACTGAGTGGGAAGTGTGTTGTTGAAGGGCATTGGTTTGTAAGTGTTTTGAGCTGAGTTCTCAAGGGAGCCTCAAGTTGTGAGTTACCCCATGATATATTGTGAAGCATTTGTGATATAGTGGAAGAACAAGCCGACCTTAGTGGTGGCTTGGTGAGGAAAAGGTTGAGAGTAACCTGGTCCTTGGTGGACTCCTCAACGTGGACATAAGCTTCTTTGTGGAGCTGAACCATGGGATAAATATGGTGTCCTTTTCTTGTTGAGCTAAAATTCCATGTGACTGGACTAGTCCGCCCTCAGGACCGGACTAGTCCGCACTCTGTGAACTAATAATTTTTATTAAGCCGTATTTCAGATTTTCTGCCTATTCACCCCCCTCTAGGCAACTTTCAATTGGTATCAGAGCCTAACTCTCTTAAAAGCTTAACCTCTTGGAGAGGATATGGAGGAAAACGGCAAGAAGGACTTACCACCCGTCGACACCACCGACGTCAGCGAGAACAGCACCCACAGCGGTGAAAGGCTCAAGTTCTCACCTCACAAGGGCGTCAACCCAATCAAGGACATGCCAAGGCTCTCTCCCTTCAACTTGGAGACCGACGACAAAGTTGAAGAAGTGAGACGTCTTGACGTCTTCTTCAAAAGGCAAAAGATGAAGCTAGAAGAAGGAGGAGACTTGAGAAATAAAAGAAACTCAAGAAGCCTGAAGAAGACTACACTCGGTATCCTTTTAACTATGAGCATTTGAATTTGCACACAAACTACTTATCTATTCCCTTAGGGAAACCTCCACACTTTGATGGCACAAACTACACAATGTGGAAACACAATACGACACTGCACCTAATTTCTCTCAACCCCACACTTTGGCACATTGTTTGGATAGGTCTAGATATCCCCGTGGATGATGAAGAACTTACCCCGGAGCAAGAGCAACTCATCCACCGCAATGCTATAGCAGCAGCCGTACTCAACTCTTCCTTGAGCCAAGAAGAATTCAACAAGGTGGATGGGTTGGAACAAGCCAAAGAAATATGGGATACACTCAAAATTGCGCATGAAGGCAATCGCTCTGTTCGAGAAGCAAAGATTGAGATGATTGAGGGGGGGCTTGGGTGATTTGCCATGAAAGATGACGAGACCCCTCAAGAGATGTACAACCGACTCAAGACTCTCTTAAACAAGAGTCGAGCGTACAATTATAAGAAGTGTACAGACCATGAGGTAGTCAAAAGAATGATAAGAGCCTTCATGCCTCGCAATGTGAAGCTTTGCACACTCATCCGAGAGAGTCCAAATGAGAGGGCCCGCCCTCGATCACAGGGCCGTGCCGCCTCGCCCGGGGATCACATTGGGTGGTGCCGTGTTATGTGGCACCCAACAGCACACAAATAAGGAACAATGTATTACATAAATCAAAGCGGAAGCTTGCAACTGTTCTTTGTAAGTACTTTACATAAAATAGCTACAGCGGAAGTCTATAAACAGCTCACGACGAATATCTAAGAAGCACCCGAGAAGAGGTCCAGCCCGCGGACTCCTCTCGCTAGCAACACGAAGACATAGCAGCGGCTAGGTTCTCCAAGTGTGACATGACTCGGAAGTTCCCGAGTCTCACCGGACAACCTTCTTTATAGCGTCGAAGTTTACCTGCAAAACAACTTATATAGCAAGAGTGAGCACAAAGGCTCAGCAAGACTTAACCGTCTCTCCTAAGACATGAAACTCTACATGAAAGTAACCTAATACTTAAGCCTGTCATTTGCGAAAAGACTCGCCTACGAGTTTATCCTTAACTTTCAAATTTTTAGCCATAATAGTAGTGACCTTGCGCCCAGCAACATTGGAACTCCACAATCAAACAAGAAACGCTTCATTCCAATGTTACTTGTCCCAAGGTGGAAAAATAACTTTAGTTTGCTCTATTTCTACTTCACACATGGTTTTCATGCAACTTAACATAATCATAGCAGCAATTATACTTTTTGCAAACTGTTTCCACACAAGTTGATTACTACGTCACAACATGGGAGCAAGCGGTACTCAATAACCATGAGAGACGGTGATTCGAATCAAACACTACCCGGATAACTCGACACATACGCCCGCCTCTGAAGACCCACATCTGGCATCCTTTATTACGTCGTATGTGGCAACCTTTCGCAGGACACTAAACTGTAGAACCGGTCGCGCCGTCTCGGGCTCATAGGTCTAACGAGACGATGTGGTATGCCTCTACAATCCAGTGAACCTGGTACATAGGTTTCCTGGTTCCCATATATCAGTAAGCATCCGGTACACAACTCAATACTTGCTCCTGGACGCGGCACACGCCTCGGTCCTTAACTAACACAGGCAGAGCTACCCGGCCAAGACCTCGTCTTGTCGCTGCCTAATCCGTCTGCCCGGTCTCATCTTTAGAAATGTAAAGTTTAGTTTGCTTCCTCTCCCAACCACACTTATGATATTCTGGACTATAGCTCGCGAGTAGATTCCAACCACTCGTCTTCTACCGGATGCCCTAGTCTATTTAGCATGGCCTTATTCTACAGCAATGACACAATGCTACCCTTGACCTCAGGGTTCATGTTTGGTTATGCAAGTGGAGTATAAAACATCCTTGACCTAATGCACATACAAACTTTGACCCATAGTAGTGAACAAATGAAAAACTTTATAAAATAGCTTAAATGCAAACCGGGGCTTGCCTTGGTTTTGCAGGTGACTAAAGTCAGATAAGATGAAGTTAGTTGCTGATGATAACTTGAAGCTTAATCCCTGCCTTCTTGCTCCTTGATCAAATCTTCACTTATCCACGTTTAACCACTACACGTTATGAATATGCATACATGTTTAATTGTAAAACCTTTGCTAACAAGTTCTAAAGACAAGTTTAAAACTGGAACTCTGTTTAAGAAATTTAAAATGACACTGGTGCTAGTGGTTTGGGTTTGTGTTTAAGTACTAAGATCAAGTGATGAGTGGGGTTTCATCACTTGGGTGGGGATCATGGTGGAACATAACACTACTGATCCAGGGCTCCAATGGAGATGGAAATTTTCTTGTGAGTTCCTTGTCACAAGAAAGTCCTCTGGACCAAAATTCAGAATATTTCACTAAGTAGATCACCCAGAATAATTCCTTAAGCATCTAAGCAAAAAGGAATTAATTTTGAATAAATTTGCACTTTCATGCAAATCCAAGTGAACTACAATTTCATACATACCTTAGGGAGCATGCATGAATTTTCCTAGGATTTTTGGAGCTAAGGAATGCCCAGAACTGAATTTCCAAGTTTTGGAAATTCTCTGAAAATGTTTCTATATTCATTTGAATACAGAAATTTGAAATCCGAATTACCCTAACTAAATCAACTTCAAATGAGCTGAAACTTTTACAGGAGTCCCCTACTATCCTAAAGAATATTCTGGCAAAATTTCGGGATTTTTGGATAAACCAAGCTCCCTCTAAAATTCTTTTGCTGAAAAGCTTTAAAGAATTCTCCAGAATTTCCTATTGGTTTTCATGCAAATTGGATTGCATATTTGAATAGAGTTTTTCATCCTGAATCCAACCCAATTTGAATCACTAATTTTGGAGCTCCCTAGCAAAAGTTATGAGGTTGTAAAGTTTGAACTTAATCTGGAATTCAAATTAAATCGAGAAACATTCAAACTCTGACTGTGGGTCCCTCCTACACGTGTCAGCCGCTGGGATCACTCCACACGGGGCCACAGGACCCTTCCCGCGCCACCACACTGGATCCCAGGGCCGCAGCAGATCGACGATTTAAAATACCGCCACTGACATGCGGGGCCCCCAGTCGTCTTCCTCCTCCCGACGCCCGCGCGATCCGGCCGCCGAGCTCGCCGGAGCTCTCGCCGGGAAGGATTTCCGGTCCTCGGAACTTGCTGATTTTCGCTGCCCCCACGTATTCTCGCACGAGGAACACGTTTCCGGCCTCATCTCCAATCGAGAATGGCCGGAACCCTAGGTGACACGGCGACAGTGGCTTCGGCAACTTCGGCGACGTCGCTAGGGCGCTGTACTGCCACAACCTTGCTCCGGTTAGCTCCTACAGCATTGCCACGACCTAGGGAGCAACGTCCCAGGTTCTGATCTCATGAGAAACATCGGCAACCAGGAGCTCACCGTGCGACCTAGGTGGATTTCGGTGAAAACTCGAAAAAACCGAAGAACCGAAGGTTTCCTCGACAGTTCTCTCTAGTTCTTGATCCCACGTGTCCGCACGGGTGTCTACAGCTGGGTTTCTAAGTCTGGTGATGAGTGGTGCACCATGTTGCCTTAATTTCTCGGTTTTCGGCAGGTGGCACATATTGCATGTCCGCGGGGAAAACTAAATTCCAGCGAGCACGGCCGGTGACAAGCTACCAGCGCTTCTGTGGAGCAAGAAGGGTTACAGGCGCACCTTTTGCTTTTGCAGCACGACGGAAGATGCTCTGTGGTGGCAGGGCGACGTGATCTTGCCGCGGCGGCTCCCCTCGGCGCTGTGGAGGAGAAATGAGCTTGCTGTCGGGGTTTCCGTGGGGTTAGCTCCGGTTTCTTGCGTCGGCCACGCTCAGTGAGGTCTGGCGACGCGGTGGAGAGGTTCAGCACGGTGTGTGCCTCGTCGGTGTGGCCGGGCGTCGATGAACGGCGCGAGTTCCTCCGCGCGGTAGCAACTCGGCGAGGAAAGCCCGAGGCAGTGTCGGTAGGGGTGGGAGTTGGCTGTGTGGGGCGACGCTCGCTCGGTGGGATCGATAAGGGCGAGGGAAACCACCCCTGGCTGTGTCGTCGCCTCAGTGGCGCGTGCGTGGGCGTCGGCTGTTCAGCGCCTTTGAGCGAGTACCGCAGAGAAAACCGTTTGAGTGAGTCTGAACAGAGACACTATTGCTTAAGTGCTAAGTCTTTCCCTCTCCTCAATGACCATTGGGGCCCACAGTCCATCTCCCAAATATCTCCAAACTTTTGACACATTGCAAATTCAGGTATGAGGGATCCAAATTCGAAAGCCATTTGGCCATTTGACAAGTTGTGCTACAGTTTCAGATTTGAATTCAAATTTAGATGAAATTTACAAGTCCCTTTGATAATCATATCAAGGCACCTCCAAATTTGCTCAAAATTTGCCTCCTTCACAACTTGAACCTGAGGAATTCAAATATGTCCTCTGATCTTTGAGTTGGCCATTGCAAACACAACTTCTCAAACAACTGTTTGAATTTCCTCTTTTGAAAATGCCCTTCTTCTTTTTGAAGTGACCCTCATAATTCAAACTGAATTCAAAGTTTTATTGCACATGCCAGCACTTTCATGAGTAAACAAAAGTTTTTGTAAGTCCCATTTCTTGTATTCAAACTCAACTTTATTCATAGCTCAAGTTTTCTATTTACAAGTTTTGGGCCTTTTACATTCCTCCCCCCTTAAAAAGAATCTCGTCCCGAGATTCATGATTAAGGACAATGTGGAGAGGACAACTACTCAACATAGGCCTCTAACAACTCCGGATGATTGCGTTGCAAATACTCCTCGCTTTCCCATGTAGCTTCGTCAGACGTGTGATTTTCCCATAGCACCTTGAAAAATTGCAGCGTCCGATTTCTTGTTTCGCGAGTCTTTTCATCAATTATCCGGGTTGGATGCTCAACATATGTGAGGTCCGGCTTCAAATCTGTTATGCCTTCTGCGAGAATCTCCGTTGGAACTTTCAAACACTTCCGCAACTGAGATATGTGGAAGACGTTATGAATTCCGGCTAAGGCTGCCGGCAACTCCAAACGGTATGCCACGGGTCCACACCTTTCAATGATGGCGAAGGGACCGATAAAACGTGGAGTCAATTTTCCTTTCACTCCGAATCAGTGAATGCCCTTCATAGGAGATACGCGGAGGTATACGTGGTCTCCAACTTGGAAGTTCAGAGGATGATGTCTCTTATCCGCATAGCTCTTTTGCCTGGACTGAGCGGCTTTAAGATTTTCTTGAATAAGCCTTACCCGCTCTTCAGTTTCATTTACGAGATCAATCCCGTAAATCACTCTCTCGCCAGATTCACACCAGTTCAAGGGTGTGCGGCACTTCCGGCCATAGAGAGCTTCATAAGGTGCCATTTTTATGCTCGTTTGACAACCATTATTATACGATAACTCCGCCAACGGTAAGTGATCATCCCAGCTCTTACCGTGGTGGATGGCACACACCCTTAGCATATCCTCAAAGATTTGATTCACCCTCTCAGTTTGCCCATCGGTTTGAGGGTGGTACGCGGAGCTCCGAATCAATTTAGTTCCCAAGGATGCATGTAGTTGTTCCCAGAAGCGGGACATGAACAGCGATCCTCTGTCGGAGACAATGGTACGGGGAACTCCATGCAAGCATAAGATTCGCGCTAGTATAATTCCGCATACTGCTTGGTGCTGTAGTTGGTATGCACCGGAATGAAACGTGCTGATTTGGTTAATCGGTCAATGATTACCCAAATCGAATCATGGTGGTGGGAGGTCATCGGCAACCCAACGATGAAGTACATACTCAAGTCTTCCCACTTCCATGCCGGTATTTGTAGCGGTTGCAACAGGCCCAACTTCTTCACATGGTCGGCCTTAACTCTTCGACACGTATCACATTCTGAAACGTATTTTGCAACTTCACGTTTCATACGTGTCCACCAAAACTTCTTCCGGAGGTCTTGATACATTTTGTTGCTGCCTGGATGAATAGAAAATTTGGATAAGTGAGCCTCATCCAAAATTTTCTTCCGCAGCCTCATATCACGGGGTACGACTATCCGGTCCTTGAACCACAACGTATCTTCACCATCTAACCGGAAACATTTCATCTCCCCGTTCTTCAACCTCCTTTTAATATGATCCATGCCCTTGTCCTTCTTTTGAGCTTCCATAACCTCCTCTCTTATTGTGGGTATGAGAGCTAGATTATGTAGAGCTCCATATGGAACCAAGTAGAGGCTTGGCTCTTCCTCTTCTATCTGCAATGATCAAGTTACTAATATGAGACTTCCGGCTAAGTGCATCGGCAACCACATTTGCCTTGCCTGAATGATAATGAATTTCAATCTCATAGTCCTTGATCAACTCCAACCATCGCCGTTGTCGCATATTAAACTCTTTCTGAATGAATATGTACTTCAATCTTCTGTGGTCGGTGTAGAGATGAACCAGATTTCCCAATAGGTAATGTCTCCACATCTTCAAAGCTAATACCACGGCAGCGAGTTCGAGATCATGAGTTGGGTAATGTTGCTCATGATTCCGTAATTGCCGTGATCCATAGGCGACCACACGTCCTCCTTGCATTAGTACGCAACCAAGCCCGATGCCAGATGCATCACAATAAACATCAAAGGGCTTGGTTGTATCCGGTTGAGCTAGAACCGGGGCTGTTGTGAGGTGTTTCACCAACGCTTGAAAAGCTTCCTCACATGGCTTGCTCCAATCATATTTGATGCCCTTTTTCAGTATCTCAGTCATAGGTTTAGAGATTTTTGAGAAGCTCGGGATGAACCTACGGTAATATCCTGCCAAACCCAAGAAGCTACGAACTTCATGGACTGATGTTGGAGACTTCCACTTCAGCACTTGTTCAATCTTGCTTGGATCAACAGCAATGCCTTCTGCTGAAATAATGTGCCCAAGAAATGGCACTTGGTTGATCCAGAATTCACATTTACTAAACTTTGCATAGAGCGTGTGATCTCTCAAGCGTTGAAGCACAATATGCAAATGTTTAGCGTGTTCTTCCTCAGATTTGGAATAGACCAAGATGTCGTCGATGAACACCACGACGAACTGATCCAGCTCCGGCATGAACACTGAGTTCATAAGATACATAAAGTGAGCCGGAGCATTGGTCAACCCAAATGACATGACAAGATACTCATAGAGTCCATATCTTGTCGAGAATGTTGTTTTCGGGATATCTTCCGCTTGGATCTTGTTTGATGATACCCCGACCTTAAATCCATCTTAGAGAAGACTTTAGCACCCACTAGCTGATCGAAGAGGATATCAATTCTTGGTAGTGGATACTTGTTCTTTATCGTCACAGCATTCAAAGGACGATAATTGACGCATAGCCTCAGCGTCTCATCCTTCTTCTTCACAAATAAAGCTGAGCAACCCCATGGTGATGAACTTGGATGAATAAACCCCTTGTCCATCAGATCCTTGAGTTGCTCCTTCAATTCTGCTAACTCACTCGGAGCCATTTTGTATGGTCTCCGAGAGATCGGCGTGGTTCCTGGTATCAACTCTATTTTGAACTCCACCTCGCGCTCAGGTGGTAGACCTGGAAGATCTTCAGGAAACACGTCCGGATATTCACGGACTACCGGAATGTCTTCTAACTTGTACGCCTCGGCATTACATACTTCCGGGTCTTTGGAACCCGCTTCGCCGAGATACAATGTTTGACGTCCGTGAAGTGGAGAGTCCAAGTGAACACTCCTGTTCTCGATGCCTAGAACAGCCTTATGGAAGGTCAGCCATGATATTCCCAATATGGCATTGATCCCTTGGTCTTCGAGAATGATGAGGGTGGTAGGATAAATTTTTGCACCCAAACAAAGTGGTGCTCGAGAAACGACTTCATTAGTTGAGATGTCTCCACCTGGCGAATGAATAAGGTAAGAACCTTTTGTGACAGTTGTGGAGATCTGATCCCGGATCACCGTTGCCCTGCTAATGAAGTTATGTGTCGCACCAGAGTCGAATAAAATGACAACCGGCTTGTCATTTAAGGTGAACCTGCTGGCAAGAACAGGTCCTCCCTTTGGCAGATCATCGACTGACACATAATTGATTGTTCCCACTTTTGACATAGCTTTTCTGGGCTGCCCAATTAAGATCACTTTTTGGAACTGGACCCGCAGACATAACATTGCTGCTCAGTTCAGTCGCTTCATTGACGTTGAGTTCATTGTCAATATGAAGTGGGACAGCACTCGGTTCAGCTGAGAAATCACCTTGTTCATCTTCAACCTCTTGAGGGAAATAATATTCTGATGCACCTTGTTGATACTGAGGTGCATGAGAAACAAGTCGCTGCTGCGGTGGAGGTGAATAAGACCTCTGTGGAGTAGAAGTGGCGTCACACTCCCAGAATGATTGCACCTCTTGTGGAATCTCTCGACCGGAAGGTGAACGGTTCACCAACCGATACTTCTGAGGTAGATGATTGCATTCCTCCTGTGATGAGTCCCTCTCCCTCTTTTCTTTGAGGTAGAGATTGGAATAATATTCCTGAGATCTTGGCTAACTTGAGCCAATTCACATCGCAGCCTAGCGGTCAGCCCTCGGTAGAAATGATAACCCTTCAAAGATGGTGATTTCACATAGTCAGGGACATATTGAGCTAAGCGATTGAATTCCTTTGCATAGTCAATAACACTCATGCCCCCTTGCTTCAGACTCCAGAATTCATCCAGACTGGTTTGCATTATGCCTGCAGGGATGAAACGAGCACGAAATACAGTCTGGAACTCCGCCCATGTGACACGATGCCCGGCTGGTTGGACAGCAAGGTATTCTGCCCACCATGCTCCAGCAAAGCCGTGAAGCTGCTGAGCGGCACACAGAGTCTTCGAGAATTCATCACATTGGATCAACCCAAACTTGGACTCAATGACACGTAACCAGTGATTTGCTTCACAATGGTCAGCCGCCTCGGAGAATACCGGCGGTTGTGTCGCCAAGAAATCCAGATACGTGCTCTGGGTTGGCATGTGACATTGAGCTTCTCGATCTATGCCTTGCTGAACTAGAGTTTGGAGAGTTTCATTCATCTTCGCCATAATTTCAGCCAATCCCGTTGGCGATGGCTCTTGTGATGAAGTCGAGTCATTCCCACCTCGACTTGAACCTCCAACCTCCATTTGAGAGTGTGCGCGTACCATACTGCACGAAACAAAATTTTGAGTCAATCAAAATTCTATCTCAGTAGTAAGTAAAGATAAGTAAAACATGAGCATGTCATGAACTTTATGAAAGCATAACCACATTCATGTTTAAACAAATCTTAAGTACGCTAAACTAATCAGCGGGACTACCCTGACCAGTTCACACAAACTCCAAATTTTACTCAAGTTATCAACAGATTCTTGACTTGAGTTCAATACCAAAGTTTTAGTAAACTTCAGTAGCTTTCCAACAAGTATCATGGGCTCCTTAAGGATTTTTCTACAGGACGTTATGGCTTAAAAACAGAAAGGTCCAGAGAGGGTTTTTGCTACTGTCCTGGTTCTGAACAGTTTGCCTTCAACTGGACTTTTCACCAACTTAACGTGTGATTTTGCTCTGGAGGTCTACAAAGAAGTTGTAGAGCACTTGAAAATCTTTCCAGAACTGTATCATAGACCTTAATTGGTTAAATCTACTCAGAGTTATGCTCTGTCAAAGTACAGCAAGAGTTCCTGTCAGAAACAGAGCACTCTGTTTTTGAAAACTTTGATGCCTAGTTATACTCTCATTTGAATCTTAGCTCAAAATAAGAGTTCAGTATCTAATATTTGTTCAAACTTACATTTTTAGTTTACAGTTAGTTCATGAATCATTTCTTCAAAGGGAAGCGGTTATTAAGTGTAGTACGGTGTCGATGCACCGTAAGAACATGTCGGTACTACGTAGCCTCACCAAAAGAAAAATCCTAACTGGATTATACCGGCATATCCGTTTTATCAGTGGCACTAAGACGGTCTCTTGCACACATGTACTACACGGGATACGTACGTGGTTAGTACCTGCAGAAGAACACGCAATAGTGGTGCACTCAAAGGTTGTTTCATTTCAGGCAGTTCCATATTTGAAAATAAATACAAACGCCCGTATCATTGCCATACGGCCGTCCTTGAGTTAAGCCACGTCTCAAGGTACGTGATCGTGTTTTTACACCACACGACGGGGAACCCGAGTATATCATGAACGGGTCGTCACGGTTGGGAATGTTATCAACCCAACGGATACCACCTTCTGCCCTGCAGGGCATGCCGATGGCAAGCGCTGCGTATGTCCTCCTGGGCTACTTCCAGACGAACACACTCTCGCGTTACTGACCACGCAATGGGGTCTCCACTTACTTGTCTAATGCACGCTAGGGATCAGCGTTTCATATGAACTCAGAAACATGAAGAGTCCAAGAGTTTCATATTAACATCTCACACCAAGCTGTGAGATCTAACCCTGAACCACTTTCCTCGTCAGGGGAGCTAACCGAAATTGAACCGCTTTCGGTGGCGTTCCTTACCATTCTTACCAGAACGTAGGTGCGTCGTTGCATAATGAAAATTCAGAATTAAAACACATATGTTAGTCTTGCCACTTTAAGTAACTACACTACTATAGTCCTTATGTGGGCCTAATATCGTTTCCTCACCGTATCCTAGGTTTTTGTCATAATATCATCCTTATTCCGTGCGCTATTACCAATGCGGCTCTGATACCACGCTGAGAGGGCCCGCCCTCGATCACGGGGCCGTGCCGCCTCGCCCGGGGATCGCATTGGGTGATGTCGTGTTATGCGGCACCCAACAGCACACAAATAAGGAACAATGTATTACATAAATCAAAGGGGAAGCTTGCAACTGTTCTTTGTGAGTACTTTACATAAAATAGCTACAGCGGAAGTCTATAAACAGCTCACGACGAATATCTAAGAAGCACCCGAGAAGAGGTCCAGCCCGCGGACTCCTCTCGCTAGCAACACGAAGACATGGCAGCGGCTAGGTTCTCCAAGTGTGACATGACTCGGAAGTTCCCGAGTCTCACCGGACAACCTTCTTTATAGCGTCGAAGTTTACCTGCAAAACCACTTATATAGCAAGAGTGAGCACAAAGGCTCAGCAAGACTTAACCGTCTCTCCTAAGACATGAAACTCTACATGAAAGTAACCTAATACTTAAGCCTGTCATTTGCGAAAAGACTCGCCTATGAGTTTATCCTTAACTTTCAAATTTTTAGCCATAATAGTAGTGACCTTGCGCCCAGCAACATTGGAACTCCACAATCAAACAAGAAACGCTTCATTCCAATGTTACTTGTCCCAAGGTGGAAAAATAACTTAAGTTTGCTCTATTTCTACTTCACACATGGTTTTCATGCAACTTAACATAATCATAGCAGCAATTATACTTTTTGCAAACTGTTTCCACACAAGTTGATTACTACGTCACAACATGGGAGCAAGCGGTACTCAATAACCGCGAGGGACGGTGATTCGAATCAAACACTACCCGGATAGCTCGACACATACGCCCGCCTCTGAAGACCCACATCTGGCGTCCTTCATTACGTCGTATGTGGAATCCTTTCACAGGACACTAAACTGTAGAACCGGTCGCGCCATCTCGGGCTCATAGGTCTAACGAGACGATGTGGTATGCCTCTACAATCCAGTGAACCTGGTACATCGGTTTCCTGGTTCCCATATATCAGTAAGCATCCGGTACACAACTCAATACTTGCTCCTGGACGCGGCACACAAATCGGTCCTTAACCGACACAGGCAGAGCTACTCGGCCAAGACCTCGTCTTGTCGCTGCCTAACCCCTCTGCTCGGTCTCATCTTTAGAAATGTAAAGTTTAGTTTGCTTCCTCTCCCAACCACACTTATGATATTCTGGACTATAGCTCGTGAGTAGATTCCAACCACTCGTCTTCTACCGGATGCCCTAGTCTATTTAGCATGGCCTTATTCTACAGCGATGACATAATGCTACCCTTGACCTCAGGGTTCATGTTTGGTTATGCAAGTGGAGTATAAAACATCCTTGACCTAATGCACATACAAACTTTGACCCATAGTAGTGAACAAATGAAAAACTTTATAAAATAGCTTAAATGCAAACCGGGGCTTGCCTTGGTTTTGCAGGTGACTAAAGTCAGATAAGATGAAGTTAGTTGCTGATGATGACTTGAAGATTAATCCCTGCCTTCTTGCTCCTTGATCAAATCTTCACTTATCCACGTTTAACCACTACACGTTATGAATATGCATACATGTTTAATTGTAAAACCTTTGCTAACAAGTTCTAAAGACAAGTTTAAAACTGGAACTCTGTTTAAGAATTTAAAATGACACTGGTGCTAGTGGTTTGGGTTTGTGTTTAAGTACTAAGATCAAGTGATGAGTGGGGTTTCATCACTTGGGTGGGGATCAACTAATGGTGGAACAGAACACTACTGATCCAGGGCTCCAATGGAGCTGGAAATTTTCTTGTGAGTTCCTTGTCACAAGAAAGTCCTCTGGACCAAAATTCAGAATATTTCACTAAGTAGATCACCCAGAATAATTCCTTAAGCATCTAAGCAAAAAGGAATTAATTTTGAATAAATTTGCACTTTCATGCAAATCCAAGTGAACTACAATTTCATACATAGCTTAGGGAGCATGCATGAATTTTCCTAGGATTTTTGGAGCTAAGGAATGCCCAGAACTGAATTTCCAAGTTTTGGAAATTCTCTGAAAATGTTTATGTATTCATTTGAATACATAAACTTGAAATCATAATTACCCTAACTAAATCAACTCCAAATGATCTGAAACCTTTACAAGAGTCTCCTCCTATCCTAAGGAATATTATGGCAAAATTTGGGGATTTTTGGATGAACCAAGCTTCCTCTAAAATTCTTTTTCTGAAAAGCTTTAAAGAATTCTCCAGAATTTCCTATTGGTTTTCATGCAAATTGGGTTGCATATTTGTATAGAGTTTTTCATCCTGAATCCAACCCAATTTGAATCACTAATTTTGGAGCTCCCTAGCAAAAGTTATGAGGTTGTAAAGTTTGAACTTAATCTGGAATTCAAAATAAATCGAGAAACATTCAAACTCTGACTGTGGGTCCCTCCTACACGTGTCAGCCGCTGGGATCACGCCACACGGGGCCACAGGAACCTTCCCGCGCCACCACACTGGATCCCGGGGCCGCAGCGGATCGACGATTTAAAATATCGCCACTGACATGCGGGGCCCCAGTCGTCTTCCTCCTCCCGCCGCCGAGCTCGCCGGAGCTCTCGCCGGGAAGGGTTTCCGGTCCTCGGAACTTGCTGATTTTCGCCGCCCCCACGTATTCTCGCACGAGGAACACGTTTACGGCCTCATCTCCGATCGAGAATGGCCAGAACCCTAGGTGCGACGGCGACAGTGGCTTCGGCAACTTCGGCGACGTCGCTAGGGCGCTGTACTGCCACAACCTTGCTCCAGTTAGCTCCATAGCATCGCCACGACCTAGGGAGCAACGTCCCGGGTTCTGATCTCGTGAGAAACATCAGAAACTAGGAGCTCACCATGCGACCTTGGTGGATTTCGGTGAAAACTCGAAAAAACCGAAGAACCGAAGGTTTCCTCGACGGTTCTCTCTAGTTCTTGATCCCACGTGTCCGCACGGGTGTCTACAGCTGGGTTTCTAAGTCTGGTGATGAGTGGTGCACCGTGTTGCCTTAATTTCTCGGTTTTCTGCAGGCGGCTCATATTGCATGTCCGCGGGGAAAACCAAATTCCGGCGAGCATGGCCGGTGACAAGCTACCAGCGCTTCTGTGGAGCAAGAAGGGTTACAGGCGCACCTTTTTGCTTTTGCAGCACGACGGAAGATGCTCTGTGGTGGCAGGGCGACGTGATCTTGTCGCGGCGGCTCCCCTCGGCGCTGTGGAGGAGAATTGAGCTTGCTGTCAGGGTTTCCATGGGGTTAGCTCCGGTTTCTTGCGTCAGCCACACTCAGTGAGGTCTGGCAACGCGGTGGAGAGGTTCAGCACGGCGTGTGCCTCGTCGGTGTGGCCGGGCGTTGATGAACGGCGTGAGTTCCTCCGCGCGGTAGCAACTCGGCGAGGAAAGCCCGAGGCAGCGTCGGTAGGGGTGGGAGTCGGCTGTGTGGGGCGACGCTCGCTCGGTGGGATCGATAAGGGCGAGGGAAACCGCCCCTGGCTGCTCGGGAGCTGGCTGCGTCGTCGCCTCGGTGGCGCGTGCGTGGGCGTCGGCTGTTCAGCGCCTTCGAGCGAATACCGCAGAGAAACCTGTTTGAGTGAGTCTGAACAGAGACACTAATGCTTAAGTGCTAAGTCTTTCCCTCTCCTCAATGACCATTGGGGCCCACAGTCCATCTCCCAAATATCTCCAAACTTTTGACAAATTGCAAATTCAGCTATGAGGGATCCAAATTCGAAAGCCATTTGGCCATTTGACAAGTTGTGCCACAGTTTCAAATTTGAATTCAGATTTAGATGAAATTTACAAGTCCCTTTGATAATCATATCAAGGCACCTCCAAATTTGCTCAAAATTTGCCTCCTTCACAACTTGAACCTGAGGAATTCAAATATGTCCTCTGATCTTTGAGTTGGCCATTGAAAACACAACTTCTCAAACAAATGTTTGAATTTCCTCTTTTGAAAATGCCCTTCTTTTTTTGAAGTGACCTTCTTAATTCAAACTGAATTCAAAGTTTTATTGCACATGCCAGCACTTTTCATGAGTAAACAAAAGTTTTTGTAAGTCCCATTTCTTGTATTCAAACTCAACTTTATTCATAGCTCAAGTTTTCTATTTACAAGTTTTGGGCCCTTTACACCAAACTTCCACAAAATGACCGGATGAGGTGCTTGGCAAAATCATCAATCATGAGATGATGGAAATGGAAGCACGTCATGTCAACGATCTTGCCAAGGTTACATCCACCAATAAAAAGGGGATTGCTCCCAAGGCATCACCCAAGGCCAAGAACAAAGAAGTACAAATCTCAAGTGATGATGAGGAAAGTGAAGAAGAGAGCACTGATATGGATGATGAGGAGTTGGCCTTCTTCATCAAGAAATTCAGAGGGATGATGAAGAGAAGAAGAGGACCAAGCTATGAGAGCAGAGGCAAGGATAAAGGCAAGTCGAGAAACAAGAAAGCATGCTACAACTGCGGTGAGTATGGGCATTACATTGTTAATTGCCCATATCAGAGGGAAGAAGACAAGAAGAAGAGGAATAAGGATGAAAAGCCACAAGAGAAGAGGGTATTCAAGAAGAATAAGACACATGGGCACGCTCATGTTGGCAAAGAATGCGACTCCAATGATGAGTCCTCCTCCAATGATGAAGAGGAGGTGGCAACCATCGCCATCAAGAAGCCAACAATGAAGAAGACTCTCCTACCCAACAAGGGTGAATGGAAAAGCTCAAGCCACACATGTCTCATGGCAAAGGAGGGAAAGCGAAAGGTAAAAACTAAACTCTCCTTACATTCTATTAAGAATGAAGACTTTGATAGTGATAGTGAAAATGAATATTTGTTCAAAGGATTCAGTAAAAATGCACTAGCTAAAATGAAAAAACTATTTGATGAAATTTTAGATAAGGAGGAACTTCTTGAGAGACAAGAGGATTTGCTTATCGAGGAGAAGCAAAAGAATCTTGACCTTGAGAAGCTCCTCGAGCTTGAGAGGGAGAAAAACATGGCACTTGAACTTACAAAATACAAGGAGACCTCCTCAAGTCTCAAGAATTCGAATGTTGTGCTCCAAGATGAGCTTGTGAGTTTGAACAAAGCTCACAACAATCTTGAAGCACAATTCGCAACTCTCAAGTCAAATGTTATTTCTCTCCCCTCAACAAGCTCAAACTTGTCTAGTTTAGAATTAAACACTAAAAACTGCAAATGTGCAAAACCTGAACCTAATTTAAAGAAGGAACTTAACATAGCAAGGAATGTACCTAAGAGTAGCATCTTTGACAAGGAGAAGATTAAGTATGCATGTAGTGCATACTCAATTGCAAGGTCTCCTTTGATCAAAGATGGTCTTGGCTATTCAAGAAAAGCAAAGCAAAATACAAACATATCTAAGAGTGACAAGATGCATATAGCCTTTGTGAAAGAAAGATCATACAAAACTATGAATGAATGTCATATCTCTACTAAAATGACTAAAAATGCTAGTAATAATAAGAATAACAACTTAACACTATTCCATGATTTCAATGCATCTTATGTACTAATGAGAAGCAAATTTGGGTATGTTTATGCAAAATATGTTGGGCCACTGCGCAAGAGCCCAAAGCCTTGTGTATGGGTACCCAAAACTCTTGTCACTAACCTTAAAGAACCCAACCAAGCTTGGGTACCTAAAATCAAAGCCTAAACGTGTTTTGTAGGGATACTCCTCCGGCGGCACAAAGTGGGTGTTAGTGGCTGCACCAACCACATGACCGGAGCGAGAAAAATGTTTGTAGAGTATGAAGAAACCAATGATCCAAGTCAAGATATTTATTTCGTGACAATAGCCAAGCAAGGGTACTAGGTATGGGTAAAATCTCCATTTCTCCACAACACACCATTTCAAATGTCATGCAGGTGTAGTCACTAGATTATAATCTTTTATCCATATCTCAATTATGTGTCATGGGTTTTACTTGCTTATTCACTAACGAAGGCGTGATTGTCACTAGAAGAGTAGATAACTCAATTGCCTTCAAAGGTGTGCTCAAAGGAAAGCTTTACCTTGTAGAATTTTCTGCGGATAAAACTCAACTTGACACATGTTTGATGGCAAAGACTAACATGGGTTGGCTGTGGCATCATAGGCTAGCCCATGTTGGTATGAGAAATCTCCAAAAACTTCTAAATGTAATCACATCCGACGTCTTAAAAATGTCATTTTTGAGAAAGATAGACCTTATAGCGCATGCCAAGCCGGGAAACAAGTTGGAGTAGCTCATCCTGCCAAGAATATGATGACAACAACAAGACCGCTAGATATGCTTCACATGGACCTCTTTGGTCCTATTGCTTACATAAGCATTGGAGGTAATAGATATGGTATAGTTATTGTCGATGATTTTTCTCGCTTCACTTGGGTGTTTTTTCTTGCAAGATAAGGGTGAAACTCAACGTGTCCTCAAGAGTTTCTTAATGAGAGCTCAAAATAAGTTCTCCTTGAGAATCAAGAAGATAAGAAGCGGCAACAACACCGAATTCAAGAACACCCAAGTAGAAGAGTACTTGGACGAGGAGGGTATCAAGCATGAGTTTTTGGCACCATACACACCCAAACAAAATGGAGTGGCCGAAAGGAAGCACGGAACTCTAATAGAGATGTCAAGAACAATGCTTGATGAGTACAATACATCCGACCGGTTTTGGGCGGAAGCGGTGAATACCGCTTGCCATGCCACAAACCGTCGCTACCTCCATCATCTCTTGAAGAAGACTACCTACGAGCTCCAACGGGTAACAAACCAAATATCTCCTACTTTAGAGTTTTTGGTAGCAAGTTCTATATTCTTAACAAGAAACCTTGAGTTTTGAAGTTTGCCTCGAAATCTGATGAAGGTTTCTTGCTTGGTTATGATTCAAACACTTACGCCTATCATGTATTCAACAAAACCTCCGGTTGTGTTGAAATCGCACGTGACGTAGTGTTTGATGAAACTAATGGCTCCCAAAGGGGGCAAGTTGATCAATGTGCACTAGATAAAGAAGAGGCACCATGTATGGCACTCGGTGACATACGACCACAAGAGGTACAAGACCCAAGTGATCCATCCTCATCACAAGAAGTGACCCAAACACATGATAAAGCACTAGATCCCCCAAGTGAAGAACAAGATCAAGATCACCATGTTCAAGACATCGAAGGCAACAATGGTGGCAACAATCAAAGGGAAGATGAATAGGAAGAAGAAATTGATTCAAGAACAAGTGTGCCACCCAAGAGTCCATCAAAGTGTACAACAGGATCATCCCGTTGACAATATACATGGAGACATCTCCAAGGGGATAATGACTCACTCTCGTATGGCTAACTTTTGTGCTCACTACTCTTTTGTATCTTCCTTGGAGCCTTTCAAGGTTGAAGATGCCCTGTGAGATCCGAATTGGGTGATGGCGATGCAAGAGGAGC
Source organism: Neostapfia colusana (assembly GCA_030760725.1). Lineage (NCBI taxonomy): Eukaryota > Viridiplantae > Streptophyta > Magnoliopsida > Poales > Poaceae > Neostapfia > Neostapfia colusana. Next base: position 16,196,046 of record JASWHV010000017.1, on the reverse strand, counting down.
TTAACAACTTCAAAAGAAACAAAGTGTGGGAGCTTGTGGAAAGACTAAATGTAAATATAGTAGGCACCAAGTGGGTCTTTCGCAACAAGCAAGATGAGCATGGAGTAGTAACAAGAAACAAAGCTAGACTTGTGGCGAAGGGATACTCACAAGTCGAAGGTTTGAATTTCGAAGAAACTTTTACTCCCGTAGCTAGACTCGAATCAATTCATATTTTATTAGTCTATGCTACTCACAATGATTTCAAGTTGTACCAAATGGATGTGAAAAGTGCCTTTCTCAATGGACCAATCAAGGAGGAAGTGTATGTGGAGCAACCACCTGGCTTTGAAAATGATAAGTATCCTAACCATGTTTTTAAGCTTCACAAAGCTCTCTATGGCCTCAAACAAGCTCCTAGAGCTTGGTATGAATGTCTTAGAGATTTTCTCATTGACAATGGTTTTAGGATAGGAAAGACCTACTACACAATTTTTACAAAGACCTTAGATAATGACTTATTTGTGTGTCAAATTTATGTCGATGACATAATATTTGGTTCTACTAATAAATCTTTTTGCAAAGAATTTAAGAAGATCATGATGGGGAGGTTTGAGATGTCGATGATGGGAGAACTAAAGTTCTTTCTAGGCTTCCAAGTGAAACAGCTCAAGGAAGGCACTTTCATATATCAAACAAAGTACACTCAAGACATACTTAAGAAGTTTGGCATGGAAAAGGCCAAGCCCATCAAAACACCAATGGAGACAAATAGACACCTCGACCTCAACCAAGACAGCCCTAGCGTGGATCAAAAGGTATATCGTTCCATGATTGGATCCCTTCTTTATCTTTGTGCTCTGGGCCCGAAATTATGTTGAGTGTATGCATGTGTGCAAGGTTTCAAGCCGCACCCAAAGAGTATCATCTAACAGCCATAAAAAGAATCTTGCGCTATCTAGTCCATACACCTCACCAAGGGCTATGGTATCCTAGAGGGTCCAAATTCAATCTCATCGGATACTCCGATGCTAATTATGCCGGATGCAAAGTAGATAGGAAAAGTACCTCAGGCACCTGTCAATTTTTGGGCAGATCCTTAGTGTCATGGTCATCTAAAAAGCAAAATTCCATTTCCCTATCCACAGTCGAAGTAGAGTACGTCGCAGCTGGGAGTTGTTGTGCACAACTTCTTTGGATGAGGCAAACTCTAAGAGACTACGGTCTCAATATGAACTATATTCCACTCCTATGCGACAATGAAAGTGCTATTAAGATTGCCCACAACCTGTTGAACACTCTAGGACCAAACACATTGATATCCGACATCATTTCTTGAGAGATTACTCAATAAAGGGAGACATAGTCATTTCACATGTTAGAACCGAAAAACAACTAGCGGATATCTTCACCAAGCCACTAGATGAAAAACGCTTCTACGAACTTAGGAGTGAGCTGAATGTACTTGACTCCCGAAATGTGGCTTGAGATGTTGCACATTTGGATGTTATAGTCTAATTTATTCAAAACTAAGCATATATTTTTAAAAAGACTCTCTCTCAATTTTTTCTATCAAATTATCTTTGATTATCATCTCCTTGAATCATGGCCATTGTATATTAGTTTGTGTGTGCTACTGGTCATGTTCATTGAGAATACTTGTGAGAAATTAGTCTATGTGGATCAATTCCTACAGATTTCATCATATATATAAGAGTGTGATGTCAAGGAACAGACTAATCCGGCCCACGGGCCGGACAAGTCCTGAATACTGGACAAGTCCGACTGGGTTTAGACAAGTCTACATCAGACTAGTCCACTCCGGACTGGACTAGTACGCACAGTTAGACAAGTCTGGACCTAGTCCGACGATCGGACTTGTCCGGTACCTACGACCGGACTAGTCCGGAAAGTTGAGACTTAACCCAACCGCCGGGGGTCGAAACCAAATTCACTCTTCACACATTCAAACATGCGCCAGCGCTCAAAACTCGCCCCCATTGGCTAGTGGGGGAATTGTCATTCAAGACCGTCCCGTGGGGTCAAGTGCTCCTCCACAGGGTCCCATTGGACTTTTGGTCATGACTCCACCCATGAACAATACCAACCGACAGCCAGAGCTTTTAAGCAACATCTTTCATGGGAAAGGCTCTGAAAAGGCAAGGAGGTTTAGGGAAAAGGGTCACTACAAGTATGAGAAGGCCACACTAGATCATCGCTTTTGGTGTGACTTCCACTGCGACTACTATCGCCTAGTCTATTTGAAGATGAAGACACCGGTTGTTGATGCTCAGTGGGTTGATTGGCTCTATATGGAGAAGAAAAACCATCAAGCCTTCAATTAAGTTATTCAAGCTACTGAGCATCACGGTTTGAAGGATCTTCTAGCTTTTCAAGAGTTTCGAAGGTGTTTGTTCAGACTTGTCCAGAGTGGAAGGCCAGACTAGTCCGAAGAATCGGACTAATCCGATATAGAACGGAACAAGAGTTTCTGTGTGAGTTCAGACTTGTCCGTCTGGGGACAGCCTAGTCCATGGAGAAAGTGTCTGAGCTTTTTAGAAGCTAAGTCTTGAAGGACTGGACTAGTCCGCTCTTTGAGGCCGGACTAGTCCGCAGGTTCAGACTAGTTCGTTTCCAACCGGAACAGGGGTTTCTGTGTGAGATCAGACTAGTCTGTTTATCGGACTAGTCCGTTTGGAACTAGGAAGTAGCTGCAGGGACAAGTCTTGGATAGCCAGACTTGTCCGCCCATGGAGGCGGGACTAGTCCGGTGGACCATACTTGTCCGTTCTCAACCAGAACAATGGTTTCTGTGTGAGATCAGGCTAGTCCGTTGTGGACCGGACTAGTCCGTGGTATGTGACTGTTTAGTTGGTAGAATTTCACCGTTTAGTTGGTAGAATCCGACCATTTAGTAGGTGAAGAGTGAGGTCATCGGTCCCCGCAGGCCGGACTAGTCCGAGGTGAAAGGGCGGACTAGTCCGGACATTAGTTGTTGGCAACAGCTAGTTCCCGGGACCTCTATAAAAAGGGGTTGCTCAGGCCCCAAAGATAAGAACAAGCACCCTAACGAAGAAATAGCCTTCCTAGAGCTTTTCTAGTCCTCTCTCTTCAAATTCTTGGAACCCTAAGTGTGATTATTGAGGGTTTGTGAGTTTTGGGAAGAGGAGAAGAAGGGGAGTGTGCACCATAGAGCTCTTAGTTGATTCTCTAGCACTGAGTGGGAAGTGTGCTGTTGAAGGGCATTGGTTTGTAAGTGCTTTGAGCTGAGTTCTCGTGGGAGCCTCAAGTTGTGTGTTGCCCCATGATATATTGTGAAGCATTTGTGATATAGTGGAAGAACAAGCCGACCTTGGTGGTGGCTTGGTGAGGAAAAGGTTGAGAGCAACCTGGTCCTTGATGGAATCCTCAACGTGGACGTAGGCTTCTTTGTGGAGCTGAACCACGGGATAAATATTTTTTCCTTGTCTTGTTTAGCTAAAATTCTCTGTGATCGGACTAGTCCGCCCTCAGGACCGGACTAGTCCGCACTCTGTGAACTAATAATTTTTATTAAGCCGTATTTCAGATTTTCCGCCTATTCACTCCCCTCTAGGCAACTTTTCACTACTCCCACTGCCCACCTCAGGAATCACCCGTTGGACCACCACCCCATCTTTAGAGGTGCCGTCGTCGGTCTTCTTCCCGGACATCTTTGACAACCTAGATCTTGATGCCAATTGTTAGAACTTTGCCGGAGAGACAATGCACACGTTGCCGGCAAGATTCGGAGCCAAAACACCACAATTAAAACTCACACGAATACTCTGGACACGTTCTTGTTTTTGGTGCTGCCAAATGGCTACTCTTTCCAGGGTCTATTCCCTTGTTTAAATAGAAGATTACATGTAAAGTAAATTACTGCTATGATCAAGCTGTATCAATCACACAACGGATAATTGTCTACCTACCAAAACAAAGAGATACAAAACTTGGCACCCAAGTATTATCTTCAACAAGGCTGACCTGTTTGGAGAGAGGTGTCGCCGAGGGATGCCATTCTCACGGTGAAGGCTCTGCCCTCTTATCAGCAACGAAGGCTTCCGACTGCAGCGAGGGGAAGTGCACCAAAGCCATGTTATTTACTTCAAAGTTTGTTTGCTTTTCCTAAGAAGTGAGTGGCACGAGCCAGGGATCTGTCCTGCTGCCGTACACGTCGCATGAGTCAGTTGCATTTGCATGGTACTGTGTGTGCGCTGCATGGGAGTAAGGCCGAGTCCTTCGCCGATCCACTGGACGTGGGCGTCAAGGCTCCAGACGTGGTGGAAGGATCAGACTGCATGCAGCGCATTTGTTATCGTTTGTGTTGATTAAACAAGAAAAAGGAGGAGCTGTCAGTTTGGCAGCTGCTCACAAAAAAACCCCGGACGCCCAACCATGCACGAGCCCTTGGTCCTTCGTTCTTCCCAGCTGAGAGTGTTAAAGGTGTGTTGATCGATCATAGTTCCTAAAAATTTGCATCAGAACCCAGTTTGCCTCCTGGAGCCGCGACGAAGCAATCGGCTGGGCACTCATGTCGCGACAATGATCGACCTCGCCACCACGTCGTTCCTGGAGGGATGTCACACCGCCGGGGAGCAGCAGCAGGAACGGCGCCGGTCCGGGCACGTTGGTGATCCACCGCATCACGAAAGAGGCCAGCAGCGGTGGCTCCTTCCCGGTGCTCACAAAGACGAACTACCACGACTGAGCGGCGCTCATGCGCGTGATGCTGCAGGCACGGGGCCTGTGGACCGTGGTGAGCCTCGGCACGGATGACTACATCAAAGATCGGCTGGCGCTCAAAGTCCTCACCAAGGCAGTACCGCCGAAGATGATGGGAATCATCGCCGGCAAGAAGAACGCCAAGATCGCGTGGGACGCGATCAAACTGCGCAACGTCGGCGCAGATCGAGTGCGCACTGCATGGGCGAGCACTCTGCATCGGGAGTTTGACACGCTCAAGTTCCACGACGGAGAGACGGTGGAGGATTTCAGCGTCCACATCTGCCGACTTGCGACACAGTTGGAGACGCTGGGCAATGGCTACACGGAGGAGGAGATCATCCGTAAGTTTCTTCAGGCTGTACCGCCAAACATTGAGCAAATTGCTGCTTCTCTGCTCGATCTGAGCGAGGTGACGGTGGACAAGCTGATTGGTCGTCTTAAGGCTACGGAAGAGAGGCTTGGCACAGGGGGAGGAGATGGTGATGCATTGGCAAAGCTGAACCTGACTGAGGAGGAGTTGATTGCCAGGTTGCCATCACATCTCAAGATGTCCGGTGGTGGAAGCTCGGAACGTCCAAAGGAAGCCCCGTCGAACATGCAGAAGAATCACGGTGCGAAGATGTGGCCGTGGCCGTGGCCACAGTGGGTGTGGTGGAGGAAGTTCCAGTCGTGTTGGGCAAGGAGTGGCCAACGAAGAGTGTCGCCATTGCGGCAAGAAAGGCCACTGAGCACGAGAGTGTCGTAAGAAGAAGGATGAGCAAACTCATATGGATCATGCTGAAGAAGGTGTCAAGTCCGTGTTGATGGTGGCTTGAACATCAGCCACTGATGATCCGAGCAAGCCGGTACATGAAGTGGAGGGCACTGAATCAAGTAAGTCTGTTCATCTTGATGGAAGCCAGCTCTATGTTCAGCTCGGACAGCAGGAGAAGAAGGACTACACCAAGCGGATCTTGGATTCAGGTGCCACAAATCACATGTCTGGTGCCAGGAATGCGTTTGCAAAGCTCAACACGAGAGTGCACGGGACAGTTCGCTTTGGAGATGGTTCGGTGACTGGTATAGAGGGACGTGGCACGGTTCTGTTCAAACTCAAGAACGGTGGCCAACAAGCACTCACCGGGGTGTATTTACATACCACGACTTGCTGCAAACATCACCAGCCTTGGGCAGATGGACCAAGATGGGTATAAGATCATCCTCCATGGCGGTTGGCTGAGGATTTGGGATGCACAGGGACAACTGCTCATCAAGGTAGAATGGGGTCCGGACTGACTGTATCTTCTCATTGCAAACATTGACGTACCGGCCTGTCTGGCTGCTCGGGGGGGGGGGGGGGGGATAGTGTTGCATGGCGCTGGCATGCAAGATTTCGACATCTGAACTTCAAGGCACTATGTCGGTTGTCTCAGGAGGACATGGTACGTGGATTACCGTGGATTGATCGAGTTGATCAAGTGTGTGACAGCTACTTGGCCGGCAAGCAGCGTAGACTTGCGTTCCCGAGGGAGGCAAATTAACGGGCAAGTCACAAGCCTGAGTTAGTTCATGGTGACTTGTGCGGTCCCGTGACACCTTCTACACCGAGAGGTAACAAGTTCTTCTTCCTGTTGGTAGACGATCTGAGCCGCTTCATGTGGTTGATTCTACTGGAGTCAAAGGGTCGGGCAGCCTCAGTGTTCAAAGCCTTCCTAGCATGTGTCGAAGCCGAGGCAAGGGAAAAGCTTCAGACTCTTCGCACTGACCATGGTGGTGAGTTCACGGCGCAGGCATTCATGGAATACTGCATGGAACACGGGATCAAGCGCCATCTCACCGCACCATATTCTCAACAGCAGAATGGGGTGGTAGAGAGGCGAAATCAGACGGTCATGGGCATGGCCAGGAGCATGTTGAAGGCCATGTCCATGCCGGGTTGGTTTTGGGGGGAGGCTGCCTCCACAGCAGTGTTTATCCTCAATCGGTCGCCAACATAGAGCTTAGAAGGGCGTACTCCATATGAAGTCTGGTATGGATCTAAACCACCGGTGCATTTCATGCGAACTTTTGGTTGTGTCGCGCATGTGAAACAGGGAAACAAAAGGCTCTCAAAACTTGAAGACAGAAGCATTCCTATGGTATTTGTGGGGGTATGAAGTTGGAAGCAAGGCTTGGCGATTCTACAACCCGGCAACTAAATGTGTTGTTGTGTCTCGGGATGCCATATTTGAGGAAGATCGTTCATGGAACTGGGGAGCTGAGGAGTACAGTGGTCTTGATCAAGACAACAATGACATATTTCGTGTTGAGTATGTCACGTTCGATGGAGTGAAGACAAGTGATGGCAGAGAAATGGTGTTTGGAACTCCCTTGCCGGCAAGCACAACACATACACTGTCACCATCACAAGGAGGAAGGTCAGCTGGAGAAGGGTATATGACTCCCACAGCACTGAAGTCACAGTTAGCAGCAAGAAGTGACATGACGAAAAGCCCAACTCCTGGAGCCTCCTGTCTGCATCAGGATCATGATGATGCACCTCTTTGGTTTCGGTTACTGAGTGACATACTGGAACAAGATTCATCACAGGCGTACGGGGTGAATGATCTAACAGCAAGTGCCATGTTAGCGATCAATGAAGAGCCAGCTACCATAGAAGAAGCCAAGCAAGTCAAGGCATGGCGGATTGCCATGCTAGAAGAGATGGCATCTATTGAAGAGAATGGAACATGGATGCTTGTTACACTCCCAAGAGGTCAGCGAGCTATTGATCTCAAATGGGTATACAAGATGAAACATGATGAATGTGGCAACATTGTCAAGCATAAGGCACGCTTGGTTGCAAAGGGTTTCATTCAGCAGCAAGGCATCGACTTCGACGAAGTTTTTGCGCCGGTGGCTAGAATGGAGTTGGTACGTGTTGTGTCTATAGCAGCTCATAATGGATGGCCCGTGCATCATATGGATGTGAAATCCGCATTCTTGAATGGTGATCTCACTGAGGAAGTATATGTAAACCAGCAGCCCGGGTTTACTGCCGAAGGACATGAGGACATGGTGTTGAAATTGCACAAAGCATTGTATGGGTTGCAGCAAGCTCCACGAGCTTGGAACATAAAGCTTGACGTCAGTCTTGAAAGAATGGGTTTCAGCAGGTGCAAGAGTGAACATGGACTGTACACAAAAGAAAAAGGTGGATCAAGGCTGAGTGTGGGAGTTCATGTTGATGACCTATTGATTGTGGGAGAATCTGCCAAGGATGTGGAGTTGTTCAAACAGGAGATGAAGTGCACATTGAAGATGAGTGATTTAGGTGCCTTGTCTCATTACCTTGGCATTGAGGTTAAACAAGGACGGAATGGGATGGAGCTGCGCCAAAGTGCATATGCCACAAGATTACTTGAGAAGGCAGGTATGTTGAATTGCAATGGCTGTGCAACTCCAATGGAGGCCCGTCCGAAACTTTCCAAGAAAAGCACTGCACCTCCAGTTGATGCCACAGAATTCCGAAGCTTGATCAGGAGCCTCAGGTATTTACTTCACACACGTCCTGATCTTTCATTCAGTGTCGGTTACCTTAGTAGGTTCATGGAGGAACCCAAGCTGGATCACATGGCTGGTCTCAAGCATCTGTTGCGCTATGTTGCAGCCACAATAGAGTACGGTCTGTGCTATATCCGAGGCTCAGGTGAACTGAAGTTGATGGGGTATAGTGACAGCAATCTGTCTGGGGATGTCGATGATCGTAAGAGCACTATAGGTGTGTTGTTTTTCCTTGGTGAAAATCCGATCACTTGGTTCTCACAGAAACAGAAAGTTGTGGCGCAGTCAACCTGTGAAGCTGAATACATTGCCGGAGCAGCAGCAACGTGTCAAGCTGTGTGGTTAAGAAGATTGATGGAAGAATTGATTGATGACAAAGGGGCTACACCGGTGATCAAAGTTGATAATCAGTCAGCCATTGCTTTGACAAAGAATCTTGTTCTCCATGACCGAAGTAAGCACATCGACGTGAAGTTCCACTTCATTCGAGAGTGCTTAGAACGTGGAAACATTGAACTTGAGCATACTAGAACAAAGGATCAGCTTGCTGACATGTTGACGAAGCCACTCGGGAAGGAGCGCTTCGAGCAACTTAGAGAGAAGATTGGAGTGCTCAAAATCAAGACTTAGAAGTAAGTGGGAGATTGTTATTTACTTCAAAGTCTGTTTGCTTTTCCTAATAAGCGAGTGGCACAAGCCAGGGATCTGTCCTGCTGCCGTACACGTCGCACAAGTCAGTTGCATTTGCATGGTACTGTATGTGCGCTGCATGCGAGTAAGGCCGAGTCGTTCGCCGATCCGCTGGACGTGGGCGTCAAGGCTCCAGGCATGGCGGAAGGATCGGACTGCATGCAGAGCGTTTGTTATCGTTTGTGTTGATTAAACAAGAAAACGGAGGAGCTGTCAGTTTGGCAGCTGCTCACAAAAAAAACCCGGACACCCAACCACGCACGAGTCCTTGGTCCTTCGTTCTTCCCAGCTGAGAGTGCGAAAGGTGCGTTGATCGATCGTAGTTCCTAACAAGCCGGAGTGTTCTCCGGCGAAGACGTCCGCACCACGGCTGGTGATGGGTGGGTGGCCGCCGGAGGCGAGTGTGAGGAGTGTAAGGGCCTCAGTTTTTGACACACATTTGCAGTGTTCATCACCACACCACACACCTCATTTGAGGAAGAATGATGAACACAAATGAAGAGCAAGTAACAATTATCAACATGCTCATTAGAGAACAAACTTACACATTGCAAAAGTGGTATTTTCCACATGTGATATAGATGGGCTGGACATATGAAAACTCCTACACTTTACTAAGGATGTCCATGCCAAGTTTCACCCAAATTCAAAACCTTTTTGAGGTCAGTTTGGGTATAGTTAGGAAGAGGGCAGTTTGAAACCATATTCAAATTCAAACTGTTTTTATCCAATGAATTTAAAAGTGGGGGGCATATTCTTACTCAGCACATTTTTGTGAGCTCACACACCAATTTTCACTCCATTTGGAGTTGATCTTGACATGAGCTAAGTGGGAGAAATTCAAACTTTATTTGAATTTCAAACTGAACTTGTGCTGAAATTCATTCAAACCAAACCTCATTTGAACTTTGATCAATTCAAATGGCTCATGGGTGAATAATTTGAATTGCCAAGGGTAGTATGGGGTTCACTGTTTACAACAGTGATTAGGAGTAAATTTCAGAGGTTAAAACTGGAGGTGGGACCCACATGTCAGCCACTGCTCAGATCAAACCGACTGAGACTTTCTCACTCGGGTCGCCGAGCCGCAGCGGTGATCGCCACCGAGGCCAGCTGCCGCGCCACCAGCTGCTTGCCCACACGCGGGCATGAGGCGGTGCAGAGCCTTCTTAAGGCGCCTGCCCCCTCCTCGGCCGAGGCACCACCGTTCTTCCCCGCAAGAACTCAGCGCCGGCCGAAAATTTCCGCAGCTCGGACTTGATCGGAGAACGCCGATCGCAGCTCCCTCCTTCCACTCCAGAGCCCCAGCAAGGTACTAGAGACCTTCCTCCATCCTCCCCGTTGCTAGAATTCGATTGAAACCGAGTGATATCGGCTGTGCCGAAAGATCAAAATCGGAACTTGGGACCGCCGCACCTCGGGCTCTCGTGGACAGCCCAACCAGGGCGTTGTCACGCCCGAGCCAAGGCACCCTTGGACGTGCGGGTGACCGGTTCTGCTCATCCCCGAGCCACAGCTCGAGTGGTTGCTCACCGGCGGCGAATTTCCACTTTTCCCCTTTCTATGTGCAGAACGACCTTCGGGTACTATTCTGTTTAATTCATGCTCTAGAAAGGATTAGAGGGCCTCAGGCCGCTCTCACACGAGCTAGACATGGTAACGCACAAGTTGTCTTCACAACTCTGGGCCGGAGAACCTCTGTGCCCGGCGTAATTTAAGGTCTACTAATGGCGGAACGAACGGCGGCATCGGGCGCACGGTGAGGACCTATTTTGGGCCTTCCCCGAGCTGCCTCGAGCTCATGTCGACCTTCTCTGAGGTCCACTGATGCTCCCCGACCAATTTCCCAAGTAGCTGAGGTGCTAGGGTAGTCAGCCGACATGGCCGAAATCGTTCTGAGGTGGCGGCTCGTCGCCGACCATGCTCCGGCCATTGTCATGAGCAGCTAACCCTAGAATCATGTTCCCCGAGTAAAAGTAGGCAGGGGCGGCCAGAATCGAGAAGTTTGGAGCTGTACAGCAGCCGGCGGCGAGCTCTCCGGCGAGATCCCTCGGCGGCGGGGCGCGGGTGTCGCGAGGTTGAAGAAGGGGGTGGACCCCAGCTGTCAGCGGCCGATATTTTGAATCGGGATCCGGCTGAGGCCAGGATCGGGTGTGCTGGCGCGTAAAATCATTGTGGGCCGCGGTGTGATGTCGCCTCGGCGTGCGACGCGTGTCCCCTGGGCCCACGCGCGAGTTTAAACTTTTCCCCGATTTTCAGATTTCCTTCAAACTTTAAATACTTATAACTTTGTCAAGAAAGCTCCAAATTGAGTGAACCAAATTTTTCTGGATTCAGCTCTCTGAGTAATTTCCAGAAAATCAAGTTTCACTTCATGAAATTCCTTATTTCTCCAGAATTAATTCCTTAAAGTTTAAACTGTTAGGAATTTTAACTGGAGAATCCTTTGGAGGAAAATCCTGAAATTTTGCTGAGATGTTCACCAAAATATCCTTGAACTACCATAAAAATTTCAGATCCATTTGAGCTCATTTGATCCACCTAATGGTGTGATTAGTAAACTGTTCCAGAGAAAATAGAAAATGTTCAGAAACATTTTCAGAATTTTCTCTGAATTTGTTTAGCTCATATCTTTAGTTAGAGACTTCCAAATTAAGTGAGACCAACTCCATTAGAACCCTATAAAAATCTAGTTTTCAGAAAGTCATAGTTTGTTTCATGAAAATCCTTAGAACACCCTAAAAGCCTTTAATTAAGGTCAAGGACATAATTAATTGTGGAGGGCTCAATTGAGCTTTGCTGCAACTAAAACTTGACCAAGTCCCTGTTTAGGTTGTAACCAAGCCACAGTAAAAGTTTCACAGTCATTAGGTCTATCTAGCAAAGGTTATAGACTTCACAACTTCAAACTTAATACAAATGCATTAAATTAATACATGTATTGTTTCTATCATGTAGTCGCTAAGGTCGAGGAGGAACCCGAAGTCCTAGACTTCGTTACTCCGGAGGAACAGCTAGCCTACGACCAAGAGCAGCAAGGCAAGCCCCGGTTTGCATTAACCATTTTACAAATGTTTATTGTTTTGAGCACATCTTTGAATATTGTTCTTTGCATTAGAGTCTTGATTGGAAACCCAACTGCACAGCCAAGAAAACCATGGGTTGGGTTTAGGATTGAAAACCTCGTTAGCCACTGCATTGCTAGGATAGAGTAGGATTCGGTACAAGTCGGGTAGTTGGAACTACTCGCGAGAATAGGCTAGAGGCACATTGCTCGGGTAGAGATAGCACATGATATACATGGCAAGAAAATGAGACCGAGCGGAGAGTAAGGGCAGCAGGACTTTGGGGCCTGTGTGCTGTAGCTCCGCTTGTGTTGATTGAGGACCGAGCCGTGTGCGGGCCTGTTGAACAAGCTAGAACAGTACCGAAGACCTACCGGCTATATGGGAACCGGGAAACTGATGTAACTCGGGTAGCTGGGTATTGAGGCATTGCCCGTCGTTCAGAGGGTAGGTTGAGAGCTCGAGGTGTAAATCGGCTGGCGGCACGGAGATGCGCGTGCAGAGACCTCTTGCTCGGGACGATGGGACCGGTTCAATATTTGGCTGACGGGTGAAAGGTAGTCGCGTACGGTGTCCGTGATGGTTGTGGTAGGCAGCGTCGAGTACGGGCGTACGTGACGGGTTGTTCGGGTAACCCTGCAGGTGTAAATCGATTATAATCGCCGTCCCTCGCGGTCAGTGAGTACCACTTGTTCACTGTACCGTGACGTAGAAAGAACAGGCTAGTTACATGTTAAAATGTTGCTGATTGAAAGCTGGACATTGATTGTTAATGATATGCTGTAGCTTAGAGCTAACTAAAGTTCTTTTCAACTTTGGGCAAAGTACATGAGAGAAATGTGTTTCTTGTTTGATTGCGGCTCTCTCATGTGCCTTAGCGTAAGGTTCTCCACAACCTGCTGCTAAAACTTGAAAGTAAGGTTCTACTAATTAGGCGAGTCCTTGCAACTGGTTTTTACCTCATGTAACCCATTACCCTCATGTAGAAGTTCCATGTTTAGGTGAGACGGGTCAGACTTGCTGAGCCTTCGTGCTCACTGCTTGTGTTTGAAGCTTTTGCAGGGCTCTATGAGGAAGGGACTCCCGAAGAGGAGACGGAACCTCAGGAGGGGAACCCCGTCGAGTGGGAGTCGTGCACGCCGCAGAGTTAGTGTGCGTGTGTGCTAGCAAGGACACGTTCGAGGGCTGAACGTGCACTTGATGCTTAGTCTACGCCCGCGAGTGTAGACTGAACTTATTTTGATGTAAACATGTTCATAAACTTGTTTATGTAATAAAATTTTCCACTTCCGCTTTGTACCTTTGACGTGTGTTATCCGGTGCTGTGCAACGCAGCACCCCTCAGCGTGATCCTGGCTCGACAGGACCAATGGGGTCGTGTCAGCGTGGTATCAGAGCTCGCTTGAGGTTTAACACAGTACAAAGGTCTTCTTTTTCAAAAATCCAGTGAGGAACGAGTTAGTAGCCCGTATAAGGATGTTATTAGCATATAGAAAGTGGCATATTAACCTATTTGTTATGTCGGAAAATCGTGCATCTCGGGACGTTCATGTCTTGGGGGGTGCACGTAAGCGCTGTCCACCAGTGCGCACAAGCTGAAGGGTGGAGCCCCACGGGTGGCAGGTAACCCGACCCGCTTTGATATCCTCTACGACTCTTCATGTCGTTTGGGGTATTCGAGCAACGTCTGTCCCTGGTGTGCGTGGTGCAACTTGGGAGACCCCGTCATGTGGTCCGAAACGTGAACACGTAACTCAAGGCGTGGTTGGCTTGAGAACATCCGGGCGAGTGAGGACGGCCGGGTGTACAAACTGTATGGATTCCGGGCTCGGTGTGCAGCCGAGTCTGACGATTGATTGAGTTTCTGCAGGTAGCCTGACAACGAAACGGTAGACGTGTAGCATCCGTGTGTGAGTGACGAGTAGTGCCACTGAAGTAACGAAGCCGGCTAAGTCCGGTATAGGTTTTCTTTGTGAGGACATAGTACCGACATAATTTGGTGACGCGTCGACGTCACACCCCACTAAATGAACAACTTCATTGTAAAACTTGAAAGTTTTGATCCAAAGTAGTAAAACTTGATGTAACTCCTTCTCTTGTACAGGATATTCAAAGTTAACAAGTTTTCAACTTATAGGATGTTAAGGACAGAACACTCTATTTTCAGCTGAATCAAGGCTGGAGTTAATCAGAGGTTAGAGGTTGAGTTCTTTCGAGGTTGGGGTCGTATGATACATTTCTGGAAAGCTTTGGAAGAGCTTTACAACTTTTCTGTTGAGTTCCAGAGGTGTTTCATCCCTTAACCACTCGAAAAATGCAGTAGAGTTGAAACTGTCCAGAAAACAGGACAGAGCAAAGACTCTCTGTAAACTCTCTGTAAAATAAGCATAACTTCCTGCATAAAAATCCAAAAATAGAAAATGAGGTAGTTCTGGAAATCTTATGAGATGGGTTACAACTTTGTAACAGAAAGTTTTGTCAGATTAGGAACAGAAGTAACTGGGATTCTTGGATCAAATCAGTACCTAAGGCAGGGAGGTGCTGTCCAATTGTTTCCAGAAATTCTGTTAACTTTGACATCTCATAACCTTTGAACCAGGACAGATCTTAGGCCAAGAAAATACTGGATGGAAAGCTATTGAAGTTAGCTTCAACTTTGATGTTGAGCTCTAGGACTGGTTTTGCTTTTAACCTGGCCTAAATCAGGTTGAAATGGAAACTGGTCAAGGCTGTCATGGGAACAGCAGATCAGCAGTCAAATTTGTTTAAAAATTTGAACTATGTTTCCAAGTGTTATGGGTTCAATGACATATCTTATGTTATAACTCAATGGTTTACTGTTTAAATAAATATTTGACATTTCTCAAATATATTTTTACAGATGGCAGCAGATAAACAGTTGGAGAACGGGTGGGTAGTTTCCCACTGTTCTGACCGTAGCGGCTACCCGGAAGCATTGTGGCAAATGCTCCAATATTTCAGGTACAACCAGATGCCGCAATACTTCGCCAAGGAAGAAGGCGAAGAGGGGAACAAGACGTGGACGATCCATGTCGAGGTTCTCGCAGGACCTACGCCACCCGGTTGGGTGCCATTCACCGTCACGGTGAGAGGAAGACAACCGGAAGGGATGTGGCAAGTGGCAGCCCGTGACACTATGTCACGTTTCTGCCAACTACACGTGCAGGCTATGGAGGGCACTCCATACGCACTCGTTCCGGTGGAGGGACGAGCTCAGCATGTGTGGGAAGAGAGGTACCTGGAGGCAACAGATCCGAGTTGCCCAAGGTACAACCCCGCGGAGGCAAATCTCAGCCTCCAAATGAGGGCGGGAAACGCTGTGATGGACAGCCAAGCTGTTCATACGGAGCATCTCGCCACCAAGCTCAAGGAGAGCACAAGCCGTGGAGATCATTTCGAGAGTGCTCACAGCGCACTCCGCAATGTGCTCCTTCCGACGATCAAGCGACTGAATGAACAACACAATCAGTTGCATCGTCTGAAGAAGGCAAAGAAGAAGAGCCGTGTTGACATCGCGGCGTTGCAAGAGCTGGTGCAGACCCTAACCCAGCAGAATGAGTACCTTGCTCAAGAGCGGGACGACGCTATCGAGGAAGGCCAAGGCTGGGAAGAGGACTACAACCAAGCTATGCACGAGGTGCATGCTTTGCAGGACCTCGTGCCCCCGGTGTTAGGCGTACCGGTAGTCTTGGGTCTTCCAGCAATGGGAGAAGAGGTGGTAGACCCCGAGCCACCAGCAGAGGTACCAGAGGAGGACAACCCACAGGAGGTCGAGTTCTACTCCGAGTAGGGGGTTACGGTTGCCAAGTAGGGCAGCTAGGGTAGCGTAACCCAACTTTTGTAATCGGTGACATGTCGTGTAGACAGTAGCGTATGTATAGGTAGTGACGACATGAGCACGACTTCTCGGAGATCCGAGAATAATGTATCTTGTATAAAGTTTATGCTTTATCAATATATGTGAATGTTGTGCAAGTTAATCATGCGTCGCTTCAAATCCTACTGCTGTTTATGGAATTTTGAGTAAGACATGTGCTAATTGCTGCTGTTTTGAATTTCAGAATGACGCGTACTCGTGCCAACCCTGATGTTTGAGGTACTAGCCAAGGGGGAGAGACCTCCCAACCACCTCCCGAGGACTCCTCGGGACAGCAACAGCAGCAGCAAGCACCGCCACCGCCACTACCAACGGTTACATTGGCCGACATTGTCGCGGCAATGGCGGGCTCGCATCAGCAGCACACAGAGTTGCTGCAGACTCTCATCGCCAATACGTCTCGCCCAGAGAGACGTCAAGATCGTGAGGAGCGCCAACAGAGCTCCTACTCCGACTTCCTGGCGACTCATCCCCCTGTATTCTCAAGGGCGGATGAACCACTTGACGCGGACAACTGGCTCTGCACCATAGAGATGAAGTTCGGGCTGCTCCAAATCAGCGAGCAGCGCAAGACTCAGTTCACGGTCCAGCAGCTCCAAGGATCCGCGAGCGCGTGGTGGGCCAACTTCTGTGCTTCCCAGCCCACCGACCGAGTGATGACCTGGGCGGAGTTCCGGACGGCCTTCAGGGCCTATCATATACCGCCCGGTTTGATGAAGAGGAAGACGCAGGAGTTCCTACACCTGCAACAAGGGAGCCGGAACGCGCTGGAATACTCCAGGGCGTTTAACGATCTCGCGCTCTACGCGTCGTATCACGCGGATACAGACGAGAAGTGGCGAGACCATTTTTACCAGGGGCTTAACCCGCTCCTGAAGGACAAGTTGGCGATGTTCAATCGCGGCAGCCTCAACGACATCATTGATGCTGCGATTGTTCAGGAGGACTCTGGCAAGGAGTTGGCGGCGGCAGAGCGAAAGCGAAGCGCGCCGCAGAGCAGAGGAGAAGGAGGCGGTCCTTCTCAGAAGTTTTGGATGGTGAATCGCCCACCATCAGGCCCACGCTGGCAGCCACCACAGCGGTTGATGCCGTTCCGCAGTCGGCCGTACTCTTCACCGGCATTCCGGCCGGCACTGCCAGTACCACCGCAACAACAACAGCAGCAGCGGGCGATGCCGCGTGCGTTTGCACCTCCGCAACGCATGCCGGGCTTTCGTCCACCGAGTATTCCACCAGCAGCGGCCACATGTTACAAGTGTGGTCGTCCAGGACACTTCGCGAGCAGTTGCCCGGAGAGGCAAGGCGGCGGAGTGGCACCACAGTTTCCGAGGAGGAATCAACCCCGGGACCCTACTAATGCGCGGCGGGCAAACCCTAGGCCCGGCACTGTCCACCAGCTTGCCATTGAGGACGTGCCGGAGGGCGAGCCAATCCTTGCGGGTATGTTCCAACTCCACCAGCATCCCGCTATAGTACTGTTTGATTCAGGCGCCACGCATAATTTTATTAGCCAAGCTTTCATTGCTAAACACAGTTTGCCAATACTACCCACCGATAGTCCATATTTAATTTGTTCACCGGGTGGGAAGATTTCAGCAAGCGTAATGGTCTCCAAAGCACCATTATGCTTAGCGGGTAGAGTGTACCCCACGTCTCTCATTATCTTAGGGGGACAGAAGGTCGATGTCATCCTAGGGATGTCGTGGTTAACCCGCCACGGCGCTGTTTTAGACACCGTCCTTCGAGTCGTGCACTTAAACTCAGAAGTGCACGGTTCTCACTCATTATTTCTGGACAGTCCAGAAATAAAACTTCCAAGTGTCTATCAAGCCACAACCATCAGATTGGAAGACATTCCAGTGGTCCGAGAGTTCCCTGATGTATTCCCGGACGATTTGCCGGAGATGCCACCCGATCGAGAGGTGGAGTTCAAAATTGAACTCGCACCGGGAACCATGCCAATATCCCGAAGGCCGTACAAGATGGCGCCCAAGGAGTTGGCTGAACTGAAGACTCAGCTCACGGACCTTCTGGAGAAGGGTTTTATTAGGCCGAGCTCCTCGCCATGGGGCTGTTCGGCATTATTTGTCAAAAAGAAGGATGAAATGTTGCGGCTTTGCGTGGACTACCGTCCATTAAATGCCGTAACCATCAAGAACAAGTACCCGTTGCCACGGATCGACATGTTGTTTGATCAGTTGGTCGAAGCAAAGATCTTTTCCAAGATGGATTTAAGATCCGGGTACCATCAGATTAAGATAAGGGCGGAGGACATTCCAAAGACAGCTTTCTCGACAAGGTACGGACTTTATGAGTACCTGGTCATGTCCTTTGGCCTCACCAATGCTCCAGCTCACTTCATGTACTTAATGAACTCGGTGTTTATGCCGGAGCTGGACAAGTTTGTCGTGGTCTTCATCGACGACATCCTGGTATATTCCAAGTCGGAGGAAGATCACAAGAAACATCTGCGTATAGTCTTGCAACGGCTGCGGGATCACAAGTTATACGCAAAATTCAGCAAATGCGAGTTTTGGATATCGCAAGTGCCTTTCCTCGGGCATATCATCTCAGCGGAAGGTATCGCTGTGGACCCGAGCAAGATCACGCAAGTGCTGAATTGGAAATCCCCGAGAACTGTTCATGAGGTACGGAGTTTCCTCGGACTCGCGGGATATTATCGGAGGTTCATTCCGAACTTCTCGAAGATTGCCAAGCCAATGACAGAGCTGCTGAAGAAGGCTACCAAATATGTTTGGAGTCCAGCATGTGAAGCAGCATTCAAGGCTTTAGTCAAGCACCTGACATCAGCACCGGTTTTGGCGCAGCCAGACACAACAAAACCGTTCGATGTGTACTGCGATGCATCCAGCATTGGGCTCGGGTGTGTGTTGATGCAAGACCGAAGAGTGGTCGCGTATGGATCGCGGCAGCTTAGGAACCATGAGCAGAATTATCCAACTCACGACTTGGAGCTCGCTGCCGTGGTACTTGCACTGAAGATGTGGAGGCACTACCTACTCGGTAACCTCGTACATTTATATACCGACCACAAAAGCCTCAAGTACATATTCACTCAGAAGGAGCTGAACATGAGGCAACAAAGATGGTTAGAACTGATAAAGGATTACGAGATAGAGATCCATTATCATCCGGGCAAGGCAAACGTTGTGGCAGATGCGCTGAGCCGCAAGTCACACGTCAACAATCTGACCATCACACCGGTGGAAGAGAGCGAACCACCACTACGTGTGATTCCATACGGAGCTCTCTACAACCTAGCTTTGATCCCCACCATCCGTGAAGAGATAGCGGCAGCCCAGAAGAATGACAAGGGCATGTCACACTTGCGGAGACGTGTAGATAGTGGGGAGCTGAAATGTTTCCGGAAAGACGGAGACGGCATCCTATGGTTCAAGGACCGGATCGTCGTACCCCGTAACCCGGAACTACGGAAGAAGATCTTTGATGAGGCTCACTTATCAAAGCTCTCTATTCACCCCGGCAGCAACAAGATGTATCAAGAACTCAGAAGCAAGTTTTGGTGGACACGGATGAAGCGGGAGACTGCAAAATACGTGTCCGAGTGTGATACATGTCGAAGGGTGAAGGCGGATCATATGCGGAAACCGGGACTGCTGCAACCACTGGGCATTCCTGCCTGGAAGTGGGAGGACGTGAGCATGGATTTCGTCGTCGGTTTACCCACCACCTTACAGAAACATGATTCGGTGTGGGTGATCATCGATCGGCTCACCAAAGTTGCCCATTTCATCCCGGTCAACACCAACTACAACGCCAAGAAGTACGCTGAACTGTACATCTCACGGATCCTATGCTTATACGGCGTACCCCGTACTATCATATCGGATCGGGGCACTTTATTTGTGTCCCGTTTTTGGGAGCACCTACACGCTGCCTTGGGGACGAAGCTGATCCGTAGTTCAGCCTATCACCCGCAGACGGATGGGCAAACCGAGCGGGTAAATCAAATCCTAGAAGACATGCTACGAGCTTGCGCTATTAACCACGGCAAGAATTGGGATGATCACTTGCCGTTAGCCGAGTTCTCGTACAACAATGGGTACCAAGCCAGCATCAAGATGGCGCCCTACGAGGCGCTATATGGAAGAAAATGCCGCACACCATTGAACTGGTGTGAGTCTGGCGAAAGGGTTACCTTCGGGATTGACCTTGTCAACAACGCGGAATAAAAGGTTCGACTAATTCAAGCGAACCTAAAAGCCGCTCAATCCCGTCAGAAACAGTATGCAGACCGGAGAAGGCGCCCATTACAATTCGAAGTTGGAGATCACGTATATCTACGGGTGTCTCCAATGAAGGGCGTAAACAGATTTGGGGTGAGAGGAAAGTTGGCACCCCGATTCATCGGTCCATTCCAGATTACCGAAAGATGTGGATCGGTGGCATACCGGCTGAAATTACCAGAAGCACTTTCCGGTGTGCACGACGTCTTTCACATTTCCCAGCTGAGGAAGTGTCTCAAGCTATCAACTACCGTTCAGCTGGAAGACATTGAAGAACTGCAACCGGATCTCACCTATCGGGAGGAACCGGTGCAGATTATTGATGAAAAGGCCCGAACCACACACAACCGTACGTTGTGGTTCTACAAGGTTCTATGGAGTAATCACTCCATGGACGAAGCGACATGGGAGAGCGAAGAATTCCTTCGCACTAACTACCCCGACTTTTTCACGTCGCATATCCGGTAATTTTCCACCGTCCTCTCTCTCATTTTCACCTTATAATCTCGGGACGAGATTCTTTTAAGGGGGAGGAATGTAAGGGCCTCAGTTTTTGACACACATTTGCAGTGTTCATCACCACACCACACACCTCATTTGAGGAAGAATGATGAACACAAATGAAGAGCAAGTAACAATTATCAACATGCTCATTAGAGAACAAACTTACACATTGCAAAAGTGGTATTTCCCACATGTGATATAGATGGGCTGGACATATGAAAACTCCTACACTTTACTAAGGATGTCCATGCCAAGTTTCACCCAAATTCAAAACCTTTTTGAGGTCAGTTTGGGTATAGTTAGGAAGAGGGCAGTTTGAAACCATATTCAAATTCAAACTGTTTTTATCCAATGAATTTAAAAGTGGGGGCATATTCTTACTCAGCACATTTTTGTGAGCTCACACACCAATTTTCACTCCATTTGGAGTTGATCTTGACATGAGCTAAGTGGGAGAAATTCAAACTTTATTTGAATTTCAAACTGAACTTGTGCTGAAATTCATTCAAACCAAACCTCATTTGAACTTTGATCAATTCAAATGGCTAATGGGTGAATAATTTGAATTGCCAAGGGTAGTATGGGGTTCACTGTTTACAACAGTGATTAGGAGTAAATTTCAGAGGTTAAAACTGGAGGTGGGACCCACATGTCAGCCACTGCTCAGATCAAACCGACTGAGACTTTCTCACTCGGGTCGCCGAGCCGCAGCGGTGATCGCCACCGAGGCCAGCCGCCGCACCACCAGCTGCTTGCCCATGCGCGGGCATGAGGCGGTGCAGAGCCTTCTTAAGGCGCCTGCCCCCTCCTCGGCCGAGGCACCACCGTTCTTCCCCGCAAGAACTCAGCGCCGGCCGAAAATTTCCGCAGCTCGGACTTGATCGGAGCACGCCGATCGCAGCTCCCTCCTTCCACTCCAGAGCCCCAGCAAGGTACTAGAGACCTTCCTCCATCCTCCCCGTTGCTAGAATTCGATTGAAACCGAGTGATATCGGCTGTGCCGAAAGATCAAAATCGGAACTTGGGACCGCCGCACCTCGGGCTCTCGTGGACAGCCCAACCAGGGCGTTGTCACGCCCGAGCCAAGGCACCCTTGGACGCGCGGGTGACCGGTGCTGCTCATCCCCGAGCCACAGCTCGAGTGGTTGCTCACCGGCGGCGAATTTCCACTTTTCCCCTTTCTGTGTGCAGAACGACCTTCGGGTACGATTCTGTTTAATTCGTGCTCTAGAAAGGATTAGAGGGCCTCAGGCCGCTCTCACACGAGCTAGACACGGTAACGCACAAGTTGTCTTCACAACTCTGGGCCGGAGAACCTCTGTGCCCGGCGTAATTTAAGGTCTACTAATGGCGGAACGAACGGGCGGCATCGGGCGCACGGTGAGGACCTATTTTGGGCCTTCCCCGAGCTGCCTCGAGCTCATGTTGACCTTCTCTGAGGTCCACTGATGCTCCCCGACCGATTTCCCAAGTAGCTGAGGTGCTAGGGTAGTCAGCCGACATGGCCGAAATCGTTCTGAGGTGGCGGCTCGTCGCCGACCATGCTCCGGCCATTGTCATGAGCAGCTAACCCTAGAATCATGTTCCCTGAGTAAAAGTAGGCAGGGGCGGCCAGAATCGAGAAGTTTGGAGCTGTACAGCAGCCGGCGGCGAGCTCTCCGGCGAGATCCCTCGGCGGCGGGGCGCGGGTGTCGCGAGGTTGAAGAAGGGGGTGGACCCCAGCTGTCAGCGGCCGATATTTTGAATCGGGATCCGGCTGCGGCCAGGATCGGGTGTGCTGGCGCGTAAAATCATTGTGGGCCGCGGTGTGCTGTCGCCTCGGCGTGCGACGCGTGTCCCCTGGGCCCACGCGCGAGTTTAAACTTTTCCCCGATTTTCAGATTTCCTTCAAACTTTAAATACTTATAACTTTGGCTAGAAAGCTCCAAATTGAGTGAACCAAATTTTTCTGGATTCAGCTCTCTGAGTACTTTCCAGAAAATCAAGTTTCACTTCATGAAATTCCTTATTTCTCCAGAATTAATTCCTTAAAATTTAAACTGTTAGGAATTTTAACTGGAGAATCCTTTGGAGGAAAATCCTGAAATTTTGCTGAGATGTTCACCAAAATATCCTTGAACTACCATAAAAATTTCAGATCCATTTGAGCTCATTGAATCCACCTAATGGTGTGATTAGTAAAACTGTTCCAGAGAAAATAGAAAATGTTCAGAAACATTTTCAGAATTTTCTCTGAAATTGTTTAGCTCATATCTTTATTTAGAGACTTCCAAATTAAGTGAGACCAACTCCATTAGAACCCTATAAAAATCTAGTTTTCAGAAAGTCATAGTTTGTTTCATGAAAATCCTTAGAACACCCTAAAAGCCTTTAATTAAGGTCAAGGACATAATTAATTGTGGAGGGCTCAATTGAGCTTTGCTGCAACTAAAACTTGACCAAGTCCCTGTTTAGGTTGTAACCAAGCCACAGTAAAAGTTTCACAGTCATTAGGTCTATATAGCAAAGGTTATAGACTTCACAACTTCAAACTTAATACAAATGCATTAAATTAATACATGTATTGTTTCTATCATGTAGTCGCTAAGGTCGAGGAGGAACCCGAAGTCCTAGACTTCGTTACTCCGGAGGAACAGCTAGCCTACGACCAAGAGCAGCAAGGCAAGCCCCGGTTTGCATTAACCTTTTTACAAATGTTTATTGTTTTGAGCACATCTTTGAATATTGTTCTTTGCATTAGAGTCTTGATTGGAAACCCAACTGCACAGCCAAGAAAACCATGGGTTGGGTTTAGGATTGAAAACCTCGTTAGCCACTGCATTGCTAGGATAGAGCAGGATTCGGTACAAGTCGGGTAGTTGGAACTACTCGCGAGAATAGGCTAGAGGCACATTGCTCGGGTAGAGATAGCACATGATATACATGGCAAGAAAATGAGACCGAGCGGAGAGTAAGGGCAGCAGGACTTTGGGGCCTGTGTGCTGTAGCTCCGCTTGTGTTGATTGAGGACCGAGCCGTGTGCGGGCCTGTTGAACAAGCTAGAACAGTACCGAAGACCTACCGGCTATATGGGAACCGGGAAACTGATGTAACTCGGGTAGCTGGGTATTGAGGCATTGCCCGTCGTTCAGAGGGTAGGTTGAGAGCTCGAGGTGTAAATCGGCTGGTGGCACGGAGATGCGCGTGCAGAGACCTCTTGCTCGGGACGATGGGACCGGTTCAATATTTGGCTGACGGGTGAAAGGTAGTCGCGTACGGCGTCCGTGATGGTTGTGGTAGGCAGCGTCGAGTACGGGCGTACGTGACGGGTTGTTCGGGTAACCCTGCAGGTGTAAATCGATTATAATCGCCGTCCCTCGCGGTCAGTGAGTACCACTTGTTCACTGTACCGTGACGTAGAAAGAACAGGCTAGTTACATGTTAAAATGTTGCTGATTGAAAGCTGGACATTGATTGTTAATGATATGCTGTAGCTTAGAGCTAACTAAAGTTCTTTTCAACTTTGGGCAAAGTACATGAGAGAAATGCGTTTCTTGTTTGATTGCGGCTCTCTCATGTGCCTTAGCGTAAGGTTCTCCACAACCTGCTGCTAAAACTTGAAAGTAAGGTTCTACTAATTAGGCGAGTCCTTGCAACTGGTTTTTACCTCATGTAACCCATTACCCTCTTGTAGAAGTTCCATGTTTAGGTGAGACGGGTCAGACTTGCTGAGCCTTCGTGCTCACTGCTTGTGTTTGAAGCTTTTGCAGGGCTCTATGAGGAAGGGACTCCCGAAGAGGAGACGGAACCCCAGGAGGGGAACCCCGTCGAGTGGGAGTCGTGCACGCCGCAGAGTTAGTGTGCGTGTGTGCTAGCAAGGACACGTTCGAGGGCTGAACGTGCACTTGATGCTTAGTCTACGCCCGCGAGTGTAGACTGAACTTATTTTGATGTAAACATGTTCATAAACTTGTTTATGTAATAAAATTTTCCGCTTCCGCTTTGTACCTTTGACGTGTGTTATCCGGTGCTGTGCAACGCAGCACCCCTCAGCGTGATCCTGGCTCGACAGGACCAATGGGGTCGTGTCAAGGAGCGTGGTGGCGGCGGACGAGTAACCCTACCAGAGGGATGTTCTGGCTGTAAATAACTGAGATCTTGTGTGTGAGAGAGAGGGCTGACATGTGGGCCTGAACCCAAAGAGGTATGTAAACATACTTGGGCGGCGGAGACATGGGCGAACAGAATCACAACAGAAACACCGATTCGATTATCCTGTCCATCTTTCTCTCTCTCTGCGTGATCGCCGGGTGCTCGCCGGCAACCACCATGGTCTCTCACGTCTCGATGTTGCGCGGCGAGGCCATGGGTCATCGTGCTTGGCAGATTTTTTTCGGCACGGCAGATTTTCAGGTGCGGAAAGGGGATCGGGCGGTCACTAAACCTTCGGCTCGAGCCGTAAAATCCCAGTAGGGTGGCCGGTTGAGGAACCACGAAGCGCTGGTTGGCTCGGCTTGAGGAGATCAGCCACGGCTCCGTCTAAACCTTCCGTGCATACTCGCTTCATTTTGCAGGCCATGGAATCAGCAGCGCGAGGCGAAGGTGAGAGGTGGGGAAGAGTGATGGAGACCCTGGACGCGATTGTCCAGCGCTTGGATTCGATGGAGGTGACACAGAAGAAATTGATCGGGCAGCAGGCGTTGGCGGCGTCGGTAGCGGAACAAGCAGCAAAGGACCGGGACATTTTGTTTCGCCAAGTTTTGGAGACAGGGAAGAAGTTGTCGGAGTTGGCGCTCGAGCGATTAGCCCAGGAGATGGATGACTTTACTTGTGAGGGACCGCCCCGTCGACAGGACCTCGTTGGGTGGTGCCGTGATATGTGGCACCCAACAGCACACGGGTCGAAGAAACATATCACATTACATAAATTAATTGCGGAAGCATACAAAAGTGTTTTACAAATACTTATCTCAAAATAAGCTACAGCAGAGGACTATAACTCTCACGACTCATTTCTAAACTAGCAACAAAGAAACAGTCCAGCCCGCGGACGTTTCTTACTAGCAACACGAGGACAAACCGCAGCAGCACGGATGCTCTTGAGTAATCACTCGGAGGTTCCCGAGTCTCATCGGCATCCCTTCATAAGCATGAAGTCAATACTGCAAAACAACTCGGATAGCATCCGTGAGCAGAACACTCAGCAAGACTTAACCGTCACCCTAAACATGAAACTCCATGTGAGATTATGAACCTAAAGTAGGATAGCATAATGCATAATAAACTTGCCTAAAATTGATTCCTTACTTTCAGGTATTATTTGCAGAAATTTTAAGTAACCTTGGGCATGCCACATCGGGAGTCCACAATCAAACAAGAAATTCTTTCCCCTGATGTAAATTGCTCATGGCATAAAAGAATTGAGTTTGCACTAGCTAATCATCAAAGTTACCATACAAAGGTAGGATAAATTTCAAACCAATCTGATTAGTTACTTTCTCATGCAAGTTCTAACTACGTCACGACTGTGAGAACAAGTATGTTTAGTCCATCCCGCGAGCGACGGTGATTCGAATCAATAACACCCGGACTACACGACATGTACGCCCGCACTCGACGTTGCCTACAGAAACTATCACTGATGTCGTACGTGGCAGCCTTTCCCCCGTTTCACCCCCGTTGGATCGATCAAGTCGCCCCATACAGTAGCCACTCTCATGGTGCACCTGCCGACATAAGATGTCATGAGAATGTTCCCCACATACTGCACACCGGCCGTCCACCTGAGGCGACCCAAAAAGGCCCAACGACAGCTTCCCGATGTACATCGGTTTACTGGGTCCCATAATACCAGCATGAGTCCGGTACACAACTCAAACTTGTTCAACAGGGCCGCATACGGATCGGTCCTTGACCGACACGGACAGGTCTATAGCACTCAGGCCCCTATGTCCTGCTGCCCCTACAACCTTCCGGTCTCAACTTTAACTTGCTGATTCATTTTTGAACCAATCCCTTGTGCCCCTGTTGATCCTAAACATGCGAGTGGCATCTCACCACTCGACTTCTACCGAACCATACTTAAGCATGGCAGTTCTACATGGTGAAAGACACCTACCTAACACTCCATGGGTTCATTTGGTTATGCAAGAGGAGTATCAAACACTAGACCTAATGCACAATTCATATCTTAACTGAAAGTGAATACAAAATAAAAGTTAACAGTTGTTAAATGCAAACTGGAGCTTGCCTGTTCTGCAGGGTAGTCGTATATAAGCAGTTAGTATTCTTGCTGATCAACCCTTGATTCTCCGGAGCTTGATCCACTTCAATGAATCGCTCCTTTGAATCCCCTTCGTTGTGGTTCCTATTGAAATGCATATGCACATGTTTTATAGAATGTAATGGAAAGGAATTATAGAAGGGAGTTCTTAGGAACAGAGGTTGTGTGGAAAAGCCAAGAATGGCTTGGTTTGCCTCTGTTGTGCAAAGAAACAGAAATGATCTACTTGATCTTAATGTCTTAGCTATACACTAACTACTTTCGCTAATGAACATAATAGATGAGCTGAAAAGCATTGGATGCAACTGAAGAACAAGAACTCTAATGGCCTCAAAACTTTTACAGCAGGTTCTATACTACCTAGGGATTTAGCTTGCCAAATTGCAACTAATGTGGAGTCAAATTGTGTTCTCCATAATTCTCACATGTCTCTCATGTATTTCCACCTATACATAAGTATGGAGAATAAGAACAGGGAGTTCTAAGGCTCAACTTGACTGATAATTTATATGTGAGTTCCTGGTCACATGAGAGTCAATTGGTCCAAAATTCAGCCCTTTTACTTGAGTAGTTCTTCCAGAACAATTCTTTAAGCATTTCTATTCAAAAGAATTAATTATAAAGTACTGTGCATTTTCATGCTCAATTAAGTGAACTACAATTTCAAGTATGTCTCAGAGATCTTGCCTAAATTTTCCTATGATTTTTGGAGCTATGGATTGCCCAGAATAGATTTTA
Source organism: Neostapfia colusana (assembly GCA_030760725.1). Taxonomy (NCBI): domain Eukaryota; kingdom Viridiplantae; phylum Streptophyta; class Magnoliopsida; order Poales; family Poaceae; genus Neostapfia; species Neostapfia colusana. The sequence continues at coordinate 16,168,374 of JASWHV010000017.1, read as the reverse complement.
TAAGTGGGAAACAATTTCTGAAAATGTTTCTGGACTCTTATGAACACAGTAGTTTGTATTTAGCAAATTCCTATTCAAATGAGCTTAAAATGAGCTGAAAATTTGCTAGAAGGTCAACAAGATTATAAATAATATTCTGGCAAAATTTGAGGATTTTTGGATAGCTCAAACTCCCTCAATAATTCTTTTTCAGAAAACCTTCAAAGAATTCCAGAATTATATATTGACTTTCATACAAATCTGAGTTCATATTTGGATAGATCTCTGCAAAATGAATCCAACCCAATTGGAATCACTCAAATTGGAGGTTTCTACACAGAGATATGAATTTCCAAAGTTGTAGCCATCTCTGGAATTATTTTCCCTACTAAAAGTCGGCTGGACCCACTGTTTAAATCCCAGCCAATAGGATTGAAGCCACACCGGGGTCACGGGTCTCCAGCGCCAGCACACCCGATCCGGGCCACACCCGATCACAGATTTAAACTTATCAGGCGCTGACAGACGGGCCCGGCCCCTTCTTCAACCTCTGGCCGGTTCCTCGCGCGCGCCGCCTCCCCCTCGCCGGAGCAAATCACATCTCGCCGGATCACCGCTGCCGGCCACCGCACAAGCTAAGACTCGCCGCCAGGGGGTTTGCGATGTCGAGGAACACGATGGTGAGGTCAGTTTAGGCTGCCGGAGACCGGAGCTACCTCAGCGACGTGCGGCAACCTCGGTTGAACTTCGGCACCGTCGGCCGGGGTTCCCAGCCCACCAAAACATCGACCACTTGGGTCTACAGCACCAGTACACATCTAGGAAGCTCGACAAGGCCTCAAAGGTGCTAAAAATGGCTGCAACTGGGTCGGCATCGTGCGCCCGATTGGTTCCGTGAAGAACACGCTCAGGAGACTTCAAAATTCTCTGCTCCGAGGTGATTTCGTGCTAGGGATGCTGAAAGGAAAATGACCGCCGGCTAGTCCAGCTCGTGTATGCCAAGTTTGATGACCTAGGGAGGATTAGAGAGCGGGAATTTGAAGAAACCGTACCGGCTGCTCGGGTTGAACTCGCCAGAGCAAAATCTTCAAATTCGTCGTCGATGCTGCACGGTTTGCTCCAAGAATTGGAGGAGAGTAGCACCACAGTAGCGCGCTCCCGTAGCCTTGATCGCTCGGCCGTGAAAACCCCTGTGGAGGGCTGTCCACGAGCGCCCGATCACCGTTCTTGAGCTAGGTCGCGGCGGGTGGTGCTGATCATGGGAAAAGGAGGCCGAAGCTCGCTGGTTTCTGGGTCAGGGATGCGAGCAGCGAGTGCGCCGTGCCGTTTTGCAGCTCAGAGGGGGATGGCGTGGTTGTTTCTGCCGGATTTCCTGAGCAAGCCGAGAAGACGGCAGTGGAGAGAAGCTGCTCGTGCGCTCGAGAGGAGGAGAAGGCAAGTGAGTTTTCCTTTGGTCAGGAGAGTGGATCACGTCAAAGACACGATTGGAACTGACCTGGGCGCCAGCGCGTGGGGGCAGGCAGCAGGAGGTGGCGCCGTAAGTTTCTCGGTGGCTCATGGTGAGCTGGTCGGTGGAGTTGAAAAACATAGACCTAGACTTACTGTGTAAGGCATAATTCAGCTCTATGACATGTGGGTCCCACCCCACATTTTTCTCCCAAATATCTTCTCATGCTGATCTTCCTAAATTCCACAATTCTGAGTTTGAAAGGTGGGCTAGGAATTTGGTTGAAGTTTGGAAAATGCTTCCATAATTCCTTTTTGGAGCCCACCCTAAAAATGAAAAGTTTGTCATCCACTTTTTCCCAAATTTCTAACTCTAGGGCTGCATGGTTATTCAGAGTTTTGGCCACCATTTGTGTGAACTTTGAATTTCAAATCTGATTTTTAAACTTGCATGCAAATGGTGTTTAAATCCTTATTGGTTCAACACTTTCAAATAAAGATGTGAACCTCATTTTTGGACAATCATCCATGTATCACTTTGCATGAAGAAAAGTTTTAGCAAGTCCCATTTTTCATGCCTTTGCCACACATATGAACTCAAACCTCGGTTTTATTCATACACATTTTTGGGACTTTTACATTCCTTCCCCCTTAAAAGAATCTCGTCCCGAGATTACAAACGAAGAACGAGACGGGAGAGGTAATTACAAACTGTACAACGCTAAAAGTTCCGGATAGTTGGTGCGGAGGTAATCTTCACTTTCCCACGTCGCCTCTTCCGCGGTATGATTACTCCACAACACCTTGTAAAATTTGATCATCCGGTTCTGGGTTACCCGGGTCTTTTCATCCAAAATCTGAACCGGTCGCTCGGTGTAAGTAAGGTCCGGTTTCAACTCATCGATTTCCTCGGTGCGAACAACAGCGGTGAATTTGAGGCACTTCCGCAGCTGTGACACATGAAATACATCATGGACACCCGCTAGACTTGCCGATAGTTCCAGCCGGTAGGCTACGGGTCCGCACTTCTCCGTGATAGCAAAAGGACCAATAAAACAGGGAGTGAGTTTCCCCTTTACACCGAACCGGTGAATTCCCTTCATCGGAGATACACGAAGATAAACATGCTCTCCGACGTCAAAATGCAATGGCCTACGCCTTTGATCGGCGTAGCTCTTCTCTCGGGATTGTGCAGCCTTCAAATTTTCTTGTATCAACCAAACTCGGTCTTTGGCTTCGTTCACAAGATCAACTCCAAACAGAACTCTTTCGCCGGACTCACACCAATTTAGCGGTGTGCGACACTTCCGGCCGTAGAGAGCTTCATACGGTGCCATTTTAATACTCGCTTGATAACCGTTGTTGTATGAAAACTCCGCCAACGGTAGGTGATCATCCCAATTCCTACCGTGGTGGATGGCACACGCTCTCAACATATCTTCTAGTACTTGGTTCACCCTCTCGGTTTGTCCATCGGTTTGAGGGTGATACGCGGAGCTTCTAATCAGCTTGGTGCCCCGAGCAACGAACAACGCACCTTGATCTGAAATGATGGTCTTTGGAACACCATGTGAACAGATAATTCTTGAGATGTATAACTCCGCATATTGCCTTGCTCGATAATGAGTGTTCACCGGTATGAAATGAGCTGACTTTGTCAACCGGTCTACGATCACCCATATCGAGTCATGCTTCCAGGATGTGAGCGGTAATCCGACGATGAAGTCCATACTCACATACTCCCATTTCCATGCCGGTATCTTCAAAGGTTGTAGCGGTCCGGCTTTCCGCATATGATCAGCCTTGACACGTTTACACATATCGCATTCGGATACGCATTTAACAATCTCCCTTTTCATCCTCGTCCACCAAAATTTCTGTTTCAAATCTTTGTACATCTTGTTACTGCCAGGATGAATGGAAAACTTCGACAGGTGGGCTTTATCCAATATCTTCTTCCGGAGTTTCATATTACGGGATACCACTATACGGTCGTTGAACCATATTGTACCGTTCTCATCCTTCCGGAAACATTTCTCCTCTCCGTTGTCTAGTCTTCTCCGTATGTGAGACATACTTCTGTCTCTTCTTTGAGCCTCAACAATCTCTTCACGGATCGTTGGAATGAGAGCGTATTGTAAAGCGCTCCATACGGAATGACACGGAGACTTGGTTCTTCATCTTCTAACTCAGCAATCGCCAAGTTGTGAACGTGGGCTTTCCGACTAAGCGCGTCGGCAACCACGTTTGCCTTTCCCATATGGTAGTGGATCTCAATTTCATAATCTTTGATGAGCTCCAACCACTTCCGTTGTCTCATATTCAGCTCCTACTGCATGAAGATATACTTCAGGTTTTTATGGTCGGTGTAGAGGTGAACAAGATTACCAAGTAGATAATGCCTCCACATCTTTAATGCCAACACCACAGCAGCAAGCTCGAGATCGTGAGTTGGATAATGCTGCTCATGGTTTTGCAGTTGACGAGACCCATAGGCGACTACACGCCCGTCTTGCATAAAAACACAGCCGAGACCGATGTCGGATGCATCACAATATACATCAAATGGCTTCGTCGTGTCCGGCTGAGCAAGAACTGGAGCTGTTGTGAGATGTTTCACCAAAGTTTTGAATGTGGCTTCACATGCTGCATTCCACATGTATTTAGTGCCCTTCTTCAACAGCTCCGTCATTGGTTTAGCAATCTTTGAGAAGCTCGGAATAAACCTCCGATAATACCCTGCTAAACCTAGGAAACTTCGGACCTCGTGGACTGACTTAGGAGATTCCCACTTCAGCACTTGTTCAATTTTGCTGGGGTCCACGGCAATGCCCTCTGCTGAAATAATATGGCCTAGGAAAGGCACTCGATCAATCCAGAACTCGCACTTGCTGAACTTGGCAGATAACTGGTGCTCCCTCAACCGTTGTTGCACGATATGCAAATGTTCAGTGTGCTCTTCTTCAGTTTGGAGTAAACCAATATGTCATCGATGAATACCACAACGAACTTGTATAACTCCAGCATGAACACAGAATCCATCAAGTACATGAAGTGTTCCGGAGCATTGGTTAATCCAAATGACATGACAAGGTACTCATAGAGTCCGTGTCTCGTCGAGAAAGCTGTCTTTGGTATGTCCTCCGGTCGGATTTTGATTTGATGATATCCCGACCGAAGATCCATCTTCGAGAATACCTTTGCACCCGCAAGTTGATCGAACAAGATGTCGATGCGGGGCAAGGGATACTTGTTCTTTATCGTGACAACATCTAGAGGACGATAATTAACACATAGCCGCAGTGTTTCGTCCTTCTTCTTAACGAACAACGCAGAGCAACCCCAAGGTGAAGAACTTGGTTGTATGAAACCCTTGCTCATGAGTTCATTCAGCTGCTCTTTCAATTCCGCTAGCTCATTCGGTGCCATCTTGTAAGGCCTTCGTGAGATAGGTGTCATTCCCGGCGCCGGTTCAATCTTGAACTCGACGTCCCGTTCGGGCGGCATGCCCGGTAAATCATCGGGAAATACGTCGGGATAATCATGTACCACCGGAATATCTTCAAGCTTCAGCGCTTCCATGTGGTAGGCCTCTACCGTATCTGGGTCTTCGCTGTCTAAAAATAGCGTGTGCTGTCCGTGAATCGGCGAGTCAATCTGGACAGTCCAGTTACCGATATTGAAAATGGCACCGTGGCGATTTAACCAAGATATCCCCAATATTATGTCTATCTTCTGCCTATCCAACATAATCAGTGCTGTTGGGTATATTTTTCCGCCCAAACACAAAGCTGCTCGGGACACAATCTGATTAGCAGAGATATTTCCTCCTGGTGAACGTATAACATAACTCGTTGTGGGAGTATTGGTGGATAATTGGTGCTGATCCACGCATGATTTGCTGATAAAATTGTGGGTTGCACCAGAATCAAAAAGTACAAGCACGGGCACGTCTTTGAGAGTAAACATGCCCGCTAACACCGGTGCTTCCTCCGGGACATCCTCAATAGCAAGGTGTTGCACACTCCCGGATTACAATGTTGTTATATTAACTTGTGCAGGTGGCGGCATACCACCTGATGATGATGGTTGTCTGGTGTTCACCAACTTCTCCCGGCATTCTTGCCTAAAATTCCCAGAACGGTGGCAATAAGAACACGGAGGTTTCCCCAGTTCTTCTTTGACTTGTGGTTGAGAAGTTGATGTACTTCGCTGCAGCAATGATGCAACAGGTGTCATTCGTTGCTGCGGCAATGGTGTTGCTTCAAGACATGATTCTTGAGCAGGAAATCTGTGCTGAGTTGATCTTACTGGCGCTTGCCATAGTTCATCGTATGGTGTGTGACACACCACACGGTATTTGCGAGAAACAACTGGTGTGCCTTCTTGCACATCATCTCGGTCCCTCTTCTCTGCTTGACACTCAAGTGTCGCTTGTTCTTGCAGTAGAGCAGCACTGATCAACTCGGTGTAACTGTCTTGATTGAACAAAGGTAACTTATCTTTTAATACGTCATTCAGGTCTGTGGGGACCACCTCGTGATTCACCTACTCCAAGATCGCATAGGGTGGTGCCGTGCGATGCGGCACCCAACAGCACACACGAAAATAATAAAGACAACATACAAACTTTTATTTGATATAAAACAGCGGAAGTCTTTTACAAAACATAATTATACAGCGGAAGTATTCTTTATTAACACTCTCTCATTCTAACTAAGCAAAAGTGTAGCTGTCCAGCCCAGGGACGCTACACACTATCAGCATGGAACCGGAGATCCCGGCGGCGTGCAGGGCTCCAGCTCGGCCGTGTACCCCGTCAGGGGCATTGCCTCGTCCTCGGACCCCTCCTCATAGCTCTCACCTGCACACAGCTCAAATATTGCAACCGTGAGCACGATGGCTCAGCAAGGCTTAACCGACTAGCCTAGGCATGGAACTCTATATGCAGGGATGTGTAAGATAGGAAAAAGGACTTTGCAACAAAAACATGCCTATAAGTTGATCCTTACTTTCAGTTATTTTATAGCAGCAGATTCATGTGCCTTAGGCAGCCCTCACATCGGAAGTCCACAATCAAACAAGAAACGCTTTCCTCCGATGTGGTGATGCCCAAAGCAGAAAATAAACTTAATTAGTTTTACATCTACAGCAGACATGGTTTCTAAAACATTAATATATCATCACAGCATATTATCATTCATCTGGCTTACTTCACTTCTTACTACGTCACAGAATAGTGAACAAGCGGTACTCAAATAACCGCGAGGGATGGTGATTGCAATCAGGAGACACCCGGACAACACGTTGCATACACCCACTTCCAGAAGTGTGATTCCACACCCCTTCCTACTCTGTTGTATGCAACAACCTTTCAAAGGCAACCCAAATACCGAACCGGTCCATCCGTAACGGGCAGGAGGTCCCCTCGTGGAGCGTGACTGTGCCCACCGGCAGATTTACACCTTGCTACCCTCAACCCACTCCTATTTACGGTTGGGTAAGCCTCGACACCCAGGTTAACTAATTACATCGGTTTCCTGCTTATGTCAGTATGCCATCCGGTACTGTTCGATACTTGTTCAGCAGGCCCGCACATGACTCGGTCCTCAATCGACACAAACAGGGCTACGCACGTGAGACCTCCGCTCACTGCTTCCTATCCCCCCTGCTGGGTCTCATTTTCTCCACTCTTAAGCCATTTTCTATTCTGACCAAACCGTGTGATAAAGCCTTACCTCGCGAGTAGATTCCAACTACTCGACTTCTACCGAGATCCTAAGCATATTAGCATGGCATTATCTACTCGTCGAGTCTGTAAACTACCCAACCCTCCATAGGATTTAAAAGGTTATGCAAGTGGGGTTTCAATCACCCTAACTCTAATGCATACATTTCAACCTAGACATAAGTGATACAAATGAAAAGCTTTATAAAAGGTACTTAAATGCAAACTGGGGCTTGCCTGGTTGCGAGTCAGAGAAGAGGTTAGCTTCTGGTGGGAGGACGTCCAAGGGCTCCGGTGCGTCCTCAATTTCGGTCACTAAATGAAATGTAACAAAATATATGTATAAGTATTAAGGACTTATAAGAAGTAAACTTCTATTCATAGCTACTGCTATTTAGAATCCTTAATTGGCTTTGGGATTTTTACATTGTATACTAGTCTCTCTAAGGATGATCTGAGCAAAATTTGGAGACATGTCATTGCACAATGTAGTCTTCAAAATTCCTACAAGTACAATGCTTCTCTGAATTTTGAGCCCAATTAAGGAGCTTTGACATAGCTAATAGTGGAATATCTGATTAGGGTAAATCTCCATGGTTATAACAAAATTTGTTTCACCATTTTTGAAGCTACCAACAGAGAGATATGAATTTTTGAAGTTGGACAGGAGTTCTGAAAAGTTTCTGTTTAAATTTGAATTTTCAAATAAGGGCTGAACTTTGGAAGGCAATTTATCCTAGCAAATTAACTCCAATGAAGCTCTAATTTTTACTGGAGATCAGTTACTATGAAAAGGATTTGCTGCCCAAATTTGGCAATGTTTCATAAAGAATTGCTCCTGTAATAAATCTCTAAAGGATTTAATAAAAACAATTCTACAGAAATTCCTGGGCATTTTCATAGCAAGCAATTTGTTTCTCTGTGAAGTACTCCTCATGAGGATTCCAACAAAATTGGTCACCCTTTTTGGAGTTTTCTACACAAAGTTATGGGTCTCCAAAGTTTGAACTGAATTAGGAAAAATAGGGAAATGTTTAAATCCTGGCTGTGGGCTCCACCCGTCAGCTCCCTCTTCTACCTCGCGCCAAACAGAGGAACCCGCGGCGCTGCTCCGGCGAGGGTGGTGGGAAAGGCCTTCCCGGCCATCTCCCGGGCCCAAACTGGTCGCCCCCCTGTTTTCAAGTACGCTGAGCACTCTGGTAGGGTCGCCGCGGTCTACTCTCCCCGGAAACCACCGCGCACCGGCAACAGTGAGACCTAGGTCTCCGGCGATGTCGCGGCGGCCCATTCCTTCAACAAATGATCAGGATTTTGGCTCTAGAGCATCAGTGGACGGTGTAGACACTCGACATGGAGTCTAAATGGGTCGGGGAGCGCTGCAAACCCATCGGCACCGTGCGCCCGATGGGGTCTGGCGGTGCGCCATGATCAATACGGAAATTCTCCCTCTACACCCCATATCTAGGTCTAAATTTGATAGAGGAAGTGCACCAAGTAGTTAGGAAGCTTTGTGTACAGTTTGGATCAACAAGAACCCGAATTAACGAAGAATTTGACAAATTCCTACCTCGGAGTCGGTCTGTACCGCCCGGGAGAAAATCTTGAAATTCTTCTGTTGTGATCAACGTCTAGGGCTGAGCTTTGGGCACGAGCAGCTAGGGTCGAGGATGCACCGAGGAGCTGGCTTGCTTTGGCGTGATCTTGCTCGGTGTGAGCTGTCCACGGTGACCTCTCTCGGTTTTTCAGTGTTCAACCGAGAACCGCGGCAACCTTGCCAATTTCCGGTGCAATCAAGTTCGATACAGGGAAGGGCTGGCCGGCTAGAGCACTGGTGGGCGCAGCTCTTCGCTGTTGGGAGCTCGAGCAACCGAGCGCAGTGGCTGTGGTTGATCGAGAGGAAACCGGCGGCTGTTTTCTGTGTGAAGGAAGCGGCTGAGGCGCGAGTAAGAGCTGAGGGAAAGCGAAATAGCTCCGGTGCAACCCTTGCCGTGATCCAGCCGAGCAAATCCAGGCAGCAGGAGGTGGCGCGGTGCTATCCCTTGGGCGTGGGTTCAACCGGGAGCTGGCGGCTGCTCGGTGTTCGACCGAAGTCGGCAGAGGCGGCAGCACTTGTGTGTGGCTGACAAAGGGGTCCCACCACCTCTAATTTTTTATCCAATTACCACTGATATTTTTACCCCAGCTACTCAGAATTAAAGTCCATACTTTCACCCCAAGTCATGGTTTAAACTTGCTGAATTCAAATAGTTTGAATTCGGATGTGAAGTTTGAATTGGGTTTGGTCATTTGAATTTGAAAGGAAATTTGAATTCTCCATTTTGCATAGTTCCAAAAACATAGCAAACCAACTTAAAAGTTTCTAATTTTGGCATGGCTGCTAGTTCAAATGTGGAGAACACATTTGTGGAACCAAATTTGCAAATTGAGGGAATTGGAATTTGAAACTCAGATTTAGAGGGCTTCTCCTTTTAATCCCAAACAAATATTGAAAGTCCTCCAAATGAGTTGAAATTTGGAAGGGTGAATATTTGGACTATGAAGATCCAAGTTATGAATTTAGATCCCCATGTTTGGAAGTTTTGGGAAGTTTGAGTCACCACTTTGAACTTACACCGTTCTAATTCAAAGTTTTAATTCCCCTCATTTTTCCTAAGTGTACATGAGCTGAAAATTCTTGCTACCACTTTTTTGGGGATTTTACATCCCTCCCCACTTAAAAGAATCTCATCCCGAGATTCCAAAAGAAATGCAAAGTGGGAAAACTTCACCGGGTATATGATGATAGCAAGTCCGGATAATATGTTCGTAGATAACCTCGCTTTCCCATGTCGCCTCATCAGCGGTATGGTTATTCCACAAGACCTTGTAGAACCATAAGGTCCGGTTCCTTGTGGCGTGAGTCTTTTCATCGATAATCTGGATTGGATACTCCATGTACGTGAGGTCCGGTTGAAGAACTTCTATGCCTTCTGTGTGGATTTCAGCTGAGAGTTTGAGACACTTCCTCAGCTGAGAGATGTGGAAGACATTGGGAATCCCTACGAGCGACGCCGGTAACTCTAAGCGATAGGCCACGGGTCCGCATCTTTCAATGACGGCGAACGGACCAATGAACCGCGGTGCAAGTTTACCCTTCACTCCGAAACGATGAATTCCTTTCATCGGAGACACACGGACATAAACATGGTCCCCGATGTCGAAGTGGAGAGGGCGACGTTTTTATCCGCATAGCTTTTCTGGCGAGATTGAGCAGCCTTGAGATTGGCTTGTATTACTCGCACTCGTTCTTCAGCTTCATTCACAAGTTCAATGCCGTAGATAATTCGCTCGCCGGACTCGCACCAGTTGAGAGGTGTGCGGCATTTCCGGCCGTAGAGAGCTTCATACGGCGCCATCTTGATGCTAGCTTGATAGCCATTATTGTAAGAAAACTCTGCCAATGGAAAATGATCGTCCCAATTCTTGCCGTGGTGGATGGCACAAGCGCGTAGCATGTCTTCAAGCACTTGATTCACCCGTTCAGTTTGACCATCCGTCTGCGGGTGATACGCGGAGCTTCGGATCAGTTTGGTCCCCAATGATGCGTGCAGCTGTTCCCAAAACTGAGCGACGAACAGCGCACCGCGATCTGAAAAAATGGAGCAGGGGACACCGTGCAAGCACAAGATCCTTGCAATATATAGCTCCGCATATTGCTTGGCCATGTACTTTGTGTGTACGAGGATAAAATGAGCCGACTTGGTTAGTCGATCGACTATTACCCAAATTGAGTCATGCTTGTGAGACGTGAGAGGTAAACCAACTATGAAGTCCATGCTGATATCCTCCCACTTCCACGCCGGAATGTTCAATGGTTGCAGCTGTCCGGCTTTACACATATGATCGGCTTTTACACGCCGACACGTATCACATTCGGATACGTACTTCGCGATTTCTCTTTTCATCCGCATCCACCAAAATCTGTTTTTCAGATCCTGGTACATCTTGTTGCTGCCCGGATGAATAGAATACTTGGACAAATGAGCTTCATCCAAGATTTTCTTCCAAAGCTTTATGTCACGGGGTACCACTATACGGTCTTTAAACCATAGAGTACCGTGTTCATCCCTTCGGAAGCATTTCATCTCGCCATTCTCCATCCTTCTCCGAATGTGCGACATTCCCATGTCTCTCTTATTCCATAATCTCCTCTCGTATGGTAGGGACGAGAGCCAGATTATACAATACCCCGTATGGAACCAAGTACAGACTCGGCTCCTCCTTTTCAGGTGGGTTGATTGACAGATTGTTGACATGAGATTTGCGGCTTAAGGCATCGGCAACCACGTTTGCCTTTCCGAGATGGTAGTGAATCTCGATCTCATAGTCCTTGATCAGTTCTAGTCATCTCCGTTGCCGCATATTCAACTCCTTTTGAGTGAATATATACTTCAGACTCTTGTGGTCGGTGTAGAGGTGCACTAAGTTCCCGAGTAAATAGTGCCTCCACATTTTCAAGGCCAATACCACAGCAGCAAGCTCAAGATCATGAGTCGGATAGTGCTGCTCGTGGTTACGAAGTTGACGTGAGCCATAAGCGACCACTCTTCCTCCTTGCATCAATACACAGCCAAGCCCAATACCGGACGCATCACAATATACGTCGAAGAACTTGGTTGTATCTGGTTGAGCTAACACCGGGGCTGTTGTAAGATGCTTCACTAATGCTTGGAAAGCTTCTTCACAAGCTGAGCTCCAAACATATTTGATCCCCTTCTTCAACAGTTCAGTCATCGGCTTAGCAAGCTTGGAGAAGTTCGGTATGAATCTCCGATAATATCCTGCTAACCCGAGGAAACTCCTGACTTCGTGGACAGATGTGGGGGACTTCCAGTTCAGCACTTGTTCGATTTTGCTTGGATCAACTGCAATGCCTTCTGCAGAAATAATGTGACCAAAAAATGGCACTTGGCTGATCCAAAACTCGCACTTGCTGAACTTGGCGTACAGCTTATGATCTCGCAATCGTTGAAGCACGATATGCAAGTGTTTGGCGTGTTCTTCCTCAGACTTGGAGTAGACCAAGATGTCATCTATGAACACCACCACAAACTTCTCCAACTCCGGCATGAACACTGAGTTCATGAGATACATAAAATATGCTGGGGCGTTGGTGAGACCAAAGGACATGACGAGGTATTCATACAATCCGTATCTCATCGAGAAGACCGTCTTCGGAATATCCTCCGCTCGGATCTTGATTTGGTGATATCCAGAGCGAAGATCCATCTTCGAAAATACACTCGCACCCACAAGTTGATCGAAGAGAATATCGATGCAGAGCAGTGGATATTTATTCTTGATGGTGACGGCGTTGAGAGGTCGGTAGTCCACACACAACCTCAAGGTTTCATCCTTCTTCTTCACAAACAGCGCCGAGCATCCCCATGGTGAGGAACTCGGTGACAGCAGCTCTCCCTACTCCGGCGATGTCGACCGAGCTACTCAGGGCCTTATTTTCCGAACGGTTTGCTCCTACAGCTCTGCTGTGGCATGCTGAGCAGGAAAATGAGCTCAGTTGGCCATGGAAACGGCCGGAGCTATGTGCTCACCGTCGACCTAGGCCCGATATCGGCTGCGACCTGAAAAACTCGATAACCAGAGTCTATACTCAACGGTTCTTTGTACTTTTTGATCCTAGATGGTCGTGGCAAGGTGTAGATCACGCGTGTAGCTCGGTATACCCGGTGATGAGCCAATACCCGCGAATTTTAGGATTTGGGATGGCTCGGTCCTAAGAACCCCGAAAACATTCCCGGGGAAATTCTCCCACGACCGTGCATGAAACGATGAACGGTTTGGACTAGAAGGACCAGCACCTTAGGGCGGTTGTTTCTTGTGTCGGGCACGAGGAGGCCTGTGTCGCCCGGGCGCCGGCGATCAGGGAGGTCGACCGTAGGCTACGTGCTTCGGTGAGTGAAGGGGATGGGAGCGAGGGGAAGGTTTCACGTGGCTTGGGCGCGTAGTGATCACGGCAACCGGTACTTCCAGGCGCAGCCCAGGCGTGCAGTGTCTCCTTGCTCGGGCGCTGGAGCAGGAGGTGGCGTGCGACGATCGTCGGCTGCCGAGTGACTCGCCCAAATTGCCTTCGGTCCTAAGCCTTCTGACCAGTGGGCCCTCTTCTCCCCTCTAATTCTTTCTCCCCTTCTGCTGCAAATATCCCAGCAACTCTCCATTGAATGAGAGAATTAATCACCAAGTCACAGTTTGAATTTGTTTTCCTAAGTTTGAAATTGGTTTGGCTAAATTTGCCTCGCATTTGAACTGAAATTCAAATTCAGTTTTGAATTATTGCAAATTTAGCTCCCGACAAGATAAATTCCAATGGGGATGAAAATTAGTGGACCAACTCAGAAAAATGTGCTGAGTTTGAATATGAAGCCAACTTTTGAATCCAAGTGATGAAAGTTGCTGCAATTTCAATTTACATTCAAATTGGCTTCTTTTTCAAATGCCTCCAAAAGTGCCTCAAAAAGTATTGGATTTGCATGAAATTTGGCCTGAACCTTCCCAAGACTATTTAAGTTCTAGGGGTGAGCTCAACCTCTCATGTTCACATGTAGAAATCCTACTTTGTGAAAGTTAGAGCTTTCCCCTCTAATCACCCTTTTGATGGTGGTTACTTGCTCTTCACAAGTATTCACAAGATATCCACAACAAAAGCTGTGGTGTTGTGAGGTGATGGAAAATTTTGCCAGTCCTTTTCTTGGGCTTTTACATCCCTCCCCCCTTAAAAGAATCTCGTCCCGAGATTACAAAAGACGAGACAGCAATGTAATAGGAACTCACCCGTGCTGAGACGCCATGAACTCGGGTAATTTGAGCGAAGGAATTCCTCGCTCTCCCACGTTGCTTCTTCGGCGGTGTGGTTACTCCAGAGTATCTTGTAGAACCGCAACATTCGGCTACGTGTGGTCCGGGCCTTCTCATCACTAATTGCCACCGGATATTCCTCATACATCAAATCCGGTTGCAGCTCGCCAATGTTTTCGGTGGGAACAGTAGCCGTATGCTTCAGACATTTTCGCAGTTATGAAACATGGAAAACGTCGTGGACATCAGCAAGTGATGCCGGTAGCTCCAGTCTATACGCCGCTGGTCCACACTTCTCGGTGATAGCATAGGGTCCAATAAATCAGGGAGCGAGTTTCCCCTTCACACCGAACCGGTGCACGCCTTTCATCGGAGATACACGAAGATACACGTGTTCACCGACGTCAAAGTGCAACGGCCTATGCCTATTATCAGCGTAGCTTTTCTGCCAGGATTCAGCGGCCCTCAAGTTGGCTTGAATCGTTCGAACGCGCTCTTCGGCGTCATTCACCACATCAACCCCGAATGTGACCCTTTCACCGCACTCGCACCAGTTTAATGGGGTGCGGCACTTGCGACCGTAGAGAGCCTCATAGGGTGCCATCTTGGTACTCGCCTGATATCCATTATTGTACGAGAATTCCGCCAACGGTAGGTGATCATCCCAGTTCCTACCGTGGTGGATGGCACATGCTCTCAACATGTCTTCCAGTACTTGGTTCACCCTCTCTGTTTGGCCATCTGTTTGAGGATGACAGGCGGAGCTTCTAATCAGTTTAGTACCCAAAGCAACATGTAACTGCTCCCAGAAACAAGATACAAATAGTGGCCCTCGGTCTGAAACTATGGTCTTGGGTACTCCATGCAAGCATAATATTCTTGCAATATACAACTTCGCATATCTGTTGGCATGGAAATGTGTATGCACGGGAATGAAGTGGGCTGACTTGGTCAATCGGTTAACGATTACCCAAATGGAATCATGCTTGCTGGAAGTTAGGGGTAACCCAACAATGAAATCCATGCTCACATCTTCCCACTTCCATGCTGGAATTTTCACGGGCTGTAGCAGCCCTGATTTCCTCATATGATCAGCTTTCACTCGTCTACCCGTATCACACTGGGATACGTACTTCACTACTTCCTGCTTCATCCGTGTCCACCAAAATTTCTTTTTCAAATCTTGGTACATTTTGTTGCTGCCCGGACGAATGGAGTATTTAGACAAGTGAGCTTCATCAAGAATTTTCTTCCTCAGCTCCATGTTCCGGGGTACGACTATGCGGTCATTGAACCACAGCGTCCCCTCATCATCCTTCCGGAAACATTTGATTTCCCCGTTGTCTATCCGTCTCCGGAGATGTGCCACGCCCTTATCAACTTTCTGAGTTGCAATGATCTTCTCCCTAATGGTAGGGATGAGGGCAAGGTTGTAGAGCGATCCATAAGGAACCAAGTATAAACTCGGCTCTTCCTCCTCCACCGGTGTAATGGTGAGGTTATGGACATGTGATTTCAGACTCAGCGTGTTGGCTACCACATTCGCCTTGCCGGGGTGGTAATGAATCTCAATCTCATAGTCTTTGATTAGTTCTAACCACCTCCTTTGCCTCATATTCAGCTCCTTCTGGGTGAAAATGTACTTCAAGCTCTTGTGGTTGGTGTAGAGATCCACCAAATTCCCCAGGAGATAGTGCCTCCACATCTTCAACGCCAAAACCACAGCAGCAAGCTCAAGATCATGAGTTGGGTAATGCTGCTCATGGTTCCAAAGTTGGCGTGAGCCATATGCGACCACACGTCCTTCCTGCATCAACACACAGCCAAGCCCAATACCGGACGCATCACAATACATGTCGAAGGGCTTGGTTGTATCCGGTTGAGCTAAGACCGGGGCTGTTGTGAGATGCTTCACTAATGCTTGGACTGCTCCTTCACACGCCGTGTTCCAAACATATGTTGTTCCCTTTTTCAGCAACTCTGTCATTGGCTTAGCAAGCTTGGAGAAGCTCGGAATGAATCTCCGATAGTATCCCGCTAAGCCGAGGAAGCTTCTGACTTCATGGACTGAAGTGGGAGCTTTCCATTTCAGCACTTGCTCGATTTTGCTTGGGTCAACCGCAATGCCTTCCGCTGAGATGATATGTCCCAAAAATGGTACTTGGGTGATCCAAAACTCACATTTGATGAACTTGGCGTAGAGCTTGTGGTCTCGCAATCGTTGACGAACGATCCGTAAGTGTTCGGCGTGTTCTGCTTCTGTCTTGGAGTAAACCAAGATATCATCAATGAACACCATAACGAACTTGTCCAGCTCCGGCATGAACACCGAGTTCATGAGATACATGAAATGTGCTGGAGCATTAGTGAGACAAAAAGACATGACGAGATATTCATATAAGCCATATCTCGTCGAGAAGGCCGTCTTCGGGATATCCTCCGCCCGGATTTTTATTTGATGATATCCAGAGCGAAGGTTCATCTTGGAAAACACACTTGCACCCACAAGCTGATCAAACAAGATATCAATACGGGGCAGTGGGTATTTGTTCTTGATGGTGACGACGTTGAACGTCCGGTAGTCCACACACAGCCTCAAGGTTTCATCCTTCTTCAAAAACAGCGTCGAGCATTCCCAAGGCGAGGAACTCGGCCTAATGAAACCTTTGCTCAACAGATCATTGAGCTGCTCTTTTAGTTCGGCCAGCTCGTTTGGAGCCATTTTGTACGGTTTCCGTGATATGGGCGTAATCCCGGGTGCAAGCCCAATCTTGAACTCAACGTCCCGCTCAGGTGGCATGCCTGGAAGATCATCCAGAAACACGTCGGGGTACTCCCGGACTACGGGGATGTCCTCTAACTTGAGAGCTTCACTATTATTGATTACTGAAACTTGTCGGACTGGATTGTCTAATATGAGGGACTGCGGACGGTGTAATGGGGAGTTGAGGTGAACCGTCCGTGATAGTGTTTATAGGACAGCGCCATGGTAACTTAGCCATGACATCCCTAAGATTGCATCAATCTTCTGCCCCTCAAAAATAATCATAGTGGTGGGATATATCTCCCCACCTAAGCACAGTGGTGCTTTCGGAATCATCATAGTTGCTGAAATCTTTCCTCCCGGTGAGCAGATCATATAAGAGCACTCGGTTGGAAAGGCTTCCAGTTGATGCTTAACCACATATGATGCACTTATGAAGTTGTGGGTTGCACCTGAATCAAATAATATGATGATTGCTTGATTGTTAAGAGTGAACGTACCCGCCAGCATGTTGTCTCCCTCTGGGGCGTCCTCATTGTCGAGGTGGCGAACGCCCCCAGTACGCTGACCAACCTTCTTGACCGGAAGTCGGCCTCGAGCACCGCCCTGAAACTGGGCTTGCCCGCTGCTCTGCTGCCCCTGAGGACAGTCCTTCGAGAAATGGCCCGCCTGGCCACACGTGAAGCAAGTGTAGCGTGGTGGTCCTCCGCTGATCGGCGGACGGAAACCCGGGGCGCGTTGTGGTGGTGGAAACACCCGGGGTACCATCTGCTGCTGCTGCTGCGGTCGCGGTGGTGGCATCGGCGGTCGGAACGGGGGTGACTGGAAAGAACGCCCCCCGAACCGCTGAGGTCGCGCCGGTGGATGCCACTGCTGTCCGTATGGTGTCCGATACACCATGCGGTACTTCTGGGGAGCGCCACCCCCACTGCTGGGTGGAGTGCTGCGCTTCCGCTGCTCAGCCGCCAACTCCCGCTGAGCATCTTCTTGTATGATCGCGGCGTTGACTAGATCATTAAACGTGCCGCGATTGCATTTGACGAGATGCGTCTTCATCTCAGGGTGTAACCCCCGATAGAAGTGCTCCCGCTTCTTCTCCTCGGTGGAGATGTTGTCCGACGCATATTGCGCCAGATGGTTGAAGGCACGGGAGTAGTCGTGGGCACTCCTCCCGCCCTGCTTCAGCTCCAAGAACTCTTGGAACTTCGGCTTCATTATCCCGGGAGGGACACGGCATGGCCAGCCGGACGTGAGGCGACATAATTCGCCCACCACGCACCAGCGGCACCGTGAAGCTGCTGCGCCGCGAACGGAGTTTTTGCCGCTCCGTGCATTGGAGCAGCCCGAACTTGGACTCGATTGTCCGCAGCCAATTGTCGGCCTCCAGTGGTTCTGCTGCTTCTGTGAACACCGGAGGGTGCGTACTCATGAAGTCCGAGTACGTCACATCACGGGGCTCACGAGGCCCCCTCTCTTGATGCCCCCCTCCTCCCGCCTGGGACGTATTCTGCACGATCGTGTGGAGCAGGTCGGTCTGCTCCTCACGACCACCCACCAGTGCCGCAATCACGTCCGCTAGTGTAAGCGGAGGCGGCGGTGGTGGTTGTTGCTGCGGGGTGCTGTCGTGGGCAGGTGGATGGGAGACATCACCCCCCTGCTGGCTAGAGCCACCAATCTCATGTGTGGTCCGAGTGCGAACCATCTGCAAATATACGACAATAAACATCAGTCACGCAACATATTTCATGCAGTCCAATAAAATAGGCGTAAAACATAACGACATTAAAACATGCGATGCATCTCGTATACAGATAATGTAATAACTTTGCACAAGCTACACCATTACCAGACCAAATACAAGCTAGTTAAATCCAACTTGATGGACTCCCTCTTTGGAAGTTCATCTTAACTAGGTTTGGTCACTACGAGACGTTAAAATCGCTTTGTCATCACGTATACTACCCTTTTATCTTCAATACGACACAAACATGGTCTCTAGCAAAAGAACTTGAGTAAGACATATACTCAAATCTTTCACTAGTTGGATATAACCACTCATGAGTATGTTCTAACCCAATGGAAGTACTTAAACCCCCTAGGGTACAACAATCTCTCAAATGAGTTCAACTGTCATTCCTCTGTCAGAACGACTAGTTTCTACATATCCCAGATTTTGATCTGGTTCTGGGTATTTTCATGACTCAATCTGAATACCAAAGTTGAAGTTAACTTCAGTATCTTTCCAACGAGTACTTATTTGCCCACATATCCGCTATGGTTTAAAAATTATGGTAATTCAAAGTCAACAGAATTTCTGGAAGAATTTCAACAGCACCTCCTTTGGGAAGTTGCTGTTTCCAACTCTGTTTTCCACTAAATTCCGTGCTGAAATTTCGGAATCTTTGAATTACAAATATGTCACACATATCCTTCCCTTTCTAAAGATGTATGATATGACAATTCTAGATTTTTCTACTGTAAGTTATGCTAGAAAAACAGAACAGTCCAGAGAGTATTTTAAATCTGTCCTGGTTCTGGACAGTTTACCTTCTTCTGGAATTTAAGCCATATTAAGGTGTGATTCAGCTCTGGAGGTATACAACAAAGCTGTAGAGCACTTAATTACCTTTCCAGAACTATATCCCACACCTCCATTGGCTAAATTACATGTTAGTTATGTTCTGTTAAGGTTCAGCAAACTTGCTGCCCAAAACAGAGCACTCTGTTTTTCAAACCCTTTTTACTCCACTAATCAACTATTGAACTTTTCTACCCAAACAGAGTCCTAAATGTTGAAACTTAGTGACTTTAGTCCCTTGTTATCATTATGTTTCATGCACATGCCTATGATATGTCAGTACTAAGTTCCTCACAAAAGAAAATCCTAACCGGATTATACCGGCATATACGTCTCAACTGTGGCACTAAACGGGCTCTCGCAACGTGTACTACACGGGATACATACGTTGTTAGTACCTGCAGAAGAGCACCCAATAATGATGCACTCAATAGTTATTTCCATTTCAGGTAGGTCCATATTGAAAGTAAATACAAACGCACGTATCATTGCCATACGGTCGTCCTTGAGTTAAGCCACGTCTCAAGGTACGTGATCGTGTTTTAACACCACATGACGGGGAACCCGAGTAGAGCACGAACGGGTCGTCACGGTTGGGAATTTTATCACCCCAACAGATACCACCTACTGCCCTGCAGGGCACGCCGATGGCAAGCGCTGCGTATGTCCTCCTGGGCTATTTCTAGACGAACACACTCTCGCGTTACTGACCACGCGATGGGGTCTCCACTTACTTGCCTAATGCACACTAGGGATCAGCGTTTCATATGAACTCAGGAACATGAAGAGTCCAAGAGTTTCATATTGACGTCTCACACCAAGCTGTGAGACCAATCCCTGAACCACGTTCCTCGTCAGGGGAGCTAACTGAAATTGAACCGCTTTCGGTAGCGTTCCTTACCATTCTTACCAGAGCGTAGGTGCGTCATTACATAATTAAAATTCAGAATTATAACACATATGTTAGTCTTGCCACTTGAAGTAACTATGCTAATATAGTCCTTACTTGGGCAAACTACCGAATCCTCACCGTAAACCTAAGTTTTTTCCCGTAATGCAGTCCTTAATTAATGTTCTATCCCCAATGCGGTTCTGATACCAGCCTGTGGCGGACCGGAATCCGCTCATCCAGGATCGCAGAGGGTGGTGCCGCACGATGCGACACCCGACAGCACACATCATAAGGATACATTGTATTACATAGAAACCAACTGAAATGTACAAAGTACAATACTCAGTTACAAACTAGGGTTTATAGTACACAGCGGAAACTAAATTTGTACAACTCACGCCCGTCTACCTAGCAAAAGTCGGTTGCCCAGCCCTCGGGCAACCCACACTAGCTGCACTCCTCAGCTCAGCGCAGCGTGTACGGCTCCCACTCAGCCGTGGTCCCCGACGGAGGGTAATCCTCGCCGGTGGACTCGTAACCCGAGTCAGTGGGTGGCTCCTCACCTGAAAAAAACACTTAAGCAGCAACCATGAGCACGAGGGCTCAACAAGACTTAACCGACTCACCTAGGCATGAAACTCTACATGTAGTGTACCATAAACATGGAATGGTAAAATTTCAGCAAACGGACATGCCTACAAGTTCATCCTTAGTTCATCTTTTAGCCACAAATTAACGGTTCATGAATCTGAAATTTAGTAAGCAATATTTGGTGGCACACAAGTAGCAACACAATTTTATCATAACAGCAATATTGAATCATCACATTTCATATATTAGCCTACGTCACGACTCAGTGACCAAGTGGTACTCTTCACCGTGAGGGACGGCGAATTGACTCGATATACACCTGCAGGGACACCCAAAGAGCATGTCACGTACGCCCACCCGTGGAGCTGCACAGCACGCTCACTCGATGTCATACGGGACAACCTTTCGCCCAACAGCCCAAACGTCGAACCGGTCGCACCGAAACGAGCAGGAGGATCCCTACACGGAGCATCTCTCTATGTCCATTAGCAGATTTCCACCTTGCTGCCCTCAGCCTGCACCTATAAATAGGTGCGTTATGCCTCGACGCCCGGAGGTTTAGGTTACATCGGTTTATCGGGGCCCATATATCTGATATGCCTTCAATACGTTCAAACTTGATCAGCGTGGGCCGCACACGGATCGGTCCTCAATCAACATGGACAGGTCTGCGCACACAAGACTTCCTCTTCCTGCGCCCTAGCCCCTGCCTAGTCTCATTTTCATTACTAAAGTGATCTCACCTCACTCGAACCAATCCCGTGTGTCCCAAGCCTAACTCCTGAGTAGATTCCAACTACTCGACTTGTACCGAAGTCCTATGAATCATTAAGCATATCCTGTCTACTCGAGGACTTAGACACTACCCTCACTCTTTTAGGAAACATCTAGTTATGCATTTGGGTTTCATCCATCCTACACCTAATGCACATCCATAGCTCACACTAAACATGTAAACAAAGCAAAACATTATAAAAGGGGTTAATGCAAACCGGGGCTTGCCTTGTTGCTGCTGGTCAGTTGTTAGGGCTTCGTCCAGAAGAAGGAAGTCGAGCACTTCCGGAGTTTCCTCGCCTTCAGCGACTACACGTAAATGATAAGCTATATGTCAATTTAAATGCAATGTTTAGAACTGAATAAGTAATTACCATAATTCTAGCTAGCCCTCCCCTTTGGTTCTGAAATTTTTATGGTTGCTTGGTAGGGTTCAAACCAGAGTCTTGACCAAGTTTCATTTGAAACAAAGTTCATTTGAGCTTTGTACAAATAAAAGCCTATTTAGTCAATATTAGAGCTTCTACGGAATTCCAGGGGTTTTCATGGCTCCAACCATTACTTTCTGAAAACTATAATTTGAGATGGTTCTAATGGAATTGGTTTCATGTCATTTGAAGAATTCTATAGGAAGTTATGCCCTAAACAAGATTTGAGAAAATCTGAAAAATGTTTCTGTATATTTTTCTATTTTCTCAGGGCAGTCCACTTAATCACCCCATTAGGGGGACCAAATGAACTTGGATGGTTCTGAACATTTTACTGTGACTCAAGGATTTTCCAATGAACCTCTCAGCCAAATTTCAGAATTTTTCATAAAATAATTCTCCAGATAAAATTCCTAACATTTTAAAATTTAGGGGATTAATTCTGGAAAACTATTAAGTTTCATGAGCTGAAATTTGTGTTTCTGGAAAGTACTCAAAAAGCTGAGTTCAGCAAAATTTGATTCACTGAATTTGGAGCTTCCTAGCAAAAGTTCTATGCATTTGAAGTTTGAACTAAACTGGAAAATCCCCAAAATGTTTAAACTCTGCGGGTGGGGCCCACTCTTTAAACCGGCCCACTGAGAACGCGGCCACACCGCAGACCACAGGGTTTTACCTGCGCTGCCGCACCAAATCCCGGCCGCAAAGTGGATCCCGGTGAGAGAACAGAGGCTGACCGGTGGACCCGCCCCCCCCTTCGTCTACCTCGCGACCTCCCGCGACTCCAGGGGCGGCGCTTCGCCGGAGCTCTCGCCGCCGGCCATTTCGCTGCACAACCTCGGACGGATTTCACCGCTCGTGCCTAACTTGGCTCGGAGAACACACTGGTGCCCTCACCGAAGCTCGGCGATGGCCGGAACCACGCCCGCGACGGCGACAGCAGCTCTCCCTACTCCGGCGATGTCGCCCGAGCTACTCAGTGCCTTATTTTCTGAACGGTTTGCTCCTACAGCTCCACTGTGGCATGCTGAGCACGAAAATGAGCTCGGTTGGCCATGGAAACGGCCGGAGCTATGTGCTCACCGTCGACCTAGGCCCGATATCGGCTGCGACCTGAAAAACTCGATAACCAGAGTCTATACTCGACGGTTCTTTATACTTTTTGATCCTAGATGGTCGTGGCAAGGTGTAGATCACGCGTGTAGCTCGGTATACCCGGTGATGAGCCAATACCCTCGAATTTTAGGATTTGGGATGGCTCGGTTCTAAGAACCCCGAAAACATTCCCGGGGAAATTCTCCCACGACCGTGCATGAAACGATGAACGGTTTGGACTAGAAGGACCAGCACCTTAGGGCGGTTGTTTCTTGTGTTGATCGTCGGGCACGAGGAGGCCTGTGTCGCCCGGGCGCCGGTGATCAGGGAGGTCGACCGGAGGCTACGTGCTTCGGTGAGTGAAGGGGATGGGAGCGAGGGGAAGGTTTCACGTGGCTTGGGCGTGTAGTGATCACGGCAACCGGTACTTCCAGGCACAGCCCAGGCATGCAGTGTCTCCTTGCTCGGGCGCTGGAGCAGGAAGTGGCGCGCGTCGATAGTCGGCTGCCGAGTGACTCGCCCGAATTGCCTTCGGTCCTAAGCCTTATGACCAGTGGGCCCTCTTCTCCCCTCTAATTCTTTCTCCCCCTTCTGCTGCAAATATCCCTGCAACTCTCCATTGAATGAGAGACTTAAGCACCAAGTTACAGTTTGAATTTGTTTTCCTAAGTTTGAAATTGGTTTGGCTAAATTTGCCTCGCATTTGAACTGAAATTCAAATTCAGTTTTGAATTATTGCAAATTTAGCTCCCGACAAGATAAATTCCAATGGGGATGAAAATTAGTGGACCAACTCAGAAAAATGTGCTGAGTTTGAATATGAAGCCAACTTTTGAATCCAAGTGATGAAAGTTGCTGCAATTTCAATTTACATTCAAATTGGCCTCTTTTTCAAATGCCTGCAAAAGTGCCTCAAAAAGTATTGGATTTGCATGAAATTTGGCCTGAACCTTCCCAAGACTATTTAAGTTCTAGGGGTGAGCTCAACCTCTCATGTTCACGTGTAGAAATCCTACTTTGTGAAAGTTAGGGCTTTCCCCTCTAATCACCCTTTTGATGGTGGTTACTTGCTCTTCACAAGTATTCACAAGATATCCACAACAAAAGCTGTGGTGTTATGAGGTGATGGAAAATTTTGCAAGTCCCTTTTCTTGGGCGTTTACATCCCTCCCCCCTTAAAAGAATCTCGTCCCGAGATTACAAAAGACGAGACAGCGATGTAATAGGAACTCACCCGTGCTGAGACGCCATGAATTCCGGGTAATTTGAGCGAAGGAATTCCTCGCTCTCCCACGTTGCTTCTTCGGTGGTGTGGTTACTACAGAGTATCTTATAGAACCACAACGTTCGGTTACGTGTGGTCCGGGACTTCTCATCAAATAATTGCCACCGGATATTCTTCATACGTCAGATCCGGTTGCAGCTCGCCAATGTTTTCAGTGGGAACAGTAGCCATATGCTTCAGACATTTTCGCAGTTGCGAAACACGGAAAATGTCATGGACACCAGCAAGTGATGCCGGTAGCTCCAGTCTATACGCCGCTGGTCCACACTTCTCGGTGATAGCATAGGGTCCAATGAATTGGGGAGTGAGTTTCCCCTTCACACCGAGCCGGTGCACGCCTTTCATCGGAGATACACGTGTTCACCGACGTCAAAGTGCAACGGCCTACGCCTCTTATCAGCGTAGCTTTTCTGCCGGGATTGAGCGGACTTCAAGTTGGCTTGAATCGTCCGAACGCGCTCTTCGGCGTCATTCAACACATCAACCCCGAATGTGACCCTTTCACCGGACTCGCACCAGTTTAATGGGGTGCGGCACTTGCGACCGTAGAGAGCCTCATAGGGTGCCATCTTGATACTCGCCTGATATCCATTATTGTACGAGAATTCCGCCAACGGTAGGTGATCATCCCAGTTCCTACCGTGGTGGATGGCACATGCTCTCAACATGTCTTCCAGTACTTGGTTCACCCTCTTTGTTTGGCCATCTGTTTGAGGATGATAGGCGGAGCTTCTAATCAGTTTAGTACCCAAAGCAACATGTAACTGCTCCCAGAAACGAGATACAAATAGTGGCCCTCAGTCTGAGACTATGGTCTTGGGTACTCCATGCAAGCATAATATTCTTGCAATATACAACTCCGCATATCTGTTGGCATGGAAATGTTTATGCACGGGAATGAAGTGGGCTGACTTGGTCAATCGGTTAACGATTACCCAAATGGAATCATGCTTGCTGGAAGTTAGGGGTAACCCAACAATGAAATCCATGCTCACATCTTCCCACTTCCATGCTGGAATTTTCAGGGGCTGTAGCAGCCCTGATTTCCTCATATGATCAGCTTTCACTCGTCTACACGTATCACACTGGGATACGTACTTCGCTACTTCCCGCTTCATCCGTGTCCACCAAAATTTCTTTTTTTTTTAAATCTTGATACATTTTGTTGCTGCCCGGATGAATGGAGTATTTAGACAAGTGAGCTTCATCAAGAATTTTCTTCCTCAGCTCCATGTTCCGGGGTACGACTGTGCGGTCATTGAACCACAGTGTCCCCTCATCATCCTTCCGGAAACATTTGATTTCCCCGTTGTCTATCCATCTCCGGAGATGTGCCATGCCCTTATCAACTTTCTGAGTTGCAATGATCTCCTCCCTAATGGTAGGGATGAGGGCAAGGTTGTAGAGCGATCCATAAGGAACCAAGTATAAACTTGGCTCTTCCTCCTCCACCGGTGTAATGGTGAGGTTATGGACATGTGATTTCCGACTCAGCGCGTCGGCTACCACATTCGCCTTGCCGGGGTGGTAATGAATCTTAATCTCATAGTCTTTGATTAGTTCTAACCACCTCCTTTGCCTCATATTCAGCTCCTTCTGGGTGAAAATGTACTTCAAGCTCTTGTGGTTGGTGTAGAGATGCACCAAATTCCCCAGGAGATAGTGCCTCCACATCTTCAACGCCAAAACCACAGCAGCAAGCTCAAGATCATGAGTTGAGTAATGCTGCTCATGGTTCCGAAGTTGGCATGAGCCATATGCGACCTCATGTCCTTCCTGCATCAACACACAGCCAAGCCCAATACCGGACGCATCACAATACACGTCGAAGAGCTTGGTTGTATCCGGTTGAGCTAAGACCGGGGCTGTTGTGACATGCTTCACTAATGCTTGGAACGCTCCTTCACACGCCGTGTTTCAAACATATTTTGTTCCCTTTTTTCAGCAACTCTGTCATCGTCTTAGCAAGCTTGGAGAAGCTCGGAATGAATCTCCGATAGTATCCCGCTAAGCCGAGAAAGCTTCTGACTTCATGGACTGAAGTGGGAGCTTTCCATTTCAGCACTTGCTCGATTTTGCTTGGGTCAACCACAATGCCTTCCGCTGAGATGATACGTCCCAATAATGACACTTGGCTGATCCAAAACTCACATTTGATGAACTTGGCGTAGATCTTGTGGTCTCGCAATCGTTGAAGAACGATCCGTAAGTGTTCGGCGTGTTCTGCTTCTGTCTTGGAGTAAACCAAGATATCATCAATGAACAGCACAACGAACTTGTCCCGCTCCGGCATGAACACCGAGTTCATGAGATACATGAAATGTGCTGGAGCATTAGTGAGACCAAAAGACATGACGAGATATTCATATAAGCCATATCTCGTCGAGAAGGCCGTCTTCAGGATATCCTCCGCCCGGATTTTTATTTGATGATATCTAGAGCGAAGGTCCATCTTGGAAAACACAATTGCACCCACAAGCTGATCAATCAAGATATCAATACGGGGCAGTGGGTTATTTGTTCTTGATGGTGACGGCGTTGAGCGGCCGGTAGTCCACACACAACCTCAAGGTTTTATCCTTCTTCTTCACGAACAGCGCCGAGCATCCCCAAGGCGAGGAACTCGGCCTAATGAAACCTTTGCTCAACAGATCATTGAGCTGCTCTTTTAGTTCGGCCAGCTCGTTTGGAGCCATTTTGTACGGTCTCCGTGATATGGGCATAGTCCCAAGTGCAAGCTCAATCTTGAACTCGACGTCCCGCTCAGGTGGCATGCCCGAAAGATCATCCGGAAAGTTGTGGTTGAAATACAGAAAATTCCAGAGAGCATTTTTGGTCTGCCCTGTTTCTGGACAGTGTATACTCATCTGAGATTTTCATCCTTTTGTAGGGAGATTTTATTCTGGAGCTCTACAGAAAAGTTGTAGAGGATTTCAAAACCTTTCCAGAATGGTATCCCACACCTCCATTGGTTCAGCCAATCCTATCTTATGTCCTGTTTAAGTTCAGCAAAGTTTCTGCCGAAAACAGGGGAGACTGTTCCTAAGTTTTTGAGATTGACTCTATACTTTCAATTAACTCTTAGTTCAATATGGAAGTTCAATAACCCCTAAATAGAATCCTAAACCTTATTTTTAACTCTTTTCATTGAAAATATACTTTTATGCAGTCTCGGTACTACGTTTCCTCACCAAAGAAAAATCCTAAACCGGTATTCCGGCATATACGTGTCAAGTGGTGGAACTAAGAACGTCACTCACAAACGATTTCTACACATCATGCACTAATGTGGTTAATGTACCTGCAGAAGAACACACAATAATGGTGCACACAATGGTTTTTGACATTTCAGGCAGCTCCATATCATAATAGAAACATACGGTCCGTATCATTGCCATATGGATCGTCCTTGAGTCAAGCCCCGTCTCAAGGTACATGGTCGTGTTTTCACACCACAGGACGGGGAACCCGAGTAGAGCACGAACTGGTCGTCACGGTTGGGAATTTTATCAACCCAACGGATACCACCTACTGCCTCATGACCGTTGAGGCACGCCGATGGCGAGCGCTGTGTATGGCTCTTTGAACATTGAACGTTCAAGAGTTGCATACTATCATGTTGCTTACCACACGATGGGGTATTCTCACTTTTGCCGAAAGCACGCTGGAGATCAGCGTTTTCATATGCTCTCAGAAACATGAAGAGGTTCAGAGACTCATATTAACTACCGTGCCAAGCCACGGTATATGCTTCCATACTATTACTCGTATGGTGAGTTACCGCAATTGATCTGCCTGCAGTGGCGTAGCTTACCTCTTACCTGACATCGGAGCGTCGTTATAGAATGTATAACATATAAGTTAGCTTTTCCACCATCAAATATAGTACTATCATAGACCTTATGTGGGCTTAATGACTAATCCTCACTCGACTACTTCTAAGTTTTCAAAATAGGCTCTTTTTGAGCATGCTATTCCCAATGCGGCTCTGATACCACGCCTATGGGGACCACCCCGTGGTTCACCCACTCCAAGATCGCATAGGGTGTTGCCGTGCGATGCGGCACCCAACAGCACACACGAAAATAATAAAGACAACATACAAACTTTTATTTGATATAAAACAGCGGAAGTCTTTTACAAAACATAATTATACAGCGGAAGTATTCTTTATTAACACTCTCTCATTCTAACTAAGCAAAAGTGTAGCTGTCCAGCCCGGGGACGCTACACACTATCAGCATGGAACCGGAGATCCCGGCGGCGTGCAGGGCTCCAGCTCGGCCGTGTACCCCGTCAGGGGCATTGCCTCGTCCTCGGACCCCTCCTCATAGCTCTCACCTGCACACAGCTCAAATATTGCAACCGTGAGCACGATGGCTCAGCAAGGCTTAACCGACTAGCCTAGGCATGGAACTCTATATGCAGGGATGTGTAAGATAGGAAAAAGGACTTTGCAACAAAAACATGCCTATAAGTTGATCCTTACTTTCAGTTATTTTATAGCAGCAGATTCATGTGCCTTAGGCAGCCCTCACATCGGAAGTCCACAATCAAACAAGAAACGCTTTCCTCCGATGTGGTGATGCCCAAAGCAGAAAATAAACTTAATTAGTTTTACATCTACAGCAGACATGGTTTCTAAAACATTAATATATCATCACAGCATATTATCATTCATCTGGCTTACTTCACTTCTTACTACGTCACAGAATAGTGAACAAGCGGTACTCAAATAACCGCGAGGGATGGTGATTGCAATCAGGAGACACCCGGACAACACGTTGCATACACCCACTTTCAGAAGTGTGATTCCACACCCCTTCCTACTCTGTTGTATGCAACAACCTTTCAAAGGCAACCCAAATACCGAACCGGTCCATCCGTAACGGGCAGGAGGTCCCCGCGTGGAGCGTGACTGTGCCCACCGGAAGATTTACACCTTGCTACCCTCAGCCCACTCCTATTTACGGTTGGGTAAGCCTTGGCACCCAGGTTAACCAATTACATCGGTTTCCTGCTTATGTCAGTATGCCATCTGGTACTGTTCGATACTTGTTCAGAAGGCCCGCACACGACTCGGTCCTCAATCGACACCAACAGGGCTACACACGTGAGACCTCCGCCCACTGCTTCCTATGCCCCCTGCTGGGTCTCATTTTCTCCACTCTTAAGCCATTTTCTATTCTGACCAAATCGTGTGATAAAGCCTTACCTCGCGAGTAGATTCCAACTACTCGACTTCTACCGAGATCCTAAGCATATTAGCATGTCATTATCTACTCGTTGAGTCTGTAAACTACCCAACCCTCCATAGGATTTAAAAGGTTATGCAAGTGGGGTTTCAATCACCCTAACTCTAATGCATATATTTCAACCTAGACATAAGTGATACAAATGAAAAGCTTTATAAAAGGTACTTAAGTGCAAACCAGGGCTTGCCTGGTTGTGAGTCAGAGAAGAAGTTAGCTTCTGGTGGGAGGACGGGCTCCGGTACGTCCTCAACTTCGGTCACTAAATGAAATGTAACAAAATGTATGTATAAGTATTAAGGACTTATAAGAAGTAAACTTCTATTCATAGCTACTGCTATTTAGAATCCTTAATTGGATTTGGTATTTCTACAGTGTATACTAGACTCTCTAAGGATGATCTGAGCAAAATTTGGAGACATGTCATTGCACAATGTAGTCTTCAAAATTCCTACAAGTACAATGCTTCTCTGAATTTTGAGCCCAATTTAGGAGCTTTGACATAGCTAATAGTGGAATATATGATTAGGGTAAATCTCCATGGTTCTAACAAAATTTGTTTCACCATTTTTGGAGCTACCAACAGAGAGATATGAATTTTTGAAGTTGGACAGGAGTTCTAAAAAGTTTCTGTTTAAATTTGAATTTTCAAATAAGGGCTGAACTTTGGAAGGCAATTTAGCCTAGCAAATGAACTCCAATTAAGCTCTAATTTTTACTGGAGATCAGTTACTATGAAAAGGATTTTCTGCCCAAATTTGGGAATGTTTCATAAAGAATTTCTTCTGTAATAAATCTCTAAAGGATTTATAGAAACAATTCTACAGAAATTTCTGGGCATTTTCATAGCAAGCAATTTGTTTCTATGTGAATTACTCCTCATGAGGATTCCAACAAAATTGGTCTCACCCTTTTTGGAGTTTTCTACACAAAGTTATGGGTCTCCAAAGTTTGAACTGAATTAGGAAAAATCTGGAAATGTTTAAATCCTGGCTGTGGGCCCCACCCATCAGCTCCCTCTTCTACCTCGTGCCAAACAGAGGAACCTGCGGCGCTGCTCTGGCAAAGGTGGTGGGAAAGGCCTTCCCGGCCATCTCCCGGGCCCAAACTGGTCGCCCCCCTGTTTTCAAGTACGCTGAGCACTCTGGTAGGGTCGCCGGCGGTCGACTCTCCCCGGAAACCACCGTGCACCGGCAACAGTGAGACCTAGGTCTCCGGCGATGTCGCGGCGGCCCATTCCTTCACTAAATGATCGGGATTTTGTCTCTAGAGCATCAGTGGACGGTGTAGACACTCGACATGGAGTCTAAACGGGTCGGGGAGCGCTGCAAACCCATCGGCACCGTGCGCCCGATGGGGTCCGGCGGTGCGCCATGATCAAAACACGGAAATTCTCCCTCTACACCCCATATCTAGGTCTAAATTCAATGGAGGAAGTGCGCCAAGTAGTTAGTAGCTTTATGTACAGTTTGGATCAACAAGAACCCGAATTAACGAAGAATTTGACAAATTCCTACCTCGGAGTCGGTCTGTACTGCCCGGGAGAAAATCTTGAAATTCTTCTGCTCTGATTAACGTATAGGGCTGAGCTTTGGGCTCAAGCAGCTAGGTTCGAGGATGCACCGAGGAGCTGGCTTGCTTTGGCGTGATCTTGCTCGGTGTGAGCTGTCCATGGTGACCTCTCTAGGTTTTTCAGTGTTCAACCGAGAACCGTGGCAACTTTGCCAATTTCTGGTGCAACCAAGCTCGGGACAGGGAAGGAGAAGGGCTGGCCGGCTAGAGCACTGGTGGGCGCAGCTCTTTGCTGTTGGGAGCTCAAGCAACCGAGCGCAGTGGCTGTGGTTGATCGGGAGGAAACTGGCGGCTGTTTTCTGTGCGAAGGAAGCGGCTGAGGCGCGAGTAAGAGCTGAGGGAAAGTGAAATAGCTCCGGTGCAACCCTTGCCGTGATCCAGGCAAGCAAATCCAGGCAGCAGGAGGTGGCGCGGTGCTCTCCCTCGGGCGTGGAGTTCGACCGAAGTCGGCAGAGGCGGCAGCACTTGTGTGTGGCTGACAAAGGGATCCCAGCACCTCTAAATTTTTATCCAATTACCACTGATATTTTTACCCCAGATAATCAAAATTAAAGTCCATACTTCCACCCCAAGTCATGGTTTAAACTTGCTGAATTCAAATAGTTTGAATTTGGATGTGAAGTTTGAATCGGGTTTGGTCATTTGAATTTGAAAGGAAATTTGAATTCTCCATTTTGCATAGTTCCAAAAACATAGCAAACCAACTTCAAAGTTTCTAATTTTAAGCATGGCTTCTAGTTCAAATGTGGAGAACACATTTGTGGAACCAAATATGCAAATTGAGGGAATTGGAATTTAAAACTGAATTTGAAACTCAGATTTAGAGGGCTTCTCCTTTTAATCCCAAACAAATATTGAAACTCCTCCAAATGAGTTGAAATTTGGAAGGGTGAATATTTGGACTCTGAAGATCCAAGTTATGAATTTAGATCCCCATGTTTGGAAGTTTTGGGAAGTTTGAGTCACCACTTTGAACATACACCGTTCTAATTCAAAGTTTTAATTCCCCTCATTTTTCCTAAGTGTACATGAGCTGAAAATTCTTGCTACCGCTTTTTTGGGGATTTTACAAGGCCATAGAAAAAGTAGTCACACCTTGCATCTTCGCTCGTCGCATAAGCAGGAGCATATTGTGCCAAAAGGTAGAACCGTTTGACATAATCAAGGACACTCATGTCCCCCTGCTTCAAGTTCCTAAATTCTTGCTGTTAGGCCTTGATAAAACCCATAGGAATGTGACGAGCACGGAATGCTTCACAAAATTCCGTCCATTCCACTTGATGGCCTTCCGGAACGGTGGCGAGATAAGTGAACCACCAATTTCCGGCGGCTCCATGGAGCTGTTGAGCTGCAAACAAAGTCTTCTGATATTCATCGCACTCAAACACTCCAAACTTGGACTCCATAACAAGAAGCCACTGATCAGCTTCCACTGGTTCATTGGCTTCCGTGAAAATTGGCGGTTATGTCGCCAAGAAGTCCAAATAGGCGTTCCGAGGTGGAACGACTTGTTGCACTTGTTGGAGTAAGCCTTGTTGTACCAAGGCTTGGAGTAGTCTTGTGTTCTCTTGACTTGACTCGACCATCTGAGCCATGACATCCGCCTATACCGTTGATGGCGGTGCCCATGGTGGAGTCGAGTCATTACCGTCTCGGCGAGAACCTTCAACCCTACTCGGCGAATGAGCACGCACCATACTGCAAAAGCATAATTTTTTTGAGGGGAGTCAAAACTTGATCTCAGCAGTATGTGAAAGTATGTAAAACATGAACATGCTAAAACTTTATGAAAGTATAACAAAATTTCATGTTTACACATCTCCCGAAAGCCAATAGAGTCAGTCCCCTATTCTGTACAGAACAAACCTTTCTGTACTTAACCCAGATTTTGATCCGGTTAGAAGCATTTTCATAACTCAAGATGAATACCAAAGTTAAAGTTAACTCAGCATCTTTCCAACTAATACCCATATGCCCATAGATCATTTCTGGATCAAAAGTTTTGATTGTTCAAAGTTTGACAGAATTTCTGGATAAAATTTGCCAGCATCTCCTTTGTATGTGGCTATTTTCATCACAGTTGTACATACAATTGGAATACAATTCTGAACAAACCATGAACTACAAAATCATTGCAAATTTCATAACCTTTCCAATGGTGTATCATACGACCCTTAGAAACTTTTCTACAGAATGTTATGGCTAATTTACAGAAACATCCAGAGAAGTTTGTAGCTGTCCTGTTTTCTGAACAGTTTGCATTCATCTGGTCAACCAATTTGGCCTCTGATTTTGCTCTGGAAGTCGTTGTTTTGCAGGTAATTGACTTCGTGCTTATGAAGGGATGCCGATGAGACTCGGGAACCTCCGAGTGGTTACTCA
Source organism: Neostapfia colusana (assembly GCA_030760725.1). Lineage (NCBI taxonomy): Eukaryota > Viridiplantae > Streptophyta > Magnoliopsida > Poales > Poaceae > Neostapfia > Neostapfia colusana. The sequence continues at coordinate 16,134,756 of JASWHV010000017.1, read as the reverse complement.
ACGAGCATCCTCGCCCACTGCAGATTGTCTTTGTGTTGCTAGTAAGAAACGTCCGTGGGCTGGACTGTTTCTTTGTTGCTAAGTTAGAAATGAGGCGTGAGAGTTATGTCTTCCGCTGTAGCTTATTTTGAGATAAGTATATGTAAAACAATTTTTTTACGCTTCCGCAAATTATTTATGTAATATGATGAGTTTCTTCGACTTGTGTGTTGTTGGGTGCCGCATATCACGGCACCACCCAACGAGGACCTGTCCCTCACAGCGTGGCATCAGGGCTGTTTCAATTGGTATCAAAGCTGCGTTGGGGATAGTGCACGGATTGAGCATCATATTACGTTAAAAATTTAGGATACGGTGAGATAACGGTATTAGGCCCACATAAGGACTACTATTAGCATATTATGAAGGTGGCAATCTAACCTATTTGTTATGTCGGAAAATCGTGCATCTCAGGACGTTTTATGTCTTGGGGGTGCACGTAAGCGCTGTCCACCAGTGCGCACAAGCTGAAGGGTGGAGCCCCACGGGTGGCAGGTAACCCGACTCGCTTTAGTATCCTCTACGACTCTTCATGTCGTTTGGGGTTTTCGAGCAGCGCCCTTCCCTGGCGTGCTTTGGTCAAGTATGGGAGACACCGTCATGTGGTCAGTAACGTGAACACGTAGCTCAAGACGTGTTTGGCTTGAGAACATCCGGGCGAGTGATAACGGCCGGGTGTATGAACTGTATGGATACTGGGTTCGGTGTGCAGCCGAACCTGATGATTGAGTGTGTTTTATGTAGGTACTAACCACGAAAACCTTAGTACGTGTAGAACATGTTTGCGAGTGACCGTTTTAGTGCCACCTAAGGATACTTATATGCCGGTGTAATCCGGTTAGGTTTTCTTTGGTGAGGCAACGTAGTACCGTCATATGTCTTACGGTGCATCGTCACCGTACTACACTTAATAGTTTTCTTCCCTATGAAGAAATCATTCATGATTAAATTTCAAACTAAAAATGAATGTTGGAAAGCACATACTAGTTACTGAGCTCTTCATGTGAACTAAGTTCCAAAGAAGATACTTGTTAGGCTTCTTTTGATCTCAAAATACAGAATGCTCTGTTCTGGCAGAAATTTTGCTGGAATTTGATGGAGCATAACTCTGAGTATATTGACCCAATGGAGGTTTATGATACAGTTATGGAAAGGTTTTTAAGTACTCTACAACTTTTCTGTAGATCTCCAGAGCAAAATCAGACGCCAACTTGGTCGAATGTCCAGATGAATGCAAACTGTTCAGAAAACAGAACAGCTGCAACCTTCTCTGGATGTTTCTGTAAGTTAGCCATAACTTTCTGTAGAAAATTTTCTAAGGGTCATATGATACACCGTTGGAAAGGTTATGAAACTTGGAATGATTTTGAAGTTCATAGTTTGTTCAGAATTGTACTCCATTTGTATGTAAAACTGTGATGAAAACAGCCACATACAAAGGAGGTGCTGACAAATTTTATCCAGAAATTCTGTCAACTTTGAACAATCATAACTTCTGATTAAGGGATGATCCAGAGGTATGTGAGTACTCGTTGGAAATATGCTGAAGTTAACTTTAACTTTGGTATCCAACTTGAGTTATAAAAATGCTTCTAACCGGATCAAAATCTGGGTTAAGTACAGAAAGTTCGGTTCTGTACAGAATAGGGGACTAATTATGTTGGTTTTAGAAAGATGTGTAAACATGAGATTTTGTTATGCTCTCATAAAGTTTTAGCATGCATGTCTTACATACTTCCACATACTGCTAAGATCAAGTTTTTACCGCCTTCAAAATTATTCTTTTGCAGTATGGTGCGTACTCATTCGCCGAGTAGGGCTGAAGGTTCTCGCCGAGACGGCGATGACTCGACTCCACCACGGGCACCGCCATCAACGGTATGGGCGGATGTCATGGCTCAGATGGTCGAGTCAAGTTAAGAGAACATAATACTACTCCAAGCCTTGGTACAACAGGGCTTACTCCAACGTGCGCAACGGGACGTTCTACCTTAGAATGCCTATTTGGATTTTTTGGCGACACAACTGCCAATTTTCACGGAAGCCAATGAACCAGTGGAAGCTGATCAGTGGCTTCGGGTTATGGAGTCCATGTTTGGAGTGTTTGAGTGCGATTAATATCAGAAGACTTTGTTTGCAGCTCAACAGCTCCATGGAGCCGCTGGAAATTGGTGGTTTGCATATCTCGCCACAGTTCCGGGAGGCCATCAAGTGGAATGTACGGAATTTCGTGAAGCATTCCGTGCTCGTCACATTCCTATGGGTTTTATCAAGGCCCAGCAGCAAGAACTTAGGAACTTGAAGCAGGGCGACATGAGTGTCCTTGATTATGTCAAACGGTTCAACCTTTTGGCACAATATGCTCCTGCATATGCGACAAGCGAAGCTGCAAGGTGTGACTATTTCTTCTATGGCCTGAGTGTCATATTAAAAGATAAGTTGGCTTTGTTCAATCAAGGCAGTTATACCAAGTTGATCAGTGCGGCTCTGCTGCAAGAACAAGCAACACTTGAGTGTCAAGCAGAGAAGAGGGACCGGGATGATGTGCAAGAAGACACACCAGTTGTTCCTCATAAATACCGTGTGGTGTATCACACACCATCCGATGAAATATGGCAAGCACCAGTGAGATCAACTTCGTACAGATTTCCTGCTCAAGAATCATGTCTTGAAGCAACACCTTTGCCGCAGCAACGAATGACACCTGTTGCATCATTGCTGCAGCCGAGTACATCAACTTCTCAACCACAAGTCAACGAAGAACCGGGGAAACCTCCGTGTTCTTATTGCCACCGTTCTGGAAATTTTAGGCAAGAATGCCGAGAGAAGTTGTTGAACACCAGACAACCATCATTGTCAGGTGGTATGCCGCCACCTGCTCAAGTCAATATAACAGCATTGCAATCCGGGAGTGTGCAACATCTTGCTATTGAGGATGTCCTGGAGGGAGCACCGATGTTAGCGGGCATATTTACTCTCAAAGACGTGCCCGTGCTCATACTTTTTGATTCCGGTGCAACCCACAACTTCATCAGCAAAACATGTGTGGATCAGCACCAATTATCCACCAATACTCCCACAACGAGTTATCTTATCCGTTCACCGGGAGGAAATATCTCTGCTAATCAGATTGTGTCCCGAGCAGCTTTGTGTTTGGGCGGAAAAATATACTCAACATCGCTGATTATGTTGGATAGGTAGAAGATAGACATAATATTGGGGATGTCTTGGTTAAATCGTCACGGTGCCGTTCTCAATATATGTAACCGGACTGTCCTGATTGACTCGCCGATTCACAGACAGCACACGCTGTTTTTAGACAGCGAAGACCCATATATGGTAGAGGCCTACCACACGGAAGCTCTTAAACTTGAAGATATTCCGGTGGTACGTGATTATCCCGATGATTTATCGGGCATGCCGCCCAAATGGGACGTCGAGTTCAAGATTGAACTGGCGCCGGGAACGACGCCTATCTCACGAAGGCCTTACCAGATGGCACCTAACGAGCTAGCGGAGTTGAAGGAGCAACTGAATGAACTCATGAGCAAGGGTTTCATACGACCAAGTTCTTCACCTGTGGGTTGCTCTGCGCTGTTCGTTAAGAAGAAGGACGAAACACTGCGGTTATGTGTTGATTACCGTCCTCTAAATACTGTCACGATAAAGAACAAGTATCCTTTGCCCCCGCATTGACATCATGTTAGATCAAATTGTGGGTGCAAAGGTATTTTTGAAGATGGATCTTCGGTCGGGGTATCATCAAATCAAGATCCGACCAGAGGACATACCGAAGATAGCTTTCTCAACGAGATACGGACTCTATGAGTACCTCGTCATGTCATTTGGGTTAACCAACGCTCCGGCACACTTCATGTACTTAATGAATTCGGTGTTCATGCCGGAGTTAGACAAGTTCGTCGTGGTATTCATCGACGACATATTGGTTTACTCCAAATCAGAAGAAGAGCACGCTGAACATCTGGGTATCGTGCTACAACGGTTGCGGGAGCACCAATTATATGCCAAGTTCAGCAAGTGCGAGTTCTGGATTGATCAAGTGCCTTTCCTAGGCCATATTATTTCAGCAGAGGGCATTGCCATGGACCCCAGCAAAATTGAACAAGTGCTGAAGTGGGAATCTCCCAAGTCAGTCCACGAGGTCCGAAGTTTCCTAGGTTTAGCGGGGTATTATCGTAGATTTATTCCAAGCTTCTTAAAGATTGCTAAACCAATGACGGAGCTGCTGAAGAAGGGCACTAAATACATGTGGAATGCAGCATGTGAAGCCGCATTCAAAACTTTGGTGAGACATCTCACAACAGCTCCAGTTCTTGCTCAGCCGGACACGACGAAGCCATTTGATATATACTGTGATGCATCCGGCATCGGTCTTGGCTGTGTTCTTATGCAAGACAGGCATGTAGTCGCCTATGGGTCTCGTCAACTGCGAAACCACGAGCAGCATTATCCAACTCACGATCTTGAGCTTGCTGCAGTGGTGTTGGGTTAAAGATGTGGAGGCGTTATTTGCTTGGTAACCTTGTTCACCTCTACACCGACCATAAAAGCATGAAGTATATCTTCACGCAGAAGGAGCTGAATATGAGACAACGGAGATGGTTGGAGCTCATCAAAGATTATGAAATTGAGATCCACTATCATACGGGAAAAGTGAACGTGGTTGCCGACGCGCTTAGTCGGAAAGCCCACGTTCACAACTTGGCGGGTGCTTAGTTGGAAGATGAAGAACCAAGTCTCCGTGTCATTCCGTATGGGGCGCTTTATAATCTCGCGCTCATCCCAACAATCCGTGAAGAGATTGTTGAGGCTCAAAGAAGAGACAGAGGTATGTATCACATATGGAGAAGACTAGACAACGGAGAGGTGAAATGTTCCCGGAAGGATGAGAACGGTACAATATGGTTTAATGACCGTATAGTGGTACCGCGTAATATGAAACTCCGGAAGAAGATCTTGGATGAAGCCCACCTATCTAAGTTTTCCATTAATCCCGGAAGTAACAAGATGTACCAAGATTTGAAACAGAAATTTGGACGAGAATGACGAGGGAGATTGCTAAATACATCCGAATGCGATACGTGTAGATGGGTTAAGGCTGATCATATGTGTAAAGCTGGACCGCTGCAACCTTTGAAGATACCAGCATGGAAATGGGAGGATGTGAGTATGGACTTCATCGTCGGATTACCGCTCACATCCCGAAAGCATGACTCAATATGGGTGATCATTGACCGGTTGACGAAGTCGGCTCATTCATACCGGTGAACACTCATTATCGAGCCAGGCAATATGCGGAGTCATACATCTCCAGAATTATATGCCCACATGGTGTCCCGAAGACCATCAATTCAGATCAAGGTGCGCTGTTTGTTGCTTGTTTTTGGGAGCAGCTGCATGCCTCGTTGGGCACCAAGCTGATTAGGAGCTCCGCATATCACCCTCAAACCGATGGACAAACTGAGAGGGTAAACCAAGTGCTGGAGGACATATTGAGAGCGTGTGCCATCCACCACCGTAAGAATTGGGATGATCACTTACCGTTGGCGGAGTTTTCATACAACAATGGATATCAAGCGAGTATTAAAATGGCACCGTATGAAGCTCTCTACGGCCGGAAGTGTCGCACACCGCTGAATTGGTGTGAGTCCGACGAAAGAGTTATGTTTGGGGTTGATCTTGTGAACGAAGCCAAAGAACGAGTCGGTTGATACAAGAGAACTTGAAGGCTGCACAATCCCGACAAAAGAGCTACGCCGATCAAAGGCGTAGGCCGTTGCTTTTTGACGTCGGAGAGCACGTTTATCTTTATGTATCTCCGATGAAGGGAATTCACCGGTACGGTGTAAAGGGGAAACTCGCTCCCCGGTTTATAGGTCCTTTTGTTATCACGGAGAAGTGCGGACCCGTAGCCTAGACCCGTAGCCTACCGGCTGGAATTACCAGCAAGTCTAGCGGGTGTCCATGATGTATTTCATGTGTCACAGCTGCGGAAGTGCCTCAAATTCACCGCTGCTGTCCACACCAAGGAAATAAATGAATTGAAACCAGACCTGACCTACACCGAGCGACCGTTCATATTTTGGATGAAAAGACCCGGGTAACCCGGAACCGGACGATCAGATTTTTCAAGGTGCTATGGGGTAACCACACCGCGGAAGAGGCAACGTGGGAAAGTGAAGATTACCTCCGCACCAACTATCCGGAACTTTTAGCTTTGCACCATTTGCAATTACCTCTCCCGTCTCATTCTTCTTTTGTAATCTCAGGACGAGATTCTTTTAAGGGGGGGAATGTAAAAGTCTCAAAACATGTACATGAATAGAACTAAGGTTTGAGTTCATATGTGTGGCAAGGCATGAAAAATGGGACTTGCTAAAACTTTTCTTCTTGCAAAGTGATACATGGATGATTATCCAAAAATGAGGTTCACATCTTTATTTGAAAGTATTGAACCAATAAGGATTTAAACACTCTTTGCATGCAAGTTTGAAAATCAGATTTTAAATTCAAAGTTCACACCAAGGGTGGCCAAAACTTTGAATGCCCATGCAGCCCTTGAGTTGGAAATTTGGGAACAAATGGATTACAAATTTTTCATTTGTAGAGTGGGCTCAAAAAGGAGTTAAAGAGAAGCATTTGCAAATTCTAACCAAATTCAAATTTGCTATGCGAATTCAAACTGAAATTGGAGGAAATCAAATGCTAGCCCACATTTAAACTTCAGACCTGTGGAATTTAGGAAGATCAGCATGAGAATATATTTGGGAGAAAAATGTGGGGTGGGACCCACATGTCATAGACTGAAAATGGAAGAAACATGCATATGAAGCAAACTGTTGACTGGCTCTTTTTCAGTTCACCGAAGGTTCACCCGTGTGTGCCACCAAGGAGCCACCGCGCCACCACCTGCTCGCTGCCCCACGCGCTGGCGCCAAGGTCGGTTCACTCGGCGTCTTGGCCGTGATCATTCCCTCTGCCCGAGCGAAGCCGCAGTTGTTTTCTCCTCCTCGCAAGCTACACCGAGCAAAGCTACTCCTCTCACCTCCGCTCTCGGTTCGATCGGGAAACCGAAGAAACATCGCGCCCTCTCCTCTACCGAGCGGCTAGATGGCACCACGAGCTCAGCCTCCACTTCCCCGATGCCTAAACCACTGAGCTCCGGCCTCCTTTGCCCGAGAACCACCGCCACAGCAGCGACCTAGCTTCAACCGACGACCGGGCGCACGTGGGAAGCTCGCCACAGCAGTTTTCATGGCCAAGCGAGGGCGGCAACGGGAGCGCACGGCCACCGTGCTGCTCTCACCCAAAGCTCAAGCCATGCCGTGAGCTATTGACGGCGAATTTCGGGATTTTGCTCCGGCGGCTTCAACCCGAGCATCCGGTACGGTTTCTTCGAATTCCCACTCTCTGGTGCTCTATAGGTTATCAAACTTGGCACATAGGTGCTGGACTAGCCGGTGATCAGAATTCTTTTAGCGTCTGTTGCATGAAACCGGCTAGGGACGACGGATTTTGAGCTCGATCAATGGCGTTCATGGCAGACACGGTAGGTCACACGGTGCCGACCAACTTGCAGCCGTTTTTGAACACCTTTGAGGCCTTGTCGAGCTTCCTAGAGGTGCATTGGTGCTGTAGAGCGAGTCGGTCAAGGTTTTGGCGGGCTAGGAACCGTGGGCGACGGCGCCGAACCTCAACCGAGGCCGCTGCACGTCGCCGGCCATTTTCCGGTCACCCACAGCCCCAAAACACTTCACCAACGTGTTCCTCGACATCGCAAACCCCCTGGCGGCGAGTCTTAGCTCGTGCGGTGGCCGGCAGCGGCGATCCGGCGAGCTGCGAATTGCTCCGGCGAGGGGGAGGCGGCGCGCGCGCGAGGGAGCGTCGGGAGGAAGAAGAAACCGGGTGGCCCATGCGTCAGCGACTGTAACGTTTAAATCTGGGATCTGTTGTGGCCGGGATCAGGTGTGCTGGCGCGCTGAGAGCCCTGTGAACCCGGTGTGGCCGCAATTCTACTGGCTGAGGTTTAAACACATGGACCCAACTGATTCTCAGTAGAAAAACAATTCCAGAGATTGCTCAAACTTTGGAAAATCATATCTTTGTGTAGGAATCTCCAAATTGAGTGATTCAAATTGGGATAGATTCCTTGTTCAAATATCTATTCAAATATGAACTCAGATTTGTATGAAAGTCAATATATAATTCTGGAAAATTCTTTGAAGGTTTGCTGAGAAAGAATTATTGAGGGAGTTTGGGTTATCCAAAAACCTCAAATTTTGTTAGAATATTCTTTGGCATAGTGTTGACCTTCTAGCAAATTGTCAGCTCATTTGAAGATCATTTGAGTTGGAATTTGCCAAAAACAATCTGCTGTGTTCATAGGAGTCCAGAAACAATTTCAGAAAATGTTTCTCACTTCAAAAATCTATTCTGGGAAATCCCTAGCTCCAAAAATCATAGAAGAAATTAGGAGAGCTCTCTGAGACATACTTGAAATTGTAGTTCACTTAATTGAGCATGAAAATGCACATTACTCCAGGATTAATTCTTTTAAGTAGAAATGCTTAAAGAATTGTTCTGGGAGAACTACTCAAGTAAAATGGCTGAATTTTGAACCAGATTACTTTCATGTGACCAGGAACTCACATGTAAATTATCAGCCCAATTTGAGCTATAGAACTCCCTGTTCTTATTCTCCATACTTATGTACAGGTGGAAATACATGAGAGACATTGTGAGAATTATAGAGAACACAATTTGACTCCACATTAGCTGCAATTTGGCAAGCTAAATCCCTAGGTAGTATAGAACCTGCTGTAAAAGTTTTGAGGCCATTGAAGTTCTTGTTCTTCAGTGCATCCAATTCTTTTCAGCTCATCTATTATGTTCATCAAGGAAAGTAGTTAGTGTATAGTTAAAACATTAAGATCAAGTAGATTATTTCTGTTTCTTTGAACAAAAGAGGCAAACCAAGCCATTCTTGGCTTTTTCACACAACCTCTGTTCCTAAGAAATTAAGTCTTAACTTCTTTCCATTACATTCTATAAAACATCTGCATATGCATTTCAATAGGAACCACAACGAAGGGGATTCAAAGGAGCGATTCATTGAAGTGGATCAGGCTCCGGAGAATCAAGGGTTGATCAGCAAGGATACTAACTGAATATATACGACTACCCTGCAAAACAGGCAAGCTCCGGTTTGCATTTAACAGCTGTTAAGTTTTTATTTTGTATTCACTTTCGGTTAAGATATGAATTGTGCATTAGGTCTAGTGTTTGATACTCCTCTTGCATAACCAAATGAACCCATGGAGTGTTGGGTAGGTGTCTTTCACCGTGTAGAACTGTCATGCTTAAGTACGGTTCGGTAGAAGTCGAGTGGTGAGATGGTACTCGCGTGTTTAGGATCAACAGGGGCATACGGGATTGGTTCAAAAATGAATTAGCAAGTTAAAGTTGAGACCGGAAGGTTGTAGGGGCAGCAGGACATAGGGGCCTGGGTGCTATAGACCTGTCCGTGTCGGTCAAGGACCGATCCGTATGCGGCCCTGTTGAACAAGTTTGAGTTGTGTACCAAACTCATGCTGGTATTATATGACCCAGCAAACCGATGTACCTCGGGAAGCTGTTGTTGGGCCTTTTCGGGTCGCCTCAGGCGGACGGCCGGTGTCACTACAGGAAACAGGGCAACATACGACAGCCAGTATAACATACGACGGCTAGCTGTCGTATATAAACTTACATATGACGGTCAGCCGAAGCTGTCGTATATAAGTTTATAAACGACAGCACAGCCGTCGTTTAGTACGTGGCTGTCGTATATAAGTGTTATATACGACAGCCAACCCTAGGCTGTCGTATATAGCAGTTATATACGACAGCCAACCCTAGGCTGTCGTATATAGCAGTTATATACGACAGCCACACCGAGGTTCACGCCCGCGCCGTCGTAAATAAGGCTTATATACCCGCGGGGGCTCGGGTCGGCGCGGGCATTCACGCCCGCGCCGACCCGAGCCCGAGCCGCCCGCCGCCACCCGCCCGCCGCCGCCAGCCGCTGCCCGCCCGCCGCCGCCAGCCGCCGCCCCGGCCGCCCCCCCCCCAGCCGCCGCCCCGGCCGCCCCCGCAAGCCGGTGCCCCGGTCTGCCACCCGGCCGCCGCCAGCCAGGCGCTGCCCGGCCGCCCCCCCCCCCCCCCGACCGCCCCCCGGCCACCCCAGCGGCCGCAGCCCCGCCCGCCCCCCGCCCGCCGCCGCCAGCCGCCGCCCGCCCGCCGCCGCCAGCCACCGCCCCGGCCGCCCCCGACAGCCGGCGCCCCGGTCGCCACCCGCCTGACAGGTGGATAATTTCTTAGCTTTAGATGAATTGATATGGTTAGGTTTAATTATTGCCCATGTTTATTTGAATTGCTAGCTAGGTGTTTTTTTAATTGCTTAGAATTGATAAGTTTGTTAACTACGGTAATTATGTTTGTTTAGATGAGTTGTTAATTGCTTAGATGATTAATGCATATGAGTTAATAGTTTAATTGATTATTGTTTCGATTGTTTGAGTGTTTAAAAGTACTATATGTACATAAATGGGCTTAGGGCCCGATACGACCCATTTAGTGGTAACGTATACGTCTACAAAAGCACGATGTGAACAACCTAGGCCGCCTCGCCCTACCCCCCCTCCCCCCCCCCCCCCGCGGCGTTCGGCCTCCGATCCCCCTTCCCCCCCTGCGGCTTAGCTAGCGCTCGGCCGTCGCCCGCCCGCCGCCGCCGCCCCGGCCGCCCCCCCCCCCCCCCCCCCGGCCTGCCACCCGGCCGCCGCCGCCGCCAGGCGCCGCCCGGCTGCCCCCCCGTCCGCCACCCGGCCGCCGCCCCCGGCCGCCCCCGCCAGCCGGCGCCCCAGCGGCCGAAGCCCCGGCCGCCCCCCGCCCGCCAGCCGGCGCCCCGGCCGCCACCCCGCCGCCCGCCCGCTGCCGCCAGCCGCCGCCCCGGCCGCCCCCGACAGCCGGCGCCCTGGCCGCCACCCCGCCCGACAGGTGGATAATTTCTTAGCTTTAGATGAATTGATATGGTTAGGTTTAATTATTGTCCATGTTTATTTGAATTGTTAGCTAGGTGTTTTTTTAATTGCTTAGAATTGATAAGTTTGTTAACTACGGTAATTATGTTTGTTTAGATGAGTTGTTAATTGCTTAGATGATTAATGCATATGAGTTAATAGTTTAATTGATTATTGTTTCGATTGTTTGAGTGTTTAAAAGTATTATATGTACATAAATGGGCTTAGGGCCCGATACGACCCATTTAGTGGTAACGTATACGTCTACAAAAGCACGATGTGAACAACCTAGGCCGCCTCGCCCTACCCCCCCTCCCCCCCCACCCCCCCCCCCCCCCCCCCCCCCGCGGCGTTCGGCCTCCGATCCCCCATCCCCCCTCCCCCCGCGGCTTAGCCAGCGCTCGGCCTCCGACACTCTGCCGCGGAACTGCCAATCCTTCGGCGCTCGGCCTCCTCCGCCGCGGGACTGTCGATCTGCCGGCACTCGTCGGCCTCCATTGACCGGCTGCTACGGATCTGCCGGCGCTCAACCTCATACGAACGCAAGATCCTGTGCGTGGGCGCCGCCGCCGCCTCCCTTGTGTGCAAGCGCCGCCGCCGTATTCACCTGCCTTACGCCGGGATCTAAGGCGATGGGACGCCTTACGATCCCCAGGCGCCTTACCGCTTAAGCGATGCCTTAACAACTATGGTTCTTTCCTTCTCTCTATTGTTCTTTCCTCTCTCTCTTTGAAATCACTCAAAAATGAAAGATTGACGTAAACCTTTACAATATGCGTCACCCGTTTTGATCCAGCCCGTCTCACACGTGTTACGCATGTGAGGCGTGTAGGTTCGGAATTGTCCCTTTTTGGACAGCCTAGGAGTGACCGAGAGGGCGTGCTTATAATGAGACGCGGGGTTTAGATTTGGACGTAGTTTCGACAGCGTCACCCTAATGTTCTCCGCTGCTCCATTTTTGGAGTGCAGTTGGAGAACAGCGGGGTTATGCTGCCGAAATTTCGTCTGAATCTAGACCTCGTGTCTTGTTATAAGCATGTTCGTCTCGGTCACTCTTGGGTGGGTTTAGGACCTATCCTTTCCAATAGATATAGGTTCGTAATATAAATAAATAATAAACTAACTATAAATTCTTTGACTTAAAACTGCAGAGTTAAACATGAGTGAAGACCGTAGTTGGATGTATACCGGTTGGAACAAGGCAACTGGTCACTCAGATGAGTGGTATGCCGGGACAGATGACTTTATTGATCGAGTGTTCTCGTTGTCTATGACCGATAAAGTTCGTTGTCCATGTGCAAAATGCCGGAATACTAAGTTTTTGGACAAAACGACATTGTCATTACACTTGTGCAAAAACGGTTACATGCCATATTATGAGGTCTGGAGTTTCCACGGTGAGTCTGCTCCTCGAGCCGTTCATGTAGATGATGATGATTGTCCGGGTGTTGACAGGATCGATGAGATGTTACAAGATATACAAACGGAGGATCCGCCCACAAATGAGGCAGACGCATTCTTTAATCTCTTGAAAGCTTCTGAAGAGGTGTTGCATGATCATACTGAAATGACTCTTCTTACTTTCATGACCAGATTTATGGCAATCAAATCTAAGTATTTCTTCTCTAATAATTGCTACAATGATATGATGAAACTTATCAGCGATGCTCTTCCACAACCTCATAAACTGCCCAAAGATATGTATCACTCAAAGAAATTACTATCTGGACTGGGTATGAAATATGAAAAAATTGACGTGTGTCCAGATATCTGCATGCTATTTTGGAAAGAGCGTGACAAAGAGAAGGATTGTTTAAAGTGTGGAAAATCGAGGTTTGTCAAAGTTGTCAATGACGATGGTGATAAAGTAATGACAGAAGTTGCACATAAGCAATTGCGTTACTTGCCTGTGACACCTCGGTTGAAGCGGCTGTTTCTTTCTAAAAGATCTGCCATACACATGAGATGGCACAAAGAAGGTGTGCGTGAGAACAAAGATGTGTTGACTCATCCGTCGGACGGTGATGCATGGAAGTCTTTGGACTCTTTTGATCCTGCTTTTGCTAGTGATGCGAGAAATGTTCGCATCGGGTTAGCGACGGATGGTTTTTCACCTTTCAGTACAAATGCCACACCATACTCCTGTTGGCCCGTCTTTGTTATTCCGTACAACCTACCACCTTCTCTTTGTATGAAGTACGAGTTTATGTTTCTTAGCCTCATTATACCAGGACCAGATCATCCGGGATCACATATCAATGTGATGTTGAAACCATTGATTGAAGAATTGAAAACGTTGTGGATTGGAGTTGAAGCGTATGACTGTTACAAGAAGCAGAAATTCAACCTTCGAGCTGCTTATTTGTGGTCTGTCCATGATTTCCCTGCGTACGGCATGTTTTCTAGATGGAGCACACATGGTCGTTTGTTGTGTCCCATATGTGCGTCTGACACAGAGTGTTTTTGACTTACATACGGTGGCAAGATAAGCTACTTTGATTGTCATAGGCGTTGGCTTCCTCGAAACCACACATTCAGGCAACAGAGGAATGTCTTCAGAAAAGATACTGTTGTCACTAAGGAACCACCTAAACGCCTAAGCGGGTGTGAAGTATCCGATGTGTTGGACTCACTAGTCCTTGATGAAGCTCGCCCTAGATTCTTTGTAGGTTACGGAAATGTTCACAACTGGACTCATGTATATGGAGTTTGGGAGCTACCATATGTGAAGTCATTGATACTGATGCATAATATTGATGTAATGCATCAGGAGCGTAACATGGCCGAATGTATCATAAGCACGTGCATGGATATCACGGGCAAAACGAAAGACAACTTAAAGGCTCGAAAGGATTTGGCCGAGATTTGTAATCGACCTACTCTTGAGCTCTCTGAAAGCGGTGGTAAGCCACGTGCTTCTTTCGTGCTTCGACCTAATGAAAAGAAACAAGTTATGGAATGGTTGAAAACTTTGAAATTCCCAGATGGTTATGCTGCTAGTCTGAGACGAGCCGTGAATGTTAAAACGGGAAAGCTTACTGGGTTGAAGAGTCATGACTATCATATAATAATGGAAAGACTCTTACCTGTTATGTTTCGAGGATATCTGGATGATGCGGTGTGAAAGGTGTTAGCTGCGCTATCATTATTCTATAGGCAGTTATGTGCCAAAGAAATAACGAAAGACATGATGGAGAAGTTAGAGAAGGAGATACCTGTACTTTTATGTAAGATGGAAAAAATATTTCCTCCTAGTTTCTTCAATCCAATGCAGCATCTTCTTATACATCTTCCATTCGAAGCAAAAGTTGGTGGTCCTGTGCAATATAGATAGATGTACCATATTGAAAGAGCTTTGAGATATTTGAAAACTATGGTTGGCAACAGAGCAAGGGTTGAAGGGTGCATTGCCGAAGCATTTACTCTAAAGAAAGTAGGTTACTTTTCTAGTTTCTACTTTGCATAGGAAAACAATGTCAATACTTCGGTAATGCGATACAATGTAGATGACGAACCACCAGTTAGTGATCTCTCTATTTTTGAATCGAGGGGAACTACTGTTGGCAGCAGCACATCATACGATTTTACTGAAGGAGAAAGGACTGCTGCTTTACTCTACATGTATGCTAATATCGATGGCATGGAGAAATATTTCGAGTAAGTGTTTCTCTTACATTTATGATGATTATTGTATTTACTAATACATGTATGCTAATGTCGATGGCATGTGTTTTGTGTGTACAGTGAGTTCCACAACCAAAACTGGAAACATAAGCATCAACCAACGAGAAAGCAAGTAGAAACGATGCGACGGGCTGGAATTAATGGAGGGCCAAATTTCTTATCCTGGTTTCGAGCTTATGTATTAGCGAACACAGACATCCATCAAGATTTACGACAACTATCTTATGGATTAGTGAAAGTTAGAAGCTATGGTCGATATGACGTAAATGGCTTCCGATTCCGTACAACTCAATTCGAAACTCTTCGTCCTCTCGCAGCAACATCAAATTGCGGAGTTGTGACGAGAGCAATCGACTCACAAGGGAAAGAAACCAATTACTATGGAATCATTAACAAAATTCTGGAATTTACTTTCGCTGGCAATAAAGAACTTTGAGTGGTGTTCTTTGATTGTGATTGGTTTGATAACAATCATGGAACTCGAGAAAATCAATTTGGCATGGTGGAAGTGAATCACAACGAACGCTTACGAGGTTTAGATACATACGTTCTTGCACATCAAGTGGAACAAGTGTATTATATACCTTATCCATGTAAGAAGCTTAGCACTTGGTGGGTGGTATATAAAGTGAATCCTCGTGAGAGCTTGTATACTCCTAGAGATGATGGTTATCATGATAATGGAGACATTGAAGAAGTTTACCAAGACGAAGAGTTGCCAGACTCTTTTATCGTCAAGTCTGGTGCAGGACTCGATAACTTAGTAGGAGACGTTGCAGATGTAGAGACATCTACAATGCGAAAGCGGAAACATAAACAGCTCAAGACGACAGATCGCGATGTTGATAATCATGATGTTGATGAATTTTGAAACTGATTATGAGTAATGTTCTTTTAAATGAAAGTGACATTAATTATCGCTTGCATTACTTTTGAAACTGATAGGAGTAATTACTTTTTAAACTGATTAGGATGTCATCAAGCAAGGGTTCAAAGGGGAAGAAGACGCCGAGTGTGAGGGGTTCCTCCCCTCGCAGGAGAGGGACGACTACTTCTATGGTTCCACTTACAGCGGGAGCAGACGCACTCAGCTGTTAAGTGTGTGTCCAGAGTTGCGGGATAGGGTTGTCAGTTTGCAGCGTACAGAGGTAAATTTTTCTACAATGCACAAAATTATTAAAATCACTTTTTCAATTTAGCTTACTTAATTTACCATTGTAGTCTGATTCGGACTATGAGTCCGAGGCCAGAGCGGCACCTCAGGAGACGGGTACGCAGCGCAGCGTGCCCTCGGGCAGCGAGCCCTCTGGTAGCCAGCCCTCCGGCAGCCACCCCCAGGGTAATCTGCCCAGCGAGCCCGAGGGCACCCAGCCTGAGGACATGTCCGGTGACCAGCCTTCTGGGTCACCAGACGTTGTGCCGCAGCGGAGGAGACGCACGAGGAGGAGTAACTTTGTTGGTCCTCCACCTATTCCTAGAGAGCCGGTAATTATTCGTCCGGTTGGAGACAGGTAACACATTACTAAAGTATTCATTTCTATTTGTTCTCAAAGACTATGATCTTACTTAATGACTTAACAAACAACTTTTTAGTTCTTGGGAGGACCTCTCGTACGACGGGCAGAAACACCACAGGACGGTGAACGGTTGCATCGGGAACTTAGTGCGTCTGCACTACCCCGGTGCGATTGATGGACGTGCAGCTACGTCGTGGGACGACTACGCGCGCGTTCCTCACCCGGAGAACAACAACCTACAGGGAGTCGTGTGGGCAGATTTTTGGGTAAGTAACTTTCATAAATATTTGAAGTTTCGATTCTTTATGTTCCTTCAAATATTAATGTGCATATATGTCAAACTGTGTTGGCTTCCTACAGCTCAGGTACCGCCTTGAGGACCCGGCTGAGCAGATGGATCACGCCCGCTCCGTGTTCGAAGTGAACGCTCGGAAGCTTGTTATGCAAATGCTTTCGAACGCTCGGAGTCAAGTAGTTAACGACTACTTAAAGCTCCACGACCACGAGGTTGGGTCGTTCAGAGACGCCTCCGACACGTACTTGACGGAGGAGCAATACGCAGAGGTAGGTTGCGTAATCTTTAAATTGTTCATATTAATATTGCTAAGTAACACCTAATGAACTACGCATATGTGCAGGTTAGTGTCCCTTGGTTACAGGGACGAACTGAAGATTACCGAGCCCTTTGCAGGTATTGGGCTAGCGATGAGTTCATCGCTAAGTCCAAGAAGGCTCAAGATGCCAGAGGGAGCTCAGGGAAGCACGGTATGGGCGTCCAAGGTTTTGTGCGAATGGCTAAACGGATGGTAAGTTTCTTGGTAGTTTTTATTATATTCATAATGTAGTATTGTTCGTACTAACATATGTTCACAGGAAAAGGAGACCGGCGTGCGATCGAGTGCTACTGCGGTCTATAGGAGAGGTCACGCTGACCCTTCTCAGCCGGAGCAGTGTAGTCAGTACGCAGCGGAGCGCCTGGTAAGTTTCATGACCTCTGAAATTATTTGACACTATATATGTTGTCGAACTTACACAATTTCATTGTTTTTCAGACTAGGTATGGGCAAGAGGCTGTGAGGATACACGGCGAAGGTTTCGATTGGGAAAACTCCCTGAATATCGACCCTCAAGCCGCGTATGCAAGCGGAGGTGGAAAAGCACACGGAAGGTGAATTCATTTACTTTCATTGTTTTCAATTCAAGATTATTTAATTTTACCTTGGATTGATTCGTTTTTTTAGGCTTGCCATATTCTCTGGAGTCGTCAACTCTAGGGAGGCACGACCTGCGAGAGGCAGCTCCTCGCAGTCTTCGGCTGCAGGCTCCTCCAGCCGTCGTGTCACCGAGAGAGATCTCGAAGTCATGGCGCTTCGGGAGAGCTTGGCTCGGCAGGAGGAGGCCTTGGCGAGAGAGCGAGAGAACAACAGGGCTGCCATGGCGTACCATGCATCCTATATGGCACAGATGCAAGCGGCAATGGAAGTAAGAAATATACAATTATAGTTTAATTACATTGCATTTCAATTAGTTTTGTAAATTGTAATGTTTGAAATGGCAGGCGCTAGCTCGACAACAAGGGCAGCAAATCCAGATACCGTTGTGGCAGCCACCTCCGTTCGTGCTGGAGCCGTCGCCACCACAGGAGCAGTTTCCTGGAGTACAGGTATAAAAAGAAAGTTACATTAAGTGGAAGCCCCAACCGCTAAGAATCCTAATGAACCTAGAAAAATAATTGTAAACTTGTACATATGTCACTTTGTTTCGCAGGGATCAGGGACGGAGGCTCAGACTCCATCGCCACAGCTAAGGGCGCCAGGTTCGCCGCGGCAGGATGACTTCTTCGCTCCCGGAGGTAGTGGAGGGGCTAGTAATCAATAGATTTGTGATTTTGTTTTCATTTGTGTGGATGTCAGACTTTGTGATTATCGATGTGTACTATTGCACTTTATTGTGAATTTATATATCAAACTGTTTTTTGTTGTCTTTGTATGTGTAGCTGGCCATCGAGCCAGGTTAGCCGTTTTCTATTTTTTTAAAAAAAATGAAAAAGCTTATATACGACGGCCTGTATAGTTTATATACAACGGCCGCTATACAGGGCCGTCGTATATAAGCCTAAATTATATACGACGGCTGGGCCAGGCTGTCGTATATAAGGGCTTATATACGACAGCCAGGGCCCAGCGGTTGTCGTATATAGGGGCTTACATACGACAGCCAGGGCCCAGCCGTCGTATATAAGGGCCCTGGTCCACTGGGGCAAGTCCACGAAATCGGCCGTTGTATATAAGCGGTCGTCATATATATACTGTTATATACGACGGCGCCGTCGTATATAACCATATATACGACAAATTATATACAACGGCCACAAACCGTCGTATATAAACAATTGTCGTCGTATATAAACTATATACGACGGCTTCGGCTTTATATACGACGGTTTTAGCCGTCGTATGTTGACAGGAATCCTGTAGTGTGTGCAGTATGTGGGGAACATTCTCATGACATCTCATGTCGGCAGGTGCACCATGAGAGTGGCTACTGTATGGGGCGACTTGATCGATTCAACGGAGGTGAAACGGGGGAAAAGCGGCCACGTACGATGTCAGTGATGGTTGCTGTAGGAAACATCGAGTGTGGGCGTACGTGTCGTGTAGTCCGGGTGTTATTGATTCAAATCACCGTCGCTCGCGGGATGGACCGAGCATACTTGTTCTCACAGTCATGACGTAGTAAGAACTTGAATGAGAAGGGAACTAATCAGATTGGTTTGAAATTTAGCCTACCTTTGTATGGTAACTTTGATGATTAGCTAGTGCAACCTCGATTCTTTTATGCCATGAGCAATTTACATCGGGGGAAAGCATTTCTTGTTTGATTGTGGACTCCCGATGTGGCGTGCCCAAGGTTACTTAAAATTGCTGCAAATAATACCTGAAAGTAAGGATTCACTTTTAGGCAGGTCTATTATGCATTATGCCATCCTACTCTAGGTTCATAACCTCACATAGAGTTTCATATTTAGGGTGACGGTTAACTCTTGCTGAGCATTCTGCTCACGGATGCTATCTGAGTTGTTTTGCAGGTAATTGACTTCGTGCTTATGAAGGGATACCGATGAGACTCGGGAACCTCCGAGTGGTTACTCAACGAGCATCCTCGCCGCTGCAGATTGTCTTCGTGTTGCTAGTAAGAAATGTTCGTGGGCTAGACTGTTTCTTTGTTGCTAAGTTAGAAATGAGTCGTGAGAGTTATGGTCTTCCGCTGTAGCTTATTTTGAGATAAGTATATGTAAAATAATTTTTTTACGCTTCCACAAGTTATTTATGTAATATGATGAGTTTCTTCGACTCGTGTGCTGTTGGGTGCCGCATATCACGGGACCACCCAACGAGATCCTGTCCCTCACAGCGTGGCATCAGGGCTGTTTCAAGCGTTGACCTGGCGGTGGCGTCCCTAATCCGTGAATGAGTCATCGGCCCAAGACCTGATACATGATTCTCAATTAGTACGTATATAAGTGTAAAAATATCTAAATTGAATTGTTAGAGATTTACTTACCTATCACCAATCGGACGAATAACGACCCGATCTTCTGACCGTGTAGGGACCGGAGGAGGAGCCACCTAGTGGATCTTCCTATAACGCCGCTATGGAGCCGGCTCCACATCAGACTCTGTAGAAGGCTCCAAAGAAGGATCCGAAGCAGGCTCCGAAGTAGACTCCAAAGCAGGCTCTGAAACCTGCGGTGCCTAAAGAGGACCTCTAACCTCTGTGTCCTCAGACGTGAGTCATCCTAAAAATCTTGAAGATTCGTAATATAGATGTAAGAAGTACTTATATAATTTATTTAATTAAATGTTCTTTACTTGTCGTGACCGTTGTCGTGACCCCTAGCCTCTGTCGAGGCCCAACAGCTATGACAGTCTATGATGAGTTGTTTAGGCCCGATCTTCTGAAAGGTAGGTCGATTGAAGTAGAGATCTCGACATTGATGATCCGAGGAACTCGAACAGACAACCTCACCAAGAAGTCTATCCCTACAGGTGCAACCGAGAATACAAGCAAGAACGACGAAGATGCAATCTGAAATTGCAAAATTGGGGTCTCACAAATCGTAGAACGGCAAAAGTGTTATAATCTAAGCAAAACCCACCAAATATGGCCGGCGGCTGCAGTATTTAAAGGCTAGGGTTCGACCATAAGACCTTTAGACGCGTCCCTAATGGACTCATACTGGATACAAGACCCAAAAGCCCAATACGGTGGTGCAACAACGGACAGAACTCCGAATTCAACTTGTTTGAACAACTCCCAAAGACTCCCGGCGAATTTTAATGTGGGACTAGAACCATTGGAAAGTTTATCTTCTCATCTTTCCATGCATATGTAGAACATCAAAAACGGAGTCCGTATGCATCCTGGGTGTCCGTTTTAAGATGTACTGCTCCTGGGCTCCGAGTTGAACTCGAGTCCGAGTTGGTGACTGTTTCCATCAACTTGTGGACGTCCCATATGATTCTCCACGTCCCCAAATCCTCCTCCCTTTACTTGTTGATCATGTACATGGTTCCTAATAAATATTAAATCATTTAATAGCAATCTATTCTCAAAATCACATGGGTAGGAAGTTAGGAACGAGTTCACCTGCTGATTTAGTAACCGTGCTCATTCTCTTGTGATTGGTCCTTGTATATCAATGTGAGCATCCACTGTTGTGATGTCCTCATCATCCTCCCCCTCTTGAATCAGAGTCATCCTCGACTCAAGATCATATTCTTCCCCCAAGTATGGTCGTAAATCTGAAATGTTAAATGTGGGACTAACCCCAAAATCGGGAGGCAACTCAAGCTTATATGCATTGTCATTGATCTTTTCAACAATCTTAAAAGGACCAGCAGCTCGTGGCATAAGTTTAGATTTTCTCAAGTGAAGGAATCATTCTTTTCTCAAATGTAGCCATACCATGTCCACTGGTTCAAGTTTTACTTCTTTTCTACCTTTACTATCAGAAATTATATACTTCTCATTCATCCATTCAATATTTTTCTTTGTAGTTTCATGCATCTTAAGAATGAATTCAGATCGTTATGTAGCATCCAAATTTATAGTTTCAGAAGGAGGCAAAGGTAATAAATCAATATGAGCACGGGGATTGAAGCCATACACTACCTGGAATGGGCTTACCTTTGTAGTAGAGTGAACTGACCTGTTGTAAGCAAATTCTATATGTGGTAAACAATCCTCCCAACACTTTAAATTTGTTTTTAAAACAGCCCGCAACATAGTGGATAGAGTATGATTTACTACCTCAGTTTGTCCATCGGTTTGTGGGTGACATGTGGTTGAAAACAGCAGCTTGGTTCCCAATTTATACCACAAAGTTCTTCAAAAATGACTTAAAAATTTTCCATCACGATCAGAAACAATGGTATTTGGTACACCATGTAAACGAATAATTTCCGTCATAAAGAAATCAGCAATGTGTGAGGCATTATCATTCTTATGACAAGGTATAAAATGTGCCATTTTGGAGAAACGATCAATAACCACAAAAATACTATCCCTCCCCCTCTTAGTCCTAGGCAATCCCAGAACAAAATCCATGGAAATATCCTGCCAAGGTAAACTAGGAACAGGAAGAGGCATATAACGACCATGTGGGTTAAGTCGAGACTTAGCTTTATTGCAAGTAGTGCATCGTGACACGTAGCGCTCGACATCACGTCTCATCTTTGGCCAAAAGAAGTGTGTGCCCAGCACGTCCTCCGTTTTCTTCACTCCAAAATGTCCCATCAAACCTCCTCCATGTGCTTCCGGCAAAAGTAATAGGCGAACGGAACTAGCAAGAACACATAACTTGTTAGCACGATAGAGGAGCCCTCCCGTAGTACATATTTATTCCATATTCTTCCTTCTCTACAATTTTCAAAAGCATCTTTGAAGTCCAAATCAGTAGGATATAATCCTTTTATTGTTTCTAAACCAAATATTTTATGATCAAGTTGGGACAGCATGGTGTAACGTCTAGATAATGCATCTGCAATTACATTCTCCTTCCCTTTTTTATGCTTAATGATGTATGGAAATGATTCTATGAACTCAATCCATTTAGCATGTCGTTTATTCAGATTGTTTTGGCACTTAAGATACTTCAAAGATTCATGATCGGAATGTATGACGAACTCCTTAGACCAAAGGTAATGTTGCCAAGTTTGTAGAACTCGCACTAAGGCATACAATTCCTTATCATAGGTAGAATAATTTAGAGAAGGACCATGCAATTTTTCACTAAAAAATGCAACGGGTTTACCTCCTTGTATGAGAACACCTCCAATACCAATGCCGCTTGCATCACATTCTAGCTCAAATGTCTTGTCAAAATCAGTAAGTTGTAGCAATGGTGCTTGTGTAAGCTTTGATTTGAGAACATCAAAAGTTTGTTGCTGCTGTTCGCCCCATCGAAAGTGCACTCCCTTCTTCGTCAGTTCATGGAGAGGTGCTGCAATGGTGCTGAAATCCCGCACAAAGCGTCGACAAAAACCTGCAAGACTAAGAAAACTACGCACCTGCGTGACGGTCGATGGAGTTGGCCAGCTAGTGATCACCACAATTTTTGCCTCATCCATCTCAATTCCCTGCGATGAAATGACATATCCAAGAAACAAAACTCGATTGGTGCAAAAGACGCACTTTTCGAGGTTACCAAACAAACGTGCATCTCTCAAGACACTGAAAACAGCACGTAAATGATTAAGATGTTCATCATATGACTTGTTGTAAATGAGGATATCATCGAAGTAAACCACCACAAATTTTCCAATAAAAGCACGTAAAACCTTGTTCATTAATCACATAAAAGTGCTAGGTGCATTAGTTAAACCAAAAGGCATTACTAACCACTCATAAAGTCCAAACTTGGTTTTAAATGCAGTTTTCCATTCATCTCCTAGTGCCATTCTAATTTGGTGATAACCACTACGCAAGTCAATTTTTGTGAAAATAATAGCACCACTCAGTTCAAGCATGTCATCTAATCGAGGAATAGGATAACGATATTGAATGGTGATGTTATTAATCGCTCTACAATCAACACACATGCGCCAGCTACCATCTTTCTTAGGAACCAAAAGAACAGGAACAGAACAAGGACTAAGGCTTTCACGAATATACCCACGGTTCAAAAGATCTTGAACTTGTCGTTGAATTTCCCTTGTATCTTCCGGATTCGCCCTGTATGCCGCACGATTTGGCAAACTTGCCCCTGGAATCAAGTCGATCTTATGTTCAATGCCCCTCATAGGTGGTAATCCAGGGGGTATCTCGGGGGGAAACACATCCGCAAAATCCTGCAAAAGGTTAGCAACAGCAGGGGGCAATGCAATGGACACTTCATGAATTGAAAACATGGCTTGTTTGCATACTAAAGCGTAGTACATCCCCTTGGTATTTAATAAATCAGCAAGGTCAGATTTAGTTGTGAGCAACGAAGGTGATTTAAACTTAATTACTTGCTGTTTTTCAGAGTCTAGTGATTTTGTTGCCTTATCATCACGTGTTTTACTTTTCTCAAAATGTACAATTTCAGCAGGAGTCATAGGAAGCAAAGTGATTTTCTTTCCTTTATGCATCAGAGTATATTTATTAGTTCTACCATGATGAATAGCATCCGTATCAAATTCCCAGGGACGTCCCAACAAAAGAGAACAAGCATCCATAGGTACGACATCAAAATCAGCAAAATCATGGTAAGAACCAATCGAAAAATGTACCCTCGCTGTTTGTTTTACCCTAACCTTACCGCTGTTGTTGAACTATTGAATGTGGTATGAATGAGGGTGTGCTCTTGTTGTCAACCCAAGTTTCTTGACCACATCCGTGTTCACCAAGTTGTGGCAGCTGCCTCCATCAATTATGGTGTGCACGCGGCAGTCCTTGACGATGAGAAACATGTGAAAAAGATTGTGTCATTGTAGCTTATCATCCGCCTCAACTTTGGAGCTCAAAGCACGCTGCACAATTATGCTTCTATATTTTCCGTTGCTGCAGTACCAAGTACCTCTTCATCTGTGCTATAGTGGTTATCTTTTGGTCCTGCAACGTTAGTAGCAAGAGAATATTCATCTTCAACATCCGAAGTACTATCATACCCGCCATCATCATGTGGTATGTATGCTCGTTTGCTAGGACAATCTTTCATCACATGACCAACTCCCTAGCAGCGGTGACATTTAATGTTGGAAGTTCGACTTGTAGAAGGAGTGGAAGACGTAGGCTTGAATGGTGTCGTCTTGCTGCCCTCCGGCGCGTGAGAAAATGGAGCAGTAGATGAAGCTCGTTGGCCACCATTGGATGGTGTAGTGGCAGTAGGAAAACTCGAAGATGGTGCTGTTTTGGATGGTGTAGATGTCGAACACGGTGTAAATGTGCTCCTCATGCGTTGGTGCTGCTGCTGTTGGCGGCCCTGTAATTCTTTTTCTGCCAACATAGCCAGCTGAAATAATCTGTTAACAGTATCATATTCCTTATAATCAACAATGTCCTGAATTTCACGCCTCAACCCCCCATAAAAACGAGCTATTTTATCATCCATGTCCTCTACTACCCCATAGCGCAACATACCCTTTTGTAACTCTTGATAATACTCCTCTACGGACATGTTACCTTGGTCTAAGCGCTGCAATTTTTTGCGAAGGTCCCGCTGAAAAGAAGGGAGGAACAAAACGAATACGCATAGCTTCCTTTAATCTATCCCATGTTGGAGGATCAGTTCTAGTTTTAACAAGTTCATTCCACCATATGATAGCAAAATCCTTAAACTCACTAGTGGCTTGCGAACTCTATGTTGGTCAGGAACAAGGTGGGCATTAAATTTCTCCTCTACTGTCATCTCCCAATCAAGATATTCCTCAGCATCATAAGCACCAGAAAAAGAGGGTATAGTAAATTTGACTTTAGCAAAAGGATCATCAAGAGGGCGATTAAAATTATTATGCCGATCATTGTAATTATAACAATTATTACCTCTCATACCTCGTAGATAACGTGGAAGTCGTGGTTGATTGTTATGATCTTCCATATTATAATCATCGTCTTCACGATCTTCAGCGAGAGGCAGCCGCGCCTCAAGAGTATCCATCCGAACAACAAGATCAGCAAGTTGGCGTTTCAAGGTCGTCAATGACGCCTCTGTCGATGCTTGGGTTTTGGTGAACATATCTGTCATTTCCCTCATCATGTCACGCAACTCAGCATGTTGAACACATTCATCATCCCTTTTATCTTCTGTCATTGTTAGTAGTAAACAAAAGACAACAAAAAGATGTTATCCCTATCAACTACGAAGGATAGTGGCAATGTGAAAAGTGGAAGGAAGGAAACAATCTCTCTCTCTCAAGCGTCTTACCACGTTCTTACAAGTGTTCTTACCGACACAGCAGGTAGTAAACGGTAGATGGTGAGAACCAATGAAGCGTGGAGTGATTGCAAAGGTACCTGTTCTGCTAAAGAGGAAAAGTGGAGCTTGGATGGCACAATATAGTGACTAATAAGCAAAGAAAATCGTTAACAGCAAAACAAAGTTGAATAAGTACTAATGTAGGAACTGTTGCTGGTTAACAAGTGTTCTAGGCCTAGCACAACACAAGGCGGTAGAGAGGCAAATAGAAGATCAGGAAGATATAAACAATAAGTACAGCACAAGTGTATAGGCCAACTGTTTCAAGTGCTGTCAATGCTTTAATATTTGTGCTCTCTTCACTATTTTTTCCTTTTTTTAATATTTTTCTGATATTTTTTGTTTACTTGAGAGCACAAAAATAGGAAGCACACAACTTTGCAGCTCAATTCGATGTAAGATGTGGCCTATAGAAAATTAGGAAGATTCTTTAAAATTTGTGCTGCAACTTTGGAGGCTGGATAGTCTATCTTCCGAGGGGAATTTGGCCAAACAAATTTTGCCGAACATGGTGAAGCAGTGGAGAATCGGTTGTGGAATTCTGAGTAGATCCATTTGAAAAAAAAAATCGCCCGATTTCGAGTTCGTATGCAAAAATTATGGCCGTTTTAAGGTAGGCTACCCGAATTACTGTTTTTTATGTTATTCAAACTCGGTTTTGAAAAAGATCTCGCAATAGGATGTGAAAAATAATCAGAATTTAGCAACTACGGCTGATGGGATGTTGTGTGATGAATCAAGGAGGACTGGCACAATGGTTTGTCACCTGTTCTAGGGTTGGCGATGCGGGAGTTCACGCAAGGCGGATAGCTAGGGCAAACCGATGATCTTGGTGGTTCGGTTTGTTGTTTAGGGATTGTGGAATAGGTGAGCAGCAAGAAAAACAAGTAAGAAAAATGATAACTACGACCCAAAAACACAAGGATAAAACCAGCAACAAGACTCGACCACACGAATGCAAACTCAACAAAGCAAAATGAAAAATAAAAACTTGCAGACACTATAGTCTAGGAATCGGTAACACGATATATTTTTTTGTGGCTTTTTCTATGGACTCTAGGTATGAAAAACAAAAACTAATCTAGTGGGAAATTAAAGTACCTCATGAGCAACATGAAATCTGATACCAAATGATGAGTTGTTTAGGCCCGATCTTCCGAAAGGTAGGTCGATTGAAGTGGAGATCTCGACGTTGATGATCCGAGGAACTCGAGCAGACCCGAACACCCCTGCAATCACTACACCACTGTTCCGTTGGTTATCAATCGTGCTTCACACGCTTGACCTCGCCAAGAAGGCTATCCCTGCAGGTGCAACCGAGAACACAAGCAAGAACGACGAAGATGCAATCTGAAATTGCGAAATTGGGTCTCACAAACCGTAGAACGACGAAAGTGTTTAATCTAAGAAAAACCCGCCAAATATGGCTGGCGGCTGCAGTGTTTAAAGGCTAGGGTTCGATCATAAGACCTTTAGACGCGTCCCTAATGGACTCATACGGGATACAAGGCCCAAAAGCCCAATACGGTGGTGCAACACCGGACAGAACTCCGAATTCAACTTGTTTCGACAACTCCCAAAGGCTCCCGGCGAATTTTAGTGTAGGACCAGAACCATTGGAAAGTTTATCTTCTCATCTTTCCATGCATATGTAGAACGTCAAAAACGGAGTCCGTATGCATCCTGGGCATCCGTTTTAAGATGTACTGCTCCTGGACTCCGAGTTGAACTCGAGTCCGAGTTGGTGAATGTTTCCATCAACTTGTGGACGTCCCATATGATTCTCCACGTCCCCAAATCCTCCCCCCTTTACTTGTTGATCATGTCCATGGTTCCTAATAATAATTAAATCATTCAATAGCAATCCATTCTCAAAATCACATGGGTAGGAAGTTAGGAACGAGTTCACCTGCTCCGTGCTCGTCCTATTGTGATTGGTCCTTGTATATCAATGTGAGTATCCACTATTGTGATGTCCTCATGAGTCTACCCTCACTAGACTGACAGCCCTGAAAGACGGAGTCTGCTCTCGGGGGTAGAAAGCTCCGTGTCCCCCGTCGTCTACTGCTCGACGACATCCTGATGAAAGAAAAAAATGCTAATGAATTTAAAGAAAAATATAGAAGATGAAAGAAGAGATAAAGGAAACATTACTTGTACTCAATTTCAAAATTCATCAGTATCACGATCATGTACTCTACTCCTTAAACCGTACCATCGATCTTTTGTCGTGGTTGTTCGCCGTTTTTGTTTTTGCGCCTTATGGGTCTGTACATCTTCTGCATCTCCAACCAAGTCATCAAGTCGTAGACCAGCCTCAACGACAAAAGAGTCCGACAACTCTTCTTCTTGGTAAACAACATAAGCCTCATCAAGGTACCCAGCATTGTCTGGTGTATATAACCGCTCACGAGGATTCATCTTATGTACAACCCACCAAGCACTAAGCTTTTTGCATGGATATTGTATTTAATACACTTGCTCAA
The DNA here is from genome assembly GCA_030760725.1 of Neostapfia colusana. Taxonomy (NCBI): domain Eukaryota; kingdom Viridiplantae; phylum Streptophyta; class Magnoliopsida; order Poales; family Poaceae; genus Neostapfia; species Neostapfia colusana. The sequence continues at coordinate 16,106,492 of JASWHV010000017.1, read as the reverse complement.
CTTGGTGTGCAAGGACGAAGGTGTCGTAGCCTCGTAGTCGGTCCTTGTGTTTGACTTCTACCATGCCAAATTGGTTTTGTCAAGTTTCATTATTACGATCAAACCAATCGCAGTTAAAGAAGACTACTTTAAGGTCTTTACTCCTGGCAAAACTGAATTATAGGATTTTATTTATGATCCCATAGTAATTAGTTTCACGTCTTTTGACGTCAGCGGCCCTCGTCACAACTCCGGTGTTAGATATTGCCCTTAGAGGACGTTGAGCTTCAAATTGAGTTAAACGATATCGGAACCCATTGACATCATATCGACCAGAGTTTAACTTTAATGGATTCGTTGGACAGTTGTCGCAAATCTTCATGGACACCGGCTTGTGTCTTGCACTGTCCAACATATGAAGTAAGAAGACTATTTTATGCTATGAACATAATTACTAAGAGGAACAAGATAAGGAAAACGTTACATGATTTTGAAACCAGGTCTGAAAGTTAGGTCCTCCATTTACTCCATAATGTCGCATTGTTTGTATTTGCTTGCTCGTAGGTTGCTGCTTAGACTTCTAATTTTGTCGATCGAACTCACTAAATAAGGACAAAACAGAATGGTTAGCATAAATGTATAACACCTCACACAAATTAGTATAGATGTTGAACAACCACTTACTGAAAAAAAAATTGTCCATCCCGTCTATGTTAGCGTACATGTATAACAAAGCACTTGTCTTTTTATCTGTTGAAGCATTGTAGCTCGTGCCACTACCGACAATGGTGCCTCCTGTTTAAAAAAGTGAGAGGTTGCTACAAGTGAATGCTTCAGCCATATTGTACCGAAACGCCGACGCATTAACATTGTGTTCTTCTGCAAAGTAGATACTTGAAAAATATCCTATCTTGAAGTGTAAATGCTTCGGGGTTGTCCAAAAAGGGACAATTCCGAACTACGCATGTGAGACGTGTCGGTCCGAAACGGGTGACACATTTCTGTAGGTTACATTACTCATTTTCATTCTTAAATCATTTACGAGAGAGGAAGAACGAGATAGAGGGACTCAAGGAAAGAACAGAAGGCATAGAGTTGGTACAATGACGACTCCGACGTAGAGTCATCCGCGGCGGGAATGGGGTAGAGTCTCCATTGCAGGACTTGGAGTAAAGTCATCCACGGCTCCCACACTTGGAATAGGGCTTCCCTTGCTGGACCACTAGAGGCCGCTTCCACCGTCCACCCAAGCGCTGGTGATTGATGTCCATGCCATCGTCGTCCGCTTCCGTGCCGTCTCGACGCATACATTACGACTACAACTGTCTATACGGCACGAACACATTTAATATGTGTCATGCCGTTTCGGGTCAGACCGTGTCGGGCCGGGCAGGCCCCAAGCCCATTTACTTACATATATTAAGTAATCACTCAAAAACATAAGCAATTAACCTAAACAATATAATAAGAGCAACATAATCATGTAAACAACAATATCATCTAAACATAAGCAACAGATGGAATTCAATCATGGAATAAAATGAGATCAGTCAACTAACAAGTTTAATATGGAATTTCCTCACCAACAGAAATAGGGGCGGCGTGCGGGGGGGGGGGGGGGGGGGGGGGGGGGGGGGGAGGTCGAGCGCCGCCGGATCCGTTCTGCGGGGCAGAAATCAAGCTCGCCGCGCCAGGGGTGTGGGGGTATGGGTGAGGGACAGATGCGGCCAGAGATCGAGCGCTGCGCTGGGGATTGCACCCAGCTAACCCACTCCTCTCCAGAAGCTTGTTTGCATTAAAACTCACCGCCATGATGGAGGTATTCCCCCTTCTTGTCTTCCTTTGAGGATTCGCACCATGTGTCGCCCGCTCGTAGCTTATAGGATCCCTACTCCGATTTGGGCGAAACCGCCATGTGTCCTGAGTTTCTTAGCGATCGCCGCGCCATAGGGAAACTTTTCTTTTTTTTTACAGGGCTGAGTGATACCTCGCCCCTCTCACGTGATCTTGCTTCCGACCTCTCATGTCTTGAAGGATTAGGGTTAACACGTGTTCTTGTCCTTGAGCAGGCTTGATTTATCCAATGTCACCATAGGGTTGAATGTATGGCTTCGTGAAGCAACTGGGGCCGGATAGGTTCCCCTTATGAGGTTCTTCGGTGGCACAGGCACACAATTTAGGTTCTCGGGGCCATGATAGAATTGCCAGTTCGGGCTTTAGTGGCAGCAGTTGTTTAGTGGGGCATGTATATGCTGTAAATGGGTCTATGGGTGTTAGGTGTTCAGAATGCCAATTTATTGTGCGAAAATGATGTAGTCTCTAGCTTGGAACAGATGGGTTTCAAATGAGGATACGAACAAACAGTGTTCATCGTGTGTAAGAAGTAACAACATTAAACTGTTTTCTGCAATCATGTGCTCACTGTTATGTTGTCAAAACTCTTTTTATTGAAAACATCCAACTGTGCAGTCTAATATTGGGATTTGTGAATGCTAACTTCCAGTTGTAAATATATTGTTGTCTAAACAAACTGATTCAACTTCAGGGCTACAGAGAGAAACTTGTGGATATCAGGGAAGAGATAATGAGGAAGCGATGCGCTGGAAAACTCCCTGGAGACACAACTTCCACCCTAAAAGCCTGGTGGCAAGCCCATTCTAAATGGCCATACCCTACCGTACGTGGCAACACATTGACGCTGTTATCCTTTTTTCGTACTCAAGAATCTTTCTTGCCTAACTCCTCGTGGGCATCTTCCATTACATTCGTTAAGGAGGAAGACAAAGCTCGCCTGGTGCAGGAAACAGGGCTACAACTGAAGCAGATCAATAATTGGTTCATCAACCAACGCAAGCGGAACTGGCACAGCAATCCCGCGTCGTCCTCATCCGATAAAAGCAAGAGAAAAAGGTATGGCACCGAGACACTACAGGAAGCACTTCTTTCACAAGCTTGACACCTTTTCGGTTTGGATTTTCTGTATGCTTATGCCTGAAATGAAGAAACACCTGCAGCAGGTGATGGGGGGCGGGGCGGCGTGGGGTGGCCGGGGCGGCAGGGCGGGAGGGGGGGCCGGGGCGGCCGGCGGCGCAAAGAAAAAACAAGAAAGGAAGCTAGCTAGGGCTAATATCTCTGCTCTGAATCCATGTATTAAAACCGTCTTTGTGCTTTAAACTTAGCTCTATGGATACCCACTGCTGGATTAATGTCAATGAATATTCACATTTTCATTGATGTCCAAATACTCCTCCAGCACATTAGTGTAATGATGCCACTTCATTATCTATACCATGGACAGATTCCTTGAAATGAAACTATCAATAGAACTCCAGCATTGCATTCCTAAATTACACTATGAAAAGGTGTCTTACTATTTCATCCTCTCGTAAGATACATAGCTCAGAGAGTAAGAGGTGGGTTTAGTCTATTATGGAGGAGCAACCGTTAAGAAAAGAAACGCAGTGGTCTGCGAGATAAGATAAGGTAAAGCTGAGCATAGTTTACGAGAGTCAGTCATCGGACTCAGCAGCGGCCACATGGGCATGGGCACGCCATGGCGCGTACGGATCGCCACCCGGGGCAGCCAGCAACGGCCGCGGCGTCCCGGCACCACGCTACCGGGGGCCAGAGCGATGCGCTTTTTTATTGCCTTTTCCCCGCTATTTCTGTGCACAAAGATTAGATAATTGCACATGCCACGCAGTGCCCGATCAGGGGCACACATGGCGCTCCTCTGTTTGGGGCGGCGGGGTGGCCGGCGGCGCGGCAGCGGAGGGCGGGGTGGGAGGGGGGCCGAGGCGGCGCGAGGTGGCGGGGGCGGCGCGGCGGCGGAGAATGGCGGTGGGGAGAGGGGCGGCGGAGACCGGCGACGGCGAGTCGAGAGGCGGCGCACAGGGCGGCGGAGACCGGCGACGGTGACGCCGAGTAGGGAGGCGGCACGATCGCGAGAGAATGCCGCCTCCCGACTCGCGCCTGGGAGTATATGTGGGCTTATTGACGACGGTTGTGTCTCACCATGTCAATAATGCCTCGGGTGAGCCCGAATCTCGGCCAAATTTGACGATGGCTGCCGTTGTCTTTTAGTTTATTGACGACACTATTAGGTTAGCCGTCATCAATTACGGTATTATTGATGACGGCTGTATCTAGCTGTCGACAATTAATTTAAAGATGACGGCCCTGTCGTCAATAAGTTTGGCTGTCGTCAATGTTCGCTTTTCCTGTAGTGTTTACTTAGATCAGGTGTCAAAAGAGGTTCAGGAGAGGCAACTAAACAGATAATTTGCAATAGCACTACGGAAACCTAACACATTACGATGGCCAAGTTATTTACGACGGCTAGCCATCGTAAGTAATCTAACTTACGACAGTTCATGTGGATCGTCGTAAGTAAACTAACTTACGACGATCTTGGGCCCATGGACGTCGTGAGTTACGGTCATCGTAAGTAAACTAACTTACGACGGTCTTGGGCCCATGGCCGTCGTAAGTTACATGTAACTTACGACGGCCATAACCTAAGCCGTCGTAAGTTAACCGGGCGTCGTAAGTTGCAGGTTTTAACTGCCGCCCCGGCCCGATTTGGCTCATTCAGCCCGAGCCCACACCGCCGCCATCGAGATCCGCCGCCCCGGCCCGAGCTCAGGCTCGTTCAGCCCGAGCCCACACCGCCGCCACTGAGATACACCGCCACCGCCGCGCTGCGCCTCTACACGCCGCCCCGCGCTTCCCCGGTCGCGCCGCTGCCCCCGCGTCGCCCCAGAGCCGCTGCCGCGCGCCTCTCCACACCGTCCCGCCGCTCGGGCCACCCCGTCGCCCGGCGCCGCCGCCCCGTGCTCCCCTAGCCGCCCGCTGCCCCGCGCCGCCCCTACGCACCTCCCAACACGCCGCACCGCCGCCACCACGTGCTCCCCTGCTGCGTCGCCGCCCCGCGCCTCCTCCGCGACGAAACGGCCCCGCCACCGCCGCTCAGCCCCACACCCGCCCTGCTTCGCCGCCACTTCGAGGTACATTTTATTTAGTAATTAATTTAGTTCATTTAGTTTGTTTAGTAATTAATTTAGTTTATTTAGTTCATTTATTAATTAATTTAGTTCATTTAGTAAGTAATCTAGTTCATTTATTTCATTTAGTAATTAATTTAGTAAGTAATTTAGTTTATTTAGTAATTAACTTAATTCATTTAGTTTATTTAGTTTTTAATTTAGTTTTTTATTATTTAGTTTAGTTAATGATTTAATTTATTACTTAATTAGATTAATTAATTTTGGTTTAGTTGACTAATAAGTTAGTTTACTATTTCTTTTAAAATTTTGAGTTAGTTGATTATTAAGTTAGAAATTTTAGTTTAATTTAATTCCTTGAGTGTATAATATTGATATATAAATAAACGGGCTTCGGGTGGGCTCAGCCCGACATAGCCCATATATGGCCCGACACGGCCCATTTAAAGGTCAATGGTTCTTTCCTTCTCTATCTCTCTCTCATTCTTACCTCTCTCTCTCATAAATCACTCCAAAATTTAAGATTAACGTAACCTATACAATATGCGTCACTCGTTTCGGACTGGCCCGTCTCACATGCGTTACGCATGTGAGACGTATAGGTTCGGAATTGTCCCTTTTTGGACAGCCTGGGAGTGACCAAGGGGGCGTGCTTATGACGAGACATGGCGTCTCGATTCAGACGAGATTTCGATGGCGTAACCCTAATGCTCTCTGTTGCACCATTATCGGGCGTGCAGTTGGAGAATAGCGGGATTATGCTACCGAAATTTCGTCTGGATCCGGGCACCGTGTCTCGTTATAAGCACGCTCCTCTCGGTCACTATTGGGTGGGTTTAGGACCTATCCCTTCTAATAGATGTAAAGTGAACGTAATTTCTCTAGCTTTATACTGCAGAGTAAAACATGGGTGAAGACCGCAGTTGGATGTATATTGGTTGGAAGAGCGGATCTGGTGGTCACTCAGATGAGTGGTTCGCCAAGATAGATGCTTTTATAGATCGAGAATTTTCGTTGTCAAATACCGATAAGGTGTGGTGCCCATGTATGAAATGTTGGAATACCAAGTTTTTGGATAAAATGGAACTTTCGATACATTTGTGTTGAAACGGTTACGTGTCATGCTATGAGGTCTGGACCTTTCACGGCGAGATAGCTTCTAAAGTTGTACAAGAAGTGGAAGAGGACAATGATGATAACACGGGGGATGATAGAATGGATGAGATGCTAGAAGCTATACAACCAGACCTTACGGAGCATTCACCTACAACGGAGGTTGAAGCGTTCTTTGAGCTTCTCAAGGCTTCAGAACAGTCGCTGCATGAACACACGAAAGTGACCCTCCTCACTTTCATGACTAGACTTATGGCAATTAAGTCTAAGTACTTATTTTCTAATAATTGTTACAACGACCTCATCAAATTGATCAATCGGTATCCTTCCACGGCCCCATAAAGTGCCTAAAGATATGTATATCGCGAACAAATTGCTTTCGTGTCTCGGTATGAAATATGAGAAGATTGATGTGTGTCCAGACAACTGCATGCTTTTTCTAGAAAGAACATGCCAAAGAGAAGAAATGTTTAAAATATGTTGAATCGAGGTATGTCAAAGTCGTTAATGAAGATGGTGAAAATGTGACGACGGAAGTCGCACGTAGGCAACTTCTATACTTACCTGTGACACCTCGGTTGAAGCATTTGTTTCTTTCGAAAAAAACTGTCAGACACATGAGATGACACAAAGAAGGTGTACGCTAGAACAAAGAAGTCATGACGCACCCGTCCGACGGTGAGGCATGGAAGGCACTGGACCGGGTTGATCCAGATTTTGGCCGTGATACGAGAAATATTCGGATTGTGTTGGCGACAGATGGATTCTTGCCGTTCAGTACAAACGCTTCACCATACTCCTGTTGGTCTGTCTTTGTCATTCCGTTCAATCTACCACCGGCCATATGAAGTATGAGTTCATGTTCCTTAGCCTCATTTTACCTTGGCCGGATCATCCTGGGTCACATCTCAACGTGATATTGAAACCGCTAATCAAAGAATTGAAAATGTTGTGGACAGGAGTCGAAGCGTACGATAATTACAAGAAGCAGCGATTCAACCTTTGAGTTGTTTATTTGTGGTTCATCCATGATTTTCCAGCGTATGGCATATTTTCTGGATGGAGCACTCACGGTCGTTTGACTTGTCCGATATGTGCTTCTGACACTGATTATTTTCGACTTACTCATGGAGGAAAGATATGTTATTTCGATTGTCACAGACGTTGGCTTCCTTCAAATCACATGTTTAGGCAACAGAGGAATGTATTCAGAAAGGACACCGTTGTCACTAAAGGACCACCGAAACGTCTTAACAGTTCAGAAATATCTGATATGTTGGATAAATTGTTGCCAGATAAAGATCATCCTGGATATTTTCTCGATTTCAGAGATGATCACAATTGGACTCATATATGTGGACTATGGAAGCTACCACATGTGAATTCATTGATACTAATGCACAACATTGATATTATGCATTAAGAGCGTAACATGGGATAATGTATCATAATCATATGCATGAACATGACTGGCAAAGTGAAAGACAATATAAAGCCTCGAAAGGATCAGACTAAGCCTTGTAACCGACCAACTCTTGAGCTTTCTAAAAGTCGTGGTAAATCATGTGCTTCCTTCTGTCTCGACCCAAAGCTCGTGGTGCAGGCGTTGTCGTACGCCCGCATCCAGGCTATCATCGAGTACAACAAGAGGCATCAGTAGCAACAGCAAGGGAGGTAAGTTATTATTGTTAACTATTTCCAATAATTACTTATGTTAACAGTATTGATGAAATACTAAATATGTGCAGGTTAGTATTAGCTGGTTAGAGAGCCAGCCCGACGTGTACCGAGCTATTTGTCGGTACTGGGCTAGCCACGACTTTATCTATAAGTCCACAAGCGCTCGAGCCTGTAGAGGGACATACGGCCAGCACAACTACGGCGGTGATTGCTACGTGCGTATGGCTAAACGCATGGTAAGTATATTTTAAGTTCGTTTTTGTGTTCATAATATATTTATTCAACTAACACATATCTACACGAGCGAGAGACCGGTCAGGAGCCGACACCGACCGAGGTTTGGAAGAGAGGTCACATGGGAAGTGACCCTTCCTAGCCTGGGCAGTGTAGTTAGGTGTAAGTGCATCTAGGCATCCCCGTGGGTTTTGGATGATTGATGACGACAAATTAAGAGACTAATGAGCTGAGATGATCATAAGCACAGGACATTTCCAAGGTGGACACTTAAACTCTCAAAAAGGAAAAAGATGAAGAACGGCGTCGAAGACTCGAAGAGTAGAAATTAGGGTTTCACTTGAGTCTTTAATAGGCTAGCCGTGTAAAAGAAAGAGTGTGTGTGTCAAGTGCATTGAGATCATAGAAGAGAGCTCAAAGCGTTAGAAGTGTCAAATCCTTAGTGGAGAGAGGTAGAGAGGTAAAATTGGGCACGCCGGACTTGTCCGGGGAAGAGGCCGAACTAGTCCGGAAGTCCTACGGCTTAGTCCGTTTTGGGGCGGACTAAGAGTTCCTGACTGAGATCGGACTTGTCCATTTTGGGACGGACTAGTCCGTTTCTCTCTTGATGAGAGTGTTTTTGGGGCTAAGTCCTAGTAGACCGGACTTGTCCGCCTCAGTGGTCGGACTAGTCCAGGCTAGCCAGACTTGTCTGTTTTCACACGGACTAAGTGTTCCTGTGTGAGTTCGGGCTAGTCCGTTCTACGGCGGACTAGTCCGTATGGGTGTTAGATGAGAGCTCCCACGGCTAAGTCTTGGTGGACCGAACTTGTCCGCCTTAGTGGATGGACTAGTCCGGGTCCTCCAGACTTGTCCGTTCTCACACGTACAAATAGTTCCTATGTGAGATCGGACTAGTCCGGTGTGAGGCGGAGTAGTTCGGATTTTCGGTAGGTGGCAACGGTTGGCTTCGAGACTTCTATAAAAGAAGAAGCCCCGACTTCATTTACACAACACTGGAACCCTAGCGCCGCCACAGCCTTCCTAGAGCCTCTCCAAGCCTTCTCCATTGCCTACTCACCCTCTTGAATCAAATCCTAAGTGAATTTGGGTGTGTGAGAAGAGGAGAAGGAAGAACTTTGCTTTTAAGGCTCTCGGAATGATCTCGTGCACTTGGTGTGACCTGTGGCTTGTAAGATCGGTGAATCTTTGTGGAAGCGATCAAGTGGGAGACTCGGATTGTGAGCAGCCCCAAAACTTGGTAAGTTCACCCTTGAGATAGTGAAGAACCGGGTTGGCCTTAGTGGCGACTTGGTGAGGAAAGGGTTGTTAGACCCGGTCCTTTGTGGACTCCTCAACAGGGACGTAGATTTCTGAGTGGAATCGAACCTCGAGCAAAAATCTTTGTGTCATTTTTGCATTTACATTTCATTGATCATTAGAATTTCTTAGGGTTCGTTTCGATTATTTACTCTTATAGTATTCCTCGTTACAATCCTGCAATTCACTGCTATACTTGTCATATTAGATTGCTAGATAGTCTATCTGCATTTCGTTAAACTAAAATCTGAAGAAAAATTTATAAAAATCAAGTTTTTAGGATTTTCCAGCAGGCTGACCGGACTAGTCCGTCCCTGAGCCAGACTAGTCTGACCCCTGTATTCTAATCTGGTTTAATTAAGTCATTTCAGGTAGTTTAGCCTATTCACCCCCCTCTAGGCAACTTTCATTAGGTCACAGCCGACCGACTGGTAAGTTTTCGAAATTCATCAATTTAATTATAAATAATACTACTAGTGACACACTTGTATCATTTCTTTGTTTTTTAGGAAAAGTGCAAGCAGGATATGAAGAAGACACAAGGCGAAGGCTACGATTGGGAAAACACGCCAATCGAGCCTAGAGCCGTGTACGCAAGCGGCAGCGGGAAGGACCATGGATGTTGAGTTGGTCAACTATTTCATTTTTTTAAACTTCCTTCTTCTACTTATTATTTTTCTATCTTTTGTAGGTTTGACATTTTCGATGGAGTTGTCGACTCAAGGGTGGCACGCCCTTCGAGAGGCACTCCATCGACGGAGGCTTCATCCATTGTGTCGTCGAGTGTTTGTCTCTCGCAGAGGGACTTGGAGTTCCGTGCCATGGAGGATAGGCTTGCGCGACGAGGGCCATCCAGGAGTACCTGGCCAACCTCATGGTCCAGATGCAGACAACAGTGGAGGTAAGTAATTTAAAATAACATATTTTAAACTTTTAGCATTTCAGTAATATACATGTGTTCTAATATGTTGCAATGACAGGCCTTAGCTTGATAGACTGGCCAGGAGCTCGCGTTTCCTGCGTGGCTGTGACGCCCTGGTTCTGAGAGAAAACCTCTCGGAACCGAGACTGATGCGTATGTCTGCCCAGGATGTTCATCACACATACACATATCATCGATAAACTGAATTTCAGAATAATACCACGAATAACAGGGTTTTATTATAATGTATTATGAGTCTCAGACTTATCCTAGCGGTGGAAGTCTTAATCCAGCAGCGGAAGTTTTTATTCTAGCAGCGGAAGTCTTTTAACTATTGCGGAAGCAACTAAGCAGCAGCGGCGGCTCCATCTCCTACTCCACAGGCAAGGTTGAGGGTGGATCTCACGCCTAATACTCCACGTGGTCTTCATAGTACTCCTCTCCTGTTGCTGATAATGTATGATAATGCAAGGGTGAGTACATGACGTACTCAGCAAGTGCGGGAAGTATGACATGTAGCTTACAACAAGGTAGGTATAAAAAGTCTCATTGCAGAAAGCAAAGTTTATTTCTCAAAACACGATACAAACAGCAACTTAACTCTAAATGAACGTAATCCCAACATGTATTTAAATATCAACATACATCCATCATGTTTCATCACTTTCCATGTCTCAACCAGACATTAATCTTTCTCAACTTTTCTCATACTCATAAATACCATCTCGTATTCACTACCATCTCATGAATACCATCTCATATTCACTACCATTTCATCTCATATTCAATTCCGTCTCATACCGAGACCAAATCTCATTGCCATGACTCAACAGTCATGCAACCAATCTCATTACCCGGACCGAACAGTCCCGAAAACCAAATCCAAAGACCAAACCGAATACCATCACAAAAACCATCCCAAAACCATCCCAATAACCATCCCATCTAATCATGTGAGTTGTCCAGGTGCTCGTAACCGTAAGCTCGGCTATCATGATAGTTTTACACTCTGCAGAGGTGGCACCACTTTACCCAGAAGTTTGTGATTTCGTTGTGAGGGGCCGGTCCCGATCACGGGGCCGTAGCACCTCGCCCGGGAATCGCATTGGGTGGTGTCGTGCGATGCGGCACCCAACAGCACTCATAATAAAGTATCATATTACATAAATCAAGCGGAAGCTTACAAAGTGTAAATTTTACAAATACTTCTCAAAATAATCTACAACGGAAGACTAATACAACTCACATCTCATACCTATGCTAAGCAACAGGGAAGGTGTCCAGCCCGCGGACCCTTCTCCCTAGCACCACTATCACAGTAGCAGCGGCAGGGGTTGCCATGAGTTCACCACTCGGAGAGCTCCGAGTCTCATCGGACACCCGTACATATCAGCGTACTGTTATTACCTGCAAAACAACTTATGCAGTATCTGTGAGCACGAATCTCAGCAAGACTTAACCGTCTCCCTAGTCATGAAATCTACATGATGAAAATAGAGGGCTGAATATAGCAGTTTGCACAAAGTATAAACTTGAGCTAAAGGAGAGTCCTTACTTTCAGTTTAGCAACTTTTATAGCACTCACGCAATTTACATCGAGACTCCACAATCAAACAAGAAACGCTTTATCTAGATGCGACTTGCCCGAGGTGAAAGTAACTTTAGTGAGCTATTCTAGACTCGTACAGAACTTACGCCATTACCGTCGAGACTCCACAATCAAACAAGAAACGCTTTGCCTCGATGCCACTAGCCCAAGGTGGAAAACAAATTTAGTGAAAGTGTTGATCATTCCTCATCTCCATTATGAGGATTACTCACAAAGCATATTAAATGTTTTCCCGGTTAATTACTACGTCACGACTTAGTGTACAAGTATGCTCACTACCACGAGCGACGGTGATTGCAATCAAAAACACCCGGCTGACACGATACGTACGCCCGTAGACGACGTTGCACACATCAACCATCACTGACGTTGTACGTGGCAACCTTTCACACGACACCCAAATGTCGAACCGGTCCCACCGACTGGGATTAAGTCTCTCTACGGAAAACCCTCGTAGAGCCAACTTCTCTATCCTTTCAGCATCGACATCAGACGGTGAGGTATGCCTCGACACCCAGGTTAACATGTTACATCGGTTTCCTAGGTCCCATATAGCCAGTATGCATCCGGTACACATCTCAAACTTGTCCAGCGGGGCCGCACACGAGAACGGGCCTTAATCGACTCAGACATAGACTAGGTTCACAGGACCACGTCCTTGAACCTTCCATCCACTGGTCGGTCTCCATTCCCAACTTTAGGATCAATTCCCAACTCTTCCGATCGATCCCCCCTTAACCCTGTTTCACAAGTAGGAAACTGCCTACTCGAGTTTTGCTTTTTTTTAATCCACTTTGTTAACTTGAGATCATTAGTTATAATGAATTTATAACCTATTCTACATTTAAACTCCATGGTTTTCTGGGTCATGCATTTGGAGCTTCATACCATCTAGACAATGCAATAAACAAATTACTAGACCAAGTAAAGTGAATACAAATAAAAGCTTGTAAATTTTGATGCAAACCAGGGCTTGCCTTTGTTTTGCAGGGAACTAATATATATATATATATATATATATATATATATATATATATATATATATATATATATATATATATATATATATCAGTTAGTGAAGACCACCTGGCTTGATCTCTTGCCTCACTCCTTTGATCTCTATTCCAATGACATCAAGTTCTTCACGTAGGTGTTACACGTAATGAATGTGCACATATGTTTAATTGTGATTTTGTTACAAGTTCTAATGATAAGTTTAAAAACTGGAACCCTGTTTAAGAATTTAAAATGATACTGGTGCTAGTGGTTTGGGTTTGTGTCTAAGCAACATGATTAAGTGCTAAGTATTTTCCCCCTCTTCTATATTGATCACCTTAAAAGGTTAAACAAAACAGGGGTGATCCAGAACTCCAATGGAGCTGAGAATTTTCATGTGAGTTCCTTGTCACAAAGAAGTCCTCTGGACCAAAAATTAGCACTTTTCATTGAGTGGTTTGTTCATAACAATTTTCTAAGTAATTAAGCAAAGAAGAATTAATTCTGAGGTAACACCCATGTTCATGCCAAACTTAGTGAACTATAATTTCAATTATAGTTCATAGGATTTGCAAGAATTTTCCTAAGATTTTTGGAGCTAATAATTACCCAGAAATGAATTTCCAAGTTTTGGAAATTCTCTGAAAATGTTTCTGTATTCAATTGAACACAGCAACTTCAAATCTGAATTTCCCTAACAAAATCAACTCCAAATGAGCTGAAACTTTTACAGGAGTCTACTAATATCCTACAGAATGTTCTGGCAAAATTTGAGGATTTGTGGATGAACCAAACTTCCTCTAAAATTCTTTCGCTGAAAAGCTTTAGAGAATTTTCCAGAATTAATTAATGAGTTTCATACAAATTGGGTTGTATAGTTGGACTGAGCTATTCAATATGAATCCAACCCAATTTGAATCACTAAATTTGGAGCTTCTTAGCAAAAGTTATGAGGTTCTAAAGTTTAGGGAAATTCTGGAATTCAAATTAACCGGGAAAAGTTTAAGCCTCTGACAGCAGGTCCGGCCCACACGTGTCAACCCCTCGGCTACACCACACAGGGCCACAGGACTGTTTCCCGCACTGTCACAGATGATCCGGTGCAACAGAAGATCCCACCACTAATCACTGGGTGACTGACGAGCGGGCCCGGCCAACTCGTCTTCTTCCTCTCGCTCTCGCGCCCGCGCGCCGCCGGGCTCACCGGAGTCGCGTCGATCCTTGCCGTCCGGCCAGCGCCCGCGCTCTCCCTCGCCGCTAGGGCCTAGTTCCACATGCTGAACACAATGGGACCATCTCCCCCGGCCGGCGGTGGCTCTAACCTAGCCGGCGATGGTGCGACGGCTCGGTAACCTTTCGGCGATGTTGCCCGGCTAACCTAGCCCGCCAAAACACCGGTGGAACGGCCCTACAGCACCAGTGGACGCTAAGGAAGATCGTCCTGGTGGTGAAGCAGCCCGGAGATGGCTCTAACCTAGCTCTCATCGTGAGCCCGAACCTCCCCGCTATAGCCGTCGTTGGAAAAACGGAAGATACGCCGGCTACAACCATGAGAAGTAAACTTGGGCGCCGTCAAGCCTATCTCCCTTGAGTGCAGTTTGATGGGCTCTAAGCAATTAGAAGTTGGGAATTTGAAGATTTTGTACCCGAGGGTGGTTCTGCACCGGCCGAGAGTAAACTGCGAAATACGTCGGCGACGATCAGTCACTTGGTCCAAGCTTTGGGGTCGAGCAGCGTGGAGTCTTGGCGCGTCCAAAACCGCTCTTGCTCGGCCGTGACAAGCTCTTTGCCGAGCTGTCCACGAGAGCACCTCCGCTTGGTTCTTTTTGGTCGCCGCGAAAAACACACGTCTCTCGGGTTGCTGTGGCTTAGCTCGACTGGGAATGGTGCGAGGGGGTCATGAGCAGTCCCGTATTGCGGTTTAGGTGAGTTGCTGAGGCTTGCACACGAGATTAAACCGCTCCCGAGCGATCGACGATGGCGGCGGCTCCTCTGTTCTCTTGCGTGTGAGAGCGAGGGAAACGGAGGCTTTCTCGGTGCTGTGGTGAGATGAGGCACGGCTGAGAGTAAAGGCCCTCCAGGAGAAGCTCGCCAGCGCGAAGGGCTCAGCAGGAGGTGGCTTCCGGTTTTCCCCGCGGTGTTGCACGGCAGCCCTGCTCGGGTGAATTCCTCGGTTGAGTGAGAGACAGAGGGGAAAAACTTAGGGGTTAAGTCAACATAGCCCTATGACATGTGGGCCCCACAGGCAGTCCCTCCTCATCCCTCAAAAGATCTCCAAAATTTGGCAAGTGGCCAATTCAAATGTTTGGAGTTGAATAATGAGCTGCATTTGGATAGTTGGACAAATTTCATCCAAATCCAAATGTATATTTGAATTCTTTGCGCATTTAACTCCATTTGGAAAAATAGGTAGCAAACCTTTTCAAAAATTAATGAAACTTTGCCCACCCACAAATTTGGACCTAAGGAATCCAAATATGCAACTTGATTCCTGTGTTAGCTGCTGCAAACAAGAGTTTGAACACAACAGTTTGAATTACCATTGTGCCCTCCCTCATTTGAAATTTGAGTTGGACATTTAGTTTAACTTCTGATTTTTAAACCCTTCCATTGCACTTGAGTACTTCAACTCTGTGGTCTTGATCGACCAAGGGTCCAAACATGCAAATAACCCTAAGTTGGTCTTAGGACAAATCTCTCACGTGTTATCATATGTGTAAAAAGTTGAAACTAGCCCCCTTTTCATACACATGACACCAATATTTGTGCACACTCATGTTTCTTTGTATTCATACTTTTGGGACGTTTACATTCCTCCCCCCTTAAAAGGAAATCTCGTCCCGAGATTACAAAAGAAAGATGAGGCGGAAGGTAATTACAAAATCTACGACAAAAGTTCCTGATAGTTCTTGTGGATGTAATCTTCACTCTCCCAAGTCGCCTCTTTTGGGGTATGATTACTCCACAGGACCTTGTAAAATTTCAAAGTCCGATTTCGAGTGATCCGGGTCTTCTTGTCGATAATCTTGATGGGCTGCTCGGCGTAGGTGAGATCCGGTTGTATTATCTCCATGTTTCCCGAAATAATCTCTGTCGGCTTCTTCAAACACTTTCTCAAGGTGAGACATGGAAGATGTCGTGCACGCCCGATAAGGATGGCGGCAGCTCCGAAAGGTAGGCTACCGGCCCACATCGTTCTGTAATAATGAACGGACCCACAAAGTGAGGAGCTAGCTTTCCCTTGACCCCGAATCGATGCACTCCCTTCATCGGGAATACTCGGGGATAGACGTCATCTCCGACTTCAAAACACAAGGGTCGGCGTCGCTGGTCCGCATAGCTCTTCTGGTGAGATTGAGCGGCTTTGATGTTTTCTTGAATCAACTGGACTCGCTCTTCGGCATCTTTTACAAGATCAATGCCGAAAATCACCCTCTCGCCGGATTCACACCAATTGAGTGGTGTGCGGCACTTCCTGCCATATAGTGCCTTGTACGGTGCCATTTTAATACTGGATTGGTAATCATTGTTGTAGGAGAACTCCGCTAATGGCAAATGGTTATCCCAGTTCTTTCCATGATCTATGGCACATGCCCTAAGCATATCTTTCAAAATTTGGTCCACCCTCTCCGTTTGACCGTCGGTCTAAGGATGGTATGCTGAGCTTCTGATTAACTTTGTTCCCAAAGATTCATGTAGTTGCTCCCAGAAACGAGCAACAAATATTGAACCTCGGTCCAATATAATAGTTTTAGGGACTCCATGCAAGCACACAATTCTAGAGAGATACAACTCTACATATTGCTTAGTATGGAATCCCGTATTCACTGGGATGAAGTGGGCTGATTTTGTTAAGCGATCAACAATCACCCAAATGGAGTCATGCTTTCTAGATGTGAGAGGCAGTCCGACAATAAAGTCCATGCTGATGTCCTCCCACTTCCACGCCGGAATACTTAATGGTTGTAGCATTCCCGCTTTCTTAATATGATCAACTTTGACTCGACGACATGTATCACACTCGGATACATACTTTGCAATTTCTCGCTTCATCCGAGTCCACCAAAATTTTGTCTTAAGGTCTTGATACATCTTATTGCTCCCTGGATGTATCGAGTACTTGGACATATGAGCTTCATCTAGGATTTTCGGTCTTAACTTCAGGTTCTGGGGTACCACGATACGGTCGTTAAACCATAACACACCTTGTTCATCTTTCCGCAAACATTTCATTTTATCCTCCTTGATTCTTGCCCGGATTTTCGCATTCCTTTATCTCTCTTCTGGGCTTGTACAATCTCCTCTCTAATGGTAGGCACAAGAGCAAGATTATACAACGCCATATGGAATCACCCACAAGCTTGGTTCTTCATCCTCATCCGGAATAACTAACAACTTATTTACGTGGGACTTACGACTGAGTGCATCAGCCACCACGTTAGCTTTGCCCGGATGGTAATGGATCTCGAGCTCATAATCTTTGATTAATTCCAACCATCTTTGCTGCCTCATATTGATATCCTTCTGAGTGAATATATATTTGAGGCTCTTATGGTCGGTGTAGAGGTGCACTAAATTCCCGAGTAAGTAGTGCCTCCATATCTTCAACGCAAACACCACCGCAGCAAGTTCTAGGTCATGAGTGGGGTAGTGCTGCTCGTGGTTGCAGAGTTGACGACATCCATACGCAATCACGCGTCTATCTTGCATTAAGACGCAGCCAAGTCCAATGCCTGAGGCATCGCAATAAACATCAAATGGCTTTGTTGTATCCGGTTGGACTAACACCGGTGCCGTTGTGAGATGTTTCTTTAGAGTTTGAAATGCCTCTTCATAGTCCTCTGTCCACACATACTTGCTTCTCTTCTTCAATAACTCTGTCATTGGTTTGGCCACCTTCGAGAAGCTGGGAATAAATCTCCGATAATAACCCGCTAGCCCTAGAAAACTACGGATTTGATGAATAGATGTTGGAGACTCCCACTTCAAGACTTGCTCAATTTTAGTTGGATCCACGGCCACACCCTCCGCTGAAATAATGTGGCCTAAAAATGGCACTTTGCTGATCCAAAATTCACACTTGCTGAATTTGGCATACAACTTATGTTCCCGTAAGCGTTGGAGCACAATGTGGAGATGTTTGGTGTGCTCCTCCTCCAATTTGGAGTATACGAGAATGTCGTCGATGAAAACCACGACGAACTGACCCAACTCTGGCATGAATACAGAATTCATGAGATACATGAAGTGTGCGGGTGCATTTGTTAGCTCGAAAGACATGACTAGATACTCATAGAGCCCGTATCTAGTCGAGAAAGCCGTCTTCGGTATATCCTCCGCTCTGATTTTTATCTAATGATAACCAGACCGTAAGTCCATCTTGGAGAATACTTTGGCACCCACCAACTGATCAAATAATATATCGATCCACGGAAATGGATATTTATTTTTGATCGTCACTGCATTCAGTGGCCGATAATCCACACATAACCGAAGTGACTCATCCTTTTTCTTCACAAAGAGGGCCTCATAGAGCCCGTATCTAGTCGAGAAAGCCGTCTTCGGTATATCCTCCGCTCTGATTTTTATCTAATGATAACCAGACCGTAAGTCCATCTTGGAGAATACTTTGGCACCCACCAACTGATCAAATAATATATCGATCCACGGAAATGGATATTTATTTTTGATCGTCACTGCATTCAGTGGCCGATAATCCACACATAACCGAAGTGACTCATCCTTTTTCTTCACAAAGAGGGCTGAACAGCCCCATGGCGATGAGCTCGGTCGGATGAACCCTTTGTCCATTAAGTCCTTTAGCTGTTCTTTCAGTTCAGCTAATTTCTTCGGAGACATTTTGTACGGCCTCCGAGATATCGGCGTGGTTTCCGGTGCTAACTCGATCTTGAATACCACGTCCCTTTCAGGCGGCATCCCTGGGAGGTCGTTGGAAAACACATTTGGGTACTCACAGACCACTGGAATATCCTCCAGTTTCATGGTCACACTGTGGTACACCAATGGATTTTTAGAATCCACGACTTCAAGTATGAGCGTTTGAATACCGTAGATCAGAGAGTCCAAACTAACAATCCGTGGACCGACATCAATAAAAGCCCCGTGGTAGTTCATCCATGCAATTCCTAAGATCACATCGATCTTCTGCCCCTCTAACACAATGAGGGTCGTGGGGTATAATTTTCCACCTAGGCACAAGGGTGCTTTGATCACCACTTCATTGGCAGCTATATTCCCACCGGGTCAGCTTTGTACACAAATAATCTGCTGATAAAATTGTGTGTAGCTCCAGATTCAAATAAAATCAATACGGGCAGTCCATTGAGAGTGAACATTCCCGCTAGCACAGGTGCCCCATTCGGCACATCCTCTAGAGTTGTATGATAAATGCACCCGGATTTTGGTGTTGTTGATATATACCCTGCTCCGGTGTAGTTTCTCTGTGGTGTATCCTTTCTGGACACTTCCTGCTGATGTGACCCAAATAACCGCACGTGAAGCACGGTTTCTCAGCCGGTTCTAGGTTGCTCGGTGTACGGACTCTAGTTGTATTCTGCTGCGGCAAAAATGCTTGAGAAACAGAATAACGTGGCTGCATATACTGTTGTTGCAGCTGTCCGAATTCAGAGTATTAGGATGAACAACCTGAATATTGCGGGAGTCGTCAAGCCGGCTGCATTGTTTGACAGTTCAAGGTACTGTCTACCACCCTGTATTTATGAGGAGCATTACGGCTACTCTCCGGTGGTATATGGTTCTTTCTTTTCTCAGCCTGAACTTCCCGCTGAGCATCTTCAACCATGATGGCAGCACTCATCAATTTGTTGAAGTTCTTTCGATCAGATAAGACGAGTCTTTCCTTTAATTTGGGATTGAGGCTGCGGAAGAACCATTCGCACTTTTGTGCCTCGGTGTTCACATGTTCAGGCGCATACTACGCCAGTTTGTTGAACACTCGCGAGTGCTCGTATGCATCCCTCCCTCCTTTTTTTAAGACCAGAAACTCCTCGAGTTTCCGATGCATTATTCCGGAAGGAACATGATACGAGAGAAATGCAATCCGGAATTCTGTCCATGTAAAATCATGTCCAGCTGGTAAGGAGGCGAGTTGATTTGCCCACCATGCACTGGCGGACACGTGAAGTTGTTGCGCTGCGTATAGAACCTTCTGATGTTCGGTGCATTGGAGCAACCCGAACTTAGACTCAATGGCATGGATCCAGCTATCCGCCACCATGGGATCCTCAGCTTCAATGAAAACTGGTGGTTGAGTTGCTAAGAACTCAACATAGGAATTCAGCTGAGGTTGGGGCAAGTCTCCATCTTGACATCCCCCTTGACGGGATGTATTCATCACCAGGGTGCGGAGCAAGTCGGTTCGCTCATCGCTTGCACCCGTCATGGCAGCCAGAATGTCCGCCATTGTGACCATAGGTGAAGGCCCTGGTGGCGGCTGCGGTTGCGGAGCTCGCTGCTCCCGCTGTGGAGAGTTATCACCATCACCACCACTGGGATCACCCACTTCACCCATGGAGCGAGTTCGCACCATTCTGCAATTGCAAGAGTTCATTATCAGCTCAACACTATCACTTGATCTATTCCATGAATAAAGTAGTGGAACACTGATAATGAAATATTAACATGTAAGCAAAATGATTTAAGTGCAAACTAATGTACTAACAGTAAGGATTTACAAGCAGACTGATCGGTCCTCAAACAAACCAAATTTTTGATCCAGTTAAAAGCACTTTCACAACTCAAGTTGAATATCAAAGTTAAAGTTAACTTCAATATATTTCAAACAAGTATTCAATGCCTCCATATCACTTATGGATCAAAAGTTATGATTGCTCAAAGTTGGCAGAATTCCTAGATAAAATATGCCAACATCTCTTTTGTATGTTGCTGACTTTATCGCACTTGTATACACAGATACAATATGAATCTGAACCAACCTTGAACTACAACATTGTTGCACATTTCATAACCTTTCCAATGGTGTATCATAAGCTCCTTAGGAATTTTTCTACAGGAAGTTATGGCTTAAAAACAGAAAGGTCCAGAGAGATTTTTGCTACTGTCCTGGTTCTGAACAGTTTGCCTTCAATTGGACTTTTCACCAACTAAAATGTGATTTTGCTCTGGAGGTCTACAAAGAAATTGTAGAGCACTTGAAAATCTTTCGAGAACCGTATCATACACATTATTTGGTTAAATCAACTCAGAGTTATGCCCTGTTAAAGTCCCGCAAGAATTTCTGCCAGAAACAGAGCACTCTTTTTTTTTGAAAACTTTGACGCCTAGTTATACTCTCATTTGAATCTTAGCTCAAAATAAGAGTTCAGTAACTAATATTGTTCAAACTTCCATTTTTAGTTGAAAGTTAGTTCATGAACCATTTCTTCATAGGGAAGAGCGTTATTAAGTGTTGTATGTTGTCAATGTACCGTAAGACTCATGTTGGTACTAGGTAGCCTTACTAAAAGAAAATCCTAAACCGGATTATACCGGCATAACCGTTTTATCAGTGGCACTAAGTCGGTCTATCGCACACGTGTACTACACGGGATACATACGTGGTTAGTACCTGCAGAAGAACACTCAATAGTGGTGCACACAAAGGTTGTTTTCATTTCAGGCAGTTCCATATTTGAAAGTAAAAACAAACGCCCGTATCATTGTCATACGGTCGTCCTTGAGTTAAGCCACGTCTCAAGGTACGCGATTGTGTTTTTACACCACACGACGGGGAACCCGAGTAGAGCACGAACGGGTCGTCACGGTTGGGAATGTTATCAATCCAACGGATACCACCTACTGCCCTTCAGGGCACGCCGATGGCAAGCGCTGCGCATGTCCTCCTGGGATATTCCCAGACAAACACACTCTCGCGTTACTGACCACGCGATGGGGTCTCCACTTACTTGCCTAATGCATGCTAGGGATCAGCGTTTCATATGAACTCAGGAACATGAAGAGTCCAAGAGTTTCATATTAACGTCTCACACCAAGCTGTGAGACCTATCCCTGAACCACTTTCCTCGTTAGGGGAGCTAACCGAAATTGAACCGCTTTCGGTGGCGTTCCTTACCATGCTTACCAGAGCGTAGGTGCGTCGTTACATAATTAAAATTTAGAATTATAACAAGTATGTTAGTCATGCCACTTAAGTAACTATACTAATATAGTCCTTATGTGGGCCTATTACCGTTTCCTCACCGTATCCTAAGTTTTTGTTGTAATACGATCCTTATTCCATGCGCTATTACCAATGCGGCTCTGATACCACGCTGTGAGAGCCCGGTCCCGATCACGGGGTCGTAGCACCTCGCCCGGGAATCGCATTGGGTGGTGCCGTGCGATGCGGCACCCAACAGCACACATAATAAAGTATCATATTACATAAATCAAGCGGAAGCTTACAAAGTGTAAATTTTACAAATACTTCTCAAAATAATCTACAGCGAAAGACTAATACAACTCACATCTCATACCTATGCTAAGCAACAGGGAAGGTGTCCAGCCCGCGGACCCTTCTCCCTAGCAGCACTATCACAGTAGCAGAGGCAGGGGTTGCCATGAGTTCACCAGTCGGAGAGCTCTGAGTCTCATCGGATACCCGTACATACCAGCGTATAGTTATTACCTGCAAAACAACTTATGCAGTATCTATTAGCACGAAGCTCAGCAAGACTTAACCGTCTCCAACAACAACAACAACAACCAAGCCTTTATCCCAAGCCTGTTGGGGTCGGCTAGACATGAAACCCAATATCAATGAAGTAAAACAGAGGAAGAGATATGAGAACAAGGAAAAAAGAAAAAAAAAGAGAAAAAAGGAAAAAAAAAGAAAAAAAGGAAAAAAGAAAAAGGAAAAAGAGAAAAGAAATAAGAAAAAAGGAAAATAAAAAGAGAAGAGAAAAAAAGAAAAAAACAAGACTACGATTCTGGCACATGAATTGCTACTTTCCATGCGGTCCTATCATGAGCTAAGTCTCTGTATACATTCCAATCTCTCAAATCTCGTTTTACCGCCTCCTCCCAGGTCAACCTTGGTCGTCCTCTACCCCTCCTAATATTTTCTCTACCTCTTAAAATCCCACTGTTAACCGGTGCTTCTGGAGGTCTCCGTTGGATATGTCCAAACCACCTAAGCCGATGTTGGACTAACTTCTCTTCAATCGGCGCCACCCCTACCTTATCACGAATCGCCTCATTCCTTATTCGGTCTCTTCTCGTGTGCCCACACATCCACCGTAGCATGTGCATCTCTGCGACACTCATTTGTTGGACATGTTGCCGTTTAGTTGGCCAACATTCCGCCCCATAGAGCATCGCGGGTCTGATCACCATCCTATAGAACTTCCCTTTTAGCTTTTGTGGGACTTTCCTATCACATAGGATTCCAGAGGCTTGTCGCCATTTCATCCACCCTACCTTGATCCTGTGGCAAACATCCTCATCAATATCACCACTGCTTTGTAACATTGATCCTAAGTATCGGAAAGAGTCCCTTCTAGGTACTATTTGTCCTTGTAGACTAACATTTCCCTCTTCACGACCAACACCACTAAAGTCGCACCTCATATACTCGGTTTTGGTCCTACTAAGTCTAAACCCCTTGGACTCTAAGGTTTGTCTCCATAACTCTAATTTCTTATCAACACCATCTCTAGTTTCATCTACCAGCACTACATCATCAGCAAAGAGCATGCACCAAGGGATATCCCCTTGTATATCCTTCGACACCTCATCCATAACCAAGGAAAAGATGTATGGGCTCAAAGCTGATCCTTGATGTAGTCCTACCGTGATAGGAAATGCATCAGTCTCACTATCACTTACGCGCACACTTGTCCTAACATTATTGTACATATCCTTGATAAGAGTAATGTACTTTGTTGGCACTTTATGTTTCTCTAGTGCCCACCATATGACTGACCTTGGTATCTTGTCGTACGCCTTCTCCAAGTCGATGAACACCATATGCAAGTCCTTCTTCTGCTCCCTATATCTCTCCATAAGCTGACGAAGCAAGAAAATCGCCTCCATTATAGACCTCCCAGGCATAAAACCAAACTGGTTTTTAGTGACATTGGTCACTTTCCTCAGGCGGTGTTCAATCACTCTCTCCTAAAGCTTCATAGTATGACTCATAAGCTTAATACCTCGATAATTAGTACAACTTTGAATATCTCCTTTATTTTTGAAGATAGGTACTAATATACTTTTCCTCCATTCTTCAGGCATATTGTTTGACCGAAAAATGTGGTTGAATAGCTTTGTGAGCCATACTATTGCGACGTCCCCAAGACATCTCCACACCTCAATAGGGACATCGTCAGGGCCGAGGGCCTTTCCTCCTTTCATCCTTTTTAAGGCCTCCTTAACCTCAAACTCTTGTATCCTCCGCACGAACCGCCTGTTGGAGTCATCAAAGGAGTCATCCAACTCAACCATAGTGCTCTCATTCCCATCATTGAATAGCCCATTAAAGTAATCACACCATCTATTCTTAATCTCTTCATCCTTCACTAGAATGCGGTCAGTCTCATCTTTGATGCATTTAACTTGATTGAGATCCCTCATCTTTCTCTCGCGGATTTTTGCTACCTTGTATATGTCCTTTTCACCTTCTTTTGTCCCTAGTCTCTCATATAACTTATCATAGGTTTGTCCTCTTGCCTTACTCACAACCCGCCTTGCATTCTTCTTAGCCTCTTTGTACTTAAGCATGTTGCTTGCGCTTCTATCATTATGCCAACTCTTGTAACACTCCTTCTTCTTCTTAATGGCCTTTTGTACATCCTCATTCCACCACCAAGTATCTTTATCTATAAGTTTCTTTCCCTTTGTCACACCGAACACCTCACTATCTACCTTCCTAATGCAAGTTGCCATCTTCATCCACATACTATCTGCATCTCCATTTTCTGCCCAGGGTCCTTCTGTGATCACCCTATTTTTAAAGGATTCTTGTGATTCTCCCTTCAACTTCCACCACTTTGTTCTTGTGATTTTGACACCTTTGTCCCGCAAAGAACATGTATGGAAGCGAAAGTCAGCTACCACAAGCTTATGTTGTGTCACAACACACTCCCCCGGGATCACCTTACAATCTAGACACTCCCGTCTATCCTTTCTCCTAGTGAGGACAAAGTCAATCTGGCTAGAGTGTTGGGCACTACTAAAGGTCACTAGGTGAGATTGCCTCTTCCTAAAGAGGGTGTTAGCTATCAACAGATCATAGGCTACGGCAAAGTCTAGGATGTCCTTACCCTCTTGATTTCTATCGCCGCATCCAAAACCTTCATGTACTCCCTCAAATCCTATGTTAGTTGCACCCACATGACCATTGAGATCTCCCCCTATGAGGAGTTTCTCGGTTATCGGTACACTACTAACCATATTCTCGAAGTCCTCCCAAAATTGCCTCTTAGCACTCATGTTGAGCCCAACTTGTGGGGCATAAGCACTAATGACGTTCAAGACAATGTCCCCAATTACTATCTTGATTAAGATGATCCTATCCCCTCGTCTTCGAACATCCACTACTCCATCCTTAAGACTCTTATCTATTAGAACACCTACGCCATTCCTAGTCCCAGCCAAACCAGAATACCAAAGCTTGAAACCGGTATTCTCGACTTCTCTCGCCTTTTGACCCGCCCATCTAGTCTCTTGTACACAAAGGATATTTACTCGTCTCCTAATGGCAACATCTACTAACTCACGTAGCTTCCCCATCAAGGATCCTACATTCCAACTACCCACCCGAAATCTATGTTCCTCGGCTAGCTTCCTTACGCTTTGCACCCGTCGAGTAAGATGCAAAGACCCTTGCTCATTTATCACTACATCCGGGCGATGATGTAGCGTGCCACTAAGGTGATGGCGATCCGGCCCTTGTTCATTTAACACCATATCCGGGTTCCGATATGGCGCGCCACTAAGGCGGTGGCGACCCGGCCCTTGCCCACTTAACACCATACCCGGGTTCCGATATGGTGCGTCGCTAAGAGGGTTACGCCCCAACGAATTTCTATTGGGTTTCATTTCCATGAGAATGGCTAAGTGTAGTTGTTGGCTCGCCAAGCCTATCACAACCCCCTCCTCCTTTACCCGGGCTTGGGACCGGCTATATCATTACAACATAGGCGGAGTTAAGACTTAACCGTCTCCCTAGTCATGAAACTCTACATGATGAAAATAGAGGGCTGAATATAGCAGTTTGCACAAAGTATAAACTTGAGCTAAAGGAGAGTCCTTACTTTCAGTTTAGCAACTTTTATAGCCCTCGCGTAATTTACATCGAGACTCCACAATCAAACAAGAAACGCTTTATCTCGATGTGACTTGCCCGAGGTGAAAGTAACTTTAGTGAGCTATTCTAGACTCATACACACCTTGCGCCATTACCGTCGAGACTCCACAATCAAACAAGAAACGCTTTGCCTCGATGCCACTAGCCCAAGGTGGAAAACAAATTTAGTGAAAGTGTTGATCATTCCTCATCTCCATTATGAGGATTACTCACAAAGCATATTAAATGTTTTCCCGGTTAATTACTACGTCACGACTTAGTGTACAAGTATGCTCACTACCACGAGCGACGGTGATTGCAATCAAAAACACCCGGCTGACACGATACGTACGCCCGTAGACGACGTTGCACACATCAACCATCACTGATGTTGTACGTGGCAACCTTTCACACGACACCCAAATGTCGAACCGGTCCCACCGACTGGGATTAAGTCTCTCTACGGAAAACCCTCGTAGAGCCAACTTCTCTATCCTTTCAGCATCGACATCAGACGGTGAGGTATGCCTCGACACCCAGGTTAACATGTTACATCGGTTTCCTAGGTCCCATATAGCCAGTATGCATCCGGTACACATCTCAAACTTGTCCAGCGGGGCCGCACACGAGAACGGGCCTTAATCGACTCAGACATAGACTAGGTTCACAGGACCACGTCCTTGAACCTTCCATCCACTGGTCGGTCTCCATTCCCAACTTTAGGATCAATTCCCAACTCTTCCGATCGATCCCTCCTTAACCCCGTTTCACAAGTAGGAAACTGCCTACTCGAGTTTTGCTTTTTTTAATCCATTTTGTTAACTTGAGATCATTAGTTATAATGAATTTATAACCTATTCTACATTTAAACTCCATGGTTTTCTGGGTCATGCATTTGGAGCTTCATACCATCTAGACAATGCAATAAACAAATTACTAGACCAAGTAAAGTGAATACAAATAAAAGCTTGTAAATTTTGATGCAAACCAGGGCTTGCCTTTGTTTTGCAGGGAACTAATATATATATATATATATCAGTTAGTGAAGACCACCTGGCTTGATCTCTTGCCTCACTCCTTTGATCTCTATTCCAATGACATCAAGTTCTTCACGTAGGTGCTACACGTAATGAATGTGCACATATGTTTAATTGTAAAGATTTTGTTACAAGTTCTAATGATAAGTTTTTAAAAACTGGAACCCTGTTTAAGAATTTAAAATGATCCTGGTGCTAGTGGTTTGGGTTTGTGTCTAAGCAGCATGATTAAGTGCTAAGTGTTTTCCCCCTCTTCTATATTGATCACCTTAAAAGGTTAAACAGAACAGGGGTGATCCAGAACTCCAATGGAGCTGAGAACTTTCATGTGAGTTCCTTGTCACAAAGAAGACCTCTGGACCAAAAATTAGCACTTTTCATTGAGTGGTTTGTTCAGAACAATTTTCTAAGTAATTAAGCAAAGAAGAATTAATTCTGAGGTAACACCCATGTTCATGCCAAACTTAGTGAACTACAATTTTGATTATAGTTCATAGGATTTGCAAGAATTTTCCTAAGATTTTTGGAGCTAATAATTACCCAGAAATGAATTTCCAAGTTTTGGAAATTCTCTGAAAATGTTTCTGTATTCAATTGAACACGACAACTTCAAATCTGAATTTCCCTAACAAAATCAACTCCAAATGAGCTGAAACTTTTACAGGAGTCTACTAATATCCTACAGAATGTTCTGGCAAAATTTGAGGATTTGTGGATGAACAAAACTTCCTCTAAAATTCTTTTGCTGAAAAGCTTTAGAGAATTTTCCAGAATTAATTAATGAGTTCCATACAAATTGGGTTGTATAGTTTCATACAAAAGGGCCTAGTTCCACAAGATGGGACCATCTCCCCCGGCCAGCGGTGGCTCTAACCTAGCCGACGACGGTGCGGCGGCTCGGTAACTTTTCGGCGACGTTGCCCGGCCAACCTAGCCCGCCAAAACACCGGTGGAATGGCGCTACAGCACCAGTGGACACTAAGGAAGATCATCCTGGTGGTGAAGCAGCCCGGAGATGGCTCTAACCTAGCTCTCATCGTGAGCCCGAACCTCCCCGCTATAGCCGCTGTTGGAAAAACGGAAGATATGCCGGCTACAACCATGATCAAGCTAGGGTTGAGAAGTAAACTTGGGCGCCGTCAAGCCTAGCTCCCTTGAGTGCAGTTTGATGGGCTCTAAGCAATTAGAAGTCGGGAATTTGAAGATTTTGTACCCGAGGGTGGTTCTGCACCGGCCGAGAGTAACGTGCGAAATACGCCAGCGACGATCAGTCACTTGGTCCAAGCTTTGAGGTCGAGCAGCGTGGAGTCTTGGCGCGTCCAAAACCGCTCTTGCTCGGCCGTGCCAAGCTCTCTGCCGAGCTGTCCACGAGATACCTCCGCTTGGTTCTTTTCGGTCGCCGCGAAAAACACGTCTCCCGGGTTGCTGTGGCTTAGCTCGACTGGGAATGGTGCGAGGGGGTCATGAGCAGTCCCGTGGTGTGGTTTAGGTGAGTTGCTGAGGCTTGCACGCGAGATGAAACCACTCCCGAGCGATCGACGATGGCGGCAGCTCCTCTGTTCTCTAGCGTGTGAGAGCGAGGGAAACGGGGGCTTTCTCGGTGCTGTGGTGAGATGAGGCACGGCTGAGAGTAAAGGCCCTCCACGAGGAGCTCACCAGTGCGAAGGGCTCAGCAGGAGGTGACTTCCGGTTTTCCCCGCGGTGTCGCACAGCAGCCCTGCTCGGGTGAATTCCTCGGTTGAGTGAGAGACAGAGGGGAAAAACTTAGGGGTTAAGTCTACTTAGCCCTATGACATGTGGGCCCCACAGGCAGTCCCTCCTCATCCCTCAAAAGATCTCCAAAATTTAGCAAGTGACCAATTCAAATGTTTGGAGTTGAATAATGAGCTGCATTTGGATAGTTGGACAAATTTCATCCAAATTCAAATGTATATTTGAATTCTTTGCACATTTAACTCCATTTGGAAAAATGGGTAGCAAACCTTTTCAAAAATTAATGAAACTTTGCCCACCCACAAATTTGGACCTAATGAATCCAAATATGCAACTTGATTCCGGTGTTAGCTGCTGCAAACAAGAGTTTGAACACAACAGTTTGAATTACCATTGTGCCCTCCCTCATTTGAAATTTGAGTTGGACATTTAGTTTAACTTTTAATTTTTAAACCCTTCCATTGCACTTGAGTACTTCAACTCTGTGGTCTTGATCCACCTAGGGTCCAAACATGCAAATAACCCTAAGTTGGTCTTAAGACAAATCTCTCATGTGTTATCATATGTGTAAAAAGTTGAAACTAGCCTCCTTTTCATACACATGACACCAATATTTGTGCACACTCATGTTTCTTTGTATTCATACTTTTGGGACCTTTTTAAAATCACCCGTCGGCAACTGCAGAACCCCCATTATACCAGTACACAACCGTCGGTGTATGGCCAAGAGATCACAAAATAGCCTTTACAAAGGGGCTACTAGATGTATGGACTCACTAAGGTTTCACCGGCAGGCTAGAATCTCTAATTCTCCCACCCACGGGCCCCCTCTTGTGCCATGCAGTTCCCAGGACAGTCCTCACTCGACTCCCATTCCCCGCGCCTTCCACAGTCCATAACAATCTAGTAACTTATCTAATTAGTCAGCTAAGCCACACCCATATTTGGCCTTGTGGTGGCACTGTTATCCTGGCATGGCTGGCATGAACCGGTCCTTAGATCTACGGCAAGTAAACACCATCTCATTCTACCTCATTCACAAACCAAGCTTGCCTAGATCTCCCCCGATTCATGTTCTTTATCAACATCAATTTCTCATTATTATTCATACGAGTGCAGTTAGCTAGACACATCTATCTCACTTCTCGTAATCCCGTGGATTCAACGAAGCATAAAAGCAAAAACCATACCCGACTCATTTACTTTCCCGGCGACAAGGGTGGTTAACAAAACTAGTAAACTCCAATAAAGGGTTTCCCATCAGGTTGACTCAAGCATACTCACGCCTTTTCGTAAACAAAACAATCTTTCAAATACATGGGATCAATATGGTCAAGGGGCACTTGCCTTGATCTTGCGGTTTCTGTTGCTCAAATTCTTGCTATTGTAGTTTGTCGGTAGCTTCCTGAGCTTGTCCTTCTATTCACGATCACGCACATACAAGATTCATAGCAATCAATCATCATGCACAAACTCTACTTTAAGATGTAATGATGCATATGCATGCTATTCCTATGGTGCTGTTTTATTAGATTAGTTTGCACTTGTTCTTGCATGGTTTGTATGGCTTTGCATGGGGTTTTACGATGAACAGAGGTGTATAGATCAAATGGGGACATTGCGATGATCTGGACTCAAGATCTAGATCAACCCAATCAACACGTGATATGTCCACGAAAAAGCTTCTGTTCGAAGGGATCAAAGAACAGATGCAAAGAAAACTGCGATGATGTTGTAAGGTGGTACTGGAGGCCTACCTTACTCTCTTCGGGACCTTTCTCCTAGCAATGGCAGCAAAACAGATCGTCAGCTCTCCTCCGGTGATCGTGTCGGGGCTTTGTTGACGGTCTCTCCGGTGGTCAAACTCCGGCGAAGGGTTTAGCTCAGCAAATTGGGGGCTAGGGCTCCAAGTCGACGACTTCAGGAGGTGGAAAAAAAGTACGTGGTTGCGGCCAAAGGTTTCCGGTTCTATTTATAAGAGGAAAACAAAGAGTCCTACTCTGATCGGAATTCGAATAAGAGTTCTATTCAAATTATGT
This sequence comes from Neostapfia colusana, assembly GCA_030760725.1. Taxonomy (NCBI): domain Eukaryota; kingdom Viridiplantae; phylum Streptophyta; class Magnoliopsida; order Poales; family Poaceae; genus Neostapfia; species Neostapfia colusana. The sequence continues at coordinate 16,075,544 of JASWHV010000017.1, read as the reverse complement.
TTGGATCTTAACAACTTATCTCTAATTGATTTGGTGCGGTAGCAACGTGGAATTCGTGTCGGTTTCCTTCCGTGTCGGTATTCCCGCGCGTACAGAAGAAAAACCGCTTCAAATATCATTACCTTCGTGGCAGTGAGCTCCGGAGGCTCCACGTGTCCAGCGGAGGTCGAGCCTCCCTTTTCCCGCAGAGGCAGACTCCGGTTGTGCCGCGTGTCAGACGAACGAGACCTCCCTCTCCTCAGAGGTGAGCTCCGCGTGCGCCACGTGTCAGTTCCAGACCTCCCTCTCTTCGGAGGTGGGCTCCGGTAGTGCCACGTGTCCGTTCTAGACCGCCCCTCTATTCGGAGGTGAGATCCGAGAATGCCACGTGTCAGTAGCACCGATCTTCCTTACTTCTCGGAGGCGAGCTCCGAGGTCGACATGTGTCCGTCAGCGTCGGACCTCCCGGAGGTGAGCTCCAGAGGTGACACGTGCCAAGTAGTGTCAGACCTCCCGAACGTGAGCTCCGGAGGTGACACGTGTCCAACAGTGTCGGACCTCCCGGAGGTGAGCTCCGGAGGTGACACGTGTCTGGCGGGGCTGGACCTCTCGGAGGTGAGCTCCGAGAGCGACACGTGTCCCGTGCGGCTGGACCTTTCTTCTCTGCAGTGACTAGCTCCGAAGGCGACACGTGTCCTGCGGGACTGGCCTCGCTCCTTCCGCAGAGGCTAGCTCAGGGGGCAACATGTGTCCCACGAGGTCGGACCTCGCTCCTTTTCACAGAGACGAGCCCCGAGCCTGCCACGTAGCCAGTTTAGCGGTGGACCTCTCTCCCTTTGCGGAGATGAGCTCCGAAGGCGCCATGTGGCCAGCGGACATGGAAAGTTGTCTTCTGCGCTCCTCGGCGAACTGGAATTGGCTCTTTTTGGCTATCTTTTTTATTCTTTCTCTGTTTCAACTTATTTTAAAAATGTTTCTCTTCATGAAATATGAATGCATACAGGAATCGAAAATGAGGGTGTCACAGTGGAAGCAGCCGCCACAAGCGCCCTCGTCACAGCCGCCCCCAGCATAGGTACTTCCGGCACTGTGTAAATACTATTTAATACAGGGAGGGAGATAAAGATAGAGAGAGGGGGGAGAGATAGTGAAAAAGATAGAGGGATGGGGAGAGGGAGAGAGAGGGGGGAGAAGGAGAGGGGGAGAGAGAAAGAGAGAGAAACTGAAAGAGGGGAGAGAGGGGGGAGAGATAGTGAAAGAGAGAGAGAGAGGGATGGGGAGAGAGTGAAATGAGAGAGAGAAGGGAGAGGGGGATGGGGAGAGGGACAACGAGAGCAAGAGAGAGAGTGAAAGAGGAGTACTGAGAGTGAAAGAGAGAGAGAGAATGACAGAGGGGGGATGGAGAGAGTGACAACGAGATCGAGAGAGAGAGAAGGGAGAGGGACAACGAGAGCGAGAGAGAGAGAGAGTGAGGACTACTGAGAGTGAAAGAGAGAGAGAGAGAATGAGGTAAAGAGAGAAGGGAGAGGCGAATGGGGCGAGCGACAACGAGAGTGAAAGAGAGAGAGTGGAAAAGGAGAACTGAGAGTGAAAGAGAGAGAGAATGGGGGGAGAGAGTGAAGGGAGAGGCGGATGGGGCGAGGGAAAACGAGAGCGAGAGAAAGAGGGGGGTGGTAAGAGGGAGAGAGAGGGAAAGAGAGGAATAGGAAGGGAGAGAGACATGTCTAACTTTTATTTACTTTATAGTGTTCACCGACGGAGGCGCAAACTACATCTCCGCAGCTACTGGCACCGGGAGGGACGCGCGAAGATGACGTTTGTCGGTACCCTCAATATGGGAGAGCTCCGAAGGCGCCATGTGTCCAGCGGGGCCGAACAACCCTCTCCTCAGAGGTAAGCTCCGGGCCCACCACGTGGCCAACTGAGCCGGACCTCCCCCCTCCGCGAGGAGAGCTCCGGAGGCCCCACGTGTCCAGTGGGGCCGGATCTCCCTCTCCTCAGAGGAGAGCTCCGGGCCCGCCACGTGGCCAGCAGAGCCGGACCTCCCCCCTCCGCGGGGAGAGCTCCGAAGGCTCCACGTGTCTAGTGGGGCCGGACCTCCCTCTCCTCAGAGGAGAGCTCTAGGCCCGCCACGTGGTCAGTAGAGCCAGACCTCCCCCCTCCGCGGGGAGAGCTCCGAAGGCTCCACGTGTCCCGCGGGGCCGGACCTCCCTCTCCTCAGAGGAGAGCTCCAGGCTCGCCACGTGGCCAGCAGAGCAGCGCTACCTGCCCCCGCGCGGTAGGCGGCAAGAGTAAAGACGCGCCATACCTTGCCCGTACAAGGTATTCAAGACAGGCGCCTTCCCAAGGCGCGGAGACGCGGAGCACGCCTCTGTCAGGTGCCGTTGCGCCCAATCACATCGCAGTGAAGACTAGCGCGCCACATCAGAGCCTGCCCGCCATTAAACACAGCGACAAGACATCCCCTGCCGCCCCTGCCAACCACTACGACTAGCTTGTGGCATGGGCAGGGCGGCAGAACGAAGACTTTGAAGCCCTCGCCAGAGACAACTGCCGGCGTAACTGCGGATACGGTAGATGGCAGGCAATCTCCGAGGGACCACCTGTTGGGTCCCGGGCCCACCTTGTAAGCCACCCGAGCCTTGGACTATAAAAGGCTCGGGTAGGCAACGTTAGCAAGGGTTCGACTCTTGGCACACTTACGCTCCAGCATCCGAGCACTTAGGTCATCCTCAAGCTCATGACTCCGGTTTTGAGCAACAAGCAATACAACGAGCAACTCAGCTCACCGTGGACGTAGGATATTACGCTCCGACGGCCTGAACCACGTAAAAATCCCTGTGTCAAGCTTCTCCCTCCATCGTCCCTAACGCGTAAGCTCTCCGTGAGTGACTAGCCCCTCCGAAAAAGAACCTCCGCGGGCTGCCCAGAGCAGGCCCGGGGGAAGTGTCGGCTACACACTTCGACAACGTTCATGGCTCTGGAGGTAGTCGTGAGGGGAGTGTGTAGCCGTTAGATGTTTTTAGATTTCTTTGGACTTTATGAATGAACCGTCGATTATGTATTGTGTTGTTTGTCTGTGTTATTTAACTATGTTATTTGTCTCGGCTCGCAACTACGTCAGGGCAACTAGTTTCTGTTTTTTTAAAAGTTAAAACCATAACTTACAACTTACGACGGCCGGGTTTAGGCTGTCGTAAGTGGTATGGCCCAGCCCACCACGTGGCCCAAACATTTACATATGACGGCTACGGACCGCCGTCGTAAGTTGCGTAATTTACGACCAAATCCTGACGACCGCTAAAAACCATCGTAATTAGACGTAAACCATCGTAATTAAGCTAATTACGACGGTTTAGACCTTACTTACGACGGCTTTGGCCGTCCTAAGTGAGTCGTATTGTTGTAGTGTAGAGTGAGAGTACAAACAAGGTTCATGATAAGTAAGCTTGAAGTCAACTAGTTACCATAGGACGAGTTTAGTCATATATTCATAACATTGTACCAAGATGAATGGAGATAACGTGGTTGAAAGTGTGTGTTGGTTTAGCTCTGAATTATAAAAAATTGATTTTAGCTGTGAGCTGTGAAAATGCTATTGTGTGTAAACAGTGGCAGTTGGGTAATTTTTTATTATAGGTAGATGAGTAACGTGACAAAGTTAGGGGTAAGAGGAGATTCTAATTGGTACTACGAAAATATACATATTTTCAAAAATCCGCTTCGTAAAAATACCATTTAATTGGGAGTCTACATTATTAACAATGAATCTGCTCAATGAAACTAAATTAAAAGGACCTGGAGAAGCTCAAATTTCTTTACTTTGTGTTAGATAGAGATAACGTGTTAGCTTATTTTAAAGATCATGTATCATTAGATCTGAAACGACAGTCCAATGGTAAAAAGAGTCCGACTTTTGAGTCTGACATATTCAAACTTCCCGTAAATAATTAGTGGCAGACTTTTCAATGTACCTGAAAAAATACATTAGAAATGAAAGAATATATAAATTCTGAAAATGGCAGCTTCCGCCTTCCATAGCAATTATCAAGTTCGCAGTAGGTACCTCACACCAAACACGCAAATACTTCCGAAAACCATACAATCGAAGAAAGAAACAAAAAAAAGGAGAAAACCCGGCGCCGCCCACATCCCCAAAACCCTACTCTGTCGGCGGCGATGGCGAATCCGGCGGCGGCGGCAGAGGAGGCGCCGGCGGAAACGGTGGGTCAGGCGGTGATCCCGTTGGTCAACAGCCTGCAGGACATTATCGCGCGCCTGGATGGCGACGCCGCCGCCGGCCTGGAGCTGCCGCAGGTTGCAACGATCGGCGGGCAGAGCAGCGGTAAGTCCAGCGTGCTGGAGGCGCTTGTCGGCCGGGACTTCCTCCCGCGGGGGCCCGACATCTGCACGCGCCGCCCGCTCGTGCTCCAGCTCGTGCGCCACTCGGCCGCCGAGGAGTGGGGGGAGTTTCTCCACGCTCCTGGTCGCCGATTCCACGACTTTGAGCAGATCAAGCACGAGATCCAGGTCAGTTCCGTGCCGACGTGGTTGCCGCGGACTCGTTTTTTTTCCTCTGCATTTTGGCGATGTGTTTGGTGGTGTTTTGCTTGACGCTGGGGAGGTCTGTTTCTACGAAAGGATTGTTTGGGTACAACACCGCCATTCTGAACTTTTAGTTTCTATTACGCGCTGCTGGGAAAACGGGATGCTGATTTGGTGCGTTAACAGCCAACTGTAGAAGCGAACAAAAGGTATTTTTTGCTCAATTTTTGTGGTTCCTGTTTCTTATAGCGCATCTTTGGTCGTATTATTTTAGTTCCTTAAAATTCACAACCGTAAACTAGTTATGGTCAACTTTTTGCACATCTGGCTATGGGCTATGGCTAAGTGATGAAAGAGGTGATTGGCGTGTCAAAACCTGGCAGCAGCTTTGTTCTATTTTTAGCAGTAACTGAAATCATGAAGAGTTTTATGGCCAATATGCTGTACATTTGCTTAGTTTCTATTTACTCAGCCGGACTCTTTTCCATTATCTACTCAAGGTCTATGTAAAACCCTGGTTTTTGTGGTTTATTGTGAAATATGAAATTATTGTTTCATAAAATCCCACCCCTGGGTTTTTTTGGTTCGTGCCATTTACTATGTGAATCATGTACACGATGTGATTGCCTGCTCTGTAAGTAAAGCAATTTGACATGCAGTTAAAAAATTCAACCTGTGAATGGTACCTTGAGTTTTCCCCCATCATTACATTTTTCTTATCACGTTGATAGTGTGGTTTTGCAATTATCTTGTACACAGTTTTGGTGTAATCAAACAGGAGCATATGACATCAAGTTTGCTTGCTTGTCATTCTTTTATCAATGTATTATGTAATAAACATTTAAATTCTTACCATTTTACATTTTTCCTATTGTTCTATTTGTTACACTCTTATGGTCATAGGATACTGTGGTTCAACCCTTATTGAACTATATTTGTGTGTTTATCTGGATCTACTCTTTCCATTAGTGTCACCTGTGATACAGTTCAGAGTTTTCTTATATGCATTCCTATGTTCTTACAAACGAAGGAAATATATTTTTTTCAGTTAGAAACAGACAAAGAAGCTGGCGATAACAAAGGTGTTTCGGAGAAACAAATTCGTCTGAAAATCTTATCACCAAATGTCCTAGACATCACCTTGGTTGACCTCCCTGGAATAACAAGGGTGCCAGTTGGAGACCAGCCTAGCGATATCGAGTCAAGAATAAGAACAATGATCATGCAATACATTAAGCATCCAAGTTGTATTATCTTGGCGGTCTCTCCAGCTAATGCAGATTTAGCTAATTCTGATGCACTGCAACTGGCAAGGCTTGCTGATCCTGATGGTAATCATACTCAAATAATTCATTGATTACTAGTTCCTTTGTAATGGATGTCTAGTGTAAACCTGTAATTATTTTTGATTTTTTGCTGCCTTACTGGCAGGATCTCGTACAATTGGTGTTATCACCAAGGTATTAATATACTGTACACAGTTCATATGTTATAGCCCTTCCATTACTTTATGATCACATTTGAGTTTGACATCCTTGTTTCAATGTCTTTAGTTAGATATTATGGACAGGGGCACTGATGCTCGTAATTTTTTACTTGGAAATGTGATCCCACTCAAACTTGGTTATGTCGGTGTTGTAAATCGCAGTCAAGAGGTATACAACAACATAACTCATGCATATTCTATTAAATAAATTCAGTTCCAAAGTATCTTGATTTTGTATTTTGGAAGACAACCTATTCTTTTGTGCTACTTCTTTTACAAAGCCTTTGTCTCAAGCATGTTGAGGTAGGCTAGATATGAAATCCAAACTTGGTTTCGTATCTATAGTAATGGCTGGTTTTGATGCTGGCTCGCCAAGCCTATCACAACCCTCCCCCTTTACCCGGGCTTGGGACTGGCTATACCTAGAAAGGCATAGGCGGAGTTAAAAGAATATGGGTTAGCCATAATTTGTTATTGGATAATATGGGTTAGCCATAATTTTAAAGCATCGTTTTTATGATTTCTTGCAACTGTTTTGCAATTTTTATGTTCTAATAGCTGATTGTAACAGGATATCAACTTCAAGCGAAGCGTTAAGGATGCACTTGCTTTTGAGGAAAAATTCTTCTCAACTCTACCTGTAGGCCGATAACCTATGAATTTTACCCCTGCACTATTATGGTTTGGACTTGTTTTCTTACAGAATTTTTGATCTTATTGTGGTGTTAATAGGCTTATCAGGGTCTTTCACATTGTTGTGGTGTTCCTCAGCTGGCCAAGAAGCTAAATACGGTATACGTACCTGTTGTACTCTCCTTTGAATTCCTTTTGTTGCCTTCCCTGGATTTTTCTGTAAATACCCTGAACAAACAAACATATGCATACTCAGGTTTTCTATGAAAAGTCTTCATAAGAGTGAAATGCATCTAGGCTCCTGAATTTTTTTATCTATTCTCACATGGCCTCATAAACTTTAAAAATGACCATCTGGCTCCATGATCTCTAAGGGGTGCAGTAGAGGGACATATACCTTTAAGTTGGCTATCAATGCTGATATAGCTTTCCACATCATTGTTGACGTGGACATGTTCAGATTTCACACCCTCGGGCGGTGAATCATTTTATAATGTTCCACGTTCACATGATTTCAATGCAAAAACACATGTTTGATTTCTTAGGCTCTATACATAGCCGCTACAATTTTGTTTCATTTAGCAAAAATTCTCGTGATTCCATGTCAGAGTCAATCTAGTAGGCCACACCAGCGCTAATAGCCAAGTTAAAGGCATATGGACCTCTGTTGCGCCAAAACGCAGATGGTCATTTTCATAGTTTATGGACCTAGGTGAGAATACTGACAAATCATAAGGACCCCGGGTGCATTTCACTCTTTTTATAACTTTACTTTGGTCTAGCCATGTAGGGAAATTAGTCTCAGTTAGTATACCATAATGACTCAAATAAATATTTTCGTGCTTCAATTGGAGCTTCCCGAGCTGCATCGGTCGGGTTATCAAACGCTGCAGAACATGGAACTATAATAAGAACTCTTGAGGCCTGGATTAGAATAGTGATTCTCATATAGCAATTACTGAATTTGTCTTCCTCAAATTAAATTACTGAATTTGTTATGATGCCAAGATTACCAAAGTCGATCATGTGGTGAGCACTACAGAAACACAAAGTGCCAAGAAAGTACATTATCCTTATCAAGTATATGTACAATAATGTTAGGACAAGTGTGCACGTAAGTGATAGTGAGACCGATGCATTTTCTATCACGATAGGACTACATCAAGGATCAGCTTTGAGCCCATACATCTTTTGCTTAGTGATGGATGAGGTGTCAAAGGATATACAAGAGGATATCTCTTGGTGCATGCTCTTTGCTGATGATGTAGTGCTGATAGATGAAACTTGGGATGATGTTGATAAGAAATTAGAGTTATGGAGACAAACCTTAGGGTCCAAGAGGTTTAGACTTAGTAGGACCAAGATCGAGTATATGAGATGTGACTTTAGTGGTGTTGGTTGTGAAAAGGTAAATGTTAGTCTACAAGGACAAATAGTACATAGAAGTGGCTCCTTCCGATACTTAGGATCAATGCTACAAAGCAATGGTGATATTGACGAGGATGTTCGTCATAGGATCAAGGTAGGGTGGATAAAATGGCGACAAGCCTCTGGAATCTTATGTGATAGGAAGGTCCCACAAAAGCTAAAGGGAAATTCTATAGGACGGTGATAAGACCCGCGATGCTATATAGGACGGAATGTTGGCCCTCTAAACGATAACATGTCCAATAAATGAGTGTCGCAGAGATGCGCAATGCTACGGTGGATGTGCGGGCACACAAGAAGAGATCGAATAAGGAAGGAGACGATTCGTGATAGGGTAGGGGTGACAATGATTGAAGAGAAGTTAGTCCAACATCGACTAAGGTGGTTTGGACATATCTAGCGGAGACATGCAGAAGCACCGGTTAACAGTGGGATTTTAAGAGGTAGGGAAAATATTAGGAGGGGTAAAGGATGACCAAGGTTGAACTGGGAGTTGGCAGTAAAACGAGATTTGAGAGATTGGAATGTATCCAAAGACTTAGCTCATGATACGGCTGCATGGAAAGTAGCAATTCACGTGCCAGAATCTTAGTCTTTTTTTTTCTATTCTTTTTTTTTCTTGTTACTCATATATCTCTTCCTCTCTTTTACTTCATCTAAAAATGTATATAAAAAATTGTTGGGTTTCATGTCTATCCTACCCAACATGCTTGGGATAAAGGCTTGGTTGTTGTTGCTTGAAATGTTACTTCTAGATCTTGAAGTATTGAGACTGGCAACCATATTGCTCTTATGTGGCTATGCAGTCTATTCTGGCACCTCTGTTTTTTCTGTAGATATTTCATGTTTCCACAAAGAATTTATTTAAACCTGCTAATGTTATTGTATCTGTGCAACTTATTATGACAGATTGTTGTCCCTTGTTGCAGATTCTTCTAAAGCACATCACAGAGATGCTTCCAGGCTTGAAAACCCGCATAAATGCTCAGTTGGTAGCAGTTGCGAAAGAACACGCTGCCTACGGTGATACTGTAGAATCAACGGTAATCATGTTGACATATACCTTTAGAGCTGTAAATCTGTAATACTTGCTTCATGATGGATAGGCATAGAGAACCAGATATTTATGAACTGTATATACATTTGCAATTTTTTAGATGCCTTGCACTTGCATCATCATCATCATCATCATCATCATCACCATCATTGTGGCGGACCGGAATTCGCTCATCCAGGATCGCAGAGGGTGGTGCTGCACGATGCGACACCCGACAGCTTACATTATAAGGGTACAGTGTATCACATAGAAAACAAACTGAAACTGTACAAAGTAGTACACTGTTCAGTTACAAACTAAGGTATACATTACACAACGGAAGTTTAATTTGTACAACTCACGCCTACCTATCTAGCAAAAGTCGGTTGCTCAGCCCTAGGGCAACTCACACTAGCTGCACTCCTCAGCTTAGCGTGGCGTGTACGGCTCTCACTCAGCCGTGGTCCCCGACGGGGGGTAACCCTTGCCGGTGGACTCGTAACCCGAGTCCGTGGGTGACTCCTCACCTGAAAAACACTTGAGCAGCAACCATGAGCACGAGGGCTCAACAAGACTTAACCGACTCACCTAGGCATGAAACTCTACATGTAGGGTACAATGAACATGGGACGGTAAAATTGCAGCAAACGGACACGCCTACAAGTTCATCCTTAGTTCATCTTTTGGCCACAAGTTAACAGTTCACGGATATAAAATTTAGTGAGCAATATTTGGTGGCACACATGTAACAATACAATTATATCATAGCAACAATATTGAATCATCACGTTTCATACATTAGCCTACGTCACAACTCAGTGAACAAGCGGTACTCGTCACCGTGAGGGACGGCGAATCGACTCGATATACACCTGTAGGGATACCCAAAGCGCACGTCACATACGCCCACCCGTGGAGCTGCACATCACGCTCACTCGATGTCCTATGGGACAACCTTTCACCCAACAGCCCAAACGTCGAACCGGTCGCACCGAAACGGACAGGAGGTTCCCTACACAGAGCATCTCTCTATGCCCGTTAGCAGATTTCCACCTTGCTGCCCTCAACCTACACCTATAAATCGGTGTGCTATGCCTCGACGCCCGGAGATTTAGGTTACATCGGTTTATCGGGGCCCATATATCCGATATGCCTTTGGTACGTTCAATACTTGTTCAGCAGGGCCGCACACGGATCAGTCCTCAATCGACACGGACAGGGCTGCGCACACAAGACTTCCTCTTGCTGCGCCCTAGCCCCTGCCTAGTCTCATTTTCATTACTAAAGTGATCTCACATCACTCGAACCAATCCCGTGTGTCCCAAGCCTAACTCGCGAGTAGATTCCAACTACTCGACTTGTACCGAAGTCCTATAAATTATTAAGCACAACCTGTCTACTCGAGGCCTTAGACACTACCCTCACTTTTATAGGAAAACTTCTGGTCATGCAAGTGGGGTTCCATCCATCCTACACCTAATGCACATTCATACTTCACATTAGACATGTAAATAAAGCAAAACTTTATAAAAGGGTTAATGCAAACCGGGGTTTGTCTTGTTGCTGCTGGTCAGTGGTTAAAACTTCGTCCGGAAGAAAGAAGTCGAGCACTTCCAGAGTCTCCTCGCCTTCAGCGACTACACGTTAACGAGATACTACATGTCAATTCAAATGTAATGTTTAAACTTGAATAAGTAATTACTATAACTCTAGCTAACACTCCCCTTTGGTTTTGAAATTTTTATGGTGGCTTAGTAGGGTCCTAACCAGAGTCTTGACTAAGTTTCATTTGAAACAACGTTCATTTGAGCTTTGTACAAATAAAAACCTATTTGGTCAATATTAGAGCTTCTAAGAAATTTCAGGGGTTTTCATGGCTCCAACCATTACTTTTCTGGATACTAGAATTTGAGATGGTTCTAATGGAATTGGTTTCATGTCATTTGAAGAATTCTAGAGGAAGTTATGCCCTAAACAAGATTTGAGAAAATCTGAAAAATGTTTCTGTATATTTTTCTATTTTCTCAGAGCAGTTCACTTAATCACACCATTAGGGGGGACTAAATGAACTTGGATAAGTCTGAAAATTTTACTGTGACTCAAGGATTTTTCAATGAACCTCCCAGTCAAATTTCAGAATTTTTCATGAAGCAATCCTCCAGATAAAATTTCTAACAGTTTAAACTTTAGGGATTTAATTCTGTAAAACTATTAAGTTTCATGAGCTGAAATTTGTATTGCTGGAAAATACTCTAAATTCTGAATTCAGCAAAATTTGGTTCATTGAATTTGAAGCTTCTTAGCAAAACTTCTATGCATTTGAAGTTTGAACCAAATCTGAAAATTCAAATAAAGTTCAAACTGTCGGGTGGGGTCCTCGGGTTACGTGTCAGCACCTTAGTTAACCCACATGGTGGTCCGCAGAGTCTTTCGCGCAGTCGCACGGGATCCCGGTGCCACAACAGATCCAGCGCTGTTTCACCCGAGGCTGACATGTGGGACCCGTGGGGCTTCGTCTACCTCGCGCTCCCGCGGCTCCCTGCCGCCCCCTTCGCCGGAGAGCTCGCCGCCGGGCGTTCTGCTGCCCGACCTCCGACGAAACTCACCGCCTGTGCATATTTCGGCCTGGGGAACACGGTGGTGCCCTCAACGGAGCTCGGCAACGGCCGGAATAGTGCTCCTGACGGTAACAACGGCCGGGAGCTTATCGGCGACGTCGAACTCGGTGTCCTCTGCACCTTTTTCGACGCGGTTCGCTCGGGGAGCTCCGCTGACACTTGCTGATCACGGACATGAGCACCGATCCCTGTGAAAACGGCCGCAACTACACCCTCACCGGCGAGGTGCCCTGTTTCCAGCCGCCGGGCCAAAATTTTGACAGAACTAAGGCCCTAGTGCATGGAACTGGTTGCTACTTGATCGAGGAGGTGCGCTAGGTATCCTAGAGTGTGTGTGAGCTATAGCTTAATCGGCGGTTGCTTCTGTGCAACAAATTTTGCCGTAGACCGGACTCTAACCCTAACATGCTCTGAGGAGGAAAACCAGAAATTCTTGCGCTACATTGCCGGAACTGGCACACGGTTCCCTCCTAAGGCTTCAGCACAAGTAAGCGCACCTTTTCTTCTCTGTTGACAACGCGTGAAACCGTCGGGATCGGGGTCGGTCACCGGTGATCAAAGGAGGCGGCGTCGAGTTCTTGCGCGGAAACGGGAGGTTAGCTCAGGGTGTGGTCGTTCTCGCTCGGGAAACGGAAAGAAGAGTGGAGTAGCTTGTGTGCTGGCCTTTGAGCCGAAATCTTTCACCGTGAGGTGGAAGTCCGAGCGCTGCTGGCGGTCGGGCGCGGTCGCGCTGCCGTGCGTGCGGCTTCGGCCGATGAAAAGATCACCCGAGAAAAACTTCAGTGTGAAGGCTTCTGACATGTGGGCCCCTCCTCTCTAATACTCTCTTAATTTTTTCCTCATTTTTTGCTGAAAATATCCCTAGCCACTCACCATTGAATGTGAGACTTAATCATCAAGTCACAGTTTGAATTTGGTTTTCTAAATTTGAAATTTGTTTGGCTAAATTTGCTTCACATTTGAACTGGAATTGAAATTCAGTTTTGAATTATTGTAAATTTAGCTCCCGACAAGATGAACTCCAATGAGAATGAAAATTTGTGGACTAACTCAGAAAAATGTGTTGAGTTTGAATATGAAGTCAACTTTTGAATCCAAGTGACGAAAGTTGCTGCAATTTGAATTTACATTCAAATTGACCTCTTTTTCAAATGCCTCCAAAAGTGTTGGATTTGCATGAAATTTGGTCTGAACCTTCCCAAGACTATTTAAGTTCTTGGAGTGAGCTCAACCTCTCATGTTCATGTGTAGAAATCCTACTTTGTGAAAGTTAGTGCTTTCCCCTCTAATCACCTTTTTGATGGAGGTTACTTGCTCTTCACAAATCTTTACAAGATATCCACAACAAAAGCTGTGGTGTTGTGAGGTGATGAATTTTTTTGCAAGTCCCTTTTCTTCGGCTTTTACAATCATCATCACCACCACCACCACCACCACGACCTTTGTCCCAAGCATGTTGGGGTAGGCTAGATATGAAAACCAATATTTTTTAAATGGAAGTAAAAGAAAGAGAGAGGGAAGAGTAAACAAAGTACGAGTAAACTAATATTACAACACATGAATTGCCGATTTACATGCAGTCCTATCACGAGCCAAATCTCTAGGTACATAGATGCCTTGCACCGATTACAAAATATCATATGCCTTATGCCAAATTACTTACATATGGCTCCTTATGCATGTTTTCTTCCATTGCCATAGGTGTCATGCTCTTTCTTGGTCTTCTATCTCATTTCATGGACATGTTTGTGTTTTATTGTGTCACAAGGGTAAATTTTATAAAAATACACATACACTGGAAACAGCCTCAAAATACAACCATTTTTTCTGACATTTCTTGTGGGATCACATATAACAAAAAGAATTAGCCTATTTCCTTCAAATGGTTTATGATGTTTTCAATGCATGTACTTCAATGTGTGTAAAAAAAGGGCAGCCCGGTGCATATAGCTCCCGCTTGCATAGGGTCCGGAGAAGGGCCCGACCCACTTTGGGTCTTTTGTACGCAGCCTTTCCCTGCATTTTTCCAAGAGGCTGTTTCCGGGACTCAAACCCGTGACTTCAACGTGTGTACTTTTGTAAAAATTTTGATAGCATAAAAATCAGTGAATTCGTGGAAATGTTTCATTATCGTTTTCAGCATGTGTTTTGTGAAATGTACTCTAGTTACATTATTACGCTTTTAATCATGTATTTTTAATCTTGATGATGCAGACTGGCCAGGGAGTCAAACTGTTGAATATATTGAGAAAATATTGTGAAGGTGAAATAGAAAATTCTGTTCTGTCTTTTCTTATAACCTAGAAGGTTTTTATAATGATGCTTTGATGCTCTAATGGTTAGTAATTTCATTAACAGTTGTTAAAAGAAAACTAGGTATCTATTTTTTCTTTTATCAGAAACCATTTGCTTCTGTTTCTTCTCATTAACCATTTAGATTAAATGACAATGAAATAGGTATATTCTTATCTATGTGGCAATTCAAATTTAGCAAAGTTACATTATTCTAATATTTTGTCTTCCCTGTTCCTAGCCTTTTCTTCTATGGTGGAGGGAAGAAATAGAGTGTCAACAGATAAACTTTCTGGTGGAGCAAGGATCCACTACATTTTTCAGTCAATTTTCGTCAAGAGATTGGAGGTTAGCAACAGCTTTAGATATTTAGCTAGCTTACATGTGCTGAGTATGGCTTGGGATAAAGGCTTGGTTGTTGTTGTTGTTGTTGTACATGTGCTGAGTATGAGGAAATCACTAAGACTGTGAGGATGACAATTCTAAAAAATTTGGAGCAAATGGAACCAAAGCATTGTATTTTCATATATAAATCACAGTGGATGACAACTTTTTTCTCCTTTTCTGTTTTGTTCTTTTTGAATTTTATTTTAACGTAGATCAAGTTTGGGCTTCAAATTATATGATCAATTAAATAGTTATAATAAGATATATCCCTTTAAACACTAGGCATAGTTAAAGACATAGTGTTCTGCAGCCCTGCCACAAAACATTTATCTTGATACGTTGCTTCAAGTATCAATTACGCTGAAGGCAAAGAGCAGCTCTGCTCTGTTCATACTATAAATTGACTGCAAGATCAGACTTCGTACCGGCCCTTATTAGCATAGTCAGAATAAAAGTGCTCTGTCAGAGTATAACTTCCCTGCTGCTATGCCTTGTTAGAAATAATCCCGTTTTCTAGATTAAACTAGAGTTAGAGGTAGAGTCCAAGTCAAATAAGAGTAGGGAGTCTAGTTAGTATTAGATTAGGACTGTGTAATTTGGAGCTATATATACAACCCCCTATTGAGGATATATTAAGAGAAAAGATCAGAGAGGAAATTAACCTTGGATTTCCAACAATTGGTATCAGAGCTTTAGGTTGAGAAAACAGAGGGGGAGGCGGCGGGATCTCACTGCGCAGAGGTCCTTGGCGGCGCAGGTGGCCGGACGACAGCAGGGGGCTAGGCCACCGACAGGGAGGAGGCCAAGAACACACACCCCAACAGATCGGGTCGCGTTGGTTCGTCAGGCAGCCTCCCCGAAACCCTAGGCGCTGACAGGGGGACACCAGAAGAGGCGGCGTGCATCGCGTGGAGCGGGGACGTGCGGCGGACTGACGGTGTTGCGGCGCTCGAGGGTTTGTTCACCCGTGGCTTCGAATTAGGGCGCCGGGAGGCGCGACCTCAGGGGATTTGCGGCGACTCTAGCCCGACGCTCAAGGAGGAAGAGGCGGTTGCTCGATGGTGCTCGTGACTGGTAAAGCTCGGCGGCTTGGCAGGGAAAAGGAGGAGAAGCCAGCGGCTGATTAGGGTTTCACTGAGGGTCGGTTGGGCTGGGCTGCTTGGGCCCTTCAGTGGTTCACCTGGCTGAATTGAACTGAGCCCAGCTGCTGGTGTTATTTGCTAAACAACCCGAATTGTACCCGAGGTTGTTATTGATTTACTAAACGTACACAAGGGGTGTACACAATATGGAGGGTAAATCAATGACATTGCACTATCCCTTATTAACGAAGACCAATTATAAAACATGGGCAATTAAGATGAAGCTTTTTTTTAAGGCACAGGGGATATGGGAAGCTGTTGAGGAGAAAAAGAGCAACATTGATCCAAAGCAAGATCAGTTGGCCCTTGCGGCCATCTATCATGTATTGATGAAGACACTCTCATGAGAATTTCTAAGAAGGAGACAATTAGAGAAGCGTGTGAGTTGATCAAGATCAAGTTCTTGGGTGAAGAACACGTGATGGAAGCAAGGATCCAAACTCTTCAAAATGAGTTTGACCTAATGCGCATGAACGAAGGAGACTCCATCGACGATTTCGCCACAAGAGTGATGATCATTGTCACAAAGATTCGTGATCTTGGAGGAAGAGTTGACGAAAGCTACATCGTGAAGAAATTGTTGCGAGCTCTACCTTCAAAATTTCTTCACATTGCATCCACCATTGAGCAATTTGTGGACGTAAAGTCAATGACTGTGGAGGAACTCGTCGATAGGCTCAAAGCACATGAGGAACTTGTACATGGCTTCAACAACCAAGATCATGAAGAAAGACTCCTTTTAACAAGAGAGCAGTGGAGAGCAAGAGAAGTAAAGGGTGGAGAGAAGCTTCTTTTGATAAGAAAAGAATGGAAGGCTCAAGAGAGTGATCAAAAGAAGAAGAACAAGAAATTTGACAAATCGAAGATTCGATGCTTCAATTGTCAAAAACTTGGTCACTTTGCCAAAGAATGCTCCAAGAATGAAAAGGAAGATGAGATGACGCTTCTTGCGTCAGAAGGTACTTTGTTCTGATCTCACAAGCAAGGTGTGCTCGAGATGAAGATGTGACCATCTCGAGTGTGTGTGATCGGATTGAAGATGCGTCCATTCCGAGATTAAGTGCAGGATGAAGATGTGTCCATCCTAGGGTTGAAGATGTGACCAACCCGAATACGTGTGCAGGGTGAAGATGTGACCATCCTGGGGTGTAGTAGCGCCCATCCCAAAATTGAGTTGTGCAGGGAGTAGATGTGACCATCCTGGGGGTGCAGTTGTGTCCATCCCGAAAGTGTGTTTAGGATGGAAGTGTGTCTCCATCCTAATTAGTGTGAGTGTGATCTAGAAAAACGAGATTAGTGGGTGATTGTTAGAAATAATCCCGTTTTCTAGATTAAACTAGAGTTAGAGATAGAGTCCAAGTCAAGTAAGAGTAGGAGTCTAGGTAGTATTAGATTAGGACTCTGTAATTTGGGGCTATATATATATAAAAAAAAGGGCAGCCCGGTGCACGTAGCTCCCGCTTGCGCAGGGTCCGGGGAAGGGTCCGACCCATTTGGGTCTTTTGTACGCAGCCTTTCCCTGCATTTCTGCAAGAGGCTGTTTCCAGGACTCGAACCCGTGACCTCATGGTCACAAGGCAACAGCTTTACCGCTGCGCCAAGGCCCCCCTTCAATTTGGGGCTATATATATAATCCCCCTATTGAGGATATATCAAGAGAAAAGATTAGAGAGGAAATTAACTCCGGATTTCCAACATGCCTAATTTATAAATTCACAATATACTTTTTTTTTCAGCTATGGCATATTATGTATACATTAGCTGCATGGCAGATAGCAGGTGTTATCCCTTTGGATTAAGGAAAATTGATTCCCTCCCTATCAATTTGAAGGATCGTGTTTGATTTCCATCCATCTTGAACTTTTATCTATTGCCACCATTCACTTAGCAAGAATATGTTTCTCTTTTTGGATAGAAAGAATACGTTTTTTAGTTGCCTCTTCTAAAGTTCCAAACTCTTGGTACTTGTTCATGTAACAGGAAATCGACCCTTGCAAGAGTATAACTGCTGAAGATATCCGTACAGCCATCCAGAACTCTGGTGGGCCAAAGGGTGCTATCTTTCTGCCTGAGGTTTGTTGTTTTATGCAATACTTTCTTTGTAAATATATGATGCTGCTGTGGTTGATAGACTTGGCGAGAAGAGCAAAGAACAAGACTAAATCACCCTCTCTAGGAGGCTCTGAAATAGACTAATCTTGCTTGCTTTATTAATCTCCATCACCTGCATTATATACTGGCACCTATTATAACCTAGTAATCAACTCAATTTCTAAACAACCGACTTTTTCCGCTAATCAAATATGCTATGAACTCTATTTCTAACAAACGACATAGCAAGCAACTAACAGAGTCCAATTAGCCTAATTCTAGCCACTTTCGTCTGTTGGACTCTTCTTCTTGCAGCTGTAGTATTTGCCAAAGAGTGTGTCTACAACATATACTTCTATTTGTCTTCCTTTTACGATTCTACCTAAGTCCTTGACATTCTCAGGATCATTTGTTTTTCTTGAGTTTTAGGTGCCATTTGAGATTCTTGTGCGAAAACAGATAGTTCGTCTCCTCGATCCAAGTCTTCAGTGTGCGCAATTCATCTATGATGAATTGATCAAAGTATGTGCTTGTAACGATGTTATATACTTATCTGCGCCCTATGACCTTTAATTAAACTGTTTGCAATATTCTTATTGATGCAGATTAGCCATGGTTGCTTGACCAGCGAGCTTCAGAAATTTCCAATTCTTAAAAGGAGGATGAGTGAAGTAGTTAGCAACTTCTTAAGAGATGGTCTTCGACCAGCGGAGACAATGATAAACCATATTATTGAAATGGAGGCAAGTGTTTACTTTCCTTAGTTCCAATCTTCCAGTAGTAAGCGGTCACTTGATTGCCCCGACTACAAAATATTATGTGTTGATGTTTACTTTCCTCAATTTTATCCTTCCAAGTGATAATGATTGGATTGTTTCACCTGAATTATTATTTCAGATGATTTTTTATTGTACACTGTATAATATTCATACCCTTTCTAAAGAAAAAAAGTCCATTTTACTACCCTAAGTTATCTACATTGTCCACTTAACCCCCTAAATAAAATTTTTATCCAATTTACTCTCTCGAACTATTTAGATTTGTTCAATTTGCCTCCTTGGGGGATTTTTTTGTTTCTCTTTTTATGGGTTATGCTTGTAGTTCTAATTTTGTAGCATGCTATATGACATCATACACAATGCTAAAATAATTCTTTTAGAATTTTCGTAAATATTTTCTTGCATTATGTCATCTCCTATGTCAAACCTGTATTACATGTTCTTAATGATAGAAGGTATAGAAGGTGTACTGCCGAAAAATGTAATGGATTGATATGATGAAGGGGGTTATATATATAGGGCAACAATCTTGCACCCCAAGCTGGCTGTAATCACAACACTAATGACCTTTAATAACAACCTCTAATGACAGCACTAATGATCCCTAATAACAACAGGAATGAGGTCGAATGACAACACTAATGAGGGCTAAATATAGAATATTCTAACACCCCCGCAGTCCCAACTCTAGCCATGCAAATGTTGAGACTGAACCTAGAGTCGTTGAAGATGGAAGATGATAGGCCTTTGATGAAGATGTCGACGAAATAAGACGTCGTCGGCACATGAAGGACACGTATCTCCCTGATGCCACTCGGCCCAAGTGTAGATCGATCTCCACATGTTTGGTCCACTAGTGGTGAACCGGGTTGGAAGAGAGGTAGACGGCGTTGACGTTGTCGTAGTAGACCATGGTGCTGCGGGTGAAGGGGCTATGGAGCTTCTGCAGTAGTTGGCGGAGCCAGCACGCCTCGGCGACGCCATTGGCAACGACGCGGTATTCGACTTCTGCACTGGACTTGGAGACGGTGTGCTGGCGCTTTGAGGACCAAGAGACCATGTTGTCGCCAAGGAACACAACGTACCCCGAGGTGGATCAGCTCTTGTCGGGACAACCAGCCCAGTCGGCGTCTGTCGGTACCCGCGATATGGGGTACCCCCGCGGACAGGGGAAAATGCCTAAGGATCTCGCCCTTCTCCGCAGAGAGAGCTCCGAAGGCGCCACGTGTCCAGCGGGGCCGGACCTCCCTCTCCTCAGAGGAGAGCTTCGGGCTCGCTACGTGGCCAGCGGCAGCCGGACCTCCCCCCTCCGTGGGGAGAGCTCCGAAGGCGCCACGTGTCCAGCGGGGCCGGACCTCCCCCCACCACAGAGGAGAGCTCCGGGCCCGCCACGTGGCCGACCGAAGCCGGACCTCCCCCCTCCGCGAGGAGAGGTCCGAAGGCTCCACGTGTCCCGCGGGGCCGGACCTCCCCCTCCTCAGAGGGGAGCTCCGGGCCCGCCACGTGTCCAGCGGGACGGCGCTGCCTGCCCCCGCGCGGTCGGCAGCAGGCGTAAAGCGCACCATACCTTGCCCGTACAAGGTATTCAAGGCCCGTGCCTTCCCAAGACGCGGAGACGCGGGGCACGCCTCTGTCAGGTGCCGTTGCGCCCAGTCGCATCACAGACTGGCGCGCAGTGTCAGAACCTGCCAGCCAATAAACACAGCGACAAGACATCCCCTGCCGCCCCGTCGTCATCAACCACTACGGATAGCTTGCGGCATGGGCAGGGCCGTAGAACGAAGACTCGGAAGCCTTCGCCAGAGACAACCACCTGCATAACTGCGGATACTATAGTCGGCAGGAAATCTCCCCGGGACCACCTGTCGGGCCCCGGGCCCCCCTTGTAAGCCACACAAGTCTTGGACTATAAAAGGCTCGGGTAGGCAACGTTAGCAAGGGTTCGCACTCTAGCAACTCACACCCTTGGCATAACTCATCCTCAAGCTCAGGACTCCGGTGCTGAGCAACAAGCAATACAGCGAGCACCTCTGCTCACCGTGGACGTAGGGTTTTACGCTCCGGCGGCCCGAACCACGTAAAACTCGCCGTGTCAAGCTCCTCCCTCACTCGTCCCTTACGCTTAAGCTCTCCGCAAACGACTAGCCCCTCCGAAAAAGAACCTCCGCGGGCTGCTCAGAGCAGGTCCGGGGGAAGTGTCGACCACACACTTCGACATTTGGCGCGCCAGGAAGGGGGCTTTTCCCTTGCGCGACGAGTTTCTGCCGACGAAGATGACGAAGCTACCTTCAGCGGCAAGCTCTCCTCCCCCGCGTTCACGACGGACCGTGACTAGCGGGGAATACGTGTCGACGCACTCAGGACGGAGTGTGTCGGCGCAAGCTGGAAGCTAGCAGCTGACTTCGGCAACGCCGACTCCGACAATGCAGGCTCCAACTAGCGTGAGATCTTCTGCAGCGCTGAGCGTTCCCCACGGGGATGCGCTAGCTGCAGCAAGAGCGCTACTGCGCAATCCGCCTGCTGGGGACGCGCCTCAGGTAGCGACCCAGCAGTGGATTCGCGAGGTGGACCGTCTCGTCGTCGCCGCCGTAAACCCTCGACTTCGGCGGGGACGACGCTCCGGCCAACCGGCTGTGTCGCTGATGCGCACGCCAACGGTTGACGGGCAGATGGCGGATTCCAGCTCCACCAGGCTTCAGTCGACGGACCTGAGGACAGAGCTGGAACGGTGCCACTTAGGCCACGATGCCCGGGTGTACCTCGAGCGACGTCGAGAAAGGCGTCGCAACCAAGAGGCTGGCGACAGCATGACGTCAGCCTTGACCCAGCCTGAGGCGCAGACTTTCGCCCTGCGATCTCTGCCCCAGGCATACGCCACGCAGCATATGCCACAACCATATGCCCTGCAAACGGCGCCCCCGGTCTATGGCGCAGCCTTGCCCATACCGGGGTACACTGTGCCAGCGGCGAACCAAGCGTTCGCGGCACCAACTCCTGCAACAACAGGAGCAGGATGTGCGGCCCTGGTGCCCCACCTTCGCTTCGCGAGGTGGCCGCGCAAGTTTCGGCCACACCTGCCCGAGAAGTACGACGACAACGTCAACCCGGCGGAGTTCCTCCAGATCTACTCCACCGCCGTACTTGCCGCAGGAGGGGATGAGGCCGTCATGACCAACTACTTCCCCGTCGCCTTGACCGGCCCAGCCTGGTCTTGGCTCATGAACCTCCCCCAGGGTACCATAACTTCCTGGGGAGAGCTCTGCCTGCAGTTCACCGCCAACTTCGGCAGTTCCTACACCCGGCCTGGCATGGAGCTCGACCTCCACGCCATCTAGCAACAACCCGGGTAGTCGCTGCGCTCCTTCATCCAACGGTTCTCCTAGGTACGCAACACCATCCCGCACATTCAAAGTGCTTCTGTGGTGGTGGCGTTCCGGCAGGGTGTCCGGGACGAGAAGATGCTTGAGAAGCTCGCGACCAGAGAGGTCCGCGATGTCTCCTAGCTCTTCAGCCTGGCGGACAAGTGCGCCAGAGCAGCCGAAGGGCGGAACTGACACTCACTGCCAGCCTCCGAGTTGGGAGGACAACCCGGATCTGGCGCCGCTTCCTATGGAGGCAACAAGAAGGCCAAGAACCGGGGCAGTGGCAAGATGAAGTCACTGGCCGCGACTCCCGTTGCCGCAGCAGCGGCACCCAGTGGAGCTCGGGGGCCGCGCCCCGACAAGAGGCAGCGACAGTCACCAGCCCCAGATGGTGACCAAGGCGAGCTATGCCCCGTGCATGGCACCAGCAATCATACTGCTGCCGAGTGCTGGGACATCCAGAGGCTCGCAGAGCGCTTCCGCAAAGGGAGGCAGCTGAGAGCTGATGCTCCGCCCCTCCCTCACAGGGAGGGCAAGCAGAAGGTCGACGCCTCAGTCAGCGTCGGCCACCAGGTGGGGTTTCAGGAGCCTCAACGCGTCATAAAGACGGTGCACAACGGTGAGGACTACAGCTCCGATGATGACGAGCCGGGGCGGTAGCCGACTGTGGCTACCCCGAAAAGTCAGTGGAGGCTGCACTGCTGCGGCGTCAACCTTGGAGAAGCTCCAAGTAGTCGCAGCAGCCCAAGCACCAGCCCCTACGGTGCAGAACCGGGCCAGGTCCACCCGAGAGCACGCCTCTGTGCCTCGGCCGTACCTCCTGGGGGCCGCCCAGGGTCTGTCAACCTCTTGAAGGCCTTAGCCAGAAGGGGAAAGACGCCTTGGGTCTCCCAAGAAGAGTCCGGGTTCTCCTACCCCTTGAAGGCCTTAGCCAGAAGGGGAGGGTACCCCGGGGCGCCTAGGAGAAGCCGCGCAGGACCTGATCCAGCGTGAAGATGACGACCTCGTCGACGAGGCTTGACTGCAGGTGACACCCCACAACGCACGGTCTCGGCTGGTGCTCTAGCACTACCGCCAAAGGACCAAACGCGTCAGGGACCTGCAGGAAGGCAACCTAGTGCCGCGGCACACACTTTCCCGCGAAGGACCTATAAACTCTCCCTCAGCCGGGAAGGTCCCTTCCGAGTCACGAAAGTTGCCGTCCCAGGTACACGTGCCTTTCAACCGAGTATGGAATCCGTTCCCAAACCCTTGGCATGGAACAACGCTGTAAGTCCTACCCCCTGAGCGTTAGTAGAACATGGTCATACCTTTCTGTAATAAATCCCATAGAGTCTAGGAACAACGCTTGGGGCAGCTAAGTCTCAGGGGACGGTCCAGGACTACGTCCAGCTTGGCCTGGTTCCGACCCTAAGCGCGTAGAGTCTTGCTTCCTTTCTTAACGAGGTGGGTCGTTGCCTCCATGTACAGCCTGACTTCCCCCTATGGGTATTTACACAAAAACCTGTTCTACTTCGCTCTCTCTCATGTGCTCATTTAAATTACGCATTAATTTTTATGATCGCACTCTCTATGTATGCTCACCGTACATTTAGCTCCCTCTCTCCCGCGCTCATCCATAGTCAGCATTTGCTATCCTACCGAAGGCGGTTGCGCTAGAGGCACCTGCCGATGGCCAGGTGGGCCTCTCGGGCCTCCCCCAGTCAGGTGTTACGGTGCCAGTTGGTCACCTCCAGGAAAGGCCTGCGCCGTGCATGGGGTTCCAGGGTGCGTATCCCGCTTAGCCGGCTCTGAACCCAAAAGCGTGCGCACCCTGCCCTCTGGAGGTCCAGGGGAGTACAACCGCTTTGCCTGGTTCCGAACCTAAAGCCTGTGCACTCTGCTTCCCCGACGCACGGTCCGGTACTAGGGATCGGACGGTCGTACCCGGGCCTTGGAGGGAGCCGGAGCCCCGGTGCCTCGCGCACAGAATTGCCCAAGCCCCGTATACCGGACTGGGACCGTAAGCCGAATAAGACTAAGAGACGGGGAGGGGAGGACCCCCCAAGGAGAATTACGTTTCCCCTATCTGTGTGCAGGACCTCCAGGTTACAGCAACGGGGGCTGCATGAGGCGGGGGGCAAGGAGCTATCGGCTACTCCAGCACAGGACCGGAAGGTCCGGGTTCCGCCCCTTCAACAAGGGCGAGGCCCGAAGGCCCCACGTGTCCAGCGGGGCAGGAGCTCCCGCCTCCTCAGGGGGGGGGGCTCCGGACCCGCCACGTGGCCGGCAGAAGCCAGACCTCCTCCTCTGGGGGGGAAGCTCCGAAGGCCCCACGTGTCCAGCGGGGCCAGAGCTCCCGCTTCCTCAGAAGGAGCTCCGGGCCCGCCACGTGGCCGGCAGATCCGGACCTCCCCATCCTCATGGGGCGAGCTCCGGAGACCTCCGGGGCCCTTAATACAGTAAGGACCTGGGGAAGGTGCCTGTGCAGAGCTTCGAGATTGGTCAAGGCCTCTGAGTACCTTGCGGAGCTAAGGACTCGGCCAGGCTAAACCAAGAAGAAGGCAGAAAACATCACAGGCACAAACACGCAAGAGAGTATATTCATTCATGGCTCCATGAGCTGGTCTACAGACTCGATAAAAAGAAAGATGCAAGTCCTAGGGGCCTCCTGGCTCGTGCCGGAACCTAGAGGCTACAAGGGCGGCCACATCCCCGACTTCGGCCTTGGCCATCTCCTCCCGCTCCACGGCAGGACCCTCTCGCTGGCGCCGGTGAGAAGGAAGGGTCCCGGCTCTTGAAGCATGCCAACACATGCGTGGCAACCTCCAAGGCCAGGCCCCGCCCCTCTGCCTCAAGCTCGCTGGCGACCACCGAGTCCAACCTGCTCAGCTTGGCGCCAAGTGACTCCAGTGCGGGGATCACTTCAGCCACCTTCAGCGCAGGAGCCACCGCCTTCACCGGGCTGAAGCCAAGAGGGACCAAGGCGGACCCCGCCTGGTCGACGAAGCTCGAAACTGCACGGGCCTCGGAGGACCGCGAGGCCAAGAGCTCCTCTACCTCGCGGCGGGCTGCTCGCAGGGCGTCGCGGCTTCCCTCGGAGGATTCCTTCTCCTTGGCCGCTAGGGAGCTTTCCCGAAGGCGGAGAGACTGGGCAAGCCGCTCCAGCTCTGAAGCCCGGAAGTCAACAGCCAGCTCCCGATCCAGGATCGCCTGGCGTTCCCGGGAGACCTGCTCCTCCCTCATGACGAGGTCAGCCCTCTGGGCCTCAAGCTCCCTAGCCCGAGCTCGCAGGTCGTTCTCGCCCGCCGCCAGCCGCGCGGCGACCCTCTCCACCTCGGCTGCCGTGGAACGCTCCTGGTCCTCAACGGCGCGCTTACGGCGCTCTAACCTCTGCCGTATCTCCTCCACGGCAGAGAGGCTCTCCTCGGCCTGGGCATGTGCCTCAAGGGCCTCCCTGTGGAGCCGCCGCGTTTCGGCGTCTAGACGGTCGACAGCCCGCTTCTGCCGGTCGAGGAGCGCTTCCCTAAAGTCAAGCAACTCTCGCCTGGAGTCGAGCTCGCCCTTGACCTTCGCGGTCCGCTCCCGCAAAAGGTTCCCCAGATGAGGAGGCGATCCCTTTCAACCGAATGCTCCTCTCGCTCACGACCAAGCGCGGCCAAGACCTGCCGGACGCTCGCTTGGGCGAGCACGAAGGCATCCGCCAGGGGCAGTGGGGCAGCAGAGGCCGGAGCAACACCCCCGACCTCCTCCATCATATCATCCTCAAGAAAAGGCGATGCGCCAGGGACCGGGATGAGACGCCGGTCAGGAGAAGCCGGCGCCGGGACTTCGACAGCCGGACCCGCCAAACTCTCACTAACTTTTGGCTACTCAGCCCGTGGAGAGAGACGAGTGGGGGAAGTCTTCGCTGAAATAGAAGCTGGGCCGCCTGGTACAGGGTCGACCTGCGCTGGCTTGGGGGCCGCGGCAGCCGTCTCGACAGGAGGAGATGACGCTGCCGTGGAATCCGGGCACACCAGAACAGGAGAAACTCGCGCTGGCTTGGGAGCCGCGGCAGCTGTCCCGGTTTTCGAGCGCAACGGCGCAGACTCCCTACCAGTCGGGGGCGGCCGAGAAGCGCGAACACTCCAGCGGGCCCTGAACCCCGACTTCCGAGCCGGGGTAGGATCCCCAGAGCCCGCTGTCGTCACTGACAGCCGCTCCACAGTCGCCTGGACTGACGGAGCAGGGGACGCTCTAGAAGCTTCCCTCGGCGCATCAGCAGGTTCCCCGTAGACTCCACCACTTAAGGAAGGAGGACGTGACGTCTGGGAACCTTTGGCCTGTTGTCGCTTAAGAGGGGTCCCGTCGGAATGATCAGCCCGGGACCTCTTCGTGTCACCACCGGAAGGAGTGCCATCTCCAGAAGCAGGAGCTGCAGGCACCCTGGATCCCTGACTTGGCACAGATGCCGCCACAGGAGGAGATCGAGCACGTTTCTTCTCTGGGGGCGGGTTGGAAGCCATGGCGAGGGAGGGCTCAAAGACAAGAAGACAAAGGCACAAGAGTCCAAGGAAAAGCGCTGGGAAGTGCGAAGGGAAGCCACAATGCGGGTAAGATCCCCTTTTAAAACTTCCCAAATGCGATTCCAAACGACTCAAAACTCTTCGAATACACCGCATCGGCAACCGCATCGGCTCCAAGACCGAACGCCGATGACAGGTGGGTCGAAGCCGCCCAGCTGAAGCGGTGGGTCAAGGAGTCAGTCTCCCAAGAAGACGAGCCGGTAAGGTGCTTCGGCGGTTCTCGAAGAAAGCGCCGCAACGTGCAGAAGTGGCAGCCTTGGGAACCGCCGCAGTAAAAGCAACCATCAAGTGGGCGCACGCTCCTACGATCCCGCGACTGTTCGTGCTCCGGCAGCGGTCAATGCGGGACTTAGAGAAAGTGCGCGGAACAGAAGAGACGGAGGCCCCACCTCGGGCTCGCTATCTCTCCCGAGATGGGCCCGGGGGCCACTGTCGGTACCCGCGATATGGGGTACCCCCGCGCACAGGGGAAAATGCCTAAGGATCTCGCCCTTCTCCGTAGGGAGAGCTCCGAAGGCGCCACGTGTCCAGCGGGGCCGGACCTCCCTCTCCTCAGAGGAGAGCTCCGGGCTCGCTACGTGGCCAGCGGCAGTCGGACCTCCCCCCTCCGTGGGGACAGCTCCGAAGGCGTCACGTGTCCAGCGGGGCCGGACCTCCCCCCACCACAGAGGAGAGCTCCGGGCCCGCCACGTGGCCGACTGAAGCCGGACCTCCCCCCTCCGTGGGGAGAGGTCCGAAGGCTCCACGTGTCCCGTGGGGCCGGACCTCCCCCTCCTCAGAGGGGAGCTCCAGGCCAGCCACGTGTCCAGCGGGACGGCGCTGCCTGCCCCCGCGCGGTAGGCAGCAGGCGTAAAGGCGCACCATACCTTGCCCGTACAAGGTATTCAAGGCCCGTGCCTTCCCAAGACGCGGGGCACGCCTCTGTTAGGTGCCGTTGCGCCCAGTCCCATCACAGACTGGCGCACAGTGTCAGAACCTGCCAGCCAATAAACACAGCGACAAGACATCCCCTGCCGCCCCCGCCGTCATCAACCACTATGGATAGCTTGCGGCATGGGCAGGGCGGCAGAACGAAGACTCGGAAGCCTTCGCCAGAGACAACCACCTACATAACTGTGGATACTATAGTCGGCAGGAAATCTCCTCGGGACCAACTGTCGAGCCCCGGGCCCCCCTTGTAAGCCACACGAGTCTTGGACTATAAAAGGCTCGGGTAGGCAACGCTAGCAAGGGTTCGCACTCCAGCAACTCACACCCTAGGCATAATTCATCCTCAAGCTCAGGACTCCGGTGCTGAGCAACAAGCAATACAGCGAGCACCTCTGCTCACCGTGGACGTAGGGTTTTACGCTCCGGCGGCCCGAACCACGTAAAACTCGCCGTGTCAAGCTCCTCCCTCACTCGTCCCTTACGCTTTAGCTCTCCGTAAGTGACTAGCCCCTCCGAAAAAGAACCTCCGCGGGCTGCCCAGAGCAGGTCCGGGGGAAGTGTCGACCACACACTTCGACAACGTCGATGTCGATTCGAAGGTTCGATGTCGTGGAGTGCCCGTGGTCGAGAGTTCCCTAAATGTAGAGCAGGATGCGCTTGACCGCTGTTAAGTGGGGCTTCCGAGGATTGTGCATGTAGAGGCAGACATGCTGAACTACGTAAGAGATATCAGGCCTGGTGAAGGTGAGGTACTGTAGGGTGCCGACCAGATTGCGGTAGTGGGTGACGTCTTTCACAGGAGCAGCATCGGAGCAATCGGAGATCTTGGCTAGGTGTCGATATGCATGGAGATGGGCTTGTAGTCAGTCATGCTAGCCCGCTCGACGATGTCGCGGGCGTAGGTCTGTTGGGAGAAGAAGAGTTCACAAGACTTCCGAGTCATAGAGACTCTTAGGAAGTGGTGGAGGGCGCCCATGTCCTTCATGGAGAACTCTTGCTGAATAGCTGCAATGATATGATGAAGCAAGGCCGATCTGGAGGCAGTTAGCACAATGTCAGCAGTAGACGAAAAATGAGGTGTCGGGCTTGGCCTCCACGAAGCCAAGTGACAGTAGAAAAGTGGTGAACCGACTGTACAAGGATCGGAGGGCTGCTTAAGTACATAGAGGGACTTGTTGAGGCGACAGACCATGTTAGACTGAGTGTGGTCGACGGAGTCTGTGGGCTGACCGCAAAAGACCGTCTCGTACAGTGTACCATGAAGGAATGCATTCTTGACGTCGAGCTAGCGAGCCGGCCAATTCTGCGAGAGAGCGAGTGAGAGGAAGGTGTGGACTGTGGCCGACTTGACAACCGGGCTGAAAGTCTCGTCGTAGTCGACGCCGGGCTGCTGGGTGAGGCCGTGGAGGACCCAACGAGCCTTGTACCACTCCAGGGTACCGTCTACGTTGAGCTTGTGCTTGAAGATCCGTTTGCCGGTAGCAACGTTGAAACCAGGTGGACGAGGCGCCAAGTCCCAAGTGTGGTTGGTCATCAAAGCTTTGTACTAGTCCTCCGTGGCGCACCACCAGTTGGGGTCGGCGAGGGCGGCGCGACAAGAAGTGGGTACCGGGGAGAGAGTAGTGGGTGATGTCAGGAGAGCGGAGGCAGGCTGTTGGTACCCCTGCTTCCCTCGGGTGGCCATGCTTTGTTGGTTGATCACCTTAGCAATCAGGACAACGCCCTTGGGGGGACGCGCGTCTGCTGGCCGGACGGTGCCGAACAGGAGTTGTCGGACCTCTAGTAGCACAAGCGGGGGGGGGGGGGTGCTGTGCTTGGACGTCACGTGTAGACCTAGAGTTTGGAGGCGGGTGGTGCCGCTGTTGAGGTGCTCACCGGCCTGGCGTTTGACGCCGGTGAGCTCAGCAGGGGGCCAAACCCCGGCGGCGGACCGGAGGGTGGTGAGGCGCGACGCGAAGACCTGAGGTTTGGTGGCGACGCTAGAGAGGGGGACCAGTGGCTGGCCGGAAGTCGAGGGCAGGGGGAGTGGCCTTGTCCCATAGGCGCAGCCGCGGATTGAGGCGGGCGCGACCCAAGCGCCAGGGTGGCAGCGTCGCTCGAGGAAGAGGCCTGCGTAGAGAGGCGCGCGGCGCCGCCGGAGGGTGAGACCGACACTGGACTGGGGGTGTTTGTGCGCCGTGGTGTGGATCCCCGGGGTACCTGCGATAGTGAGTGGAGTCCTAATAGTGGGATCCTACTCAAACAAAAAGTGTAAATCATCATTTGTAGAGGTGGGCGAGGCCGCGAAAGGGAAGTCGACCTCATCAAACACAACATGCCAGGAGATGACGATGTGGTTTGTGGAGAGATCAAGGCAGTGATACCCTTTGTGATCGGAAGAGTAGCCAAGGAAGACTCATCGGGGCGGTGGCGGACATGTTGGGATAGCAAGCACACCCAAAGGCCCGTAGATGCTCGTAGGAGGGAGGTGTGCCATATAGGGTAGTGTGTGGGCATGATGCGGCTACGGCTTTGGTGGGTAATCGGTTGAGGAGGTAGGTGGCAGTGTGAAGACCTCGACCCAATACCTAGCAGGGAGTAACGCCTGAAAGAGCAAGCGGCGGATGATGTTAGTGGAACGAATAATGCGTTCGGCGTTAACATTCTGTGGGGAGGTACAGGGGCAATTACATGCAGAGGGTGACGCCATGAGTGAGAAGGAAGGTCCGTGTGGATGCATTGTCGAATTTCTCCCGTTGTCGCACTGGAGGCTTTTGGTGGTGCACCCAAACTGAGTGGACACAAAAGAGTGTGGAGGCGGCCGGTGCCACTGTTGAGGTGTTCACCGGCCTGGCGTGGGACGCCGACGAGCTCAGCAGGGGGCCAAACCCCGACGGCGGACCGGAGGGGTGCGAGGCGCGTCAGGGAGACCTGAGTCTGGTGGCACCGCTGGAGAGGGGGACCAGTGGCTGGCCAGGAAGCCGAGGGTAGGGGAGTGGCCATGTCCCGTAGGCGCAGCCGTGGACTGAGGCGGGTGCGACCCAAGCGCCGGGGTGGAAGCGTCGCTCGAGGAAGAGGCCTGTGCAGGGAGTCGCGCGGCGCCACCGGAGGGTGAGACCGGCGCTGGACTGGGGGCGTTGGAGTTGTGTGCCGTGGTGTGGACCCCCGGGGCACGTGCAATAGTGAGTGGAGTCCTAATAGCGGGCTCCTACTCAAACAAAAAGTGTAAATCATCATTTGTAGAGGTGGGCGAGGCCGCAAAAGGTAAGTCGGCCTCATCAAACACAACATGTCAGGAGATGGAGATGACGATGCGGTTTGTGGAGAGATGAAGGCAGTGATACCCCTTGTGATTGGAAGAGTAGCCAAGGAAGACTCATCAGGGCGGTGGCGGACATGTTGGGATAGCAAATGCACCCAAAGATCCGTAGATGCTCGTAGGAGGGAGTTGTGCCATACAGGGTAGTGTGTAGGCATGATGCGGCTATGGCCTTGGTGGGTAAATCGGTTGAGGAGGTAGGTGGCAGTGTGAAGACCCTCGACCCAATACCTAGCAGGGAGTGACGCTTGAGAGCAAACACTGGATAATGTTAGTGGAACGAATAATGCATTCGGATTTACCATTCTGTGGGGAGGTACATGGGGCAATGACATGCGGAGGGTGACACCATGAGTGAGAAGGAAGGTCCGTGTGGATGCGTTGTTGAATTTCTCCTGTTGTCGCATTGGAGGCTTTTGATGGTGTGCTCGAACTGAGTGGACACAAAAGAGAAGAAATGTGATAAAGTAGTGAAGGTGTCAGACTTGCTCCGCAAAATAAAAATTCACAAAAAATATGTAAAATCATCTAGAAGCACCAAATAATATTTATAACTCGAAATTCTTAAAACAGAAGATGTCCATACATCGCAATGCACGAGTTCTAATTTTTGTGTGGTGTGGGATGAAGATAATCAAATGACAACCTAATGTGGTGACCAAGGTGGCATGCATGGCAGAGCGAGGGGTCAACACCTTTATTATAATTGATAGCGGAAAACAAGCCACTTTGGATAACACGTCCGAGTCGGGGTGACCAAGACGATGATGCCACGTGGAGGATGACATGACGGTCAATGCACGAGCGCGAGGTGATCCAATCCAGGATGGGAGGCGCAAGGTGTAGAGCAGACTGTCACTATTACACCTGACGATCACGTTCCTGGTAGTCAGATAATACCAAACAGGTCAAACTCATGGATTAAAGATTATCAATGGTGAAATGTCGAATAGAAAGAAGGTTAGCAATGAATTTTAGGGGTGAATAAAATATTGTTAAGGTAGAATGGGCTGGGAAGAACCGAGTCTCCTACTGAGGAGACGGACAGAATGGACCTGTTGCTGACAACGATAGAAGGAGATGTAGAGTTGGGTGCGCAAAAAATAGAAATTTTACCGGGATCGGACGTGGCTATGGTTGGACGCGTCGGAGTCGGTCACCCAGTCGGTCACCGCAGGAGGGGGGTTTCAACGACATCGTGCTAAAGAGTTAGCCAACGACTGTTGGTCCCCAAAGCCCGTCCACGACATCCATGGCTGCGACGCTGGCTGTTGTGGTGGGGGCGCCGGGATCGGCGTGAGTGGCGGCGTGAAGGGGGGCCCACTTTGCTGCCGGGGGGCGCTGCCGACGCCTGGGGCGGTGAAGAAAGCCGTCTACTAAGGGTGTGGCTGCTGGACCCTCCCGTTCGCCGGGCCGGGCCACATGGTGATGTGGCCGGTGCAAGGGTTGTAGAAGGAGGGCCAAGTGCCCTTGGCCGCTGCCAGTGGAGGAGTTGCCACCGTGGCCACGGCTGCTGCCGCCGCGTCAATGGCCACACCCTTTGCCACGACCGCCTGAGTTGGTGTTGGGCGTGGCGGGCTGACTAGCAGGTGGGGTGGCGTCGGGGTTCATGGGTGTCGTACCCTTGCTGCTGGTTGGAGGAAGAGCAGTAGAACACAGTTTCCATGCCGGCGCGTCTCCGAGGAGTCGAGAATGATCTCCTCAAAGAGTAGATCATTCCGAACGTCGTGGAAGGAGGGAAAGGGCACGAGGAAGCAAATGTTTGAATAGCCGCTGCTTGGGCATGGAGGTTGGCGACCTCGATTTCCTCGACGACGTTGCTTCTCGCCGGTAGTAGACTGGTCGACGTCGTCCATGGTCAGCGTGGCCACCTTTTCGGCGGTGGCGAGGGCGCGCTCGAGCTCGGCGAGAGCAGACTTCTCTCTCTCCCAGGCAAGGGCGGCTGCGCGCTCACGGGCGCGGGTGGCGGAGAGGACTTCGCGAGCCTTGGCCAAGGCTGCCGCCAGTTCGGCCTGGTCCTTCTCTCTTGGCTGCTTCGGCTGTCGCGGCAGCCGCAACCGCCTTCTTCTCTTGCAACTGCAGGGTGTTAGCAGGGGTGCCTGGCATGGCCGGCTAGAAGGAGAGCCGGTCGGGTGGGAGAGAGAGGAGAAAAAAAGGAAGGTGTCTCTTGATACCATGATAGAAAGTATATAAGGTGTACTGCCGACGAATGGAATGGATTGATATTATGGAGGAGGTACATATTATGCACCCCAATGTGCTGGCCGTAATCACAACACTGATGGCCCCCTAATAACAGCCTCTAATGACAGCACTAATGGCCCCTAATAACAGCACTAATGACCTCTAATAACAGCAGTAATGAGGTCTAATGACAGCACTAATGAGACCTAAATACAGAACATTCTAGCACTCAACGTAAAAGACAAAACTTTAAACTATTTTTCTGACATATGGTATGTTGTAACTTATAATTTTATAGAATTTCACCCTCAAATATGATATATACATAGAGAAAAAAATCTCACAAGATGGTGAATCGAACTAATCTAAATAGTTTAGGGGAGTAAATTAGACTAAATTTATGTTATGGGGTGAAGTGTACAACAGTGATACTTGAGGGTAGTAAAACGGATTTTTTTCTTTCTAAAATAGTAAAATAGGAATTCTCAATTCCTGTTTACCAGTTTTTCTGAGCCTGTTCTGAGTCAGGGTCTCACCAACTTTTCTTATGTAGCTTTTTGGAAGGAAGATCCCCAATTGCCACTTCTAAGAGCAATAAACTTTTTTGAGCTCGTAAATTGTCATGTTCATAATTATCTCTCCATCATAACTGTTTATTTTTCCATGTCTTGTGCTGTGCATGGTTTTCAAGTTATCACTTAGGTACAGGACACTCATGGAGTTGGGCATTGCTGACTGCCTACAGTGAGGGAGGAGAGATAGCAGAGGAGAAGCAAGAGGGTAACTGCCCAGCAAGGCCAACCTTAGAATTAGATTAGCAAAAAATGATTCATTCATTAACAGGCTGTCAAGGAGGGTACATATATAGGGGCACACAGCTTAAGGGCCAAGTAAATCGTAATACAAAAGACTAAACTGCCCCCTAATACATGTACAGTCCAACCCCCCCCCCCCTCCCGCGTAGTCCAACATCTAGCCGCGACAGATGTTGAGACTGGACCAAAACTCGGTGAACACCGTCGAAGGGAGTCTCTTGGTGAAGATGTCGGCGAACTGCGACGACGTCGGAACGTGCAAGACTCGCACACCTCCCCGAGAGCCACCCGCTCACGAACGAAGTGAAGGTCGATCTCTACGTGCTTCGTGCGCTGATGCTGCACGGGTTGGTGGAGAGGTAGACGGCGCTGACGTTGTCCGCAGTAGACCAACGTACTCCGGGCGAGGGGGGAGTGTAGCTCCTGAAGCCAGGAGGACTCGGCCACACCGTTGGCACGGCGCGGTATTTTCGCCTCGGCACTCGAGCGGGACACCACGTGCTGCCGCTTCGAGAACCAGGAGACGAGGTTGCCGCCCAGGAAGACGGCGTAGCCGGAGGTGGACCGGCGGGTGTCCGGGCAACCCGCCCAGTCAGCGTCGGTGTAGACACACAACCAGCTTGGAGGTAGAGTCGCGTCGTAGAAGAAGGCCGTAGTCGTGGGTACCACACAGGTACCGAAGGATCCGCTTCACCGCTGTGAGGTGCGGCTCCCGCGGGATCATGCATGTGAAGACACACCTAACTGAAACCGCGTAGGAGATGTCCGGCCTGGTGAAGGTGAGGTACGTGCAGCGAGCACCTGCAAGACTCCTGTAAGTGGCCGGGGTCGGCGACCGGGGGCCGTCGCCGTCGGCCGAAGACACCTTCGCTTGGGTGTCCATTGGGAGTGGGAGCACGGCTTGCAAATCAGCCATGCCCGCTCGCTCGAGAATATCCAGGCAGTACTGGCGCTGGTGGAGGAATAGAGCACCCGGGCGGTGCTCGACTGCAACACCTAGGAAGTGGTAGAGCTGGCCGAGATCCTTCATCGCGAACTCGCGCTGCAGCGCGGAGATCGTGCGCTGGAGAAGAGCCGGGCTGGACGCCGGTGAGGACAATATCGTCCACGTACAGGAGGAGGTAGACAGTGTCATCCTCACGCCTGTAGACGAAGAGCGAAGTGTCCGACTTGGCCTCGACGAAGCCGAGCGAGGCCAGGAAGGAAGCGAACCGGCTATACCAGGCCCGAGGCGCTGCTTCAGTCCGTACAGGGACTTTTTCAGCCGGCAGACCATGACTGGGACGTGCTGAATCAACGAACCGTGTCGGCTGACTGCAGTACACAGTCTCCGTCAACGTCCCGTGGAGGAAGGCGTTCTTGACGTCTAGCTGGTGGAGAGGCCACGAACGCGACAGAGC
Organism: Neostapfia colusana; assembly: GCA_030760725.1. NCBI lineage: Eukaryota > Viridiplantae > Streptophyta > Magnoliopsida > Poales > Poaceae > Neostapfia > Neostapfia colusana. Next base: position 16,040,592 of record JASWHV010000017.1, on the reverse strand, counting down.
CAGCGACAGAACAGTGCGAACCGTCGCGGCTTCACCACCGGGCTGAAAGTCTCGTCGTAGTCGACGTCGGGACGCTGCGTGAAACCGCGAAGCACCCACCGTGCCTTATACCTCTCAAGAGACCCATCCGCCTTCCTCTTATGCGTGAACACCCACTTGCCCGTGACAACATTGCCACGACCAGGACGGGGAACCAGGTTCGGTTGGTTAGCAAGGCCGCATACTCTTCTTCCATAGCCCGACGCCAGTGAGGATCGGCGAGGGCGCTACGGACAGAAGAGGGGATAAGCGAGATGGGTGACGAGGTAGGCGGTGGGGGGGTCGACGACGAGAGGATGACCCCGGAGAAACGCTCCACCGGCCGGAGAACCCCAGCGGCCCGTCGGGTCACCATCGGCTGAACGTGACGGGGGTCCCGATGGAGCAGTGGAGGGTGGTACACCGGAGGCTCGGGGCAGGAAGTGGCTGGAGCACCAACCCGCGCGCGTCGCTTGTAGACAAGAGCGGGGTCGGCGTACCGCGTCACAGGAGCCGCACGCAGTGCAGTAGTCGAAGTCGGGGACGTCGAGGCCGCGCACGGCGCGACTGCTGGTGTCGGGGACGCCGAGGCCGCACTCGGCGCAGCAGGCATCTGCAGAGACTCCGGAACCACGCTCGGCGCAATAGGCGTCGTCGGGGCCGCGCGTGGCGCAGCGTGCGACGCCGGGGACACTGGTGCCGCGCGTGGCGCAGCAAGTAGCGTCAGGGACGTCGGGGCCGCGCGTGGCACAGCAGGTGGCGTCAGGAACGTCGGTGCCATGTAAGGCACAACAAATGGCGTGGAAGACGCCGAAGCTGCGCGTGGCGCAACGGGAGGGTAACCTGCAAGAGGTAAAAGACAGGGTCGCGATACAGGAGCGGCCTCGGGGTTAGTGGAGAAGAGGGAATCCAACTCAGCGACGGAATCAGAAGACAAGGTGGAAAAGGGAAAGGAAGACTTGTCGAAGACGACGTGTCGGGAGATCAAGATACGACGGGTGTAGGGTCAAGGCACCGGTACCCCTTGTGGTCAGGGGAGTATCCAAGGAAAACACACCGGGTCGAGCGAGGCGCAAGCTTATGGGGAGCCGTGGCGGAGAGGTTAGGGTAGCAAGTGCACCCGAACACTCGAAGGTGGTCGTAGAGAGGAGGGGTGCCGAACAAAGCGAAGTGAGGGGTGGGAGCACTAATCGCCTTAGTAGGAAGGCGATTAATGAGGTAGGTGGCGGTGTGAAGTGCCTCCGCCCAGTAACGAGCAGGGGTAGTAGCCTGAAACATCAGGGAACGCATGACATCGTTGGTGGTCCGAATCATGCGCTCAGCCTTGCCGTTCTGGGGGGAAGTGTACGGGCAAGACACGCGCAACTGAACACCGCGAGAAAGCAGAAAGTCACGGAACGCGGAGTTGTCAAACTCGCGCCCGTTATCGCACTGGACCGCACGGATCGTGCGCCCAAACTGAGTGGACACCCAAGCGAAGAAGTGAGAAAGAGTGCCGAATGTATCAGACTTCTGTCGCAAGAGAAAAGTCAACGAATAGTGCGAAAAATCATCAACGACCACCAAGTAATACTTATATCCAAAAACACTGAGAATAGGTGAAGTCCAAAGATCACGGTGAATCAAATCAAAGATGTGCTCGACACGAGTGACAGAATGCGAAAAAGGAAGTCGAACGTGGCGACCCAACTGACAAGCATGGCAAAGAGACTCATGAGTACCCCGAGTACACGAAATCACTGAACTACCAGACAACTTCGACATGGCATCAACACCAGGGTGGCCAAGCCGACGATGCCAAATGGTCGAAGAAGCTGTCGTAGTCAGGGCAAGAGGCGGAGTGGAAGCAGGAAGATACATCGTGTACAGGGGACCCGTACTATCACAACGAAAGAGAATGCGTCGAGTAGTAAGATCCTTCACAGTTACACCATAAGGATCAAACTCAAGGGAAACATGGTTGTCAGTAGTAAAACGATGAACCGAAAGAAGGTGCTGAATGATGTAAGGAGCAACAAGAACAACACGTAGCTGAAACGAATCCGACGAACCCGAGTTACCTACTGAGGTGATTGGAAGGGCCGTTCCATTCCCAACAACGATAGATAAGGATTAGAGGGACGGGAAGGGCGTGTAGAGGAGAGGATACCGACGTCAGGGGTATTGTGGTACGAGGCTCCGGAGTCCACCACCCAGTCAGGGCCAGACGGCGTGAGACCCCGCAGGTAGATCGACGGTGTAGAACGGGTCGCGACATGCCCCGGTGGTGGCGGCGCCGAGAAAGAAGACAACACGCTCGGACCCTCGACGGTGGTGCCAACCGAGTAGGCAACAGCCGATCCAGGTACATCAGCCGATGGCGGCCGAGAAGTACCTCCCAGGGCGGCAGCAGGCCAAGCGGCGCCTTCGTGGGGGGCTGCAGGACCGGCGGCCCAAGGGGCGGCTGCAGCTGCTGCGGGCCAGGCAGCTGCGCCGTCATGGGGCACTGTAGAGGCAACGGCGGCGGTCCAGGCGGCACCGTTGTGGAGGGCTGCAGGACCAGCGGCCCAAGGGGCGGCTGCAGCTGCTGCGGGCCAGGTAGCGGCCCCATCGTGGGGTGCTGCAGAGGCGACGACGGCAGGCCAAGCGGCAGCAGCGGCTCGAGGGGTGGCAGTGCTGGGGTTGCAGGAGCGCCGGCGGCCAACAGCGTGTTCGCGCCGGCGGGCGGGAGCACGGGTGCGCCAGCGGGCAGCAGCAGGGGTGCGCCGGTGGGTGGCAGCAAAGGGGCGCCAGCGTACGACGGTAGAGGCGCACAGTCCATCGGTGAGGAGAGGAGGTAGCTGCGGCCTGGCGGCGCGGCGGCGGCGCGCGAGGAGGGCGGCGCGGCAGAGAAGAGGCTTGGCGTGGATGCAGCGGAAGAGGCGGCGGCGCCGAACAGATTTGGTGCGGTACCGGTGGCGGAGGTGCTTCCGAACAGGCTCGGGGTGGTGGCCGGTGAGGAAGTCGCACCGAACAAGCCCGGGGTGGTTGCCGCGGATGAAGTCGACCCGAACAGGGTCGAGGTGGTTGCCGCGGCGGAGGTGGCGCCGAAGAGGCTCGGGGTTGTGGCGGCGGCGGTGGCACCGAACAGGCTGGGTGCGACGAGCCTGTGGCGGCCCCAAACCCAAGTAACCCTAATACAAAAGACTAAACTGCCCCTAATACATGTACAGTCCAACACTTAGCAACTTCATCCCTTCTTGCCCCCCACCCACTGACCCACCCCACCCAATCACCCCTCCCTGGCACTAGTGACTGGCGTGTTAATGTTGGAATTCCGGGCGAGGGAAACCAGGAATAATGAGGGGGTTGGTTTATTCCAAAGATTGGCTGGCTTTATATAGTAGATTAGATCCCAATTCCTTTCCATCTAGGACTCTTCTTTTCTAACGTCTAGGACTTCTTTCCTAATTTAAATGGCACCAACCTTTCTATCTCTAAAACCTACCTTATCTACTAGAGTCCTACCCCAAAACGACTCCCAAGCGCCCCCGAGCCCAACCGGCCTGCTGCACGCGCCTGGCCCATGTCTCGCGTACAACACAGGATCACCCAACAGTTAATTCCTCCAGTCGCTGCTGCTCAGTAGCTGTCATCGGAGGACGCAGCGCAGTGAGTGGCAGGAGAGAAGGGGGGGAGGGAGAGGATATCTATAGGAGGGATAACACTTGTGGGTGGGAAAGAGGGATGCATAGGACTTGAGAGGGGATATCTATTATCTACTGGAGGGGTGGGCATATATCCTTTACTATTTTATATTTTTCCTCTCTTTTTTATGCTCCTCCCTGCTGTTGCTTTACTACTGTGTCTTGCTTCACTAGTGCGTAGGTGTTGGGAAGGATATGTTGTGTCACCTCATCTTGCTATCTTAAGAAGACTTTGAATAGTTACTAGTTAGGTGTTCAAATAGCTTCCTATTCTAGTGATAGATATGTACCTAATCTTCTTCATAGCTAATATTTGTTTTTTATTTCTGTCGAAGTGTGTAGCCGACACTTCCCCGAGCCTGCTCTGGGCAGCCCGCGGAGGTTCTTTTTCGGAGGGGCTAGTCACTCACAGAGAGCTTCAGCGTTAGGGACGATTGAGGGAGAAGCTTGACACGTGGATTTTTACGTGGTTCAGGCCGCCGGAGCGTAAAACACTACGTCCACGGTGAGCAGAGTTGCTCGCTGTATTGCTTGCTGCTCAGAACCGGAGTCCTGAGCTTGAGGGTGTAAGATGTCGAATGGCTAGGGTGCGTAAGAGGCGAACCCTTGCTAGCGTTGCCTACCCGAGCCTTTTATAGTCCAAGGCTCGAGCGGCTTACAAGGTGGGCCCGGGACCCGACAGGTGGTCCCGGGGAGATTGCCTGCCATCTACCGTATCTGCAGTTACGCCGGTAGTTGTCTCTGGCGAGGGCTTCCGAGTCTTCGTTCTGCCGCCCTGCCCATGCCGCAAGCTAGTCGTAGTGGTTGATGATGGCAGAGGCGGCAGGGGATGTATTGTCACTGTGTTTATTGGCGAGCAGGCTCTGACACGGCGCGCCAGTCTACGATGTGAATGGGCGCAATGTCACCTGACAGAGGCGTGCTCCGCGTCTCTGCGTCTTGGGAAGGCGCGGGTCTTGAATACCTTGTACGAGCAAGGTATGGCGCGTCTTTACTCTTGCTGCCTACCGCGTGCGGGCAGGCAGCGCTGCTCTGCTGGCCACGTGGCGGGCTCGGAGCTCTCCTCTTAGGAGAGGGAGGTCTGGCCCCGCGGGACACGTGGAGCCTTCGGAGCTCTCCCCGTGGAGGGGGGAGGTCTGGCTTCTGCTGGCCACGTGGCGGGCCCAGAGCTCTCCTCTGAGGAGAGGGAGGTCCGGCCCCGCAGGACAAGTGGAGCCTCCGGAGCTCTCCCCGCGGAGGGGGGAGGTCCGGCTCAATTGGCCATGTGGCGGGTCCGGAGCTCTCCTCTGAGGAGAGGGAGGTCCGGCCCCGCTGGACACATGGCGCCTTCGGAGCTCTCCCTGCGGAGAAGGGCGAGGTCCTTAGGCATTTTCCCCTGTGCGCGGGGGTACCCCGTATTGAGGGTACCGACAGTGGCCCCCGGGCCCATCTCGGGGGAGATAGCGAGCCCGAGGTGGGGCCTCCGTCTCTTCCATTCCGCGCACCTTATCTAAGACCCGCATTGACAGTTGCCGGAGCACGAACAGACGCGGGATCGTGGGAGCGTGTGCCCCACTTGATGGCTGCTTTTACTGCGGCGGTTCCCAAGGCTGCCACTTCTGCACGTCGCAGCGCTTTTTCGGGAACCGCCGAAGCGTCTTGCCGGCTCATCTCCTTGGGAGACTGACTTCTTGGCCCACCGCTTCAGCTGGACGACTTGGGTCCACTTGTCATCGACGCTTGGTCTTGGAGCCGAAGCGGTTGCCCAAGCGGCGTATTCGAAGAGTTTCGAATCGCTTTGAATCGCACCTGGGAAGTTTTAAAAGGGGATCTTACCCGCATCGCGGCTTCCCTTCGCACTTCCCAGTGCTTGCGTCTTCCTTGAGTTCTTGCGCCCTTGTCTTCCTTGTCCTTGAGCTTTCTCCTGCCATGGCTTCCAACCCGCCTCCGGAGAAGAAGCGCGCCCGGTCTCCTCCGGCGGCGGCGTTCGCGCCGAGTCAGGGATCCAGGGCGCCTGCGCGCCCTGCTTCTGGAGATGGCGCCCCGTCCGGTGGCGACCCCAAGAGGCCTCGGGCTCATCATCCCGACAGGACTCCTCTTGAGCGACGACGGACTGAAAGTTCCCGGGCGTCGCGTCCTCCCTCCTCAGGCGGTGGAGCCTCGAGGGAAAGTGCTGGTGCGTCGATGCCCAGGGGCGAGCCAAGAGCTCAGGCGCCCCGGGCTTCAGTGGCCGGGTCGGTGTCCAGGGGGGCTTCAGAAGCACCCCCTGCTCCGCCAGCCCGGGCGACTGCGGGGCAGCCGTCGGTGGCGACGGCGGGCTCTAGTGGACCTACCCCGGCTCGGAAGCCGGGGTTCAGAGCCCGTTGGAGCGCTCGTGTCTCTCGGTAAGCGACGCCTACCGGATTCTAGAGCCTGTGTTGTCTTCTTTTCTCAACTCAGGAGTTTCCCATGTTTGTAGGGACTCCCCGAGTGCCGGTAACGCTCCCGTTTCCCGGCCATCCCCGACTGACGGGGGATCCGCGCCGCAACGCTCGAAAGCCAAAACGGTCGCAGCGGCCCCCAAGCCAGTGCAAGTTCCTTCTGCGCCGGTCAGCCCGGCTCCTGCGGCAGCGGCAACTCCTCCCACTCGTCCCTCTTCACCGGCTCGGGAGCCGGCTGTCGCTGAGGGTTCGGCGGGACCAGCTGTCGATGTCCCGCCCCCTGTTGCCGGAGCGGAAGAAACTGCCACGGGCCTTTCGGTGGGCAGCGAACCAGGGCGCACCGGGAGCGAGCCCGTCCCAGTACCGGCTTCTCCTGATCGGCGCCTTATCCTGGTTGCCGGAGCGTCGACTTCTCCCGAAGACGACGTGATGGAGGAGGTCGGGGGCGCCGCTCCAGCCTCTGCCGCCCCGCTGCCCCTGGCAGATGCCTTCGTGCTCGTCCAGACGAGCGTCCGGTAGGTCTTGGCCGCGCTTGGTCGCGAGCGGGAGGAGCGGGTAGGTGAGAGGGATCGCCTCCTCAGCTGGGGGCGCCTTTTGAGGGAGCGGACCGAGGAGGTCAAGGGGGAGCTCGACTCCAGGCGGGCGTCACTCGATGTCATGGAGGCACTCCTCGACCGTCAGAAGAGGGCCGTCGACCGTCTGGACTCCGAGACGCGGCGGCTCCACAAGGAGGCCCTCGAGGCGCATGCCCGGGCGGAGGAGAACTTCTCTGCTCTGGAGGAGGTGTGGCAGAGGCTGGCGCGCCGTCGCGGACCAGGAGCGCTCCGTGGCGGCCGAGGCGGAGAAAGTCGCCGCGCGGCTGGCGGCGGGCGAGGGCGACCTGCGAGCCCGTGCTACGGAGCTAGAGACCCGGAAGGCAGACCTTGCCACGAGGGGGGGAGCAGGTCTCCCGGGAGCGCTAGGCGATCCTGGATCGGGAGCTGGCAGCCGACTTCCGGGATTCAGAGTTGGAGCGGCTTGCCCAGACTCTCCATCTTCGGGAAAGCTCTCTGGCAGCCAAGGAGAAGGAATTCTCTGAGGGGAGCCTCGACGCCTTGTTGGCAGCCCGCCGCGAGGTGGAGGAGCTCTTGGCCTCGCGGTCCTCCGAGGCCCGTGCGGTCTCGAGCTTCGTCGACTAGGCAGGGTCCGCCCTGGTCCCCCTTGGCTTCAGCCCGGTGAAGACAGCAGCCCCTGCGCTGAAGGTGGCCGAAGTGATCCCCGCGCTCGAGTCTATCGACGCCAAGCTGAACAGGCTAGATGCGGTGGTCGCCGGTGAACTCGAGGCGGAGGGACGGGGCCTGGCGATGGAGGTTGCCACGCACGTGTTGGCGTGCTTCCGGAGCCGGGACCCTTCCTTCTCACTAGAGCCAGCGAGGCAGGGCCCCGCAGCGGAGCGGGAGGAAGCCGCTAGGGCCGAAGTCGGGGACGTGGCTGCTCTTGTAGCCTCTAGGTTCCGGCGCGAGCCAGGGGAACCCTAGGACTTGTATCTTTTTCTCGTTTTTTTTTTTGAGTCTGTAGTCCAGCTCATGGAGCCTTGAATGAATAAACTCTTGTTATTTTCTGTGCCTGTGTGCTTTTGTCTTCTTGGCTTGGCCTGGTCGAGTTCTTAGCTCCGCAAGGTACTCAGAGGTCTTCACCAATCTTGAAGCCTTGCCCAGACACCTTCCCCGGGTCCTTATTGTGTTAAGGGCCCCCGGAGGTCTCCGGAACTCGCCCCGTGAGAACGGGGAGGTCCGGATCTACCGACCACGGGGCGGGCTCGGAGCTCTCCTTTGAGAAGATGGAGATCCGACCCCGCTGGACATGTGGGGCCTTCGGGGCTCACCCCCGCGGAGGGGGCGAGGCTCGGCTCTGCCGGCCACGTGGCGGGCCCGGAGCTCCTCCTGAGGAGAGGGGAGCTCCGGCCCCGCTGGACACGTGGGGCCTTCGGGGCTGGCCCCTGCAGAGAGGGCGAAACCCGGATCCTCCGGTCTTGCGCTGGAGTAGTCGATGGCTTTTTGCCCCCCCCCCCCCCCCCCCCCTTCATGCGGTCCCTGTAGCTAAAACCTGGAGATCCTGCACAGAGGTAGAGGAAGCGTAATTCTCCTCGGGGGGTTCTCCCCTCCCCGTCTCTTAGTCTTATTTGGCTTACGGTCCTAGTCCGGTATACGGGGCTTGGGCAATTCTGTGCGCAAGGCGCCGGGGCTCCGGCTCCCTCCGAGGTCAGGATACGACCGTCCGGCCCCTAGTACCGGACCGTACGCCGGGGAAGCAGAGTGCACAAGCTTTGGGTACGGAACCAGGCAAAGCGGCTGTACTCCCCTGGACCTCCGAAGGGTAGGGCGCGCACGCTTTGGGTCGGAACCGCCAAAGCAGGCTACGCACCCTGGACCCCCCATGCACAGCGCAGGCCTTTCCTGGAGGTGACCAACTGGCACCGCAACACCTGACTGGGGGAGGCCCAAAAGGCCCCCTAACCATCGGCATGTGCGTCAAGCGCAACCGCCTTCGATAGGATAGCAAATGCTGACTATGAATGAGAGCGGGAAAGGGGAGCTAAATGTACGGTGAGCATACACAGAAAGTACTGTCATAGAAATTAATGCGTAATTTAGATGAGCACATAAGTGAGAGCGTGGTAGAACAGGTTTCTGTATAAATGCCCATAGGAGGAAGACAGGCTGAACATGGAGGCAACGACCCGCCCCATTAAGAAGAGAAGCAAGACTCTACGCGTTTGGGGTCGGAACCAGGCCAAGCTAGACGTAGTTCTGGACCGTCCCCTGAGGCTTAGCTGCTCCGAGCGTTGTTCCTGGAGCCTATGGGATCTATTACAGAAAGGTAAAGGCCTGTTCTACTAATGCTCAGGAGGTTGAACTTACTGTGATGTTCTGTGCTCCAAGGGTTCGGGAGCGGATCCCAACCTTGGTGGAGAGGCGTATGTACCTGGGACGGCAACTTTCGTGACTCGGAAGGGACCTTCCCGGCTGGGAGAGAGTTTATAGGTCCTTCGCGGGAAAGTGTGCGCCGTGGCACCAGGTCGCCTTTTTGTAGCTCCCAGACGCGCTTGGCCCTTTGGCGGTAGTGCTGGAGCACCAGCCGGGGCTGTGCGTTGTGGGGTGTTACTTGTAATCGTGCCTCGTCGGCGAGGTCGATACCTTCACGCTGGAGCGGGTCCTGCGCGGCTTCTCCCGGGAGCCCCGGGGTACCTTCCCTATTGGCTCAGGCCGACAAGAGGTAGGAGGACCCGGACTCTTCTTGGGAGACCCAGGACGTCTCCTTCCATTGGCTCAGGCCGACAGGAGGTTGACGGATCCTGAGCGGCCCCCGGGAGGTGAGGCCGAGGCACAGAGACGTGCACTCAGGTAGAGCTGGCCCGGTTCTGCACCGCCGGGGGCTGGTGCTTGGGCTGCTGCAACTGCTTGGAGCTTCTCCAAGGCTGATACCGCAGCAGTGCAGTCTCCACGGATCTTTTGGGGCAGTCGCGGTCGGTTATCGCCCTGACTCGTCGTCACTAGAGCTAGAGTCCTCATAGTTGTGCACCGTCTTTATGGTGCGCTGAGGCTCCTGGAACCCCACCTGGTGGCCGACGCTGTCTGGGGTGTCGACCTTCTGCTTGCCCTCCCTTTGACGGAAAGGAGGGGCATCAGCTCGCAGTTGCTTCCCCTTGCGGAAGCGCTCCGCGAGCTTCTGAATCTCCCGGCACTCAGCAGCAGTATGGTAACTGGTGTTGTGCATGGGGCATGGCTCGCCTTGGTCACCATCTGGAGCTGGTGACTGTCGCTGCCTTTTGTCGGGGCGTGGCCCCCGAGCTCCACTGGGTGCTGCTGCAGCGACGGGGGCTGTGGTCGGTGGCTTCATCTTGTCACCGCCCCGGTTCTTGATCTTCTTGCCGCTTCCGTGGGAAGCAGCGCCAGATCCGGGCTGTCCTTCTGACTCGGAGGCTGGCAGTGAGTGCCAGTTCCGCCCTTCTGCTGTCCTGGCGCACTTGTCCGCCTGGCTGAAGAGCTCTGAGACGTCGCGAACCTCTCTTGGTCGCGAGCTTCTCGAGCATCTTCTTGTCCCGTACACCCTGTCGGAACACCACCACCACAGAAGCATTTTGAATATGTGGGATGGTGTTCCGCACCTGGGAGAACCGCTGGATGAAGGAGCGCAGCGTCTCTCCAGGTTGTTGTTGGATGGCGTGGAGGTCGAGCTCCGTGCCAGGCCGGGTGTAGGAGCTGCCGAAGTTAGCAGTGAACTGCCGGCAGAGCTCTCCCTAGGAGGTTATGGAACCCTGGGGGAGGTTCATGAGCCAAGACCGGGCTGGGCCGGTCAAGGCGACGGGGAAGTAGTTGGTCATGACAGCCTCGTCCCCTCCTGCAGCAAGGATAGCGGTGGAGTAGATCTGGAGGAACTCCGCCGGGTTGACACTGCCATCGTACTTCTCGGGCAGGTGTGGTCGAAACTTGCGCGGCCACCTCGCGAAGCGAAGGTGTGGCGCTAGGGTCGCACATCCTGCTCCTGTTGTTGCAGGCATTGGTGCCGCGAACGCTTGGTTCGCTGCTGGCACTGTGTACCCCGGTATGGGCAAGGCTGCGCCATAGACCGGGGGCACCATTTGTAGGGCATATGGCTGGGGCACATGTTGCGTGGTGTATGCCTGGGGCAGAGATCGCGTGGCGAACGTCTGCGCCTCAGGCTGGGTTGAGGCAGTCGACATGCTGTCGTCGGCCTCCTGGTTGCGACGCCTTTCTCGTCGTCGCTCAATGAACACTCGGGCATCGTTCCAGCTCCGTCCTCAGGTCCACCGATGGGAGCCTGGTGGAGCGGGAATCTGCCCGTCAACCGTTGGCGTGCGCATCAGCGACACAACCGGTTGGCCGGGACGTCATCCCCGCCGAAGTCGAGGGTTTGCGGCGGCGACGACGAGACGGTCTACCTCGTGAATCCATTACTGGGTCGCTGACTGAGGCGCGTCCCCAGCAGGTGGATTGCGCAGTAGCGCTCTTACTGCAGCTAGCGCGCCCCCGTGGAAGACGCTCAGCGCTGCAGAGGATCTCACGCTCGCTGGAGCCTGCGCTGCCGGAGTCGGCTGCTGGCTTCCAGCTTGCGCCGACACACTCTGGAGAGTGTGTCAAGACGTAGTCCCTGCTAGTCACCGTTTGTCGTGAATGTGGGCGGGAAGAGATTGCCGCTGAAGGAAGCTTCGTCATCTTTGCCGGCACAAGCTCGTCGCGCAAGGGAAAAGCCCCCTACCTGGCGCGTCAAATGTCGAAGTGTGTTGCCGACACTTCCCCCGGGCCTGCTCTGGGCAGCCCGCGGAGGTTCTTTTTCTGAGGGGCTAGTCACTCACGGAGAGCTTCAGCGTTAGGGACGATTGAGGGAGAAGCTTGACATGGGGATTTTTACGTGGTTCAGGCCGCCGGAGCGTAAAATCCTACGTCCACGGTGAGCAGAGTTGCTCGATGTATTGCTTGCTGCTCAGAACCGGAGTCCTGAGCTTGAGGGTGTAAGATGTCGAATGGCTAGGGTGTGAGGGTGCGTAAGAGGCGAACCCTTGCTAACGTTGCCTACCCGAGCCTTTCATAGTCCAAGGCTCGAGCGGCTTACAAGGTGGTCCCGGGACCCGATAGGTGGTCCCGGGGAGATTGGCTGCCATCTACCGTATCTGCAGTTACACCGGTAGTTGTCTATGGCGAGGGCTTTCGAGTCTTCGTTCTGCCGCCCTGCCCATGCCGCAAGCTAGTGGTGGTTGATGATGGCAGGGGCGGCAGGGGATGTCTTGTCGCTGTGTTTATTGGCGGGCAGGCTCTGACACGTCGCGCCAGTCTGCGATGTGACTGGGCGCAACGGCACCTGACAGAGGCGTGCTCCGCATCTCCGCGCCTTGGGAAGGCGCGGGTCTTAAATACCTTGTACGAGCAAGGTATGGCGCGTCTTTACTCTTTCTGCCTACCGCGTGAGGGCAGGCAGCGTTGCTCTGCTGGCCACGTGACGGGCCCGGAGCTCTCCTCTGAGGAGAGGGAGGTCCGGCCCCGCGGGACACGTGGAGCCTTCGGAGCTCTCCCCGTGGAGGGGGGAGGTTCGGCTTCTGCTGGCCACGTGGCGGGCCCGGAGCTCTCCTCTGAGGAGAGGGAGGTCCGGCTCCGCAGGACACGTGGAGCATTCGGAGCTCTCCCCGCGGAGGGGGAAGGTCCGGCTCAATTGGCCACGTGGCGGGTCCGGAGCTCTTCTCTGAGGAGAGAGAGGTCCGGCCCCGCTGGACACATGGCGCCTTCGGAGCTCTCCCTGCGGAGAAGGGCGAGGTCCTTAGGCATTTTTCTCTGTGCGCGGGGTACCCTGTATTGAGGGTACTGACAATTTCAATTTCTATTTGCTACTGTACATGCTAATCTGGCACTATTGGTGTTGTGGACGCCTTTGTGGGCCGACACTACAGCCGGCGTAGGCCCAATAGCGCCCACAGCCCAGCCGCATGAAGCCCAGGTGCAGGAACCTCTTAGAAAGGAATAAAATAGCAGATTGATCTATTAGAGATAGGATCTGCTTTAGATGGAATAAAATAGAGAGAGAAGGAATAAAAGACAACAGATTGATCTATTAGAGATATGATCTGTTTTAGATGGAATAAAATAGAGAGATAAAAAATAAAAGATAGAGTCGGTTGGGGGGGGGGTGTCCCAACCGACCCTATCCTAGCCGCGCGGCTGCTAGGGGGCGCAGGGGTCTCTCTGCCCCTATATAAACAGCGGCAGCCCCCCCTTTGTAATTCATCCAGGAAAATAAGAATTGCCCCATTGGGTTGTTCTTCTCCTTGGGTCACCGTGGCTATGGACCCTAACCCTAGCCGCCGTGACAACTCTCCCCCGCCCCCACGCTACCCTCTACGCAGCGACCCGACATCCTCCTCGCTGCTGCTTCCGCCTCTGCGCAGCCCTAGGCGCAGCAGGAGGCCTCCTCCCCACCATGATTCACAGCAATTGGTTTTACTTGCGCTTGTGCATGTATTTACGATGTATCTGTATTTTTGTTTAGTAAGCAGTAACAACTTTTGGACATCTGATACAGATGGATTATATAAATACTTCACATCCAAGTTTTGTTGGAGGAAGCAAGATTGTTGAGCTTGCTAAGAATGAAGCTCTACCTTCCAAAACATCAACTTTATGTCGTAAGGTACTTCCATTTGCCTTACAATTAAAGGGGTTTGAATGTGGCTTGTCCATTGCAACCAAAATCGTGCACTTTGCCAAGTTCATTTCTTGTGTATGTGAATGCTGCTTTCTACTTTCTATTGCTCAGTTTAACAATTGCCAGTTGTTATAGCCCTCCTGTGGCTCTATGAAGAAAAAACTTGAAAAGAAAGAACAGACGGTTTTGCATTACTAGTTACTACCCTCAAAACCTGTGGGAGTATCACTCCTGTTTCTGTGCAATACAATTGGTGCCACGATACCAAACCTACTGCAGTACCACATATATCTATATTTCCAAATCATAGGATCACATTTAAAATATTACTTGGTGTCATTTGCACCGTTTCTAGTCCAGAGACAGCATAAGTGCTCCTTACCCGTTTTGTCTTTTGTCACTATAGGATGGTATTCTTGTTGGTTCTGATACACAGTTAACAGCTGAAAGAGTTCTAAAGTCACGTGCTATTTTTCCAAGAGATAATACCAGAGGAACACCACATGAAAAGGTTATCAGACTTTACATGTTGCTTAAGATTTTTTATGGTATGAAAATATAACATTTTTTGCCTGATTTTTGCTTTCTGCTGGACAGGGATTGCAGTCTGATACGAGCGCAGGTAATCAGCTTATCTGCAATTATGCTAACCGTGTGCTTCACCTGCATCTTTTTCCATTATACATTTATGTAAATCACAATTTTATCTTAGTATTGATGCTCAGGAATCTCTTAACGATTTTGGTATAATCTTACTAGCGGTCAACCATATATATTTTTAAGAGTAACTATGTGCTACGCTCTGTACTCTGTGCTAGAGGGTTTGAGTTCTTTGCAATGTGGCTAAATTTGATATGCATTCTGAGACTGAGTTATCTTGCTGTTGAAAATGATCTAAATTTGATAGAACTAATCCTCTATATGTCCATTGCGAACTCAAGAATGACACATTGCTGGAAACAACATGATGCTTGTTAGCCATTTTCCATATGTCCAGAAGTGGTAATGCCAATGCATTCCACGTTTGTTTGTTTCCCTATTAGTGGACTGCATTACTAAATTTTGAACGAATCATTCTTTTTCTTCTGCTCGAATAAAATGGCACGGGATAGATAACAGTAGCTGCAGTAGGCATCACTGAAACCTTTTTGAAGCTCAAACATGAGTGTATTTTGTTTTTAGCCTCATCTAGATTTAACATTCAATCAGTTACTGGTGGTACCCGACAATTAGAGGGAATAATCATCCATTAACCAGGGTAGGGTTTACATATAGGGTAGCCTCTCCTAAAATGACTATAATACCCCTGACCCCTAATACAAGCAATACTACTCTAACACCCCCCGCAGTCCCAACATCTAGCTACGACAGATGTTGAGACTGGACTGAAACCCTGAGAACACCGACGAATAAAGGCCATTCGTGAAGATGTCGGTGAACTGCGACGATGTCGGAAGATGGAGAACTCGGACCTTGTCAAGAGCAACTCGCTCACGAACGAAGTGGAGGTTGGTCTCCACATGTTTCGTGCGCTGATGTTGGACGGGGTTGGTGGAGAGGTAGATTGTGCTGACATTGTCGCAGTAGACCAATGTGCTCTGGGTGGGGAGAGTGAAGCTCGTGAAGCAGCTGTTGGAGCCAGAAGGCATCAGCCACACCGTTGGTCACGGTGCGGTACTCTGCCTCAGCACTCGAGCGGGACACCAAGTGCTGCCTCTTCGAGGACCTGAGACGAGGTTGTCAGCCAGGAAGAAGACATAGCCGGAGGTGGACCGGCGTGTGTTTGAGCCGCCCAGTCAACACCGGTGTAGACGACCAACTCAGATGCCGAGTCACGACGAAGGAGAAGTCCATAGTCGAGGGTGCCTCGCAGGTACCGGAGAATCCGCTTCACAGCGGTGAGGTGCGGCTCCTATGGATCATGTGGAGGCACACCTGCTGAACCGCATAGGAGATATCCGACCTGGTGAAGGTGAGCTACTGGAGGGCATCTGCAAGATTCCTGTAAGTAGTGGGATCGCTGACAGGAGTCCCATCGGCAGAGGAGACATTGGCGTGGATATCCACCAGAGTAAAGCACGGCTTGCAATCAGCCATGCCTGCTCGTTGAAGGACATCCAGGCAATATTGTCGCTGCTGAAGAAACAATCCATTAGGTCGGTGCTCGACTACAACACCCAGGAAGTGGTGAAGCGGACCCAGGTCCTTCATAGAGAACTCTCTGCAAAGCAGAGATGGTGCGTCGTAGGAGAGTTGTACTGGGCGCCGTGAGGACAATGTCATCGACGTATAGGAGGCGGTACACAGTATCACCCTCATGTTGATAGACAAAGAGCGAAGTGTCCGACTTGGCCTCTGCAAAGCCAAGTGACACCAGGAAGGAGGCAAACCGGCTATACCAAGCTCAGGGTGCCTGCTTCAGACTATACAGGGACTTGTTCAGCTTGCAGACCATGTCTGGATGAGCTGAATTAACGAACCCTGTTGGCTGACTGCAGTACATTGTCTCTGTGAGGGTGCCGAGGAAGGCGTTCTTGACGTCCAGCTCTTGGACAAGCCAAGACCGCGAGAGCCAGCGACAGAACTGTGCGAACCGTCGCTGGCTTCACCATTGGGCTGAAAGTCTCGTCGTAGTCAACTCCAGGGCGCTGTGTGAAACCCCGAAGTACCCACCGAGCCTTGTACCTCTCCAGGGAGCCATTCACCTTCTTATGCGTGAACACCCACTTGCCCATGACAGCATTGCCATGACTAGGACGTGGCACCAAGTCCCACGTCCGGTTGGCAAGCAGAGCCGCATACTCATAGTCCTCTTCCATAGCGCGATGCCAATGAGGATCAACGAGAGCGCTACAGACAAAAGATGGTATAGGCGAGATGGAAGAGGAGGTTGTAGATGGAGAAGTCGTCGACAAGAGGACAACGCCCGAGAACCGCTCAACAGGCCGAAGGACCCCGACAGCCCGTCGAGTCACCATAGGATGGACGTGACGAGGGTCCCAGTGGTGCAGGGGAGGGTGGTAGACCGGGCGCTCGGTGCGAGAGGAGGCTGGAGCACCAACTCGTGCTCGTCGCTGATAGACAAGAGTGGGGTTGGCGTAGCGAGGCACCGAGGCCGCGCGAGGCACGACGGGCGACGGCGGGGACACCGGGACCGCGCGTGGCACCGCAGATGACGTCGGGGACGTCGGGGCCGCGCGTGGCGCAGCAGGCGGCGTCGAGGATGCGAGGCCACGCGTGGCGCAACAGGCGGCGTCGGGGCCGCACGTGGCGCAGAGGGTGGCGTCGGGGACGCCGGAGCCGCGCGTGACGCAACAGGAGGTGTCGGAGGCGCCGGGGCCGTGCGGGGCACAGCAGGCAGCGTCGGAGACGCTGGGATTGCGTGTGGCGCAACAGGGGGCGTAAGGAACGCCGGGGGCTCACGTGGCGCAGCAGGGGACACCAGGGCCGCACGAGGCGCAGCAGGTGGTGTCGAGGACATCAGATCCGCGCGCGGTGCAGTTGGTGGTGTTAGAGACGTCGGGGCCACGCTTGGCGCGGCGGGTGTCTGACCTGCAGGAGGAAAAGGCCAAGGTAGCTGTATAGGAGCAACCTCAGGGTAAGTAGGAAAAAGAGAATCTAGCTCAGTGGCAGAGCCAAAGGAGGAAGTGGAAAAGGGAAAGGAGGACTCGTCGAAGACGACGTGTCGGGAGACCAAGACACGGTGTGTAGTAAGATCAAGGCACCGGTACCCCTTATGATCAGGGGAGTACCCAAGGAAGATACACCGAGTCAAGCGAGGTGCAAGCTTATGTGGGGCCGTAGCTGAGAGGTTAGGGTAGCATGCGCACCCGAAATCTCGAAGGTGGTCGTAAAGAGGAGTGGTGCCAAATAAGGTAAGTGAGGAATGAGAGCACTAATTGCCTTAGTGGGGAGGCGATTAATGAGGAAGGTGGCGGTGTGAAGAGTCTCTGCCTTGTATCGAGCAGAGGTGGAGGCCTGGAACATCAGAGAGCGCATGACATCGTTGGTGTTGTGAATCATGCGCTCCGTGTTGCTGTTCTGAGGAGAGGTGTACGGGCAAGACATGCGCAACTAGACACCGTGAGAAAGAGGGAAGACACGGAAGGCAGAGTTGTCAAACTCGCGCCCGTTATCACCTTGGACAACCCTGATAGTGCGCCCGAACTGAGTGGACACCCAAGCGAAGAAGTGAGAGAGAGTGACGAACGTATCAGACTTCAGACGCAAGGGAAAAGTCTAAGAATAGTGAGAAAAATCATCAAGCACCACCAAATAGTATTTATATCCTAAAATTTTGAGAACAGGTGATGTCCAAAGATCACAGTGAATGATATCAAAAATCTGCTCAACATGAGTGACAGAGCTCGGAAACGGAAGCCGAACATGGCTACCAAGCTGACAACCATGACACAAAGACTCATGTGTGCCTCTAGTACATGAAATCACTGAGCTACTAGACAACTTAGACATGACATCTACACCAGGATGGCCAAGTCGGCGATACCAAGTAGTGGACGAAGCTGTCGTAGTTAGCGCAAAAGACGTGGACGAAGCGGAAGCAGCAAGGCGAAGAGTGTACAGGGGCCCCGAGCTCTCACATCGGGAAAGAGAACGTCGGGTAGTAAGATCCTTCACAGATAAACCAAAAGGATCAAACTCGATAGAAACATAGTTATGAGTGGTAAAACGAAGAACAGAAAGAAGGTTCTGAAGAATGCCAGGAGCAACAAGAACATCCTTAAGCTGGAAATAACCCGGAAAACCCGAGTCACCTACTGAGGTGACAGAAAGAACAGACCTGTCGGTACCCTGCAGACCGCGTACCCCCGCGTAGTAGGTAGAGTCACCTACTGAGGTGACAGAAAGAACAGACCTGTCGGTACCCTGCAGACCGCGTACCCCCGCGTAGTAGGTAAAAGACAGCCGGGCTCCACCTCCCTGTAGAGACAGGCCCCAGCGTAGCCACGTGTCCTTGGCCCCAAGTTCAGCCCTGGGGCTGCCACGTGTGCTTTAGCTCTAGAGCTGACACGTGCCTTGGGCTCCGGTCCGACCCTCCCCGCTGAGGTGAGGTCCGGGGCTGCCATGTGTCCCCTGGCTTAGAGCCACCTCCCTTTTGAGGACAACACCGGTGCTGACACGTGCCCTGGGCTCCGGTCCGAGCCTCCCCGCGGAGGTGAGGTCTGGGGCTGCCATGTGTCCCCTGGCTCAGAGCCACCTTCCTGCCGAGGACAGCTCCAGTGCTGACACGTGCTCTGGGTTTCGGTCCGAGCCTCCCCGCTGAGGTGAGGTCCGGGGCTGCCACGTGTCCCCTGGCTCTGAGCCACCTCCCTGCTGAGGACAGCTCCGGTGCTGACACATGCCCCCCCCCCCCCCCCCCCGAGCCTCCCCGCTTAGGTGAGGTCTAGAGCTGCCACGTGTCTCTGGCTCCAAACCCGTCGATAAGAGCTCCAGAGCCGCCACATGGCCCACGATCCGTCGTGGGCCGTGGGTCGACGAAGTCAAGAAGGAAGTGCGCTGTCAGGCTTCGCATTAAAAGTTCGCGCCTTTCCCAGAAGCATGGCGCACTACACACGCCTTGGTCCTCTGCTTGTTCGCCATTACGGTGACAAGACAGGATGGCAAGGCGTGACAACATTACAGTGCCAGCACGAAGCCACCCAAGCAGGGCGAGAAGACGGTGTATTTAAACATTAACATACCTCCATTATGATTCATCCCTTTTCATGTCTCAACTAGACATTAATCAACTTTGCTCATGAATACCATCTCGTATTCACTACCATCTCACGAATACCATCTCGTATTCGCTACCATCTCACGAATACCATCTTGTATTCACTACCATTCAATTCTGTCTCATTCCGAGACCAAATCTTGTTGCCATGACTCAACAGTCATGCAACCAATCTTATCACCCGGACTCAACAGTCCCGAAAACAAAAACCATAACCAAAACCATCCAAACTAATCATGTGGGTTATCCAGGCGCTCGTGACCGTAAGCTCGGCTATCATGATAGTTTTAGACTCTGCAGAGTTTGTACCACTTTACCCACAAGTTTGTGATTTCGTCACCCGTCGGTGACTGCAGAACCTCATTATACCAGTACACAACCGTCGATGTATGGCCAAGATATCACAAAATAGCCTTTACAAAGGGGCTACTAGATGTATAGACTCACTAAGGTTTCACCGGCAGGCTAGAATCTCCAATTCTCCAACCCACGGGCCCCCTCTTGTGCCATGCAGTTCCCAGGGCAGTCCTCACTCGACTCCCATTCCCCGCGCCTTCTGATCATCTCAGATCATTAGTCTCTTAATCGTTGTCGTCAATCATCTAAAACCCACGGGGATACCTAGATACATTTACAATCTCCCCCTTTTTAGTGATTGATGACAACACATTAAGTTTCAACATAAGAGGTAAAAATTTGATTTTCATAACAAGTGTACGTATGCATAACTCCCCCTGGATGTATGCAACAGTAAAAGAGGGGAGTTGACATACACTCACATGTTATGGTGGGGTGCTTACGTGTTGTGCTCAAAAAGTGTGACAAGACAATAAAACATAGCAAAGGGCAACAATGATCAATTATAAGCATATGATCCACATAGTCTTACACAAAAGAGACACAATGCATAAAATATAGATAATCATGTCAAAGGATCTATACAAGACTAGGAGATGATAAAAAGACATCCTCTTCCATCTCTCCCCCTTTGGCATCAAGGCACCAAAAGGGAAAAAGGAAAGAAGATACGCCTAAGTCTACTCGTCATCTTCATCGACTTCTTCAAACTCGCTCTCCGTGGCCTCCGGATCATCTTCCTCGTCGTCGTCGGCGGTGGATGGAGGCACGGCCTTGGAAGAGCTTCCATCTTTCGTGAACTGGGCGAGCTCATCAGCAGTGAAATCTGGATAAGGAGTGAGCTCTCCATCACTCTCCTCGGGAGGAGACATAGGCACCTCAAGCTTGTCGCACACAACCTTGAGGTACTTCTCCTAACGTCTCTCCATGCGTCGAGTCCGGACATCCACACGCTGACAAGAGGCAAAGATCGCGTTGAAGCACTTGAAGAATCCGCTCAATGACTGCGGAGGAGGAGGTGATGAAGGAGCCACTGAGCTGGAAGGAGGTTGAGCATTCTTCCTTCTGGGAGGTTCTGGCACAATTGGGGGCATCTGAGGACGGAGCGGTCGATGAGTCACATCCTTGACGAAGACAAGCCCCGACACCTTCTCAATTAAGCACATAGTGTATGGTGCATACCCACATGAGCGGTTGGGAGTGTGAGAGATGTTGAAGATGTCGTCATAGATGTACTCAACGAGGTTGAACTTCTCTTCACCATCAATCAACAGGAGGAGATGTCTTAAGTTCCGTTGAATCACCCCTGCATCTTCATCCTTAGGGGCAATGGTTCTCCTCAGAATCCGGTTGAGGATGTTATAAAATTGCTTGATGTTCCTAGCAAGCCCAGCCTCATAGGGAACATGACTAGGATACATGTAGTCGAGCTGATCCCTATCTACTGCCTTGAGGTTGGAAATGATGATCTCATGATCCAGATGCTCCTCAAGGCCAAGTATCCGAGCAAACTTCTCATATGTGGCTGAGTACTGCTCTCCATGAGTCATCCAAGTGATCTTCTGGTCACCGTAGGTGGAGAAGTACACGGTGGTGTAGAACTGCACAATCACTTCGATGTTCCAATCATACTTGAAACTCACTATTTTCTTGATCCTATGGCGCTCTGCGGCTTCAATCACGTCATCAAAAGCTGAGTGCTTCTTTTTGGCCATGTAGGTCCAATCCACCCATTGAGCCTGAGCGACTGGAGTCTTCATCTTCAAGTATACTAGGCAGTAGTAGTCGCAATGAAAGTCACACCAAAACCTAGGATCGGTTGTGTGCTTCTCATAATCATAGACTTTGTCCATCCTCAGACTTCTCGCCTTCTCAGCACTCTTTCTTTTGAACACATTTGTTGTAGTGTTGTGCTGCCGGTTTGGATCTCTAGCAGGGGCAGCCATCTTCAGGGGACCGATGGGCTTCGGTTGCCCCTTCTCCTTGATTACAATGTCTCCTCAAGAAGTGGAGCCTTGCCTTTCCTCGGGTCACGGAGAACCCTTCCCATCGGGTTCTTTCTCCTTCTCTTTGGCCCGCTCTTTTTCTCCTAAAGTGACCAGTTTCTTCTTCTTGGGCTCTAAGGCACTAGCAGCCTGGGAGTTATGGGCTTCACGTTCGGCCCTTTTCTTCTTCCGTTGATCCGCCAAGGATTCTTCGACGGCTTTGGCAATCTGTGCCTGCTCTTCGAGACCATGTCTTTTCTTTGTCCTTGCCTCTCGAATGACGGCATCCTTAGCCGCTTGAGCTTCCTTGGTCGCCCTCTCTTCGGCAATGCGCCAATAGAGGGCTTGTCGAGCCTCCTCGGCCGCGGGATTCGCAAGAGGGGAGCCGTAGTCGAAGTCCGACATATCGCCTGAGAAACAAGAGATAAGAGGTCAAGGAAGTGGAATATTGCGAAAGAATTCACTAAAAATGGCTAAATTTGGGGTTTGTCCTGTGTAAACCGGACTTGTTCGTTAAGAGGCCGGACTAGTCCGCCCGAGAACGGACTTGTCCGCCCAGGAACCGGACTAGTCCGGGTTACACAGGAGGAACCCTAACCCTAACAATTTTTCGCAAAAAGTTTGAATCAGGTCGCAATACTCCTAGTCTACGATCACAATGACATGAGGAACAACACTTGTGAAGAGGTTTCTAGCAAAAGACCTAAGAATGAATAAAAAGAGAGAATTTTGGATAGGTCAAGAATACCTCTAAAAATCTCCAAATGCGATGAAATCGGAGGCGAAACTCGAGCAACGAAGCACGGGGAAGGATTCCCGCACTCCTTAGGACTCCAATCCGTGGATTCGAAGAGGTTCTTGGTGGAGAAAAGTGAAAATCGCCAATGGAGGGGCGGTTCCCGCTAGAGAGAGTTGAGAGTGAAGAGAGAGGGGTGGTCTGGCCGCCCCTGGGTGGTTAAGTCCAGGGCCGGACTAGTCCGGCCTGATGCACGGACAAGTCTGGTCGACGGACCAGAGCCGGACTTGTCCGGCCTCCCAGGCGGACTAGTCCGGTTTAGACTTGTCCGCTGAGAAGTCCGACCTAGACAGCCCGGACTTGTCCGGCCCATGGGGCACGTCCGGCGGCAACGCAGGACGCCCAGATGGTGGCACGACCCTGGTGGCAGCAAGACCTGGGGGCAGAGGAGGGGTCGGTAGGGGAGGCGCGCCTCGATGGATCGACGGCGGAAGGCGAGCATGAGGGGTGGAGGTGGGCGGTGCGAGCAGGAAGATAGCAGGCGGGCGGCGCGAGGGGAGGGTCGACAGCGGCGGCAACTAGGCCGGCGGCGGCACAGTTGGTAGCAGCGCGCGCCAACCCGGCGCCCGCCTACTTGAGATCGGTGGTGGCGGGAGGCGAGAAGAGGGCAGGCTGGCGGCGCGAGAGGAGGGTCGACGGCGGCGGCAGCGACTGGTGGCCATGTGGCTGGTGGTGGCGCTTGCGTCGATCCGGTGCCTGCCCGCCCGCTCGAGATCGGCTGCGGCAGGACCAAACCTGGCAGCGGCGGCGCCTCGGCGGCGTGGCTGGCCATATGGCGGCGGCGGCGGCAGCTCTGCAGAGAGAAAAGAGAGGAGAGGGAAAAGCAGTCTGATACCAAATTAGAGGGAATAATCATCCATTAACCAGGATAGGGTTTACATATAGGGTAACCTCTCCCAAAATGATTAAAATATCCCTGACCCCTAATAGAAGCAATAATACTCTAACACTGACAGCAGTAATTGTTCAGTATAGGTGTGAAATAAGGAAGGAAATTTCCCGTATCATCCAATACCGTTTTCAAAAAATTTTGAACTGTTTCCATTTATATCGGAATCGTTCGGAAATTGGTCGGGGAAATCGAAAATAGAAATTTGGAAATCGAAACGAAAACGATTTGGGCAGATTTTTGACCGAATAATCAGAATTCCGTATTTATTCAAAAATTTCTGAACAATTTTCGTTTTCAATTCTGAAACAGCAATAAGCCTTGACCCAATTCTTATGCTTAACGGCACAAGACGCTGAGAGCCCGAGACGGAAGCAGCCCTACACGGCCGTTACAGGTACATAGGGGTGATCGGGTGAGGAGCAGTGGAGCACCGAACCCTACGTGATCGCGCCGCCCTGAGCGCTATCGCCCAGGTTGCCTCGGTCCCGAGGCGGCAAGACCCTCGACGGCCGATGCGCTTGTCTAGTTGCCTTCGGTCCGTCGTCGCCCGTCGCTCTTGTCGCGCCTACAGTCTACAGTCGCCGCCTCCTTACACGGTTAAAGTTATTATCATGGTTTGCTTATAACATTTTAAATAATAATGACAATACTTTGGCCTTTGGGGTGTTGTTTCCGAAAAAAAAATCGAAACCATTCCGATATTAACATGTCTCCATTCCAATATATTTGTTTCCGATATTTTCAAAATTTCCGATATCTTATCGGTTTCCGATGGTACCGTTTCCGATTCTGAAAATTATATATGAAAATGAAAATGATTTTACTATTTTTGCGACCGTTTTCACCACTTACTTCAGTATTCAGTGTTGTCATTCTCCTACCAATGGAGATGGACATATGGTCTTTGCTTGTCTGGTTGAATTACAGTTCTTAGGTACTTTTGTTCACTTGAAAGGTACATTGACGTAATATACTTTGGTCAAGAAATCTAGAGTCGGTTCTAATGAGTAATGAGAGTGACTACCCTTGCAACTGTTTAATTATTAGTAAAAAATTATTAATACAAAAAGTCCTGGGGGAGCTCTCTCTCTCTCTCTCTCTCTGACTTTCCTCGAGCCACCATAGTGGCACAGGCTCACATTGGTCTATTAATTAATTATTGTTCCTTTTCTGTGGAGGTTGACCTTTTTCTTTCATCTGACCTTAAAAATATAGGAAGTGGTGGAAGTCAGATAGTTAACTCCCACGTTGGTGGGAATTCATCAAGCAACACAATGCCACATGTTCACATGCTAGATAAGATATCCTCAATTATTCATCTTAATGAGGTGAGTTTACTATAACATGTCTTTTTTTCAGATATGATATGTGAGTCTTTTTTTTGCGTTACATGACATGTGAGTCTAGGAAGTCAGGATTCATATATCTTTAATAATTAGTATATAACATCAGACTTTTCTACATGTCTGTACCAGCCACCTATTACCTTGAAGCCATCAGAAAACCAGCCAGAGCAGGATGCAACAGAGATAGCTATCGTGAAATTATTGATCAAATCCTACTATGATATTGTCAGAAAAAATATTGAGGATGTGGTTCCTAAGGCCGTAATGCACTTCCTGGTAGGTTTACCTCCCATAATGCTGCAATATCTGTAAAATCTACTTTGGCAACTATGTATTGAGGTTAGTATATTGCTCTACTGGACTTGTGGCGTTCTGGTTTACTGTCCGTTTTTTAATTGTTGATGTTGGCTAGTGCAAATTTGCACTAGCCAACGGCAACAATTTAAAACCAGAGGGAGTAGTTATTTGCTACAGTATTCATAAATGCTTAAATGTTCATAGGCCTATAATTATCAAAGGCATATAGAAATTAGTAATTATGTTTGGGTGCTACAAAATTCCTGTCCTGTCAAAGTAGTAAATCGCTGTTTTCACACTATTGTGGCCAGATCCAGAAAAGCTATATTAATTGGCACATGAGCTACATGATTTATGTAGTGGTACCTCACGGAATCAAAGACGTGAAACTGTCCAGCTTTAACATCTCATTAGAGAACTGAGTTTTCTTTAGGTTACTTGTGAACATATTCTTAAAGGGACGATGATATGTTTGCAGTTTGCTTAGGTCATGTATTCCAGCATTTTAGTCGTTATACATTACAACCTCATAGCTCGTTGATTCTTGTTCAAAGTACTCTTTTTGAGGCAGCTGTGTATTTGTGATATTGTTTTCTAAGGGATCCTTTTATCTCAGGTAAACCATACAAAGCGGGAGCTGCACAACTTTCTAATTCGGAAACTATATAGGTTATTGTGCTGTCTTTTGGTTTTATAGTTGCTTTCTGGTTACAGTTTTCTTACATCAGAATCATTCTGAAATGATGATCTGCTGTGTAGAGAGAGCCAATTCAATGAATTGATGAGGGAAACTGATGAAGTACTTATCAGACGGAAACATATTCAAGAAATGCTTGAAGTTCTTGAACAGGCACATAGGGTATTCACAGTGTCTTAAATGTTCTCATTTTTTATGTCTTACAATCTCTTGACATATGTATTTTTCAGACCCTTGAAGAATTTCCCCTTGAAGCTGAAAGGATTGAGAAGGGATACAATCTTGCTGAACATGCAACGGGCCTGCCAAAAATCCATGGACTCAGCAATGACGACCCATGTGGCATATTTACATCCTCTAACCGATGACCCACATCAGGCATCTCATATAGCCATTACACATTAGAGGGCAGCTTTGCGCATGATCTTAATCCAGTTCCTACGGGTTCTGAGTGATGACATTTAAGCTGTAAATTCTATTTGTTTTGCTAGCCAGCTATTTGCTTTTTAGTCGGAAGCTATTGCTGGCCGAGCACCTGCATTATGCCACACTGAAATTGCCAGGGTCAGTCCACATACATGTACACAGCAAATAGGGCAACCGGGTAGTTGTACAGAGATATACTCAACTAGCCCGAGGTATCAATTTTGTGTTGCCTCTGAGAACGGGAACATAACATTATAACTATGAGGCGTATGACTTGCACTAATCAAACTGACTAATTGTACTTAAATGGACCTATGAACATGCTTATGTAGAGCGCAAGAGGAATTACATCTAGAATTCATTTTACTTAAAATTGTATATTTTTTGCTTGTTTAAAAAACAGGTTATTTGAAAAGCTGGTGAAAAGTTGCTGAAATATATGCTGCTTTTTAGTTATTATAAGTTGTTAAACTAAGAAGTTGTATATGCTGCTTTTTAGTTGTTATAAGTTGTTAAACTAAGAAGTTGTACAACTTCTTATTTCTATGAATAAGATGTGAAATAAGCTCTGCCAAACAAGATATTGGTTGGTAGTGTTCAGACTGAAGCTAGCTAGACCTGATTGAATAGGTTGTAGTTTTGAATTGCTAAGCTTGCTATTCTATTGGTATGCATTTTTGACGAATTAGGATAAAGGTAGATTGAATGATGTCACGCATTGGATGAACGAGAGAAGATTTGGGCGTCATGAACACAGCGGGAGGATGTTTCTCTCCACTTCTACAAATCAGTTTGTTTCTCTCCACATGTTTCCATCTTTGTTTCTGCATACTGCTAGTGACTCACGATTGAGCCGTAGGTGATTTAAGCTTGTATATAGTACAGCTATCTATCTGTTTTAAGCTCCACGAAAAGAGAATGAGATCCTCTCAGATTTGCGAGACCGGGATTATTTCGGCACTTCCAATGAACTACACACGCACAGTACAGTTTTGCACAGACATTTACGCACAGTACTATTCAGATCATTCTCATGATCTTCCATTATTCAACACGCATTTTTTTCGTCTTTGTTGCGTGTCATATCAGCTACATGTACGACACACCCCCATCAACAAGCTGTAGCTGACGGCATCCTTTGCATGCGCAAAGAGAGGGACTTGACACTCGAGGAGGACAAGATCAGATCTTGAAGTACTTGATGGCTTGCTTGACGTCTCCTCCGGATTCCCCCAGAGCCTTGTTGTAGAGGCGCATGAAGTCACGGAACACGGTGTTGCGGTAGCGCGCTGGGTCGTCCTCGCCGAGCAACTCCTCCGCGGGGCCGATGACGAGCGCGTCAGCCGCCATCAGGGACGTCACCACCGACAGCCGCGGTACCGCCATGTTGGTCATCACGCGATGCTCCGCGCTCTTGATGATGCCGTTCGTCACGACCTGCTCCACTCCACCCAGATCGAGTGATCAGCAGCTAGCGTCGACTGCGTGCACTGGAGAAAAAATCACCGAGGAAGGCAGGAACTAGCTAGCAGTAGATGCTTGCTCACCTCGAGCTGGATCCCGTAGTTGACGACGAAGGCATCGCGCAGGGGCTCGACCTTGATCCAGTCGCCATTGTAGAGGACCTCGAGGCCGCGGACGCTGCCCGAGAGGACCATGGTGATCAGGTTCCTGTCGCAATGGGGTGGCAGACCGAGTGTCTTGCTCGGGTTGGGGCACGGCGGGTACTGGATGACACTGAGGAACACGTTGCCGTCGGTCTGGTCCCCTTGGAAGTAGCCGGAGGGCAGCCCCAGGCCCTCACACAACAGCTCAAGTATCTCCAGCCCCATCTCCCTTGCCTGGACAACGAACTTCTGGAAGACTTCGCTGCACCACGAGATCCAGACAAAAGTTCATTAGATCGAACAGTCAGATCGACAAGATCACCCCTTCCAGCACAGCTTCATCTTGACAGCTATATATGGTTGTTGCGTACCGGAGCCCCTGCGGCTTGTCGGGCCAGTCGTTCACGCTGTCAGCGACGCCAGGGAAGGTGCAGGCAAGGCGGAGACAGTCCATCCAGTAGTTGGTGCTGCCGGTCTTGAAGGTGGAGCCGGAGAAGAGCCTGTTGAGCTTGCTGTTGTCTTCCGAGTACAGATGCGCCTTGTCCTCGGCCGGCAGCTGGAAGAACTCCCCACACATGGCCTCCATGTCACGCAACGCTTGCTTCGAGACTCCATGATTGACAACCTGCGTTACGCGCGCACCGCCCACTTAGTTCCGTTACAGGATAGTTTCAGGCTACAGCTGATCATGTCATCTGCATAGGGAGTGGCGTGGCTTGCTTCGTTCAGAGCTTGTACTGACCTGGAAGAAGCCGAACTCCTTGCCGGCGTCGAGCATAGCCTGGCGAACCTCCTCCCGGCTACGGGACATGTCGATAACGGGCAGGGCGACGGCATGGGAGACGACGGCCGGTGCCAGCCGTTCCGGCTCGAGAGCGAAGCAGCTGGGGAGCGTGGCGTGGGCAGGGGTCAAGTGGAGCATGTTCTCCATGGATGGCGAGCTCGGGCAGAGAGCAGACACTGACTGGTGGTGCAGATGCGGCCTCGGAGGAGTGTGATGAAGCAAGAGAACTCTGTCGCTGATGACGACTTTATAGGTGTGGTGTGTAGAGGGGGAGCTCCTCCTGGCAGCAAAAAGTTTGCCGCCATGCTTGTGCGTTTACTGGTTAGCTCAATAATTGTAAGCTAGACGCATGGCGCCCTATTCTGGATGCCCATCTATATTCGCTTGCTTACTAAAGTGGAATTATATCGTCCACACAATTAAAGTAGTAGTCGATATTGTTTAATCCTCTCTCTCTCTCTCTCTCTCTCTCTCTCTCTCTCTCTCTCTCTCTCTCTCTCTCCGTCATCACTAATCAAAGGTTGAGTATATATTAAACTCTGCACTAGTAACTAGTTGGACCTGTGCAGGTACGTACCCAAGGATCTCCCTCTCAAGAAAAATACAGTGACAGGCAAGAATCATGCTGCCTCTATTGCTACGATGAACGGTATATATATAAACTTGCATGATGCAATATATCAGGCAGTTAACTGTAGAGTTATACTCAGGGCATGGACAAGTAATTTTGGACTATTTCTCTCACTTTCTCATGAATTAAATTCCTGCTAGAGATGCATTTTAGAGGTTCAGAACAACAGCTAACATAACAAAATAGTCTAACACCACAGAAGTGTTCTTGTGGCTTCTCGCTGTAAATGTTTTTCCCTTTTTACGTAGTTCATTGTAACATACTGCTTTTAATTTTTTATAATATCTAAAAGTTTCCTTGATTATGTTTATCGTTCATCGAATAGAATAAAAAAAGGCTCCCACCTTCTAGGTACAGATTCAATTTAAATTAAGGCCCCCGGAGCTGATTCTCAGTCAGAGAAGCTGTCCCAAACGCTATTTTTCAGGAGAAATGATTCTGAAGTAATTCTCTATCCTGATTGTAAGAAGAATCGAAGATAATCACTTTCAAACATAAAATCACTTCGCTTCAGAAAGTCTAATTCTTACAGAGAATCACTTACAAAGAAGCAATACAAAACATGTCCTTAGGCTATATGTTGCTTAAAACACATTCAGATCAGACTCCTACCTTCTTCTTTTTTTGAAAGCCAGAATTGGCACTTTAAATTAAGCCGAAAAGAAGGTTTTTACACGTCATACAGGATGTGAACCAAAAGGTAACGAGGTTACAACGTGGCATTACATTCTGTCAACACTGCAGCTAAATGCTTACAACTAGCTAGACATCACATCTTCAGTTCATCTCTCAACCGCAACAAGATGACTTCAAGGTAGAGCTCTTCGTTTCGAAAAATTCGATTATTCCTTTCCTGCCAGATGGCCCATATGACCGTAATAATCAACGATCGGATACCTTTATTTCTTGCTACAGTCGATGTAGAGGCCATGTTATTGAACCAGTTCATGAGTGATGGAGTTAGTTCCTAATTGGATGGGTGAAGCCGATCCACCGCCAGCCAAGCCTCCTACCTTCTAGTTTGACAAGCTTTTTTTTGAACGCCGGCCGGAAGCGGTATATATTCATTAAGGGATAGAGAAATGTTTTTGTTACAGCAATTGCACAAGATGTGCTAGGGTAGAAAAACTGAAGAAAAAAGGAAATAAAAGAATAAAACAGTTAAGCTAGAGTTGCAGTGCTGGGGTTGCTGCACACACAAGGTAGCCAGGTGTTGTCCGCCTGCTCGCACCCACATTCGTAGTTCATCCTTTATGAGAATTAAAAGTTGCGGAATTGTCACCTCTTTTTCATCAAATACTCTTCTATTTCTTTCTTTCCACACCATCCAGCACACTAGAATACTTAAAGATCTGATGCCTTTTGCCTTCTGTTTTGTAACTCCCCCCGTCAAGTTTTGCAACCAACTGACCATATCATCGTTTGATCTCCAGCTTTGCGGATTCAGCGCTAGCGAATGAGCCCAGAAAGCAACTGTTTTCCAGATATCAGCCACTGTAGGACACTCCAAAAAGATATGACGTGCAGTCTCAAGATTGCGTCGACACATCACACAAAAATACTGATTTGGCCACTCTCTAAGTTGGAGACGGTCAGCGGTCCACAATTTATTTTGTAGAAGCAGCCATACGAATACTTTGCATTTCGGTGGTGCCCAAACCCTCCAAATGACCTTAGGAAAGTTAGAATTTATAGTAACTTCAAACTGAAATAGACAAGCAGACCTCGCTGAATATGTACGACTCGGAGTAAGCATCCAATATATACTATCATGTTGCGTCGAGGTTGGATCAAAAACTGAGTCCTGTTGAATTTCATGCCATAAGTGGACATATTCTATAATCAACGATACGGTAAGGTTTTGACTGATATCTTTGATCCAGGTATTATCCGTCAAAGATGAAGCCACCGTTCGATTCTTGCGCTTGCTATGCTTATACAACAGTGGGTATCTTGCCACCAGCGGCGCTCCTCCCAGCCAGTTTGAGGTCCAAAATTTTGCTGTTTTCCGTCATTTACCGTAACCCTTGTGACTGTTGCAAACAATTGTTCGTCAGTGGCATCAACTAGGGAGTCATGTGCTGCCAAATGATTTGTCGGTTCATTCGATTGACGCCACAGCCAACGTAGACGAATAGTAACCTAATCAACATTGTTTAAACCTCTCTCCATCGTCACTAATCAAACACAGATGCGGAACTAGCCCAGCATCCTATCAATCGATAATGTGCCATCATAAGAAAACTAAAATATACTACTAATTTGTTTGACTTGCGCAGGTATGTACGGGTTGTCCTTCAGAAAAGACCGGCAAGAAACATGCTGCCTTATTGCTAAGATGAGTTATATACATTATATATAATAGGAATGCTATTTTTTAAGCATTCAACGTCCGAGACATTTGATTTATGTCAAGATTTATATGCTTATTGTTATTTTTTTGTTTTCTAGGATTGTGAACTGATTATAGATAAAAAATTTAAGTTGTAACTGTTATATATAAATCTAAGGGTATGAACGCTGAGTGAAACGATTCTCTATTTTCAGCCGATTCAAAATTAGACTCTTCCTAAATATAAACTTGCATGATGCAATATAAGGCAGTTGAAATATAGTCATAGGCAGAAGCAAGTGATTTTGGACCATTTGGATAAAAAATCTAGAAAATTTGGGGTGAAGAGATATTCCAATTTGTACCAGGAAAATCTATACCTTTTTAAGAATTTATTTCGCAGAAAAAAATCATCTGGTTGGAATTTTAGATTTTTAACAGTAAACCTGTTCTATAAAATTGAACGAAAGATACCCTTAGTTGCTCAGGGCTTTTAGTTGCATGTTTTCAGGCGATGGACCTTACTTTTTCTTCTGTTGTGTTGAGTTCTAGCGGGAGGGACAATAATACAATCACGGGGAGCCTTGCTCGTCTCCCTAGGGTCTCATCTGACGTCTGCGTTTCATTTCGCTTTCACAGATGAGTAATTAAAATCGACTCTGCAAAGTGGTAACAAATTACGGCCTACTCACAAAGTGGCAATTCACTTATAGTTTTCTCTTTCTCTTGTTGAAGTAGTATAAATTAAAGTGATCTCTCCCATGTACAGAAACCCTACCATGTCCGGATCATCTCACCGAGCTCATGGATAATAAGGCTATCAACAGCTTAAAAGTCAAATAAATCCTTTTGGTCAGAAGCTGATACATACACGTTACGTGGCAATTAACCTGCATACTCACTACGTGTTTCATGGATAGGGCTATCATCATTTTGGTATGCACACCAAGACGACGATGACGACGGTTCCGTTGGAATCTCGCTAGTAGGTATTCTCTTTGGATCATGCATCTCCATAGCACAGCAACGCCCATACGGAACGAGCTCACATTCATTCCCCCTAATGCAAATCGTGACGCCATTGGTCTCCACATCATAAGGTGCAAGCATTAGGTTGATTCCCAATTAGGACCTCAAACTTACCTACAGTTCTCCTGTTGGAAAGAAGAAAAACAAAAGTAAAAAGAGTTGTTAATTTTCAGAAGTCTGATAATTAGCAGCTCCTTTCAACATAAGTCTTGAGTCGTCAAATGTAAATCAAACAACTACAACTTATAATTTTTTATAGTTAATATATATTGGCTATTTTTTTCTATGATCAATACATAACCCTACAAAACACAGAAAAAAATCGACAATAAACACACGGATCTCAAAATAGATCCGGCGACTTAGAATGTAGATATATTGAAATGAGATGCTAATTGTAGAAATTTTTTGAAAAATTGTATTTTCTCAAAAAAAATTGATGTACACTTTTCATGGTGTGGTTGTTGATTTGTCTCCTATAGTTGTTAGAAGAGAATCTTTCTTTCGTGATTAGTCCCTTTCAGATCGAAAAGTCGTGGACGTCCTTGTTACCTATGCTTGGGTCCACGAAAAGAATATAAAGGTTGCTTCTCGTTCTTTCACTTACATGCAGTCTGTCATGAGTTAAATCCGTAACATTGATCAATCCCTCAAAGTCTCGTTTTACCGCCTCCTCTCATGTCAACCTTGATCGCTCTCTGTCCCTACTAATATTTTCTATACCCTTTAGAAAAAAACAAAATGATAATTGAATTATGAGTCGATTGAAATAAAATGAGGGGTACAATAGTCTTTTACCTCTAGTATTACTTTTGCTTTGAGATGATTGATCCTTCATATTTTAGGATGAATGGAGTAGGAAGAATTTATATGGTACTCGAAGAATTTTCCCTTAATATATCGCCTTACGGCCTTTCTAAAAAAAAGACCTTTGGTAATGGCAACGAGCCAATGGCTGTGTTGGCGAAAGGGCAGTCAATGGCACCGAACCGTGGCCTTTAAGTTTCTTTCCATGGGTGCACTGTCATGAAAACAAACTTTACGTTTCCGATAGGCTAGATGAACCTCTTGGTGTCACCATGGATGAAGGATGATGAGAGATAGTGCGCCAAGGACTACCATAGTAGTACTCCAAATGGAAGGAGATTGAGCTATTGATGGAAATAAGTGGCAATTGGGCCATCCAAATGGCCAAGCCCTTTCCACTTCATGTGTTTAATTTGCATGTTTTTTTTTTCTTTATGTTTTGCGTATGACAGTGCTTTAAATTTGCCGATTATATATATGGGACATGCATGATTAAAATGTTCATATAAATGCTTAGCAAACATTGGACTTCTGACTATTTTCCGTTTTTCATATATCCAGTACATTCCATCCATCTATGACGTATTTAAGAATGCATTCATTTTGACTTTACGGTTTTAATTATAACATTATCTCTTTTTCAGATATCTTCTCTGCTTAAGACTGCTATTATGAAATGCCGGTTCAAGAGAGATGGCCGATTCCGATAGTTATTAGCCAATTCCAGAAAAAGACCTCTTTTTCAGCTATCCCTTCTGATTGCAACAATGCACTCGTTCAAATCCTTTTAGATTTTGACCAAATGAAGTGCTCTAACGGTATCAGAAAAGACAAGTACACAGCTTATCCAGACGGGGTGTTAGTTATTTTCAAGCTTTTTATTTTTATTTTTCTGTGCAACTTGATTGCAGAGATTATGAAACATAGCAGACTCCAGACAGAGGGGAGAAAGATACTCCAAGCCAAACTCATGAAAAAGGGCTTACGTTATTACACTGAATTAGCAACTATAATCTATTAGGGGTCTACGAATGCAGCCATTTTGAAATGTAGACTATTGACATAGAAATCTGAGATGGGGGGCCAAAGTTTCTTCTTGAATAAGTACAATTTGACATGGCAACAGTAAGTATATTGATGGCCCAGCAGAAAAATAGCCAGATCAACACTCGAGACTCTATTACACCCTATATTTTTTTCTCGAATAAGCAGGAGAGTGACGTATCTTTGTATTATTATTATTGCATCCTACATTACCTTTCCTTTCTCTTGTTTTTACAGCAGAAAACGCCACAGGAACCTCCTTCCGAACAGGAATGGATATGTACAGCTCCGTAAGGCCTTGTAAAAACTTTTTTTTCCCACACAGAATAAACTTTGACATCTCACAGGGGGTATTTCACTTAGGCTTGTGCTCTTTTTTCACGTTCCTGCACATCTTAAAGCTGTTCTTCCAAATTAGGTTCGGAAAGCAGCCTGACTTGGATGGCTTCTCCACTTTCCCGCCTCTGCGAGAAGGCTTCAGGTGTTCTTCAGTATGAACAGTGCTGTTCTCCATGTCGCTACCGATATCGGTGGCACTGTCGTCTTCATCGTCGGAATGCTGCTTCTCTTGGAGAAGCTCGATAAGTCTCCGCCTCTTTTCAACCAGAGAAGGATTCGGTCTGTCTACCAGCCTCAGCGGCGTCTGTCTATAATGATCCGGGGTGCTGCCTCTAGATGGAGTGAAGTCTTCAAAAACACGAGATAGAGAAACGTGTAAACGAAATGCAGATGTTTAGTTTGCATGGCACTGGTCCATGTACCTTGTCTCTAGTTCAATTCTTACCTCCCCTGACACTGTAAAAATCATCTTCGCTGTCAGAATCCAACCAGGGCCTGGCTTCAAAGAATGACTCTTCTTTGCTTCCTGACATAACAAACAGACGTTTACTAACACTCGTAATAAAGTGTACAAGAGGAAGTTAAGGTCCGTTCCAGTTGAAACCGAGAGAGTAATTTCTTGTTTACTTGAGAGTAATAACTCGTCAGTTCTTCCATATCGTGCCTTCCACTAGTTCCTGATCTTTTATTGTGCTATTAATAATAGTTTTACCATGCCTGGATACTAATTTGCAATTGAGCAGCACATGAGGACGACACGCAATCACCCAATGGTCCAAACAGGCCGGCGATCTAACGCGGGAACTAACCATGTCTTTTTCCTGACCGTGGTTATAGACCACTCACCATATGAGCACGGACTGATGCATCCAACAAACCCTACCGAACCCCAACGGACAGCAAAGGTCGATATCGATGTGGCTGTGTGATGAACTGTAAAAGAAGATACTATGCAACAGCCCTCAACTAACCCTCGCCGTGGACTCTTGCGCATGTCCTGATGCTCTGATAGGAAACACTAATCGAGATTTGCGTCGGCTAGTTATCGTACTACCGGCCCCAGCCCGTAAAACAAGCTGTAAAGTCGGATGCTGCGCATGCATGAAGGGATATATGAAAGAATGGCGAGACGAATCAAGGGCAGCGACCGGCGACGTGCGATCTGCTCCAGCCGTTCTGACACCGGAGCAGCCGACGCGTGAAACCAAGCCGTGGAGAAAAACGGAGGAGAGGAAAAACATAAGGAGACGGCATCGTGCGAGGTAGGGGAAGAAGGGGCGGCGAGGAGGAGGTACCGCCGTTCTGGGAGCCGCCGCGATCCGGGGCGGCGTCCGGCGGGGCCGCGGCGGCGGGGTGAGGAGAGAGGCGGCGCCTCATCGTCGCGGACGATCGGTTAATCGGGATCGGTGGAGAACGAATTGAAGGGCGCTCACGGGCCGTGCACCGGCACGGCCGCGCGCCCGTGCCCGATCGGTCCCTGGCCTGCCGCGCAACGCGCGGCCACGAGGAGCCCCTCGCTTCGTGTCGGTGGAGACGGAGAGCGGTGGCGCGCGTGAGAGGGAGCGAGGGGCGCGCTGCTGCTGCTGCCGCCGTTGCCGGTCGATCGCCTCCGCGTCGGGGTTGCTACTGGTTCGCGGGAGGGAGGAGAGAAGGGAGGAATCGAAGGAGGCAGGCAGACAGGCAGCGCCTTTTTGGGTGGGCGTGGCGTGGCGTGGCGAGCGCGTCGGGAATGATGGGCGCGCGGAGGCCATCGGTCACGCCGGGCCGCGTCCCCGTCCCCGCTCCATGGATGGCGCGCGCGTGCGAGCGGGACGATCACGAGCAAGCAGAAGCAGTTAGGCGGCGCCGATCGCCTCGCGCCCTCAGCTCGAGGGCCTGAACTAGAGGCTGCACGTCCCGACCGATCATCGGAGGCCCAACGATTCCGACGAGGCGAAACGTAGTAGCGTGATACGTCGAGCCCAGCACAGACGGACGACCCATCTGATTCTGATGCTAGTCACGGAGGCGGCGCACGGAGGTCGGGAGAGGAATTGTGAGGGCTGGCCCTGGACCAATATCTATTTATATGATGGCAGTTGCGGGTAAATTTCTTTGAACTTCAGGGGTATTTTCGTAACTTGGATGCACAGAAGCGACGAGAAGCTGGTGGAATGCCGCTTTTCTGTAACGCGGTTTCGTAGTTCATTTGAAGAAGCGCTTTTTTAATAAGTTGTAACAAAAGCTAGGTGTTTGGAGGCTTAAGTGCTTAAATTTGTTAAAAAGCTGACTAAAAAGCTGTCCCAAACAGGCCCTATAAGCTTCATTCGTATAAGCCCGGCGCCACTCGCACGACGCTGGCTCGCTCGATTCGTGCCGGGCTCGCGCCTGTACATGTTACACCCACGAGCAGCCGCGTTTGGAGAAAGCGATGTCCGATCTCCTTCTGTCTGCTACCGTAGGTTTTGTTCCGCTGTTGCGAGCTTCCTCTTACCAACGTGGAAACCGTAGGAGGTGTGTGTAGGGCTGATAAAGAGTAAAAAAATAATAAACTAATAATATGAAAAGTCAGATCAGATTAAAATCGGACCAAATTTATATTTAATTTTGAACTAATATTTAATAAGAAATAAATTATGAAAAAATTCTAGGTGCATGCTTGCAAGTTCACTCCATGATATTGTGAGAGGAGGGGTCAATCTACAGGCCTCCATGCTCGCCCGCGCCTGTTTTATACGGTGTCCGAAGTGACGTTTTGCCAAAAAAAAAAGATGGTCGTACTCACTTAAATTTTAGTATATATGAAAAATAAAAAATAATTATTTTACATGAATGGAAATAAATAATAATAGTTTTGAATAGTATTTTACTTACTATAAATAGAAGTGAAGAAATAATATTTTACTTGAATAGCTATAATAAAAATATAATAATGAAATACCAAGTGCGTGTAGATCTAACACTAGTTCTATAAATTTGCCCTACTCTACTTCACTCCCTTTCATGTACACATACAATTTTTTATTAAATAAGCCCATAAAAACCAGAATAGAAAATGAAAGTTAACAAATAAGATAGGAGCTACTAGATTCATAAAACTAGGACAATTAAACTCACTCAAATGCTACTACTTTTGCCTAAATAAGACGTAAAATCTAATTTAATAGACAACCATAAATTAAGCATATTGGAGCCACCTCTAAATAAAAAAGGTCACTGAATGACGTCGAGTTATCTCTTAGATCAAAATCCTTTGAGAAGAAACACATTTAAAACCCGCTCCCTTGTTTTAGAAATTTTCTCAATCGCCATATATATATATATATATATATATTGTCAATTATATAGGCGACAACAGTACTGACGAACATACTAATGTAAATTGTGCCGGTAAGAAATGATACTTAGTGGCGGGCGCTGATGTGAGCGATTGACACTAGTAGCTGGCGGCACCAGTGTAGTGCCACATGATGTTAATGTACGCCGTTGAAAATTGGTCACATGCACTACAGGAAACAAAACACAGTTATTTATGATGGTCAAATTAATTTACGATGGTCTTAGAGTTAGCCGTCGTAAATTAAGTTAATTATAACGGTCAATTCTGACGTCGTAAATAAAATTTTTTTACGATGGTTGGACCTAGACCGTCGTAAATAAGCTTATTTACGACGGCTATACCGCGGGCGGTCGTAAATAAGTGTTATATACCCGCGGGTCCGGGTCGGCACGAGCATTCACGCCAGCGCCGACTCGAGGCACCCGCCCTCCCGCCGCCGCCACCCGTCGCCCCGAGCCCCCTCGCCGACGCCGCCCCGCCCTCCCCCCTGCCCCGGCCGCTGCATGTCGCCCCCACCGCTGGAGCCGCTTCCCCCGAGGTCCTCGGGCCGCCCCTGAGCTCCCCCGGGCTTCCTGGAGATCCTGGCACCACCCCCGTGTCGCCCCCGGCCTCCCCCGCGCCTAAAACCCTGGCTTCTCGTGCGTCGTGTCACCTCCGAACTCAAGTAAATGTGTTTTTATGTTTAATTTTATGCAAATTGTTGGTATGAAGTTTTGAACTGAATTGAATTGAAAATTTAGTTGTTTTAGTTTATGTAAATTGCTTTTATTAGTGTATAATTGCATTATTAATTTAGTTGTTTTAATTTATGTAAATTGATTTTACTATTTAAATGTGTTTAGACTAGCGATTAAACGTGTTTAGACTAGTCGCCGCCTAGGCGTCCAGGCTCTTCGGCCTAGACGCCAAGGCGAGTTGACTCACCCTGGTTGGGCCACCGCTGCCGCAGCCTAGCGCCGCCACTGCAGCCCAGCGCCGCCGCCGCTGACCTATCGCTGTTGTCGGGTCGCCACCGACTCAGCCGTCGGCAGTGCATGGAGGCAGTGGAGAGGAGAATAGGAGGACAGATAGGGTTAGGGTGACGAGTAGATGAGTTTTTATATGTACGATTTGTAAAGAGGATCGTTGGATGAGATTCAACGGTGCATATAAACCGTACCAACTCTTAGGCCCAACCCAACCCACCTCCAATGCCGCCCTACCTTCCTTCCACTCTCCTCAGTCCTGCCTCAACCCGCCCTCAACTCCGCCGACGCCTCCTCCTCTACTCGCCACCCAGACCACGAGCCATCGTAAATAAGGGTTATATACCCACGAGCCTGGCCGGACCAACTCTCAGCCCAACCCAGCCCACATCCAACACCGCCCTACCTACCCTACTCTCTCCTCAGTCTTGCCTCAACCCACCCTCAACTCCGCCGCCGCCTCCTCCTCTACTCGCCGTCGTCCCGCCTCCCCTCCACCGCTCAGCCTCGACCCTTACTCATCCCCGTCATCGCCGCCTCCTCCACTCTCTGCAGCCGCCACCACCGCTCCTCCTCCTCATCTCGTTGTCGTTGTCTCCTCCTCACCTGAACTCGCCGCCACTGCTGCTAGTCGTCTGGCCGGCCTCTAGGTGCCTAGGTGGGCGTCCAGGCACTCGGAAAGCGCCTCGACGTTCGGGCGCTGATTTGCAACACTGGTTTAGATGGCTGTTTAATAGCGTTTAGGATAACACTGAATTTTTTTAAATTGCTTGTATACGTGTGTAATGGATTTGTAAATTTAGTTGTCTTTGATTTATAAACAGTTTGTATTAGTGTTTAGTTGCATTATAAATTATCTTTAAAATTGAGTGATAATTATATGCTCTCACGACGGTTAGCTATATATACCGTCATGAGAGCATGTGTATAACATGTTATTTACGACGACTCTGGACTGGGCGGTCGCTAGTACAACAATAATTAGTCGAACAATCATCGAACGGGACACGGACGCGAATGGTACCGATGCGAAAGGCAAGCGATCGTTGGAACAAGGATACAATGGAACCCGTGAAAACCAATTTGGCATGGTTGAAGAGAAACACAATGAAAGCTGCGAGGGTACGACTCTTTTGTCCTTACAGACCAAGTTGAGCAAGTGTATTATCTACCTTATCCATGCGAAGATGAGTGCTTGGTGGGTCGTATACAAGGTCAATCCTCGTGAACGGTTATTTACCCCAAGCGATGTTGGGTACCATGATACTCCGACGTATGTTGGTGAGTCTGATAATGTGTTACCAAGAAGAGGTTCTCCCACCCTCATTTGTCGTTGAGCCTGGTCAAGAGCTCGATAATTTAGTTGGAGAGATGATGTAGAGACTCGCGAGAAGCACAAATGGAAACAAGTTACTAAAACAATTCGATGGTCTTGTTTAAGGAGTAGAGTAAATGAGCCAGATTCTGATGACTTTTAAAATTAATGCAAGTAATGCTTTCTGCATTTAATATTCATGTTGTATATTTTATAATAACTATACTTATCAAAGCATCGTTGTAATAGGATGTCGTCACGCAAGTGTTAGGTGATAAAGAGGACCGTGAAGAGGTTTCTCAGCAGTGCGAGCATGATGGATCTTACACAAGACGTGGCGGACACCCTTTTTTAGGGTACTAACTCTAGAGAGAGTGGACAATCTCAGTTGTTGAGACACGTGCCCTCAGAGCTGTGAGACAGACCTGTTGCCTTTCAACGAACCGAGGTAATTTCACTTAACAATCTTATTCCATTCCATTATTAATTAATCTATTTATATTTCTTAAACAATTATAATATAGCAGGATGACGCAAAGTCAGGGTCAGAGGCCGAGGTCGAGGCCGAGGATCCTCCTGCGCCACAGTCGGCTGACCACCCGTCTAAGTCAGCTGACCGCTCTTCCGGGTCGGCGGACCACCCTTTCGGGTTGTCCGAGGACACGGAGGCGTAGAGAAAGCGATGGACGAGTAGGAACCATTACGTGGCTCCTCCTCTAGTTACTAGAGAAGAAGCAACGTTGTCGGCTATTCACCCTGCTGACGATAGGTAAGAAACCCTTACGTTGTATCTTTAGAAAATTATGTAGTGCAAAACCTTTTTGATGCATAATTATTCTTGTTGGCGGATGGGGGGACACTACCTTCGAGGGTAGAGGACATCAGAGACAGGTCAATGTTGTCTTAGCGAACCTCGTGCGTTTGCACTACGCTAGTGAGGTCCCTGGCAGTGGTGACGAGTGTATCGCTGCCAAGTCATGGGATGATTACGCTCGTGCTACTAATCTGACGTACGGGACTACTAAGAGTGCAGTGTGAGTCGACTTCTAGGTAAGTATTTTAATACATATTTTAAATTTAGTTCTTCAATAGCTACAATTTCCAACAATTAGGTTTTCGTCTACTTGTAGAGACGGTACCGTTTGGCGGATTCAGCGGATGTTGACCACGCGAGGGTCCTCTTCAACAAGAAAGGCATGAAGCTTGTTACACAGGCAATCTCCTATGCCCATATTCAAGCAACAAACAATTACTTGAAGAGACATCAAGGGCAGGAGTTTGCGGCGTTCAGAGACGGCTCCGTCACATACTTGACACAGGAGCAGTACATCGAGCTAAAATAGTAGTATTTTACTTAGGAATATGATGTTGTAATGTCAACGTTATTTCAATCAATTACTAAATGCATGCACGTGAAGATTTCTTGATTGGAGGACCGTCCAGAGGCTTATCGAGCCCTCTGTCGCCTGTGTTTCAGGGAGGACTTCGTCGCCAAGTCCAAGAGGGCCCGACAGTGCAGAGGCTCTACCGGAGGTCATATGTATGGTCTGTATGTCCATGTAGGTCTTGCTAGACGAATGGTAAGTAAAATACGTTCAAAACTTTATTTATAGTATATTTATGCTACTGGCTTGTATTTACAGGAAAATGAGCTCGGTGAACGAAGGAGCGACGTTATGGTGTATAAAAGAGGTCACACAGCAAGTGACTCTTCACAGCCTGACCAGTTATGCACTCCGGTGGCCACAACGAGACTGGTGAGTCATCGAACTAACATGTTGATTTACTTGTAACTAACATTGCTACTGACGCGTTATTATGTATTTCTTGTATTTGTAGGAGAAGTATTGTAGGAGGTGGTGAAGATACACGGTGAATATTACAATTGGTAGAAAACACCAATCGATGCGAACGTCGTGGATGCGAGCACTGGCAGTAAAGCCCATGGACGGTGAGATGCTACTTGTTTATTTTTTTGTCAATTCGACTTACATTATCTAACTCTTAATCTTTTTGTGTATAGTTTTTCTATTTTTGATGTAGTGGTTGACTCGACGGAGGCAAGGCCTTCGAGGGGCGTCTCCTCATAGTCTTCGCCCGCTAGACCCAACCGGTAGATATCAACGAGTGAGCTGGAGCTTCTAAGTGTCTAGGAGGAGCTACGCCGGACACAGGAGAAGCTCCACGAGCAAGCATCCTTATTGAAGGCCACTCAGGACTCTGAAGCCACCTACAGCGCATAGATACGAGCGGTGATATAGGTAATAGATTAAAATATAAAACAATTATATAATTTCTTTACGATACAGGCTTTAGCATAGCAGCACGGTCAACAAATTAGCATTCTCACATGGTCGTCGCCGACGCTAGAGCCACAGGTGCCTTCTTCTATGGCACAGGTAAGCACTATTTTTTTAAAACATCATACATTATATTACTATAGCAAACTAGAATATATTTAGTCAACAATAGCAACACTTAGTCAAATATAGCTATAATTGTCCAAACTTAACCAAATAAAGCTATAATTGCTCAAACATATCAAAATTTAGACATAATTGCTCAAACATAAAAAACTTAGTTGCATAGACGAAGTTAGTCAAACTTAGCTATATTTTCTGCTTAAGCATAGCCATAATTGCTCTTACATCTTACAGCGATCGGCGGCGGAGGCTCAGACTCCATCGCGTGTGCTACCGGGACCTGAAACACGACGTGAGGATAATATTCCGAGCTCCAGAGGTAACGGACGTGGGTGTGTTTAATGTCATGGGTTATGTTTGATAGCATTGTATTATGAACTGCCTGTGTGATTGATATATATATATATATATATTTGTGTATGCCTTTGAGCTAGCCATATCGTGCTAGGTTAGTATTTTCCTATTTTTTTAAATTGCATACCTTATTTATGACAGCCTGCAGCTGGCCATCGTAAATAAGCCTCTGTTATTTACGACGGCCAGCTGCAGGGCGTCGTAAATAAACCTCTGTTGTTTACGAAGGCCAGTTATAGGCCGTCGTAAACAACCTTCTAGAGGGTGACACCCTCTCAGTTAATTACGACGGCTAGACTTGGCCGTCGTAAATAAGCTTATTTACGACCAAAATATGAAGGCTTGTCGCCATCGTAAATAAGTGAAAACCGTTGTAAATAGGTTAATTACAACGATTTCGAGCTTAATTACGGCGGTTCTGGCCGTAGTAAATGTGAAACATTGGTGTAGTGATGATGTAATGACGCCATCATTGTTCATCACTAAAAATCATGACCTTTATAGTGACGGCATGCTACATAGGAGTATTTTAGTGGTATCACCAATGCCCACCAATGTTAAGTTATTTATAATAACATATGATACTCAACCTGGGTATTCGGTTTAACCGAACCCGGTTGGTTCGGTTTTTGTTTTTTTTCAAAGTTCAGTTTTGAGAATATGGAAACCGAAGTAGTGTATGATGAAGGAAAAAACGATGCTCCGGTTAACCGGAAACTTTGGTTCGGTACTATTGACCAAAGCAGCGGCCGCGACGCGAAGCAACGGGAGGCGGCCATGGCGGCGTGAGGAAATGGTGAGGTGGCGAGTCGCGGCGGCAAGGCGGTGAACATGTTGCGGCGGCGCAATGTTGAGGCGGCGTGGCGAGGCGACGAATGCGTCGCAGCGGAGCGGCCGAGGCGACGAACGGGTTGCGACACAAGGCAGCGCGAGGCCGCGGCGGCGTGGCAGCGTGACACGGCGAGGCGACGAACTGGTTGTGGTGGCACGGCGAAGCGACGGGCCACGGTGGTGCCCGACGTGGCAGCGCGACGATGCGTGTGGCGTGATGGCCGGGTTGAAAGGACGGCAGCGGCAAGGGCGTGGAGGCATTGTCGCAGTGAGGCATGAGGGAGCAGTGAGGTTAGGGTTGAAATTGGGCTGGGTGGCCGGTAGTGGACTGATTTCATTGTTATTGAGCCACTTCGGTTAACACGGTTAACCGGGATAAAAAACCAAACTGAAAAAATCCGTTTTTATAGATTGCTAAACGAAATAGACAGCGGTTTAGTCGATTTCAGTTCAGATTAATTCGGTTTAGTGTTCAGTTTCCGGTTTTTTTCCCAGCCTCAGATGATACATAGGGGTGTGATTTTGTTTTTTGCCCTGCCGGTGCATTTCTCTCGTTGTAGCATTGATACTTCCTCAGTCCCGATGCATGCGGCGTGACAACCGAGGAAGTAACGGATGGCCATGCATGCGGTGCCCGGCCGACGGACCGCCGGCCATGGCCATTCACGCCATCGGCGGCTCCTACGATCACACCAGCCACCGTTCCTCCAAAGCTTGTTTTTGTTTTCTAAGATTAACCAACTGGAAATTATGCACTTGTTAGAGGTAATGCATGACCAAAGTGTTGCTGATTAAAAATGACAATATAATCGAAACATTGCCACAATTGGCTAACTCAAAGTTGACATTAGTTATTTTACAAATCAGGTGTACATACATATTTTGCGGGTTATAAACATCCTTACTAAATATTTCGATTGAAATTTTACTACGGTGGTAAATAGGTGCTTGAAAAGGTAAACAAGCCAAAGTCAAGATGATAGAAAGGGACATACGAAAACTTCAATCTAGAGTCCAGATAAAGAATTCGTGACGATTAGAGAATGATCAAGTTGCAAACATATGTCTATGAGGTTCCTCTTGAGTAGGCGTTTTTGTTGGTTTTGACGTACGGTGAGCTCATGAAAAAACTAAAGTTCTAATTCTCATACACTTTGTCACGAGGTGCATGTACGCGAGTGGCGCATATATGTGCTTGTGTGAGCGTGCGTTCTTGTGCCCACATGAAGCAAGCACTACTGTCTTTCGGAGTCATGTATATAGTGCCATCGTACTAGCTAGCTAGAC
Source organism: Neostapfia colusana (assembly GCA_030760725.1). Taxonomy (NCBI): domain Eukaryota; kingdom Viridiplantae; phylum Streptophyta; class Magnoliopsida; order Poales; family Poaceae; genus Neostapfia; species Neostapfia colusana. Next base: position 15,995,716 of record JASWHV010000017.1, on the reverse strand, counting down.
AGCCTACGTACCAGTAGTAGATATATTCTCTCTAGATACAACTACTGTGGGAACCAATTTGCACGGCAATTCAAGATGCCCTCGTAGTCTACCGGCCCTTGAATTCGTGTACTTGGCGTCGTTCTGGAAGCTTCCACGGCCTATTCGATCGGGGTCGTCATGTATTGAATGTGCCACCCATTCTTGCAGCAAAAAATAGGTGCACTGATGCATGCCCAACCATCCCTCGAGACCACAACGACACCTCCGTTTCGAAATATAAGTACTTTTTGTCGTGTATCGAATGCATATCATTTCATATAATTTAGACAAATACTTATTCAGTTTTATAGAAAACGCCATGAACTGAACATTTAGAAAACATAGGTAGGAAGAATATTTTATTTTGAACGAAGTAAGTACTCTATTGTGGTCAGTGGCCCACATTTTCTACCTAAGGCTTGCGGCCCTTAATGCTAGTCGTTGCACGTACCTTCATTTTTAAAAAAAATTCATTTTTTTCTTTTTGCTTGTATTTATGGGTGTAATATAAAATCCTATGCAAGATAGAGGTTAAGAGTTAGCTACAAATTAACTGAACTTAAGAACTAAGATGGCCTAACTTTGTAGGGAGTATCATTCACCTAAATCAAGGTGTCACTACAGGAATGCAACAAAATTACGACGGCCAGAAACCGTCGTACATAAGGGAAAACCATCGTAAATAACTAACTTACGACGGTTTTCGATTATTTACGACGGTTTCTACCTGTTTCCAGTTATTATCATAAATAAAATTATTTACGACGGTCACCGTCATAAATAACTACCTTACGACGGTCGTTCCCAACCGTCATAAATAAAAGACCGTCGCCCATGGTCGTGCCACGTGGCGGGCTGGGCACCTTACTTACGACGGCCTGGAACCTGACCGTCGTAAGTTAAGTTGGTTAACTTATGACTGCTTGGACCCCGACCGTAGTAAGTTAGTTAGGTTAACTTACAAGGGCCCTATATAGCTGGCCGTCATGAATAAGGTTTTTATTTAAAAAAACACAATTAGGATAACTTGACACGATGGTCAGCTCACAGAACAGTTTATATACACATCCAAAATATAAAACATCCAAAACATTAAACAAAAAAGAGATCCGCTCGCTAAACACTACCCCTTCCACTAGCGAATCCACTCGCGGATCCACTCGCTCCGGAGCCGAAGAATCCGTCTCCGCGACCTCCTCCCGGTGCCGGTAGCTGTGGCGATAGAGTTTGAGCCTCTATTGCCAATCTCTGCAATTCAAACATAGATAAAGTGAGTTTGACCTTGTATGACTCTCCCCCTACTCTCACTTCCTCTCTCTCCCTCCCCCACACTCTCACTTTCTCCCTCGCCCTCTCTCTCCCCTTCTCTCTACGCTCCCTCTCTATCTTGTAGGGAAATAGGGATGCGCTACTCTAGCAATTCGACCGTATCACCCAGGAAACATGCGAGTAAGAAAGTCATGGATCGTTACCACTAGACGCGCAGCGCAGCGGATCGTAGATGCGCGTCGTAGCCGATCAGCGCAGCAGTAACAGCAGTGCCTCCACGGAGTCCACACGTACAGGGAGGAACGCTGTGCGTCGGTGTGCTAGCACCGTGCACGCGCAGGGGTTTCGGCGGCTGACCTGTGAGGGGCGGCGGCTGGGACTGCTATCTGGTGGAGTCCTCTATCCCTAACCCTACCCCTCATATTTATAGGCGCGCTAATGGGCTTTTAGGTCACAGGCCCATTAGTACCCTAATTTCATATGGATCAAATATCCATGAAGCCTTTATCCGAATTGTAAAGGTCCCAAAAATGTGAATACAAAGAAACATGAGTTTACACAAATGTTGGAGTCATGTGTATGAATAAGGGGCTTAGTTGAAATTTTTTTCCCACATATGATAACATTGGTGAGAATTCTTCTAAACAAACTTAGGGTTGCTGCATGGGTGGACCTCATGTAGATTAAAACCCCAGAGATGAAGAGCTCAAGTGCAAGGGAAGGGTTTAAAAATCAGAGATGGACTAAAGTTAAATTCAAACTTCAAGTGAGAGAAGGACACAATGAGAAATTCAAAACTGTTGTGTCCAAACTATTGTTTGCAGCAGCTAACACAAGGATCAAGTGGCATATTTGGATTCCTTAGGTCCAAATTAGTGGGAAGGCAAAGTTTCATTGATTGTTGAAAAGAGTTGCTGCCCATTTTTCCAAAGGGAGTCAAATGTGCAAAGAATTCAAATGAACATTTGAATTTGCATGGGATTTGTCCAAACTTGTCAAATGAACTCAGTTTCCAATTTTCAAACAATTGGGTTGGATAATTGTCAAACTTTGGAGATATTTTGAGGAAAGAGGTACTGAATTGTGGGGCCCACATGTCATTGGGAGAGATGAGTGTGCAAAAGATCTTCATCTCAGGAGGTGCACGGTCTCTGTTTTTCTCCTCCTCACGAAGTCATCGCGCCACCGAACCGCCTCGGTCCTTCTCACCGTGCGACACCGGGGCAAAGCCGATGCCACCTCTCCCTCGCGACCTCTGTGCTGGCGAGCTGGTTTTCCCTCTCCTTATCACGCAGCTCGTGCGTGGTCCTCGTTTTCCCACTCTCGCGCGCACAACCGGAACATCCCGGCGCCGTTTCTCGTTCTGCCTGTTGCAAACCGCGTCGCCCCCTCCACTGCCCGAGTGATCCACGGAAGAAGTGAGCGCCAGCGTGTGCTCTAGCGACCCATCGCTCTACTCCGTGGCGTTGCCGCATCGTTTGAGCACAATTCGACGAATTTCACCGGGCACCGAGGCTCACCATCAGGAAACCGAGCGGGTCTCACGTGGACAGCCCCACCGAGAGCTTCTCAGGCCCGAGCTAGAGCGCCATCGGATGCGCTGGGAGCCCCTGATGCTCATCCCCGAAGCTCAAGCCATGAGATGAGCTACCGGGCTCGAATTTGGAAAAAGATCGCCGTCGGGCACCATCCGACCTTCTGATACGGTAATACCAAATTCGATTGTCCCTCTCATTCTTAGGCCATCAAATCTTGCACACACGAGCTGGGCTAGCCGGCGATCTTTTGCCCTTTTTCAACCAATGCCTGAAAACCATTGTGCACGACGTATTTCATACTTTTTCCACGGCGGCTATGGTGGGGCGGTTCGGGCTCCCGATGAGAGCTAGGTTAGGGCCATTTGCAGGCTGTTTCACCACCCGGATGATCCTCCCTGGCGTCCACTGGTGCTGTAGCGCCGTTCCACCGAGGTCTGGGCAGGCTAGGATGACCGGGCGACGTTGCCGAACCGGTCCAGAGCCGCCACGCCGTGGCCAGCTAGGTTAGAGCCATCGCCGGCCGGGGAAGAGGGTTCCATCGTGTTCAGCACGTGAAATAAGGCCCTAGCGGTGAGGGAGATCTCGGGGGATGGCCGGGAGGCTGGGATCCGTCGAACTCCGGCGAGCACGGCGGCGCGCGGGCGCGGGGGCCGGAGGTAGAAGACGACCCGGTGGGTCCCGCCCGTCAGCGACGGTTTTTCAAATATTTGATCGGCTGTGGCGCAGGGATCTGGTGTGGTGGCGCGGGAAATACCCTGTAGCCTCGTGTGGCTTGTCCCGACGCGTGACACCTGTCCCCGGACCCACAGCCGGTATTTGAACATTTTGGGAAATTTCAGTTTTTAGTTCAAACTTTGAATAGCTACAACTTTGGGTAGGAGAATCCAAAAATTGTGAAACAAATTTTGTTGGATTCCTCTGATAGAGTACTATCCAAATGTAGAACCCAATTTGTATGAAACCCTTTATTAAATTCTGTAAAATTCTTTAAAACTTTCTAGCAAAAGAATTTTAGAGGGAGTTTGGTTAATCCAAAAATCCTCAAATTTTGCCAGAATAGTCTTTAGGGTATTAGTGAACACATGTAAAATTCCCAAATCATTTAGAGTTGATTTAGTTAGGTTAATTCTGATTTTAAGTTTCTGTATTCAAATGAATACAGAAAACAATTTCAGGGAATTTCCAAAACTTGGAAATTCAGTTCTAGCTATTCCTTAGCTCCAAAAATACTAGGAAAATTCATGCAAACTCTAGGAGCTATAATGGAAATTGTAGTTCCCCAAATTTTGCATGAACATGGGTGTGATCTCAGAATTAATTCTTCATTGCTTAGTTGCTTGGAAAATTGTTCTGAACAAACCACTCAATGAAAAGTGCTAATTTTTGGGCCAGATGACTTTCTTGTGACAAGGAACTCACATGAAAATTCTCAGCCCCATTGGGGCCCTGGGTCACCCCTGTTCTTTTTAACCTCCTTAAGTGATCAATATAGAAGAGGGGGGAAACCACTTAGCCTTTAATCATATGCTTGGATCCAAACCTAAACCACTAGCACCAGCGTCATTGTAAATTCTTAAACAGAGTTCCAGTTTTGAAAAAAACTTGTTATTAGGACTTGTAGCAAAGTCTTTACAATTAAACGATATGCATATTCATCACGTGTAGTATCTACGTGGAGGAGTTGAAGTCATCGGAGTAGAAATCAAGGAAAGAGGGAAGAGGTTGATCAAGCACCAAGTGGTCTTCACTAACTGCATATATATATATATAAGTCACCTGCAAAACAAAGGCAAGCCCCGGTTTGCATCAAATTTACAAGTTTTTATTTGTATTCACTTCATACGTCTAGTATTATATTTATTGCATTACGTCTAGATGGTATGAAACCACAAATGCATGACCCAGAAAACCCTGGAGTTTAATGTAGGATATGTTATCAATTCATGAAAACTGCTGATCTCAACAAAAGTGGATTAAAAGAAGCAAACCTCGAGTGGGCAGATTCCTACTCGTGAACAGGGATTTAGGGGGATCAATCGGAAGAGTTGGGAATTGATCCTCATAGTGGGAATGGAGACCGGGCAGTGGATGGAAGGTCAAGGACGTGGTCCTGTGAGCCTAGTCTATGTCTGAGTCGATTAAGGCCCGTTCTCGTGTGCGGCCCGTTGGGCAAGTTTGAGTTGTGTACCGGATGCATACTGGCTATATGGGACCCAGGAAACCGATGTAACATGTTAACCTGGGTGTCGAGGCATACCTCACCGTCTGATGCCGATGCTGAAAGGATAGAGAAGTCTGCTCTACGAGGGTTTGCCGTAGAGAGACTTAATCCCAGTCGGTGGGACCGGTTCGACATGTGGGTGTCGTGTGAAAGGTGGCCACGTACGACGTCAGTGACGGTTGCTGTGTGCAACGTCGAGTACGGGCGTACGTGTCGTGTCAGCCGGGTGTTTTTGATTGCAATCACCGTCGCTCGCGGTAGTGAGCATACTTGTCCTCTGCGTCGTGACGTAGTAATACACCGGGAAATATTTAACATGCTTCGTGGGTAATCCTCATAATGGAGATGAGGAATGATCAACACTTCACTAAATTTAATTTCCACCTTGGGCTAGAAGCGTCGAGGCAAAGCGTTTCTTGTTTGATTGTGGAGTCTCGACGTTGATGGCGCAAGGTCCGTATGAGTCTAGGGTAGCTCACTAAAGTTACTTTCACCTCGGGCAAGTGACATCGAGATGAAGCGTTTCTTGTTTGATTGTGGAGTCTCGATGTAAATTGCGCGAGGGCTATAAAAGTTGCTTAAAACTTGAAGTAAGGACTCCCCTTTAGCTCAAGTTCATCGTTTATGAAAAATGCTATAATCAGCCCTCTATTTCCATCACATAGAGTTTCATGACTAGGGTGACGGGTCAGTCTTGCTGAGCTTCGTGCTCACAGATACTGCACAAGTTGTTTTGCAGGAAATAACTATACGCTGAGATGTACGGGTGCCTAAGGAGGTTCGGAACTCTCCGAGTGGTGAACTCAGGGCAACCCCTGCCTCTGCTACTGTGATAGTGTTGCTAGTGAGAAGGTTCCGCGGGCTGGACACCTTCCCTGTTGCTTAGCATAGATATGAGTCGTGAGTTGTAATAGTCTTCCGCTGTAGTTTATTTTGAGAAGTATTTGTAAACTCAAAACTTTGTAAGTTCCGCTCGATTTATGTAATATGATGCTTTATTATGTGTGCTGTTGGGTGCCGCATCGCACGGCACCACCCAATGCGATTCCCGGGCGAGGTATCCCGTCCCCGTGAGTGATCGGGACGGCGGGGTCCTCACACGAATTGTTATGATTGCCTCTTGGGCATATCACCAACAATCTCCCACTTGCACTAGAGACAATCATATAGCCAAGTTTTTCAATATTCCATCCCCTTAAGTGGTGACCCGTTAGGTTCATGTATAGTCGGTTATGAATGAAAACCGTTTTCAAACACAAGTCAGTAGAGGTACCTAGCAGGACATACTGACTCCCGAATGTACATAAAGATCATATCGACTGAACCTAGATACATTCACATGCTAATTCCTTTGCCACACGATACCAGTCAAGCTCAAGGCGAGATACGTGCCATCCTTGTGATAGCTCGACCATTCACTCGATCAAATAGTGGATTCAATCTATGACTAACTTTTAGTCATAATGATTAACTCTTTAATCATTTTGGCATGGCCATGCCCTTTCAATCCAACTATCTCGAGGGGCCCAGAGATATCTCTCCTGTTATTTAGGAGGGGCAAATCCCATCTTGATCCGCACACATCTCATTGCATGCTTCATCATGCATCTGAAGACTATTTTTATGACCACCCAGTTACGGAGTAGCGTTTGATAGTTTCAAAGTGCACAACTACACATAGTGAGAAACAATGGCCATCTCAGGTCAGAGAATCTAGCAGGTGTATCACTCAAGACCAACTGATGGCACATATGTAAATAACAATCCCAACAGTGTTTCGGAATGGGTCTATCCAACACCATGTTCACTAACATGTGTTCACATTATTAATTTGATATCTCCATATCTATGATCCGTGAAACGTGATCATCAATTAATACATGTGCTAGTCTGCGTACTATCATTATCTCATATAACGATGTAGACTAGGGATCATTTTGAGTAACATTATAATTAACAAAGAGTCTCACGAACAAGTCACATACTTGATGATCAATGTGAATAATAGTTACTCAAATAGTACATAAACATAGCTATGACACATGTCTCCCACTACACACTAGGATCACTGATGTAAGTATCTAATACCCATAGATCTCGTGTGCGTCTCATGCTTTGATTGTGGAAGAGGCTTTGTCAACGGATCTGCCATATTCAAATCCGTATGCACCTTGCATATATTCACATCATCTCGGTCGATAATCTCTCGAATCAGATGATAGCGTCGTAGTATATGTTTGGATCTTTTGTGTGATCTAGGCTCCTTTGCCTGTGCAATGGCTCCATTATTGTCGCAATAGAGATCCACAAGTCCGGACGCACTAGGAACAACACCCAACTCAGAAACAAATTTTTTGATCCAAACAACTTCCTTTGCAGCTTCAGAAGATGCAATATACTCCGCCTCCGTTGTTGAATCTGCTACTGTGTCTTGCCTGGAACTTTTCCAGCTCACTGCCCCTCCATTGAGGCAGAACACAAAACCGGATTGCGATCTAGAGTCATCCTTGTCTGTTTGGAAGCTAGCATCGGTGTAACCTCTTACAACGAGTTCTTCTTCACCTCCAAACACTAGGAATACATCCTTAGTTCTTCTCAAGTACTTAAGAATGTTTTTGACAACTGTCCAATGAGCCTCACCATAATCTGATTGATACCTGCTCGTAACACTTAGAGCATAGGATACATCTGGGCGTGTACACAACATGGCATACATGATAGATCCAATAGCCGAAGCATAAGGAATCGCTCTCATCCTCTTTTGCTCATCAGGCGTCGAAGGACACTGACTTTTGCTTAGAGTGATGCCATGTGACATTAGCAAGAAACCTTTCTTAGAATCTTGCATATTGAACCGATTCAATATCTTGTCAATATATGTGTCTTGGCTTAATCCAATTAACCTTTTAGATCTATCTCTATAGATCTTTATGCCCAAAATATACGCTGCCTCTCCTAAATCCTTCATTGAGAAACTTTTTCTTAATGAGGATTTAACAGCATCTAGTATTGGAATGTCATTTCCGATCAACAATATGTCATCTACATATAGGACCAGAAATATAAGTGCGCTCCCACTAACCTTCTTGTAAATACAAGGTTCTTCTAAGTTTTTGATGAAACCAAACCCCTTGACCACTTCATCAAAACGTAGATTCCAACTCCGAGATGCTTGCTTCAATCCATAGATGGACTTTTGAAGTTTGCATATTTTTCTAGCATTTTTAGGATCGACAAAACCTCAGGTTGTGTCATGTACACATCCTCAGTCAGACTCCCATTAAGAAAGGCTGTTTTGACATCCATCTGCCATATTTCATAATCAAAATATGCAGCAATTGCTAGGAGAATCCGAACAGACTGTAGCATAGCGACGGGCGAAAATGTTTCATCATAATCAACACCTTGAATTTGTTTGAATCCTTTCACCACCAATCGTGCTTTATAGATGTGAACTTTTCCATCCATATCAGTCTTTTTCTTGAAAATCCATTTGCAATCGATCGGTCTCACACCATCGATTGGATCAACCAAGTTCCAAACTTGATTCTCATGCATGGATTCTATTTCGGATTCCATGGCTCCAAGCCATTTCTCAGAGTTGGGTCCCATTGTTGCTTCAGTGTAGGTCACAGGCTCATTATTGTCCAACAATACCATGTCCTCTGGTTCCGTGGTTAGGAGTGTCAACTTTTCAGTTGCACGACGTACTCTTGTAGACCTTCGTGGGGCTGGTGTTTCATGAAGTGGTTGTACAACATCTTGTACATCCTGTATAGGATTAGAGGGTGCCGAAACATTTTCAGATATTTCTTGAATTTCTTCAAGATGCACCTTGCTCCCACTAACTCCTTTTGAGAGAAACTCTTTCTCCAAGAAGACACCATTGCGAGCAGTAAACACTTTACCCTCCGTTTTATTATAAAAATAATATCCTTTGGTTTCCCTAGGATATCCCACAAAGAAGCATTTGTCTGATTTGGGGGTAAGTTTGTCTGACGTCAAACGTTTGACATAAGCATCACATCCCCAAACTTTGAGGAAAGACAATTCGGGACGTTTCCCGGTCCACATCTCATATGATGTCTTCTCAACAGACTTAGTTGGGACTCTGTTTAGTGTAAACGCAGCAGTTTCAAGAGCATAACTTCAAAAGGATAGTGGAAGATCAGTCTGGCTCATCATCGACCTAACCATGTCTAACAAGGTTCAGTTCCTCCGCTCGGACACCCCATTCCATTGGGGCGTTCCAGGTGGAGTCAACTGTGGAATAATTCCACATTGTTTTAAATGATCATAAAATTCATGGCTCAAATATTCACCCCCACGATCAGATCGTAGAAGTTTAATTGTCTTACCCAACTGATTTTGTACTTCATTCTGAAATTGTTTGAACTTTTCAAAAGATTCAGACTTGCGCCTCAATAGATAGACATATCCATATCTACTAAAGTCATCGGTAAAAGTAATAAAATACTAAAAACCACCTCTAACTACCGAACTCATTGGTCCACATACATCAGTATGTATTAGTCCCAACAAGTCACTTGCCCTCTCACTTTGACCAGTGAAGTGTGCTTTGGTCATCTTCCCAAGCAAACAAGACTCGCATGTGTCAAGTGATTCAAAATCAAATAAACTTAACAAACCATCTTTATGGAGTTTCTCAATGCGTTTCTCATTTATATGACCTAAGCGACAATGCCAAATAAAAGTGGGATTTAGATCATTTCGTCGAGCCCTTTTTGTATTAATGTTATAGACTGTTTTATCCTCAAGATCAAGAACATATAATCCATTCACTAATGGACATTGAACATATAAAATATTATTATAATAAATAGAACAACATTTGTTCTTTATTATAATCTCATAACCATTAACCTCTTCCAAACATGAAGAAGATATAATGTTCTTGCTCAAAGAAGGAATGCAATAACAATTATTTAATTCCAAAACTAATCCTGAGGGTAATGACAAGTGATAAGTTCCGACAGCTATGACAACAACCTTTGCTCCATTGCCGACCCGAACATCCAACTCGCCTTTTGCAAATCTTCTAGTCTCACTTAGACCCTGCAATGATTTGCAAGTGTGAATCATTGATTCGGTATCAAATACCCATGATTCACTAGAAGATGTAGCAATATTGATTTCTATAACATTTATACCTGAAGTGGAAGTCTCACTCCCTTTCTTCTTCTTATCCTCCAAATACTTCTTGCAGTTCCTAGACCAATGCCCCTTAGCAAGACATTGGAAGCATTCATCATTAGGAGAAGGGCCTGATTTGCCCTTTGGCTTTGAGCTTGAAGACTCATTGGGAACCTTTCCCTTGCCTTTAGGATGCATCACACGCTTCCTCTTTTTATTCTCCTTTTGAAACATCATCACATGAGTGGTGTTTTTCTTAATGCTTTCCTCGGCTGTTTTAAGCATCCCATGCAATTCAGCCAACGTTTTCTCCATGCCATTCATTTGATAATTCAATATAAATGGCTCATAGCTCGGTGGGAGTGACTGGAGAATAACGTCAATAGCCAGGTCATCCTTGAGTTCAGAACCAAGTTTGTCCAACGTCTCAATGTAACCAATCATCTTGATTACATGGGGACTGACCGGGCTACCTTCTGCCAGCTTGCATGAGAACAAGAACTTTGAGATGTTGTACCTCTCAGCCCTTGCTTGGTTCTCAAACATTCCACGTAGTCCCTGAATCATAAAATAAGCATCTGCATGCTCATATTGTTTCTGTAGATCAGGGGACATTGTGGCAAGCATGAGGCAGCTTGCATTAAGCGCATCATCCAGTGCTTCTCATAAGTCCTGCGAGTTGCGGCATTTGCATCATCAGGGAGGTCATTGGGGTATGGTTGCTCAAGAACATACTCAATTTTCTCTTGCCTAAGAACAATTCTCAGGTTGCGGTACCAATCAATAAAGTTAGCTCCATTGAGCTTTTCTTTCTCAAGCACAGATCGCAAATTGAAACCGGAATTGTTACTAGCAGACATGATCTACAATAGAAAATAAATATGCAAGGTTTTAGCACTATGTTATGTACCAATCTTTTATTAACAGTTTAATAAAAGACACCACCACTATATGAGCATCGTCCTCCCTCTAACGACATATAGTGGTCCAAGATCCATATTCACTAATTCCTAGTGAGCTTTGGCTTCACTGCTAGAAAATTAGTGACATAGGTAAACAACCATTGTTAATCATATCTCTATATGATTCTTGTTTGTTGGGTGACATCCAATGCCCCGGCTCCCAACACTATGCCATAAAGCCCAAAACCGTTTTGATAGCTTTGTTGAGTAAACCAATACTATGCATGTGAATGTCCAACATTCACCCTATTCATTATGATAGATGACGGTATTTTGCTTTGGCAAACCTACCATACAACGATCAAAACAACATAGGTGCAGCTATAGGTAAATGGCATCAAATACTCAACTTTTCCGAGGGAAGCTATTCTATCATGACAAAACATCCACCATATGAAAAGCATGAAAAGAATAGTAAAACATCACAGGCATACGATCATATCATATATGTGAATAGTATAGCCTTTAGGATCATAGTGGTCTCCATCACCATGGTTCCATCATGATCTACACCGCCATGTCTCCCTTCTTATGGTGATCACCATAGCCATCATGCTTGAGGTTTCTCAATGAATATAAAAGAAGCTAATACATCTAATAGCTATCAAATAAATTACATGAGAGATCAGGCATCACAGGACGACACGCAGTTCGTTATACAAATATGTGACAACCTCAACCCGGTTGTGTTAAATTTGCAACACGCAGGCTGCACGAATTTTACACACAGATTATCACATCATATTTAGGCCATACCATTCACATCATTCCCTGCAAAAACAAGTTAAGCGTAGAACGATGTCTATCGCGAAACAACTTAATGATGTCCCGAATCTGAGCCATTCAGAATGCCTCAATTTTCATTGTGATTGGTTATCCACGAGAAGATCGCGACACATGACCGTGATCCGTTGGCTCAATCTGTTAGCTATGTACACTATTAGTCCCGATGGTGATTCCAGCCGGTAGGGACAGGTTGCGCACACAGCAGAGAAGGAGCATGAACTAATCTTTTAGTCATTTGATGGCAATCTACTCTAACCAATTCCAAACCCCAAAAGCCGAACTATAAAAATTCATCATATGAACTTGTCTGCAGTAGATCGCATCTAAGATCCAGACAAAAAACTACGCAACCTGGCTCTGGTACCACTGTAGAGAAATAGGGATGCGCTACTCTAGCAATTCGATCGTATCACCCAGGAAACATGCGAGTAAGAAGGTCATGGATCGTTACCACTAGACGTGCAGCGCAACGGATCGTAGATGCGCGTCTTAGCCGATCAGCGCAGCAGTAACAGCAGCGCCTCCACGGAGTCCACACATACAGGGAGGAACGTCGTGCGTCGGTGTGCTAGCACCGTGCGCGCGGCAGGAGTTTCGACGGCTGACCTGTGAGGGGCGGCGGCTGGGACTGCTATCTGGTGGAGTCCTCTGTCCCTAACCCTACCCCTCATATTTATAGGCGCGCTAATGGGCTTTTAGGTCACAGGCCCATTAGTACCCTAATTTCATATGGATCAAATATCCATGAAGCCTTTATCCGAATTGTTATGATTGCCTCTTGGGCATATCACCAACATATCTCACCCTCCTCTCTCTACCACTCCGTCTCTCTCCCTCCCTCTTTCCCTTTTCACTCTCACTCTCTCTCCCTCTCCCATCCCCTCTCTACCACTATATCTCACTCCCCGCACTCTCACTTTCTCCCTCGCCCTCTCCCTCCCCCTCTCTCTATGACTCCCTCTCTCTCACCCCCTCTCTCTATCACTCTCCCTCTCTCTCCCTCCCTCTTTCCTTTTTCACTCTCACTCTCTCTCACTCTCCCTCCCCCTCTCTACCACTATCTCTTATTCTCACTCCCTCCCTCTCCCCCTCTCACTCTCACTCTCTCCCCTCAACTACACTAAGTTATTCTTAGATTAGAAAATAGCAAATAAAAAACACATTACCTAGATATCTGAATGTCCATGTGGTGGGGGCACTTGTGGCGGGGCCAACTCTGACGGCTGCCACGTCGGGATCAGGATCTGCTGCCCACTCTGTCAAGCTAAAGCCTGTAATTACAAAATATTAAAACAAATAAACTAATACAACGATACGAATTTAAATTAATTTATATTCAACTATTTACCTCCATCGCTGCTTGCATCTAAGCCATGTAGTTTGCCATGTAGGCGGCCTGCTCCTCCTGTGCGGCCCGGGCTAGATCCCTCTCCCTCTGGAGCTCCTCTCTCTCTCTCTCTCTCTCCGAATCTCATCTCTCTCCCTAAGGAGCTCCTCTATTTGGCTCTGGGAGGGACGACTTGTATATATGATAGAGGAACCCTCGGTCGATGGAGTGACGATCGAAGGTCGCGCGACACTCGAGTCGACAACTCTATCGAAAATGACAAACCTACAAAGGAATAAAAGAATAATAATTAGATGAAGCAAGTTTTTAAAGAAATAAAGAAAATGACCAACTAACCGTCCATGTGCTTTCCTGCCTCCGCTAGCGTAAACGGCTTGAGGGTCGATTGACGCGTTTTCCCAATCATATCCTTCGCCGTGTATCCTCATGACCTCTCGCCCATACTTTTTCTAAAAGGAGTAAAATTGTGTATTAGTAACAATTGAGTTCATAAGTTTTGATAACTTACCAGTAGATCGGCCGCGACCTCACTGCACTCCCTAGGCTGGGATGGTTCCTTATGACCCCGCTTCCGGACTTGAGTGGCGCTCGGTACCTGACCGGTCACACGCTTCTATAGATATGTGTTAGTATGCTAATTATATTATGAAGACATACAAAAAAGAGTTATTATTCTTACCATGCGTTTAGCTAAACGCACATAGCCATCGGGGCCATAGGAGTGCTTTGAGTCTGAACCTCTGCATCCACGAACCCTCCTGGACTTAACGATGAAAGCATCGCTAGCCTACATCTGGCAGAGAGATCGGTATGCTTCGGGCCGACCCTCTAGCCAGAAAATATTGACCTGCACATATTTATTATGTCATTGAAATACCACTTACATAACTAAGTATTAAAATAATTGAACACAAACAACTTACCTCCGCGTACTGCTCCTCTGTCAAGTACGTGTCTGAGGCCCTTCTAAACGGCCCCAACTGGTACTCCTAGTGTCGCTTGAGGTACTTATTCACGGCTTGAATACGAGCTTATGATAACGCTTGCGTTACAAGCTTCTGTGCGTTCCTGTTGAACACGGCTCTAGCATGGTCCAACATGTTCTGTCTAGTGTCCTCTAAACAGTACCTCAACTATAAGAAAAAATATTGAAGAGATATGCATTAACAATTGAATCAAGTTGAAAAATAATAATTTATAAAATTTTATTAAGCAGATTTACCATAAAATCCGCCCATACAACCCCCTAAAGGTTGTTGTGCGCCTCGTGAGAGACACGAGCGTAGTCGTCCCACGACGTCGCAGGACCCCGTCGACCACACCGGGATAGTGCAGACGCACTAAAGACCCGATGTAACCGAACACCTGTTTATGGTGCCCTTGACCCATGAACGAGCATTCGTACTAGGAGCTACAAGGATTTAGTTAACTTATTAATGTACCCACAAATAAAAAAATCTAAAAGTTGAGTCTCCAACCGGAATAGTGACCCGCTCTGTAGGAACTGGAGAAGAAGACACAAAGTGCGTCCTCCTCGTCCGCGTCTCTGCTCTGGTACCACGTGTGGTGACCCGAAAGGTTGTTCACCATTGGAGCCCAAAGATTCCACGCTAGGTGGCTCCACGCTAGGCACCTCCGCAGCAGCCATAGGTGACCCCGAAGGCTGTGGCGGGGCCCTAGCATCTGACTCTGACTCAGATGACTCTGAGTCAGACTGCAAAATAGAAGGATTGATCATAATAGTTAATTGCTAAGCAATATATAACATAACATAATTTCCAATGAAAATATACCTCCATGCGCTGTAAGGTAATATGTCTGTCTGCTAGGTCCGGGATGTGTCTCAACACTTTAGAGTGTCTGCTCTCACCTAACGAACTACCCCTAAAAATGGTGTCCCGTGCCTCACTAACGAAGCCTTTAGCCCCCTTCCCTTTTCCCTTCTGTGACGATATCCTATTGTAAGGACTAATTGATAAATATGCTAAGAAAATATACAAAGTTATGATAATTTAGTGAAAAAATTATTTGGAGTCCATTTTAGAATTCATCGACATCACGAACCCTACTCCTTACACAAGACCATCGATCTTGTTTCGTAATTTATTTTTGTTTTCATTTGCACATATCAGAAGTCTCTACATCGTTTCCTTGTACCCTTTTTGCGACGTGTCACGGCGGATGAGCGGTCGAGCGTTGGATGGAGGTCAGTCGGGTGCCGATCCCGGATCGACGGCTCTTGTCGAGCGTCTCTCCGCATCCTTGGGTGCTCAAAGCTTGGAGCTTCGGGGCCTTCCGGCTCACGCCGCCGTCACGACGCGACAACCCGGTCCGGAACTGTCGTAAATAAAATATTTTACACATGCTCTCATGACGGTGTATATATATACCTAATCGTCATGAGAGCATATCATAAACACTCAATTTTATACACAATATTCAACTAAATAATGAAATAAAGCAAATATATAGACGGTGGGTGAACAAAGGGCTGGCGGAGGAGGTCGGGGGCAGACGGGCGGCGATGCGGGGGCGGCAGAGGCGCGGGGTGTGGGGGCGGCGGGGCGGCCGGCGACGCGGCGGGCGCGGGCAGGGGCGGCCGGGCGGAGGAGGACGGGGGCAACCGGGCGGCGACACGGGGCGACAGAGGTGTGGGGTGCGGAGGCGGCGACGGGCGCAGGCCGAGGGCGGCGGGGCGGGTGACGACGCGACGGGGATGGGCGGGAGAGAAGCTAAATTCAATCTAAAACTAAATAAATTATACCAAATTACAACTAAATTAAACAAAATTCGTAAACTAAACAATTTATAAATAAACAAAATTAAATTAAAACAAATACAAACAAATTATAGCTAAATTAAACAAAATTCATAAACTAAACAATTTACAATTAAACTAAATTAAATCTAAAACTAATACAAAGAATTGACAACTATATTAAACAAGATTCATAAACTAAACAATTAACAACTAAACTAAATTTAATCTAAAACTAATAAAACAATTTGCATAAATTAAACAATAACAATTAATAACTAAATTAACTAAACTAAATCCAGTTATCAACTAAATTAAAAAAAATAACTTCTCGACGTTTGCGATGTGCTCGATGGCGCGGGAGCTCGGGGCCGGGGCAGGGCAGCGGGACGCCGGGTCGGAAAGGAGCACTAGGGGCCGCCGGTGTCAGGGGAGGGTGCCGAAACCGCCGGGGTCGGGGGCGGCGGCGGCCGAGGGCGTGGAGGTGTCGGGGCGGCGGCGGGGGCCGGGGTGGCTCGGCCGGCGCGGCGGCGGGTGTGGGGGCGACCGGGGCCGACGCGGCGACGGCTGGGGGCATCGGGGGCCGGCGCAGCGGCGGCTGGGGGCCGGGGGCGGCACCGACCCCGGGCCCGCGGGTATATACCGTCTATTTGCGACGGCCGGACCCGGGCCGTCGTAAATAAGATGGTATTTACGACGGCTGGCCGTTATAAACAAGATTTTATTTACGACGGCCAAACTTGGTCGTCTTATTTACGACGGTTGTAGGGTTAGCCGTCGTAGATTTGCTAGATTCCTTGTAGTGTGTGAGCGGATTTTATGAACACATGCATGTGATATCTGATACTCTGATGAAATGAAACAGATCATTTTAGTACCTCTAGGTATATGCATTATTTATTTAACCCACTAAACAAAACTTTAGTTTACTTTACTCACCAAACTATTTAGATTGTTGGTACGATTCACTGCTTAACATTTTTTCTTTTTTGTTTCTCTAAGCACACATCGTGTTTGAGGATACATTTCGTAGATTATAGGTTATAATATACTTGATATTAGAAAAATATTTTAAGAAACTTTTATATTATTTTATATGTCGAAAGCATGTAATACAAATTTTACATGGGATGGAACAATGCAAGAAAATAAATTATGATTTTTTTAAAAGAAGACATTAAAGAATGTTTCCAGCATAGTGTAATCTATAGTCCTACAAAATTTTAATTTCAAACAACTCATATTGATAGAAAAAATTACTATGAGGTGAATTAAACAAATCTAAATAGATCAAGAGAGTAAATCGAACAAAAAATTACTAGGAGGTGAATTAAACAAATCTATGATTTAAAGTTACGCCAGTCATATGCAGTAAGTTAACTTCTAGCCGTACTGTAGTCATTGAAAATATTGCTAGTGTGTCTTGGGGTTAATATCTAAACGTTGGAATAAAATGATTAGATAGTTAAAACTTTACTAGCTCAGTGGGTACTTCCACCATATGCACATAGAGTCACTAGAGGGGAAAACTAGTGTATCATGGCTCACTTTTGTACAATTTAAATTGTCAAGACTCAAAATGAGCCTCAGGCCATACGCTAGTCCTTATGTGATTGTGGAGGTTTATAGCCAAATACTGGATGCGACCCTTGGTTTTTTATTTCTTTTTTCATAATCACATTCCGTCGTTCCCTGCTCACTTGAGTGCTTGGATATCGACTTACGCTATCACATCTATAATACACTCACTTTTCATCGGCACCATATATAGCTTGTGAAGAAGATGCATTCTTGACATTAACACCACCATGTTCTTGTCTCAGCTATCTTATCCTTGTAATATGGTGCCACGGAAATCATTGTCTAAGATAATGACGCAAGAAAAAACAAATGAAGGGTCAATTAAGGTTTTCAAAAATCTACTATCGCCAAAGTACCCTAGGTGGCATCAAAGCAGTTAGTAGCATTCATGGTTTTGAACATTTTCTTAGATTTCTGTCATTTATAAATTATGAAAAATTTCAGAAGCTGGAGCTTCGATAGTTTTTGAACTTGTCCAAATTTTGTAAAAGTATGCAACTATACTTACCAGAGCTCAACAATAACTTTTTCCTAGCTTGTTCGAACGAAATATGATCGGACCAGAATTCAGAAAATCCCTAGGTGAAATCCAACGCTGATGGGGCAGGGCCACCTGATGAGCCAAGCTTGAGGAATTGAATAAGATTAAGACTATAAAGACATATACGTTTTAGGGTTTATGACACAATGACATCAATAAGATTTAAACTCTATCATGGTATGGAAGGTGGGGTACGGGTGAAGATTACTATTTGAACTTCATACAGATCAGAAAAAATAGCTGCCTTAAGATTAGATATAGCAAGACATAGATAGATTACATAATAAACATATCCAACTTGTAACTGACTTGGATCATGCCTCAGGGCCTCTAACCACTATAAAAGGAGAGGCAACGGGTCGGAGGGGGAACACTACAACAGACCAGAGATCAATCGACATACACGCAAGACTCTCTTACATACACATAGGTACATACATTGTAATCGTCATATCGAGAAAAAACCAATTAAAAAGAGTGGGATTTACCTGTTTCAGACGGCTCAAATCTAGATAATTCTTGTCTACTTGTTATTATTGCTAGAATCAAATTTGTGCAGGTAACTCGCTGAGCTCTCAATCCCGTCTATAAATTTACTTGACGCAAAATATCCACGACAAACACAAAGATATTTATTTTTTTGGAGATGTCAATTTTTAATAGACTAAAATTTTAGGTCCTTTTACTGAACGCATGAGACATATAGTCTATTTTAAGATTCGTTGGATTTGTGATTTTGCTATTTTTATAGGATTATATATTGATCATAGAAATTTTGTTCATATATTGACTTAGAAAAAGATTTGAAAGTTATAACTGTTAAATATAAAAAGGTTGTGAATGTTGAGGGGGAGAGCCTCTTATTTTTAATCAATTAAAATTTGACTCTTCCTTACTAAAACGGGGCATCTTCTAAACTGGGCAGCTGTTCCCTGCCCAAACCTGTTGAAGGCACGCTACTCTCAGCAACTGGACCCGTTTGATCAAAAATTTAATGCACGCCACCGGAACAGGTTGGAACGCTGACGCTGCACAAGAAGAAAAACAATTCTCACCGAAAAGTATATAGAAATGCAGTGACAAAAACGATATAAAATATTTATGAAAACGACAAGAAAAACCACCCCTTTTTAATAGCCGGTCTCGCATCCTCGCCGGCCTGCGAAACCCCTTTTGTTCAAGCCCAAGTGTAGGAGAGCCAGAGAGCACGAGCGTCCAAGATCCCGGGCTCCGTGGCAGCAGAGCATCCTCTGCGTCAAGGTCCTTGCTGAGGCGGCCGTGAGGGATCCGTCATGGCGTTGAGGGCTTCACCGGCGTCGCCGTTGCCGTCGTGCGCGCGGGGGAGGAGGGCCAATGTGGCGTCGCCGGTGGTAGCCATGGCGTCCACCATCAACAGGTGAGCGGATCTCCTTCGCCTCTTCGACGGGTTAGTGTTTTTCTTCCCTGATCCGTGGTGGTGAGTGAGCCGGTACTTGGAAATGATCTTCGTGCTGCGGATTCGTGATCGTTGAGATAGTTGACGGGATCCGTGCTGGGTGAAAGGCAAAAAGACGTTGCCTTGGATGGATCTAATGAAATCCTGGGGTTTTATTTTTCAAGGTTCGACAGATTTGTGCTTGGGTTGTCTCTTTCGTCTGGCAGTTCTTTGTTCCTATTTCCGACCATTGACGCCACACCAATCCGTGATCTGCCCTTGTACGGATGCATTGCGGGAGTTAGTCTGCGTCTGTTGACATCTCCCCTGTTCGAATCTGCTGATGGCGAAGGTGGTCTTGGATTTGACAGATGATCGCTTCCTTTCTAACTTAACCAAGTCCGGGTTTGTCAATTTAACAACCGAACTTCCAGCTTTCTTTACGTTTATAGCACTAAATTTGTTATAGGGGTAAGAATTTGCTAACTTTTACTCCTATTGTAACAGTACTTAGATTTGCCGCATAAGGTAGCACTGGCTCATGTGCCAGGAATACTTTCAACCTGCAAATGATGAATTGTGAAGTATGTGCATCAGGAGTAACAATTTCATACATATGTCACTAATGAGTGGTAAATCAGATGCTTGACCAGCTTAAATACAAACAGTAAAATCTTTCTAAGCTGAACAGTGCATGCAAAGATCAAAAGTGTTTCAGTAACATAGTGTAGGAAGTGTTACATGTACTGCACGTGGTTCCTGATTTGTTCAGCAAATGTCTTGGCCACTATAGCTTCTTCTTCAAAGACTTGTGGGAAATTTTCCAGTCTTGAGATTTAGCGATACATAATTTCTTGTGGTTACACTTTTGTTTTGGACTCTATTGAATATATCGCCTTGCCAACTACTTTCTTCTCTGCTATACAATGTTTTTTCCTTTTTTATCTGATAATTTTTGTTGCTTCCCCAGGGTCAAAACTGTCAAGGAATCCTATACTCCTCCACGTGAGGTGCATCTCCAAGTTAAGCATTCACTACCAGCCCAAAAGAAAGAGATTTTTGATTCACTTCAGTCTTGGGCCAAGGATAACCTACTGAACCTCCTGAAGCCAGTTGAGAAGTCATGGCAGCCACAGGACTTCCTACCAGAGCCGTCTTCTGACGGGTTTTATGATGAAGTTAAAGAACTCAGGGAGCGGGCAAAGGAAATACCTGATGAATACTTTGTTTGCTTAGTTGGCGACATGGTTACTGAGGAAGCCCTACCTACCTATCAAACTATGCTCAACACCCTTGATGGGGTCCGAGATGAAACTGGTGCAAGTCCAACCACTTGGGCTGTTTGGACGAGGGCATGGACAGCTGAAGAGAACAGGCATGGTGATCTCCTTAATAAGTACATGTACCTTACTGGACGGGTTGACATGAAACAGATTGAGAAGACCATACAGTATCTAATTGGTTCTGGAATGGTAAGAACCAATCTATTCTATTGAGGAGGTTGCTATCTGTTTCTTTGCTTTTCTTTTATTTCTAGCTTTTAATGAATCAATAATGAATTACCAACATTTTTTGAAACACCTGCAAGCAAAATATGTGTGCTGTTAAATTGACAAAACACTGGGTAGTAATTATAATGTTCAGTTGCTATTTTGGTTGACTGGTTGAACATAGTCATGAGCAAGTAATTTATACCCTTGTTGTCGTTCTTATGCAGGACCCTGGAACTGAGAATAATCCCTACTTGGGTTTCCTTTACACATCATTCCAAGAGAGAGCAACATTTATATCCCATGGCAATACCGCAAGGCATGCCAAGGAGTATGGAGATCTTAAGCTGGCTCAGATCTGTGGTACCATAGCAGCTGATGAAAAGCGCCATGAGACAGCTTACACCAAGATAGTCGAGAAGCTCTTTGAGATCGATCCTGATTATACGGTGCTTGCATTTGCTGACATGATGAGGAAGAAGATTACAATGCCTGCCCATCTCATGTATGATGGCAAGGACGACAACCTGTTTGAGCACTTCAGTGCTGTGGCGCAGAGGCTGGGCGTGTACACTGCTAAAGACTATGCAGACATTCTGGAGTTCTTGGTCCAGAGGTGGAAAGTTGCGGATCTCATTGGGCTGTCGGGAGAAGGGAGACGGGCGCAGGACTTCGTCTGTACCTTGGCACCAAGAATCAGGAGGTTAGACGAGAGAGCACAATCAAGAGCGAAGCAAGGTCCGGTCATTCCTTTCAGTTGGATTTATGACCGTAAAGTCCAACTTTAATCAAGAACGCCAGATAATTAGATCGCATCCTATATGAACTTGTGTTTAGTTTTTATTTTTATTTTAAGATAACAGTCTCTAGATTATCTAGCTGGGCAGAATTCAGTTGCTTATCAGTCTCCTTACACGAAAGTATGTTATCTTGTAAGTTTGGATGACAGTGTGAGCCTGATGAGAGACGTCTGTGAGGTGCTGCCTGCTGGGTGCCAACCACAGCCATGAATGGCTCCGGTTCCAACTTGGTTAATTTCTGCTGTATTAAATATGATGGGGTTATGTGAACTTGGAGGTCTACAGGACTTATAAGTTTCAAAGTAATAATATGGAGATTGTACATGACAAGCTTTCTCGTTGGTGCATGATGATAATCAAACCTGAAGTAATTTGTTTACTCGTCAATGTTTCAATGCTCTGAACTTTTGATTCGCAGTAGTATCTGCCTTTTCTTGTGTTTTCATTTCTGTTGAATGGTACTGCGTACGGTATATGATATGCAACGGGATGCGAACAGCGCCACTAGTAGTACTTATCAAGTGTTTTTGTAAGTACAGCACATACAAGAAACTATCAGTTCCATCTTGTTGTCGTAAAGGTACTCAAGTTCAAAGAACTGCAGGCCAACTTAGTATCGCGCACTGGTGAAACTCGCCACAGTTGAAGGTTGCACGAACATACGAATGGATCTCGATAAAATTCTTGATGCCTACGCATTCCTAAATGGGATTAGTTCTGTACAAATAGTCAAAGAGGATGCACAATCCCCAAAGATAAAATATTTAGTTACTCTACTGCCGCCACCAGAGTGATTGTTTAGAACGATGAGAGTCCACGAGGCATTGGTCCTTAACCAGAAGAGCGGCCGGCATGGAGCTCTGACCGCAGCTCTCGAACGAGGATCTCTTCAACACAATCTACAAATCTGACAAGATGTTGCCGAATCTGCAGCTCCAATCCATTGGCCAGCTCCTAGAACCAAAAATATCAAGAATATAGAGTAAAGACCACACTGAGATGAATTTCATTCCAAAATCTATGAGCAAAAACGTTCAGCAGAAACTTTAGTGGTTTCAGAACCATTAAAAAGTAGAGGTTTTTACTCTAATTTGCAACAAATTAAGACATGCTCCACTACAACAACAACAACCAAGCCTTTATCCCAAGCCTGTTGGGGTCAGCTAGACATGAAACCCAATATCAATGAAGTAAAAGAGAGGAAGAGATATAAGAACAAGGAAAAAAGAAAAAAAGAAAAAGGAACAAGAGAAAAGAAATAAGAAAAAAGGAAAAGAAAAAGAGAAAAGAAAAAAGAAGAAAAAAACAAGACTATGATTCTGGCACATGAATTGCTACTTTTCATGCGGTCCTATCATGAGCTAAGTCTCTGGATACATTCCAATCTCTCAAATCTCGTTTTACCGCCTCCTCCCAGGTCAACCTTGGTCGTCCTCTACCCCTCCTAATATTTTCTCTACCTCTTAAAATCCCACTGTTAACCGGTGCTTCTGGAGGTCTCCGTTGGATATGTCCAAACCACCTAAGTCGATGTTGGACTAACTTCTCTTTAATCGGCGCCACCCCTACCTTATCACGAATCATCTCATTCCTTATTTGGTCTCTTCTCGTGTGCCCGCACATCCACCGTAGCATGCGCATCTCTGCGACACTCATTTGTTGAACATGTTGCCGTTTAGTTGGCCAACATTCCGCCCCATAGAGAATCGCGGGTCTGATCACCGTCCTATAGAACTTCCTTTTTAGCTTTTGTGGGACTTTTCTATCACATAGGATTTCAGAGGCTTGTCGCCATTTCATCCACCCTACCTTGATCCTGTGGCAAACATCCTCATCAATATCGCCATTGCTTTGTAACATTGATCCTAAGTATCAGAAAGAGTCCCTTCTAGGTACTATTTGTCCTTGTAGACTAACATTTCCCTCTTCACGACCAACACCACTAAAGTCACACCTCATATACTCGGTTTTAGTCCTACTAAGTCTAAACCCCTTGGACTCTAAGGTTTGTCTCCATAACTCTAATTTCTTATCAACACCATCTCTAGTTTCATCTACCAGCACTACATCATCAGCAAAGAGCATGCACCAAGGGATATCCCCTTGTATATCCTTCGACACCTCATCCATCACCAAGGAAAAGATGTATGGGCTCAAAGCTGATCCTTGATGTAGTCCTACCGTGATAGAAAATGCATCAGTCTCACTATCACTTACGCGCACACTTGTCCTAACATTATTGTACATATCCTTAAGTGACCTCCCAGGCATAAAACCAAACTGGTTTTTAGTGACATTGGTCACTTTCCTCAGGCGGTGTTCAATTACTCTCTCCCAAAGCTTCATAGTATGACTCATAAGCTTAATACCTCGATAATTAGTACAACTTTGAATATCTCCTTTATTTTTGAAGATAGGTACTAATATACTTTTCCTCCATTCTTCAGGCATCTTGTTTGACCGAAAAATGTGGTTGAATAGCTTTGTGAGCCATACTATTGCGACGTCCCCAAGACATCTCCACACCTCAATAGGGACATCGTCAGGGCCGAGGGCCTTTCCTCCTTTCATCCTTTTTAAGGCCTCCTTAACCTCAAACTCTTGTATCCTCCGCACGAACCGCCTGTTGGAGTCATCAAAGGAGTCATCCAACTCAACCATAGTGCTCCCATTCCCATCATTGAATAGCCCATTAAAGTAATCATGTCATCTATTTTTAATCTCTTCATCCTTCACTAGAATGCGGTCAGTCTCATCTTTGATGCATTTAACTTGATTGAGATCCCTCATCTTTCTCTCGCGGACTTTTGCTACCTTGTATATGTCCTTTTCACCTTCTTTTGTCCCTAGTCTCTCATATAACTTATCATAGGCCTGTCCTCTTGCCTTACTCACAACCCGCCTTGCATTCTTCTTAACCTCTTTGTACTTAAGCATGTTGCTTGCGCTTCTATCATTATGCCAACTCTTGTAACACTCCTTCTTCTCCTTAATGGCCTTTTGTACATCCTCATTCCACCACCAAGTGTCTTTATCTACAAGTTTCTTTCCCTTTGTCACACCGAACACCTCACTAGCTACCTTCCTAATGCAAGTAGCCATCTTCATCCACATACTATCTGCATCTCCATTTTCCGCCCAGGGTCCTTCTGTGATCACCCTATTTTTAAAGGATTCTTGTGATTCTCCCTTCAACTTCCACCACTTTGTTCTTGTGATTTTAACACCTTTGTCCCGCAAAGAACATGTATGGAAGCGAAAGTCAGCTACCACAAGCTTATGTTGTGTCACAACACACTCCCCCGGGATCACCTTACAATCTAGACACTCCCGTCTATCCTTTCTCCTAGTGAGGACAAAGTCAATCTGGCTAGAGTGTTAGGCACTACTAAAGGTCACTAGGTGAGATTGCCTCTTCCTAAAGAGGGTGTTATCTATCAACAGATCATAGGCTACGGCAAAGTCTAGGATGTCCTTACCCTCTTGATTTCTATCGCCGCATCCAAAACCTCCATGTACTCCCTCAAATCCTAGGTTAGTTGCACCCACATGACCATTGAGATCTCCCCCTATGAGGAGTTTCTCGGTTATCGGTACACTACTAACCATATCCTCCAAGTCCTCCCAAAATTGCCTCTTAGCACTCATGTTGAGTCCAACTTGTGGGGCATAAGCACTAATGACGTTCAAGACAATGTCCCCAATTACTATCTTGATTAAAATGATCATATCCCCTCGTCTTCGAACATCCACTACTCCATCCTTAAGACTCTTATTTATTAGAACACCTATGCCATTCCTAGTCCCAGCCGAACCAGAATACCAAAACTTGAAACCGGTATTCTCGACTTCTCTCGCCTTTTGACCTGCCCATCTAGTCTCTTGTACACAAAGTATATTTACTCGTCTCCTAATGGCAACATCTACTAACTCACGTAGCTTCCCCGTCAAGGATCCTACATTCCAACTACCCACCCGAAATCTATGTTCTCGGCTAGCTTCCTTACGCTTTGCACCCGTCGAGTAAGATGCAAAGACCCTTGCTCACTTATCACTACATCCGGGCGATGATGTAGCGCGCCACTAAGGTGATGGCGATCCGGCCCTTGCTCATTTAACACCATATCCGGGTTCCGATACGGCGTGCCACTAAGGCGGTGGCGACCCGGCCCTTGCCCACTTAACACCATACCCGGGTTCCGATATGACGCGTCGCTAAGAGGGTTACGCCCCAACGAATTTCTATTAGGTTTCATTTCCATGAGAATGGCTAAGTGTAGTTGTTGGCTCGCCAAGCCTATCACAACCCCCTCCTCCTTTACCCGGGCTTGGGACCGGCTATGTCATTACAACATAGGCGGAGTTTAAGACATGCTCCACTGAGAAACAAAAAAATTGTACATACAGTTGTATTACCATGCCCGCCCCCACCCACAGCCCTGTTCAGACCTAAATCAGTCCCACTGCAAATCTTGTGGATGAAAGTGGTTGCTTAGAAAGAATTTCTACCAGTTCCATGAGTATTTACTACTTGCGTTATCTTAGCTACTCCCTCAGATTGTTTTTCTTTGTTGACGATAGGACAGGTCAATTAGTTCAAAATTGAACTAATGGTCGTGTCGCACGTGTGTCCTAACATCAAGGAAAAACTTCTGAGTATATTACATCACATGTACTAGATAATTAACTGGAAATATAGCATCAATTCTAGACCTAAGGCAAGGGAAAGACAGCTTAGAAATTCACTTCCCCAGACCCCACATTGTGTGGGAGCTTTCAGCACTAGCTACACCCTTTTTTCTAAACCAGGTGATCCTTGTCTTACCTTCGTTTTTCCAAGCAAACTTGAAGTGATATTCGTTGGATGGGTCCCTGAATTGCAAATTGAGATTAACTTCAGACCATAGGAAGACAATGGCCAGTCTGCAGATGTCTTGATTAAGACATCAATCCCGCGAACCAAGTGAGCTACAATTGTCTCCTCTTTGTCAAAGTACTCAAAGGAATGCCTGCATTAAAAGAATGATTTTGCTCCAATAAAAAAAGTTGAATACTGCATATCAAGTCAATAATATTCTTTCTTTTTTAGAGAGAGAAGTCAACAATAGTAACTAAAACAAAGCAATGATTTAAGTTGTGGTGACTGTACATCGAAATCAATTTAGTTCCATCATAATAACAAAGAGAACTGATTTTCGATGTAAAGAGTTAAAAAGATTGATAACATACATCAATTTCTTGAATATTTTTGACAAAAGTATGAACAGTGACATACTATACTTATTTCACATTGCAAGTTAATAGAGAAAGAATCCGTGCAGACAGGATTTCAGCAACAGTTATATATTTTACATAGTCCTTACAAACGATATGAACAATAACAACAATTAGATACACATAAACTACTGAAAATTATTCGTGCAAAGCTGCATACGGACAATAACGTCACCTGGAATTATTAGCGTCGTTCACCAATGATCGTCTTAAAGCATTCACTATAATGCAGTGTTGAATTTGTCGAATTAGCCATCCCAAGGTTGGAGAAGAGATCACCTCCCTGAGAAGCAGTTAAACTTTCAGAATACAGGGTAGTCAAATAACACTGCACTTCATTTTTTTTAAGAATTTCATTTCAAAATAACACCAGAAAAGGCAAATTAACATCAAATCTTAGCTTAACAAGTCCTTTGTTATTCCAATAACAGCCAAGTACGATAAGAGAAGAGGTTAAACTACATTATACCTGGAGGACTTGAGCATATCAATCAGTATATCTACACATACATCATTGGGAAAGATCTGAAAATCACAAAGAATACTCAAATATATATGAAACAGAGTTCCTTAAACATTAAATCGCAGAAAGTCCATAGTAGTTACAAAGCCCAAATACTAGAGTACAATAAGAAAAAGCTGATCACCTGCACTTTCTTTGGTTCCATAATTCCTTCACCAAGTTCTATTAGCAACTCATGATCCGAAACAAATGAATCAATAGAACAATCCATCTTGTGTTCATAGATTACAGAGTCTGAGGCCAGTATAGGTGCCCTCAGGGACAACCTGAGAGAGTGGTCTTTAAAGTCTAAGACCTTTGCTCCCAAGGGTGATAGCATAGATTCAAGTTGACATATCGCATCAGCTCTGGATATAGATAGATGGATATGTCAAAAGGAATTTCATGTTCTCACAGAATAATATACTTAAAATTCTAAATACAGGATGTTGCAGAGAACTGCTTGTCATGAAATAGTCAATAAACTTAGTAAATTAAATATGCAGAAGATAACAAATTAATATATGTGAAGACTGCACACACGCAGATTAAGGGAATGCACATTCAGAATGAGCACAAAAAGCAATAAACTTCGTGGGTTCATCGAAGGAAAGAATGAAGATGTGTAGTTGTATACAGACAAAAACTGATAATGAATTTACTACTAGACTCAGGTACATATATAAAAAGTTGCAGCATAATATATAAGGGCCATAGTGTTCACCACTCAAAGTCCTAGCAAGAGATTTTGGAAAATGGATGTGGGAATTACAAAATGATGATGAATGTCCAGAAAACCACTTATTATCCATGAATTGCTTTAATCACACCACATTTATTCACCACAGTGATCTTAACTTACCTGCATCATGTTATTAAGAAAAACAAGCAGGGAAAATAAGAAGCAGTAGCGATAAAAAAGATAAATTTACTGAAGCAGAAAATATCAAGTTTTGTTGTCTAGAAACGCATTACAAATAATTGTTACTTGCTTTCGAGAATAACACAAATACTATGGAGAATCTAAGAAATTTCATTGGTATAATATGAAATTGATCGATTTTCCCATCACATGACGACACTAAACCCAAATAGTAAATGCAACACATAATTTAAAAAATAATTGTGAAATCATAATTCTCATGATAGTTTTATTAGTGCTAACTTAGGTGTCAAAAACTTTAAACTACTTTTACTAGAAGCAGTGTCTGGCTCCTTATGTTCAACATAAGAAATTAAGAACATGCACAAAAAATTATTACCTTTCCATATTTTGTAACAGTTTAAGGTCCATCTCACTGTTTTCTATTTGCTGATCAAGCTTCAGCACCTAAATAACATATAAAAAATAACAGCCTTAAAAACAATGGGATGAGCTGATATTCTGTAAAATTATGCCCCATGTGCATCACAATGCTAGGATAACAGGAACATGCTGATCACACAACATATAAGCAAACCTCATATTTGTAGTCCATCTCAATGATGCTCCGACTTCTGCATGAATCGTTTGAGTCTGGCAGCTCTAAGATTGCACCTGCTTCATAATGGCTTGAATCCTACTTGAAGAGGGATGGGATGTAATACTTTAATTTTATTTATATAAACAAAATTAATCGAGGTCTTGGGTTTGAACCAGCCTCTCTGCAAAAGCAGGGGTTAGGCTGTCTAGAAATAACCCTTCCCCAGACCCCACATGTGTGGAAGCCTTCGGCACTGGGTACGCCCTTTTTTAAAACAAAATTAAACCTTGCACGTAAAAGATCACCAAACTCTCAATTTGACATAAGTTAAACAAATCTCCATTAGGCTTAGGTTCAGAAAAGATTAATTCAGTAGAAAAGAAAGGACAAGAAAATATGGATATTGAAGCCACAGAGCACTTGAAGTTGAAACTGTATAGCTGAAACAAACCTACATGAGATTCAATTAAACAAGAAATAAAAAGGACAAAATCCACAAAATACAATTCCAGGAGTAGAAGCAGTCCAGGTCCATTTTCTGTTAATGTGAAAACCGTAAGACATAATAATTTAGCAACTCACCAAATGATACTTAGTTTGATCTCATCTGTTTACCTGAGCGTGTTTTAAGTCAAATAATTTAGAAACTAAACTAATTCTATAATGGCCATACCATAGCATGTGCGCTTGCAGTACCATGGAAAAATGGGAACAAAATGCACATATAAAGACAATGTAAATTTCTGCTTTAGAGGCAATATCGTGAAACAAGTCGTCTGTCTTAAGAGTCCATACATCTGGACGATCTCATCATTCTCTGATTTTGTTTAAAACAAAATAATTGATTAAAGCCAAGAGCAGATGCTGAAAATAGAAGAACAGAGGCAGGGAGCAACCTTTGAATCAAGTTTCCGCAATGAAGACTCCAGCTCTTCAATACCAACATCCAGCTGAATCATATCTGTGTACGCAGGCAGCATATATTACTAGAGTACTCAGCAGACTAGTACCAACTTGAAAGGGCTAGTGAAAATAACCTTTGGCTGTTGCTTCCGCAAGGACAGCAATCTCACCAGACGCTTTCCGATTCATCTCCTCGGCCACAGTTACCTTCGTCCTCAACCATTCCAGGTACGCATCTGGAGGCAGTAATGTCAGCGTAAACAACATGCTTGAAATTTCCCATTTGGCCACTGGAAGCAAAGGCCAGGATCACAACTTTCACCGAGCGATTCAGCAGCCACAAGGCAGAAACAAATTCTTCAGGATTTGAACCAATGGTTTTTTTTGAAGAGCGTACCAAGGTCACCCAAACCACTACTTGGAATCGCGGCAGAGACGGAGTCCCACTCGTCCATGGCCTCATCAGCTACCTAAACCAGCTCCAATAATAAAGTAAGGGAAAAATTATTAACACGCCCAACAATAATAAACCCAACCAAACCAAACCCTGGTAGCGACCGCACTCACCTCGTACATGGAGCTCAGGCCCCTCGCGGCGTCCGCCTCCGCGCCGGCCGCGGGAGCCTCCTCCTCCTCCCTTTCTCGCCGCCGCTTCAGAGAGAGCCGCTCCACCCGGCTGCAACCAACACGCAAACAAACAGGAGGGGAAGACCTTGAGAAACCAGATCCCCAGGAACGAATCCGCGTGGAAGACGTAAGGGCGCCGCACCTCCGAATGGTGGCCGCGTCGATGGGCGCCTCCTCGGGGCCCTCCGCCGGGGCTGGGCTCGCAACGGCGTCCCCCATAGCCGGTCCCCTCCGCCTCTCTCTCTCTCTCTCTCTCCCGCCTAGAGAGAGGTTTTTGGTTTCGAAACGGGGGTCGGGGTTCGGGGAAGTGAGACAGAGAGGCCTCGCGAGTGAAATGGACGGTCGCGATGTCGCGTTTCGTTTCGTTTCGTTCCGTTCCGTTGGGCCGGACCCGTTTGTACTTAGCTGGGGGCCCGTTTACGCAGCCCGATAAGCCGGCCTCCTCATCCGGCGGCAGCAGCACGCGCGTCCTTCTCCTGGCCGCTTCTCCGGCGCCACACCTTCTTCTATCCGCGGATTCAGTCTGCTCCTGTCCTGCCTCGTCATCCCCCATCCGGAACAACGGGAGCGCGGGCCGCATGTTTCTCACAGGCGGATGTTCCAGCATCGTCCATGGTGCGAGATTTCGGTGCGCGGGCGGTAGGGCTCACGGTGCCGCCAGGTTCAACCGCTGCTGCTGCGTGGAAGCTGATCCCTGGAGGACCAGCCACCTCCGTGTCAAGGTTTCTCCGTCCCAGGTATCCGCGACTGCTCGCTTGTCGATGCCAATTCAATTCACCGCTTAATCTTGGCCACTAAGAACAGCAGGATCTTGACCCTGCATGCAACAAGCAGATTACAGCGGCCCTGCGAGCGTCTGGTATTTCCAGTGGCGTCGAGAAATGGAGCAGGCTGCAGCTGGTCGCCGTCACAGGGATGATGGCATGTGCGGTTCTGGTGATCCCTTCCGCTGATGCCGTCGATGCTCTCAAGACATGCACTTGCCTGCTAAAGGAATGCAGGTATCTCTTACTCATTCTCTACTCCCTCCGTTTTTAAATTGAACAACGATTTTAGTTCAAAAATGAAATAAACTTGTTTTTCTAACGACAAAAATTTAATTTCAAGCTACATGTATTCTTCACCTCGTCAATACTACGAATAGTTGCTCTTTGGTTTCTTTGTCTAAAATTATAGTAGCTTTCCTTTCTGAACCATAGGAAACTAGGGGCACATCATTTTGTTGCACACTGATTTTCATGTTCATAACCCTGGTAACAGCACAGATTTGCACTCCACGTTTTTACACTGTACTGCCAGCATATAGTCTGTCATCTTTGTTTCCTAGAATGAATGAACTCTGGTAACTGCACAGATGTGTCATTGTTTTATCCAGTGCTGTATTTGATTTTACATTCAGTATGTAGGTCATTCTAAAGTTACTACGTGAAGCTATGAGTTCCCCATGATCAGGCTTTTCATCTTTCGGATGAGAATAAATAATTAAATATAGATTGTTTCATTCAAAGGTTTATTACCTACTCCCTCCATTCTGATTTTGTTGTCGCTGGTTAACTCAAAATCGAGCTAGCCAGCGACAACATAAAAAGAACAGAGGAATAATTAAAATGTTCTTTTCAGAATAGAGCTGGCCGAATGCATATCCAACCCTTCCTGTGCAGCAAACATAGCATGCTTGCAGACATGCAATAATCGACCCGACGAAACTGAATGCCAGGTCATTCCCAAGAACATTCAGTCCAGTAATAAAGTCTGTCAGAAAAATAAGCTCCTAATGGTGTTGCTTTTATTGTCCCACAGATCAAATGTGGAGACCTGTTCGAGAACAGCGTAGTTGATCGATTCAATGAGTGTGCCGTTTCACGCAAGAAATGTGTCCCGAAAAAGTCTAACGTCGGCGAGTTCCCAGTCCCTGATCCATCTGCCCTTGTCAAGAGCTTTAATATAGCCGATTTTAATGGCAAATGGTACATCTCAAGTGGCCTGAATCCCACTTTTGACGCATTCGATTGCCAGCTTCACGAGTTCCATGTCGAGGGAGACAAACTTGTGGGAAACTTAACATGGAGAATACGTACCCCCGACAATGGTTTCTTCACAAGGTCAGCAGTGCAGCGGTTTGTGCAGGACCCCTCACAACCTGCCATACTCTATAACCATGACAATGAGTACCTGCACTATCAAGATGACTGGTAAACCCTCTTTCACAAAGGACTTCACTGTCGTCAATTTGTGGATCTTGAGATTTAATGTTTCAATGCTTGCCATGTAGGTACATTATCTCATCCAAGGTTGAAAACAAGGAAGATGACTACATATTTGTGTACTACCGTGGAAGAAATGATGCATGGGATGGATACGGTGGTGCTGTTTTGTACACAAGAAGTAAAATTGTGCCTGAAACAATAGTACCGGAACTAGAAAGGTCAGCAAAAAGTATAGGTCAGGACTTCTCCACGTTCGTCAGGACCGACAACACCTGTGGTCCTGAGCCTCCCCTTGTTGAAAGAATCGAGAAAACTGTTGAGGAAGGAGAGAGGACCATCATCAGGGAGGTGCAGGAGATTGAAGGGGGGATCGAGGGGGAGGTCGAGGAGCTGGAGAAGGAGGAGAGGACTTTATTTCAGAGGTTAGCAGAAGGTCTCATGGAGGTGAAACAGGATGTGATGAACTTCTTGCAAGGGCTTAGCAAGGAAGAGATGGAGTTGTTAGATCAGCTGAACATGGAAGCAACTGAAGTTGAGCAAGTATTCAGCCGTGCATTGCCGCTGAGGAAGCTAAGGTAGCCCTAGCAGCAACACCAGCCTTGCGCAAAGACTTGCATTGTATAACACAAGCTATCAAGTAGGGTAACGACTAAAATGCAAACAACTCTCTGAAGCAAGCATGTAAAAATCTCTTCTAAGCCTCACAATCTTTATCCTGCGGTCACTGTATATTTTCACTTAAACCTTTCCACTTGACAATGTAAATTAAAAAAAATCACACCACTGCTAGGTGGAAAGACTTAAATAAGGAAATACAGTGGCCGTAGGATGGAGATCGTGAAGCATAAGAAAGATTTTTGCACGGTTCCACTAGAGAGTTGTTTATTATTCAGCCCATATCAAGTAGTATCAAAAAAATTATTTGTTGAGGTACTACCTATAGTAACAGGTTGTCGAACAAACAGTAAACATTTTGAATCCTCTTTTTTTCTTTTCGTGGTCACAATGTGTTTCAAGATCAGCCTACATGTAAAGCATCAACAATTTATGTAGTTTTTGCCAAATAAGAACAGGTATATAACTTAAAGCTACTTTTCCTAATAGATTTGGGATCATACTATCTCTTGAGTGGGAACACAGTTCAATGTTGTATTGACTTCTGCTGTTTCATGACAAATTAAATATTTAGTTATGTAAAATTTAAATAATAAAATTTCCTCTTATCCAAATGGGTCGAAGCCTTCCCTGTACCCTGCGCAAGCGGGAACTACATGCACCGGGCTGCCCTTTCTTTTTTTTTTTAATAAAATTTCCTCTTATTTGTGTGTATCACTTAATTCTTGAATATTTTCTAAAAAAAAGAGGCTATTTGGACAAACCGATTATGCACAAATCACTAGAGGCAGATCCATATTAGAGAATAGCAAGGAATGGATCAAAGGTAAAATTGTACAGCTATGCTCTTCCAAAAGAAAAAACTAGTATGGTTTCAGTTGGCTGGTATAGCACATGGGATTGCCTTAATGCAATAAAAAAAAGCACACGATAGCCTTTTTATCGAAAGCACAGTGTAACTTAACCATACCCAGTATGCAATCTCCACTCCAGAGACAATACGAGAAACTTTTTATTATCAGCAAGGAGATTCTTCAATTATACATAACAAATCTCAAAGGAATCGTCCTGAAGGATTAGTTGTCTCGCTGTTACTCAGGTCTTACCGAGGCCAATAAGAGGACCTATTCAGTAACACATGTACTCACA
Source organism: Neostapfia colusana (assembly GCA_030760725.1). Classification (NCBI taxonomy): domain Eukaryota; kingdom Viridiplantae; phylum Streptophyta; class Magnoliopsida; order Poales; family Poaceae; genus Neostapfia; species Neostapfia colusana. Next base: position 15,961,093 of record JASWHV010000017.1, on the reverse strand, counting down.
CACAACAGTAATAAGGAAAACTAGGATAGGAAGGAGTCGCAACATTGGTGCTCCACAGCAGCAGATAGGAAGTTCTCCCGAGCTCTTAGGGATCCTATCCTCATTTCTTCAAAGTATACAACACGCGCATTTCTGGAGAAAAAAACAAATATCAGTCCCTAGTATATCCTGTATGATATGGAGATTTAACAGAACATTAAATAAGGTTCTGTTTTCATGCCTACGTATCTGATAAATTTAAAAGTATTGAATTACTATGCATCACCCAGTTGCACCAAAGCTTAAGCTGAGGGAAAAGATGGACACTTTATTTAGGACGTAAACGTGAGATAGGAGTCGACTATAATTTATTTAATAAATCATGTTCCGTTAGGATTTGAACTCAAGATCTCTAACTCTAATACCAACCAATTACACTCAAAAGCTTACGTTGATGAGAAAGGGTGGAAAATTCACTTATACTTTAGCAAAATTCACTCATATGACGTATTTGAAGGTGTCATGATTTAACTCTAGACTAGACTAAACCAGGACATAGTAATCAAAACAAATAATGCTAATTACCATAGTGTAACATGCAGAATTTTTTTGTAACATAGTGAGTCGGACCCTTTCACAGACCCTGCGCAAGCGGGAGCTACATGCACCGGGCTACCCTTTCTTTTCTATTTAGATACTATATGAGAATAAAAAAGTGATGTTTTGCACCTAGGTTACTTCTTCCTTAAGTTACCAAACGAACAGAGCACACAAAATATTGCTATGGATACTAACTAAAGTTGATGTCGCAAATTAAATCTTTTAAGGTATGTATGAAAAGAAGATTATAAAAAGTATTCTTACATACCAGTTAGGCCTGTTCAAGATCACATGGCTGAACAGACAGGAATGTTAAGACTAAACAATTTGTCACAGTTAACATGGTTTATTTTGATTTACATATAGGTAGGTTCCATTCTATTAGAATTGTACTGGGCACTTCTGATGCTAGTTCAATGAAATATTCAGGCTATTGGCCTAAGCACAGGAGTAGGGATGAAAACGGATCAGATATTTTCCGATCCGTCCGGAACCGTTTTCGAATATATCCAATCCATATCCATTTTGATCGGACTTTTTCGGATACGGATATGGATTCAGATATTTTAAATCGGATATCGGATCGGATATGGTTTTCGCCAGAATCCGTCCGTTTTGTCGGATATCCATATTGGGTTGGATATATCCGAACAATATCCGAGATATATCCGACCCAATAAATTCAATTGGGCCTGCAGCCAGCCACAGCCCACAGGCCAGAGGCCACAGCCACCTTCCCTATGGCCCTACCCGGCTACCCCGAGGCCCGAGCCCGAGCGGAGTCCTCCTCCACCTCCAGTCTTGCCTCCGACCTAGGGTTTACCAGTTTGCCATTGCCACAGGCCACAGCGCCGCCGCCGGCCAAGCGCCCCAGCCACCATCCTCGACCTCCGCGGCTCCGCCCCGGTTGTCGCCGGCTCGCCGGTGCCGCCCCGACCCGCTCCACCGCCGCTCGACCTCCGCCCCCGACTCCCGATTCCTGAGCCATCGCCGCCGCCCCGACGCGCCATCGGCCACCGGCCCCGAGGCCCCGACGCCCAACAGGCCCCTGAGCGGCCGAGCCCCCGAAGGCCCCGACACCCAACAGGCCCCCGAACCCCCGACGGCCTCCGAGTCCGAGCCCCCGACGGCCGCCGTCCCTGAACCATGTATGAATTTGATGTGGATGTACTTTGAATTAAATGTATGAACTATGAATTATATGTTACTTGTGAAATATTTTACCGAAATAAATATCCGAATTCCGTCCGATATCCATATTTTTCCGATCCGATGAATCCGTTTCCGATACATCCGACATATTCGATACCATATCCGTTTCCGACAACATCCGATCCAATCCGTTTCCGAAATTTTTAATATGAATATGGATATGGAAAAGCATTTTATCCGTCCATATTCGTACGTTTTCATCCCTACACAGGAGGGATTTCCTACTAGAGTTTCATAGGAAAATAAAGTATTTGTAGTTCATTTGACAATTCATAATGCCAAAGGTACAGTAACATTTATAGAAATGGATGATACTAATCCATCTGCGGTAATGCAGTAGGAAATCACAACGCAAAGATATAAGTATTCCAACAAGCTTTTGCATACCTGATGCACTTTGCTCTCCTGGTTGTAGGCCGTAGATGGTTGCCCAATGGAAGAGTGAGGTGACAACCTATTGTCCCTCACCTTATTGAAGATACCGGTGTACTTTTCACCTGATTCTGCATTTGCATCATCCCAATCACCAAAGGGTGGTACAGCAACTTCCTCTTCAGGCTGATTGATAAAAACAAAAGCAACAGAACATTAGTCTGAAGGCATTTCTATCATACATCCATTTCAGGACTCAGGGAAAAAAAGGGGTAGGGTCATAAGTATTGTTACCTCATATCCTCGGCCACTCGGCTTCATCCTGCTTCTTCCCGGAGTATGCTGTCCATGCCTCTCAGATGATACCCTCCTTTCTGGAGTCTGCATTCCAGTTGATCTGTGCTTCGGCCTTACATGGTTGTTTTGTTGCATTGGTGAAGCAGGCCCAGCAGAGGCTCTGTAAGGACTTTTTAGTGTGCTTGCATTCCCTCCTTGTTCCCGCTGAGAATTTGCATGTGTTCGTGGTGCAGACTCACGGTCCGTGGGGTGCTCAGAGAGTCGTCGGTGATCAGTTTTGGGTCTTGTTGTATTTGGTGGATTCTTTAGATCCTGGTCTTGAGGAACAGGTTTGTATGCTGATTGATGCAAAGGTGACTTGCGAGGAGGTTCAGGGTGCCTTCCCAGATCATTTGGATGGGATGGAATTCCTGTTTTCTTGTTTTTCCGTGCATCCTCAAACTTTTGTGTGTAAGGAGTGCTGCCAGTGGTTTCCCAGTCCCCAAAAGCAGGAATGTCAGGTTGCTGCTTAACAAGATTAATTAGTACTCTAGTCAATCTCTCAAGCACTACGATTATGAATGAAAAATAGGTAAAGCATAGGCTTCTTGTTATAAGGATAATTTTGTGAGAGAAAACAAAACAGAGAAAAAAAAGACAATGTTCCTAATTTTCTAAGCAATGCTGCATACTTTGCTGAGACTCCAACATAGTGAGAAATATAAAATAACCGTGCATGTTATTAAATTATTATGAAACATAATCGTGAAATATGGCATTTGTAAAAGGAAGTATTTGTAAGGGTGTGTTTGGTTCAGTTCTGATTTTAGCTTTGAGCTATGAGAAATCTGCTGTGAGCTGAGAGTTGCGGTGAAGCTGAAATCTGTTTGGCTGTAAACAACTATCAACTATGGATTCTGTAATAAATATGTGTTATAAAGAAAATAACGTTTGGTTGTGTAATCAGTGGCATGATGGGTAATTTCTATGAAAAGTTGGAACAGGAATCCGAAAAATCTGATATTCTGGCAGATTTCCATTTGCACTAGGAAAATTTGTATATTATGGAGAATCTGATTCTCATGTGAACCCCTTTGATTCAGATTTATAATTTTTTAGAGAATCTGGTTGGTGCAGCTGAACCAAACAGACGCAGCTGCCAGTTTGTTACTAGTTACTAGTTTGTTACTAGTAACTAGTAACAAACTGGATATTAAGTGATGTTGATCCAGATTTACCGAAAACTGTATGTTACTATCGAATAGTGTAGCAAATTCACTAGTTTGATCGAGGATAATCTTCTCTGTGGAAACATTTTCCATCCATCAACCTCCAAACAACTGCCTAAAATGTAATATGCCTTAGGAATACAACAGAAGCAATTGCCACCTAAGACTGAGGTAGGATTGCCAATTACCAATTAGATACATCACTCATCTATCAATTGTTCTAGATCTCTGTATGACTGTATGTGTCCCTGTTTGTACCAGAACGAATACTTAAATAACAAAACTATAGTGGAATCAAGCTCTCAAAAATGTAATGTCTACTATATCTCCATCCTGATTAATAAAAGGCTAACAGAAAGTATCATTCTTCGAGTCCTTTACTAGCTACTCCCTCTAATTTTCTTTTGTATGCCGACCCCAACATGCTTGGGATAAAGGCTTGGTTGTTGTTGTTGTTAGGAGAATCTAGTTAGTGTAATTTTAACTAGCTAGCTTGTCCTAATGACAACAAAAGAGAATAGGAAGTAGTACTTAATTAAACATCACAAGAGAGACGGTACCAAATTCTTCAAAATAACCAAACTACACTAGTTGTACCAATAGATCAAGAGCTCAAGATTTCTCCACCCAAGGTAACATTATAAGTATGCGGAATCAGGAAATATTTACTCACTGCCATCAGCCACTCCGAATCACCAAGGAGGGACTGTGTACATTCTGCACAGAGAAATTCAGACTTCCACTTTTTTCCACTCAATTCTTGGAGTACCAAACTACAGTCCTCCAAATGAAAGCGCAGAACTAAAGAAATGTCACCAAAATCTCACCCTTATAATCTTGAAAGAAGGGTTAGAATAGTCCTCCTCTCATATTGAACATCTAGATACTAGACAGACCTAGATCAGACCACCAGAATTCAAGACCAGAACAAGACCCACTACAACTCCTCCAAAGAAAGGACCGTAGGGGTTTGTTGTGTCTAGGATATACTAAAGATACCCCAACCAACCAAAACTATTCTAGAGAAGAACAAGATTGAAGGAAGCTCGTCGCCCCAAAGCTCACCAAATCCTCCCAAGAAAACAAAGAAAATCGGAGGGGGTTATGCTGGCTCCTCAGTTCTTCGGAAGACCACCAGAATCGCCGAAACAGAAACTGGTTCCAGCCATGTTTCCTACTACTCGAACTGAACAAACCTCCAACCAACAATCCACCGGAAGCAATCAACCTAGTTCTTCGAAAAGTCAGAGGGAAGCTACCCAGGGAAGAGTCAAAATCGGTGCTTTCACACTAAGATGAACCCAACCCTCCCCGGAAAATGGATCGAAGGTTCCCCTCATTCACACAAACCTCCCGATAAGAAGACAATCTCGGGGGGATACTCAAATTTCTCTAAGGAACACTAGAACCCCTCGCTGAAGGAGCCGGATCCAATTATCAAGAAGTCAGAGGTGGACTCTTTCTGCTGAATTTACAGCTTCAGAAGTGTGTCCGTGTGTATGGACAGACGAGCGCTAGAGGGAGAGAAAAAGCGAGGAATTCGGAGGAGGGAGAAGAGGTTGGTGGAGAAGAAAGCGAGGGAGAAGCGAGGAAGAAGACAAAGTCGTTGACGAGGGAGGGCGCCGCCGCCTGTCAGTTCGAAGCATTCCAACCATCTCTATTAATTTTCATTTGTTTGGATAAAGAAATGGTACGGATGCTTCATGCCGGATCATGTTGGCTTTATCCACCAAAATTAGAAAGACACAGGCTTGGATATTTATAGCCTTAGTACCGTATAAACGATTTGTTAGCTCAAATGTGGTGCATACTGTTGAGTTTAATATGCTCATTACAACAACAACAACAACAAAGTTTCCCAAGCACATTGAGGTTTAATATGCTCATTATCGAAAAAAAAATATTGTGCACATAATAAGTTAACCACCAACTATCCTCCACATGAACAAGAATCATGCAACGTCAGGTGAAAATCTAGGATAAACAGAAGGCTCTTCAAGTGTTGTCACGGGCGTTCCCCTGCTTAACCATCCGACGAACGAGATGGGGAAGATTTTTTTTTTGTTTGAAAAGCTAGAATCTGACATTCAATTATAAGGAGAGTACAGAAATCTGTACAGTTATCTCAGGTCTAAGACCTGAAGAACATGCAATTATACGGGGTGGGGGTGTTCACCACAACCATTATCCCTGCCAAACACCAAATACGAGCTCATCCATTATCCCTGCCATGATTTCTTCCACCGCGGCCTTCAGTTCTCGCATTCTTCTCCATTCATATTGCCCAAATAACCGCGATGTTGATGGACCGAGTGCCCTTTTTTCCTTGGTGTAGAGGAGGTAACTGATAAATGGTGGAACCAATCTACCAGAGACGGATTTGTTGTCCGGTTTGTTGGATCGATGCAATGAAGGTTCAGCTACCCAGTTGCTGGCCAATGACCAAATCTGTCTTGCCATGGAATGGAACACTCAAAGACGAGGTGTAGCGCAGTTTCGACGTGACGATAACATAACGGACAAAAATAGGTATTCTGTCAACTCCGTTGTTGTAACCGATCATCGGTCCAAATCATGTTTTGCAGGAGCAACCAAAGAAAGACTTTACACCTTGGAGGTGCCCATACCTTTCATACCGTTTCAGGGAACATGGATCGGACTCCAACTTTGAATTGTATGCGATATGCAGCACTCGCTGAGTACTCGCCTGCTGCCGATTGAGTCCACTTGATCTCATCCGTCGTACCCGTTGATTCTAGTGGGGGAAATGCTTAGCCCGTTACAAGCCTCTTGTGATGTTGTGCTTACCGTCGTCACACCATGAGACTAAATTCTGATGTGAATCCTGTCCTTGATCGTTTGAATGCTTGATGTTCGTGTTGCTTACATCAGGGCTGCAACTCGTGACAATGCCATAGTTTGTTCGGTACTCGTGATGACAAGGAAACAACAAATCAAAATGACACGTATATGGTTCTATGACGATAAGAAGGTGATTGAGTAGGTGGGGAAAGGAACCTCTTGACCGGTTCACGTACGCCCGCTTGTGCAAACCTTTTTCCCATCTTTCGGCTGTGCGCGTCTTATCTAGTTAGGCGTGAGCTCTTTTAAAATGTATCAGCTTGATGCTAATTATTGATCTAATAAAATAAACTTTATTAGAAAATGATATACTAATTAACCGATCCAACGACACATTTATCTACGACCGAGCTACCCAACGTGGAAATTGTTCTGGCCCATACATATTTCGACGTCAATGCAGAAGGTAACATGCTCAGTCTGAACTCGACGCCTTGAGAAACCAGCCGATGTGTTGGCAAGAACTCGTCAACCAGCCGCTACGGGTCATGATGCCCAATCTATTTTATCCAGTCTCTTTCATTCTGTACGGCTGCGCCGTGCTCTACCCGCGAAAAGTTGCCAGCACGAGGATATCGGGAACAAACTAATGGGGTAATGGTGCGATTTTCAGAACGCGTATTATGTTAAGAGTGGGTACAACCGGATGCTGTTTGGCATGAGGTGAGACTACTACTGGAGCCTCTGCAACCTCTTTACATCTGATTCTACATCCACCGGAAATCTCAGTAGATCCTTCAGCTTGGTTACCGCTGCATCAAGGTGATCTATTTCTAGGTATCTTTTGCTTGGTGATGCAAATAGAACCTCATTTACGTCTTCATCAAGTTGCATTGAGAACAGGTGTTCAAAGACCTAGAAAGAAATATTTTTACGGCTCAATAGCTGCATTTGGAAATTGAAGTACCCTAGGCAGCGAAAACCCCAAGGGCATCAAACATCTTACCGCTTTCAGTCGAGAGACAACCATGTCCCTTACTGAAGATGATCGTGAGACTAGATTGATGACAAAAAGACCGCCTTCTGAGAGGAACTGTTTTGCCGATTGAAGGAAAGAATCTTCAACAAAATTTACCGGTGGGCAAGACATCCCAGAGCTGTGGGAACAACCAAAGGCTTCAAATAAGTCTCTACTATCACAAAATTACTTGGTAAAAGATAGACAATAAAATGGCAGATGACAGACAGAAATCTCCAATCCACAATGGATCAATCTACCCAGCTTAGGTGAAGACATACTTCACAAACAATGCATTTTCCTCAAGTAATTTAAAGTAGATTCACCCCATCAACCCCTCCCCCACCCCGAAAACATGCTTGAAAGAAAACGAGTTTGTTCAGGAACATGGGAAAGCAATACCTTAGGTCAGATGAATCAACATCGATGATAAGAATCTTAACCGCACAGTTGTCACTAGCATTTGACACAGAATGGGCTGCAACCCCATGGTTTGCAGCAGCAATGTCTTCAACAAATTTGATACCATCACCCAAATGTATCTAACATGGAGAAAGTGGGGAAAATGCAATGAAGCTCAGTGTAAAAAACTACATGACTTTTATCATTAACACTAACATACGGTGAAAGATAGGGAGAATGGGTGGACAGGAATATCCATCATGATTTTCTCAATAGAAGCTGTATTTGTTACTATAGGCATCAAGGTGGCACTGATGTCAAAAGAGTTGGACAGCAACAGTCTCCAAAACTTAAGCTTTTAAATAATGATTACTGCTTTTCTTATAAAGTTATAATATGTTCATAAAACATGACTAACTAACGAAACTACTTTTGCTAACAAATCTAGCCATACCAATGGAACTCGGTATTATGTTGGCTACAGCCTACAAAAGTATGCTAAGTAACTTGATCAACATAATTTCCAGTTCAAATAGTAAAAAGACTCAAAAAAAGTATATTGTTACTCATCTCCTCTCTTTTACTTCATTTTTCAAAAAAAAATATTTGGTTTCATGTCTAGCCTACCCCAATGTGCTTGGGACAAAGGCTTTGTTGTTGTCGTTGTTGTTGTTGCTGTTGTTGTTGTATCAAATAGTAAAAAGATTCAAAACCTCCAACGCCACTAAATAACTGCTGCAGCCATGACATAGTAAAACCAGTGTTGTGCGCCAATGTTACACTATCAACCAGGATTTTACCAAATGCCACATACAAAACTCTGCCCTTTTCTAATAGTATAAAAACACACACCTTCAGCTGTTCGTCCATTGAAAAGCCGAAATGTTTCTTGGCTACCTCAGCTACTGTGGGGTCCAACTCAACAACCTGTAAAATGTGAGAAGTGTGATCATTCCCATTCAACTTTTTAACCAAGATGGAAGTCCTAAATTCACTTTACCTCAATATCAACGAAAGGAAGACATCCACGGAAAAACATTGGGAGGCAACCTGCACCAAGACCTATAACAGTGGTACTAACCTACAACAATGACAACAACGATTTCCGTAAGAATGTCTAATTAGGTGCTGACCTACAAAAATGCAAAATCAAATAACATCCAAAATTATTGCATACACTAACAAGAAAATAAGAACCAGTGACACTACAAAGGATGCTGACATTTAACATTCTTTTTCGTCTTTTATAAAGCCTTCGTCTCAAGCAAGTTGAGGTAGGCTAGATATGGAACCCAAACTGGGTTTCATATCCATAGTAATGGCTGGTTTTGATGCTGGCTCGCCAAGCCTATCACAACCCTCCTCCTTTTTTAGGGAAATAAAAAAATGAGGGAAATAGACATTTAACATTCTTGGTAATAGGAACCAGTTCATCTCTTAAAGCTGAAGTATACGAGTAGAATGATGACGATACTTACAACTCCAGATGCCGCAGCAGCACTTAGAGCAGATGCAACTAAAGAAAGCCCAGATATGATACTGCTGTGATAAGAGCTACCAAGATAGCTATGGTCGATCCTCAGACTGTTCTTTGATCCTAAATGTCATGGAAAGACGAATAGATGGATTTCAAAATCATAGATGATAAAATTCATACCTGATTTTGGTAGCTTATTTATTAGTGAATATTAAAAAGAATCAACAATAAGGGATGGAATAAAGAATCAGATAACTGTAGTTATTCCAACAGCACAAAAAGAGCGATAGAGGATTCATCATTCTTCTTTCAATGGTCATACTGAAGTGGAGAACATATAAATCAAATAGTGTGTTTAAAGTTTGAGCAACATGGTTTTCTTGTACAATGAAGTACAACTGCTATAAGAAATGTGACAAAATGATGTAGTTTCTGTAGAAATTCTAAATTACGAGAAAGCTTCATAACTCATTGCCATGTTTCCTGACACTCCTACAATAGGTTAAATATACATCCACCAACAGATGTATCACCCTTCAACCTTGGATAGTGGTTACATGTTACAATAGCTCATTGGGCAGTAAGATGAACAAATATTCCAAAAAAAATACAAAGAACGAGAATCAGCTGTGACCGCTAGCAGGAGGCGAGAAGTGTAAGTCTGCTATACAGAATGTGACATACATTGTGCTTTCTCCATAGAATCAAACAAAATATCAACTCAAACCGGTAGAGCACAAAGGCATAGTGATAATTTGTCATGTATGTAGCAAGAAACCATTGTGGGATGACCCTGCCGCTGGATCCTGGGCGGCCAGGACCAGAGGAGTCCGAACTGGACTTCTCCCCCTGTGTGCGCCACCAGGACCAAGAGTGCAGATTGGACTCCATTGTGCAGCAGCACCAATTAGGCAGGACTTTATATTTTTGAGTTGTAATAAAGTTAGGACTCTTGTAAAAGGGGTGCTATGTAATAAAGCCAACACCAAGAATTAATCAATACATTATTTCAAAAAAGTTCCTGCGCCAGAAAATACTCCAGCCACAAACTCTAGCCCCCAATTTCCTGCCAGGAACCCCTAGCTAATGGAGGGAGAATGATTGTCTGTGTATTAATCTGAGGGGTCAAGGGTACAATATATAGAGGGATTAAGTGCGGGGAAAAGACTATTAAGCCCCTAACCCTAATACAAAAGGACTAAACTGCCCTTGGTTATCCCCCTAATAACATAGTCTAACACCCCCCGCAGTCACAACATCTAGCCACTGCAGATGTTGAGACTGGACCGAAACTCCGAGAACAGCGACGACGGGAGGCCCTTCGTGAAGATGGCAGCAAACTGCGTCGTCGTCGGGACATGGTGTACCCGAACCTCGCCTCGTGCCACCCGTTCACGAACAAAGTGGAGATCAATCTCCACATGCTTCGTGCGCTGATGCTAGACAGGGTTGGTGGAGAGGTACACGGCACTGACGTTGTCGCAGTAGATGAGAGTGCTCCTGTCGACTGGAGTGTGGAGCTCCTGAAGCAGTTGCTGAAACCAGGAAGCCTCAGCCATGCCGTTAGTCACGACGCGATACTCCGTCTCAGCACTCGAACACGACACCACGTGTTGTCGCTTCGAGGACCAAGAGACGAGATTACCACCCAGGCGTACCTAGAGGTAGACCGGCGAATGTCCGTGCAGCCTGCCCAGTCAGCTTCGGTGTATACGACCAGCTCGGAGGCCACGTCATGTCGAAGGAGGAGGCCGTAGTCGAGGGTGCCACGCAGGTACCGAAGAATCCGCTTCACAGCGGTGAGGTGCGACTCCATCGGGTCGTGCATGTGGAGGCACACCTGCTGAACCGCATAGGAGATGTCCGTCCTGGTGAAGGTGAGGTACTGAAGAGCACCTACAAGACTCCTATAAGCAGTAGGGTCAGTGACGGGTGTCTCGTCGGTGGCGGAGAGCTTCGCCTGAGTATCCACTGGAGTGGAGCACGGCTTGCACTCAGCCATGCCCGCTCGCTGCAGGATATCCAGGCAGTACTGTCGCTGGTGAAGAAACAAGCCGCCTGGTCAGTCCTCGACCACAATACCTAGGAAGTGGTGGAGGCGGCCCAGGTCCTTCATAGCGAACTCCTGCTGTAAAGCAGAAATAGTGCGCCGAAGAAGAGCCGGACTGGACGCTGTCAGTATAATGTCATTGACGTATAGTAGAAGGTAAGCAGTGTCACTGCCACGTCGATAGACAAACAACGAAGTGTCTGACTTAGCTTGGACGAAGCCCTGTGAGACCAACAAGGAGGCGAACCGGCTATACCAAGCTCTCGGTGCCTGCCTCAGACCATACAAGGATTTGTTCAGCTTACAGACCATGTCTGAATGAGCTGAGTCAACAAATCCTGTCGGTTCACTGCAGTACACCGTCTCCATCAGTGTACCGAGGAGGAAGGCATTCTTGACGTCCAACTGGTGGACGGGCCAAGAACGCGAGAGAGCCAGCTACAAAACGGTACGAACCGTCGCCGACTTCACCACCGGGCTGAAGGTCTCGCCATAGTCGACTCCAAGACGTTGAGTGAAGCCCCGAAGTACCCACCGAGCGTTGTACCTCTCCAAGGTATCATCCACCTTCTTATATGTGAATACCCACTTGCCCATGACAATATTGCCACGACCGGGGCAGGGAATCAGGTCCCAGGTCCGGTTGGCAAGCAGGGCCTCATACTCTTCCTCCATAGTGCGGTGCCAGTGAGGGTCGGCGAGGGCGCTACGGACGGAAGTCGGTATGGGTGAAATCGAAGAAGAGTCGGTCGGTGGAGACGTCGTCGACAAGAGGGCAGCTCCGAAGAAGCGCTCAACCGGCCTAAGACTCCCGGACGCATGTCGAGTCACCATCGGGTGGACGTGACCAGGATCCCTATGGAGAAGAGGAGGGTTGTACACCGGGTGCTCGGGTACAACAATCTTCTCTCGTCGTGGGTAGACGAGAGTGGGTCTCGAGGCCGCGCGTGGCGCGATGACTGGTGTAGAGGGCTCTGGTGCCGCGCATGGCGCAGCTGGAGCTGGGACCCCATCGCGCGCTCGTCGCTGGTAGACAAGTGCGTGGTCGGCGAAGCGAGAAGTCGGCGTTGGTGTTGCGCCTGGTGCGACAGGTGACGTCGGGGACATCGGGCTCGCTGAAGGTGATGTCGGAGAAGTTGAGGCCGCGCGTGGGGCAGCTGGTGACGTAGGGGTCACCCGAGGCGCAGCAGGCGACGCCGGAGACGTCGATACCGCGCGTGGCGCAGCTGGTGACGTCGGGGCCACCCGAGGTACAACAAGTGACGTTGGAGGCGTCGATGCCGCACGTGATGCAACAGGTGACGTCGGGGTCAGTTGAGGCGTAGCGTGTGTCGAACATACAGAAGAAAGAGGCCAAGGCAGCTGGGGAGCAGCCTCGGGGTCAGTGGAAAAAAGAGAATCCAGCTCTGTGGTGGAACCAGAAGAGGTGGTGGAGAAGGGAAAGGAGGACTCATCGAAGACGACGTGCCGAGAGATCAAAAGGCGGTGAGTAGTGAGATCTAAGCACCGGTACCCCTTATGATCAAGGGAATACCCGAGAAAAACACATCGTGTCGAGCGGGGCGCAAGCTTATGCGGGGCAATGGCGGAAAGGTTAGGGTAGCAAGCGCACACGAAAACTCGAAGGTGATCGTAGAGAGGATAGGTGCTATATAAAGCGAAGTAGGGGTTGGAGGCATGAATCGCCTTGGTAGGAAGGCGATTACTCAGAAGTGTGGCAGTATGGAGAGCCTCCACCCAGTATCGGGCTGGAATTGCTGTCTGGAACATCAGGGAGCGCATGACATCATTGGTGGTGCGAATCATGCGCTCTGCCTTGCCGTTTTGAGGAGAGGTATACGGACAAGACATGCGTAGCTGTACCCCATGTGCGGAGAGAAAGTTACGAAACGCAGAGTTATCGAACTCGCGTCCGTTATCACACTGGACAGCTCGGATGGTGCGCCCAAACTGAGTGGAAATCCAAACGAAGAAGTGAGAAAGAGTAACGAAAGTCTCAGACTTCAATCGTAATGGAAAAGTCCAGGAAAAGTGAGAAAAATCATCAATGATCACCAAGTAATAATTAAAACCCGATACACTGGTAATAGGTGATCACCAGGCATTTGCGATGTTTGCCAAGCAAACACATCGACATTATCCAGGAGGAAGATGATGAGCGCGAGTTCCTATTTGCTACCCATGTTCCCCGCAATGCGGGTGGTCTGGGCAGCGCCCTCGCCTATCTGGACAACCCGGACCGGGATCTCCTCCGCACCCGAGGGTTGTATGCGGACGCGGAGGACGAGCCACGCTGTCGTGTGCTGGGCGGCTCCTTGCTTGCCCCAACACCCCCGGGGGCTTCCTCCTTTGAAGTTGCTAGGGCCTGGAGCTTCTCCAGCGTTGTAACCCAGGCGGTTCGATCTGCTCGGACTCTGAGGATACCATTCGGAGTCGGCATCTTCAGCGCCAGGTAGCCATAATGGTCTACGGCCATGAACTGGTACAACGCTGGAATGTCGAGGGTAGCGTTGAAGGGGAGGTTAACCTCCGCCACATCGAAGACAACGCTTTCGATGCGGTAGTTCTCGGGCGTCCCGAATGTTACCAGGAGGGTGATGCTCCCACGCGGGAGAATGGACCCCGGGCCTACTCCAGAGAATGGGCGCGACGGGGCCATCTTTCCCATGGGGAGGCTGCAAGGCTGATGAGGTTGAGGCCCGCTCCTCCGTCAACAAGCACGTGGTAGAGCTTCACGTTAACTATGGTCGGGGAGACGATGAGCGGTAGCTGCCCGGCCCCTACCATGTTCTTTGGGCAGTCGGAAGCGGTGAAGCTAATCTCCGTCTCCATCCACTTGCGGTAGGGAGCCGGCCTAGGGACAGGCGATACTGCCATGATCTCATGCCGGAGGTTCTTAACGTCTCGTCGGGACGTGATGTCCCACGACCCCCCGTACATGACGTGAAGCGCCTTTTGATGCTCATATGGGGTGTGGCCAGGGCCAGTGTCTTTTCTTTGGTCATAGACTACCTTCGACGCCTGCTGAGCGTCTTGGTACTCCGTCTTCTGACCATTGCTGACTTCTGGGTCAGCTCTTTGCTTGCCCTCTCGCTGGCGAAAGGGTGCGCCATCTTGGCGCCGCTATCGAAGCTCCCGGGAGTGCTCTGCTAGCTTCTGTATCTCCCGGCACTCCCCGGCACCGTGCCGCTTAGAGTTGTGCACCGGATGTCGGTCACTACCGTCGCTGTCGAGCTGTTGCTGCGGTCGTTTGGCGGTGCGCGGCCCCCCGCTGCTGCTAATGAGTTGAGCGTGGTGTGGCAGTACCAGAGGCCTCGATGCTGGAGGTCAGATCCAGAGCTGCAGGACGCGTGACACCTCCGAAGCCATCTCCGGTCGGGGGGTGTGTCTCGGAGGTTCCGGGCACATGGTAGCGCCGGAGCCCTCCTTGGTGGAGGATGGGGTCCGGCACTACTGGATGCGTGTCGGCTCCCGAGCCACCCTCGACCGCTAGTCGGGCTCAGGGCCTAAAGACACGTTACAACCCTCCCATGGGGCATAGAGTGCATGGCTTACACCGGGGCCCGTCTAAGCTGGGAAGGCGGGGCCCAGGTGCCTTTTACCCACTACGCGGGGGTACCCGGTTCGCAGGGTACCGACAGGCACGGTCCTATTTACCGCCAAGACAGGTGAGCGCAGGAGGCTCACCGGCGTCTACCTCATCCCACGCCTCACCAGTCACCACCAACCTCATCAGTGTCGGCCAGCTGGATGAGGACGGCTATAGCATCGTGATACATGGAGGAGTGATGCACATACGGGATGAGCAGCACCGTCTTCTGGCACGAGTTCAGCGCGACATCAAGTTGTACTCCGTCAAACTCAACATCACACGCCCTGCTTGCCTGACTGCGCGACGTGATGATGTTGCATGGCGTTGGCACGAACGATACGGACAAGTAGCTTCTAGACGCTACAAAAGTTGGCAAGTGAGGAGTTGGTGCTCGGGCTTCCACAGATTGATCACATCGATCAATTGTGCGAAGCGTGCCTGGCCGGGAAGCAGAGACATACTAGCTTCCCCATGCAAGCACGGCGGCGCGCGGAAGGCGCACTCGACCTCGTCCACGGTGACATCTGCGGGCCCATTACTCCAACGACTCCATGCGGAAAGAAGATGTTCTTGTTGCTAGTAGATGACATGAGTCACTACATGTGACTTTATCTTCTTGAAAGCAAGGACGAAGCGACCGACTTAATTCATGAGTTCCAGGCTACAGCTGAATTAGAGTGTGGCAGGAGGCTAAAGCTACTCCGTACTGATCACGGTGGGTGTTCACCTTAAAGGAGTTCAGAGACTACTGCGCTCAGCGCGGCGTACAACGTCAGCTCACAGCCCCCTACACGCCACAGCAGGACGGGGTTGTGGAGCGGTGCAACTAGACGATGGTCGGGGTGGCGTCAAGCTTGTCTCAAAAGTTGGCTTAGAGGATTGCAATCCCTTTGCATTCCCCATGGAGTCCGGCCTGAAGCTTTACAAGACGAGCGAGAGTCTGTTGGTCCACGCAACGGACTACAAGAGTTTGGTTGGAGGGTTGCGATATTTGATGAACACACGTCCCGATCTCGCCTACTTGGTTGGGTACGTGAGTCGGTTTCTGGAGGAGCCCAACGAGGATCATCTTGTTGCATTCAAGCGCATCGTACGCTATATAGCGGGTACGATCAACTACAGAGTCTTCTATGCAAGAGGAGGAGACATGGAGCTGATTAGGCACTCGGATAGTGACTTTGCTGGAGACGTGGAGGACCGGAAGAGCACGAGCGAGGTGTTGTTTTATCTTGGAAACAACCCCGTTTCATGGTAATCCTGCAAGCAGAAGGTGGTGGCCTTGTCCTCGTGTGAGGCAGAATATTTTGCAGCAGCTCAAGGGGCTTGTCAAGGTGTATGGATGGCATGGCTATTGGAGGATCTTGATGAGGAGATGAAGGCGCCAGTGCTTTGGGTTGATAACAAGTCAGCCATAGACTTGAGCAAAAACCCAGTACACCATGACAGAAGCAAGCACATCGATGTCAAGTACCACTACATACGGGCGTGTGTGGATAGCAGAACTATTATGCTTGAGCAAATCTCCACCCAAGACCAGATGGCGGACATCTTGACAAAGGCACTTGGAAGACAGAAGTTCGTGGAGATGAGAAGAAGGATTGGGATCTTGAACGTGTGTCAGCGTCAAGATCAAGAGAAGAGTGTGGGATGACCCTGCCGCTAGGTCCTGGGCGGCCAGGACCAGAGGAGTCCGAACTGGACTTCCCCCCTGACTCCCCCCCCCCCCCCCCCCACGGTGCGCGCCACCAGGACCAAGAGTCCAGATTGGACTTCATGGTGCAGCAGCACCAATCAGGCAGGACTTTATATTTTTGAGTTGTAATAGAGTTAGGGAATCTTGTAAAAGGGGGGCTATATAATAAAGCCAACACCCCAGAATTAATCAATCCATTATTTCAGAAAAGTTCCTGCGCCAGAAAATACTCCAGCCACAAACCCTAGACGCCAGTTTCCTGCCAGGAAACCCTAGCCGCCGCCTCTCCCCTGTTCTGCGCCCCAACATCAGATCAGAGGCGGCAGCTCTCCTCTCTCCCCTGTTCTGATCGCTAGATCAGAACCAGGCGTGGCTCTTTCTCCCTCTGTTTCTGTTCTGTCCAGAACAGAATCAGAAACCCCTGTTCTCTCCCTGAACACCTATGTTCTTCTCTGTTCAAACACAGGCTTGCTGTTCTGTTCCTCCAGATCAGTTCAGCGCCTAGAACAGGAACTCAGAGATAGTTTGGGTGCTGGAATTGCAACGACCATGGTTAAGTAGCATATTGCACATTTAAATTTACACAAGAAAAGAAAAAATGACATACCTTTTTTCTGGTTCCTTCTCTTTTTAGATGTTGCAGATGCACTTTTGTTCTTTTTGTCCATCTCATCATCGGGAGAATCTCTTATTAGCAATGCTTCAGATTGCACTAAACCAGAACTTCTCTTAAAAATAAGCCGCCGAAACATTTTCTCAGAAGTGGAACTTTGGTCCCCATCAACATTTTCATAAACAACATCTTCGACAACCATTGGACCAGTTATCTCTGAAGTTACCTTCCAAATGCAACGAAAGGAGGTCAGCTGATATTGCAATGAAAGGAGGTAATACAAGTATTCAACTAAAAATAATCAGAGATTGCATCTAGCACGTGAATTGTTATGGTATTGGTATAGCCTTAGGTTGTGACTTGTGAGGATGGAATATGAGTGAGAAGTGAGTGGTCAGGGTCATGGACCATGCCAGGAGCCAGGAGAGAGATACTCTAAGGCATAAGGGAAGGGAAG
Source organism: Neostapfia colusana (assembly GCA_030760725.1). Taxonomy (NCBI): domain Eukaryota; kingdom Viridiplantae; phylum Streptophyta; class Magnoliopsida; order Poales; family Poaceae; genus Neostapfia; species Neostapfia colusana. Next base: position 15,943,321 of record JASWHV010000017.1, on the reverse strand, counting down.
GGAAGGGAAGGGAAGGGAAGGGAAGGGAAGGGAAAGGAAGGGAAGGGGAGGAGAGGGGAGGAGAGGGGAGTGGAAGATAGGTGTCGCAAGTAATTTATTGGCCTGTATTAATTGACACCCTTTACATAGAGAGGATCCACAACATGGTCTAATAGAGAAAGCAGATCCAATCAATTAGCAAACTTCTTAAAACTTCAAGACCAGGATTCCCTAGCTAATGGGCAAAGAAAATGTAGCTGAGCTGCAGAACCCGTTGGCTGTACTAGTCACTTGAGGCCCACCATGACAGAAACAAGTGATTTTGAAAACAGAGAAGCGTGTATCAAACCCTCCTAAGACAGTTTGCCAGTATGCTACTCACGAGAGCTAGATTCTTATAGGAATCACTGAGACAGGTTAGAAGACAATAAATAACAACAACAACCAAGCCTTTTATCCCAAGCATGTTGGGGTCGGCTAGACATGAAACCCAATAATTATATATATTATATATATATATCAATGAAGTAAAAGAGAGGAAGAGATATAAGAACAACAAGGAAAAAAAGAAAAAAATAAGGCTAAGATTCTGGCACATGAATTGCTACTTTCCATGCGGTCCTATCATGAGATAAGTCTCTTCTGTTTCATGGCTATTATGCTCCCAAGACAATAAATAACTCGAACAAAAACAAATCATTCAAAATTGCTTATGCCAAACAACAAATCTTCTGTTTCATGGCAGGAATGGCCATGATTGGAGTACTAGGGAATCAAATTTTGTCAGGGTATACAAAGGAGATTCACTTTGATGGCTCCTCCTAAGCTAAAAATTGCTTCAAAAGAAAATAAGACAATTATAATTACCTCTTGTAGAATCTCTCTTTGTTTCACACCATCACCAGCCATCATGAACCTGCATAATTATTGACACATCAGCAACACGTGATCAGCAGTTTACCCTAAAAAAACACACGATCAGCAGAAATAATTCAGGTGTTCTAATTATGTATTTTAAACAAAGTTAAGAGAAAAAATTGTTGTGTCCAAGCCCCAGGGGGTACTGAGGCCATCGAAATAATAATTGTACACAAGCATCCAATGAAGAGATTTGCTTGCACATACTAATATCAAACGATTATCAAGTCCCAACTAGAAAACGTTGATACATACGGTATAGGGAGCTCCTCTTCAGGATTTCCGGGTTCTAGATCCTTGACAAGGGGAGATAAATCTTTCTGGTAGTAGCGAAAAACATTAATATTTAGGGTGGGTATATATTAAAATAATAGCCTTTGGTATCACAAAAACATAATCACAGAACCATCACCTTAATAGCATCCATGTCAGCACTTGCATGTCTGCTATCCAAGAATACCTAGCATAACATAAATATGGGTAGTTGAAATGCAGTCCAGTCACATGATCCTAAATATCAAAGTAACTTTAACTCTGGGTTTGCATCCATAATATTGGTACCATAATTAGACGGGCAGCCTTTGCACTTTCAACAACATGCCACTGCCCTTCTTCTGAAGCAAATAACCATTCCTGAGTTCGAGCCTGAAATAGAACTGTGCTCTTTCAGTGAATTTGAATGGAGTTTAGAAACTATAAGTTTTTCACCAAATTAATAGAAGAGGATCCTAAGACTCAAGGGAAATGCACTGGAAGCTATTCCAGCCATGATACCAATATTTGCCAGGAAGATCAACTGACCAATGTCCCACACAGAAACCTTTTACATTATGATGCAGAAAAGAAATGCAAAAGGCTGGATAGGAGAATAAAACGACAAGAACAACGGATAAACTAGACCTAGACTGAATGTGTGTTAGAAAAACCATATAAAATTGGAATTTGATCCACAAAACGGAACAAAATGACATGGCCAGACCAGATCCAGGATCTTTACATACTATATGTGGTTTCAAGTAGATTCTCAAACATGTTTCCTCCCAAGATAATGTACCAGTAATTTGACTTGTTTCTTACAAGCAAAACCAAGTAGTAAATACTGAAAAAGATATACCACAAACTGGCAACACATAACAAACCTTAGGCACAATAAAAACTCCACAGTGGTATACGAATGTTTCAGTTCGCTTCTTGGAGTCCAATAAAACAGCTTTGTAGCAAAAGAGTGAACTTCCTTGTTCACCAAGAATGAACTGTCTTCTTCGTCCTGGAACAATCACCTTCAGATCTCCTATAGCTCCTAGCTGAAGATCCCGCAATGAAAAGACCAAATCAACACCAGAAGAGTATGACTCCCGGATGATGTTCTCGTTTCCAAGAGCACGAATAACAGCATTTGCCTATGGCACCAACAAACAAAAGATTGAAGTGACGATATGAATTTAGTATCCTGAGAGGAACTAACCTTAAATTTTCGGTTAGTTTATCAGAAGACTATAATCGTACCTGTTTCATGTTACAGTATTCAGCAGACTGGTCCAGTGATGATTTTATTGTTTGTACTACACCCATCTTATCTTTTACCATGACCACCATGAAGGTCTGGAAGGCAGATTTTTTAGAGGGTATAGCTTGAATACCCATATCCCAGCCAAATCTGAACTCAGACAAAAGTAATGCTGCAAGAAGGGAAAGGAGAAAAAAAAGACTATATCAACTATTGATATTTGACAAGTTACCAAACTAGAACATAACGATTAGTGTTTTAGTATCCATGTAACGTAACTTTCAGAAAATTGGTGAACAATATGTGTGGAAAAATGTCAGTCGGATAACCAGGAATATTGGACTTCAAGTGGGAAAAAGAAAAAAGTCCAACAATTTTCATACTTAATATAGTGATAAAAATTTGAATAAGAGTTCTCTTGACAATTGAGGAGAAAGAACTCAATTAAGCCATTTGCAGAAAAATAAAGTGCAAGAAGCATAGTCCAAAATTTTGGATCTAACCAGAACAAAAATAAAGCTTGAAATTAAGATGTAAGAAAAGTCATGAAAGATAAAAATATAAAATGCAGAAAGGTGACGAAAAGGTAAGAATTGACAGAAATTCACCTAAAACATGAGATTCTGCAAGGGTAAGGCACACAAACTTCCCTCCTGATTTCAGAACTCTCTTAGCCTGCAGAAGGTGCTAATCAGACATATCATGAAGAAAATAACATATCCATAAGGTTTACTCAATATATCATTTTCCTGACCTACAACAACAACAACAAAGCCTTTCGTGACCTAAGAGAAATTAAAGTTACAACAGAACAATATACCTCACTCAAATATTTCGTCCCCAGTTTTATCCCAGCCTCTGGCTCCATCAGAGCATCCAGTCCTCCCTTATCAAGTATGATGTCAAATGATCCATCTGCAAACTGGTAGTCTCGTATTTCAGGTAGTTTTTATAAGAACTATGCATTACGGACATGTCTTTAGGTGTGACACGAAATGATCAATGTGCAAACTGGCATTTAGATATGTCAAGTTGTTTGGGAAACAAATGCTGGAGAGATATGTCAGTGAGGCAAGGATGGAGTCAGTGACTTAGCAGCAAATTGGCAGTTTGATATGCCAGGTAATTGTGATAAGAAATGTGTACTACAGATTGATGGCCAATAAAGCACATTAAACTAAATATAGGAATGCCTGGTAATTCTTAATAACAAATGGACAAGTACAAGAAGAGGAGCCCTGGCGCCGCGATAAAGCTGTTGCGGTTTGATTCCTGAAAACAGCCTCTTGCAAAAATGCAGAGAAAGGCTGCATACAAAAGACCCAAGTGGGTCGGACCCTTCCCCGTACCCTGTGCAAGCGATAGCTACATGCACCGAGCTGCCAGTTTTTAAAATGAACAAGTACAGCCTAAGAACAGACCGGACTTACTGGAAATGATAAGGAATCGTGGTCAGTGAGAAAGTTCACCATCCATTGTTATAGGTATCGCAAGTACAGCCCAAAAGGTATGGTATCAGGGCCTCTCAGCTCTCAACCCAATAAAAAAGTTTGCATTCAGTTTTGGTTTGACCCATCAGACTGCAGTTATGAAATAAAAATAATGGTATCTTTCTTGTCAAGACAGCCTTAGGGTGACAATAAGCTACATCCATTTATATGATTTCACAGTCACAAACCCACTTGTAAAAAAGGGCAGGCCTGGCGCAGTGGTAGAGTCTCTCCACTTGTGTCCTGGAGGTCCTGGGTTCGAATCAGCCTCCTTGCAAATAAGCAAGGGGAAGGCTGCCTAGAAATCCCCTTCCCCAGACCCCACAAAGTGTGGGAGCTTTCAGCACTGGGTATGCCCTTTTTTTAGTCACAAACCCACTAACCCTCGTTCTGTATGCTAGATGTACTGGATAGTGAACTCAAATTGATACTGAATTGAGGCATGTAAGTGACAAATAGTATACATTCTGTATACCTTCAAGTCCAATCAAGCATTCCTCAATTATCATCAGCAAGTTCAAAGTTCGCATTTCTAACTAAGGTAGTTTCAAGCCAGGTGATCATTTGAAGTTTCAATTAAATCAAAATTCAGCGGTGCACCTGCAGAACCATCAGCGACCCAAATTCTCCCTCACACAGCCATTCACAGACAAACACAAAATCCAAGCTCCAAACCCACCAACCCTATTCCACAGCTGACGGTGATCTTCACGGGCCGTACCTGCATGTCGGTCATGTCCATGACGCGCCACCGCATCTCGGGGCGAGCGCGCGCGTGGCGGCGGAGCATGTCGGCGACGACGACGCGGGAGAAGTCGACGTTGGTGATGCGGCGGAACCCCGCGTCGTAGAGCTGCTCCGAGAGCACCGAGCTCCCGCATCCGGGGACCAGTATCTCCGCCGCCTCCCCAGCGCCGCTGCCCCGCAGGAGTTCGAGGAGCGGGGCCTCGAGCGGCGGCCACTCTGCGTACCATTCGAAGCTGTCGCCGGTGCCGCGGAGAGCAAAGAACTTGTCCCAGTTCTCCCGCGACGTAAAGTCGCCGAGTGTGTCGAGGAGGGCCGCGCCCGCCGCCGGCGTGGTCGCCATGGAAGGGAGCTCGACGCGTGGAACCCTAGCTCAGGGGTTTAGGAATGGAGAGAGGAGAAACGAGGATGTCGAGACCGTACAGAGCAAAAAGAGCAGTAGTCTATGTGACCATCGGATCAATGATCAACGCCAACCATCCAAAAAGATCGTTACCAATATATTTTTTTAGACTTTATAAGCTACTTTACACGCCTACATTTTTACCATCCTCTTTTTAACATTCAAAAATACACTTTAGATCGATAGTCTTACTATGTGGAGAGATGGTGCAGCGACACACGAGGAGAGGTGTGAGTGTGTTTGACGGCTTCGTGATGGTGGTGATCTGGACAGGCTGCCCTACAGGCGATGCTTGAGGCGGGACGATGCACCGTGACCATGTCGGGACGTCGGCGACCAATGGCTATGGACGGGATGCCCTATGCGTGGTGATGGAGGAAGGACGGCACGTGCGCGACTTACTGAGTGGACACCCATGGCGAGCTAAGAAGGGGTGGCGTGTACGCAGTGGGCGTGTAGCGGACACCGGTGACAAAGGTGGCCGTGGAGTCTCTCTGCGCACGACGAGTGTGGCGGTATCCAACAGGGACGTGGGGAGCCCTTCCCTACCACCGCGACGTAGAGATGGTAGCTCAAGCACAGGGAGGTATTGCCTCTTGCGACAATGCGCCAACATGCGAGCCATGGGAGAAGGTACGTGCATTCATGCTCAGACTTTAGGAGGGCGCTGGCAAATGTGGTGGAGACATGAGGTGCAGAGGCGACTTGGTGGTGTGGGCGACACCAAGACGCTTGCGGGCGGCAAAAGATGGTGCGACATTGATGTCGTGTAGATGTTGTGTGAGGTTGTGGTTGTGGGTGAGTCACAAACGGCTCGACATAGTGGTGCTGAAAGCAGGGTTCTCAACGGTTCTAGAGGTTGGTCGCAGTGTGGAAATCTTGATACAACAACCATATGGGGTGGGGAAGCTTTGGTATGGAGTTAAACTTTGCCTTGACGAATAGTCGGGCCGACAACAGCGGCGCTTATGGGCATCGTGAGTCATGTTGAGGTTTTGTTGATGTACCTCCTCCCTCAGTAAATTCTCCAGGTGAAAACCTTACAAGCGGCGATGACATCTCTACGTTGTATCCCTTATTGGAGGTGTTTGAGAGTTGGACACTGTATGGAAGGTTCTGTTACCTCTAACCAATGATTAGGTTTGTAGTGAGTCCTCTTTAGGCATACACCGGGCTAATGGTGTTTGTGTCCTCGAGGATGTGATGTTGTACTTTTTGTTGCACGGTTTTAAGGTCCGGTTTTTCATATAAACTAGCTCAATATTTTTTTATATGATATATTGCAGGAGCTCATTCTCCCGAGCTTTCGGAAAAATAGTCTTATTATGTTTGACTACTCTCTCCATTTGATTATATTTGACATTGTATAGTTTAATTTTAAATTAACCAGGATTAAATAAAATGAAATGAAGGGAGTAGTAGTTTTATTATGAGGCTTAAATAAAATAGATCCTTTGATCCACATTTTCTCCAAAAATTCCGGGTGTTAGTGAACAACTCGAGAAACAAATTCCGTTATTGTAGAGAGTTCATATTCTGCTATGAATTCAAAATAAAAATTCAATGAACAGGACAATGTGTTAAGCTTCACTAAAAAATTCCTGGGCCTAGCAATTAAGCTTTTCCCCGGCTCAAACCAAATACCTATCTTGCTCTAAAATTACTCCTAACTTCGATGTAGATAGAAAAGTATATGGAAAATAAATCTTGTTATTATGGAGTGTTGAGGTTTTGATCTAATTTTGAATTGAAATTTCGCAAAACAAAGTTAAGTGTTAAGGATCCTATCGGAGTGTTTGCTTCGACACTCCCCCCGGTCCGCTACTGGAGCAGCCCGCGTAGGTTCTTCGATTGGAGGGGCTTGACGTCCCTAGAGCGATCCAACTCGAGAGATAATCAGGTCATGCCTAGCATTCACTCATCTTCAAATAAAAATACACTTGATATAGTTGGTCCAAGTATAAGGAGTAGAGCTAAACAATTGCAGAAGGAAATTCATTCTCAGGTGAACGCTAACCTTATGTTTAATAATCAGTCTATGTTGAATGAGCCTATGCTTTTGAGTTCTTGTTTCAATGTCCTTAGGAATGATGAAGTGTATGAACCAGTATGGGATCAAGATGCATTCAAACCTCTGAACATCTGAACCAAGAAGCCTATGGTGTGCATGAATAAAATGGTGGTTCATCACCTTAGCATGGGAATGCAACCAGAAGCTAGATGACTGACACATGGTACGAATTCCAAGCATCACTGCGGACAGAATACAAGGAGTTAGACGGTGTTCTATAAGTGGATGGAAGCGTCTTCAAGTCTACTTTACATCCTATTAAACGGTTCATTATTTGGATATCATAATAAGGAGTTATGCTCATTTTAATAACTGCTGCCAGAAGCTGAAAAGACGCGCGAACCAGGCACAAAATCCATTAGAGCATGCACATGCAGCCATTTACTCAAAGCTGAACGCCCTATCTCTATATATATCTTGTACTAGACAGTAAAAAGGGGGGAATCTTATTTTTTTTTTGAATTCAGAATACACAAACTCGTAGAGTTTTGTTTGTGTGTGAGTCTTGAGAGGCTTGCAATATTTGTTATTTCGCTTTCTGAGGGAGTTGTAGAACGCCGAACTGCGGTTCACCCAGTTCGTGCCTTTACGCCTATAGGGCGTGATTACGTGGGCTGTTTCGTCGATACGTGGAAGGGTGATTATCTCGGTAGTTCATCGCGTGGACAGGCTCGCGGTGCGCTGCCTCTTCACCAGGTCATGCAGCAACAATTTATCAAGTTCGCAGATCCTACGAGAAGATCGGGCCACAACAACTTGTTACACGTGTTGCCTAGGCGCGTGCATATCATCTGGTATCAGAGCCTCCGTTTCCTCAGTAGGATTATTCTTGCTTTTGATAGGATAGATTTTTATATACCTACTGTCCACTAATAGCCAAAAAGAAAACCTACAGTCTAAATTCATACGTGCTACTGATTTTGTAGTTTGCTTTATCGAGTTTTAATCCTTTAAGATTTGTCTAGTTGCTGAATTTTTTTTCTTTTCCACATCGCTCTAGTTGTTATCTTTGTTCTAATCATCAAATCGCTTGGTGCATATACCCACCCATCCCACCCTTGTTTTCTACCCGCCACAAATTCCCCACCCGAGTTTCTTGTTTTTGTGTTGCACCATCCATCTTAGTTGATCCTTATGTGCCCCTTTAGTTGAAAGTTGTGTTGCATTTGTCACAAAGGTTAAAAGAAAAGATGTATATGGGTCCAAAGAAAGACTGAAAATAACGAGTTCTTGCTCAAAAGAAAAAAAAAGAGGAAAGAAGAAATAAAAGAGAATTGTGTTCAGCACATCCAAAGGGGTTTGGGCAACAATAAGTTTCGGTTGATGCATTTGGTGTTCATCTATCAATTTCCTACATCTTGTTTCTGCATCTTTATGCATCTTTTCCTTTATATTCAGCAACTTAAACTTGTGTTTTTGGATTATTATTCGGTTTTGCATCACTACATTTTTCAGCGCATTCCAATTACATATTACCCCACCAAGCTCCACTTAAAACGCACCGTGAGTTGTTGTACCGTCGTCGCTGTTACGATCACTCTTCCACTACAAATTGCAGCCCGGTTCTTGCTCTTTTCAGGGAGAGAAAGAGCTTGTTTTGTCAGTGGTGAGGGAGTGATTCCACATATATTTTGTCTTATTACTTTCTTCCTTTGTTACTAACATGGCAGGAAATGAAGATTCCCCTTCTCAAACTGTTTCTGGTCAAGAAATTCAGGAAATGAGTGCACAAATGCAATAATTGATGCACGGGATGCAAGCGCTTCAACGATCACTACAGCAGCAACATGGGGAGCATCCACCTCATGATGATGAACACATTGAGGATGATGATCAACATGCGGGTGGCGGTGGTGGTGGTCGTGGCCGAGGATTCGCTGCTGGTTTTGATAACTTTGCAGGTGGTCGTGGCCGAGGATTTGCTGCTGGTTTTGGTCGTGCACGACGTGTTCCTGTTGGGCATCCTCCTGATTTTGATGCTGAAACATTTTCAAATTATAGTGTTGAACATGGAGGTGATCCTTATGGTCGTCGTGGTGCATATGATGATCATGGTGGTGACAACTTTGGCCGTTTTGGAGCCCGTGGTCGTTATGGTGATCACCGTCGACATCATCATGAACGACGTCATAATGATGATGGTTTGGGCAAGGTTAAAGTGTCCATTCCTCCATTCAGCGGCAAGGAGAATGCTGATGATTACTTTGAAAGGGAAACCAAAGTGGAGCAACTATTTGATTTGTATGAATACCCTGCTGAAAAGAAGGCAAAGCTTGCAACCATTGAGTTTAAAGGCTATGCCATAACTTGGTGGAATCAGCTCCGTACTGAATATCAAAGAGTTGGGCATGTTCGTATAACTTGGGAAGACATGAAGAGGAAAATGCGACGTCGTTTTGTTCCTGCATATTATTCTCGTGACCTACATTTGAAGCTCAAACATCTTGTGCAAGGTACTGATGAATATTTTCAAGAATTGGAAATGTGTTTACTTCGTACAGGGATAACTGAAGATGAGGAATCCACAATGGCCCGGTTTATGGTTGGCCTCAATAAATCCATTGTTGATAAAGTGGATATGATAAATTACACTTGTCTCACTGAGTTGGTTCATTTTGCAAAGAGGGATGAACGACAAGTTGCTACGTCTTACAAATATAATGCTTCATGGCGTCATTCCCAACAGCAAGGGGATGTCACTCCTCAATTCCAATAGCAAGGAGCTGCAACGCCCAAATCCTCATCGCGTGGAACAAATAGATCTATTTCACCTTCTTCCAAACAATTGGATGCGAAAGGTAAAGTTTTGAGTTCAAATCAGCCCACTTCTTCTACTGCAGCCACCCAATGCAAGACAAGCAAGATTGAGTGTTTTAAGTGTGGTGGTCATGGGCATAAACAAGCTGAATGTCCCAATCGTCGTACTATTATTGCTCTTGCTGATGGTACTTATGATTCACAAAGTGAAGAAGAGGACGAGTTTACCAATGTATTTGCAGATTTTAATCTTGACACTTGTGAGTATTCAGCAGAGGATGGTACATTTGAGCTAGGTCTGAATTGTTTAGTGATTCAACCTATTCCAACTTTTGTTCCCAATGACATGTTAGAAGATGTTATTTCTCCATCTTCTGATGAGATTACTAGTGCTGATTTTGATGAGTTGCTTGCTGATTTTCTTGCTTTCGAGCCTTCTACAATGAATACACCATCTCCTTCTTTGGTGGTTAGGAGAGTTCTTTCCACTCAGTTTGTTGCAGCTGAACAAGTACAACGCAATAATTTATTTCAGTCCCGATGCAAAGTGCAAGGCCAAGTGTGCCGTTTCATCATAGATGGTGGGAGCTGCAATAATATTATTAGTGCTTTGCTAGTTGAGAAGCTTGGTTTGCAGCCACGTCGCCATCCACATCCGTACCATATGCAATGACTGAATAATTTCAGGACAGTTAAGGTTTCAGCCATGATTCGTTTGTCATTTTCTATTGGTGGTTATCATGGAGAGGTGGATTGTGATATTGTCCCCATGCAAGCATGCCATTTGCTGCTTGGTCGGCCCTGGCAATTTGATGTGGACTCGGTGCATTTTGGACGGTCTAACAAATACACTTTCATTCACAATGACAAGAAGGTGGTTCTTGTTCCATTATCTCCAGAGGAGATACATACTTCAGATATGGCTCACAAGAAAAGAGAGGAATCAGACAAAAGAAAATTGAGCGAGACCCTCAACCCAAGTAAGGGAGAGAGTTCTAACCCATCCAGCCACATAAAGCCTCATGCCAATCCTAAACAGCCACGCCACACTGAGTGTCTCTTTGTGAGCAAGAGTGATTTGAGAGAAGTGAGAGACACCACGACCCCATTCTTTGTGCTCTTGCACAAGGAGGTCCTACTTTCAACTCACGATTTACCTTCATCGATGCCTAGTGTTGTTCCTTATCTCTTACAGGACTTCGAAGATGTTTTTCCCGATGAGATACCAGCTGGGCTTCCTCCACTCTATGGAATTGAGCATCAAATTGATTTGGTACTAGGTGCTTCGCTTCTAAATCGTCCAACCTACCGCACCAATCCTGAAGAAACAAAGGAAATTCAGTGTCAGGTAAAAGAGCTTTTGGACAAAGGGTATGTTCGTGAATCCTTATCACCATGTGCAGTTCCCGTTCTTTTAGTCCCAAAAAAAGATGGCCCTTGGCACATGTGTGTTGATTGTCGTACTATCAATGCTATAACTGTTCGATATCGCCATCCCATTCCACGACTTGTCACATGTTAGATGAATTGAGTGGTTCTATCATTTTCACTAAGATAGATTTGCGTAGTGGTTATCATCAAATCCACATGAAACTTGGTGATGAATGGAAAACAGCTTTTAAAACTAAATTTGTCTCTATGAATGGCTTGTGATGCCATTTTGCTTGACAAATGCTCCTTCAATTTTTATGCGCTTAATGAATCATGTTTTACGAGCTTTCATTGGCAAGTTTGTAGTTGTTTATTTTGATGATATTCTGATCTATAGCAAATCATTTGATGAACATCTTGATCATATCCGTCAAGTACTTGCTGTTTTGAGGGGAGAGAAATTGTATGGCAACATTGCTAAGTGCACCTTTTGCACAGACCGTGTTGTTTTCCTTGGCTTTGTTGTTTCCGCAAATGGTATTCAGGTTGATGAAGAGAAGGTTAAAGCAATAAAGGATTGGCCTACACCGGTAAATGTGAGCCAAGTTCGAAGCTTTCATGGTCTTGTAAGTTTCTATAGGCGTTTTGTCAAAGATTTCAGCACTCTCGCTGCACCACTTAACAATCTCACAAAGAAGGATGTTCTATTCAAATGGGGACATGACGAAGACCAAGCATTTCAAACGCTGAAAACAAAGCTTTGTGAAGCACGACTGCAGCAACTTCCTAATTTTGGTAAGATATTTGAGATCGAATGTGATGCAAGTGGTATTGGCATAGGAGGTGTACTGCTGCAAGAAAATAAACATGTTCCCTACTTTTCTGAAAAGCTAAATGGTCCACATCTGAATTTTTCAGTTTATGACAAGGAGCTTTATGCGTTAGTTCGTGTTTTGGAAGTTTGGCAACATTACTTGTTATCTAAAGAATTTGTAATTCATTCTGATCATGAAGCTTTGAAATATCTTAAAAGTCAAGGCAAGCTAAACCATCGACATGCTAAATGGATTGAGTTCATTGAAATGTTTCCCTATGTTGTCAAACATAAGCGTGGTAAATATAACATTGTTGCTGATGCCTTGTCTAGAAGATGTGCGTTGATTACACAACTAGATACAAAAGTGCTTGGTTTGGAATCCATTAAAACACTTTATGCTGCTGATGCTGATTTTAAAGAACCTTTCTCTCGTTGCATTGATGGAAAAGGTTGGGATAAATATTATGCGCATGATGGCTTCTTGTTTCGGACTAACAAAATATGCATTCCAGCTTGCTCGATTCGTCAAGTTCTTTTGCAGGAAGCACATGCAGGTAGACTAGCTGGTCATTTTGGTGTCAAAAAGACATTGGACATGCTCTCTGATCATTTCTTTTGGCCACATATGCGATGTGATGTCCAGCGGCACGTTGGGTGCTGCATCGTTTGCTTGAAAGCTAAGTCCCGCCTCAATCTCCATGGTTTATATACTCCATTACCTATTCCACATGTACCTTGGGAAGATATATCTATGGACTTTGTTCTAGGGTTACCTCGGTCTCAGAGGGGGAGAGATTCTATTTTTGTTGTTGTAGATCACTTTTCTAAAATGACACATTTTATTCCCTGTCATAAGAGCGATGATGCTTCACACGTTGCTGATTTTTTTTCAGGGAGATTGTTCGTTTACATGGAGTTCCAAAGACTATTGTTTCAGACCGGGATACTAAATTTCTCTGCTATTTTTGTAAGACATTGTGGGTTAAGCTTGGCACAAATTTGTTATTTTCAACCACTTGTCATCCACAAACGGATGGCCAAACTGAAGTTGTCAACCGTACCTTGTCAACCATGTTGTGTGCTGTGTTGAAAAAGAATTTGAAGCTCTGGGAAGACTGCCTTCCACATGTTGAATTTGCTTATAACACGGCAGTCCATTCCACAACAAACTCTTGTCCATTTGAAATAGTTTATGGGTTTAAACCTCATACTCCCATGGATCTTTTGCCTTTACCATTACAGGAACAAGTTAACTTGGATGCCACAAAAAATCAGACTTTATCAAGCGGTTACATGCGGAGACAAGAAAGATTTGTGAGAAGAAATCAGCACAATATGCAAAGCAAGCAAACAAAGGTAATAAGAAGGTTACATTTCAGCCAGGAGATCTTGTATGGTTGCATCTATGAAAGGATCGCTTTCCCCAATGGCGTAAGAGTAAGTTATCTCCTCGGGGTGATGGTCCGTTCAAGGTTCTCCAAAAGATAAATGATAATGATTACAAAATTGAGCTGCCACCTGAATATTCCAATGTGAGTACAACATTCAATGTCAAAGACTTGCTTCCATTTGTTGGTGAGCCTGAGTCGAGGACGACTCCTTCTCAAGAGGGGGAAGCTAATGAGGTCATGCCTAGCATTCACTCATTTTCAAATGAAAATCCACTTGATATAGCTAGTCCAATTACAAGGAGTAGAGCTAAACAGTTGCAGAAGGAAATTCATTCTCAGGTGAACGCTAACCTTATGTTTAATAATCAGTCTATGTTGAATGAGCCTATGCTTTTGAGTTCTTGTTTCAATGTCCTTAGAAATGATGAAGTGTATGAACCAGCATGGGATCAAGATGGATTCAAACCTCTGGACATCTGAACCAAGAAGCCTATGGTGTGCATGAATAAAATGGTGGTTTATCACCTTAGCATGGGAATGCAACCAGAAGCTAGATGACTGACATATGGTACAAATTCCAAGCATCACCGCGGACAGAATACAAGGAGTTAGACGGTGTTCTATAAGTGGATGGAAGCGTCTTCAAGTCTACTTTACAGCCCATCAAACGGTTTATTATTTGGATGTCATAATAAGGAGTTATGCTCATTTTAGTAACTGCTGCCAGAAGCTGAAAAGACGCGCGAACCAGCCACGAAATCCACTAGAGCATGCGCAGGCAGCCATTTACTCAAAGCTGAACGCCCCTATCTCTCTATATATCTTGTACTAGACAATGAAGAGTGGGGACATCTTATTTTTTTTGAATTCAGAATACACAAACTCGTGGAGTTTTGTTTATGCGTGAGTCTAGAGAGCCTTGCAATATTTGTTCTTTCGATTCCTGAGGGAGTTGTAGAACGCCGAACCGCGGTTCACCCGGTTCGTGCCTTTACGCCTATAGGGTGTGATTGCGTGGGTTGTTTCGTCGATACGTGGAAGGGTGATTGTCTCGGTAGTTCGTCGCGTGGATAGCCTCGCGGTGCGCTGCCTCTTCACCAGGTCACGCATCGACAATTTATGAAGTTCGCAGATCCTACGAGAAGATCGGGCCACAACAACTTGTTACACATGCTGCCTAGGCGCGTGCATATCAAGAGAGCGGGTGAACACCAGGATTTATGTGGTAGGGCCGACGGAGCTTAATACCCTACGTCCATGGGAGTGTTTGTTGTATTTCTTGCGCGTATGTTCTAGGGTTGCTCACGCGTGTGTACCCCCTCTGTCGGGTGGACATCCCAGTCCTTTTATAGCTCAAGACCAGGGTGATTACAATGGGGCTAGGGGCCCGACAGGTGGTGCCAGAGCTGTATGATCCCGATACATGATCTAGGGTTTTACAACTCTTAGTAGAGTGGTCGGTGGGGGAGTAAAGTCCCGTTGCCTGACGTGTTAAGCTTCCCTGTCCGTGTGGCCGGTAATGATGAAGACGTTGTCTTGTTCCCGCGTCTTCTCGCTCTGCTTGGGTGGCTCTTTGCCATTGGGCGGCACTGTACCTCTTGTTTCGTTCTACATCTGATTAGTCCGATGCTCCGGACTAGTCCGGCCATCCAGCCCTGACAAGTCCGGCCCTATTCTCAGGGCCGTCTGAATTCTTCACTCCACTCAACCTAGACTCGCACTAAGAGCTCTTAGCTGATTCTCAACACTTGACTCTATGAACACACTCATACTTAAAGGCTAAACTCAACACAAGAGAATTCAAATCACTAAATTCTACTCTTCTTGTATGTTTGCCTTTTTCTCCTCTTTTCCTTTTTGAGTGCATCCATCTTTGTCGATTTCTTAATCACCTATACTTATACTTGCAATGCTCATTAGTTCCTTAAGTGTTGTCATTAACCATCAAAAACCATGGGGATTTAGCCTAGATGCACTTTCAGGAAGCTCCAGACCTCACCTCAGCGGGGAGGATCGGACCGGAGCCAAGGGCACGTGTCGGCTTTGGAGCCTTCCTCAACAGGGAGGAGGTTCAGAGCCCACCAACACATGGCAGCTTAGGACCTCACCTCAGCGGGGAGGCTCGGACCGGAGCCAAGGGCACGTGTCACCTCTGGAGCCCTCCTTAGTAGGGAGGAGATACAGAGCCCACCGCTCCTCAACAGAGAGGAGGTTCAGAGCCCACCGATACGTGGCAGCTCCGGACCTCACCTCAGCGAGGAGGCTCGGTCCGAAGCCAAAGTCTCGTGTAGGCTCCGAAGCCCAAGCGCACGTAGCAGCCCCGGGGCTGATCTTGGGACCAAGGACACATGGCTACGCTAGTGCCCGCCTCAGCAGGGAGGCGGAGCCTAGGCTGTCTTTTTCCCTTCACGCGGGGGTACCCGGTCTACAGGGTACGAACAGTGGCCCCCGGGCCCATCCCGGGAGGCAACGAGCCGTAGGTGGGGCCTCCATCTTTCCCGCTTGGTGGCTTTGAACCTGCACTTTGGAAGCCAAAGTGGCAGCGAGATTCTAGCATAGTGGGCTCATTGTACCTGGGAGGCGAAAAGGTTGCACATCCTTGGCATAATGGGCGTACTCGGCAGTCGAAGCGGCAACATGTCATCAGCGTAGTGCACGTGTGACTGCTCTTGATTGGCGGGTTGTGGCTTTCTGCTTGAGGGGTTGCCCCGGGGTATTTACTGCGGTAGCACTCAGGTCGACTGTTGCAGTTCCATCGCACCGCTTTTATCAGGAACCGCTGGTCATTCCCGAGAAGTTACCCGCCTGGCCCCTAGTGTCTGACGGGTGGACCTGGTTCCTACCCGTTATTGGGGGAGGCGAGTAGTCCACGGCGGTGGAAACCCATGCGTCGCACCTGTTGCCCTACCAGAGGTTGCAGATGTGGAAAAGGAAGTCTCATGCCGTCGCACTAGTGGTTGTCTTTGTCCATTTCTATGAGATGTTCGTGAGCGTGCAGCCCCTTCGGTGCGACTCTTCAGGGTATTTTTCTTCTTGAAGGCCTCGAGGGGAAGCACAATCCACCTAGAGGCTTACTACTTCCAGCATCGAGGGAGGAACTCCGCGCTCTACATCGCGACTAGGTGATCATCCATACCGACGTCCACGACCACCTAGAGTTGCCGAGTAGTCCGTTGATGGTTGAGGAAGCCATCGTGGACGAGATCCCCGACCTGCAGGATGCCTAAATGCTGGTACTGGAGAGGATCAGGTACTTGGTGGAGGAAGGCTTGACCTCGCTGATGGTCCTGGCCGACTTCCTGTCCCGCCGGATCGCCCCTCTCTAGCAGCGCGTCAGGTCTGCCTGGCAGTACACCGAGGAGTACAATAGGTTGGCGTGTGGCTAACAAGTCCTCCCAGGTCCTTGGTAGCGCAAGGACCCAAGGGAACCCTGCCCAGTATCTTCAGCTTGTCGTAGCCGGAGCTCCGACATTGTGGCTAACACGTCCTCCCAAGTCCTTGGTAGCGCAAGAATCCGAGGGAACCCCGGCCGATATCTTCAGCTTGTCGTAGCCGGAGCTCCGAGTCTTCTCCTTGGTGCTGCAGTGGTATGATGTCCTGCTCGCATGGTTCACCGTGATGGCCCCCGCGTAGGTGTGGCGCTTGATTTGTGGCGCACCTACCAAGTAGACTGGATGAGGCAGGATGTCACATCGATCCTCGTGAGAGTTCCAGGACGCCAAAGACATGTTCGTACCTATAGGCATGACAGAAGAAAGAGAGTAGTCGTGCTCTCTGGACACCCTTTCCTGTTGTTAGTTTTGTTGTGACTTACGGTCCCCAGCTGAGCTACGGGGCCTAGGTAATTCGATGTGGGTCGTCTGAGCTATAGTTAGGGCCTTGCCCAGGGGTATGAGCCGTCCGGTTCCATGGTACTGAGCTGTAGCGATGGAGAGGCAAAGTGTGCACGCTTATGGTATGGAACCATGCTAAGCAGGCTACCCACGTTGGACCTCCCGCTGATGTAAGCTTTTTGGGGGAGGGACCATTCGACACCATAGGGCCCCCAGGCAATGAGACAACCAAAGGATTCGGGTTATGGTTAAAGCTTTACTCAGGGGTACAGACCGTTCGGTTCCCTGGTATTGAGCTGTAGCGCTGGAGAGGCAGGGTGTGCACGCTTGGGGAACATGACCAGGCAAAGCAGGCTACACACCCTGGACCTCCCACTGGCGTAAGCCTTTTCAGGGAGGGACCATTGAACGTCGTAGGGCCCCCGAGCAATGAGTCAACCACAGGATCCCGAGTACGCCACAAGTACCTTAAGCAGACCTGCCTGCAGAAGGATAGCACAGCTTCTACTAAGGATAGCACAGGAAAAAGCGGCTGACCACACGGCCGGAGCAGTATGGAAAAAAGTACGGAAAAGACCTAGGGCAAGTATGTAGGACAGGCTCTAGACATGTCGTTTATGGTTTATATGCATGAGTGAGCACAAACTGTAAAGATAGAGTATGCAGGGTAAGACAATTTTTTCTCATTTCAGCCTTCCTTCATAGGAGGAAACAGGCTGCACAAGAAGGCAGCGACCCGCTCTGGATGGCAAGAGTAGCAGGACTCCTCCGGAGCTTAGCTGTTCTAAGCGCTTTTCTTAGACCCTATGACACCTTTTTAGAGAAAAAAAATCCTGCCACTATGCTAAGGGTAGAACTTAAGGAGATGTTCTATGTTCCATGGATTAGGTAGAGGTACCCTATCCTTCGTGGCTAGACGGACCCACCTGGGGCGGCATACTTGTGTCACTCGAAAGGGACCCTCCCAGCTGGGTGAGTTTGTCAACCCTTCTCGAGAAAGTATTGACCGAAGCACTAGGTCGCCCCACCTTGAGCCGTCTACTCCACGCGAACCGTTGCTGATATCGTCGGAGTGCTTGGTGGTGTAGCGCGTTTTGAGCAGCTTCTAGCCACATTTCCTGGTCGATGAGGTCGATATCTTCACGCCAAAGCTGGTCCTGCGTGGCTTTGTCGTATGCTTGGACGTGGGATGAGCCCATGGTGGTTCCTGGAGGGAGGGCGGCCTCGACCCCCTACACCAGCGTAAGAGGGTGTTTCCCTTGTCGCACGACGGGGGGGGGGGGGGGGGGGGGGAGCGGGGTCTGGTTAGACGTGGAGCACCTTGTGTCTCTCGTTGTCGGCTCTGGAGCCAGAGTCGGAGTGGCTGTAGATGGCTCTCAACGCCCGCTTGGCATCTAGATACATCACCTCTTGCTCGGCGCTGGCCTCAGGCTTGGCCTTTTGTTTGCTCTCCCGCTGGCGGGAGGGTGAACCATCTTGAAGTGCGTGCTATTGTTGTAGCTCACTGAAGCGCTCCACAAGCTTCTTGATCTTATGGCAGTCGCTGGCGCCGTGGCGGTTGGAGTTGTGCACCGAGCACCACTGACCGTCATCACTGGTAGAAGACGGTCGTGGGTGCTTGCCAGTGCGCGGGGCTCGGCCCCCACCGGCAGCCGCAAGGGCGAAGGTGGGTGCCCCTGCAAGAGGCTTGTTCTTGCCTTCGATCTTATTCTTCTGGCCACTGTGCGGAGCAGCAGCTTCTCCGGCACTCCCTATCGTGGAGGAAGGTCGTGAGTGCCAGTATCCGCCTTCCGCCGCCCTGGTGCACTTGTCGGTCACGCTGAAGAGCTCAGAGACGTCTTTCACGTCGTGTGTGGCTAACTTCTCGAGGATCTTCTTGTCGCGGACGCCCTGCCTGAAGGCGACGATGACGGAGGCATTGTGGATGCGGGGGATGGTGTTCCTGACCTGGGAGAACCCTTGGATGAAGGATCATAGCGACTCCCCCTCGTGCTGACGCACGGCGTGGAGGTTGAGCTCAGTACTAGGGCGCGTGTAGGAACTCCCAAAGTTTGCTTTAAATCTCCAGCACAACTCTTCCCAGGACGAGATGCAGCCTGGGTGAAGGTTCATGAGCTAAGACCGAGCAGTGTGGGTCAGGGCGATAGGGAAGTAGTTGGTCATGACAGCCTCATCCCCTCCTGCAGCTAGGATGGAGGTGGAATAGATCTGTAGTAACTCGACGGGGTTGACTGTCCCATCATATTTCTCCGGCAAATGGGACCGAAACTTGGGTGGCCAGACCACCATGCAAAGGTGCGGGGCGAGCGCGATGCAGCCCCCGACTGCTCCAGGAGAGGCAGGGGTTTGCGGGGCATGTTCCGCTGGTACGACGCTCGGGCAGCTGTACTCTCCTTCGAGGTTGCGACGCCTCACGCTGCTTCGCTCGATGGTGACGCGGCCATCTTCGCTCGCTTCACGGCTGTTTACCTCGACCCTAAGGTTGGCCGTAGCCGGCACGCGCGTGGCAGTCGTCCCGTGAGCCATAGTTGGTGTGCGCGACTTGGCCGGCGAGGGCTCAACCCGCTGCCTTTTGTAGGCGGGCGTGTTCATGGCGGCGGCGACAAGGTGGTCGACGTCATGTTGCCATTGCTGTGACGCCTCGAGGGTGCCCCCCTCGCCCGGAGCGTTGTGGAGAAGTGCGCGCGCTGCTGCCAACACGCTCTCTAGGCTTGGACGAGGTGGCACTGTCGCCACCGTTGGGGAAGTGGGCCGCTGTGAAGTAGCGGCCGCTAGCGCCGTGGGTGCTGAGGGCGCGCCGACCGTCCGGTCGCCGGCCCGGCCAGACCTAGGCGCCGTGGGCGCCACAGGCATGCCAAATGTCTCATTCATGAGTATCTAACTTATTCTTGCAGCGGAATACTCTAAACGATAGAGGAAAATGACTAAAACAGCAGGCTCAAACTTCAACTCCACAGGCATGTTGACGGTAGTGCGCATGCCTAGTACTCCACATGTTCCTCGAAGTACTCCTCTCCTGTAGCTGATTTATATGTGGTAATGCAAGGGTGAGTACATGTCGTACTTAGCAAGTGCGGGAAAAGTATGATAGCTTACAACAAGGTAGGCAATAAAAAGGCTCATTCCAGCAAGCAAATTTTATTTCACAAACAAGGTAAAAACATCAATTATTTCTAGGTGAGTTTAATCCCATCACAACCAAGTATTTCAGCAACATTCTCTCATCATGATTCACCATTTATCAAGCCTCATCCAGCCATTAATCTTTCTCAAGTTCATCTCATTCTTAAAAATATTCATAACCATTTCATATTCATATAACCAAAACTAAACTCATTTTCATGACTCAAAATAGTCCCAAAACCAATCTCAATGACCATACCATAACCATACCGAATAAACATCCCAAAGTTTTGCCTCTAATCATGGAAGTTGGCCAGGTGCTTGTGACCGGAAGCATGGCTATCATGATAGTTTTACACTCTGCAGAGGTGGCACCACTTTACCCACAAGTTTGTGATTTCGTCACCCGTCGGTGACTAGAAAGAACTTCCATTATACCAGTACACAACCGACTGTGTATGGCCAAGAGATCACAAAATAGCCTTTACAAAGGGGCTACTAGGATGTACGGACCCACTGAGGTTTCACCGGTAGGCTCGAATCTCCATTCTCCCACCCAAGGGCCTCCTCTTGTGTCATGCAGTTCCCAGGGAAATCCCTCTCGACTCCCATTCCTCACGCCATCCAACGGTCCATAACAAGCTAGCAACACACCTAATTAGTCAGCTAAGCTGCACCCATATTGGCCTTGTGGTGGCACTGTTTTTCTAGCATGTGCTCGTATGAACCGGTCCTTAGATCTACAGCAAGTAAACCACCATCTCATTCAGCAACATCCGAACCAAGCTTGCCTAGATCTCCCCGATTCCATGCTCCTAAACACCATCAAGTTATCATCATCTTTATTCTCATGAGTGCAGTAGCTAACCATGTTTAATTTCAGCTTCATGTATCCCATGAATTAAGCGAAGCAAAAAGGAAAAACGACCATACCCGACTCATCAACTTTCCCGCGAGAGAAGGATGATTAATCAATACTAGTAAACTCCTACAAAAAGGGTGTCCCATCAAGTTGACTCAAGCATACACGTTTTTGCAAATAAAAATAGTTTCAAAACATGGGATCAATATGGTCATGTGGCGCTTGCCTTGCTACCTTGGTTCGTGTTGCTCAAGCGTCTCAAAGTCTTGGTGTTGTAGCTCCTCGTAGACGGCCTTAAGCTTGTCCTTCTCACTTCCTCCTTGTGGCAGGGCCTTCCTCCTAGCAATGGCAGCAGCGGGGGATTTTTCTGCAGGGCATTATTTGTAGGGAGAACGCCGGGCTTCTTCTCCGGTGACGGCGAGGCGTGACGGGGCTCGACGGCGGGTTTCAACGGCAGGGCTCGACGGCGGGGCTCGACGGCAGCCAAACTCTAGCAAAGGGGGGGGCAACTCAGCGAGTTGGGGACAGGGTAGGCAACTCGGCGAGTTGGGGGTAGGGTAGGCAACTCAGCGAGTTGGGGGTAGGAGAGCAACCAAAGGAATAGGGGCGGCTAGAGGGTTGTATTTATAAAGGGGGAAAAGGGAGTCCTAGGGGTGGAAACATAGAGTCCTAGTAAGATGGGAGTCAACTAAAGAGTCCTAGGGTGGAAATAAAAAGTCCTAGCAAGATGGGACTCAACTAAAGAGTCCTAGAGGTGTGGGATAGGGTTTTGCCCCCCTCAAGGTTGCGGCCAAGGGGTCTCCCCCCTAATTCGTGCAGCCAATTTGGGGGAAATTTCCCCCCAAATGTGAGGGAAATTCCCCCTAAGGGAATTTGGGGAATTTTGGGAGATTTGAGGAAATTTGGGGATGGCTCAATTTAGCTATCTTATTTCCATTTCAATGTTCCTTTCTCCATTTCTATATTTTTTCTCTATTTATATATTCCTTTCTCCATTTCTACTTCTTTTTAAATACTCCTCTACATGAAAAATGTATGCAATGCATGGTAGTGAAATTAAGGGTGTTATAAACCTACCCCCCTTAAAATGAATCTCGCCCTCGAGATTCGATAGAGTGGATAAAAGATGGGGGAATTCTGCCTTGATATATTCCTCACGTTCCCATGTAGTTTCGGCTTCCGTGTGATGGCTCCATTGTACCTTGCACCAACGGATTACTTTGTTCTTCGTGACCCTTTCCTCCACGTCCAAGATTTTGACGGGGTGTTTCGCGTAGGTCAGATCGTCTTGACGCTCTAGCTCATCCATTGATACTTTTTCTTCTGATACTCTTAAGCACTTCTTGAGTTGGGATACGTGAAACACGTCGTGCACGTCGGAGAGGTGCGTTGGCAGCTCCAGCTGATAGGCTACCTCTCCTCGCTTGCCCAAAATCTTGAATGACCCGATGTAGCAAGGTGTTAATTTGCTTTTGACGTTGAACCGTCGTTGACCTCGGATAGGCGACACTTTAAAATACACGAAGTCTCTCACTTCGAAGGTCAATCTTCTTTGCCTATTGTCCGCATAACCCTTCTGTTGTAACTGAGCGGCCTTCAAACTTTCACGTATCGTTTCGACATGCTTTTCGGCGTCTTGCAGCACTTTGGGTCCAAATACTTGGCTTTCTCCGGTCTTATTCCATAACAACGGTGTTCTACACCGTCTACCATACAATGCTTCGAAGGGTGACATCTTCAAGCTGGCTTGGTAACTGTTGTTCTATGAGAATTCAGCATACAGCAAGCTCCTATCCCAACTACGCCCATGTTTCAAGACGCAATCTCTCAACATGTCTTCCAAAATCTGATTTGTTCTCTTAGTTTGCCCCTCGGTTTGCGGGTGATATGCGGAGCTGAAATTCAACCTTGTACCCATGGATTCATGCAGCTTCTTCCAGAACCTAGAGATAAATTGAGAACCTCGATCTGAAACTATCCTCTTCGGAACTCCATGACGACACACGATTTGCTCCATATACAACTTGACTAGTTGTGCGACGGTGTACTTGGTTCTAACAGGAAGGAAATGGGTTGTTTTCATCAATCGGTCCACGGTAACCCAAATGGAGTCGTAGCCGGACCGAGTACGTGGCAATCCGACTATGAAATCCATGCTGATGTCTTCTCACTTCCACTCGGGTACTTTTAATGGCTGCAACAATCCAGCAGGTCTTTGACGTTCGGCCTTCACTCATTGGCACTTGTCGCATAGGGCAACATATTCAGCAATATCCCTTTTCATACCATCCCACCAATAGCATGCCTTCAGGTCCTTGTACATCTTTGTGCAGCCGGGGTGTATGGAATAAGGTGAGTCATGTGCCTTTTTTAGTATCGTGTCGTGGATGTGCTTCAAGTTAGGCATAAAAATCCTTTTCCCTAACCAAAGTGTTCCTTTCTCGTCTTCCTTGAAATCCTTCTCTATGTCTTGTTGGAGTCTTTCCTTGATTTCCTCATCCGTTGCTTGGCCATCTTGTATCTCTTGTTCCAACGAGGACTTCAGTTCTATCACCTCCATCTCGTTCAAAAACCCAAGATGTAATCGTTCGAACTCTTTGCATAGCTCGGGTGGAAGCTCCCGAACCAAGAGTTGGTGACATGCTCCCTTTTGGCTCAACGCATCACCTACTACTTTGGCCTTTCCGGGGTGATAGTTGATTCCAACATCATAATACTTGATGAGTTCCAACCATCGACGTTGTTTGAAATTCAGATCCGTTTGCGTGAATATATACTTGAGGCTTTTGTGATCCGTATAGATCTCACATCGGTGGCCCAGGATATGATGCCTCCAAATCTTCAAGGCATGTACCACGACTGCAAGTTCCAAGTCGTGTATGGGATAATTTAGCTCATGTTTCTTTAATTGCCTTGATACATAGGCAACCACTTGTCCTTCTTGCATAAGCACACATCCAAGCCCTTGTCTTGATGTGTTACAATATATATATCGAAACTCTTGCTTACGTCCGACAATACTAAAACCGGCGATGTTGTTAATCTCTTCTTTAGCTCCTCAAAGCTGTCTTGACACGCTTGTGTCCACTGAAATGCTTTCTCTTTCGTCAGCAATTCAGTCATAGGCTTCGCTATTTTAGAGAAATCCTTGATGAACCGGCGGTAATATCCAGCCATCCCAAGGAAACTCTGAATATCCCTCACATTTTGCGGTTGGTTCCACTTCAAAACATCTCCCACTTTTCCGTGATCAACCGATACTCCTCCCTCAGAGATGATTTGGCCTAGGAACGATATCTCCTTTAGCCAAAATTGGCACTTGCTAAACTTAGCATACAATTGATGCTCCCGCAGTTTCTGCAACGTCAACCTCAAGTGTTCTTCATGTTCCTCCTCGCTTTTTGAATACACCATGATATCGTCGATTAAAACCACGACGAACTTGTCCAAGTACTCCATGAAGACCATATTCATGAGATACATAAAGTATACAGGTGCATTTGTCAATCGAAATGACATAACAGTATATTCATACGAACCATACCGTGTTCGAAATGCAGTCTTGGGTATGTCGGAGGGCTTAATCTTCAGTTGGAAGTATCCCTACCGAAGATCAATCTTGGAGAAAAATTCGGCACCTTTCATTTGATCGAATAGGTCCTCTATACAGGGCAACAAGTATTTATTCTTGATCGTCACTTCATTGAGAGACCTATAGTCCACACACATCCTTTGGGTCCCATCTTTCTTGTCCGCAAAGAGCACGGGGGCTCCCCACGGTGACAAGCTTGGGCGTATAAAACCCTTATCTAGCTGCTCCTGAATTTGTTTCTTGAGCTCCACTTATTCATTAGCAGACATCCTATATGGCCTCTTCGCTATAGGTGCAGTTCCGGGTACTAAATCAATGGCAAATTCAATGTCTCGGTCAGGTGGCATACCTGGAAGTTCTTCCGAGAACACATCTTAATATTCTTGAACCACCGGAGTGCTTTCCAATGTCGTTTCTTTGATGTGGTTCAGCACTGCATTCTCAGTTGTAGGTTGAGCTGCCTCAAACTCAATACAAGTACCGTGCTCACTCGTCAACTGCATGATCCTCTGAGGACATTGAATCACTCCGCTGTGCTTGCTTAACCAGTCCATTCCAAGTATTATGTAAATCCGTTGGGAATCCAAGACAATAAGGTTGGCAAGAAAGTCTACCCCTTTTTTAAATGCTTACTCTCGGAATAGAATTCAGAATTGAAATAAGTGATTTCCCAACTATATGTATTAAGGTGTATGAACTAACCAACTTCTTTTATTAATTGCAGCCTATATGAGGATGTGAACAAGTGTCGGAGCATCTCACATCTCTCCACTATGTGTGGATGTGGACATTCGCCGAAGCGCCCCACAACTCACACCAGCACACAAACACAAGCAATCATCATCGAAATTTAGCATACAACTCTTATTCAATCTACTACGATCTAAGCATTCTTATTACAACTTTATTCAATGGAAACCTAAACTTAATCGTGAGAACTGGTGCTGTTCTCACCGTGTGACGGGGTGGTTCATACATGGGTGCACGCCATGGTGAGTCGGCAGTCCATGTAGGGATAGATGACGCTGGCGCTCCATTTGCTCCCGCCTTGGCACGGGTCTCCTCCTGTTTTTCCAACAAGTACAACTTCTTGCAGAGGTAACGTATCTCTTATTGTGCACTTGCATAGCGGTTTCCTAACTCCACGAGCAACGTCTGAGACTTATCAGTAGCTTGTGGATTGGAAAGAGCTCCTCCATGGGGTCCAATGATCTCCCTTGTACCACTCTTCCAATACGGGTGCAGCTCAAAGGTAGTGTTCTCAAGGTGCTCACGGAAGGCGTAGCACAGTCCAGTGAGTCCATCCCATGCAACATCATCAATAGCTTCTGCCCTTGTAGCTCTCCATGCGGGTGCGAAGTGTCGAGTGACAATCCTACCGTTATATAGGATGGTTACTTCAGCCTTCCACTCTTCATGTCCAAGACGAGTGACTTTCTTGAGAAGATATTCCAGGTATAAGCTGCAGTAATCTAGAAATTCTTTTAGCTCCTTGGATATCAGTCCTCCTTCCATTCCGTCGGACCGGAATTCTTGAACTGAATGGTTGGCCCGTTCATCACCTTCATTATTGGCCTCAGCAAGGGGTGGCTCCTCTTCAGATTCATCTCCTCCATATATATCTTCATGAGGCTCCACGGGGTGTAAGCCCGCGTGAAACTCCTCCTGAGGTACGTACCAATGTCGTTCTTGTGGATCATCTTCCATGTCGTCTTCAAATGGTTCCACCTCTTCCAGATCCTCATGCATAGAGCTATTGACTTCATCTTCATCATGAGGTTCCATCTTCACCTCCTCCCAATATGGTCCATCGGACACCTCAATAGGGTTAAGTGCACTCCCACGTGGTGGTGGACGAGTCCTTATGCGTGATGTGCTCCTAGTAACCGGCATCTATAAATAAGACATGAGAAACTTTAGAGAAAAAGGAAATAAATCCAAAACTTCAGAAGCTATGAAGCAAGAAAGCAAAAATGTTTCTGTCCAATAGAAGAGAAAAGAGGGGCTGAAATAGCACTTTGCGGTGGCTAAATTGACAAGTAAAGTGCAGCAGCAAACAATTTTCGAAAATAACAGTTTAGAGGGGGTGTTCCTATATGTTTTAGAGTGTCTATTCTACCTAGGATTGCGTCCTACGGTCAACGTGGCTCTGATACCAATTTGTGACACCCGGTTCCGAAAATAGAACCAAGTGAAGGCATATGTGTGCCCAGGATGTTAATCACACGTACACATGTACTCCACAAACTAAATTCAGAATATAACCACAAATAAATAGTGTTTAAGTACTTTATTACAAAGACTCAATGTCTCACTCATGAGTATCTAACTTATTCTTGAAGCGGGAGACTCTAAACGATAGCGGAAAATGACTAAAACAGCAGGCTCCAACTTCAACTCCACAAGCATGTTGACGGTAGTGTGCACGCCTAGTACTTCACATGTTCCTCGAAGTACTCCTCTCCTGTAGTTGATGTATATGTGGTAGTGCAAGGGTGAGTACATGTCGTACTCAGCAAGTGCGGGAAAGGTATGACATGTAGCTTACAACAAGGTAGGCAATAAAAAGACTCATTGTAGCAAGCAAATTTTATTTCACAAACAAGGTAAAAATAACAATTATTTCTAGGTGAGTTTAATCCCATCACAGCCAAGTATTTCAGCAACATTCTCTCATCATAATTCACCATTTATCAAGCCTCATCCAACCATTAATCTTTCTCAAGTTCATGTCATGCTCATAAATATTCATAACTGTTGGTACCCTCAATACCCGGTACCCCCGCGCACAGGGTAAAACCGCCTAAGGACCTCGCCCCCTCCGCAGGGGTGGGCTCCGAGGGCGCCACGTGTCCGGCAGGGCCAGACCTCCCCTCTCCTCAGAGGATAGCTCCGGGCCTGCCACGTAACCAGAAGGCCGGACCTCGCCTCCTCCGCAGGGGCAAGCTCTGAAGGCGCCACGTGTCCAGTAGGGCCAGAGCTCCCCTCTCCTCAGAGGATAGCTCCGGGCCTGCCACGTGGCCCAGAAGGTCGGACCTCGCCCCCTCCGCAGGGGTGAGCTCAGAAGGCGCCACGTGTCCAGTAGGGCCGGAGCTCCGCTCTCCTCAGAGGATAGCTCCGGGCCTGCCACGTGGCCCAGAAGGTCGGACCTCGCCCCCTCCGCATAGGTGAGCTGCAAAGGTGCCACGTGTCTAGTAGGGCCGGAGATCCCCTCTCCTCAGAGGATAGCTCCGGGCCTGCCACGTGGCCACGTGTAGTGCTGCCCGCCCTGATGCGGTAGGCAGCAGGAGTAAAGGCGCACAATGCCTTGTCCGTACAAGGCATTCAAGACCCGCACCTTCCCAAGACACGGAGGTAAGGCGCACGCCTGCCAGACGCCACTATGACTAGTCACAGTCAAGATAGGTCACACATTCCCAAGACACGGAGGCGCGGCTCACGCCTGTCAAGAGGCACTGTGACCAATCATAGTCAAGACAGGCACATAGTGTCAGAAGTTGTAGACCAATGAATACAATGACAAGACGGGCCCTGTCGTCCCTGCCAACCACTACGCCTAGCCTATGGCATGGGCAGGACGGCAGGACGACGACCTCGAAGCCATCGCCGGAAGACTGCACGACAAGACTCGGTAGATGGCAGGAAATCACCCCGGGGCCACCTATCCGGCCCCGGGCCCACCTTGTAAGCCACCCGAGCCTTGAACTATAAAAGGCTCGGATAGGCAACATTACAAGGGGTTGGACATTTTGCTCAACTCCCTCTAGGACAAGGGTTCGGCAGTTCGCCACCCTTCCACATTCTCAAGGAAACTAGTGCTCCAAGCACTCCCATGGACATAGGGTTTTACGCTCTGGCAGCCTGAACCACGTAAAAATGCCTGTGTCAATCATCTCCATCCTTCGTCCAACACGCGACATCCTCACGAGCGGACTAGCCCCTCTGAAAAAGAACCTCCGCGGGTGTCACACCCAGTTTTTCTGAAGAACAACCGAGTGAATATCACATGTATGCCAGGATCATTTTCTCATACATGTGATGACAAATAGTGAAGCATCATTTATTACAAGCCAGGTGTCGAATATAAATAAGTCTTACATAGCAAATGTCTCGATGGACAATAATGAGTTCATCACAAGTAAATAAACTAGCAGCGGAATATTATTCTTTAGGGCTCCATCACAGGCGTTGCCTGGGGGTCTCCATGAACCTAGAAACCTTCTTTGGGTCCAAAGTCTTGGTCATTATACACCACCTCATTATCTTGACCTGAGCAGCAATATAAACCAACAAAATATGCAAGGTTGAGTACCAATGGTACTCAGCAAGTGTGGAAAAATTATATCATGCATGGCTAGAACAAGGAGAGGTTGAACTCATGGTTAAAGCACTACGCAATTAATACCTATCACCTTAGCTTATTAAGCACCTACATTACTACACAAGTGAAATGGTCCCAATCTCCCATCCCATCATCATAACCAAATAACCATAACATCATTTTCAATGTTAAGCTCCCCGCTTAACATCCACAACTTCCAAAATCATCATCCTCTAATCATGAATAAGTCCAAGCCGCTCTTGACCGTGAGCACGACTGTCATGACAGTTTTTGACTCTGCAGAGTTTGTACCACTGTACCCACATGTAGTGATTTCATCCCCCGTTGCCGGGTGGACTAAAAGAACCTCCATTATGCCAGTGGCTACGAACCACATTCACACTTCCCAGGTGTGTAGCCAGGAGATCACTACGAAGCCTTTACAAAGGGATTCCCGACGAGCATGGGCCCACTGAGGTTTCACCCCTAACAGCATACAAGAGGCTCCAACCCCGCTGCAGTGGCCCCCTCTTGAGCCTTGCGGTTCATATGGTAGTCCAGCTGACACATATTCCCCGCACCATCCAACACACCCATACTACGCCGGGGATACACCTAATTAATTGGCCAAGCTGCCCCATCTCAGCATGTGGTTGGCACCGTAAAGCCAGGTTACATGCTCCATGAACCGGTCCTTAGGATCCAGGCAAGTACTAAACACAAACCCAAGTCTCGTGCACCCAGCACACAACCAAAACATCCAACTTGCCTTGATCCCTACCTCTACATAACTCATAATATCTCATTCAAGAGTATGGTAAAGTAAATTGATGATCTCATATCCCAAATATCCCATTCTAAGCATGGCTAAGCATATGCATAATAATAAATGACATGATAAAATAAATCCCAACCCAAGCTACAAGGAAACAAGATAATGCAATTCTAGGGAAACTTCCTAACATGGGTTTCATATTTCATTTGACAATGCAAATAATTCTATCTATACATCCTAGCATGGGATCAAAGTGGTCAAGGACACTTGCCTCCTTCCTGCTGCTCTTGAAATGGGTAGTCCTGATCTTGGAAAGGAATAACTTGCTCTTGAGCAGGTTCTACATCATACCATCACACATAGCAAAAGAAAAACAACAATCTATAAGACATAGTTCACACTTCCACTTCATACAAACCACACATTCATATTTATGAAAGTCATTCACAACTATATGTGTTGTGGTTACTCTATGTGTGTTGATTTGTGGCTTGCATGCACTTTTAATCATGTGTATATGATTCCTACTTTTGTATTCACATTTATGCTTGCATACTTTATATATGAGTTTTCAATTTAAATAATTTTCCTTATATTTATTTACTACACCTTTTAGTTACCAAGTATGCATGAAAGGTATTTTTCTTCTCCATATGTGTCTTCAGAATTTCTACCAACCCTAAACTGAATTCTTTGGATTTTAGAAACTCTATTTATCATTTACTAGTTGCTATATTTTTAGATTAATTTTCCTATGCATAAATGTGTACTTTATATTGAAAATAGTAAGACACATCATCTAAACAGAATAGGTTCTGGTCCTAAATAATTTAATAACATATTTTGACCTTTGTCTCTCATGTAAACTATTTCACAATTAATTTCCCTATTTTCTAAAACTATTCATTACTTAAAATTGTGTCCCTAAATGTGAATAATAAATTAAACAGATTCAATTCAGCCAAAAATATGTTTTTATCTCACTCCAAAGTTTTCTAAATACTGAGAAAGTTTTTAATTTAATTATGACAATATGTTTGTCCCACTTTTTAATTTTTAAACACTAGTCACATATTCAATTTCCTAATTTAAATACTAAACAGGGCTAAAAAGATAAACTCACTCCATTACAGGGTCTATAATATTATTTTCAGAATTTCCAGGGGTCTAGCTACACTTATCAGAGGTGTTTTTCCTAATTTTTATTAAGTCCAGGGGCTAAAACTGATTTTTAAATGAATTTACATGATTTTCTGGAGTTCCAGGGGCTAGATCAGAAGTTTCCGGGGCTAGCTCTTATTTCCCGAGAACCCCAGGGGGTAGCACGTAAGATTTCCAGTCTTTATAACGCGGGGCTGACGTGGACCGTCCAATTTTAAACCGACGGCTGAGATTATAACGCCGAACCGGTACGCGGGGGTTTAAACCCTACCGTGCGATTTAAAATAAACCGCGCACAAGCGGCCACGTCGCTCTGATCGAGCGCGGGCGGCGCTGCCGGCGGCGCACGGCGGCGGGAAGTGGCGATCTCGCCGGAGACTTTCGGGTTTTCGAGAATTCTTCCTAGAACTGTGATCTTATGGCATAGATCGGTAGAGGGGAGGTCGGGGATCTCACCTCGGGGGTTTTCTTGAGCTCGGAGGTCCTGCAAAGTGATCGGCGGCGAGGTCCGAGGCAAAACCACGGCGAAGCTCGTCGGCGCTGTGTTTACACCGCAAGTCACCGAGTTTTCTGCACCTGCAAGGTTCCCCGGAGGCGGTGGATCAAGACCAGCGAGTTAGATTGGAGTTTCCGAGCTTAGATCGGCCAGAATTCACCGGAGAAGTCTCGGTTCTCACCGGAGTAAAAATCGGCGATCGCGTGGGAAAAATAGAACGAGGTCGGGGTTTTTATAGACAGGGGAGGGCGGCGGGGTGGTTTAGATCATGTCCGCGTCGGCTACGAACAGAATTCAGCGGGGTTTACGTTGAAATCCCGATCGGTTTCGATTCAGGCGCGGGGGAGTTCGGCGCGGCGCGAGGTAGACGAAGATCGGTGGGTCCCGCCTGTCAGTGTGAGAGAGCGCGGGTGCGCGGCTGCGCGCTGGCGCGGGTTAAGTTGGGCCGGCTGGTGGGTTTCGGCCCACTGGCCGGTTTTTTTTCTGTTTTCTCTTTTTCTTTTTCCATTTCTTTTCTGATTTGAGTTTAATTTGAATTCCAGTTTGAATTTGAATTTTTGCAAAACATGCAGCACGTCCAAAAATTTTTAAATTCCCCTCTTAACATGATTTAAGGTTTTGAATCAAAATTTTTGGGGTGTTACAGCTCTACCCCCCTTAAAAGAAATCTCGTCCTCGAGATTGGTGTTTCTAAGAAAACAATTCCGAAAATTGTGCCTTGAGCTCATCTTCCCGCTCCCAGGTGGCTTCCTCTTCTGAGTGATGCTTCCACTGCACCTTCCACATCCGGATTCTTTTATTTCTGGTGAGGCGTTCCATTGTCTCCAAAATCTTGTATGGTTGCTCGGCATAAGACAAATCCTCAGCTACATCCACTTCACTCATGGGTAACACCTCTTCATGCGTCCTCAGACATTTCTTGAGTTGTGACACATGGAATACATCGTGCACACCCGATAGATGAATCGGTAACTCTAGTTGATACGCCACTTCGCCTTTCCTTTCCAAAACTTGAAAGGGTCCGATGTATCGAGGTGACAAATTCCCTTTCACTTTGAACCGACGAAGTCCTCTGATAGGGGACACCTTGAGATAAACATAGTCTCCCACGTTGAAAACGAGCTCTCTTCTTCGTACATCAGCATAACTCTTTTGGCGTGTCTGTGCTATCCTCAAGTTGTTGCGAATATCCCTCACCTTCGCCTCGGCTTCTTGTAGCACTTCTGGACCAAACACTTTACTTTCTCCTGTTTGGTTCCAAAATAGGGGAGCTCTGCACTTCCTTCCATACAAAGCTTCAAACGGTGACATCTTCATACTAGCTTGATAGCTGTTGTTATAGGAAAACTCCGCATACAGTAAGTTCTTGTCCCAACTCCTATTGTTTTTGAGTGCACATGCCCTTAACATATCTTCAAGAATCTAATTGGTCCTTTCCGTCTGCCCGTCAGTTTGGGGATGATAGGCAGAGCTGAAGTTCAGATGGGTTCCCATGGTTTCATGCAACTTCTGCCAAAACCTCGAGGTGAACTGTGTCCCTCGGTCCGACACAATCTTCTTTGGCACTCCATGGTAACACACGATCCTTGACATGTACAACTCTGCCAATTTGGATCCGCTGTAGCTTTCCTTCACGGGGATGAAGTGAGCTACTTTGGTTAGCCTATCAATGATGACCCATATTGAATCATACCCTGATAGGGTCCTAGGCAATCCCACGACGAAATCCATGCTGATTTCTTCCCATTTCCATTCAGGCACTTTGAGTGGTTGCAATAATCCCGCGGGTCGTTGATGTTCTGCTTTCACCAACTGACATGTGTCACATAGGGCAACATGTTCCGCGACATCTCACTTCATGCCATACCACCAATACCTGCCCTTGAGGTCCTGGTACATCTTCGTACTCCCAGGATGAATGGAATAGTCGGAATCGTGAGCCTCCTTCAAAATCAATTCACGGATCTCCTTTACTTCAGGCACACAGATTCTTTTCCCGTGCCACACCGTCCCTTGTTCATCCTCTCTGAAACCTGGAGCTTTATCTTCCTTGATGAGTTGCCTGATTTCTTGTATCTTCTCATCATTCTTTTGTCCCTCACGTATGTCTCGCTCGAGTGTGGAGTCCACTTCCATGGCGATGGCCTCGCCACTATTTACCAAGCATAGATTTAGCCTTATAACCTCATCCTTCAATTCTGCACACATGTCCTTCAAACTCAACTTATTGACCTGCACTTTCCGACTCAAAGCATCGGCCACGACGTTTGCTTTCCCAGGATGATAGTTGATGCCCACATCAAAGTCATTGATTAGCTCTAACCTTCTCCTTTGTCTGAGGTTGAGATCTGGATGTGTGAAAATGTACTTCAAACTCTTATGATCCGTATATATCTCTGTCCTCTTCCCCATCAAATAGTGTCGCCAAATTTTCAACGCGTGTACCACTGCGGCTAGTTCTAGGTCATGTGTAGGATAGTTTTTCTCGTGCTTCCGAAGCTGCCGGGATGCATAAGCCACGACATGTCCTTCTTGCATGAGAACACATCCCAACCCGTTTCCAGAGGCATCGCAGTACACTGTGAAATTCTTCTGCATATCTGGCATAACCAACACTGGGGCTGTTATCAATCTCTTCTTTAGCTCCTGAAAGCTCGTCTCGCACTGTGGCGTCCAGGTGAATGTGATTCCCTTCTCCAAATGTTTGGTGAGAGGTCTCGAGATCTTGGAGAATCCCTCAATAAACCGTCGATAGTACCCAGCCAATCCCAAAAAGCTGCGAACTTCCCCGACATTTTCAGGGGTCTTCCACTTCTGGATATCCTCGATTTTGGCGGGATCTACGGAGATTCCTCCCTCCGAGATTATATGTCCTAAAAAGGGAACTCTCTTCAGCCAAAACTCACACTTGCTCAACTTGGCATATAGTTGGTGTTCTCTCAGCCTCTGCAACACCAACCTTAGATGTTTCTCATGTTCTTCTTCATCTTTGGAGAAGACGAGAATGTCATCTATGAAAACCACCACAAATTTGTCCAGATATTCCATGAATACCTTGTTCATGAGATACATGAAGCATGCCGGGGCATTAGTTAGCCCGAAAGGCATGACAGTGTATTCATACAGTCCGTACCGAGATACGAAAGCTGTCTTGGGAATATCAGATTGCCTTATCTTGAGTTGGTGGTATCCCGACCTGAGATCAATTTTCGAGAACACACAAGCTCCCCTCAACTGATCAAACAAGTCTTCAATGTGAGGCAATGGATACTTGTTCTTGATGGTTACCTCATTCAAAGCACGGTAATCCACGCATAACCTTTGGGTTCCGTCTTTCTTGGGCACAAATATCACCGGAGCTCCCCATGGTGAGGAACTAGGGCGAATATACCCCTTCTCCGTCAATTCTCTCAAATGATCCTTGAGTTCTTCTAGCTGCTTGGAGTCCATCCGATAAGGTCTCTTGTATATCGGGGCTGTTCCCGGTACTAGCTCAATTGCGAATTCCACTTCACGGTCGGGAGGCATACCTGGCAACTCCTCCGGAAAAACATCTGGATATTCCCTGATAGTCCTTATTTCCTCAACTTTCACCTCAACTTGATTTAATTTAATGTCCCTCCTAGGCTCGTGTATCGTTATGAACTTTACTCTTGTGCCACTAGGGTGAGTTAGTTCCACCGTTCTGGTCGAACAATGGATGATTCCTTTATGTTTGGTCAACCAATCCATACCCAAAATAATATCTATCCCTTGTGAATCTATCACTATGAGGTTAGCAGTAAAAACTACCCCATTAATGTTTAGGTTCACTTTGGGACACACTTGTCTTGTCCTTATTTCTCCACCTGGAGAGTTTACAGCTAGCATATGGTTCATTTGTGTGGTTGCTAGGTCATGCTTCTTAACAAACCCTTGAGCAATGAACGAGTGGGTAGCACCAGAATCAAACAGCAGGGTTGCAAGGTGTAAATTGGCAGGAAACTTACCAACTACCACGTCGGGTGCATCTTGTGCTTCCTCCATAGTGACGTGGTTCACCCGTCCTCTCATTACATTCTGCTGTTGTGGCTGCGCAGGCTTCTTCTTTGGGCATTTATGGGCGTAGTGCCCCACTTCACCACAGCTAAAACATTGCACCCCAACCTTAGGTGCCTGGCCTTTGTTGTCTTGGGGTTGGTTTGGGGGTCCTTGCACTGCTGGTCGAGGTGGATATGCGGGACGAGGCTGCTGCACAAACTGACGTTGTGGCTGTGCTGGTGCTGCGGGAGGCCTGTAGTTTGGGTTGTACCCTCTTGGTGCTGAATAGGGTACCGCAGCACGGCTCGTCTGCCCCGTAGGTTGCTGCATCATACGTGGGCGGGTGTTGCTCCCTGAGGCTTGATGCGACCACCCGGCCTTCCTCTTATTCTCATTTTCCAAGGCCTTTAGCTTCCTTTCTACCACAAATGCTCTGTCCACCATCTTTTGGAAGCTTTCATACTCATTTGAGGACATTGCACACTGCATCTCCGCGGTAAGTCCTTCCACGAAACAATCTTGTTTCTGCTCATCAGTCTCTATGTCTCGTGGGGCATAACGGGATAGTTGAGTAAATTTAGTGAGGTATTCCCTCACCGTCACGTTTCCCTGCTGCAGTCCCAAAAACTCCTTCCTCTTGTTTTTGAGTTCACCTCTTGGGATGTAATGGTAGCGGAAGCTACGCTTGAACTCTTCCCAAGTGATGTTCTCAGGGTCATGATGGGAGGCCACGTAGGCGGTCCACCAATCAGCAGCAGGTCCATGCAATTGATGAGAGGCAAACAGCACCCTCTCATACCCTTGGCATTGTATGATCCTCATCTTACTTTCAATGGTCTTCAGCCAATCATCTACCTCCAGAGGTTCAGCAGCACTTGCAAACTTTGGAGGTTGAGTTCCTAGAAACTCACTCAACCTTGGTTGGCGTGGTGCAGCTTGTGGAGGTGGAACTTGATGCAAGTTGGCCACCACTTGAGTCAAGTTCTGGATGAGCTGATTCTGATTCTCCAGCATTTGGTGGAGGGGATCAACTCCTTCACGGCGACCACCCCGGTCCTGGCCTCCAGAAAGATGAGGGTTGCTTGCCTCATCGTTGTTGTTGGTGGGGTTGGCAGCACGTCCTTTTCCTCTTCCGGCCATCTGGCAGAATCAACCAATGTTAATTTGAAAGCATTTAGTATCATCTTACTACTTTCATTTGTTTGTACTTTGAAGTGTTGAGGCTTTGTTATACTTTTACAAGGGTTCATATCTCACACCAAATAGATGCACTATTATTTCATGTGGGTTCACACACCAAAGCAAAACAATCTAAAGACGAGGCTGTGGACAATTGCTCATGGCTTCCACAACTCACGTCACACACCAAGCATTAACACACCATTAACTACGTAACGACTCGACTTCTCGACATCCTTCTAATTTAAGGGAAAGGCTCTACGCTACTCGTTTTCTTGAGCTGGCTCCTCGGGATCTTCCTCATCATTTCGGCTGCCTTCTGACTCTGCTTTGGGTGGGGAGGCTGCTGGTGGAGAAGTGCGACGACGCCTGATCGCTCGGCGATCTGGGGAGTCAGGAGTCCATGTATCATTCACGGTGACACACAGTTCATTCCCATCTCCTCTTTCTCTCGCCTTTAAACAGGCTCGCAGCAACGCCTCCGTTTCCTTCAGGGTGTCCCGGACATCCTGAAGCTCTTGTTGACACTCCTGCAGTCGAGTGCTGAGCATAGAAGCATCTTCCAAGCACAAGTCCATGTGCTCATGGGAAGTCCCATGCTGCACCGGCGGGTACTTGTACTCCGTGGTACCACTCTCACGTTGGAGGACATACATGTACTCAGTTTTGTCCAAGTGGCGACGATAGATGTGACTCGACAAGCTGGAGAGTGGTGAATCTTAAGCAGCTGATTTTCGTGTATAATCCTCATCTCTGAACTCCATTCTTCCCTCTTCTCACGGATGGTCCTGGTGGAGTTATAGTGGATGATTAGCTTGCCCGTGTTGCCGGCGGCTTCGAGCATACGCCGAAGACGGCGCAATAAGCCTCCTACCGCCAATGCGTAGGAAAGGTACGTCACCGGACGGCTCTCCTCTCTCTCGGCAAGGGCAACTACGGGAACTCTCCCTCCTGTGGACTTGCAAGCGGTGCGAATCATGCGAACCATCTAAAACAAAAAGAATTTAAAATTAGGTTAGATAAACTCTCAAGTAGAAATCCTATTTTGAATGAAAACTGGGGTAAGATGAAGAATGTGACTCATTTAAATAACACTTTTCAATCCACACCTTTGAAAAATAGTTTTTAAGAAAATAGGGCCCTTAAATACGTCCATTTCTACCTAGGTCCACGTTCCTACGGGCAACCTTGGCTCTGATACCACCTCTGTCACACCCAGTTTTTCCGAAGAACGACCGAGTGAATATCACATGTATGCCAGGATCATTTTCTCATACATGTGATGACAAATAATGAAGCATCATTTATTACAAGCCAGGTGTCGAATATAAATAAGTCTTATATAGCAAATGTCTCGATGGACAATAATAAGTTCATCACAAGTAAATAAACTAGCAGCGGAATATTATTCTTTAGGGCTCCGTCACAGGCGTTGCCCGGGGGTCTCCATGAACCTAGAAACCTTCTTCGGGTCCAAAGTCTTGGTCATTATATACCACCTCATTATCTTGACCTGAGCAGCAATATAAACCAACAAAATATGCAAGGTTGAGTACCAATGGTACTCAGCAAGTGTGGGAAAATTATATCATGCATGGCTAGAACAAGAAGAGGTTGAACTCATGGTTAAAGCACTATGCAATTAATACCTATCACCTTAGCTTATTAAGCACCTACATTACTACACAAGTGAAATGGTCCCAATCTCCCATCCAATCATCATAACCAAATAACCATAACATCATTTTCAATGTTAAGCTCCCCGCTTAACATCCACAACTTCCAAAATCATCATCCTCTAATCATGAATAAGTCCAAGCCGCTCTTGACCGTGAGCACGGCTGTCATGACAGTTTTTGACTCTGCAGAGTTTGTACCACTGTACCCACATGTAGTGATTTCATCCCCCGTTGCCGGGTGGACTAAAAGAACCTCCATTATGCCAGTGGCTACGAACCACATTCACACTTCCCAGGTGTGTAGCCAGGAGATCACTACGAAGCCTTTACAAAGGGATTCCCGACGAGCGTGGGCTCACTGAGGTTTCACCCCTAACAGCATACAAGAGGCTCCAACCCCGCTGCAGTGGCCCCCTCTTGAGCCTTGCGGTTCATATGGTAGTCCAGCTGACACCTATTCCCCGCACCATCCAACACACCCATACTACGCCGGGGATACACCTAATTAATTGGCCAAGCTGCCCCATCTCAGCATGTGGTTGGCACTGTAAAGCCAGATTACATGCTCCATGAACCGGTCCTTAGGATCCAGGTAAGTACTAAACACAAACCCAAGTCTCGTGCACCCAACACACAACCAAAACATCCAACTTGCCTTGATCCCTACCTCTACATAACTCATAATATCTCATTCAAGAGTATGGTAAAGTAAACTGATGATCTCATATCCCAAATATCCCATTCTAAGCATGGCTAAGCATATGCATAATAATAAATGACATGATAAAATAAATCCCAACCCAAGCTACAAGGAAACAAGATAATGCAATTCTAGGGAAACTTCCTAACATGGGTTTCATATTTCATTTGACAATGCAAATAATTCTATCTACACATCCTAGCATGGGATCAAAGTGGTCAAGGACACTTGCCTCCTTCCTGCTGCTCTTGAAATGGGTAGTCCTGATCTTGGAAAGGAACAACTTGCTCTTGAGCAGGTTCTACATCATACCATCACACATAGCAAAAGAAAAACAACAATCTATAAGACATAGTTCACACTTCCACTTCATACAAACCACACATTCATATTTATGAAAGTCATTCACAACTATATGTGTTGTGGTTACTCTATGTGTGTTGATTTGTGGCTTGCATGCACTTTTAATCATGTGTATATGATTCCTACTTTTGTATTCACATTTATACTTGCATACTTTATATATGAGTTTTCAATTTAAATAATTTTCCTTATATTTATTTACTACACCTTTTAGTTACCAAGTATGCATGAAAGGTATTTTTCTTCTCCATATGTGTCTTCAGAATTTCTACCAACACTAAACTGAATTCTTTGGATTTTAGAAACTCTATTTATCATTTACTAGTTGCTATATTTTCAGATTTATTTTCCTATGCATAAATGTGTACTTTATATTAAAAATAGTAAGACACATCATCTAAACAGAATAGGTTCTGATCCTAAATAATTTAATAACATATTTTGACCTTTGTCTCTGATGTAAACTATTTCATAATTATTTTCCCTATTTTCTAAAACTATTCATTACATAAAATTGTGTCCCTAAATGTGAATAATAAATTAAACAGATTCAATTCAGCCCAAAATATGTTTTTATCTCACTCCAAAGTTTTCTAAATACTGAGAAAGTTTTTAATTTAATTATGACAATATGTTTGTCCCACTTTTTAATTTTTAAACACTAGTCACATATTCAATTTCCTAATTTAAATACTAAACAGGGCTAAAAAGATAAAGTCACTCCATTACAGGGTCTATAATATTATTTTCAGAATTTCCAGGGGTCTAGCTACACTTATCAGAGGTGTTTTTCCTAATTTTTATTAAGTCCAGGGGCTAAAACTGATTTTTAAATGAATTTACATGATTTTCTGGAGTTCCAGGGGCTAGATCAGAAGTTTCCGGGGCTAGCTCTTATTTCCCGAGAACCCCAGGGGGTAGCACGTAAGATTTCCAGTCTTTATAACGCGGGGCTGACGTGGACCGTCCGATTTTAAACCGACGGCTGAGATTATAACGCGGAACCGGTACGCGGGGGTTTAAACCCTACCGTGCGATTTAAAATAAACGGCGCACAAGCGGCCACGTCGCTCTGATCGAGCGCGGGCGGCGCTGCCGGCGGTGCACGGCAGCGGGAAGCGGCGATCTCGCCGGAGACTTTCGGGTTTTCGAGAATTCTTCCTAGAACTGTGATCTTATGGCATAGATCGGTAGAGGGGAGGTCGGGGATCTCACCTCGGGGGTTTTCTTGAGCTCAGAGGTCCTGGAAAGTGATCGGCGGCGAGGTCTGAGGAAAAACCACGGCGAAGCTCGTCGGCGCTGTGTTTACACCGCAAGTCACCGAGTTTTCTGCACCTGCAAGGTTCCCCGGAGGCGGTGGATCAAGACCAGCGAGTTAGATCGGAGTTTCCGAGCTTAGATCGGCCAGAATTCACCGGAGAATTCTCGGTTCTCACCGGAGTAAAAATCGGCGATCGCGTGGGAAAAACAGAACGAGGCCGAGGTTTTTATAGACGGGGGAGGGCGGCAGGGTGGTTTAGATCATGTCCGCGTCGGCTACGAACAGAATTCAGCGGGGTTTACGTCGAAATCCCGATCGGTTTCGATTCGGGCGCGGGGGAGTTCGGCGCGGCGCGAGGTAGACGAAGATCGGTGGGTCCCGCCTGTCAGTGTGAGAGAGCGCGGGCGCGCGGCTGCGGGCTGGCGCGGGTTAAGTTGGGCCGCCTGGTGGGTTTCGGCCCACTGGCCGGTTTTTTTCTGTTTTCTCTTTTTCTTTTTCCATTTCTTTTCTGATTTGAGTTTAATTTGAATTCCAGTTTGAATTTGAATTTTTGCAAAACATGCAACACGTCCAAAAATTTTTAAATTCCCCTCTTAACATGATTTAAGGTTTTAAATCAAAATTTTTGGGGTGTTACAGCGGGCTGCCCTGAGCAGGCCCGGGGGAAGTGTCGACCGCAGATGCTTCGACAATAACCATCTCATATTCATATAACCAAAAGCAAACTCATTTTCATGACTCAAAACAGTCCTAAAACCAATCCCAATGACGATGCCATAACCATACCGAATAAACATCCCAAGTTTTGCCTCTAATCGTGGAAGTTGGACACGTGCTTGTGGCCGGAAGCACGGCTATCATGATAGTTTTACACTCTGCGGAGGTGGCACCACTTTACCCACAAGTTTGTGATTTCGTCACCCATCGGCGACTAGAAAGAACCTCC
Organism: Neostapfia colusana; assembly: GCA_030760725.1. Lineage (NCBI taxonomy): Eukaryota > Viridiplantae > Streptophyta > Magnoliopsida > Poales > Poaceae > Neostapfia > Neostapfia colusana. Next base: position 15,901,562 of record JASWHV010000017.1, on the reverse strand, counting down.
ATTATACCAGTACACAACCGTCGTGTATGGCCAAGAGATCACAAAATAGCCTTTACAAAGGGGCTACTAGGATGTACAAACCCACTGAGGTTTCACCGGCAGGCTCGAATCTCCATTCTTCCACCCACGAGCCCCCTCTTGTGTGCCATGTAGTTTCCAGAGCAGTCCCTCTCGACTCTCATTCCCCACGCCATCCAATGGTCTATACCAAGCTAGCAACACACCTAATTAGTCAGCTAAGCTGCACCCATATTTGGCCTTGTGGTGGCACTATTTTTCTGGCATGTGCTCGCATGAACCAGTCCTTAGATCTACAGCAAGTAAACCACCATCTCATTCAACAACATCTCGAACCAAGCTTGCCTAGATCTCCCCGATTCCATGCTCATCAACACCATCAAGTTTATCATCATCTTTATTCTCATGAGTGCAGTAGCTAACCATATTTTATTTCAGCTCCCCGTATCCCGTGAATTAATCGAAGCAAAAAGGAAAAACGACCATACCCGACTCTTCAACTTTCCCGGCGACAAGGATGGTTAATCAAGACTAGTAAACTCCTATAAAAAGGGTGTCCCATCAAGTTGACTCATGCATACACGTTTTCGCAAACACAAACAGTTTCAAAACATGGGATCAATATGGTCAAGGGGCACTTGCCTTGCTCCCGTGGTTCGTGTTGCTCAAGCATCTCGAAGTCTTGGTTCTGTAGCTCCTCGTAGACGGCCTATTGAACTTGTCCTTCTCACTTCCTCCTTGCAGCAGGGCCTTCCTCCTAGAAATGGCAGCGGCGGGGGATTTTTTTGCGGGGAATTATGGTAGGGCAGAACGTTGGGCTTCTTCTCCGGCGACAGTGAGGCGTCACGGGGCTCGATGGCGGGTCTTGACGGCGGGGCTCAACGACGGGACTCGACGGCGGGGCTCGACAGCAGGGCTCGACGATGGGGTTCGACGGCGGCCAAACTTCGACAATGGGGGGCAACTCGGCGAGTTGGGGGCAGGGGGGCAACTCGGCGAGTTGGGGCAGGGGTAGGCAAAGGAATAAGGGGGCGGCTGGGGGTTGTATTTATAAGGGGGGAAAGGGAGTCCTAGGGGTGGAAACATAGAGTCCTAGCAAGATGGGACTCAACCCAAGAGTTCTAGGGTGGAAATAAAAAGTCCTAGCAAGATGGTACTCAACCAAAGAGTCATAGAGGTCGGGGATAGGGTTTCCCCTCTCAAGGCTGTGGCCAAGGGGTCTCCCCCCTAATTGGTGCGACCAATTTAGGGGAAAATTCCACCAAATATGGGGGAATTTGAGGAGATTTGGGGAAATTTGGGGATGGCTCAATTTAGCTATCTTATTTCCATTTCTATCCATTTCTATGTTCCTTTCTCTATTTCTATATTTTTCTCCATTTCTATATTCCTTTCTCCATTTCTACTTATTTTTAAATGCTTCTCTACATAAAAAATGTATGCAATGCATGCTAGTGAAATTGAGGGTGTTACATCTAGAGAGCGTGAAACGCCCCCCTACTTGGTGCACCAAATGTCGGAGTGTTTGCTTCGACACTCCCCCCGGTCTGCTCTTGAAGCAGCCCGCACAGGTTCTTTGATTGGAGGGGCTTGGCGTACCTAGAGCGATCCAACTCGAGAGAGCGGGTGAACACCAGGATTTACGCGGTTCGGACCGCTGGAGCGTAATACTGATGAGGACATCCCTACCACAGTTACACCCATAGCCCCTGCTACCACACATATGAGACCAATTACTAGAGCTCGCGCACGCCAGTTACATTATCAGGTACTTTCGTTTCTTGGTAATGTTTCTAATATTCATGAGAATATGATGCTGCCTAAATTGGATACATTTGTGTTGCTTACAAATGAAGGGCCTAACATGGAAAAGAGGAATGAACATGGGGGCATCATCAAGCACGGAGATGAAGGCGCGCGAGAAGGGAACCAGAACAGAGTTTCCAGTGGAGTTTTCGGGACTTTGAAGCCACCATGATGACATATAAGAACATGGACAAAATATACAAGCTGGGGACCAGAATAAAGTCAAGTGGATGAATAGGGTACCGTGCAGCAAATCTTGAGACTAGGGCCATGTAATAAAGAGAGATTTAGACAAATAAGGAAAGGACTAAGAGAAATCTCGTCCAACCTTTGCCGCTGGACAAAATTTCCCTCTTTATTCCCCCATTTAGAGATAGATGTACTATAATAAGGAAAGAAATAGAGCAAATCATATCCTGCCTTGCTGCTGGAGGGATTTCCCTCTTTCCTTCCCTATTAAAAGGTAGTCTATCTTAGAAAAGGAAGGGAATAAGGTAGATCACGTCCTACCTTTGTTGCTGAACGAATTCCCTCTTCCCTCCCCTATTTAAGTAGACCAAGAGCTCCTTGAGAGGGCGGGTTTTGTTTAGATTAAAGTTTGCCATAGCTGCAACTCATGTATCTCGTTTGTGTTCAACAACAAGGCCACGATGTTTCAGAACCTCACTTTCATCAACAAAGTTTTCTTTTTAAATTCGCAATATCTAGATTGCAATCCCAGTTTCTTGCTTGTTCTCTGTTTGCCTGTAGGAAATAGACCCTCGTGGTCACGTTGATCGTGCTCCTACGTGGTCAATAACCTATTGGAGTTGGTTTAGCGATTGCTAAGGCGCGACGTCCTCACACGTTCTTAGTCGGATCATCAAAGTCTACTCCACCAAAAATTATAGTTACCATCTCATCTAAAGACGGGACACCTTCGTCTCTATCAAGTGGTATCAGGGTTCCAGGTTGCTCGGTGAGATTTTACTAGATTTTCGTAGTCTAGATCAGATCTGTTCCTTCATACCTAGAGTCCACGAAAATGCAAAAACAAATTAGGGTTAGATCATCATATCCGAACAAATTTGTGCCTTTTGCAATTTTCTTTTCAGCTTTTTTTGCTTTGTTGAATAGTCGGTTGCATCGTCGTGTCAAGTTGTTGGTCTTAGGGTTTAGTCCTTTAGAGTTTCGAGTTCTTGTCACGTTTGATCTACATAAAAAAACACCATCATCACCACCATCACGAAATTAGAGAGATATTCACTTCCTAATTTGCATATCCAAAAGAGGAAATAATCAGATCAGATCTGATGTTGAGTATTTTTTGGTTTTAGAAGAAAAAGGTCATAATTTTGTCATCCATTGTCTGTTTGGAAAGTGTAAGCAAAATCCGGGAAGGTTATCTCGCTATATTTACAACGGATCCAACCTTGTTTGAAAATTCCATCTGTGCGCATCGCAATCACCAAAGAGATTTCAAGATATATCGTGTATATTTTTCTTTGGGAAAGCAATATCTACAAGACCTGCAAGGAACCTACGAAAATAAGTGTGTTATCTGTGGTATTTGGTAGCTTATCATCTGATCCCTGTGTAATCGTTTTGAACTGTGGGACTTTGTAAGAAAAAAGAAAGAAAAAATATAGAAACAGAAGAAAGAAAGAAAGAAAAATGAAATAAGAGGAAAAGTACACTTCAGTTGCTGCTATTGTAGTCTATTGTGTCTAGGTTCGTGTCTCTAGTATGGTCTAGCCTAGGATCAGCACAACATCGTCGTTGAATGTTTATTCAACTTTGTATCTCTGAAAATTATTGCTGACATTTTTGCTACCATAATTTAATCCTTCCCAACTTCACATACATCTACATCGTGCGTTTGACACCACTTGACAATCGCTTTATCCAATCTTTGAGAGTTTGACTACAACGGTTGCCGATCAACATCTGCTGGTTGATAAGAATGGGTAAGAATTTGTGATTCGCTTGAAGGACTTGTGACTTTCCACCACATCAAATCCTATTTGTTGTCAGCAGGACCATATTCTTGTGTGTTTCTATTTCTGCTAACCATGACAGGATCACAAGCCGACAAACTGGACTGGGAGAACATGACAAACAAGGAGCTACATGATAAATTTCAACAAATGATGGGTGAACAGGTGCAAGACGTGCTGAACAGATTTGAAGAGGCCATGGAGAAGCTAGATGGCTTTGAGAAAACATTCGATACCAAGCTGGAGGCCAAGTTTAATAAAGGGCTCGCGTGTCTACCACCACCATCAGCTGCACGTGTCACACCTCGGCAGCAGCAGCAACAACAACAACACCTTACGAATCAAATGGGACGCGCACAGTGTGTGCCTCTCGATCAAGGCCAACATTCTGGTGCCACCACTACTGCTGCTGCTTCTGCGAATCCTACTACTATTGTTGATCAGTACAACAACTACGAGGGCGGTACGAGGATGAGATTGCTCCACATCAGAACTACGTACATCCCGTCGTCCACACACCTACAATCAAAACGGTAGGGTTGCACCATGTCCCTAAACTAAAATTGAATATTCCACCATTTGAGGGTAGATACATTCCTGATGTATATCTTACTTGGGAGTTAGAAACTGAACAATGTTTCACATGCTTACAATATCCTTAGAATAGAAGGGTTGCTGCTGCTATTTGTGAATTCACTAGTTTTGCTTCTGTTTGGTGGTCTGAACATTGTAGATTATATCATAATAATATCCCAACTACTTGGTCTGCATTGAAAACTGCTATGCGTACTCGTTGGGTTCCACCATATTATCAACGTGAATTACTTCAAAAATTATAGCGTTTAAGACAACAAAAAAAATTGTAGAGGAATATTATTAGGAATTACAAACTGGGTTGATTCGATGTGGTATTGTTGAGGATAATGAAGCTTTGCTTGCACGGTTTTTGGGTGGGCTAAACAGAGAAATTCAAACTATCTTAGAGTATAAGGAGTATAACAACATCACTCGTTTATTCCATCTTGCTTGCAAAGCTAAACGTGAAGTGCAGGATCGACAGGACATGGCGCGGACTAACTTTTCTGCATGTCGATCTTCATCATGGACACCATGTGCATCTTCTACTTCCACACGTCCTACTGCACCACCGCCTACTTCAGACACCAACTCCAACCGCGATACAAGAAAACAGGCACCACCACCACCATCTGCCAAGAGCACACCTTCGGGTCCCGCACGCAGCTCTTCTTCATCCATGGCATCAATCGGGCAAACACATGATATTATATGGCGTCGTTGCAAGGGTGGAGGTTACTATGCGAGCCAATGCCCATCCAAGCGTGTGATGATGGTTACTGGGGATGGTGGGTATGAGTCCGCTAGTGACTATGATGAGGAGACTTTGGCTCTTATTGCAAGTCAATACATGGCTGCTGAAGATGCTGAGAGGTATGAAAATTTAGCTGTTCAACGTGTTTTGAGTGTGCCGGTAACACATGCTGAGCAAAATCAGAGGCACAATTTGTTCCATACAAAGGGAGTTGTTAAGTAACGGTGTGTCCGCATCATCATCGATGGTGGGAGTTGCAACAACTTAGCTAGTATGGGCATGGTGGAGAAGCTGTCTCACCACGAGACCACATCCTCATCCTTACTACATACAATGATTTGACAACAGTGGCAAGGTTAAGGTTACACGTACTGTTCGTGTACATTTTAGTATCGCTACATATGCGGATTATATTGATTGTGATGTGGTACCCATGCAAGCATGCTCTCTTTTACTTGGTAGACCATGACAATTTGATAAAAATTATGTACACCATGGAAGGAAAAATCAGTATACTCTTGTTTATAAGGATAAAAATATTACTTTGCTTCCTATGTCTCCGGAACATATTTTGAAAGATGATCTTACTAGCGCTAGTAAGGCAAAGCAGGAACAAAACAAGAGTGAAAATCAGATTGTGGCAAAAGAATTTAAGCAACAACATAAGCCTACTAATAAACCATTATCTAGTGTTGCCTCTTAAATAAAATTGAAAAGTGGTTGTTTACTTGCCACCAAATTCGATATTACTGATCTGTATTTTAGCAAATCTGTTTGCTATGCTTTTGTGTGCAAAGAGGCATTATTTTCATTCGAGGACGTGCCTCCCTCTTTGTCTCCTGCTGTCACTAACATTTTGCAAGAGTTTGCTGATGTCTTTCCACAAGAGGTGCCACCGGGATTACCACCTATTCACGAGATTGAGCATCAGATTGACTTAATTCCCGGTGCCTCGCTGCCCAATCGTGCGCCATACCGTATCAATCCTGATGAGCGAAGGAAATTATGTGTCAAGTTTAGGAGCTACTCGAAAAAGGTTATATATGCAAATCCCTTAGTCCTTGTGTTGTTCCTGTTGATTGTAGAGACATTAATAATATTACTATTCGATATCCTCATCCTATTCCTAGTCTTGATGATATGCTTGATGAATTAAGTGGCTCTACCATATTCTCCAAAGTTGATTTGCGTAGTGGATACTATCGAATTCGTATAAAATTGGGAGATGAATGGAAAACAACATTTAAAACTAAGTTTGGCTTATATGAGTGGTTAGTCATGCATTTTGGGTTAACTAATGCACCAATCACATTCATGAGATTAATGAACAAAGTTTTACGTGCTTTTATTGGATGATTTGTGGTAGTCTATTTTGATGATATACTGATTTATAGTAGAACTTTGAAGGAACATTTGGAACATTTACGTGTTGTTTTTATTGCTCTACGTGATGCACGTTTGTTTGGTAACCTTGGGAAGTGCACCTTTTGCACCGATCGAGTATCTTTTCTTGGCTATGTTGTTACTCCACAGGGAATTAAAGTTGATAAAGCCAAGATTGAAGCAATTGAGAGTTGGTCGCAGGCCAAAATGGTCACACAAGTGAGGAGTTTTCTTGGTCTTGCTGGTTTCTACAGGCGTTTTGTGAGAGATTTCAGCATCATTGTTGCGCCTCTCAATTTAGAGGGATAAAGTGAGGAGTAACAAGTGAGGAGTAATAAAGAGAGATTTAGACAAATAAGGAAAGGACTAAGGGAAATCTCGTCCAACCTTTGCTGTTGGATGAAATTTCCCTCTTTCTTCCCCCATTTAAAGATAGATGTACTATAATAAGGAAATAAATAGAGGAAATCATATCCTAGCTTGCTGCTAGATGGATTTCCCTCTTTCCTTCCCTATTAAAAGGTAGTCTATCTCAGAAAAAGAAGGAAATAAGCAAGATAACGTCCTACCTTTGTTGCTGGACGAATTTCCCTCTTCCCTCCCCTATTTAAGTAGGCCAAGAGCTCCTTGAGAGAGCGGGTTTTGTTTAGGTTAAAGTTTGCCATAGCTGCAACTCACTACCTCGTTTGTGTCCAACGACCAGGCCAGGACGTTTCAGAACCCCACTTCTATCAATAAAGTTTTCTTCTTAAATTCGCAATATCCAGATTGCAATCCCTGTTTCTTGCTTGTTTTTTGTTTGCCTGCAGGAAATAGACCCTTGTGGTCAGGTTGATCGTGCTCTGGCGTGGTCAAAATCCTCTTAGAGTTGGTTTAGCGATTGCTATGGCGCGACGTCCTCACACGTTCGTAGTCGGATCGTCAAAGTCTACTCCATCAAAAACAATAGTTACCATCTCATCGAAAAACGGGACACCTTCGTCTCTATCAAATACCCGACGTCCACGGGAGTGTTTGTTGTATTGCTTGCACGTATGTTCTAAGGTTGCTCATGTATGTGTGTACCTCCTATCGGGTGGACACCCTGGTCCTTTTATAGATCAAGGTCGGGGTGGTTACAATGGGGCTTGGGGCCTGGCAGGTGGCCCCGGAGCTATATGATCCCTATACATGGTCTAGGGTTTTACAACTCTAAGTAGAGTAGTCGGTGGGGGAGTTAAGCCCCACCGCCTGACGCGCTGAGCGTCCCTGTCCGTGTGGCACGTGATGATGAATACGCCATCTTGTCGCCGCGTCTTCTCGCTCTGCTTGGGCGGCTCTGTGCCGTTGGGCGACACTGTACCGCTGTCACGCCTGTCTTGTCACCGTAACGGTGCGGGTGGAGGACGGAGGCGTGTGCCATGCACCATGATTCCGGGGAAGGTGTGAGCCTTGAATGCACGACCTGACAGCGCACTTCCTCCTTGACTTCGTCGACTCACGGCCCACGACGGATCGTGGGACACGTGGCGGCTCCGGAGCTCTCCTCAGTGGGAAAGAGGCTGAGAGCCCGGGCACACGTGACAGCTCCCGACCTCACCTCAGCGGAGAGGCTCGAACCGGAGCCAAGGGCACATGTCGGCTCCGGAGCCCTTCTCAGCAGGGAGGAGGTTCGGAGCCGGGATACACGTGGCTGCTCTGGACCTCACCTCAGCGAGGAGGCTTGGACCGGAGCCAAGGGCACGTGTCGGCTCTGGAGCCCTTCTCAGCAGGGAGGAGGTTCAGAGCCCACTGACACGTGGCAGCTCCGGACCTCACCTCAGCGGGGAGGCTTGGACTGCAGCCAAGGGCACGTGTCGGCTTCGGAGCCCTCCTCAGGAGGGAGGAGGTTCAGAGCCCACCGAAACGTGGCATCCCAGGACCTCACCTCAGCGGGGAGACTCGGACCGGAGCCAAGGGCACGTGTCGGCTTCGGAGCCCTTCTCAGTACGGAGGATGTTCATAGCCCACCGACACGTGGCAGCACCGGACCTCTCCTCAGCGGGGAGTCTCGGACCGGAGCCAAGGGCACGTGTAGGCTCCAGAGCCCTCCTCAGCAGGAAGGAGGTTCAGAGCCCACCGACACGTGGCAGCTCCGGGCCTCACCTCAGCGGGAAGGCTTGGACTGGAGCCAAGGACATGTGTAGGCTCCGGAGCCCAAGCGCTCGTGGCAGCCCCGGGGCTGACCTCGGGGCCAAGGACACATGGCTACGCTAGCGCCTGGGCTATCTTTTCCCTTCCACGCGGGGGTACCCGGTCTGTAGGGTACCGATAGATCCAATGATTTTTTTGGGCTTTTTAGAGATTTGATAAAATCTCGGCAAATTTGCCAAAAATTTCTTTTGTGGTGTACATTTTAGAAAGAAAAATGTTCACAGGGTATACTTCTGTTAAAAAGTGTGATGTTTCCTCACAAGATCCATCTGTCATTCAATCAAAAGCTTTGAACTTAGTTTGATTTGAGTTGTTAATTTAATTATTTGGTTCCAAGGCCTGACAAAAGTGTCGAGGCTTATGAAATACATAACAGGGTCCTTAGTGACACCTGGGGTGTCATATGGATAGTGCTGAAATTTTGATGTATAAAATAGTGTCATTCATGCTGAAAGAAATAGATTAAATGGTGCAAGGACAAATACCTTTTACCATGAACTTAAAATCATTAAATTGCGCAAATAGAGAATATTATTTAAAGAAATAGGGTCAATGGTGCAAGGACAAATGCCTTTTACCATGAACTTAAAATCATTAAATTGCCCAAATAGAGTAGGGTCAACCAATCTGTCCATGTTTGGAAAAACAGAGTTAGATGCATGAATTCTAAAAAGATGGTAACCATTACAGTTAAGCTCCAAAACAGGGTTAGTTTTGCAATTGCCATTTAATCTATTGCTGGTAAACATACTATATTCCAACTGGTGCTAAGGCAGCTCTATTAGTGGCAATATAATATACAAATAGGATGCAATATCAAATGAGGTATAAAAACACAAAGAGATATAAGGAAATTCCAAGAGGAGCGAGCAAATTCCACTGCCCTTATAACACAGACATAAATTGCTACTCCTTCCGTTTCGATTTATTTAACGTTGATTAGTTTAAAATTGAATTAGCCAGCGTCAAATAATTTAAAACGAAGGGAGTATTACGTACTGTGTTTTTGCTATGTATAGAGGAATCTCATGTTGGTCCTGCTGCACACATGCCAGTAGAGTGTTTTTAGGCGTAACATTCTGATCAACATGGTGGCACGATACATACAAAAATTGTTGGCACAACATTCGGAAAGTAAAAGGACAGAACAAATAGGCATCTATCGGACCTTTGTCCATACCTGCCGAGACCTTTTTTTTTGTCACGATGTCAGGCTTTTGTGTGGACACAGTATATGAAGGTTTCAAGATTGGGCCTACGGATTTTATTGGCCTGATTGAATTGAAGAACTGAGCTTGCCACAATGCTGTAATTAGGAGTTTGTAGGACTGCACTGATAAGCCCCTTTCAGGTAGAGAGTCTATTATCTCAATGACCTTTGTTTGGGCAGTGTTAATTGGTCTCGAACAAATAACAACTTTGATGATCGCTTTACGGTAGTCCTGAGCACACAAGACGCCACGAGCTGAATTTAGTTGGTAAGTAAACCTAGTGATCTGACGTTCCTCGTAGCCGCATGCTCTCTGCAACATGAAGAGAGCGTTCATTCTCGGCAAGGACCCAGCGGGCATGCATGGACCCGAAAAAGTCGGTGAACCGGCGCACAGCACCTGCTATGTATAGAGGAATTTTAGAGGAAAGCCAAGGAATATGAAGAAGCACCGGCCAATGAGGAAGAAGAATAGTGAAACCATAGTATACAGCCTTCCAAGAACAACCCAACTGCTTCAACCGCAGCACGTATACTGCACCAATTCAGCTTGCCCAGCCAGCAACTGACCAAATAATTAAGAGGACTCTCATAATCTTACAGCACTAGCCGCATTGGCGTGCCTGACAAGCATCCTAAACTAGGTTGACCATGCTCAACGGGGCAGAACATGTATTACAAGAAGCCCACATTTGCTGCGCTCGCACCCTTTCCGAGACGGTACACCTTTCTACATACTGTTTCCCCAGTGCCCTATGCTCTTGATTCCAAGGCAAGGATGATCTTCTTCCGAGGACCCTGAAACAACACCTCACCATGAGTTTGAATTTCCAATGTGAATTGTTATTACCTTGAACAAGAAATAAACCAGACTTGGATTTCTGCTAATTAGGTTCCGGCAAAACCCAAAAATGGATGATACACACACCTTACAGCATATATTTACCCAAACAGGCAAACATGTAAATGGTTATACGAATTCTCATTCATCAGCAAAATAGATTTATGTATCAAATTATGTGCTTTTACCGGTTTACAGTGGTATATCCAAAATTTCCTAAAGTATGACAGAAGCTATTCAAGGCAGTGAGGCATCTGGGCAGAGCTGGATTGTGCCATCTAGGTAACAAGGCCCTTGTGGCGATAACTTAACAATTACGGATGGAAGATTGCAACTATTATTCCAATGAAGGGCATGAGGCGCTAACAAGTCATCAAATTTATGATAAAAATCATAATTTGGAAGAATGGATAAAGATCTGGAACGTAATCTACCTACCATTGGAATGCCCAAAGCCTTCAGATCGCTATCAGTCATGTGCCTTAGGGCCGCCATGTCAACCTTGAAAGACAGAACAATCATTAACCAAATAAACATCAAATATAGCATGGGAAAGGAGCAGTGATTGAGAAATACAGCCAAACCTCCTCTGCCTGGAAGGTAATTGAATACTTCTCAAGTCCAAGGGAACTCAGGAAACTGTCAAGTGGACTTTCAGCCTATAAAAAGTACCCAAACGAAACTATATTGGATCCGAACACAACCAATAACCGATCACTAAAAAATAAATGCACGTCTATCCTGAAATACACAGCCTGATATCCAAATATCAAATTCAGCGTACCATGTATATATAATGATTTTTTTCCACCGCACCACACCAAGTGCACACTGAACACCACCGACACACTCATAATGAAGCATACAGGAGAGCATAAAATATACAGCGTTGAGCTTGAGCCTATGAGCACAGTTAAATAAACTAAGTCGATGTGGAAGTTGATCGATCTGGGTGTAGATTGATCCTTCCTCTGCTGGGCCTAGGCCCGGCCCAACAGCCCAGGCCCAAGCCCAATAGCCCAGGCCCAAGCCCAATAGCCCAGGCCTAGGCCCAGCTCACCCAGGAGGGGGCATACAGATTGAGTCAGTTCTGATCTGAACAGATCAGAACCAGTTTAGATAGAGTTTGTTTCAGATAAGATTTGATTAGTTTTAAATCTGTTAGGAGTATATCTGTAAAAGGCTATAAATAGCCGGGTATTCTCAAGGAAAAAACACCTCCTCCCAGATTAATCCTCCACCTTTTTCCCTGCGCTGAACTCTCCCTGCTCACGTAACCTTCAGCTGGCAGAACAGATCTGCTACAGTAGATTACCCTGTACAGCACGTCCAGCAGTCCTTGTGCTCTGTTCTCTACTGCTGTAGGGGTCTGTTCTCACCTGTAGACACGCCAGGCTCTCCTCTCTGTTCTGTTCTACTTGCTGCTACTAGTCCCTGCTCTCAGAACAGCAAGAACAGCACCCAGGCGAGGTGCTAAACTGCTGCAGAGGATCACCAACAAGGTGGAACAGAGGCAGGTTTTTGGTGTGTTCAACACCGGAATTGCAACAATCGTGGTATCAGAGCCGGTTTCAACACTAGGCTGAATTCTGCAAGATGTCGTCTACACCTACAAGCAGCGGCAGCGCCATCAGCCATGGCACACCCTCACCGGCAGCTCGTGAGGTGAACACCGGGACGGGGTTCCCCGTGCTCATCAAGACCAACTACGCGAAGTGGGCTGTCATGATGAAGATCAAGCTGAAAGCACGGCTGCTTTGGAAGGCCGTGGAGGAGGGGAACGTGAGCGAGCAGGAAGACATGATGGCGCTTGACATCTGGTCAGCGCTGTCCCGCCGGAGATGATCACGACGATAGGAGAAAAGAGGACGGCGAAGGAGGCATGGGACACGATCGCCATCATGCGGGTCGGGGCCGACCGCGTGAGGAAGACAACAGCACAGCAACTCCGGAAGGAGTTCGAAGACGCTGTCTTCAAGGATGGCGAAAGCGTGGAGGACTTCTCCCTCCGTCTGAGCGGCATGCTATCACGGCTTGCGTTGCTAGGGGAGGAGATAGGAGAAGAGAGGGTCGTGAAGAACCTCCTGCGAAGCGTTCCAGAACGCTTCCAACAGATCGTGGTGGCGATCACGACACTGCTGGACGTGTCGACCCTCACCTTGTCGGAGGTGACGGGGCGTCTCAGGGCAGCTGAGAACGCCTTCGACTCGACGCAGCGGAAGGGAGGAGTACACAACGGCCAGCTGTACCTCACTCGGGAGGAGTGGGAGGCACAGCGGAAGGAGGAGCGGTCTACCCAGTCCGCAGGTTCTTCTAAGAAGAGCGGCCGAAAGGGCCCGCCCAAGAAGAACGGAGGCAAGAAGGGAGGTTCCGGGAAGGATATTCCGCGGGACCAGTGCAGGAAGTGCGGGAAGAAGGGCCACTGGGCCAGGGAGTGTCGGTCGAAGCCTAAGGAGGAGCCGCAGCAGCAGGCTTTCATGGCAAAGGCGGAGGAGGAGGGCGCCTTGTTTATGACAAGGGTGGCCTCAGTACAGGAGGAGCCTGTACAGGGACGTCCTATGCGTCCACTGGAGATAGTGGAGGACGTGTCTTCGCTCACCGCAGCAACGACGATGACTTTGACGACACTCGTTGGTACCTCGACACGGGCGCGACCAACCACATGACGGGTTCGCGTGCTGTCTTCTCCGAGCTCGACGAAAACGTCGTCGGAACCATCAAGTTCGGCGATAATTCCGTCATGCATATCCAGGGGAAGGGTACGGTCCTATTCGCCGCCAAGACGGGTGAGCACAGGAGGCTCACCAGGGTCTACCTCATCCCACACCTCACCACCAACCTCATCAGCGTCGGCCAGCTGGATGAGGATGGCTACAGCATCACGGTGCAAGGAGGAGTGATGCACATACGGGATGAGCAGCAGCGTCTCCTCACACGAGTTCAGCGCGACGATGTACTCCGTTAGGCTCAACATCACACGTCCGGTTTGCCTAACTGCGAGGCGTGATGATGTTGTGTGGCGTTGGCACGAACGCTACGAACACGTTGGCTTCCAGGCACTTCGGAAGTTGGCACGAGAGGAGATGGTGCTCGGGCTTCCGCAAATTGATCGCGTCGATCAATTGACATGATCAATTGTGCGAAGCTTACTTGGTCGGGAAGCAGAGGCGCTCCAGCTTCCCCAAGCAAGCTCGGCGGTGCGCGGAGGGCGCGCTCGACCTTGTCCACGGCGACATCTGCGGGCCTATCACGCCGACGACTCCAGGTGGCAAAAAGATGTTCTTGTTGCTTGTGGATGACATGAGCCGCTATATGTGGCTCTATCTTCTAGCAACCAAGGGCAAGGCGCCCGACTTAATTCAGCAATTCAAGGCGACAGCTGAATTAGAGTCCGGGAGGAGGCTGAAGCTACTCCGTACTGATCGCGGAGGGGAGTTCACCTCACAGGAGTTCGGCGAGTACTGCGCTCAGCACGGAGTACAACGTCAGCTCACAGCCGCGTATACGCCGCAGCAAAACGGGGTTGTGGAGCGGCGCAACCAGACGGTGGTCGGCATGGCGAGGAGCATGTTGAAGGCGAAGGGTATGCCCGGGATTTTTTGGGGTGGGGCAGTTATCACGACTGTCTATATCTTGAATCGATCCCCCACCCGCGGCCTCGACGGCAAGACGCCATATGAAGCTTGGCATGGAGAGCGACCAACCGTCAATTATTTCCGAACTTTTGGGTGTGTGGGGCATGTCAAGAACACGCGCCCCAACCTGAAAAAGTTGGAAAACCAGAGTACTCCGATGATTTTTCTTGGCTATGCTGCAGGGACGAAGTGCTATCAGATGTATAATCTGGCTGATGGGCGCACACACATATCAAGTGACATGATATTCGACGAGGCAGCTACGTGGGACTGGGGAGAAGGAGCAGGAGAAGAGGACTACATCACCTTCCATGTCGACTCCTTAGGTCCAGCAGGTGCTGGACCTGCTGTTTCAGCATCCGGAGAGGTGCTGCAGGGTCCGGAGGGGCCGAACAGCACCCCTGCAGTGCCCAGGAGGGGCACAGAAGGGTCTGTACAGACTCTAGGAGTTCCTGCGCCAGCCTCCAGACCTGCTGGAGAGAGTCCAGCACCTGCTGCGTCGCCACAAGGGCCCCTGCAGGGGCTGTCCAGCGCAAATCAGGGCTGGGACAGTCCTGCACGGGGGTCAGCAGCAGTGGGGGGTTCCGGACTTGAAGATTCCAGCACCTTCGTCACGCCCCGGAATCCTCCACGGCCCATCTGCTTTGCCTCACCGCTGTCGGACCCCGGCAGCAATGTTGTCGACGCCTACTACGACAACGGCGCGAAACTACGGTTCCGCACGATGCGCAACATACTCGGAACCCTCACCCCTCCTGGTCGGGCTGAGCGCCCACCAAGCTCGGAGGAGGGGGAGCTTATGTTCACCACCGCGGAGGAGCCCACGTCCTTCGCCGATGCTGAGGAACACCCATGCTGGAGACGGGTCATGCTCGAGGAGATGGAGTCCATAGAAGAGAACAAGACTTGGCAACTTGTTGATCTTCCTGCAGGACACAAGCCCATTGGCCTCAAATGGGTGTTTAAGGTGAAGAAGGACGAGCATGGGGAGGTGGTGAAGCACAAGGCTCGATTGGTGACAAAAGGCTATTTCCAACAGCAAGGAATAGATTTTGACGATGTATTTGCTCCTGTAGCTCGTCTCGAATCTGTGCGTTTGCTCCTTGCAGTTGCTGCACACAAGGGGTGGGAGGTACACCACATGGACGTGAAGAGCGCCTTCCTGAACGGCGATTTGATGGAGGAGATGTACGTCTCCCAACCCGCTGGCTTCATCATCGACGGAACCGAACACAAGGTGTATCGGCTCAAGAAAGCTTTATATGGACTTCGTCAGGCGCCCAGGGACTGGAATGCCAAGCTCAACGATAGCTTGCTATCGCTTGGTTTCCAGAAGAGTACGAGCGAGCACGAGATCTATTTCCGTGGAGCTAAAGATGAGAAGCTCATCGTTGGCGTGTACGTCGACGATCTTGTGATCACAGGAGGAGGCGACCTCAAGAAGTTCAAGGGGGAGATGATGAAGAGGTTCAAGATGAGCGACTTGGGTCTCTTATCATATTATCTTGGCCCAGAGATGCAGCAAACTGATGCAGGGATAAGCGCTGGGCAGGCGGCCTACGCTTCCAAACTTGTCTCTAAAGCTGGCCTGGAAGGATGCAATCCCTGTGCATTCCCCATGGAGCAAGGCCTCAAGCTTTGCAAAACAAGTGATAGCCCGTTGGTGCATGCAACGGACTATAGGACCTTGGTTGGAGGGCTGCGATACTTGGTGAACACACGTCCTGATCTTGCCTACTCGATCGGGTACGTGAATCGGTTTCTGGAGGAGCCCAAGGAGGATCATTTTGCTGCAGTCAAACGCATTGTACGCTACATAGCGGGTACAATCAACTATGGAGTCTTCTATGCAAGAGGAGGAGACATGGAGCTTATTGGGTACTCAGATAGTGACTATGCGGGATACGTGGAGGACCGCAAGAGCACAAGTGGGGTGCTATTTTATCTTGGAAACAGCCCCGTTTCATGGCAGTCCTGCAAGCAGAAGGTGGTGGCCTTGTCCTCATGTGAAGCAGAGTATATCGCAACAGCTCAAGGGGCATGTCAAGGTGTATGGATGGCACGGCTGATGAAGGACTTAGCTGAAAAATCGAAGGCGCCGGTGCTGCGGGTTGATAACAAGTCAGCTATAGACTTGAGCAAGAACCCGGTACACCATGACAGAAGCAAGCACATCGATGTCAAGTACCACTACATACGGGAGTGTGTGGACAGTGGTACTATTGTGCTTGAGCAAATCTCCACTCAAGACCAGATGGCGGATATCTTGACCAAGGCCCTTGGAAGACAGAAGTTCGTGGAGATGAGAAGAAGGATCGGGATTCTAGACATGCACAAGCGTCAGGATTAGGAGGAGAATGTAGATTGATCCTTCCTCTGCTGGGCCTAGGCTCGTCCCAACAGCCCAGCTCGCCCAGACCTGGCCCAATAGCCCAGACCTAGGCCCAGCTCGCCTAGGAGGGGACACACAGATTGAGTCAGTTCTGATCTGAACAGATAAGAACCAGTTTAGATAGAGTTTGTTTCAGATAAGATTTGATTAGTTTTAAATCTGTTAGGAGTATATCTGTAAAAGGTTATAAATAGTCGGGTATTCTCAAAGAAAAAACGCCTCCTCCCAGATTAATCCTCCATCTTTTTCCCTGCGCTGAACTCTCCCTGCTCACGTAACCTTCAGCTGGCAGAACAGATCTGCTATAGTAGATCACCCTGTGCAGCACGTCCAGCAGTCCTTGTGCTCTGTTCTCTGCTGCTGTAGGGGTCTGTTCTCTCCTGTAGACACGCCAGGCTCTCCTCTCTGTTCTGTTCTACTTGCTGCTACTAGTCCCTGCTCTCAGGACAGCAAGAACAGCACCCAGATGGGGTGCTAAACTGCTGCAGGGGATCACCAGCAAGGTGGAACAGAGGCAGGTTTTTGGTGTGTTCAACACCGGAATTGCAACACTGGGACAAATATCTCTTGGTACATCTAATCAACATGGCAGTATTCAGCTACACATAACTGGATAATTCAAGTCATAGTATTTCACAAAATAATTGAACTGGTCTTCATTACAAAATATGCATATTGGAACCTAGCAAAACCCTCCGGCTGGTGGTACACTGAATGTGGCCCATGACATGAAAGCAGATTGTACATAAAATTACATAACACAAAACTATGGCGTGATTAGGACCAAACGGCATGCACTTATAAAGTTACAAACATTCGGGTATTCACCTGAACCAAAAAATACATCTAGATACCAACCCTCCTACTTCCAACGCGACATAATACCTATTTTTTGTTCCACGGCAGTGGCTATCTGAATTTTGTGCACATAGCTAATCACAAAAGGATGGCCACAACACCAAAACAACAACAATGCCTTTGTCTCAAGCACTTTGAGGTAGACTAGATATGAAACCCAAACTGGATTTCATATCCATAGGAATGTCTGGTTTTGATGCTGGCTCACCAAGCCTATCACAAAAGGATGGAGACATGGAAGAAAAAGGAAATTGCACAAATATTGAACTCTAATTTCTAACATGTCCGACAAATAAGTGTCACAGAGATGCACATGCTACACTGGATGTGCGGTCATACAAGAAAAGACCA
The DNA here is from genome assembly GCA_030760725.1 of Neostapfia colusana. Classification (NCBI taxonomy): domain Eukaryota; kingdom Viridiplantae; phylum Streptophyta; class Magnoliopsida; order Poales; family Poaceae; genus Neostapfia; species Neostapfia colusana. Next base: position 15,883,590 of record JASWHV010000017.1, on the reverse strand, counting down.
AATTAGAATGAGGTGATACGTGATAGCGTAGGGGTAACAACGATTGAAGAGAAGTTAGTTCAACATCGACTAAAGTGGTTTGGACATTTTCAGTGGAGACCCCAGAAGCACCAATTCACAGTGGAATTCTAAAGGGCGACCAAGGTTGACATGGAAGGAGACAGTAAAATGACACTCGAGGGATTGGGATGTACCTAAAGATTTGACCCATGATAGGACTACATGAAAATTGCAATTCATGTGCTGAAATCTTAGTTTACTCTTATTTCGTTGCTCTTATCTCCCTTTCTTTGTTTTCTTCCCTTTATATATATATATATATATATATATATATATATATATATATAATTGTTGGGTTTCATATCTAGACTACCCCAACGTGCTTGGGACAAAGGTTTTGTTGCTGTTATTGTTGTTCTTCCCAATATTAAGTTCTACTGTACGATGTTGAATAGATGAATCAAATCTAAAAGAAAAGGCATCACACTACAACATAGCCACTCCAACAAGAAAAATCTTTCTGTCATGTTAGGCCTCAGCAGAAAAATAATTTAACAATAAATTCCTTCTAGACTTGAGACAAGAAATTAAATTTGGAATACGGAAAGTGGGGTAAGATGGGAAAATATGTATATTATGGCATCCACTACAAGAAAAGCACATACCTTTGGCTGAGATGCCTTCTTGGACAAAGTCTGTTTTGATGCTTTCTTACTTTGGCGTACAGGGACTTCAGCAGCATTTTCACGCCTCGTGATTTTGACAACCTCTGATACAGGCTTCTGTTTTGGAGGATCAGCATTTGATGGCTGTGGATGCATTGTTCCTGACAGCTTCTCACGTAGATCCCGTACCCCAGAACTCTTTGTGCCAGTAAAGCTTGGCTGGGAGCTTCTCATCTGAAGCTTCAGTCGTAAATCTCTTGGATCCATTGATTCTTAGAAGAACACAGAAAAATAAGAGTTAAATGGGAACTGAATACAGAAAAGTTGGCCACGCTTCAAACAGTGTATAGGTACATAAACAAAGTACTTGAAGCTGGTCCATCTTCCCAATATAAATCATGCTTCCATTTTTCGTCAATCTGTCGTTGCCTGCATATAAGAAAAGAATATAAGGACTCTACAGAATACTCATTGATAGTAAAGTGCACAGGAAAAAATGGCACACGAGAAAAATATGTGATCCATTCAGAGTTCAATATCAGGGTGGAAACGGGTAACAGTAGGCAGCAGGAGATTCTTGTTGGTGTCTGGGAGGTTGTATTCCACGTTGTCAGTGCCATTTTAATTTACAAATTACAATATGCCGATAATTTGAATGAAAATGGACGAAATGGAGGATTATTATACAAACATAATACAGGTCTTTGGAAACCTGGATTCAAGAAAGAACCCAAAACATCCCCAATGCAGACAGAACACAGATGGTAAATATCCTGAACAGTTAACACGTTTACTTGCGAGCCTAAACATGCCACAGCTCACGCCAGGATGTTCCAGTGTGAAGACATTGGGACGTCAAAATAAGAAAACAGCTAACACATTGTGCACCCAAATCAGACACACTAAAGTGTAAGGATTTTTCTTATTCTAGATGTAACAACTAAAAAAATGAAAATGATACAAGAAGCATCTGTGCTTGACTCTTGAAGTGTTTTTGAAGTGTACAAAGTTTAATTCCCTAATATACTGCGACATGTGTGAAATACTGCTTCTCATAATAGCTCACTTTAAATATTTCCGCTACTAGCTGACAAATAAACTGCTACATAAATTTATCTTGCCCATCCTGCAAGTGTATCCACTGGACTTCCACTGATTGCTTCAAACTTTGGTTGTATTAAATAAAATCTAATGACAAGGAAAATGGTTCTATTAACAAAGGCAACTAACAACAACAACAACAACCAAGCCTTTATCCCAAGCATATTGGGGCCGGCTAGAACCAACCAGGATCCAAAATAACTCCACACCATGATACTGTCGTGGACCTCCAAAATAACCAGGCGTCTGGCCAGGCGCGGCGGCGGCAGCTGGCGGGCGGCGGAGGACAGCTCGGGGGCAGGGACTGAGAGGCGGGCTCGGGCTCGGGGGCGGAGGCGAGCTCGGGCTGAGCAGCCCAAGTGCCCACGACTGTCGGATCCACACGTTTTTTTGCGGGATATATAAAATGGCCCTCTTACCCTAATACACTCATTCCCCCCCTCTTTCTCTCCTCTCCAAAGCACACGCAGCGGCAACGCGAGGCATCGGCGGCGCGAGGAGTCGGTGGCGTGAGGCCTCGGCGGTGGAGGCACGAGGGACCAGCAGCGCCTTGCAGTGGCGGTGGCGCCCGGCCAGGCGGTGCCAGCGGCGGGCAGAGGCGGCGTCGGCGGTGGCGACGCCCGGCCAGGCGAGGCAAGCCATCCTGGTGTCCCCCCGCCACCGACTGGACGCCTAGGCGACGCCTTGAAAACACTGCTTAATAGTTTACAATACTAATAGCTCTGAGAAAGAACTCGTACTCATGAACTCACCACCCACAACTGCAAAGGGAGACGCTAAGGCTGCATAAGGGTTCCCACACTGACAAATACAGAAATTGTGCACTAGAGAGCTCCACCAATTTTAATTCGACCTAACCCGTGAACATACATACATGGAACAAATCATCCAAGCTAAAGGCACGCCTTTTTTCAGAACAACCACGCCCTAACCACCACTCACAGGCGGCCGACGCGGAAGCACAGAGCAGGGCAGATTCAAATCTGTAGAGGCTCGCTACGTACGCGGTGAGAGGGCATACAACGCTGACAGGAAGGCGGAAGGATTGGGGACGGCGGTGCTTGCGCTGACCTCTTGGATACGTTGTGACGGGGCCGGCCGCCGGCGCCTGAGCCAGCGAGGAGGTCGCCGTCGAGGCGCTCGTGGATCGAGCGCTTGCGGCCGGTGGAGATCTGATCTGAGTACATCTCCCTCCGCCCCTCTTCCCGCGCGACGGGAGGACGGCAGGCCAAGCTAGGGTTTCGAGCCTACGCAGGGTGGGAGGACAAGCAACCGCGGAACGGGAGGTCCGTCGGTCACAAAAGAGACAATTGTAATTATACCACTCTCAATGTTGTACTTTGACAGAATACCACTTATGACTCGTTAAAATAATATTATAATTGTCAACAGTTTATTCGCTTACCATCGAGACATTATAACCTCCTTTTAACAGAAAAAAGATATAGTAAAAGACTAAATTGCCCTCAACTCTCTTACTCACATCACTCACTCACGGTGTCGATGGAGATGAAGTGGCTAGGGTAAAAAAGATTTGGATGATGATAGTTTTGATTTTTTCATATGTTATTTAGCCATGACAGTTATTAAAAATATATGGATGGTAAACAAGCGAACTGGTTGCAATTATAATAGTTGTCGAAGTGTGTAGCCGACACTTCCCCCGGGTCTGCTCTAGGCAGCCCGTGGAGGTTCTTTTTCTGAGGGGCTAGTCACTCACGGAGAGCTTGAGCGTTAGGGACGATTGAGGGAGAAGCTTGACACGGGGAGTTTTACGTGGTTCAGGCTGCCGGAGAGTAAAACACTACGTCCACGGTGAGCAGAGATGCTCGCTGTATTGCTTGCTGCTCAGAACCGGAGTCCTCAGCTTGAGGGTGAGAGGTGTTGAATGTCTAGAGTGCGAGGGTGCGTATGAGGCCAACCCCTGCTAACGTCGCCTACCCGAGCCTTTTATAGTCTAAGGCTCGTGCGGCTTACAAGGTGGGCCCGGGACCTGACAGGTGGTCCCAGGGAGATTGTCTGCCATCTACCGTATCTGCAGTTATGCCGGTAGTTGTCTCTGGCGAAGGCTTTCGAGTCTTCGTTCTGCCGCCCTGCCCATGCCGCAAGCTAGTCGTAGTAGTTGATGATGGCAGGGGCGGCAGGGGATGTCTTGTCGCTGCGTTTATTGGCGGGCAGGCTCTGACACGGCGCGTCAGTCTGCGATGTGACTCGGCGCAACGGCACTTGACAGAGGCGTGCTCCGCGTCTCCGCGCCTTGGGAAGGCACAAGCCTTGAATACCTTGTACGAGCAAGGCATGGCGCGTCTTTACTCTTGCTGCCTACCGCGTGGGGGCAGGCAGCGTTGCTCTGCTGGCCACGTGGCGGGCCCGGAGCTCTCCTCTAAGGAGAGGGAGGTCCGGCCCCGCAGGACACGCGGAGCCTCCGGAGCTCTCCCCGCGGAGGGGGGAGGTCCGGCTCAGTTGGCCACGTGGCGGGTTCGGAGCTCTCCTCGGAGGAGAGGGAGGTCCGGCCCCGCTGGACACGTGGTGCCTTTGGAGCTCTCCCCACGGAGGGGGGAGGTCCGGCTCAGTTGGCCACGTGGCGGGTTCGGAGCTCTCCTCTGAGGAGAGGGAGGTCCGGCCCCGCTGGACACGTGGCGCCTTCGGAGCTCTCCCTGCGGAGAAGGGCAAGGTCCTTAGGCATTTCCCCCTGTGCGCGGGGGTAACCAGTATCGAGGGTACCGACAGTGGCCCCCGGGCCCATCTCGGGGGAGATAGCGAGCCCGAGGTGGGGCCTCCGTTTCTTCCATTCTGCGCACCTTCTCTAAGACCTGCATTGACCGTTGCCGGATCACGAACAGTCGTGGGATCGTGGGAGCGTGTGCCCACTTGATGGTTGCTTTTACTGCGGCGGTTCCCAAGGCTGCCACTTCTGCACATCACAGCACTTTTTTGGGAACCGCCGAAGCGTCTTGCCGGCTCGTCTCCTTGGGAGACTGACTTCTTGGCCCACCGCTTCAACTGGACGACTTGGGTCCACTTGTCATCGACGCTTGGTCTTGGAGCCGAAGCGGTTGCCCAAGCGGCGTATTCGAAGAGTTTCAAATCGCTTTGAATCGCACCTGGGAAGTTTTAAAAGGGGATCTTACCCGCATCGCGGCTTCCCTTCGCACTTCCCAGCGCTTGAACCTTCCTTGAGTTCTTGCGCCTTTGTCTTCCCTGTTCTTGAGCTCTCTCCTGCCATGGCTTCCAACCCGCCTCCGGAGAAGAAGCGCGCCCGGTCTCCTTCGGCGGCGGCGTTTGCGCCGAGTCAGGGATCCAGGGCGCCTGCGCGCCCTGCTTCTGGAGATGGCGCCCCGTCCAGTGGCAACCCCAAGAGGCCTTGGGCCCATCATCCCGACGGGACTCCTCTTGAGCGACGTCGGGCTGAAAGTTCCCGGGCGTCGCGTCCTCCCTCCTCAGGTGGTGGAGGCTCGAGGGAAACCGATGGCGCGTCGATGCCCAGGGGCAAGCCAAGAGCTCAAGCGCCCCGGGCTTCAGGAGGCGGGTCGGCGTCCAGGGGGGCTTCAGAAGCATCCCCTGCTCCGCCAACCCGGGCGACTGCGGGGCAGCCGTCGGCGGCGACGGCGGGCTCTAGTGGACCTACCCCGGCTCGGAAGTCGAGGTTCAGAGCCCGTTGGAGCGCTCGTGTCTCTCGGTAAGCGACGCCTACCGGATTTTAGAGCCTGTGTTGTCTTCTTCTTTTCTTACTCAGGAGTTTCCCATGTTTGTAGGGACTCCCCGAGTGCCGGTAACGCTCCCGTTTCCCGGCCATCCCCGATTGACGGGGGATCCGCGCCGCAGCGCTCGGAAGCTGAAACAATCGCTGCGGCCCCCAAGCCAGCGCAAGTTCCTTCTGCGCCGGTCAGCCCGGCTCCTGCGGCAGCGGCGACTCCTCCCACTCGTCCCTATTCACCGGCTCGGGAGCCGGCTGTCGCTGAGGGTTCGGCGGGACCGGCCGTCGATGTCCCGCCTCCTGTTGCCGGAGCGGGAGGAACTGCTACTGGCCTTACGGCGGGCAGCGAACCAGGGTGCACCGGGAGCGAGCCCGTCCCAGTGCCGGCTTCTCCTGATCGGCGCCTTATCCCGGTTGCCGGAGCGTTGACTTCTCCCAAAGACGACGTGATGGAGGAGGTTGGAGGCGCCGCTCCAGCCTCCACCACCCCGCTGCCCCTAGCAAACGCCCTCATGCTCGCCCAGACGAACGTCCGGCTGGTCTTGGCCGCGCTCGGTTGCGAGCGGGAGGAGGAGGTGGTTGAGAGGGATCGCCTCCTCACCTGGGGGCGCCTTTTGAGGGAGCGGACCGAGGAGGTCAAGGGGGAGCTCGACTCCAGGCGGGAGTCGCTTGATGTCATGGAGGCGCTCCTCGACCGACAGAAGCGGGCCGTCGACCGTCTGGACTCCGAGACGCGGCGGCTCCACAAGGAGGCCCTCGAGGCGCATGCCCGGGCCGAGGAGAACTTCTCTACCTTGGAGGAGGTGCGGCAGAGGCTGGCGCGTCGTGAGCGTGCCGTTGCGGATCAGGAGCGCTCCGTGGCGGCCGAGGCGGAGAAAGTCGCCGCGCGACTGGCGGCGGGCGAGGGCGACCTGCGAGCCCGGGCTATGGAGCTAGAGACCCGGAAGGCAAACCTTGCCACGAGGGAGGAGCAGGTCTCCCAGGAGCGCCAGGCGATCCTGGATCGGGAGCTGGCTGCCGACTTCCAGACTTCAGAGTTGGAGCGGCTTGCCGAGACTCTCCACCTTCACGAAAGCTCTCTGGCAGCCAAGGAGAAGGAATTCACCGAGGGGAGCCTCGACGCCTTGCTGGCAGCCCGCTGTGAGGTAGAAGAGCTCTTGGCCTTGCGGTCCTCCGAGGCCCGTGCGGTCTCGAGCTTTGTCGACCAGGCAGGGTCCGCCCTGGTCCCCCTTGGCTTCAGCCCGGTGAAGACAACGGCCCCTGCGCTGAAGTTGGCCGAGGTGATGCCCGCGCTCGAGTCAATTGGTGCCAAGCTGAGCAGGCTAGATGCGGTGGTCGCCGGCGAGCTCGAGGCAGAGGGACGGGGCCTAGCCATGGAGGTTGCCACGCACGTGTTGGCATGCTTCCGGAGCAGGATCCTTCCTTCTCACTAGAGCCAGCGAGACAGGGCCCCACCGCGGAGCGGGAGGAAGCCACCAGGGATGAAGTCGGGGATGTGGCTGCCCTTGTAGCCTCTAGGTTCCGGCGCGGGCCGGGGGAACCCTAGGACTTGTATCTTTTCCTCCCCTTTTTTTTGAGTTGAGTCTGTAGTCCAGCTCATGGAGCCTTAAATGAAATAGACTCTTGTTATTTTCTGCGTCTGTGTGCTTTCGTCTTCTTCTTGGCTTGGCCTGATCGAACCCTTAGCTCCGCAAGGTACTCAGAGGCTTTCGCCAATCTTGAAGCCCTGCACAGACACCTTCCTCGGGTCCTTATTGAGTTAAGGGCCCCGGAGGTCTCCGGATCTTGCCCCATGAGAACGGAGAGGTCCGGATCTGCCGACCACGTGGCGGGCCCGAAGCTCTCCTCTGAGAAGACGGAGATCCGACCCCGCGGGACATGTGGGGCCTTCGGAGCTCACCCCTGCGGAGGGGGCGAGGCCCGGCTCTGCCAGCCATGTGGCGGGCCCGGAGCTCCTCCGGAGGAGAGGGGAGCTCCGGCCCCGCTGGACACATGGGGCCTTCGGGGATCGCCCCTGCAGAAGGGGCGAAACCCGGATCCTCTGGTCTTGCGCTGGAGTTGTCGATGACTCCTTGCCCCCCCTTCATGCGGTCCCCGTAGCTAAAACCTGGAGATCCTGCACAGAGGTAGAGGAAGCGTAATTCTCCTCGGAGGGTTCTCCCCTTCCCGTCTCCTAGTCTTATTTGGCTTACGGTCCTAGTCCGGTATATAGGGCTTGGTCAATTCTGTGCGCGAGGCGCCGGGGCTCCGGCTTCCTCCGAGGTCAGGGTACGATCGTCCAACCCCTAGTACCGGACCGTACGCCGGGGAAGCAGAGTGCATAGGCTTTGGGTACGGAACCAGGCAAAGCGGTTGTACTCCCCTTGACCTCCGAAGGGCAGGGCGCGCAGGCTTGGGTCGGAACCGACAAAGCAGACTACGCACCCTAGACCCCCCATGCACAGTGCAGGCCTTTCCTGGAGGTGACCAATTCGCACCGCAACACCTGACTGGGGGAGGCCCGAAAGGCCCCCTGGCCATCGGCAGGTGCCTCAAGCGCAACCGCCTTCGATAGGATAGCAAATGCTGACTATGGATGAGAGCGAGAAAGGGGAGCTAAATGTACGGTGAACATACATAGAAAGTGCGGTCATATAAATTAATATGTAATTTAAATGAGCACATAAGTGGGAGCGTGGTAGAACATGTTTCTGTGTAGATGCACATAGGAGGAAGACAGACTGAACATGGAGGCAACGACCTGCCCCATTAAGAAGGGAAGCAAGACTCTATGCGCTTGGGGTCCGAACCAGGCCAAGCTGGACGTAGTCCTAGACCGTCCCTTGAGGCTTAGCTGCTCCGAGCGTTGTTCCTGGAGCCTATGGGATCTATTACAGAAAGGTAAAGGCCTGTTCTACTAATGCTCAGGAGGTAGAACTTACTGTGATGTTCCATGCTCCAAGGGTTCGGGAGCGGATCCCATCCTTGGTGGAGAGGCGTGTGTACCTGGGACGGCTACTTTCGTGACTCGGAAGGGACCTTCCCGGCTGGGGGAGAGTTTATAGGTCCTTCACGGGAAAGTGTGCGCCGTGGCACCAGGTCGCCTTCTTGTAGCTCCCACACGCGCTTGGTCCTTTGGCGGTAGTGCCGGAGCACTAGCCGGGGCCGTTCGTTGTGGGGTGTTGCCTGCAATCGTGCCTCGTCGACGAGGTCGATATCTTCACGCTGCAGCGGGTCCTGCGCGGCTTCTCCCGGGAGCCCCAAGGTACCTTCCCCTATCGGCTCATGCCCACAAGAGGTAGGAGGACCCGGACTCTTCTCGGGAGACCCAGGATGTCTTCCTCCATTGGCTCAGGCCGACAGGAGGTTGACGGATCCTGAGCGGCCCCCGGGAGGTGAGGCCGAGGAACAGAGACATGCACTCGGGTGGAGTTGGCCTGGTTCTGCACCGCGGGGGGCTGGTGCTTGGGTTGCTGCAACTGGTTGGAGCTTCTCCAAGGCTGTTACCGCAACAGTGCAGTCTCCACAGATCTTTTGGGGCAGCCGTAGTCTGTTACCGCCCTGACTCGTCGTCACTGGAGCTGGAGTCCTCGTAGTTGTGTACCGTCTTTATGGCGCGCTGAGGCTCCTGAAACCCACCTGGTGGCCGACGCTATCTGGGGCGTCGACCTTCTGCTTGCCCTCCCTTTGACGGAAGGGAGGGGCATCAGCTCGCAGCTGCTTCCCCTTGTGGAAGCGCTCCGCGAGCTTCTAAATCTCCCGACACTCGGCAACAGTATGGTAACTGGTGTCGTGCACGGGGCATGACTCGCCTTGGTCACCATCTGGAGCTGGTAACTGACGCTGCCTCTTGTCGGGGCGTGGCCCCCGAGCTCCACTAGGTGCTATTGCTGCAGCAATAGGAGCTGCAGTCGGTGTCTTCATCTTGCCACCGCCCCGGTTCTTGATCTTCTTGCCGCTTCCGTGGGAAGAAGCGCCAGATCCGGGCTATCCTCCTGACTCGGAGGTTGGCAGTGAGTGTCAGTTCCGCCCTTCTGCTTCCCTGGCGCACTTGTCCGCCGGGCTGAAGAGCTCTGAGACGTCGCGAACCTCTCGGGTCGCGAGCTTCTCAAGCATCTTCTTGTCCCAGACACCCTGTCGGAACGCCACCACCACAGAAGCATTTTGGATATGCGGGATGGTGTTCCGCACGTGGGAGAACCGCTGGATGAAGGAGCACAACGTCTCTCCAGGTTGTTGCTGGATGGCGTGGAGGTCGAGCTCCGTGCCAGGCCGGGTGTAGGAGCTGCCGAAGTTAGCAGTGAACTGCCGGCAGAGCTCTCCCCAAGAGGTTATGGAACCTTGGGGGAGGTTCATGAGCCAAGACCGGGCTGGGCCGGTCAAGGCAACGGGGAAGTAGTTGGCCATGACGGCCTCGTCCCCTCCTGCAGCAAGGATGGCGGTGGAGTAGATTTGGAGGAACTCCGCCGGGTTGACACTGCCATCGTACTTCTCGGGCAGGTGCGGCCGAAACTTGCGCCGCCACCTTGCGAAGCAAAGGTGTGGCGCTAGGGGCCGCACATCCTGCTCCTGTTGCTGCAGGCGTTGGTGCCGCGAACGCTTGGTTCGCTGCTGGCACTGTGTACCCCGGTATGGGCAAGGCTGCGCCACAGACCGGGGGCACCGTTTGCAGGGCATATGGCTGGGGCATATGCTGCGTAGCGTATGCCTGGGGCACAAATCGTGTGGCGAACGTCTGCGCCTCAGGCTGGGTTGAGGCAGTCGACATGTTGTCGCTGGCCTCCTAGTTGCGACGCCTTTCTCGTCGTTGCTCAATGAACACTCGGGCATCTTTGCCCACGTGGCATCGTTCCAGCTCCGTCCTCAGGTCCGTCGATGGGAGCCTGTGGAGCGGGAATCTATCGTCTGCCCGTCAACCGTTGGCGTGCGCGTCAGCGACACAGCCGGTTGGCCGGGACGTCGTCCCTGCCGAAGCCGAGGGCTTGCGGCGACGACGAGCGAGACGGTTTACCTCGCGAATCCACTGCTGGGTCGCTGACTGAGGCGCGTCTCCAGCAGGTGGATTGCGCAGTAGCGCTCTCGCTGCAGCTAGCGCGCCCCCGTGGGAGACGCTCAGAGCTGTAGAGGATCTCACGCTCGCTGGAGCCTGCGTTGCCGGAGTCGACGCTGCCGGAGTCGGCTGCTGGCTTCCAGCTTGCGCCGACACACTCCGTCTGGAGTGTGTCGAAACGTAGTCCCCGCTAGCCACCGTTCGTCGTGAACGTGGGGGAGGAGAGCTTGCCGCTGAAGGAAGCTTCGTCATCTTCGCCGGCAGAAGCTCGTCGCGCAAGGGAAAAGCCCCCTACCAGCGCGCCAAATGTCGAAGTGTGTAGCCGACACTTCCCCCGGGCCTGCTGTGGGCAGCCGGCGGAGGTTCTTTTTCGGAGGGGCTAGTCACTCATGGAAAGCTTTAGCGTTAGGGACGATTGAGGGAGAAGCTTGACACAAGGAGTTTTACGTGGTTCAGACTGCCGGAGCGTAAAACCCTACATCCACGGTGAGCAGAGATGCTCGCTGTATTGCTTGCTGCTCAGAACCGGAGTCCTGAGCTTGAGGGTGAGAGATGTCGAATGGCTAGAGTGCGAGGGTGCGTATGAGGCCAACCCCTGCTAACGTCGCCTACCCGAGCCTTTTATAGTCCAAGGCTTGTGCGGCTTACAAGATGGGCCCGGGACCCGACAGGTGGTCCCGGGGAGATTGTCTGCCATCTATCGTATCTGCAATTATGCCGGTAGTTGTCTCTGGCGAAGGCTTCCGAGTCTTCAATCTGCCGCCCTGCCCATGCCGCAAGCTAGTCGTAGTGGTTGATGATGGCAGGGGCGGCAGGGGATGTCTTGTCGCTGCGTTTATTGGCGGACAGACTCTGACACGGCGCGCCAGTCTGCGATGTGACTGGGTGCAACGACACCTGACAGAGGCGTGCTCCGCGTCTCCGTGCCTTGGGAAGGCGCGAGCCTTGAATACCTTGTACGGGCAAGGCACGGCGCGTCTTTACTCTTGCTGCCTACCATGCTGGGGCAGGCAGCGTTGCTCTGCTGGCCACGTGGCGGGCCCGGAGCTCTCCTCTGAGGAGAGGGAGGTCTGGCCCCGCAGGACACGCGGAGCCTCCGGAGCTCTCCCCGTGGAGGGGGGAGGTCCGGCTCAGTTGGCCACGTGGCGGGTCCGGAGCTCTCCTCTGAGGAGAAGGAGGTCCGGCCCCGCTAGACACGTGGCGTCTTCGGAGCTCTCCCCGCGGAGGGGGGAGGTCCGGCTCAGTTGGCTACGTGGCGGGTCCGGAGCTCTCCTTTGAGGAGAGGGAGGTCCGGCCCCGCTGGACACGTGGCGCCTTCGGAGCTCTCCCTGCGGAGAAGGGCGAGGTCCTTAGGCATTTCCCCCTGTGCGCGGGGGTACCCCATATGGAGGGTACCGACAATAGCATTTTAGCGAGTTATCTATTAGGAGTAGTATTTTGGTGAAGCCCAACGTCGGGAGTGGTATAATTTCAATTGTCTGAGATAATTGTAATTATACCACTCCCAATGTTTAGGGTTTATGGGTTTAGTGTTTAGGGTTAGCGTCTGAGGAAGGGAGCGATGAATGTGTCAGTGGTGAGGCCACCATGGTGATGAACACACAGGGGCGTCAAATATCCCGTTGCTACAGCGCAAAATAATTATTTTCAGCAGGAATTGTTTCTAAATATATTAGCTGATGCGATTAGTGGTGCTAGTATCATTTCGATAGAAAATACTCGTATTATACAAACCTTCATTTATATCTACTTCGTAAATTTAATCAAGCACAAATACCAATGCACACGTTTGTTTATAGTAAAAGTGACTAGAATGTCGTCCTCCGTCAAATTCATACTAAATTTTTATGATAATAGAAATTTCTTCGGTTCTCTTATGATTTTTTATAAAGTCTATCAAGGACAAATTTGAAAAGAGCATCTCGATAAAACGTAAAATTTCAAGTATTTACAAACTAAAAAAATAACCAACGTTGCTAAGTAAACATAAATGGAGGATTGTAAGTAAATGTTCAGTTACAACACAATGTAATTGAAACTACTAGCTGAAATAAAAGGAAAATCATTCAAAGGTGTCGAAAAAGTTTACAAAGGCAAACTAAATATTCAGCTGGTTAGCTCATTCGAGTTTGAATCATAGACTCAACTCGGATGTTGTATTTATAACTATTTACTATTTTAGCAGTAGGTGATATTGTTGTTGTCGATAACGATATCTTTGTGATAACTTCGTGAATATTAAAATTAGTTAGTCTTGTCTTTCAGAGACGTAAATGTGCGTTTATTTATAGAAATAATACTTGTGTGTGTACATAAATATTTATACCGTGTTTAAAAAAAATTGAGCCTACATGATCGAACTACTTACATTAGCGGTTGGTAGTTCCGTGCCCATTGAGCTACCGAGTCCAGCGGTGGCAACCTGGCAACCTACGACACGATCAGACTCATAGGTGGAGGCAGCTCCTTAAAAATATGATGCCTATTTAGCGAAAAACAAAATAAACGAGAAAGTTGAAGAAAATGTTAATAAGAAATAGAAACCCAATGAGAAAAATACTAAAAAGTTTATGTTAAAAATAAACAAAAAAATGTTACCAAAGGGATGTTCTAACCCATATACGACCTTATCGTTCTATGCTAGCCCAACACCTTATAAGGTCGCACTGATTTGGCACGGTTCATGGGATTGGCAATTGCACCAAACTGAAATCAAGTACTCCCTCCAGATTCCTTTTGTTGATATTAAGACGTCAAGAAAAAACAATCCAGAGAGAGTATACGATCTACATCTGCTTAACATTATTATGAGTTCCATGATAACTACATCTAACTTATTTTCCTTTGCCTGCCTTTTAATTCCCAATTTCAGCACAATTTGCTTGTCCTTCTTCATATAAACATGCACTTTGAGATGAAACTGGTAACAGACAAGATGCAGTCCATCTAAATTTGTTAACGAACAATGGGGCGCTATATCACAAAATATTCCCTCTGTTTGAAATTATTTGACACTGGCTAGTTCAAAATTAAACTAACCAGCGTCAATTATTTTGAAACAGAAGGAGGAATAAATTGCCAGTGGTGGAGAGGATATGTTCTCTCGGCTCACATTTGAAGCGATTCTGCCCCAAGTGGCAATAGCAGTTCTATTTTGCACCAACAATAATGGTTTACATGGTGAATTTCGGACTCAGTTCTAACTTAGGCTGCTCGCAGCGGGGATCTGTATACGGCCCGGGCCGACAAATTCAGCGGCCGGAGCCGTATCGATACCCCGCAGCGGCAACTATAGAGACGCCGCTAAATCTCCGATCCCTACAGGGACCCTCTAAAGCCGGAGGTGCGTTGTAGCGCCTGGAAGAAGGGAGAGAAAAAGAGAGGAGGAAGAGGAAAGAGAAAAAAAGAGAAGAAAAAAAAGAAAAGAAAAAAAAGAAGAAGGGAGGGAAAAGGGAGAAAAGAAAAGGAAAAAAGAGGAAAAGAAAAAATAAGAAGAAGAAAAAAAGAAGTAAAGAATAAGTTTGGTGTTTTTTATAAGTTGCAATTATATTATTATTAATATAAAAATAATTATATGAAATATTTTAAAATATAAGATAGCTGTATTATCTAATATAAAATATGTAATAGTTGATATAGAAGTCTGATTTAGAGGTGAACGAGTGCAGAGATTAAACTGTAAAGGTAGGAATCTTTTAGAGTTAACTGTAAAAGAGTAAAAATATTTGTTTAGATATTCGATATAGAGGTCGACGAGTGCGAATAGTCTTAAACAGTTGAATATTTGGAAGTCAACAAAGAGAAAAGAGGCACCTTTCGAATTTCCCACCCTACCCTTGGACATCTGAAAGTAATCAAAATCACGTACTGAATTACAACAACAATTGGCACATAGAATTTACATCAGAGATGTTTAGAATCAGCAGATTCAATAAATAGAATCAGACATTACACGTTCACATTCACACAAGGTGAGATATTTTTGCAATTTACATAAGTATAGGTACATCTGGTGCATTTGACGACATTCTGTAAGGACATCAGCAGCAAGCAAGCGATAACATAGTGTGGTAATGTCGTCCAGTCAATAACTTCAATCGGAGCGTATTCCCCCCATGAAGGTCCTTGGATCAGGGCAGTTTCCAGAAAACTGAGCCTGCGAAAAGTCAAACCCTGGATTCTGCACATGGTAGATGAAGTAATTAGTGAAGGAACACACAAACGGGAATTCAAAATCCACAGAAATCCTAAAGCATCCCATATTGAATTTTAACTTTAGGGAAGTTGTTTCCCCTTGGAGTAGCAATATTCATACTGCTCTGGTTGGCAGAAGATATTTGCAGAATGTTAGCATAATCGTAACTGATTTCAACTGCATCTTATATAAAACATTAAAACAATTGATGATTTATAGTTTACTTGTATTGCCAAACTAATTTAAAATAAAGGAAGAGATACTCTTTTGTCATATGATGTTTGAGAACATGCAGGTCATCCAACCATATTATCCTCATTCCAGCCAACCACACTATCATGATATCATCATCTGGCTTGTGAATGGGCGCCTAGACACCCAGGCGACCGCCTAGGCGGCGGCGGCAGTAGGATCGGTGGCGACAGCCAGGCGGAGGCAGGCAGAGGCGTCCGATTTGGGCCTAGGACGCGGCCAATTCGGCCCGGTGATATGGACCCTCGCATGAGATCTGGCAATCCTCATTTTACACCGGGGTATATAAAAACCCACCCATCCCCCAAGCCCTAAACCGAATTCTTTTCTCACTCACCCCTCTCTCTCTCCCTCTCTCGGTGCACGTCGGCGACAACAAGGCAGCAGGCAGCAGAGACGCGCAGCGGCGCTAGTGAGTGGGTGGCGGCGGCGAGTCGACTGGCCATGGCGTCCAGGCCGGACGCCTGGACGCCTAGGCGGTGACGCCTGGTAAACGCTGATCATCATCAAACTTACCATGTTTTCGTTCTCTAGGGAAGGGGTATAATGATAATAACTGCAAAAATCCTAATATCATAAACCAATTCATTAAGGGTATAATGCTGAGTCTTTTAATTGCATCATGTAGGGAAGGGGTGAAATATAAATTTCAGCAAACATAATATTAGAGACAGAACATGTTACGGTATATGTCAAATCCATCAAAGCACTGTCTGACTCAAGCTGCTTTATGGTATAAAATATTTTCATTTAAAACACACTCTCAAGTGAATCACACAACCTACATTGTTTCAGGCCTGTTATTGTCAGTAATCAGCTGGAAACAGGTAGTGTTCCCAACTAAGCTGATCCGATTTGATCTGAAGTCCAAAATACAGAATACTCTACTGCCAATTGATGATTTTTCATTTTCTTTTTTCTTTTATCCTATTCTAGTTTGATATTAATCTCTAGATAAATCGCATAGGGTGAGGAATCTGGCTTCTTTCTGAATTGCATAGTATGTAAACTTGAATAACGAAGCCAAGCTTGCCAAATGAAACCTTTATAATCATATTCTCAGTTTGCCGAGAGCCCAAGAGCGCCATTAGCTTACAAATAACGGTAGCGCTCTTGGTTATACACAAGAATAGGGTCCTACTTTGTAAGTACTAAGTGCATATATCTACGGTTGGGTGGGAAAGAATGTAGCTCAATATTCTCTGATTGAGAAGCAAAGTGTGATCTAATATAAAGAGAAAATGAATGTGTAGCAAGGGAACTTGCCCAGAAAAAGGTGGCTATACCTCTTCCTGGAACCTTTGCAGCATTAGCCGTTTTTGCTCTTGATCTACAGCATATGGATCCAAGAGTCCTTGGCCTTGTATGGGAGATGACCATGTCTTCCCCTTCTCTCTTTTTTGCAGAGTGATATGCATTTCGCCATCCTCTGTATATTATGCATGTTAGACATTGTAGAATAGACGACTAGCATGCCAGTACAGAAACAATGACCATAGCAAAAAAATTGCAAATGTGACTGCAGTACTTGAATAGGTCGTCACTACCAGATGGTTGCCAGCAAACCAATGTCAAAGACAATAATCTGATTTCTAATACTGCATCAGCTTTCAACAAGAGTTGTTATAGAATGCATGTACTTAATCTATGAAAACTTGGAACATAAATATACACAATTAGTGACATTTGTGGGCACGAAGAATAAAATTGTTACATCATAAAAGGCACATCAAGCATTACATTTCCATAGCGATACAAAAGGCGTTCTCAGGCGCCCGCCAAGGCGCGCCTCAGCGCGCTCCGCCCGGGCAAGCCGCCTCGCCTAGGGGCATAGGCGACCGCAAGGAAGCCGGGCGCGGCCGATCCGTGCGTGGAGAGATTCGCGGAGAGTCGCCTGTAGAGAGATCCGTCCGGAATCGCGAGCCGGCAGGGGGGGCACCGATCGGGAGGGAGCCGCCTGTGGTGGGGATCCGCCCGGAATGGGGGGGAGGGGGCGGTGGTGGAGATGGCACCAATCGGGGGGGGGGGGGCAGGAGGAGGCCTGCGGGCGGTGGGGGGGGGAGGGCACCCATTGGGAGAGAGCGGATTGGTCTGCCCGAGAAAGTAATCAGGAGGGTTGGTTTGTGTGGCAGGCCGGTGGAAGTGGGTTGGGATGAGGTAGAGAGTAGAGGCGGGCGGGGAAAGAGAAGCCCAAGACAACAGATATGCACTATTACAACAACAAAGCTTTTGTCTCAAGCACGTTGAGATAGGCTTGATATAAAATCCAAATTGGATTTCATATCCATAGGAATGACTGGTTTTGATGCTGGCTCGCCAAGCTTATCATAACCCTTCTTTATTCGGGCTTGGAACCGGCTATACCTAGAAAGGCATAGGCGGAGTTAGGCACAACAGATATGCACTATTTTTTAAATTTTATAATCTATCATTGCGAGTGTCTAACACCTAGGCACCGCCTTTAAAAGCCTAGGCACGCTTAGGCGCTAGGCGGTGGGTCACGCCTGCCTAGCACCTAGCGCTTTTTAGAACCTTGATTTCCAACATTTTTTACAACTACCTTACTAGAGAGTGTATGTGGTCTAAATGACGATATTATGGTGTACATGTCATTTCAGCAGCCAACTATATCCGACTCCTAGTCCTGAATTAGCACTGAAAAAGAAGTGAAACCACTGCAAACCAGAGAACCCTACTGAAATGGATAATTTACATTTAAATTGCATATGAATCTCCCTAGATTCCAAGCCGAAGCATGCTCAGGCCAGTGGCCGAAAACGAGAAAAGCGTTCAGGAGCGAGAGACGAGGAAATGGAGGCACACCTATTGTCCAGAAAGATGAATCCGTCTTCACTGGGCGCGTCAGGTCGTGCTGCAAAACGGTCACAGAATACCATCAAATCCATGGAGGGAAAATAAAGGAGGCAACATTTGCAGCGCCAAATCGCGCGGACTAATCGGATCGCGAGGGGGGGGGGTGGATGACGCGAGCCCCGTACATTAAGGTAGGGCGGGTTGCCACGGATGGCGACCTCGATGTGCCCCGCCTGGATGGTGCAGCGGAAGAGGTTGGCGGGCACGCCCTTGGGGAGCTCGATGTACATGTTCACCTCCTCCAGCGTCTGGTCCCACTCGAACACCTTCTGCCCTGCGGTCCCGGGTCCACGGCCCCGAACCCCTAGGTCAGAGAGGAAGGATCCAGGCGAAGGAACGCCATGCTTGCGGGACGAAGGAGGCTCACCGTTGTGGACGAAGGCGTGGCGCTTCTCCGGGGCCAGCTTCTCCGCCATCTGCAGCCTGCTCCGGCAGGCTTCCCGCGACGCTTCTCGAAGGTCACCTCCTCCCTCCTCTCCGCCCGTGGCGAAGCCAAGAGTGAAAGATTCTGACGGTGTCGGGCCTCGGCCTTTGATGGAAAGCCCAGTAACAACGAGCCCATCTCGGCCCGGTCCGGCCCGGGAGAGGAAGCGTGGTGGACCCGGCAACGAGCGGGGAGGCGTCTCCTCCCGCAATATCCTCCGCTATTTATCGCAGGGTGCTAGGGTTTTATGGTTGCCGCCGCGACCCGACACACGGAGCAAAGCACCTGCCCCATCGTCGCCTCCGCCGCCCTACCCCGACCGCGCGGCCTCCGTCTTGTTCCCCCCTTCTCTCGAGACCTCCGGTACTCGCCGCTGCTGTACCCGCTGAGCCGGCACGCGGGATCCGTCTGGGCAAGATTCTTCTCACGGTAAGCGAACTAGGGCGCTGCTTTGCTTTGATTCGGTTTTCTTGTGGTCGATCTAATCCTAGTTCCACCCAGAGCCACCTCCTTTTTGAATGAGCAAAATCGGTTTTTTCTCCCGCGGTAGTGGAGAGAAGAGGAATGTAATCGTCTGGTCATTGGTAGAACGTGTCCGCGCATTGGGAGTTTGAGTTTGTGCGCCCACCCTGCCATGTATCTAGCCTTGTCAGTTTCCACGCTTGTTTCATTTATCTTTAGGATTAGGATGTCGTGATTATGTGAATCCAAATATATTGCGTGTGCAGAGTATCATAGTTGTGATAGTGATCCATGGCCATATAACATGTACCAATATGTAAGTTTTGAAAAATTACGAGTTTTGTAGCCTTGCAAGTTGAAAAGGACTTGGTTGGTTCAAAATGTCCTTAAAGGAGTACTGGGGACAGCAGGCTTGTGCACTCTGTGAGAGAATAACGAATTCAGTGACATTTTGAACTTTAAAATGGCACTGCATTTGTCAAATTGTTTAGCTGGTGAGCTAGCTGTAGGAGTAAAAGCGGGGTGATGGAGACCTTAATTTAAGTATCATGAATATTTGTGGGATGTATGCGTCCTTAGGTATCAAGTGGTATTTATTCGTATGAATTGGTCCTTGTATGTCCGTTATATATGCCTGCCGCTCAATCGGCTCAATTCAGATGGCATTCTAGTGATGGAACATAGCTTCATTTTGTTCACAATTGGTTGTGCCAATTACTTATATTAGTATAGTTCAAAATATGTTTCTACGTTTGTTCACAATTGGTTGTGCCAATTACTGATATTAATGTAGTTCAAAATATGTTTGGAATGAAGTCTATGATAGACTCTTGACTAATTGACTTGTGAATTTCTGCAGGTTGTATCAATTGTATATCTGGTCTCTGAAGTTCTGTTACGAACTTGACATCAGCGATGATTATGGAGTCCCAGAAGAGTTGCCTTTTGATCACGTACTCTCCGGAGATCATTGATGGGGTGCCTTTGTATGTTTCTTCTAACTGCCTTCCTGTAAAAGCTTTGAAGTATGAATCTGCTGGTCATTCGTTCCATGCTGCGGCAATGAAGCTTCTTGGTCTTGGAGATCAAGAAGACACTGAAACTGATGATCAAAGTGTGCAATCGGATGACAAAGGCCAGGATTTTGTGGCTGGTGCTGATACCTTCAGCAGCAAAGGGAAGAAGAAGTCTTCTGGGAGTCAACAACAGGATCACTATGCATTGCTTGGGTTGGGTAACTTGCGGTATTTGGCTACTGAAGATCAGATCCGGAAAAGTTACCGTGATATGGCTCTTAAACATCATCCAGATAAGCAGGCTTCTCTTCTTCTTGCTGAAACATCGGAGGAAGCAAAGCAAGCAAAAAAGGATGAGATAGAGAGCCATTTCAAGGCCATTCAGGAGGCCTATGAAGTCCTCATAGACCCTACGAAAAGAAGGATTTTTGACTCGACGGATGAGTTTGATGATGATGTCCCTACAGACTGTGCCCCACAAGACTTCTTCAAGGTTTTTGGTCCAGCCTTCATGCGAAATGGACGCTGGTCTGTTAACCAGCCTATTCTGTTTTTAGGAGATGATGCTACTCCCATAGAGGAAGTTGATAAATTCTACAATTTCTGGTACAATTTCAAGAGTTGGAGAGAATTTCCGGATGATGATGAGTATGACCTAGAGCAAGCTGAGTCTCGTGAACATAAGAGATGGATGGAGAGGCAGAACATGAAGCTACAAGAGAAGGCCAAAAAGGCAGAGTACGCACGAGTACGTACTCTTGTTGACAATGCTTACAAGAAGGACCCAAGGATCCAGAGGAGAAAGGAGGAGGAGAAGGCTGAGAAGCAGAGGAGAAAGGAGGCAAAGTATCTGGCAAAAAAAATGCAGGAGGAAGAAGCTGCAAGAGCTGCAGAAGAGGAAAAGAAAAGGAAGGAAGAGGAGGCCAAGAAAGCTGCAGAAGCTGCTCTCAATCAGAAGAAGTTGAAGGAGAAAGAGAAGAAGCTTCTTCGTAAAGAGAAAACCCGTTTCCGGGCTCTTGCTGCACCTGTAATTGCAGAGAGCCACTTTGGTCTGTCAGAAGATGATGTTGAAGCAGCATGTGTGTCACTTGATATGGAACGTCTGAAGCAACTCTGCAACAGTATGGACGGTAAGGATGCTGCTGCAAAGGCCAGATTGCTGAGAAGTGCACTGAACAAAGAAAGTTCCTTGAAAGAAGAAAAGAAAATTGAAGCCAATGGTGTGGAGAGTTCTACTCCAAAATCATCCTCAGGGAACAAGGTGACACAAGCCAGCATATTGAACAGCTATGAAAAAAAAGAGAAGCCATGGGGGAAGGAAGAGGTTGATATGCTTAGGAAAGCGATTCAAAAGTACCCAAAGGGAACTTCAAGGAGGTGGGAGGTAGTTTCTGAGTTTATTGGCACTGGTAGAACTGTTGAAGAGATTCTGAAGGCCACGAAGACTGTTCTTTTGCAGAAGCCAGACTCAACAAAAGCTTTTGACTCTTTCCTCGAGAAACGCAAACCAGCACAGTCTATTGCTTCACCTCTTTCAACTCGAGATGAAACAGTTGTTTCCTCACCTGAGGGAGCTGGAACTGCGCCTTCCAAGGTAACGGCACAACCTGAGGGCAGCCAAACAGCCAGTGAGAAAACTGCTGCTGATCCTGTCCAAAATGGAACATCTTGTGCGACAGATCCAGATGCTTGGACAGAGGCACAGGTACTGGCTCTTGTTCAGGCTTTGAAGGCTTTCCCTAAAGATGTGGGCCAGAGATGGGAGCGTGTGGCTGCTGCTGTCCCAGGAAAAACTGTTGTCCAGTGCAAGAAGAAGGTTGCATCAATGAGGGAGAACTTCCGGAGCAAGAAAGGTGCAGAGTAGCCCAGTGTTGTCAGAAGTACAATTTGGGAGGAAATCTGGGCTCGAATTAGATCAGCATCATGGATGATGGCTTCTAGTCAAGGGTATAGTTGGCAAAAGCCCTAATGACAGCAGTGGTGGGAACAATTTTGCTCTGGTGCCATGAGAAGTCCTGTTTATCCTGCCGGCATCGTCATTTGCTTAATGAAATTTAGATCTGCCAAGGAAGGAGAAAGCTCATATACTGTGTGCGGTAGCCTGTTTGGACTTCCTTTTGGCCCACGGATTATCTCTGTTTGGGAGCGCCTTTGAGATTTTTGTCAGCAGTTGTGTTATAGCCTGGCCTGGCACAGAAAAAATGTAGAAACCACATTGGTTTTTATTTATCTTTTAAAATAGCAATATTATTTAATATTCGAGAATCAAATCTATCCGAGTGCCAATTCTGATTTTACAGGTTCATTACTAGTTGCGTGCACTGTTTTGCAGGGCAATAAATCCTATACAATGCTGTTGTAAATCATTAACCTGTGCAATAAGTCCTCTGCACGAATCTTAAAGCAGATGAGGAGGATAGAGAATTAAAACTGGTCTGTTTGTTTTCTCACCTACTTTAAGATTAGTGCAAAGAACATGTGGCAGAAATCTAAGAGGTGTTGCATGTGGGATGACCTCCGCTGGCCCTCGGTGGCCAGAACAGGGGGAAGAACACTAATCCTCCTTTGTGTGCGCGCCCATGTCAGGGGCTGGTCAGTGCACTATATGGTGCGGCTGCACCAGGTTTAGGCGGCATGCCTAGTTTAGAAAGTGTTTAGATTTTTCTCCTATTGTAATAGATCAGACTCTTGTAAGGGTGACTATATAAAAAAATCAAACAAGAAGAATTCCTCCACCTCAAACCTTAGTTGCCGCCACCTCTCCCTCTCTTGGAGCCGTCGCCTCCCTCTGCCCTAGCCGCCACCACGGGCTAGAACCAGCCGCCATCTCTGCCCCCCCTCTGTTCTGCGCCTCATCACCAGAACACATCGGCCACCTCCTGATCTCTCCCCGCTCTGCTCTCTCAAGAACATAATTAATCTGTTCATTTTTCTGTATGAGGACTATTCTTCTCCCTGCTGTTATTCCTCAATTGTTGGCTGAAGAGATTTCTGGTCCGTCTTCACGGAAGACAGATTGATCTGCTAGGGCAGATCAGCTTGTTCAGCAAGAACACAGGCAGTTTCAACGCCGGAATTGAAACATTCGTGGTATTAGAGCCGGTTCGACCCTAGGTTGAATTCAACAAGATGTCGTCTACACCTCCAAGCAGCGGCAGCGCCACCGGCCATGCGACACCCTCTCCGGCAGCTCGTGAGGTGAACACCGGGACGAAGTTTCCCTTGCTCACCAAGACCAACTATGCGGAGTGGGCTGTCATGATGAAGATCAAGCTGAAGGCACGACTGCTTTGGAAGGCCGTGGAGGAGGGCAACGTGAGCGAACGAGAAGATATGATGGTGCTTGACATCTTGGTCAGCGCTGTCCCGCCGGAGATGATCACAACGATCGGAGAGAAGAGGACGGCGAAGGAGGCATGGGACACGATCTCCATCATGCGGGTCGGGCCGACCGCGTGAAGAAGATGATGACACAATAACTCCGAAATGAGTTCAAAGACGCTGCCTTCAAGGATGGCGAGAGCGTGGAGGACTTCTTCCTCCGCCTGAGCGGCATGCTATCACGGCTTGTGTCGCTAGGGGAGGAGATAGGAGAAGAGAGGGCCGTGGAGAAGCTCCTGCGCAGCATTCCAGAACGCTTCCAACAGCCGAGCCATACGCGACCACACATCCTTCCTGCATCAACACGCAACCGAGCCCAATATCGGATGCATCACAATACACGTCGAAGGGCTTGGTTGTATCCGGTTGAGCTAAGATCGGGGCTGTTGTGAGATGCTTCACTAATGCTTGGAACACCCCTTCACATGCCGTGTTCCAAACATATTTTGTTCCCTTCTTTAGCAATTCTGTCATCGGCTTAGCAAGCTTGGAGAAGCTTGGAATGAATCTCTGATAGTATCCTGCTAAGTCGAGGAAGCTTCTGACTTCATGGACTGAAGTGGGAGCTTTCCATTTCAGCACTTGCTCGATTTTGCTTGGGTCAACCGCAATGCCTTCCGCTGAGATGATATGCCCCCAAAATGGTACTTGGCTGATCTAAAACTCACATTTGCTGAACTTGGCATATAGCTTATGGTCTCTTAGATGTTGAAGAACGATCCTCAAGTGTTTGGCGTGTTCTGCTTCTGTCTTGGAGTAAACCAAGATATCATAAATGAACACCACCACTAACTTGTCCAGCTCCGGCATGAACACCAAGTTCATGAGATACATGAAATGTGGCGGAGCATTGGTGAGACTAAAATACATAATGAGATATTCATATAAGCCATATCTCATCGAGAAGGCCGTCTTCGAGATATCCTCCGCTCGGATTTTTATTTGATGATACCCGGAGCGAAGGTCCATCTTTGAGAACACACTTGCACCCACAAGCTGATCAAACATGATGTCAATGCGGGGCAGTGGGTATTTGTTCTTGATGGTGACGGCGTTGAGCGGCCGGTAGTCCACACACAGCCTCAAGGTTCCATCCTTCTTTATGAACAGCGATGAGCATCCCCAAGGCAAGGAACTCGACCTAATGAAACCTTTGCTCAACAGATCACTGAGCTGTTCTTTTAGTTCAGCCAGCTCGTTTGGAGCCATTTTGTATGGTCTCCGTGATATTGGCGTAGTTCCGGGTGCAAGCTCAATCTTGAACTCGACATCCCGCTCACGTGGCATGCCCGGAAGATCATCCGGAAACACATCGGGGTACTTCCGGACTACGGGGATGTCCTCTAACTTGAGAGCTTCAACATTATTAATTTCTGAAACTTCCCGGACTAGATTGTCTAGCACCATGGAATGCAGACGGTGGAATGGAGAATTCAAATGAACCGTCCATGTCCGAGTGTCCAGGACCGCGCCATGGTAGCGTAACCATGACATCCCTAAGATTGCATCAATCTTTTGTCCCGTAAGGATTATCAAGGTGGTGGGATATATCTTCCCACCTAAGCACAATGGTGCTTTTGGAATCATCATATTTGTTGAAATCTTCCCTCCCGGTGAGCAGATCATATATGTGCAGTCGGTTGGGAAGACTTGCATTTGATTCTTAGCCACATAAGATGAACTTATAAAACTGTGGGTTGCACCAGAATCGAATAAAATGATGATTGCTTGGTCGTTGAGAGTGAACGTACCTGCCAACACGTTGTCTCCCTCTAGGGCGTCCTCATTGTCGAGGTTGCGAACGCCCCCGGTTTGCTGACCAACCTTCTTGACCGGAGGTCGCCCTCGAGCACTGCCCTGGAACTGGGCTTGCCCGCTGCTCTGCTGCCCCTGGGGACAGTCCTTCGAGAAATGGCCCGCCTAGCCACACGTAAAGCATGTGTAACGAGGCGGTCCTCCGCTGATCGGCGGACGGAAACCCGGGGCGCGTTGTGGCGGTGGGAACGCTCGAGGTACCATCTGCTGCTGCTGTTGTTGTTGCGGTTGCGGTGGTGGCATCGGCAGTCGGAACGGGGATGGCTGAAAAGAACGACCCCCGAACTGCTGAGGCCGCACCGGTGGATGCCACTGCTGACTGGATGGTGTCTGATACACCATACGGTATTTCTAGGGAGCTCCACCCCCACTGCTGGGTGGAGTGCTGCGCTTCCGCTGCTCAGCCGCCAATTCCCGCTGAGCGTCTTCTTGCATGATCGCGGCATTAACGAGGTCGTTGAAGGTGCCGCGATTGCATTGGACGAGATGCGTCTTCATCTCGGGGTGTAACCCCCGATAGAAGTGCCCCCGTTTCTTCTCCTCGGTGGAGACGTAATCCGACGCATATTGCACTAGATGGTTGAAGGCACGGGAGTAGTCGTGGGCACTCCTCCCGCCTTGCTTCAGCTCCGAGAACTCTTGGAACTTCCACTTCATTATCCCAGGAGGGATATGGTAGGCGCGGAACGCCTCCCGGAATTCTTCCCACTCGACAGCATGGCCAGCCGGAAGTGAGGCGACATAATTCGCCCATCACGCACCAGCGGCACCGTGAAGCTGCTGCGCCGCGAACAGAGTCTTTTGCCGCTCCGTACATTGGAGCTGCCCGAACTTGGACTCAATTGTCCGCAGCTAGTTGTCGGCCTCCAGTGGTTCTGCTGCTTTTGTGAACACCGGAAGGTGCGTACTCATGAAATCCGAGTACGTCACATCACGCGGCTCACGAGGCCCCCTATCTTGACGCCCTTCCCTCCCCCCGCCTGGGACGTATTCTGCACGATCGTGCGGAGCAGGTCCCACCAGTGCCACAATCACATCCGCTAGCGTAAGCGGAGGCGGCGGTGGTGGTTGTTGCTGCGGGATGTTGTCGTAGGCAGGTGGCTGGGAGTCATCACCCCCCTGCTGGCTAGAGCCACCAATCTCATGCGTGGTCCGAGTGCGAACCATCTGCAACCATACGACAATAAACATCAGTCCTGCAACATACCTCATGCAGTCCAATAAAATAGGCGTAAAACATAATGACAGTAAAACATGTGATGCATCTCGTATAAAGATAATGTAATAACTTTGCACAAGCTACACCATTATCAGACCAAATACAAGCTAGTTAAGTTCAATTTGATGGACTCCCTCTTTGGAAGTTCATCTCAACTAGGTTTGGTCACTACGAGACGTTAATATCGCTTTGCCATCACGTATACTACCCTTTTTTCTTCAATACGACACAAACATGGTCTCTAGCAAAAGAAACTTGTGTAAGACATATACTCAAATCTTTAACTAGTTGAAGATAACCATTCATGAGTATGTTCTACCCCCATTGGAAGTACATAAACCCCCTAGGGTACAATAATCTCTCAAATGAGTTCAACTGTGATCCCTCTGTCAGAATGACCAGTTTCTACATATCCCAGATTTTGATCTGGTTCTGGGCACTTTCCTGATTCAAGCTGAATACCAAAGTTAAAGTTAACTTCAGTATCTTTCCAACGAGTACTTATTTGCCCTTAGATCAGCTCTGGTTTAAAAGTTATGGTAATTCAAATTCAACAGAATTTCTGGAAGAATTTCAACAGCACCTCCTTTGGGAAGTTGTTGTTTCCAACTCTATTTTTCCACTGAATTCCGTGCTGAAATTTCAGAACATTGAATTACAAATATGTAACACATCTCCTACCTTTTCTAAAGCTATATGATATGGAAAATTTAGATTTTTCTACTGTAAGTTATGCTTGAAAAACAGAACAGTCTAGAGGGTGTTTTTGACTCTGTCCTGGTTCTGGACAGTTCACAATCCTCTGGAACTTCAGCCAGATTAAGGTATGATTCAGCTCTGGGAGTCTACAACAAAGTCGTAGAGCACTTAAACACCTTTGCAGAACTATTTCCCACACCTCCATTGGCTAAGTAATATGTGAGTTATGTCTTGTCACAGTTCAGCAAACTTGCTGCCCAAAACAGAGCACTCTGTTTTTTAATCCCTTTGAACTATACTGATCAACTACCGGCATATACGTCTCAATTGTGGCACTAAACGGTCTCTCGCACATGTATACTACACGGGATACACACGTGGTTAGTACCTGCAGAAGAAAACCCAATAATGATGCACTCAAAGGTTATTTTCCATTTCAGCCAGGGCCATATTTGAAAGTAAATATAAACGCCGTATCATTGCCATGCGGCCATCCTCGAGTTAAGGCACGTCTCAAGATACGTGATCGTGTTTCAACACCACACGACGGGGAACCCGAGTAGAGCGCGAATGGGTCGTCACGGTTGGGAATTTTATCACCCCAACAGATACCACCTACTGCACTGCAGGGCACGCCGATGGCAAGTGCTGTGTATGTCCTCCTGGACTATTTCCAGATGAACACACTATCGCGTTACTGACTACACGATGGGGTCTCCACTTACTTGCCTAATGCACGCTAGGGATCAGCGTTTCATATGAACTCAGAAACATGAAAAGTCCAAGAGCTTCATTTTGACGTCTCACACCAAGCTGTGAGACCTATCCCTGAACCACGTTCCTCGTCAGGAGAGCTAACGAATATTGAACCGCTTTCGGTGGCATTCCTTACCATTCTTACCAGAACGTAGGTGTGTCGTTACATAATTTAAAATTCAGAATTATAACACACATGTTAGTCTTGCCACTTTAAGTAACTAAGCTAATATAGTCCTTACTTGGGCAAACTACCGAATCCTCACCGTAAACCTAAGTTTTCCCGTAATACAATCCTTAATTAATGTGCTATCCCCAATGTCGCTCTGATACCAGCCTGTGACGGACCGGAATCCGCTCATCCAGGATCGCGGAGGGTGGTGCCGCACGATGTGACACCCGACAACACACATCGTAAGGGTACATTGTATTACATTAAAAACCAACCAAAATGTACAAAGTAGTACACTACTCAGTTACAAACTAGTGTTTATATTACACAACGGAAATTAAATTTGTACCACTCACGCCCGCCTATCTAGCAAAAGTCGGTTGCCCAGCCTATGGCAACCCACACTAGCTGCACTCCTCAGCTCAACACGGCGTGTACGGCTCCCACTCAGCCGTGGTCCCCGACGGAGGGTAACTGTCGAAGTGTGTGGTCGACACTTCCCCCGGACCTGCTCTGGGCAGCCCGCGGAGGTTCTTTTTCGGAGGGGCTAGTCGCTTGCGGAGACTTTAAGCGTAGGGATGAGTTAGGGAGGAGCTTGACACGGCGAGTTTTACGTTGTTCGGGCCGCCGGAGCGTAAGACCCTACGTCCACGGTGAGCTGAGGTGCTCGCTGTATTGCTTGTTGCTCAGAACCGGAGTCCTGAGCTTGAGGATGAGTTATGCCTAGCGTGTGAGTTGCTGGAGTGCGAACCCTTGCTAACGTCGCCTACCCGAGCCTTTTATAGTCCAAGGATCGTGTGGCTTACAATGGGGGCCCGGGACCCGACAGGTGGTCCCGGGGTGATTGCCTGCCGACTATTGTATCCGCAGTTATGTCGGTAGTTGTCTCTGGCGAAGGCTTCTGAGTCTTCGTCTTGCCGCCCCGCCCATGCCGCATGCTAGTCGTAGTGGTTGATGACGTCGGGGGCGGCAGGGGATGTCTTGTCGCTGTGTTTATTGGCTGGCAAGCTCTGACACGGTGCGCCAGTCTGTGATATGACTGGGCGCAACGGCATCTGACAGAGGCGTGCTCCGCGTCTTCGCGTCTTGGGAAGGTGCGGGTCTTGAATGCTTTGTACGGTAAAGGCATGTCGCGCCTTTACTCCTGCTGCCTACCGTGCTGGGCGGCAGCACTGCTCTGTTGGCCACGTGTCGGACCCGGAGCTCTCCTTTGAGGAGAGGGGTGGCTCCGGCTCCGCTGGAGACTTGGAGCCTTCGGAGCTCACCCCCGCGGAGGGGGCGAGGTCCGGTCTTCCGGGCCACGTGGCAGGCTCAGAGCTATCCTTTGAGGAGAGGAGAGCCCCGACCCTACCGGACACGTGGCGCCTTCGGAGCTCGCCCTTGCGGAGGGGGTGAGGTCCGGCCTCCTGGGCCACGTGGCAGGCCTGGAGCTATCCTCCGTGGGAAGGGGAGCTCCGGCCCCGCTGGACATGTGGCGCCTTCAAACCTTGCCCTTGCAGAGGGAGCGAGGTCCTTAGGAAGTTTTACGCTGTGCGCGGGGGTACCCGGTATTGAGGGTACCGACAGTGGCCCCCGGGCTCACCTCGGGGGAGGTAACAAGCCCGAGGTGGGGCCTTCTCCTACCCGCGCACTTTCTTGTATTGAGTACTCCCTGTGCTGGCAAGGTCTTGACGGCTTAGGAGTTCAGCCTCTAAGGAGAGGGTGAAACCTGGCATCGGAGCTCTGCCCTTGTGAAAGGGGGAGGTCCGGCCTCGAAGCTCGCCTATGAGAAGAGGGGTGATTCGGGAAGTCATCGGAGCTCAGGCCCACGAAGGGCGTGAGGTCCAACATCAGGGCTCACCTCTGAAAGGAGGGCGAGGGCTGGCATCGGAGCTCGGACCAGCGGTGGGGGCGGAGGTCCGGAAGTCATCGGAGCTCAGGCCCACGAAGGGCGTGAGGTCCGGCATCAGGGCTCGCCTCTGAAAGGAGGGCGAGGGCTGGCATCGGAGCTCGGCCCAGCTGCAGGGGCGGAGGTCCGGAAGTCATTGGAGCTCAGGCCAGCGAAGGGCGTGAGGTCCGACATCAG
Organism: Neostapfia colusana; assembly: GCA_030760725.1. NCBI lineage: Eukaryota > Viridiplantae > Streptophyta > Magnoliopsida > Poales > Poaceae > Neostapfia > Neostapfia colusana. The sequence goes on along the minus strand of JASWHV010000017.1, from coordinate 15,853,768 downwards.
CGCTCGCCTCTGAAAGGAGGGCGAGGGCTGGCCTCGGAGCTCGGCCCAGCTGTGGGGGTGAAGTACGGTACTGCTCAGAAGTCCTCATTTTCCCGTCCCTTAGTCTCATTTGGCTTACTGTCTCGGGCCAGAATACGGGGCTTGGGTAATCCAGTGCACTTGGTCCTTGAGGTCTGGCCCCCAACCCCCATCAGGGTGCAACCGTCCGGAACTCTGGTACTCATACCGTAGCGCTGGGGGCAGAGTGCGCATGCTTTGGGTGCAGGACTGGGCAAAGCAAGGCTCCTGACCCCCTGGTCTAGCTTATGTCTTTTCTCGAAGGAGACCAACTGGCGGTACAGCACCCTTACAGGGGGAGGTCCGAAAGGCCCCCGGGCCTCTGGCAGGTACCCCAAGCACTACCGCCTTCGGCAGGATGGCAGATATCGACTATGCATGAGCGCAGGAAAGAGGAACCGAGTGTACAATGGATGTACACTGTCTAGAGCGTGGGAAGGTGATCATATAAATTAATGCGTAATTTAAATAAACACCTAAGTAAGCATGGTGAACTTACTGGGGTAGCGTCGGAGCGCCATGTCATCACGCAGAGCGGGTCATGCGTGGCTTCGTCGTATGCTCGGACACGGGGGGACCCCCATGGCGATCTCAGGGGGAAGCATGGCTTCGGCCCCGCACACCATGTAGAAGGGTAGTTCCCGTGACCCGGCCCTGGGAAGTCCGGCTGAACCTCGACATAGAGGAGCCGGTATCCCCCGACGGCTTTGGGTGCGCGTCTGCACCGGTTGTGTGGCTCTGCTTGGCGTGGACCTGGCACGCATTGCATCTCCTAACCGGTTTGACGGCGTCCAGGTGGCTCTCGGTCAGTAGGAGCCATGCCGGATGGCTTAACCGACCAGCGTGCGGGACAATGAGCGTTCCCAGCACTCGCCTCTGTGGACTATTGCGAGCTAGTCACAGCCTTCCTCCTGGGTTATGCACAGCAATAGGATGTCGTGGCGCCACGCCAGTAAAGATACCAGTGCGCAACACTTAGCCATCCGCACAATCCGTTCAGCAAATGCACGTTCATCAGGAAGGATGTCCTTCAAGGAGTCCCGGACCTCCGTGGTCCATGCATCGGGACTACTTGAGCTTCTGGATCTTGAGCGCTGGGTTGCACGGAGTCCCCAGTGACGCTTACAATCCTTTGGCGGCGTCCATGGCTGCAGGGCCGTCGGGACCGCCAGCTTCGAGGTGCTGGTCAAGCCCCCTTCGCCCGGCTCGGCGGGCCGGGCTATGGGCCGCAGCAACGTCCTCTCGAAGACTCCTTCGAGCACAGGGGCTCCGGTGGAGGCCTTCGTTGAGAGGTCGTCAGCTGCGGCCTTGCCAGCGCGCGGTACATGGCGCAGGTCCAAGGCGAGGAAGTCTTTCTCCAACATCCGCACGTGGAGTAGATAAGCAGCTAGTTGTGGGTCATTGCAGGGGCATTCACCCTTAACTTGCTTGATAACTAGCTAGGAGTCGCCCTGCACCAACAACTGGTGAGCGCCTAGAGACAGGACTGTCTTTTAGGCCAAAGATGAGTGCTTCATACTCTGCCAAGTTGTTGGTTGCCTTGGAATAGAGACGCACCATGTACCCAGACTGCTCCCCCGATGGCATGAGAAGCAGTACGCCGGCATCGGCCCCCTGCTTTCGTGAGGAGCCGTCGAAAAGAGCGTCCAGTGAGGCCCGGTGAAGACCGGAGCTCGGTGCTTTGGTTCACCGTCTTCGTGGCCCCCTGGGTCAACCTTTGTTGGCGTCCATTCATCCACGAAGTCAGCCAGTGCTTGGCTCTTGACTGTCTAACGTGGTCGGGAGCTCAGCTTGAACTCCGCCGTCTTCGAGCTGTCTTCCGGCTTCGGAAGCTGGCAGTGAGTGCCAATGACGCCCGTCTTCTTCTCCGGCGCACTTATCCGCCAGGCTGAAGAGCCGCGAGATGTCTTGCACCTCCCTGGTGGCCAACTTCTCGAGCATCTTTTTGTCCCTCACACCTTGTCGGAATGTGACCACTGCTGATGCATTCTGGATGTGGGGGATGGTGTTGCGTACCTGGGAGAACCGTTGGATGAAGGAGCGCAGTGATTCCCCAGGTTGTTGTTTGATGGCGTGGAGGTCAATCCCCGTGCCTAGACGGGTGTAGGAACTGCCGAAGTTGGCAATGAACTGCCGGCAGAGCTCTCCCCAGGAAGTTATGGAACCTTGGGGGAGGTTCATAAGCCAAGACCGGGCTGGGCCGGTCAAGGCGACAGGGAAGTAGTTGGCCATGATGGCCTCATCCCCTCCTGCGACAAGTACGGCGGTGGAGTAGATCTGGAGGAACTCCGCCGGGTTGACGCTGCCGTCGTACTTCTCAGGCAGGTGCGGCCAAAACTTGCGCGGCCACCTCGCGAAGCGGAGGTGGGGCGCCAGGGCCACACATCCTGCCCCTGTTGCTGCAGGCGTTGGTGCCGCGAACGCTTGGTTCGCCGCTGGCACAGTGTACCCCGGTATGGGCAAGGCTGCGCCATAGACCGGGGGCGCCGTTTGCAGGACATATGGCTGTGGCATATGCTGCGTGGCGTATGCCTGGGGCAGAGTTCGCGTGGCGAAAGTCTGTGCCTCAGGCAGGGTTGAGGCAGTCGTCATGCTGACGCCGGCCTCTTGGCTGTGACGCCTTTCTCGTCGCCGCTCGAGGAACACTCGGGCGTCTTGGCCCAGGTGGCATCGTTCCAGCTCAGTCCTCAGGTCCGTCGACGGAAGCCTGGTGGAGCTGGAATCCGCCATCTGTCCGTCAACCGTCGGCGTGCGCGTCAGTGACACAGCCGGTTGGCCGGAGCGTCGTCCCCGCCGAAGTCAAGGGTTTGCGGCGGCGACGACGAGATGGTCTACTTCGCGAATCCACTGCTGGGTCGCTGAATGGGGCGCGTCCCCAGCAGGTGGATTGCGCAGTAGCGCTCTTGCTGCAGCCAGCGCACCCCCATGGGGAACGCTCAGCGCTGCAGAAGATCTCACGCTAGCTGGCGCCTGCATTGCCGGAGTCAGCTGTTGGCTTCCTGCTTGCACCGACACACTCCGTCCTGAGTATGTCGACACGTATTCCCCGCTAGTCACGGTCCGTCGTGAACGCGGGGGAGGAAAGCTTGCCGCTGAAGGAAGCCTCATCATCTTCATCGGCAAAAACTCGTCGCACAAGGGAAAAGCCCCCTACCTGGCATGCCAAATGTCGAAGTGTGTAGTCGACACTTCCCCCGGACCTGCTCTGGGCATCCCGCGGAGGTTCTTTTTCGGAGGGGCTATTCGCTTGCGGAGAGTTTAAGCGTAGGGACGAGTTAGGGAGGAGCTTGACACGGCGAGTTTTACGTGGTTCGGGCTGCCGGAGCGTAAAACCCTACGTCCACGGTGAGCTGAGGTGCTCGTTGTATTGCTTGTTGCTCAGAACCGGAGTCCTGAGCTTGAGGATGAGTTATGCCTAGCGTGTAGGGATGGCAACGGGTAAAAAACCCGTGGATATCACTCTGGGTTACCCGTACCCGCTGGATAAAATCCGTACCCGAACCCGTACCCGTTACCCACAGCGGGTATATAACATTATCCGTATCCGTTACCCGCGGATATTTTTTATCCGCGGGTATATCCGTTACCCAAAAACCTTTAATAAAAAAATACATTGCATATAGATTTATGGAACAGTTTAACACCGAGCACCCGAGCAAGGGAGTTGGAAAGAAAAGAAAACCAAACCCTAGAAGCTAGAACTATTATATAATGGTGTATTGGCCCACATGTCAGAATGGGTTCGGGTATACGGATATGGGTATGGATTTTTTTTACCCGATAAGAAATATCCGTTGGATTCAACCCGTTACCTGAACCCGTACCCGTGGATCTGAACTTATACCCGAATCCGTACCCATCGGGTCGGATATCCACGGTTAAACGGGTAATGGGCACCCGTTGCCATCCCTACTAGCGTGTGAGTTGCTGGAGTGCGAACCCTTGCTAATGTCGCCTACCCGAGCCTTTTATAGTCCAAGGCTCGTGTGGCTTACAAGGGGGGCCCGAGACCCGACAGGTGGTCCCGGGGTGATTGCCTGCCGACTATTGTATCCGCAGTTATGTCGGTAGTTGTGTTTGGCGAAGGCTTCTGAGTCTTCGTCTTGCCGCCCCGCCCATGCCGCATCTAGTCGTAGTGGTTGATGACGGCGGGGGCGGCAGGGGATGTCTTGCCGCTGTGTTTACTGGCTGGCAGGCTCTGACACGGCGCGCCAGTCTGTGATATGACTGGGCGCAACGGCACGTGACAGAGGCGTGCTCCGCGTCTTCGCGTCTTGGGAAGGCGCGGGTCTTGAATGCTTTGTACGGTAAAGGCATGGCGCGCCTTTACTCCTGCTGCCTACCGCGCCGGGCGGCAGCACTGCTCTGCTGGCCACGTGTCGGACCCGGAGCTCTCCTCTAAGGAGAGGGGGGCCCGGCTCCGCTGGACACGTGGAGCCTTCGGAGCTCACCCCCGCGGAGGGGGCGAGGTCCGGTCTTCCGGGCCACGTGGCAGGCTCAAAGCTATCCTTTGAGGAGAGGAGAACCCCGACCCTGCCGGACACGTGGCGCCTTCGGAGCTCGCCCTTGCGGAGGGGGTGAAGTCCGGCCTCCTAGGCCACGTGGCAGGCTCGAAGCTATCCTCCGTGGGGAGGGGAGCTCCGGCCCCGCTGGACACGTGGCGCCTTCAAACCTCGCCCCTGCAGAGGGAGCGAGGTCCTTAGGAAGTTTTACGCTTTGCGCAGGGGTACCCGATATTGAGGGTACCGATAGTAACCCTCGCCGGTGGACTCGTAACCCGAGTCCGTGGGTGGCTCCTCACCTGAAAAACACTTAAGCAGCAACTATGAGCATGATGGCTCAACAAGACTTAACCGACTCACCTAGGCATGAAACTCTACATGTAGTGTACAACGAACATGGGACGGTAGAATTACAGCAAACGGACACGCCTACAAGTGCATCTTTAGTTCATCTTTTAGCCCAAAGTTAACAGTTCATGAATCTGAAATTTAGTAAGAAGTATTTGGTGGCACACAAGTAGCAATAAAATTTATCATAACAACAATATTGAATCGTCACATTTCATATATTAGCCTACGTCACGACTCAGTTAACAAGCGGTACTCGTCACCGCGAGGGATGGCGAATCGACTCGATATACACCTGCAGGGATACCCGAAGAGCACGTCACGTGCGCCCAGCCGTGGAGCTGCACAACACGCTCACTCAATGTCGTACGGGACAACCTTTCACCCAACAGCCCAAACGTCAAACCGGTCGCACCGAAACGGACAGGAGGTTCCCTACACAGAGCATCTCTTTATACCCGTTAGCAGATTTCCACCTTGCTGCCCCCAACCTACACCTATAAATCGGTGTGCTATGCCTTGACGCCCGGAGGTTTAGGTTACATCGGTTTACCGGGGCCCATATATTCGATATGCCTTTGTTCAATACTTGCTCAGCAGGGCCGCACACGGATCGGTCCTTAATCGACACGGACAGGGATGCGCACACAAGACTTTCTCTTGCTGCGCCCTAGCCACTGCCTAGTCTCATTTTCATTACTAAAGTGATCTCACATCACTCGAACCAATCCCGTGTGTCCCAAGCCTAACTCACGAGTAGATTCCAACTACTCGGCTTGTACCGAAGTCCTATGAATGATTAAGCATAGCCTGTCTACTCGAGGACTTAGACACTACCCTCACTCTGATGGGAAACATCTGGTTATGCATTTGGGGGTTTCATCCACCCTACACCTAATGCACATATACATAGCTCATACTAAGTATGTAAACAAAGCAAAACTTTGTAAAACGGTTTAATGCAAACCGGGGCTTGCCTTGTTGCTGCTGGTCAATTGTTAGGGCTTCGTCTGGAAGAAGGAAGTCGAGCACTTCCGGAGTTTCCTCGCCTTCAGCGACTACACGTACACGATATATACTATATGTCAATTTAATGCAATGTTTAGAACTGAATAAGTAATTACCATAACTCTAGCTAGCCCTCCCCTTTGGTTCTGAAATCTTTATGGTGGCTTGGTACGGTCCTAACCAGACTCTTGACCAAGTTTCATTTGGAACAAAGTTCATTGGAGCCTTGTACAAATAAAAACCTATTTGGTTGATATTAGAGCTTCTAAGGAATTCTAGGGTTTTTCATGGCTCCAACCATTACTTTCTGGAAACTAGAATTTAAGATGGTTCTAATGGAATTGGTTTCATGTCATTTGAAGAATTCTAGAGGAACTTATGCCCTAAACAAGATTTGAGAAATCTGAAAAATGTTTATGTACATTTTTCTATTTTCTCAGGGCAGTTCACTTAATCACCCCATTAGGGGGACTAAATGAACTTGGATGGGTCTGAACATTTTACTGTGGCTCAAGGATTTTCCAACGAACCTCCCAGCCAAATTTCAGAACTTTTTATGAAGTAGTTTTCCAGATAAAATTCCTAACAGTTTAAAATTTAGGGAATTAATTATGGAAAACTATTAAGTTTCATGAGCTGAAATTGGTGTTGCTGGAAAGTTATCAAAAAGCTGAGTTCAGCAAAATTTGGTTCACTGAATTTGGAGCTTCCTAGCAAAAGTTCTATGCATTTGAAGTTTGATCTAAACTAGAAATTCCTAAAATGTTTAAACTCTGCGAGTGGGGCCCACTCTTTAAACCGGCCCACTGAGAACGTGGCCACACCGTGGCCCACGGGGTTTTACCCACGTTGACGCACCGGATCCCGGCCGCAAAGTGGATCCCCGCGCGATAACAGAGACTGACCAGTGGACCCTGCCCCCCCTTCGTCTACCACGCGACCTCCCGCGGCTTCCGCGGCGGCGCTTCGCGGGAGCTCTCGCCACCGGCCATCTCGCTGCACGACCTCTGACGGATTTCGCCGCCTGTGCTTAACTTGGCTCGGAGAACACGCTGGTGCCCTCACCGAAGCTCGGCGATGGTCGAAACTACGCCCCCGACGGTGACAGCGGCTATCCCTACTCCGGCGACGTCGCCCGAGCTACTCAGTGCCTTATTTTTGGAACAGTTTGCTCCTACAGCTCCGCTGTGGCATGCTGAACATGAAAATGAGCTCGGTTTGCCTTGGAAACGGCCGGAGCTATGTGCTCACCGTCGACCTAGGCCCGATATCGGTTGTGACCTGAAAAACTCGATAACTAGAGTCTATGCTCGACGGTTCTTTGTACTTTTTGATCCTGGATGGCCGTGGCAAGGTGTAGATCACGTGTGTAGCTCGGTATACCCGGTGATGAGGTAATACCCGCGAATTTTAGGATTTGGGATGGCTCGGTCTTAAGAACACCGAAACTTTCCCGGGGAAATTCTCCCACGACAGTGCATGAAACAATGAACGGTTTGGACTAGCAGGACCAGCACCTTAGGACGGTTATTTCTTGTGTTGATCATCGGGCACAAGGAGGCCTATGTCACCCGGACGTCGGCAACCAGAGGGAGGCGAACTCGAAGCGAGCTGCTGCGGTGGCGTGTGGCCGAACAGAGAATGCGTGAGGGGAGCAATGAAGCACGGCATGAGCACACGTTTTATCCCTTTGGTCAGTGATCTTTTGTCCCCCCCCCTCACCGAGCAGGAGCTGGCCTGGCTGAGGTGGTCGGGCGCCTACGCCGTGGCTGGCTGGCGCGCGCTCTCGGTCGAGAGAAAAATCAATCCGAAGACTTCAGTGTGAAGGCTACTAACAAGTGGGTCCCTCCCCTCTAATGCTTTTCTAATATTTCATCTCTGTTTTTGCTGAAAGTATCCCCATCTACTCACAATTGAATGTGAGACTTAACCTCCAAGTTATTGTTTGAATTTGATTTCCTAAATTTGAAATTGGTTTGGCTAAATTTGCTTCACATTTGAACTGAAATTCAAACTCAGTTTTGAATTAATGCAAATTTAGCTCCCGACAAGATGAAGTCCAATGGGGATGAAAATTGGTGGGCTAACTCAGAAAATTGTGCTGAGTTTGAATATGAAGCCAACTTTTGAATTCAAGTGATGAAAGGTGCTGCAATTTGAATTTACATTGAAATTGACCCCTTTTTCAAATGCCTCAAAAAGTATTGGATTCACATGAAATTTGGCCTGAGCCTTCCCAAGACTATTCAAGTTCTAGGGTGGGCTCAACCTTTCATGTTCATGTGTAGAAATCCCACTTTTTGGAAGTTAGAGCTTTCCCCTCTAATCACCTTTTTTGATGGTGGTTACTTGCTCTTCACAAGTGTTCATGAGATATCCATCACAAGAGCTGTGGTGTTGTGAGGTGATGAACAATTTTTGCAAGTCCCTTTCTTGGGCTTTTACATACCTCCCCCCTTAAAAGAATCTCGTCCCGAGATTACAAAAGAAGAGATAGCGATGTAATAGGAACTCACCCGTGCTGAGACGCCATGAACTCCGGGTAGTTTGAGCGAAGAAATTCCTCGCTCTCCCACGTGGCTTCTTCGGCGGTGTGGTTGCTACAGAGTATCTTGTAGAACCACAACGTTCGGCTACGTGTGGTCCGAGCTTTCTCATCAATAATTGCCACCGGATATTCATCATATGTCAAATCCGGTTGCAGCTCGCCGATGTCTTCAGTGGGAACAACGGCCGTATGCTTCAGACATTTTTGCAGTTGTGAAACATGGAAAACATCATGAACACTAGCAAGAGATGCCAGTAGCTATAGTCTGTACGCCGCTGGTCCACACTTCTGGGTGATAGCATAGGGTCCAATGAATCGGGGAGCGAGTTTCCGCTTCACACCGATTCGATGCACGCCCTTCATCGGAGATACACGGAGGTACACGTGCTCTCCGACGTCAAAGTGCAGCGGTCTACGCCTCTTATCAGCGTAGCTTTTCTGCCGGGATTGAGCGACCTTCAAGTTGGCTTGAATCATCCAAACGCGCTCTTCGGCGTCGTTCACCACATCAACACCGAATGTGACCCTTTCACCGGACTCGCACTAGTTTAATGGGGTGCGGCATTTGCGACCGTAGAGAGCTTCGTAGGGTGCCATCTTGATACTCACCTGATAGCCATTATTGTACAAGAATTCCGCCAACGGTATGTGATCATCCCAGTTCCTACTGTGGTGGATGGCACATGCTCTCAACATGTCTTCTAGTACTTGATTCACCCTCTCTGTTTGCCCATCTGTCTGAGGGTGATAGGCGGAGCTCTTAATCAGCTTAGTACCCAATGCAGCGTGCAACTGCTCCCAAAAACGAGACACGTATAACGCACCTCGATCTGAGACTATGGTCTTGGGTACCCCATATAAGCATAGAATTCTCGCTATGTACAGCTCCACGTACTTGCCGGCATTGTAATGTGTATGCATAGGAATGAAGTGAGCCGACTTGGTTAATCGGTCAACGATTACCCAAATGGAATCATGCTTGTTGGAAATCAGGGTAATCCCACAATGAAATCCATGCTCACATCTTCCCATTTCCATGCCGGAATTTTCAGGGGTTGCAGCAGCCCTAATTTTCTCATATGATCAGCTTTCACTCGTCTACACGTATCACACTCGAATACGTACTGCGCTACCTCCCGCTTCATCTGCGTCCACCAAAATTTCTTTTTCAAATCTTGGTACATTTTGTTGCTGCCCGGATGAATGGAGTATTTAGACAAGTGATCTTCATCAAGAATTTTCTTCCTCAGCTCCATGTTCCGGGGTACAACTATGCGGTCATTAAACCACAGTGCCCCCTCATCATCCTTCCGGAAATATTTGATTTCACCGTTGTCTATCCGTCTCCGGAGATGTGCCATACCCTTATCAACCTTCTGAGCTGCAACGATGTCCTCCCTAATGGTAAGGATGAGGGCAAGGTTGTAGAGCGATCCATAAGGAACCAAGTAAAAGCTCGGCTCTTCCTCCTCCACCGGTGTAATTGTGAGGTTATGGACATGTGATTTCCGACTCAGCGCGTCGGCAACCACATTCGCCTTGCCGGGGTGGTAATGAATCTCAATCTCATAGTCTTTGATTAGTTCTAACCACCTCCTTTGCCTCATATTCAGCTCCTTCTGGGTGAAAATATACTTCAGGCTCTTGTGGTCGGTGTAGAGATGCACCAAATTCCCCAGGAGATAGTGCCTCCACATTTTCAACACCAAAACCACAGCAGCAAGCTCAAGATCATGAGTTGGGTAATGCTGCTCATGGTTTCAAAGTTGGCGCGAGCCATACGCGACCACACGTCCTTCCTGCACCAACACGCAGCTAAGACCGGGGCTGTTGTGAGATGCTTCACTAATGCTTGGAACGCCCCTTCACATGTCGTGTTCCAAACATATTTTGTTTCCTTCTTCAACAATTCTGTCATCGGCTTAGCAAGCTTGGAGAAGCTTGGAATGAATCTCTGATAGTATCCTGCTAAGTCGAGGAAGCTTCTGACTTCATGGACTGAAGTGGGAGCTTTCCATTTCAGCACTTGCTCGATTTTGCTTGGGTCAACCGCAATGCCTTCCGCTGAGATGATATGCCCCAAAAATGGTACTTGGCTGATCTAAAACTCACATTTGCTGAACTTGGCATATAGCTTATGGTCTCTTAGATGTTGAAGAACGATCCTCAAGTGTTTGGCGTGTTCTGCTTCTGTCTTGGAGTAAACCAAGATATCATAAATGAACACCACCACGAACTTGTCCAGCTCCGGCATGAACACCAAGTTCATGAGATACATGAAATGTGGCGGAGCATTGGTGAGACTAAAATACATAATGAGATATTCATATAAGCCATATCTCATCGAGAAGGCCGTCTTCGAGATATCCTCCGCTCGGATTTTTATTTGATGATACCCGGAGCGAAGGTCCATCTTTGAGAACACACTTGCACCCACAAGCTGATCAAACATGATGTCAATGCGGGGCAGTGGGTATTTGTTCTTGATGGTGACGGCGTTGAGCGGCCGGTAGTCCACACACAGCCTCAAGGTTCCATCCTTCTTTATGAACAGCGATGAGCATCCCCAAGGCAAGGAACTCGACCTAATGAAACCTTTGCTCAACAGATCACTGAGCTGTTCTTTTAGTTCAGCCAGCTCGTTTGGAGCCATTTTGTATGGTCTCCGTGATATTGGCGTAGTTCCGGGTGCAAGCTCAATCTTGAACTCGACATCCCGCTCACGTGGCATGCCCGGAAGATCATCCGGAAACACATCGGGATACTTCCGGACTACGGGGATGTCCTCTAACTTGAGAGCTTCAGCATTATTAATTTCTGAAACTTCCCGGACTAGATTGTCTAGCACCATGGAATGCAGACGGTGGAATGGAGAATTCAAATGAACCGTCCATGTCCGAGTGTCCAGGACCGCGCCATGGTAGCGTAACCATGACATCCCTAAGATTGCATCAATCTTTTGTCCCGTAAGGATTATCAAGGTGGTGGGATATATCTTCCCACCTAAGCACAATGGTGCTTTTGGAATCATCATATTTGTTGAAATCTTCCCTCCCGGTGAGCAGATCATATATGTGCAGTCGGTTGGGAAGACTTGCATTTGATTCTTAGCCACATAAGATGAACTTATAAAACTGTGGGTTGCACCAGAATCGAATAAAATGATGATTGCTTGGTCGTTGAGAGTGAACGTACCCGCCAACACGTTGTCTCCCTCTAGGGCGTCCTCATTGTCGAGGTTGCGAACGCCCCCGGTTTGCTGACCAACCTTCTTGACCGGAGGTCGCCCTCGAGCACTGCCCTGGAACTGGGCTTGCCCGCTGCTCTGCTGCCCCTGGGGACAGTCCTTCGAGAAATGGCCCGTATGGCCACACGTAAAGCATGTGTAGTGAGGCGGTCCTCCGCTGATCGGCGGGCGGAAACCCGGGGCGCTTTGTGGCGGTGGGAACGCCCGAGGTACCATCTGCAGCTGCTGCTGTTGTTGCGGTCGCGGTGGTGGCACCGGCAGTCGGAACGGGGATGGCTGAAAAGAACGACCCCCGAACTGCTGAGGCAGCGCCGGTGGATGCCACTGCTGACTGGATGGTGTCCGATACACCATACGGTATTTCTGGGGAGCTCCACCCCCACTGCTGGGTGGAGTGCTGCGCTTCCGCTGCTCAGCCGCCAATTCCCGTTGAGCGTCTTCTTGCATGATCGCGGCATTAACAAGGTCGTTGAAGGTGCCACGATTGCATTGGACGAGATGCGTCTTCATCTCGGGGTGTAACCTCCGATAGAAGTGCTCCCGTTTCTTCTCCTCGATGGAGACGTAATCCGACGCATATTGCGCCAGATGGTTGAAGGCACGGGAGTAGTCGTGGGCACTCCTCCCGTCTTGCTTCAGCTCCAAAAACTCTTGGAACTTCCGCTTCATTATCCCAGGAGGGATATGTTAGGCGCGGAACACCTCTCGGAATTCTTCCCACTCGACAGCATGGCCAGCCAAACGTGAGGTGACATAATTCGCCCACCACTCACCAGCGGCACCGTGAAGCTATTGCACCACGAACAGAGTCTTTTGCCGCTCCGTACATTGGAGCAGCCCGAACTTGGACTCGATTGTCCGCAGCCAGTTGTTGGCCTCCAGTGGTTCTACTGCTTCTGTGAACACCGGAAGGTGCACACTCATGAAATCCGAGTACGTCACATCACGGGGCTCACGAGGCCCCCTATCTTGACGCCCCCCCCCCCGCCTGGGACGTATTCTGTAAGATCGTTCGGAGAAGGTCGGTCTGCTCCTCACGACCACCCACCAGTGCCGCAATCACATCCGCTAGCGTAAGCGGAGGCGGTGGTGGTGGTTGTTGCTGCGGGGTGCTGTCGTAGGCAGGTGGCTGGGAGTCATCACCCCCCTGCTGGCTAGATCCACCAATCTCATGCGTGGTCCGAGTGCGAACCATCTGCAACCATACGACAATAAACATCAGTCCCGTAACATACCTCATGCAGTCCAATAAAATAGGCGTAAAACATAATGACAGTAAAACATGCGATGCATCTCGTATACAAATAATGTAATAACTTTGCACAAGCTACACCATTACCAGACCAAATACAAGCTAGTTAAATCCAATTTGATGGACTCCCTCTTTGGAAGTTCATCTCAACTAGGTTTGGTCACTACGAGACGTTAATATCGCTTTGCCATCACGTATACTACCCTTTTTTCTTCAATACGACACAAACATGGTCTCTAGCAAAAGAAACTTGAGTAAGATATATACTCAACTCTTTCACTAGTTGAAGATAACCACTCATGAGTATGTTCTACCCCATTGGAAGTATTTAAACCCCCTAGGGTACAATAATCTCTCAAATGAGTTCAACTGTCATCCCTGTGTCAGAATGACCAGTTTCTACATATCCCAGATTTTGATTTGGTTCTTGGCAGTTTCCTGATTCAAGCTGCATACCAAAGTTAAAGTTAACTTCAGTATCTTTCCAACGAGTACTTATTTTCCTTCAGATCAGCTCTGGTTTAAAAGTTATGGTAATTCAAAGTCAACAGAATTTCTTGAAGAATTTCAACAGCACCTCCTTTGGGAAGTTGCTGTTTCCAACTCTGTGTTTTCCACTGAATTCCGTGCTGAAATTTCAGAACTTTGACTTACAAAGATGTAACACATCTCCTACCCTTTCTAAAGCTGTATGATATGGAAATTTTAGATTTTTCTACTGTAAGTTATGCTTGAAAAACAGAACAGTCCAGAAGGTGTTTTTGACTCTGTCCTGGTTCTGGACAGTTCACAATCCTCTGGAATTTCGGCAAGCTTAAGGTGTGATTCAGCTCTGGTACAACAAAGATGTACAGCACTTAAACACCTTTCCAGAACTATTTCCCACACCTACATTGGATAAGTAATCTGTGAGTTATGCCTTGTCACAGTTCAGCAAACTTGATGCCCAAAACAGAGCACTCTGTTTTTTAATCCCTTTGAACTATACTGATCAACTATGACCTTTTTATACCCAACTTGGGTCTTAGATGTTGAAACTTGGTGATTTCAATTCCTTGTTATCATTATCTTTCATGCACATTCCTATGATATGTCGGTACTACGTCCCTCACAAAAAGAAAATCCCAACCAGATTATACCGGCATATACGTCTCAATTTTGGCACTAAACGGTCTCTCGCACACGTATACTACACGGGATACATACGTGGTTAGTACCTGCAGAAGAACACCCAATAATGATGCACTCAAAGGTTATTTTTCATTTCAGGCAGGGCCATATTTGAAAGTAAATACAAACGCCCGTATCATTGCCATACGGCCGTCCTTGAGTTAAGCCACGTCTCAAGATACGTGATCGTGTTTCAACACCACACGACGGGGAACCCGAGTAGAGCGTGAACGGGTCGTCACGGTTGGGAATTTTATCACTCCAACAGATACCACCTACTGCCCTGCAGGGCACGCCGATGGCAAGCGCTGCGTATGTTCTCCTAGGCTATTTCTAGATGAACACACTATCGCATTACTGACCACACGATGGGGTCTCCACTTACTTGTCTAATGCACGCTAGGGATCAGCGTTTCATATGAACTCAGGAACATGAAGAGTCCAAGAGCTTCATATTGACGTCTCACACCAAGCTGTGAGACCTATCTCTGAACCACGTTCCTCGTCAGGGAAGCTAACCGAAATTGAACCGCTTTCGGTGGCGTTCCTTACCATTCTTACCAGGGCGTAGGTGCGTCGTTACATAATTTAAAATTCAGAATTATAACACATATGTTAGTCTTGCCACTTTAAGTAAATATGCTAATATAGTCCTTACTTGGGCAAACTACGGAATCCTCACCGTAAACCTAAGTTTTCCCGTAATACAGTCCTTAATTAATGTGCTATCCCCAATGCCGCTCTAATAACCAGCCTGTGGCGAACCGGAATCCGCTCATCCAGGATCGCAGAGGGTGGTGCCGCACGATGCGACATCCGACAGCACACATCATAAGGGTACATTGTACTACATTGAAAACCAACTGAAATGTACAAAGTAATACACTACTCAGTTACAAACTAGTGTTTATATTACACAGCGGAAATTAAATTTGTACAACTCACGCCGGCCTATCTAGCAAAAGTCGGTTGCCCATCCCTAGGGCAACCCAAACTAGCTGCACTCCTCAGCTCAGCGCGGCGTGTATGGCTCCCACTCATTCGTGGTCTCGGACGGAGAGTAACACTCGCCGGTGGACTCGTAACCCGAGTCTGTGGGTGGCTCCTCACCTGAAAAACATTTAAGCAGCAACTATGAGCACGATGGCTCAACAAGACTTAACCGACTCACTTAGGCATGAAACTCTACATGTAGTGTACAACGAACATGGGACGGTAGAATTGCAGTAAACAGACACGCCTACAAGTTCATCCTTAGTTCATCTTTTAGCCCCAAGTTAACAGTTCATGAATCTGAAATTTAGTAAGCAGTATTTGGTGGCACACAAGTAGCAATAAAATTTTATCATAACAACAGTATTGAATTGTCACATTTCATATATTAGCCTACGTCATGACTCAGTGAACAAGCGGTACTTGTCACCGCGAGAAATGGTGAATCGACTCGATATACACCTGCAGCGATACCCAAAGAGCACGTCATGTACGCCCACCCGTGGAGCTGCACAACACGCTCACTCGATGTCGTACGGGGCAACCTTTCACCCAACAGCCCAAACGTCAAACCGGTCGCACCGAAACGGACAGGAGGTTCCCTGCACGGAGCATCTCACTATGCCCGTTAGCAGATTTCCACCTTGCTGCCCTCAACCTACACCTATAAATCGGTGTGCTATGCCTCGACGCCCGGAGGTTTAGGTTACATCGGTTTACCGGGGCCCATATATCCGATATGCCTTCATTCAATACTTGCTCAGCAGGGCCGCACACGGATCGGTCCTCAATCGACACGGACAGGGCTGTGCACACAAGACTTCCTCTTGTTGTGCCCTAGCCCCTGCCTAGTCTCATTGTCATTACTAAAGTGATCTCACATCACTCGAACCAATCCCGTGTGTCCCAAGCCTAACTCGCGAGTAGATTCCAACTACTCGGCTTGTACCGAAGTCCTATGAATGATTAAGCATAGCCTATCTACTCGAGGACTTAGACATTACCCCCACTCTGATGGGAAACATCTGGTTATGCATTTGGGGGTTTCATCCACCCTACACCTAATGCACATATACATACCTCATACTAAGTATTTAAACAAAGCAAAACTTTGTAAAACGGTTTAATGCAAACCGGGGATTGCCTTGTTGCTGCTAGTCAGTTGTTAGGGCTTCGTCCGAAAGTCCAAGAGCTTCATATTAACGTCTCACACCAAGCTGTGAGACCTATCCCTAAACCACGTTCCTCATCAGGGGAGCTAACCGAAATTGAACCGCTTTCGGTGGCGTTCCTTACCATTCTTATCAGAGCATAGGTGTGTCGTTACATAATTTAAAATTCAGAATTATAACACATATGTTAGTCTTGCCACTTTAAGTAACTATGCTAATATAGTCCTTACTTGGGCAAACTATCGAATCCTCACCGTAAACCTAAGTTTTCCCGTAATACAGTCTTTAATTAATGTGCTATCCCCAATGTCGCTCTGATACCAGCCTGTGGCGGACCGGAATCCGCTCATCCAGGATCGCAGAGGGTGGTGCCGTACGCTGCGACACCCAACAGCACACATCATAAGGGTACATTGTATTACATTGAAAACCAACTGAAATGTACAAAGTAATACACTACTCAGTTACAAACTAGTGTTTATATTACACAGCGGAAATTAAATTTGTACAACTCACGCCGGCCTATCTAGCAAAAGTCGGTTGCCCATCCCTAGGGCAACCCAAACTAGCTGCACTCCTCAGCTCAGCGCGGCGTGTATGGCTCCCACTCAGTCGTGGTCCCGGACGGAGAGTAACCCTCGCCGGTGGACTCGTAACCCGAGTCTGTGGGTGGCTCCTCACCTGAAAAACATTTAAGCAGCAACTATGAGCACGATGGCTCAACAAGACTTAACCGACTCACTTAGGCATGAAACTCTACATGTAGTGTACAACGAACATGGGACGGTAGAATTGCAGTAAACAGACACGCCTACAAGTTCATCCTTAGTTCATCTTTTAGCCCCAAGTTAATAGTTCATGAATCTGAAATTTAGTAAGCAGTATTTGGTGGCACACAAGTAGCAATAAAATTTTATCATAACAGCAGTATTGAATCGTCACATTTCATATATTAGCCTACGTCATGACTCAGTGAACAAGCGGTACTTGTCACCGCGAGAAACGGTGAATCGACTCGATATACACCTGCAGCGATACCCAAAGATCACGTCATGTACGCCCACCCGTGGAGCTGCACAGCACGCTCACTCGATGTCGTACGGGGCAACCTTTCACCGAACAGCCCAAACGTCAAACCGGTCGCACCGAAACAGACAGGAGGTTCCCTGCACGGAGCATCTCACTATGCCCGTTAGCAGATTTCCACCTTGCTGCCCTCAACCTACACCTATAAATCGGTGTGCTATGCCTCGACGCCCGGAGGTTTAGGTTACATCGGTTTACCGGGGCCCATATATCCGATATGCCTTCGTTCAATACTTGCTCAGCAGGGCCGCACACGGATCGGTCCTCAATCGACACGGACAGGGCTGCGCACACAAGACTTCCTCTTGCTGCGCCCTAGCCCCTGCCTAGTCTCATTTTCATTACTAAAATGATCTCACATCACTCGAACCAATCCCGTGTGTCCCAAGCCTAACTCGCGAGTAGATTCCAATTACTCGGCTTGTACCGAAGTCCTATGAATGATTAAGCATAGCCTATCTACTCGAGGACTTAGACATTACCCCCACTCTGATGAGAAACATCTGGTTATGCATTTGGGGGTTTCATCCACCCTACACCTAATGCACATATACATACCTCATACTAAGTATTTAAACAAAGCAAAACTTTGTAAAACGGTTTAATGCAAACCGGGGATTGCCTTGTTGCTGCTGGTCAGTTGTTAGGGCTTCGTCCGAAAGTCCAAGAGCTTCATATTAACGTCTCACACCAAGCTGTGAGACCTATCCCTAAACCACGTTCCTCATCAGGGGAGCTAACCGAAATTGAACCGCTTTCGGTGGCGTTCCTTACCATTCTTATCAGAGCATAGGTGTGTCGTTACATAATTTAAAATTTAGAATTATAACACATATGTTAGTCTTGCCACATTAAGTAACTATGCTAATATAGTCCTTACTTGGGCAAACTACCGAATCCTCACCGTAATCCTAAGTTTTCCCGTAATACAGTCTTTAATTAATGTGCTATCCCCAATGCCGCTCTGATACTAGCCTGTGGCGGACCGGAATCCGCTCATCCAGGATCGCAGAGGGTGGTGCCGCACGCTGCGACACCCGACAGCACACATCATAAGGGTACATTGTATTACATTGAAAACCAACTGAAATGTACAAAGTAATACACTACTCAGTTACAAACTAGTGTTTATATTACACAGCGCAAATTAAATTTGTACAACTCACGCCGGCCTATCTAGCAAAAGTCGGTTGCCCAGCCCTAGGGCAACCCACACTAGCTGCACTCCTCAGCTCAACGCGGTGTGTACGGCTCCCACTCAGCCGTGGTCCCCGACGGAGGGTATCCCTCGCCGGTGGACTCGTAACCCGAGTCCGTTGGTGACTCCTCACCTGAAAAACACTTAAGCAGCAACAATGAGCACGATGGCTCAACAAGACTTAACCGACTCACCTAGGCATGAAACTCTACTTGTAGTGTACAACGAACATGGGACGGTAGAATTGCAGCAAACGGACACGCCTACAAGTTCATCCTTAGTTCATATTTTAGCCCCAAGTTAACAGTTCATGAATCTGAAATTTAGTAAGCAGTATTTGGTGGCACACAAGTAGCAATAAAATTTATCATAACAATAATATTGAATCATCACATTTCAAATATTAGCCTACGTCACGACTCAGTTAACAAGCGGTACTCGTCACCGCGAGGGATGGCGAATCGACTCGATATACACCTGCAGGGATACCCGAAGAGCACGTCACGTACGCCCACCCGTGGAGCTGCACAACACGCTCACTCAATGTCGTACGGGACAACCTTTCACCCAACAGCCCAAACGTCGAACCGGTCGCACCGAAACGTCAGGAGGTTCCCTACACGGAGCATCTCTCTATGCCCGTTAGCAGATTTCCACCTTGCTGCCCTCAACCTACACCTATAAATCGGTGTGCTATGCCTTGACGCCCGGAGGTTTAGGTTACATCGGTTTACCGGGTCCCATATATCCGATATGCCTTCGTTCAATACTTGCTCAGCAGGGCCGCACACGGATCGGTCCTCAATCGACACGGACAGGGTTGCGAACATAAAACTTCCTCTTGCTGCGCCCTAGCCCCTGCCTAGTCTCATTTTCATTACTAAAGTGATCTCTCATCACTCGAACCAATGCCGTGTGTCCCAAGCCTAACTCGCGAGTAGATTCCAACTACTCGGCTTGTACCGAAGTCCTATGAATGATTAAGCATAGCCTGTCTACTCGAGGACTTAGACACTACCCTCACTCTGATGGGAAACATCTGGTTATGCATTTGGGGGTTTCATCCACCCTACACCTAATGAACATATACATACCTCGTACTAAGTATGTAAACAAAGCAAAACTTTGTAAAACGGTTTAATGCAAACCGGGGCTTGCCTTGTTGCTGCTGGTCAGTTGTTAGGGCTTCGTCGGAAGTACGAAGTCGAGCACTTCCGGAGTTTCCTCGCCTTCAGCAACAACACGTACACGATATACTATATGTCAATTTAAATGCAATGTTTAGAACTGAATAAGTAATTACCATAACTCTAGCTAGCCCTCCCCTTTGGTTCTGAAATTTTTATGGTGGCTTGGTAGGATCCTAACCAGAGTCGTGACCAAGTTTCATTTGAAAAAAAGTTCATTGGAGCCTTGTACAAATAAAAACCTATTTGGTGGATATTAGAGCTTCTAAGGAATTCCAGGGTTTTTCATGGCTCCAACCATTACTTTCTGGAAACTAGAATTTGAGATGGTTCTAATGGAATTGGTTTCATGTCATTTGAAGAATTCTAGAGGAAGTTATGCCCTAAACAAGATTTGAGAAAATCTGAAAAATGTTTATGTACATTTTTCTATTTTCTCAGGGCAGTTCACTTAATCACCCCATTAGGGGGACTAAATGAACTTGGATGGGTCTGAAAATGTTAGTGTGGCTCAAGGATTTTCCAACGAACCTCCCAGCCAAATTTCAGAATTTTTCATGAAGTAGTTTTCCAGATAAAATTCCTAACAATTTAAACTTTAGGGAATTAATTCTGGAAAACTATTAAGTTTCATGAGCTGAAATTGGTGTTGCTAGAAATTACTCAAAAATCTGAGTTCAGCAAAATTTGGTTCACTAAATTTGGATCTTCCTAGCAAAAGTTTTGTGCATTTGAAGTTTGATCTAAACTGGAAAATTCTAAAATGTTTAAACTCTGCGTGTGAGGCCCACTTTTTAAACCGGCCCACTGAGAACGTGGCCACACCGCGGCCCACGGGGTTTTACCCGAGTTGCCGCACCGGATCCCGGCTGCAAAGTGGATCCCCACGCGATAACAGAGACTGACCGGTGGACCCGACCCCCCCTTCGTCTACCTCGCGACGTCCCGCGACTTCCGCGGCGGCGCTTTGCCGGAACTCTCGCCCCCGGCCATCTCGCTGCACGACCTCCGATGGATTTCACTGCCTGTGCCTAACTTGGCTCGGAGAACACGCTGGTGCCCTCACCGAAGCTCGGCGATGGCCGGAACTACGCCCGCGACGGTGACAGCGGCTATCCCTACTCCGGCGACATCGCCCGAGCTACTCAGTGCCTTATTTTCGGAACAGTTTGCTCCTACAGCTCCGCTGTGGCATGCTGAGCATGAAAATGACCTCGGTTTGCCATGGAAACAGCCGGATCTATGTGCTCACCGTCGACCTAGGCCCGATATCGGCTGTGACCTGAAAAACTCGATAACTAGAGTCTATGCTCGACGGTTCTTTGTACTTTTTGATCCTGGATGGTCGTGGCAAGGTGTATATCATGTGTGTAGCTCGGTATACCCGGTGATGAGCTAATACCCGCGAATTTTAGGATTTGGGATGGCTCGATCTTAAGAACACCGAAACTTTCCCGGGGAAATTCTCCCACGGCAGTGCATGAAACAATGAACGGTTTGGACTAGCAGGACCAGCACCTTAGGGCGGTTGTTTCTTCTGTTGATCGTCGGGCACGAGGAGGCCTATGTCGCCCGGACATCGGCGACCAGAGGGAGGCGAACTCTGTGCGAGCTGCTGCGGTGGTGTGCAGCCGAACAGAGAATGCGTGAGGGGAGAAACGAAGCACGGCAGGAGCGCACATTTTATCCCTTCGGTCAGTGATCTCCCCCCCCCCCCCCCCCGCCCGCTCACCGAGCAGGAGCTGCCCTGGCTGAGGCGGTCGTGCGCCGACGCCGTGTCTGGCTGGCGCGCGCTCTCCGCCGAGATAAAAATCAACCCGAAGACTTCAGTGTGAAGGCTACTGACAAGTGGGTCCCTCCTTTCTAATGCTTTTCTAATTTTTCATCTCTGTTTTTGCTGAAATTATCCCCAGCTACTCACAATTGAATGTGAGACTTAACCTCCAAGTCATTGTTTGAATTTGATTTCCTAAATTTGAAATTGGTTTGGCTAAATTTACTTCACATTTGAACTGAAATTCAAACTCAGTTTTGAATTAATGCAAATTTAGCTCCCAACAAGATGAAGTCCAATGGGGATGAAAATTGGTGGGCTAACTCAGAAAAATGTGCTGAGTTTGAATATGAAGCCAACTTTTGAATTCAAGTGATGAAAGGTGCTGCAATTTGAATTTACATTCCAATTGGCCCATTTTTCAAATACCTCCAAAAGTGCCTCAAAAAGTATTGGATTTGCATGAAGTTTGGCCTGAGCCTTCCCAAGACTATTCAAGTTCTAGGGTGGGCTCAACCTTTCATGTTCATGTGTAGAAATCCCACTTTTCGGAAGTTAGGGCTTTCCCCTCTAATCACCTTTTTTATGGTGGTTACTTGCTCTTCACAAGTGTTCATGAGATATCAGTCACAAGAGATGTGGTGTTGTGAGGTGATGAACAATTTTTGCAAGTCCCTTTCTTGGGCTTTTACAACCGCGAGGTGTGATGATGTTGCATGGCGTTGGCACGAACGCTACGGACACGTCATCTTGCAGGAGCTTCGGAAGTTGGCACGAGAGGAGATGGTGCTCGGGCTTCCGCAAATTGATCACGTCGATCAATTGTGCGAAGCTTGCTTGGTCGGGAAGCAAAGGCGCTCCAGCTTCCCCAAGCAAGCTCCGCGACGCGCAGAGGGCGCGCTCGACCTCGTCCACGGCGATATCTGCGGGCTTATCCCGCCGACGACTCCAGGCGGCAAGAAGATGTTCTTGTTGCTAGTGGATGACATGAGCCGCTATAT
The DNA here is from genome assembly GCA_030760725.1 of Neostapfia colusana. Taxonomy (NCBI): domain Eukaryota; kingdom Viridiplantae; phylum Streptophyta; class Magnoliopsida; order Poales; family Poaceae; genus Neostapfia; species Neostapfia colusana. Next base: position 15,831,225 of record JASWHV010000017.1, on the reverse strand, counting down.
GTGGCTCTATCTTCTAGCAACCAAGGACCAAGCGCCCGACTTAATTCAGCAATTCCAGGCGACAGCTGAATCAGAGTCCAGGAGGAAGCTGAAGCTACTCCGTACTGATCGCGGAGGGGAGTTCACCTCACAAGAGTTCGGCGAGTACTGCGCTCAGCAAGAAGTACAACGTAAGCTCACAGCCTCGTATACGGTGCAGCAAAACTGGGTTGTGGAGCAGCGCAACTAGACGGTGGTCGGCATAGCGAGGAATATGTTGAAGGCGAAGGTTATGTCCGGGATTTTTTGGTTTGAGGCAGTTATCACGGTCGTCTACATCTTAAATCGATCCCCCACCCGTGGCCTCGATGGGAAGACGCCATATGAAGCTTGTCATGGAGAGCGACCAGCCGTCAATTTCTTCCAAACTTTTGGGTGGGCGGGGCATGTCAAGAACACGCGCCCCCACCTGAAAAAGTTGGAAGATTGGAGTACTCCGATGATTTTTCTTGGCTATGCTGCAGGGACGAAGGGCTATCGGATGTATAATCCGGCTGATGGGCGCACACACATATCACGTGACGTGATATTCGACGAGACGGCCAAGTGGGACTGGGGAGAAGGAGCAGGAGAAGACGACTATACCGCCTTCCACGTTGATTCCTTAGGTCCAGCACCTGCCGGACCTGCTGTTCCAGCACCCGGAGAGGTGCTGCAGGGTCTGGAGGGGCCAAACAGCACCCATGCAGGGCCCAGGAGGGGCACAAAAGGGTCTGTCCAGACCCTAGGAGTTCCTACGCTAGCCTCCAGACCTGCTCGAGAGGGTCCAACACCTGCAGCGTCGCCCCAAAGGCCCCTGCAGGGACTGTCCAGCGCAAACCAGGGCTGCGACAGTCCTGCATGGGGGTCAGCAGCAGCAGGGGGTTCCAGACTTGAAGATTCCAGCACCTGCGTCATGCCCCGGAATCCTCCACGGGTAATATGCTTTGCCACACCGCTGTCGGACCCCGGCAGCAACGTCGTCGACGCATACTACGACGACGGCGCGAAACTACGGTTTCGCACGATGTGCAACGTGCTTGGAAACCTCACCTCTCCCGGTCGGGCTGAGCGCCCACCAAGCTTGGAGGAGGGGAAGATCATGTTCACCACTGCGGAGGAGCCTACGTCCTTCACCGATGCTGAGGAACACCCGTGCTGGAGACGGGCCATGCTCGAGGAGATAGAGTCCATAGAAGAAAACAAGACTTGGAAACTTGTTGATCTTCCTGCAGGACACAAGCCCATTGGCCTCAAATGGGTGTTCAAGGTGAAGAGGGCCGAGCATGGGGAGGTGGTGAAGCACAGGGCTCGATTGGTGGCAAAAGGCTATGTTCAACGGCAAGGAATAGATTTTGACGAGGTATTTGATCCTGTAGCTTGTCTCGAATCTGTTCGCTTGCTCCTAGCAGTTGCTGCGCACAAGGGGTGGGAGGTACACCACATGAACGTGAAGAGCACCTTCCTAAACGGCGACTTGATGGAGGAGGTGTACGTCTCCCAACCCGCTCTGGCTTCATCATCGACGAAGCCGAACACAAGGTGTGTCGGCTCAAGAAGGCTTTATATGGACTTCGTGAGGCGCCCAGGGCCTGGAATGCCAAGCGCCATGATAGTTTGCTATCGCTTGGTTTCCAGAAGAGTACGAGCGAGCACGGGATCTATTTCCGTGGAGCTGAAGATGAGAAGCTCATCATCGACGTGTATGTCGACGATCTTTTGATCACTGGAGGGGGTGACCTCAAGAAGTTCAAGGGGAAGATGATGAAGAGGTTCAAGATGAGCGACTTGGGTCTCTTGTCATATTATCTTGGCCTGGATGTGCGGCAAACGGATGCAGGGATAAGCGTTGGGCAGGCGGCCTACGCTTCCAAACTTGTCTCTAAAGCTGGCCTGAAGGGATGCAACCCCTGTGCGTTCCCCATGGGGCAAGGCCTCAAGCTTTACAAAACAAGTGATAGTCCGTTGGTGCATGCAACGGACTATAGGAGCTTGGTGGGAGGACTGTGATACTTGGTGAACACACGTCCTGATCTTGCCTACTCGGTCGGATACGTGAGTCATTTTCTGGAGGAGCCCAAGGAGGAGCACTTAGCTGCAGTCAAACGCATTGTACGCTACATAGCGGGTACAATCAACTATGGAGTCTTCGATGCAAGAGGAGGAGACATGGAGCTTATTGAGTACTCGAATTGTGACTATGTGGGAGACGTGGAGGACCACAAGAGCACAAGCGGGTTGATATTTTGTTTTGGAAACAACCCTGTTTCATGGCAGTCCTCCAAGCAGAAGGTGGTGGCCTAGTCCTCATGTGAAGCAGAATATATCGCAGCAGCTCAAGGGGCATGTCAAGGTGTATGGATGGCACGACTGATGGAGGACTTAGCTGAAAAATTAAAGGCGCCAGTGGTGCGGGTTGATAACAAGTCAGCTATAGACTTGAGCAAGAACCCGGTACACCATGGCAGAAGCAAGCACATCGATGTCAAGTACCACTACATACGGGGGTGCGTGGACAGCGGTACTATTGTGTTTGAGCAAATCTCCACTCAAGACCAGATGACGGACATCTTGATCAAGGCCCTTGGAAGACAGAAGTTCGTGGAGATGAGAAGAAGGATCAGGATCCTGGACGTGGGCCAGAGTCAGGATCAGGAGGAGAATGTGGGATGACCTGCCGCTGGGTCTGTGCGGCCAGAACGGGTGAGGCGAACCCTGACCCCCCCCCTTTGTGTGCGCGCCCAGGTCAGGGGCTGGTCAGCCCCTATATGGTGCGACTGCACCAAGTTTAGGCGGCAACCCTAGTTTAGGAAGTGTTTAGATTTTTCTCCTATTGTAATAGATCAGGACTCTTGTAAGGGGGGCTATATAAAGAAGTCAAACACCCCAGTTTTATTCAGATCAATAAAGAGAAGAATTCCTCCACCTCAAACCCTAGCCGCCGCCACCTCTCCCTCTCTTGGAGCCGCCGCCTCCCTCTGCCCTTGCCGCCACCAGGGTCTAGAACCAGCCGCCACCTCTGTTCTCCCCCTCTGTTCTACGCCTCCTCATCACGAGAACAGATCGGCCACCTCCTGATCTCTCCCCTGCTCTGCTCTCTCAAGAACAAAATTAATCTGTTCAGTTTTCTGCACCAGGACTGTTCTTCTCCCTGCTGTTATTCCTCAGTTGTTGGCTGAAGAGATTTCTGGTCTGTCTTCCAGGAAGACAGATTGATCTGCTAGTGCAGATCAGCTTGTTCAGCAAGAACAGAGGCAATTTCAGCGCCGGACCTGCAACATTGCACAGATTAATGATTTATAACACTGTTATATAGAATTTATTTCTGTTTTATAGAAGGCATAACACCATGTTATGTGAGAAAATGGTTGGTCCATTGTGAATGACCACTGTTTACTGCAAAACATTTCTGTTTGTCTTTTGAATGGTACTCTCTGTTTTTTTTATTTGATGATGATTGGTTCAGTTTTAAACTAACTAGTGCTAAATGAAAAAGAATGGAGGGAGTACGTCATTAGGCAAGGCCAAACTTTTCTCACCTTCAACTCCATTTGCCATGTCAATTTCACAAACTGTTGTACTCGTGCTGCAGGGATGTGGATGACTGACGGCAAAGCTCTGAACTTTGTAGTCGACTATTTTATTCCCATTGCACAATATTTGTCATGTGTTTGTACGAACGTTACACAATACAGTACTGTATTTGTCAATTTAATTGGGTCTGTCCAGCTTGAATGGCTACTTTCAAACGAAGGGAGTATATGACGTTTAGAGCATCTTCAAAAAGAGACCTAAAACTTCCCATAAATCAAATAACTGGGGATTAGTCAAAAATACTATCCCCGACAGGATCTTAAAACCTCCAATATGGCCCCACCACTTCGCTTTTGTGAAAACGGCTGCTATTAAGCGGTTGAACGCTAAGCATTCGAAAGCGTGTTTTTTGCCGTTTTGTTTATGTATATCACTAATTCAAGTATTCATCAGTGTCAAATTTAAAATTTACAGTAGTTTGATGCACGTAGCTCCTACTTGCACAGGGTCACAAAGCTAACGAAATGTATATAGAGTTGACTCCGTTTTTGGCAAAACACCTAGACACCGGCTAGACAGCCTAGGCGCTAGGTGAAGCTACTCCGCTCGCTTTTCTCCACCGCTTTTTTAAACATTGCTACAAATAGAAGAGTTGGGCTCTCCAATCCTCCTCCAAAGAGTTGGGCTCTCCAATCCTCCAAGGAAAAAGACATGGTGTCAAGTGTTTTATATGCACTTTAAAGGCTTGTTTGGGTATAATAAATCCCTGTGTGTCAGAGGTGGAATAAAATGAAAAGTGAACTAATTTTTATTTCAATACCTCTCAATCCACTCTAAATAAAGAGTATTTGACTGTTTTCAGCCTAAGGGAAACTATCAAAGGAGGAAAGAAAAACTGACCCGACTATTTTTTTAGAACCACCCCTAAACAAGGTTTCTTGGTCTATTGCTTAGATACCTCTTGGAGATGCTCTTAGCATAACAATTCTAGCTCAACTTGAATTACATTAGCTGCCTCAAACCGTCAAACGTCGTCATATAAGAAAGGATACTTTTTGTCAATTCACTCAAACAAGTGCTAAATAGAGAAAAACAGAAATATGTGCGGCATAAGTCATAGAACACAACTCTACAGTTCATCACCGGTATAGTGTTGCCCACGGGATTTGATAAAGAGAGAGCATGTTTGTGTGAACTTGTACTGGGGGTTGCCAAAAATAAACAGCAAAGAAAATCAATGGTTCAATTCCAAATCAACTATCCATCACTGAGGGGTATGATAGCATTGTACAATGCAGATTCGTTCAAAAAGCTTCTAATTTTTCATTGTTTTGCTAATACAAACTAGCGTAAAAACATATATGGTGAAAACAAAACATGCAGGGCGGTCAATCAGTAGGGAAGTGGTCCTCGCAACTTGTTAGCAATGTGCAGCAGGTGGTCTATATTTGTGGGTGGGTAGTTCTGGAGGAGCTTGAGGTTTGCAGTGAAATCACCAGCAAGGAGTCGCCTTCGGACAAGAATCAGCATCGCACAGCAGATACGCAACAAGGTAGCCTGCGGTAAGAAAAGGAAAGTTTAAACTAGTGCACATTGGAATACATAATATAACATGATATGATAAACAGCAGTTAACCTGAGATCCCTCTGGGTCACCTAACAGCGTGTCCCACAGGTTGATGCAGTCACGGAAATTGAATTCCTGCGTCAACAGCAAGGTGATCCATCTGAATGCATAGAACTGTGGATTAACCTGGAAGGTAGGGATAAACATTAGCTTGGCAGCAGAAGTATATGTGACCACGTGCTGGATTACAAGAACAAGAACAAGGTATTTCGATTCATACCTTGGTCACAACCTCTAGATGCCGCCAGAGCTCTTCATCATGTCTTTTCAGAAGTTGTGATAGTCTACTTATTGTGGAACGTATACCAACCACGCTGTTGTCAAGTTGCTTGCAGAAGTTATCTCGAAAGCCACTAAGCAGCTCAACAAAACAGAAAAATGCATCTGGTTCTGCTGAAGCCTGTTCACAGGTAATAATGAGGCAAATGTCATCAACCTGCGATGCTGATGCATAATGCTGTACAAGGGTCAACAATATTTGAGTCCCAGGCATAGAGCAACAGGAATTATCCTTGCCTTGACATATTTCTAAACAGAATAAAAACTAGGAACAATATATGGGGCCATGCAGTGCCGCACCATATATCATTATATAGGTGCATGCTACTTTTCAGAAAATATAAATAAAGAAAACAGTGTCAAAATATGGGAGTTTAAAGTTTGGAAACATCACAAATTTCATCAATGCTTGGAGCAGAATCAGACAAAAAATGTACAATTCTCATTTTCTGCGTAAGAAATTAGTGACATTGGACACTTACAGCATTATTTTGGTCTGGATCATTCTTGAAAACATAGAATAGAGGTGCCAAAACCTCATTCATTCCTTGTACATATCTTATACCCGGGTTCAATTTTGCAAAAATGGTAAGTATACGCTTTAATGACTCCTGAAACCAAAATATATCACGTTTAGACTTGCAAGACCTGTGACTAATAACAAAAGGTGAAGTCAGAGAATAACCTACCTGATTAGACAAGGCACTGGAGGAATCACCATTGAAAAATTGCATCTCAGGATGAGTACGTTTAACATCTCTGTCAATCTGCTCAATAATTTCAGATTCCTGAAGTAATGAACAACGATCAGTATTTTTAGTAGTTCAAGCTGCATAGAAAATATTATGCAACAAAATCTGACTAGTGAGATTTCTCAACAGTAAAGCAGTAAAAAATTGCAGTATCCCTTTGATCAAAATAAATTACAGGCGCAGTTTACATAACAAGAAAAATAGCAAGCAATTCATGTACCTATCAGTTTCATGAGGATTTCAAGTGCAAAGTGAAAACTATTATTCAGGCTGCCATATGACTCACTTTCCAAATATATAAATTCACCCCATTATTAACTTCCTAGTAAAAGTGAGTTTGCTTAAAAATATCTAAGAAATAAGTCAGGATCAGCATAAAGGTGATTCACATTGCAAGAGGTACATGGTTCCACATTAATTCTTGTAGTTTTGAATAGACCTAATAAGCTAGGAAATAAACATCTATATGTAATACACTCCTTCACAATAAAAATATGGTCATGCACACACAAGAAAAGACAGGTGACATGTCATCATGAGACATAAGTGATTACAACGTTGAACAATACATCCACTAGCATTCAAGAGTGTAGATATTCAACACAAATTCAGAAGCAGACACCAGCAAGCAGATTTTAATTCAAGTTACCTGGAAGTATTTGTTCCAAACGCTAGTTTTTCCAAGGCTCAGAGGATGCTCATCACGAACAATATCGGCCCTTGGTAGTACACCAGTTCCTTCAGCATTATGTTCCTCCCTTTTGGAAACTTCCATTTCTTCCATTCTTCGGGTAACTTCTGACTGACCCAAACCAAAATGTATTATTACACATATTAGTTGGAAGGAAAAGGAGCTAGCATACACTAAGGTGAATTAACACTGCAGCAGCATGTGCAGCACATGTGCTTGTTGATTTTTTCCAAAATGTCAGAAAATTATAACTGCTGCCTTCATGAGAGAGCTTCATTCCTGATGGATGAAACTTGGTGTTTTCTTAGACAAATTAAATAAGTACACATGCAATGGTAAACAACTTATATCTCTATGCATGAAGAACTTACAGGGTTCACCAGAAGCTCATCTTTGAAAGCACTGTATTGGAACCGTTTTTTCTCCAGTTCATATGACCACAGAGCACGATCAGTTGGCAAGTATCCCAAGAGAAGCTGCTAACTATCAAAAAAGTCAAATAAATCTGTAGTGTGCAAATCAAGGAGATAATTTGTAAGGAACATAACTAGCCATCGGCCTTTTCACCAAGAGAAAATGCATGCTGATATCTATTTTATCTAATCACGAGCAGTTAGGATTTAATTCAATCCTAGAGCAAAGGTTTTCCTTGCAGTAGTTCCAAAATATGGCATATATCAAAAATGAACCATCAATGGAATACTATCCAGCACAATCAACAAAATAATTTCAAAAGTGATAAACGATTCTGGGGTTTAATTTATTTTACGAACAACTTCAGAAGGCATCTAGGTAGTAGGTGCTAAAACATGTGGTCATAGTTTCAATTGAAACTCTGCCCCTAAACTATGAGATGTGATACTGCAAGTATCTCTACTGTAGGTGCATTGTTCGTTTCAACAAAAAAATTGCATGACCCTTGTTGATCAATCTGTCCTGCTAACCAGAACAACTGCAATTATAGCAAAACATAGTGCAGGGAATTTTCATCAGCCTTGTGGATACTGAAGAAAGCAAATATGTCAGCGTGCATGTAAACTACAACAGTCAACATGCATAACAGTACGATCCTTCAAAAAGGGGAACTGATTAAATCAGAACTACCATTTCGAGACAGATTAAGCTAGTACAGGTTCATCAACATGGATCTAAGTAGCAAATTCTTAGTAGTCTTAACCTGACAATGTCACCTATAACAAGTGGTTATTCAAGTGGTGAAGCAAGCACTTGGTCATGCCACACGTGCAGTGAAGAAGTGAACTGAGAAGAACACGAGTGGATTCTCGGACCTTCCAGACGACGGGCCGCACCCTGGTGGCGTCAGGCACGCCCTGGCACGCGAGCCTCCGCAGCTCGGCCAGATCCACCACCTTCCTCTCCAACTGCATCGAGCGGCGAAGCGCACAGCACACGAACAGAGAGAAGTGAGCTGGAAACGCTACCCAACCGCAGAACCATAAAAAAGCCCCGTCCCGATCGCCGGGAGCGCGCTAACACTCACCGCGACCTTGAACTCCGCGGCGAGGTGGGCCCGCGACGGGCCAGGCGCGCCCGCGCCCTCGTCGCCTCCTTCGTCGGAGCCGCCACCGTCGCCTTCGTTCCGGGCGGGCGGAGGGGGAGGGGGCGGCGGGGTTGGGTCCCGCGGCGGCTGGGGAAAGGGCAGGCGCGGCGGAGGCGAGGGCGCGCGAGGAGGGGAGCGGGGAGGCGCGGACCAGATCGGGCTGTTGAGCCAGTCTGGGACGGACTTGCGCCTCGGTGTGGCGCCGTCGGCCATGGCGCCGGCGGTGCCGGTGGTGGGGTTTAGGCCCTGGGAAGTGGGGGGAGCGGTGGCGGTCAGCGTCCCGGTGTGTCTCGGGATCGAAGGGAGGCGAGGAGGGGATGGAATCTGGACCGGTTGGTGCCGACCACTGCATGATAAACTGGTTATTTTTCCAGTTCACGGCATTTCAGGCAGTGTTTGGTTGCAGAATCCATCATCCACTTACCCAATCATCCTGGATGTGATAGGACCATCGCGTTGGTTTCTTGGATCGAACCGACTCATCCAGGCTGCTGCTGTACGATGTTGCGTGACCTCCGATTGGACCATCAATCAAATACACCGCGCTAGATCTACCTTGGTAACAGAAATTTTCGTTCACGTGACAGTTTATAAATTGCAATTAGTACTTTAATTTTTTAGATGCTTGAGGCAAACTGTAGGCAAACAATGTCTGGAAAAAAAGGACATGAGGTTCTTGTATAGGGTCTAGTTCCAGTACATACTCTCTTGTTTGTGTTCTAGCTGTTCACGCAAAATGGCTTTAAAATGATATTGTACTAGCATGAGTATTTTAATTAGAACATAATCGTTACAGTCTGAGTGTGAGATTACTCATTTTGTTATCATATATGCATAAGTAAAAAATAGCTGCATGATCACAGAACTTTAAATCAACAACAAGGTTATCACTCAAACTAAATAATTATTACTTCATCGTCCCATTCTATTTGACTAAGTTCAAAATCAAACGAACCATTATTACTTAATCCGTTCCATTATATTTGACTCTAGCGAGTTTAAAATTGAAACGATGAAAGTAATTGTTTAATTGCTTGACCCTTGAGTAGTACCGTACCTTAGAAGGACAGTCATACCAGCGTGGAATGAATTGTTGATGCAGCAACACCTCGATGGAGCGACGGCATCACCAACAACTGTTCAAATCAACAGCTCTGTTTAAAGGTAAAGAAAGAACTTTGAGTTAATTGGAAAACTAAATAAATATAAAAAAGTAGGGGAGGGTCATTAATATCCCTTAATTATTTAGACACAATTTGTTTCTATTTTAGTCCTATTTTTTACTGCATTTATGTCGTGCCAATCCAACAAAAGCCCTTATTTAATTTCCTTATTTGTATCTAATTGGTTTTCTTGCCATTGTATTTCTATTGACAAAGATCTATTGAACAAATAGAATTTGTAGCTAGATAGGTCTCTTTATCGTCACTCCATATTAGGTATTTTTGTCTACACTTTGCTCAAATGATAGGGTTGCCCCTCTGCATGTACTTTCATATAATATTTTTCTATTTAAATGTTAAAAAAATAACAATTTTGCTATTATGATTGGGGCCACTACTTTTTTACCCTAGTTAAATTTAACCGATCTGTTTATTTTGGTTTTTGAGTGTTTTTGATGGGGGATAAAATCATTCTTTTGATGTCTTACTAATTCAATATTTTGCCACGAGCGTCCTGTGTAATTCCATCGATTTTTGGATTTCGATCGTATCTAAGATCCTATTTTATCTGGGTTGCTAACTCAATGGTAGAGTACTCGCCTTTTAAGTGCGAGTATGATCTTTTACACATTTGGATGAAGCAACAAGTCCGTCCAGACTCTTGGTAGAGTCTAGGAGACCACCACTAATCCTCAAAGGTAATGAATGGAAAAAATAGCATGTCGTAATAAAATCAATTTCTTTTTTTTTAATAGAAAAATTCCGATTTTCTAGGTCTAGTGAATAAATGGATAGAGCCTGACTCTAATTCTGGTAAAATAAAAAGCAACGAGCTTAATTTCTTAATTGAAATGACTCCCCAATCTAATTAGATGTTAAAAATAGATTAGTTCCTGATGCGGGGAAAGGTTGGGTTTTCCTATCGGTGAACCCTTTTATTTTTTTAGGAATCCTAATTATTCTTGATTATGGATTGAAAAGGGATGTTATGAATTGAATGTGTAAAAGAAGCAATATATTGATAAAGAGACTATATTCCAAAGTCAAAAGAGCGATTAGCCTGCAAAAATAAAAGATTCGTTCTTTTTTATAATTAGAATAAACATAAACTAATTAGATAGAAAAGGAGCAGAAAAAGATCTATGGATTAATTCCCTTTCTTTTCAGGGTTTGTTTTAGAAAATGTAACACCCTGTTCTGACCATATTGCACTATGTATCATCATTTAATAAATCGAGAAATGTTTTTTTCTCTAATTCAAGTAGAAATACAAATGGAAAAATTCAAAGGATATTCAGAAAACAGAAATCTCATCAACAATACTTCGTTTACCCACTTCTCTTTCAGGAATATATTTATGCACTTGCCCACGATTATGTATTAAATGGTTCCGAACCTGTGGAATTTTTTTCTTGTAATAACAAGAAATTTAGTTCACTACTTGTGAAACGTTTAATTATTTGAATGTATCAGGATAATTTTTGGATTAATTCAGTTAATCATACTAACCAAGATGGATTGTTGGATCAAAGCAATCATTTTTATTCGGAGTTTTATTCTCAGATTCTATCTGAGGGGTTTGTAATCGTTTAGAAATCTCATTCTCGCTAGGACAACTATCTTGCCCGGAAGAAAAAGAAATACCAAAGTTTCAAAATTTACGATCTATTCATTCCATATTCCACTTTTTAGAAGACAAGTTTTTGCATTTACATTATCTATCACATATAGAAATACCCTATCCTATCCATTTTGAAATCTTGGTTCAACTCCTTGAATACCGGATCCAAGATGTTCCATCTTTGCATTTATTGCAATTCTTTCTCAACTATTATTCGAATTGGAATAGTCTTATTACTTCAATAAAATCCATTTTTTCAAAAAAAAATAAAAGACTATCTCGATTCCTATATATCTCTTATGTATCAGAATATGATTTTTCTTGTTGTTTCTTCGTAAACAATCTTCTTGCTTACGATTAACATCTTCTGAAGCCTTTCTGGAACGAATCCACTTTTCTAGAAAGATAGAACATTTTGGGGTAATGTACCCAAGATTTTTTTGGAAAACCATATGGTTCTTTATGGATCCTCTAATGCATTATGTTTGATATCAAGGAAAGGTAATTCTTGCATCAAAAGGAACTCTTCTTTTTTCAAAAAAATGGAAATCTTATTTTGTGAATTTCTTATAATATTTTTTCTCTTTTCGGACTCAACCCCAAAGGATTCGTCTAAACCAATTAACAAACTCTTGCTTTGATTTTTTGGGGTACCATTCAAGTGTACCAATAAAAACTTTCTTAGTAAGAAATCAAATGCTAGAGAATTTTTTTCTAATAGATACTCGAATGAAAAAAATCGATACCACAGTCCCTGCCACTCCCCTTATTGGATCCTTATCAAAAGTCGATTCTGTACTAGATCGGACCATCCTATTAGTAAACCCATTTGGACTGATTTATCAGATTAGGATATTCTTGATCGCTTTGGTCCGATATGTAGAAATCTTTTTCATTATCATAGTGGATCTTCGAAAAATAGACTTTGTATCGACTAAAATATATACTTTGACTTTCATGTGCTAGAACTTTAGCTCGTAAACATAAAAATACACTACGAACTTTTATGCAACGATTGGGTTCAGTATTTTTAGAAGAACTTTTTACGAAAGAAGAGCAAGTTTTTTCTTTAATGTTTGCCAAAACAAATCACTTTTCTTTCCATGGATCACACAGTGAGAGTATTTGGTATTTGAATATTATCCGTATTGATGACCTGGTGAATCCTCTTACTCTTAATTAATCATTAGACAAAACTAATAAACTAAAAATAGTTGATATCAAGATAAAACTTGCACATTTTCCATTCTGAAATGTTCCCCTAAATAAATAGTAGGTGAATCAATTTACTAATAAAAAAATTAGTATACTTCCTCCCTGGAATAGAAATTGGCTATTTCTACATAGGGAAAGTCGTGTGCAATAAAAAATGCAAGCACGATTTGAGGAGGGATTTTTTTCTATTGTAACAAAGAAGAATTATCTACTCCATCCGACTAGTTCTGGGTTCGAGTCCCGGGCAACCCATATGGAAAAAAGAAAAGAGCAATCTGAGTTTTGAATTTTTACTCACTTCATTTACAAAAATTTTTGGTTTGGTTAATTTAGTTATATGGAAATCCAATCGTTGGGGCTTGCTTGGTTGACATTGGTATATAGTCCATATTATACTGTTAAATAACAAGCCTTCTATTATCTATTTTCTTTCTAGTTAATATGTCTGCTTGGGAGTCCTTGCAATTTGAATAAACCAAGATCTTACCATGACTGCAATTTTAGAGAGACGCAAAAGTACAAGTCTGTGGGGTCGCTTCTGCAACTGGATAACTAGCACAGAAAATCGTCTTTACATCGGATGGTTTGGTGTTTTGATGATCCCTACCTTATTGATCGCAACTTCCATATTTATTATCGCCTTCATCGCTGCCCCTCCAGTAGATATTGATGGTATTCGTGAGCATGTTTCTGGTTCTTTACTTTATGGAAATAATATTATCTCTGGTGTCATTATTCCTACTTCTGCGGCGATCGGATTGCATTTTTACCCAATTTGGGAAGCTGCATCTGTTGATGAATGGTTATACAATGGTGGTCCTTATGAGCTAATCGTTCTACACTTCTTACTTGGTGTAGCTTGTTATATGGGTCGTGAGTGGGAACTTAGTTTCCGTCTGGGTATGCGTCCTTGGATTGTTGTTGCATATCCAGCTCCTGTTGCAACTGCTAGTGTTGTTTTCTTGATTTACCCTATTGGTCAAGGAAGTTTCTCTGATGGTATGCCTTTAGGAATATCTGGTACTTTCAACTTTATGATTGTATTCCAGGCAGAGCACAACATCCTTATGCATCCATTTCACATGTTAGGTATAGCTGGTGTATTCGGCGGTTCCTTATTCAGTGCTATGCATGGTTCCTTGGTAACCTCTAGTTTGATCACGGAAACCACTGAAAATGAATCTGCTAATGAGGGTTACAAATTTGGTCAAGAGGAAGAGACTTATAACATTGTGGATGCCCACAGTTATTTTGGTCGATTAATCTTTCAATATGCTAGTTTCAACAACTCTCGTTCTTTACACTTCTTCTTGGCTACTTAGCCTGTAGTATGGATCTGGTTCACTGCTTTAGGTATTAGTACTATGGCATTCAACCTAAATGGTTTCAGTTTCAACCAATTTGTAGTTGATAGCCAAGGTCGCGTTATTAATACTTGGGCTGATATCATCAACCGTGCTAATCTTGGTATGGAAGTAATGCACGAACGTAATGCTCACCACTTCCGTCTAGACCTAGCTGTTCTTGAAGTTCCATCTCTTAATAGATAAGGTTTTTCTACTAACATATAGGAATTTTTAAAAGAAGGGAAGCCTGAAATACCCAATATCTTGTTCCAACAGGATATTGGGTATTTCTTTGTTTATTCTGAATCTTTCTATTCCAAATTCAGTTAGCGACGAGATTTAGTATCCTTTCTTCCACTTTCATAACTCGTGAAATGCCGAGTAGGCACTAATTCCCCCAATTTGCGACCTACCATAGGATTTGTTATGTAAATAGGTATATGTTTCTTTCCATTATGAATCGCGATTGTATGGCCAACCATTGCGGGTAGAATGCTAGATGCCCGGGACCACGTTACTATGTTTTTTCTCCTCCTTCATATTGACCTTTTCAATTTTTGTCAATAAATGACGAGGTACAAAAGGATTCGTTTTTTTTTCGTGACACACATGATTACTTCTTTTTTCATTTCAAAGAGTGGCATCCTATGTCCACTATCTCGATCGAGGTATGGAGGTCAGAATAAATAGAATAATAATGAGTGGAAAAAAGAGAAAGTCCTTTAGCTGGATAAGGGGCGGATGTATCCAAGTGGATCAAGGCAGTGGATTGTGAATCCACCATGCGCGGGTTCAATTCCCGTCGTTCGCCCATTGCATTATTGCAATGCAATTTTCCATATTCCTAGTTACGTATTTACTTACGGTGACGAAGAATAAAACTATCACTATATTTTTTCCTTTTCCTATTTCTTCTTCCAAGCGCAGGATAACCCCAAGGAGTTGTGGGTTTTTTCTACCAATGGGGGCTTTCCCTTCACCGCCCCCATGGGGGTGGTCCACAGGGTTCATAACTACCCCTCTTACTACGGGGCGCTTACCTAGCCAACACTTAGATCCGGCTCTACCCAAACTTTTTTGGTTCACCCCAACATTACCCACTTGTCCAACTGTTGCTAAGTAGTTTTGGGATACCAAACGAACCTCCCCAGATGGTAATCTTAAAGTGGCCAATTTACCCTCTTTTGCAATCAGTTTTGCTACAGCACCTGCTGCTCTAGCTAATTGTCCACTCCTTCCACTTGTGATTTCTATGTTATGTATGGCCGTGCCTAAGGGCATATCAGTTGAAGTAGATTCTTCATTTTTCTCAAAAAAACCCCTTCCCAAACTGTAAAAGCTTCTCCCAAAGCATACGGCTTTCTACATGTATATGACGATCTCTAGACAGATGGATCTTATATGAATCATATGATGAAGTACCACATGAGTGGATATATAGAAAAGGAATCAAAATATGTCGAATCACTCATGTTATGATCTTCTACATCCTAGGTCTCCATGTTCTGACATCTGGCTTATGTTCTTCATGTAGCATTCAGATCGAATGACTCTATGAAATTACGTCGATACTTCCACATATTATGGGTAACGTAGGAGACATCCCTATTTTCACACGGGGTCTTAATTACCACTGCTTAGCTTTCAATTCGCCTCTAGCCATCAAACTAAATGTGAATAACCCGTCCTCCTCTCTTTAAAACAAGGGGCGCTTCCGGTTTTGTGCGTGCTTCAAACAATTTTGTCTTCTCCATATTACCATATCTCTAGAGTCAATAATTTTCTATGAGGAACTATTGAACTCAATTACTTGCTGCCGTTACTCAACAGTTTCCTGTTGAGGTCTATCCCGTAGAGGTAGTCAAATTGGATCAGTGATCGATTTCCAGGTTTCGTCGTAAATCTAATTGGTTACTTCTAATTACGTAAATCAATAGTTCAAACCACACTCAAAGGTAGGGCATTTCCCATTGATATAAGAACTTTTGTACCAGAAACAATAGTATCTCCAATTATAGCCCCTCTGGGATGTAAAATATATCTCTTCTCACCATCCCCATAGTGTATGAGACAAATGTATGCATTTCGATTAGGGTCGTATTCTATGGTTATGATTCTACCAGATATGTCTTTTTGATTCCCTCGAAAATCGATTTTACGGTATAGGCGCTTATGACCTCCCCCTCTATGCCTTGCAGTAATGATTCCTCTGGCATTACGACCTTTACCACAACGATGTTGTCCATGGATCAATTTATTTCGTGGATTGGATTTCACTTTCCTGTCCACGGTTCCCTTGCGTGTGCTCCGGATAGGTGTTTTGTATAAATGTTTCACCGTATTATTAAGTATTCTCCTTTAGTTCTTTTCTCTATCTATAAGTGGAATAGAAAAACCCGGTTGAAGGGTAATGATCATACGTCTGTAATGCATTGTATGTCCCAGAATAGGTCCCATTCTTCTACCTTTAATATAGGTTCAACCAGATGAGAAGGTAGCGTGAATATTTTACTGCCATTCTTAACCCACACTCTCGCTCTGTCTCTTCAGCCCGCCTTCTCACGTAGTATGCGGGGCGGCGGGCGGATCGGCGGCTCACCCGAGGCGCCCGTGGTAGGAAGGAGGCGGCGCCGCGGCCTAGGCCGGACCGGCGAGGTGAACGCCTTCAGGCTCGCCGACGACATGACACACCTCATGAGTGTCGTCGTCCTCCTACTCAAGATCCACACCATCAAATCCTGCGCCGGTGAGGCTCCCCGTAGAACCCCACCCGGCGATGGCAGTCTCTTTCTGATTCCGCACGGTTTCCCTCTGGAGTCTGGGGTCGTGTTGCCCGGTCACTCTTACTGCCTAGGTGCATTGCGCGGGGTGCTCTGGATCCTTGGGGTAGGATATAGGGAATGCTGATCTGTGAGGTTAAGTGAGACATTTGCTATTTTATCACCTTCAACATTGGGTTTCGTCCAAATACCACTCTCAACATGTAACTCGCTAAAATACCATTATAATAGAGATATGTTTGCTCGTTTACCATCGAGACATTATAATATAACTCTTAGCCTCTTTTTACATAATAGAACACAAGAAAAGACTAGACTACCCTTACATCACTTATTCACATCTCTCATTTCTAAACAACCATATAGAAGCCTGCTAATATATATATATATATAATTTGCATGTCACTAGAAGGTTGATAAATAAAAAAACTGCATACCACACATAAGATAAATTTAATGATTCACACACATGACCAGGATAACATTCATACCACGCCATGCTGGTGAGCTATCAAGAATGAAATACAACTGAGAACTCTCATCTCTTATGCCAAGCCATATCTGTACTTATGTACACTTCTCAATTACTGTAATTCTGGATCAACGAGTACTTGATCACTACACAAAGGTACCACTTTGAGACATAGCTTTTGGCATGAAAATTTCAACTGGGGCTTCAAGGACATTGCAAATGTTGTGCACATAATTCTAAAAATTCAATGTTACATTCAAAGAAAAAAAATTAATGAGCAAATGAACATTGTAGGGGGGCTCGGCCGGGCAGCCGCGTCGAGGGGAGGCAGCGCCGGGGGGCGGCGACCATGTCACGGCGGAGTGGGGGGACGCGGTGCCGGGGGGGCTTGGCCTGCGGGCGACGGCCGCGTCGCCGGGGGGGGGGGGGGGGGGGGGAGGGGAGGAGGCGACGCCGGGGGGCTCAGCCTGGGGGCGGCCGTGTCAGGGGGGGCGGCCTCGGCCAGGGGGCGGCAGCCGCGTCAGGGGGCCGGGGGAGGAGGAGGCGCCGGGGGGCTCGGCCTGGGAGGCGGCGCCCGAGGGAGCTACGGGGGCGGCCACGTTGGGGGGTGGCGCGGTGGGAGGAGTGGTGCCACCGGGAGGCTCGCCACTGGGAGGGCCGAACGCAGGAGAGGCAGCGCTGAGAGTCGTGGTGGCTGAGGTAGATGGGGGCTACGGGAGGAGAAGGATGAAGTGAGGGTAATTTTGTCTTTTTTACATGTTTTTGTGGTAAACAATAATTAACCAATAACTAACAACTTCTCGATGGTAAACGAGCAAACATGTCTCTATTATAATGGTATTTCAGCGAGTTGCATGTTGAGAGTGGTATTTTGGTGAAACCCAACGTTAGGAGTGGTAAATAGCAAATGTCTCGAGGTTAAGTCCTGGTTTTATTTTGACGGTTTTTGGAGTAATCTGCTGTGTTGAAGTAATCTTAGGCGGAGGGAAATTGGGTTGGAAATGAACTGTTACGAATTTGTGGAAACTTTTTCTATTGTTTCCCCTGCTTTACGGAGTTTTTTCAGTTTGGTTATAGTCCTAGCTATTGGTAGTTGGAGGGAAGTCGGATCTTGATTCTCTGCAGCTGAATAAGATGATCCTGCATCTCTCAACAAGTCATTGATACTGCAACAAGTAACCCCATTGTAATTAAGACTCAAGACTAGAGCTTGGTAGCTCGACCATCTTAAACCTACAATTGGACGAAATATCTGTTCTTTCTGAACCCCACCCTCATTGATCAGAGCACACTGGTCCACTGACTTTTCAGGCTATTGCATAGCTTATACAATTGGGTCTGGAATCTGGAGGATTTTTAATCAGGTCAATGGTGGGCGAAGTGGGACTCTAACAGCATTTTTTTTGCTGGAACTGCTTTGTTTCATGTATAAATGATAATGAATTAACGATTGTTTTGTCGAGGGAGCCATGTGTGCTTGCATGTACCTGCTGTTACATAATTGTACTGCCCGTGATAATGAGGTAACTAGCTTTATGCTTTCTTCCACCTTCTAGATATGTCTGGAAACTTTTAAAAAGCTATGCAGTAAGAAATTCCCTGTACAGAACACTTTCCATTTCTAGTTCTTACTTGGCTGCTTGCAGTTATGCCATCATGCGTGCAGTTCACATCCAGGAGGCCTTTGCGCTTTCTAAGAAATCAAAATTACTGTGATGCAACGGCACAAAACTGCCTTTTAAAAATTGTTCGAGAATGTGTTGCCAAACAGCAATACAGCATCCAGGCTATATGTTTTTAAACAGAACATTCAATTGCTGTAGTCGTTGTTGGCCTGGAATTTAAAAGTTGTGCTACATTTCAAGGATATCATATATATTGCTTTATTAACACACAATGAAGATTATTGTGACAGTTATTGAATTTTCTCTACAGGTGTTTCTTTGAAGACGCAAGAGTTGTATGCTCTTGTTTTCGCCACTCACTACTTGGACATATTAACAGACTTTATATCCCTGTACAATACTACTATGAAGCTTATTTTTCTGGGTAGCTCATTCTCAATTGTTTGGTATATGAGGCACCACAAAATGGTCCGCAGGTCGTATGATAAAGACCATGATACATTTCGACATCAATTCCTCATTCTACCATGCCTTATATTGGCCTTGCTTATTCATGAGAAGTTCACTTTCAAGGAGGTCATTTATCGTACCAGCTTTTCTAAACTTGTATAAGCTTCGGCATATTAGTATCAAGGAGGTTCTTTCATAACTTATGACTATGTTTTTTTCTTTTGGTTAATCAGGTTATGTGGATGTTTTCAATTTATCTGGAGGCTGTTGCCATTCTTCCTCAACTTGTCCTGCTGCAGCGTACTAGAAACACCGACAATTGAACTGGGCAATATGTATTTTTCCTAGGGTATGATTTGAGTTTTGATACCATGTTCTTCTGCCAAAAATAGTTTTACTTATTTTTCATGATTCATTGGATAGTTGATTTCTTACAGCCGCATGCACCTCCAAAGTGGATGGAACGCCCCCCCCCCCCCACACACACTTTTCACCATTAGTAGTATTTTTTTAGTATGACCCCCCATGTAACATTATTCCTTTCTGCAGTAGCTCCAGTGTTGTGTACAATTTTTCATCTATATATGGTTTATTGTTTCAGGGTTCTAAGTTTAAAATGTTCAAGTACTGGACGTTTTGCTCTTATATGAAGATCGTTTCTTATGCCCATTCTCATGCCAGATTCTTTTTGCCCTTCTTCCATTGGCAATATACATCAGCAATACTGTATTGCATGTAAAAATAATAAATACTGATCAAGATAGTGTGCCTTTTCATGTTTCCATTTTTCTGGAACAAGGTTGTCTTGCTATGCATATGGTGATGCTTCTGTTATAGTCATGGCAACTTGGTGGTTGTTCTATGAAACCTGTTATTATTTAAACCTTGACTGTTATGATGCAGTACATACCGATTGCTGTACATTCTCAACTGGATATACCGCTACTTCGCCGAGTCAAACTATGTTCATTGGATAAGTATGCCATCTTTGTATTGAGTTGTTTTGCCGTTGGTTTAAGCATATCCAAATGGTATATAATCTCGGTTTTATTGTTAATATGAACAGTTTGGATATCAGATTCGTGCAGACACTACTGTATGCAGATTTTTCTATATTATTACTTTAACAGGTAAGTAGCTATTATGCTCTTAAATCATAGATCTCCTTATTTACTGAATTCCGATGCAAATATGTTGCATGAATCTTCGGTCCAGTAACAATATGTGCTATAAATTTTGCAGATGGAGGAACAACGTTAAACTCACCCTACCGGCTTGACTAACCGATTACTCAACTGCCATTTTTGTTGGTATTATATTGTTTGAGTATTGCATGACTTCATTGCTGGGCTGCAGTAGTATGCACTTCAGTAAAGATACGAAAATGTGCTCCCTTTATGTTTAGATTTGGGAAATATAGAGAATATACTGTGTACATGTAGTGGAAAACTTGCTGCACCACGGAGATGGATAGTTTGCTCATTACTATTGTGGTCTTGCTGTTCTTGTACTCATTACTATTGCCATGAGTCCTGACATTGTCAGACCTGTTGTGCTCATTTTCAATTGACATGAAACACAATATTGCAGTAGTAAAAAGTAACATCAGAGCAACATTTCAGAGAGATATCTGATTAGATTTGGAACCAATTAGTGGCTAATTCTATTGTTGTGGCATCATGCATAAATATGACATATTTTTTTATAAATGATTATCAGATTGTCCAAGAGAAAACATGATAACCAAATGGAATAGCAAAAAATGATTCATATTGGTGATGAATGGATTGTGAGCATTTTGGTCATATCATGTTAAGTGTTAGCCTAGCTGCGCCTGGTTAAACCAACATACACAATAGTTGATTGGAATGACGTGCAGATTAGTCCTTTTTTATGAAACGCTTGATGTTTGGCCAATCTCTAACCAGATTGCCAAAACTAACAAGTAAATGTTCTCTTTTTTTTGGAAAAAAGGTAACCCCCATCAGGCAAACTTCAATTTGCGGCCCATTTAAGTTTGTCATGATTGCTTTGATAAAATATACTCCCTCTGGTGCACAAAAAACTGTTGTTTTGGACATGTTCTCCATACCAAGGAAGTATTAAATAGATTTTCTTTCCATTACTATCATACTCTCTTTAATGGCTTGACTGGTCTCCTCCACTGGTTCCCAGGGCACTCATACAGGTTCAATTCCTAGCCATGCACTGTACGATGCATTTATTACGTTTTTCCCGAGACAAACTCTTGTGTTCTGTTTCGATGTCAATTTTTTGTGCACTCATGGCTGTAGAATGAAAATTTTTTGTGCACCGGAGGGAGTACTTATTAAGTTATAATACTCACCTTGTTACTACAAACATGGAATACTATTCACTTTTATTTTTTTTATGGTGGGGGCATTTGAATTGGCTAAGCAAATTTGCACTGTCGCTTATTGTGTCATCAAAATGGAGCCCCTCTGGAGCACCCATCATATCTAACCAGGTAGTGTGATTCATCGGTTTCAAAAAAAAACTCATTTTCATTTGTTGAAGCAGAGGATAGTGCATCACCAAGCAGCAAACACTCAGGCCCAGCGGGTGAACATGCCGGCTCTGGCTCCGCGCAGCCGTTGACACCTTTTGAAACACAGTTAGAGATGTAATATAGTGAATTCTAAACCGTCATGTACAATTAAATTAACAATTATAAAAGATGATCGGTTCATTTTAGCTCAAACTTTAGCACGTGGGAGCTGGTTCAAAATAATTTATTGTCAACCTTAGTTTGGAAGCGTTACTAATACTACTTCTCTTGCCCACGTGAGACGTCCGACCGAAAGACATCGGTTTTTCTTTTATTTATTTTCACTAAACAAATGATGGCATAGAGTAAATGCGCTTTTAAAAATCGACATATTCACGCTATATCAGGAAAGAAACGCAACAAAATGTGCAAATTTGGAAAGAAAAAGAAACTTTTGAACCGCAAAAGGCAAGTACAGATCATGAACAACGGGAAGAACGTTGCGCGCCCACGGTTGGGCTTCCGAAGGCCGTCGTCCCGAGCCCTGGCGCTCGCCTCCAGCCAAGGTGCAGCAACGCGAGAGAGAGAGAGGACAGAGAGAAGGATTTGAGCTGAGCACGCGGCGCGAAGGCCGAGGGGTCGCGGCGCAACGGCCCTCTCAGCCCACCTCCCCCGTTTCTTCCCTTTTTTGACCCCCTCCCCTACCCGTCCTCCCCCACCTCGCGGACTACAAATGCGGCGCAGTCGCGGCGTAGACAGCAGGACAGCGCCGCCGATGCCCTTGCTCTCGCCTCCTCGCGCTTAGCAGCACTAGGTTGCAACAAGCAGAGCCAGAGCCGGGTCAAGAGGGAGGGAGGGGGGAGTCCGTCGCAACGGCTAGTACCGCGGCGGGGCCGGCCCCGATGGACCCGTACCGCGACGGCGCCGGCGACGGCCAAATGTGGGTGCCGGGTGCTTCGGTCCTTGTTTTCTGCTTGGTTGTTGCTGGTCGGTTCTGTCCTCGGGGCGAGGGGTTTGGTTCCGTGGATTGGGGGAGGTTTTGCTCGAAACGGATGTCCTCGTAGAATCCCGGAGCCTCGCCCGGGCACGGCGGCGGGCCGAGATCTGCTCGCCGCCTCGCGAACCCGACGGTTCTCGGGTCGATCCAGTAGTCGAGAGGCATCGCCGTGGCGGCGATCGGGTGTGCCGTCTCGGTTGATTTGGGACGATCGGGTCGTGTGGGTCGTGGTCCAGGTCGATGGATGATGTTTCCATGTCCAATCCGATACAACTCGCCTCTTACTCTTAGGACGACGATGCACACGATCTGGTGTTTTTAAGATTTGCACGCGGCTTGGTGTTTTAAGATTCGTCTAGAGTAGTAGTCACTGTTGGATGCAAAGGGGTTGGGAGGGCGGATGAACCATGTTTGCTGTGATGCCGGCAATAAACTTCCAGTACTACTTTTAGGACTTTGGTTGTTTGTCGTAGGTGTTAAGTCCAGCAAAATCTGATGGAAATCTAAATGGAACCTACAATACTTGCTTAATTTCACATGGATGAACTTGTAATCTACATCCACTTTGCGCGTACCTGCATACTGTCTAAAGTTTTTTACTATTTAGCGTCTTACATCATTGGAACTTATACCCGATCTCCTAATTCTTGATGCAGCCTGTGGGATTGGCAAGCCGGAGAGCATTGTGAACATAATGATGCAAGTCATGGTACCTAGCACACGTCCACAACCAAATTTGTCCACAAGCTCTAGATATCTGGTTGTTTCAACATGGTGTTCTTTTCTTTTCAGCAGATGCTACTAAATTCATGTGGGATTGCCTCAATCAAGATGATGATGACCTGCTAGGATTGCTTGGAAATCAAACTCCACTGAGAGACTGCCGGGACTTCTTTGCTGATATTGGTGGTATGGAACCTTCTGTCCTCATGATTGTGACCTGCTACTAGTCTTCAATGCTTTGGCTAAACCGTTTGTTACTTCAGTAGATATCACCTGCAAGGAGACCCTGGACCCCGAGGAATCTCGGGAATCAAAGCGACGGCGCATGTTAGAGTACCCTTCGGAGGCCAGTCAGTCAGAAGTGCCAACCCCTGAAACTGCTTCTACTTTGCTCACATCTGAGGTTCTTTGATAGCATCTAGCCTTGTTATATGCTGCTAGTTTCTGCTGTTGTTTTCATATTAGTAGCTTCTTGTGTTGATCCATATTTCAGGTAACAGATATTTCATTGCTTTGCACTGATGAAGCCCAAAGATTAAGTTATGATATGCAGCCTCATTCAAATGATTCAGGTTTGGTTTGTCTCTTTGGCACGTGTTTGAGATGCCTGCTACTGCATCTCTACTGTTATCTAATTTATGAATTTCTCATCAGATACAATAAATTCAATGTCATGTGGAGCACCATACCTGCCAGAAGATAACCATTGGGAAAATTGCTCTGATACAACTCCAATGTACTTCAGGCCTGATCAAACGTTGGTTCCTCTCTAGTTCTCTTGAAATCACTTCGTTAATTTATAATTACATGTCAATAGTGACACCTTCATCTTGGAATTATTATAGGCCATGCAGCCAGGAGAGTGTTACGTACATTGATGATCAAACTGGTGCTTCAGGTTGTTCCATGCGCTCTTGTATGCTGTCAATAAATTTTTTATGTCGCATTTTCAATCTATTCATTGTATGCATTTAAAAGACCATCATTAATTTTCGTGATTCCCTTGCCTGGTATTGGGCATTTTGTTTCTATATTCATTATTTACAAGTTTACATTCTATAGTTGTATATTAGCGTATTATGGTTTCTACACTTTTCTATTTTGTTAGGCAGTTATGTGGCTCAAGTTCCTTGCTGAAACAAAGAATTATAGCTCTCCTGACCAAGATTTTTCTATCTTGCCACAGGAACAAGTGAGGTTGTACCTGTCACAGAAAGTCTCACAATGCAGGAGACCATGAATCTTTCTACACTCAAAGTCTCCAAAGGTATTTCAGTACGACAATATTCTATTACGCATCAACATGCCTTAATATTGGGAGCACACTTAACCTTGCTTTACCAGTATTGATCATTTGAGTGTTCTGCCTTACTAGGAGGGAGGTCACTAAGTAAGACGAAGAATGGTATAACAACATCAATAGCATACCCTTTTACTCTCATCAAACCATCTTGGGAGGAAACAGACGTTACTCTGAACGACATAAATCAGCGAATTCGTGCTCCTCCGAAGAAGCCTCCAGAAATCCTTGGAACTTCAGCTTTCTCTGGCAAGCCAGTCATTGGCAAGACAAGAATCAGAACAGATGGGGGGAAAGGCAGCATCACAATACTAAGAACAAAGGGCTGAAAAACTGCAACTTCCATTTATTCTTATTTATCTGCCGTTCTCTCTTCTGAATCAAAACAGAATGGGGGGTAAAGGCAGCATCCCAATACCAAGAACAAAGGACTGAAAGCCAGAGACTGCCATTGATTCTTATTTATCAATCTGCCATTTACTGAATTGCTTTTAGCACTTCGGTCAATTGTGCAGGCCTCTGTTGCTTTCCATTTTTTTCCTCTTCAGTTCTGTGCCATGGCTTTGTTGCTATGAGTTAATGAAGATGTATGACTCTTTCTTCAAAGATTCAAATTCATCTGGTGTATCTAGTGACATGTGGCTAATGCTATATACAGAAAATTGAAGTTCAGATTTCTCTTCAATCGTATTTACTTCTAAGTAACTCCGCCTATGTTGTAATGACATAGCCGGTCCCAATCCCGGTTAAAGGAGGAGGGAGTTGTGATAGGCTTGGTGAGCCAACAACTACACTTAGCCATTCTCATGGAAATGAAACCCAATAGAAATTTATTGGGATGTAACCCTCTTAGCGACGCGCCATATCGGAACCCGGGTATTGGTGTTAAGTGGGCAAGGGCCGGGTCGCCACCGCCTTAGTGGCGCGCCATATCGGAACCCGGATATGGTGTTAAATGTGCAAGGGCCGGATCGCCACCACCTTAGTGGCGCGCCACATCATCGCCCGGATGTAGTGATAAGTGAGCAAGGTATTTGCATCTTACTCGACGGGTGCAAAGCGTAAGGAAGCTAGCCGAGGAACATAGATTTTGGGTGGGTAGTTGGAATGTAGGATCCTTGACGGGGAAACTACGTGAGTTAGTAGATGTTGCCATTAGGAGACGAGTAAATATCCTTTATGTACAAGAGACTAGATGGGTGGGTCAAAAGGCGAGAGAAGTCGAGAATACCGGTTTTAAGCTTTGGTAGTCTGGTTCGGCTGGGACTAGGAATGGCGTAGGTGTTCTAATAGATAAGAGTCTTAAGGATGGGGTAGTGGATGTTCGAAGACGTGGGGTTAGGATCATCTTAATCAAGATAGTAATTGGGGACATTGTCTTGAACGTCATTAGTGCTTATGCCCCACAAGTTGGGCTCAACATGAGTGATAAGAGGCAATTTTGTGAGGACTTGGAGGATAACCGAGAAACTCCTCATAGGGGGAGATCTCAATGGTCATGTGGGTGCAACTAACCTAGGATTTGAGGGAGTTAAGGACATCCTAGACTTTGCCGTAGCCTATGATCTGTTGATAGCTAACACCCTCTTTAGGAAGAGGCAATCTCACCTGGTGACCTTTAGTAGTGTCCAACACTCTAGCCAGATTGACTTTGTCCTTACTAGGAGAAAGGATAGACGGGAGTGTCTAGATTGTAAGGTGATCCCGGGGGAGTGTGTTGTGACACAACATAAGCTTGTGTTTTAAAGCCCAAGAAAAGGGACTTGCAAAAACTTTTCTTCACCTCACAACACCACAATTTTTATTGTGGATATCTTAGGAAATATTGTGAAGAGCAAGTAACCTCCATCAAAAGAGTGGTTAGAGGGTAAATCCTTCACTTTCACAAAGTGGGAGTTGTACACATGAACATGAAAGGTTGAGCCCAACCCTAGGACTTGAAAAGTCTTGGGAAGGTTCAGGCCAAGTTTCATGTAAATCCAACAATTTTTGAGGCACTTTTGGAGGTATTTGAAAAATAGGCCAATTTGAATATAAATTCAAATTGCAGCAACTTCCATCACTCAAATTCAAAAGTTAGCTTCATATTCAAACTCAGCACATTTTTCTGAGTTAGCCCACCAATTTTCATCCCTATTGGAGTTCATCTTGTCGAGAGATAAATTTGCAATAATTCAAAACTGAATTTGAATTTCAGTTTAAACATGAAGCAAATTTAACCCAACAAAGTTTAAATTTGAGAACTCAATTCAAACCAATACTTGGGGGCTAAGTCTCCCATTCAATGTTCAGTAGCTGGGATATTTACAAAAGAAAGGGGGAGAAAGAATTAGAGGGGAGAAGAGGGCCCACTGGTCATCCACCCCGGGGAGCAAACCGACTCGGGCACGCGGTCGAACACCCTACGGCAGACAGCGCACGGGGTCAACCCCGTCCCAACGCGGCCACCGTGCCACCTCCTGCTCGGGGGGATGAGGGCGTCGGCTACAAAACACGCGATCACACCCTGGTCGGCGTGAATTACCTCCCCATTCTCTCGGTTCCACCTGCTCACATCCGAAGCAGCGCACCCGGAGTCGCCGCCCTCTGATCGCCGGCGCCTGGACAGCACAGGCTTCTTCGTAACCGACGAGCAACACAAGAAAGAATCACCTCGAGGTACTGATCACAACCGTACTGACCTCGCTCTCTCTCTCGCACGATCGGCAAAGTATTTGGGGGATTAGCGCGTCGGGGTGTTTAGAATCGAACCATGCAAAATCAGAAAATTCGTAGCAAGTAAGCCACCACTCTTTAGGCCGAGCTAAAGACATGATCTAGACTCGCCCACGCGTCTCTGAGATCAGAAATCATCGAGTTTCATCGAGTATGGGCGACGTTCTTCGAGCTTTTTGCATCGGCCGATTTCCGGTCTAGGTCACCAGTGAGGTCGTAGTTGCAGCTGTTTTCACGGAGATCCATGCCCATATCCATGATCAGCAGGTGTCAGCGGAGCTCCCCGAGCAAACCGCATCGAAAAAGGTCCAGGAGATGCCGAGTTCGACGTCGCCGGTGAGCTCCCGGCCGCTGTTATCGGCGGGACACTATTCCGCCCGTTGTCACGCTCTGGTGAGGGCACCACCGTGTTCCCCAGGCCGAGATAGGCACAGGCGGCGAAAATCGGCAAGTTCCGAGGGCCGTAACCCCTCTCCGGCGAGAGCTCCGGCGAGCTCGGCGGCGGGGTCGCGCGGGTGGCCGGAGGAAGACGAAGGGGGGGAGGCCCCACTCGTCAGCGGCTGGAGATAAATGTTTGGGATCCTCTGTGGTCCAGGATCCAGTGTGGCCGCGCGGGAAGGAGTCTGTGGCCCCGTGTGGCTCGACTCCAGCGGTCGACACGCGTGGGATGGACCCACCCGCAGGATTTAAACATTTTTGGAATTTCCAGTTTTAGTTCAAACTTCAAATGAATAGAACTTTGGCTAGGAAACTCCAAATTCGATGAACCAAATTTTTCTGAACTCAGAATTCTAAGTACTTTCCAGCAATACCAAATTCAGCTCATGAAAGTGAATAGTTTTCCAGAATTAAATCCCTAAAGTTTAAACTGTTGGGAATTTTATCTCGAGAACTACTTTATGAAAAATTCTGAAATTTGGCTGAGAGGTTCATTGGAAAATCCCTGAATCCCGGTAAAATTTTCAGACTCATCCAAGTTCATTTATTTACCCTAATGGCGTGATTAAGAGAACTGCTCTGAGAAAATAGGAAAATGTACAGAAACATTTTTCAAATTTTCTCAAATCTTATTTAGG
This sequence comes from Neostapfia colusana, assembly GCA_030760725.1. NCBI lineage: Eukaryota > Viridiplantae > Streptophyta > Magnoliopsida > Poales > Poaceae > Neostapfia > Neostapfia colusana. The sequence goes on along the minus strand of JASWHV010000017.1, from coordinate 15,802,771 downwards.
GCATAACTTTCTGTAGAATTCTTCAAATGACATGAAACCAACTCTATTAGCACCATCTTAAATTCTAGTTTTCAGAAAGTAATGGTTGGAACCATGAAAACCCCGGGAATTATTTAGAGGTTCAAATATTGATCAAATGGGCTTTTATTTGTACAAGGTTCAGATGAACTTTGTTTCAAATGAAACTTGCTCAAGACTCTGGTTAGGACCCTACCAAGCCACCATAAAAATTTCAGAACCAAAGGGGAGGCTAGCTAGAGTTACTAATAGTTAAGTATTCAAGTTTACACATTGCATTTAAAATTTACATGTCGTATTTCATTAAACGTGTAGTCACTGAAGAAGAGACTCCGGAAGTGCTGGACTTCCTCCTTCCGGAAGAAGAGCTAACTACTGACCAGCAGCAACAAGGCAAGCCCCGGTTTGCATTAACCTTTTTATAAGTTTTACGTTGTTTACATGTGTCATATGAAGTGTGAATGTGCATTAGGTGTAGGATGAATGGAACCCCACTTGCATAACCAGAAATTGTCCATAAGAGTGAGGGTAGTGTCTAAGACCTCGAGTAGACAGGCTATGCTTAATGTTTCATAGGACTTCGGTACAAGTCGAGTAGTTAGAATCTACTCGCGAGATAGGCTTGGGACACACGGGTTCGGTTGAGTGATGTGAGATCACTTTAGTAATGAAAATGAGACTTGGCAGGGGTTAGGGCGCAGCAAGAGCGAGTCTTGTGTGCGCTGCCCTGTCCGTGTCGATTGAGAACCGATCCGTGTGTGGCCCACGCTGATCAAGTTTGAACGTACCGAAGGCATATCAGATATATGGGCCCCGATAAACCGATGTAACATAAACCTCCGGGCGTCGAGGAATAACGCACCGATTTATAGGTGTAGGCTGAGGGCAGCAAGGTAGAGAGATGCTCCGTGTGGGGAACCTCCTACTCGTTTCGGTGCGACCGGTTCGACGTTTTGGCTGTTGGGTGAAAGGTTGTCCCGTACGACATCGAGTGAGCGTGCTGGGCAGCTCCACGGGTGGGCGTACGTGACATGCTATTTGGGTTTTCCCTGCAGGTGTATATCAAGTCGATTCGCCGTCCCTCGCGGTGAAGAGTACCACTTGGTCACTGAGTCGTGACGTAGAATAATGTATGAAATACGTTTATTCAATATTGCTGATATGATATAATATTGTATTGCTACATGTTTACCACCAAATATTGCTTACTAAATTTCAGCTTCCTGAACTGTTAACTTGTTGCTAAAAGCTGAACTAAGGATGAACTTGTAGGCGAGTCCATTTGTTGCAATATGACTATCCTATGTCATTGTACACCTCATATAGAGTTTCATGTTTAGGTGAGTCGGTTAAGCCTTGCTGAGCCTTCGTGCTCACGGTTGCTGCTTAAGTGTTTTTCAGGTAAGGAGCCACCCACGAACTCGGAGTACGAGTCCACCGGCGAGGGTTACCCTCCGTCGGGGACCACGGCTGAGTGGGAGCCGTACACGCCGCGTTGAGCTGAGGAGTGCAGCTAGTGTGGGTTGCCCTAGGGCTGGGCAACCGACTTTTGCTAGGTAGGCGGCGTGAGTTGTAGAATAGTAGACTTCCGCTGTGTAATAAAGAACAATAGTTTGTAACTGAGTATTGTACTTTTTTGTACAGTTCAGTTTGTTTTTCCCATGTAATATATTGTGTTCTTATGACGTGTGTTGTCGGGTGTCGCATCGTGCGGCACCACCCTCTGCGATCCTGGATGAGCGGATCCCGGTCCGCCACATTGTGGTAGCTGACTTTCGCTTCCATACATGTTCTTTGCGGGACAAAGGTGTCAAAATGACAAGAACAAAGTGGTGGAAGTTGAAGGGAGAATCACAAGAATTCTTTAAAAATAGGGTGATCACAGAAGGACCCTGAGCAGAAAATGGAGATGCAGATAGTATGTGAATGAAGATGGCAACTTGCATTAGGAAGGTAGCTAGTGAGGTGTTCGGTGTGACAAAGGGAAAGAAACCTGTAGATAAAGAAACTTGGTGGTGGAATGAGGATGTACAAAAGGCCATTAAGGAGAAGAAGGAGTGTTACAAGAGTTGGCATAATGATAGAAGCGCAAACAACATGCTTAAGTACAAAGAGGCTAAGAAGAATGCAAGGCGGGTTGTGAGTAAGGCAAGAGGACAGACCTATGATAAGTTATATGAGAGACTAGAGACAAAAGAAGGTGAAAAGGACATATACAAGGTAGCAAAAATCCGTGAGAGAAAGATGAGGGATCTCAATCAAGTTAAATGCATCAACGATGGGACTGACCGCATTCTAGTGAAGGATGAAGAGATTAAGAATAGATGACGTGATTACTTTAATGGGCTATTCAATGATGGGAATGGGTGCACTATAGTTGAGTTGGGTGACTCCTTTGATGACTCCAACAGGCGGTTCGTGTGGAGGATACAAGAGTTTGAGGTTAAGGAGGCCTTAAAAAGGATGAAAGGCCCTCGGCCCTGACGATGTCCCTATTGAGGTGTGGAGATGTCTTGGGGACGTGGCAATAGTATGGCTCACAAAGCTATTCAACCACATTTTTCGGTCAAACAAGATGCCTGAAGAATGGAGGAAAAGTATATTAGTACCTATCTTCAAAAATAAAGGAGATATTCAAAGTTGTACTAATTATCGAGGTATTAAGCTTATGAGTCATACTATGAAGCTTTGAGAGAGAGTGATTGAACACCGCCTGAAGAAAGTGACCAATGTCACTAAAAACCAGTTTGGTTTTATGGCTGGGAGGTCTACAATGGAGGCGATTTTCTTGCTTCGTCAGCTTATGGAGAGATATAGGGAGCAGAAGAAGGACTTGCATATGGTGTTCATCGACTTGGAGAAGGCGTACGACAAGATACCAAAGTCAGTCATGTGGTGGGCACTAGAGAAACATAAAGTGCCAACAAAGTACATTACCCTTATCAAGGATATGTACAATAATGTTAGGACAAGTGTGCGCGTAAGTGATAGTGAGACTGATGCATTTCCTATCACGGTAGGACTATATCAAGGATCACCTTTGAGCCCATACATCTTTTCCTTGGTGATGGATGAGGTGTCGAAGGATATACAAGGGGATATCCCTTGGTGCATGCTCTTTGATGATGATGTAGTGCTGGTAGATGAAACTAGAGATGGTGTTGATAAGAAATTAGAGTTATGGAGACAAACCTTAGAGTCCAAGGGGTTTAGACTTAGTAGGACCAAATCGAGTATATGAGGTGTGACTTTAGTGGTGTTGGTCGTGAAGAGGGAAATGTTAGTCTACAAGGACAAATAATACCTAGAAGGGACTCTTTCCGATACTTAGGACCAATGTTACAAAGCAATGGCGATATTGATGAGGATGTTTGCCACTGGATCAAGGTAGGGTGGATGAAATGGCGACAAGCCTCTGGAATCCTATGTGATAGGAAAGTCCCACAAAAGCTAAAAGGGAAGTTCTATAGGACGGTGATCAGACCCGCGATGCTCTATGGGGCGGAATGTTGGCCAACTAAACGGCAACATGTCCAACAAATGAGTGTCGCAGAGTGTGCATGCTACGGTGGATGTGCGGGCACACGAGAAGAGACCGAATAAGGAATGAGGCGATTCGTGATAGGGTAGGGGTGGCGCCGATTGAAGAGAAGTTAGTCCAACATCGACTTAGGTGGTTTGGACATATCCAACGGAGACCTCCAGAAGCACCGGTTAACAGTGGGATTTTAAGAGGTAGAGAAAATATTAGGAGGTGTAGAGGACGACCAAGGTTGACCTGGGAGGAGGCAGTAAAACGAGATTTGAGAGATTGGAATGTATCCAGAGACTTAGCTCATGATAGTACCGCATGGAAAGTAGCAATTCATGTGCCAGAATCGTAGTCTTGTTTTTTTTCTTTTTTTTTCTTTTTTTCTTTTTTTTTTCCTTTTTTCTTTTTTCTTTTTTTTCTTTTTTTCTTTTTTTCTTTTTTTTTCCTTGTTCTATATCTCTTCCTCTCTTTTACTTCATTGATATTGGGTTTCATGTCTAGCCGACCCCAACAGGCTTGGGATAAAGGCTTGGTTGTTGTTGTCGTATTTACTTCTAAGTGTAAACAGGGGTAAGACTATTTAGAAATAACCCTTTCTCAAACCCCAATTTATGGGAGCAATGTGTGGGAGAGCCTTTGGCACTGGGTACGCTCCCCGCATTTATTTCTAAGTGTTGTTCAGGTGGTCTACAACCTTGATACCTGGCTCATTGATCATGATTAACTTGAGTGAAAATGTATATTTGGGAATAAAAGTGTTGAATTATGTCCCCTTTTTGTTTTTTGAGCTGATCGAATGGCCTGGCCTGTGCTAGTGGCTCAAATCGCAGAAATTTCACATGACAGTGGCAGTTGCAGTGGTTGTGGTTAACGGTTGGCGCATTGACTAAGTGTCCTAGCGTTCGGTGACAAAGATGATTGAGCTATTGATCATGGCGAGAAACAAAGCGACGTGTAACCGAAGACCCTAGGGTTTGTGAGCATGGTGACATTTGGTTACAACAGGTGTCCTAAAAGATAAGGCAATTGTGTTTTAGCCATAATTTAGAAGCTAATTATGATCTAGACTCCGTTTTTCAAATTTCATGTTTTAGGCACAAGTTTTTTCAGTTGAAGCACAACTTACTACAAGTCCATTAAGTACTTCTAACGGTGTTAACTTTGTATTGGATGAACAAATATACCCTTTGTGATTTTACCACTATTTTTATATCGCTATTGTGTTTATACCATAATTTTGACTTAAAGGATTAAAAATTTCAGCAACAACATAATGTAAATGAATTTAATTATTTTTTGCCAAATTTGAAAATTTGGACATGATTTAAAAAATAAAAAGTAACAACAATTCAACGGAATTTTCCATATATCCCTCACATAAATTGACACATAACCATACATAATATAATGAATTTCACAATTCATATCCAAATAAAAGCATATAGTATTATTTGTTCAACAAACATATCCAACAACTTAAGCAACACATGGCCTAACAATATAAGCAACACAAGTTCCAGCAAAAGCATCAATACATGATCCAACAAAATAAGCAAAATACGGTCCAACAAAAGTATCAATACATGTGCTTTTAACTATCAATTTTAAGCAAATGAGCAAGTCTTCCTTGTCCTCTTCCCCTTCCTCTTTCTTGCCTCCATCTCTTCCATGTCCTCTTTCTCTTCAGCTGAAAAAACTTATGTGCTAAAACACAAAATTTGAAAAACGGGGTCTAGATCACAATTGGCTTCTAAAATTATGGCTAAAACACAATTGTCCCAAAAGATAAACTCAACGTGTATTTGTATCGTCATACTCCCTCTGTTCTCTATTAATTGACGTTGGGAGAACTAGTTTTAGTTCTCCCAACGTCAATTAAAAATGAACAAAGGGAGTACATATTTGGTTGCAGTGTAGCATGTTTTATGAACAAAAGAAGAGAAGAAACATGGCTATAGGTTTGGACAATCTTTAATAAGTGGAGGTATTGCACGTAATTTCAAAACTTTTTTATTGTATTAGTGTTTTTTTCAAACCTCACTTTAAAACTTTGCTTGAGGCCTTGTTCGGTTGCAGCAAGATTGCAAGGAGATGGAGGGGATTGAGTCCTTACCTAGCTTGTGATGGATTGAATACCCTTCAATTCCCTCCAATCCCATCAAGGAATTAAACTTATTGCCTGAACTATTATGAGAGTTGTAATGTGGTGTTGTATACCACAAGATAACAAAAGAGCAGTAAGATTTTCAACAACCTGGGAGTCTTTTGCTAATGTGAGGCAATCATCTTAGAATTAGAAATGTGTCTCATCTGATTTGGTGGTTTGGACTTCTCTTGCTAGGATTTCTTTGATGGAAAGCTGACTCAGGGCTGGTGGTGCCTCTAGCTGTTTGATATTGGTGGTCCGGATCAGATGTTGTTGCCTAGTCAGATATTTTAGAAAATCAAACAAGTCTTAAATCTTGGCGAGATTTACCTTTAAAGATAGTATTATTCTAAATCAATATTGTCTGTGTTAGAGTATATTTAGTAGACTAGATATATGTATATTAGATTGTCATATGTATCCGGGAGTAGACTTTAGCTCCAAATTTTTTGTACTCTATTTATACAGGTTGAGAGATACTATTCAATATAAATAACACATGCACGATCTATTCTCTCTTATCAAGCGCCACAGATTCATGGATGACACCCGGAATCCTTGGGAAGAAGATGAGATAGGGAAGGAACAGTGGCAGTGATGCAGATCCATGGACAACACTGGGATGAGATGGAGTTGGGATGGGGTGAGGCGCTGGGTAGCTGTTGGAAAAAATTGTTTTGGACTTGTATGGAAAAGTGGAAATAATAAATAAATTGGTAAAAAGTTTGATCCCCACGATGTCAATAAATTGAAGCAGAGGATAGGAACTCTCTGAATATACACGTAAAATTGTAATATAAAATTAAAGTATCAATCTGAAATTATAAAGGGGCTTACTCTCTCCGTTGTAAAATAAACGGTGTTTAAGACAAATATTTATTTCAGAACGGAGGGAGTATTTAACAAACAAATTTGAAAATTTTTATTCCATCTGGGAACCGCCAGAGTCTGGAACTCATCCTAGCCGCACATCAATTCGGCTCGCTGACTCAGTCCTTCCGTCGCAGAAAAGAGAAACCCTAAGCCTCCCTGCGTCCTTTCTCTTCCTTGCTCGCGCCATCGTCCCGAGTGCGCAAGCACCACGCCCGCCCCGACACCGCCGTCGAGCACCCAGCGCCGAGCATCCATGGCAAACCGTAAGAGACTCTCGGTCCCAACTTTTCCGATTGCTCTTCCGCTTCGCATCACGTCTGTTGCTCTAACCCTGGGCGGCTTGTTCCGCCTATCTGTGTTGCAGCAGCAGGGGCACCCAGAGGGATGAGGTCGTTCCTACAGGCTGTGTCGAAGGTCACCGAGGAGGCGCCAACTCCGCTCCGAGTCGTCCAGATGGAAGGCCTGGTGAGTGCTCCCGAAACCCTCCCCGTCTTACTGTTTACTCGTTCGATTCGGTAGATGCTGAGATTTGAGAAACTAGAGCGTGCTCTGGGGCCTCTGGACGGATCTGTACGGGACTATGGGTGATGAATAACGTGCTCTTTAGAGGATAGAATTAGGGGACATCGCCTCTTTCTTTGTGGTATAAAACGTAGTGTGACATTTTTTATGATTCTGAATTTAAGGTCGACATGTGTTCGATGGATAACTGTTACTTTAGGGGTGATTTTTTAATCAGAAATACAAGTGAAGATATAAAGTGAAAATTTGTTTGGTTTGTAATAGTACTCTAGGGAAGCTCTGTCACTGTCAAATCATGACCCGCCATAGTGATGCTGTTTGTTCTTTGTACTATTCTACACATTGATGCAACAGAGTTGACATCACCTTAAGATTTTATTCATCTTGATGCACAACATGGCCGAACCAGTAGAATTATGACTTTCTGAAAATTGATCTGTTCAGGCATTTCTATCTGCACATCAAATCTGATAAGCTACAAAGGTGACCAATATCATGGATACATGAATACACTCATAGAACACACTGTTTGAATGAATGGCATCAGAAACATGATTGGCAAATTGTAATTTTTTTAAAAAAAAGTGGTGAAGAAAAGTGAGTGGAGGAGCTCTGCCTAGCGCTAGGCCGCCTAGGTGGTGCCTAGGCGTTTCGCAAAAAGCAGAGGCAAGTCTATATATACTTCATTATATACTGTAAGTTTTAAAATTTGACAGGGATGAATACTTCAATCGGTGAGAAAGTGCCCAAACGCATTCATTTTGTGAAAGCAACTGCTATTAAGCAGCTAACGCTTAAGCGTTTGAAAGCACAGTTTTTACCGCTTTTGGCCACTTTCTCACCGATTGAAGTATTCATCCCTGTCAAATTTTAAAACTTACAGTATATATAGACTTGCCTCTGCTTTTTGCGAAACGCCTAGGCACCACCTAGGCGGCCTAGCGCTAGGCAGAGCTCCTCCACTCACTTTTCTTCACCACTTTTTTTTTAAAAAAAATTACAATTTGCCAATCATGTTTCTGATGCCATTCATTCAAACAGTGTGTTCTATGAGTGTATTCATGTATCCATGATATTGGTCACCTTTGTAGCTCAGTGCCTAACCTTGAACCAAAAATTTTGATCCAGTAAAAAGTATATTCATGATTGCTAGTTGACAGCCAAACATCTTAAATAGATTTAGCTGTCGATTGGATTTGAAGTGAACACAATTCATTTTCCCTTTCTAGTCTTTGGTTAACAAAGCACAATCTATTTTAACCTTTGTTTTTGCTCTATTGTACAGGCTATCCTGAAGATCATTAAACACTGTGAGGAGTTTGCGCCTGCTCTGGTTACAGGTCAACTGCTTGGTCTAGATGTTGGCAGTGTTCTGGAAGTGACTAATTGTTTTCCTTTCCCTGTGAGTAACATTCTTAGCAGTTGTGTATTCTACTTTTGCTATGACAGAAGTGGTCCCATTTTACCCATTTTTGCTATGTCACAAGTGCTGAAGTGCTTCCATTTTACCTGTGTTTTCTACATCTCATATGCAAGATTGCAAGCTGATAGATACTTTACAATTTTATTTTTATGGCAGACCAGAGATGATGATGATGAAGCAGACACAGATGGTGCAAATTACCAACTTGAGATGATGAAGTGCTTGAGGGAAGTTAATGTGGACAATAACACTATCGGATGGTAAGATAATCTATTTTTTTAAATAGTATTGATTATCAACTCATTGCTGGAAAATATTATGTTACATGATATATTTGCCATTCATTTAATGGTTTTTGATTGATGAAAACCTTACCTTTTTTCAGTCTTATGTTCTTTTGAATTCCTATTTCTTCATTACTTTCCCTGCACATTGCGTTTTTAGTAGCCTGGGAATATTGTAGTTATGTTGGAAATAATGTGATTAAACAAATCTTGAGATATTTTGGTGATCTATTGTATCCTTGACTTTTTATGGACTTGGTAGTTGGTATTAATGGGGCAAAGCTTGTGTTCATTGCACATGTGCTATATTTTACACCTTATTTATGAATCATCTTATAGTACTTTTCATGTGAACATCTTGTTACAAATATGGATACATTTCTATCTGTGTGAACATGACTTCTTTCTATAAAAGTGTGGTGCTGTTACTTCTTGTCTAAGTTTTAAGTATATTTGCATTTTTTGTACTACTAATGTGGCGTCTTTATCTAATTCTGCTTTATGTTTTGAACTCGTTTGCATTGCATTTGTCTTGCATATACTCAAAGGTATCAGTCTTGCTTGCTTGGATCCTTTCAGACTGTGGAGCTGATTGAAACATTTGTGAACTATCAGGTATGGTGCAATTATAAGATAGGTTATTCATCAACCTTCTCAGTTGCATGGACTTTCCTCTTTCCTAGTCAACTTCCATCATCCTTGCACTAGTGGTATTATATGCTACCTAAGCGAAATGTTGCAACCTTAGCAAACTGTAGCTGTACTACGTTGTTTAGAGATCCCTATTTTGTTTAGTCACTGATAACCTAAGTACATTTGCTTTTTGAAATCCCTATGTTGTTCAGATCTATCATAGGTTACAGTCTTAGTGACCAGTGATGTGTACGCAAGGAGGAAGTTCATAGAGTTCCTTCAGGATTTTTTGACATGGTTTCTCAAGGAAACTTTTTTTTTTCTAGTTTGATAAACTTTTTCTTGCTCATGCAATATCTACTTTGTCGTTTCATAGTAGGAGCATCAGGTCTGGTCCATCTTTTTTAATTGGTTCTTTCAATCTTGATTTTCCAGTTATAATATTTTTCACTCTCTGATTATTAGATGTTTTCACGGCATCATGCTTCTTGTCGCAATTTTTCCTAGTTTAAATGCTGAGAATAACATTTGTGTACTGCAGGAAAATATCAGGAGATGCGTGTGCATTGTTTATGATCCATCTAGGTCAAATCAGGGAGTGCTAGCTCTCAAAGCTTTGAAACTCACAGACTCATTTATGGATCTTTACCGTAGCAGTGGTTTGACTGGAGAGAAGTACATCTTCTTTTCTATAGTTCAATTTTTATATGGTTTAAATAAATGTGGTGTATGCAAATGACTTTTTACTAGTGCAGGTTAAGAGAGAAGAAATTGTCATGGGTTGATATTTTTTAGGAGATACCAGTATGCACTTTTATATCTTACATTCCAGTTGTAAGGATAACTTTAGATGTGCTTATGTATCCTGTCCTATTTCACAGATTAAAGTTTCCAACTCAGCACTGGTCAGTACCTTCATGAAAGAACTGGAACCTGGGTCACTTGTTTCACAGGTTCGGATTTCTGGGTTGCAAAGAGTACAACTTTTTGGTTCACTATCTTTCGCTGTCTGAATTATAATGTTGTCTTCCTTTTGTGTTTCAGTGTGATTTTGACAGGCTGAAGTTATCAACTGCTCCTTTTATGGAAAGAAACCTGGAATTTCTGATTGGCTGCATGGATGATCTTTCATCAGAGCAGAACAAGGTTTTGTTTTTTGTGTTGAAAAAAGGAGTCCATAATTTATGCACTGTTCAAAAGGCATCACCTAGTCACCGCCTAGATGTCTAGGCGCTCCCACCTAGACACCATGGCCGGTCACCTAGGCATCCAAATGCCCTTTTAAAACACTGAATTCATGCTGTTGACTTCATTATCAACTTGTTTGACTTGAGTGCCTCACTTGCGATTCAGTTCCAATATTACTACCGCAACCTTTCAAGACAACTGTCACAGCAGCAGGCTTGGCTTCAAAAAAGAAGGTGGGGGGAAATGCTTACAGTCTACATAATATTGTGAACTTATGTTTTTTTTCTTTCATATCCCTCGTGCTTCTGCGCTGGCAGTTAAGAAGAGCTTTCTAACAACAACAACAAAGCCTTTGTCTCTCAAACACGTTGAGGTAGGCTAGATATGAAACCCAAACTATGTTTCATATCCATAGGAATGGCTGGTTTTGATGCTGGCTCGCCAAACCTATCACAACCATCCTCCTTTACCCGGGCTTGGGACCGGCTATACCTAGAAAGGCATAGGCGGAGTTAAACCAGGTAAATAGTGTTTGGAGTTGTTCATTTTCCTTTTGCTGTTTTCTGCTGGTTCAGGCAAGAAAACATGGCGAGAAAAGCTGCAGGTGAGGAGCCATTGCCTGAAGAAGACCTATCCAATCCTATCTTCAAGCCTATTCCTGAGCCATCACGATTGGAGGGATATCTTGTAACCAATCAGATCTCCAGCTACTGCAACCATATTAACGGGTATACACTCTTCAACATGTGCCCATCTTTAATTTTTTTGAATTCCATGTCTTTTGTATGATTGTCCGTTTGATAACGATTGCAAGGTCCATGTTTTTTTCCTGATGTAGCCATGTTAGCAGTGTTCAAGTTATTTCGGGATGTTAGAATCTCATGATTAAATAAAAATTCTTATCGGTGGAACTTGTAACAATGCCTGCTCTAAGCACTTTGTTTTATTATTGTTATATTCTATTTGTGAACACTAGTTTTACATTTTGATCTGCTTTTCTTGTCCAAGTGATATGTTCTTGTTCCAAACAACATTCTAAAATCAGGTTCATTCGTGCCATCTCAAAATAGTCTGGCTATTCCTTGTATAATTTGTGGAGTGAGCTAAACATGCTTTGATTGATACTGCAGAGGGATGTGAATAGTTTGGTCCAAACACCAAAGCTGACACTCAATTTGAGGCTCATTTCATAATCCATAGTTCGTTTTGTCAACATGGCTGTAACTTTTTTAACAAGAGAAAACTTAAAATATGTGTATTAGCTGAAGGTTTTTTGCTATCACAATAGCATGTAGTGGTATGCTTTTTCCCACTTCATATGGCATCAGCATAGTGCCCTCGGGTTTTTAATTGATGTCATTAGGAGGACTTTTTTAGTCCAAAAATGAACTTGTCATCAATTAAGAGCCATAGTAGCCAGAGGGAATAAGATAATTTGTTTGGTCCACTACTTTTCTCTATAGCTCAGATGCTTTTTTGTTATGTTGTGCAATGTATTAATCCGATTTGCATCTCTATGGCAGGGTTGCTGGTCAAAACTTCAACAGGATGTACTTGATGAAGGCCTTGCATGAGTAGACAACCGGGTTACTGGAAAGCAGAGTTTTAAAAATATAGATTTTGCGATGTCCCTTGTTTCAGTGCCCCATCGACCGCTGCGTTTTAAAATGAACACCAGGTTTTGACTTCCCTAGAATGCAACATCGCATCACTGCAGTCTTTTCTACTAATTTAGAATGAGCATTTTTTTATTATTAGGTAATATGATTAAATCTGTGGGCTCTTATATTGCTGATATTCTCCATATTATGCAATGGACAGTTGATCGCTATCATAGTTTGGCCTCTCGCGTGCTCTGTGACATGAACTTTGGTACCGACGATACATGGTTTTGCAATTTGGCGTCATTTGAACTAAGAGATTACAGTGCTTACACACTGAACCATGTCAGCAATCGTGATGGCTAGTGGTTCGAGTGAAACATGGTTTAAATAATCAATAGTGCTTGCACGAGGAAAATAGGTTTATGCGTCTGCTTTTTCACGGAACAATGCGTGATCAATGTTTTTGGGAAATAGCTTTATACTTCTGCCTTTTCACGGAACAGTGTGGATCCGTTCTCGTTATCTCTGTTCCTGCATTGGTTCCTTTCTGCATGAGGTCCTTGTCCAAGGTATGCTTGGATCCAAGTCCACTCCCTATCATATACAGGTGATAATCCGTTGCCTCTTTCTACCAAACTTCCCACATCGGCCCACTCTTAAGAGTCCTAGGCTCCTAGGTGGTGGAGGATAATGAGTATGTCTATCTTTTAGAAAGACGAAAAATTCTGTGCATCCCACTAACCTCGGACACTCCCAGTGTGGCTGTCCCCCTCTTCCGACTGCTCTTAAAGGGCCTTAATGCTTCGTTATGCTGGGCTCACAAGAGGACTGCTCTTTTCAAATATATGTGATCAGCGTGTTATCATGTAAGGTGTTGCCGTGAAGAGTATACTTTTATCTAACTCGAATACTCATCACGGTCTAACAGAGAAAATACAAGGTACCCATGTAGCATGAATTTGAAGTATTATGACGCAGTCCTCAGAACCATCCATTATGGCCACTGTCAGTGCACCTAACCATTGGAAGCGTGCCAAGGAATTATAGAGTCGCCTGAATTACTGTTTTGTTACACAAGCATAAATAATAATTTGCAATCGGTCTAATATATTCGTGGTAAATAAAAAAATGCGGTTTAAGAGGGTACCTGACTATAGCCCAACTATGATCATCAAGTTGGTCTTCATCCTTTATTGTGATTCGGGAAAACTTTTCTGAAAATGTTGTTGGATTTTACTCCCAATGACAAATGAAGCCTAACAATGTAAATGAGAGGAGGGGGCAATACTTCTCTTTTTTTTTGTCATCTGGGACCTCTTTGAGGGCCTGTAAATCCTGTGAGTTGGGCACCAAGGTTTTACAAAGTTAAAAAGCTTAGAAACTCAACTCTTAAACTTCTGTTTTAACGTTTCAGAGGTTCCTCTCTCTCTCTCTGCTCCTCTTCCACGCCCCTCGCTAGAATCAATTGGATCCATTATAACCAACAAATGTAGAAAATAATCCATGGGAATGATACAGGAGCAGCAGGAGACTAAATTCTCCTAGTTTTGAGTGCGTTGAAACAATTGCAAGAGGCGATCTAGAAAAAAAAATTGAGAGGGTTTATGGGCAAAGCCACGATGAAAGGGATGATTGATAAGGATCAATAGAATTAGGAAGAGTGGTGTGGTGATCAGGATCAATAGAATTAGGAAGAGTTGTGTGGTGATCAGGACGGAAAAATTGCTGTTACAGATCTCCTAACATGCAATTTCGATGGAATAACACTTATACAACAAATTTTGTTAAAATAGAACTCTAAACACTGAAACACTGTTAAAATAGGATTATGATCTAATTTAACTTATTTTTTTATCTCCAAGCCACATGAAATGACTGAATTGTCTTTGTTTCTAATGGAATCAGATTTTTCTTTCTTCTCTTGTTCCTCTTTCTCTTGCCTCCCGATCTGCCTAGAGCGACACACCTGCCGATCAAACTGTAATACTAATTAATGAGACGACTAGAATGCAAACACCTCTTTCGATAAAATCATGTAAACAACTCTCTTAACCTACATGATCTCTATCATATGGTCATTGTATTTTTTCCTTGACTCCCTCCAGTTACCAAACGCAATTGAACAGTAAAGTGTAAAAACTGTTTTTAGTTAAAAGGATCAAGTGAAAAAACAGTGACAATAACTTTTTACATTCTCTAGCCGTCTCATTATTAAGAGTCCAATAAAACTTCTTACGATATTTTCAACAGATGGCCTAAATCGTAGACCAAACCTAATTTAAATCTGAAGAGCAGCGCAAACAGTCTTGAACAGACAACAGCCAACCTATTTTGAGCCTTCGTTCACCGTGCTCCAAATATAGATTCTGACCAGGTGACCTATTGCAACGGTCCTAATCCTTCGTCGTGCCAGAGGAAACAGAGAGGAGCCGATTTCCTGCAGAGCGCCGCCGCCTCCCCGGCCTGAGCTTCGATGCCTCCCCGCCTCCCTCTCGTGTCCGTGTTCACCGCAGCTCTGCTGCATATCCCTCCCAGCCGCTGATCCCCAACTACGCGTGTGTCAGGCTCGTCGCGGATGGTGACGACGCGCGTGTCGGGCTCATCGCGGACGACGCCATCGACGCGCTCTCCGCCGCTGCGCTCGCAGCCATGCGCCCACCAGCCTCGCCACCGTCGACGTCAACAAGTGCACTATCGGAGCACACCCTCCAGCCATCAAGCGTTGGTGGGGCTCCTCCGCCGTGGCGGTGCGCAGGAGCGCCGGGAGGCGGCCACGACTGTCTACGAGCTCTGCAAGTTGCCGGAGAACCGCCATGTGTGCCGGCGCGGTGCCCGCGCTCGCCGACCTCGCCGTCAACGGCTACGCGTGGACAGTCGAGGTGCTCGGACTCCTCGTGAAGTGCCGCGAGGGGCGCAATCGTGTCCGTGCTCTCCGGCGTGGCTAGCAGCGGCAACGCCCGTGCAATTGAGCAGGCCCCTGTCCGTCCTCAAATGGATTTGCTCGTAAATTGGCACGGGGGGCAATAAAAGCTGAGAGCTTCCCAGCTCTGTGAGGCTCTGCTGAGTGACAAACACCTACAAGATCGCCAGGAACAATGTTGAATTGGCAGGGACATTCGAGAAAGTCGAAATTTAGGCTGTGAAAAGATCAAATTTGTCATATTTTTGATTCAGCATCTCCTTCCAGGGCGTGCGGCGCCGCGCAGGGAGTGGGCGGTTCATGCAGCTGAGCGGATCCTTCCGCCGCAGAGTAGACCGACGCCGCCGCAACCTTGCTCCTATAGAAAATTGTTATTATATAACTTTTTTGTGTGGTTTCGACGAAATAAAACTATTAGAATGAGATTTAATATAATTATACGTTAAAGAGTACTATTTTATCGAAACCTAGTATAAGAGTTCTATTTCATCGAAGCCGGATAAAAAGAGTTTTATAATAACAATTTTCTCTCAGTAGCCGTTTTGGCATTGCTAAGACCCGACTCTTCCTTCTCCAGCTGCAACCTATTGTTTCTCCTTGATCAGGCGCGAGTCTCGCATGTTCTGCTCCTCCATCTTCTACTGCCTAGAACCGACAAAACGGTTGGTTAAAACCTAAAATGTGCTTTTGGTCAAAGAATCTCGATATAGGTCGCGTTTAATGAAACTAAATGGATAAGTGGGGCTTCATTTTTGGGTCTCTCATTTACAAGTCAGAAACCAGAGCTCGACCCTAGTTGATAGGGTTTCGGGATTTTTTTCAAAAATAGTATTTTTTATTCAAAATATACAAAATGTAGCTGTCAGTTTTTGAAAAAATATAGAAATAGGTACCGGTGGGAGGACTCATACATTGTAGCAATTAGTCTATCATTTCAAAATTATAAAAATAGGTACCGATCGGCCAACAATAAGTCACCCATGGTGACTGGGACTCGATTGTAAAACCGCATTTTTTGCACTCCCTCCATGATGACTCCTTGCTATGACGAATCTTTCACCGTAGCAATGAGTTGGACCATGCACCGGGTGACTTGTTGGTACATTGCTCGGTGGATGGATGACCGGTATCCATTTCTGTAAATTTTTAAACCGACACTCAATTTTGTAAATTTTGAATAAGATATTACTATTTTTTTAAAAGTCACGGTTTCCGGTTCCCAGATTCGGACCGGCATTCTTGTCGCTTCCCTCCTCCCCCGCGTGCGCTCCGCCAGTCCGCCGGGCGGCGCATCGTCACTCTCCTCGCTGAGCTTTCCAAGGTCCCTCCTCCCCCAAACCGGCAGAAGAAATCCTCCGCCTCCATTGAGTCCTGCCACGGCTACAAATACCGCGCCCGCCTCGCCCCTCACGCCGCGCCTTCTGGCTTCCTGCCTCCTCTCCGCTACCTCCGCCCTCGCCCGCGCCTCCCTCCTCCGGCCCCCGCTCATGGCCATCGCCGCCGTGGCCGTCTCCTCCCAGGCCGCCGTGGCCGTATCCGCCAGATCCGCCGCGCGCCGGGGGTTCGTCACGTTCGGCGGCGCTACCCGCCCTCCTGCGCTGCGATCCGGCCGCGGTTTCTCCAGTGAGTTCCTTCCCTGCTCTCTGATCTCCGTCCGCTGGGGCCGGGGGGTTAGTGGTTGGTGTGACACCGTGTTGTCTGTCGTGCTGGGCTGGAGATCCGAGATCAGCATCTGTTGGGAGGAGCAGAATGCATGCTCGTGCGGTGAAATTTTGTTGAAATGCTGGCTTGCGCCTCGGATCCACGCCCGCTTGGTGAAATTTTTTTGCACACCCTGTGGATAAGTAGTGTACTCTACTACTCTACTCATTTGGTGGTTTCTGCAGGGGCTGCTTGAGTGAGTGTGTGACTGAAGTTAGTGCAGTCTCGGATATACTCTGTACTGGGTGTTAGGCCTTTTCTTAATTTCCGTTCGTTTTAATGGCCTGTTTTGTCTAATTAGTATTGACAACAGATTCCACTAAACTTATTAGAAAGAAAAAAAAACGATGACTCCAAGTGAACTCAGTTTTGAAGAGATCCCTAGTGTTGTCAGTTTGGAAAATCAGGACCTCAGTTTATTTGCTGGAAGCTCCTTAGTCGAGCGAGCTCAATTGTGCCTTGGGTCACTTCTCTCCCATAATGATTGGGTTGATCCGTACCTTTTTTCTTGCCATCACACCTGGTCTACATCGTCATGGTCTCATCACATGCAGGGGTTGGGATAGGCACATGCATAGATTTTGAAAGGTGGCCTGTTTTTCTGACAAGGTTTGCTTGCAAGACAATTTGTGGTGCTTATTGGAAAAACAGATGTGGTTGGTGGTTATGAACTGTGAGATGAGGATCAGCTGATTATCTCTCTTAACATCTATATGCCTAGTGTACGTGTAACATATTAATGTTTTAGTTGGAAGTTGAGCTAGTGAATATTATGTGAGCCAATAGGACATTTTTCAAACTGAAGTACGAAAGCTACATGTTATTTGCCTCATGACTGAAACAATTGTTGAATGTAAATGTGGTATAGAACTTAGAGTTATGGAATTGGATACCTTACTGTCCATTTCTTAATTTCTATCCGTGTAGATATTTTTTTTGTACTGGTTGATGCAAGACCCAAACTTTGGTAATATTGAAATGTTATTAATTCCTTGTGTTTTCATTTGAACCATAATTTGTCCCATGTCAGTATTAGATGATTGCTGGTGGAGATCTAACAAAGCTTGTCCTGACTAATCTTTTCATTTCCTTTTCTAGCCACATTTGAGATATATTCCGAATGTGACACTATTGACACCTTGACATAGAGGAGTGATCAAGTTTTCCATTTTAGAAAGCTGGATGTATGCATGAAACTTTAGTATTTACGGCCAGTTTCTCTGAAGGAAACTGCTGAATGCTGAAGAAAAATTACATCGTTTCAGTGGATTAACTATTGATATTTAATACGATAGGAATTTCATCAAGAGCAATGCTACACTTACATAAAATAGCTTGTGGTTTGCTTTGATCATGTAGCATGAATGGTATCAATCACTGAAATGGTTATATGTCAGCTGTATGTAGGAATCTTTGTACATAGTTTAAGTCAAATGTAGGATAAAACATAAATGGGTGAATGATATCATAAAAAATGATGTGATTTTCTATGCTAAAATTGTTTCTTACGTTGAGCCTGCATATGGTGCTTTCTGATCATGATAATGATGACTATCTGTGATCAGCCTTTTTGAGGCGTCGCCGCGTCCAGTCGGTCCGGAGGCGACGCCTGGACAGGTCGCTTCGTATGGAGGCCGCTGCCGCCGCCGGTCTCCGCCGGCCCTCGCCGCGCCGCCGCCGGTCTCCGCCGGCCCTCGCCGCGCCGCCGCCGGCCCTCGCCGCGGTTGGTGGAGAGGAGAGTGAGGGTGAGAGGGACCGCCATCGATGGAGAGGAGAGTGAGGGTGAGAGGGATTCTGTTTAGGGTTAGGGTGGGGCGGTATTTTATATGTGCTGACGTGGAAAGATCACCGTTGGATTAGATCCGACGATTCAGAGAGCCCGCCTGCTGCCTCCGCCTCCGCTGCGCCCGCCGCTGCCGCCGCGCCCGCCGCTGCTGCCGCGCCCGCCGCCTCCGCCTGCCCGCCTCCGCTGCGCCCGCCGCCGCGCCCGCCGCCTCCCCTCCTCGCCTGGCGCTCGCCTAGGCGACCGCCTAGGCGTCCCGGCGGCCGGCGGGCGCCTAGGCGTCCAGGCGTGGATTCGCAACCCTGTCTGTGATAAACTAGATCCCACTGCAACTAACCATTAAGCGGTATCTGTGTAATGAAGTTCAATACTTCAATGTAGCTTTTTGCTTAAAATTCTTTAAACTTAATTGATTTGTATGATTGTATCCGATCTTTGTTCAAATAGCTTATTTACAGGTTTTGGCATTTCCCCTAGATTTGTAACATTTCTAGTCTATATTTGAATTTGACACATTTTTTTAGAGAAAATCAGTTGGATTAGTAACATTGACTGTCATGAAAACCTCTTTCCATTATTTCAATACTAAGCAATGCTATATGCAGGTGGGCGAACACATGTGGCAGCTGTTGAGCAAGCAGTGGTAAAAGATGCTACCAAGCTGGAATCTCCAGTTGTTGTTATTACGGGTGCCTCCAGAGGGATTGGAAGGGCCACTGCATTAGCTCTTGGAAAAGCTGGCTGCAAGGTTGGCTACTTACCTGCTTAGTAAAATCATTGTATGCAGAGAAGATGTTTATAAATACAGAAAAAGTCAGCAGCTTGTCAACAGTCAGTGTGGCTTCTGTGTGAATGGATGGGTTTGTGCGCAGCTGCATATGTGGTGGCATGCCTTTTCATTCGTGTTTACTTATTTATCAGTATATTAATGTTCTAATTGTTGCATTTTACTGATACAGTGGGAGTAGGCTTTTCTAGAAGTACAATCATATGATACTAATTGTCTGCTTGCAAATGCAAATTACCATATCGTCCTTATTCCCAGTTGATGTAAAGTTAACACTGAGTAACTTTATTGTGTTGGTTCTGGCTTGACTTTTAGGTCCTGGTGAACTATGCCCGGTCTTCAAAAGAGGCTGAGGATGTCTCCAAAGAGGTGAGCCTGTTAATTAGCAATATAGTATTTCTCAAATACACTTCATTAATTATTATTTGGATGCCCTTCAGTTCATCTATGAAAATTTCTAAGGTCTAGCTCAAAGATATCGCTGGAACTTTCAAGGTCTAGCTCAAAATACAATTCACATGCAGTGCTTGACCAATTATCAATAGTAGTTACTACTTAGATGCTCTGGTTTTCTTTGTAACACCAGATCCCTTGCACATTATGGACATTGTTATCTATCTCTCTCAACCTTATTTGAATCATTTCCGAATTGGTTTTTGTGCTTGGCGTTGGAAAGGGTGTGCACAACAACTGTGATATCCCATTTGAGTAAGCAATAACACTGTTATAATGACTCTATTGCCATTTATGAGACTGAAATTTTAGAACATTTGTCTGCCTACAGATCACGCTATACAATGCACACTGTTGGTCTCTGTTGAGAGTTGAGACCAACATTTGGCTATCCTTTTCTTCATTTATTTCCTTTTCTTATTTTCCCTCTTGTGCATGGAATTTTTCAGACGCTTATAGTGCTACGTTTGTAGATTGAAGAATCTGGTGGTGAGGCTATCACTTTCGGCGGAGATGTTTCAAAAGAAGCTGATGTAGAGTCCATGATGAAAGCAGTATGTGTAGTTTGCATACAGAAAGGGGATTTTTATTTTCTTTCACAACATTCTTTTGTTAAACATGCTTATGGAGTTATGGTTGTTTTCTCAATCAATTAGGCTCTTGATAAATGGGGAACAATAGATGTGCTGGTAAATAATGCAGGTATGTTTTCATGGCAATTTGCGTGTAGTCAGATCTCTGTTTCATGCAAAATAAAACAATGCTTGCTATTAGGGATTACAAGGGACACATTATTGATGAGAATGAAGAAATCTCAGTGGCAGGATGTAATTGATCTGAACCTTACAGGTGTCTTCCTGTGCACACAGGTTTGTTTCTATTCACTTTGTTAAAAAAATCACTTGAAATATTTGTTGCATCTCAATCTTACAGATGTCTTCCTGTGTAAACAGGCTGCTACAAAAGTAATGATGAAAAAGAAAAAGGTACAATCTGTTTGCTCTTCAATTGGCATGCACAGTAATTCTGTGCTGTGATGACTTTTCTTGGTGGTACTTGTGGTAGTAGCAACTGGTGCTGTTAGCCAAGATTCTTAAATTGCATCTTGAACTTAGAAACAGATTTGTATTGTGCTAAGTTGGTTGCAGATTAACTATACATGCACTGAGTTCAGTCAAGTTTCGGAACGAAATTCTCGAAACCCCTATATTGTGGGGCGTCTTCTTGTGACAACTTCAAGCAGAAGTCTCATTTTTATATTTCATGCAAATGCACAAATAAATGAATGTCTCCTTGAGCTGTTTGTGTAACATGTGGTTTTGAAATTATATATAACTTAAAGATAACTACTGGCTCATACCTGAGACCTGACTAGATACGCAAATTCTCAGGTGAGGCAATGGTTTAGTGGATTGTTATTGTTTGGCTAAAAAAAGAAAGGGCAGCTCAGTGCATGTAGCTCCCGCTTGCGTAGGGTCCGACTTATTTGGGTCTTTTGTACGCAGCCTTTTCCTGCATTTTTGCAAGAGGCTGTTTCCAGAGCTTGAACCCATGACCTCATGTTCACAAGGCAACAACTTTACCGCTGCGCCAAAGCTCCCCTTCTATTGTTTGGCTAGATGTTCATAATTTTTCTTATACTATTCTAAAAATGTGCCCTGTTCAAATGTTCTGATAGTAAATCATGTGCCTTTTTTGTTGGTATGCAGGGAAGAATTATCAACATAGCATCAGTGGTTGGCCTTACTGGCAATATCGGCCAAGCTAATTACAGTGCGGCCAAGGCTGGAGTAATTGGCTTCACAAAAACAGTTGCTAGGGAGTATGCAAGCAGAAATATCAATGTGTGATCTCTTATCTTTTAGTTGTTAGCTCGCTTGTACTCCTTTCAGTTTTGTTATCTTGACGTTAGACAAAGGTGCTAGTGCAAAAAGGAACTAGCTCCGTTGTACATGAAAATAGAATGGCAGGAGTAAGTTAAGACTAGTCAGCCCACTGAAACAACTCTGAATCTTCATGCAGGTGAATGCTATCGCACCAGGATTTATTGCATCAGATATGACTGCTGAACTTGGAGAGGAGCTTGAAAAGAAGATCTTGTCAACTATTCCATTAGGTATGCATCTTAACTGAGTCTTCGTAACTGTTCCCTTCTATTAGAAGGGAAATAAACTGGAATCTCTTAATTGATAATGCCAAGGGGTTACATATATAGGGTACAAGCTAGGGTTTAGGAGTCCTCCTAGCTAATGACCAAATTACTCTTGACACACACAATACACACAGTCTAACATCTCCCCGCAGTCGAAACTCTGGCTGTGACAAATGTTGAGACTAGATCAAAAGACCCTACATACTAACATACATGAGTGAACATACACTCGCTTCCCGCGGAGAACACTGTAAAAGATCCCACTCACGCTCCCGAGCGGCGGCGAGGACGGAGTGGCCCGCAAACACCTCACCACGAGGGGCACGGCCGACACGGGGTAGGAGGGTAGGGATGCACAGGGAAGGCCGGCCATGGTAGGAGGAAGAGGGATGCGTCCGGCGGAGGCCGACGGCGGGGGGGGGAGGAGGGCAGGGACGCGTGCGGAAGACCAGCAACACGAGGTAGGAGGGACGCATGCAGTGAAGGCCGGCAACGCGGGGTAGGAGGGTAGGGACGCTCGTGGAAGACCAGCAGCGCGGGTTAGGAGGAGCGTGGGCGGCAGAGGCTGACAACGCAGGGTAGGAGGGCAAGGACGTGCGCGGAAGGCCGGCAGCGCGGGTTAGAAGGAGGTACGCGCGCGGCGGAGGCCGGCAGCGCGGGGTAAGAGGACAGAGACGCGCACGGAAGTCCGACAACACGGGGTAGGAGGGACACGCGCGGCGGAGGCCGGCAGCGCAGGGTACGAGGGCAGAGACGCGCGCGGAAGGCCGACAACGCGGGGTAGGAGGGCAAGGACGTGGGTGGTGAGGACGACGGCGCAGGGTGCGCGCGACGAAGACAGCAGGCCCGACAACGTCAAAGGCTCAGCTTCAGCAGCACCAGGGCCGGCGATAGGGGCGGGGACCGAGCCAGCGACGACCCACCAGGATGCGCAGAGGCCGCATCCGTTGATGGCGGCTGCCGGGGGTGCAGGGGCGATGGAGGTGCCATGAGGCCCGGCAGACATGGATGCAACAACCCCGGCGGCCAGGACCTGGCGGGCGCTGTTGCAACTCCGGTGTCCAGAACACCAGAACCACCGCTGAGCTTCTTGCTGTAGAAGTACAGAGGCTACACAGCACCTGCCAGAGTGCTGCTGGTTGCTGACGCCAATAGCAAAAAAACACAGGAGGCTGGCGTGTGTATAGGAGAGAACAGGGGACCCCTACTGCAGTAGAGAACAGAGCACAGGGATTGCTGTTGGTGCTGCTGTAGACAACAGAGCAGGACGTGCTGCACAGGATGATCTGCTGTAGCAGATGGCTTCTGCAGAGGTTTTGCTATGCGCAGAACAGAGAAAGAGAAACAGGCGCAGGGAGAGGAGGCGCAGGTGGATTAGGCGGGTATCAATTAATTCTATATTGGATTGATTTATTCCTGGGATGTTGGCTTTACTATATAGCCCCCCTTACAATAGTCCTAGCTCTATTACAACTCAAGAATATAAAGTCCTGCCTATTTTGTGCTGCTGCACCATAGAGTTCAAATCGGACTCGAGGTCCTGGTGGCCGCACACAGGGGGAGTCCAGTTCGGACTCCCTGTTCGTGGCTGCCCTGGACCCTTACGCCAGGATCATCCTACATTCTCCTTCTGATCCTGGTGCTGGCACACGTCCAGGATCCCAATCCTTCTTCTCATCTCCACGAACTTCTGTCTTCCAAGTGCCTTGGTCAAGATGCCCCCATCTGGTCTTGGGTGGAATCTGCTCAAGCACAATAGTATCGCTGTCCACACACTCTCGTATGTAGTGGTACTTGAGACATCGATGTGCTTGCTTCTATCATGGTGTACCGGATTCTTGCTTAAATCTATAGCTGACTTGTTGTCAACCCACAGCACCGACGCCTTTGATTTTTCAGCTAAGTCCTCCATCAGCCGTGCCATCCATACACCTTGACATGCCTCTTGAGCTGCTGCGATATATTCTGGTTAACATGAGGACAAGGCCACCACCTTCTGCCTGCAGGACTGCCATGAAACAGGGCTGTTTCCAAGATAGAGCAACACCCTGCTTGTGCTCTTGCGGTCCTCCATGTCTCCCGCATAGTCACTATCCGTGTACCCAATAAGTTCCATGTCTTCTCTTGCATAGAAGACTCTATAGTTGATTGTACCCGCTATGCAGCATACAATGCGCTTGACTGCAACAAAGTGCTCCTCCTTAGGCTCCTCTAGAAACCGACTCACGTACCTGACCGAGTAGGCGAGATCGGGACGTGTGTCCACCAAGTATCGCAGCCCTCCCACCAAGCTCCTATAGTTCGTTGCATGCACCAACGGACTATCACTTGTCTTGTAAAACTTTAGGCCTTGCTCCATGGGGAATGCACAGGGGTTACATCCCTTCAGGCCAGCTTTAGAGACAAGTTTGAAAGCGTAGCCCGCTTGCCTAACGCTTATCCCTGCATCAGCTTGCCGCACCTCCAGGCCAAGATAATATGACAAGAGCCCCAAGTCGCTCATCTTGAACCTCTTCATCATCTCCCCCTTGAACTTCTTGAGGTCACCCCCTCCAGTGATCACACGATCGTCGACGTACACACCGACGATGAGCTTCTCATCTTCAGCTCCACGGAAATAGACCCCGTGCTCGCTCGTACTCTCCTGGAAACCAAGCGATAGCAAGCTATTGTTGAGCTTGGCATTGCAGGCCCTGGGCGCCTGACGAAGTCCATTTAAAGCCTTTTTGAGCCGATACACCTTATGTTCGGCTCTGTTGATGATGAAGCCAACGGGTTGGGAGATGTACACCTCCTCCATCAAGTCGCCGTTCAGAAAGGCGCTTTTCACGTCCATATGGTGTACCTCCCACCCCTTGTGCGCAACAACTGCAAGGAGCAAGCGAACAGATTCGAGACGAGCTACAGGAGCAAATACCTCGTCAAAATCTATTCCTTGCCGCTAGACATAGCCTTTAGCCACCAACCGAGCCTTGTGCTTCACCACCTCCCCATGCTCGTCCCTCTTCACCTTGAACACCCATTTGAGGCCAATGGGCTTGTGTCCTGCAGGAAGATCAACAAGTTGCCAAGTCTTGTTTTCTTCTATAGACTCCATCTCCTCGAGCATGACCCGTCTCCAGCACGGGTGTTCCTTTGCATCAGCGAAGGACGTGGGCTCCTCCATGGTGGTGAACATGAGCTCCCCCTCCTCCAAGCCTGGTGGGCGCTCAGCCCGACCAGGAGGGGTGAGGGTTCCAAGCACGTTGCGCATTGTGCGTAACCGTAGTTTCGCTCCGTCGTTGTAGTAGGCGTCGACGACGTTGCTGCTGGGATCTGACAGCGGCGTGGCGAAGCGGATGGGCCATAGAGGATTCCGGGGCGTGACGAAGGTGCTGGAATCTTCAAGTCCGGAACCTCCCGCTGCTGCTGACCCCGTGCAGGACTGTCCCAGTCCTGATCTGCGTTGGACAATCCCTGCAGGAGTCTTTGGGGTGATGCCGTGAGTGCTGGATCCCCTCCAGCAGGTCTGGAGGTTGGCGCAGGAACTCCTGGGGTCTGGACAGACCCTTCTGTGCCCCTCCTGAGCACTACAGGGGTGCTGTTCGGCCCCTCCGGACCCTGCAGCACCTCTTCAGGTGCTGGAACAGCAGGTCCAGCAAGTGCTGGACCTAAGGAGCCGACGTGGAAGGCGGTGTAGTCCTCTTCTCCTGCTCCTTCTCCCCAGTCCTACCTGGCCGCCTCGTCGAATATCACGTCACATGATATGTGTGTGCGCCCATCAGCCGGATTATACATCCGATAGCCCTTCGTCCCTGCAACGTAGCCAAGAAAAATCATCGGAGTACTCCGGTCTTCTAACTTTTCAGGTGGGGGCGCGTGTTCTTGACATGCCCCATGCACCCAAAAGTTTGGAAGTAGTTGACGGCTGGTCGCTCTCCATGCCAAGCTTCATATGGCGTCTTCCTGTCGAGGCCGCGGGTGGGGGATCGATTTAAGATGTAGACAGCCGTGATAACTGCCTCACCCCAAAAAATTCCGGGCATACCCTTCGCCTTCAACATACTCCTCGACATGCCGACCACCATCTGGTTGCGCCGCTCCACAACCTCGTTTTTCTGCGGTGTATACGGGGCTGTGAGCTGACGATGTACTCCGTGCTGAGCACAGTACTCGCTGAACTCCTGTGAGGTGAACTCCCCTCCGCGATCAGTACGGAGTAACTTCAGCCTTCTCCCGGACTCTAATTCAGCCGTTGCCTGAAATTGCTGAATTAAGTCTGGTGCCTGGTCCTTGGTTGCTAGGAGATAGAGCCACATGTAGCGACTCATGTCATCCACTAGCAACAAGAACATCTTCTTGTCGCCTGGAGTCATCGGCGTGATAGGCCCGCAGATGTCGCATTGGACGAGGTCGAGCGCGCCCTTCGCACGTCGTCGAGCTTGCTTGGGGAAGCTGGAGCACCTCTGCTTCCCGACCAAGCAAGCTTCACACAATTGATCGACGTGATGAATTTGCGGGTGCCCGAGCACCATCTCCTCTCGTACCAACTTCCGAAGCGCCTGGAAGCCGACGTGTCCGTAGCGTTCGTGCCAACGCCATGCAACATCATCACGCCTCGCGGTTAGGCAAACCGGACGTGCGATATTGAGCCTGATGGAGTACAGCATGGTGTCATCGCGCTAAATCCATGTGAGGAGACACTGCTGCTTATCCCGTATGTGCATCATTCCTCCATGCACCGTGATGCTGTAGTCATCCTCATCCAGCTGGTCGAGACTGATGAGGTTGGTGGTGAGGCGCTGGTGAGGTAGACGCCAGTGAGCCTCCTGTGCTCACCTGTCTTGGCGGTGAATAGGACCATACCCTTTCCCTGGATACGCATGACGAAGTTGTTGCCGAACTTGATGGTTCCGACTACGTTGTCGTCGAGTTCGGAGAAAACGGCGCGCGAACCCGTCATGTGGTTGGTTGCGCCCGTGTCGAGGTACCAACGAGTGTCGTCAAAGTCGTCGTCATTGCCGCGGTTAGCGAAGACATGTCCCTCCACTATCTCTAGTGGGCGTGTAGGACGTTCCTGTACAGGCTCCTATACTGAGGCCACCCTTGTCATGAACATGGCGCCCTCCTCTGACTTCGCCACGAAAGCCTGCTGTTGCGACTCCTCCTGCTTAGGCTTCGACCGACACTCCCTGGCCCAATGGCCTTTCTTCCCGCACTGGTCCCGCGGAATATCCTTCCCGGAACCTCCCTTCTTGCCTCTGTTCTTTTTGGCGGGCCCTTACGACCGCCCCTCTTAGAAGAACCCGCAGACTGGGTAGACCGCTCCTCCTTCTGCTGTGCCTCCCACTCCTCCCGAGTGAGGTACAGCTGGCCGTTGTGTACTCCTCCCTTCCGCTGCGTCGAGTCAAAGGCGTTCTCTGCCGCATTGAGACGCCTCGTCACCTCCGACAAGGTGAGGGTCGACACGTCCAACAGTGTCGTGGTCGCCACCACGATCTGTTGGAAATGTTCTGGAACGCTTCACAGGAGCTTCTCCACGGCCATCTCTTCTCCTATCTCCTCCCCTAGCGACGCAAGCCGTGATAGCATGCCGCTCAGGCGGAGGGAGAAGTCCTCCATGCTCTCGCCATCCTTGAAGGCAGCGGCTTCGAACTCCTTCCGGAGTTATCGTGTTGTCTTCTTCTTCACGCGGTCGGGCCCAACCCGCATGATGGCGATCATGTCCCATGCCTCCTTCGTCCTCTTCTCTCCAAACGTCGTGATCATCTCCAGCAGGACAGCGCTGACCAAGATGTCAAGCACCATCATATCTTCTTGCTCGCTCATGTTGCCCTCCTCCACGGCCTTCCAAAGCAGCCGTGCCTTCAGCTTGATCTTCATCATCACAGCCCACTCCGCGTAGTTGGTCTTGGTGAGCACGGGGAACCCTGTCCCGGTGTTCACCTCACGAGCTGCCGGAGAGGGTGTCACATGGCTGGTGGCGCTGCCGCTGCCTGGAGGTGTAGACGACATCTTGCTGAATTCAACCTAGGGTTGAACCGGCTCTGATGCCACGATTGTTGCAACTCCGGTCCTGTTTTCTGCTGAAACAACGTCTGATCTTCCTGTATAATCAGATCTGAAGTAGCAGATCAATACAAAAATTATTCCTCTACCTCTTCAGCCCTAGCCGCTGCCTCTCTATCTAGCCGCTGCCACCAGGGTTAGAACCCTAGCCGCCGCCCCTGATCTCCCTGCTCTGCGCCCTCTGTTTCCATCTGTTCTGCGCCTCCAACTCAGGAACAGGCGGCAGCTCTCCTGTCTCCTTGTTCTGGTCGCCTAGATCAGAAGTATCTCTCTCCCTGCTTTTGTTCTGTCCAGGACAAAACCAGAAGCTTCTGTTTTTCTTCTGTTTTGCTGTAGATCAATTCTGGTCTGTCTCCTTGGAGGGCAAATTGATCTGCTAGTTCAGATCTGATTATACAGCAAGATCAGACGCTGTTTCAGCTAGAAACAGGACCGGAGTTGCAACAGGCGCGGGTCCAAGGGCCCCGACAGCCAGAACCCGACAGGCACGGATCTAGCAGCCCCCGGCGGCCAGAGCACGGCGGGCATGGATTCAGCAGCCCTCGGCGGCCAGAGCTCGACGGGCGTGGATCTAGCAGCCCCCGACGCTGGAGGAGAGGGGGAAGGGGGGGCCCAAATCTGGCTGTGGCGCTGCTGGAGGAGAGGGTGAAGGGGGCAACACCCCCATTTCTGGGTGCGGCGGCGCTAGTGGAGAGGGGGAAGGGGGCGGCACCCCCAATCCAGGCCGCGACGGCGCTGGTTTAGGGGGAAGGGGGCGGCGCTCGGATCAGGCCGTGCCTCCTACAGTGGCAGCGGCGCTGGCTCTCCCGGCGGCTAGAGGAGAGGGGGGCCGACAGGGGTGTGGATCTAGCGGTCCCTAGCAGCCAAGGCCCGGTGGCGGCAGATCCGGCCGTGCCTCCTACGGTGGCGGCGGCGCTGGCTCTCCTGACGGCCAGAGGCGCGGCAGCGGCGACCAGAGGAGAGGGGGGCCGACAGGGGCGCGGACCCAGGGGCGATGCGCGCTGGAGGCGCCAGGGGCGGCGGCGGCCAGAGGAGAGGGGGGCCGGCAGGGGCTTGGACCCAGGGGCGACGCGCACTCGAGGCGCGGCGGCGGGCCGCCGGAGGAGGCACGAGGCAGACTGCCGCTGGCTCGTCGGTAGGCGGCAACACGCTCTTGGGTGGTGGCACCTGCTACATGGAGGAGGCGGTGGTGGCTGGTGGTGGGAGAGAGAGGAGAGAGAGAGAGCACTATGGGAGAAGAAGGCCTTGTAAACTCTAGCATGCTGATACCATATTAGAAGGGAAATAAGCTAGATTCTCTTAATTGATAATGCCAAGGGTTACATATATAGAGTACAAGCTAGGGTTTAGGAGTCCTCCTAACTAAAAGCTACACTTGACACACACAATGCACACAGTCTAACACCTTCAATTAGTGTCGTAAGCTGCACCCTAGGCTAGGTACCACTATTATTTTGTTTGTCTACCTTTAGGTGATGCTCAATATGTGGTTTTTTATCATCTAAACTTTTTAATTAATACATTAAAATTTAAAAACAGTAGTATGTGCGGAATTTTATTTGCGGGATGTAGATCATCTGGTCATGCAGTTCGATTGGTGTGACCAACAGTCACGTCAGCATAGCCCCTCATGTAGGTAGAGTTTGATTTAGTTGATCCTAATCCCCCACCCCTCGGTCACGTTGATCGGCATGACAAGGGCCTCAGTCGAGGGGTCGATCGACATGACAAGGGCCTCAGCGTGCCAACCGGGTTTGTGTCTTGAGGCCTCTAGGGGGGGTAGCCCGACTACGTCTCTCTTCTTTGTGTTTTTCTTCTTCCTCCCAACTAAACCGTTATGTTTTTCTTGTCCCACTGCCACCATCGCCCCTCTCTAGCCCCCCCCCCTCTCAAATTTGGTGAGGGAAGTGGTCCATTCCACCCCGTTTTGTGGGGATATCATCCCCCAACCTCCCTCCAATTAGATTTGTCATTTAATTTCGTTTTAGTAGGTTTTGTGGTAGTTGGTTTAGGTCTTTGAGGGTTGAATTGTGGTGCATTTTTTAGGAATTGAGATGAATCGGAGGCCACACTCGTTGGATTTATTGTAATGTTTGATTAAGGAGAAAGTCCATTTACTACCCTCACGTATCTTCGTAGTCCACTTAACGCTCTAAACAAAATTTTAGTTTAATTTACTCCTTTGAACTATTTGGATTGGTTCGCTCACCACCTCATAAGATTTTACTTTTCTGTTTCTCTATGTACATGTAATGTTTGAGTTTAAAATTTATGAGATTGTAATTTACATCGTACTTTATGTTCGAAAAATAATTAAAGATTTTTTTGATTTTTTTATGTTGGAAGCATGTAATGCAAATTTGACATAAGAGATAAAATAATGCAAGAAAATATTTATGAAAAAATTCGGAAGAATTATATTACCATTGTGTACAATATCATATACGATACTACAAAATTGTAACTACAAACATAACCTATACGAAGAGAAACAAAAAAGAAAAGTCTCACAAGGAGGCAAATTGAACAAATCTAATAGTTATAGGGAGTAGATGAACTAAAATTTTGTTTAGTGGGTTACGTGGACAAAGTAGATAACATAAGGGTAGTAAAATAGACTTTTTCCTTTGACTAATGTGTATGATGCTGTTTTAGTCATGTTATTGTAGTTACTAAATTTCGTGTATTACTTTATAGATGGACCATGTAAATTATATTTTTTATCGTGCACGATTAATGTAAATGGTGAATTACTAAACATGTTATAAAGTTAGCACTTTTGTGAAAGCACACATGTTCAGTGAAATTGAGGCAAGAGATCAAAATTGTTGGTGTTGGAGGTGGTTTGAGATGGCGTGGACGGTTTGATGCTGGTAGTGGTAGAGCTCACTATGTTTTGTTGAATTTAGCTTCGAAGGATGACATGCGGCTTTAAAAGGAAGTGATAATAGGTATCATGGGTAATGATGAGGGGAATGGACGTGGTGGTGCTGCCATTAGGGTTGCAATTGGGCGCCCAGACGCCTAGGTGCCTACCGCGCGTTTGGACGCCCAGGCGTCCATTTAGGCGCCTAGGCGTCCGGCCAGGCGTGGCCTGCGGCGACAGAGGTGGGCGGAAGTGGAGGCAGGTAGAGGCGGAGGCAGACGGAGGCGGAGGTAGGCTGAGCAAGCGGAGGCGGGCTGAGGAGGCGGAGGCAGAGGTAGACTGAGTAATCAGCTCAATTACTGTGAACTGTCGGATCTCATCTGACGGTCCACATTTCAGATGGGGACACATAAAAATATACTCTTCCCCTAACCCTACCCATTTTCTTCCCTCACCCTCTCTTCCTCTTCTCCGCCGACGGCGACGACCAATCCATGGCAAGGCGGTGCCGCGAGGTGACGGTGGCGGCCATGGCGGCCTGTACAGCAGCGATGGCAGCGGCAATAGAGGCGACGATCGGCCAGACGAGGTGGCGGGTTATGGCGTCCAGGCCGGAGCGCCTGGACGCCTAGGCGGCGACTAGGCATCGCCTTGGCGATGCATGGTAAACACTGACTGCCATTGTGTTGGATAGTTCTTGGAGGAGCCCATTAAGGCATTTAGTCATGAGGTTTCTTTCTGTATTCCTTCCATTGTGGTGAGGTTGAGGTGAGGGAAGTCATTTGTTCATATGATGTCACCTCGCCATTTGGATGCCCTAGATGACTCGTCACCGGTGTTTGATTTGGCAGCTGTAAACAATGATTTTGATGACAACACGTTTGAGGAAGAGGATAGAGAATGAGAAGAAGATAGTGTTGAATAGTGTTGATATTTCTTACGATACAGGTCATCCTGACAATGGATGCCAGCAAGGCTTATGACAACTAGGCGAACCTAGTGCCAAAGCAAGACGATTTTCGCAAGCGCACGAAAGATACCGTTGTACCATTTCATCAAGAGTATTCCCTAGGGTATCGTATAATCCCAAAGAAAAGTGAAGAGTAGCAAGATGATGTATATAATAGGGTGTTCTAATAGAAAATCAAGGAGGATGGGTAAAGAGAATAGTAATGGGGTATTGTCGCACACATTGAGCAATCTACTCTAAAGTTAAGATAGTCCTAGTGAGAGTTAGACTAAGGTAAAGGGTTATTCCTAATATGCTTAATAATATATATATATATATATATATATATGCATAGCCTAATAGTGTACATATGGGTATGTTACTAGTGAATACTAGGGCTTAGTGGTCCAACATATCGGGCACGGGCTTACCCCTGGTAATACCAGAGCGATTCCCGTCAAGAGCCTGTGGCATAGCCGAATGTGGGGATTACAATGGATGGGCAGGGCTATCACCACCTGCCGCCTACCCCTACAATTCGTGTGTCTACGAGACATCCAATGTTGCTTATTATCTAAGCACCACGCTTGCATGCTAAGTAAATATCTTAGGAGCTGCGGTACAATTACCATCATAAGACCATAGTTATTAAGCGCTAAGGCGACCTGGGAGCCTAAGGCGTCCCCGTCGCCTTGGATGCCTGAGTAAGGCGGCGTCTGCAAGGCGATGGGGCGTCCTTAAGGCGATGCCTTACTCCGTGTTCAGTTTATCCTAGCCCAAATATTGA
This sequence comes from Neostapfia colusana, assembly GCA_030760725.1. Lineage (NCBI taxonomy): Eukaryota > Viridiplantae > Streptophyta > Magnoliopsida > Poales > Poaceae > Neostapfia > Neostapfia colusana. The sequence continues at coordinate 15,770,102 of JASWHV010000017.1, read as the reverse complement.
GAGTTTGAGATAAACATGAGAGATGGGATCATGGGAATGTTATCTAGTATTCTAATACACTAGTACTACTATCTTTTTGTTATGTTTGACTTGTTTTATGTGGAAGTACCTCTATTTGCTAATTACTATTATTATCCTTATCTAGTTGGAATTTAGACCAGCCTTTTCGAGGTGTCGCCTAGGCGTTCAGTCGGTCCGGAGGCGATGCCTGGACAGGTCACCTCGCCTGGAGGCCGCCGCCGGTCGCCGCCACCGGTCACCGGTTGTCGCGCCGGCCCGCTGCCGCCATCGGTGGAGAGGGGAGTGAGGGTGAGAGGGATTCTGTTTAGGGTTAGGGTGGGGTGGGGGTGGTATTTGTATGTGCTGACGTGGAAAGACCACCGTTGGATTAGATCCGACGGTTCAGAGAGTGTGCCCGCTGCCTCCGCCTCCGCTCGCCCGCCTCCGTTGCGCCCACCGTCACCTCCGCGCCCACCACCTCCGCCTCTGCCGCGCCCGCCACCTCCCCTCGGCTCCCCGCCGCCTCCCCTTCTCGCCTGGCGTTCGCCTAGGCGACCGCCTAGGCGTCTCGCCGGTCTGCGGGCGCCTAGGCGTCCAGGTGAGGATTCACAACCCTGTTTAGGACTGTACTGGTGGTTGATTTTCACCATTAAAGTATGTTAATATGTGCTCGAAATAATTCACATATCTCTTCAATATTTCTAACATATTTAGATCAACAGACTTAGTTATAAGAATAGATTTCTATAGTACTGAAGGTCACTTACAATCTGACTTGGGAGAATAAGCCCTTTTCCATCAACACATCTTTTTTATTATAGTATCCAATGGACTCCTCAGCAGTGGGAAAGAACTGATTATTATAAAAGAAAAGAATACAAAGTATTCCTATATTTTCTATATTTATATATTAGTAAGACGTTGCCTCGCTTTACGCCTTATCGCTTAAAAGGTAAAAAGGGGGTATGTCGTCTTATGTTGCCTTACCGTCTTAATAACTATGCCTAAGGCAATGACTAACCTAAACATAGTTGAACCAATGCCGGGACCAAGCACTATATTATTCATACTAACATATTCATATAATACTTAATTAGACTATAGTGGAGGCCTATTGGTCTTTATGATAACATAATAACAATGTTATTATATTATCATAAGAACATCTAAACCTATCACATATATGGATTCCATGATCAAACAAGAAACGTTTCATCCAAGTATATAAATAAGAAAAAGACTAATATTACTAAATAGAATAAAGTCAATAACAAATAAAAAGATATATGAGCTATATCTTTCCTAAAATAGACTTGGGAACTAGAGGCTCATTTCTTCAGTCTAAACTCCACTAGTGACTTGGATAGAATGTGTACATAATAGAGTATTACTAAGTGGTGTGTGTGAGAAGTGAGGGGTAAGAGATCCTATTTATACATGAGTTATGGTCGGTTCTCACCAGAATATGCGTATGAATCCAGCAGAATCGACTCAAGAGAGCCACAGGGAGTCGACACGTAGAGGATGACCGGGTTTGGGGGTAGGACCAGGTCGGCCGAACCCCTTCTTCGGTCAACCCTGGGGTGGCCCCAACGGCGGTGTGTTTCCTCCAGGTGGCTTCTAGGTGGGCTCTCTTGAGTAATATTTTAGGATTGCCCCTCTAAATCTTCCTCAATTCTGCATATTTTCTCTGCATGCACATTTCTTTCCAGATACAAGTGGAACTACGTTATTTGCAAGAGTAATGCGTGAAAGAAATGTTTATTCCTTCACATATATGTGTAATATTGACGGTCGAAATTGGTACTTAACGACCGTCAACAAAGAGTTATTTGTTTATCCTTGATGGGGTGAGTGGTCATGGCGATGATTATGGAGATGACTAGCATTACCAAATGGTCTAGATCCTAAAAATAAAAATTCACACATGTTGTTTTTAAAATAATAATTAAAAAAGGTTTAATAATAAAACATTCTCAATATGCTAATAGATTCTGGTAGGATGCAAGGGGAAGATTATTTCCGCGCTCTTTGACATTTGAAAAGATGAAGACCGATCATTTGTTGATAGCAGCATAGGACAAGTAGAGTTTGTATCTGCTCACATTTTGGCAGACTGCGTGAGCAGAGCAAATTTGTGGAAACTTGAAGGCAAAGTGATAAACTAAAAGGTTATCCAATACTTCATTTCTATGAAATTGGGACCCAAGACTTACAACTACTCTAAACCAGTGGATGCACAGAGCGGTTGAGGCTGATTTTATGAAGCCTCATTCACTAATTTTGCATAGTATGCAAGTAGTGTGTTGCCATTTTCAGATGTTCTGGTTCATGTTCTCCACATTTTCGTTTCTTCTCTGTACTAACCCCGACATCATGCAGCCACACTAACGCTTCATGTTACCATGCAACTTTCCAGGGAGATACGGAGAACCAGAGGAAGTTGCGGGGTTAGTGGAGTTTTTGGCCCTTAATCCTGCGGCTGGCTACATCACCGGGCAGGTATGTGAAGGAAACTATGAATACATACCACAGTTCTCAGAGGGGAAAAATGTTTTTGAAGACTTGACTAAGTTCTGACGGTACAGGTGCTTACAATTGACGGCGGGATGGTAATGTAAGATTTATTCTCTAAGTGGCGCTGCTTGGCACTCTGTGCTGTGTACCCGATGATTTTTCAGATACAAAATCGTTTCTCTATTTGCATTAGTAGTTGAGACTGGTATGGAATAAGTAGGACATGAGAAAGTTGAGATGTATTTTAGTGTCATGGTGTGTGTCATTTTATCAAGGATAATAGACCATCCTCTAGTTATCAGTGACCTGATCTATGTAGAGGCTGGAAAACATATTCCCTATTCTAAAAAAGTTATCAGCAACCAGCCTCACGCATTTGATGGTTATCTCCAGAACCTTACCAGCCAAACCCAAGCAGCTGAATCAAAGCACCAAGATCATGTACCTCCATGATGTTTTCCAAGAGAGATTCCAATCCCCGACAAACCTTCTCCTCAGCCATTTCATTTCGGGTTAAACCTACACCGGCGTCTTTCCGTTGGGCTTGTCAAGGGAGCGCAACCTTGAAATTAATTAGTTCACTCTTTTGAAGAAAAAGATATCAATATCCAGATAAAAATAAACCCTTTGAGCTTCTAAGGGATCATTTTCAGACGCCCTTAGTGCATTACAAGCACTCGAGCTATGCAGAAGACACTTCGTCAACACGAGCAAGGCGAGCGAACAAAACGAGGCTACCGGCAGCAATTCAAATACTCCAGCAACACAATACACAGCAGGTGAACACTCGACTGCCCAACTAAGATTTGCGTCCATGGATTGAAACTAGAGATTTTGAAAATCATAATCCAACAAGTAAAAGATGCGCACTTCATCTCGGCAGTTGATCAGCTACACCGGACTTGGATAACAACGGATGTTCAGTACATCGAATTTAGGGGAACTGCTGGGCAAAACGTGACAGGTAAAACATGATCTTTTCTAATCTAGGCCTTGATAGCATACTTCCTCATGGGGAAATACTTCTCACGCTTCTTCTCCCTCTCGGTCTTCAAAGAGAGCTGTACAACAAAAAGCAACCTCATCAAACATGAATATTTGAGTAGCTAGATAGGCAACTACAATTTATGAGGGACCACAGATAAATCAGCAAGGATTTCATCTCATTGTGGGAACAAAAGACCTACTAATATAATCAAGAAATCAGTTGTATGGTATACAGTGTAAGACCTGTCCAGACAACCAGACGGAATGTGGCAAATTCAGGAAACAACCAAGATCTATAAGTTCAGTTCAATGTTCAAACAGTTATTCTTTGCCTAGAGAATTTCCTACAAGCAGCTGTGGACGTTTCATGCAAACAGTAGCCAAAATATGAACAATCACAAAAGGGATTATAAGACAAGAAAACACCAAAAGAATATAGCATATGCCGTTAAAGGAGCACCAAAATTCACAACTATATAGAAGTATAAACCTACAGATTTCATCATCCCTGCAAAATATCAAATAGCAGTAGCGCGTTTAACTGCATATATAGCCATAATAAGCCAACATAAAACAACCAGCCATTGCTTCATGAAAGTGATGATAGAATAACAACAACAAAAACAAAACCTTTGTCCCAAGCACATTTAGGTAGGCTAGATATGAAACCCAAACTAAGTTTTATATCCATAGGAATGGCTGGTTTTGATGCTGGCTCGCTAAGCGTATCACAACCCTCCTCCTATACCCAGGCTTAGACCGGCTATACCTATAAAGTGACAATTGAATAACGCACAACTCAATCGAACTTGTCTAAACAAAAAGCTCTACTGTGTTCTAGGCTAAATGACGCTCAACTGTTTACCAGACTATTCTAGCAAAAAGAAAAAAATGCATCTAGAGTTGATGAATGTCCATTTGACCCCAATTTACATTGGGCCATAATAGGCACAGAAATTTTATTACGCACCAGCATGTAACCTGAATGGCCTAACCACATAGCACAAATTGGAGTTTCAGAAGCGTTGCATCGCGATACAATTAGTAGCATAGGAAGGAGTAGTGTACCTGGTGCTTGGTGAGGCGCCTGCGGATGGCGCGGGTCTTCTTGGGGCGGAGGTCGAGGGGGAGATACTTCTTGGTCTTGTACGCCTCCCGCAGCGCCGCCTTCTGCTTCTGCGAGATCACGGTGAGCACGCGCGCGATGGAGGTGCGCACCACCTTGCTGCAAGAACAGGCGACGCGGTTTCAGATTGGCGAGCAAGGGCAGATCGAATCCAAGAAACGGGATGAGGAGATTGGTCGGAGAGCACGGAAATTACATCTTGGAGAGCTTGTTGGGGGCGCCGCCCGTGACCTTGGCGACACGGAGAAGGGAGAGCTCGGACTTGAGCTCCTTTAGCTGCGCCTGCAGCTCTGCCTTATTCTTCCCCCGCAGCTCGTGCACCTTGATCCGGGCTGCCATCATCACACGAACACGTCAGACCCAGAAGAATTCACGACCAGTAGCTCACACAGATGACCGCGAAGGGAAGATTTTTTTTCAAGCTTACCCATGGAGATCGGCTAGCTGGGACTACGGCGGCGGGGACGGCGGGCCGGGCGAGGAGCAAAAATGGACGGCTAAGAACAGCGGGAGGCGGCTGCGTGCGGCTTATATATGTGCGTTTGGGAGAGAAGAAACCCTAGTTGTGTCGTGGTTATGGGCCGCAACGGATGGGCCGTGTTTTGTAACAAGCCTTGATAAACAATAGTTCTGTCCTTCTTCCTGTTAATTAATCATCTCAAAGAATAAATTTCGTCGATTTTCCATACCTATGACTAATATGATTTTAAATTAAAAGTGATTTTCCCTGCCTACGCCCTAATATGATCTTAAACTCAAAGTGATTTGCATCTCACTTGTACATCGGTTTCTGAATTGTTTTAGTGCAATGATGAAGAGAAGTTAAACATACAGTGGAGAAATTTTACGGGGTGTTGTATATCCAAAATGGTCGTATGTTTTGCAGTGGGAGACGCTAAAAAACGGGTTGTGGGAGGTCATTTTATCTTGAAAACTCAAGGTGCAGACATCCCAGCGGGAGAACCTACTCGAGTCAAGTTCGGTGTGTGGGAGGTAGTTTTACCTTGAAAACCCAAGATACGGACACCCGGGTGGAGAGCCAGTCGGGAAACCAAATTTACCTCGCGACCGCAAGATAAACGAGCTAACTGCAATATGCAAAGGCCGCAGAGAGACTTAGTAATTCTCGGGTGGATTCAATCTTCGTCATGTCAATGTTCTAGAAGGTGCCTTAGAGATAAGATAATGTTTAGAAAGTTTAGAGTTTAAACTTAGAATAGATAGGATCGTCAAGATTTGTACCAAGGCTATATAAAGCCAGCCCTCTGCTGAAAATAATCATCCTCAGTTCCAATCAAAACATTTGTTTCTATACTTTTTCCTTAGTTCTTCATAGTTCTTAGACATAGTTCATAGTTCTTTGGTGCTTTGTCGAGAACCGGGTTCTCTCCAAGAAAGTGAGACTTATCAAGTTTCTAACGCAGAAACTTCATGTTCATCTAAGTTTTGGTGACTAAGATCAAGACTCATAAAAAAACAGACGACCCCGACGATCTGTTCACCAACAGAGTTGGCGACTTTGCTGGGGAACAACGTCAACTGCATCAAGCTATGCTCCTACTTGACGATCGGCACGTTTTCGTATCGATCAACTCATAAAGAACATAGCAGATGCATCTAGGAGGAAGGCCGACGGCAAGTCCCTCGACGTGAGCAACATCATCGACGTGCAGCTCGAAGATCTTTCGCAAGAGGACCGCGGACACATCCAAGAAGAGTTGGAACGGGAGATCCAAAAAGAGAAGATGGCGCGAATGCAGTCCAAGTTGGCGTGCTTCCAAAAGACTCAGAGAGACAATGTCCAAAAGGTCGACAAACGCGAAGCGTCTACACTCAAGATAAGCATACAAATCTCCCTCGAGGATCTTATACACCTTGTATATGTGTCGGTAGCTAGCAAATATGGTGCGGACATTGAGCAGATGGCATCTACGGTAGCGGATAGGCTCAAGAGTTCGTTCGACACGTTTAAGACCGATGTTGAGCAAAACATAGATAGGAACCTACATTGGCAAACGCATATCCGATCTACCATACAAAAAGTCTAGATAGGTGGGGGTTGAACGCTTGGATCATAGCACAAGCGCGACAGCAAACGTAGCTAGCACCTCATCACACCGTTCGTCGCAGCCAGGCAACCTATAGCAAACCTATAATAACCATACTACCAAATTGTCGCATATGGTCCTGCCTTACCTCCCACCGGCAGTGGTGTACCGCTCGGGCCTGTGCCCGACGCATTCTTTCCCCCGACACAACCACAAGTTGCACCTTGCAACTTATTGACCCTACCAACGCTCCACGCGAAGATCTTAGGGACCAAGTAACTAGGATGCTCATAGGACTCAGGGTAACAACCAAAGGATACATTGATACTGTCAAATCCCAGAGGGTTCAGGCTGCCCGACTTCGCCAAATTCAGCGGGAAGACTCAAAAACCACTCAAGAACACATCGGCCAGTTCCTAATCTAGTCTAGCGACGTAGGAATCATGGACATACGCAAGATTAGATCGTTTCCCCTATTCCTAATCGGCACGGTCTTTAACTTGTTCATATCACTACCCCCAACTCTATCACCACTTGGTCGTGTTTAGAACAGAGGTTTCACGAGTATTTCTACAATGGAGAGACCGAGCTTAGGTTGCTTCACCTAATAACAGTTAAGCAAAAGTACAAAGAACTCGTGACCGACTATATCAGAAGGTTTAGGGAGACACACAACAATTGCTTTAGCCTAACCATAGGGGAAAGGACTTGGACGATCTAGCGTTTGCAGGACTCCTACCACACCTAAGGGAGAAGATGGAGGGCGTCAAGTTTGGAAACGTCAACCAAGTCCTGCCGCGAGCTATGGCACATGAGAACCGAGCCAGAGAAGCCAAAGCACATGGCCGGTTCAAAGAAGAAAACCACAGGGATCGGGAGAAGAAATATGTCAACAACTTCGGGGAAGACTCGGTCAGTGAGGATGAAATGGACGTTTGTGTGGCCGAGTGGGTTGAAAACCACAATAACAAGCCCGTGGCTTGTACATTCTTGAAGTCCAGCCCCGGGAAGGAGGAAATCAATTTCACCGTTGACGTAACGAAATGCGATAAGCTCTTCGATGTTCTCTTACAAAACCGGGTGATCAAGCTCAAGAACGGTCATGTTATCCCATCACGCGAGCAGCTGGCCAACAAACGCTATTGTAAGTGGCATGACTCATACTCGCATTCTACTAACGATTGCAACTTCTTCCGTTCATAGGTACAATCAGCTATCAACGATGGCCGGTTAACACTCGTTCATAGGCACCGAATGAAACTTGACACCGACCCCTTTCCCGTCAACATGGTGAGCTTTAAGCGGAAGAAGATCCTTGTGAGGACCAATCAAGCAACTACAACGAAAGGCAAAGGTGTGATCGTGTCCGATGATCTGCGCAAGAAAATGATCAAGCCAAGAAACCTTGAAGTTGGCGTATGGAATCTCAATAAACTGAAGAAGGCTACTTTGTTCAAGCCAACGTTCGAGTTTCTGATCGGCAAATACCTGAGGAGGCAGGAGAGAAGTGTTTTCCATAGAATTAGAGGCTGCAAGTGTGACGGATCCTCGGCCTACGTCAAAAGAAGTTTGGGGAGCACTCTCGGCAGAAACGGGTTTGAGAACTATCGACATCTAGAAAAACTGATGATTTTCCAAGTTAAACAGTCTTCCCAACAGGCTCGGGGGGCATGACCCGGGAACTATCGGCACCTTGGGAAACCGATAGTTTTTCACAATAAATTGCTGCCCTCCCAAGGGGCTCAGGAAGCATGGATACTGGAGCAAAGGTGGGATGGACGTGGGAGCAGCACCGCATCATGGAGACTGAAGGAAAAAACCCTAGATGGTGTTGTTACTTCAACTCCAACTCAGAGGCGTGTCGGCAAGGCCCAAGTCACGGAAAACGCAAGATCGTGGCAACAAGTGTTGATGATCGGGTCAGTACCTTGCATGATCTAAGGTAAATCGGCCCCTGGTAACTCGGGAAGTGAAGACCAATGTGCCAAGCATGACTCGGGTAAGCGACACAAGGCTTGGAGCTCCAACGTGAAGACTGGTGCTGGTGTCTCCAGAAGGAAGGATCATCGTCGGTCCGAGCATCACACCGGCACCCAAGGACAAAGTACAAAGGCCGGTTGAATGGGCACAACCACAACAACTCAAGACATCAAAATTGCCAAACCAAGGCAGCTCCAAAACGACTCCAGGTGGGACATAAAGCCAGGCGAAGTGAACCAAAACACAACCAAAACCGTGACTCCGGGAACAAAACCAGAACCCCAATGGTGTCCCACAGAGCTCAACAAGCAGCTCCAAAACGACTCCAGGTGGGACATAAAGCCAGGCGAAGTGAACCAAAACACAACCAAAACCGTGACTCCGGGAACAAAACCAGAACCCCAATGGTGTCCCACAGAGCTCAACAAGACCCAGAAGAGGCGTGTACAAAGACTTAGAGCCCTTGAACTTGCTGAGAAAAGGAAGGAGGAGTAAAGGAATCATTGGTCCAACCAAGCAAGACTAATGATCACCAAGAAAACTTAGAAAGAAAAGAGGATTGCTCGGAAGGAAGATGGAAACAATGAAACAGAAGAAGACATCGCGGGGAAGGATTAGAACCAGGTTGAAGTGAACATGGTGTTCCATCTACCGGCTGAGTTCTGCATCCCAAAAAGTTGAAGTGGCTGAGATTGATCTAGGAGCCAAGAATGTTGTTTTTGAGAAGCGAGAGAAGCTTGAACAAAACATGAATCCCCTCTACATCTGTGGTCACGTTAATGGAACACCAGTTGGGTGCATGTTGGTCGACGAAGGAGCTGGGGTAAACATCATGCCCGTAACCATGTTTGAGAAACTTGGTTATCGGGAAGATGATATAATCAAGACCAACACGACGCTGAGTGGATTTGCCGGAGACCCAACAAAAGCTAAAGGGGTATTGTCCGTGGAGCTCACCGTGGGAAGCAAGACAATACCCACAACCTTTTTCGTCGTCAACGTTCGGAGCAGATACAACCTACTCCTTGGGCGAGATTGGATACACGCCAACGGATGTGTGCCATCCTTGCTTCACCAATGCCTCATCCAATGAGTTGGCGATGAAGTAGAGTTGATTGAAGCTTATAACTAGGCTTGGGTGGCGATGGCAAAGTCGTCCGACCTCCAACACGATGACATTAGATGTCCCACGGGTCAGGACCTCACCGACCACGACTTTGTAAGTGTTTAAAGAGATAGGTTTGTACCCGTATGTGTAAAGGTGACTGATATCACTAGACATAGCAATGTAACTTGAGGATGTTTGATAAACAAGGCCATTTAACTTGGCTACAGAAGAAAAGAAGCAATATCGTTTAGGTAAAAGTGATATAGGCGAACTAGTCAAAGACCTTGATGACTTTGGGAAAATTGGGCAAGAGTTTTCTTCTGTGGACGAGTTAGAAGAGGTGAACCTCGAGGATGGATTGACACATCGTCGAACCTTCATCAACACGAACCTCGGGTATGCTCAGAAGGAAGAAATGAGTAGACTCCTGACGGGGTTTTGCGCTCAGACCCCCGGGGAAGGAGCACGGGGTCCTCCTGAGCGGAACAACGGAGCAGGCTTGAGCCCAAGTTCAACAGAAAGTGGGACGAGGATCCCGGGGCCGACCCTTGGGCGATACGTGGGATCCATCCTCAAGGCAGCTTGGAAGGCCCGAGCCTAGAAGGGAGAAGTCGGTCCGACCTCGAGTATGAGAGAAGTAGATGGTCTTCAATGCAGAGCAGGCATCGTCTCAACCGAGTTGAGGGGTACTCGAGTACCCCTATGGCCCCAACATTGAATGCCCGTCACCTCCGATGGGACCTAAGGGGAGTGGAATGAGGGGCACGCATGCGCCTCGGTATGGGCTACTCCCCGATGACGGGACGGGAGAAAGAGCAGCATGCTACGGATGTGGCGACTCCATCAAGTACCCTGTCGAGCATACGACTGGACAAACCATTCCTGCGTCCACGACTTATCTCCCCACCATGATACGGAAAGGGAGAGATAAAGAGAGAGTATAAATAGAGGGACCTACCGGTTCGAAGGCTCTCGCACTTGTAAGAACAATCCCCATTCTTGAGTAAGAACAAGCGAGACACCCTTTCTGGATGTAGGGCATTTTTGCTCGAACCAGGATAATCCTTCTTGTGTTCTTTCTTGTGTTCTTAGCTAGGCCACCTTGAGGTAGAAGGCGTGGTACATTCGATAACTAGTCGAAAGTCCGAAACACCGACAACCCCTCAAAGAGTACATGGATTGCTTTGCATGGGAGTACACCGAGATGTCAGGACTAAGTCGAGATCTTGTGGAACACAAGTTGTTGATCAAGCCATGTTTTAGACCTCATAAGAAACTCTTTAGACGATTTAACCTGACCATACATGACAAGATCAAGGAAGAGGTAAATCGTCTACTCAAACCTAATTTCATTCAGCCATGTAGATACACTGAGTGGGTCTCAAACATAGTCCCAGTAGAGAAGAAAAACACAGGGAAACTAAGGATTTGCATAGACTCCCGAGACTTAACCGGGCTACACCCGAAGATGAGTATGCCATGCGCATTGCCAACGTGTTGATCAACAATGCCTCAGGACATAAGACAATCATCTTCTTTGATGGCAATGCGGGGTATAACCAGATTTTTGTGGCCGAGGAAGACACATCGAAGACAACTTTTTATTGCCCAGGGTTTGTTGGACTCTTTGAATGGATTGTGATGACCTTCTGGTTGAAGAATGCCGATGCAACGTACCATAGGGCCATGAACCTGATCTTCCACGATCTCTTGAAGATATCCTTGAAGTGTACATCGACGACCTTGTGATGAAGTCAGCTGGATTCCAAGGACATATGGCTGACTTGAATATAGCCTTTGAGGGGATGAGAAAATATGGTCTCAAGATGAATCCGCTCAAGTGTGCGTTTGGTGTGTCAACTGGACGTTTCTTGGGTTTCATCGTACATGAGCACATATATAAAATAGGAGGGCCGACGTGCAAGAAAGATGTCCAGAGCCTACAAGGGAATATAAACTACTTAAGAAGGTTCATTGCGAACTTGGCCAACAAGATTGAGACCTTCATGCCTCTCTTGAAGCTCAAGCATGAGCAAAAGTTTACTTGGGGAGTAGAGTAGAAGGAGGCCTTCGAAAGAATCTAAGAATAATTGATCAAGCCACCAGTCTTGCGAGCACCAAAGATGAGAAAGCCTTTTAGGCTCTATATAGCTGCTCAAGACCAAGTTATCAGATCCGTTTTAACTCAATAAAGCCAAGGTAAGGAGTACTCCGTATACTATTTGACTAAAAGACTTAGATGCTGAGACAAGGTATGCTTTCGTTGAAAAACTATGCTTATCTCTCTACTACGCTTGTTCTAAGTTTTGGCATTATATTCTCCCTAGTACTTATTTTGTGACATGTCAACACGACATTGTCAAATATATGTCGCAACAACCGATTCTAAGTGGCAGGATAGGAGGAAATGAGCGTACTCTTTGGTGGAATACGACTTGGTGTTGGAACCTCCCCGGAGTATGAAAGGCCAAGTCGTAGCTAACTTCATTGTGGAGCATGATGTGCAATTCGAGAAAGAATGCTTGGTTGAGGTATGTCTGTGGAAGCTATTTTTTGATGGATCGATTTGTGATAAAGGTCAATGGATCGGGTATGTGTTGGTTGGACACGACATATGAGTTCTCTATTCGGCTAAGCTTTGCATGTACAAACAACCAAGTCGAATATGATGCATTATTGAATGGTTTGGAGAACCTAATCGATATGGGGGTCGAGAACATTGAAGCCTTTGGTGAAATCAGTGGTGAAATCCAATGCTATGATGGGACTTTGATTGACTACCGAGAACGATGCATGGACGTCATCAAAACCTTAAATACTTTATGTGCCAAACACATCCCTAGGGAGGAAAATTGGAGAGCAAACAATTTGGCACAACAAGCATCGGGCTATGAAGTAAAGAGAGGGAAGTTCCATGTAAAAACAAGGCCAACATCGTCCAAAGGTGATGGAACCAAAGAAGAAAAAAGCAATTCGGCAAAGATCGACGTGTTGGCAATCAAGGATTGGAGGCCAGTGATCATAGAATGCATCAAAGACCCAAGTATGTGCAAGGATAGGAAGGTTCAACGTCAAGCTTTGAAGTATATGCTTATCAATGACGAGCTATATCGCCAAACTATTGATGGACTCTTGTTGAGATGCTTAGATACTGATCAAGCAAAGGAAGCCATGGGAGAGGTGCACGAAGGGCTTTGTGGTAGCATCAGTCTACCCACAAGATGAAGTGGATGCTCAAACGAGCAGGATTCTATTGGTCAACCATGCAAGACGAGTGTCTCAAGTATTACAGGGGGTGTGAAGCCTGCCAGAAGTTCGGAGACATCCAACAAACCCCAACTAGCATGTTAGTATGTTACATCCTATCATAAAAGCAATGGCCGTTTAGAGGATGGGGTCTAGATTTCATCGGGGAGATACACCCTACGTCATCAAAGAAACATCGCTTCATGTTTGTTGCTACGGATTACTTCACCAAGTGGACAGAGGTCGTTCCTCTAAAGAACAACACGTACAAAGAGGTAACCAACTTTGTCCTTGAGCAAATCATTCATAGATTCGGTATCCCACAAACTTTAACTACGGATAAGTGAGGAGCATTCATATCCTTTCAATTTCGAAGGTTTGCTGAATCCTTAGATAAATTTGTTGACTCTTCACCATACTATGCTCAAACCAATGGACAAGCTGAGGCAAGCAACAAAATATTGATAAAGCTCATCAAGAAAAAGATCAAAGAGAACCCAAGACAATGGCACGAGACATTGAACGGAGCTCTGTGGGCTCATAGAGTATCCATGCATGGCGCGATCATAGTAACTCATTTTGAGCTTGTGTATGGACAAGAAGCCGTATTACCATTGGAAATCAAGTTGCAAGCATGTCGAGTAGCTCAGCAAGATAACCTTTTGGCTGTGGAATATCAAGAGCTAATGATAGACAAGGTAGATGAAGCACCCGAGAGCCGAATGGAAGCTTTAAAGAAATTGAGAAGGAAAAGATCAGGGTGGCCAAAACTTACAACAAAAGAGTTTGAGAGAAATCGTTTCGAGTCGGAGACTTAGTATGGAAAACAATTTTGCCATTGGGAACTCGAGCTAAAAAGTTTGGCAAATGGTTACCAAGTTGGAAAGGGCCTTTCAAAATTGTGGGAATCATCCCTGGGAATGCTTACTTTGTGGAGACCTTGCAAGAGGAAAACTCAGTAAAAGCTATCAACGGAAGATATTTGAAGAAATTTTACCCAAGTGTGTGGCAAGATGGTTGAAGTATATAAAACTTGCAAGGTAAAACAACATATTTATCTCATGAATCATGCCTAGGAAGGTATTTTTTGGCATACTCCCTTTGCCCAAAAACAGGGGGCATGTGTTGGATATGCAAAATGGTTGTGTGTTTGTGTTTCGCAGGTGGGAGACGCCAAAAACCAGGTTGTGTCGGTGTTTTTACCACCGACTAGTAATTGAATGTTTCGCGTTTTATGTCTGGATAGCTAGCTAACAAAGACAAGGATTTATACTGGTTTGGACAATGTGTCTTACGTCTAGTCCGGGTGTTCGTCGGTCTTGTATTAGCTTAGGCGGTTTGAGGAACCGTAGTTACAAGAGAGGTTGTCCCGCGTGCGAGAAAGAAGAGAAAGCCTAAGTGTCGAGCGTGTGCGTGAGCTGTGTTCGTCATGCGAGCACAGGTTCTAGGCCTCCCCTTTTATAGACCGAGCGCCTATACCAACCCGCCGGCTCCTCATAAATGGGGTAGGGGTTTACATGGTGTGTCAGTGCCAAAAGTGACCCAAAGTAGTAAAGGGGCGATGAGTACACCTTCTCTCATCTTGTCTATGGTCTACGTCTACATTCCGTCTCTGTAAACTCGTGTTGAGCGGGACGAGATGGGTGGTGATGATGGCCCGACGTCATGCTTATCTTGTCACGTGTGGCTTCCCACTCCGTCTTAAATCCCTTCTGTCGTTCCATCGCATCGGCATTTAAGTCTTCCGCCTGCTCCCGGTCCAAACTCTAGTATGGATTGCTTCTGTCTTTCAACCTTGCCGTCCGGGCTTGGAGGTCGGTCATCGCTCCCGTCCCGTGGATCGGTCTTCAATAGCGTCCCCTCGAGTGCGCGCCCCTGGTCGTGGCCCATGAAGCCACGTGTCTTCGTGCGGCTGGTCGATTGACTGCTTCTTGGGTACCCGAGGTATGTTACCCCGTCAGTAGCCCTCGGGCCTTCGGCCGAGCTCCTTATAGATCGGTCGGAGGCATATCTCTGCATATGGGGGAGGACATGAAAGGATAAGAAAAAATAGAAATAGTGTGAGTCGTTGTTTCGGGGTTCGTGGCTACGTCCGAGCTCAAAGCCTCAGGCACCGAGCCTTACATGAACTTGAGTCATCAAATAGCCCTCGATCCTCCCTCCACAGGGTTGGGCTTGATTTAATCAGCGAATTCGCTTTGCTCCTCGTCCGCAAACCGTCCGTGAGTTTGGAGGGGTTGAGCCAGACGGGAAATTACCTCTGTGGTCGAGTTCTCGGGCTCGGTGAGCTGCCTAACGGGTAAATCCAAGTGTGAACGCCACTGCCTTTCTTTGATACGACCCCACGGTCTTGTCAAGCCAGGATCACGCTGAGGGGTGTTGCGTTGCACAACACCGGATAACACACATCAAAGGTACAAAGCGGAAGCAAAGTTTTATTACATAAAAAAATTTATGAACATTTGTACAACAAAATATGTTCAGTCTACACTCACGGGCGTAGACTACGCATCGAGTTCACGTTCAGCCCGTGAACGTGTCCCCGCTAGCACGCACACACACTAACATGACGGCGTGCACGACTCCCACTCGACGGGGTTCCCCTCCTGGGGTTCCGTCTCCTCCTCGGGAGTCCCTTCCTCATAGAACCCTGCAAAATCTTCAAACACAAGCAGTGAGCACAAAGGCTCAGCAAGACTGACCCGTCTCTCCTAAACATAGAACTTCTACATGAAGGGTGATAGGTACATGAGGTAAAATAAGTTGCAAAGGACTCTCCTAATTAGTGGAACCTTAGTTTCAAGTTTTAGCAGCAGGTTGTGGAGAACCTTACGCTAAGACACATGAGAGAGCCGCAATCAAACAAGAAACACATTTCTCTCATGTACTTTACCCAAAGTTGAAAGGAACTTTAGTTAGCTCTAGACTACAGCAAATCATTAACAATCAAGTCCATCTTTCAATCAGCAACATTTTAACATGTCTCTAGTCTGTTCTTTCTACGTCACGGTACAGTGAACGAGTGGTACTCACTGACCGCGAGGGACGGCGATTATAATCGATTTACACCTGCAGGGTTACCCGAATAACCCGTCACGTATGCCCGTACTCGATGTTGCCTACAACAACCATCCCGTACGTCGTACGCGACCACCTTTCACCCGTTAGCCAAGTATTGAACCGGTCCTATCGTCCCGAGCAAGAGGTCTCTGCACGTGCATCTCTGTGCCGCCAGCCGATTTACACCTCAAGCTCTCAACCTACCCTCTGAACGACAAGCAATGCCTCAATACCCACTTACCCGAGTTACATCAGTTTCTCGGTTCCCATACGTCGGTAGTTCTTCGGTACTGTTCTAGCTTGTTTAACAGGCCCGCACACGGCTCGGTCCTCAATCTACACAAGCGGAGCTATAGCACCCAGGCCCCAAAGTCCTGCTGCCCTTACTCTCCGCTCGGTCTCATTTTCTTGCCATGTGTTTCATGTGCTATCTCTACCCAAGTCGAGTGCCTCTAGCCTATGCTCGCGAGTAGTTCCAACTACTCGACTTGTACCGAATCCTACCCTATCTTAGCTTTGCAGTACCTAACGGGGTTTTCAATCCTAATCCTAACCCATGGTTTTCTTGGCTATGCATTTGGGTTTCTAAACAAGACTCTAATGCAAGAATTAATGGTACTCAAAGTAGTTCTTAAAATAATAAAAACTTGTAAAAAGGTTAATGCAAACCGGGGCTTGCCTTGCTGCTCTTGGTTGTAGGCTAGCTGCTCTTCCGGAGTAATGAAGTCTAAGACTTCAGGTTCCTCCTCGACCTTAGCGACTACATGAGATACAAGTATATGTATTAATTTAAATGCATTTGATTTCAATTTAAACTTGTGAAGTTTATAAGTCTCACTAGACAGAACCAATGACTTTCAAATTTTTACTGTGGTTTGGTGACAACCTAAGCAGAGACTTGGCCAACTTTTAGTTGCAGCAAAGCTCATTTGAGATCTCCACAAATAATTATGTACTTGACCTTAATTGGATCTCTCTAGGGTGTTCTAGGGAGTTTCATGGAGCAAGCCATGACTTTATGGAAACTAGATTTTCAGAGAGTTCTAATGGAGTTGGTTTCACTTAATTTGAAGGTTCCTAGCTAGAGATATGAGCTAAACAATTTCAGAGAAATTCTGAAAATGTTTCTGAATATTTTCTATTTTCTCTGGAACAGTTTTATTAATCACCCCATTAGGTGGATCAAATGAGCTCAAATGGACCTGAAATTTTTATGGTAGCTCAGGGATATTGTGGTGATCATCCTAGCAAAATTTCAGATTTTTTCTCCAAAGAATTCTCCAGTTAAAATTCTAAACAATTTCAACTTTGAAGAATTAATCCTGGAGAAATAAGGATTTTTCATGAAGTGAAACTTGATTTTCTGCAAATTACTCAGAGAGCTGAATCCAACAAAATTTGGTTCACTCGATTTGGAGTTTCCTAGCCAAAGTTATGAGGATTTGAAGTTCGAAGGAAATCTGAAAATCAGGGGAAATGTTTAAATCTGCCGGTGGGACCACGGTTACACGTGTTGGGCGCTGAGGCGATGGCACACTGGGGTTCACGGGATTTTTACGCGCCACCACACTGGATACGAGCCGCAGACTGATCCCAGATTTAAAATCCGAGCCGCTGACACATGGGCCACCCGGCTTCGTCTACCTCCCGACTCCCGCGTTCGGCCGCCGCTACGCCTCGCCGGAGAGCTCGCCGGCAGCCTCTGTGGTGCTCCAAACTTCATGATTCTGGCCGCCCTTGCCTAAGTCCACTCGGAGAACACGATTCTGAGTTCAGTTCGTCATGAAAATGGTCGGCACACGGTCGGCGACGAGCGGCAGCTTCGGAAGAACTTCGGCCGTGTCGGCTGACCTCCCTAGCACCTCAACCGACCGAGCAAACGTCCGGAAAGCATCAGTGGTCCCTCAGGAACCTCGTCATGGGCTCGAAGCAGCTCGGGGGAGGTCCGAAGTAGGCTCCCACCGTGCGTCCGATGCTTCCCGCAGGATCCGCCGTCGGCAAGCTTCAAAATACGCCGGGTACAGGGGTTCTCAGGCTAAGGGTTGTGAAGGCAACTTGTGTGCTACCAAGTCTAGTATGTGTAGGAACGGATTGAGACTCTCTAACCCTCCCTAGAGCGTGAAGTTGACAGAACCGCACCCGAAGGTCGGTCTGTACCGAGAAAGGGGAAAACTGGAAATTCATCGTCGGCGATCAAGCCCTCGGGCTGTGGCTCGGGGGCGAGCATCGCCGGCTCCTAACGCGTCCAGGGACGCCTTAGCTCGGGCGTGACAACCTCCCAATTGGGCTGTCCACGGGAGCCCGAGGTGTGGTGGATTCAGTTCACTAACAGGGGCTCTCGGTACAGTTGAGATCATCCGAGTTAAGCCGATTTGCAGCAACGGGGAAGGAGAAAGGAAGTTCCTAGTACCTTGTCGTAGCTTTGGAGGGAGCGGGGAGGCTGTGATCGTGGCTCTCCGATCGGTTCCGAGCATCGGCGTAGCGTTCTTGCGAGGGGGAAAAACAGCGAGGGGACTTCGACAGAGGCGTGGAGCGCCTTAAGAAGGGCTCAACACCGACCTGCGCCCGCACATGGCCAAGCAGCTGGTGGCGCGGCGGCCTCCCCTCAGTGGCGTCCTCAGAGGGAGCCCGGAGACCCGAGTGAGGGAGTTTCAGTCGGTTGAATCTCTTCAGTGGCTGACATGTGGGTCCCACTCCCTTTTTAACCTCTAAACTTAACTCTCTATTACTGTTGTAAACAGTAATCCCCACAATGCCCATGGTGATTTGAATTATCTACCCCTGAGCCATTTGAATTGGTTAGAATTCAAATTGGGTTTGGTTTGACTAAGTTTTCAGCACATATTCAGTTTGTAATTCAAATAAAGTTTGAATTTGCTAAACTTAGCTCATGTCAAGATCAACTCCAAATGGAGTGAAAATTGGTGTGTGAGCTAACAAAAATGTGCTGAGTAAGAATATGCCTCCCACTTTTGAATTCATGGGATAAAAACAGTTTGAATTTGAATTTGAGTTCAAACCACCCTCTTTCTAGCTATACCCAAAAGGAGCTCAAAAAGGTTTTGAATTTGGGTGAAACTTGGCATGGACATTCCTAGCAAGGTGTAGGAGTTTTCATATGCCCAGCCCTTAGATGATGCATGTGGGAAATGCCACTTTTGCAATGTGTGAGTTTGTTCTCTAATGATCATGTTGATGGTGGTTACTTGCTCTTCAAATGTGTTCATCAACTTTCTTTAAATGAAGTGTGTGTGTGGTGTGATGAGCACTTTGAGTATGTGCCAAAAACTTAGTCCCTTACATTCTGCAAGGACGGGGGAATCACGTTGACGTGACCAAGGCTCGATGCACGCGTTCCATAAGATCTCTCTTGGTACACTCACATGAATTTCAAGCCATTCGCGGGCCCGAGTGGCTCGATGCCAGCCCCTTGGTGGGGCTACCGGGGAGTCGCCAAGATAAGACTCGGATATATGACTTAGAGATGTCGAGGGTGCCAAAGCCCCCGAGTGCACCATTTATGGCCATCTCGCGTTGCCTATCACTCGCTATCTTTTGTTTCAAGCGGTCCTTTCGACCTAAAATGTTAGGTATACCTTAGAATCCAGAACTTCGATCGAGCCTTGAAAGTGGGCCATAAAAACTTACCTACTTACCTGGGCCTTCGATTCGTGTGGCCCATCGATGTCACGTCAAGGGTAGCAGTCTCGGGAAGAGGACAAGGCGACGCGACGCTCTTTGAGTCGTCACGGATATCGAAGGGGCGGATTTATCTGATGAGAGGAGTTGTTGTGGGACGCGTGCATTCATGGGCCCCGGTGCCATTAATTGTTGTCGTCACGCACCAGCTATATAAGCAGCCCTTGGGGTGCAAACCTTTGTGCTTGCGCCTTCCTCTCCCATTTCAGCCTTCTCACGCTCCTGCTTCCGTGCAAGTTTGGTAGTGTAGGTTAGAAAGGGTCGAAAATACAGTGTGTGCGGTTTCCCCTCTGTCGAGCCTTGTTTCGAGCTATGGTTGCATTTTTCTGAGCGCGGCCTTCGGTTGTCGGCTTCTTGATCCCGACGGCTGGTGGTGCCTGTGTCCACCCTCGGTGGGCGTGGTCGTGGCGCTTCGACCTGCCGCTATCGAAGTCCGTGAAGAACTGTTGCGAGGCCAACCATATCTTCCCAACAAGGGTTTGGCACTTCCATCTTTCATTTTTCGGGCGCTTGTTCTTCAAATCTAGCAGCGCTAAGGACATCGGGAGGTGTGCGGATGGCGACTCGTCATAGTTCATGCCGGGGTTGAGGCGTTGCGAACAGAAAGGATGATCGAAGGTGGGTGAATCTTGCAAGGACGCTGCCTGGGGACAAGTGAACTTGTAAGAACATTGAATTGTGGATGTTGCTTGTTGTCAATTTTCTTATTGATATCAACCATCCTCCTGTATGCCTTTGTTCGGTTATCTGCCGCCCTTTTCTGCCTTGTATCGCCAATGTACTTAGCCCTTTGTGCTCTTCTATGTGCAACATTTTCCCTTCGCGTTATATTTTTAGTCCGCAATTCCAAGAACTTTCGAAGTTCTAGTTATGGACACTAGGTCGGAAAGATGGAAATAGCATGTTGCTTTCGTTCCTTTGCTTCGCTCGAACCGTAGCTCCGAGAACTTTCGCAGTTCTAGCCATAGGTTGCGAAACGTAAAGGAAGTACTTAGAAATTTTTTGCGTGTGCCTTAAGGGTAGTAGCCCCCGAGCGGCACGCAGTGGACGAGTTGGTCGGCGCACCTCGTGGCGCTTGAATCGCGCGACTCACCTAGGGTCAAGCCCGGTAGGCAGGGCCATATTCTGCATGGAAGTAAAAATAGAGGCGAGGGAACTTATCTTTCGGCTTCCGACTCGTCTCCTTTTGCTCAGAGGTCGGGGTGGATATGGGTAAGAACGCCTAAGGTGTTTGATGTTCTAAGCGTTGGGGAAGAAATTTTCGTCGGCGTCCTTTAGTCGGTAGGCGTTCGGTTGTAAGACGGCCGCCACCACATACGCTTCCCACGGGGAGGATAGCTTCTGCTTGTCCTTGTTTGTTTGGATCCGTCGGAGTAAATCGCCGACCTGAAAGGCTTGGAGTTGGACCCGTTGTGAGTGGTAGCGACGAAGCGCTTGTTGATACTTTGTTGTTTTCAGGAAGTCGACGTCACGGTCCTCATCTAGCTGGTCGACGGAATCTTGACTGGCTTCATCAAACCGGGCTTCTTCGTAGGCTTTTGTTCGGGGAGAGCCGTACTCGAGCTCGATCATGAGAACAACATCCGACCCATACGTCATGAAGAAAGGCATGAAGCCGATCATCCGGTTGGGTGTGGTGAGCAGACTCCAGAGGAATGACGACAATTCAACGACCCATCGTCTCGCGGACCTATTGAGTTGGTCGAAGATACGAGGTTTGAGCCCTTGGAGGATCATGTTGTTAGCTCGCTCGACCTGTCCATTGGTCCGAGGGTGGGCTACCGAGGCCCAGTCGACCAGAATATTGAATTCATCGCAGAACTCCTGAAATCTCTTCCTGGCGAATTGTGTCCCATTATTGGTGATGATAGAGTTTGGCACCCCGAAGCGGTACACAATGTCACGAAAGAAATTTACCGCTTGCTCTGATTTCACCGAGACGAATGGCTTTTCTTCTATCCACTTCGTAAACTTGTCGATAGCCACAAGGAGAATGGTGAAGTCCCCGGGTGCCTTCTTGAAAGGTCGGGGGAGGTCGAGTCCCCATACGGCAAAGGTCCACGTGATGGGGATGGTCTGGAGGTCTTGCGTTGGTACGTGCGTCTACCGAGCGAGGTACTGGCAACCCTTGCAAGTACGTACGACCTGTTGGGCGTCACTGAGTGCGGTCGGCCAGAAAAAAACCCCACTGGTATGCCTTTTGACCAAGGAGCGCGACGCCACGTGATGGTCGTGGATAACTTCGTGAATACCGAGGAGAAGGGCTCGTCCTTGGTCGGTCGGGATGCATCGCTGGTGGATCCTCGTGACGTTGCGTCGAAAGAGCTTGTCACCAATTATGACGAATGACTTGGCCCTTAGAAGAGAGGAAATGCCTCTGAATTATGTGTATGTATTCAGGCCACCATAGGGTACAATATATAGGGCAGCAGCCTTGCATCTCAAGGCTGGCTGTAATCACGACACTAATGGCCTTTAATGACAGCCTCTAATAACCTCTAATAACAACAGTAAGGAGGTCTAATAACAGCCTCTAATGACCCCTAATAACAGCAGTAAGGAGCTCTAATGACGATACTAATGAGGACCAGAAAACTTACAATATTCTAACATATTCGAAAATGAAAAATTAGAACGAAAATATATCGATAACAGTGGAAAATGATAATTCAAGTCGGCAAAATGATAAAAAAACTAATTCACTTAACATAGACATACACCACTGTAATGCATATCTATACATTATATGTGGTTATTTCATAATATATAGTTTATAATATACTCATCCAACAAGATTAATTTGATGAAAAGATATTTATATGAAGAACTGATATACGCTATAGCAATCTTCAAATAATCCAGGACCATTGATTCAAGGTTCATAGCAGCGAATGTAACTGTCCAGATAGTTTAGTGTTTCAAGCTGTAAAAGAAAATCAATAGTTTTGAGCAGGAAATCAATATGAGGGTATTCATTATGGTGATTCGTGATTGCTGAAGGGGCAAACCAGTAAAAGCTGATCACTTTTGCGAATGGAAGGGAGGAAGAAAGCTTATCAAGAAGCAAAGCTGATTGCCTTTGCTAAGGAAGAACTAATTCTCATTTCCTATGGTGATTCGTGATTACATAATGTTGGTTGGTGCCAAGTGAGAAGACGGCGGCCATGCAGCTGCTCATGAGGAAGCGACGGACTGTAGACGTATACTCAGTATTTACGAGCAGGCGGCAGCAGCCATGCGAATAGTCGAATACGCGATACAGGTGGCGCCGCGCGGCGAAGGCGACCACGCGAGTACGCAATGCAGCGGCAACGGCGGCCCGACGAATACACAAAGTAGACGGCGGCAGCAGCCACGCAAATACACGATGCAGACGGCGATGATGGCCGCGTGAATACGCGATGCAGTGGCGGCGGCCACTCGATGCAGACCAACACGGGTGAAAGGCTGAAGGCGGCGGCAACTTTGTGGAGTGGAGAGTCTAAGGGTTTGCCAGTACGGGCCATGGGCAGTTGGGCCGGTGATATAATGCGCCGAATCCAGATTCGAAAAACTGAAAAAAAAGGGATCATGCCAAATTAAAAATGGAAACCGTAAAAACGATCGGTAAAATACCCAAACCGTTTTCGATCCCGCTCCCGACTACCTCCGACCCATTTCATATCGATTCTGAATAATTTTCAAAGAATTGGAAAACAATAGGAAAAAAGGTATACGGGATAGTACGGGAATTTTCCGTCCATTTTCACCCCTACCAGTGGAGGGGCCTCCCAAATTGAGGCCATTTTGGCCAGCTGGTCGGCCATTGTCTCCCTAAGATTATGAACCTCACGACAGTATGCGGTCATGCGTGGGTTGTGACAGCTTGACTCGTTCATCACTTGGTTCAAGACAAACTCGGAGTCAAGGAACCTTGTACATAGAGCCGCCGAGCCCGATGGCTACCTTGAGCCCGTTGAGGAGGTCCTCATACTCCGCGACGTTGTTGGTTGCCTTGAAGTGACGCCTCCATGCGTATCATAGTTGATACCCTTTGGGCGATACAAGCACCGTGCTGCCCCAGCCCCATTGAGGTTAACGACCCATCGAAATACATCATCCAGTATTTTGGTGTGGTCGATTCGATGGCGGCCTGGGTTTCTGTTCATTCGGCGACAAGTTCACCGAGACTTGTGACTTGATTGTTATGCGCGGTACATACGATATGTCGAGACCCATGAGCTCAAGGGCCCATTTCCCAATCATGTCCGTGGCGTCACGGTTGTTGATGACCGCCTCGAGCCCATTCGCTGTCACTACTTTTATCAGGTGACACTCGAAGTAGTGAAGTAGCTTGCGCTTTGTCATCAAGATCGTGTACACAAAATTTTGTACATGGGGGTACTAGACCTCACAGTCGGTTAGGGCCTTACTCACAAAGTAAACAGACCTCTGGATCAACTAGGCGTGGTCGGGTTCCTCCCTCTCTACTACCAGGGTCGTGCTGACTACTTGGTTGGAAGCCGCTATGTAGAGTAGGAGGGGCTCGCCCTGTTTGGGCGAGGCCAACACGGGGGACTGGTGAGGAAGGCCTTCAGTCTGTCAAGAGCCGCTTGCGCCTCCTCCGTCCACTTGAAGGGCCCTAACCTTCGTAGGAGCTGGTAAATTGGAAGGCCTCGCTCTCTAAGCCGGGAGATGAATCGGCCTAAAGCGGCGAGGCATCCCATAAATTTTTGCACCCCTTTGACGTGTGGATGGCCCCCATGCTGGTGATGGGGGTTATCTTCTCGTGATTGGCCTCGATGCCTCGTTTCGAGATGATGAGCCCGAGCAGCTTGCCTCTTGGTACGCCGAAGACGCATTTCTCCGGGTTCAACCTAATGCTATGAAAGTGCATCTAGGTAATCCCCGTGGGTTTTGGTTGATTGATAACGACAATTAAGATGCTAATAAGTTTCTACTGAGTATGAGCATAGGTGTTTATCAAGGAAATGGATATGGAGTCTCTCAAGAAGTAAAAGGAAAAGAAGAAGACTTGAAAGAGTAGAAAATAACATTTTCTATTAATCTTCATATTTTCTAGTTGTGTATAGGGTCTTCTCTTTTAGAGTGCTTGAGAATCACTAGAGAGCTCAAACGAAGTGTAGAAAGTTAGAATCACGAGACGAAGTAGTCATAGATATGAAGAAAAGGGAAGGCCGGACTTGTCCGAACAAATGGCCGGACTAGTCCGTTCATACCCGGACTAATCCGCTTTAGACCGGATAAAGAGTCTCTGAGTCAGTTCGGACTTGTCCGTTAAAGGCCGGACTAGTTCGTTGTTGTGTGAGTCTGAGCCGTTATGAGACTAAGTCTCAGAAGGCCGGACTAGTCCGCTAAGCGGACTAAGCCGCTTAGGTCCGGAGAAGAAGTCTTTGAGTGCCATCGGACTAGTCCGCTCCACAGGCCGGACTAGTCCGATCTTTTCAGACTAGTCCGAATTAGGACGGAACAAAGGTTCCTGTGTGAGATCGGACTAGTCCGAGGTTGGCTGGACTAGTCCGCAGATCCAGTTGAGAGAGTTTTTAGACTAATTCTGGTAAGACCGGACTAGTCCGCCCTTTGGGCCGGACTAGTACGCCTCTACCAGACTAGTCCGTTCTCATACGGAACAAAGTTTCCTGATTGAGATCGGACTAGTCCGCTCTTGGCCGGACTAGTCCGGGGTTTCATGACCGTTTGAATCCAACGGTCACTAAAACTTTATTTGGTAAGCTGTGACATGAGTGGTCCCTTCAGATCGGACTAGTCCGGGGTTGGGACCGGACTAGTCCGGACTTTAGTTGGTAACGTCTAAATGCCGGGATTTCTATAAAATGAGACCCACCGGCTGAAAATTGGCAAGACACGAACCCAAGTGCTAAAAACTCATTCCTAGAGCTCTTCTAAACCTCTTTGCTCACCTTCTAGACCCCTAAGATTGGATCTTAAGGAGTTAGTGGTTCTTGTGAGAGGAAAGACGTGGTGACCGACGTTTGAGTTCTCGGTTTGATTCCTTTGCACTCTAACTGTTATTTTGAGTTTTTTACGGTTGTACCTTGAATTCTAGAACTACTTGGTTGGTGAAGGGAGCCTCAAAGTGTGAGTAGCCCCTAAGATCATTGTATTCACGTTCGATTGATAGTGAAAAAGCCCGGGCTTGATCTTGGTGATCGCTCGGTGAGGGAAGGGTTAGAAAAGACCCGGTCCTTAGTGGACTCCTCAACGAGGACGTAGGTTCCTGTGTGGAATCGAACCTCGGGATAAATCGTATCTCTTGGTCTCTCTACTATTTAAATTGCTCACTAAAATTACTTGTCAAGCTTTCATTGTGTTATTTCTCACAAATTGTTCTATTATTTTGCAATCTAACCATTCTCAACTAATTAGTGATATCACTTGGCTACCACATATTTTCTGCTCAAACAAACTTAAAAGGAAAACTAAACACAAATTAGGCTTAGACCGGACTAGTCCGACCTCAGACCGGACTAGTCCGGCCTGCTCTGGTTTTATCCGTTGTTTATTTGAATTTCAGGTTTTATTACCCTATTCACCCCCCTCTAGGCAACTTTCAAGCTATACCATCAGAGCTTCGCGAAAGTTTCTTCGAGGTCAGAGACGAGGCTGGCCGCCCTTTTTGACTTCACTACGATATCATCTACATAGACCTCGAGATTTCGATCGATTTGTGACTGCAAACACTTTTGCATGCAACGTTGGTATGTGGCCCCTGTGTTTTTGAGCCCGAACAACATCCTCACTTGGCAGTAGGAGCCGAAGGGAGTGATGAGCGCAGTCACCGTCTGTTCCTCCTCACTGAGAGCAATATGGTGGTAGCCAAAGTAGGCGTCTAGAAAGCTTAGGGACTTACTCCCTGATGTCAGATCGATTACATGGTGGATCCTTTGTAATGGAAAAGGATCTTTAGTACATGGCTTGTTGAGGCCGGTATAGTCCACGCACATCCTTCATTTCCCCGTATTCTTCCTTACGAGGATGGGATTGGCCAACCATTCAGGGTGCTGCACCTCCTTGATGAAGACGACCGCCAAGAGCTTGGCCATTTCCTCGCAGATGGATAGACGCTTTTTCTCGTTGAAACTTCGGAGCTTCTGTTTCACGGGTTTAGAGCCTGGCCTGATGTTGAGTGTGTGCTCGGCGACTTCTCTCGGGATGCGTGACATGTCGGCGGGTTGCCGGGCGAAAACATCCTGGTTCACGCGTAGAAGTCGACGAGCACACTTTCCTATTTGGTGCTGAGCGCGGCGCTGATCCGCACCGTCTTGGCTACAATCTCCGGGTCGACCTGGATGGCCTTCGTGTCCTCTACGGGCATGAATGCTCCTAAAGCTAAGGCTTGATTAGCGTCGGGCCGACCGTCCCTGATTTCTCACGCCATCCCTGATAGCTCGATCACCGCCACGGCCGCGGTTGCCTATTCGCAACTGCATTGCTCGCATATGAGGGCCTGCCTGAACTTGGCGCCTACGGTGATGACGCTGTGCGGGCCCCGCATCTTCAGCTTGAGGTAGGTGTAGTTGGGGACGACCATTAAATTTGCATAGCAGAGTCGTCCCGAGATGGAGTGGTAGGCGCCGTTGAGGTCTGCTACCTCAAATGTGAGCATCTTGGTGCGGAACTTGGTCGCGCCCCCGAACGTGATGGGGAGATCGATCTTCCCTAGGGGAGTTACTTGCTTTTCTAGGACGACCCCATGGAAAGCACCCGGGTTGGCCTTAGATCGGACCGGGCGATCCCCATGCCATTGAGTGTCCTGGCGTACAGGATGTTGAGACCGCTCCCCCGTCCATAAGCACCTTTGTCAGACGCTTTGGATTGACAATTGGGTCTACAACGAGAGGAAAACGCCCTGGTTGTGGTATGTGGTCAGGGTGATCTGACCTATCGAACGTGATGGCGATCTCGGACCACCGCAGGTAGGTCGGGACGACGGGTTCAAAAGTGTTGACATCCCGAGCTATCAGCTTCTATATTCGGCGGTTTTCCTGGGTGCGGGTCTCGGTAAAAATCATGAAGCAACTGGCCGACCCCGGGTGAGCGTCTCCCTTCCGTTGCTCCGGGACCGCTCGCGCACACTTTCCTCCCTTGGCTTTCGAGGGAGCCACCTGCTTTCCCAAAAATCGCTTTAGTAGGATGAAGTCTTTGAGGGCATGCTTGGCTGGGAGAGTGTGATTAGTGCACGTACTTTCCAGTAGCCTCTTGATGTGGTTAGTCTGCGCCCGGGTCGGCCTTCGAACCTCGTGCCATTTGGTCATTGTGACCGAGTTCGGGCCTTCCCAGGCTCGCGTCGTCGCCCGCCGATGCTGACCCCATTCTGCCCCCTGCTCCCCTGGTGAAGCGTCCCTGCTTCCTTCGGGTCAGGAACCTTCGGCGTCGCCCGACCATCTGATGCCCCGGTCACCTCCTCCCTCGCGGCGTGGTTGCAGGTGGTGTCCGGTATGTCCTCGGGGGTTTTCGGTCGTATGTGTTTGAACTCGTGCATCAAGGACCTACATAGCCTTTTTTCCGAAGGCCTGGGGCGACAGAACATCAGGACTCGGGCTTCGGTCCTTATCGTCGTCGTAGCGCCCTCCCTGGTGTGGCTGTCGCCGATGCTCGAGATGCGGTTCTGCGTGCCCTTCTTCACCCCCTCTGCGGGCCTTGAGGACCCTGCGTAGGTTTGGCGGTTGTGCACACTCGGGCACTGGTCCATGCGAAGGGGTAAAGGAGCCAGGTCTTTCCGCCTGCCTTGGGGAGCGGTCTTGCGGCGCTTTCTTGGTACTTTTGTCGTGATCGCGTGGGTCGTTGTGGGCGGATACCCTTTGTCGTCAAGCGGGCAATCTACGACAGTCCGCGTTGTGACCTTCCCCAGCAGGGAGCAGAGGTTCCGGTACGTCTGTCGTGCCCTCGGCTCGTCAGGTTCCGGAAGGCTACATGCCATGGAGGCCGCGACCACCATGCTCCGTCTTAGTCGCTCGAGATGGGAGGGTTTGCACATGTCGGTGATGGCGTCCTTCCTGCCTTGACAACCGTGCGCATACGAGCCGTCTCCATGAAAGCGGCAGTAGCGTGGCGTCCTGTATGCCACCTCGTCCCTGTCCGGTTGCATCCCTTCTATCTTGGGTACGCGACGCGTCTCGAGCTGTTTGGTCTGTTCCAACGTGACCGTCAGCTCCCCACGACGGCTTGGACGTAGAACCTCTGATCGCATTGGGGCTAGGGAAGGTATGACACAAGCGAGGGGGGGGGGGGGTTGGAGAGTTGAAGCCAGTCTCCACGTCACCCTGTTCACGAAGTGGATGACGGTCCCTGTCGGACCCGGTATCGGTGTTGTAGTCACAGTCAGTCAAGTCCTCCAAGAGGGGGGAGAGGGACGATGGCGCTTCGTCGATCATGCCCACGAAGTCTCCTTCGGGGGCGTGGTCAGCAGCATCGACAGTCACGTCGTCCATCAGCCGTAGGATGTCGTCGCTGTCGGTGACGAACTCCAGGCTTACAAAACGAAGGGCCTGGCGGGGCGTGAAGACGACTTCAACCTCGAGCCTGTTTGTTGAGGGTGATGACGAACTCGAGGCTGCCGAAACGGAGCTTCTCGATGGCGTGGAAGCTCAAGCTCACAAAAGCCATCACAGAGAAGAATGAATAAACGTCGAGCGACCCTCTACCCGGCGCGCCAACCGTTAGTATTTTTATCCGGTTAGTAATCAAATGCTTCACATTTTATGTATGAATGGCTAGCTAAAAAAGACAAGGATTTATACTAGTTTGAACAACGTGTCCTACATACGCGGTTACAAGCGAGTTGTCCCACGTGCAAAAACCAAAGAAAAGCCTAAGTGTCAAGCGTGTGCTTGAGCTGTGTTTGCGGTGCGAGGGGAGGTTCCAGGCTTCCCCTTTTATAGCCCGGACGCCTATACCTACGTGTCGAGTCCTCATAAATGGGACAGGGGTTTACATAGCGTGTCAGCGTCTAAGGCGCCTAAGGCAGTACAGGGGCGATGAGTACACCTGCTCCCGTCTAGTCTACGGTCTACGTCTACTTTTCGTCCCTGTACACCCGCGTCGAGCGGGACGGGACGGGTGGTGATCATGGCCGGCGTCATGCTTGTCTTGTCGCGTGTGGCTTCGCACTCCGTCTTAAATCCCTTCTTTCGTTCCGTCGCGTCGGCATTTAAGTCTTCCGTCTGCTCCCGATCCGGGCTCTAGCCCGGATTGCTTCAATCTTCTGGCCTTGTCGTACGGGCTTGGAGGTCGGTTGTCGCTCCCTTCCCGTGGGTCTATCTTCGATAGCGTTCCCTCGAGTGTGCGCTACTGGTCATGGCCCGTGAAGCCACGTGTCTTCGTGCGGCTGGTCGGTTGGCTGCTTCTTGGGTATCCGGGGTATGCTACCCCGTCAGGTTGCGGGAGGCCATTTCCCGTTTTATATTAGAAACTCAAGGTGCGGACGTCCCAACGGGAGAACCTACCCGAGCCCAAAGTTGGGTCTGCGGGAGTTAGTTTTACCTTGAAAACTCAAGATACAGGCACCCAGATGGAGGGCCAGTCGGGAAAGCAAGTTTACCTCGTTGCCGCAAGATAAACAAGCTAAACCGCAAGATGCAAGATAAACGAGATAAACTTCTACATTTTCATCGTGTCAATGTTGTAGGTGTCTGCACGGTACTTTCATGTATACGTGTCTTAGAGATAAAATAAAGTTTAAGAAGTTTAGAGTTTAACTTAGAATAGATAGGATCATTAAGCTATCTGCCAAGAATAATCATCCGAATTCCAATCAAAATATTAGTTTCATTCACTTTTTTCCTAGTTATTCGTAGTTCTAAGACATAGTTCATAGTTCTTTAGTGTTTTGCCAACAAAAGCATCCAGATTCTCTCCACGAAAGTAAGAATTATCAAGTTTTTTACCTCAGAAACTTCACGTTAATCTAAGATTCGGTGACTAACGCCGAGACTGATCACAAAACAGACGACTCTAACGATCTGTTCACCAACAGGGGAGGTAATAAAACTAAACTACTGAAACATGACATATGCTAATTCCAAGTCTGAATATTTTACTTACTGAAGTGCAAACAATATGAACTGGTACAAGCCGTCAAAACCTAGAGTACTTCAGTACAGGATATAAGTACGTGATTTTCCAAAATGCAGTAGCTATGGTTCCTCTTTGTCAATTTTACCAAGCGCTCGCTGTGCAAACAACTTCTCTTCTCGAGCTCGTTTCTTCGTCAAGGCTTCTTCATCCAACACTTGGATAGGGGACCATTCCGGGAGAGCAAACCAGTCTTTACTTCCAGAGAACTGTTCTTTCAAGGCATGCCATTCAGGAGCTAGCTTCAGTGCAGCATAGTCTAATGTGGTACCAACAGCTGCAAATGTTACTGCATATCTCACTGCTCCAAAGTGTCCACCTGTGGTTCACGGGCAATCAGAAGAATTCAATGAGAAAGTATCATTTCTCAGTAGTTCATGTCAACAAATGCTTGAGATACAAATGTGCCAATTGAATCCTAAACAGAACAGAGTTTCACTTTTTCTATTGAATTTAAAGGAACACTCCGAGCACATAGATACATCTAAAATGCACATTGCATCGAGCTCCAATCATCTGAGAAAGAAAAGACAACCATTGACTGAATAACCAAACTGACAGCAGATTCAGCGGCCTTGCTTCAACATACAAGACACAAGCAGACAAAACATTCAGCAACACTTGAATTCAGTTTAACAGTCAACTAAATAAATTTTGGCAAATTCAGAACACAAAGGCCACTAAATAACTGATAATATTCAGAATGACATTGATACATAAAGATGGCTACCTCGGCAATGTTATCGTTATCAATTGATTTAAGATCATGAAATTCACAGGAATCAAGTGCCACTAGTTAATCTCAAAGCCCATCCTAAGGAAACCATAATCAAATATCTCTACCATGAATTGGATCAATCTGAAGCGTCAAATCTGGAAATTCGCTGTAATCTCTATATGCTGTCAACTTATGAAGTTGCAGTTTATCAGTTGCAACGTTAAAGCCATGGATCAAGCATTTCCAGAAGAAACTGTTCAAATTTCGAGGACTGTAGCTGTTGCCTTTGAACACACAAGAAATTGATGGACGTCAAAGAGATAGGCATATAAACAGGTACTAAGCAATTTTATATCTTATATTATATGGAATATTTGAGGACACTGAAATATGGTAACAATAGCCATACCACTACACATGGAACCCCGCATCCCCTCTTTTTGTGTACAAGTAGTCAACTAGGAGGAAGAGCGCACCAAAAGAAAAGGCATTCCCTCTTTTGATGGAGTACACATGGGACTAAAATGCTTTGTTGTTGTTGTTACTGTTATCCCCCATAATAATATAAATATGGGCACACTTCGGCTATGTGGTCCAGTGCGGAAAGTTTGTTTTAGCTAAATAGAAAAAGGTTCATGCTTTAAATATTATTTAGCTCCACCTGAATGAACCAACCCCACCATAATCAAACATTTGTCAGACCTTAGCCATAATTACATATTTTCTAATCTGCAAGAAATCCATAATGCCCCAAATATCTATGTATTTTCATAACTAGGCTCTAGAATCAGTCCCACTATCCTAAAACACTAACCTAGATTCGAGAACCATTTAAAAAATGATTGATATGACACTTGAGCAATACATTGATCACTGCAAAACTTGGCCTTGCCAACTTTCAGGTTTCAAGTATGAAGACAGTGTTCAATATAGTGACCAACCTTGTATTCGACCCAAAACAGCTCCACTGGCTAGTCCACCAACAACAGAATTCATGGGGTCATCAGGTGTTGACGATCGAGCATCTCTTGCGAGTTCGCGTGCTCCTGGATGGCCATAAAAAAGATAACTTGATGTCTTTACACATGGTTACAAAGTGCTACTGTACAATTATTTGTATCTCAATCACTTGCAAAAATTAATCTGGAGGTGACAACACATGAAACTGTGTAATAGGCATGGACAACGATCAATAGTTACTCTATAGGTCTAGCCTTTAGCAACATAGTCAAGTCCTTTCTTCTTTTTGAAATATGAACCCAGAACACAAAAGTAACATAACTTAACCCTTGTTCACATAACTTCGTTTTTTTCCTAGAAAGCCAGTGGATGACTAACGATGCTAATTTATGTGATAATTGCTATACCTGAACATAAAAAGCTATAAATAATTCCTGTTAACAAGTCAGCAGCAAGTTCAACATTCCGTATCCTGAGAAAATGGAAACTGTTTTTGGCTTTCACTAATCAAGTTCTGCTAAAGTGCAAGCTAACACCCAGCTTCCAGCAGGCGCTTCTAATGTACTTGAGCAATAATTCAGTCCAATCACATGTGCCACAACATCGGGACAAAAAGGAGTACATCATTAAACCTTTTCCGGTTCTCCCCTACAAACCAGAAAGCAACAAATTAAAGTGCTAAGCCTAATTCACACAAATGTAGCTTCAGTCAAACTCACACCATAACCAACTGAAAGAAGATTCAGATTCAGCTAATCTCAAATTTGCAAACGTTGCAGCACTCAAACCTTAGCACTTTCATCCCAGAGGCCTCACCTCCGTAGCATCCGGCGGCGATAGCGAGGTTGACGGCGTAGGTGGCGGCGGCACGGGCTGCGCCGAGGCGCGCCCGGTGCCGCGAAAGCATCCCGAACGCGGCTCCAACCATGCCTACACGGCACCCGGATCGACAGGGAACGAGGGATCAGGGAAGCGGGCACGGTGAGTCGAGGAAAACGTAACAGAGGATGGGGAACGCGGGATGGCTCACCGCCAGCGGCCGCCGGGACGAAGATCCGCCCCCTCAAGTCGTCCGAGAACGGGGCCGCTGCCCCCCGCGTCCCTGCGACGGCGCCCTCGCCGGCGGAAGCAGCCATCCGGCGCCGGCGGCCGTGCGTCGCGGTGGCGGGGCGAACGGTCGGGTGAAGGGGCTTGTTCGAGCTCCACTGACCAGGCTGGTCTTGAGATTGCTTGGGCCGAGACTGGGCCTCGGGTGCTCTTACTGCGTTCATCCCCTGCCGCAGCAACAAGAATTTAAAATACTTCGGGGAAACAGAAACGACAGGCAGAATTTCAAGCATGTCATGGCAACTTAACTCACCAGATGGATAGTGCCGACGTCTCGATCTTAAGTTCGGAAGGAGTCCAGAGAGAAGCACCAGGAGCTCGAATGACCACCACTCCAAGCTGTTGCTGTTAAACATGGTGAAGGGGAGCTCCCGGCTGCTGCGTAGGGGAGGGTAGAGGAGGAGGATGGATTGCTGCGCAGAGGGTACTGCGGACGAGAAGGGCTGTCACGGTGGCTATTAGGATTAGCAGTTTATGACAATTTTTTTTCTTGATGGATTACATGAGTGAGGAGGGGACACATTATATAGGCCAGGGGCCTGCACGCGCGAGTCAATTGTTATTTTAGAACTCACTTCGATGAAATAGCACTTACATCGTGGACTTCGATAAAATAACACTTTTAACGTTGACACACCGTTAAAATAGCATTGTGGTTTATTTTAAGTCATATTTATTTCTTTTTCCTTTTTTTAATTTATATTGCATCTAAACTGACCAAAATGCCCTCCAGTTTATGCATGGTTGGTGCAGTGAAGGATCAGATTGTGATTACCTCTCGATTTAATTTGGCTCGGCCTATGAACCGTTTGGTGGGAGATTTGGTGATTGAGATGGTTGCCTCGCATCCAAACCACCAAGCATTATTCGTGCCCATTACTAATCTCGTAGAATCCATTGCGTCGTGTGTTCAAGTCACCTGTACTCGTTTTCTTGATGGTGTAGGCTTCTTGCCCAAATTCACTGATACTCTGCAGTAGACTTGGTCTGCTTGCATTCATTGATCGGTGATGTATCTGACAGCTGTTGATTTTTTTCACGGCGGTTTCTGGCCAACCGCGGCTGTCTACCTGCATATATCATTTTTGATACACGAAACTGCATCCTAGGCTGGGTGATACTAATTCAAACATGCAGAAAGTTACAAGACAACAAAGTCATTGCACCTTATTCATCAAGATCTGGAATTGACTCCAATGATGCAACATATTTCTATGAGAAAACAATCAACAATCTCCAGTTAAAACAAACATCAAGAGAAACATGTAGCAGGCACCGACGCTGTGTACCAAGGGGCTGGGGCGGAGCAGGCAACAGGGGCCGGAATACAGGGCGCTGGTGGCAGGAGCAGCCAACTGGGTCGGAGCACAGGGCATAGGTGGCAGGAGCAGGCAACTGGGTTCGGAGCATAGGGCGCTGGTGGCGGGAGCAGGCGTCGTGGGCAGGCGTTGAGTGTTAGGTGACGGGGCAGGAGCAGTCGCCGGCGGGGGAGCAAGGCGCGGTGGGGGAGCAGGCGACGGTGGTGATGGGAACAGGGGGCAGTGGCGGGACAGTCAAGAAGACACGGTCACACTGAGGAGTAAATCGAATAGAAAAAAGGAAAATACCTATTGCAGAGAGAAGGGTAATATGGTCATTTATGCTGGTATGGTAATAGAAAAAATACAAAATAAATAAAAATGAGTTTAATTACGCTATAATCCTATTTGAACGATACGTCAACGTTGAAAGTCTTATTTTATCGAAGCCCATCGTGAGAGTTCTATTTCGTCGAAGTCGCACAATACTGACTTATGATAGCAATTTACCCCCAAATATGCACCTAGGTGGTTGGGAAAAGCCCAACCACCTCTATATTTTATTTCTATCTATAACATACCATATTATTTATTTTCATCTCTAACAAATTATTCCCCTCTAATCTAGGTTATTTCCCTCTAATCTGATCTTCTAGATTCTTCATGTGTTGCTGTTGCGTGCGCCTTGGGCCAGCGCGCTGGTGGTGCCTTTGTGGGTCCTGTGCTTGTAATGGCGGCTCACAAAGGCATCCACAACATTCTCCCCCTTCTCGAAGAAAAGATCGTCCTCGAGCTTGAAGTGGGGATGCTGCACCTTGAAGTCTTCTAGCTGCTCCCATGATGCATTTGCGTCTGAGTGATCAGCCCACTTGACAAGTAGTTCCCACACACCCCTGTTCAGTCGTGCTCGCTGAATCTTTTCTGGTGTAGGCACAATCCATCCATGAAGAAGTGGTGACAGAGGCGCCACCTGTGATGGTGCAGGGCCTTCAAACTTCTTCAACAGGGACACATGAACGACATCATGTATTCTAGCTTGGGGAGGCAGCCACAGCTTGTAGGAGACAACATCAATGCGCTGTATTATCTAATATGGTCCAAAATATTTAGGACCAATCTTGGAGGGGGTGCCACCACACCCCTATATCAGTCCTCCGATGAAGCCGCAGCCAGACCCAATCACCAATCTGAAATTTCACCTCACGACGGGTCTTGTATTCATAGCTTTTCATGGTGACTTAGGCCTGCATAAGTCTGTCCTTGATTTCAGCCAAGAAATCTCTGTCCTTAAGCTGCTTGTCAACTGCAGCTACCCTGGAGATGCCCTGCTGGTATGAGATAATAGCTGGAGGGTCCCTGCCATAGACAACTTTGAGTGGTGAGCACTTGAGGGCCGTTTGGTATGAAGTGTTGTAGCAACTCGGCCCAAGGAATCCATTGCAGCTAAGTCTTCGGTCGATCACCAGCCAGACAACGAAGGTACATGGTGATGACCTTGTTGACGACCTCAAAATGGCCGTAAGATTGCGGGTGGAAGGCTGAACTGAGCTGAAGGCGCACATCCATCAGTCGGAACAAGTCCGACCAAACCAGACTGGTGAAGATGGTGTCCCGGTCACTGACGACGGAGCAGGGGAAGCCGTGTAGACGTACGATGCCGTCGAAGAATGCATGTGCCACTGATGCAGCACTGTACAGGTGGCTCAGGGGGATGAAGTGGGCGTACTTCGAGAACCGATCCATCACCGTCAAAATCATTGACTTCCCACCAACCTTCGAAAAGCCTTCGATGAAGTCCGCAAAGATATCCTGCCATACCTCTGAAGGTGCAAGAAGTGGCTGTAGCAGGCTGGCTGCGTGTAGATGGTCCGTCTTGTTGCGCTCGCAGGTGGCGCACCTACGGACGAACTCCAAGACTCTCCTCAGGAGTGAAGGGGTGTAGAACGAGAGGCACAATCGGTGTGCCGTCTTCTAGATGCCCTTGTGACCTCCATTATGTGCCTCGGCCAAGAGGGAGGGCCACAAGGAGGACATCTCCGAGATGAAGAGGCTCCCCTTGTACAGGAGAAGGTCGTCGCGCTCGGACCAACCATCTAGTGCAGCTCCCTCCTGGAGCTGATTGCGCAGCTACTGCGCCTACTAGTCCATGGTGATCTCGGTGCAAAGAGAGTCGAAGAGGTGGAAGACTAACGCTGAGATGGCATGTATTGCCATGTCTTTCTCTTCGTGGCGAGAAAGGGCGTCAGCTGCCCCGTTCAAACGCCACTTTCTGTACTCAACCTGCAGATCATATCCAAAAAGCTTGCTCACCCAAGCACGCTAGGGAATCGTCATGAGGCACTGATCTAGGATGTATTTTAAAGTGAAGTAATCCGTCTGAACAGTGAAGAGGCGGCCCCACAAGTAAGGTTGCCAGTGGCACACGACCTTCACAAGGTTGATTAGCTCGCGCTCGTACGTCAATAGCTTCTGGTGGTGAGGAGCTATGGCGCGGCTGAAGAAGGCGATGGCACCATCGCCCTGGTGCAAGACTGCCCCGAAGCTGGCGTTCAACGCGTCGCAGTCGACAACGAAGCGCTTGTTGAAGTCCGGCATCTAAATAAGAGGCACTTTCATCCGCGCCTGCTTGAGCTAAGAGAAGGCATCCTACGTGTTGTCGGTCCAGCGGAACGCCTTCCGCTTGAGGAGGGTGGTGAGTGGCGCGACCACCGCTCCATACCCCGCATTGAACTTGTTGTAGTAGCCGTTGAGTCCGAGAAAGACTCGCAAGGCTCGAAGAGACCGAGGTGTGGGCCAACGCTCTACAATCTCCACCTTGGACGGATCATCGTCACACCCTTGGAAGATATGATGTGTCCTAGATAGGACAGAACTCCTGGCCAAAAAAGCACTTATTCTTCTTCAAGAACAACTTGTACGCCCGGAGTGTCTAGAACACCTGCTTCACATGCTGGAGGTGTTCAACCCAAGATCTGTTTTACACCAAGATGTCATCAAAGAAGACAAGCTCGAACTTCCTGATGTAGAGGTCGAGGATGTCGTTCATCAATGACTGGAACATCGACGGCGTGTTAGTGAGGCCGAATGGCATCACCAGGAACTCGTAGTGGCCTCGATGAGTTCTGAACATCATCTTGTCGATGTCGTCGGTGTGACACCCTCGATTTCGATTTCTGCATGCATACATATTTAATTATAGAAAACATTTTAAAAGATGTGGAAACAGAGAAAGAATAAAAAAGATAGTCAAAAAGAGCCAAATCCAATCCACAGAGAGCGCCAAAGACACTTCCCGCGGCCTGCTGGCCACGTGGCGCCTTCGGAGATCATCCCCGCAAAGGGGGAGAGGGCCGCCGCTGAACTAGCTACGTGGCAGGCTCGGAGCTTGCCTCTGCGGAAGGGGCGAGGTCCGACCCCGTGGGACACGTGTTATCCTCGGAGCTAGCCTCTGCGGAGAAGCGAGGTCTAGTTCCGCAGGACACGTGTCGCCTTTGGAGCTAGTCACTGCGAAAAAGAGAGGACGAGCCGCGTGGGACACATGTCGCTCTCGGAGCTCGTCTCTGAGAGGTCCGACCCACGGGACACGTGTCTCTCTCGGAGCTAACCTCCGAGAGGTCCGGCCCCGCTAGACACGTGTCACCTCCGGAGCTCACCCCCGAGAGATTCGACACTACTGGACATGTGTAACCTCCAGAGCTTGCCTCCGGGAGGTCCGTCCCGGTGGAAACGTGTCATCCTCGGAGCTCACCTCCGAGGAGAAGGTACTGCAGGACATGTGTCAGCCTCGAAGCTCGCCTCCGAGAGGTCCCGCCCTGCTCGACACGTGTCGTCCTCAGAGCCCATCTCCGAGATGAAGGGAGGTCCAATACTGTTGAATACGTGTCATTCTCGGAGCACACCTCCGAGAAGAAGGGAGGTCCGACACTGATGGACACGTGTCGACCTCGGAGCTTATCTCTGAGAAGAAAGGAAGTCCGACGCTGCTAGGACACGTGGCACTACCGGAGCCCACCTCCGAAGAGAGGGGAGGTCCGACACTGACACGTGGCACATTCGGAGCCACCTCCAAAGAGAGAGGGAGGTCCCGCCCGCCTGACACACGGCGCAACCAGAGCTCACCCCTGAGGAAAAGGGAAGCCCAGGTCCCCGCTGGACACGTGGAGCCTCCGGAGCTTATCCCTGCGGAAGGACGCGATTCTGAAGCGGTTTTTCTCTGTATGTGAGTACCCGTTAATGAGGAAACTGACCTGAATTCTTCCACGGTTGAATACTACACCCAAATCAATTGAAGATAAGTTGTTAAGATCCAAAACAAACCAAATAGAACTCTTATTTGAAATCCAATCGGAGTAGGACTCTTCTTTTCCGGTTATAAATAGAACCCGAAACACCCTTGGCCACTTTTCATATTGTTGAAGGCTGCCATCATAGTTTCACGTTGTTTAACCTGTACATTGCCACTCATATGCAGGATCTCTTTATCTTTAGTCCCGTTGAGATTTCTATGCTTGCCCCAACAAGTGTTACCCCCTCACAACATGCCTTGGTTTATGCAAGCATAACCTTGGCATCAGTTTTCATGTTGTTAAAGGCTGCCATCATAGTTTCACGCTGTTTAACCTGGACATTGCCACTCATATGCAGGATCTCTTTGTCTTCAGCCCCGTTGAGATTTCTATGCTTGCCCCAACAAGTGCTATGCCCTCACAACATGCCTTGGTTGATGCAAGCATAACCTTGGCATCACTTTTCATGTTGTTGAAGGCTGTCATCATAGCTTCACGCTGTCTAACCTGGACATTGCCACTCATATGTAGGATCTCTTCGTCTTCAGCCCTATTGAGATATCTAACCTGGACATTGCCACTCATAGCTTAACATGTCTGATGAGGAAGCTTCACTTATTGATAAATCTATGCTTGAAAGATTAAGGTCAAATCCCTATGAAGGAACAAAAACAAGATTTGTGATTGAAGTTGTTCGCTTCATATTTTGTGTGAACTCTAAGAGAGATGGTACTATTTTTAGTCAATATATTAAGCCATTAGAACTGATAAAGTAGCATCTTCGTAAGTTTTTAAAATGGAGAGAAGGGAAAGAAATCATTCAAATGGATGGGAAAATCCTTCCAAGATATCGTCAGGCTTCAATTGAAGCTTTCAACAATCCAAATGATGAGTCTCGGGTGTTACTTGCATCTACAAGAGCTTGCTATGAAGGGATTAGCTTGTTCTTAATTAATAGCAGCCTTCAACAAAAAGAAAAGTGGAACCTATCTAGGACCTGTAAAATTTCTTGGTGTCATGTAATTTTAAATTAGTATACACATACAATTAATTTGATAACTTATGGAACATGTGAAGGTGATAAATATAATAGGCAAGCCAAAAAGGATCACTTGTCCAAATTAGTCTTCTCTACAGAAGATTAATTTAATAATGTTTGAAACATGCTATCTAAAGATGAAATGGAGCATTGTTCTAAGTTGATTTCAGAGGATACAAATATATACAATATATATCATACATTTTTTCTAGCATTGACATCTTCTAGCATATAGGGTTTCAAATTCTTTTTAATGCTTCTCTCTACACACTTGATGTTTTCTGGTTCGGTGAAAAGGTACATCTCTTCATACTGATTATATTCCCTCAATATCTCCCACATTCTCAACCCCAACAATATTTTGCTTTCCAGAAACAACTACGTGCATCTTCTTAGTTCCTGGATCTTATATATAAAAAACTTGTGCAACACGATCGGCGAGAACCCACGGGTCATCTTTATAACCCACTTTGTTCAAGTCTACCAGTGTCAGCCCGTAGTTGTCCACTTTCACACCATCAGGATGTTTCACCCATTGGCACTTAAATACGGGCATTACCATTCTTTCGCCATAATTGAGTTCCCATATTTCGTCTATGAACCCGAAGTATGTGGTCTTCTGCCCTTGTGGATCATAAGCCTCTATACGAACACCACTATTTTGTGCAACACTCTTACCGTCTTTTTCCTTAGTGTAAAATGTGTAACCATTGATGTCATATGCTTGCCATGATGTCACCAAAGTAGATGGGTGAGAAGCTAACTTCTTCATTGTTGCCTCTTCTATAGAGTTTCCGTATGATATATTTTTGTCCATTAACCATTCAGTGAAATATCTTCTGTGCTCTTTCATGGTCCAGTCCCCTCTGCGGCCTTGGTTTTTTTGTGCGAAGCTTAATTTGGTGTTCCTCGATGTACGACTCAACTATTGCGAGCTGTTGTACTACACCAAAATATGCAGTGTGTACTAATTTGTAATCGTGAACCATAAAAGTTTTCTTACCCACTTTGCATCTCCCACGTAGTCTACCCTTATGTACTGGTATAGGCACACCTATCCGCTTTCCATGTTTGATGTAATCAACACAACCCTCAGTCACTTCTTTAGTGGTGTATACTTCCATAATTGAACCCTCTAGGTGAGCACGGTTCCGCACATAACCTTTTAATACTCCTAAATATCTCTCCAATGGAAACATATGATGTAAATATAGTGGCCCCAATGCTTTTATTTGATCAACAAGATGTATGATTAGGTGTACTTGCATATCAAAAAGGATGGTGGGAAACACATCTCAAGCTTGCACATAGTCTCGACAATATATGTTTGTAAATAGTCTAAGTCTCCACGTGCTATCACCTTTTGCGATACTGCATTGAAGAAGTAACATAGACGTGTGATGACAACTTTTATATGCTCAGGTTTGATGACCCTTATTGCAATGGCAAGGAACACTGTCATCATCATGTGACAGTCGTGAGAATTATAGCCGAATAAAGATAAGTCTTTCATCGAGATTAGTTTGCGGATATTGGATGAGAAACTCGTGGGCACTCTGATCCCATGCAAGCATTTGCAAATTGCCCTTTTCTCTTGTAGTGTCAAGTTGTAGCTGGCTGGGGGAAGGTAATGCTTTCCGTTTGCCTTTTCTACCGGGTGAAGCTCTGGTCTCATATCAAGATTTAGTAGATCCATATGTGATTTTAATCCATCCTTTGTTTTCCTCAACATGTCCAACAAGGTCCCAATAATGTTGTCAAATACATTTTTTGTAACATGCATCAAATTAATACTATGGCAAAATTCCAGGTTCTTCCAATACGGAAGATACCTAAAAAAATTGATTGTTTCTTAAAAGTCATGTCAGTTGTACCACCCAAAGATGTAGTTTTATTCCTCTTTGTTCCTTTACATTTTTGCCCTTACCGAAAGTAATATGAATATTCTTGACCATTTTGAACACGAGTTTTCCACTGTAAGGTTTTGGTGTAGTATCTTTTTCGATTTTGTTATCAAATTGTTCTTTCATCTTCCTATACTTGTGTGTATCTATCAAGAACTGCCTGTGTCTCATGTACACAGTCTTTCTGGATGAAGTGAGGTACAAAAATCCAGTTCCATCCACGCACCTTACACAACCTTTCTTCCCTTTCATTTGTCCCGATAATGTAAATAGTCCGGGATAATCATGCACGGTAAC
Organism: Neostapfia colusana; assembly: GCA_030760725.1. Lineage (NCBI taxonomy): Eukaryota > Viridiplantae > Streptophyta > Magnoliopsida > Poales > Poaceae > Neostapfia > Neostapfia colusana. The sequence continues at coordinate 15,727,628 of JASWHV010000017.1, read as the reverse complement.
GAATATCATTGCTCTTAGAGTGAAATACTCCTCTTGTACTCATCCCATGTACGTACCCCTTCATTCCACAATTTCACCATATCTTCCATTAAAGGTTCTAAGAACACATCAATTTCGATGCCGGGTTGTTTCGGACCTTGGATAAGAACAGATAACAAAATATATTTCCTTTTGTGACACAACCACGTCGGTAGGTTGTACATCGTTAAGACCACGGACCATGTGTTGCGTATGCTCCTTTTTTCACCAAAGGATTCATTCCGTCTGTACCCAAGGCAAACCTTACATTTCTGATTTCCTTTGCAAATTATGGATATTGAACATCAAAATTTTTCCACTGGGTTACATCACCAGGGTGTCGAATATGTTTTTCATTCTTCTTGCGCTGCTCATAATGCCAATGCATAAGTCCATCCTCCCTAGGGTTTGAGAACAAACGCTTCAAGCGATCAATTACTGGAAGGTACCACATCACCAAGGCAGGAAATTTTCTCTTATTCTCCCCGCATGCATCTTCAGAAGTATCATCATTGTCACCTTCAGTACCAATAATAAACTTTTTATTCTTCTGAGACTTATTCATATTGGTAACATACTGGTGATTGTAGTCCTTCTTGTATCTACTGACACCGCATATGGGGCATCTAGTTGGGAGCTCATACTCTTTGCGATACAGAATACAATGGTTCACACAAGCGTGTATTTTTGTCACACCTAGTGCCATCGGGCAAAGAAGTTTCTTCGCTTTATAAGTGCTTCTAGGCAGTTTATTGGGATTTGTAAGAATTTCTACCAAAAGATTCAAAAGATCAGAGAAACTACAATCGGACCATCCTGTGTGGCTTTCAACTTTAGTAGTTCTAGGACTGCACTCAATGGAGTAAACTTCTTATCACAACCCTTTGATTCATCGTATAAAAGCTCCGTCGCTGCATTCTGCAATGTCTCCATTTTACTTAAACCTTTGCTTGCTCCCATAGAAATCAATACATGTGGTTCGATGTGGCGCAACATCTCCTCACAATCAAACTCATCATCACCATTGATTGTCACTACCATCATCGATATGAACATTATCGTCATCTGAACCTCTCTTATCATCTTTATCCACTTCATGTGTATCTAACTCACTATGCTCTGTCCATATTGTGTAGTTTTCTTTGAAACCTCTTTTCAACAAATGAGATTGGATTACTATAGTATCTATCCAAGCAATCTTATTTTCGTAGTCGATACATGGACATAATATGTCATCTATCTTTTGCATCCTCGCATGTCTCTTGGATGCTTCAATAAAATTTGCAATATTTTGAATGTACATAGGATCAGGTCTTGGCATGCTATACATCCACACTCGATGATCCATGCTGCAATAACAGAATATATAATTCAATAACAGAATTTTTTTGGTGTGTTTATACTAAAACAATTTACCTAAAGAAATTATTATGCATTTTGTAACACCCTCAAAATCCATTCCCTGCATGCATACATTTTTCATATAGAGAAACATTATGAAAGAAGTTGAAATAGAGAAAGAGTTGTAAAAATGGCGGGGAACGGGAAAAAGACAGCTGAATGAGCCAATTCCAGTTTGCCGAGGTGCGCTGTCGACACTTCCCCGGGCATCGCGGGACACGTGGCGCCCATGGAGCTCACCCCTGCGGAGGGGGACAGGTCCGGCATCGCGGGACACGTGTCACGTTCGGAGCTCGCCTCGGAGGAGAGGCGAGGCCCGACCCCGCGGGACACGTGTCACCCTCGGAACTCGCCTACGAGAGGTCCGGCCCCGCTAGACACGTGTCGTCCTCGGAGCTCACCTCCGAGGAGAAGGGAGGTCCGACACTGCTGGACACGTGTCGTCCTCGGAGCTCACCTCGGAGGAGAAGGGAGGTTCGACACTGCTGGAAACATGTCGTCCTCGGAGCTCACCTCCGAGGAGAAGGAAGGTCCGATGCTGTTGGACACGTGTCACCACCGGAGCTCGCCTCTGTGGAAAAGGAGAGGCCCCGCCCCGACATACACGTGGCGCACACGGAGCTCACCTCTGAGGGAGAGGGAGGCCCGACCCCACCAGACACGTGGCGCACACGGAGCTCGCCTCTGAGGAGAGGGGAGGTCCCGCCCGCCAGACACGTGGCACATCTGGAGCTCGCCTCTGAAGGAAAGAAAGGACCGGCCCCCGCTGGACACGTGGCGTCTCCGGAGCTCACCCCTGCGGAGATACGAGGTCCTTAGGTAGTTTTTCCTCCTGAGCGCGGGAGTGCCCGGTACGGAGGGTATCGAACAGTTTCCCCCACGATTGCTGCTGCACCAAAACAATTGGAGATAAGTTGTTAAGATCCAAAACAAATTGAATAGGACTCTTATTTGAACTCCAATCAGAGTAGGACTCTTCTTTCCCCTTTATAAATAGAACCCAAAAACCCCCTTGGCCGTAACACCTTTTCCAAGTCGACAACTTAGAGGTCCTAGCCCCCAACTCGCCAAGTTGATCCCCCTGCCAGGGTTCAGTTGCCGGTGAGCCCGCCGACGAGCCCCGTCACGCTTTGCCATCGCCGGAAAAGAGCCGACGATCATAAGGAAGTAAGGTAGGTCTTCGTTACCCATCTTACAACGTCGTCGCATCCGTTTTCTTGCTTCCTTCGAACATAAACTCTTTCCTGTGGACAGATCACGTTTTGATCAGTTTTTGACGGTGGAGTTGATATAGATCTTGAGTCAAGATCATCACTACATCCACACTTGATCCCTACACCCTTGTTCATCATAAAACCCCATGAAAGCCATTAAAACATGCAAGAACACGTACAAACTGTTTTAATAAAACAGCACCATAGGATTTGCATCCACTGCATCTTGAGTAGAGTTTGTGCATGATGATTGATTGCTGTAAATCTTGTATGTGCGTGGTCGTGAGTAGAAGGACAAGCTCAGAAAGCCATCTATGAAGGACTACAGCACCAAGACTTCGAGATACGTGAGCAACAAGAACCACAAGAGCAAGGCAAGTGCCCCTTGACCATATTGATCCCATGTTTTGAAACTGTTTTGTTTGCGAAAATGTGTATGCTTGAGTCAACTTGATGGGATACCCTTTTATAGGAGTTTACTAGTTTTTCTAACCATCCTTGTCGCCGGGAAAGTTGATGAGTCGGGTATGGTCGTTTTTCCTTTTTGCTTCGCTTAAGCTACGGGATACGGGAAGGCGAAGTAGAACATGTCTAAGTACTGCACTCATATGAATAATGATGATGAGAACTTGATGATGATAATGAGCATAGAATCGGGGGAGATCTAAGCAAACTTGGTTCGTGGATGTGGTAGAATGAGATGGTGGTTTTCTTGCCGTAGATCTAAGGACCGGTTCATGCGAGCACATGCTAGGAAAATAGTGCCACCACAAGGCCAAGTATGGGTGCGGCTTAGCTGACTAATTAGGTAAGTTGCTAGATTGTTATGGATTGTGGATGGCGCGGGAAATTGGAGTCAAGGAGGACTGCCCTGGGAACTGCATGGCACAAGAGGGGACCCGTGGGTGGGAGAATGGTGATTCGAGCCTGCTGGTGAAACCTTAGTGAGTCCATACATCTAGTAGCCCCTTTGTAAAGGCTATTTTGTGATCTCTTGGCCATACACCGACGGTTGTGTACTGATATAATGGAGGTTCCGCAGTCGCCGACGGGTGACGAAATCACAAACTTGTGGGTAAAGTGGTGCCACCTCTGCAGAGTGTAAAACTATCATGATAGCCGTGCTTCCGGTCACAAGCATCTGGCCAACTTCCATGATTAGAGGGAAAACTTGGGATGGTTATTCGTTATGGTTATGGTATGGTATGGTCATTGGAATTGGTTTCGGGACTATTTGAGTCTTGGTAATGAGTCTGGTTTTGGTTATATGAATATGAGATGGTTATGAGCATGAGATGAACTTGAGAAAGATCAATGGCTGGTTGAGACTTGAGAAAAAGTGAATTATGATGAAAGAATGTAGGGACTTGAGAAAAGGTGATTTATAATGGAGGTATGTTGCTGTTTTACATGGTTATATTGGGATTAAATTCACCAAGATATAGTCGCTGTTTTTATCATGTTTATGAAACAAAATTTGCTTGCTGCAATGGGCCTTTTTATTACCTACCTTGTTGTAAGCTACATGTCATACTTTTCCCGCACTTGCTGAGTACGACATGTACTCACCCTTGCATTATCATACAAACATCAGCAACAAGAGAAGAGTACTTCGAAGATCACGTAGAGTACTAGGCGTGCGAACTACCGTCAACTTGCCTGTGGTGTTGAAGATGGAGCCGCTGCTGTTTAGTAATTTCCGCTGTCATATAGAGACTTCCGCTGCTAGAATAAGTTAGAGACTTCCGCTGCAAGAATAAGTTAGAGATTGATGTAATAAAGTACTTAAACCCTATTATTCGTGGTTATATTCTGAATTCAGTTTGTGGATTACATGTGTATGTGTGATGAACATCCTGGGCACACACATGCATTAGCTAGGTTCCGTGTTTTACGGGACCGGGCGTCACAGATTGGTATCAGAGCCACGTGGACCGTAGGACACAAGCCTAGGTAGAATTCGCAGATTTGCATCAGAACCACATTGATCATAGGACGCAAGCCTAGGTAGAATGGACACTCTAAAACACATAGTAATACCTCTCTAAACTTCTATTTTCGAAAATCGCTTGCTGCTGCACTTCCTTGTCAATTCAGCCACCGCAAGGTGCTATTTTCAGCCCCTCTTTTCTCTTCTTTTGGACAACAACACCTTTGCTTCCTTGTTCCATAACTTCTGAAGTTTTGGAGTTATTTCTTCCTTCTCTAAAGTTTTTCATGTCCTATTTATAGATGCTGGTGATCAGGAGCACGACACGCATAAGTACTCGTTCACCACCATGTGGGAGTGCACTTAACCCCATTGAGGTGTCCGAGGGACAACCCCCATCACACGGCGGGAATAACACCAGTTCAAATGCTTAGGTTTAGGATTCCCATTGAGTAAGCCGCAATAGGAACGTTTAAATTATAGTAGTTTGAATAGGAGTGGTGTGTTGAACTTTTATGATGATTTCTTGTGTTTGTATGCTTGAGTGTGAGTTGTGGGACACTTCTACGAATATCCACATCCACACCTAGTGGAGAAATGTGAGATGTTTCGACATGTGTTCACAATCTCATATAGGTTGAAATAATAAGAGAAGATATTTAGTTCATACACCTTGATGCATATAGCTGGGGTATCAATCTAAACTTCTCTTTTCTAATTCTACTCAACTCTCTCTCACAGATGGTGAGGGAAAACGCCAACCGTCAAAGGAGGAACGTTCGTGGCAACCAGGAACCACAAGAGGATGACCACGTTGAAGTTCCTAACCCCGGGGCTGGTGAAAACAACCTTGAACGGTTGATGGCTATGCAGAACCAGCTCATGCAAACCATGATACAAACTTTGGGACAGCTGCAAGCCAACAACAACCACAATCCTAACCCCGTTCCTGCACCCCCCCACCACCGCCGGCTCACAACAGATTGGGAGAGTTGGGAGAGTTCATGAGGACTCGACCGCCTACTTTTGCACAAGCTAATGATTCCATGGAGGCCGATGATTGGTTGAAATCCATGGAAAAAAGCTTTCTATTGTTCAGTGCAATGATCGGGAGAAAGTTCTGTTCGCATCGCACCAACTTATGGGAACAGCCGCTGACTGGTGGGACGCTCTTTGCAATGCTCATGTCAACCAGGAGACTATTACTTGGACTGAGTTCAAGGAGAGTTTCCACTTTCATTACGTCCCTACTGGAGTCATGATGCTTAAACGACAAGAGTTTGAAGGACTCCGCCAAGGAAGTAAGAGTGTGAATGAGTACCTCAACAAGTTCACGCAACTGTCAAGGTATGCCCCCGAAGACGTCAACTCGGATCAAAGGAAGCAATACTTGTTCATGAGAGGGTTGAACAATGAGATCCAAGTTCAGCTTCTCAACAATGACTATGCAAACTTCCAGAAGCTAGTTGACAAAGCTATAGTGGTTGAGAGCAAGATCCATGAGATCGAGCAAGAGGGCAAGAGAAAGATGCTATACCAGCCGCAAGGGAGCAATGTACGTCCCCATTTCATGCCCCCAGCTGCACCATAGTATGGCCCGTCCGCTTCTACTTTTCGCCCTGCAAACCCACCTCGCCCTAATCAACCACCGCCGCAACGTCCTATTATGCAAGCACCTCGTGTGCCTTTGCCTTCTGCACCCCGTCCCAAAACAGGTGCCTATGCTCAAAACCACCCTCGCCCCAACGTTCCCGTTGTCTTAGGCAGCAAGGCATGCTTTTCATGCGGAGAGACGGGACACTTTGTAAGTCAGTGCCCAAAGAAAGGTCTTGGACAACCAACGAACGCACCATGGCATAACCCACGGCTGAATGGAGGAGATACGCAAGGTAACCGTGGACAACATAACTACGCTCGTGGCAACATGAATCATGTCTCCGCTAAGGAAGCGCAACAGGCTAAGGACGCCATGATTGGTATGTTCCTTGCCAACTCCAACCCAGCCGTTGTTTTATTTGATTCCGTAGCATTGCATTCATTCATATCATCCAAGTATGTTGCCAAGTATAATCTGCCCATATCACATATGAAATATACTATGTTGGTTAATTCTCCCGGTGGAGATATGAGGACTAATATAGTATGTCCTAAAGTAAACCTTAAAATAAGGGGGCTAGACTTCCTCGCCAACCTTATTGTCTTGGATTCCCAAGGGATAAATATAATACTTGGAATGGATTGGTTAAGCAAGCACAACGGAGTAATCCAATGTGCTGAGAGGAGCATGCAGTTGACAAATGAGCACGGTACTCGTATTAAGTTTGAGTCAGCCCAACCGGCAACCGAGAATGCATCATTGAACCACGTCGAAGAAGCAACATTGGAAAGCATTCCGGTGGTTCAAGAATTTTTGGACGTGTTCCCGGAAGAACTTCTTGGTATGCCACCTGACCGGGACATTGAGTTTGCCATTGATTTAGTAACTGGAACTGCACCTATAGCGAAAAGGCCATATAGGATGCCCGTTAATGAACTAGTGGAACTTAAGAAGCAAATTCAGGAGTAGCTAGAAAAGGGTTTTATTCGCCCAAGCTCGTCACCGTGGGGAGCCCCCGTGCTCTTCATGGACAAGAAGGATGGGACCCAAAGGATGTGTGTGGATTATAGGTCTCACAATGAGGTGACGATTAAGAATAAATACCCGCTGCCCCGTATAGAGGACCTGTTCGACCAAATGAAAGGTGCCCGAATTTTCTCCAAGATTGATCTTCGGTCGGGGTATTTCCAGCTGAAGATTAAGCCCTCCGACATATCCAAGACTGCTTTTCGAACACGGTATGGTTCGTATGAATATACCGTTATGTCTTTTGGGTTAACGAATGCACCCACATATTTCATGTACATCATGAATAAGGTCTTCATGGAGTACTTGGACAAGTTCGTCGTGGTTTTCATCGACGATATCATGGTGTATTCAAAAAGCGAGGAAGAACATGAAGAACATTTGAGATTGACATTGCAAAAACTGCGAGAGCATCAATTGTATGCCAAGTTCAGCAAGTGTCAATTTTGGCTAAAGGAGATATCGTTCCTAGGCCACATCATCTCCGAGGAAGGAGTATCGGTTGCTCCCGGAAGAGTGGGAGATGTTCTGAAGTGGAACCAACCGTAGAATGTGAGAGATATTCAGAGTTTCCTTGGGATGGCTGGATACTACCGCCGGTTCATCAAGGATTTCTCCAAAATAGCAAAATCTATGAATGAATTGCTAATTAAGGGAAAAGCATTTCAGTGGACACCAGTGTGCCAAGAAAGATTTGAGGAGCTCAAGAAAAGGCTAATCACAGCGTCGGTTTTGGTATTGCTGGACGTGAGCAAGAGTTTCGATATATATTGTGACGCATCAAGACAAGGGCTTGGATGTGTGCTCATGCAAGAAGGACAAATGGTAGCCTATGCGTCGAGACAACTCAAGAAACACGAGCTGAATTACCCCACACATGACTTGGAACTTGCAGCCGTGGTGCATGCATTGAAGATTTGGAGACATTATATCCTCGGCCACTGATGTGAGATCTATACGGATCACAAAAGCCTCAAGTACATATTCACGCAAACGGATCTGAATTTGAGGCAACGTCGATGGTTGGAACTCATCAAGGATTATGATGTTGGAATCAATTATCACCCCGGAAAGGCCAATGTAGTAGCTGATGCGTTGAGCCGAAAGGGAGCATGTCACAAACTCACGGTTTGGGAGCTACCACCCGAGCTACGCAAGGAGTTCGAACCGTTACATCTCGGGTTTTTGAAAGAGATGGAAGTGATAGAACTCAACTCTTCACTGGAACAAGAGATACAACATGGCCAAGCAACGGATGAGGAAATCAAGGGAAGAATCCGACAAGGCATAGAAAAGGATTTCAAGGAAGACGAGAAGGGCACACTTTGGTTAGGAAAAAGGTTTTGTGTGCCTAACGTGAGGCACATCCGCGACACGATATTAAAAGAGGCACATGACTCACCTTATTCCATACATCTCGGCTGTACAAAGATGTACAAGGACCTGAAAACTTGCTATTGGTGGGATGGTATGAAAAGGGACATAGCTGAATATGTTGCCTTATGCAACACGTGCCAACGGGTGAAGGCCGAACATCAAAGACCCGCTGGACTGTTACAGCCATTGAAAGTACCCGAGTGGAAGTGGGAAGACATCAGCTTGGATTTCGTTGTCGGATTGCCACGTACTCAATCGGGTTACGACTCTATCTGGGTTATCATGGACCGATTGACAAAAACAGCCCATTTCCTTCCTGTTAAAACCAAGTACAATGTTGCACAACTAGCCGAGCTGTATATGGAGCAAATCGTGTGTCGCCATGGAGTTCCAAAGCGGATAGTTTCAGATCGAGGTTCTCAATTTACCTCTAGGTTCTAGAAAAAGCTGCATGAAGCCATGGGTACATGGCTAAATTTCAGCTCCGCTTATCTCCCGCAAACAGACGGGCAAACTGAGAGGACAAATCAAATTTTGGAAGACATATTGAGAGCTTGCGCCTTGAAACGTGGGCGTAGTTGGGATAGGAGCTTGATGTATGCTGAGTTCTCATACAATAACAGCTATCAAGCCAGCTTGAAGATGTCACCTTTCGAAGCATTGTACGGTAGACGGTGTAGAACGCCGTTGTTCTGGAATGAGACCGGAGAGAGCCAAGTGTTTGGACCCGAAGTGCTGCAAGAAGCTGAGAAGCAAGTCCAAATGATACGAGAAAATTTGAAGGCTGCTCAGTCACGACAAAAGGGTTATGCGGACAATAGGTGAAGAAGATTGACCTTCGAAGTAGGAGACTTCGTATACCTTAAGGTATCGCCTATTCGAGGCCAACAACGGTTCAACGTCAAGGGCAAATTAGCACCTCGCAACATCGGACCATTTAAGATTTTGGGCAAGCAAGGAGAAGTAGCCTATCAACTAGAGCTGCCAACGCACCTGTCCGACGTACATGACGTGTTTCACGTATCCCAACTCAAGAAGTGCTTAAGAGTACCAGAAGAACAAGCACCGATGGATGATCTCGAGCTTCAAGGGGATCTGACCTATGTGGAGCACCTGTCCAAATTTTGGACGTGAAGGAAAGGGTCACGAGGAACAAAGTGATCTGTTGGTGCAAGGTACAATGGAGCCATCACACGGAGCCGAAGCTACATGGGAGCGTGAGGAAGACCTCAAGACAGAATTCCCTCATCTATTCTCTACTCTATCGAATCTCGAGGGCAAGATTCAGTTTAAGGGGGGTAGGTTTGTAACACCCTCAAAATCCATTCCCTGCATGCATACATTTTTCATATAGAGAAACATTATGAAAGAAGTTGAAATAGAGAAAGAGTCGTAAAAATGGCGGGTGCGCTGTCGACACTTCCCCGGGCATCGCGGGACACATGGCGTCCGCGGAGCTCACCCCTGCAGAGGGGGAGAGGTCCGGCATCGCGGGACACGTGTCACCTTCAGAGCTCGCCTCGGAGGAGAGGCGAGGCCCGACCCTGCGGGACACGTGTCACCCTCGGAGCTCACCTCTGAGAGGTCCGGCCCCGCTGGACACGTGTCATACTCGGAGCTCACCTCCGAGGAGAAGGGAGGTCCGACACTGCTGTACACGTGTCGTCCTCGGAGCTCACCTCCAAGGAGAAGGGAGGTCTGACACTGCTGGACACGTGTCATCCTCGGAGCTCACCTCCCAGGAGAAGGGAGGTCCGACGCTGTTGGACACGTGTCGCCACCAGAGCTCGCCTCTGTGGAAAAGGAGAGGCCCCGCCCCGACAGACACGTAGCGCACGCGGAGCTCGCCTTTGAGGGAGAGGGAGGCCCGACCCCACCAGACACGTGGCGCACATGGAGCTCACCTCTGAGGAGAGGGGTGGTCCCGCCCGCCAGACACGTGGCGCATCCGGAGCTCGCCTCTGAAGGAAAGCAAGGACCGACCCCCACTGGACACGTGGCATCTCCGGAGCTCACCCCTGCAGAGAGACGAGGTACATAGGCGGTTTTTCCTCCTGAGCACGAGAGTGCTCGGTATGGAGGGTATCGACACAGTTTCCCCCACGATTGCTGCTGCACCAAAACAATTGGAGATAAGTTGTTAAGATCCAAAACAAATTGAATAGGACTCTTATTTGAACTCCAATCGGAGTAGGACTCTTCTTTTCCCTTTATAAATAGAACCCCAAAACCCCCTTGGCCGTAACACCTTTTCCAAGTCGACAACTTAGAGGTCCTAGCCCCCAACTCGTCGAGTTGAACCCCCTTCCGGAGTTCAGTCGCCGGTGAGCCCGCCAACGAGCCTCGTCACGCTTTGCGTCGCCGGAAAAGAGCCGACGATCATAAGGAAGTAGGGTAGGTCTTCGCTACCCATCTTACAACGTCGTCGCATCCGTTTTCTTGCTTCCTTCGAACAGAAACTCTTTCGTGTGGACAGATCACGTTTTGATCAGTTTTTAACGGTGGAGTTGATCTAGATCTTGAGTCAAGATCATCACCACGTCCACACTTGATCCCTACATCCTTGTTCATCATAAAACCCCATGAAAGCCATTAAAACATGCAAGAACATGTACAAACTGATTTAATAAAACAACACCATAGGATTTGCATCCACTGCATCTTGAGTAGAGTTTGTGCATGATGATTGATTGCTGTAAATCTTGTATGTGTGTGGTCGTGAGTAGAACGACAAGCTCAGGAAGGCATCTACAAAGGAATACAACACCTAGACTTCGAGACATGTGAGCAACAAGAACCACAAGAGCAAGGCAAGTGCCCCTTGACCATATTGATCCCATGTTTTGAAACTGTTTTGTTTGCGAAAACGTGTATGCTTGAGTCAACTTGATGGGACACCCTTTTATAAGAGTTCACTAGTTTTGTTAACCATCCTTGTCGCCGTGAAAGTTGATGAGTCGAGTATGGTCGTTTTTCCTTTTTGCTTTGCTTAAGCTATGGGAAGGCGAAGTAGAACATGTCTAAGTACTGCACTCATATGAAAAATGATGATGAGAACTTGATGATGATAATGAGCATATAATCAGGGGAGATCTAGGCAAGCTTGGTTCATGGATGTGGTAGAATGAGATAGTGGTTTACTTGCCATAGATCTAAGGACCGGTTCATGCGAGCACATGCTAGGAAAATAGTGCCACCACCAGGCCAAGTATGGGTGCGGCTAGGTAAGTTGCTAGATTGTTATGGACCGTGGATGGTGCGGGGAATGGGAGTCGAGGAGGACTTCCCTGGGAACTGCATGGCACAAGAGGGGGCCCGTGGGTGGGGAATGGTGATTCGAGCCTGCTGGTGAAACCTTAGTGAGTCCATACATCTAGTAGCCCCTTTGTAAAGTCTATTTTGTGATCTCTTGGACATACACCGACGGTTGTGTACTGGTATAATGGAGGTTCTGCAGTCGCCGATGGGTGACCAAATCACAAACTTGTGGGTAAAGTGGTGCCACCTCTACAGAGTGTAAAACTATCATGATAGCCGTGCTTCCGGTCACAAGCACCTGGCCAACTTCCATGATGAGAGGGAAAACATGGGATGGTTATTCGTTGTGGTTATGGTATGGTCATTGGAATTGGTTTCGGGACTATTTGAGTTTTGGTAATGAGTCTGGTTTTGGTTATATGAATATGAGATGATTATGAGCATGAGATGAACTTGAGAAAGATCAATGGCTGGTGGAGACTTGAGAAAAAGTGAATTATGATGAAAGAATGTTGGGACTTGAGAAAAGGTAATTTATAATGGAGGTATGTTGCTGTTTTACATGGTTATATTGGTATTAAATTCACCTAGACATAGTTATTGTTTTTATCATGTTTATGAAACGAAATTTGCTTGCTGTAATGAGCCTTTTTATTCCCTACCTTGTTGTAAGTTACATGTCATACTTTTCCCGCACTTGCTGAGTACGACATGTACTCACCCTTGCATTATCATACAAAATCAGCAACAGGAGAAGAGTACTTCGAATATCACGTAGAGTACTAGGCGTGCGAACTACCGTCAACTTGCCTGTGGTGTTGAAGATGGAGCCGCTGCTGTTTAGTTATTTCCGCTGTCATATAGAGACTTCCGCTACTAGAATAAGTTAGAGACTTCCGCTGCAAGAATAAGTTAGAGATTGATGTAATAAAGTACTTAAACCCTATTATTTGTGGTTATATTCTGAATTCAGTTTGTGGATTACATGTGTACGTGTGATGAACATTCTGGGCACACATATGCATTAGCTAGGTTCCATGTTTTACGGGACCGGGCGTCACACATTTTCAACTAGATAATTTGCACTACTGTAAAGTAAAAATTTGTTTGAGGATTTTTGGAGCTTTATACAGAGAATAATGGATTTTTGAAGTTGAGCTTATTCATTGAAATATTTCATCGAACATGTGATGTGCTTGTATTCATCTTCAACCTTTAATCATTCAAATCTACTTCTTTTTTTACAAAATTCATGGAGGACCTCAAGGGGAGGCTCAACTACATCTTCGCAATGGAAAGTCAACAAGTTTGTTTGGATCTAATTAAACTAAAGTGTAGGGGGTGGGGGTGGGGCTGGATCCAAACTCAATAAAATGAAACTGAAAATAAGACAACAAACTCAATAAAGTGAAAGAAGAAGCATCTTCAAACCTTTTCTATATTTGAAGCTTGATCAACTGAAGAACAAGCCTCTTCTAACCAAATTTGGCAGCCTGACGTCGTCGCTGGAAAACTTCCGGGTTAGGTTTTGCAGGTGCCAAAGGGGCCCTTTATATAGACGTGGGTTTTCACAGGCGGCTTTTAACTACTGCAGGCGGTTGCTTCTAAAGAGCCGCCTGTGATAAAGGCCAGAGCTTGTTCTTCATTTTTCTTTTTCCCTTGCTTCTTTTTATTTAGATTCCAATATAAATACTCAAACATGTATAGATTCTGCAAATTGAGTCCAAATTCGATGATTCTTTTTTTTTATATTCTTAAAAAAATTAATATTCATCCAACTGGACCAAATTTTAAAACTTGTATAGCTAACATTTGTAATATTTTGGTAAATATCAAATTAATTTATATTCACATATTCTTCACGTTTTCTTATCTCCTAAAAAAAGATCTTTCATGGTAATTGGTTTGTATTAACATATTTGTCTTTATTATACATGCATGATTTTTGGTCATTTTTAAAGCATTCCAACATGTCAAAATTCAAATTATCTATCTTTCTAATGAAATGCTCATATACATATGAGATATTCTTCAAATTCTGAACATAAATTGATTCAAAAAAATTATAAAAATCTAAAAAAATCATAGAGGTTGCTATGATGACTACAAAGTCCCATTAAAAACTTAATTGAAAAAATCATTATATTCATCAAGATAGAAAAATGACAAATAACCAGTGTTATTTTTTTATGTTCTGATCAATTTCAAAGTTTTTACCAAGTGAAATTTAATGGGAACCTTTAATACTAAACCATATTACAAGAAAGTGGAATTTGGCTTTTTAAAAGGCCCCTCATTTTAATCAAGAGTATTAATAAATTATATAAAGATCTTCTCAGGCGGTTGGTACTAATCAACAGCCTGGGAGAAGTCCTTTCCTCAGGCGGGTATTTAGTAATAACCGCCTGAGGTAAAATATTTAGATTCTATTATAAATACTCAAACATGTATAGATTCTGCAAATTGAGTCCAAATTTGATGATTCTTTTTTCTATATTCTTAAAAAATTAATATCCACCAACTGGACCAAAATATTTTAAAACTTGTATAGCTAACATTTGTAATGTTTTGGTAAATATCAAATTAATTTTTATTCACATATTCTTCACATTTTTTGTATCTCCTAAAAAAGGATCTTTCACTAAAATTGGTCTGTATGAACATATTTGTCTTCATTATACATGCATGAATTTTGGTCATTTTTTTAAAGCATTCTAACAAGTCAAAATTCAAATTATCTATCTTTCTAATGAAATGCTCATATACATATAAGGTATTCTTTAAATTTTGAACACAAATTGATTCAAAAAAAATTATAAAAATCTGAAAAAATCATAGAGGTTGATATGATAACTACAAAGTCCCATTGAAAAACTCAATTGAAAAATCATTATATTCATCAAGATAGAAAAATGACAAATAACCACTGTTATTTGTTTTTTATGTTCTAATCAATTTCAAAGTTTTTATCAAGTGAAATTTAATGGGAACCTTTAATACTAAACCATATTACAAGAAAGTAGAATTTAGCTATTTAAAAGGTCCTTCATTTTAATCAAGAGTATTAATATATTTAAATAAAGATCTTCTCAAGCGGTTGGTACTGATCAACCGCCTAAGAGAAGTCCTTTCCTCAGGCGGGTATTTAGTAATAACCGCCTAAGGTAAAATATTTAGATTCCAATATAAATACTCAAACATGTATAGATTCTGCAAATTGAGTCCAAATTCGATGATTCTTTTTTCTATATTCTTAAAAAATAATATCCACCATCTGGAATAAAATATTTTAGAACTTGTATAGCTAACATTTGTAACGTTTTGGTAAATATCAAATTAATTTATATTCACATATTCTTCACATTTTTTGTATCTCCTAAAAAAAAAAGAATCTTTCACTGAAATTGGTTTGTATGAACATATTTGTCTTCATGATACATGCATGAATTTTGGTAATTTTTTAAAGCATTCCAACAAGTCAAATTTTAAATTATCTATCTTTCTAATGAAATGCTCATATACATATGAGCCATTCTTCAAATTTTGAACACAAATTGATACAAAAAATATTATAAAAATCTAAAAAAATCATAGAGGTTGATATGATGACTACAAAGTCCCATTGAAAAACTCAATTGAAAAATCATTATATTCATCAAGATAGAAAAATGACAAGTGATCAGTGTTATTTGTTTTTTATATTCTGATCAATTTCAAAGTTTTTACCAAGTGAAATTTAATGGGAACCTTTAATACTAAACCATATTACAAGAAAGTAGAATTTGACTTTTTAAAAGGCCCCTCATTTTAATCAAGAGTATTAATTAAGTTTAGATAAAGATCTTCTCATGCGGTTGGTATTGATCAACCACCTGAGAGAAGTCCTTTCCTTAGGCGGGTATTTAATAATAACAAGCTGAGGTAAAATATTTAGATTCTAATATAAATACTCAAACATGTATAGATTCTGCAAATTGAGTCCAAATTCGATGATTCTTTTTTCTATATTCTTAAAAAATAATATCCACCAACTGGACCAAAATATTTTAAAACTTGTATAGCTAACACTTATAATGTTTTGGTAAATATCAAATTAATTTATATTGACATATTCTTCACATTTTTTGTATTTCCTAAGAAAAGGATCTTTCAATTAAATTGGTTTGTATGAACATATTTGTCTTCATTATACATGCATGAATTTTGGTCATTTTTTAAAGCATTCTAACATGTCAAAATTCAAATTACCTATCTTTCTAATGATATGCTCATATACATATGAGGCATTCTTCAAATTTTGAAAATAAATTGATTAAAAAATTTATAAAAATCTGAAAAAAATCGTAGAGGTTGGTATGATGACTATAAAGTCCCATTGAAAAACTCAATTGAAAAATCATTATATTCATCAAGATAGAAAAATGAAAATAACCAGTGTTATTTATTTTTTATGTTCTGATCAATTTCAAAGTTTTTACCAAGTGAAATTTAATGGAAACCTTTAATACTAAACCATATTACAAGAAAGTGGAATTTGGCTTTTTAAAAGTCCCCTTATTTTAATCAAGAGTACTAATTAAGTTTAGATAAAGATCTTCTCAGGCGGTTGGTACTAATCAACCGCCTAAGAGAAGTCCTTTCCTTAGGCGGATATTTAGTAATAACCGCTTGAGAT
The DNA here is from genome assembly GCA_030760725.1 of Neostapfia colusana. NCBI lineage: Eukaryota > Viridiplantae > Streptophyta > Magnoliopsida > Poales > Poaceae > Neostapfia > Neostapfia colusana. The sequence continues at coordinate 15,711,132 of JASWHV010000017.1, read as the reverse complement.
AAAATATTTAGATTCCAGTATAGACGTCTATCTTCGCAGGCGGGTGGCAATGAATAACTGCCTGAGGGTAGTCCTTTTCTTAGGCGGTTATTACTTAAGAGCCGCCTGCGAAGATAGACGTCTATATATAGCGCTCGGCTTCCTTGGAAAAACCTAACCCGGCCGAAATCACTTAGACGCCGTCAGGCTGCCAAAATTTTGTTTGCCGCGAAGTCTTCGCCGCCCTCGCCACCGAGCTTCGTCCTCACCGCCGAGCTTCGCCGTCGTCGCCGAGCTTCGCCGAACTTCGACCTCTCCGCTTCCTTCCCTTCCTTCCTGGTACACCGAGTTTTACCTTCACCGTTTCCTTCCCTTCCTTCCAGTCATTAGGCCGAGCTTCGACCTTGCCGCTAGGTACGCTTCCGCTTCCTTCGCTCCTCCATCCCCGTGTCGCCTCCCTCCTCGCCCTTGCCGCCGACCGAGTCATGTCCTCGCCGCAACCACACCCTAGATTTTCTCAAACCCTCGGTTCCTATGTAATTTTTATTAATCAAAGTTTTGAACATGCAACAAAGTCAAATAAAGATTGTAGGTCATATCAAGATTGGCAATGAATATTGTAGGTCATATATTATCTCTTACCTAGAGAGTAGTTCCCTTTTTTGACAAAAAAACAGCAAGAAGATTTCCTGCTAATAGTTGATGATCTCAGCAATAGTTGATGAATGTCTGAAATTTGGTCTTCATTTCCAATGTGACAGCTCCATTTTCCCTTCCTCTACACAAGATCATATAAAATGAAACTTGGTGTCAATGTGCTTCATTCTTTCATGATACTTTGGGTTCTTGCTCAACTCAATCGCTGCTTTGTTGTCCACCCATTATCGGAACACCCGAGAAGGTTCATCCATTATTTCAGCTAACAGTTGACTGAGCCAAATTCCTTGATATGCCCCGGATGAGGTAGCTATGTACTCAGCTTCACACGATAAAAGTGCCACTACTATCTGCTTGTGAGAATTCCAGGTCACAAGATTTCCACCAACGAAGAAAACCACCCCAGAGGTGCTTTTCCTTTCATCTATGTCGCCTGCTAGATCACTGTCTGTGAAGCCTGAGATCTCCAGTGTATTTCCTCTTATGTAATGACACCCATAGTTGCTAGTACCTGCCAAATACCATAGGATGCGCTTGACTGCAACCCAATGAGCCTCAGTTGGTGCCTCCATAAACCTGCTGACCAACCCAACTGAAAAGGCTATATCAGGTCTTGAATTAACTAGATACCTGAGGCATCCAATGATGGATCTGTATTTGGTTGCATCTGCTGCTTTACCATCTTCAGTTCTGCTGAGATGAATTCTATGTTCCATGGGTGTATCACTCGCACTACAGTCAAGTATACTTGCAAGCTCCAAGATCTTCAGAGTATATGCCCTCTGACAGAATACTATCTTCTCTTGGTATTGCTTCACTTCTACTCCCAGATAATAGCTTAGCTTGCCTAGATCACTCATAGAGAATCTAGTCATCATATTATTCTTGAAACTTGTGATGGTCTCAAAACATGGTCCAGATATAATTAAATCATCTACATAAACACCAATGATCAATAGTTTGTCTTCCTTCCCTTGTCTATATAAAGCAGATTCAGATTCACACTCTCTAAAACCAAGTGAATTTAACTCTTTATCGAGTTTCAGGTTCCAAGCCCTTGGCGCTTGTCTAAGCCCATACAGTGCTTCCTCAGTTTAAACACTCTTCTTGGATGCTTCTCGTCAACAAAACCAGGAGGTTGAGTGACATATACTAGCTCCTGTAAATCTCCATTTAGAAATGCAGACTTAACATCCATATGGTGGAGTTCCCACCCCTCATGTGCCGAAATGGCTAGCAACATTCTCACTGTCTCCATCCTTGTGAAAAAATTTAACTTTTAAACTTTCCGCTGTTTAGAGCATTTACAATTATAGTATAAAGCAAAGAACCATGCAATGCAACTTGAAATAAAACATGAAGATGGAAGCATTATCATCCCAACTTTGTTTCCTTGTTGGTTTAAGAATTGTCATTTCAATATGCTCACGCACAGTTTCTTACTGACAAATATATGGTTAATTGATTGTGGTGCCTCACTTAATATCTATTATCATAATATTTCTCCTATGTATTAGTATTTTGCCTCTTCTTCTCATGGTTTATGCTATATAAGTGGGACATATTTCTGCTATGTGCTAGAGCATTTATTTTTGTAGCTTTTATTGAAGTGGGACATATTTTTTGTCTTATTAGTTCTAGAATGAAAAGCCCTAAGAAGACTGTTGCTGGTAGTGACAATGAAGAAGGCAATATGGAGTTTAGTGACTCCAGCAGTTCAGGCTCCTTTCACTGTCCATCGGACCCTTTTCCAAATATAATAATTAAAAAGACTTCAGAGGATTTTGACACGGAATATGATCCTGCCGACGAGGTATGGATCACGTATCTTAACTCCAGCAGTTTAAGTTAATGTTGGTTGTCAAGTATATGAAGTCTTATAATTCTTTTCTAACTAGCTTAATCGCGAAGACAACGAGGTGACTTCGGCTCCTAAAACTGCAGAAGATTCTCCAATGGTTGAATCCTCAGGTTCACTAAAGCGAAAACGAGGGCAAAGAGGTACCAAGAAGGGTCCATTGAACCACATTATATACATAACAAGTGTCAGTCCAAGTGGGCTTCCCTAAGAACCACTGGACTCAGTTGCAAAGTACTGAAATGCATGCTGTTTTCTTGTTAGAGGACTCGTGTCGATCACAACTGAGGATTGGAGAAAATTACCTGAAGAGAACAAGAATGAGTTGTGGGAGAGGATAAAGAAACAATTCAAGTTTCCGAAAGGCACAGAAGAAGCTGTTAAGAAAGCAACATTGGTCTCATGTGGCAAGAAGTTTCGTGGCTGGAAGAGTGAAATGAATGCTTATGTTAAGGCTGATAAGGTCCCTAGCCCGAAGAAAATGGGAAAAATCACACAAGCTTAGTGGCAAGAATTTGTTCATCAAAAGAATACACCTGATGCTAAAGCCCTAAGTGCAAGTAGGTCAGAGCTTGCCAAAAAGAACAAATACCATCATCACTTGGGGTCTGCTGGATATGCACCCAAAGTTCAGAAATGGAATAAGATATTAGAGGAAACTACCAGTAAGGGCAATCCTCACCCGTTAGAAGGCTGCGATGAGAGAACTCAGCGGTGGGTCTTTGCTCGATCAGGTTTGACCAACGACGGCAAACTTGAAAAGCCCGACTCTGTGGATGAAGTAGAGCAAAAAATAAAAGAAGTAATTGAAAAGCAACAGAAGGGTCTCTTCAAGCCGAAGAGGGCGAATGACCAACTTACCGCTATCCTAGGAAACCCAGAACACAATGGACGTGTTCGAGCAATCTCTTCACAGATGTCCTGGAGAGATGGTTTCACGAAGGATCAAGAGTCATATAGAAGACGTGGCAAGTTCAAGAAAACTCTTGATGAAATGATTGCTCAAAAGGTTAAAGAAAATGTGCAAGAAATAATGGATCAACTTAGACAATCGGGATAGTTAGTGGCACCAAGTACAACGATGGTTCCCGTGGCAAAGGAGCATTTGACCCAGCCAACTGCCTACCCTAGCAGCGTAGGTTCTGTGCCAGGCTCAGGGTCCCATACGTTCGCTGTCGATGATATTGTTAATGATAGATCTTGTCGTCTTCTTGTCCGGATTGGTAGAGCAGGCAACAAAACTAAACAGGTTGCCACTGCTATGGCAAAGCCTGTACGTGACTTCAACGGCAATGCACTTCCATTGTATTATGCAGTGGTGCAAGTTCTTCAGATCATTGATAGATTATGAGGATTATGAAATAGACCACATCACACATGAGGAGATCACTATTCTAGGGCAGGCTGTCAACCAATTAATCCTTTGGCACCGACGCGATATCCTGTTGGATGATGAGCTGATGTTTAGCCCCATCTTATCTCGAAAGACTGTAACCCCGTCTTCTAAGCCGAAAGTCCAAGAAGATCCACTCCCGCTATGTCTCAGCAAGGATGATACTAACCTTGCTAGTGAAGATAACAAAGAACAACTAGTTGAACAACAGCTTGAAGCAGTACCAGATGAAGCTGTTGGTAGTATAGAGCAACCAGTTGAGCAACTTCCGACGACTACCCCTCGATCATCAGTGCCTATAAAAGTTGGCTCATACAAAAATAAGAAACCTTCATCAGAAGTGTCAAAGTATTTGGAAAAACTGAAGGAAAATATTGCAAAATCAAATGCATCTCATTCTTCACATGAGCCAACAATAGAAGATATTGAGGAGTGGGAAAAAGACGGTGTCATATATAATCGACAAACGACTTTAGTTAAACCAGGAGTTCCAATATACAAGATTAATGACGTTCCTCCTGGATATGAGAATGGGAAGCCGTTTATGACATCGGTACAACTGAGCAAGAAACCTTTGTCGCTCAGAAAAATGCACGAGTGGTACATAACTGCTAGCATGAAATATGAACTTTATTACGTCATATTTATTGTGCCAAAAGATGCATTCTGGAGCATTGGATCAGAAAAACGAGGCCTTCTCTTTGAAGATCTACATAGCTTTTCTACCGAGGCATGCTCGAAATCAACCTGCTACTCATCTGGTGCTTGTAAGTGCCTCTAATATTTTGAATTTACTTTTCTTACTACACTGATACACATGTCATGAGATTATAACAATTGCAAACTTTTTCAATAGGATGCAATACATGGATAATAAAAATTTGGATACCAAGATAGGCATCCTTGACCCTACAATGATTGCAAAGTGCCAATTCGACTTTCAAGTGGATCGAAAGTCTTCTAGGTACAAGCACCTGAAAAAAAAAGAATTTGACAAAATAATCGCAAAAGAAAAGAAGGATAAAATGTTAAGTGTTGCAACTTACAGAGGACATGCCATGTTTAACTTTGTCAGAGATGGCAAGGACTTAATAAAGGCTCCGTACCACTTCGAGTAAGTTTGACATATGACATTGAAATAGCAATTATTGAAAATTGTTAACACGTGTGTTTGTACGTGTGCAGTAACCACTACATAATGATCTTCATCAAGCCAACGTAGGGTTTGGCAACGGTCTTGGACTCGGCTGATTACACACTAGATCGTTACAAAGATTTTCTTTCTATTTTGAAACTGTACGGTTATTCAATACTTTTAATTTACAGACATTTAAAATGTGTTAACAAGTTTTATATGACATTCCTTGTATTACAGGGCTTGACGGTTTTACGCGAAAGAACTTGGCGGTCAAAGCCCTCCTAATAAGGATGCATTGGAGATATCGACAAATTTTCCTTGTCCCAAGCAACCTTCTGCGAGCGTCTTATGCGGGTATTACGTATGTGAGCATCTTCGGACCGCCTGCGAATATAGAGTGAATCATGAGGATGTAGGTTATCCTTAATGTCGATATTTTATTTTCTTACTTTTGAGTTTTATTTTCATTGTAATTAGCGTATTTTCTTACCAAAACTAGGGTTTATCTGTATAGTCATTACAAAAAATCTGTTAAGCTTGTTACTTCATAGAATTATTAGTACTGTTCTACTCATGAGTTGTTATATATTTTATTGTAGCACGCGAAGAATGTTTATCAAGAATGGCTGGTTTGTAGAAGTATTCCTGATGGAGGAGCCGACAAGATTGCGAGTGAATTGTATCAATTCATGCGTTGCGAAATCTTCCACCGAAGATGGCTGTATTTCGATAATGATGGTGGAGTAGCTGATGTGCCACAATTTTGCTAGTATGACAATAGAAACATCTTTTAGTGAAACTTGTAAACTATGATGACTGTTGGTGTAACAAACTATGAGATCACTTCTGTGTAATCTGTACATTGTTTTAGTAAATTGACTTCTGTTATTATATTGTTTTAGTGTAAACTATGAGATGAGTTTTGTGATTAAATTGTTTTAGTGAAATTGACCTAGAAATTAGAAATAACAGCAGATACTACTGCATAGAGTATACTTTATCACATGCGGTTCTTTACCTACGGCTAGACCTGCCTGTGAAATTATATTATCACAGACGGCTAGTCATAGGTAAAGAACCCCCTGTGATAAAAGGATTACATAGGCGGTTACACTTACGGTACAAACCACATGTGATAAAGTGTCTTCACAGGAGGCTATTAGTAGTTAGAGGACCGCCTGTGCTAATATAGATATCACAGGCGGTAAAACTTACGTTACTAACCGCGTGTGATAATGTGTCTTCACAAGTAGTTAGGCCTAGATAAAGGACCGCCTGTGATAAATCTATTTCACAGGCGGTATTACTTACGTTACTAACCGCCTGTGATAATGTGTCTTCATAGGCGGCTATTAGTAGTTAGAGGACCGCCTGTGTTAATATAGATATCACAGATGGTAAAACTTACGTTACTAACCGCTTGTGATAATGTGTCTTCACAAGCGGTTAGGCCTAGATAAAGGAGCGTATGCGATAAATCTATTTCACAGGTGGTATTACTATCCGCTTGTAAAATTGTAGATTATCACAGGCTCTTCGTTTCAGACGGTTTTGAAAACCACGTGTGATAATACGTTTGGAGCCGCCTGCGATGAAGGTTATTATAGCAGTGCTACAATCAGGTAAGAGCCTGACGCAGTAGACAAGATTGAAACGTTGGCACCAGCATTAGCTGTGCTTCTACCTTTCTTGAAGCCCAATTCCCGATCGACTCATGTCACCGAAGGCATGTCTTCCCTGCGGGCCCATCTGTACCGGATGCACCTCCGGAACAAGTCATGTCTGTGTCTGTACTGAAAGCATGAACAAACAACAACCAGTTTAATTTACGTAGTACGTGGCTCTCTCTGCACCATGAGCCAGTACTTCTCTGAGGCTCTGCAAAGGGTGGAAATCAATCATGGGTTCTAGAAAACTTGATGAGTTTAGGAGGAGGATACCCTAAAGTGTTATCAGTTTAATTTGTTCAGTTTAGGAAGGAGGGCACCTGTAAACTGGATTGAAACCCTCGCTTAGGCCTAGCTGCGGGGTGTATGTGTTTATATAGAAAACGAGATTACATCCAACGAGACATTTTTCCCCTTCACGTGACATGATCCGAGGGTGATTCAACCCACGTTTCTTCCTGCTGTACATGACAGGCCTTGGGATTACTACCCACCTGAGGGCTCGTTTGGCTAAATAAAAAATGAATCCACGTGGGGCCTGACACCAGCTTGGATTGGGTTGATTCGTGTCTTGACACCCAATCCTCGTCGAGTTTGATTACCACCTAAGATTAATACCATTGTTCATTTGGAATATGTGCGGTGTTGAGTAGGCTACAGTGTAAAAATTTGCAAGAAAAAAAACTAAAAGTGGAAATACTCAATCACAGATAAAGCATATATAATTCAATAGAACTGAGTTCAAACGTTGTAAAATAAAGAAAAGAATCGATAAAAAAATCAAGAAGAAAATTATGAAAAGACTTGCAATTCAAGCATTATATCGAGCTATTCTCTTGCCACAAAACAGCATGCGGTCAAGCGGTGGCAGCAGAGTTGTTGTGATGTGTGCATCGTGAGAGGACGGATGTGAAAGAGGCTGTTCCCAGTGTCGAGCAACGATTTTTTCTTCCCATGCTGTTCTGCGTGGATTAGTTAGGGTTAACTCCAATCCACGCGAATGGCAAACGCATATAAAGTGATCCATATCGAATTTTTCCCGACGTGTATCTGGTGCCCCACATGGCCAGGATCGAGGCTCAACCCCTGCCGATCCCGCCCTACCCAAACGAAGCCTGAGTGTCTGCTCCTGTCACACGATCTTCTCTGAGGTTTGTGCCCGGATCAGCTGCTCCTAGAGACTCTGTAACCTGCACATTTGTATCACTTGTTTCTCCAAGATAGTCAGAAAAATCAATGGAATTTGATCTACCAGGAGAATTAATTTGTTGATTATTTTCTACTGCAGGTCTTGCAAAATTTATCAAAGTTGGATGAAGGAATGAAATTTCAGATCTCAATCTTACCCCTGCATTAGGACTTAGTTTCTCAAAAAGAAAAACAATTTCATCAAATATTACATCTCTTGAAACATAAACTCTTCCATTAGAGACATCTAGACATTTGTATCTGTCGGTACCTGAGATATGGGGTACCCCCGCGCACAGGGTAAAATGCCTAAGGTGCTCGCCCTTCTCCGCAGGGAGAGCTCCGAAGGCGCCACGCGTCCGGCGGGGCCGGACCTCCCTCTCCTCAGAGGAGAGCTCCGGGCCCGCCACGTGGCATACAGAAGGCGGACCTCCCCCTCCGCGGGAGAGAGGTCCGAAGACGCCACGCGTCCAGCGGGGCCGGACCTCCCTCTCCTCAGAGGAGAGCTCCGGGCCCGCCACGTGGCATACAGAAGCCGGACCTCCCCCTCCGCGGGAGAGAGGTCCGAAGGCGCCACGCGTCCAGCGGGGCCGGACCTCCCTCTCCTCAGAGGAGAGCTCCGGACCCGCCACGTGGCCAGAAGAACGGTGCTGCCTGCCCCCGAGCGATAGGCAGCGGGCGTAAAGGCGCCCCACACCTTGCCCGTACAAGGTATTCAAGGCCCGCATCTTCCCAAGACGGGGAAACGTGGAGCACGCGTCTGTCAGGTGCCGTTGCGCCCAGTCGCATCACAGACTGGCGCGCGGTGTCAGAACCTGCCAGGTAATAAACGCTGCGACAAGACATCCCATGCCGCCTGCGCCGTCATCAACCACTACGACTAGCGTGCGGCATGGGCAGGGCGGCAAGATGAAGACTCAGAAGCCTTTGACCAGAGGCAACTACCAGCGTAACTACAGATACGGTAGACAATAGACAATCTTCCCGGGACCACCTGTCGGGTCCCGGCACCCCTTGTAAGCCGCCCGAGTCTTGGACTATAAAAGGCTCGGGTAGGCGTCGATAGCAAGGGTTCGCATTTGGCAACTCATATGCTAGCCATACACTCTCAAGCTGTAACTCACCCCCAAGCTCAGGCCCCCGGCCCTGAGCAGCAAGCAATACAGCGAGCTCCATAGCTCGCCGTGGACGTAGGGTTTTACGCTCCGGCGGCCTGAACCACGTAAAACTCTCCGTGTCAAGCTCTCACTAACTCGTCCATCTGCGCAAGCTCTCCGCTAGGAACTAGCCCCTCCGAAAAAAGAACCTCCGCGGGCTGCCCAGTGCAGGCCCGGGGGAAGTGTCGACCGAACACTTCGACATTTGGCGCGCCAGGAAGGGGGCTTTTCCCCTAGCGCGACGAGTTTCCGCCGACGAAGATGACCAAGCTCCCTTCAGCGGCAAACTCTCCCCCCCACGTTCGCGGCAAACCGTGACCAGGGGAAGTACATGATGACACACTCAGGACGGAGTGTGACAGGGCAAGCTGGGAGCCAGCAACCGGCTCTGGCAGCACCGACCCCGGCAATGCAGGCTCCATCCAGCGTCAGGCCTTCAATAGCGCCGGGCGTACCCGGTGGGGGTGCGCTAGCCGCAGCAACGGCGCTACTGCGCAGTCCACCTGCTGGGGACGCGCCTCAGGCAGCGACCCAGCCGTGGATTCGCAAGGTAGACCGTCTTGTCGTCGCCGCCGCAAACCATTGGCTTCGGCGGGGACGACGCTCCGACCAACCGGCTGTCTCGCTGACGCGCACGCCAACGGTTGACGGCCAGACGACGGGATTCCAGCTCCACCAAGCTTCTGTCGACGGATCTGAGGACAGAGCTGGAATGGTGCCACTTAGGCCAAGGTGCCTGAGTGTTCCTCGAGCGGCGTCAAGAAAGGCGTCGCACTCAAGAGGCTGACGACAACATGACGTCGGCCTCAACCCAGCCTGGAGGGCAGACCTTCGCTACGCGAGCTCTGCCCCAGGCATACGTCGCGCAGCATATGCCACCACCATATGCTCTGCAAACGGCGTCCCCGGTCTATGGAGCGATCTTGTCCATACCGGGGCACATTGTGCCAGCAGAGAACCAAGCGTTCACGGCACCGATACCTGCACTGGGAGCCAGCAACCGGCTCTGGCAGCGCCGACCCGGCAATGCAGGCTCCGACCAGCATCAGGCTTTCAGTAGCGCTAGGTGTACCTAGTGAGGGTGTGCTAGCCGCAGCAAAGAGCGGGCACCGGAGCGTATGCCCCCGGTTGCCGGGGCATGCGGTGCTCAGCGCGAACCAAGCGTTCGCGGCATCAGAACCTGCGGCGACAGAAGCAGGGTGTGCGGCCCTCACGCCCCGCCTTCGCTTCACAAAATGGCCGCGCAAGTTTCGACCGCTCTTGCCTGAGAAGTACGACGGCAGCATCAACCAGGCGGAATTCCTCCAGATGCCGGGAAATCCAGAAGCCCGTGGAGCGCTTCCGGAAGGGGAAGCAGCCCCTAACTGATGCCCCACCCTATAGTCAAAGGGAGGGCAAGCAGAAGGTCGAGGCCCGAGATGGCGACGACCGCCAGGTGGAGTTCCAGGAGCTCCCGCGCGCCGTAAAGGCAGTGCGCAGTCATGGGAGCTCCAGCTCCAGTGACGACAAGCACTGGAAGATGCCCTGTGACATCTTCGGCGGGTCCGCTGACCCAATGTCCCGAAGCATGGCTAAGGCCTTGCGCCGAGCGGTAGCGTCGGTGGCTCCCCTTCCAAGTGCAGTACCGCACCTCAGGTGGATGGGAACCCTCATCAGCTTCAATGACACCGACTGCCCCAGGAACATGGCTGGGGCCGGCTAACTGCCGCTCGTGGTGGCCCTTACCATCGCCAATGTGAAGATGTACCACGTTTTGGTGGATGGTGGGGCTGGACTGAACCTCATCAGTCACGCAGCCTTCCAGAAGCTGCAGATCCCGATGGCCAAGCTCGCCCCATCAAGCCCGTTCTCAGGGGTAGGGCCGGGACAGGTCGTTCCCTACGGCCACAACAGCCTCTCGGTGACCTTTGAGGCACCGGACAGCTACCGGACACAGTACATTCTGTTCGACGTGGCCGAGATTGACCGCCCCTTCAATGCCATAATCGGTAGGCCAGCCCTGTACCGATTCATGGCAATAGCCCACTACGGCTACCTTGTCTTGAAAATGCCTACACCAACAGGCGTCCTCAAGGTTTGTGGAGACCGTGCTGCCGCAGTATTAGCCTGGGAAAGGCTTCGGGCGCTTACAGCAACTAGGGCGCCAGCCCTCGGCAGTACAGAACCAAACCAGCTCCACCTAAGTGCACGCCACCGTGCCTCTACCACCGCACCCCGCGTGCAACCCCTTGATGAGGACGACGTCTCCACAAGGTTCGTCCGAATCAGCGCCGATGCCACCCAGACCACCCGGGTAGCCGGGGGCCCGGGTAGTATATAGGAAGGCGCGCTCGTTGCCCCCCTCCGGCATGAGGTCGATGTGCTGCATGACAGCCGTCACCAAGGCCAGAGATCCCTAGGGAGGTGATGGAGCACTACTTGAAGGTCTTTCCCGACGTCCAGCCGTCCGACGAGACGGAGAGTCCGCCGCTCCCGGCGCTTGGCAAACCGTGTTATTATCCCGAGGGCCAGCGAGAAGCTCCGGAAGCGCATCCACTACACCAGTCTCAATAAGGATGCCCTAAAAGACCTATTTTCTCTTTCTATGATAGAGCAAATAGTAGACTCGATACCAGGCTGTGATATGCTGCGCTTCCCAAATGCTTGCTAGGGCCCCCATCAGACCCCTGTGTCTGAAGTAGTTGAAGGGCGCCCCCTACCTGCTAATCCCGGCGTAAGCCGACTCGGCATGGCTAGGGGTCCCACGAATTTCTGGTTTTCGCGCAATGGCTTTAACCCCATACCACAGTAACCTGTTCCGCTACCAAGAAGCAAGCACTAGAAGACCAGACCTCAGATCCCCGACACAACCTCCCGGAGGACCAGCCGGACCTCCCGGAACTCCCGGGATGACAGCGGAGCTTCCCGCAGGGTCCAAAGCAGCCTGAGGACCCCCGGGTGTCGGGCACCCGACGGTCTCCCCAGGCTAAAAGCCATCCCCCTCGGCTCCACGCGGCGAGCGATGCCGCCAAATGGGCGTCGGAGCTACTGGAGTTTAATCTAGGTTCCCTTTCCCATCATACAGACATTAACACAGCATTAGTTCACTTGTGCCTGAAGTAGACGCACGCTCAGGGGGCCACGAAGACGATGAAACAGGACCCTGAGCCCTGACCTTCACCAGGCCTTATCAAATGATGTTCATCAACGGCTCCTCGCGAAAGCAGGGGGCCGATGCCAGCGTACTGTTCCTCACGCCATCAGGGGAGCAGTCTGGGTATGTGGCGCGTTTCAATTCCAAGGCAGCCAACAACATAGCAGAGTATGGGGTGCACACCCTTCTCGTTAGTCGTTGGCTCAGGGCAATCCCCAGTCTGGTTATCAACCAAGATGGCGGAGACAGACCCCCTCGCCTTGGACCTGCACCACGTACCGCGCGCTAGCAAGGCCGCAGCTGACGACCTTTCAACGAGGGCCCCCACTGCCACCAGAGCCACTGTGCCTGAAGGGGGCCTCGAGAGGATGTTGCCGCGACCCACAGCCCGGCCCGCCGAGCCGGGCGAAGGGGGCTAGACCAGCACCTCGAAGCTGGCAGTCCCAGCGGCCATGAGCGCCGCCAAGGATCATAAGCGTCACTGGGGACTCCGTGCAACCCAGCGCTCAAGATCCAGATGCTCAAGTCAGACCCGATGCATGGATCACGGAGGTCCGGGACTACTTGAAAGACAATATCCTCCCTGATGAACGTGTATCCGCTGAACGGATTGCGCGTATGGCTAGGAGACACATGGCGGTAGAGGGGGATCTCTACCGACGTGGGGCCAATCACATCCTATTGCGGTGCATAACCCAGTGAGAAGGATGCGACTTGTTCGCTGAGATCCATGGAGGCGAATGAGGGAGTTATTCTTCCTCATGCACGCTTGTCGGTAAAGCCTTTCGGCATGGCTTCTACTAGCCGGCAACACTCCAGGATGTCGTCGAGCTGGTCGAGAGCTGCTAGGCGTGCCTGTTCCACGCCAAGCAGATCCATACACCGGCTTGGACGGTACAGATGATCCAGCCCGCATGGCCTTTTGCCGTGCTGGGGCTGGACATCCCGGGCCTGGGACCATTCCCCAGAACCGATGACAGGGACCCGCTCCCGAACCTTCGGGACACGGAACACCGCTGTAAGTTCTACCCCTAGAGCAACAATAGGGCAGGCCTTTCTTTTCGTAGTAATTTCCATAAAAGTCCGTGAACAGGGCTTGGAGCAACTAAGCCTCAGGGGACGGTCCAGGACTACGTTCAGCTTCGCCTGGTTCCGACCCCAAGCGCGTAGAGTCTTGCTTCCCTTGAGGTGGGTCATGGCCTACATATGCGGCCCGCCTTCCCCCGTATGGAAATTTATATGAAAAGAAACCTACCCTACATTGCTCTTCTTTGGTACTCATTTAATTTACTTGTCAAATTTTTATGATTACCCTACTAACGCGTGCTCACTATGCGTTCAACTCCCTCTTCTCATTTTCATCTTTAGTCGGAGTTTGCTGCAGATACGACTAAGGAATAGAGGGGGGAGCCCCCAGGGAGAATTACTTTTTCCTTACTTGTGTGCAGGACTTGTCAGCCTAGCTCCCCGCAGGAGTATGGTAGGCGCATCCACCCAATAGAACGCACCTACCAGGGGGCCGCTACGGGATCGCGGTAGGCCAAAAATCCTAAGGTAAGATCAAAAGGGCTAGCCCTCACAGGGGCGAGGTCCGAAGGCCCCACGTGTCCAGCAGGGCCGAACCTCCCACCCCTTTGAGGGGAGCTCCGAGACCGCCACATGGTCTACAGAAGTCGGACCTCCCCCCCCCTCTGCGGGGGGAGGCCCGGGGCCTCCACGTGCCCTGCGAGCCCGGACCTCCTCTCAGGCGGGAGCTCCGGACCCGCCACGTGACCAACAGGCTTGGACCCCCCCTCCGATCTCGTGAGGCGGGTCCTGGAGACCTCCGGAACCCTTAGTATACAGTGGGGACCCGGACAAGGTGTCTATGCAGAGCTTCGAGATTGGTCAAGGCCTCCGAGTCCTTGCGGAGCTATGGGCTCGGTCAGGAAAGGCCAAGAAGAAGACTAGGGCATGCAGACACAGAAAGAAACAGGAGTCTGTCCATACAAAGGCTCCACGAGCTGGGCTACAGACTCAACAAAAATAAAAAAGGAAGTACAGGGCCTTGTGGACACGAGGGTGGATGCCTAAGGGTCCTCGGACTCCAGATGAAACCTAGAGGCCACGAGGGCAGCTAAGTCCTCGACTTCGGCCCTGGCAGCTTCCTCCTGGTCGGCGATGGGTCCTAAACGGACCGGCCCCAGGGAAAAGGAAGGGTCTCGGCTAACGAAGCACGACAGAACGTGCATCGCAACCTCCTTCGCAAGGCCCCGACCTTCCGCTTCCAGCTCGTCGGCGATCACTGATTCGAGCCGACCTAGCTCGTCGCCGAGAGACTCAAGGGCTGGGGCCGCTTCGGACACCGGCCGTGCTGGGGTCTCCACCTGCACAGGGCTAAAACCAAGAGGAGCCAAGGCGGATCCCGCCTTAGTAATGAAGCACCAGACCGCCTGGGCCTCGGCAGTCCGCAGGGACTGGAGCCTCTCTACCTCTTGGCGGGCCGCTAGCTCGCGATCCATCGCCGCCTGAAGCTCCTTGGAAGACTACTCCTCCCTCGCGGCGACAGCCAACTCACGGAGCTCCAACTCCTCAGTCCGAGCCCTTAGCTCCTCCACCTTGGCCCTCAGCCGAGCGGTGGTCTTCTCCTCCTCGTCCGCAGCAGCGCGTTCCCGATCAGCAACGACATGCTCCCGACGGGCTACCTGCAGCTGCAACTCCTCCGCGGCGGTGGAACACTCCTTGGCTTTGGCTTCAGCTTTGACCAGAGCCTCGCGGTAGGTGTCACGAACCCGCTGGGCCTCTAACTCCAAGCGGCTAATGGCCTTCTTCTGGGTGCCAAGCAGAGCACTCATGGCCTCAAGCCTTGACTGCCTTGAGTCGAGGTCCGCCCGGGCCCGCTGCTGCCAGCTGAGAAGGCGTTCCCTCTCGCCGGCCAATGCCTTCTGCTCCTGCTCAAAGGCAGATTGGAGCTGCCGGGTGCTGGTCTGGGCACGCTCCATGGTGTCCCACACGGGCACCGGAGCAGGGGGAGCAGGAGTCGCGCCGCTGGACCCCCCGGACAAGTCCAAGACCGGCGGGAGCGCTGGCGCCTCGGCAGCTACGGGGGGGGGGGGGGGGGGGGGGCGCTGTCCTAAGCAGGCCAGGGGGCCAGCAGGCACACCTACAGCGGCCCTCCCGGTCTCAAGACCTGGCTTTTGGGCTGGTGAAGGAGGGCGGGTAGGAGCAGATGCGGCCACTGAGGCCACTGCCCCCATCGATTTGGGAGCTATGGGGGCCGCCGCGGCCCCCAGGTGCCGAGGCACGGAGCCCCCGCTGGTTGAAGGCGGCCGGATAAGAGGCCCGCCCCTGGCAGCCGGTCGGTCCCTGCAAAGAAGAAGAAGCCCTCAAAATAAGAGAAGAGGCAGGAGCTCTGCTCCTATAAGTCAGAAAGAATAACACTTACTGGGCGGCATGAGCGCTCCAGCGAGCTTGTAGCACTGGCCTCTGGGCTGTAGCTGAACCGCTAGGACCAGCGGCTGGAACGGTCGCGGAATGGGACGCCTGGACCTCCGGCGCGCTCGCCGGCGTCGCCCCACCAACATCCGTCTTGGGAGCCCCGCCGCTCGAGGGAGGATGGCGAGATACTTGGGCTGATTCGGACGGCTGCTTTCTAGGGAGAGACCCGCCGGGGAGGGACACTCGGGACCTCTTCGGGTCGCCACCCGATGGACCAGCACCTCCGGGAGATGGAAGCAAGGTAGCTCCGGCACCCTGGCTTGGCACAGGCGGCACCCTCGGAGGATACCGAGCGCGTTTTTTTCTCTAGATGCCCGGGGGCCGGCTCTTTTCCTTTCCCTTTATCGGCGGCTTGGGTTCCGTAGGCTCTGGGGGAAGGTTTGGCAGCAGTGGATGCCTCGTGCCCTGATCCGGAGTGCTCGGTTCCTGGAATGGTGATGCCCCGGAAGGCATCCCCGACCTGACGAACGGCAATCCCGATATCATCAAGGTTCGGCATCTTCCGCAGGAGCTCTGACCTCCTCTGAGGCTCCAAGAAGAGGGGGGTGGCAGCAGGCGGAAGGACAGGGACGCCGCTGGGAATGTAGTCACCGCTCACCTTGCTCACCATCTCCTCCAGCTCCTCGTCGGAAGGGACAGAGCCGGGGCCTCTCTCCAGCCTGGTACAGTCCTGCTCACCGGTGTAGTACCACGCTGGGCGGCTGCGTTGCTGCAAGGGAGCAATGCGGCGTGACACAAAGTCCATCAGCACCATTAGAGACGTCAGCCCCTCGTTGGCCAAGAACCGGATCCGCTCCAAGACCGGAGTGTACTCCTGCTCCAGCTCAGGGATCTCCTCCCAGAAGCGGCGGTCGGTGGTTGGGCTGGCGGTTGGGAGTTGTAGGCGATCGTGCTCGTCGGTCTACACTACCACCCAGCTCTCCCTCCAATTCTCCCACCTTGATGCGCTGAAGGGCAGGAGGTATCCGGAGACCTTGGGGTCTTTGCAGCGATGCTGGAAGTAATACGCCCCCATCTGAGTCTTTGAGCCGCGTCCAGTCGTACGCAGCACAAAGAAGTGGCGGAAGAGCGTCACGGAGGCGTGCAACCCCACGAACATCTCACAGAAGTGGACAAAAACTGCCGCCATTGCGAGGGAGTTGGGGGAGAGATGGTGGAGCTGGAGACCGTATGTCTCCAGCAGGGTGACGAAGAAGGAAGAAATCGGCGGAACGAACCCCGCCAGAGCATAAGCGGTGAAGAAGACTATCTCCCCCTTTTCCAGGACCAGGGGGAGAGATCCTCGGCGAAGCCGATGCTTCTGCTCTTCCGAGCGCCAGCCCAGCAGCCTGCGCACCGGCCCAAGCTCGGAGGAGCGAACGAGGCGCGTCGGAAGCAAGTTGGAAGCCATAGCGAAAGAAGGCGCAAGGGCAGGAGAGCCGGGGCGCAAGAGTTCAAGGGAAGTACGAGCGCAATGCAAAGGGAAGCCGCGATGCGGGTGAGATCACCTTTTAAAACTTTTCAGGGATGGTTCGAGGTAATTCGAAAACCTCCGGAAACATCGCATCGGCGACCTCGCCGGCTCTGAGACTTGGCGCCAATGAAAGATGGGCCCAAGCCGCTTAACTAAAGTGGTGGGGTCAAGGAGTCAGTCTCCTGAGAAGACGAGCCGGCAAGGCACTTCAGCGGTTCCCGAAGAAAGCGCCGCAATGTGCGGAAGTGGCAGCCTTGGGAACCGCCGCAGTAAAAGCAATCATCAAGTGAGCGCATGCTCTCACGACCCCACGGCCGTTCGTGCTCCAGCAGCGGTCAAATCGGGACTTAGAGAAAGTGCGCGGATCGAAAGAGACGGAGGTCCCACCTCGAGCTCGCTGTCTCCCCCGAGATGGGCCTGGGGGCCACTGTCAGTACCTGAGATATGGGGTACCCCCGCGCACAGGGTAAAATGTCTAAGGTGCTCGCCCTTCTCCGCAGGGAGAGCTCCGAAGGCGCCACGCGTCCGGCGGGGCCGGACCTCCCTCTCCTCATAGGAGAGCTCCGGGCCCGCCACGTGGCATACAGAAGCCGGACCTCCCCCTCCGCGGGAGAGAGGTCCGAAGACGCCACGCGTCCAGCGGGGCCGGACCTCCCTCTCCTCAGAGGAGAGCTCCGGGCCCGCCATGTGGCATATAGAAGCCGGACCTCCCCCTCCGCGGGAGAGAGGTCCGAAGGCGCCACGCGTCCAGCGGGGCCGGACCTCCCTCTCCTCAGAGGAGAGCTCCGGACCCGCCACGTGGCCAGAAGAACGGTGCTGCCTGCCCCCGAGCGGTAGGCAGCGGGCGTAAAGGCGCCCCACACCTTGCCCGTACAAGGTATTCAAGGCCCACGTCTTCCCAAGACGCGGAAACGCGGAGCACGCGTCTGTCAGGTGCCGTTGCGCCCAGTCGCATCACAGACTGGCGCGCGGTGTCAGAACCTGCCAGGTAATAAACGCTGCGACAAGACATCCCATGCCGCCTGCGCCGTCATCAACCACTACGACTAGCGTGCGGCATGGGCAGGGCGGCAAGATGAAGACTCAGAAGCCTTCGACCAGAGGCAACTACCGGCGTAACTACAGATACGGTAGACAATAGACAATCTTCCCGGGACCACCTGTCGGGTCCCGGCACCCCTTGTAAGCCGCCCGAGTCTTGGACTATAAAAGGCTCGGGTAGGCGTCGATAGCAAGGGTTCGCATTTGGCAACTCATACGCTAGCCATACACTCTCAAGCTGTAACTCACCCCCAAGCTCAGGCCCCCGGCCCTGAGCAGCAAGCAATACAGCGAGCTCCATAGCTCGCCGTGGACGTAGGGTTTTACGCTCCGGCGGCCTGAACCACGTAAAACTCTCCGTGTCAAGCTCTCACTAACTCGTCCATCTGCGCAAGCTCTCCGCTAGGAACTAGCCCCTCCGAAAAAAGAACCTCCGCGGGCTGCCCAGTGCAGGCCCGGGGGAAGTGTCGACCGAACACTTCGACAGTATCCTTTGTGTAGGGAGCTATATCCTATGAACACACATTGTTTGGATCTGAAAGATAATTTGTATGGGTTGTAAGCACGCAAATTGGGCCAACAAGCACAACCAAAAATCCTGAATTGGTTGTAATCTGGTGTAATGCCAAATAGTTTTTGTAGGGGGCGAAGCATAGTCAATTACTTTGGAGGTTGTTTGGTTTATGAGGTAGGCTACTGTGGAGAAGGCTTCATCCCAAAATTTTAGCGGCATAGAAGCACGAGCTAGAAGAGAAAGCCCTACTTTAACAATATGACGATGCTTCCTTTCTGCCGCCCTGTTCTTTTGATGAGTATGAGGGCAAGAGATTTGGTGTGTGATCCCTATTTTAGTGAACAAGGAATTTAACTTTTGATATTCTTCACCCCAATCTGTTTGAACATACACAATTTTTCTCCCATGCATACGTTCTACTTGAGTTTGAAATATGTGAAAGACTTCAGATTTGCGGCGAAGAAAATATACCCAAGTAAATTTGCTAAAATCATCAATAAAACTAACATAGTAGTTATGTCTTCCAATGGATGTAGGGTCCGGTCCAATGGATGTTGTGACACACTAAAAGATTTAAAAAGGGTAATTGATGACTCTTGCCTTGTTGACATGGATCACACACTTGAGTTTTGCTAGATTCAGAAGAACAAGGCAAATTATTCATTTGCACTACTTTATTGGCAGTAAACATGGAGGGGTGGCCTAGCCTATCATGCCACTTATCTATTGACGGCTTTGAAGAGATGAAGGCAAACTTAGATGATGAAGATCGCTCAAGGGATGACCATGGATACATACCACCTACACATTTTCCTTGTAGAAGGATTTTCTTCGTAGCCCGATCCTTCACCAAAAAGTAACGAGGATGATATTCAAGAAATACAGAATTTGCTACAGTGAGTTTATGTACTGATAGGATATTCTTTTTAGCAGATGGCACATGAAGGATATTGGAAAGATGCATAGATCTTGCAGGCATATGCAAAGTAGATTTACCAACAAAATTAGTTCTCATACCTGATTCACTTTTGGTGTGCACTTTCTCTTGCCCATTATATTTTTCCTTTACTGATAGTTTGTCCAACTCTCCAACTATATGATCCGTTGCACCAGTGTCGATGTATCAGTTTGTATCTACACCGTAGGACATTGTTGCACTATTTGCTAACCTCTCCTCACATTTGTATTCTCTATCAAACCTCTTCTAGCATTTGTTTGCCGTGTGACCAATTTTATCACAAATTTGGCATACCGGCCTGCCTTCGGCTCCTCTTCCTCTTCCTTGCCAGCTTCGACTACCTCGGTTTCCTCTGCCTCCATCACGCCCCCCTGCCACGGTAACCCCCCACGTGCAGCAAGGTTAGCGTTAACATTGTACTAACCAGGTGCTTGTCTTTCCAATCTTGCTTCGGTTGCCATTAGCTGAGCGAACAAGTTGGAAAGAGAGATAGGATCGGTACGAGTACTCACATTCTCCACCAAGGAGTTATAGTCGGCATCAAGACCAGCTAGAATGTATGAGATCACATCATCATCTTCCAATCTCTTCCCTACGGCTGCCATCTCATTAACATATTCTTTCATCTTGCAAAATAATGTTGCAATGCTCATATCACCTTTGCGTGTACTAGAGAGTTTTGTGCGTAAAGACATTATGTGCGCACGAGATTGTGATGCATAGCTTTCGTGGATATCTTTCCATACCTCGACAGTGGACGTGTACATTGCCACTTGGGAAAGGACCTCCTTTGAAAGTGTTGAGTTGATATGGCTTAGCAGCTGTTGATCTTGAATGAGCCAAGTTGCATACTCCAGGTTGGGAACCTTTTCGGCCGACTCTTCCTTGAACTGTGACTTCTTCATCTGGCTTCTTCTTCGATCCATCAATGAAGCCATATAATTGTGATCCTCGAATTGCAGGTAGCACTTGAGCCTTCCACAGTAAAAGAATTTATCCCTTGTTAACTTTTTAACGTGGTGGCTAAAGGTGTTAAACCCGATCATGGCCGTGGAGGGCCCGACATTGTCTCGATGGAGTATCGGCTCTCATTACCATGTAAACTGAATTGAAACCCTCGCTTAGGCCTAGCCGCGGGGTGTACATATTTATATAGAAAACAAGATTACATGGCTGATGATGATGATTAACCCGACTCGGTTACGATCTAAGCTATAACAGAGTTTGTTACCAGATTAATTTGCTTCCTATCCTATGCAACCAAGTCAGGCCGATCACCATTAGGTTTTGTTACAAAAAGATTCTCTAATCTTATCTACATCCTTTTATCTCCAATGATCTTCTTTTGTTCAGATTCTTCAACAGTACCTACTACAACGTTCGCAGTTTTCAGCTCGAACACTCAAAATGGCTCTTCACGAATTGGTTTCCTCTCGCGTCACTCAAGTGAGCTTGTATGGCTGAATTCACGTGTGTTCTCGGTTTCCAGCTTAAACATATATTTTGAACTTGAAGTGTTCTGATGACTTTCACAAGCATGCAGGTATGAGTTCCTTTTTTTTTCCTTTTTCAGCACGCCCGTGCGTCGTGGGGCTGCGTTGCGCGGGAGTGCGACCGGCGGCGTCATGGAGCGAGACGGCGGTCACAGGTCGCGGGCTGCGTCATGGTGCAGGGAGGGGTCGACGGGCGGCGGCGGGAGGGCGCACGCGCGTCGCGGCGGACTGTCGTAAAGACGGCCTTTCTAGGCAACCCTCCTCTTTGTAGGCAGTTGTTTCATGCGACTGCACGGCGTAGCTTAGCTGAAGCTAGACCCTGAACTTCGTCTAAGCTTCAGCAGACAGTAGTGCATGGGATCCCACGATCTAACTGTGCCGCTGTAGATTTCATATGGTAGAGGCCCCGGGAAGTTCTGCAGGACGTCCTTTATGTTGTGGCATTTTGGTTGTAACTTGAAAAAATCGATCTTACTTTTGTTTGGTAAACCTGTTGCCTTGTGACTATGAGGTCACGGGTTCGAGTTCTGAAAACAGCCTCTTACAAAAATGCAGGGAAAGACTGCGTACAAAAGACCCAAATGGGTCGGACCCTTTCCCGGACCTTGCGCAAGCGGGAGCTACATGCACCGGGCTGCCCTTTCTTTACTTTTGTTTGGCTAGAATGTTACGGCTGCTACTTGTTACACTACTGATCACTAGCTTTCCTATTTGTGTTCTACTGCCCAGCGTTGAGTGTCAGGGATCCAAAAGAACCGATTTTGTTTTGAAATGTCGTCCATTACATTTGCCATTTTGAAAGAATGACGTCAGAATACTACAATAAGCTGCAGTTTTTTTCTTTCTTTCGGATCCATTATTTTTTGTACAATTAATAGGTTGTGGTATCTGCATCTCTATCCGTTTATGCCTTTATCTGCAGAACTTGTACAAGGGAGATTAGTTTTAGTTGGAGGATTAAAGATGGCAGGGGCTACTGTGTTTGACCTCAATGATCTCCCAAGTGTTATTCATTAAGAAGATATATTTGCCGTTAATTAAGCTATAGTTGCATGCTGTCTGTACCGAGTGGTTTTGATTTCGGAATACCAAGACACACGATCGCGCCGCCCGTACGTGTAGTACCAGACCAGTTTACGTAGATGTGCACGACGCAACATCGCCGATCGATGGAGTCATGTCGCCATTGCCGGTACTTTGCCTAGAGTTGCAGCACCGCCGCCCGGGGGACGTACTTGCGCGCCCAGAGGTGCCGCCCGTTGACGACCAGCTTCACCAGCGGCCGCCCGCCGAGCACCGCCGCGGCCGTCACCGCACTCCTGAGCACGACCCTCCCGTACGTCGGCGGCTCTCACCCTCGCCACGCAGTCAGCGCCCCACCTCCCGTGCATACATCATTTACTTAGCAGCAAGAAGACTAAATTACTTACTACAGTATTTATTTTTTGCCGATAGACCGTCAATTTACCAAGATGATACGAGAAGTTTTGAAATGCCAGTGTAAGATAATGTTCTGAAAATAAAATGGAACTAACTCATAAATGAAGAGAATCGATCATACGTTGTTCATTGATCAGGGAGTGATTTATACAAATGGCCAGCGGCCTAACAACCCGCACGTCGTGGGGGCATCGTTCTACGAACTAGGAGATAGGAGAACTCGTCCTTAGCTGATGCAACAGAATGTGCATGGTAGCATGCATGTTCGTGCATGCGAGACGTGTGGTTAGCTGGCTTACAATACCCCCCCTCAGTTTATGCTCCATTATGCAGGATGCATAAACTGTTTCTAAAATCACTGAAAACACTAGATGGCAATCCCTTGGTCATGATGTCTGCAAACTGCAACGTTGTGGGTACGTGCTGGACTCGTAGCTCCCCCAAGGCCACCTTTTCGCGAACAAAGTGTATGTCAAGCTCAATATGCTTAGTTCGACGATGATTCACCGGATTCTTGCTGAGATATACTGCTGAAACATTGTCGCAGTACAGTATGGTAGCCTTTGGGACATCAACATAGAGCTCATGAAGTAGTTGTCTCAACCAACAACACTCGGCAGTGGCATTTGCAACTGCACGATATTCAGCTTCGGCACTTGATCTGGACACCGTCGGTTGTCGCTTCGAGGACCATGAGATCAATGAGTCACCAAGATAGATGCAATATCCAGATGTTGATCGTCTAGTATCTGGGCAGCCTGCCCAGTCAGCATCGGAGTAGGCTGTCAATACTGTTGATGTGGAGCTATGTATTTGTAGACCGAAGGAGATTGTTCCTTTGATATAACGCAGGATCTTCTTAACAAGGGTCCAGTGTATGTCCTTGGGTGCATGCATGTGCAAGCAAACTTGCTGTACCGCATAAGCAATATCTGGACGAGTTAGTGTCAAATACTGAAGGGCACCCGTGATGCTGCGATAGAAGGAGGCATCTGTAAATGAGTGTCCCTCGGAAGATGATACTTTAGGCTTTGTGTCAACCGGTGTTGATGAAGGCTTGCAATTTGACATGCCGGCTCTCTGAAGAATATCTGCGGCATATGATTCTTGGTTAAGAAAGAACCCCTTGCTAGTTCTGCGAACATGAATTCCAAGAAAGAAATGAAGAGGCCCCATGTCTTTCATAGCAAACCTATTGTTCAGCTGTTGAACAATGTTCCTGAGGAGAGCCGATGATGAAGCAGCAAGAACAATATCGTCAACATATAGGAGAAGATAGGCCATACCATCTTCATGTTTGTAAATAAACAGTGAGGTGTCGGATGCAGAACTTTTGAAGCCGACACTCGTCAGATGTCCAGCGAAAGTATGAAACCAAGCACGAGGCGCCTGACGAAGACCGTATAAGGATTTGGATAGAAGACAGACATAATCTGGATGATCACGATCGATAAAGCCCGTTGGTTGGTGTAGACACGTTCGGAGAGCTTGCCATGTAGAAATGCGTTCTTCACATCCAGTTGGTGGACTGGCCATCCCTTAGACACTGCGAGATGTAATACAGTGCGAATGGTGGCTGGCTTCACGACGGGCGAGAAGGTTTGATCGAAGTCGATCCCTTGACGTTGGTGGAAGCCCCGCACAACCCACCGTGCCTTGCACCGCTCGAGACTCCCATCTGCATGGACTTTGTTTTTGAACACCCATTTGCCGGAGATGATGTTGACGCCTGGGGGACGTGGTACTAGAGTCCACGTATTGTTTTCACAGAGAGCACGATATTCATCCCTCATGGCTTCAAGCCATGCCGGATCTCGTAATGCGGCGCGAACAGATGTTGGCGGTGGTTGAATGCTAGATGCAGTGTGTGCATACTTTGGATTAGGAACAAAAATGCCAGCGCGTGCACGGGTCAGCATTGGGTGTCTAGGAAGCGCGGGTGCATGGGACTGTACTGATGTAGATGATTGTTTTGCAAAGGGAGCAGGTGTATCGGCATGTTGGGTTGTTTGGAGAGAATCCGGCAAAGGGGAGTTGGCACATGTACCTGATCCGATATTGATGGCGGGCATTTTGGATGCCGAGGATTGTGTACATTGTTCAACGCCATTGGAAGGAGATGATGGCCCTGTGTGACCCGATGCTGTTAGACGTAGACCCGATAGCTGTTCTGCATGCGTGATGGGCGCACGATCAGGTGCCGCAGAATCTGGGTGTATGATTGGAGCGGGTCTTCGGGTGTGACGAGGATTCACAGTTGGTGTTGGCAGGTGGATCAGCATCAGATCTTGTGCACAGATAGGTGGCGAGCCTGGATTTGTTGGACAATCATTTCCTGCAAGCTCCCTGAAAGGAAACACATCTTCAACGAAATTAACATGTCATGAAGTGATCACACGTTTTGTCGTGGGATTGTAACACCTGTACCCTTTGCATCCAGTTGGGTATCCCAAGAAAATGCAAGGTGCAGATCTAGGAGCTAGCTTGTGTGGAGCTGTGGATGTGATATTTGGATAGCAAAGACACCCAAACACCCGCAAGTGATCGTACGATGGTGAGTGTCCGAGAAGTAACTCAAATGGTGTTAGATTGCTTCTCACTCGGCATGGGCGCCGATTGAGAAGATAGGTGGCAGTTGATAGCGCGTCCGGCCAGAAGGTTGGAGGAGCTGCTGCATGAAATAGCATGGTTCACATGCTATCATTGATAGTGCGAAGGATGCGTTCTGCACGACCATTCTGTTGGGACGTGTAGGGACATGTGATACGCAGCACTATGCCGTGGGTAGCAAAAAAAGATCGAGAGGAATTGTTGTCGAATTCTTTTCCATTGTCTGTTTGTATGGAGGCAATGGGTTGTCGGAAATGTGTAAGTACAAACGCATGAAATGTTATGAGCGTAGGCAACACATCCGACTTGTGACGTAGAGGAAATGTCCAGATATAGTGAGTGAAATCATCCAGAATGGCTAGATAGAAACAGAAACCAGAGTTGCTTGGGATCGGAGAGGTCCATACATCACAATGCATCAATTGAAAAGGGAACATGGACATGCTACTAGAACTGGAAAATGGCTGTCGTACATGCTTTCCAAGTTGACAAGAATCGCATGTATGGATCTCAGCCTTAGTGCACTGAAAATCAAAAGAAGAAAGAATGTTCTGAAGTTGACCATGACCGGGGTGCCCCAGTCGAGCATGCCACAGTGGTGTCGTCAACGTGGCCATCAAAGATGTGGCACGCTTTGGTTTATTCTTGGATTGGTGGATGGAGTAAAGATCGCCAGTCGAGTCACAGCGGAGTATAATCGTCCCCGATCGAAGATCCTTAATTGAAAAACCAGAAGAGTCAAAAATGACAGCCACATTGTTGTCACATGTAAGAGCACGGACTGAAATCAAGTTTTTAACAAGATGTGGAGAAAGAAGAACGTTGTTCAATCTGAGATCCGAGAGCGGTGTAGAGAGTGTAGCATGTCCAACACAATGAACGGGTAGAGACGCACCGTTGCCAACAACAATGGTTTGAGGAGGATAAGGAGTGTAAGAAGAGGAGAGAGTACCCGGGTTGTTCACCATGTGGGTGCTTGCGCCGGTGTCGAGCACCCAGTCGTTACCTTGGTATTGACTGGGATGAGGCACACCTTGGAGAGCAGTGAGAAGACCGTATGGTGTCGTTCCTTGCTGCGAGCCAGGGACGCTCATGTCGTGGAGATAGGTTGGAGCAGTAGTGTTCAGGGCATGTTGAGGCTGAACTCCTGGTCGGGGACCAAGAAGACCAGATGTTGTGGGGCGCCAGAATGGCATTTGCCAGGCTTGAACAACACCAGTCCAAGGACTATATGCCGGAGTCCAGTTGGGTCATGGTCCACCGGGCGCCGAAGAAGAATTTGTGGTGCTGTTAGAGCCGCTTCCAGAGGACGTGGAGGGAGGGCGCCCATTTTTCTTGCCTGGACGACGACGCCGGTCACCGTTGTTTTTGCTGCCGGAGTTGTTGGACGATGGGTGTGGAGCATTGGAGGAGTCAGACGTGGGCGCAGAAGGATTGACAACCGATTTGCCAGTTGCTAGGAGGGCCGTGTTGGCCTCCATCTTTGCGGTGTGTGCTTGGTGATGTTCATCCTGCAGGAGATAGTCTCGGACCGAAAGAAAGGTCGGCAGTGGCTTGGTTGCCGTGAGTACAGATATTGCATGACTGAATTTAGAAGAGAGACCACGTAGGGCGTTGATAACCATTGCCGACTCGGAGATTGGATGACCAACATCCCTCAGGAGATCGGCGAGCTCCTTGAGGCGGCTGAAGTACGCCGAGACGGTCATGTCCCCTTGGTAGAGCCCGTGGAATTCCTGGAGAGTGTATACCGCACGCTGATCGGCATTGTCGAGGAAGAGACCGCATATTGCTGTCCAGAGGAGGTACGCCGTCGGCCGTTGCACTCGGATCATCTTCATCAAGCTGACGGAGATGGAGTTGTAGAGCCAAGACACGATGCACTGGTCTACTTGGAGCCAGTCGGCATCATGCCACATACTTTGTGCGTCGACCGTGCCATCAACATGATCGATCAACCCAAACTTCCGGAATGTCGCATCGAAGAACAAGGTCCAGATCGAGAAGTTGGAGTCGCCGTAGTCAAGGATGATCGGGACGTGTGAACGGATGTTCACGTGCTGGATCGTCATGGCAGCGACAGGGGCTGGGGTGGATGAATCTGCAAAAGGATTTGTTCTTGTGGAGGCAGTGGAGTTGGCAACTGAAAACGACGGGCTGTTCGCCATGAGAGTAGGGGTAGAAGGAGCGGAGCGTGGATATGATGACCGTAGTAAGCTGATACCATGAAGAGAATCAATCATACGTTGTTCATTGATCAGGGAGTGATTTATACAAATGGCCAGCGGCCTAACAACCCGCACGTCGTGGGGGCATCGTTCTACAAACTAGGAGATAGGAGAACTCGTCCTTAGCTGATGCAACAGAATGTGCATGGTAGCATGCATGTACATGCATGCGAGACGTGCGGTTAGCTGGCTTACAACAATAAATGCCTCCCATGAATCAACAAAATAGTCAAAGTCACTTCATGCATGCGTAATTGGTGACTGGCTGCTTCGAAACTGGACCTACGTACTCAGCGAAGAAATCGACGATCTCCTCGCGCGTTACCGGGAACCCTTTGGAGAACGTGACAAATAACGAGTGGTCGTCCTCTTCCCGCGCCGCCCCCGTGCTGCAGCGACCGTACGGCGCCGCCAGCTCCGCTGGTAGCACTGCGGCGCCGCCGCCGCCCTCCTCGTGCCGCCGCATGAGCGCGTGCAGCCGGTTGTCGAACACGAGCGCCGCTGTCGACGATCACAGCAGTACACTCTCGGTCTCTCGCCGGAACAACAACCAAGAACGAGAGCAGTTAGCCGACAGATGATATTCGGGTGTGTTTTGTACGTCCGGAGTTTGTAAGCCGCAGCAACAGAACAGCTCCTCAGTTTTTCCTTTAATCAATGAGAGAAAACAGAATGCATGCAACACAGCGGGTTTCTACGCCATGCAGATCGCGCGGATCAGGCTCCGGCCGAACTAAAAAACGAAATGTCCCCATGTAACACATACACACATGCATAGTACCATGCAGCTGTGATGTGCGCGACACGGAACTTAAAACTCCGGCTCGCCACTCGCTTGTTAGAGACTGTAAATGGACTTAGAAGTAAATAACAATCCCCCTACTTCTAAGTCTTGATCTTGAGCACTCCCATCTTCTTCCTGAGCTGCTCAAAACGCTCCTTCCCGAGTGCACTACAGGAAACAGGGCAACATACGACAGCCTGTATAACATACGACGGCTAGCTGTCGTATATAAACTTACATACGACAGTCAGCAGAGGCTGTCGTATATAAGTTTATATATGACAGTACAACCGTCATTTAGTATATGCCTGTCGTATATAGTTGTTATATACGACAGCCAACCCTAGGCTGTCGTATATAGCAGTTATATACGACAGCCAAACAAAGGCTGTCGTAAATAAGCTTATGTACGACGGCCACACCATGGGCCGTCGTAAATAAGGCTTATATACCCGCGGGCCTGAGCCCCCGCAGCCCTAAACGCCGCCGCCGCCCGCTCGCCGCCGCCAGCCGCCGCCCCGGCCGCCGCCCGCCCGCCGCCGCCAGCCGCCGCCCCGGCCGCCCCCGCCAGCCGGCGCCCCGGCCGCCACCCGCCCGCCAGTCAGCCGCCGCCGCCCGGCCGCCAGCCGCCGCCGCCCCAGAGGTTCCCGCCCCGGCCGCCACCCCGCCCCGGCCGCAGCCCTAAACGCCGCCGCCACCCGCCCGCCGCCGCCAGCCCGCCGCCCCGACCGCCCCCGCCAGCCGGGGCTGGCGCCCCGGCCGCCACCTGCCCGCCAGTCAGCCGCCACCGCCGCTAGCCGCCGCCGCCACCGCCAATCGCCGCCGCCCCGGAGGTCCCCGCCTCGGCCGCCACCCCGCCCCGGCCGCCGTAGCCTCGCCACAGCGCCGCCCCACGCGCTGCCTAGCCCCACCGCGCTGCCACGTCGTCGCACCGCCTGGACCTGCGCCCGTCGCGTTGTGCGCCGCCGCACCGTGCCGGTCCGCCTCCACGCCGTCCGCCGCCCGCCTCGCCGTGTGCCGCTCGCTGCGTCGCCTCCACCGTGAGGTAAGTCGCCTGCCTCCCTCCCCATCTAGAAAGTTTGGTTTTTTAATTACCAATTGTTTAGATTATGATTGTTTGTTTTTGATTGTTTAGTGGCTAATTCTTTAGATTTAGATGAATTGATATGCTTAGGTTTAATTATTGCCCAGGTTTATTTGAATTGCTAGCTAGGTGTTTTTTTAATTGCTTAGAATTGATAAGCTTGTTAACTACGGTAATTATGTTTGTTTAGATGAGTTGTTAATTGCTTAGATGATTAATGCATATGAGTTAATAGTTTAATTGATTATTATTTCGATTGTTTGAGTGTTTAAAAGTACTATATGTACATAAATGGGCTTAGGGCCCGATACGACCCATTTAGTGGTAACGTATACATCTACAAAAGCACGATGTGAACAACCTAGGCCGCCTCGCCCTACCCCCCACCCCCTCCCCCCCCCCCCCCCCCGCGGTGTTCGGCCTCCGATCCCCCATCCCCCTCCCCCCCCCCCCCCCCCCGCGGCTTAGCCAGCGCTCGACCTCCGACACTCTGCGGTCTATAGGAGAGGTCACGCTGACCCTTCTCAGCTGGAGCAGTGTAGTCAGTACGCAGCGGAGCGCCTGGTAAGTTTCATGACCTCTCAAATTATTTGACACTATATATGTTGTTGAATTTACATAATTTCATTGTTTTTCAGACTAGGTATGGGCAAGAGGCTGTGAGGATACACGGCGAAGGGTTCGATTGGGAAAACTCCCCCAACATCGACCCTCAAGCCGCGTATGCAAGCGGAGGTGGAAAAGCACACGGAAGGTGAATTCATTTACTTTCATTGTTTTCAATTCAAGATTATTTAATTTTACCTTGAATTGATTCATTTTTTTAGCCTTGCCATATTCTCTGGAGTCATCAACTCTAGGGAGGCACGACCTGCGAGAGGCAGCTCCTCGCAGTCTTCGGCTGCTGGCGCAGGCTCCTCCAGCCGTCATGTCACCGAGAGAGATCTCGAAGTCATGGCGCTTCGGGAGAGATTGGATTGGCAGGAGGAGGCCTTGGCGAGAGAGCGAGAGAACAACAGGGATGCCATGGCGTACCATGCGTCCTATATGGCACAGATGCAAGCGGCAATGGAAGTAAGAAACATACAATTATACTTTAATTACATTGCATTTCAATTGGTTTTGTAAATTGTAACATTTGAAATGACAGGCGCTAGCTCGACAGCAAGGGCAGCAAATCTAGATACCGTTGTGGCAGCCACCACCGTTCGTGCTGGAGCCGTCGCCACCACAGGAGCAGTTTCCTGGAGTACAGGTATAAAAAGAAAGTTAAATTAAGTGGAAGCCTCAACCGCTAAGAATCCTAATGAACCTAGAAAAAGAATTGTAAACTTGTACATATGTCACTGTGTTTCGCAGGGATCAGGGACGGAGGCTCAGACTCCATCGCCACAGCTAAGGGCGCCAGGTTCGCCGCGGCAGGATGACTGCTTCGCTCCCGGAGGTAGTGGAGGGGCTAGTAATCAATAGATTTGTGATTTTGTTTTTGATTGTGTGGATGTCAGACTTGGTGATTGTCGATGTGTACTATTGCACTTTGTTGTGATTTTATATATCAAATTGTTTTGTTGTTGTCTATTGATTTGGATTTGTAGCTGGCCATCGAGCCAGGTTAGCTATTTTCTGTTTTTAAAAAAATGGAAAAGCTTATATACAACGGCCTGTATAGTTTATATACAACGGTCGCTATACAGGGCCGTCGTAAATAAGATTAAATTATATACGACGGCTGGGCCCAGGCTGTCGTATATAAGCTCTTATATACGACAGCCAGGGCCCAACGGCTGTTGTATATAAGCTCTTATATACGACAGCCAGGGCCCATGCGCTGTCGTATATAAGAGCTTATATACGACAGTCTGGGCCCAGCCGTCGTATATAAAGGCCCCGACCCACTGGGCCAAGTATACGAAACGAGCCGTTGTATATAAGTGGCCGTCGTATATATACTGTTATATACGACGACACCGTCACATATAACTATATATACGACAAAATATATACGACGACCACAAACCGTCGTATATAAACAACTGCCGTCGTATATAGTTTATATACGACGGCTTCTGCTTTATATACGACGGTTTTAGCCGTCGTATGCTGACGGAAATCCTGTAGTGGTGGCTTCGTCAACACGTCGGCGAGCTGATCTTTTGTGCTGGCATGTTCAAGCTCGATGCTTCCACGTTCCAAACACTCTCGAATGAAATGAAACTTCATTTCGATGTGCTTACTCCGGTCATGGAGGACAGGATTCTTTGCCAAAGCAATTGCCCACTAATTATTGACTTTAATCACTGGTGTGGCCCCTTTATCACCGATCAATTCCTCCATCAACCTTCTTAACCACACGGCTTGACACGCTGCTGCTTCTCCGGCAATATATTCAGCTTCACAGGTTGACTGCGCCACAACTTTCTGTTTCTGTGAGAACCATGTAATTGGGTTTTCATCAAGGAAGGATAACACACCTGTGGTGCTCTTCCGATCATCGACATCTCCAGCCAGATCGCTGTCGCTATACCCCATCAGCTTCAGTTCACCTAAGCCTCGGATATAGCACAGTCCGTACTCAATTGTGGCGACAACATAGCGCAACAGATGCTTGAGACCAGCCATATGATCCAGCTTGGGTTCCTCCATGAATCTACTGAGGTAACCAACACTAAATGAAAGATTAGGGCGTGTGTGAAGCAATTACCCGAGGCTCCCTATCAAGCTCCAAAATTCTGTGGCATCCACTAGAGGTGCAGTGCTTTGTTTGGTGAGTTTCAGACGTGTTTCCATTGGCGTCGCACAACCATTGTAGTTCAACATCCCTGCCTTCTCAAGCAACCTTGTGGCATATGCACTTTGATGCAGCTCCATCCCGTTCCTTCCCTGCTTAACCTCGATGCCAAGGTAATATGATAGGGCACCTAGATCACTCATCTTGAATGTGCACTTCATTTCCTGTTTGAACAGCTCGACATCCTTGATAGATTCTCCCACAATCAACAGATCATCAACATAAACTCCCACAATCAGCCTTGATTCACTGTTGGTTTTTGTGTACAGCCCATGTTCACTCTTGCACCTGCTGAAACCCATACTTCCAGGATCGCATCAAGTTTTGTGTTCCACACTCGTGGAGCTTGCCACAACCCATATAATGATTTGTGTAATTTCAACACCATGTCCTCATGTCCTTCGGCTGTGGAACCGGGCGGCTGGTTTACATATACTTCCTCAGTGAGATCACCATTCAAGAATGCAGATTTCACATCCATATGATGCACGTGCCACCCATTGTGAGCAGCTATGGCTAGTACAACACGTACCGACTCCGTTCTAGCCACCGAGCAAACACTTCGTCGAAGTCGATGCCTTGCCGCTGAATGAAACCCTTTCCATCCAAGCATGCCTTATACTTGACAATGTTGCTACGTTCATCATGTTTCATCTTGTATACCCATTTGAGATCAATAGCTCGCTGACCTCTTGGGAGTGGAACAAGCGACCAGGTTCCATTTTCTTCAATAGAGGCCATCTCTTCTAACATGGCAATTCGCCACGCCTTAACTTGCTTGGCTTCTTCTACGGTAGATGGCTCTTCGTTGATTGCTAACATAACAATGCTGTTAGATCATTCACAACATATGCCTGTGTCGAATCTTGTTCCAATCTGTCACTTGCATCATCATGATCCTGATTGAGACAGGAGGTCCCAGGAGTTGTGCTCTTAGTTGTGTCGCTTCTTGCTGCTAACTGCGACTTCAGTGTTGTGGGAGTCACGTACCCTTCTCCTGCTGACCTTCTTGTGATGGTGACAGTGTATGTGTTGTGCTTGCTGGCAAGGGAGTTCCTAACACCATTCCTCTTCCATCACTTGTCTTCACTCCATCAAACGTGACATACTCAACACGGAATATGTCATCGTTGTCATGATCCAGAACACTGTATTCATCAGCTCCCCAGTTTCATGAATGATCTTCCTCAAATATGGCATCCCATGGCACAACAACATGTTTAGTCGCCGGGTTGTAGAATTTCCAAGCTTTGCTTCCAACTTCATACCCCACGAAAACCATCGGCATGCTTCTGTCTTCAAGTTTTGAGAGTCTTTTGTTTCCCTGTTTCACATGTGCGACACAACCAAAAGTTTGCATGAAATGCACCGGTGGTTTATATCCATACCAGACTTCATATGGAGTACACCCTTCCAAGCTCTGCGTCGGCGACCGATTGAGAATAAACACAGCTGTGGAGGCAGCCTCCCCCCAAAACCAACCCGGCATGGACATGGCCTTCAACATACTCCCGGCCATTCCCATGACCGTCTGATTTCGCCTCTCTACCACCCCATTCTGCTGTGGAGAATACGGTGCGGTGAGATGGTACTTGATACCGTGTTCCGTGCAGTATTCCATGAATGCCTGCGCTGTGAACTCCCCACCACGGTCAGTGCGAAGAGTTTGAAGTTTCACCCTTGCCCCGGCTTCAACACATGCTAGGAAGGCTTTGAACACCGAAGCTGCCCGATTCTCGGACTCTAGTAGGATCAGCCACATGAAACGGCTCAGATCATCTACCAACAGGAAGAAGAACTTGTTACCTCTCGGTGTAGATGGTGTCACGGGACCGCACAAGTCGCCATGAACTAATTCAAGCTTGTGACTTGCCCGGTAATTCGCCTCCCCCGGGAACGCAAGTCTGCGCTGCTTGCCGGCCAAACAGCTATCACATATTTGATCAACTCGATCAATCCACGGTAATCCACGCACCATGTCCTCCTGAGACAATCGACATAGTGCCTTGAAGTTTAGATGTCCGAATCTTGCATGCCAGCGCCATGCCGACACTATCTCCCCGAGCTGCCAGACAGGCCGGTACGTCGATGTTTGCCGTGAGAAGATACAGTCGGTACGGTCCTCGTTTTACCTTGATGAGTGGATGTCCCTGTGCATCCCAAATCCTCAGCCAGCCACCATGAAGAACGATCTTGTAGCTATCTTGGTCCATCTGCCCAAGACTGATGATGTTTGCAGCAAGTCGTGGTATATAATATACCCCGGTGAGTGCTCGTTGGCCATCGTTCTTGAGTTTAAACAGAACCGTGCCACGTCCCTCTATGCCAGTCACCGAACCATCCCCAAAGCGAACTGTCCCATGCACTCTAGTGTTGAGCTTCGCAAATGCATCCTTGGCACCAGACATGTGATTTGTGGTGCCTGAATCCAAGATCCATTTGGTGTAATCCTTCTTTTCTCGCTGTCCGGGCTGAACATAGAGCTGGCTTTCATCAAGATGAACAGACTTACTCGATTCAGTGCCCTCCTCTTCATGTACCGGCTTGCTCTGATCATCAAAGGCTGATGCTCAAGCCACCATCAACGCGGACTTGACACCTTCTTCAGCATGAGCCATATGAGCTTGCTCATCCTTCTTCTTCTTACGACACTCACGTGCCCAGTGGCCTTTCTTGCCGCAATAGCGACACTCGTCGCTGGCCACTCCTTGCCCGACACGACTGGAACTTCCTCAGCCGCGTCCACGGTTGCCACGGCCACGGCAACGTCCTCGACCGTGATTCTTCTACATGTTCAACGAGGCTTCCTTTGGACGTTCCGAGTTTCCACCACCGGACATCTTGAGACGTGACAACAACCTAGCGATCAACTCATCCTCAGTCAGGTTCAGTTTTGCCAATGCATCACCATCTCCGCCCCCTGTGCCAAGCCTCTATTCCGTGGCCTTAAGACGACCAATCAGCTCGTCCACCGTCACCTCACTCAGATGGAGCAAAGTTTCAATGGAAGTAATAATTTGCTCAAACTTTGGCGGTACAGCCTGCAGAAACTTAAGGACAATCTCCTCCTCCGTGTAGTCGTTGCCCAGCATCTCCAACTGTGTCGCAAGTCGGCAGATGCGGACGCAGAAATCCTCCACCGTCTCTCCGTCACGGAACTTGAGCCTGTCAAACTCCCGACGCAGAGTGCTCGCCCGCGCCTTGCGCACTCGATCTGCGCCAACGTTGCGCAGTTTGATCACGTTCCACGCGATCCTGGCAGTCTCCTTGCCGGCGATGATTCCCATCAGTTCCAGCTGTACTGTCTTGGTGAGGACTTCGAGCGCCAGCCGATCTTCGATGTAGTCGTCCGTGCCGAGGCTCACCGCGGTCCACATGCCCCGTGCCTGCAGCATCACACGCATGAGCCCCGCCCAGTCATGGTAGTTCGTCTTTGTAAGCACCGGGAAGGAGCCACCGCTGCTGGCCTCCTTCGTGATCAGGTGGATCACCAACGCTCCCGAACCAGCACCGTTCCTGCTGCTGCTCCCCGGCGCCGTGGCGTCCCTCCAGGAATGGCGTGGTGGTGAGGCCGATCGTTGTCGCTACATGATTGCCCAGCCGATCGTTGTCGCTACATGATTGCCCAGCCGATCGCTTCGTCGCGGCTCCTTGCCCTACATGACTGAAACTTCGTCGCTACATGATTCCTGTGAACTTGGCTGTAATGCCAATTGTCAGGAATCCTCGACGATCACAGCAGTACACTCTCGGTCTCTCACCGGAAGAACAACCAAGAACGAGAGCAGATAGCCGAGAGATGATATTCGGGTGTGTTTTGGACGTCCAGAGTTTGTGAGCCACAACAACAGAACAGCTCGTCAGTTTTTCTTTTTAATGAATGAGAGAAAACAAAATGCATGCAACACAGCCGGTTCCTACGCCATGCAGATCCCACGACGCCCATGTCGTACACGCGGATCAGGCTCCGGCCGGACTAAACAACCCATGCAACACACACATGCACTGTACCATGCAGCTACGACGTGCATGGCGCGGAACAAAACGCTTGTTAGAGACTGTAAATGGACTTAGAAGTAAATAACACCCTCGACGCTGTGGAGGATCTCCGCGACACCGCGCCACGCGGACGTCGTCCTCGCTGCACAGGCACGAGATGAGGGGCATCGTCGTCGTCATCGTCCTGGCGCAGGCGGAGGCGGCGCCGCCGTCGAGGACGGCGCGGGCCTCGGCGACGTGCAGCACGGCGGAGGCCGGGTCGCGGACCAGGGCGAGCACGCGGGAGACGACGTCGACCTGGGCGCAGGCATCGCGGTGGAGCCACATGAGGAGCGCCACGGCGTCGCAGGCGGGCTGGCGGCCGGCGCATAGGGCGAGCAGGCGGTCGTAGGCAACGAGGTCGATGCGGTAGAACGTCAGGACGTCGTGCACGGTCGACTCCATGGCCGGCTCTGGCTAGAGGTGGGAGATGGGCCGGGCCAATTTTGGGCGGGCCGAAGCCCGACGGGCCGGCACGGCCCAGGCACGAAATTGGCCCGAAATAGATTCGCCGGGCTGGCCCGACACAGTATTTCGGGCCGTGCCGTGCCCGGGTTTGGAGGCTTCGGGCGGCCCGGCACGAAATAGAGTTTTGGGCCGTGCTCGGGCTGGCCCGGCCCGAAATTGGCCCATCGGCCCGAAAAGGCCCATCGGCCCGAAAAAGGCCCGAAATGCTCAAAAAAGCCCGAAATGCCTGAAATTAGGGTTCGCTCCCCGACCCGAAATCGCTCCACAGGAGTAGGAGCTAGTAGGCAGCATGCACGTGACAGTTAACATTTTAATTTGCCGATCTTCTTTAGAGTAGTCATCATGAGCCAGTTTTATACTATATATTCAGGTAGCTACGTACTGTGTGTAGGTCTTCGTCATCCATTATATCAGTGTGAGCATGTATACACATGGTCATGTTATACAGTACTTACTCCGTCGTATATGCCTGGGAGATGTTTAACATCAGGCTCATGATGCAGGAGCATATATATCATGGTTATTGTTTCTGACAAAGACACAACTCTTTATAACTAAGAGAACATTAGGTACTAGTAAAATGAAACCATTTTTTGCGACTATAGCGTAGAATCCAACCATGACCAGCAGCAAATCAGGGGTAATTGTTAACGTGTTAAGATTTCGGTATGTGTTGTCTATAAAACTAATAAGGGACTAAGCCAGCGTCTGCACGCTAATTGTATATTCTTACATGCTTTGATGTGTTTGTGTGTTGACCTGTGCCGCAGAGGAAACGTAGCAGCAAGAAGAAGAGCTGACGACTTACGCTCAGCCGCAGAAGGGGTTGGTGGTTTTCATGCATCCAGTGAGATTAAAACGTAAGATGAATCATCAATCAATCATAGAGTAGAGATCCAGCTGGTGGCCATCATTCTTTATTTAATTATTTTCAGTTTGACAGTACAGGCAGCCGCTGTTAAAACTACATTAACATGCATGCACGCACCGAACGTTTGTTCTTCTGTGGAAAAAACACTCACGCACCCTGGGCCGTCGCCTAGGAAATTATCCAATAGATGATCCTCGTCACATATACCTTTTTGTTAACCAACCATACTTTGGTGATGAAAGCTTTTATGCACCGGACGATTTGTCCTACATATATTATATATATACAGATACCTAACTATAATTTCGTATTATTTCCACCATAGTATATAACAAAACTAAAAACAAAAAGAACATAACCTGATCAGACCAAGTTGCCTTTGGCAGAACCTTCAGAGCAAGGTAATGCGTGGAGGCTCTGATTAATTCATTTTTTTCGAAACCGGCTCTGACTAATTCATAAGTAGTGTTAAATCACCCAGTTAATTATCAGCTTACCTAGCCATGCATGGCCGTGTGGTATGCACCGGCCGGGACAACACAACTGATTATTACCGAGCGCGAGCTGGTGTGGCAAAGCTTCATGTACTTAAACGTTACTGTTAGCGGAACGAACCACATCATATATTGATAGAACACTGAAAAATTGTGATTTTGCCTGTATCACATTGTGAAAACTGTTCTTGTCTTGTGAATTTGACACAAAGACATATTTGTGCATTCCATATCCATGTTTCTTTGTGGCTTGTGAATTTGTGGCTCATATGTTTGAAAAACTATAAATACTTCATATCATTATATGTAAAAGTATATGTTTTTGAATGTGAAATTCAATTGACACATATAATTTATCCTATTCAAACTCCAATATTTTTTGGAATTTTCTCTGGAATTTTTTGGATTTATTTTGAATTTTCCTGATTTTTTATGGAATTTATATTTTTTTGGTTTTACAGATTTTTTGGATTTTTTTATTTTACATATTTTTGGATTTTTTTTTCGATTTTACAGATTTTTTTGGATTTTTTGAATTATTTGGGTTTTTTCAGAAATCCGGGACGTGCTTGGGCCGGGCCCAGCGCGAAATAGGCCCGCCGGGCCGCGTGTCGTGCTCGGACCGTCAGTTTCCTAATTCGGGCTGGCCGGCCCAGCCCGAAATGGCCTGGCGTGCTTTTGGGCCGCGGGCCGAATCGACACGAAGCACGAAAATTCTGGGCCGTGCCGGCCCGGCCCGACTCCCACCTCTAGCTCTGGCTAGTGAGGGAGCAGCGAGTTCAGCAACTGGTTTAGGCCTGGGATTCTAGAGGATGCTGATACCGTAAATTAATAGTCACGGATGGGATGGTTGGGTAAAGTCGCGGTACTTATACTACACTACATATCAAATTTCTGTAAAATTTTCCTGCTCTTCTTCTCTTTTATATCTAACTCAGTGTATGCATTTTCAGTGTAGGCATGTGTTATGTTAAAGTTTGCTGACTCCCTAATCTTAGATGTATAAACATGTTAAGCAAACTATTGCAACATCGAATGCAACCAATCCTAGTCTGTTGAGCAGAGCAGTCAATCCTACTAAATTTTCGGCAACAACTCATCTTTGGCCCTGAAAAATACAAAAGCTTTCTACCACGGCTCACGGAATCTCCGTTGGCGCACCAGCACCGCCAACACCAACTGGTGCTATTGCTACAACTCTACCAAAATTTGTTGGCGCGCGCCACATGCAATTGATAGAGCGCTTGAGTTTTGGGCTTGGGATTTTCAGTCACCGAGGGATGCTTGGGTCAATTTGCGGCTACTTATACTACCTTGCGGAATAGCGTGCAGAGATGTGTAATATATATATATATATATATATAAAATTTCTGTAAAATTGTCCAGCTCCTCTTTTCTTTTATATGTTTACTATAGTAAGTAAATCTACATGATCTAACTCAGTGTACGCATTTCAGTAGGCATGTCTTATGTTAAAGTTTGCTGATTCCCTAATCTTAGATGTACAATTATTAATTGAAGTTAAGAAAATTTGACTGCTAGCCACAACTTAATAAGATGCATTTACCTAGAGGAAATCTTCTGTTCACAATTTCTCATGACTAATTGAAGAGCACGACCAAAATCTTAGTAAGATGTGGCTGTTTGGACTCTGAACCTTCTAGTATATTGTTTGATGATCGTCTGAGTTAATATAAGTTTCAATCAGCTAAGCCTGACAGTACACACACACACACAATATATATATATATATATATATATATATATATATATATATATGGCCATAGTCAATTTGGGTCTTGAACTGTATATCTCAGCAAAAAGAATGTTGTGTTTCAAACGTTTTGTTAAGTAATCAGATATCCCTTTTGATATGTTAAACAAACTATTGCAACATCAAATGGCAACCAATCCTAGTCTGTTGAGGTAAGCTGTAAGCAGTCAATCTTATTAAAGCTTTCTACCTCGGCTCACCAAATATCCACTGGCGCACCACCAACTGGTGCTAGTGATATGGCGCTTGAGAGCAACAAATCGATCAACACATTAATCATTTTTTACACTTGAGTTCCCTTTTTACCGCCTTTCTGCCTTGATATGTGATCTGGAACCTTTCCTACTAGAGAGCAATCTTAAGGATGGCCTTCCAATACTAAATAAAATAATTTAAAGTTTTGTATTCAAATTAAAGCACTTAGAACTAGGCATTTTGAAATCTGGCAAAGTTGCGCATAATTTGGTCTGACAATATTTGTTGAGCAACATATCTATGTTACAATGTGAACATTTCCGTTTCAGTTGGGCCACTACAATCTTGTGTGTGGCTCCTGCATACGATTTTTCTCAACTAAAAAATAAAAGAGAGAGGATGGGACACACACTTTATAGAAAGTGAGGAAACAATATAAAAATATAAGTTTCACATGTTTTCAACTCCTTTCAAAAATAGATAGCAAGTTAAAATAAGTAAATAGTCTGACTTATTTATTAATCTTATGGTCTAAATTTGTATTAAACTTATGGCCTGAATTAATACGCTCATCAGCTCATGTCCTGCAAAAACGCTCCACTGGCAAAGCAGGCAGCGGTCCCTCGTCTTTCTTATATATCCTGGCAGTGCCTCACAGCGGCGCCGCAATTCAAAAAGCCGCAACAGCGTAAAGTTCCCAAACTCCATCTCCCCGCTCCCCCTTTCCACTGCCAAGAAGAGGCCAAGGCCAAGAACCACGGCGCCCACCACCAATGGACTGGTCGACGGAGGAAGAAGCCTAGGAGGGCTCCCCGACGAGCGACGAGGAGGCAGATAGGCTGGCCGCTCCCGCTGCCGCCTGATTTCCCGGCTTCAGGGGAGGAAGGGTCGTCGTCTCCTCCGCTCCACTGGGTGTCGGCAGGGTTGAGGTTCCCATCTCCACGGCGCGGCGGGGGCCCGGGGTCGAGATCTCTGTCACCTTGGAGAGGCGGTGGAGCGGCCCCGCGGTCAGCGTCGAGGTCACTCTCTTCTCGGCGCTCGACGATCATGGCCAGCTCGGTGCGAACCACAAGGAGGGCGCCAAGATTGGCGGCCGCAAGTGACAGGGAGAGCGGCGAGGAGGGCACTGGTGTGGAGGATATTCTCGCCTTGGGCGAGAACTGTTGGCCGGAGCACTTTCACCCTAACTTGCCGGAGTACGATGAAGTGTGGAGAATATAGTTGGGTGCTGCACGCTATTCTGCAGCGTTTCTTTATTTATAGATCAAAGACGACTAACAAACTTGAGAGGATAACGTGCACGTCCGAAACGTGGCTGCGGCCAAGTTTTCCGTCCGTCCGTTACCCGACTGAATCGCGGCGGCAGTTGCTCACGATCGACTCGATCTACTAGCTAACAAACGTGACCGAGTCGCAGCTCGGCTTATTGCATGCATGAAATAACGAGTAAACAGCAGCTGTTAACCAACATCTCCCCCCCCCCCCCCCCCCCCCCCCCCCCCAATCAGCTGCTAAGATCAACTACCCCATCTTTTCACGCAGCTCTCTGAACTTTGTCTTCAGTAGCGCATTCGTCATGATATCAGCGAGCTGCTCACCGGTATGAACGTGGTCGACGACGATCTTCTTCTCTTGCACACATTCACGAATGAAATGGAACCGAGTTTCAATATGCTTCGAGCTGTCGTGGAACACCGGATTCTTGCAAAGATGGACCGATGATTTGTTATTGATGTAAAGTGTCGCACCTTCTTCGGTTCTTCCGAGTATATCACCGATCAAACGCTGGAGCCAAATGCAAGTACACGCCACCGTGGTAGCTGCTATATACTCATCCTCACAGGACAAGAGAGCAATCACCTTCTGCTTCTGCGACTGCCAGCTGATCACACTCCCCCTGAAGAGAAATACCATGGCGGAGGTACTCTTTCGATCATCGATGTCACTGGCGAAGTCAGCGTCTGTGTATCCGACCAACCATGCCTTGAACGATCCCTTGGTGTACCTGCATCCAAAGTTTAAAGTCCCGGCGATGTACCTGAGCACGTGTTTCACCGCCGCCAAGTGCTCCATCATGGGTGAGTCCATGAACCGACTCACAAAACCAAC
Organism: Neostapfia colusana; assembly: GCA_030760725.1. NCBI lineage: Eukaryota > Viridiplantae > Streptophyta > Magnoliopsida > Poales > Poaceae > Neostapfia > Neostapfia colusana. Next base: position 15,669,143 of record JASWHV010000017.1, on the reverse strand, counting down.
GGCGAACATGATATCCGGCCTTGTGTGGACCAGGAACCGCAGACTCCCAACAATGCTCCGATATAGTTTCTCATCCACTGCTGGGTTTGGACTTTCCTTGCTCATCTTGAGACGTGGCTCCGTGGGAACGTGCACTGGATTGCACCCTGTTGACCCGGCTTTGTCAAGAAGCTTGGCAGCATAACTTGATTGCTTGATGATGATTGCCTCACGTTCCTGATGAACCTCTATTCCCAGGTAATAACTTAGCAACCGAGATCACTCATTGAGAACTCGGTCTTCATCTGTTATTTGAAGCGTGCAATGGCTGCCGTGCTCGATCCAGTGATAATGAGATCGTCCACGTACACACCCAACAGTAGCCAATCTTCACCTTCACAACGCATGTATACTGCATGTTCTGATGGACTTCTTTGAAAACCGAGCGACATCAATGTGTCGTCCAGTTTTGCGTTCCAAGCACGCGGGGCCTGGCGCAGTCCATACAGTGCTTTATTGAGCCAAATCACCTTCTCTTCTTCTCCATCGTGCTCAAAACCAGAGGGCTGCACAACATACACTTCTTCCTGCAAATCACCGTTGAGGAAGGCTGACTTAACATCGAGATGGTGTACCTCCTAGTTTGCTTGAGCAGCGATAGCAAGGAGCAGCCAGACTGAGTCAAGGCGTGCAACTGGGCATAGACCTCGCCAAAGTCTATCCTGGGCTTCTGAACTCACCACGAGTCTCGCTTTGTGCTTGACCACATCTCCAGCAGTGTTCTTCTTGAGTTTGTAGACCCATTTGAGGCCGATGGGCCATTTGCCGGCGGGAAGCATGGTTAACGTCCACATTCCATTTGCTTCGATGGACCTAAGCTCTTCCATCATTGCTGCACGCCATGCTGCAGGCATCTTTGCCTCTTCAAACGTGCTGGGCTCCTCTTCGATTGCAAGTAGAAGAGAACCCTCTTGGACCGGTGCTTCTTCGTTGAAAATGCTTTCAAGTGTTCGGTAGCGTCGTGGTGCTTCTTTGCCGACCAGTTCCACATCTGGTGTGGCGTTTGGTGGAGGAGAGACAAACCCCTTCGCGACACCACACCCCCCCCCAGACAAAGCTGGTGCAGGTTTGTCACCGTGTGCGGGTGTGTTCTGAATCACCGAACCCGCCGGTAACTGTAACACCCTCAAATTCATTTCCATGCATTGCATACATTTTCATATAGAGAAACATTATAAAAGAAGTAGAAATGGAGAAAGAATCATAAAAATGATGGGGAATGGGAAAAAGATAGCTGAAATGAGCCGATTCCAATTTGTCGAAGTGCGCTGTCGACACTTCCCCGGGCCGCTGGACACGTGGCACCTTCGGAGCTCACCCCTGCGGAAGGGGTGAGGTTCGGCCGCTGGACACGTGGCGCCTTCGGAGCTCACCCATGCGGAAGGGGTGAGGTCCGGCCGCTGGACATGTGGCGCCTTCCGAGCTCACCCCTATGGAAGGGGTGAGGTCCAGCCTCACTGGACATGTGGCGCATTTGGAGCTCACCCCTGCGGAAGGGGTGAGGTCCGGCCTCACTGAACACGTGGCACCCTCGGAGCTCGCCTCTGAGGAGAAGGGAGGCCCGGCACCGCTGGACACATGGCACCCTCGGAGCTCGCCTCTGAGGAGAAGGGAGGTCCGGCCCCGCTGGACACGTGGCGCCCTCGGAGCTTGCCTCTCAGGAGAGGGGAGGCCCGGCCCCGCTAGACACGTGGCGCCCTCGGAGCTCGCCTCTGAGGAGAAGGGAGGCCCGGCCCCGCTGTACACGTGGCGCCCTCGGAGCTTGCCTCTGAGGAGAAGGGAGGCCCGACCCCGCTGGACACGTGGCGCCCTCGGAGCTCGCCTCTCAGGAGAGGGGAGGCCTGGCCCCACTGGACACGTGGCGCCCTCGGAGCTCGCCCTTGCGGAGGGGGCGAGGCCCTTAGGCGGATTTTTCTCCTGTGCGCGGGGGTACCTGGTACTGAGGGTACCGACACAATCTCCCCAAAAATTTCTAAATTCCACAATTCCCAAAAAGGGGAATTTCCCCTACATTTTGGGGATAAAATCCCCAATGCTACCGCACCACAAGAGATAAGTTTGTTAAGATCCGAAACAAATTGAATAAGACTCTTATTTGAGCTCCAATTGTAGTAGAACTCCCCCCTTATAATAGAACCCAAAGCCCCCTTTGGCCGCAACCCCTTTCCCCTTTTCCCCCTCCCAAGTCGGAGGCTTGGAGGCCCTAGCACGCAACTTGCCGAGTTAGACCCCCCTTGCCGGAGTTCAGTCACCGGTGAGCCCGCCGACGAGCCCCGTCACGCCTCACCATCGCTGGAAAAAGAACCGACAATCTGTCCTTCCCTAATCATCCATAGAAAAACTTCCTGCTGCTGCCATCGCTAGGAGGAAGGCCCTGCCACCAAAAAGGAAGTGAGGTAGGTCTTCGTTACCCATCTTACAATGTCGTCAAACACATCCGTTTTCTTCGCTCCCTTCGAACAAAAACTTTTTCGTGTGGACAGATCACGTTTTGGTTGGTTTTTGACGGTGGAATTGATCTAGATCTTGAGTCAAGATCATCACCACGTCCACACTTGATCCCTACATCCTTGTTCATCATAAAACCCCATGAAAGCCCATTAAAACATGCAAGAACACATACAAACTGGTTTAATAAAACAGCACCATAGGATTTGCATCCATCTACTCCATTGCATCTTGAGTAAAGTTTGTGCATGATGATTGATTGCTGTAAATTTTGTATGTGTGTGCTTGTGAGCAGAAGGACAAGCTCAAGAGGCCATCTACGAAGAACTACAGCACCAAGACTTCGAGACGCTTGAGCAACAAGAGCCACGGGAGCAAGGAAAGTGCCCCTTGACCATATTGATCCATGTTTTGAAACTGTTTTGTTTGAGAAAACGTGTATGCTTGAGTCAACTTGATGGGACACCCTTTTATAGGAGTTTACTAGTTTTGTTAACCATCCTTGTCGCCGGGAAAATTGATGAGTCTGATATGGTCGTTTTTCTTTTTTGCTTCGCTTAATCTACCGGATACGGGAAGCTGAATTAAAACATGGTTAGCTACTGCACTCATATGAATAATGATAATGAGAACTTGATGATGATAATGAGCATGGAATCGGGGGAGATCTAGGCAAGCTTGGTTCGTGGATGTTGCTGAATTAGATGGTGGTTTACTTGCCATAGATCTAAGGACCGGTTCATGCCAGCACATGTCAGGAAAACAGTGCCACCACAAGGCCAAATATGGGTGCGGCTTAGCTGACTAATTAGGTGTGTTGCTAGCTTGTTATGGACCATGGATGGCGCGGGGAATGGGAGTCGAGGAGGACTGCCCTGAGAACTGCATGGAACAAAAGGGGGCCCGTGGGTGGGATAATGGTGATTCGAGCCTGCCGGTGAAACCTCAGTGAGTCCATACATCTAGTAGCCCCTTTGTAAAGGCTATTTTGTGATCTCTTAGCCATACACCGACGGTTGTGTACTGGTATAATGGAGGTTTTGCAGTCGCCGACAGGTGACGAAATCACAAACTTGTGGGTAAAGTGGTGTCACCTCTGCAGAGTGTAAAACTATCATGATAGCCGTGCTTACAGTCACAAGCACCTGGCCAATTCACATGATTAGAGGGAAAACTTGGGATGGATGTTCGGTATGGTTGTGGTATGGTTGGGATGAGGCTCACTTGTCAAAGTTTTCTATTCGCCTCAGCAGCAACAAAATGTATCAAAAACTCAGAAGCAAGTTTTGGTGGACACGGATGAAGCGGGAGATCGCAAAGTACGTGCCCGAGTGTGATACATGTCGAAGGGTGAAGGCAGATCATATGCGGAAACCGGGACTACTACAACCATTGGGCGTTCCTGCCTGGAAGTGGGAGGATGTGAGCATGGACTTCATCATAGGTTTACCCACCACTTTTCAGAAGCATGATTCTGTGTGGGTGATCGTCGACCGGCTCACCAAAGTCGCCCATTTTATCCCGGTCAGTACCAACTACAACACCAAGAAGTATGCTGAACTGTACATCTCACGGATCCTATGTTTATACGGTGTACCCCATACCATCATATCGGATCGGGGCACTTTATTTGTATCCCGTTTTTGGGAGCAGCTACACACTGCGTTGGGGACGAAGCTGATCCGTAGTTCAGCGTACCACCCGCAGACGGATGGGCAAACCGAGCGGGTAAATCAATTTTAGAAGATATGCTACGAGCGTGCGCTATCAACCACAGTAAGAATTGGGATGACCACTTGCCATTGGCCGAGTTCTCGTACAACAATGGGTACCAAGCCAACATCAAGATGGTGCCTTATGAGGCGCTATACAGGAGAAAATGCTGCACACCACTGAATTGGTGTGAGTCTGGCGAAAGAGTTACCTTCGGGATTGATATTGTCAACAACGCGGAGGAAAAGGTTCGGCTGATTCAAGCGAACCTAAAAGCCGCTCAATCCCGACAGAAACAATATGCGGACCGGAGAAGACACCCATTACAGTTCGAAGTCGGGGATCACGTATATCTACGTGTGTTTACAATGAAGGGTGTGAACAGATTCAGGGTGAGTGGAAAGTTGGCACCCCGATTCATCGTCCCATTTCAGATTACAGAAAGATGTGGATCAGTAGCATACCAGTTGAAATTACCAGAAGCACTTTCCGGTGTGCACGACGTCTTTCACATCTCCCAGCTGAGGAAGTGTCTCAAGCTATCAACTACCATTCAGCTGGAGGATATTGAAGAACTAAAACCAGATCTCACGTATCGGGAGGAACCGGTTCAGATTATAGATGAAAAGGCCCGAACCACACACAATCGTACGTTGTGGTTCTACAGAGTTCTATGGAGTAATCACTCCGTGGACGAAGCGACATGGGAGAGCGAAGGATTTTTCCACCGTCCTCTATCTCATTTTTACCTCATAATCTCGGGACAAGATTCTTTTAAGGGGGGAGGAATGTAAGGGCCTAAGTTTTTGGCACATATTCAAAGTGTTCATCACCACACACACTTCATTTGAAGAAACTTGATGAACACATTTGAAGAGCAAGTAAACACCATCAACATGATCATTAGAGAATAAACTCACAAAATGCAAAAGTGGCATTTCCCACATGCATCATATAGGGGCTAGACATATGAAAAAGTCCTACACCTTGCTAGGAATGTCCATGCCAAATTTTACTCAAATTCAAGACCTTTTTGAAATCCTTTTCGGGTATAGCTAGAAAGAGGGTGGTTTGAACTCAAATTCAAATTTAAACTATTTCCATCCCATGAATTCAAAAGTGGGAGGCATATTCTTACTCAGCACATTTTTGTGAGCTCACACACCAATTTTCACTCCATTTGGAGTTGATCTTGACATGAGCTAAGTTTAGCAAATTCAAACTTTATTTGAATTTTTAAACTGCACATGTGCTGAAATCTATTCAAACACTTCACAATTTGAATTCTATCAACTTCAAATGGGTTTCTGGTTGATAATTCAAAAAGGAGGGGGTATTTGGGTCTCTACTGTTTAGAGCAGTGGGAACAATTTAATTCTAGAGGTTAAACCTCGGGTGGGACCCACGTGTCAGCCTCAACAGCAAATTCAACCGACTGAAGCCCGAGCTCGGTTACTTGCGCGTGATCCAGCAGCCGCCACGGCGAAAGATCAATCGCAGCTGCTTGCCGCCCCGAGCCTCTTAACCGCCTCGCTGCCTTCTTATCCCCGCAGCCGACCTGATTGGAGGCAGAACCGTCGCTTCGTTACTCCCTCGCGCAAGAAACGCCACCCTTGCTGTCACTCGCTCGGAACTGATCGGAGAACCGTGATCACAGCCGCTCCACTCCCTCCAAGCTGCAAAACGGTACGAGAGGATCTCCTTCTTCTTCCCCGCCGTAGGGAATTAGCTGAGCTCGGTTGATCTCGCCCCTACCGAGGGTTCTTTCCGGTGACCTAAGTCTGCCGCACTTCGGGCTCACGTGGACAGCCCAAACGGGAGGGTGTTACACCCAATCTAAGGCGTCCCCGGACGCATTAGAGACTGGTGCTGCTCACCCCCCGAACCACAGCCTGAGTGTTTGATCACCGGCGACGAATTTCAGTTTCCCCTTTCACTCGGCGCAGACCGACCTTCGGGTGTGGATCCACCAAATTATCACCCCATAGTTGTTTAGAGACCCTCAAACCATTCCTAGGCTTAGTGGCGCAAAAGTTAGCTTCACAACACCTAGCATGAGAACCCATGTACATGACGTATTTCGGAGCTTGCCAACGACGGCTTATGCGGGAAGCATCAGGCGCATGGTGAGAGCCTACTTAGGACCTCTCCCGAGCTGCTTCGAGCCTGTGCCGAGCTTCCCTAGGGACCACTGATGCTCTCCGGCCTTTTGCTCGATCGGTTGGGGTGCTAGGAAGGTCGGCCGACACGGCCGAAGTTCTTCTGAAGCCGCCGCTCGTCGCCGACTATGTGTCGGTGATTTTCATGACGAGCTGAGCCCAGCATCGAGTTCCCCGGATGGATTTAGGCAGAGGCGTCCAAAATCATGGAGTTTGGCGCACGACAGAGGCCACCGGCGAGCTCTCCGGCGAGGGGTCGCGACGGCCGAGCGCGGGAGGCCGGAGGTAGACGAAGCTCCCGGTCCCACGTGTCAGCGGCCGATATTTTAAAACCGGTATTTGCTGTGGCACCGGATTGGGTGCGGCTGCGCACGAAGGACTCCGTAGCCCCATGTGTCGACCGCTGAGAAGTTGACACGTAGCCCCGGACCCACGCACAGTGGTTTAAACTTTTTCTCGATTTTCAGATTTAGTTCAAACTTCAAACCCACATAACTTTGGCTAGGAAACTTCAAATCGAGTGAAACAAATTTTGTTGGATTCAGCTCTCCGATTACTTTCCAGAAAATCAAGTTTCACTTCACGAAAATCCTTATTTATCCAGAATTAATTCTTCAAAATTCAAACTGGTTAGAATTTTAACTGGAGAATCCTTTGGAGGAAAATTCTGAAATTTGGCCAGGAGGTTCACCAAAATATCCCTGAGCTACCATAAAAAGTTCGGATCCATTTGAGCTCATTTGATCTACCTAATGGTGTGATTAATAAAACTGTTCCATAAAAAATAGAAAATGTCCAGAAACATTTTCAGAATTTCTCTGAAATTGTTTAGCTCATATCTTTAGCTAGAAACCTTCAAATTAAGTGAGACCAACTCCATTAGAACCATCTGAAAATCTAGTTTTCATAAAGTCATGGCTTCCTCCATGAAAATCCCTAGAACACCATAAGAGCTCCAATTAAGTTCAAGTACATAATTGTTTGTGGAGAGCTCAAATAAGCTTTGCTGCAAATAAAACTTGGCCAAGTCTCTGTTTAGGTTGTAACCAAACCACAGTAAAAATTTTAGAGTCATTTGGTCTTTCTAGTAAGACTTATAGTCTTCACAAGTTTAAATTCAATTCAAATGTATCTGTGATGTGCGTTATCCGGTGCTGTGCAACGCAGTACCCCTCAGCGTGATCCTGGCTCGACGAGGCCGTGGGCCGTGTCAGATTCAAAGTGTTCATCACCACACACACACTGAAGAAACTTGATGAACATATTTGAAGAGCAAGTAAACACCATCAACATGATCATTAGAGAATAAACTCACAAAATGCAAAAGTGGCATTTCCCACATGCATCATATAGGGGCTGGACATATGAAAAGTCCTACACCTTGCTAGGAATGTCCATGCCAAATTTTACTCCAATTCAAGACCTTTTTGAAGTCCTTTTTGGGTATAGCTAGAAAGAGGGTGGTTTGAACTCAAATTCAAATTCAAACTATTTCCATCCCATGAATTCAAAAGTGGGAGACATATTCTTACTCAGCACATTTTTGTGAGCTCACACACCAATTTTCACTCCATTTGGAGTTGATCTTGACATGAGCTAAGTTTACCAAATTCAAACTTTATTTGAATTTTTAAACTGCACATGTGCTGAAATCTATTCAAACACTTCACAATTTGAATTCTATCAACTTCAAATGGGCTTCTGGTTGATAATTCAAAAAGGAGGGGGTATTTGGGTCTCTACTGTTTAGAGCAGTGGGAAAAATTTAATTCCTGAGGTTAAACCTCGGGTGGGACCCATATGTCAGCCTCAACAGCAAATTCAACCGACTGAAGCCCGAGCTCGGTTACTTGCGTGTGATCCAGCAGCCGCCACGGCAAAAGATCGATCGGGACAGCAGCTGCTTGCCGCCCCGAGCCGCTGAACCGCCTCGCTGCTTTCTTATCCCCGCAGCCGACCTAATCGGAGGCAGAACCGATCGCTTCGTTACTCCCTCGCGCAAGAAACGCCACCCTCGCTGCCATTCACTCGGAACTGATCGGAGAACCGTGATCACAGCCGCTCCACTCCCTCCAAGCTGCAAAACGGTACGAGAGGATCTCCTTCTTCTTCCCCGCCGTAGGGAATTAGCTGAGCTCGGTTGATCTCGCCCCTACCGAGGGTTCTTTCCGGTGGCCTAAGTCCGCCGCACTTCAGGCTCCCGTGGACAGACCAAACGCAAGGGTGTTACGCCCAAGCTAAGGCGTCCCCGGACACGTTAGAGACTGGTGCTGCTCACCCCCGAACCACAGCCTGAGTGTTTGATCACGGGCGACGAATTTCAGTTTCCCCTTTCACTCGGCGTAGACCGCCCTTCGGGTGCGGATCCGCCAAATTCTCACCCATAGTTGTTTAGAGACCCTGAAACTGTTCCTACACGATCTAGGCTTAGTGGCGCACAAGTTAGCTTCACAACACCTAGCATGAGAACCCCTGTACATGACGTATTCTGGAGCTTCCAACGGCGGCTTATGCGGGAAGCATGGGGCGCACGGTGAGAGCCTACTTAGGACCTCTCCCGAGCTGCTTCGAGCCCGTGCCAAGCTTCCCTAGGGACCACTGATGCTCTCCGGCCTTTTGCTCAATTGGTTGGGGTGCTAGGAAGGCCGGCCAACACGGCCGAAGTTCTTCCGAAGCCGCCGCTCGTCGCCAACTATGTGCCGGTGATTTTCATGTCAAGCTGAGCCCAGCATCGTGTTCCCCGGATGGATTTAGGCAGAGGCGGCCAAAATCATGGAGTTTGAACCAACGGCAGAGGCCACCGTCGAGCTCTCCGGCGAGGGGTCGCGGCGGCCGAGCGCGGGAGGCCGGAGGTAGACGAAGCCCCGGTCCCACGTGTCAGCGGCCGATATTTTAAAACCGGAATTTGCTGTGGCACCGGATCGGGTGCGGCTGCGCGCAAAGGATTCTGTAGCCCCATGTGTCGACCTCTGAGAAGTTGACACGTAGCCCCGGACCCACGCGCAGCGGTTTAAACTTTTTCCCGATTTTCAGATTTAGTTCAAACTTCAAACCCACATAATTTTGGCTAGGAAACTCCAAATCGAGTGAACCAAATTTGGTTGGATTCAGCTCACCGAGTACTTTCCAGCAAATCAAGTTTTACTTCATGAAATTTCTTATTTCTCCAGAATTAACTCTTCAAAATTCAAACTGGTTAGAATTTTAACTAGAGAACCCTTTGGAGGAAAATTCTGAAATTTTGTCAGGACGTTCACCAAAATATCCCTGAGACACCATAAAAATTTCAGATCCATTTGATCTCATTTGGGCCACCTAATTGTGTGATTAATAAAACTGTTCCAGAGAAAATAGAAAATGTCCAGAAACATTTTCAGAATTTCTCTGAAATTGTTTAGCTCATATCTTTAGCTAGGAACCTTCAAATTAAGTGAGACCAACTCCATTAGAACCCTCTGAAAATCTAGTTTTCATAAGGTCATGGCTTGCTCCATGAAAATCCCTAGAACACCCTAAGAGCTCCAATTAAGGTCAAGTACATAATTATTTGTGGAGAGCTCAAATGAGCTTTGCTGCAAATACACTTGGCCAAGTCTCTTTTTAGGTTGTAATCAAATCACAGTAAAAATTTCAGAGTCATTTGGTCTGTCTAGTAAGACCTATAGTCTTCACAAGTTTAAGTTTAATTCAAATGCATTTAAATTGATACATATACATGTTATCTCATGTAGTCGCTAAGGTTGAGGAGGAATCCGAAGTCTTAGACTTCTTCAATCTGGAAGAACAGCTATCCTATGACCAAGAGCAGCAAGGCGAGCTCCGGTTTGCATGGACCTTTTTACAAATTTTTATTGTTTTGAGAACTTACTTTGAGTACCACTTACTTCCTGCATTAGAGTCTTGTTTGAAACCCAAATGCATAGCCAAGAAAACCATGGCTTGGGATTAGGATTTAAAACCTCATTTAGCTACTGCAATGCTTAGATAGTGTAGGATTCGGTACAAGTCGAGTAGTTGGAACTACTCACGAGGATAGGTTAGCGGCACTCGACTCGGGTAAAGATAGCAAATGAACCACATGGCAAGAAAAATGAGACCGAGCGGAGAGTAAGGGCAGCAGGACTTTGAGGGCCTGGGTGCTATAGCTCCGCTTGTGTCAATTGAGAACCGAGCCGTGTGCGGTCCTGTTGAACAAGCTAGAACAGTACCAAAGACCTACCGACTATATGGGAACCGGGAAACCGATGTAACTCGGGTAGCTGGGTGTTGAGGCATAGCTGGTCGTTCAGAGGGTAGGTTGAGAGCTCGAGGTGTAAATCGGCTGGCGGCACTGAGATGCGCGTGCAGAGACCTCTTGCTCGGGACGATAGGACCAGTTCAACATTTGGCTGATGGGCGAAAGGTGGTTGCGTACGACGTCCTTGATGGTTTCTGTAGGCAACTTCGAGTACGGGCGTACGTGACGGGTTATTCGGGTAACCCTGCAGGTGTAAATTAATTATAATCGCCATCCCTCGCGGTAAGTGAGTACCACTTGTTCACTGTACCGTGACGTAGAAAGAACAGTCTAGATACATGTTAAAAGTTTGCTGATTTGAAAAATATACTTTGCTTGTTAATGTCTTGTTGTAGTTTAGAGCTAATTAAAGTTCTTTTCAACTTTGGGCAAAGTACATGAGAGAAATGTGTTTCTTGTTTGATTGCGGCTCTCTCATGTGCCTTAGCGTAAGGTTCTCCACAACCTGCTGCTAAAACTTGAAAGTAAGGTTCCACTAATTAGGCGAGTCCTTTGCAACTTATTTTTCCTCATGTAACCTATCACCCTTCATGTAGAAGTTTCATGTATAGGAGAGACGGGTCAGTCTTGCTGAGCCATCGTTCTCACTGCTTGTGTTTGAAGCTTTTGCAGGAGTTTATGAGGAAGGGACTTCCAAGGAGGAGACGGAACCCCAGGAGGGGAATCCCGTCGAGTTGGAATCATGCACGCCGCCGTGTTAGTGGGTGTGTGTGCTAGCGGGGACACGTTCACAGGTTGAACGTGAACTCGATGCGTAGTCTACGCCCGTGAGTGTAGACTGAACATATTTCGTTGTACAAATGTTCATAAACCTGTTTATGTAATAAACTTTGCTTCCGCTTTGTATCTTTGACATGCGTTATCCGGTGCTGTGCAACGCAACAACCCTCAGCGTGATCCTAGCTCGACAAGGCTGTGGGGTCGTGTCAGCGTGGTATCAGAGCTCGCTTGAGGTTTAACGCACTACAAAGGTCATCTTTTTCAAAAATTCGGTGAGGAACGAGTTAGTAGCCCATATAAGGATGTTATTAGTGTATAGAAAGTGGCATACTAACCTACTTGATTATGTCAGAAAATCATGCATCTCGGGACGCTTTATGTCTTGGGGGGTGCACGTAAGCGCTGTCCACCACTGCGCACAAGCTGAAGGGTGGATCCCCACGGGTGGCAGGTACCCCGACCCGCTTTAATATCCTCTACGACTCTTCATGTCGTTTGGGGTATTCGAGCAATGTATGTCCCTGGCATGCTTTGGTAAATTTGGGAGACCCTGTCACGTGGTCAGTAATGTGAACACGTAGCTCAAGGTGTGTTTGGCTTGAGAACATCCGGGCGAGTGATGACGGCCGGGTGTACGAACTGTATGGATACCGGACTCGGTGTGCAGCCGAGTCTGACGATTGTTTGAGTTATCTGCAGGTAGTCTAACCACGAAATGGTAGACGTGTAGCATCCGTGTGCGAGTGACGTTTAGTGCCACTGAACTAACAAAGCCGGCTAAGTCCGGTATAGGTTTTTCTTTGTGAGGACGTGGTACCGACATGATCTGGTGACACATCGACGTCACACCCCACTAAATGAGCAACTGCATTGTAAAACTTGAAAGTTTTAATCCAGAGCACTAAAACTTGATATAACTCCTTCCCTTAATCAGGATATTCAAGGTTAACAAGTTTTCAACTTATAGGATACTAAGGACAGAGTCCCCTGTTTTCAGCTGAAATAAAGCTGAAGTAAATAAGAGGTTAGAGGTTGAGTTATTTCGGGGTTGGGGCCATATGATACCTTTATGGAAAGCTTTGGAAGAGCTTTACAACTTTTCGGTTGATGTCCAGAGATGTTTCATCCCCTAACCAAACGAAAAATGCAGTAGAGTTGAAACTGTCTAGAAAACAGGGCAGAGCAAACACTCTCTGTAACTCTCTGTAAATTGAGCATAACTTCCTGCATAAAAGTCCAAAAATAGAAAATGAGGTAGTTCAGAAAAGTTTACGATATGGGTTACAACTTTGTAACAGAAAGTTTTGTCAAATTTGGTGTAGAATTAACTGGAATTCTTGGATCAAATCAGTACCTCAAGCAGGGAGGTGCTGTCCAATTTTTTCCAGAAATTCTGCCAACGTTGAAATCTCATAACTTTTGAACCAGGACAGATATTAGGCCAAGCAAATACTTTCTGGAAATATATTGAAGTTAGATTTAACTTTGATATTGAACTCCAGAATTGGTTTTGCCTTTAGGATGGTCTAAATTAGGTTGAAATGGAAACTGGTCAGGGCTGTCGTATTGGGCAGCAGATCAGCAGTCAAATTTCTTTAAATTTGAACTATATTTCCAAGTTTTATGAGTTCAATGATATGTTTTATGTTATAAATCAATGGTTTACTGTTCAAATAAATATTTGACATTTCTCAAATATGTTTCTACAGATGACAGCGGATAGACAGTTGGAGAACGGGTGGGTGGAATCTCACTGTTCTCACCACAGCGGCTATCCGGAAGGCTTGAGGCACATGCTTCAATACTTCGGGTACAGCAAGATGCTGCAGTACTTCGCCAAAGAAGAAGGTGAGGAGGGGAGCAAGACGTGGACGATCCATGTCGAAGTTCCTGCAGGGCCTAAGCCACCCGGTTGGGCTCCATTCACCGTTACGGTGAGAGGTAGACAACCGGAGGGAATGTGGCAAGTGGCAGCCCACGACACCATGTCACGTTTCTGCCAACTACATGTGAGAGCTATGGAGGGCACTCCATATGCGCTCGTTCCGGTGGAGGGACGAGCTAATCATGTGTGGGAAGAGAGGTAAATGGAGGCAACTGATCCGGGTTGCCCAAGGTACAACCCCGCGGAGGCGAACCTCAGCCTCCAGATAAGGGTGGGAAAGGCCGTGATGGACAGCCAAGCTGTTCGTACGGAATGTATCGCCATGAAGATCAAGGAGAGCAACATCCATGTAGACCATTTTGAGAGTGCTCACAGCGCACTCCGCAATGTGCTCCTTCTGACGATTAAACGACTGAATGAACAATATAATCAGTTGCATCGTCTGAAGAAGGCGAAGAAGAAAAGCCGTGTCGACATCGCGGCTTTGCAACAACAGGTGCAGGCTCCGACCCAGCAGAATGAGGTCCTTACTCAAGAGCGGGACGACACTATTGAGGAGGGGCAAGGCTGGGAAGAGGACTACAACCAAGCCATGGACGAGGTGCACGCGTTGCAGGACCTCCTACCTCTGGTAATGGGCATACCGGTGGTAGGTGCTATACCTGTGGTCTTGGGTCTTCCGGCAATGGGAGAACCCGAGCCGGATGATGAGTGGTTTAGGCCCGATCTTCCGAAAGGTAGGTCGATTGAGGTGGATAACTCGACGTTGATGATCCGCGGCACTCGAGCAGTTCGAACACCCCTGCAATCACTACACCACTGCTCCGTTGGTTATCAACCGTGCAGCACACGCTTGACCTTGCCAAGAAGGCTAATCCCTGCAGGTGCAACCGAGAACATGAGCAAGAACGTAGAAGATGTGATCTGAAAATCACGAAGTTAGGGTTTCACACAAACCGTAGAGCGGCGACTGTTTATCTAAGCAAAACCCACCAAATATGGCCGGCGGCTGCAGTATTTAAAGGCTAGGGTTCGACCGTAAGACCTTTAGATGCGTCCCTAATGGACTCATACGGGATACAAGGCCCAAAAGCCCAATACGGTGGTGCAACACCGGACAGAACTCCAAATTCAACTTATTTTGACAACTCCCGACGACTCCCGGAGCCATTTTAATGTGGGACCAGAACCATTGGAAAGTTTATCTTCTCATCTTTCCATTCATATGTAGAACGTCAAAAACGGAGTCCGCATGCATCATGGGCGTCCGTTTTAAGATGTACTGCTCCTGGACTCCGAGTTGAACTCGAGTCCGAGTTGGTGACTGTTTCCATCAACTTGTGGACATCCCATATGATTCTCCATGTCCGCAAATCCTCCTCCCTTTACTTGTTGATCATGTCCATGGTTCGTAATAACAATTAAATCTTTCAATAGCAATCCATTCTCAAAATCACATGGGTAGGAAGTTAGGAACGAGTTCACCTGCTGATTTAGTAACCGTGCACGCCCTCTTGTGATTGGTCCTTGTATATTAGTGTGAGTATCCACTGTTGTGATGTCCTCATCCTCCCCCTCTTGAATCGGAGTCGTCCTCGACTCAAGATCATCTTCTTCCCCCAAGTATGGTCGTAAATTGAAATGTTAAAGGTGGGACTAACTCCAAAATCAGGAGGCAACTCAAGCTTATATGCATTGTCATTTATCTTTTCAACAATCTTAAAAGGACCAGCAACTCGTGGCATAAGTTTAGATTTTCTCAAGTGAGGGAATCGTTCTTTTCTCAAATGTAGCCATACCAAGTCCCCTGGTTCAAGTTTTACTTCTTTTCTACCTTTACTACCAGAAATTCTATATTTCTCATTCATCCATTCAATATTCTTCTTTGTAGTTTCATGCATCTTAAGAATGAATTCATATCGTTGTGTAGCATCCAAATTTATAGTTTCAGAAGGAGGCAAAGGTAATAAATCAATAGGAGCATGGGGATTCAAACCATACACTATCTGGAATGGGCTTACCTTTGTAGTAGAGTGAACTGACCTGTTGTAAGCAAATTCTATATGTGGTAGACAATCCTCCCAACCCTTTAAATTTGTTTTTAAAACAGCCCGTAACATAGTGAATAGAGTACGATTTACTACCTCAGTTTGTCTATCGGTTTGTGAGTGACATGTGGTTGAAAACAGCAGCTTGGTTCCCAATTTATACCACAAAGTTCTCCAAAAATGACTTAAAAATTTTACATATAAGAAACAATGGTATTTGGTACACCATGTAAACGAATAATTTCCGTCATAAACAAATCAGCAATGTGTGAGGCATTATCATTCTTATGACAAGGTATAAAATGTTCCATTTTGGAGAAACGATCAACAACCACAAAAATACTATCCCTCCCCCTCTTAGTCCTAGGCAATCCCAAAACAAAATCCATGGAAATATCCTGCCAAGGTAAACTAGGAACAGGAAGAGGCATATAAAGACCATGTGGGTTAAGTCGAGACTTAGCTTTATTGCAAGTAGTGCATCGTGACACGTAGCGCTCGACATCACGTCTCATCTTTGGCCAAAATAAGTGTGTGGCCAGCACGTCCTCCGTTTTCTTCACTCCAAAATGTCCCATCAAACCTCCTCCATATGCTTCCTACAAAAGTAATAGGCGAACGGAACTAGCAGGAACACATAGCTTGTTAGCACGATAGAGGAGGCCCTCCCGTAGTACATATTTATACCATGTTCTTCCTTCTCTACAATTTTCAAAGGCATCTTTGAAGTACAAATCAGTAGGATATAATCCTTTTATTGTTTCTAAACCAAATATTTTATGATCAAGTTGGGACAGCATGGTGTAACGTCTAGATAATGCATCTGCTATAACATTCTCCTTCCCTTTCTTATGCTTAATGATGTATGGAAATGATTCTATGAACTCAATCCATTTAGCATGTCATTTATTCAGATTGTTTTGGCACTTAAGATACTTCAAAGATTCATGATCGGAATGTATGACGAACTCCATAGACCAAAGGTAATGTTGCCAAGTTTGTAGAACTCGCACTAAGGCATACAATTCCTTATCATAAGTAGAATAATTCAGAGAAGGACCATGCAATTTTTCACTAAAAAATGCAACGGGTTTACCTCCTTGTATGAGAACACCTCCAATACCAATGCCGCTTGCATCACATTCTAGCTCAAATGTCTTGTCAAAATCAGGAAGTTGTAGCAATGGTGCTTGTGTAAGATTTGATTTGAGAACATCAAAAGCTTGTTGCTGCTGTTCGCCCCATCAAAACTGCACTCCCTTCTTCGTCAATTCATGGAGAGGTGCTGCAATGGTGCTGAAATCCCGCACAAAGCGTCGATAAAAACCTACAAGACCAAGAAAACTACGCACCTGCGTGACGGTCGATGGAGTTGGCCAGCTAGTGATCGCCATAATTTTTGCCTCATCCATCTTAATTCCCTACGATGAAACGACATATCCAAAAAACGAAACTCGATTGGTGCAAAAGACGCACTTTTCGAGGTTACCAAACAAACGTGCATCTCTCAAGACACTGAAAACAGCACGTAAATGATTAAGATGTTCATCATATGACTTGCTGTAAATGAGGATATCATCGAAGTAAACCACCACAAATTTTCCAATAAAAGCACGTAAAACCTCGTTCATTAATCGCATAAAGGTGCTAGGTGCATTAGTTAAACCAAAAGGCATTACTAACCACTCATAAAGTCCAAACTTGGTTTTAAATGCGGTTTTCCATTCATCTCCTAGTGCCATTCTGATTTGGTGGTAACCACTACGCAAGTCAATTTTTGTGAAAATAATAGCACCACTCAATTCATCAATCATGTCGTCTAATCGAGGAATAGGATAACGATATCGAATGGTGATGTTATTAATCGCTCTACAATCAACACACATGCGCCAGCTACCATCTTTCTTAGGAACTAAAAGAACAGGAACAGAACAAGGACTAAGACTTTCATGAATATACCCACGGTTCAAAAGATCTTGAACTTGTCGCTGAATTTCCCTTGTCTCTTCCGGATTCGCCCTGTACGCCGCACGATTTGGCAAACTTGCCCCTGGAATCAAGTCGATCTTATGTTCAATGCCCCTCATAGGTGGTAATCCAGGGGGTATCTCGGGGGGAAACACATCCGCAAAATCCTGCAAAAGGTTAGCAACAGCAGGGGGCAATGCAATGGACACTTCATGAATTGAAAACATGGCTTCTTTGCATATTAAAGCGTAGTACATCCCCTTGGTATTTAATAAATCAGCAAGGTCAGATTTAGTTGTGGGCAACGAAGGTGATTTTAACTTAATTACTTGCTGTTTTTCAGAGTCTAGTGATTTTGTTGCCTTATCATCACGTGTTTTACTTTTCTCAAAATGTACAATTTCAGCAGGAGTCATAGGAAGCAAAGTGATTTCTTTCCTTTATGCATCAGAGTATATTTATTAGTTCTACCATGATGAATAGCATCCGTATCAAATTCCCAAGGACGTCCCAACAAAAGAGAACAAGCATCCATAGGTACGACATCAAAATTGGCAAAATCATGGTAAGAACCAATCAAAAAATGTACCCTCGCTGTTTGTGTTACCCTAACCTTACCGCTGTTGTTGAACCACTGAATGTGGTATGGATGAGGGTGTGCTCTTGTTGTCAACCCAAGTTTCTTGACCACATCCGTGTTCACCATGTTGTTGCAGCTGCCTCCATCAATTATAGTGTGCACGCGGCAGTCCTTGACGATGAGAAACATGCGAAAAAGATTGTGTTGTTGTAGCTTGTCATCCGCCTCAACTTTGGAGCTCAAAGAACGCTGCACAATTATGCTTCTATAATTTTCCGTTGCTGCAGTACCAAGTACCTCTTCATCTGTGCTATAGTGGTCAGCTTTTGGTCCTGCAACGTTAGTAGTAAGAGAATATTTATCTTCAACATCAGAAGTACTATCATACCCGCCATCATCTCGTGCTATGTATGCTCGTTTGCTAGGGCAATCTTTCATCACATGACTGACTCCCTAGCAGCGGTGACACTTAATGTTGGAAGTTCGACTTGTGGAAGGGGTGGAAGACGTAGGCTTGAATGGTGTCGTCTTGCTGCCCTCCGGCGTGCGGGGAAATGGAGCAGTAGATGAAGTTCGTTGGCCACCATTGGATGGTGTAGTGGCAGTAGGAAAACTCGAAGATAGTGCTGTTTTGGATGGTGTAGATGTCGAACGCGGTGTGAAGGTGCTCCTCGTGCGTTGGTGCTGCTGCTGTTGGCGGCCCTGCAATTCTTTTTCTGCCAACATAGCAAGCTGAAATAATCTGTTAACAGTATCATATTCCTTATAATCAACAATGACCTGAATTTCACGCCTCAACCCCCATAAAAACGAGCTATTTTATCATCCATGTCCTCTACTACTCCACAGCGCAACATACCCTTTTGTAACTCTTGACAATACTCCTCTACGGACATGTTACCTTGGTCTAAGCACTGCAATTTTTTGCAAAGGTCCCACTGAAGAGTAGGAGGAACAAAACAAATACGCATAGCTTCCTTTAATCTATCCCATGTTGGAGGATCAGTTCTAGTTTTAACAAGTTCATTCCACCATATGATAGCAAAATCCTTAAACTCACTAGTGGCTTGACGAACTCTATGTTGTTCAGGAACAAGGTGGGCATTAAATTTCTGCTCTACTGTCATCTCCCAATCAAGATATGCCTCAGCATCATAAGCACCAGAATCAGAGGATATAGTAAATTTGACTTTAGCAAAAGGATCATCAAGAGGGCGATTAAAATTGTTATGACGATCATTGTAATTATAATGATTATTACCTCCCATACCTCGTAGATAACGTGGAAGTCGTGGTTGATTGTTATGATATTCCATATTATAAGCATCGTCTTCACGATCTTTAGCGAGAGGCAGCCGCGCCTCAAGAGTATCCATCCGAACAACAAGATCAGCAAGTTGGCGATTCAAGGTCGTCAATGACGCCTCTGTCGATGCTTGGGTTTTGGTGAACATATCTGTCATTTCCCTCATCATGCACGCAACTCAGCATGTTGAACACATTCATCATCCCTTTTATCTTCTGCCATTATTAGTAATAAACAAAAGACAACAAAAAGATGTTATCCCTATCAACTATGAAGGATAGTGGCAATGTGAAAAGTGGAAGGAAGGAAACAACCTCTCTCTCTCTCAAGCGTCTTACCACATTTTTACAAGTGTTCTTACCGACACAGTAGGTGATAAACGGTGGACGGTGAGAACCAATGAAGCGTGGAGTGATTGCAAAGGTACCTGTTCTGCTCAAGAGGAAAAGTGGAGCTTGGATGGCACAATATAGTGGCTAATAAGCAAAGAAAATCGTTAACAGCAAAACAAAGTTGAATAAGTATTCAATGTAGGAACTGTTGCTGGTTAACAAGTGTTCCAGGCCTAGCACAACATAAGGCGGTAGAGAGGCAAATAGAAGATCAGGAAGATATAAGCAATAAGTACAACACAAGTGTATAGGCCAACTGTTTCAAGTGTGTGCTGTCAATGCTTTAATATTTGTGCTCTCTTCACTATTTTTTTAATATTTTTCTGATACTTTTTGTTTACTTGAGAGCACAAAAATAGGAAGCACACAACTTTGCAGCTCAATTGGATGTAAGATGTGGCCTATAGAAAATTAGGAAGATTCTTTAAAATTTGTGCTGAAACTTTGGAGGCCGGATAGTCTATATTCCGAGGGGAATTTGGCCAAACAAATTTCACGGAACATGGCAAAGCCATGGAGAATCGGTTGCGAAATTTCGAGTAGATCAATTTGAAAAAAATTGCCCGATTTTGAGTTCGTATGCAAAAGTTATGGCCGTTTTAAGGTAGGCTACCCGAGTTACTGTTTTTTTTATGTTGATTCAAACTCGGTTTTGAAAAAGATCTCGCAATAGGATGTGAAAAACATTCAGAATTTAGCAACGACGGCTGATGGGATGTTGTGTGATGAATCAAGGAGGACTGGCACAATGGTTTGTCGCCTGTTCTAGGGCTGGCGATGCGGAAGTTCACGCAAGGCGGCTAGCTAGGGCAAACCGATGATCTTGGTGGCTCGGTTTGTTGTTTAGGGATTGTGGAATAGGTGAGCAGCAAGAAAAACAAGGAAGAAAAAACGATAACTATGACCCAAAAACACAAAGCTAAACCAGCAACAAGACTCGACCACACGAATGCAAACTCAACAATGCAAACTGAAAAACGAAAACTTGCAGGCACTATAGTCTAGGAATCGGTAACACGATATGTTTTTTTGTGGCTTTTTCTGTGGACTCTAGGTATGAAAACCAAAAACTAATCTAGTGGGAAATCAAAGTACCTCACGGGCAACCTGAAATCTGATACCAAATGATGAGTGGTTTAGGCCCGATCTTCCGAAAGGTAGGTCGATTGAGGTGGAGAACTCGACGTTGATGATTTGTGGCACTCGAGCAGTTCGAACACCCCTGCAATCACTACACCACTGCTCCGTTGGTTATCAACCGTGCAGCACATGCTTGACCTCACCAAGAAGGCTAATCCCTGCAGGTGCAACCGAGAACACGAGCAAGAACGTAGATGTGATCTGAAAATCACGAAGTTGGGGTTTCACACAAACCGTAGAGCGGCGGATGTTTATCTAAGCAAAACTCACCAAATATGACCGGCGTCTGCACTATTTAAAGGCTAGGGTTCGACCATAAGACCTTTAGACGCGTCCCTAATGGACTCATACGGGATACAAGGCCCAAAAGCCCAATACGGTGGTGCATCATCGGACAAAACTCCGAATTCAACTTGTTTTGACAACTCCCGACGACTCCCAGCGAATTTTAATGTCGTGCCAGAACCATTGGAAAGTTTATCTTCTCATCTTTCCATGCATGTGTAGAACGTCAAAAACGGAGTCCGTATGCATCCTGGGCGTCCGTTTTAAGATGTACTGCTCCTGGACTCCGAGTTGAACTCGAGTCCGAGTTGGTGACTGTTTCCATCAACTTGTGGACGTCCCATATGATTCTCCATGTCCCCAAATCCTCCTCCCTTTACTTGTTGATCATGTCCATGGTTCCTAATAACAATTAAATCTTCCAATAGCAATCCATTCTCAAAATCACATGGGTAGGAAGTTAGGAACGAGTTCACCTGCTGATTTAGTAACTGTGCACGTCCTCTTGTGATTGGTCCTTGTATATCAGTGTGAGTATCTACTGTTGTGATGTCCTCATAACCGGAAGAGGAGGTTGTAGACCCAGAGCCGCCAGCAGAGGTACCGGAGGAGGACGACCCACAGGAGGTCGAGTTCTACTCCGAGTAGGGGGTTACCATTGCCAAGTAAGGCAGCTGGGGTGATGTAACCCAAACTTTTGTAATCGGTGACATGTCGTGTAAACAGTAGTGTATGTATAGGTGGTGACGACATGAGCACGACTTCTCGGAGACCCGAGACTAATGTATCTTGTATAAAGTTTATGCTTTATCAATATATGTGAATGTTGTGCAAATTATTCATGCGTCACTTCAATACCTACTGTTTCATATGGAATTTTAAGTATGACATATGCTGATCGCTGCTATTTTGAATTTCAGAATGACTCGTACTCGTGCCAATCTGGACATTGGGGGTTCCAATCAGGGGGGAGAGACCTCCCAACCACCTCCCGAGGACTCCTCGGCACAGCATAAGCAACAGCAACAGCAACAACCGCCACCGCCATCACCAACGGTTACTTTGGCGGATATTGTGGCAGCAATGGTGGGCTCTCATCAGCAGCACACAGAGTTGCTGCAAACCCTCATTGCGAATACGTCTTGATCAGAGAGACGTCAAGATCGTGAGGAGCGCCAAAAGAGCTCCTACTCCGATTTTCTGGCTACTCATCCCCCGGTATTCTCAAGGGCGGATGAACCCCTCGATGCGGACAACTGGCTCCACACGATGGAGATGAAGTTCGAGTTGCTCCAAGTGAGTGAGCAGCGTGTGACACCCTCATCTCGGGTGTCAGCATATGTTTACGAGTTATGAAGAAGAAAACATTTTAAGAAAAGATGGAACAATGGCAAAAATCAAACGGATAGCCAATAAAGCTCTCCGAGAGCACCGAAGGCAACTTCCATGGCCAGCAGGCCACGTGGCGTGTTCGGAGCTCATCCCCGAGAAGTGGGGAGAGGCCGCCGCTAAGCTGGATACGTGGCAGGCTCGGGACTCATCTCCGCAAAGGGGAGAGGTCCGATCCTGTGGGACAC
Organism: Neostapfia colusana; assembly: GCA_030760725.1. NCBI lineage: Eukaryota > Viridiplantae > Streptophyta > Magnoliopsida > Poales > Poaceae > Neostapfia > Neostapfia colusana. The sequence continues at coordinate 15,646,586 of JASWHV010000017.1, read as the reverse complement.
GTGTTGCCCATGGAGCTAGCCTCTGCGAAAGAAGCAAAGGCATTTCCGCAGGACACGTGTCATCCTCGGAGCTAGTCCTCGCGGAAATCAGAGGACCATCCGCGCGGGATACGTGTCAATCTCGGAGCTCATCTCAGAGAAGTCCGGATCTATCGAACACGTGTCGCCACCGGAGCTTATCTCCGGAAGGTCCGTCGCAGCTAAACACGTGTCGACCTCGGGGCATGTCCCTGAGGAAAGGAGAGCGGAAAGACCGGCACCCACACGTGGCATGCACGGAGCTCACCTCCGAAGAAGAGGGAGGTCTCGATCGATTGACACGCGGCACAACCAGAGCTCGTCTCTGCGGAAGAGGAGATACCAGGCCCGGAGGACACGTGGAGCTTTTGGAGCTCATCATCACGGAGGTAACGAGTTCTGGAGCGGCTGTTACGCGTAAGGACACCGGTACGCAACAGAAACCGATCTAAAATCCACGATGATTACCAAAGATGAGACGTTAGGATCCAACAAAGATCTGAGTAAGACTCTTATTCGGGATCCGATCAGATTAGGACTCTTCTCTTCCCGATTATAAATAGAACCCAAAACCTCTGGCCGAAACCACAAACTTCTCTTTCAAATCCTGAGCCGATGACTTGGAGCCCTAGCCCTAACTCGCCGAGCGAAACATCACCGAAGCACAACAAGGGAGATCATCGGAGGAGAACCAAGCGGTCTGAGGAGGACCCAGAAGGCAAGAAGAGCGTGAGGTAGGACTTCAATACCACCTTACGACATCATTGTGTTCATCTCTTTGCATCTGTTCTTCGATTCCTTTCGAACAGAAGCCTTCTCGTGAGCAGATCACTCGATGATCAGTTTGATCTAAAAGACAAGACCATCGCCATGTTCATCTTTGATCCGAACACCTCTGACCATGCAAGCCATGCAAGAATACGTACAGATCAATCTAATAAAACTAATCATAGGATAGCATGCATGTGCATCATTGCATCTAGTTTAGGGTTTGTGCATGATATTGATTGCTGTGAATTTTGTATGCACGTGAATCCTACATAGCAGGACAAACTCAGGGAGCTGTCTACGACGAGCTGCAGCAACAAGGTTTTGAGAATCAAGAACAACCGGAACCGCAAGAACAAGGCAAGTGCTCCTTGACCATGTTGATCCTATGTTTTGGGTAAAACTATTTTGTTTTGCGAAAAGGTGTGTGTGCTGAGTCAAACATGACGGGAAACCCTTTTTATAGGAGTTTACTAGTTGTGGTTGAACCACCCTTGTCGCCTGGGAAGTATATGAGTCGGGTATGGTTTTTGCTTTATGCTTCGCTGAGTCTATGGGATTGGGAAGCGAGATAGATGTGTCTAGCTAACTGCACTCGTACTGATAATAAGTAAACTGATGAGGTTAATGGATATGGATCGGAGGGAGATCTAGGCAAGCCTGGGTTTGTGAATGAGGTAGCATGAGATGGTGGTTTTGCTTGCCGAAGATCTAAGGACCGGTTCATGCATGCACATGCCAGGATAACAGTGCCACCACAAGGCCAAGTATGGGTGCGGCTTAGCTGAGTAATTAGGTAAGTTGCTAGAGTGTTATGGACTGTGGAAGGCGCGGGGAATGGGAGTCGAGTGAGGACTGCCCTGGGAACTGCATGGCACAAGAGGGGGCCCGTGGGTGGGAGAATTGGAGATTCTAGCCTGCCGGTGAAACCTTAGTGAGTCCATACATCTAGTAACCCCTTTGTAAAGGCTATTTTGTGATCTCTTGACCATACACCGACGGCTGTGTACTGGTAAAATGGAGGTTCTGCAGTCGCCGACGGGTGACGAAATCACAAACTTGTGGGTAAAGAGGTGCAAACTCTGCAGAGTCTAAAACTATCATGATAGCCGAGCTTACGGTCACGAGCACCTGGCTAAACTGCCATGATTAGTTGGGATGGTTATAGGGAAGGTTTTTGGTTGTGGATTTGATTATGATTATTAGTTTGGAACTGTTAAGTCTGGATGATGAGATGTTGCATGACTGTTGGGTCATGACATGGGATTGGTCTCGGTGTGAGACGAGGTTGAGATGAGATGGTAGCGAATACGAGGAGGTATTCGTGAGTATGAATAAAAGATTGGTTAATGTTCGGATGGAACACGGGAAGTGATGAAGGTATGTTGGTAATTTAATATATGCTGGGATTACATTCATCTAAAGTAAAGTTGCTGTTTTATCATGGTTTTACAAGATTGCTTTTCTGCAAATAAGCCTTTTATGCCTACCTTGATTATGAGCTGCATATCATGTGTTTTCCCGCACTTGCTGAGTACATCATTGTACCCAACCTTGCATTATTACTTCATCCTCAGAAGCAGGAGAAGACTATTATGAAGATCAAGTAGAACATTATGGCGTGTGATCTGTTCTCAACCTTGCCTGTGGAGGGAGTAGAGATGGAGCCACTTCTGCTTAGTTTTGCTTCTGCATTAGTTTTTGCTTCCGCATTTAAATAAGGACTTCCGCTGCATAGAAATAAGACTTCCGCTGTGAGCATGAGTCCAAGACTCATGAGATTTGTAATAAACTCTGTTATTCATGGTAATATATAATCTGAATTCAGTTTGTGGAATGTATGTGTATGTGTGATGAACATCCTGGGCACACATATGCATTAGTTCTCGGTTCTGTGGTTTTTCCCACAGAATTGAGGGCGTCACACAGCGCAAGACTCAGTTCGGGTCCAACAGCTCCAGGGATCCGCGAGCGCATGGTGGGTGAATTACTGTGCTTCGCAGCCCACCGAGCGAGTTATGACCTGGGCGGAATTCCGGACGGCCTTCAGGGCCTATCACATATCGCCGGGTCTCATGAAGAGGAAGACGCAGGAGTTCTTACACCTGCAGCAAGGGAGCCGGAACGCGCTGGAATACTCCAGGGCGTTCAATGATCTTGCGCTCTACGCTTCGTATCACACCGATACCGACGAGAAGCGGTGGGATCATTTCTACCAGGGGCTTAACCCGCTCCTGAAGGACAAACTGGCGATGTTTAATCGCGGCAGCCTCAACGATATAATTGATGCTGCGATTGTTCAGGAGGACTCCGGCAAGGAGTTAGCGGCGGCGGAAAGGAAGTGAAGCGCGCCGCAAAGCAGCGGAGAATGAGGCAGTCCTTCTCAAAAATACCGGATGATGAATCGCCCACCATCGGGTCCACGCTGGCAGCCACCACAGAGGTCAATGCCATTCCGCAGTCGACCCTATTCTCCACCGGCATTCCGGCCGGCACTGCCAGTACCACCTCTGTGAGACCTATGTGTGCTGAATACATTGGCTTTGACGATAAAAGTTTTGAATACTACCAAAACACCTTTTTAATAAGGTCCGACTCTAGGTCCGAGCGCCTGCAAGGTCCGACGATAGGTCCGACGTAAGGTCCGACTTGCTTTGCCTAGCTCTGACTTATTTTGGCTAGGTCCGACATGTTTTTGCTAGCTCCGGTGCTAGGTCGGACTAGCTTTGGTAAGTTCCGTGCTAGGCCCGACTAAGTTTAGTAAGCTCCGGCGCTAGGTCCGACTAGCTTTGGTAAGCTCCGGTTCAAGGTCCGGTTAGCTTTGGTAAGGTTCGGAGCTTGATTGCAATGGTTCTGCTTTTAACTTGCAATGTTTCAAACTTGCTTTACTCTTATAGAAAGTTTGCTTAGTATTATTTTACTAAGTTTTTTGTGTGTTTTGGTGGTTATGGCTGATATCATTTTGCTATGGTTTACAACATGCTTATGTGAGGTGCTCACGTAAGATGTTGTAGTTTCGGAACTAACGAGAGTCAAGTCGAGGACTTGTGCTCGGAAATATTAGTTGTTTATTCATGTGCAGGTGTTGCTTGAGTTCAATACATGGCTGGTGATGGGATCCATTGAACTAGTCTTAGGGAGAAGATGAGGTTCAACAACCAAGTTCGAGAGGAATTGTGGTTAAGTTGATCGGGAGGTTGCACAGTATATTTGAATCAAGAACAATGCATATGAAGGTATCTTGGACGTCGTTGGAAGATGTTTGCACGTGTGCAAGGAGAGCATGGACGTGGCTGCATGGTTCCAAGGCGTAATAAAGAGATGTGGACGTAAAGAATTGGCTGGAAAGCTCCAACCGACTTGGTTATGGACTCAGGCTGCGGCTGAGTCGTGTTTGACTCAAATATGGAAAGTTGAGTTGGTTATGATAGGATTTCGTGTTAGGCATGAAGTAGAGTTGTTTTAGTAATGTTTGGGACATTCCTAAGGTGTTTGGAAGTCTTAAGATTGCTTCTATCTGCGTGTAGAAGAGTCTTGAGCAGTATTGGAAAGTTACAGTTTGAATCCAAGTAGGAGTAGGAGTCCTAGTTTGAATTGGGTTGGCCTTAGGGCTGGTTATATAAGCAAGGGAGGCCAAGGCTCGTGGGTACAAGACTTTGGGGCTGTTCCTCTTGTGTTTTTATAAATAAAATTCGTATTCTAAAGGAACTTTTGTGCCTTGTTCGTCCGACTTGTTTCAGACAAGTTTTTCTCGTTGAGTTTCTATTCAGCACTACCTTGCTTCGGTGGTTTTATCATAACTCGAGTTTTACAGATCCAATTGATGTGATTCGTTTTGGGTTGTCTTCACAACTTGATTATCTATCATCTGTGAAAATTTCACAGTCATTGAATTTTTGGTTTCTTATCTACACGAGTTTCTTTGCAGTAACCCGGAACTGTTTTTCTCGCGTAGGACAGATTGACCTTTGTTCGATCTTTCGATCGTAACTTGAGTTTCTCTCAACGGATTTTCATGATTCTTGTTGTGACGTCTTCGTGCCTTGATTCTATACAATATATACTAGTTTTTTCACAGTTGAACACATTTAGATTAGTCACACACACGGTTTCTTAAACAGATCAGTTTTCTGCTGAGGGGTGTTTTGTTGCTTCCGCTGAAAAGTTTTTATCTACCATTCACCCCCCTCTGGTAGCTTTACACGTGTACTTCAATCCTAAAATTGGTATCAGAGCCAGGTTGCTCTAATCTTTGTGATTTGCACGTGTTTTGACTAATCATCATGGAGAAATACTCCGCCAAACCTTGTGTGTTTAGTGGTATTGATTTTCAGGTTTGGAAGGCACGCCTCGAAGCTTTCATCCAGGTGCAAGGCTTTGCAATATGGACAAAGGTGTACAAGCCTTACGATGTGCCTTCAAACGATCAAGTCACGGCTACAAACATGAGAGATGTCGACAACAACAACAAGGCTCGGAACTTGATCATACAAGGACTAACTCAGAGCGACTTCGACCGTGTTGCACACCTCTGATCGGCGTACGATGTGTGGAGAGCACTTTGTGACTACCACGAAGGATCCAACACGATCAAGGAGGTAAGACAGGATATGTTCAAGAAAGAATACTTGCGCTTTGAGATGCAACCCGGTGAGTCCATTGATGACCTCTTTGCTCGCTTTAATAAAATTCTCAGCAACTTGCGTAGCGTCAATGTTATTTTTTCAGATGCTGAAAATGCTAGGCAATTATTAAGTGCATTAGACATGTCAATTTGGGAGATGAAAGTAACATCCATACGTGAATCCACTGTCATGAGTACTCTTACATTAGATGTGCTTTATTCTAAGCTAAAAACTCATGAAATTGACATTATATCACGTAAGAACCCAAATAAGACTATTGCATTTGTCTCACAACGTGATATGCCTAGCTCCGGCCAATCATCTAGCAATACACTTGCTTTGCTGTCTTCACTAACCCTGGAACAGATTGAGGAGTTTCCAGAGGAGGAGCTAGTACTTCTTTCTACTAGGTTCTCAAAAGCATTACAAAATGTGAGAACTAGAAGGAGAGGAAGCTCCAGACCTCAACGGTGCTTTGAATGTGGTAAGACAGGACACTTTCGTACAGATTGCCCTAACCTTTCAGGTCCTTCTAACCGTGATGAAAAGCAGAATAAAGTCAAGTCCTCTTTTGGCAACACCAACAAGAAAAAGAAGGGTTTTACAGGACGCAAACTGATAAACAGTTTCATCACCGCACTTCAAGAACTTGGCTCGAGTGATGTAGACATTGGAAGTGATGAAGATGATCTGGCAAACTTGTGCTTCATGGCGGGCAAATCAAAATCAAGTATGGAGGATGCAGAACACAACAGTGACAATGAAGAGTTATGTCCTACTTGCGAAGAAATGTGTGATGCTATTTCTCGTGCCACTATTATTGTTAAGAAAAAGGACAAAAAGCTTAGGGACAATGCTGTTAAATTGAGTCACTAGAATCTGAAATTAATCATTTAAAATCCTTGATTCCTAGTGATGATTCTTGTTCCTCATGTGATTTAATATATGAACAATTGTCCTCTCTAAGAAGTGCACACACCTCCATACTTGATAAACTTGAACTTGAAATCGAAAAGAACAAAAAGCTGGCTGCACTTAATGATAAAAACTTGAAAGATGCTTGTTATTCTACAATTGATTTGCATTATTCTACTTGCGATGATTGTGATAAGAAACTACAAGATGCTATGAAAGAAATTTCTATATTGAACAATGCTTTACGTTCTCATGAAGTTAAATATTGTTCCAATTGCAAATTAAAAGGAAAAACTTCATGTGAAAATTGCCTTCATCTATCAAATAAACTTGATAACATGCATAGGACATTAGATCGGTTTTGTAATGGGAATAAGAACCTAAACTTGCTGCTGAATTCTTCCAAGTCTTGCAATGATAAAACTGGTTTAGATTTTGATTCACATGCTCATGCTAAGGAACATCCACCTAAAATTGTAAAATCATTAGGAAGTGGTTTGATTCAAACAGTTCCTAAACAAAAAGAAGTGGTTTTTAAATCTGCAGGAGTGTTGTCACATTCGGGTTCAAATAAGCATACTGCATGCTCATCTAGACATGAACACAAAGTTAAATTTCATTTTACCTATTGTGGTAGAGATGGTCATGTCATAGATTTTTGTTATAGACTAGCTAAACAACATAAAAAGGAAAGAATGCAAGCTAGATCTTATAACTCTCATGCAAAATTTGCTGCACATACTAAACCGAATGTCAGGAACATGCAACCTGCTGTTATGAGTCAGAAATATTCAAAGTTTACCTCCGGAGCTTCAGTTTTTGCCTCCGGACCTTCTGTTTTTGCCTCCGGAGCTACTGATTTTCGTGCTACACAAGTATCACCTCATAGGTCAGTAGCTAAGAACAAAAAATCTCAAACTTTGACTCATAAACCTGCTGTTTTATCTCAGCTTTCACATGTTATTCCTGCTGGACATCGTATGACTCAGTACTGGATTGCTAAATCCCTTTTAACTAACCCCGGTATTGAGTCATCGACGTATTGTGCTTCTATGTAGGTTACACGCTTGAGGAAGGAGAACATTTGGATTGTGGATTCAGGTTGCTCACGCCACATGACCGGTAACAAAGAATGGTTCTCTTCTCTCTCTTTTGTGTCACGTGTAGAGAATGTTACTTTTGCCGATAATTCTTCAACTCCTATAATTGCTAAGGGTTCGGTTAGAGTAAATGATCACTACACTTTGAAGGATGTGGCACTTGTCAAAAATTTGAAATACAACTTGCTTTCTGTTTCACAATTGCTAGATGAAAATCTAGAAATTATTTTCAATAAAAACTGCTGCAAAGTTGTAGGTTCAAATAGTGAGCTTATTTCTAAATGTCTCGGTTTGGAAGAGTTTTTAAAGCTGATTTTGATATGTCTTTCTCTAAGCATAGATGTCTAGTTGCAAATGATTCCAAAGATTTATATTTTTGGTATCGTAGACTTGGTCACGTAGGCTTTGATCATCTCACACGTGTTAGTGGTCTTGATCGCATACGTGGGCTGCCTAAGCTTAAAGGGGACAAAGAAATTGTGTGCTCTTCTTGTAGACATGCTAAGATGGTTGCAGGTTCACATGCTCCTCTCACAAAGACCAGAAGGGTCAACTTTTACACCTTGACACCGTAGGACCTTCACGTGTTCAATCCTTCGGAGATAAATGGTATGTTCTTGTGATTGTTGATGACTATTCTAGATACTCTTGGGTTTACTTTATGGCATCTAAGAATGAAGCTTTTAGTCACTTTAGAACTTTATTTCTTAGATTATAAATTGATCTCCCAGGATTTTTAAGAGCAATTAGAAGTGATAATGGAACCAAATTTAAAAATCAATCGTTTGATCACTTTTGTGCTGAAAATGCAATAGATCATCAATTTTCTTCACCATATGTACCTCAACAAAACGGTGTTGTAGAAAGAAAGAACAGAACCTTAGTTGAGATGGCTAGGACTATGCTTGATGAATATCAAACTCCTAGGAAATTTTGGGTTGATGCAATTGCAACCGCTTGTTATGTCTCAAATCGTGTTTTCTTGTGTGCTAAGCTAGGTAAAACACCATATGAGCTCAGGTGTGGACATAGGCCTAGTGTCACACACTTTAGAGTCTTTGGTTGCAAATGCTTTGTTAAGAAACATGGTAATCTTGATAAATTTGAAGCTAGATCTGTTGATGGCATGTTTCTTGGTTATCCATCTCATACTAGAGGCTACCGTGTGCTTTTACTTGATACTAACAAAATTATGGAGACTTGTGAGGTTTTTTTTTGATGAAGCTAGCCCAGGTACTAGTTCAAATATTGCAGGTACGGATCCATATCTGCAGGAGGAGAGTATTTTCGTTGAAGAAGAGGAAGAAGTGGTGCTGCTGCCCGAAAATTCAGCAGCTAATGACATTGTTCCAGCTCCTGATCTTGATTCACAGCCAGCACCGACGACCATCATTGCTGGTCCAGATCCTCCTCACGTCGCAAGCTCATCTATTTGTGATGAATATGAAGAAGAAGAAGCTTGTGAAGTGTCCACTCCCCTCCGGATTCTCAAAAGTCATCCTCCACAACAAATTATTGGAAGCTTGCATGAACAAGTTACAAGATCCAGTTTTTTCGACCCTAATTCTCATGCTCATTCTGCTTTTGTTGCTTCTTTTGAACCCAAAGATATATCACACACACTCACTAATGAATCTTGGATTATTGCCATGCAAGAAGAGTTAGAAAATTTTGAAAGAAATAATGTTTGGAAACTTGTACCTCCACCTCAAGGTCACACTTTAATTGGAACTAAATGGGTGTTTAAAAATAAACAAAGTGAGGATGAGGTTGTGGTTAGGAATAAGGCTAGGTTGGTTGCTCAAGGTTTCACACAAGTTGAAGGTCTAGATTTTTATGAAACTTTTGCTCTTGTTGCTAGATTAGAAGACATAAGAATTTTGTTAGCTTTTGCTGCATCTAAAGGTTTTAAGCTATATCAAATGGATGTTAAAAGTGCTTCTCTTAATGGCTACATAGATGAGGAGGTTTATGTCAAATAACCACCTGGTTTTGAAAATCCAAATTTTCCTAATCATGTTTACAAACTGTCCAAAGCCTTGTACGGTCTCAAACAAGCCCCTAGAGCATGGTATGATAGGTTAAAAACATTCTTACTTGAAAAGGGGTTTACCATGGGCAAGTTTGATAAAACTCTTTTTGTGCTTAAGCATGGCAATGACTCATTATTCATTCAAGTGTATGTGGATGATATTATCTTTGGTTGTGCTTCTCATGATCTTGTGTCCAAGTTTTCAGCTATGATAAGTTCAGAATTTGAGATGAGTATGATGGGAGAACTCACATACTTTTTGGGGCTGCAAATCAAGCAAACCAAGGAGGGTACCTTTTTGCATCAAACAAAGTATACAAAAGATCTCCTAAGGCGCTTCAACATGGAAAAAAGCAAGCCTCTTCCGACACCAATGGGAACAGAAGCAACACTTGAACTTGATGAAGATTGTGATCCCGTTGATCAAAAAGAATATAGAAGCATGATCGGATCACTTTTGTATCTCACGGCATCAAGACCGGACATACAATTCAGTGTATGTCTTTGTGCACGGTTTCAAGCCTCCCCATGTGCTTCACATCGTCAAGCCGTCAAAACGATTCTCAAGTACTTACATGGAACTCAAGAATTTGGTATTTTTCTTCCTTCTTCCTCAACCGTTATTTTGAAAGCTTTTTCTGATGCTGATTTTGGGGGTTGTAGGATTGATAGGAAAAGTACTTCTGGTGCTTGTCATTTCTTGGTAATTCACTTGTTGCCTGGTCCTCTAGAAAACAAAGTTTAGTTGCACAATCCACAGCCGAATCTGAATATGTAGCTGCTGCTAGTGCTTGCTCACAAATTCTTTGGATTGTTCAAACACTTAAGGACTATGGGGTTGATCTAGATAGTGTTCCACTGTTTTGTGATAACACTAGTGCCATTTGCATTGCTAAAAACCCCGTGCAACATTCGAGAACTAAGCACATTGACATTAGGTATCACTTTCTCCGTGATAATGTCTAAAAAGGGAACATTGTGCTTCACCATGTAGATACCAAACAACAATTGGCTGACATTTTTACAAAACCTTTAGATTTCACTCATTTTTGTTACATTCATAGTGAAATAGGGGTTATGCATCCTCATGGCTTAAATTGAGGGAGAATTTTGAAACTTGGGAAGTCTATGTGTGAATCTGAAATTAAAATAATATGAGCATAGTATTTCATGCATATATGACTTTGTGATTCCTTTTTCATGCTGAAAGTTCTTACTACATTACTCGTGTTATACATTTTGTAGTTTTTACCATGTCTAGTAATTAGAATAATTACTTACACTAAATCTGGTCATGGTCGAACTTTCTTGCTGTTTTGAACCTGTTGCATGTTCACAAGTGCTTTTAATCATAAAGAATTAATCAAGTAATCAACTCACATGTTGAGTTTTTATGTTCAAATAAAAAAATGAGAAAAGATCAAGAGAATATGCATGCATCGCACTTCTTCTTTTGAGATGGCTTATCATTGCACTTAGATATGAACTTGAAAAGAGTTGTGTATGACTAAAACCGTGTCCTTAAGCTTCTGACTGTCAAATGACATAGGCTTGGCTTGGTTGGTTAGAATAAGGCTGATGCTACATATAATCTCTTGCAAATGGCATAAGATCAAAATTTGTGCTTTAAATGATAAATAAAATGCAGCAACAAGTGTCATGCTTTCAGGTCTTGAAATAGTTAAGTTTGTGAGATCATGACTTGCTTAAATTGAAATTTACACTTGATCTCTAGCATGGCTTACACTACTTTATGTATCTCATTGATGTGATAGTGTAAGTTGCTTGATAGTATGATTTGGATGAGCTTTGTTTTATATGTATATGTTATAATGTGCTCATAACAAATTATTTGTACCTTTCTGAATACATTGTCAAAGGGGGAGAAATTGATCACACATTGCACACATTCACAAGTGTTTTGGCACGATTCTTCTCAGGGGGAGAATTTTTGGTATTTTTGTTTTTCTTCTCATTTTATTTCTGATTTACAAAGGGGGAGAAATTGTTTTCGAAACTTTTCATGTGAATAAGCCGATGTTCGGATTTTAAATGGTGTTGCCAATGCATTCATCAAGGGGGAGATTGTGAGATCTATGTGTGCTGCATACATTGGCTTTGACGATAAAAGTTTTGAATACTACCAAAACACCTTTTTAACAAGGTCCGACTCTAGGTCCGAGCTCCTGCAAGGTCCGACGTAAGGTCCGACTTGCTTTGTCTAGGTCTGACTTATTTTGGCTAGGTCCGACTTGTTTTTGCTAGCTCCGGTGCTAGGTACGACTAGCTTTGGTAAGTTCCGTGCTAGGTCCAACTAAGTTTAGTAAGCTACGGCGCTAGGCCCGACTAGCTTTGATAAGCTCCGGTTCAAGGTCCGGTTAGCTTTGGTAAGGTTCGGAGCTTGATTGCAATGGTTCTGCTTTTAACTTGCAATGTTTCAAACTTGCTTTACTCTTATGAAAAGTTTGCTTAGTATTATTTTACTAAGTTTTTGGTGTGTTTTGGTGGTTATGGCTGATATCATTTTGCTATGGTTTACAACATGCTTATGTGAGGTGCTCACGTAAGATGTTGTAGTTTGGAACTAACGAGAGTCAAGTCGAGGACTTGTGCTCGGAAGTATTGGTTGTTTATTCATGTGCAGGTGTTGCTTGAGTTCAAGACATGGCTGGTGATGGGATCCATTGAACTAGTCTTAGGAAGAAGATGAGGTTCAACAACCAAGTTCCGGAGGAATTGTGGTTGAGTTGATCGGGAGGTTGCGCAATATGTTTGAATCATGAACAATGCATATGAAGGTATCTTGGACGTCGTTGGAAAGTGTTTGTACGTGTGCAAGGAGTGCATGGACGTGGCTGCATGGTTCCAAGGCGTAATGAAGAGATGTGGACGTAAAGAATTGGTCGGAAAGGTCCAAGCGACTAGGTTATGGACTCAGGCTGCGGCTGAGTCGTGTTTGACTCAAATATGGAAAGTTTTGAGTTGGTTATGATAGGATTTCGTGTTAGGCGTGAAGAAGAGTTGTTTTAGAAATGTTTGGGACGTTTCTAAGGTGTTTGGAAGTCTTAAGATTGCTTCTATCTGTGTGTAGAAGAGTCTTGAGCAGTATTGGAAAGTTACAGTTTGAATCCAAGTAGGAATATGAGTCCTAGTTTGAATTGGGTTGGCCTTAGGGCTGGTTATATAAGCAAGGGAGGTCAAGGCTCGTGGGTACACGACTTTGGGGCTGTTCCTCTTGTGTTTTGATAAATAAAATTCGTATTCTAAAGGAACTTTTGTGCCTTGTTCGTCCGACTTGTTTCAGACAAGTTTTTCTCGTCGAGTTTCTGTTCAGCACTACCTTGCTTCGGTGGTTTTGTCATAACTCGAGTTTTACAGATCCAATTGATGTGATTCTTTTTGGGTTGTCTTCACAACTTGATTATCTATCATCAGTGAAAATTTCACGGTCATTGAATTTGTGTTTTCTTATCTACACGAGTTTTTTTGCAGTATTCCAGAACCTTTTTCTCGCGTAGGACAGATTGACCTTTGTTCGATCTTTCGATCGTAACTTGAGTTTCTCTCAACGGATTTTCATGATTCTTGTTGTGAAGTCTTCGTGACTTGATTCTATACAATCTATACTAGTTTTGTCACAGTTGAACACGTTTAGATTAGTCGCACACACGGTTTCTTTAACAGATCGGTTTTCTGCTGAGTGGTGTTTTGTTGCTTCCGCTGAAAAGTTTTTATCTACCATTCACCCCCCCTCTGGTAGCTTTATACGTGTACTTCGATCCTACAACCTCCGCAGCAAGAACAGCAGCAGCGGGCGATGCCGCGTGCGTATGCACCTCAGCAGCGCATGCCGGGCTTTCGTCCCCCAAGCACCGGACCAGCAGCAGCCACATGCTACAAGTGTGGTCGTCCAGGACACTTCGCCAGCAGTTGTCCGGAGAGGCAAGCGACGGAGTTGCACCGCAACTTCTGGGGAGGAATCAGCCCCGGAACCCCACTAGTGCGCGGCGGGCAAACTCTAGGCCCGGCACCGTCCACCAACTTGCCATAGAGGACGTGCCAGAGGGTGAACCAATCCTTGCGGGTATGTTCCAACTCCACCAGCATCCCGTCATAGTATTATTTGACTCAGGCGCCACACATAGCTTCATTAGCCAGGATTTTATTGCTAAATACAGCTTTCAAATACTACCCACCGATAGTCCATACTTGATTTGTTCACCGGGTGGGAAAATTTCAGCAAGCATGATGGTTCCAAAAGCGCCATTATGCTTAGCGGGTAGAGTGTACCCTACGTCTCTCATAATTTTAGAGGGACAGAAGATCGATGTCATCTTAGGGATGTTGTGGTTAACCCGCCACGGCGCTGTTTTAGACACCGTCCTCCGAATCGTGCACTTGAACTCAGAAGTACACGAATCTCATTCCCTATTTCTGGACAGTCCAGAAATAAAACTTCCAAGTGTGTATCAATCCACAACTATCAGATTGGAAGATATTCCAGTAGTCCATGAGTTTCCTGACGTATTCCCGGATGATTTACCGGGAATGCCGCCCGACAGAGAGGTGGAGTTCAAGATTGATCTTGTACCGGGAACCATGCCAATATCCCGAAGGCCGTACAAGATGGCACCCAAGGAATTGGCTAAACTGAATACTCAGCTAAAGGACCTTCTGGAGAAGGGTTTTATTAGGCCGAGCTCCTCGCCATGGGGCTGTTCGGCATTATTTGTGAAAAAGAAAGACGAGACGTTGCGGCTTTGCGTGGACTATCGTCCACTAAACGCTGTAACCATCAAGAACAAGTACCCGTTGCCACGGATCGACATGTTGTTTGATCAGTTGGTCAAAGCAAGGATCTTTTCCAAGATGGACTTAAGATCTAGGTACCACCAGATTAAAATACGGGCTGAGGATATTCCGAAGACGGCTTTCTCGATGAGGTACGGGCTTTATGAGTACCTAGTCATGTTCTTCGGCCTCACCAACGCTCCAGCTCACTTCATGTATTTGATGAACTCGGTATTCATGCCGGAGCTGGACAAGTTTGTCGTGGTCTTCATCGATGAAATATTGGTATATTCCAAGTCGGAGGAAGAACACAAGAAGCATCTGCATATAGTCTTGCAACGGCTGCGGGATCACAAGCTATATGCGAAATTCAGCAAGTGTGAATTCTGGATATCGCAAGTGCCTTTTCTCGGGCATATCATCTCAGTGGAGGGCATCGCTGTAGACCCGAGTAAAATCACACAAGTGCTGAATTGGAAATCCCCGAGAACTGTTCATGAGGTACGGAGTTTCCTCGGACTTGCGGGGTATTATCGGAGGTTCATTCCAAACTTCTCGAAGATTGCCAAGCCTATGACAGAGCTGCTGAAGAAGGCTACCAAATATGTTTGTAGTCCAGCATGTGAAGCAGCGTTCAAGGCATTAGTGAAGCAACTAATATCAGCACCAGTTTTGGCGCAGCCAGACACAACAAAACCGTTCGATGTGTACTGCGATGCATCCGGCATTGGGCTCGGATGTGTGCTGATGCAAGACTGAAGGGTGGTTGCGTATGGATCACGGCAGCTCAGAAACCATGAATGGAATTATCTAACTCACGACTTGGAGCTCGCTGTCGTGGTGCTCACACTTAAAATGTGGAGGCACTACCTACTCGGTAACCTCGTGCATTCATATACCGACCACAAAAGCCTCAAGTACATATTCACTCAAAAAGAGATGAACATGAGGCAGCGAAGATGGTTAGATCTGATAAAGGATTATGAAATAGAGATCCATTTCCACCCCGGCAAGGCAAACGTAGTGGAGGATGCACTGAGCCGCAAGTCACATGTCAATAATCTGATGTATCAAGAAAATCTTTGATGAGGCTCACTTGTCAAAGTTTTCTATTCACCCTGGCAGCAACAAAATGTATCAAGAACTCAGAAGCAAGTTTTGGTGGACACTAATGAAGCGGGAGATCGCAAAGTATGTGTCCAAGTGTGATACATGTCGAAGGGTGAAGGCAGATCATATGCGGAAACCGGGACTGCTACAACCACTGGGCGTTCCTGCCTGGAAGTGGGAGGATGTGAGCATGAACTTCATCGTCGGTTTACCCACCACTTTTCAGAAGCATGATTCTGTGTGGGTGGTCGTCGACCGGCTCACCAAAGTTGCCCATTTTATCCCGGTCAATACCAACTACAACGCCAAGAAGTATGCTGAACTGTACATCTCACGGATCCTATGTTTATACGGCTTACCCCGTACCATCATATCGGATCGGGGCACTTTATTTGTGTCCCGTTTTTGGGAGCAGCTACACACTGCATTGGGGACGAAGCTGATCCGTAGTTCAGCGTACCACCCGCAGACGGATGGGCAAACCGAGTGGGTAAATCAAATTTTAGAAGATATGCTACGAGCATGCGCTATCAACCACGATAAGAATTGAGATGATCAGTTGTCGTTGGCCGAGTTCTCGTACAACAATGGATACCAAGCCAGCATCAAGATGGCGCCTTATGAGGCGCTATACGGGAGATAATGCCGCACACCACTGAATTGGTGTGAGTCTGGTGAAAGAGTTACCTTCGGGATTGATATTGTCAACAACGCGGAGGAAAAGGTTTGGCTGATTCAAGCGAACCTAAAAGCCGCTCAATCCCGACAGAAACAATATGCGGACCGGAGAAGACGCCCATTATAGTTCGAAGTCGGGGATCACGTATATCTACGTGTGTCTCCAATGAAGGGCGTGAACAGATTTGGGGTGAGGGGAAAGTTGGCACCCCGATTCATCGGCCCATTTCAGATTACAGTTGAAATTACCAGAAGCACTTTCCGGTGTGCACGACGTCTTTCACATCTCCCAGCTGAGGAAGTGTCTCAAGCTATCAACTACCATTCAGCTGGAGGATATTGAAGAACTGAAACCAGATCTCACGTATCGGGAGGAACCGGTTCAGATTATAGATGAAAAGGCCCGAACCACACGCAACCGTACGCTGTGGTTCTACAAAGTTCTATGGAGTAATCACTCCGTGGACAAAGCGACATGGGAGAGTGAAGGATTTCTTCACGCTAACTACCCCGACTTTTTCACGTCGCATGTACGGTAATTTTTCCACCGTCCTATCTCACATTTTTACCTTATAATCTCGGGACGAGATTCTTTTAAGGGGGGAGGAATGTAAGGGCCTAAGTTTTTGGCACATATTCAAAGTGTTCATCACCACAAACACACTTCATTTGAAGAAACTTGATGAACACATTTGAAGAGCAAGTAAACACCATCAACATGATCATTAGAGAACAAACTCACAAAATGCAAAAGTGGAATTGCCCACATGCATCATATAGGGGCTGGACATATGAAAAAGTCCTACACTTTGCTAGGAATGTCCATGCCAAATTTTACTCAAATTCAAGACCTTTTTGAAGTCCTTTTTGCGTATAGCTAGAAAGAGGGTGGTTTGAACTCAAATTCAAATTCAAACTATTTCCATCCCATGAATTCAAAAGTGGGAGGCATATTCTTACTCAGCACATTTTTGTGAGCTCACACACAAATTTTCACTCCATTTGGAGTTGATCTTGACATGAGCTAAGTTTAGTAAATTCAAACTTTATTTGAATTTTTAAACTGCACATGTGCTGAAATCTATTCAAACACTTCACAATTTGAATTCTATCAACTTCAAATGGGCTTCTGGTTGATAATTCAAAAAGGAGGGGGTATTTGGGTCTCTACTGTTTAGAGCAGTGGGAAAAATTTAATTCCAGAGGTTAAACCTCGGGTGGGACCCACATGTCAGCCTCAACAGCAAATTCAACCGACTGAAGCCCGAGCTCGTTTACTTGCGCGCGATCCAGCAGCCACCATGGCGAAAGATCTATCGGGACAGCAGATGGTTGCCACCCCGAGCCGCTGAACCGTCTCGCTGCCTTCTTATCCCCGCAGCCGACCTGATCGGAGGCAGAACCAATCGCTTCGTTACTCCCTCGCGCAAGAAACGCCACCCTCGCTGCCGCTTGCTCGGAACTGATCGGAGAACCGTGATCACAGCCGCTCCACTCCTTCCAAGCTGCAAAACGGTACGAGAAGATCTCCTTCTTCTTCTTCTTCGCCGTAGGGAATTAGCTGAGCTCGGTTGATCTCGCCCCTACTGAGGGTTCGTTCCGGTGACCTAAGTCTACCGCACTTCGGGCTCCCGTGGAAAGCCCAAACGGGAGGGTGTTACGTGTAAAAGCCCAAAGAAAGGGACTTGCAAAAACTTTTCTTCACCTCACAACACCACAGTTTTCGTTGTGGATATCTTAGGAAATATTGTGAAGAGCAAGTAACCTTCATCAAAAGAGTGATTAGAGGGGAAAGTCTTCCTTTTCACAAAGTGGGATTTGGACATAGGAACATGAGAGGTTCAGCTCACCCCTAGAACTTAAAAAGTCTTGGGAAGGTTCAGTCCAAGTTTCATAGAAATCCAACACTTTTTGAGGCACTTTTTGGGTTATTTGAAAAAGAGGCCAATTTGAATGTAAATTCAAATTGCAGCAACTTTCATCACCCAAATTCAAAAGTTAGCTTCATATTCTTATTCAGAAAATTTTTGTGAGCTCACCCACCAATTTTCATTCCATTTGGAGTTGATCTTGACATGAGCTAAGTGGGACGAATTCAAACTTTATTTGAATTCAAAACTAAACTTGTGCTGAAATTCACCCAAGCCGAACCCAATTTGAATTCTATTCAATTCAAATGGCTCAGGGGTGAATAATTTGAATCACCAGGGGTATTATGGGGCTCACTGTTTACAACAGTGATTAGGAGTAAATTCCAGAGGTTAAAACCCCGGGTGGGACCCACGTGTCATAGAGGGGAGAAGGAGAAACTTGCACCCAAAGTCAGAGTCTCGGTGGGAAATTCCGCCGAGCAGCTGTCGGCTATGCCACCGAGCAGCTACCGGCGCCACCAGCTGCTTCCCTCTCCGCGTGCTGGCGCCCAGGGCGGCTGGCTCGCGCCCCCACGCGATCGGCACCGCCTCAGCCGAGCAGGAGTCGGCCGGCTTTATCTTCTCGCGGGCAAACCCGAGCAGCGGCATTGTTTCTCGCCACAGCTCTCTAGTCAATCGGGAAAACCAGCAAAACCATCTCCTCCTTCGTCCCTGAGCTGCTAGACAGCCACCTGAGCTCGCACTCCACCTCTCCAACGCCAGAAACCTCGAGCTCCGACCTCCTTTGCCCAAAGACGATCGCCACCGCGGCGACCTAGCCTCAGCCGAGAGTCAGGTGCCCGTGGGCAGCGTTCCACCGGCGTTTTCACGGTCCAGCGAGAGAGGCAACAGGAGCGCGCGACCACCGTGCTTCTCTCCTCCAAGTTTGGAAGCCAACCGTGAAGAATCTGCAGAGAATTTCCAGTTTTTGCTCCGGCAACCGTAAACCGAGCTTCCGGTACGGTTTCTTTAAATTCTCGCTCCATGATCTTTCGGAGGTCATCAAATCTTGCACCTAGACGCTGGACTAGCCGGCGATCAAGTTCTTTTCTGCATCCGTAGCGTGAAACTGTCTAGGAGTGACGAATTTCGAGCTCGATCGAGGGCGGTCATGGCGGGCACGATCGGTCACACGGTGCCGACCGACTTGCCGCCATCCCTGAACCCTTTTGACACCTTGTCGAGCTTCCTAGAGGTACACTGATGCTGTAGGGCCGTTTGTTCGAGGTGTTGGCGGGTTTAGAAACCACGGTCGACGGTGTCGAACCTCAACCGAGGCCACGGCACGTCGCCGAGCTACTTCCGGTCACCCCCAGCCCGACCTGTCACCACCGACGTGTTCCTCGACGTCGACAACCCCCTGGCGGCGATTTTCAGACCATGGGAGGTCCGGCAGCGGCGAGCCGGCGAGCCCTGAGTCTGCTCCGGCAAGGTCGGCGGCGCGGGCGCGAGAGAACGGCGGGAGGAAGACGAAGCCGGCTGGCCCACGTATCAGCGGCTGAAGAATTTAAATCGGGATCGGGTGAGGCCAGGGATCGGCTGTGCTGGCACGCGAATACCCTGTGAGCTCCGGTGTGCCGGACACCTCCGCGCTCGACACGTGTGGTATCCCCGGTGTGCCGGACACCTCCGCGCTCGACACGTGTCCCCGCAGGCCCCGAGAGTTTAAACTTTTCCCCCGATTTTCAGAATTCTTCCAAACTTCAAATCCTCAGAACTTTGGCTAGAGAGCTCCAAATCGGGTGAACCAAATTTTGTTGGATTCAGCTCTCTGAGCACTTTCCAGCAATACCAAATTCAGCTCATGAAAGTGAATAGTTTTCCAGAATTAAATCCCTAAATTTTAAACTGTTGGGAAATTTATCTGGAGAACTACTTTATGAAAAATTCTGAAATTTGGCTGAAAGGTTCATTGGAAAATCCCTGAATCCCAGTAAAGTTTTCAGACTCATCCAAGTTCATTTAGTTACCCTAATTGGGTGATTAAGGGAACTGCCCAGAAAAAAAATTAGAAAAATGTACAGAAACATTTTTCAGATCTCCTCCAATCTTAATTAGGACATAACTTTCTGTAGAATTCTTCAAATGGCATGAAACCAACTCCATTAGGACCATCCTAAATTCTAGTTTCCAGAAAGTAATGGTGGTAGCCATGAAAAACCCCGGGAATTATTCAGAGGCTCAAATATCGACCAAATGGGCTTTTATTTGTACAAGGTTCAAATGAACTTTGTTTCAAATAAAACTTGGTCAAGACTCTGGTTAGGACCCTACCAAGCCACAATAAAAATTTCAGAACCACAGGGGAGGGCTAACTAGAGTTATTAGTAAATAAGTATTCAAGTTTACACTTTGCATTTAAATTTACATGTAGTATTGTATTCAACGTGTAGCCATTGAAGAAGAGACTCCGGAAGTGCTGGACTTCCTCCTTCCGGAAGAGGAACTAACCCCTGACCAGCAGCAACAAGGCAAGCCCCGGTTTGCATTAACCTTTTATAAGTTTTACTTTGTCTACATGCATCATATGAAGTATGTTTGTGCATTAGGTATAGGATGGATGGAACCCCACTTGCATAACCAGAATTTTTCCCTAAGAGTGAGGGTAGTGTCTAAGACCTCGAGTAGACAGGCTATGCTTAATAATTCATAGGGCTTCGGTACAAGTCGAGTAGTTGGAATCTACTCGCGAGAAAGGCTTGGGACACACGGGTTCGGTTGAGTGACGTGAGATCACTTTAGTAATGAAAATGAGACTAGGCAGGGGCTAGGGCGCAGCAAGAGAGAGTCTTGTGTGCGCAGCCCTGCCCGTGTCGATTGAGGACCGATCCGTGTGCGGCCCTGCTGAACAAGTATTGAACGTACCGAAGGCATATCGGATATATGGGCCCCGATAAACCGATGTAGCCTAAACCTCCGGGCGTCGAGGCATAACGCACCGATTTATAGGTGTAGGCTGAGGGCAGCAAGGTGGAAATCTGCCAACGGGCATAGAGAGATGCTCCGTGTGGGGAACCTCCTGCTCGTTTCGGTGCGACCAGTTCTACGTTTGGGCTGTTGGGTGAAAGGTTGTCCCGTACGACATCGAGTGAGCGTGCTGTGCAGCTCCACGGGTGGGCGTACGTGACGTGCTCTTTGGGTTTCCCTGCAGGTGTATATCGAGTCGATTCGCCATCCCTCGCGGTGACGAGTACCGCTTGTTCACTGCGTCGTAACATAGATTAATGAATGACATGTTATGATTCAATATTGCTGTTATGATATAATTGTATTGTTACATGTGTGCCACCAAATATCGCTCACTAAATTTTAGCTTTATGAACCGTTAACTTGTTGCTAAAAGATGAACTAAGGATGAACTTGTAGGCGTGTCCATTTGCTGCAACATTGCTATCCTATGTCATGGTACACCTCATGTAGAGTTTCATGCTTAGGTGAGTCGGTTAAGCCTTGCTGAGCCTTCGTGCTCACGGTTGCTGCTTAAGTGTTTTTCAGGTGTGGAGCCACCCACGGACTCGGAGTACGAGTCCACCGGCGAGGGTTACCCCCCGTCGGGGACCACGGCTGAGTGGGAGCCGTACACGCCGCGCTGATCTGAGACGTGCAGCTAGTGTGGGTTGCCCTACGGCTGGGCAACCGACTTTTGCTAGATAGGCGGGCGTGAGTTGTACAAAAGAAACTTCCGCTGTGTAATAAAGACTCTAGTTTGTAACTGAGAAGCGTACTACTTTGTACCTTCAGTTTGTTTTCCCCATGTAATATAATGTGTTCTTATGACGTGTGCTGTCGGGTGTCGCATCGCGCGGCACCACCCTCTGCGATCCTGGATGAGCGGATCCCGGTCCGCCACAGCCTGGTATCAGAGCTGCAGTGGGGATAGCACAGTACTTAAGGACTGCATTATGGGGAAAACTTAGGTATACGGTGAGAATTCGGTAGCTGCCCAAGTAAGGACTATACTAGCATAGTTACTTAAAGTGGCAAAGACTAACTTATGTGTTATAATTCTGAATTTCAATTATGTAACGACGCACCTACGCTCTGGTAAGTATGGTAAGGAACGCCACCGAAAGCGGTTCAATTTCGGTTAGCTTCCCCTGACAAGGAACGTGGTTCAGGGATTGATCTCACAGCTTGGTGTGAGACGTCAATATGAACCTCTTGGACTCTTCATGTCCCTGAGTTCATATGCAACGCTGATCCCTAGCGTGCATTAGGCAAGTAAGTGGAGACCCCATCGCGTGGTCAGTTACGCGAGAGTGTGTTCGTCTGGAAGTAGCCCAGGAGGACATACGAAGCGCTTGCCATCAGCGTGCCCTGATGGGCAGTAGGTGGTATATGTTGGGTTGATAACATTCCCAACCGTGACGACCCGTTCATGACATACTCGGGTTCCCCGTCGTGTGGTGTTGAAACACGATCACGTGCCTTGAGACGTGACCTAACTCAAGGACGGCCGTATGACAATGATACGGGCGTTTGTATTTACTTTTAAATATGGAACTGCCTGAAATGAACAACCTTTGAGTGCACCATTATTGTGTGGTCTTCTGAAGGTACTAACCACGTATGTATCCGTGTAGAAAACGTGTGCGAGAGACCATTTAGTGCCACACTTGAGACGTATATGCCGGTATGATCCGATTAGGATTTTCTTTCGTGAGGAACGTAGTACCGAGATATTGTAGGCATATGCATGAAAATAATGATAACAAGGAATTAAAATCTATAGGTTCAACATTTAGGACCCTGGTTGGGTATAAGAATGAGATAGTGATGAGTGTAGTTCCAAAAAGACTGAAAAACAGAGTGCTCTATTTTGGACAGCAAGTTTGCTGATCTTCAACAGGGCATAACTCACAGGTATTTTAGCCCAGAGAGATGTTCTATATAGTTCTGGAAAGGTATTTAAGTACTCTACAACTTTGTTGTAGACTTCCAGAGCTGAAACACACCTTAAGATGGCTTAAATTCCAGAGGAATGTAAACTGTCCAGAACCAGGACAGAGTAAAACATTCTCGGAACTGTTTTGTTTTTCAAACGTAACTCCCAGGTGAAAAATCAAAATTAGTATATAATACATCCTTAGAAAGAGTAGAATATGTGTGACATCTTTGCAATTCAAAGTTTCTGAAGTTTCAGCACAGAGTTCAGTGGAAACTCGAATGGAAAACAGCAACTTCCAAAGGAGGTGCTGTTAAAATTCTTCCAGAAATTCTGCTGACTTTGAATTAGCATAACTTTTTAACCTCAGCTGATCTGGGAGCAATTGAATACTCGTTGGAAAGATACTGAAGTTAACTTTAACTTTGGTATTCAACTTGAGTCATGAAAATGCCCAGAACCAGATCAAAACTTGGAATAGGTAGAAACTGGTCATTCTGACAGAAGAATGACAGTTGAACTCATTGGAGAGGGTGTGGTACCCTAAGGGTGGTATACGTGATGACAACGCGATAGTAATGTCTCGTAGTGACCAAACCTAGTTATGGTGAGCTTCCCAAGAGGAGGTTCATCAAGTTGGATTAAACTAGCTTGTGTTTGGTCTGGTAATGGTGTAGCTTGTGCAAAGTTATTACATTATCTACATACGAGATGTATCGCATGAATTATTGTCATTATGTTTTACGCCTATTTTCTTTGGACTGCATGCAAAATGTTGCGGGACTGAGGATTATTGTCATGTGGTTGCAGATGGTTCGTACTAGGACCACGCACGAGGTTGGTGGCTCTAGCCAACAGGGAGGTGATGACTCCCAGCCACCGGCCTACGACAGCACCCCGCAGCAGCAGCCACCACCGCCGCCTCCGCTTACTCTAGCGGATGTGATAGCGGCACTGGTGGGAGGTCGTGAGGAGCAGACCGACCTGCTCCGCACGATCGTGCAGAATACGTCCCAGGCGGGGGGACGTCGAGAGCGAGGGCCTCGTGAGCCCCGTGAAGTGTCGTACTCGGATTTCATGAGTACGCACCCTCCAGTGTTCACCGAAGCTGAAGAACCGCTGGAGGCTGACAACTGGCTGCGGACCATCGAGTCCAAGTTCGGGCTGCTCCAATGCACGGAGCGGCAAAAGACCTTGTTCGCAGCGCAGCAACTCCACGGTGCCGCTGGTGCGTGGTGGGCGAACTATGTCGCCTCACGTCCGGCTGGCCATGCCGTGGAATGGCAAGAGTTCCGGGAGGCGTTCCACGCCTACCACATTCCTCCCGGAATAATGAAGAGGAAGTTCCAAGAGTTCTTGGATCTGAAGCAGGGCGGGAGGAGTGCCCATGACTACTCCCGTGCCTTGAACCATCTGGCGCAATACGCGTCAGACTATATCTCCACGGAGGAGAAGAAGAGGGAGCATTTCTATCGGGGGTTACACCCCGAAATGAAGACGCACCTCGTTCAGTGGAATCGCGGCACTTTCAACGACCTAGTCAATGCCGCGATTATGCAAGAGGATGCTCAGCAGGAGTTGGCAGCTGAGCAGAGGAAGCGCATCGCTCCACCTAGCAGTGGTGGTGGCGCGCCACAGAAGTACCGTATGGTGTATCGGACACCATCCGGGCAGCAGTGGCATCCACCGGCGCGACCTCAACGGTTCGGGGGACGTCCTTTTCAGTCACCCTCGTTCCGTCCGCTGATGCCACCACCAAGACAGCAACAGCAGCAGCAGACGGTACCCCGGGCGTTTCCACCGCCACAACGCGCCCCGGGATTCCGTCCACTGATCAGCGGGGGACCGCCCCGTTTCACCTGCTTCACGTGTGGCCAGGCGGGCCACTTCGCGAAGGACTGTCCCCAGGGGCAGCAGAGCAGCGGGCAAGCCCAGCTCCAGGGCGGTGCTTGAGGCCGACCTCCGGTGAAGAAGGTTGGTCAGCGGACTGGATGCGTCCGCAACCTCGACAATGAGGACGCCCCAGAAGGAGACAACGTGCTGGCGGGTACGTTCACTCTCAACCATCAAGCCATCATCATACTTTTTGATTCTGGTGCAACCCGCAACTTCATTAGTGCATCATATGTGGCTAAGCATCAGCTGGAAGCCTTCCCAACCGAGTGTTCTTATATGATCTGCTCACCGGGAGGAAAGATTTCAGCAACTATGATGGTTCCAAAAGCACCACTGTGCTTAGGTGGGAAGATATATCCCACCACTATGATTATCTTAGGGGGGCAGAAGATTCATGCAATATTGGGAATGTCATGGCTAAGTTACCATGGCGCTGTCCTGGAAACCCTATCACGGACGGTTCACCTCAACTCCCCATTACATCGTCCGCAGTCCCTCCCATTAGCTAATCCAGTCCAGGAAGTTTCGGTGATCCACAATACTGAAGCTCTCAAGTTGGAGGACATCCCCATAGTCCGGGAGTATCCCGACGTGTTTCCGGATGATCTTCCGGGCATGCCACCTGAGCGGGATGTCGAGTTCAAGATTGAGCTCGCACCCGGGACTACGCCCATATCACGGAGACCATACAAGATGGCTCCAAATGAGCTGGCGGAACTGAAAGAACAGCTCAATGATCTGTTGAGCAAGGGTTTCATTAGGCCGAGTTCCTCGCCTTGGGGATGCTCGGCGTTGTTCGTGAAGAAGAAGGATGAAACCCTGAGGCTGTGTGTGGATTACCGGCCTCTCAACGTCGTCACCATCAAGAATAAGTACCCACTGCCCCGCATTGACATATTGTTTGATCAACTTGTGGGTGCAAGTGTATTTTCCAAGATGGACCTTCGCTCTGGATATCACCAGATAAAGATCCGGGCGGAGGATATCCCAAAGACGGCCTTCTCGACGAGATATGGATTATATGAATATCTCGTCAAGTCCTTTGGTCTCACAAATGCTCCAGCCCATTTCATGTATCTCATGAACTCGGTGTTCATGCCGGAGCTGGATAAGTTCGTGGTAGTGTTCATCGACGATATCTTGGTTTACTCCAGGACAGAAGCCGAACATGCCGAACACTTGCGAATCGTTCTTCAACGATTGCGAGACCATAAACTCTACGCCAAGTTCAGTAAATGCGAGTTTTGGATCAGCCAAGTGCCATTCTTGGGACATATCATCTCAGCTGAAGGCATTGCGGTTGACCCAAGCAAAATAGAGCAAGTGCTGAAATGGAAAGCTCCCACTTCAGTCCATGAAGTCAGAAGCTTCCTCGGGTTAGCGGGATACTATAGGAGATTCATTCCAAGCTTCTCCAAACTCGCTAAGCCGATGACGGAGTTGCTGAAGAAAGGGACGAAATATGTTTGGAACACGGAGTGTGAAGGAGCGTTCCGAGCATTGGTGAAGCATCTCACCACAGCCCCGGTCTTAGCTCAGCCGGATACAACAAAGCCCTTCGACGTGTATTGTGACGCGTCCGGTATTGGGCTTGGCTGCGTGTTAATGCAGGAAGGACGTGTGGTCGCTTATGGCTCACGCCAACTTCGGAACCATGAGCAGCACTACCCTACTCATGATCTTGAACTTGCTGGCGTGGTGTTGGCGCTGAAAATGTGGAGGCACTATCTCCTGGGGAATCTGGTGCATCTCTACACCGACCACAAGAGATTGAAATACATTTTCACCCAGAAGGAGCTGAACATGAGGCAAAGGAGGTGGTTAGAATTAATCAAGGACTATGAAATTGAGATTCACTACCACCCCGGCAAGGCGAATGTGGTTGCCGACGCGCTGAGTCGGAAGTCACATGTCCATCACCTCACCATTACACCGGTGGAGGAGGAAGAGCCAAGTTTGTACTTGGTTCCGTATGGATCGCTGTACAATCTTGCCCTCACCCCTACTATTAGGGAGGACATCATTGCAGCTCAGAAAGATGATAAAGGCATGGCACATCTCTGGAGACGGATAGACAATGGAGAGATTAAATGTTTCCGGAAGGATGATGAGGGGACGCTATGGTTCAACAACCGCATAGTCGTACCCCGGGACATGGAACTGAGGAAGAAAATCCTCGACGAAGGCCACTTGTCTAAATACTCCATTCATCCGGGCAGCAACAAAATGTACCAAGATTTGAGAAAGAAATTTTGGTGGACACGGATGAAGCGGGAGGTAGCTAAGTACATATCCGAGTGCGATACATGTAGACGAGTGAAAGCTGATCACATGAAGAAATCAGGGCTGTTGCAACCCCTGAAGATCCCGGCATGGAAATGGGAAGATGTGAGCATGGATTTCATTGTGGGATTACCCCTAACATCCAACAAGCATGATTCCATATGGGTAATCGTTGATCGGTTAACCAAGAAGGCTCACTTCATTCCGGTGAATACACGTTACAATGCCGGCAAATATGCGGAGCTATACATAGCGAAGATTCTATGCCTATACGGGGTACCCAAGACCATCGTCTCAGATCGAGGTGCATTATTTGTATCTCGCTTTTGGGAGCAGCTACACACTGCATTGGGTACTAAGTTGATCAGGAGCTCCGCCTATCACCCTCAGACAGATGGGCAAACAGAGAGGGTGAACCAAGTATTAGAAGACATGTTGAGAGCATGTGCCATCCACCATGGTAGGAACTGGGATGATCACCTACCGTTGGCGGAATTCTCGTACAACAACGGTTATCAGGCGAGTATCAAGATGGCACCCTACGAAGCTCTCTACGGTCGCAAATGCCGCACCCCATTAAACTGGTGCGAGTCCGGTGAAAGGGTCACATTCGGAGTTGATGTGGTGAACGACGCCGAAGAGCGTGTTCGGGCAATTCAAGCCAATTTGAAGGCCGCTCAATCCCGGCAAAAGAGCTACGCTGATAAGAGGCGTGGGCCATTGCACTTTGACGTTAGTGAACACGTGTACCTCTGCGTGTCTCCGATGAAGGGCGTGCACCGGTTCGGTGTGAAGGTGAAGCTCGCTCCCCGTTTCATTAGACCCTATGCTATCACCGAGAAGTGTGGACCAGCAGCGTATCGATTGGAGCTACCGGCATCCCTTGCTGGTGTCCATGATATCTTCCACGTTTCGCAACTTCGAAAATATTTGAAGCATACAGCTGCTGTTCCTATCGAAGACATTGGCGAGTTGAAACCGGATTTAACATATGATGAGTATCCGGTGGAAATTCTTGATGAGAAAGCCCGAACCACGCGTAGCAGAACGTTGTGGTTCTACAAGATCCTCTGGAGTAACCACACCGCTGATGAAGCGACATGGGAGAGCGAGGAGTTCCTTCACTCAAATTACCCGGAGTTCATGGCTTCTCAACACGGGTAAGTCCCTACTACATCGCTATCTCTTCTTCTGTAATCTCGGGACGAGATTCTTTTAAGGGGGGAGGGATGTAAAAGCCCAAAGAAAGGGACTTGCAAAAACTTTTCTTCACCTCACAACACCACAGTTTTCGTTGTGGATATCTTAGGAAATATTGTGAAGAGCAAGTAACCTTCATCAAAAGAGTGATTAGAGGGGAAAGTCTTCCTTTTCACAAAGTGGGATTTGGACATAGGAACATGAGAGGTTGATCTCACCCCTAGAACTTAAAAAGTCTTGGGAAGGTTCAGTCCAAGTTTCATAGAAATCCAACACTTTTTGAGGCACTTTTTGGGTTATTTGAAAAAGAGGCCAGTTTGAATGTAAATTCAAATTGCAGCAACTTTCATCACCCAAATTCAAAAGTTAGCTTCATATTCTTATTCAGCACATTTTTGTGAGCTCACCCACCAATTTTCATTCCATTTGGAGTTGATCTTGACATGAGCTAAGTGGGACGAATTCAAACTTTATTTGAATTCAAAACTAAACTTGTGCTGAAATTTACCCAAGCCGAACCCAATTTGAATTCTATTCAATTCAAATGGCTCAGGGGTGAATAATTTGAATCACCAGGGGTATTATGGGGCTCACTGTTTACAACAGTGATTAGGAGTAAATTCCAGAGGTTAAAACCCCGGGTGGGACCCACGTGTCATAGAGGGGAGAAGGAGAAACTTGCACCCAAAGTCAGAGTCTCGGTGGGAAATTCCGCCGAGCAGCTGTCGGCTATGCCACCGAGCAGCTACTGGCGCCACCAGCTGCTTCCCTCTCCGCGTGCTGGCGCCCAGGGCGGCTGGCTCGCGCCCCCACGCGACCGGCACCGCCTCAGCCGAGCAGGAGTCGGCCGGCTTTATCTTCTCGCGGGCAAACCCGAGCAGCGGCATTGTTTCTCGCCACAGCTCTCTGTTCAATCGGGAAAACCAGCAAAACCATCTCCTCCTTAGTCCCTGAGCTGCTAGACAGCCACCTGAGCTCGCACTCCACCTCTCCAACGCCAGAAACCTCGAGCTCCGACGTCCTTTGCCCAAAGACGATCGCCACCGCGGTGACCTAGCCTCAGCCGAGAGTCAGGCGCCCGTGGGCAGCGTTCCACCGGCGTTTTCACGGTCCAGCGAGAGAGGCAACAGGAGCGCGCGACCACCGTGCTGCTCTCCTCCAAGTTTGGAAGCCAACCGTGAAGAATCTGCAGAGAATTTCCAGTTTTTGCTCCGGCAACCGTAAACCGAGCTTCCGGTACGGTTTCTTTAAATTCTCGCTCCATGATCTTTCGGAGGTCATCAAATCTTGCACCTAGACGCTGGACTAGCCGGCGATCAAGTTCTTTTCTGCATCCGTAGCGTGAAACTGTCTAGGAGTGACGAATTTCGAGCTCGATCGAGGGCGGTCATGGCGGGCACGATCGGTCACACGGTGCCGACCGACTTGCCGCCATCCCTGAACCCTTTTGACACCTTGTCGAGCTTCCTAGAGATACACTGATGCTGTAGGGCCGTTTGTTCGAGGTGTTGGCGGGTTTAGAAACCACGGTCGACGGTGTCGAACCTCAACCGAGGCCGCGGCACGTCGCCGAGCTACTTCCGGTCACCCCCAGCCCGACCTGTCACCACCGACGTGTTCCTCGACGTCGACAACCCCCTGGCGGCGATTTTCAGACCATGGGAGGTCCGGCAGCGGCGAGCCGGCGAGCCCCGAGTCTGCTCCGGCAAGGTCGGTGGCGCGGGCGCGAGAGAACGGCGGGAGGAAGACGAAGCCGTCTGGCCCACGTATCAGCGGCTGAAGAATTTAAATCGGGATCGGGTGAGGCCAGGGATCGGCTGTGCTGGCACGCGAATACCCTGTGAGCTCCGGTGTGCCGGACACCTCCGCGCTCGACACGTGTGGTATCCCCGGTGTGCCGGACACCTCCGCGCTCGACACGTGTCCCCGCAGGCCCCGAGAGTTTAAACTTTTCCCCCGATTTTCAGAATTCTTCCAAACTTCAAATCCTCAGAACTTTGGCTAGAGAGCTCCAAATCGGGTGAACCAAATTTTGTTGGATTCAGCTCTCTGAGCACTTTCCAGCAATACCAAATTCAGCTCATGAAAGTGAATAGTTTTCCAGAATTAAATCCCTAAATTTTAAACTGTTGGGAAATTTATCTGGAGAACTACTTTATGAAAAATTCTGAAATTTGGCTGAAAGGTTCATTGGAAAATCCCTGAATCCCAGTAAAGTTTTCAGACTCATCCAAGTTCATTTAGTTACCCTAATTGGGTGATTAAGGGAACTGCCCAGAAAAAAAATTAGAAAAATGTACAGAAACATTTTTCAGATCTCCTCCAATCTTAATTAGGACATAACTTTCTGTAGAATTCTTCAAATGACATGAAACCAACTCCATTAGGACCATCCTAAATTCTAGTTTCCAGAAAGTAATGGTGGGAGCCATGAAAAACCCCTGGAATTATTCAGAGGCTCAAATATTGACCAAATGGGCTTTTATTTGTACAAGGTTCAAATGAACTTTGTTTCAAATAAAACTTGGTCAAGACTCTGGTTAGGACCCTACCAAGCCACAATAAAAGTTTCAGAACCACAGGGGAGGGCTAACTAGAGTTATTAGTAAATAAGTATTCAAGTTTACACTTTGCATTTAAATTTACATGTAATATTGTATTTAACGTGTAGCCATTGGAGAAGAGACTCCGGAAGTGCTGGACTTCCTCCTTCCGGAAGAGGAACTAACCCCTGACCAGCAGCAACAAGGCAAGCCCCGGTTTGCATTAAACTTTTATAAGTTTTACTTTGTCTACATGCATCATATGAAGTATGTTTGTGCATTAGGTATAGGATGGATGGAACCCCACTTGCATAACTAGAATTTTTCCCTAAGAGTGAGGGTAGTGTCTAAGACCTCGAGTAGACAGGCTATGCTTAATAATTCATAGGGCTTCGGTACAAGTCGAGTAGTTGGAATCTACTCGCGAGATAGGCTTGGGACACACGGGTTCGGTTGGGTGACGTGAGATCACTTTAGTAATGAAAATGAGACTAGGCAGGGGCTAGGGCGCAGCAAGAGAGAGTCTTGTGTGCGCAGCCCTGCCCGTGTCGATTGAGGACCGATCCGTGTGCGGCCCTGCTGAACAAGTATTTAACGTACCGAAGGCATATCGGATATATGGGCCCCGATAAACCGATGTAGCCTAAACCTCCGGGCGTCGAGGCATAACGCACCGATTTATAGGTGTAGGCTGAAGGCAGCAAGGTGGAAATCTGCCAACGGGCATAGAGAGATGCTCCGTGTGGGGAACCTCCTGCTCGTTTCGGTGCGACCGGTTCGACGTTTGGGCTGTTGGGTGAAAGGTTGTCCCGTACGACATCGAGTGAGCATGCTGTGCAGCTCCACGGGTGGGCGTACGTGACGTGCTCTTTGGGTTTCCCTGCAGGTGTATATCGAGTCGATTCGCTGTCCCTCGTGGTGACGAGTATCGCTTGTTCACTGCGTCGTAACGTAGATTAATGAATGACATGTTATGATTCAATATTGCTGTTATGATATAATTGTATTGTTACATGTGTGCCACCAAATATCGCTCACTAAATTTTAGCTTTATGAACCGTTAACTTGTTGCTAAAAGATGAACTAAGGATGAACTTGTAGGCGTGTCCATTTGCTGCAACATTGCTATCCTATGTCATGGTACACCTCATGTAGAGTTTCATGCTTAGGTGAGTCGGTTAAGCCTTGCTGAGCCTTCGTGCTCACGGTTGCTGCTTAAGTGTTTTTCAGGTGAGGAGCCACCCACGGACTCGGAGTACGAGTCCACCGGCGAGGGTTACCCCCCGTCGGGGATCACGGCTGAGTGGGAGCCGTACACGCCGCGCTGAGCTGAGACGTGCAGCTAGTGTGGGTTGCCCTAGGGCTGGGCAACCAACTTTTGCTAGATAGGCGGGCGTGAGTTGTACAAAAGAAACTTCCGCTGTGTAATAAAGACTCTAGTTTGTAACTGAGAAGCGTACTACTTTGTACCTTCAGTTTGTTTTCCCCATGTAATATAATGTGTTCTTATGACGTGTGCTGTCGGGTGTCGCATCGCGCGGCACCACCCTCTGCGATCCTGGATGAGCGGATCCCGGTCCGCCACATTACGCCCAAGCTAAGGCGTCCCCGGACGCGTTAGAGACTGGTGCTGCTCACCCCCGAACCACAGCCCGAGTGTTTGATCACCGGCGACGAATTTCAGTTTCCCCTTTCACTCGGCGCAGACCGACCTTCGGGTGCGGATCCACCAAATTCTCACCCCGTAGTTGTTTAGAGACCCTCAAACTGTTCCTACACGATCTAGGATTAGTGGCGCAAAAGTTAGCTTCACAACACCTAGCATGAGAACCCCAGTACATGACGTATTTCGGAGTTTGCCAATGGCGGCTTATGCGGGAAGCATCAGGCGCACGGTGAGAGCCTACTTAGGACCTCTCCCGAGCTGCTTCGAGCCCATGCCGAGCTTCCCTAGGGACCACTGATGCTCTCCGTCCTTTTGCTCGATCGGTTGGGGTGCTAGGAAGGCCGGCCAACACGGCCGAAGCTCTTCTGAAGCCGCTGCTCGTCACCGACTATGTGCTGGTGATTTTCATGTCGAGCTGAGCCCAGTATCGTGTTCCCCGGATGGATTTAGGCAGAGGCGCCGAAACCATGGAGTTTGGCGCATGACAGAGGCCACCGGCGAGCTCTCCGGCGAGGGGTCGCGGCGGCCGATCGCTGGAAGCTGGAGGTAGACGAAGCCCCCGGTCCCACGTGTCAGCGGCCGATATTTTAAAACAGGGATTTGCTATGGCACCGGATCGGGTGCGACTGCACGCGAAGGATTCTGTAGCCCCGTGTGTCGACCGCTGAGAAGTTGACACGTAGCCTCAGACACACGCACAGCGGTTTAGACTTTTTTCCAATTTTCAGATTTACTTCAAACTTCAAACCCACATAACTTTGGCTAGGAAACTCCAAATCGAGTGAACCAAATTTTGTTGGATTCAGCTCTCCTAGTACTTTCCATAAAATCAAGTTTCACTACATGAAAATCCTTATTTCTCCAGAATTAATTATTCAAAATTCAAATTAGTTAGAATTTTAACTGGAGAACCCTTTGGAGGAAAATTCTGAAATTTTGCCAGGAGGTTCACCAAAATATCCCTGAGCTACCATACAAATTTCAGATCCATTTGAGCTAATTTCATCCACCTAATGGTGTGATTAATATAACTATTCCAAAGAAAATAGAAAATGTCCAGAAACATTTTCAGAATTTCTCTGAAATTGTTTAGCTCATATCATTAGCTAGGAACCTTCAAATTAAGTGAGACCAACTCCATTAGAACCCTCTGAAAATCTAGTTTTCAGAAAGTCATGGCTTGATCCATGAAAATCCCTAGAACACCCTAAGAGCTCCAATTAAAGTCAAGTACATAATTATTTGTGGAGAGCTCAAATGAGCTTTGCTGCAAATAAAACTTGGACAAGTCTCTGTTTAGGTTGTAAACAAACCACACTAAAAATTTCAGAGTCATTGGGTCTGTATAGTAAGACTTATAGTCTTCACAAGTTTAAATTCAATTCAAATGCATTTAAATTGATACATATACATGTTATCTCATGTAGTCGCTAAGGTTGAGGAGGAACCCGAAGTCTTAGACTTCGTCACTCCAGAAGAGCAGCTAGCCTAAGACCAAGAGCAGCAAGGCGAGCTCCGGTTTGCATTAACCTTTTTACAAATTTTTATTGTTTTAAGAACTTACTTTGAGTACCACTTACTTCTTACATTAGAGTCCTGTTTGAAACCCAAATGCATAGCCAAGAAAATCATGGGTTGGGATTAGGATTTAAAACCCCATTTAGCTACTGCAATGCTAAGATAGTGTAGGATTCGGTACAAGTCGAGTAGTTGGAACTACTCGCGAGGATAGGCTAGCGGCACTCGACTCGGGTAAAGATAGCAAATGAACCACATGGCAAGAAAAACGAGACTGAGCAGAGAGTAAGGGCAGCAGGACTTTGGGGCCAGGGTGCTATAGCTCCACTTGTGTTGATTGAGGACCGAGCCGTGTGCGGGCCTGTTGAACAAGCTAGAACAGTACCGAAGACCTACCGGCTATATGGGAACCAGGAAACCGATGTAACTCGGGTAGCTGGGTGTTGAGGCATAGCTGGTCCTTCAGAGTGTAGGTTGAGAGCTCGAGGTGTAAATCGTCTGGTGGCACGGTGGATGCGCGCGCAGAGACCTCTTGCTCGGGATGATTGGACCGGTTCAACATTTGGATGACGGGCGAAAGGTGGTTGCATACGATATCCATGATGGTTGCTGTAGGCAACATCGAGTACGGGCGTACGTGACGGATTATTCGGGTGACCCTGCAGGTGTAAATCGATTATAATCGCCGTCCCTCACGGTCAGTGAGTACCACTTGTTCACTGTACCGTGACGTAGAAAGAACAGGCTAGACACATGTTAAAAGTTTGCTGATTTGAAATATATACTTTGCTTGTTAATGTCTTGTTGTAGTTTAGAGCTAATTAAAGTTCTTTTCAACTTTGGGCAAAGTACATGAGAGAAATGCATTTCTTGTTTGATTGTGGCTCTCTCATGTGCCTTAGTGTAAGGTTCTCCACAACCTGCTGCTAAAACTTGAAAGTAAGGTTCCACTAATTAGGCGAGTTCTTTGCAACTTATTTTTCCTCATGTAACCTATCACCCTTCATGTAGAAGTTTCATGTATAGGAGAGACGGGTCAGTCTTGCTGAGCCATCATGCTCACTGCTTGTGTTTGAAGCTTTTGCAGGAGTTTATGAGGAAGGGACTCCCGAGGAGGAGATGGAACCCCAGGAGGGGAACTCCGTCGAGTGAGAGTCGTGCATGCCGCCGTGTTAGTGGGTGTGCGTGCTAGCGGGGACACGTTCACGGGCTGAACATGAACTCAATGCGTAGTCTACGCACGTGAGTGTAGACTGAACATATTTTGTTGTACAAATGTTCATAAACCTGTTTATGTAATAAATTTTGCTTCCGCTTTGTATTTTTGACGTGCGTTATCCGGTGTTGTGCAACACAACACCCCTCAGCATGGTCCTGGCTCGACAAGGCCGTGGGGTCGTGTCAGCGTGGTATCAGAGCTCGCTTGAGGTTTAACGCACTACAAAGGTCATCTTTTTCAAAAATTCGGTGAGAAACGAGTTAGTAGCCCATATAAGGATGTTATTAGTGTATAGAAAGTGGCATACTAACCTATTTGATTATGTCGGAAAATCATGCATCTCGGGACGCTTTATGTCTTGGGGGGTGCACGTAAGCGCTGTCCACCAGTGCGCACAAGCTGAA
The DNA here is from genome assembly GCA_030760725.1 of Neostapfia colusana. Classification (NCBI taxonomy): domain Eukaryota; kingdom Viridiplantae; phylum Streptophyta; class Magnoliopsida; order Poales; family Poaceae; genus Neostapfia; species Neostapfia colusana. The sequence continues at coordinate 15,611,025 of JASWHV010000017.1, read as the reverse complement.
GGGTGGAGCCCCATGGGTGGCAGGTAACCCAACCCGCTTTAATATCCTCTACGACTCTTTATGTCGTTTGGGGTATTCGAGCAACGTCTGTCCTTGGCTTGCTTCGGGCAACTTGGGAGACCCCGTCACGTGGTCAGTAACGTGAACACGTAGCTCAAGGCATGTTTGGCTTGAGAACATCCGGGTGAGTGATGACGGCCGGGTGTACGAACTGTATGGATACCGGGCTCAGTGTGCAGCTGAGTCTGACGATTGTTTGAGTTATCTGCAGGTATTCTAACCATGAAACAGTAGACGTGTAGCATCCGTGTGCAAGTGACGTTTAGTGCCACTGAACTAACGAAGCCGGCTAAGTCCGCTATAGGTTTTTCTTTGTGAGGACGTAGTACCGACATGATCTGGTGACACATCGACGTCACACCCCATTAAATGAGAAACTGCATTGTAAAACTTCAAAGTTTTAATCCAGAGCACTAAAACTTGATATAACTCCTTCCCTTAATCAGGATATTCAAGGTTAACAAGTTCTCAACTTATAGAATACTAAGGACAGAGTCCCCTGTTTTCAGCTGAAATAAAGCTGAAGTTAATCAGAGGTTAGAGGTTGAGTTTTTTCGGGGTTGGGGCCATATGATACCTTTCTGGAAAGCTTTGGAAGATCTTTACAACTTTTTGGTTGATGTCCAGAGATGTTTCATCTCCTAACCAAACAAAAAATGCAGTAGAGTTGAAACTGTCCAGAAAACAGGGCAGAGCAAACACTCTCTGTAACTCTCTGTAAATTGAGCATAACTTCCTGCATAAAAGTCCAAAAATAGAAAATGAGGTAGTTCAGAAAAGTTTACGAGATGGGTTACAACTTTGTAACAGAAAGTTTTGTCAAATTTGGTGTAGAATTAACTGGAATTCTTGGATCAAATAAGTACCTCAAGCAGGGAGGTGCTGTCCAATTTTCTCCAGAAATTCTGCCAACTTTGAAATCTCATAACTTTTGAACCAGGACAGATCTTAGGCCATGCAAATACTTCTGGAAATATATTGAAGTTAGCTTTAACTTTGATGTTGAACTCCAGAGTTGGTTTTGCCTTTAGCTTGGTCTAAATTAGGTTGAAACGAAAACTGGTCAGGGCTGTCGTATTGGGCAGCAGATCAGCAGTCAAATTTGTTTAAATTTGAACTATGTTTCCAAGTTTTATGAGTTAAATGACATGTTTATGTTATAACTCAATGGTTTACTGTTCAAATAAATATTTGACATTTCTCAAATATGTTTCTACAGATGACAGCGGATAGACAGTTGGAGAACGGGTGGGTGGAATCTCACTGTTCTCACCACAGCGAAGCCTTGAGGCACATGCTTCAATACTTCGGGTACAGCAAGATGCCGCAGTACTTCGTCAAAAAAGAAGGCGAGGAGGGGAACAAGACGTGGACGATCCATGTCGAAGTTCCTGCAGGGCCTACGCCACCCGGTTGGGCGCCATTCACAGTTACGGTGAGAGGTAGACAACCGGAGGGAATGTGACAAGTGGCAGCCCATGACACCATGTCGAGTTTCTGCCAACTACACGTGAGAGCTATGGAGGGCACTCCATACGCGCTCGTTCCGGTGGAGGGACGAGCTAATCATGTGTGGGAAGGGAGGTACATGGAGGCAACTGATCCGGGTTGCCCAAGGTACAACCCCGCTGAGGCGAACCTCAGCCTCCAGATAAGGGCGGGAAAGGCCGTGATGGACAGCCAAGCTGTTCATACGGAATGTCACGCCATGAAGCTCAAGGAGAGCAACAGCCGTGGAGACCATTTCGAGAGTGCTCACAGCGCGCTCCGCAATGTGCTCCTTCCGATGATTAAGCGACTGAACGAACAATATAATCAGTTGCACCGTCTGAAGAAGGCGAAGAAGAAAATCCGTGTCGACATCGCGGCTTTGCAACAACAGGTGCAGGCTCTGACCCAGCAGAATGAGGTCCTTACTCAAGAGCGGGATGACACTATTGAGGAGGGGCAAGGCTGGGAAGAGGACTACAACCAAGCCATGGACGAGGTGCACGCGTTGCAGGACCTCGTACCTCCGGTAATGGGCATACCGGTGGTAGGTGCTGTACCTGTGGTCTTGGGTCTTCCGGCAATGGGAGAACCCGAGCCGAAAGAGGAGATTGTAGACCCAGAGCCACCAACAGAGGTACCGGAGGAGGACGACCCACAGGAGGTCGAGTTCTACTCTGAGTAGGGGGTTACCGTTGCCAAGTAGGGCAGCTGGGGTGATGTGACCGAAACTTTTGTAATCGGTGACATGTCGTGTAAACAGTAGTGTATGTATAGGTGGTGACGACATGAGCACGACTTCTCGGAGACCCGAGACTAATGTATCTTGTATAAAGTTTATGCTTTATCAATATATGTGAATGTTGTGCAAATTATTCATGCGTCACTTAAATACCTACTGTTTCATATGGAATTTTAAGTATGACATATACTGATCGCTGCTATTTTGAATTTCAGAATGACTCATACTCGTGCCAATCCGGACATTGGGGGTTCCAGTCAGGGGGAGAGACCTCCCAACCACCTCCCGAGGACTCCTCCCCGTGAGTGTAGACTGAACATATTTTGTTGTACAAATGTTCATAAACCTGTTTATGTAATAAACTTTGCTTCCGCTTTGTATCTTTGACGTGCGTTATCCAGTGCTGTGCAACGCAACACCCCTCAGCGTGATCCTGGCTCGACAAGGCCGTGGGATCGTGTCAGCGTGAAACCGGAGCTCGCGTATCGGGAGGAACCAGTTCAGATTATAGATGAAAAGTCCCGAACCACACGCAACCGTACGTTGTGGTTCTACAAAGTTCTATGGAGTAATCACTCCGTGGACGAAGCGACATGGGAGAACGAAGGATTTCTTCGCGCTAACTACCCCTACTTTTTCACGTCGCATGTACGGTAATTTTTCCACCGTCCTCTCTCTCATTTTTACCTTATAATCTCGGGACGAGATTCTTTTAAGGGGGGAGGAATATAAGGGCCTAAGTTTTTGGCACATGTTCAAAGTGTTCATCACCACACACACACACACTTCATTTGAAGAAACTTGATGAACACATTTGAAGGGCAAGTAAACACCATCAACATGATCATTAGAGAATAAACTCACAAAATGAAAAAGTGGCATTTCCCACATGCATCATATAGGGGCTGGACATTTGAAAAAGTCCTACACCTTGCTAGGAATGTCCACGCCAAATTTTACTCAAATTCAAGACCTTTTTGAAGTCCTTTTTGGGTATAGCTAGAAAGAGAGTGGTTTGAACTCAAATTCAAATTCAAACTATTTCTATCCCATGAATTCAAAAGTGGGAGGCATATTCTTACTCAGCACATTTTTGTGAGCTCACACACCAATTTTCACTCCATTTGGAGTTGATCTTGACATGAGCTAAGTTTAGCAAATTCAAACTGTATTTGAATTTTTAAACTGCACATGTGCTGAAATCTATTCAAACACTTCACAATTTGAATTCTATCAACTTCAAATGGGCTTCTGGTTGATAATTAAAAAAGGAGGGGGTATTTGGGTCTCTACTGTTTAGAGCAGTGGGAAAAATTTAATTCCAGAGGTTAAACCTCGGGTGGGACCCACATATCAGCCTCAACAGGAAATTCAACCGACTCAAGCCCGAGCTTGGTTACTTGCGCGCGATCCAGCAGCCGCCACGGCGAAAGATCGATCGGGACAGCAGCTGCTTGCCGCCCCGAGCCGCTGAACTGCCTCGCTGCCTTCTTATCCCCTCAGCCGACCTGATTGGAGGCAGAACCGATCGCTTCATTACTCCCTCGCGCAAGAAATGCCACCCTCGCTGCTGCTCACTCGGAACTGATCGGAGAACCGTGATCACAGCCGCTCCACTCCCTCCAAGCTGCAAAACGGTATGAGAGGATCTCCTTCTTCTTCCCCACCATAGGGAATTATCTGAGCTCGGTTGATCTCGGCCCTACCGAGGGTTCTATCCGGTGACCTAAGTCCGCCGCACTTGGGCTCCAGTGGACAGCCCAAATGGGAGGGTGTTACGCCCAAGCTATGGTGTCCCAAGACGCGTTAGAGACTGGTGCTGCTCACCCCCGAACGACAGCCCGAGTGTTTGATCACCGGCGACGAATTTCAGTTTCCCCTTTCACTCGGCGCAGACTGACCTTCGGGTGCGGATCCGCCAAATTCTCACCCCATAGTTGTTTAGAGACCCTCAAACTGTTCCTACACGATCTAGGCTTTGTGGCGCACAAGTTAGCTTCACAACACCTAGCATGAGAACCCCTGTACATGACGTATTTCGGAGCTTGCCAACGGCGGCTTATGCGGGAAGCATCGGGCGCACGGTGAGAGCCTACTTAGGACCTTTTCTGAGCTGCTTCGATCCCATGCCGAGCTTACGCAGGGACCACTGATGCTCTCCGGCCTTTTGCTCGATCGGCTGGGGTGCTAGGAATGCCGGCCAACACGGCCGAAGTTCTTCCGAAGCCGCTGCTCGTCGCCGACTATGTGCTGGTGATTTTCATGACGAGCTGAGCCCAGCATCGTGTTCCCCAGATGGATTTAGGCAGAGACGGCCAAAATCATGGAGTTTGGCGCACGACAGAGGCCACCGGCGAGGGGTCGCGGCGGCCGAGCACGGGAGGCCGGAGGTAGACGAAGCCCATGGTCCCACGTGTCAGCGGCCGATATTTTAAAACCGGGATTTGCTGTGGCACCGGATCGGGTGCGGCTGCGCGCGAAGGATTCCGTAGCCCTTGTGTCGACCGCTGAGAAGTTGACACGTAGCACCGGACTCACGCGCAGTGGTTTAAACTTTTCCTGATTTTCAGATTTAGTTCAAACTTCAAACCCACATAACTTTGGCTAGGAAACTCCAAATCGAGTGAACCAAATTTTGTTGGATTCGTATCTCCGAGTACTTTCCAGCAAATCAAGGTTTACTTCATGAAAATCCTTATTTCTCCAGAATTAATTCTTCAATTTTCAAACTGGTTAGAATTTTAACTGGAGAACCCTTTGGAGGAAAATTATGAAATTTTGCCAGGAGGTTCACCAAAATATCCCTGAGATACCATAAAAATTTCAGATCCATTTGAGATCATTTCATCCACCTAATGATTGTGATTAATAAAACTGTTCCAGAGAAAATAGAAAATGTCCAGAAACATTTTCAGAATTTCTCTGATGCCAATCTGTGCATTCTACCTAGGCTTGCGTCCTACGGTCAATGTGGCTCTAATACCAATCTGTGACGCCCGGTCCCGTGAAAAAGGAACCCAGCTGATGCATATGTATGCCCAGGATATTCATCACACATAAACATGTAATCCACAAATTGAATTCAGAATATAACCACGAATAATAAGGTTTAAGTACTTTATTACATCAATCTCCAACTTATTCTTGCAGCGGAAGTCTTATTCTAGCAGCGGAAGTCTCTAACGATAGCGGAAGTAAACTAAGCACGGCAGCGGCTCCATCTTCAACTCCATCCCCACAGGCAACAATGAGTGGTTTAGGCCCGATCTTCCGAAAGGTAGGTCGATTGAGGTGGAGAACTTGATGTTGATGATCCGTGGAACTCGAGCAGTTCGAACACCCCTGCAATCACTACACCACTGCTCTGTTGGTTATCAAACATGCAGCACACACTTGACCTCGCCAAGAAGGCTAATCTCTGCAGGTGCAACCGAGAACACAAGCAAGAACGTAGAAGATGTGATCTGAAAATCACGAAGTTGGGGTTTCACAAAAACCGTAGAACGGCGGCTGTTTATCTAAGCAAAAGCCACCGAATATGGCTGACAGCTGCAGTATTAAAGGCTAGGGTTCATCCATAAGACCCTTAGACGCGTCCCTAATTGACTCATACGGGATACAAGGCCCAAAAGCCCAATACGGTGGTGCAACACCGGACAGAACTCCGAATTCGAATTGTTTCGACAACTCCCAACGACTCCTGGCGAATTTTAATGTTGGACCAAAACCATTGGAAAGTTTATCTTCTCATCTTTCCATGCATATGTAGAGTGTCGAAAACGGAGTCCGTATGCATCCTGGACATCTGTTTTAAGATGGACTGCTCCTGGACTCCGAGTTGAACTCGGGTCCGAGTTGGTGACTGTTTCCATCAACTTGTGGACGTCCCATATGGTTCTCCACGTCCCCAAATCCTCCTCCCTTTACTTGTTGATCATGTCCATGGTTCCTAATAACAATTAAATCATTCAATAGCAATCCATTCTCAAAATCACATGGGTAGGAAGTTAGGAACGAGTTCACCTGCTGATTTAGTAACCGTGCTCGTGCTCTTGTCATTGGTCCTTGTATATCAATGTAAGTATCCACTGTTTTGATGTCCTCATAATCCTCCCCCTCTTGAATCGGAGTCGTCCTCGACTCAAGATCATCTTCTTCCCCCATGTATGGTGTAAATCTGAAATGTTAAATGTGGGACTAACCCCAAAATCGGGAGCCAACTCAAGCTTATATGCATTGTCATTGATCTTTTCAACAATCTTAAAAGGACCAGCAGCTCGTGGCATAAGTTTAGATTTTCTCAAGTGAGGGAATCTTTCTTTTCTCAAGTGTAGCCATACCAAGTTCCCTGGTTCAAGTTTTACTTCTTTTCTACCTTTACTACCAGAAATTCTATACTTCTCATTCATCCTTTCAATATTTTTCTTTGTAGTTTCATGCATCTTAAGAATGAATTCAGATTGTTGTGTAGCATCCAAATTTATAGTTTCAGAAGGAGGCAAAGGTAATAAATCAATAGGAGCACGGGGATTGAAACCATACACTACCTGGAATGGGCTTACCTTTGTAGTAGAGTGAACTGACCTGTTGTAAGCAAATTCTATATGTTGTAAACAATCCTCGCAACCCTTTAAATTTGTTTTTAAAACAGCCCGCAACATATTGGATAGAGTACGATTTAGTACCTCAGTTGGTCCATCGGTTTGTGGGTGACATGTGGTTGAAAACACCAGCTTGGTTTCCAATTTATACCACAAAGTTCTCCAATAATGACTTAAAAATTTTGCATCAAGATCAGAAACAATGGTATTTGGTACACCATGTAAACGAATAATTTCCGTCATAAACAAATCAGTAATGTGTGAGGCATTATCATTCTTATGACAAGGTATAAAATGTGCCATTTTGGAGAAACTATCAACAACCACAAAAATACTATCCCTCCCCCTCTTAGTCCTAGGCAATCCCAAAACAAAATCCATGGAAATATCCTGCCAAGGTACACTAGGAACAGGAAGAGGCATATAAAGACCATGTGGGTTAAGTTGAGACTTAGCTTTATTGCAAGTAGTGCATCGTGACACGTAGCGCTCGGCATCACGTCTCATCTTTGGCCAAAAGAAGTGTGTGGCCAGCACATCCTCCGTTTTATTCACTCCAAAATGTCCCATCAAACCTCCTCCATGTGCTTCCTGCAAAAGTAATAGGCGAACGGAACTAGCAGGAACACATAGCTTGTTAGCACGATAGAGAACGCCCTCCCGTAGTACATATTTATTCCATGTTCTTCCTTTTCTACAATTTTCAAAGGCATCTTTGAAGTCCAAATCAGTAGGATATAATCCTTTTATTGTTTCTAAACCAAATATTTTATGATCAAGTTGGGACAGCATGGTGTAACGTCTAGATAATGCATCTGCAATGACATTCTGCTTCCCTTTCTTATGCTTAATGATGTATGGAAATGATTCTATGAACTCAATCCATTTAGCATGTCGTTTATTCAGATTGTTTTGGCACTTAAGATACTTCAAAGATTTATGATCGGAATGTATGACGAACTCCTTAGACCAAAGGTAATGTTGCCAAGTTTGTATAACTCGCACTAAGGCATACAATTCCTTATCATAAGTAGAATAATTCAGAGAAGGACCATGCAATTTTTTACTAAAGAATGCAACGGGTTTACCTCCTTGTATGAGAACACCTCCAATACCAATGCCGCTTGCATCACATTCTAGCTCAAATGTCTTGTCAAAATCAGGAAGTTGTAGCAATGGTGCTTGTATAAGCTTTGATTTGAGAACATCAAAAGCTTGTTGCTGCTGTTCGCCCCATCGAAACTGCACTCCCTTCTTCGTCAGTTCATGGAGAGGTGCTGCAATGGTGCTGAAATCCCGCACAAAGCGTCGATAAAAACCTGCAAGACCAAGAAAACTACGCACCTGCGTGACGGTCGATGGAGTTGGCCAGCTAGTGATCGCCACAATTTTTGCCTCATCCATCTCAATTCCCTGCGATGAAACGACATATCCAAGAAACGAAACTCGATTGGTGCAAAAGACGCACTTTTCGAGGTTACCAAACAAACGTGCATCTCTCAAGACATTGAAAACAGCACGTAAATGATTAAGATGTTCGTCATATGACTTGCTGTAAATGAGGATATCATCGAAGTAAACCACCATAAATTTTCCAATAAAAGCACGTAGAACCTCATTCATTAATCGCATAAAAGTGCTAGGTGCATTAGTTAAACCAAAAGTCATTACTAACCACTCATAAAGTCCAAACTTGGTTTTAAATGCAGTTTCCCATTCATCTCCTAATGCCATTCTAATTTGGTGGTAACCACTACGCAAGTCAATTTTTGTGAAAATAATAGCACCATTCAATTCATCAAGCATGTCATTTAAGCGAGGAATAGGATAACGTTATCGAATGGTGATGTTATTAATTGCTCTACAATCAACACACATGCGCCAGCTACCATCTTTCTTAGAAACCAAAAGAATAGGAACAAAACAAGACTAAGGCTTTCACGAATATACCCGCGGTTTAAAAGATCTTGAACTTGTCGCTGAATTTCCCTTGTCTCTTCCGGATTCGCCCTGTACGCCGCACGATTTGGCAAACTTGCCCCTGGAATCAAGTCGATCTTATGTTCAATGCCTCTCATAGGTGGTAATCCAGGGGGTATCTTGGGGGGAAACACATCCGCAAAATCCTGCAGAAGGTTAGCAACAGCAGGGGGCAATGCAATGGGCACTTCATGAATTGAAAACATGGCTTCTTTGCATACTAAAGCGTAGTAAATCCCCTTGGTATTAAATAAATAAGCAAGGTCAGATTTAGTTGTGAGCAACGAAGGTGATTTTAACTTAATTACTTGCTGTTTTTCAGAGTCTAGTGATTTTGTTGCCTTATCATCACGTGTTTTACTTTTCTCAAAATGTACAATTTCAGCAGGAGTCATAGGAAGCAAAGTGATTTTCTTTCCTGTATGCATCAGAGTATATTTATTAGTTCTACCATGATGAATAGCATCCGTATCAAATTCCCAAGGACGTCCCAACAAAAGAGAACAAGCATCCATAGGTACGACATCAAAATTGGCAAAATCATGGTAAGAACCAATTGAAAAATGTACCCTCGCTGTTTGTGTTACCCTAACCTTACCGCTGTTGTTGAACCACTGAATGTGGTATGGATGAGGGTGTGCTCTTGTTGTCAACCCAAGTTTCTTGACCACATCCGTGTTCACCATGTTGTTGCAGCTGCCTCCATCAATTATAGTGTGCACGCGGCAGTCCTTGACGATGAGAAACATGCGAAAAAGATTGTGTTGTTGTAGCTTGTCATCCGCCTCAACTTTGGAGCTCAAAGAACGCTGCACAATTATGCTTCTATAATTTTCCGTTTCTGCAGTACCAAGTACCTCTTCGTCTGTGCTATAGTGGTCATCTTTTGGTCCTGCAACGTTAGTAGTAAGAGAATATTTATCTTCAACATCAGAAGTACTATCATACCCATCATCATCTCGTGCTATGTATGCTCGTTTGCTAGGGCAATCTTTCATCACATGACTGACTCCCTGGCAGCGGTGACACTTAATATTGGAAGTTCGACTTGTGGAAGGGGTGGAAGACGTAAGCTTGAATGGTGTCGTCTTGCTGCCCTCCGGCGTGCGAGGAAATGGAGCAGTAGATGAAGTTCGTTGGCCACCATTGGATGGTGTAGTGGCAGTAGGAAAACTCGAAGATGGTGCTGTTTTGGATGGTGTAGATGTCGAACGTGGTGTGAAGGTGCTCCTCGTGCGTTGGTGCTGCTGCTGTTGGCGGCCCTGCAATTCTTTTTCTGCCAACATAGCAAGCTGAAATAATCTGTTAACAGTATCATATTCCTTATAATCAACAATGTCCTGAATTTCACGCCTCAACCCCCATAAAAACGAGCTATTTTATCATCCATGTCCTCTACTACCCCACAGCGTAACATACCCTTTTGTAACTCTTTATAATACTCCTCTACGGACATGTTACCTTGGTCTAAGCGCTGCAATTTTTTGCGAATGTCCCGCTGAAAAGAAGGAGGAACAAAATGAACACGCATAGCTTCCTTTAGTCTATCCCATGTTGGAGAATCAGTTCTAGTTTTAATAAGTTCATTCCACCATATGATAGCAAAATCCTTAAACTCACTAGTGGCTTGACGAACTCTATGTTGTTCAGGAACAAGGTGGGCATTAAATTTTTGTTCTACTGTCATCTCCCAATCAAGATATGCCTCAGCATCATAAGCACCAGAAAAAGAGGGTATAGTAAATTTGACTTTAGCAAAAGGATCATCAAGAGGGCGATTAAAATTGTTATGACGATCATTGTAATTATAACGGTTATTACCTCCCATACCTCGTAGATAACGTGGAAGTCATGGTTGATTGTTATGATCTTCCATATTTTAAGCACCGTCTTCACGATCTTCAGCGAGAGGCAGCCGCGCCTCAAGAGTATCCATCCGAACAACAAGATCAGCAAGTTGGCGATTCAAGGTCGTCAATGACGCCTCTGTCGATGCTTGGGTTTTGGTGAACATATCTGTCATTTCCCTCATCATGCCACGCAACTCAGCATGTTGAACACATCCATAATCCCTTTTATCTTCTGCCATTGTTAGTAATAAACAAAAGACAACAAAAAGATGTTATCCCTATCAACTACAAAGGATAGTGGCAGTGTGAAAAGTGGAAGGAAGGAAATAATCTCTCTCTCTCTCTCTCTCTCTCTCTCTCTCAAGCGTCGTACCACGTTCTTACAAGTGTTCTTACCGACACAGCAGGTGGTAAACGGTGGACGGTGAGAACCAATGAAGCGTGGAGTGATTGCAAAGGTACCTGTTCTGCTCAAGAGGAAAAGTGGAGCTTGGATGGCACAGCATGGTGGCTAATAAGCAAAAATCGTTAACAGCAAAAACAAAGTTGAATAAGTATTCAATGTAGGAACTGTTGCTGGTTAACAAGTGTTCTAGTCCTAGCACAACACAAGGCAGTAGAAAGTCAAATAGAAAATCAGGAATATATAACCAAACAAGTACAGCACAAGTGTATAGGCCAACTGTTTTCAAGGGTATGCTGTCAATGCTTTAATATCTGTGCTCTCTTCACTATTTTTTTCTTTTTTTATATTTTTATGATATTTTTTGTTTACTCGAGAGCACGAAAATAGAAATCACACAACTTTGCAGCTCAATTGGATGTAAGATGTGGCCTATAGAAAATCAGTAAGATTCTTTAAAATCCGGGCTGAAACTTCGGAGGCCTGATAGTCTATCTTCCGAGGGGAATTTGGCCAAACAAATTTCTCCGAAAACGGCAAAGCCATGGAAATTTGGTTGCAATATTTCGAGTAGATCAATTTTTAAAAAAATTCGCCCGATTTCGAGTTCGTATGCAAAGGTTATGGCCGTTTTAAGGTAGGCTACCTGAGTTACTGTTTTTTATGTTGATTCAAACTCAGTTGTGAAGAAGATTTCGCAATAGGATGTGAGAAACGATCAAAATTTAGCAACGGCGACTGATGGGATATTGTGTGATGAATCAAGGAGGACTGGTACAATGGTTTGTCACCTGTTCTAGGGCTGGCGATGCGAGAGTTCATGCAAGGCGGCTAGCTAGGGCAAACCGATGATCTTGGTGGCTCGGTTTGTTGTTTAGGGATTGTGGAATAGGTGAGCAGCAAGAAAAACAAGGAAGAAAACCGATAACTACGACCCAAAAAACACAAAGCTAAACCAGCAACGAGACTCGACCACACGAATGCAAACTCAACAATGCAAACTGAAAAACGAAAATTGCAGGCACTATGGTCTAGGAATCGGTAAACACAATATGTTTTTTTTGTGGCTTTTTCTGTGGACTCTAGGTATGAAAAACAAAAGCTAATCTAGTGGGAAATTAAAGTACCTCACGGGCAACCTGAAATCTGATACCAATTGATGAGTGGTTTAGGCCCGATCTTCCGAAAGGTAGGTCGATTGAGGTGGAGAACTCGACGTTGATGATCCGTGGCACTCGAGCAGTTCGAACACCCCTGCAATCACTACACCACTACTCTGTTGGTTATCAAACGTGCAGCACACACTAGACCTCGCCAAGAAGGCTAATTCCTGCAGGTGCAACCGAGAACAAGAGCAAGAACGTAGAAGACGTGATCTGAAAATCACGAAGTTGGGGTTTCACAAAAACTATAGAATGGCGGCTGTTTATATAAGCAAAACCTACCAAATATGGCCGGCGTCTGCAGTATTTAAAGGCTAGGGTTTGTCCATAAGACCCTTAGACGCGTCCCTAATGGACTCATACGGGATACAAGGCCCAAAAGCCCAATACGGTGGTGCAACACCGGACAGAACTCTGAATTCGAATTGTTTTGACAACTCCCATCGACTCCTGGCGAATTTTAATGTTGGACCAGAACCATTGGAAAGTTCATCTTCTCATCTTTCCATGCATATGTAGAACGTCAAAAACAGAGTCCGTATGCATCCTGGGCGTCTGTTTTAAGATGACCTGCTCCTGGACTCCGAGTTGAACTCGGGTCCGAGTTGGTGACTGTTTCCATCAACTTGTGGACGTCCCATCTAGTTCTCCACGTCACCAAATCCTCCTCCCTTTACTTGTTGATCATGTCCAAGGTTCCTAATAACAGTTAAATCATTCAATAGCAATTCATTCTCAAAATCACATGGGTAGGAAGTTAGGAATGAGTTCACCTGCTGATTTAGTAACCGTGCTCGTGCTCTTGTGATTGGTCTTTGTATATCAATGTGAGTATCCACTGTTATGATGTCCTCATCAGGCAAGTTGACGGTAGATCGCACACCTAGTACTCCACATGGCCTTCGAAGTACTCTTCTCCTTTTGCTGATGTTTGTATGATAATGCAAGGGTGAGTACATGTCGTATTTTCAGCAAGTGCGGAAAAAGTATGACATGTAGCTTACAACAAGGTAGGAATAAAAAGGCTCATTGCAGAAAGCAAATTTTGTTTCACAACCATGATAAAAACAGCAGCTATCTTTAAGTGAATTTAATCCCAACATATATCCAATTAAACCAGTAACGTACCTCCACCATAATTCACCACTTTCCATGTCTCATCCAACCATAAATCTTTCTCAACTTTATCTCATGCTCATAATAACCATCCCATGATCATATCCATCTCATGATCATATAACCGAACCAAAACTCATTGTCACGACTCAAAAGTCCCGAAACCATTCTCATTACCAAGACTCAACAGTCCTGAAACCAAATCCAAAAACTAAACCATAACCATACCAATAACCATCCCATCTAATCATGTGAGTTGGCCAGGCGCTTGTGACCGTAAGCACGGCTATCATGATAGTTTTACACTCTTAAGAGGTTGCACCACTTTACCAACAAGTTTGTGATTTCGTCACCCGTCGGCGACTGCAGAACCTCCATTATACCAGTACACAACCGTCGGTGTATGGCCAAGAGATCGCCCAATAGCCTTTACAAAGGGGCTACTAGATGTATGGACTCACTAAGGTTTCACCAGCAGGCTCGAATCACCATTCTCCCACCTACGGGCCCCCTCTTGTGCCATGCGGTTCCCAGGGCAGTCCTCTCTCGACTCCCATTCCCCGCGCCTTCCACGGTCCATAACACTCTAGCAACTTACCTAATTAGTCAGCTAAGACGCACCCATATTTGGCCTTGTGGTGGCACTATATTCCTGGCATGTGCTGGCATGAACCGGTCCTTAGATCTACGACAAGTAAACCACCATTCTACCACATCCATGAACCAAGCTTGCCTAGATCCCCCCGATTCATGTTCATTATCAACATCAAGTTCTTATTATCATTATTCATATGAGTGCAGTAGCTAGACACATTCTATCTCGCTTCTCATATCCCGTGGACTCAGCGAAGAAAAAAGAAAAAAAATGACCATACCCGACTCATTAACTTTCCCGGCGACAAGGGTGGTTAACAAAACTAGTAAACTCCTATAAATTGGTTTCCCATCAAGTTGACTCAAGCACTCACACATTTCACAAACAAAACAGTTCCAAAACATGGGATCAATATGGTCAAGGGCACTTGCCTTATTCCTGTGGCTTCTATTGCTCACGGATCTCGAAATCTTGGTGCTGTAGTCCTTCGTAGATAGCTCCCTGAGCTCGCACTTCTACTCACGACCACGCACATAAAAAATTTATAGCAATCAAACATCATGCACAAACTTTACTCAAGATGCAATGGTGCAGATGCATGCTAATTCTATGGTGCAGTTTCATTAATTCAGTTTGTACGTGTTCTTACATGTTTTAATGGCTTTGCATGGGGTTTTATGATAAAAAAGGGTGTAAGGATCAAATGTGGACATGGCGATGATCTTGACTCAAGATCTAGATCAATTCCACCTTCAAAAACTGATCAACACGTGATCTGTCCACACAAAAAAGCTTCTGTTCGAAGGGAACAAAGAAAACAGATGCGAAGAAACCGCGATGATGTCAAAAGGTGGTAACGAAGACCTACCTTACTTCTCTCTGGTGGCAGGTCCTTCCTCCTAGTAATGGCAGCAGCGACGACGAGCTCGACGGGCTCGTCGGCGATCTCACCGGTGGCTGCACTTCGTTGAAGGGGGTAAATCTCTGCGAGTTGGGAGCTAGGACCTCCAAGCCGCCGACTCAGAAGGGGAAGAATAGGTATGTGGTTGCGGCCAGGGGGTTTTGGGTTCTATTTATAAGAGGGTCAGAAAGAGTCCTACTCTAATTGGATTTTAAATAAGAGTCCTATTTAATTTGTTTTGGATCTTAACAACTTATCTCCAATTTATTTGTTGCGGCAGTAACGTGGAAGAAATCGTGTCGGTTTCCTCAGTACCGGGTACTCACGTACAGGGGAAAACTGCTTAAGGATCTCGTCCTTCCGCAGGAACGATCTCCGGAGGCTCCACGCGTCCAGCGGGGGCCTGGCCTCCCTTTTCCGCAAAGACAACCTCTGGGTGCACCACGTGTCTATAGGACGGGACCTCCCTCTCCCTCAGAGGCGAGCTCCGCGTGTGCCACATGTCTGGCGGGTCGGACCTCCCTTCTCTACAGAGGCGAGCTCTGGGGGCGCCATGTGTTAGTTCCGGACCTCCCCTCTCCTCAGAGGCGAGCTCCGAGAGTGCCACGTGTCAGTTTCGGACCTCCCCTCTCCTCAGAGGCGAGCTCCGAGAGTGCCATGTGTCAGTTCCGGACCTCCCCTCTCATCAGAGGCGAGCTCCGAGAGTGCGACGTGTCCAGCAGCGCCGGACTTCCTTTTTCCTCAGAGACGAGCTCTGAGGTCGACACATGTCCCGTAGTGTCGGACCTTCCTTCTCCTCGGAGGTGAGCTCCGAGGATGACACGTGTCCAGCAGTGTCGGACCTCCCTTCTCCTCGGAGGTGAGCTCCGAGGATGACACATGTCCAGCGGAACCGGACTTCACTCCTTCCGCAGGGGTGAGCTCCGAGAGCGACACGTGTCCTGTGGGACTGGGCCTTGCTTCTCTGCAGCGACTATCCCCGGAGGCGACACGTGTCCCACGGGGCTGGACCTCGCTTCTCCGCAGCGACAAGCCCCAGAGGCAACACGTGTCCAGCGGGCCAGACCTCGCCCGCTTACGCAGAGGCGAGCTCCTAGCCTGCCACGTGGCCAGTGGTGCCGGTCCTCTCCCCCTCCACAGGGATGATATCCGAAAGCGCCACGTGGTCAGCAGGCCGCGGGAAGTGTCAACGGCATTCCTCGGTGAATTGGAATTGGCTCTTTTTAGCTATCTTTCTCCCGTTCTATTTCTTTTAAAATATTTCTCTATATGCAATATGCATGCATGCATGGATACTGTAACACCCTCAATTTCGTATTCATGCATGCATACATAAATCATATAGAAAAACATTTTTAAAAGCAGTAGAAACGGAGAAAGAATCAGAAAGATAGCCGAAAAGAGCCAATTCCAGTTCGCCGAGGAGCGCTTTAGACATTTCCCGTGGCGTGCTGGCCACGTGGCACCTTCGGAGCTCATTCCCGCGGAGGAGGATGAGGTCCGGCACTGCTGGCTACGTGGCAGGCTCGGAGCTTGCCTCTGCGGAAGGGGCGAGGTCCGGCCCCGTGGGACACGTGTTGCCCCCGGAGCTAGCCTCTGCGGAGAAGCGAGGCCAGTCCCGCAGGACACGTGTCGCCTTCGGGGCTAGTCACTGCGGAGAAGCGAGGCCCAACTCCGCGGGACGTGTGTCACCCTCGGAGCACACTTCCGAGAGGTCCAGTCCCGCTAGACACGTGTCACCCTTGGAGCTCGCCTCTGAGAGGTCCGACACTATTTGACACGTGTCGCTCCCGGAGCTCACCCCCCGCGAAGAGAGTGAGGTCCCGTCCCAGTGGACACATGTTGTCCTCGGAGCTCACCTCCGAGGAGAAGACATTACTTGACACGTGTCATCCTCGGAGCTTATCTCCAAGGAGAAGGGAGGTCCGACACTGTTGGACACGTGTCGTCCTCGGAGCTCGTCTCTGAGGAAAAAGGAAGTCCGACGCTACTGGACACGTGGCACTCTCGGAGCTCGCCTCTGAGGAGAGGGGAGGTCCGGAACTGACACATGGCACTCTTGGAGCTCACCTCTGAAGAGAGGGGAGGTCCAATACTGACACGTGGCGTATGCGGAGCTCGCCTCTGAGGGAGAGGGAGGTCCCGCTCGCCAGACACGCGGCGCACCCGGAGCTCGTCTCTGCGGAAAAGGGAGACCAGGCCCCTGCTGGACACGTGGAGCCTCCGAAGCTTATCCCTGCGGAAGGACGAGGTCCTTAAGCGGTTTTCCCTGTGCGCGAGTACCCAGTACTGAGGAAACTGACATGATTTCTTCCACGATTGAATCCACACCCAAATCTATTGCAGATAAGTCATTAAGATCCAAAAACAAATCAAATAGGACTCTTATTTGAAATCCAATCGAAGTAGGACTCTTCTTTTTCCGGTTATAAATAGAACCCGAAAACCCCTGGCCGCAACCACGTACCTATTCTTTCCCTCCTGAGTCGGTGACTTGGAGATCCTAGCTCCCAACTTGCCGAGTTAACCCCCTTTGCCGGAGTTTTAGCCGTCGGTGAGCCGTCGTTGAAGCCCTGCCACACCTCACTATCGCCAGAAGAGAGCCGACGATCTGTCTTGCTAGGAGGACCTCACTATCGCCCGAAGGCGCCACGTGTCTGGCGGGGCCGGACCTCCCCCTCCTCAGAGGAGAGCTCTGGGCCCACCACGTGGCATACAGAAGCCGGACCTCCCCCTCCGTGGGAGAGAGGTCCGAAGGTGCCACGTATCCGGCGGGGCCGGACCTCCCTCTCCTCAGAGAGGAGCTCCGGGCCCGCCACGTGGCCGACGGAAGCCGAACCTCCCCCTCCGCGGGGAGAGGTCCGAAGGCTCCACGTGTCCCGCGGGGCCGGACCCCCCTCTCCTCTGAGGAGGGCTCCGGGCCCGCCACGTGGCCAGCAGAACGGTGCTGCCTGCCCCCGAGCAATAGGCAGCGGGCGTAAAGACGCCCCATACCTTGCCCGTACAAGGTATTCAAGGCCCGCGTCTTCCCAAGACGCGGAGACGCGGAGCACGCCTCTGTCAGGTGCTGTTGCGCCCAGTCGCATCACAGACTGGCGCGCGGTGTCAGAACCTGCCAGCCAATAAACACAGCGACAAGACATCCCATGCTGCCCGCGCCGTCATCAACCACTACGACTAGCATGCGGCATGGGCAGGGCTGCAAGACGGAGACTCAGAAGCCTTCGCCAGAGACAACTACCGGCATAACTGCAGATACGGTAGATGATAGACAATCTCCCCGGGACCACCTGTCGGGTCCCGGGCCCCCTTGTAAGCCACCCGAGTCTTGGACTATAAAAGACTCGGGTAGGCGACGATAGCAAGGGTTTGCACCTCCGCAACTCATACGCTAACCATTCACACCCAAGCTGTAACTCACCCCCAAGCTCAGGACTCCGGCCCTGAGCAGCAAGCAATACAGCGAGCTCCATAACTCGCCGTGGACGTAGGATTTTACGCTCCGGCGGCCTGAACCACGTAAAACTCACAGTGTCAAGCTCTTACTAACTCGTCCATCCGCGCAAGCTCTCCGCAAGGGTCTAGCCCCACCGAAAAAAGAACCTCCACGGGCTGCCCAGTGCAGGCCCGGGGGAAGTGTCGACCGAACAATTCGACATTTGGCGCGCCAGGTAGGGGTTTTTTCCCCTTGCACGACAAGTTTCCGCCGACAAAGATGACCAAGCTTCCTTCAGCGGCGAACTCTCCTCCCTCGCCTCTGCGGCAAACCGCGACCAGGGGGGAGTACATGTCAACACACTCGGGACGGAGTGTGTCGGTACAAGCTGGGAGCCAGCAACCGGCTCTGGCAGCGCCGACCCCGGCAATGCAGGCTCCAACCAGCGTCAGGTCTTCAGTAGCGCTGGGCGTACCCGGTGGGGGTGCGCTAGCTGCAGCAAGAGCGCTACTGTACAATCCGCCCGCAGGGGACGCACCTCAGGCAGCGACCCAGCAGTGGATTCGCGAGGTAGACCGTCTCGTCGTCGCCGCCGCAAACCCTCAACTTCAGCGGGGACGACGCTCTGGCCAACCGGCCGTGTCGCTGATGCACACACCAATGGTTGACGAGCAGACGGCAGATTCCAGCTCAACCCGGCTCCAGTCGACGCATCTGAGGACAGAGCTGGAGCGGTGTCGCCCGGGTCAAAATGCCCGGGTGTACCTCGAGCAACGCCAAGAAAGGCGTCACAACCAAGAGGCTGACGACAGCATGACATCGGCCTCGACCCAGCCTGAAGAGCAGACATTCGCCACGCGATCTCTGCCCCAGGCCTACGCCGTGCAGAATATGCCGCAGTCATATGTTCTGCAGATGGCGCCCCCGGCCTATGGCGCAGCCTTGCCCATACCGGGGTACGCTGTGCCCGGTGCGAACCGAGCGTTCGCGGCACCAGAACCTGCGGTGACAGAAGCAGGGTGTGCGGCCCTCGCACCCCACCTTTGCTTCGCGAAGTGGCCTCGCAAGTTTCGGCCGCACCTGTCCGAGAAGTACGACGGCAGCGTCAACCCGGCGGAGTTTCTCCAGATCTACTCCACCGCCGTACTGGCCGCAGGAGGGAATGAAGCCGTCATGGCCAATTACTTCCCTGTCGCCTTGACCGGTCCAGCCCGGTCCTGGCTCATGAACCTCCCCCAGGGTTCCATAACTTCCTGGGGAGAGCTCTGCCGGCAGTTCATCGCCAACTTCGGCAGTTCCTACACCCGGCCTGGCACGGAGCTCGACCTCCACGCCATCCAGCAACAACCTGGGGAGTCGCTGCGCTCCTTCATCCAGCGATTCTCCCAGGTGCGGAACACCATCCCACACATTCAAAATGCTTCTGTGGTGGTGGCGTTCCGGCAAGGCGTCGGGGACAAGAAGATGCTCGAGAAGCTTGCGACCAGAGAGGTCCGCGATGTCTCCGAGCTCTTCAGCCTGGCAGATAAGTGCGCCAGGGCAGCCGAAGGGCGAAACTGGCACTCACTGCCGCCCTCCGCATCAGGAGGACAGCCCGGGCCTGGTCCTACTCCCTATGGAGGCAGCAGGAAGGCCAAGAACCAAGGCAGAGGCAAGATAGAATCACCGACCGCAGCTCCAGTCATCACTGCAGCGACGCTCAGGGGGCACGGGGGCCGCGCCCCGACAAGAGACAACGAAGATCACCAATCCCAGAAGGTGATCAAGGCAATATATGCACCGTGCACGGCAGCTGTCGCCACACCACTGCCGAGTGCCGGGAGATCCGAAAGCTCGCAGAGCACTTCCGCAAAGGGAAGCAGCAGCGAGCTGATGCCCCACCTTTCCGTCCAAAGGAGGGCAAACAGAGGGTCGATGTCCCAGACAGCATCGACCACCCAGAGGAGATCCAGGAGCCTCAGCGCGCCGTGAAGGCGGCACGCAATTATGAGTACTCCAGCTCCAGCGACGATGAGCGTCGAAAGAAGCTCTACGTCATATACGGCGGGTCCGCCGACTCCTCGTCCCGAAACGCAGTCAAAACTCTGCGCCGAGCGGTAGCGTCGATGGCTCCACTCCCAAGTGCCGCACCGCACCTTAAGTGGATGGGGACCCCCATCAGCTTTGACGCCACCGACTGCCCCAGGAACATGGCTGGGGCTGGCCAACTACCGCTCTTGGTGGCTCCGACCATCGCCAACGTGAGAATGTACCACGTTTTGGTAGATGGTGGAGCTGGGCTGAACCTCATCAGCCGTGCAGCGTTCCAGAAGCTGCAGATCCCGATGGCCAAGCTCACCCCGTCGAGCCCGTTCTCAGGGGTAGGGCCGGGACAGGTCATTCCCTACGGCAACATTAGCCTCCTGGTGACCTTCGGAGCTCCGGACAGCTGTCGGACAGAGTACATTCTGTTCGACGTAGCGGAGATAGACCTCCCCTTCAACGCCATAATCGGCAGGCCAGCCCTGTATCGATTCATGGCAGTAGCTCACTACGGCTACCTCGTCCTGAAGATGCCAACACGTACAGGCGTCCTCAGGATTCGTGGAGACCGCACTGCTGCAGTGTCGGCCTTAGAGAAACTCCAAGCGCTCGCAACAGCTGGGGCATCAGCCCCCAGCAGTGCAGAGCCAGACCAGCTTCGCCTGAGCGCACGCCACCGTGCCTCCGCCACAGCACCCCGGGTGCAACCTCTCGACGAGGGCGGCGTCCCCTTAAAGGTCGTCCAAGTTGGCGCCGAAGCCACCCAGACCACCCGGGTAGCCGGGGGCCTGGATAGCAAATAGGAAGGCGCGCTCGTCACCTTCCTCCGGCACAACGTTGACGTGTTTGCATGGCAGCCGTCACAGATGCCGGGGATCCCCAGGGAGGTGATCGAGCACCACTTAAAAGTCTTCCCCGATGCCCGGCCGGTTCAACAGAAGCCCCGCAAGCAGTCCATCGAGCGGCAAAACTTCATTCGTGAAGAAGTCAAGAAGCTACTGGACGCTGGCTTCATACGGGAGGTCCACCACCCCCGGTGGTTGGCGAACCCCGTCGTTGTCCCGAAGGCCGGCGGGAAGCTCCGGATGTGCATCGACTACACCAGTCTCAATAAGGCATGTCCCAAAGATCCATTCCCTCTCCCTAGAATAGATAAAATAGTAGACTAAACATCAGGCTGTGATATGCTGTGCTTCCTAGACGCCTACTCGGGTTTCCATCAGATCCCCATGTCTAGGGAGGATGAGGAGCACACCTCCTTCATCACAGTAGATGGCCTTTATTGTTATGTGTCTATGCCTTACGGCCTAAAGAATGCACTCCCCACCTTTGTGCGAGCCATGCACAAAACCTTTGGGGAGTTAATAAGAGACCTAGTTGAGGTGTACGTCGATGACATAGTTGTCAAGGTCAGGCAGGGTTCATCTCTGTTAGATAACCTAGCCTTAGTTTTTGACAAGTTGCGCTCTACGCGCACCAAGCTGAACCCCGACAAATGTGTGTTCGGTGTGTCCTCTGGGAGCTCTTAGGATTCCTGGTCTCGCATCGAGGGATTGAGGCCAACCCAGAGAAGATCAAGGCCATCAACTTGATGCGGCCCCCTGCCTGCGTCAAGGATGTCCAGAAACTCACGGGATGCCTAGCCGCGCTGAGTCGGTTTATACCGAGGCTAGCAGAGCGGGCACTCCCTTTCTTTAAGCTCTTGCGCAAGTCAGGCCCATTTGCCTAGACTGACGAAGCAGAAGAGGCTTTCCAGGAGTTGAAGCGACTCCTGACGACCCTACCTATCATGGTAGCCCCTGAGCCTGGAGAGCACCTGCTGCTCTACATCGCGGCGACAACTGAAGTGGTGAGTATGGTCCTCGTCGCGGAGCGGCCGGACCCCTCATCTTCACAACCTGCTCCGGTAGTAGAAGACAGACGCCAGAAGGCCCCGCAGGACCAAAGCGGTCTCCCGGACCTTCAAGGCAACCTCCCGGAGGTCTAGGTCGGCCTCCCGGAGGACCAGGGCGGTCTCCCAGACCCCCAAGATAAACCCCCGGGGGTCCTGCGGGACCTCCCGGGGGCCAAATGGGACCTCCCGGAGGTCCCTCAAGACCCCCCCGGAGCTCCCGGATAACCAAGATAGCTTAAGGGCCTCCGGGTCCCAGCTCCCGGATGCCCCCGTGGGTCCACTCCCCTCCAGCGGGCTAGGGCCAATGGACGAAGACCTCCCAAGCCTAAGAGAGAGGGTTCAAACCATCCAAAGGCCTGTCTACTACATCAGTGAAATACTTCATGATGCCAAGACAAGGTAACTAGAAGTCCACAAGCTGCTGTATGCGGTGCTCGTGGCCTCCAGGAAGCTCCGCCATTACTTCCAGGCCCACGGGTCTCGGTAGTCACCTCGTATCTGCTGAAGGCAATTCTCCACAGCCCCCACGCGACTGGCAACGTTGCTAAATGGGCGGCGGAGCTGGCGGAGTTTGAGCTGGACTTCCTTCCACGCCATGCAGTCAAAAGCCAAGCACTGGCTGACTTCGTGGCAGAGTGGACACCAACGAAGACTGACCCAGGGGGCCATGGAGACGGTGAACCAGAGCACCAAGCTCCGGTCTTCACCGAGCCCCACTGGACACTTTTCTTCGACGGCTCTTCGCGAAAGCAGGGGGCCGGTGCCGGCGTACTGCTCCTCATGCCATCGGGGGAACAGTTTGGGTACATGGTGCGTCTCAATTTCAAGGCAACCAACAACATGGCAGAGTATGAAGCACTCATATTTGGCCTGCAGACAGCCCTGTCTTTAGGCGCTCGCCAGTTGTTGGCATAGGGCGACTCCCAGCTGGTCATCAAACAAGTCAAGGGCGAATGCTCCTGCAATGACCCACAGCTAGCTGCGTATCTGCTTCACGTGCAGATGTTGGAGAAAGAATTCCTCGCCTTGGACCTGCGCCACGTACCGGGTGCTGGCAATGCCGCAGCTGACAGCCTTTCAACGAAGGCTTCCACCGGAGCCCCCGCGCCTGAGGGAGTTTTCGAGAGGACGTTGCTGCGGCCCACAGCCCGGCCCGCCGAGCCGGGCGAAGGGGGCTTGACCAGCACCTCGAAGCTGGCGGTCCCGGCGGCCCTACAGCCATGAATGCCGCCAAGGATCGTAAGCGTCACTGGGGACTCCTTGAAACCCAGCGCTCAAGATCCAGAAGCTCAAGTCAGACCCGATGCATGGATCACGGAGATCCGGGACTACTTGAAGGACAACATCCTCCCCGATGAACATGCAACCGCTGAACGGATTGTGCGTATTGCTAAGAGATACGCGCTGGTAGAGGGGGATCTCTACCGGCGTGGTGCCAACCACATCCTATTGCGGTGCATAACCCAGGGGGAAGGCTGCGACTTGCTCGTTGAGATCCATGGAGGCGAATGTGGAAGTCACTCTTCCTCGCGCACGCTTGTCGGTAAAGCCTTCCGGCATGGCTTCTACTGGCCGACAGCACTCCAGGATGCCGTCAAGCTGGTTGAGAGCTGCAAGGCGTGCCAGTTCCACGCCAAGCAGATCCATACACCGGCTCAGGCGGTACAGATGATCCCGCCCTCGTGGCCATTTGCCGTATGGGGGCTGGACATCTTGGGACCGTTTCCCAGAACCGTCAGAGGATTCCGGTACCTCTATGTCGCCATCGACAAGTTCACCAAGTGGCCAGAAGCCACGCCAGTTGTCACCATCAACAAGCAATCCGCAGTAAAGTTCATCAAGTCTATTGTCTGCCGGTTCCGGGTCCCGAACAGAATCATCACCGACAACGGGACCCAGTTCACCAGCGCAGCCTTCCAAGACTACTGCGAAGGCCTCGGCATTCAGGTGTGCTATGCCTCTGTCGCCCATCCAAAGAGCAATGGACAAGTCGAGAGGGCCAACGCGGAGATTCTCCGAGGCCTTAAGACTCGCACCTACGCCAGTCTGAAGAAACATGGTGCCAATTGGGTAGATGAGCTTCCGAGCACACTATGGGCTAACCAGACATCCCAGAGCCGGGCCACCGGAGAGACACCCTTCTTCATGGTGTATGGGGCCGAAGCCGTACTTCCCCCAGAAATCACCATGAAGTCTCACCGTGTCCGGGTTTACGACGAAGCCGCGCAGGACAACCTCCGGCGCGGAGAAATCGACCTCGTTGACGAGGTCCGATTGCATGCAGCACTCCGTAATGCACGGTACAGACAAGCGCTTCGATGCTACCACCAGAGATCTGTGCGTGCCCGGGAGCTGCAGGACGGTGACCTGGTGCTGTGGCGCATACTTTCTCGCGAAGGGACCCACAAACTCTCCCCTAGTTGGGAAGGCCCTTTCCGAGTCGCGAGAGTATGCCGCCCCGGGTGTGTGCGCCTGTCCACCGAGGATGGGGACCTGCTCCCAAACCCTTGGAACATAGAACACCTCCGTAAGTTCTACCCCTAGAGCAAAGATAGGGCAGTCGTTTCTTTTCGTAATAAACTCCATAGACTCCAGGAACAGCGTTCGGAGCAACTAAGCCCCAGGGGACGGTACAGGACTACGTTCAGCTTTGCCTGGTTCCGACTCCAAGCGCGTAGAGTCTTGCTTCCCTTCTTAATGGGGCGGGTCGTGACCTCCATGTTTAGCCTGCCTTCCTTCTATGGAAAGTTATACGAAAAGAAACCTGTTCTACTTTGCTCTTTCCTCGTACTCATTTAAATTGTGTACTAAGTTTTTTTTATGACTACCCTTGCGGCGCATGGCTGCCATGTGCTCAGCTCCCTCTTCTCATTCTCATCACTAGTCAGCATTTGCTGCCATACCAGAGGCGGTTGCGCTGGAGGTACCTGCCGATAGTCGAAGGGGCCCCAAGCCCCCGGAACATAGCGCACTACAGTCCCCGGGCACCGTGCGTATGGTTAGGAACTGTCGAAGTGTGCGATCGACACTTCCCCCGGGCCTGCACTGGGCAGCCCGCGGAGGTTCTTTTTTCGGAGGGGCTAGTTCCTAGCGGAGAGCTTGCGCAGATGGACGAGTTAGTGAGAGCTTGACACGGGGAGTTTTACGTGGTTCAGGCCGCCGGAGCGTAAAACCCTACGTCCACGGCGAGCTATGGAGCTCGCTGTATTGCTTGCTGCTCAGGGCCGGGGGCCTGAGCTTGGAGGTGAGTTACAGCTTGAGAGTGTATGGCTAGCGTATGAGTTGCAGAATGCGAACCCTTGCTATCGACGCCTACCCGAGCCTTTTATAGTCCAAGGCTCAGGCGGCTTACAAGGGAAGCCGGGACCCGACAGGTGGTCCCGGGAAGATTGTCTATTATCTACCGTATCTGTAGTTATGCCGGTGGTTGCCTCCGGTCGAAGGCTTCTGAGTCTTCCTTTTGCCGCCCTGCCCATGCCGCATGCTAGTCGTAGTGGTTGATGACGGCGCAGGCGGCATGGGATGTCTTGTCACGGCGTTTATTGGCTGGCAGGTTCTGACACTGCGCGTCAGTCTGTGATGCGACTGGGTGCAACGGCACCTGACAGACGCGTGCTCCGCGCTTCCACGTCTTGGGAAGACGCGGGCCTTGAATACCTTGTACGGGCAAGGTGTGGGGCGCCTTTACGCCCGCTACCTACTGCTCGGGGGCGGACAGCACCGTTCTTCTGGCCACGTGGCGGGTCAGTAGCCCTTCTCTGAGGCGAGAAGGGTCCGGCCTGTGGGGCACGTGGAGTCTCCTGGCCTCTCCCCGCGGAGGGGGAGGCCCAGCCTCTGTATGCCACATGGCGGGCCCGGAGCTCTCCTCTGCGGAGAGGGAGGTCCGGCCCCGCTGGACGCGTGGCGTCTTCGGACCTCTCTCCCACGGAGGGGGAGGTCCGGCTTCTGTATGCCACATGGCGGGCCCGGAGCTCTCCTCTGAGGTAAGGGAGGTCCGGCCCCGCCGGACGGGTGGCGCCTTCGGAGCTCTCCATGCGGAGAAGGGCGAGTACCTTAGGCATTTTACCCTGTGCGCGGGGGTACCCCATATCGAGGGTACCGACAGTGGCCCCCGGGCCCATCTCGGGGGAGATGGCGAGCCCGAGGTGGGACCTTCGTCTCTTCTGATCCGCGCACTTTCTTGTCTTGAGTACTCCCTGTGCTGGCAGGGTCTTGACGGCTTCGATGTTCAGCCTCTTAGGAGAGGGTGAAGCCTGACATCGGAGCTCGGCCCGGTTGTGGGGGCGAAGGTCCGGAAGTCATCGGAGCTCAGGCCAGCGAAGGGCGTGAGGTCCGGCATCAGCGCTCGCCTCCGAAAGGAGGGCGAGGGCTGGCCTCGGAGCTCGGCCTGGCTGTGGAGGCGGAGTCCGGAAGTCATCGGAGCTCAGGCCAGCGAAGGTCGTGAGGTCCGGCATCAGCGCTCGCCTCTGAAAGAAGGGCGAGAGCTGGCCTCGGAGCTCGGCCTGGCTGTGGAGGCAGAGTCCGGAACTGCTCAGTGGTCCCCCCTTTCCTATCCCTTAGTATCATTTGGCTTACTGTCCCAGGCCGGAATACGGGGCTTGGGTAATCCAGTGCACTTGGTCCCGGAGGTCTGGCCCCAGCCCCAGTCAGGGTGTAACCGCCCGGCCCCCTGGTACTCAGACCGTAGCGCCGGGAGGCAGAGTGCGCATGCTTTTGGTGCAAGACCGGGCAAAGCAAGGCTCCTGACCCCCCGTTCTAGCGTAGGTCTTTTCTCGGAGGAGACCAACTGGCAGTGCAATACCCTTATAGAGGGAGATCCGAAAGGCCACCGGGCCTCTGGCAGGTACCCCAAGCACTACCGCCTTCGGCAGGACGGCAAATATCGACTATGCATGAGAGCAGGAAAGAGGAACCGAGTGTACAATGGATGCACACTGTCTAGAGCGTGGGGAGGCGTTCATATAAATTAATGCGTAATTTAAATAAACACCTAAGTAAGCATGGTGAACTTACTGGGGTGGCGTCGGAGCGCCTGTCTTCACGCGGAGCGGGTCATGCGTGGCTTCGTCGTACGCCGGACACGGGGGGACCCCCATGGCTATATCAGGGGGAAGCATGGCTTCGGCCCTGCATACCATGTGGAAGGGTAGTTCCCGTGACCCGGCCCTGGGAAGTCCGGCTGGCCCTCGACATGGAGGAGCCGGTATCCCCCGACGGCTCTGAGTGCGCGTCTGCACCGGTTGTGTGGGTCTGCTTGGCGTGGACTTGGCACGCATTGCATCCCTAACCAGTTTGACGGCGTCCAGGTGGCTCTCGGTCAGTAGGAGCCATGCCGGGTGCTTATCTGACCAACGTGCGGGACGATGAGCGTTCCCTGCACTCGCCTCCTTGGACTACTGCGAGCTAGTCGCAGCCTTCCTCCTGGGTTATGCACCGTAATAGGATGTCGAGGCGCCACGCCAGTAAAGATACCAGCGCGTAGCACTTAGCCGTCCGCACCACCCGTTCAGCGGATGCACGTTCATCAGGAAGGATGTCCTTCAAGGAGTCCCGGACCTCCGTGGTCCATGCATCGGGACTACTTGAGCTTCTGGATCTCGAGCGCTGGGTTGCACGGAGTCCTCAGCGACTCTTACGATCCTTTGGCGGCATCCAGGGCCGCCGGGACTGCCTAGCTTCGTGGCGTCGGTTCAGCCCCCTTCGCCCGGCTCGGCGGGCCGGGCTGTGGACCGCAGCAACGTCCTCTTGAAGACTCCTTCGTGCACGGGGGCTCCGATGGAGGTCTTTATTGAGAAGTTATCGGCTGCGGCCGTGCCAGCGCGCGGTTCATGGCACAGGTCCAAGGCGAGGAATTCTTTCTCCAACATCTGCACGTGAAGCAGATAAGCAGCTAGCTGTGGGTCATTGCAGGAGCATTCACCCTTAACTTGCTTGATAACCCGCTGGGAGTCGCCCTGTGCCAACAACTGGCGAGCGCCCAGAGACAGGACTGTCTTTTAGGCCAAAGACGAGTGCTTCATACTCTGCCAAGTTGTTGGTTGCCTTGGAATTGAAACGCACCATGTACCCAGACTGCTCCCCCGATGGCATGAGAAGCAGTACGCCGGCACCGGCCCCCTGCTTTCGCGAGGAGCCGTCGAAGAAGAGCGTCCAGTGAGGCCCGGTGAAGACCGGAGCTCGGTACTTTGGTTCACCGTCTTCGCGGCCCCCTTGGTCAGCCTTCGTTGGCGTCCACTCAGCCACGAAGTCAGCCAGTGCTTGGCTCTTGGCTGTCTGACGTGGTCGGGAGCTCAGCTTGAACTCCGCCATCTTCGGGCTGTCTTCCGGCTTCGGAAACTGGCAGTGGGTGCCAGCTCCGCCCACCGGCTGCTCTGGCGCAATTGTCCGCCAGGCTGAAGTGCTCAGAGGCATCGCAGACCTCTTTGGTCGCAAGCTTCTCAAGCATCTTCTCGTCTCGGACACTGCCGAAGTGCCACCACCATAGAAGCTCTTTGAATATGCGGGATGGTGTTGCGTACCTGGGAGAACCGCTGGATGAAGGAGCGCAGCGACTCTCCAGGTTGTTACTTGATGGCTTGGAGGTCAAGCTCCGTGCCGGGACGGTTGTAGGGGCTGCCGAAGTTGGCGATGAACTGCCGGCAGAGCTCTCCCCAGGAAGTTATGGAACCCCGAGGGAGGTTCATGAGCCAAGACCGGGTCGGGCCGGTCAAGGCGACGGGGAAGTAGATTGGCCATGACGGCCTCATCCCCTCCTGCGGCAAGTACGGCGGTGGAGTAGATCTGGAGGAACCCCGCCGGGTTGACGCTGCCGTCGTACTTCTTGGGCAGGTGCGGCCGAAACTTGCGCGGCCACCTCGTGAAGCGGAGGTGGGGCTCCAGGGCCGTACATCCTGCCCCTGTCTATCTCGCGAATCCACTGCTGGGTCGCTGCCTGAGGCGCGTCCCCAACAGGCGGATCGTGCGGTAGCGCTCTTGCTGCGGCTGGCGCAGCCCCGCCGGGTACGTCCAGCGCTACTGAAGGCCTGACACTGGTCGGAGCCTGCATTGCCGGGGTCGGCGCTGCCAGAGCCGGTTGCTGGCTCCCAGTGCAGGTATTGGTGCCGCGAACGCTTGGTTGCGCCTGACACAGTGTACCTATGGGCAAGGTTGCGCCATAGGCCGGGGACGCCGCTTGCAGAGCACATGGTTGTGGCTTATGCTGCGCGGTGTACGCCTGGGGCAGAGCTCGCGTGGCGAAGGTCCACCCTTCAGGCTGGGTCGAGGCCGACGTCATGTTGTCGCCAGCCTCTTGAGTGCGACGACTCTCTTGACGTCGCTCGAGGTACACCCAGGTATCCTGGCCCAAGTGACACTGTTCCAGCTCTGTCCTCAGATCCGTCGACTGGAGCCTGGTGGAGCTAGAATCTGCCGTCTGCTCGTCAACCATTGGTGTGCGCATCAGCGGCACGGACGGTTGGCCGGAGCGTCGTCCCCGCTGAAGTCGAGGGTTTGTGGTGGCGACGACGAGACGGTCTACCTCGCGAATCCACTGCTGGGTCGCTGCCTGAGGCGCGTCCCCAGCAGGTGGATTGTGCAGTAGCGCTCTTGCTGCAGCTAGCGCACCCCCACCGGGTACATCCAGCGCTACTGAAGACCTGACACTGGTCGGAGCCTGCATTGCCGGGGTCGGCGCTGCCAGAGCCGGTCGCTGGCTCCCAGTGCAGGTATTGATGCCGCGAACGCTTGGTTCGCGCCTGGCACAGTGTACCCCGGTATGGGCAAGGTTGCGCCATAGGCCGGGGGCGCCGTTTGCAGGACATATGACTGTGGCATATTCTGCGCGGCGTACGCCTGGGGCAGAGCTCTCGTGGCGAAGATCTGCCCTTCGGGCTGGGTTGAGGCCGACGTCATGCTGTCGCCAGCCTCTTGGATGCGACGCCTTTCTCGACGTCGCTCGAGGAACACTCGGGCATCTTGGCCCAAGCGGCTTCGCTCCAGCTCTGCCCTCAGATCCGTCGACGGAAGCCTAGTGGAGCTGGAGTCTGCCGTCTGCCCGTCAACCGTTGGCGCGCGCATCAGCGACACAGCCGGTTGGCCGGAGCGTCGTCCCCGTCGAAGTCGAGGGTTTGCGGCGGTGACGATGATACGGTCCACCTCGCGAATCCACTGCTGGGTTGCTGCCTGAGGCGCGTCCCCAGCAGGCGGATTGTGCAGTAGCGCCCTTGCCGCTGCTAGCGCACCCCCACCGGGTACGCCCGGCGCTACTGAAGGCCTGACGCTGGTTGGAGCCTGCATTGCCGGGGTCGGCGCTGCCAGAGCCGATTGCTGGCTCCCAGCTTGCCCTGACATACTCCATCCTGAGTGTGTCGCCATGTACTCTCCCCTGGTCACGGTTCGCCGCGAACGCGGGGGAGGAGAGTTTGCCGTTGAAGGAAGCTTGGTCATCTTCGTCGGCGGAAACTCGTCGCGCTAGGGGAAAAGCCCCCTACCTGGCGCGCCAAATGTCGAAGTGTGCGATCGACACTTCCCCCGGGCCTGCACTGGGCAGCCCGCGGAAGTTCTTTTTTCGGAGGGGCTAGTTCCTAGCGGAGAGCTTGCGCAGATGGACGAGTTAGTGAGAGCTTGACACGGGGAGTTTTACGTGGTTCAGGCCGCCGGAGCGTAAAACCCTACATCCACGGCGAGCTATGGAGCTCGCTGTATTGCTTGCTGCTCAGGGCCGGGGGCCTGAGCTTGGAGGTGAGTTACAGCTTGAGAGTGTATGGCTAGCGTATGAATTTCAGAATGCGAACCCTTGCTATCGACGCCTACCCGAGCCTTTTATAGTCCAAGGCTCGGGTGGCTTACAAGGGAAGCCGGGACCCGACAGGTGGTCCCGGGAAGATTGTCTATTATCTACCGTATCTGTAGTTATGCCGGTGGTTGCCTCCGGTCGAAGGCTTCTGAGTCTTCCTTTTGCCGCCCTGCACATGCCGCATGCTAGTCGTAGTGGTTGATGACGGCACAGGCGGCATGGGATGTCTTGTCGCGGCGTTTATTGGCTGGCAGGTTCTGACACTGCACGCCAGTCTGTGATGCGACTGGGCGCAACGGCACCTGACAGACGCGTGCTCCGCGCTTCCGCGTCTTGGGAAGACGCGGGCCTTGAATACCTTGTACGGGCAAGGTGTGGGGCGCCTTTACGCCCGCTACCTACCGCTCGGGGGCGGGCAGCACCGTTCTTCTGGCCACGTGGCGGGTTCGGAGCCCTTCTCTGAGGCGAGAAGGGTCCGGCCTGTGGGGCACGTGGAGCCTCCGGGCCTCTCCCCGCGGAGGGGGAGGCCCAGCCTCTGTATGCCACATGGCGGGCCCGGAGCTCTCCTCTGCGGAGAGGGAGGTCCGGCCCCGCTGGACGCGTGGCGTCTTCGGACCTCTCTCCCACGGAGGGGGAGGTCCGGCTTCTGTATGCCACGTGGCGGGCCCGGAGCTCTCCTCTGAGGAGAGGGAGGTCCGGCCCCGCCGGACGGGTGGCGCCTTCGGAGCTCTCCCTGCGGAGAAGGACGAGTACCTTAGGCATTTTACCCTGTGCGCGGGGGTACCCCATATCGAGGGTACCGACAGGAACCGTAAGTCAAATAAGACTATGAGATAAGGGAGTGAGATCCCCCAAGGAGAATTACGTTTTCCCTACTTGTGTGCAGGACCTCTCGGCCTCAAATCCCTACAGGAACGTGGTAGGAGCGCCTGACCAATGGGACGCCCCTGACAGGGGGCCACTACGGGATTACGCAAGACCGGATCTTCAAGGCAAGACCGAAGGATCCACGGGTCTAGCGGGACCGGACCCCACCCTCTCTGAGGGGAGGGGTCCGAAGGCCCCACGTGTACCACAGGTCCGGACCTCCATCTCCTCAGAGGAGAGCTCCGGGCCCGCCACGTGGCCGGCTGATCCGGGCGTCCCTATCCTCATGAGGCGGGCCCTGAGGACCTCCGGGGCCCTTAATATAATAAGGACCGGGGAAGGTGCCGGAGCGGAACGTCGAGATTGGTGAAGGCCTCTGAGCACCTTGCGGAGCTAAGGGCTCGGCCAGGCAAAACGAAGAAAAAGACGGAAAACATCGCAGGCACGAAGGGTCATAAGAGTTCATATATTCATGGCTCCATGAGCTGGGCTACAAACTCGATGAAAAAGAAAGAAACAAGCCCCGGGGTTCCCCTAACACAACTAGGGCCCAGAAGTTGCAAGAACGGCCGCGTCACCAGGCTTCAGCCCTGGCGGCATCTTCCCGCTCCATGACCCGAGCACAGGAATCGCCTCCCTCATCACCAGCGTAAAAGCCGGTGTCATAAGGGGTGCTCCTGAGGCCCCCTCCACAGTTTCAGCGGTCTTCTTGGAGACTCAGCCGCCTGGAATTCTCCTGGGTGCATCGGCATTTTCCTTCTCCTGAAGTTCCCTCATCACCGGCGCAAAAGCCGGTGTCATCAAGGGTGCTCCTGAGGCCCCTTCCGCTGCTTCAGCGGTCTTCTCGGAGACTCCGCCGCCTGGAATTCTCCTTGGTGCTTCGGCGGTTCCTTTGAAGACTCCACCATCTGAGAAGGGACGCAGCGCCAGGGAGCTTTCTGCCTGCCATCACTGAGGAAGGGCCCCGTCGGGAGGACAAACCTGAGACCCCTTGGAGGCGCCGCCTCCAGAGGCAAGGCAGGCAGGTTCCCTGGGTCCCAGACTTGGAGCAGGCGCCGTCGCCGAAGGAAATCGAGAGCGATTCCCCTCCCAAAAAGCGAGTTAGAAGCCATGGAAGAAGACAAGACCGCAGAGACTCGAGGGAGGTGTAAGGGCTGGAAGCCTTATAAGGGGAGCGCACCCACGTGGAGGTTTCTTTTCACACCTTCCAGGTACGAGTCAAAGTGATCCGGAACTCTTCAAATACGCCGCATCGGCAACCGCTTCGGCTCCTAGGCCGAGCGCCGATGAAGGGTGGACCCAAGACGCCCGCTTGAAGCGGTGGGTCAAGGAGTCAGTCTCCTGAGAAGATGAGCCGGCAAGGCACTTCGGCGGTTCCCGAAGAAAGCGCCGCAACGTGCAGAAGTGGCAGTCTTGGGAACCGCCGTAGTAAAAGCAACCATCAAGTGGGCGCACGCTCCCACGATCCCGCGACCGTTCGTGCTCCGGCAGCGGTCAATGTGGGACTTAGAGAAAGTGCGCGTATCAGAAGAAACGGAGGTCCCACCTCGGGCTCGCTATCTCCCCCGAGATGGGCCCGGGGGTCACTGTCGGTACCCACGATATGGGGTACCCCCGCGCACAGGGGAAAATGCCTAAGGAACTCGCCCTTCTCCGCAGGGAGAGCTCCGAAGGCACCACGCGTCCGGCGGGGCCGGACCTCCCTCTCCTCAGAGGAGAGCTCCGGGCCCGCCACGTGGCATACAGAAGCCGGACCTCCCCCTCCGCGGGAGAGAGGTCCGAAGGTGCCACGTATCCGGCGGGGCCGTACCTCCCTCTCCTCAAAGAGGAGCTCCGGGCCCGCCATGTGGCTGACGGAAGACAAACCTCCCCCTCCGCGGGGAGAGGTCCTTAGGCTCCACGTGTCCCACGGGGCCGGACCCTCCTCTCCTCTTAGAAGGGCTCCGAGCCCGCCACGTGGCCAGCAGAACGGCGCTGCCTACCCCAGAGCGATAGGCAGCGGGCGTAAAGACGCCCCATACCTTGCCCGTACAAGGTATTCAAGGCCCGTGTCTTCCCAAGACGCGGAGACGCATAGCACGCCTCTGTCAGGTGCCGTTGCACCCAGTCGCATCACAGACTGGCGCGCGGTGTCAGAACCTGCCAGCCAATAAACACAGCGACAAGACATCCCATGCCACCCGCGCCGTCATCAACCACTACGACTAGCATGCGGCATGGGCAGGGCTGCAAGACGGAGACTCAGAAGCCTCCGCCAGAGACAACTACCGGTATAACTGCAGATACGGTAGATGATAGACGATCTCCCCGGGACCACCTGTCGGGTCCCGGGCCCCCCTTGTAGGCCACCCGAGTCTTGGACTATAAAAGACTCGGGTAGGCGACGATAGAGAGGGTTCGCACTCCCGCAACTCATACGCTAGCCATTCACTCCCAAGCTGTAACTCATCCTCAAGCTCAGGACTCCGGTTCTGAGCATCAAGCAATACAGCGAGCTCCATAGCTCGCCGTGGACGTAGGGTTTTACGCTCCGGTGGCCTGAACCACGTAAAACTCGCCGTGTCAAGCTCTTACTAACTCGTCCATACGCTCAAGCTCTCCGCAAGGGACTAGCCCCACCGAAAAAAGAACCTCCGCGGGCTGCCCAGTGCAGGCCCGGGGGAAGTGATAAAACTCAACTCTTCGCTGGAACAAGAGATAAGGGATGGCCAAGCAACGGATGAGGAGATCAAGGAAAGAATCCGACAAGGCATAGAAAAGGACGTTGAGGAAGACGGGAAGGGTACGCTTTGGCTAGGGAAAAGGATCTGTGTGCCTAACGTGAAGCACATCCACGACACGATATTAAAGGAGGCACATGACTCACCTTATTCCATACATCCCGGCAGTACAAAGATGTACAAGGACCTGAAAACTTATTATTGGTGGGATGGTATGAAAAGGAACATAGTCGAATATGTTGCCTTATGCGACACATGCCAACGGGTGAAGGACGAACATCAAAGACCCGCTGGACTGTTGCAACCATTGAAAGTACCCGAGTGGAAATGGGAAAACATCAGTATGGACATCATCATCGGATTGCCACGTACTCAGTCGGGTTACGACTCCATCTGGGTTATTGTGGACTGATTGACGAAAACAGCTCATTTTCTTCCTGTTAGAACCACGTACTGCGTCGCAGAACTAGCGGAGCTGTACATGCAGCAAATCATGTGCCGTCATGGAGTACCAAAGAGGATAGTTTCAGACCAGGGTACCCAGTTTACCTCTAGGTTCTAGAGGAAGCTGCATGAAGCTATGGGTACACGACTGGATTTTAGCTCCGCTTACCACCCGCAGACTGATGGACAAACCGAGAGGACAAACAAAATTTTGGTAGACATTCTGAGAGTCTGCGCCTTGAAACATGGGCTATAGTTTGGATAGGAGCTTGCCGTATGCCGAGTTCTTCTCATACAACAACAGCTATCAAGCCAGCTTGAATATGTCACCTTTTGAAGCATTGTACGGTAGATTGTGTAGAACGCCACTGTTTTGGAACGAGACCGGAGAGAATTAAGTGTTTGGACAAGAAGTGCTGCAAGAGGCTGAGAAGCAAGTCCAAACGGTACGGGAGAACATGAAGGCCACTCATCACGACAAAAAGGCTATTGGACAATAGGCGAAGAAAGTTGACTTTCAAAGTAGGAGACTTTGTGTACCTTAAGGTATCGCCTATCCGAGGCCAACAACGTTTCAATGTCAAAGGCAAGTTAGCACCTCGCTACATCTGACCATTTAAGATTTTGGGCAAGCGAGGAGAGGTAGCCTATCAACTAGAGCTCCCAACGCACCTGTCCGACGTGCATGACGTGTTTCACGTATCCCAGCTTAAGAAGTGCTTGAGGGTACCAGAAGAACAAGTACCAATGGATAAACTCGAACTTCAAGAGGATCTGACCTATGTAGAGCACCCTGTCTGAATTTTGGACATAAAGGAAAGGGTCACAAGGAACAAAGTGATCCGTTGGTGCAAGGTACAATGGAGACATCACACGGAAGCCGAAGCTACATGGGAGCGTGAGGAAGACCTCAAGGCAGAATTCCCTCACCTATTCTCTACTCTATCGAATCTCGAGGGCGAGATTCAATTTAAGGGGGGTAGGTTTGTAACACCCTTGTCGGTACCCTCAATATGGGGTACCCCCACGCACAGGGGAAAATGCCTAAGGACCTCGCCCTTCTCCGCAGGGAGAGCTCCGAAGGCGCCACGTGTCCAGCGGGGCCGGACCTCCCTCTCCTCAGAGGAGAGCTACGGACCCGCCACGTGGCCAGCAGCAGCCGGACCTCCCCCCACCACGGGGAGAGCTCCGAAGGCTCCACGTGTTCCGCGGGGCCGGACCTCCCTCTCCTCGGAGGAGAGCTCCGGGCCCGCCACGTGGCCAGCAGCAGCCGGACCTCCCCCCCTCCGCGGCGATAGCTCCAAAGGCCCCACGTGTCCCGCGGGGCTGGACCTCCCTCTCCTCAGAGGAGAGCTCCGGACTCGCCACGTGGCCAGCAGAGCAACGCTGCCTGCCCCCGCGCGGTAGGCAGAAGGCGTAAAGACGCGCCATACCTTGCCCGTACAAGGTATTCAAGGCCCGCGCCTTCCAAAGACATGGAGACGTGGAGCACGCCTCTGTCAGGTGCCGTTGCGCCCAGTCACATCGCAGACTGACGCGCCGTGTCAGAGCCTGCCCGCCAATAAACACAGCAACAAGACATCCCCTGCCGCCCCTGCCATCATCAACCACTACGACTAGCTTGCGGCATGGGCAGGGCAGCAGAACGAAGACTCGGAAGCCTTTGCCAGAGACAACTACCGGCATAACTGCAGATACGGTAGACGGCAGGCAATCTCCCCGGGACCACCTGTCGGGTCCCGGGTCCACCTTGTAAGCCACTCGAGCCTTGGACTATAAAAGGCTCGGGTAGGCAACGTTAGCAAGGGTTCGAACTCTGTGAACTCGCACTCTAGACATCACTCACGCTCAAGCTCAGGACTACGGTTCCGAGCAGAAAGCAATACAGCGAGCACCTCTGCTCACCGTGGACGTAGGGTTTTACGCTCCGGCGGCCTGAACCACGTAAAACTCCCCGTGTCAAGCTTCTCCCTCACTCGTCCCTAACGCTGAAGCTCTCCGCAAGTGTCTAGCCCCTCCAAAAAAGAACCTCCGAGGGCTGCCCAGAGCAGGTCCGGGGGAAGTGTCGACTACACACTTCGACATTTGGCGCGCCAGGAAGGGGGCTTTTCCCTTGCGCGACGAGCTTTTGCTGGCGAAGATGACCAAGATTCCTTCAGTGGCAAGCTCTCCTCCCCCGCATTCACGACGGACCGTGACTCGCGGAGACTACGTCTCGACACACTCTGGACGGAGTGTGTCGGCGCAAGCTGGAAGCCAGCAGCCGACTCCGGCAAAACAGGCTCCAGCAAGCGTGAGATCCTCTGCAGTGCTGAGCGTCCCCCACGGGGGCGCGCTGGCCACAGCAAGAGCGCTACTGCACAATCCGCCTGCTGGGGACGCGCCTCAGTCAGTGATCCAGCAGTGGATTCGCGAGGTAGACCGTCTTGTCGTCACCGCCGCTAACCCTCGGATTCGGCGGGGACGACGCTCCGGCCAACCGGCTGTGTCACTGACGCGCACGCCAACGGTTGACAGGCAGACGGCGGATTCCAGCTCCACCAGGCTCCCATCAACGGACCTGAGGATGGAGCTGGAGCGATGCCACTTGGGCAAAGATGCCCGAGTGTTCATTGAGCAACGACGAGAAAGCCGTCGCAACCTAGAGGCCGGCGACAGCATGACGTCTACCTCAACCCTGCCTGAGGCGCAGACTTTCGCCACGTGATCTCTGCCCCAGGCATACGACATGCAGCATATGCCCCAGCCATATGCCCTGCAAACGGTGCCCCCGGTCTATGGTGCAGCCTTGCCCATATCGGGGTACACAGTGCCAGCAGCGAACCAAGCGTTCGCGGCACCAACGCCTGCAGCAACAGGAGCAGGATGTGCGGCCCTGGTGCCACACCTTCGCTTCGCGAGGTGGCCGCGCAAGTTTTGTCCGCACCTACCCGAGAAGTACGACGGCAGCGTCAACCCGGCGGAGTTCCTCCAGATCTACTCCACCGCCGTCCTTGCTGCAGGAGGGGACGAGGCCGTCATGGCCAACTACTTCCCCGTCGCCTTGACCAGCCCGGCCCGGTCTTGGCTCATGAACCTCCCCTAGGGTTCCATAACCTCCTGGGGAGAGCTCTGCCGGCAGTTCACTGCCAACTTCGGCAGCTCCTACACCCGGCCTGGCACGGAGCTCGACCTCCACGCCATCCACAAACAACCTGGAGAGACACTGCGCTCCTTCATCCAGCGGTTCTCCCAGGTACGCAACACCATCCCGCACATTCAAAGTGCTTCTGTGGTGGTGGCGTTCCGGCAGGGTGTCCGGGTCGAGAAGATGCTCGAGAAGCTCGCGACCAGAGAGGTTCGCGACGTCTCAGAGCTCTTCAGCCTGGCGGACAAGTGCGCAAGGGCAGCTGAAGGGTGGAACTGGCACTCACTGCCAACCTCCGAGTCAGGGGGCAGCCCGGATCTGGCACTGCTTCCTATGGAAGCGGCAGGAAGATCAAGAACCGGGGCGGTGGCAAGATGAAGCCACCGGCCGCTGCTCCTGTTGCTGCAGCAGCAGCAGCACCCAGTGGAGCTCGGGGGCCACGCCCCGACAAAAGGCAACGATAGTCACCAGCTCCAGATGGTGACCAAGGTGAGCTATGCCCTGTGCATGGCACCAGCCACCATACTGCTGCTGACTGCCGGGACATCCAGAGGCTCGTAGAGCGCTTCCGCAAAGGGAGGCAGCTACGAGCTGATGCTCCGCCCTTCCGTCAAAGGGAGGGCAAGCAGAAGGTCGACGCCTCAGTCAGCGTCGGCCACCAGGTGGGGTTTCAGGAGCCTCAGTGCGCCATAAAGACGGTGCACAACGGTGAGGACTCCAGCTCCAGTGACGACGAGCCAGGGCAGTAGCCGACTACGACTGCCCTGAAAAATCAGTGGAGACTGCACTGCTGCGATATCAACCTTGGAGAAGCTCCAAGCAGTTGCAGCAGCCCAAGCACAAGCCCCGACGGTGCAAAACCGGGCCAGCTCCACCCGAGTGCACGTCTCTATGCCTCGGCCTTACCTCCTGGGGGCCGCCCAGGATCTGTCAACCTCTTGACGGCCTTAGCCAGAAGGGGAAAGACGTCTTGGGTCTCCCAAGAAGAGTCCGGATCCTCCTACCTCTTGACGGCCTTAGCCAGAAGGGGAAGGTACCCCGGGGCTCCAGGGAGAAGCCGCGCAGGACCCGCTCCAGCGTGAAGATATCGACCTCGTCGACGAGGCACGACAGCAAGTGACACCCCGCAACGCATGGCCTCGGCTGGTGCTCTAGCACTACCGCCATAGGACCAAGCGCTTCAGGGACCTGCAAGAAGGCAACCTGGTGCCACGGCACGCACTTTCCTGCGAAGGACCTATAAACTCTCCCCCAGCCGGGAAGGTCCCTTCTGAGTCACGAAAGTTGCTGTCCCAGGTACACATGCCTTTCAACCAAGGATGGGATCCGTTCCCGAACCCTTGGAGCATGGAACAACACAGTAAGTTCTACCTCCTGAGCATTAGTAGAACAGGGTTTTACCTTTCGGTAATGAACCCCATAGAGTCTAGGAACAGCGCTCGGAGCATCTAAGCCTCAGGGGACGGTCCAGGACTACGTCCAGCTTGGCCTGGTTCCGACCCCAAGCGTGTAGAGTCTTGCTTCCCTTCTTAATGGGGTGGGTCGTTGCCTCCATG
The DNA here is from genome assembly GCA_030760725.1 of Neostapfia colusana. Lineage (NCBI taxonomy): Eukaryota > Viridiplantae > Streptophyta > Magnoliopsida > Poales > Poaceae > Neostapfia > Neostapfia colusana. The sequence continues at coordinate 15,571,287 of JASWHV010000017.1, read as the reverse complement.
TACAGCCTGCCTTCCTCCTATGGGCATTTACACAGAAACCTGTTCTACCTCGCTATCACTTATGTGCTCATTTAAATTATGCATTAATTTTTATGGTCACACTTTCTATGTATGCTCACCGTACATTTAGCTCCCCTTTCCCGCGCTCGTCCATAGTCAGCATTTGCTATCCTACCGAAGGCGGTTGCGCTTGAGGCACCTGCCGATGGCCAGGGGGCCTCTCGGGCCTCCCCTAGTCACGTGTTGCGGTGCCAGTTGGTCACCTCCAGGAAAGGCCTGCGCCGTGCGTGGGGGGTCCAGGGTGCGTATCCCGCTCAGCCGGCTCTGTACCCAAAGCGTGCGCACCCTGCCCTCCAGAGGTCAAGGGGAGTACAGCCGCTTTGCCTGGTTCCATACCCAAAGCCTGTGCACTCTGCTTCCCCGGCGTACGGTCTGGTACTAGGGGCCGGACGGTCGTACCCGGACCTTGGAGGGAGCCGGAGGGGCTAGTCGCTTGCGGAGAGCTTCAGCGTTAGGGACGAGTGAGGGAGAAGCTTGATACGGCGAGTTTTACGTGGTTCGGGCCGCCGGAGCGTAAAACCCTACGTCCACGGTGAGCAGAGGTGCTCGCTGTATTGCTTGTTGCTCAGAACCGGAGTCCTGAGCTTGAGGGTGAGTGATGCCTAGGATGCGAGTTCACAGAGTTTTAACCTAAGGGTGTGGATGGTTGGAGTGCCAACCAACCCCGCTAACGTTGCCTACCCGAGCCTTTTATAGTCCAAGACTCGAGCGACTTACAAGGTGGGCCCGGGACCCGACAGGTGGCCCCGGGGTGATTTCCTACCAGCTATTATGTCTTGGCGCTGGCATCGAAGTCCTCGTCCTGCCACCCTGCCCATGCCGCAGGCTAAGTGTAGCGTGTAGTCGTTGGCGATGGCAGGGGCGGCAGGGCATATCTTGTCCGGTCTTGTCGCTGCCTTCAATAGCCTGCAACTTCAGACATTGTACGCCTGTCCTGACTGTGACTGGTCACAGCGCCTCCTGACAGGCGTGCGCTGCGCCTCTTCTTCTTGGGAAGGCGCGGGTCTTGAATGCTTTGTACGGTAAAGGCATGGCGCGCCTTTACTCCCGCTGATTACCGCGCCGAGCTGCAGCATTGCTCTGCTGGCCATGTGTCGGACCCGGAACTCTCCTCTGAGGAGAGGGGGAGCTCCGGCTCCGCTGGACACGTGGAGCCTTTGGAGCTCACCCCCGCGGAGGGGGCGTGGTCCGGTCTTCCGGGCCACGTGGCAGGCTCGGAGTTATCCTTTGAGGAGAGGAGAGCCCCGCTCCTGCCGGACACGTGCCGCCTTCGGAGCTCGCCCTTGCGGAGGGGGCAAGGTCCGGCCTCCTGGGCCACGCGGAAGGCCCGGAGCTATCCTCCGAGGGGAAGGGAGCTCCGGCCCTGCTGGACACGTGGCGCCTTCGGAGCTCGCCCCTGCAGAGGGGGGTGAGGTCCGGCCTCCTGAGCCACGTGGCAGGCTTGGAGCTATCCTCCGTGGGGAGGGGAGCTCCGACCCCGCTGGACACGTGGCGCCTTCAAACCTCACCCCTGCAGAGGGAGCGAGGTCCTTAGGAAGTTTTAGCCTGTGTGCGGGGGTACCCAATATTCAGGGTACCGACAGTGGCCCCCGGGCTCACCTCGGGGGAGGTAACGAGCCCGAGGTGGGGCCTTCTCCTACCCGCGCACTTTCTTGTCTTGAGTACTCCCTGTGCTGGCAGGGTCTTGACGGCTTCGGAGTTCAGCCTCTGAGGAGAGGGTGAAGCCTGACATCGGAGCTCAGCCCTTGTGAAATGGGGAGGTCCGGCTTCGGAGCTCGCCTCTAAGAAGAGGTGTGGTCTAGGAAGTCATCGGAGCTCAGGACCATGAAGGGCGTGAGGTCCGGCATCAGGGCTCGCCTCTGAAAGGAGGGCGAGGGCTGGCATCGGAGCTCAGCCCAGCTGTGGGGGCGGAGGTCCAGAAGTCATCGGAGCTCAGGCCCACGAAGGGCGTGAGGTCCGGCATCAGGGCTCGCCTCTGAAAGGAGGGCGAGGGCTGGCATCTGAGCTCGGCCCAGCTGTGGGGGCGGAGGTCCAGAAGTCATCAGAGCTAAGGCCCACGAAGGGCGTGAGGTCCGGCATCAGGGCTCGCCTCTGAAAGGAGGGCGAGGGCTGGCATCGGAGCTCAACCCAGCTGTGGGGGCGAAGGTCCGGAAGTCATCGGAGCTCAGGCCCACGAAGGGCGTGAGGTACGGCATCAGGGCTCGCCTCTGAAAGGAGGGCGAGGGCTGGCATCAGAGCTCGGCCCAGCTGTGGAGGCGGAGGTCCGGAAGTCATCGGATCTCAGGCCCACGAAGGGCGTGAGGTCCGGCATCAGGGCTCGCCTCTGAAAGGAGGGCGAGGGCTGGCATCGAAGCTCGGCCCAGCTGTGGGGGCGGAGGTCCGGAAGTCATCGGAGCTCAGGCCCATGATGGGCATGAGGTCCGGCATCAGGGCTCGCCTCTGAAAGGAGGGCGAGGGCTGGCACTAGATCTCGGCCCGGCTGTGGGGGCGGAGGTCCGGAAGTCATTGGAGCTCAGGCCCATGAAGGGCGTGAGGTCCAGAGGTCATCGGAGCTCATCTCTGAGAAGAGGGTGACGAGGTCCGGCTTCGGAGCTCACCCCTACTGAGGGGGTGGGGTCCGGTACTGCTCAGAGGTCCTCCCTTTCCTGTCCCTTAGTCTCATTTGGCTTACTGTCCTGGGCCGGAATACGGGGCTTGGGTAATCCAGTGCACTTGGTCCCGGAGGTCTGGCCTCCAGCCCTAGTCGAGGTGTAACCGTCCGGCCCCCTAGTACTCAGACCGTAGCGCTGGGGGGGAAGAGTGCGCATGCTTTGGGTGCAGGACCGGGCAAAGCAAGGCTCCTGACCCCCCGGTCTATCGTAGGTCTTTTCTTGGAGGAGACCAACTGGCGGTACAGTACCCTTACAGGGGGAGGTCCAAAAGGCCCCCGGGCCTCTGGCAGGTACCCCAAGCACTACCGCCTTCGGCAGGATGGCAAATATCGACTATGCATGAGAGCAGGAAATAGGAACCGAGTGTACAATGGATGTACACTGTCTAGAGCGTGGGGAGGTGATCATATAAATTAATGCGTAATTTAAATAAACACCTAAGTAAGCATGGTGAACTTAGTGGGGTAGCGTCGGAGTGTCTGTCCTGGGCTCCCATGCATGGAACGGCAGTGGTAGCGCTGGAGCCCGCCGGTTCCGTGTGATCCGGAGGGTGGCTTGCCATCTTGCCTCGACGATGAGGTAGATGTCCTCACGCAGAGAGGGTCATGCGTGGCTTTGTCATACGCTCGGACATGGGGGGACCCCCATGGCGATCTCAGGGGGAAGCATGGCTTCGGCCCTGCATACCATGTAGAAGGGTAATTCCCGTGACCCGACCCTGGGAAGTCCGGCTGGCCCTCGAAATAGAGGAGCCGGTATCCCCTGACGGCTCTGGGTGCGGCGTCTGCACCGGTTGTTTGGGTCTGCTCGGCGTGGACCTGGCACGCATTGCATCTCCTAACCGGTTTGACGGCGTCCAGGTGGCTCTCGGTCAGTAGGAGCCATGCCGGATGGCTTAACCGACCAGCGTGCGGGACGATGAGCGTTCCCAGCACTCGCCTCCGTGGACTACTGCGGGCTGGTCGCAGCCTTCCTCCTGGGTATGCACCGCAATAGGATGCCGTGGCGCCACACCAGTAAAGATACCAGCGCGTAACACTTAGCCATCTGCACAATCCGTTCAACGAATGCACGCTCATCAGGAAGGATGTCCTTCAAGGAGTCCCGGACCTCCTTGGTCCATGCATCTGGACTACTTGAGCTTCTGGATCTCGGGCGCTGGGTAGCACGGAGTCCCCAAGGCGCATACGATCCTTTGGCTGGCTCCATGGCTGCATGGCCGCCGGGACCGCCAGCTTCGAGGTGCTGGTCTCGCCCCCTTCGCCCGGTCGGCACTCCGGGCTGTGAGTCGCAGCAACATCCCTTTGAAGGCTCCTTGGAGCTCCGGGGCTCCGATGGAGACCTTCGCTGTCAGGTTGTTGGAGACGGTGTCGTCGGCGCGCGGTACATGGCACAGGTCCAGGGTACCCAAACCGCTCCCCCGTTGGCATGAGGAGCAGCACGCCGTCGAGGTAGAACGTTCAGTGGGGCTCGGTGAAGCAGGGCCCCCCGGGATGCTTGGTGGTGGCGTCCACCTGACCATGAAGTCAGTCGGTGCTTGGCTCTTGACTGTCTGACGTGGTCGGGAGCTCAGCTTGAACTCCGCCGTCTTCGGGCTGTCTTCCGGCTTCGGAGGCTGGCAGTGAGTGCCAATGACGCCTGTCTTTTGCTCTGACGCACTTGTCCACCAGGCTGAAGAGCTCCGGGATGTCTTGCACCTCCCTGGTGGCCAACTTCTCGAGCATCTTCTTGTCCCTCACACCTTGTCAGAACGCGACCACCGCTGATGCATTCGGGATGTGGGGGATGGTGTTGCGTACCTGAGAGAACCGCTGGATGAAAGAGCGTAGCGATTCTCCATGTTGTTGCTGGACGGCGTGGAGGTCGAGCTCCGTGCCAGGCCGGGTGTAGGAGCTGCCAAAGTTGGCGGTGAACTGCCGGCAGAGCTCTCCCCAGGAGGTTATGGAACCCTGGGGGAGGTTCATGAGCCAAGACCGGGCTGGGCCGGTCAAGGCGACGGGGAAGTATTTGGCCATGACAGCCTCGTCCCCTCCTGCAGCAAGGACGGCGGTGGAGTAGATCGGGAGGAACTCCGCCGGGTTGACGCTGCCGTCGTACTTCTCAGGCAGGTGCGGCCGAAACTTGCGCGGCCACCTCGCGAAGCGAATGTGGGGCGCTAGGGCCGCACATCCTGCTCCTGTCGCTGCAGGCGTTGGTGCCGCGAACGCTTGGTTCGCTGCTGGCACAGTGTATCCCGGTATGGGCAAGGCTGCGCCATAGACCGGGGGCGCCGTTTGCAGGGCATATGGCTGTGACATATGCTGCGTGGCGTATGCCTGGGGCAGAGATCACGTGGCGAAGGTCTGCGCCTCAGGCAGGGTCGAGGCTGATGTCATGCTGTCGCCGGCCTCTTGGTTGCGATGCCTTTCTCGTCGTCACTCGAGGAACACTCGGGCATCTTGGCCCAAGTGGCATCGTTCCAGCTCTGTCCTCAGGTCCGTCGATGGGAGCCTGGTGGAGCTGGAGTCTGCCGTCTGCCCGTCAACCGTTGGCGTGCGTGTGAGCGACACAACCGGTTGGACGGGGCGTCGTCCCCGCCAAAGTCGAGGGTTTGCGGCGGCAACGACAAGATGGTCTACTTCGCGAATCCACTGCTGGGTCGCGGCCTGAGGCACGTCCCCTGCAGGCGGATTGCGCAGTAGCGCTCTTGCTGCAGCTAGCGCGCCCCCGTGGGGAAAGCTCAGCGCTGCAGAAGATCTCACGCTTGTTGGAGCCTGCATTGCCGGAGTCGGCGTTGCCGGAGTCGGCTGCTGACTTCCAGCTTGCACCGACACACTCCGTCCTGAGTGTGTCGACACGTATTCCCCGCTAGTCATGGTCCGTCGTGAACGCGGGGGAGGAGAGCTTGCCGCTGAAAGAAGCTTCTTCATCTTCCGGAAGCTCGTCGCACAAGGGAAAAGCCCCCTTCCTGGCGCGCCAAATGTCGAAGTGTGTGGTCAACACTTCCCCCGGACCTGCTCTGGGCAGCCAGCGGAGGTTCTTTTTCGGAGGGGCTAGTCGCTTGCGGAGAGCTTCAGCGTTAGGGACGAGTGAGGGAGAAGCTTGACACGGCGAGTTTTACGTGGTTCAGGCCGCCGGAGCATAAAACCGTACGTCCACGGTGAGCAGAGGTGCTCGCTGTATTGCTTGTTGCTCAGAACCGGAGTCCTGAGCTTGAGGGTGAGTGATGCCTAGGATGCGAGTTCACAGAGTTTGAACCTAAGGGTGTGGATGGCTGGAGTGCCAACCAACCCCGCTAACGTTGCCTACCCGAGCCTTTTATAGTCCAAGGCTCGAGCGTCTTACAAGGTGGGCCCGGGACCCGACAGGTGGCCCTGAGGTGATTTCCTACTAGCTATTATGTCTTGGCGCTGGCATCGAAGTCCTCGTCCTGCCGCCCTGCCCATGCCGCAGGCTAAGTGTAGCGTGTAGTCGTTGACGATGGCAGGGGCGGCAGGGCATGTCTTGTCCGGTCTTATCGCTGCGTTCAATGGCCTGCAGCTTCAGACACTGTATGCCTGTCCTGACTGGTCACAGCGCCTCCTGACAGGCGTGCGCTGCGCCTCTTCGTCTTGGGAAGGCGCGGGTCTTGAATGCTTTGTACGGTAAAGGCATGGCGCGGCTTTACTCCCGCTGGCTACCGCGCCGGGCGGCAGCACTGCTCTGCTGGCCACGTGTCGGACCCGGAGCTCTCCTCTGAGGAGAGGAGGAGCTCCGGCTCCGCTGGACACGTGGAGCCTTCGGAGCTCAACCCCGCGGAGGGGGCGTGGTCCGGTCTTCCGGGCCACGTGGCAGGCTCGGAGCTATCCTTTGAGGAGAGGAGAGCCCCGGCCCTGCCGGACACGTGGCGCCTTCGGAGCTCGCCCTTGCGGTGGGGGCGAGGTCCAGCCTCCTGGGCCACGCGGCAGGCCCGGAGCTATCCTCCGAGGGGAGGGGAGCTCCGGCCCTGCTGGACACGTGGCGTCTTTAGAGCTCGCCCCTGCAGAGGGGGTGAGGTCCAACCTCCTGGGCCACGTGGCAGGCTCGGAGCTATCCTCCGTGGGGAGGGGAGCTCCGGCTCCGCTGGACTTGTGGCGCCTTCAAACCTCGCCCCTTCAGAGGGAGCGAGGTCCTTAGGAAGTTTTACCCTGTGCGCGGGGGTACCCGGTATTGAGGGTACCGACAGACCCGGAGAAGGTGTCTGTGCAGAACTTCGAGATTGGTGAAGGCCTCTGAATACCTTGCGGAGATAAGGGCTCGGCCAGGCGAAACCAAGAAGAAGACAAAAAGCGCAATAGACACAAAAAGTCAAAAGAGTCTATTTATTCATGGCTCCATGAGCTGGACTATAGACTCAATAAAAAAAGGAGATACAAACCCTAGGGTTCCCCTGGCTCGCGCCGGAACCTAGAGGCCACAAGGGCGGCCACATCCCTGACTTCAGCCCTGGCGGTCTCCTCCCTCTCCACGGTAGGGCCCTGTCTCGCTGGCTCCAGTGAGAAAGAAGGGTCCCGGCTCCTGAAGCATGCCAACACATGCGTGGCAACCTCCACGGCCAGGCCCCGTCCCTCTGCCTCGAGCTTGCCGGTGACCACCGCATCTAGCCTGCTCAGCTTGGCGCCGATTGACTCCAGCGCGGGGATCACTTCAGCCACCTTCAGCGCAGGGGCTGCCATCTTCACCGGGCTGAAGCCAAGGGGGACCAAGGCAGACCCTTCCTGGTCGACGAAGCTCGAGACCGCACGCGCCTCGGAAGACCGTGAGGCCAAGAGCTCCTCTACCTCGCGGCGGGCTGCCCGCAGGGCGTCGTGGCTTCCCTCGGAGAATTCCTTCTCCTTGGCCGCCAGGGAGCTTTCTCGAAGGCGGAGAGTTTGGGCAAGCCGCTCCAACTCTGAAGCCCGGAAGTCGGCAGCCAACTCCCAATCCAGGATCGCCTAGCGCTCCCGGGAGACCTGCTCTTTCCTCGTGGCAAGGTCTGCCTTCCGGGCTTCTAGCTCCGTGGCCTAAGCTCGCAGGTCGCCCTCGCCCGCCGCCAGCCGCGCAGCGACCCTCTCCGCCTCGGCCACCACGAAGCGCTCCTGATCCTCAACGGCGCGCTTATGGCGCGCCAGCCTCTGCCGGACCTCCTCCAGGGTAGAGAAGTTCTCCTTGGCCCGGGCATGCGCCTCAAGGGCCTCCCTGTGGAGCCGCCGCGTCTCGGAGTCCAGACGGTCGACAGCCTGCTTCTGCCGATCGAGGAGCACCTCCAAGATGTCAAGCGACTCCTGCCTGGAGTCGAGCTCGCCCTTGACCTTCGCGGTCCGCTCCCACAAAAGGTTCCCCCAGATGAGGAGGCGATCCCTCTCAACCACCTGCTCCTCTCGCTCACGACCGAGCGCGGCCAAGACCTGCCAGACGCTCGTCTGGGCGAGCACGAGAGCATCTGCTAGGGGCAGTGGGGCAGTAGAGGCCGGAGCGGCGCACCCGACTTCCTCCATCACGTCGTCTTCAAGAGAAGACGACGCACTGGCGATCGGGATGAGACGCCCGTCAGGAGAAGCCGGCATCGGGACTTCGATAGCCGGACCCGCCGAACCCCCACCGACGGTGGGGTCCTGAGCCGGTGGAGAGGGACGAGAGGATGGAGTCGACGCTGCCTGTCGAAGTGTGTGGTCGACACTTCCCCCGGACCTGCTCTGGGCAGCACACGGAGGTTCTTTTTCGGAGGGGCTAGTCTCTTGCGGAGAGCTTCAGCGTTAGGGACGAGTGAGGGAGAAGCTTGACACGGCGAGTTTTACGTGGTTCAGGCCGTCGGAGCGGAAAACCCTACGTCCACGGTGAGCAGAGGCGCTCGCTGTACTACTTGTTGCTCAGAACCGGAGTCCTAAGCTTGAGGGTGAGTGATGCCTAGGATGCGAGTTCATAGAGTTTGAACCTAAGGGTGTGGATGGCTGGAGTGCCAACCTTTGCTAACGTTGCCTACCTGAGCCTTTTATAGTCCAAGCCTCGAGCGGCTTACAAGGTGGGCCCGGGACCCGACAGGTGGCCCCGGGGTGATTGCCTGCCAACTATCGTATCTACAGTTACGTGGGTAGTTGTCTCTAACGAAGGCTTCCGAGTCTTCGTTTTGCCGCCCTGCCCATGCCACGAGCTAGTCATAGTGGTTGATGATAGCGTGGGCGGCAGGGGATGCCTTGTTGCTGTGTTTATTGGCTGGCAGGTTCTGACATGGCGCGCCAGTCTGTGATGCGACTGGACGCAACGACACCTGACAGAGGCGTGCTCCACGTCTCCGCGTCTTGGGAAGGCGCGGGCCTTGAATACCTTGTACGGGCAAGGTATGGTGAGTCTTTACGCCTGCTGCCTACCGCGCGGGGGCAGGCCGCGCCGTCCTGCTGGCCACGTGGCAGGCCCGGAGCTCTTCTCTCAGGAGAGGGAAGTCCGTCCCCGCGGGACACGTGGAGCCTTCGGACCTCTCCCCGCGGAGGGGGAGGTCCGGCTTCTGTTGGCCACGTGGCTGGCCCGGAGCCCTCCTCTGAGGAGAGGGAGGTCCGGCCCCACGGGACACGTGGCACCTTCGGAGCTCTCCCTGCGGAGGGGGAGGTCTGGCTGCTGTTGGCCACGTGGCGGGCCCGGAGATCTCCTCTGAGGAGAGGGAGGTCCGGCCCCGCTGGACATGTGGCGCCTTCGGAGCTCTCCCTGCGGAGAAGGGCGAGATCCTTAGGCATTTTCCCCTATGCGCGGGGGTACCCCATATCGCGGGTACCGACAGTGGCCCCGGGGCCCATCTCGGGGGAGATAGCGAGCCCGAGGTGGGGCCTCCGTCGATTCTGTTCCGTGCACTTTCTCTAAGTCCCGCATTGACCGCTGCCGGAGCACGAACAGTCGTGGGATCGTGGGAGCGTGCGCCCTCTTGATGGTTGCTTTTACTGCGGCGGTTCCCAAGGCTGCCACTTCTGAACGTTGCAGCGCTTTCTTCGGGAACCGCCGAAGTGCCTTGCCGGCTCGTCTTCTTGGGAGATTGACTCCTTGACCCACCGCTTCAGCTGGGCGGCTTGGGCCCACCTGTCATCGGCGCTCGGTCTTGGAGCCGATGCGGTTGCCGATGCGGCGTATTCGAAGAGTTTTGAGTCGTTTGGAATCACATCTGGGAAGTTTTAAAAGGGGATCTTACCCGCATTGCGGCTTCCCTTCGCACTTCCCAGCGCTTTTCCTTGGACTCTTGTGCCTTTGTCTTCTTGCCTTTGAGCCCTCCCTCGCCATGGCTTCCAACCCGCCCCCAGAGAAGAAACACGCTCGATCTCCTCCAGTGGCGGCATCAGTGCCAAGCCGGGGATCCAGGGTGCCTGCACCTCCTGCTTCTAGAGATGGCACTGTAACACCCCAAAACTTGTTAAGAGGGAAATTTAAAATTTTTTGGACGTATTGCATGTGGTGCAAAAATTCAAATTCAAATTGGAATTCAAATTAAACTCAAAATAGAAAAGAAAAAGAAAAAAATAAACCTTCCCGGCCAGTGGGCCGAAACCCACCAGCCGGCCCACCCAACCCCTGCGCCAGCCCGCAGCCGCGCGCCCGTTTCCCTCTCACAGACAGGTGGGACCCACCTGTCATCCCCGACCTCCCGATCGCGCTGACCCCGGACTGTTCCCCGCGCGCGCGATCGTAACCGACCGGATTTCCGCCCGACTCCCGGTCCCAGAAGGCTCCAGCTCGATCTAAACAAACCCGCCGCCCTTCCCCGGCTATATAAACCCCGACATCTCCCCGTTTTCCCCCACGATCCGCCGTTTTTCCTTCCGGTGAGAACCCGAGTTTCTCCGGCCAATTTCGCTCGATTTTCGCTCGGGATTTCTGATCTAACTCGTTGGTCTTGATCCACCACCTCCGGGGAACCGCGCAGGTGCAGAAAACTTGGTGGTTTGCGCTTCAAACACAGCGCCGACGAGCCTCGCCGTGAATTCACCTCGGACCTCGTCGCCGACCGCTTTCCAGGACCTCCGAGCTCAAAAAACCCCCAAGGTGAGATCCACGACCTCCCCTCTACCGATCTATGCCATAAAATCACAGTTCTAGGAAGAATTGACGAAGATCCGAAACTCTCTGGCGAGATCACCGCCTCCCGCTGCCGCGCGCCGCCGGGCAGCGCCGCCCGCGCTCGATCAGAGCGACATGGCCGCTTGTGCGCCGTCTATTTTAAATCGCACGGTAGAATTTAAATCTTGAGTATCGGTTCGACGTTATAATCTCAGCCGTCAGTTTTAAATCGGACGGTCCACGTCAGCCCCGCGTTATAAAGGCCTGGATTCTTACGCGCTACCCCCTGGGGTTCTCGGAAAATACGAGCTAGCCCCAGAAACTTCTGATCTAGCCCCTGGAACTTCAGAAAATCATGTAAATTCATTTAAAAATCAGTTTTAGCCCCTGGACTTAATAAAAATTAGGAAAACCCCTCTGTTATGTGTAGTTAGACCCCTGGAAATTCTTAAAATAATATAATAGACCCTGTAGTGGGGTGAGTTTACCTTTTTAACCCTATGTGATATTAAATTAGGAATTTGAATATGTGTTTAGTATTTAAAAATTTAAAAGATGGGACAAACACATTGTAAATTGAAATTAAAAAAACTTTCCTAGTACTTGTAAAACTTTGGAGTGAGATAAAAATAGATTTTTGGCAGAAGTGAATCTGTCTAATTGATTATTCACATTTATTAGTTATAGGGACACATTTTTAAGTAGAAAATAATTCTGAAAATTAGTAAAATAAATGTAAAATAGTTCACATCAGAGGAGAAGTTCAAAAATATATTATTTAATATTTTAGACCCAAAACCTATTCTGTTTAGATGACGTGTCTTACTATTTTCATAATAAAGTTCACATTTAGGCATAGGAAATAAATCTGAAAATATAGCAAGCTAGGTATGAATAACTAGAAAATGATAAAAGAAGTTTCTAAAATCCAAAGAATTCAGTTTAGGGTTGGTAGAAGGTCTGAAGACACATATGGAGTAGGAAAATACCTTTCATGCATACTTGGTAGCTAAAATGTGTATTAATTAAATATAAAGGATTTATTTAAATTAGAAATTCATATATAGTATGCCAACATAAATATGAATACAAAAGTAGAAATCTTATGCACATGTTTAAAAGTGCATGTAAGCCCAAAAATCAACACACATAGACAACCACAACACATAGGAATGGGAATGGCTTTCATAAATGTGAATGTGTGGTATGTATAAAGTGGAAGTGTGAACTATGTCTTATGGATTGTTGTTTCTTTTACTATGTGTGATGGTATGATGTAGAACCTGCTCCAGAGCAAGTTCTTCCTTTCCAAGATCAGGACTACCCATTCCTAGAGCAGCAGGAAGAAGGCAAGTGTCCTTGACCACATTGATCCCATACTAGGATGTGTAGATAGAATTATTTGCATTGTCAATTGAAAAGATGAAACCCATGCTAGGATGTTTCCCTAGAATTGCATTACCTTGTTTCCTTGTAGCTTGGGTTGGGATTTATTTTATCATGTCATTTATTATGCATATGCTTAGCCATGCTTAGAATGGGATATTTGGGATGTGAGATCATCAGTTTATTTTACCATGCTCTTGAATGAGATATTATGAGTTATGTAGAGGTAGGGATCAGGGCAAGTTGGATGTTTTTGTTGGTGCTGGGTGCAAGAGACTCGGGTTTGTGTTTAGTACTTGCCTGGATCCTAAGGACCGGTTCATGGAGCATGTAACCTGGCTTTACCGTGCCAACCACATGCTGAGATGGGGCAGCTTGGCCAATTAATTAGGTGTATCCCCAGCGTAGTATGGGTGTGTTGGATGGTGCGGGGAATAGGTGTCAGCTGGACTACCATATGAACCTCAAGGCTCAAGAGGGGGCCACTGCAGCGGGGTTGGAGCCTCTTGTATGCTGTTAGGGGTGAAACCTCAGTGGGCCCACGCTCGTCGGGAATCCCTTTGTAAAGGCTTCGTAGTGATCTCCTGGCTACACACCTGGGAAGTGTGAATGTGGTTCATAGCCAATGGCATAATGGAGGTTCTTTTAGTCCACCTGGCAACGGGGGATGAAATCACTACATGTGGGTACAGTGGTACAAACTCTGCAGAGTCAAAACTGTCATGACAGTCGTGCTCACGGTCAAGAGCGGCTTGGACTTATTCATGATTAGAGTATGATGACCTTGGAGGTTGTGGGTGTTAAGCGGGGAGCTTAACATTTGAAATGATGTTATGGTTATTTGATTATGATGATGGGATGGGAGATTGGAACCATTTCACCTGTGTAGTAATGTAGGTGCTTAATAAGCTAAGGTGGTAGGCAATAATTGCGTAGTGCTTCAACCATGAGTTTAACCTCTCCTTGTTCTAGCCATGCATGACATAACTTTCCCACACTTGCTGAGTACCATTGGTACTCAACCTTGCATATTTGTTGGTTTATATTGCTGCTCAGGTCAAGAGAATGATGTGGTGTTTAATGATCAAGACTTTGGACCCGAAGAAGGTTTCTAGGTTCATGGAGTCCCCCGGGCAACGCCAGTGACGGAGCCCATGATAATAATATTCCGCTGCTATTTTATTAACATGATATGAACTTATTATCGCCATCGAGACACATACTATGTAAGACTTATTTATATTCGACACCTGGCTTGTAATAAATGATGCTTCACTATTTGTCATCACATGTATGAGAAAATGATCCTGGCATACATGTGATATTCACTCGGTTGTCCTTCGGAGAAACCGGGTGTGACAGGCACTCCTTCCGGTGGCGATCCGAAGAGGTCCCGGGCTGATCATTCCGACGGGACCCCTCTTAAGCGACAACAGGCCGAAGGTTCCCAGACGTCGCGCCCTCCTTCCTTAAGTGGTGGAGTCTCTGGGGAACCTACTGATGCGCCGAGGGAAGCTTCTGGAGCGTCCCCTGCTCCGTCAGTCCAGGCGACTGCGGAGCGGCCGTCAGCGACGACGGCGGGCTCTGGGGTCCTACCCCGGCTCGGAAGTCGGGGTTCAGGGCCCGCTGGAGTTTTCGCGCTTCTCGGTCGTACCCGGCTAGTGGGGAGTTTGCGCCATTGCGCTCGGAAACAGGGACAGCTGCCGCGGCCCCCAAGCCAGCGCGAGTTTCTCCTGTTCCAGCGTGCCCGGATTCCACGGCAGCGTCATCTCCTCCTGCCAAGATGGCTGCCACGGCCCCCAAGCCAGCGCAGGTCAACCCTGTACCAGGCGACCCGGCTTCTATTTCAGCATCGACTTCCCCCACTCGTCCCTCTCCACGGACTGAGGGGCCAGAAGTTAGTGAGAGTTCGGCGGGTCTGGCTGTTGGAGTTCCGGCGCCAGCTTCTCCTGACCAGCGTATCATCCCGGTCGCTGGCGCATCACCTTTCCTTGAGGATGATGTGATGGAGGAGGTCGGGGGTGCTGTTCCGGCCTCTGCTGCCCCACTGCCCCTGGCGGATGCCTTCGTGCTCGCCCAAGCGAGCGTCCGGCAGGTCTTGGCCGCGCTTGGTCGTGAGCGAGAGGAGCATACGGTTGAAAGGGACGTCTCCTCATCTGGGGGAACCTTTTGCGGGAGCGGACCGTGGAGGTCAAGGGCGAGCTCGACTCCAGGCGGGAGTTGCTTGACTTCAGGGAAGCGCTCCTTGACCGGCAGAAGCGGGCTGTCGACCGTTTGGACGCCGAAACGCGGCGGCTCCACATGGAGGCCCTTGAGGTACATGCCCAGGCCGAGGAGAGCCTCTCTGCCGTGGAGGAGATACGTCAGAGGCTGGAGCGCCGCAAGCTCGCCGTTGAGGACCAGGAGCGTTCTACGACAGCCGAGATGGAGAGGGTCGCCGCGCGGCTGGCGGCGGGCGAGGACGATCTGCGAGCTCGGGCCAGGGAGCTAGAGGCCCAGGAGGCAGACCTGGCCACGAGGGAGGAACAGGTCTCCCGCGAATGCCAGGCGATCCTGGATCGGGAATTGGCTGCCGACTTCCGGATTTCTGAGTTGGAGCGGCTTGCCCAGTCTCTCCGCCTTCGGGAAAGCTCCCTGGCGGCCAAGGAGAAGGAATCCTCCAAAGGAAGCCGCGACGCCCTGCGAGCAGCCCGCCGCGAGGTAGAGGAGCTCTTGGCTTCGCGGTCCTCCGAGGCCCGTTCAGTTTCAAGCTTCGTTGACCAGGCGGGGTCCGCCTTGGTCCCCCTTGGCTTCAGCCCGGTGAAGGCGGTGACTCCTGCGCTGAAGGTGGCCGAAGTGATCCCCGCACTGGAGTCACTTGGCGCCAAGCTGAGCAGGCTGGACTCGGTGGTCGCCAGCGAGCTTGAGGCAGAGGGTCGGGGCCTGGCCTTGGAGGTTGCCACGCATGTGTTGGCCTGCTTCAAGAGCCGGGACCCTTCCTTCTCACTGGAGCCAGCGAAAGACAGTCCTGCCGCGGAGCGGGAGGAGATGGCCAGGGCTGAAGTCGGGGATGTGGCCGCCCTTGTAGCCTCTAGGTTCCGGCGCGAGCCAGGAGGCCCCTAGGTCTCGCTTCTTTCTTTTTATCGAGTTTGTAGTCCAGCTCATGGAGTCATAAATAAATAGACTCTCTTGAATGTTTGTGCCTGTGATGTTTCCTGCCTTCTTCTTGGTTTATCCTGGCCAAGTCCTTAGCTCCGCAAGGTACTCAGAGGCCTTTACCAATCTCGAAGCTCTGCACAGGCACCTTCCCCGGGTCCTTACTGTATTAAGGGCCCCGGAGGTCTCCGGAGCTTGCCCCATGAGGATGTGGAGGTCCGGACCTGCCGGCCACGTGGTGGGCCCGGAGCTCCCTTCTAAGGAGGAGGAGGTCCGGCCCTGCGGGACACGTGGAGCCTTCTGAGCTCCCCCCCGGAGAGGGAGGTCCGGCTTCTGCCGGCCGCGTGGCGGGTCCGGAGCCCCTCCTGAGGAGGCGGGGAGCTCTGGGCCTGCTGGACACGTGGGGCCTTCGGAGCCCCCCCCCCCCCCCCAAGAGGAGGAGGTCCGGCTTCTGCTGGCAATGTGGCGGGTCCGGAGCCCCCCTGAGGAGGTGGGAGCTCCGGCCCCGCTGGACACGTGGGGCCTTCGGGCCTCGCCCCTGTTGAAGGGGCGGGACCCGGACCTTCCGGTCCTGTGCTGGAGTAGTCGATAGCTCCTTGCCCCCTCCTCATGTAGCCCCCGTTGCTGTAACCTGGAGGTCCTGGACACAGATAGAGGAAACGTAATTCTCCTCGGGGGGGGGGGGGGGGTCCTCCCCTCCCCGTCTCTTAGTCTTATTCGGCTTACGTTCCTAGTCCGGTATACGGGGCTTCGGCAATTCTGTGTGCGAGGCACCGGGGCTCCGGCTCCCTCCAAGGCCAGGGTACGACCGTCCGATCCCTAGTACCGGACCGTGCGCTGGGGAAGCAGAGTGCACAGGCTTTGGGTTCGGAACCAGGCAAAGCGGCTGTACTCCCCTGGACCTCCGGATGGCAGGGTGCGCACTCTTTTGGGTTCAGAGCCGGCTAAGCGGGATACGCACCCTGGACCCCCCATGCATGACGCAGGCCTTTCCTGGAGGTGACCAACTGGCATCGCAACACCTGACTGGGGGAGGCCCACCTGGCCATCGGCAGGTGCCTCAAGTGCAACCGCCTTCGGTAGGATAGCAAATGCTGACTATGGATGAGCGCGGGAGAGAGGGAGCTAAATGTACGGTGAGCATACATAGAGACTGCGATCATAAAAACTAATGCGTAATTTAAATGAGCACATGATAGAGAGTGAAGTAGAATAGGTTTCTGTGTAAATGCCCATAGGAGGAAGTCAGGCTGTACATGGAGGCAATGACCCGCCTCATTAAGAAGGGAAGCAAGACTCTACACGCTTAGGGTCGGAACCAGGCCAAGCTGAACGTAGTCCTAGACCATCCCCTGAGACTTAGCTGCCCCAAGCGCTGTTCCTAGACTCTATGGGATTTATTACAGAAGGGTATGGCCCTGTTCTACTAACGCTCAGGGGGTAGGACTTACAGTGTTGTTCCATGCCAAGGGTTTGGGAATGGATCCCATACCCGGTTGAAAGGCATGTGTATCTGGGACGGCAACTTTCGTGGCTCGGAAGGGACCTTCCCGGCTGAGGGAGAGTTTATAGGCCGTTCGCAAGAAAGTGTGTGCCGCCATACCAGGTTGCTTTCCTGCAGGTCCCTGATGCGTTTGGTCCTTTGGCGGTAGTGCTAGGGAATGAGCCGAGGCCGTGCGTTGTGGGGTGTCACCTGCAGCCGGGCCTCGTCGACGAGGTCATTATCTTCACGCTGGATCAGGTCCTGCGCGGCTTCTCCTGGGAGCTCCGGGGTACCCTCCCCTTCTGGCTAAGGCCTTCAAGGGGTAGGAGGACCCGGACTCTTCTTGGGAGACCCAAGGCGTCTTTCCCCTTCTGGCTAAGGCCTTCAAGAGGTTGTAGACCCTGGGCGGCCCCCAGGAGGTACGGCCGAGACACGGAGGCGTGCACTCGGGTGGAGCTGGCCCGGTTCTGCACCGTCGAGGCTGGTGCTTGGGCTGTTGTGACTACTTGGAGCTCCTCCATGGTTGATATCGCAGCAGTGCAGTTTCCACTGACTTTCCGGGGTAGCCGCAGTCAGCTACTGCCCCGGCTCGTCATCACCGGAGCTGAAGTCCTCACCGTTGTGCACCGTCTTCATGACGCGCTGAGGCTCCTGAAACCCCACCTGATGGCCGACGCTGACTGAGGCGTCGACCTTCTGCTTGCCCTCCCTCTGAGGGAGGGGCGGAGCATCAGCTCTCAGCTGCCTCCCTTTGCGGAAGCGCTCTGCGAGCCTCTGGATGTCCCAGCACTCGGCAGCAGTATGATTGCTGGTGCCATGCACGGGGCACAGCTCGCCTTGGTCACCATCTGGGGCTGGTGACTGTCGCTGCCTTTTGTCTGGGCGCGGCCCTCGAGCTCCACTGGGTGCCGCTGCTGCGGCAACGGGAGCCGCGGGCGATGAATTCATATTGCCACTCCCCCGGTTCTTGGCCTTCTTGCCACCTCCATAGGAAGCAGCACCAGACCCGGGCTGTCCTCCTGACTCGGAGGCCGGCAGTGAGTGCCAGTTCCGCCCTTCGGCTGCTCTGGCGCACTTGTCCGCCAGGCTGAAGAGCTCGGAGACATCGCAGACCTCTCTGGTCGCGAGCTTCTCAAGCATCTTCTCATCCTGGACACCCTGCCGGAACGCCACCACCACAGAAGCACTTTGAATGTGCGGGATGGTGTTGCTTACCAGGGAGAACCGCTGGATAAAGGAGCGCAGTGATTCCCCAGGTTGTTGCTTGATGGCGTGGAGGTCAAGCTCCGTGCCAGGACGGGTGTAGGAACTGCCGAAGTTGGCAATGAACTGCCGGCACAGCTCTCCCCAGGAAGTTATGGAACCCTTGGGGAGGTTCATGAGCCAAGACCGGGCTGGGCCAGTCAAGGCGACGGGGAAGTAGTTGGCCATGACGGCCTCATCCCCTCCTGCGGCAAGTACGGCGGTGGAGTAGATCTGGAGGAACTCCGCCGGGTTGACGCTGCCGTCGTACTTCTCGGGCAGGTGCGGCCGAAACTTGCGCGGCCACCTCGCGAAGCAAAGGTGGGGCGTGAGGGCCGCACATCCTGCTCCTGATGCTGCAGGCGTTGGTGCCGCGAACGCTTGGTTCGCCGCCGGCACAGTGTACCCCGGTATGGGCAAGGTTGCGCCATAGACCGGGGGTGCCGTTTGCAGGGCATATGGCTGCGGCATATGCTGCGTGGCGTATGCCTGGGGCAGAGATCACGTGGCGAAGGGCTGCTCCTCAGGTTGGGTCGAGGCTGACGTCATGCTGTCGCCAGCCTCTTGGTTGCGACGCCTTTCTCGACGTCGCTCGAGGTACACCCGGGCATCCTGGCCCAAGTGGCACCATTCCAGCTCTGTCCTCAGGTCCGTCGACGGAAGCCTGGTGGAGCTGGAATCCGCCGTCTGTCCGTCAACCGTCGCCGTGCGCGTCAGCGACACAGCCGGTTGGCCGGAGCGTCGTCCCCGCCGGAGTCGAGGGTTTGCGGCGGTGACGACGAGACGGTCTACCTCGCGAATCCACTGCTGGGTCGCTGAATGGGGTGCGTCCCCAGCAGGTGGATTGTGCAGTAGCGCTCTTGGTACAGCTAGCGCACCCCCGTGGGGTACGCTCAGCGCTGCAGAGAATCTCACGCTAGCTGGAGCCTGCATTGCCGGAGTCAGCGTTGCCAGAGTCGGCTGCTGGTTTCCAGCTTGCGCCGACACACTCCGTCCTGAGTGCGTCAACACGTATTCCCCGCTGGTCACGGTTTGCCGTGAACACAGGGGAGAAGAGCTTGCCGCTGAAGGAAGCTTGGTCATCTTCGTCGGCAGAAACTCGTCGCGCAAGGGAAAAGCCCCCTACCTGGCGCGCCAAATGTCGAAGTGTGTGGTCGACACTTCCCCCGGACCTGCTCTGGGCAGCCCGCGGAGGTTCTTTTTCGGAGGGGCTAGTCGCTTGCGGAGAGCTTAAGCGTAGGGACGAGTTAGGGAGGAGCTTGACACGGCGAGTTTTACGTGGTTCGGGCCGCCGGAGCGTAAAACCCTACGTCCACGGTGAGTTGAGGTGCTCGCTGTATTGCTTGTTGCTCAGAACCGGAGTCCTGAGCTTGAGGATGAGTTATGCCTATGGTGTGAGTTGCTGGATTGCGAACCCTTGCTAATGTCGCCTACCCGAGCCTTTTATAGTCCAAGGCTCGTGTGGCTTACAAGGGGGGCCCGGGACCCGACAGGTGGTCCCAGGGAGATTGCCTGCCGACTATCGTATCCGCAGTTATGTCGGTAGTTGTCTCTGGCGAAGGCTTCTGAGTCTTCGTCTTGCCGCCCTTCCCATGCTGCATGCTAGTCGTAGTGGTTGATGACGGCGGGAGCGGCAGGGAATGTCTTGTCGCTGTGTTTATTGGCTGGCAGGTTCTGACACCGCGCGCCAGTCTGTGATGTGACTGGGCGCAACGTCACCTGACAGAGGCGTGCTCCGCGTCTCCGCGTCTTGGGAAGGCGCGGGCCTTGAATACCTTGTACGGGCAAGGTATGGGCCGTCTTTACGCCCGCTGCCTACCGCTCGGGGGCAGGCAGCGCTGTTCTGCTGGACACGTGGCTAGCCCGGAGCTCTCCTCTGAGGAGAGGGGGGTCCGGCCTCGCAGGACACGTGGAGCCTTCGGACCTCTCCCCACGGAGGGGGGAGGTCCGGCTTCTGCCGGCCACGCGGCGGCCCGGGAGCTCTCCTCTGAGGAGGGGGAGGTCCAGCCCCGCGGGACACGCGGCGCCCTCAGAGCCCTCCCCTCGGAGGGGAGGTCTGGCTGCTGTTGGCCACGTGGCGGGCCCGGAGCTCTCCTCTGAGGAGAGGGAGGTCCGGCCCCGCTGGACATGTGGCGCCTTCGGAGCTCTCCCTGTGGAGAAGTGCGAGATCCTTAGGCATTTTCCCCTGTGCGCGGGGGTACCCCATATCGCGGGTACCGACAAAGGGGTAGGAGGATCCGGACTCTTCTTGGGAGACTCAAGGCGTCTTTTCCCTTCTGGCTAAGGCCTTCAAGAGGTTGACAGACCCTGGGCGGCCCCCAGGAGGTACGGCCGAGGCACAGAGACATGCACTCGGGTGGAGCTGGCCCGGTTCTGCACCATCGGGGCCACTGCTTGGGCTGCTGCAACTACTTGGAACTTCTCCAAGGTTGATATCGCAGCAGTGCAGTGTCCACGGACTTTCCGGGGCGGCCGTAGTTGGCTACTGCCCCGGCTCGTCATCACCGGAGCTGGAGTCCTCAGCGTTGTGCACCGTCTTTATGACGCGTTGAGGCTCCTGAAACCCCACCTGGTGGCCGACGCTGACTGAGGCGTCGACCTTCTGCTTGCCTTCCCGCTGAGGGAGGGGCGGAGCATCAGCTCTTAGCTGCCTCCCTTTGCGGAAGCGCTCTGCGAGCCTCTGGATGTCCCAGCACTCGGCAGCAGTATGATTGCTGGTGCCATGCACAGGGCATAGCTCGCATTGGTCACCATCTGGGGCTGGTGACTGTCGCTGCCTTTTGTCGGGGCGCGGCCCCCGAGCCCCACTGGGTGCCGCTGCTGCGGCAACGAGAGCCGCAGCTGGTGACTTCATCTTGCCACCGCCCCGGTACGTGGTCTTCTTGCCGCTTCCATAGGAAGCAGCGCCAGATCCTGGCTGTCCTCCTGACCCGGAGGCTGGCAGAGAGTGCCGGTTCCGCCCTTCTGTTGCTCTGGCGCATTTGTCCGCCAGGCTGAAGAGCTCTGAGACGTCGCGAACCTCTCTGGTCGCAAGCTTCTCAAGCATCTTCTCGTCACGAACACTGTCGGTACCCACGATATGGGGTACCCCCGCGCACAGGGGAAAATGCCTAAGAGTCTCACCCTTCTCCGTAGGGAGAGCTCCAAAGGCGCCACGCGTCCAGCGGGGCCGGACCTCCCTCTCCTCAGAGGAGAGCTCCGGGCTCGCCACGTGGCCTGCATAAGCCGGACCTCCCCCCTCAGCCGGGGAGAGGTCCAAAGGCGCCACGTGTCCAGCGGGGCAGGACCTCCCTCTCCTCAGAGGAGAGCTCCGGGCCCGCCACGTGGCCAACAGAAGCCGGACCTCCCCCTCCGCGGGGAGAGGTCCGAAGGCTCCACGTGTCCTGCGGGGCCAGACCCCCCTCTCCTCTGAGGAGGGCTCCAGGCCCGCGACGTGTCCAGAAGAAGAGCGCTGCCTGCCCCTGAGCGGTAGGCAGCGGGCGTAAAGACGCCCCATACCCGTCCCGTACAAGGTATTCAAGGCCCGCGCCTTCCCAAGACGCGGAGACGCGGAGCACGCCTCTGTCAGGTGCCGTTGCGCCCAGTCGCATCACAGACTGACGCGCGGTGTCAGAACCTGCCAGCCAATAAACACAGCGACAAGACATCCCCTGCCTCTCCCGCCGTCATCAACCACTATGACTAGGAGGCGGCATGGGCAGGGCGGCAAGACGAAGACTCAGAAGCCTTCGCCAGAGACAACTACCGACGTAACTGCGAATACGATAGTCGGCAGGCAATCTCCCCAGGACCACCTGTCGGGTCCCAGGCCCCCTTGTAAGCCACGTGAGCCTTGGACTATAAAAGGCTCGGGTAGGCAACGTTAGCAAGGGTTCGCACTCTAGCCATTTGCACCCTGGGTTTGCTCTCCAGCAACTCAGACCCTATGTGTAACTCACCCTCAAGCTCAGGACTCCGGTTCTGAGCAACAAGCAATACAGCGAGCACCTCAGCTCGCCGTGGATGTAGGGTTTTACGCTCCGGTGGCCTGAACCACGTAAAACTCGCCGTGTCAAGCTCTTCCCAATCTCGTCCCTACGCTCAAGCTCTCCGCAAGTGACTAGCCCCTCCGAAAAAGAACCTCCGCGGGCTGCCCAGTGCAGGTCCGGGGGAAGTGTCGACCACACACTTCGACATTTGGCGCGCCAGGTAGGGGACTTTTCCCTTGCGCGACGAGCTTCTGCCGACGAAGATGACCAAGCTTCCTTCAGCGGCAAGCTCTCCTCCCCCGCGTTCACGACGGACCGTGACTAGCGGGGAGTACGTGTCGACACACTATGGATGGAGTGTGTCGACGCAAGCTGGAAGCCAGCAGCCGACTCCGGCAATGCAGGCTCCAGCCAGTGTGAGATCTTCTGCAGCGCTGAGCGTTCCCCACGGGGGCGCGCTAGCTGCAGCAAGAGGGCTACTGCACAATCCACCTGCTGGGGACGCGCCTCAGGCAGCGACCCAACAGTGGATTCGCGAAGTAGACCATCTCGTCATCGCCGCTGCAAACCCTCGGCTTCGGCGGGGACGACGCCCCGGCCAACCGGCTGTGTCGCTGACGCGCACACCAACGGTTGACGGGCAGACGGTGGACTCCAGCTCCGCCAGGCTCCCATCGACGGACCTGAGGGCAGAGCTGGAACGATGCCACTTGGGCCAAGATGCCCGAGTGTTCCTTGAGCGACGACGAGAAAGGCGTCGCAACCAAGAGGCAGGCGACAGCATGACGTCAGCCTCGACCCAGCCTGAGGCACAGACCTTCGCCACGCGATTTCTGCCCCAGGCATATGCCGTGCAGCATATGCCACAGCCACATGCCCTGCAAACGGCGCCCCCGGTCTATGGTGTAGCTTTGCCCATATCGGAGTACACTGTGCCAGCGGCGAACCAAGCGTTCGCGGCGCCAACGCCTGCAGCAACAGGAGCAGGATGTGCGGCCTTGGCGCCCCACCTTCGCTTCGCGAGGTGGCCGCGCAAGTTTCGGCCGCACCTGCCCGAGAAGTACGACGGCAGCGTCAACCCGGCGGAGTTTCTCCAGATCTACTCCACCGCCGTACTTGCCGCAGGAGGGGATGTGGCTGTCATGGCCAACTACTTCCCCGTCGCCTTGACCGGCCCAGCCCGGTCTTGGCTCATGAACCTCCCTCAGGGTTCCATAACTTCCTGGGGAGAGCTCTGCCGGCAGTTCACCGCCAACTTCGGCAGTTCCTACACCCGGCCTGGCACGGAGCTCGACCTCCACACCATCCAGCAACAACCTGGGGAGTCGCTGTGTTCCTTCATCCAGCGGTTCTCCCAGGTGCGGAACACCATCCCACACATCCAGAACGCTTCTGTGGTGGTGGCGTTCCGGCAAGGCTTTCGGGACAAGAAGATGCTCGAGAAGCTCGCGACTAGAGAGGTCCGCGACGTCTCGGAGCTCTTCAGCCTGGCGGACAAGTGTGCCAGAGCAGCCGAAGGGCGGAACTGGCACTCACTGCCAGCCTCCGGGCCAAGGGGGCAGCCAGGATCTGGCACCGCTTCCTATGGAAGCGGCAGGAAGATCAAGAACAGGGGCGGTGGCAAGATGAAACTGCCAGCCGCGGCCCCCGTTGCTGCAGCAGCGGCGCCACGTGGAGCTCGGGGGCCGCGCCCCGACAAAAGGCCGCGACAGTCACCGGCTCCAGAGGGGGGCCAGGGCGAGCTATGCCCCGTGCATGGCACCTGTTACCATACTGCTGCCGAGTGCCGGGAAATACAGAAGCTCGCGGAGCGCTTCCGGAAAGGGAAGCAGCTTCTAACTGATGCCTCGCCCCTCCCTCAGAGGGAGGGCAAGCAGAAAGTCGACGCCTCGGTCAGCGCCGGCCACCAGGTGGGGTTCCAGGAGCCTCAGCGCGTCATGAAGACGGTGCACAACGGTGAGGACTCCAGCTCCGATGGTGACGGACCAGGGCGATAGCCAACTATGGATACCCCGAAAAGTCAGTGGAGGCTGCGCTGCTGTGGCGTCAACCATGGAGAAGCTCCGAGTAGTCGCAGCAGCCCAAGCACTGTGATGGCTCTCTAGGATCATAGACTGGCCCCACATACCACCACTCGTCTTTTCTGCGCACTTTGTCCTCACTCGTGCGCACCCAGGAAAACTTCCCGGTCGGTCACCCATCCCCAAATTCCTCCGGGCCAAGCACGCTTAACCCCGGAGTTACTTTGCAGGCGGGCTTCCAGAAAAGAAGGTATACCTTGGTGGTATGAGTACTCTATCAATCCTATTAAGCCGGGAGTCAGGATATCACACAATCCACCCCCCTTAGAAGACCGACGTCCTCGTCGGTCAACGCCAAGACAGGAACGTCCCCTCTTAGCCACGTCCGTACGTTCAGTGCTGGCATACGCATACCGTACGTCCGGTTAGCAGCATACGTACCATACCGTGTCCCACACAGAGGACCCACGCGTCATGCATACGTACCCACGTCCCCGACCCGTACGCTACCGTATCCTTCTCACTGACCCGTACGCACCCGTGAAACTGTGAGGGTCGGCTCTGATACCAACTGACACGGGCGCGGTACCGACTGAGACAGGGCTCAGCTCTGATACCACGCTGACGCGACCCGCTCAACCGAGACAGGCCACTCGCCCGGGAATCACATTGGGTGGTGCCGTGTTATGCGGCACCCAACACACACATATGAGGAACAATGTATTACATAAAACAATAGCGCGAGCTTACAAGTTTTTTTTGTAAATACTTTACATCAAGTAACTACAGCGGAAGTCTTTATCAACTCACGTCGAATAACTAAGAGCACTCGAGATGAAGTCCAGCCCGCGGACTCCTCTCGCTAGCAACACGAAGACAAGCAGCAGCGGCTGGGTTCTCCATGTGTTACCTGACTCGGGAGTCCCAGAGTCTCACCGGACAACCTTCTTCTCAGCATCGTTGTTAACCTGCAAAACCACTTATATAGCAAGCGTGAGCACATAGGCTCAGCAAGTCTGACCCGTCTCTCCTAAGCAAGAAACTCTACATGCACGACGGTTGCAATTGGGTTGGCTAGATTTGCATAAAGGACTCGCCTAAAGTTGATCCTTAACTTTCAAATTTTAAGCCTCATTGTGCAAACCTTGAGCTGAAAAGCATCGCAACTCCACAATCAAACAAGAAACGCTTTGTTACGATGCTCCTTGCACAAAGTGAAAGTAAAGTTTAATGAGCCTATCTCTAATTCAATCATGGTTGCAATACAAGTTATAGCACAGCCTTATCAAGTTCAAAAGAATAATTCCAGTTGTTACTACGTCAAGACGCAGTGGGCAAGTATGCTCATATGACCGCGAGCGACGGTGATTCGAATCAGTACACGCCCGGACTACACGACACGTACACCCGTACTCCGAGTTGCCGGCAGCAACCTCGACTGACGTTGTACGCGGCCACCTTTCCCAAGATCTTCCACATTGGACGCAGTCCAACTGCCCCGAGTACGCAAGCTCCCTCAAGGTACATACCCGCTGTGGTATGTTCTTGAGGGAGTTACCTCCTGCTACCCTGACGCCGAAAGCCTAAGGCAGTTGGAAAAGTTCCACTATGGATCTCCCAAGGTACATCGGTTTCCTGGGTCCCATATAGCCAGTATGTGCCCGGTACACAACTCAAACTTGTCCAACAGGGCCAAGCACGGACGGGCCTTAACCGGCACAGGCAGGGCTATGCACGCACGGCCTGCAACCTGCTGCATCTAAACCTCCCTGCCCGGTCTCCATTTCTTAAGTGTGAACTTTCCTCATCTTTTCTAATTCGGACCCGTTCCGAGTAAACCAGCCCTAAACTCGCGAGTAGATTCCAACTACTCGTCTTCTACCGGACCTTTCCTACTAACATTAGCGCAGCCAAATTCCCTCGAGGAGTTGCTATTCTACCCTTTCTCTCTTAGGTGTTTCTGGTCATGCAAGTGGGGTTTTCAATATCATCTAGACGTAATGCAATCAACGATGCAAAGCTATGATCTCTACAATTGAAAATGCTTTATAAAACGGTTCAAATGCAAACCGGGGCTTGCCTGTTTTGCAGGTGACTACTGTTACAATCAGTTAGTGACGATCACTTGGATCTTGATCACTTGTTCTCCTCCCTCCTTGATCTTCACTTCAAGTCCTCCTCACCTTCTTCACGTATATGCTACACGTTATGATCATGCATATGTATTTAATTGAAAAGCTTTTGCTCATAAGATCTAATGACCATTTTAAAACTGGAACTTTGTTTAAGAATTTAAAATAACACTGGTGCTAGTGGTTTGGGTTGGGCTTAAACACTAAGATCAAGTGTTGAGTGCTTCTTCCCACTTAAGTGTTGATCACCTTAAGAGATCACACATGATAGTGGTGATCCAAAGCTCTAATGGAGCTGAAAATTTTCATGTGAGTTCCTTGTCACAAGAAAGTCCTCTGGACCAAAATTTAGCATGTTTCATGGAATGGTTTATTCAGAATAATTCTCTAAGTGTTTAATCAAAGATGAATTAATTCTGAGGTAACACCCATGTTCATTTCAAACTCAGTGAACCACAATTCCAATTATAGTTCATAGAGTCTACATGAATTTTCCTAGGATTTTTGGAGCTAGGAATTTCCCAGAACTGAATTTACAAGTTTTGGAAATTTTCTGAAAATGTTTCTGTATTCATTTGAATACAGGAACTTACAATCTGAATTACCCTAATTAATTCAACTACAAATGAGCTGAAACTTTTACAGGAGTCTAATAACACCCTATAGAATATTCTGGCAAAATTTGAGGATTTGTGGAAAAACCAAACTCCCTCTAAAATTCTTTTGCTGAAAAGTTTTAAAGAATTTTCCAGAATTAAATAAAGACTTTCATACAAATTGGGTTGCATAATTGGATAGAGTTTTTCAATCTGAATCTAACCCAATTTGAATCACTAAATTCGGAGGTTCCTAGCAAAAGTTAGGCTCTTCTAAAGTTTGGGGGAAAAATCTGGGATTTGAATAAATCCAGGGAAAAGTTTAAACCTGACTGTGGGCCATAGGACACGTGTCAGTCACCGGGAGAGCGCCACACGGGGTCATAGGGTCATTTCCCGCGCTGTCACAATTGATCCGGCGCCACAGAGTATCCGGCCCACTGTTGCCGTGCGACTGACGCGGGGGCCGGCGAGGTCTTCTTCCACCTCCCGCTCCCGCGCGATCCCGCCACCGGGCTCGCCGGAGTAGCTCCGGGATCGGTCGTCCGGTCATCGCAGCTGCTGAAACTCGCCGCTAGGCCCTATTTCAACCCGAGGAACATGATGGTGGGACTTCCCCAGACCGGCGAGGTTCCTAAACCACCCCGCACCGGTGCAGCGGCTCTGAGGGAGTTCGGCAACGTTGCCCCGATGCTCTAGCCTGCCAGAAGTCCACTAGAAAGGTTCTACAGCACCAGTGGGGATTTGCCCTGCCCGGCCTGGCCGCCTATGGGCTTGGAAACGGCTCCAACCTAGGGTTCATTGTGCACCCGATGCCCCTTATTGTGGTAGCCGTTGGAAAAGCTTGAAACAAGCCGTCTACCATGGGTTTCATGCGACGTTTTGTGAAGCAGAAAAGTTGCTACACCAGTCTAGATTCTATGTGCGAAATTTGCAGAGCTCTAAATGAATATAACTCGAGAATTTCATCGATTCATACCCGCGGGTCAGTTTTCACCGGCCGGAGAGGATCTTTGAAATTCGTTGTTGAGAGGCCGAGACAGACTCGGTGCTTCGGGTGGAAGCTGCACGGAGACCTTGCGCGTCCCAGGGACCGCCTCCTTGGTCGTGAAAGCCGCTCTGTGGAGCTGTCCACGGGAGCACGTTGCCGCCGGGGTGTTCGGCCGCCGCGGAAACTCAATGTTCTCGGCGTAGAGGGCACGAACGCGCTTGGCGATGGCTCGAGGAGGTCGTGGGGACGATGGTGGTGTTGCTCGTCTGCTCAACCGAGGCTTCACACTCTAGTTACGGCGGTGGCCGATCGAGCGGACGGCGTCGGCAGCTGCGGCTGTTTCTCGCGCGAGGAAAGAAGCAGAGCGGCGCTGGTCTTCGGGAATGAGCGAAGAGGAGCACGGCAGAGGGTATAAGACGGGCGGCTCCTCCAGCGCGACAAAATCCAGCAGGAGGTGGCTGTCGGCTGAGCATCGGTGTCGAGCGGGGCTGCGCCCTCGGTCTCGGGTGCCGACTGAAGGAGGCAAACAGAGACCCAACACTTAGATCTTTTGCAAATTTTCAGTTCCCACAATGACATGTGGGACCCACTGATCAGTCCTACTTATCCCCCCTCCAAATATCTCCAAAGTTTGAATGTTGAGTGAATTCAATTGTGGGAATTCAAATCTGGTATGCATTTGGATAATTGGGCAAGTTTCATCCAAATTCAAACATGCATTTGAATTCTTTGTCATTTAAAGTCCATTTTGGAAAAATGGGTTGCAAACTATTTCCATAAATCATGAAACTTTGCACACCCCCTAATTTGGACTCAAGGAATTCAAATATGAAATCTGATTTTTATTCTGGCTGCTGCAAATGAGATTTTTAGCACGACAGTTTTGAATTCCATTGTGTTTTTCTCATTTGAATTTTTGTTTGAACAAATTGTTCCAAATCTGATTTTTGTTTTCTCACACATATGGGAACTTCCCATCCTTGTTTTAAACCCCTCTAGGGTTCCAAGTTCTCAAATGAACATTTGACTTGTGTGAAGAAAGCCCTCATGTGTGTTATCACATGTGGGAAAAAGTTCTAACAAGTCCCAAATTTCATACACATGAAACAAAACTTTGCAAGCAAGTGTTTCTTTGTATTCATAATTTTGGGACCTTTACATTCCTCCCCCCTTAAAAGGAATCTCGTCCTGAGATTCAAAAGAAGAACAAGGTGGGAGGTAATTACAAGGTTTATGACAAAAGCTCCGGATAATTCTTTTGGATGTAATCTTCGGATTCCCACGTCGCCTCTTCCGGGGTATGATTACTCCACAGGACTTTGTAAAATTTCAAAGTCCGGTTCCTGGTGGTCCGGGTCTTTTCGTCGATAATCTGTACAGGTTGCTCAACATAGGTGAGATCCGGCTTCAACTCGTCGATGTCTTCGGTGCGGATGGCAGCGGTAAACTTGAGACACTTCCGCAGCTGGGACACGTGAAATATGTCATGAATACCGGCAAGGCTTGCTGGTAGTTCCAGCCGGTATGCTACGTTTCCGCACTTCTCCGTGATAGTAAACGGACCGATGAATCGGGGAGCAAGTTTCCCCTTGACACCGAACCGATGAATCCCCTTCATCGGAGACACACGAAGATACACGTGCTCTCCGACTTCGAAATGCAGCGGTCGACGTCTCTGGTCCGCGTAGCTCTTTTGACGAGATTGGGCAGCTTTGAGGTTCTCTTGTATCATCCGAACTCTCTCTTCAGCTTCATTGACAAGATCAACCCCGAATGTTACTCGTTCACCAGATTCGCACCAGTTCAATGGTGTACGGCACTTCCGGCCGTATAGAGCTTCATATGGTGCCATCTTAATGCTCGTCTGATATCCGTTGTTGTACGAGAACTCCGCCAGCGGTAAGTGATCATCCCAGCTCTTACCGTGGTGGATGGCACATGCTCTTAGCATATCCTCTAGTATTTGATTCACCCTCTCAGTTTGTCCATCGGTTTGAGGGTGATATGCAGAGCTTCTAATCAACTTTGTCCCCAAGGAGGTGTGTAGCTGTTCCCAGAAACGGGCTACGAACAGCGATCCTCTATCTGACACAATGGTGCGGGGAACTCCATGTAAGCACAAGATCTGTGCTATGTACAGCTCCACATACTGCTTTGCGTTGTACCTAGTATGCACAGGGATGAAATGTGCTGATTTGGTTAATCGGTCCACAATTACCCAAATCGAATCATGGTTGTGGGAGGTCATCGGCAGCCCGACGATGAAATCCATACTCAAGTCTTCCCATTTCCATGCCGGTACTTGCAATGGCTGCAACAGGCCTGATTCTTCATATGGTCGGCCTTGACTGTTCGACATGTATCACACTCTGAAACGTACTTTGCGACTTCACGTTTCATACGTGTCCACCAAAACTTCTTCCGGAGATTCTTGGTACATTTTATTACTGCCCGGATGAATAGAAAACTTGGACAAATGAGCTTCATCCAAAATTTTCCTCCGTAGTCCCATATCCCGGGGTACTACAATCCGGTCGTTAAACCACAAAGTACCCTCATCGTCCTTCCGGAAGCACTTCATTTCTCCATTGTCTATCCTCCGCCGTATGTGAGACATACCCTTGTCTTTTCGCTGAGCTTCAATGATCTCCTCTCGGATGGTAGGAATGAGAGCAAGATTATAGAGAGCTCCATACGGAATGACACGGAGGCTTGGTTCTTTATCATCCATTTCAGCAATAGTTAGGTGATGGATATGCACCTTACGACTAAGCGCATCGGCGACCACATTTGCCTTTCCTGGATGATAATGAATTTCAAGTTCATAGTCCTTAATGAGCTCTAGCCATCTTCGTTGCCTCATGTTCAATTCTTTCTGAGTGAAGATGTACTTCAGGCTCTTGTGGTCGGTGTAGAGGTGTACAAGATTTCCGAGCAAGTAATGCCTCCACATCTTCAAAGCAAGGACCACGGCAGCTAACTCAAGATCATGAGTTGGATAATGCTGCTCGTGAGTTCTGAGTTGACGAGATCCATAAGCGACCACTCGTCTTTCTTGCATCAGCACGCAGCCAAGACCGATGCCAGATGCATCGCAATAAACGTCGAATGGCTTCGTTGTATCCGGCTGAGCAAGAACTGGGGCTGTCGTGAGATGCTTCACTAAGGTCTTGAAAGCTTGTTCACACGCAGCACCCCACACAAATCTGGTATTCTTCTTTAATAATTCCGTCATCGGTTTAGCAATCTTGGAGAAACTCGGAATAAACCTCCGGTAGTAACCCGCTAAACCGAGGAAGCTTCGGATTTCAGGTACTGACTTTGGTGACTCCCATTTCTGTACTTGGATAATCTTACTCGGATCTACAGCGATGCCCTCCGCTGAAATAATGTGTCCGAGAAAAGGTACTTGATTAATCCAGAATTCACACTTGCTGAATTTTGCATAGAGCTGATGATCTCGCAATCTTTGTAGCACAATATGCAGATGTTCAGCATGTTCTTCCTCTGACTTGGAGTACACCAAGATATCGTCGATGAAGACAACGATGAATTTATCCAACTCCGGCATGAACACTGAATTCATCAGGTACATAAAGTGTGCCGGGGCGTTGGTCAAACCAAAAGACATAACGAGATACTCATACAGCCCGTATCTCGTTGAAAATGCCGTCTTGGGAATATCTTCTGCCCGGATTTTAATCTGATGATATCCGGACCGAAGATCCATCTTCGAAAATACCTTCGCACCCACTAATTGATCGAAGAGCATATCAATGCGAGGTAGTGGATACTTGTTCTTGATGGTAACGGCGTTCAAAGGACGATAATCAACACAAAGCCGTAGTGTTTCGTCCTTCTTCTTGACAAACAACGTTGAACAACCCCAAGGTGACGAACTCAGTCGTATAAATCCCTTGCTCATTAGGTCATTCAGCTGTGTCTTCAATTCTGCCAGTTCATTGGGTGCCATCTTGTACGGCATTCGTAATATCGGTGTTGTTCCCGGTATAAGTTCAATCTTGAACTCAACGTCTCGTTCGGGCGGCATGCCCGGTAAATCCTCGGGAAACACATCCGGATACTCACGTACCACCGGAATGTCCTCTATCTTAACAACTTCCGTGTGGTTTACTGTTGCAATCTGTTGCCGTCTGGCGCCCAGAATTAATATGTGAAGACCGTGCTGTGGGGAGTTGAGCTCAACGGTCCTGGAGCTGATGTTAAGAACCGCTCTGTGGTAATTCAACCACGACATCCCCAAAATGATGTCGATCTTCAGACCTTCAAGAATAATGAGGGTCGTAGGGTATATTCTACCCCCCAAACAAAGAGGTGCTCGGGAGACAACCTCGCTTGCGGTACTGCTGCCCCCGGGCGAATATATGAGGTATTGCCTCTTTGTATAAACGGTTTGTAGCTGATGTTGAGCCACAAAAGATTGGCTAATGAAGTTGTGTGTGGCACCGGAATCAAAGAGAACTAAAACCGGTAGCTGGTTCAGAGAAAACATCCCTGCTAAAGCGGCTTCTCCTTCCGGAACATCATCAATCAGAGTATAGTGAATGTTGCCCCTTATCTGCCCTCCTATCCGCAGATTAAGGTACGGGTCGTATGGTTGTAAATATGATGACCCGCATCCTTGAATTCCCTCCGAACATTGCCTAGCATAGTGGCCCTTACGCCCACAAGTAAGACACGGATGCCTCTCCGGTTCTTGGTTGACTTGCGGTGGACTGCTAGGTACATATGGCTGCAGCGATGGAGCACAAACCACCGTCTGATGCTGCGGCAGTGGAGGTGGTGCAAGTTGTAAAACTTGACCAGTAATCAATCTCTGAGGAGTTGATCGTACAGGTGGCCTCCGTCTTTCACCGGGTGGCGTTTGATACACCAAACGGTACTTCTGAGGCACATAACTTGTGCTAGCCTGCTCGATCTTACTCATCTTTCTCTTCTCCGCTTGCCACTCAAGTGTCGGCTTCTCTTGAATGAAAGCCGCATTGACCATGTCGGTGTAACTGCCGTTATTATGTACAGCCAGCTTTTCCCGTAATATGGCACTCAGGCCATGGAAAAATAGGTCACACCGTGCCTCTTCTCTCGCCACATATTCGGGAGCATATTGGGCCAAAAGATTAAATCTCCTGACATACTCGAGGACACTCATGTCCCCTTGCTTCAAGCCCAAAAATTCCTCCCGTTTTGCCTTCACAATATCTAATGGTATGTAACGAGTACGAAAGGCTTCACAAAACTCTCTCCATGTCACTCGATGGCCCACCGGAATGGTGGCAATATGATCCACCCACCAGTTTCCGGCGGCTCCATGGAGTTGTTGAGCGGCAAACTTAGTTTTCTGGTATTCATCACACTTGAATACTCCAAATTTGGACTCCATGACACGAAGCCATTGATCTGCTTCCACAGGTTCGGTGGCTTCAGTAAAGATAGGCGGTTGAGTCGCCAAGAAGTCCAGATAAGCGTTCCGAGGTGGAACGATTTGTTGCGTGTTCTGGAGTACGCCTTGCTGTACCAAAGCTTGGAGTAA
The DNA here is from genome assembly GCA_030760725.1 of Neostapfia colusana. Taxonomy (NCBI): domain Eukaryota; kingdom Viridiplantae; phylum Streptophyta; class Magnoliopsida; order Poales; family Poaceae; genus Neostapfia; species Neostapfia colusana. The sequence continues at coordinate 15,538,058 of JASWHV010000017.1, read as the reverse complement.
GCGTGTGTGTTCTTGTGTTGCTTCTTGGAGTAGCCTAGCGTTCTCTTGGTTAGACTCGACAACTCGAGTCATAAGATCCATCCATCCCGTGGATGGTGGTTCCGATGGTGGAATAGAAGCATCACCATCTCGACGAGATCTTCCGGCCCTACTCCTATAGCGAGTATGAACCATACTGCAAAATGTAGTTGAGATGAGTTAAACAAGAACTCAGCAGTATGTGAGACTAATGAAAACAAGAATATGTCAAAACTTTATAAAAGCAGTAACAAAATTCATGTTTACACAACTCCTTAGTAGGCATAGCTATTCAGCTTATCTGTACAGGACAGACCTTTATGCACTATCTCCAGATTTTGATCTAATTAAGAGCATTTTCATAACTCAAGTTGAATACCAAAGTTAAAGTTAACTTCAGTATCTTTCCAACGAGTACTCATATGCCCCCAGATCATCTCCGGATTAAAAGTTATGATTTTTCCAAAGTTGACAGAATTCCTGGATAAAATTTGCCAGCACCTCCTTTGTACATGGCTGATTTTATCACAGTTGTATATGTAAATACAATAAGAACCTGAACAAACTTTGAACTACAACAATGTTGCACATTCATAATCTTTCCAATGGTGTATCATAGTCTTCTTAAGGGTTTATCTACAGAAAGTTATGGCTTAAAAACAGAAAGGTCCAGAGAGGTTTTGTTGCTGTCCTGGTTCTGGACAGTTTACCTTACTCTGAACTTTCTACCCATTTAGCATGTGATTTAGCTCTGGAGGTCTACAAAGAAGTTTTAGATCACTTGAAAATCTTTCCATATCTGTATCTTACACCTTAATTGGGTCAAGCTACTCAGAGTTATGCTCTGTTGAAGTCCAGCACAAATTCCTGCCGAGAACAGAGCACTCTGTTTTTGAAATCTTTGAAGTCTACTCTTTCTCTCATTTGAATCTTAGCTCAAAATAAGAGTTCAGTAACTAATATTTGTTTCAAACTTCCATTTTTATTTGAAAGTTAGTTCATGAGTCATTTCTTCAAAGGAAAGGGGTTATTATGTTTAGTACGTCGTCGATGCACCGTAAGAAGCATGTCGGTACTACGTAGCCTCACCAAAAGAAAATCCTAACCGGATTATACCGGTATAACGTATCTTAGGTGGCACTAAAACGGTCACTCGCAAACGTGTACTATTCGTACTATGGTTTCGTGGTTAATCCTGCATAAGTCACACTCAATCATCAGGTCCGGCTGCACACCGAACCCGGTATCCATACATTTCTTACACCCGTCCGTCATCACTCGCACAGGTGTTCTCAAGCCAAACACGCCTTGAGCTACGTGTTCACGTTACTAACCACGTGACGGGGTTTCCCAAATTGCACCACGCACGCCTCGGACAGACGTTGCTCAAGTACCCCCAAACAACATGAAGAGTCGTAGAGGATACTAAAGCGGATCGGGTTACCTGCCACCCGTGGGGCTCCACCCTTCAGCTTGTGCGCACTGGTGGACAGCGCTTACGTGCACCCCCCAAGACATAACTCGTCCCGAGATGCACGATTTTCCGACATAACAAGTAAGTTAGGTTGCCACCGTCATATTAAGCTAATAGTAATCCTTATGTGGGCCTAGTACCGTATCCTCACCGTAACCTAAATTTTGTCGTAATACCATCCTCATTCCGTGTGCTATTCCCAATGCGGCTCTGATAAGCACCAATCACAATGGTGCAGGATCGGGCCAGCCCCACCTGAGAGCATGCCTCTGTGCCTCGGCCGTACCTCCTGGGGGCCGCCCAGGGTCTGTCAACCCCTTGAAGGCCTTGCCAGAAGGGGAAGACGCCTTGGGTCTCCCAAGAAGAGTCCGGGTTCTCCTACCCCTTGAAGGCCTTAGCCAGAAGGGGAGAGTACCCCGGGGCACCCAGGAGAAGCCGCGCAGGATCTGATCCAGCGTGAAGATGACAACCTCAGTGGAGACTGCACTTCTGCGATATCAACCTTGGGGGAGCTCCAAGTAGTCACAGAAGCCCAAGCACCAGCCGCGATGGTGCAGAACCGGGCCAGCTCCACCCGAGTGCACGCCTCCGTGCCTCGGTCGTACCTCCTGGGGGCCGCCCAGGGTCTGTCGACCCCTTGAAGGCCTTGCCAGAAGGGGAAGACGCCTTGGGTCTCCCAAGAAGAGTCCGGGTCCTCCTACCCCTTGAAGGCCTTAGCCAGAAGGGGAGAGCTCCCCGGGGCACCCAGGAGAAGCCGCGCAGGACCTGATCTAGCGTGAAGATGACAACCTCGTCGACGAGGCTCGGCTGCAGGTGACACCCCACAACGCACGGTCTTGGCTGCTGCTCTAGCACTACCGCCAAACGACCAAACGCGTCAGGGACCTGCAGGAAGGCAACATGGTGCCGCGGCGCGCACACTTTCCTGCGAAGGACCTATAAACTTTCCCCCAGCCGGGAAGGTCTTTTCCGAGTCACGAAAGTTGCCGTCCCAGGTACTCATGCATTTCAACCGAGTATGGGATCCGTTCCCAAAACCCTTGGTATTGAACAACACTGTAAGTCCTACCTCCTGAGCGTTAGTAGAACAGGGCCATGCCCTTCTGTAATAAATCCCATAGAGTCTAGGAACAGCGCTTGGGGCAGCTATGTCTCAAGGGACGGTCCAGGACTACGTCCAGCTTGGCCTAGTCCCGACCCTAAGCGCGCAGAGTCTTGCTTCCCTTCTTGACGAGGCGGGTCGTTGCCTCCATGTACAGCCTGACTCCCACCTATGGGCATTTACACAAAAACCTGTTCTACTTCGCTCTATCTCATGTGCTCATTTAAATTACGCATTAATTTTTATGATCACACTCTCTATGTATGTTCATCGTACATTTAGCTCCCTCTCTCCCGCGCTCATCCATAGTCAGCATTTGCTATCCTACCGAAGGCCGTTGCGCTTGAGGCTCCTGCCGATGGCTAGGTGGGCCTCTCGGGCCTCCCCCAGTCAGGTGTTGCGGTGCCAGTTGGTCACCTCCAGGAAAGGCCTGCGCCGTGCATGGGGGGTCCAGGGTGCGTGTCCCGCTTAGCCGGCTCTGAACCCAAAAGCGTGCGCACCCTGCCCTCCGGAGGTCCAGGGGAGTACAACCGCTTTGCCTAGTTTCGAACCCAAAGCCTGTGCACTCTGCCTCCCCGGCGCACGGTCCGGTACTAGGGATTAGACGGTTGTTCCCGGGCCTTGGAGGGAGCCGGAGCCCCGGTGCCTCGCGCACAGAATTGCCCAAGCCCCGTATACCGGACTAGGAACGTAAGCCGAATAAGACTATGAGACGGGGAGGGGAGGACCCCCCGAGGAGAATTACGTTTCCTATATCTGTGTGCAGGACCTCCAGGTTACAGCAACGGGAGCTGCATGGGGCGGGGGGCAAGGAGCTATCGACTACTCCAGCACAGGACCGGAAGGTCCGGGTTTTGCCCCTTCAACAGGAGCGAGGCTCCGGAGGCCCCACGTGTCCAGCGGGGCCGGGGCTCCCGCTTCCTCAGGAGGAGCTCCGGACCCACCGTGTGGTCGGCAGAAGACGGACCTCCCTCTCCGGAGGGGGGGAGCTCAGAAGGCTCCACGTGTCTCGCGGGGCCAGACCTCCTTCTCCTTAGAAGGGAGCACCGGGTCCGCCATGTGGCTCTCCACGTGTCTCGCGGGGCCGGACCTCCTTCTCCTTAGAAGGGAGCACCGGGCCCGCCACGTGGCTGGCAGATCCGGACCTCCCCATCCTCATGGAGCGAGCTCCGGAGACTCCGAGGTCCTTAATACAGTAAGGACCCGGAGAAGGTGCCTGTGCAGAGCTTCGAGATTGGTAGAGGCCTCTGAGTGCCTTACGGAGCTAAGGACTCGGTCAGGCAAAACCATGAAGAAGACAAAAAGCATCACAGGCACAAACGATCAAGAGAGTCTATTTATTCATGGCTCCACGAGCTGGTCTACAGACTCGATAAAAAGAAAGAAGCGAGTTCTAGGGGCCTCCTGGCTCGCGTCGGAACCTAGAAGCTACAAGGGCGGCCACGTCCCTGACTTCGGCCCTGGCAGTCTCCTCTCGCTCCGCGGCAGGGCCCACTCTCGCTGGCTCCAGGCAGAAAGAAGGGTCCCGGCTCCTGAAGCATGCCAGCACATATGTGGCGACCTCCAAGGCCAGGGCCCGTCCCTCGGCCTCAAGCTCGCTGGCGATCACCGAGTCTAGCCTGCTCAGCTTGGCGCCGATCGACTCCAGCGCGGGGATCACCTCCGCCACCTTCAGCGCAGGAGCCGCTGCCCTCACCGTACTGAAGCCAAGGGGGATCAAGGCGGACCCCGCCTGATCGACGAAGCTTGAGACCGCACGCGCCTCGGATGACCGCAAGGCCAAGAGCTCCTTTACCTCACGGCAGGCTGCCTGCAGGGCGTCGTGGTTTCTCTCGGAGGACTCCTTCTCCCTGGATGCCAGGGAGCTTTCCCGAAGGCGAAGAGACTGAGCAAGCCGCTCCAACTGAGAAACCCGAAGTCGGCAGCCAATTCCCGATCCAGGATCGCCTGGCGTTCGCGGGAGACCTATTCCTCCCTCATGGCCAGGTCTGCCTTCCGGGCCTCTAGCTCCCTGGCCCGAGCTCACAGGTCAGCCTCGCCCGCCGCCAGCCATGCGGTGACCCTCTCCGCCTCAGCAGCCGTAGAATGCTCCTGGTCCTCGATGGCGAGCTTGCGGCGCTCCAGCCTCTGACATATCTCCTCCACCTCGGAGAAACTCTCCTCGGCCTGGGCATGTACCTCGAGGGCCTCCCTGTGGAGCCGCCGAGTTTTGGCGTCCAAGCGGTCGACAGACCGTTTCAGCCGGTCGAGGAGCGCTTCCCTGAAATCAAGCGACTCCTGCCTGGAATCGAGCTCGCCCTTGACCTTCACGGTTCGCTCCCGCAAAAGGTTCCCCCAGATGAGGAGGTGATCCATTTCAACCGTGTGCTCCTCCCGCTCACGGCCAAGTGCGGCCAAGACCTGCCGGACGCTCACTTGGGCGAGCGCGAAGGCATCCACCAGGGGCAGTGGGGCTGCAGAGGCCGGAGCAGCACCTCCGACCTCCTCCATCACATCATCCTCAAGAGTAGGTGATGCACCAGCGACTGGGATGAGACGCCGATTAGGAGAAGCTGGCGCCGGGACTCCGACAGCCGGACCCCGACGAGTGGGAGAAACCGACGCTGAAATAGAAGCCAGGTCGCCTGGTACAGGGTTGACCTGCGCTGGCTTGGGGGCCGCGGCAGCCGTCTCGGCAGGAGATGACGCTGCCGAGGAATCCGGGCACGCTGGGACAGGAGAAACTCGCGCTGGCTTGGGGGCCGCGGCAGCTGGCCCTGTTTCCAAGCGCAACGGTGCCGATTCCCCACCGGCCGGGGACGGCCGAGAAGCGCGAACACTTCAGCGGGCCTTGAACCCCGACTTCCGAGCCGGGGCAGGACCTCCAGAGCCCGTCGTCGTCGCCGATGGCCGCTCCACAGTCGCCTGGACTGACGGAGCAGGGGATGCTCCAGAAGCTCCCCTCGACGCATCAACCCGGGACCTCTTTGTGTCGCCACCGGAAGGAGTGCCATCTCCAGAAGCAGGAGGTGCAGGCACCCTAGATCCCCGGCTTGGCACAGATGCCGCCACTGGAGGAGATCGAGCACGTTTCTTCTCTGGGGGCGGGTTGGAAGCCATGGCGAGGGAGGGATCAAAGACAAGAAGACAAAGGCACAAGAGTCCAAGGAAAAGTGCTGGGGAGTGCGAAGGGAAGCCGCAATGCGGGTAAGATCCCCCTTTAAAACTTCCCAGATACGATTCCAAATGACCCAAAACTCTTTGAATACGCCGCATCGGCAACCGCTTCGGCTCCAAGACCGAGCGCCGATGACAGATGGGCCAAAGCCGCCCAGCAGAAGCGGCGGGTCAAGGAGTCATCCTCCCAAGAAGACGAGCCGACGAGGCGCTTCGACAGTTCCCGAAGAAAGCGCCGCAACATGCAGAAGTGGCAGTCTTGGGAACCGCCGCAGTAAAAGCAACCATCAAGTGGGCGCACGCTCCCACGATCCCACGACTGTTCGTGCTCCGGCAGCGGTCAATGCGGGACTTAGAGAAAGTGCGCGGAACAGAAGAGACGGAGGCCCCACTCGGGCTAGCTATCTCCCCCGAGATGGGCCGGGGGCCACTGTCGGTACCCGCGATATGGGGTACCCCCGCGCACAGGGGAAAATGCCTAAGAGTCTTACCCTTATCCGCAGGGAGAGCTCCGAAGGCGCCATGCGTCCAGCGGGGCCGGACCTCCCTCTCCTCAGAGGAGAGCTCCGGGCTCGCCACGTGGCCTGCATAAGCCGGACCTCCCCCCTCCGCCGGGGAGAGATCCGAAGGCGCCACGTGTCCAGCGGGGCCGGACCTCCCTCTCCTCAGAGGAGAGCTCCGGGCCCGCCACGTGGCCAAAAGAAGCCGGACCTCCCCCTCCACGGGGAGAGGTCTGAAGGCTCCACGTGTCCTGCGGGGCCGGACCCCCTCTCCTCTGAGGAGGGCTCCGGGCCCGCCACGTGTCCAGCAGAAGAGCACTGCCTGCTCTTGAGCGGTAGGCAGCGGTCGTAACGATGCCCCATACCTTGCCCGTACAAGGTATTCAAGGCCCGCGCCTTCCCAAGACGCGGAGACGCGGAGCACGCCTCTGTCAGGTGCCGTTGCGCCCAATCACATCACAGACTGGCGCGTGGTGTTAGAACCTGCCAGCCAATAAACACAGCGAAAAGACATCCCCTGCCTCTCCCGCCGTCATCAACCACTACGACTAGCAGGCGGCATGGGCAGGGCGGCAAGACAAAGACTCAGAAGCCTTCGCCAGAGACAACTATCGACGTAACTGCGAATACGATAGTCGGCAGGCAATCTCCCTGGGACCACCTGTCGGGTCCCGGGCCCCCTTGTAAGCCACGCGAGCCTTGGACTATAAAAGGCTCGGGTAGGCAACGTTAGCAAGGGTTCGCACTCTAGCAATTTGCACCCTGGGTTTGCTCTCCAGCAACTCAGACCCTAGGTGTAACTCACCCTCAAGCTCAGGACTCCGGTTCTGAGCAACAAGCAATACAGCGAGCACCTCAGCTCGCCGTGGACGTAGGGTTTTACGCTCCGGTGGCCCGAGCCACGTAAAACTCGCCGTGTCAAGCTCTTCCCAAACTCGTCCCTACGCTCAAGCTCTCCGCAAGTGACTAGCCCCTCCAAAAAAGAACCTCCGCGGGCTGCCCAGTGCAGGTCCGGGGGAAGTGTCGACCACACACTTCGACAAACACCCTGCCGGAACGCCACCACCACCGAAGCACTTTGAATGTGCGGTATGGTGTCCCGTACTTGGAGAACCACTGGATGAAAGAGCACAGCGATTCCCCAGGTTGTTGCTGGATGGCGTGGAGATCGAGCTCCGTGCCAGGCCGGGTTTAGGAACTGCTGAAGTTGGCGGTGAACTGCTGGCAGAGCTCTCCCCAGGAAGTTATGGAACCCTGGGGGAGGTTCATGAGCCAGGACTGGGCTGGGCCGGTCAAGGTGACGGGGAAGTAGTTGGCCATGACGGCCTCATCCCCTCCTGCGGCAAGGACGGCGGTGGAGTAGATCTGGAGGAACTCCACCGGGTTGACGCTGCCGTCGTACTTCTCGCGCAGGTGCGGCCGAAACTTGCGTGGCCACCTCGCGAAGCGAAGATGGGGCGCTAGGGCCGCACATCCTGCTCCTGTTGCTGCAGGCGTTGGGGCCGCGAACGCTTGGTTCGCTGCTGGCACTGTGTACCCCGGTATGGGCAAGGCTGCGCCATAGACCGGGGGCGCCGTTTGCAGGCCATATGGCTGTGGCATATGCTGCGTGGCGTATGCCTGGGAGAGATCGCGTGGCGAAGGTCTGCACCTCAGGCAGGGTCGAGGCTGACGTCATGCTGTCGCAAGCCTCTTGGTTGCGACGCCTTTCTCGTCGTCGCTCGAGGAACACTCGGGCATCTTGGCCCAAGTGGCATCATTCCAGCTCTGTCCTCAGGTCCGTCGATGGGAGCCTGGTGGAGCTGGGGTCCGCCGTCTGCTCGTCAACCGTTGGCGTGCGCGTCAGCGACACAGCCGGTTGGCCGGGGCGTCGTCCCCGCCGAAGTCGAGGGTTTGCGTCGGCGACGACAAGTCGGTCTACTTCGCGAATCCACTGCTGGGTCGCGGCCTGAGGCGCGTCCCCAGCAGGTGGATTGCGCAGTAGCGCTCTTGCTGCAGCTAGCGCGCCCCCGTGGGGAAAGCTCAGCGCTGCAGAGGATCTCACGCTAGCTGGAGCCTGCATTGCCGGAGTCGGCGCTGCCGGAGTCGGCTGCTGGCTTCCAGCTTGCACCGACACACTCCGTCCTGAGTGTGTCAACACGTATTCCCCGCTAGTCACGGTCCGTCGTGAACGCGGGGGAGGAGAGCTTGCCGCTGAAGGAAGCTTCGTCATCTTTGCCGGCAAAAGCTCGTCGCGCAAGGGAAAAGCCCCCTACCTGGCACGCCAAATGTCGAAGTGTGTGGTCAACACTTCCCCCGGACCTGCTCTGGGCAGCCCGCGTAGGTTCTTTTTCGGAGGGGCTAGTCGCTTGCAAAGAGCTTCAGCGTTAGGGACGAGTGAGGGAGAAGCTTGACACGGCGAGTTTTACGTGGTTCAGGCCGCCGGAGCGTAAAACCCTACGTCCACAGTGAGTCCTGAGCTTGAGGGTGAGTGATGCCTAGGATGCGAGTTCACAGAGTTCGAACCTAAGGGTGTGGATGGCTGGAGTGCAAACCTTTGATAACGTTGCCTACCCGAGCCTTTTATAGTCCAAGGCTCAAGCGGCTTACAAGGTGGGCCCGGGACCCGACAGGTGGCCCTAGGGTGATTGCCTGCCGACTATCGTATCTGCAGTTATGTCGGTAGTTGTCTCTAACGAAGGCTTCCGAGTCTTCGTTCTGCCGCCCTGCCCATGCCACAAGCTAGTCGTAGTGGTTGATGACGGCGGGGGCGGCAGGGGATGTCTTGTCGCTGTGTTTATTGGCTGGCAGGTTCTGACACGGCGCGCCAGTCTGCGATGCGACTGGACGCAACGGCACCTGACAGAGGCGTGCTCCGCGTCTCTGCGTCTTGGGAAGGCGCGGGCCTTGAATACCTTGTACGGGAAAGGTATGGTGAGTCTTTACGCCTGCTGCCTACCGTGCGGGGGCAGGCCGCACCGTCCTGCTGGCCACGTGGCGGGCCCGGAGCTCTTCTCTGAGGAGAGGGAGGTCCGGCCCCGCGGGACACGTGGAGCCTTCGGACCTCTCCCCGCGGAGGGGGGAGGTCCGGCTTCTGTCGGCCACATGGCGGGCCCGGAGCCCTCCTCTGAGGAGAGGGAGGTCTGGCCCCGCGGGACACGTGGCGCCTTCGGAGCTCTCCCCGCGGAGGGGGGAGGTCCGGCTGCTGCTGGCCACATGGCGGGCCCGGAGCTCTCCTCTGAGGAGGGTGAGGTCCGGCCCCGCTGGACACGTGGCGCTGTCGAAGTGTTCGGTCGACACTTCCCCCGGGCCTGCACTGGGCAGCCCGCGGAGGTTCTTTTTTCGGTGGGGCTAGTTCCTAGCGGAGAGCTTGCGCAGATGGAACGAATTAGTAAGAGCTTGACATGGCGAGTTTTACGTGGTTCAGGCCGCCGGAGCGTAAAACCCTACGTCCACGGCGAGCTATGGAGCTCGCTGTATTGCTTGCTGCTCAGGACCGGAGGCCTGAGCTCGGGGGTGAGTTACAGCTTGAGAGTGTATGGCTAGCGTATGAGTTGCAAAATGCGAACCCTTGCTATCGACGCCTACCCGAGCCTTTTATGGTCCAAGACTCGGGCGGCTTACAAGGGGAGCCGGGACCCGACAGGTGGTCCCGGGAAGATTGTCTATTATCTACCGTATCTGCAGTTATGCCGGTAGCTGTCTCTGGTCGAAGGCTTCTGAGTCTTCATCTTGCCGCCCTGCCCATGCCGCATGCTAGTCGTAGTGGTTGATGACGGCGCAGGCGGCATGGGATGTCTTGTCGCGGCATTTAGTGGCTGGCAGGTTCTGACACCGCGCGCCAGTCTGTGACCTGACAGACGCGTGCTCCGCGTTTCTGCGTCTTGGGAAGACGCGGGCCTTGAATACCTTGTACGGGCAAGGTGTGGGGCGCCTTTACGCCCGCTGCCTACTGCTCGGGGGCAGGCAGCACCGTTCTTCTGGCCACGTGGCGGGTCCGGAGCCCTTCTCTCAGGAGAGAAGGGTCCGGTCTGCGGGGCACGTGGAGCCTCCGGACCTCTCCCCGCGGAGGGGGAGGTCCAGCTTCTGTATGCCATGTGGCGGGCCCGGAGCTCTCCTCTGAGGAGAGGGAGGTCCGGCCCCGCTGGACGTGTGGCGTCTTCGGACCTTTCTCTCACGGAGGAGGAGGTCCGGCTTCTGTATGCCATGTGGCGGGCCCAGAGCTCTCCTCTGAGGAGAGGGAGGTCCGGCCCCGCCGGACGCGTGGCGCCTTCGGAGCTCTCCCTGCGGAGAAGGGCGAGTACCTTCGGCATTTTACCCTGTGCGCGGGGGTATCCCATATCTCAGGTACCGACAGTGGCCCCCGGGCCCATCTCGGGGGAGATAGCGAGCCAGAGGTGGGACCTCCGTCTCTTCCGATCCGCGCACTTTCTCTAAGTCCCGAATTGACCGCTGCCGGAGCACGAACAGCCACGGGATCGTGGGAGCGTGCACTCACTTGATGGTTGCTTTTACTGCGGCGGTTGCCAAGACTGCCACTTCTGCACGTTGCGGCGCTTTCTTCGGGAACCGCCGAAGTGCCTTGCCGGCTCATCTTCTTAGGAGACTGACTCCTTGACCCCACCGCTTCAGTTAGGCGGCTTGGGCCCACCCGTCATCAGCATTCGGTCTAGGAACCGAAGCGGTTACCGGTGCGGGATATTCGAAGAGTTCCGAATCGCTAGGAATTGCACCGGGAAGCTTTTTAGAGGGGGTCTCACCCACATTGCAGCTTCCCTTCGCACTTCTCAGCGTTTCTTCTCGGACTCTTGTGCTTTTGCTCTCTTGCCTTTGAGTTCTCCCTTGCCATGGCTTCCAACCCGCCGCCAGAGAAGAAACGCGCTCAATCTCCTCCAGCAACGGCGTCGGTGCCAAGTCGGGATTCTGGGGTACCTGACACTCCCTCCGATGGCGACTCGAAGAGGCCCCGGGTTGATGCGCTGGGGGAAGCTTCTGGGGCGTCCCCTGTTCCGCCAGTCCAAGCGACTGCGGAGCGGCCGTCAGTGACGATAGCAGGCTTTGGGAGTCCTACCCCGGCTCGGAAGTCGGGGTTCAGAGCCCGCTGGAGTGTCCGCGCTTCCCGGCCTTCCCCGACTTGCGGGGAGTCTGCGCCGCTGCGCTCGGAGCCAGGGGCAACTGCCGCGGCCCCCAGGCCAGCGTGAACTTCTCCTGTTCCGGTGTGCCCGGACTCCGCGGCGGTGTCGTCTCTTCCTGCCGAGACGGCCACCGCGGCCCCCAAGCCAGCGCAGGTCGACCCTGCACTAGGCGGCCCGACCTTTTCTCCAACACCGCCTTCCCCGGTTCGCCCCTCTCCTCAGATCAAGGAGCCTGAAGCTGAAGAGAGCCCGGCAGGCCTGGCTGCCAGAGCCTCGGAGCCAGCTTCTCCTGATCGGTGTCTCGTCTCGGTTGCTGGTGCGTCGGCTCTTCCTGAGGACGAGGTAATGGAGGAGGTCGGGGGGACTGCCCCGGCCTCTGTTGCTCCATTGCCTCTGGCGGATGTCTTCGCGCTTGCCGAGATGAGCGTTCGGCAGGTCTTGGCTGCATTGGGGCACAAGCGGGAGGAGTATACGGTTGAACAGGATCGCCTCCTCATCTGGGGGAACCTTTTGCGGGAGAGGACCGCGAAGGTTAAGAGTGAGCTCGACTCCAGGCAGGAGTTGCTCGACTTCAGGGAAGCGCTCGTTGACCGGATGAAGCGGGCTGTCGACCGCACGAACACCCAATCGCGGCGGATCAACAGGGAGGCCCTGGAGGCACACGCCCGGGCCGAAGAGAGCCTCTCTGCTGCTGTGGAGATACGGCAGCGGTTGGAGCGCCGTGAACTCGCCGTTGAGGAACGGGAGCGTTCCATGGCAGCTGAGGCGGAGAGGGTCGCCGCGCAGCTGGCTGCGGGTGAGGATGACCTTCGAGCTCGGATGGAGGAGCTGGAGATCCTGAAGGCAGACCTCAACTTGAGGGAGGAACAGGTCTCCCGTGATCGTCGGGCAGTATTGGACCGGGAGCTGACCGCCGACTTCAAGGCCGCTGAGTTGGAGCGGCTCGCCAAGACTCTCCACCTTCGGGAGAGCTCCCTGGCGGCCAAGGAGAAGGAATTCTCCGAGAGGAACCTGGAGGCTCTGCAGGCAGCCCGCCGCGAGGTGGAGGAGCTCTCAGCCTTGCGGTCCTCCGAGGCTCTTGCGGTCTCAATCTTCGTGGATCGAGCGGGGTCCGCCCTGATCCCTCTTGGCTTCAGTCCGGTGAGGGCCGCGATTCCTGCATTGAAGGTGGCGGAGGTGATCCCTGCGTTGGAGTCGATCGGCGCCAAGCTGGACAGACTCGACTCGGTGGTCGCCAGCGAGCTTGAGGCCGAGGGCCGCGGCTTAGCTTTAGAGGTCGCCTCGCATGTGCTGGCATGCTTCAAGAGCCGCGATCCCTCTTTTTCGCTAGAGCCAGTGAGAGAGGGCCCAGCCGCGGAGCGGGAGGAAGCTGCCAGGGCTGAAGTCGAGGATGTGACCGCCCTTGTAGCTGCAAGGTTGCGGCGAGAGCCGGGAGGTCCTTAGGACTTGTTTCTCTTTTTTTATCGAGTCTGTAGTCCAGCTCATGGAGCCTTACTTAATTTGACTCTCTTGGATACTTGTGTCTGTGATGCTTTTTCTCTCCTTCTTGGCTTTGCCTGACTGAGTCCTTAGCTCCGCATGGTACTCAGAGGCCATCTCCAATCTCGGAGCCTTGCACAGACACCCTCCCCGGGTCCTAACCGTGTTAGGGGCCCCCGGAGGTCTCCGGATCTCGCCCTATGGGGAGCTCCAAATCTGCCTGCCACGTGGCGGGTCTGGAGCTCCTCCTCAAGAGACGGGAGCTCCGGCCATGTTGGACACGTAGGGCTTTCGGAGCCCTCCCACCAAGGGGGGGAGGTCCGGTTTCCGCCTGCCACGTGGCGAGCCCGGAGCCCTCCTCAAGGGGGGAGAGAGTTCCGGGCCTGCTGGACACGTGGGGCCTCCGGGTCCCGCCCCTACTGGAGGGGCAGGTCCCGGTCTTTCCAGTCCTAGGCCAGAGTAGTTGGTAGCTCCTTTCCCCCCTGCTTCATGCAGCCCCTGTCGCCGTAACCTGGAGGTCCTGCGCACAGGCAGAGGAAACATAATTCTCCTCGGGGGGTCCTCCCCTCCCGTCTCTTAGTCTTATCCGTCTTACGATCCTGATCCGCTATACGGGGCTTGGGCAATTCTATGCACGAGGCGTCGGAGCTCCGGCTCCCTCTGAGGTCCGGGTACGGCCGTCCGATCCCTAGTACCGGGCCATGCGCTGGGGAAACAGAGTGCACGTGCTTTGGGTTCAGGACCAGGCAAAGCGGTCGTACTCCCCTGGACCTCCGGAAGGCAGGATGCGCATGCTTTGGGCTCTGGGCCGGCTAAGCTGGATACGCACCCTGGACCCCCCATGCACAACACAGGCCTTTCCTGGAGGTAACCAACTGGCACCGCAACACCTGACTGGGGGAGGCCCGAGAGACTCACTTGGCCATCGGCAGGTGCCTCAAGCACAGCCGCCTTCGGTAGTATAGCGAATGCTGACTATGGATGAGCGCTGGAGAGGGGGAGCTAGATGTATGATGAACATACAGAGATAGTGCGATCATAAAAATTAATGCATAATTTAAATGAGCGCATGAGAGAGAGCTAAGTAGAACAGGTCTCTGTATTCGTGCCCATAGATGGAATTCTGGATGTACATGGAGGCAATGTTCCGCCTTGTCTACAAGGGAAGCAAGACTCTACGCGCTTAGGGTCGGAACCAGGCTAAACTGGACGTAGTCCTGTACCGTCCCTTGAGACTTAGCTACCCCAAGCTCTGTTCCTAAATTCTATGGGATCTATTACAGAAGAGAATAACCCTGTTCTACCGATGCTCAGGAAGTAGGACTTACAGAGTTGCTTCATGGCAAGGATTTTTTGGGAACGGATCCCACTCTCGGTTGAAAGGCATGTGTACCTGGGGCGGCAGCTTTCATGATTCGGAAGGGACCCTCCCTGCTGGGGGAGAGCTTATGGGCCCTTCTTGGAATAGAGCGTGCCGCTTCACCAGGTTGCCCTGTTGCGGTACACCGACGCGTTTGGTTCTTTGGCGGTAGTGCTTAGAGCATTAGGCGAGACCGTGCGTTGTGGGGTGTTCCCTGCAAGCCGAGTCTTGTCGAGGTTGTTATCTCCGCGCTGGATCAGGTCCTGCGCGGCTTCTCTTGGGGGCCCCCGGGGAGTTCTCCCCTTCTGGCTAAGGCCTTCAAGGGGTAGGTAGGCCCGGGCTCGTCTTGGATGACCTAAGACGTCTTCCCCTTCTGGCAAGGCCTTCAAGGGGTTGACAGACCTTAGGCGGCCCCCGAGAGGTATGTTCGAGGCACGGAGGCGCGCCGCTGTTGGCTAACGCCCTGGCCCGTCACCGTCGGAACTGGAGTCCTCACAGTCATGCACTGTCTTTATGACACGCTGAGGCTCCTGGAACCCCACCTGGTGGGCAGCGGTGACTGGGGCATCGGCCTTCGGTTTGCCATCCCTCTGAGGGTAGGGCGGTGCTTCAGCTCTCTGCAAGCTTCTGGATCTCCCAGCACTCGGCGGCAGTATGGTTGCCGGTGTCATGCACAGGGCATAGCCCGCCCTGGTCACTGTCAGGGATCGGTGATTGCCATTGCCATTTGTCGGGGCGTGGCCCCCGAGCTCCACTGGTCGTCGCAGCTGCGGCGACGGGGGCAGTGAATGGTGACTTCATCTTGCCACTCCCCCGGTTCTTGGTCTTCTTGCCGCCCCCGTAGGCAGGAGCACCGGACACGGGCTGTCCTCCTGACTCGGAGGTCGGCAGGGCGTGCCAGTTCCGCCCTTCAGCTGCCCTGGCGCACTTGTCCGCCAGGCTGAAGAGCTCCGAGACGTCGCGGACCTCTCTGGTCGCGAGCTTCTCAAGCATTTTCTCGTCCCGGACACCCTGTCGGAACGCCACCACCGCAGAGGCACTTTGGATATGCGGGATGGTGTTGCGTACCTGAGAGAACCGCTGGATGAAAGAACGCAGCGACTCCCCAGGTTGTTGCTTGACGGCGTGGAGGTCAAGCTCCGTGCCGGGACGGGTGTAGGAGCTGCCGAAGTTGGCGACGAACTGCCGGCAGAGCTCTCCCCAGGAGGTTATGGACCCCTGAGGTAGATTCATGAGCCAAGACCGAGCTGGGCCGGTCAAGGCGACGGGGAAGTAGTTGGCCATGACAGCCTCGTCCCCTCCTGCGGCAAGTACGGCGGTGGAGTAGATCTGGAGGAACTCCGCTGGGTTTACACTGCCGTCGTACTTCTCGGGCAGGTGCGGGCGAAACTTGCGTGGCCATCTTGCGAAGCGAAGGTGGGGTGCAAGGGACGCACATCCTGCACCTGCTTCTGCAGGTACAGGCGCTGCGAACGCTTGGTTCGCACTTGCCACCGCGTATCCCGGCGTGGGCAAGGCTGCACCATAGACCGGGGCCGCTGCTTGCGGCGCATATAGTTGTGGCATATGCTGCGCAGCATATGCCTGAGGCAGGGCTCGCGTGGCGAAGGCCTGCCCTTCTGGTTGTGTCGAGGCCGACGACATGCTGTCGCCTGCCTCATGGTTGCGACGCCTTTCTCAGCGTCGCTCGAGGTACACCCGGGCATCCTGGCCCAAGTGGCACCGTTCCAGTTCCCTTCGCAGGTCCGTCGACAGGAGCCTGGAGGAGCTGGAATCCGCCGTTAGCCCGTCAACCGTGGGTGTGCGCGTCAGCGACACAGCCGGTTGTCCTGGATGCCGTCCTCGCCGAAACCGAGGGCTCGCGGTGGCGACGACGAGGCGGTCCACCTCGCGGACCCATTGCTGGGTCGCTGAATGGGGCGCATCCCCTGCAGGTGGGTTGTGCAGAAGCGCCCTTGCTGCAGCTAGCGCACCTCCATGGTGTACGCTCAGCGCTGCAGAAAATCTCACACTGGTCGGAGCCTGCATAGCCGGAGTCGGCGTTGCCGGAGTCGGCTGCTGGCTACCCGCTTGTGCCGACACACTCCGTCCTGAGTGTGTCGACATGTACTCCCCAGTGGTCACGGTTCGCCGTGAATGCGGAGGGGGAGAGTTTGCCGCTGAAGGAAGCTTGGTCATCTTCGTTGGCGGAAACTTGTCGCGCTAGGAGAAAAGCCCCCTTCCTGGCGCGCCAAATGTCGAAGTGTTCGGTCGACACTTCCCTCGGGCCTGCACTGGGCAGCCCGCGGAGGTTCTTTTTTCGGTGGGGCTAGTTCCTAGCGGAGAGCTTGCGCAGATGGAACGAGTTAGTAATAGCTTGACACGGCGAGTTTTACGTGGTTCAGGCCGCCGGAGCGTAAAACCCTACGTCCACGGCGAGCTATGGAGCTCGCTGTATTGCTTGCTGCTCAGGACCGGAAGCCTGAGCTCGGGGATGAGTTACAACTTGAGAGTGTATGGCTAGCGTATGAGTTGCAAAATGCGAACCCTTGCTATCGACGCCTACCCGAGCCTTTTATAGTCCAAGACTCGGGCGGCTTACAAGGGGAGCCGGGACCCAACAGGTGGTCCCGGGAAGATTGTCTATTATCTACCGTATCTGCAGTTATGCCGGTAGCTGTCTCTGGTCAAAGGCTTCTGAGTCTTCATCTTGCCGCCCTGCCCATGCCGCATGCTAGTCGTAGTGGTTGATGACGGCGCAGGCGGCATGGGATGTCTTGTCGCGGCATTTAGTGGCTGGCAGGTTCTGACACCGCGCGCCAGTCTGTGATGCGACTAGGCGCAACGGCACCTGACAGACGCGTGCTCCGCGTTTCCGCGTCTTGGGAAGACGCGGGCCTTGAATACCTTGTACGGGCAAGGTGTGGGGCGCCTTTACGCCCGCTGCCAACCGCTCGGGGGCAGGCAGCACCGTTCTTCTGGCCACTTGGCGGGTCCGGAGCCCTTCTCTGAGGAGAGAAGGGTCCGGCCTGCGGGGCACGTGGAGCCTCCGGACCTCTCCCCGCGGAGGGGGAGGTCCAGCTTCTGTATGCCACGTGGCGGGCCCGGAGCTCTCCTCTGAGGAGAGGGAGGTCCGGCCCCGCTGGACGCGTGGCATCTTCGGACCTTTCTCCCGCGGAGGAGGAGGTCCGGCTTCTGTATGCCACGTGGCGGGCCTGGAGCTCTCCTCTGAGGAGAGGGAGGTCCGGCCCCGCCAGACGCGTGGTGCCTTCGGAGCTCTCCCTGCGGAGAAGGGCGAGTACCTTAGGCATTTTACCCTGTGCGCGGGGGTACCCCATATCTCAGGTACCGACAGGCGCCTTCGGAGCTCTCCCTGCGGAGAAGGGCGAGATCCTTAGGCATTTTCCCCTGTGCGCGGGGGTACCCCTTATCGTGGGTACCGACACTGCCATAGAAGCCGGGCCACCTGGTACCGGAGGAACCTGCGCTGGCTTGGGGGCCGCGGCAACCGTCTCGGCTTCCGAGCGCTGTGGCGCAGACTCCCCATCAGTTGGGGACGGTCGAGAAACGCAAGCACTCCAACGGGCTCTGAACCCCGGCTTCCGAGCCAGGGTAGGACCACTAGAGCCCGCCGTCGCTGCTGACGGCTGCTCCGCAGTCACCCGGACTGACGGAGCAGGGGATGCTCCTGAAGCTCCCCTCGACACATCAGCAGTCTCCTTTGAGACTCCACCGCCTGAAGCCCTGCTCGGCGCGTCAGCAGTCTCCTTGGAGACTGCACCGCCTGAAGCCCTCCTCGGCGCGTCAGCAGTTTCCTTGGAGACTCCACCGCCTAAAGCCTTCCTCAACGCATCAGCAGTTTCCTTGGAGACTCCACTGCCTGAGGAGGGAGGACGCGACGCCCGGGAACCTTCAGCCTGCCGTCGCTCAAGAGGAGTCCCGTCGGGATGATGAGCCCGACACCTCTTGGGGTTGCCACCGGATGGGGCGCCATCTCCAGAAGCAGGGCGTGCAGGCGCCCTGGATCCCTGACTCGGCGCAGACGCCGCCACCGGAGGAGATCGGGCGCGCTTCTTCTCTGGAGGCGGGTTGGAAGCCATGGCAGAAGACAAAGGTGCAAGAACTCACAGAAGGTGCAAAGCGCTGGGGAGTGCGAAGGGAAGCCACAATGCGGGTAATATCCCCTTTTAAAACTTCCCAGGTGCGATTCAAAGCGATTCAAAACTCTTCGAATACGCCGCTTGGGCAACCGCTTCGGCTCCAAGACCAAGCGTCGATGACAAGTGGACCCAAGTTTTCCAGCTGAAGCAGTGGGCCAAGAAGTCAGTCTCCCAAGGAGACGAGCCAGCAAGGCGCTTCGGCGATTCCCGAAAAAAGTGCCGCGACGTGCAGAAGTGGCAGCCTTGGGAACCGCCGCAGTAAAAGCAACCATCAAGTGGGCGCACGCCCCCACGATCCCATGACTATTCCTGCTCCGGCAATGGTCAATGCGGGACTTAGAGAAAGTGCGCGGAACGGAAGAGACGGAGGCCCCACCTCAGGCTCGCTATCTCCCCTGAGATGGGCCCGGGGGCCACTGTCGGTACCCTCGATATGGGGTACCCCCACGCACAGGGGAAAATGCCTAAGGACCTCGCCCTTCTCCGCAAGGAGAGCTCCGAAGGCGCCACGTGTCCAGCGGGGCCGGACCTCCATCTCCTCAGAGGAGAGCTCTGGACCCGCCACGTCGCCAGCAGCAGCCGGACCTCCCCCCACCACGGGGAGAGCTCCGAAGGCTCCACGTGTTCCGCGGGGCCGGACCTCCCTCTCCTCGGAGGAGAGCTCCGGGCCCGCCACGTGGCCAGCAGCAGCCAGACCTCCCCCCTCCGCGGGGATAGCTCCGAAGGCCCCACGTGTCCCACGGGGCCGGACCTCACTCTCCTCAGAGGAGAGCTCCGGACTCGCCACGTGGCCAGTAGAGCAACGCTTCCTGCCCCCGCGCGGTAGGCAGCTGGCGTAAAGACGCGCCATACCTTGCCCGTACAAGGTATTCAAGGCCCGCGCCTTCCCAAGACGCGGAGACGCGGAGCACGCCTCTGTCAGGTGCCGTTGCACCCTGTCACATCGCAGACTGGCGCGCCGTGTCGGAGCCTGCCCGCTAATAAACACAGCAACAAGACATCCCCTGCCGCCCCTGCCATCATCAACCACTACGACTAGCTTGCGGCATGGGCAGGGCGGCAGAACGAAGATTCGGAAGCCTTCGCTAGAAACAACTACCGGCATAACTGCAGACACGGTAGATGGCGGGCAATCTCCCTGGGACCACCTGTCGGGTCCCGGGCGCACCTTGTAAGCCACTCGAGCCTTGGACTATAAAAGGCTCGGGTAGGCAACGTTAGCAAGGTTCGAACTCTGTGAACTCACACTCTAGACATCACTCACCCTCAAGCTCAGGACTCCGGTTCCGAGCAGTAAGCAATACAGCGAGCACCTCTGCTCACCGTGGATGTAGGGTTTTACGCTCCGGCGGCCTGAACCACGTAAAACTCCCCGTGTCAAGCTTCTCCCTCACTCGTCCCTAACACGGAGGGAGTGAGGACCCGTCCCGATGGACACGTGTCGTCCTCGGAGCTCACCTCCAAGGAGAAGACATTACTTGACACGTGTCGTCCTCAAAGCTTATCTCAGAGGAGTAGGGAGGTCCGACACTGTTGGACACGTGTCGTCCTCGGAGCTTGTCTCTGAGGAAAAAGGAAGTCCGATGCTACTGGACACGTGGCACTCTCGGAGCTCGCCTCTGAGGAGAGGGAGGTCAGGAACTGACACGTGACACTCTCGGAGCTCACCTTTGAAGAGAGGGGAGGTCCGGTACTGACACATGGCGTACGCGGAGCTCGCCTATGAGGGAGAGCGAGGTCCCGCTCGCCAGACACGTGGCGCACCCGGAGCTCGTCTCTTCGGAAAAGGGAGACCAGGCCCCCGCTGGACACGTGGAGCCTCCGGAGCTTATCCCTGCGGAAGGACGAGATCCTTAAGCGGTTTTTCCCTGTGCGCGAGTACCCGGTACTAAGGAAACTGACACGATTTCTTCCACGATTGATTCCGCACCCAAATCTATTGCAGATAAGTCGTTAAGATCCAAAAACAAATCAAATAGGACTCTTATTTGAAATCCAATCTGTCGGTACCCACAATATGGGGTACCCCCACGCACAGAGGAAACTTCATAAGGACCTCGCCCCTCTCCGTGGGGAGAGCTCCGAGGGAGCCACGTGTCCAGAGGGGTCGGACCTCCCTCTCCTCAGAGGATAGCTCCGGGCCCGCCACATGGCCAACTGAGCAGGACCTCCCCCCTCCGCGGGGAGAGCTCTGAGGGCACCACGTTTCCAGCGGGGCCGGACCTCCCTCTCCTCAGAGGAGAGCTCCGGGCCCTCCACGTGGCCAACAGAGCCGGACCTCCCCCTTCCGCGGGGAGAGCTCTGAAGGCTCCACGTGTCCAGCGGGGCCGGACTTCCCTCTCCTCAGAGGAGGGCTCCGGGCCCTCCACGTGGTCGGCAAAGCCGGACCTCCCCCCTCCGCGGGGAGAGCTCTGGAGGCTCCACGTGTCCAGCGGGGCCGGACCTCCCTCTCCTCAGAGGAGAGCTCCGGGCCTGCCACGTGGCCAGCAGAACAGCGCTACCTGCCCCCGAGCAGTGGGCAGCAAGAGTGAAGACATGGCATGCCTTGTCCGTACAAGGTATTCAAGACCCGCGCCTTCCCAAGGCGCGGAGACGTGGAGCACGCCTCTGTCAGGTGCCGTTGCGCCCAATCACATCGCAGTGAAGACTGGCTCGCCGTGTCAGAGGTTGTACGCCAATAAACACAGCGATAAGACATCCCCTGCCGCCCCTGCCATCATCAACCACTACTACTAGCTTGTGGCATGGGCAGGGCGGCAGAACGAAGACTTAGAAGCCCTCGCCAAAGACAACTGCTGGCATAACTACAGATATGATAGACGGCAGACAATCTCCCCGGGACCACCTGTCGGGTCCTGGGCCCACCTTGTAAGCCCCCCGAGCCTTGGACTATAAAAGGCTTGGGTAGGTGACGTTAGCGAGGGTTCAACTCTTTGCACACCTGCTCTCTAGACATTCTAGCACTCAGGTCATCCTCAAGCTTAGAACCCCGGTTCTGAGTACCAAGCAATACAACGAGCACCTCTGCTCACCGTGGACGTAGGGTTTTACGCTCCGGCGGCCTGAACCACGTAAAAATCCCTGTGTCAAGCTTCTCCTTCCATTGTCCCTAACGCGTGAGCACTCTGCGAGTGACTAGCCCCTACGAAAAACCTCCGCGGGCTGCCTAGAGCAGGCCGGGGGAAGTGTCGACGACACACTTCGACATTTGGCGCGCCAGGTAGGGGACTTTTCCCTTGCACGATGAGGTTTCGCCGACGAAGATGACGAAACTTTCTTCAGCAGCAAGCTCTCCCCGCCCACGTTCACGACGAACGGTGACCAGCGGGGACTACGTCTCGACACACTCAGGACGGAGTGTGTCGGTGCAAGCTGGAAGCCAGCAGCCGACTCCGGCAGCACCGACTCCAGCAAGCCCAAGATCCACTGCAGCGCTGAGTGTCTCCCACAGGAGTGCACTAGCTGCAGCACGAGCGCTACTGCGCAATCCACCTGCTGGGGACGTGCCTCAGTCAGCGACCCAGCAGTGGATTCGCGACGTAGACTGTCCTGTCGTCGCCGCCGCCAACCCTCAACTTTTGCGGGGACGACGTCCCAGTCAACCGGCTGTGTCGCTGATGCGCACACCAACAGTTGACGGGCAGACGGCAGACTCCCGCTCCACCAGGCTCCCATCGGCAGACCTGAGGTCGGAGCTAGAACGACGCCACCTAGGCAAAGATGCCCGAGTGGTCATCGAGCGACGGCGAGAAAGGCGTCGCAACCAAGAGGCCGGCGACAGCATGTCAACCGCCTCGACCCAGCCTGAGCCGTAGACGTTTGCTACGCGATCTCTGCCTCAGGCATACGACACGCAGCATATGCCCCAGCCATATGCCCTTCAAATGGTGCCCCCTGTCTATGGCGCAGCCTTGCCCATACCGGGGTACAACAGTGCCGACAGCGAACCAAGCGTTCGCGGCACCAACACCTGCAGCAACAGGAGCAGGATGTGCGGCCCTGGCGCCACACCTTCGCTTCGCGAAGTAGCCGCGCAAGTTCCGGCCGCACCTACCCAAGAAGTACGATGGCAGTGTCAACCCGGCGGAGTTCCTCCAGATCTACTCCACCGCCATCCTTGCTGCAGGAGGGGACAAGGCCGTTATGGCCAACTACTTCCCCATCGCATTGACCATCCCAGCTCGGTCTTGGCTCATGAATCTCCCCCAGGGTTCCAGAACCTCCTGGGGAGAGCTCTGCCGGCAGTTCACTGCAAACTTCGGCAGCTCCTACACCCGGCCTGGCACGGAGCTCGACCTCCACGCCATCCAATAACATCCTGGAGAGACGCTGCGCTCCTTCATCCAGCGGTTCTCCCAGGTGCGGAACACCATCCCGCATATCCAAAATGCTTCTGTGGTGGTGGCGTCCCGGCAGGGTGTACGAGACAAGAAGATGCTCGAGAAGCTCACAACCAGAGAAGTTCGCGACATCTCAGAGCTCTTCAGCCTGGCGGACAAGTGCGCCAGGGCAGCTGAAGGGCGGAACTTGCACTCACAGCCAGCCTCCGAATCAGGAGGACAGCCCGGATGACACGACCCCGCGGTATTGTCGAGCCAGGATCACGCTGAGGGGTACTGCGTTGCACAGCACCGGATAACACACATCAAAGGTACAAAGCGGAAGCGAAATTTTATTACATAAACAAGTTTATGAACATGTTTACATCAAAATAAGTCCAGTCTACACTCACGGGTGTAGACTACGCATCAAGTGCACGTTCAGCCCTTGAACGTGTCCTTGCTAGCACACACGCATACTAACTCTGCGGCGTGCACGACTCCCACTCGACGGGGTTCCCCTCCTGGGGTTCCGTCTCCTCTTCGGGAGTCCCTTCCTCATAGAACCCTACAAATGCTTCAAACACAAGCAGTGAGCATGAAGGCTCAGCAAGTCTGACCCGTCTCACCTAAACATGGAACTTCTAAATGAGGGGTGGTGGGTTACATGAGATAAAAATCATTTGCAAGGACTCGCCTAATTAGTAGAACCTTACTTTCAAATTTTAGCAGCAGGTTGTGGAGAACCTTACGCTAAGGCACATGTGAGAGCCGCAATCAAACAAGAAACACATTTCTCTCATGTACTTTGCCCAAAGTTGAAAGGAACTTTAGTTAGCTCTAAACTACAGCAAGTCATTAGCAATCAAGTCCATCTTTCAATCAGCAACATTTTAACATGTAACTAGCCTGTTCTTTCTACGTCACGGTACAGTGAACAAGTGGTACTCACTGACCATGAGGGACGGCGATTATAATCGATTTACACTTGCAGGGTTACCCGAAAAACCCGTCACGTACGCCCGTACTCGAAGTTGCCTACAACAACCATCACGGACGCCGTACGCGACTACCTTTCACCCGTTAGCCAATTGTTGAACCGGTCCAATCGTCCCGAGCAAGAGGTCTCTGCACGCGCATCTCAGTGCCGCCAGCCGATTTACACCTCGAGCTCTCAACCTACCCTCTGAACGACCAGCTATGCCTCAACACCCAGCTACCCGAGTTACATCAGTTTCCCGGTTCCCATATAGCCGGTAGGTCTTCGGTACTGTTCTAGCTTGTTCAACAGGCCCGCACACGGCTCGGTCCTCAATCGACAGAAGCGGAGCTACAGCACACAGGCCCCAAAGTCCTGTTGCCCTTACCCTCCGCTTAGTCTCATTTTCTTGCCATGTGTTTCATGTGCTATCACTACCAGAGTCGAGTGCCTCTAGCCTATGCTCGCGAGTATTTCCAACTACTCGACTTGTACCGAATCCTACTCTATCTTAGCAATGCAGTGGCTAACGAGGTTTTCAATCCTAATCCCAACCCATGGCTTTGTTGGCTATGCACTTGGGTTTCCAAACAAGACTCTAATGCAAGGAACAATAGTATTCATGTATGTGCTCAAAACAATAAAAAATTGTAAAAGGTTAATGCAAACCGGAGCTTGCCTTGCTGCTCTTGGTCGTAGGCTAGCTGTTCCTCCGGAGTAACGAAGTCTAGGACTTCGGGTTCCTCCTCGACCTTAGCGACTACATGGTAGAAGCAATATATGTATTAATTTAAATGCAGTTGTATTAACTTTTAAACTTGTGAAGTCTATAACTCTCACTAGACAGACCCAATGACTGAAACTTTTACTGTGGCTTGGTTACAACCTAGGTACAGACTTGGTCAAGTTTTAGTTGCAGTAAAGCTCATTTGAGCCCTCCACAATTAATTATGCACTTGACCTTAATTGAAGGCTGTCGGTACCTGAGATATGGGGTACCCCCGCGCACAGGGTAAAATGCCTAAGGTGCTCGCCCTTCTCCGCAGGGAGAGCTCCGAAGGCGCCACGCGTCCGGCGGGGCCGGACCTCCCTCTCCTCAGAGGAGACCTCCGGGCCCGCCACGTGGCATACAGAAGCCGGACCTCCCCCTCCGCGGGAGAGAGGTCCGAAGACGCCACGCGTCCAGCGGGGCCGGACCTCCCTCTCTGCAGAGGAGAGCTCCGGGCCCGCCACGTGGCATACAGAAGCTGGACCTCCCCCTCCGCGGGGAGAGGTCCGGAGGCTCCACGTGCCCCGCAGGCCGGACCCTTCCCGCCTCAGAGAAGGGCTCCGGACCCGCCACGTGGCCAGAAGAACGGTGCTGCCTGCCCCCGAGCAGTAGGCAGCGGGCGTAAAGGCGCCCCACACCTTGCCCATACAAGGTATTCAAGGCCCGCGTCTTCCCAAGACGCGGAAATGCAGAGCACGCATCTGTCAGGTGCCGTTGCGCCTAGTCGCATCACAGACTGGCGCGCGGTGTCAGAACCTGCCAGCTAATAAACGCTGCGACAAGACATCCCATGCCGCCTGCGCCGTCATCAACCACTGCGACTAGCGTGTGGCATGGGCAGGGCGGCAAGATGAAGACTCAGAAGCCTTCGACCAGAGGCAACGACCGGCGTAACTACAGATACGGTAGATAATAGACAATCTTCCCGGGACCACCTGTCGGGTCCCGGCTCCCCTTGTAAGCCGCCCGAGTCTTGGACTATAAAAGGCTCGGGTAGGCGTCGATAGCAAGGGTTCGCATTTTGCAACTCATACGCTAGCCATACACTCTCAAGCTGTAACTCACCCCCAAGCTCAGGCCCCCGGCCCTGAGCAGCAAGCAATACAGCGAGCTCCATAGCTCGCCGTGGACGTAGGGTTTTACGCTCCGGCGGCCTGAACCACGTAAAACTCGCCGTGTCAAGCTCTCACTAACTCGTCCATCTGCGCAAGCTTTCCGCTAGGAGTCTAGCCCCGCCGAAAAAAGAACCTCCGCGGGCTGCCCAGTGCAGGCCCGGGGGAAGTGTCGAATGAACACTTCGACATTTGGCGCGCCAGGAAGGGGGCTTTTCCCCTAGCGCGACGAGTTTCCGCCGACGAAAATGACCAAGCTTCCTTCAGCGGCAAACTCTCCTCCCCCACATTCACGGCGAACCATGACCACTGGGGAGTACATGTCGACACACTCAGGACGGAGTATGTCGGCACAAGCGGGTAGCCAGCAGCCGACTCCGGCAACGCCGACTCCGGCTATGCAGGCCCCGACCATGGTGAGGTCTTCTGCAGCGCTGAGCATACACCATGGAGGTGCGCTAGCTGCAGCAAGGGCGCTGCTGCGCAACCCACCTGCGGGGGATGCGCCCCATTCAGCGACCCAGCAATGGGTCCGCGAGGTGGACCGCCCCGTCGTCGCCGCCGCGAACCCTCGGTTTCGGCGAGGACGGCGCCCAGGGCAACCGGCTGTGTCACTGACGCGCACACCCACGGTTGACGGGCTAACGGCGGATTCCAGCTCCTCCAGGCCCCTGTCAACGGACCTGCGGAGGGAACTGGAACGGTGCCACTTGGGGCAGGACGCCCGGGTGTACCTCGAGCGACGCCGAGAAAGGCGTCGCAACCATGAGGCAGGCGACAGCATGTCGTCGGCCTCGACACAACCAGAAGGGCAGGTCTTCGCCATGCGAGCCCCGCCTCAGGCATATGCTGCGCAGAATATGCCACCACCATATGCGCCGCAAGTAGCGGCCCCGGTCTATGGTGCAGCCTTGCCCATGCCGGGATACGCGGTGCCAGGTGCGAACCACATGTTCGCAGCGCCAGTACCTGCAGCAGCAGGTGCAGGATGTGCGGCCCTTGCACCCCACCTTCGCTTCGCAAGGTGGCCACGCAAGTTCCGCCCGCACCTGCCCGAGAAGTACGACGGCAGCGTCAACCCAGCGGAGTTCCTCCAGATCTACTCCACCGCCGTACTTGCCGCAGGAGGGGACGAGGCTGTCATGGCCAACTACTTCCCCGTCGCCTTGACCGGCCCAGCTCAGTCTTGGCTCATGAACCTACCTCAGGGGTCCATAACCTCCTGGGGGGAGCTCTGCCGGCAGTTCGTCGCCAACTTCGGCAGCTCCTACACCCGTCCCGGCACGGAGCTCGACCTCCACGCCGTCAAACAACAACCTGGGGAGTCGCTGCGCTCTTTCATCCAGCGGTTCTCTCAGGTGCGCAACACCATCCCACATATCCAAAGCGCCTCTGTGGTGGTGGCGTTCCGACAGTGTGTCCGGGACGAGAAAATGCTCGAGAAGCTCGCGACCAGAGAGGTCCGCGACGTCTCGGAGCTCTTCAGCCTGGCGGACAAGTGCGCCAGAGCAGCCGAAGGGCGTAACTGGCACGCTCTGCCGACCTCCGAGTCAGGAGGACAGCCCGGGTCCGGTGCTGCTGCCTATGGGGGTGGCAAGAAGATCAAGAACCGGGGGAGTGGAAAGATGAAGTCACCATTCATGGCCCCCGTCGCTGCAGCTGCGACGACCAGTGGAGCTCGGGGGGCCACGCCCTGACAAGAGGCAGCGGCAATCACCGGCCCCAGACAGTGGCCAAGGCGGGCTATGCCCCATGCATGGCACCTGCAACCATACTGCTGCCGAGTGCTGGGAGATCCAGAGGCTCGCAGAGCGCTTCCGCAATGGAAGACAGAAGAGGGCTGAAGCACCGCCCTACCCTCAGAGGGATGGCAAACAGAAGGCCGATGCCCCAGTCACCGCTGCCCACCAGGTGGGGTTCCAGGAGCCTCAGCGTGTCATAAAGACAGTGCATGACGGTGAGGACTCCAGTTCCGATGGTGATGGGCCAGGGTGTTAGCCAGCTACGGCACGCCTCCGTGCCTCGAACATACCTCTCAGGGGCCGCCTAAGGTCCGTCAACCCCTTGAAGGCCTTGCCAGAAGGGGGAGACGCCTTAGGTCATCCAAGGTGAGCACGGGTCCACCTACCCCTTGAAGGCCTTAGCCAGAAGGGGAGAACTCCCCGGGGGCCCCCGAGAGAAGCCGCGCAGGACCTGATCCAGCGTGAAGATAACAACCTCGACAAGACTCGGCTTGCAGGGAACACCCCACAACGCACGGTCTCGGCTAATGCTCTAAGCACTGCCGCCAAAGAACCAAACGCGACGGGGGCCCGCAAGAGGGCAACCTGGTGAAGCGGCACGCTATATTCCAAGAAGGACCCATAAGCTCTCCCACAGCAGGGAAGGTCCCTTCCGAATCATGAAAGCTGCCGCCCCAGGTACACATGCCTTTCAACCGAGAGTGGGATCCATTCTCAAAAAATCCTTGCCATGAAGCAACACTGTAAGTCCTACTTACTGAGCATCGGTAGAACAAGGTTATTCACTTCTGTAATAGACCCCATAGAATTTAGGAACAGAGCTTGGGGTAGCTAAGTCTCAAGGGACGGTACAGGACTACGTCCAGTTTAGCCTGGTTCCGACCCTAAGCGCGTAGAGTCTTGCTTCCCTTGTAGACGAGGCGGAACATTGCCCCCATGTACAGCCAGAATTCCACCTATGGGCACGAATACAGAGACCTGTTCTACTTAGCTCCCTCTCATGCACTCATTTAAATTATGCATTAATTTTTATGATCGCACTATCTCTGTATGTTCATCGTACATCTAGCTCCCCCTCTCCTGCGCTCATCCATAGTCGGCATTTGCTATCCTCCCGAATGCGGCTGCGCTTGAGGCACCTGCCGATGGCCGAGTGAGTCTCTCAGGCCTCCCCCAGTCAGGTGTTGCGGTGCCAGTTGGTCACCTCCAGGAAAGGCCAGCGTTGTGCATGGGGGGTCCAGGGTGCGTATCCAGCTTAGCCGGCCCAGAGCCCAAAGCATGCGCATCCTGCCCTCCGGAGGTCCAGGGGAGTATGTCCGCTTTGCCTGGTCATGAACCCAAAGCGCGTGCACTCTGCTTCCCCAGCGCATGGCCCGGTACTAGGGATCGGACGGCCGTACCCGGACCTCGGAGGGAGCCGGAGCTCCGGTGCCTCGTGCACAGAATTGCCCAAGCCCCGTATAGCGGGTCAGGACCGTAAGACGGATGAGACTAGGAGACGGGAGGGGAGGACCCCCCGAGGAGAATTACGTTTCCTCTGCCTGTGTGCAGGACCTCCAGGTTACGGCAACAGGTACTGCATGAAGCGGGGGGAAAGGAGCTACCAGCTACTCCGGCCTGGGACTGGAAGGACCGGGACCTGCCCCTCCAGCAGGGGCAGGGCCCGGGGCCCCACGTGTCCAGCGGGCCCGGAACTCTCTCCTTCCTTGAGGAGGGCTCTGGGCTCGCCATGTGGCAGGCAGGAACCGGACCTCCCCCCTCAGCGGGAGGGCTCCGAAAGCCCTACGTGTCCAACATAACCGGAGCTCCCGTCTCTTGAGGAGGAGCTCCGGACCGGCCACGTGGTAGGCAGATTTGGAGCCCCCCATAGGGCGAGGTTCGGAGACCTCGGGGGGCCCCTAACACGGTTAGGACCTGGTGAGGGTGTCTGTGCGAAGCTCCGAGATTGGAAATGGCCTCTGAGTACCTTGCGGAGCTAAGGACTCAGCCAGGCAAAGCCAAGAAGGAGGGAAAAAGCATCACAGACACAAGTATCCAAGAGAGTCAAATTAAGCAAGGCTCCATGAGCTGGACTACAGACTCGATAAAAAAGGGAGAAACAAGTCCTAAGGACCTCCCGGCTCTCGCCGGAACCTTGCGGCTACAAGGGCGGCCACATCCTCGACTTCAGCCCTGGCAGCTTCCTCCCGCTCCGCGGCTGGGCCCTCTCTCGCTGGCTCCAGCGAGAAAGAGGGGTCGCGGCTCTTGAAGCACGCCAGCACATGCGTGGCGACCTCTAAAGCAAAGCCGCGGCCCTCGGCTTCAAGCTCACTAGCGACCACCGAGTCGAGTCTGTCCAGCTTGGTGCTGATCGACTCCAACGCAGGGATCACCTCTGCCACCTTCAATGCGGGAGTTGCGGCCCTCACCGGACTGAAGCCAAGAGGGATCAGGGCGGACCCCGCTCGATCCACGAAGCTTGAGACCGCAAGAGCCTCGGAGGACCGTAAGGCTGAGAGCTCCTCCACCTCGCGGCGGGCCGCCTGCAGAGCCTCCAGGTTCCTCTCGGAGAATTCCTTCTCCTTGGCCGCCAGGGAACTCTCCCGAAGGTGGAGAGTCTTGGCTAGCCGCTCCAACTCAGCGGCCTTGAAGCCGGCAGTCAACTCCCGGTCCAAGACCGCCCGGCGATCATGGGAGACCTGTTCCTCCCTCAAGTCAAGGTCTGCCTTCAGAATCTCCAGCTCCTCCATCCGAGCTCAGAGGTCATCCTCGCCCACGGCTAGCTGCGCGGCGACCCTCTCTGCACAGCTGCCACGGAACGCTCCCGCTCCTCAACGGTGAGTTCACGGCGCTCCAACCGCTGCCATATTTCCACAGCAGCAGAGAGGCTCTCTTCGGCCCGGGCGTGTGCCTCCAGGGCCTCCCTGTTGATCCGTCGCTTGGACTGGCGGAACAGGGGACGCCCCAGAGGCTTCCCCCAGCGCATCAGCCCGGGGCCTCTTCAAGTTGCCACCGGAGGGAGTGTCAGGCACCCCAGAATCCCGACTTGGCACCGACGTCGTTGCTGGAGGAGATCGAGCGCGTTTCTTCTCTGGCAGCGGGTTGGAAGCCATGGCAAGGGAGAACTCAAAGGCAAGAGAGAAAAAGCACAAGAGTCCGAGAAGAAACGCAGAGAAGTGCAAAGGGAAGCTGCAATGTGGGTAAGACCCCCTCTAAAAAGCTTCCCGGTGCAATTCCAAGCGATTCGGAACTCTTGAATACCCCGCACCCGCAACCGCTTTGGTTCCTAGACCGAGTGCCGATGACGGGTGGGCCCAAGCCGCTTAACTGAAGCGGTGGGTCAAGGAGTCAGTCTCCTAAGAAGATGAGCCGGCAAGGCACTTTGGCGGTTCCCGAAGAAAGCGCCGCAACGTGCAGGAGTGGCAGTCTTGGGAACCGCCGCAGTAAAAGCAATCATCAAGTGAGCGCACGCTCTCACGATCCCGTGGCCGTTCGTGCTCCGGCAGCGGTCAATTCGGGACTTATAGAAAGTGCGCGGATCGGAAGAGACGGAGGTCCCACCTCGGGCTCGCTATCTCCCCCGAGATGGGCCCGGGGGCCACTGTCGGTACCTGAGATATGGGGTACCACCGCGCACAGGGTAAAATGCCTAAGGTGCTCGCCCTTCTCCGCAGGGAGAGCTCCGAAGGCGCCACGCGTCCGGCGGGGCTGGACCTCCCTCTCCTCAGAGGAGAGCTCCGGGCCCACCACGTGGCATACAGAAGCCGGACCTCCCCCTCCGCGGGAGAGAGGTCCGAAGACGCCACGCGTCCAGCAGGGCCGGACCTCCCTCTCCGCAGAGGAGAGCTCCGGGCCCGCCACGTGGCATACAGAAGCTGGACCTCCCCCTCCGCAGGGAGAGGTCCGGAGGCTCCACATGCCCCGCAGGCCGGACCCTTCCCGCCTCAGAGAAGGGCTCCGGACCCGCCACGTGGCCAGAAGAACGGTGCTGCCTGCCCCCGAGCGGTAGGCAGCGGGCGTAAAGGCGCCCCACACCTTGCCCGTACAAGGTATTCAAGGCCCGCGTCTTCCCAAGACGCGGAAACGCGGAGCACGCGTCTGTCAGGTGCCGTTGCGCCCAGTCGCATCACAGACTGGCGCGCGGTGTCAGAACCTGCCAGCTAATAAACGCTGCGACAAGACATCCCATGCCGCCTGCGCCGTCATCAACCACTACGACTAGCGTGCGGCATGGGCAGGGCGGCAAGATGAAGACTCAGAAGCCTTCGACCAGAGGCAACGATCGGCGTAACTACAGATACAGTAGATAATAGACAATCTTCCCGGGACCACCTGTCGGGTCCCGGCTCCCCTTGTAAGCCGCCCGAGTCTTGGACTATAAAAGGCTCGGGTAGGCGTCGATAGCAAGGGTTCGCATTTTGCAACTCATACGCTAGCCATACACTCTCAAGCTGTAACTCACCCCAAGCTCAGGCCCCCGGCCCTGAGCAGCAAGCAATACAGCGAGCTCCATAGCTCGCCGTGGACGCAGGGTTTTACGCTCCGGCGGCCTGAACCACGTAAAACTCGCCGTGTCAAGCTCTCACTAACTCGTCCATCTGCGCAAGCTTTCCGCTAGGAGTCTAGCCCCGCCGAAAAAAGAACCTCCGCGGGCTGCCCAGTGCAGGCCCGGGGGAAGTGTCGAATGAACACTTCGACATTTGGCGCGCCAGGAAGGGGGCTTTTCCCCTAGCGCGACGAGTTTCCGCCGACGAAAATGACCAAGCTTCCTTCAGCGGCAAACTCTCCTCCCCCACATTCACGGCGAACCATGACCACTGGGGAGTACATGTCGACACACTCAGGACGGAGTATGTCGGCACAAGCGGGTAGCCAGCAGCCGACTCCGGCAACGCCGACTCCGGCTATGCAGGCCCCGACCAGGGTGAGGTCTTCTGCAGTGCTGAGCATACACCATGGAGGTGCGCTAGCTGCAGCAAGGGCGCTGCTGCGCAACCCACCTGCGGGGGATGCGCCCCATTCAGCGACCCAGCAATGGGTCCGCGAGGTGGACCACCCCGTCGTCGCCGCCGCGAACCCTCGGTTTCGGCGAGGACGGCGCCCAGGGCAACCGGCTGTGTCACTGACGCGCACACCCACGGTTGACGGGCTAACGGCGGATTCCAGCTCCTCCAGGCCCCTGTCAACGGACCTGCGGAGGGAACTGGAACGGTGCCACTTGGGGCAGGACGCCCGGGTGTACCTCGAGCGACGCCGAGAAAGGCGTCGCAACCATGAGGCAGGCGACAGCATGTCGTCGGCCTCGACACAACCAGAAGGGCAGGTCTTCGCCATGCGAGCCCCGCCTCAGGCATATGCTGCGCAGAATATGCCACCACCATATGCGCCGCAAGTAGCGGCCCCGGTCTATGGTGCAGCCTTGCCCATGCCGGGATACGCGGTGCCAGGTGCGAACCACATGTTCGCAGCGCCAGTACCTGCAGCAGCAGGTGCAGGATGTGCGGCCCTTGCACCCCACCTTCGCTTCGCAAGGTGGCCACGCAAGTTCCGCCCGCACCTGCCCGAGAAGTACGACGGCAGCGTCAACCCAGCGGAGTTCCTCCAGATCTACTCCACCGCCGTACTTGCCGCAGGAGGGGACGAGGCTGTCATGGCCAACTACTTCCCCGTCGCCTTGACCGGCCCAGCTCGGTCTTGGCTCATGAACCTACCTCAGGGGTCCATAACCTCCTGGGGGGAGCTCTGCCGGCAGTTCGTCGCCAACTTCGGCAGCTCCTACACCCGTCCCAGCACGGAGCTCGACCTCCACGCCGTCAAACAACAACCTGGGGAGTCGCTGCGCTCTTTCATCCAGCGGTTCTCTCAGGTGCGCAACACCATCCCACATATCCAAAGCGCCTCTGTGGTGGTGGCGTTCCGACAGTGTGTCCGGGACGAGAAAATGCTCGAGAAGCTCGCGACCAGAGAGGTCCGCGACGTCTCGGAGCTCTTCAGCCTGGCGGACAAGTGCGCCAGAGCAGCCGAAGGGCGTAACTGGCACGCTCTGCCGACCTCCGAGTCAGGAGGACAGCCCGGGTCCGGTGCTGCTGCCTATGGGGGTGGCAAGAAGATCAAGAACCGGGGGAGTGGAAAGATGAAGTCACCATTCATGGCCCCCGTCGCTGCAGCTGCGACGACCAGTGGAGCTCGGGGGGCCACGCCCTGACAAGAGGCAGCGGCAATCACCGGCCCCAGACAGTGGCCAAGGCGGGCTATGCCCCATGCATGGCACCTGCAACCATACTGCTGCCGAGTGCTGGGAGATCCAGAGGCTCGCAGAGCGCTTCCGCAATGGAAGACAGCAGAGGGCTGAAGCACCGCCCTACCCTCAGAGGGATGGCAAACAGAAGGCCGATGCCCTAGTCACCGCTGCCCACCAGGTGGGGTTCCAGGAGCCTCAGCGTGTCATAAAGACAGTGCATGACGGTGAGGACTCCAGTTCCGATGGTGATGGGCCAGGGTGTTAGCCAGCTACGGCACGCCTACGTGCCTCGAACATACCTCTCAGGGGCCGCCTAAGGTCCGTCAACCCCTTGAAGGCCTTGCCAGAAGGGGGAGACGCCTTAGGTCATCCAAGGTGAGCCCGGGTCCACCTACCCCTTGAAGGCCTTAGCCAGAAGGGGAGAACTCCCCGGGGGCCCCCGAGAGAAGCCGCGCAGGAGCTGATCCAGCGTGAAGATAACAACCTCGACAAGACTCGGCTTGCAGGGAACACCCCACAACGCACGGTCTCGGCTAATGCTCTAAGCACTGCCGCCAAAGAACCAAACGCGACGGGGGCCCGCAAGAGGGCAACCTGGTGAAGCGGCACGCTATATTCCAAGAAGGACCCATAAGCTCTCCCACAGCAGGGAAGGTCCCTTCCGAATCATGAAAGCTGCCGCCCCAGGTACACATGCCTTTCAACCGAGAGTGGGATGCATTCTCAAAAAATCCTTGCCATGAAGCAACACTGTAAGTCCTACTTACTGAGCATCGGTAGAACAAGGTTATTCACTTCTGTAATAGACCCCATAGAATTTAGGAACAGAGCTTGGGGTAGCTAAGTCTCAAGGGACGGTACAGGACTACGTCCAGTTTAGCCTGGTTCCGACCCTAAGCGCGTAGAGTCTTGCTTCCCTTGTAGACGAGGCGGAACATTGCCCCGCGGGAGAGAGGTCCAAAGACGCCACGCGTCCAGTAGGGCCGGACCTCCCTCTCCGCAGAGGAGAGCTCCGGGCCCGCCACGTGGCATACAGAAGCTGGACCTCCCCCTCCGCAGGGAGAGGTCCGGAGGCTCCACATGCCCCGCAGGCCGGACCCTTCCCGCCTCAGAGAAGGGCTCCGGACCCGCCACGTGGCCAGAAGAACGGTGCTGCCTGCCCCCGAGCGGTAGGCAGCGGGCGTAAAGGCGCCCCACACCTTGCCCGTACTAGGTATTCAAGGCCCGCGTCTTCCCAAGACGCGGAAACGCGGAGCACGCGTCTGTCAGGTGCCGTTGCGCCCAGTCGCATCACAGACTGGCGCGCGGTGTCAGAACCTGCCAGCTAATAAACGCTGCGACAAGACATCCCATGCCGCCTGCGCCGTCATCAACCACTACGACTAGCGTGCGGCATGGGCAGGGCGGCAAGATGAAGACTCAGAAGCCTTCGACCAGAGGCAACGATCGGCGTAACTACAGATACGGTAGATAATAGACAATCTTCCCAGGACCACCTGTCGGGTCCCGGCTCCCCTTGTAAGCCGCCCGAGTCTTGGACTATAAAAGGCTCGGGTAGGCGTCGATAGCAAGGGTTCGCATTTTGCAACTCATACGCTAGCCATACACTCTCAATCTGTAACTCACCCCAAGCTCAGGCCCCCGGCCCTGAGCAGCAAGCAATACAGCGAGCTCCATAGCTCGCCGTGGACGTAGGGTTTTACGCTCCGGCGGCCTGAACCACGTAAAACTCGCCGTGTCAAGCTCTCACTAACTCCTCCATCTGCGCAAGCTTTCCTCTAGGAGTCTAGCCCCGCCGAAAAAAGAACCTCCGCAGGCTGCCCAGTGCAGGCCCGGGGGAAGTGTCGACCGAACACTTCGACAAAGGCTTTTAGGGTGTTCTAAGGATTTTCATGAAACAAACTATGACTTTCTGAAAACTAGATTTTCAGAGGGTTCTAATGGAGTTGGTCTCACTTAATTTGAAGGTTCCTAGCTAGAGATATGAGCTAAACAATTTCAGAGAAAATTCTGAAAAATGTTTCTGAACATTTTCTATTTTCTCTGGAACAGTTTCACTAATCACACCATTAGGTGGATCAAATGAGCTCAAATGGATCTGAAAATTTTATGGTAGTTCAAGGATATTTTGGTGAACATTCCATCAAAATTTCAGCATTTTCCTCCAAAGTATTCTTCAGTTAAAATTCCTAACAGTTTAGAATTTGAGGAATTAATTCTGGAGAATTAAGGGTTTTCATGAAGTGAAACTTGATTTGCTGAAAATTGCTCAGAGAGCTGAATCCAACAAAATTTGGTTCACTCGATTTGGAGCTTTCTAGCCAAAGTTATGAGGATTTGAAGTTTGGAAGA